>OU452302.1:14201250-16825000 GCA_911728475.2 Pterostichus madidus
TTATAAGAAATCATTTTATTGTTAATAGTTTCGTGCAGTCTGCAGTTGTTGGACGAGAATCATGGTAAAGGCATGTGAGGTATTTCGCATACCGGTGGTTGACATCCTACATATTGGTTCTGAGTTTTTAATTAGCACATTTTGTTTGTTCCTTCGCTTGCCAAACATGCCAAGTTTATATTGGTCTAGCGTTACAAGCATGACTATTGTCACAGTTTAGTTGAAATGAATAATTTCATTATTTATAGACATGCGAGAAAAAAATAAGATTACACTTCCGGACAAAGCTTGCGATCATTACCAGCAGAATAAAGGAATAAGGGAATGTAGTACTTTCCCAATTATAAGTTTAGATAAACTCAGTATAATTTGAATAACTTCTAGAAAAACAATTGACGATTGGTTAAATACCATTATTGAGTACATTTTCAATAAGTTTTGAAAAAATAATTGATACTTAACTATCATCACGCCTTCTACCCATTACTGGGTGTGTCACTCTGCCGAAGCCGATCTCGATAAGTGATATATTTAGCGCGTGAAGAGCGGTTACCAGCCGCCAAATCACTGCCCTTAAAATTGTTAGCGGTGGGGGAGCCACAGGGGTAATTTTAAAATGGTGAAAATTGTTTGTCGCCTGTGGGAATCAAATCAGGGTTCTCAGGATCCACAGGCCGAGTTGATACCACTGAGCTAGCTACCCCATTTAAAAATTTAAAAGATTCATTATTAAAGTTGTGGTATCACTTGTCGTATTTAGCCAATTAACGAACTTAACCTCAGTTATTCGTTTAAAATCTCACACATTAAGTTTAAATTTAAAATTGCATCGTGTTTTTAAGATATCTTGCTACCAATAAAACAATTTTTTTGTATGATCTAAAATGTAAAGATTAAAAAAAATCTCTATTATATAAGACGGAGAAAAATAATTATCGTGTTAATAAATAACATTCAGTACAGTGTATACCATAAATAATTTATACAATTAGGAAGCTGGCGTTCGTGAGTTCAAAGTTTCCCTGACTTCATCAAATAACATAGTACAGGAGTATTTCGGATTCTACTATAAGCTCTAGGATTTTTTTTTTGTATTTAGTAGATACAATGACTCTGATATTATGTTGAGTAACCTTATTTTGTACATAATTAAAATAAACCTATTTTGTGAGTTGGACAATAAGTTATAATTATAAATTAGCTTTATAAACTCCTACTGCTAGCCTAAAAAATAAAAGTCTATTTGATTCTTCGTAGTCCGATTTGTCGGTATTTTTTGTGAATCGTTTCACCTCCAAATATGTCAATCTAATTATACGAATATTATCTCTTCTCTAAATAATTTTGAATGACTAATTATCGGATAAGATGAACTTATTATTAGCAATTTGCAGGCAATGAATTTCTTTTAGTAGACAGTTATAATTGCCTAGTGTAAGTGTGGTTTAACTCGAGAATAAATTGGTCCATTAGATGGCACTTATTTTGAATAAAACATTGTTGATGTCAGTCTATAAATAATATCCAAAACCTGCACACCCCACATAACATCATCATGATTCATCCCACAACCGTTTTTGAACGAACCGTCTCACCAGGCACCTTAGCGCATTTCTTCTTTTTAACCCGCGAGATCGTCGATCCCTTTCGCGGCTTTTAAAGGATGCGACCGCAGGTGAACGACAGAGACGATGTTATAGTATAACCCTGGTGGTGAGACGAGGAAGAGAAGATGAAACGGTGTCAATTATGACATTCCAGACAGTACGCTGGCTGCATTTGGCATGCAGGTATTTGGCGTGCGCGATTATTTTCGGACTGCGTATGCGTGTATACGTGCGTGCATGGTGTTTATTCTAATTATAATAATAATCACTACATGCTGATTTATTTATGAAGATGTGAGGGATATACACTGAAAGAGAGTTTGTAATTATTACAGGTAATTGCAATGACGTGTATTGAGGAATAAATAACTTATTTTATGTTTGAAAATGATCGTGCTTCATACTTATATCTTCCTTATTTCAAAGAAAACAAACAAAGAACACTATGCCAAGCTTCCTGTGATGCCATGCGTTTTAATATTACCATCAAAAATTTATTATTCTTTTATTCCTAATACTTTTCAACGAATCGTTAAAGTAACGATGCAACTATTTATAACAGTACCATAATTGAAAATTAATTACCTATTGTGAATTTGTTCATCTATGCCTTAGCAAAGTAATAACTCATGTCAAATAAAAGCAAAAATATTACACTAAGTGCTGATTTTCCATTTCCGAATAAAGTTCCCAATGACTATCAGCAGGATAAATAAAAAATGATTACATTGAAATTATAATACAAAAGGAAATAATTATACTGAATGCCATTTTTGGTGCAATATTTTTTTTCAATTATCCTGAAGGCAATTATCGCGAATTTATCCGGAGATGGCTAAACCGCCACTAATAAACAGAGCCTAAATCATTAATAGTTGGGATATTGGAAAATAGTATTTAAATCTGTAAATCTGGTAGTACGGTGGTGTGGTTAGCGTTACGGCATTTGAATTCGAAGATCCCGAGTTCGAATCCTACTCAAGCTAAAAAATATATATGACCTACAACACTGCGGCTTGGTGAGTCTGGATCCTGTACTGTAATTGGGATTAAGTTGAGTAGAGTAGTATAAGTAATAGTTATTTATTATACAAGTGTTTTATATACTAATAAAACACAAGTATAATAAAAAATTGTATCCACAACTCATAATTATAGGTATCGAAGAAGATTGGTTGTAACGTTTAACTTTGATTCTGTTATATATAAGCTGTGTTCCATTTGCCACTTGGTTCACTTAAATCAGTTCACATAAATTCGACACATGACTAAATGAACTGAATGAAGCAAAATGATGCACTTATAGGAATGAATTACTTCAAAGTAAATTAGAATTTGTAATTCTAGTACTAGAAATAAAGTGAGTGAAGTAATCCAGTGAAATAAGTAAGTGTACTGGTTCAGTAAAGGTATGTTAGATCTGATCCAAATGGCAAATGGAATACGCTTATTGTTTCTCAAAATACGGTAGATCATGAAGTGGTTGCTAAGTAACAAGTTGTTTACAGTGTTTTATGGAATATAAAACACTATTGTTTTATGAGTCATATAATTCAACTGAAATCAGTGTAATTATGCCCCTATAATATATGAGTTGTGGATAAATAAATAAATATTAAAACTAAATTAAAAAGTTGTAAATCAAACAAATATTTACTATAAATTATAGATGACCAGTTGCATCGCCTTCACTTAAATTTTAAGTATCATTTAACAAAAAATATCTAATTAAAACTTTGACAAAAATGCTTAATTAGTCATTTAACAATTCAACTCGATATATAGTTCAAACAAACAATTTTCATAATTTAAAAAATTACCCCTGTGGCTCCTCCACCACTAACATCTTTGGAGGCCGTGATTTGACGACTGGTAACTGCACTTCACGCGCAAAATATATCACTTATCGAGATCTGCTTCGGCAGAGTGCCACACCCAGTAATGGGTAGAAGGCGTGATGATATATTTGTATATTTATATATAGTTCATTTAAGGAAAACATAAAAGGTAAGTAACAGTAGTTCAACAGGCCACATATCGTATACATTCGAAGCAATGTTCCTTCGAATTTTATTTTATGTTGAACAGAAAGATGTGTGCAAAATTATGTAGCACAGTTGATCAACTAACAAGAAATTCGACGAGGGACCGAGCGTACAGACGATTTTTATGATTTATGATCTACAGATGACGTTCAAAATTTATAAAAAATTATTTAAATGACATGACATGAGATATGATGAGAATGCGTGTGACATAACCCTAACCCCAAATACCTAAAACTGAACTTATTTGTGGACAGCTGACCTGGTTTAAAAAAGAAGCATTATGAAAAATTTAATTAAATCTCTGAAAATACAACAGTTAAGAATAGAAAACCGTATTGGTTACAAGTTAAAAAACTCATTCATAAATATGTCCTATTTTTGTTTCAAGAATAAATATAACTACTTGTCAAAATACAGGAATCTGAAAAATCTTCTAAAAATAACTTTTTAATAACTATTATGATACGATCTTACAGCTGTTACCAAAAAAATAAGAAGTGTAATAAATTCTTTGCAACATTTTGCACCGTGACTCACAAGTGTTGATCGAGGTGGCTGAAAAGTGGCGCCTGTGAGAAAAAATGAATTGTCCATTTGGCACCCCGTCAAGAATTCGAACACGAGAAAATATACGCTGTTGATTTTTCTGTTGTTAGTTTCATGTTGTAATGGACCAGAAAACATTAAGAAAACATAGTATGAATATTCATCATCTTGCTATTTAAAATACAATAAAAATAAAATATTATACGATTAGATGCAGACTACAAATATATTTCAAAAAAACAAATGACTTGACAAGAATTATTAACTAAATTGCGGATAGATTAGCCAAAAATAATAGTTTTGTAATTCTGTTTCAGAAGTGACGTGCCTAATATACATTGAATGATAATTACGAATTACATATATGATGTCGAAAGAGAAAATGGGTTCCATTAGCTAGGGAAACAAATGACATGACAGAAATAATCAAGGAAATAGTCCACATAATTTAACAGAGATTTATGGTCCTGACGAAATTTTCAAAACAAAAATGATGAAATTTCGTTTATGTTAGTCATTATTTAATTTTGAATATTACAGCAATTTCAAGTACTCATTTCTCATTAAATTTCCGATCAAAGCACTACAAGAAAATTGCAAAATATTTCATGAATGTACTTCTTACAAAAATTCAAAGAAGTTTCAATTACAATTTGTTTTACGTAGTAATGTGTTTAAATATTGGGTTAAACACCAGTATACCCTCTTGTCGACTGACAGTATTTTCACGCATGAGCTAGATTGGAAATTTTACATGATATGATCGATTCTAAAACTGAATAGTCCTAGTCCTATGGTTAACAGATGGATTGTTGTTTATTTATTTATTTGTTACTCTGCACAACAGGAATTAAATCCCAATTACAGTACAGCTTATAGTGGAATCCGAACCACTCAGACACAATCGTATTTTTGGATATAAGTAGAAGTCAGTGAGGTTTGAACGCACGACCTCTTGCTTGCTAATTAAGAAATGCAAGTTGTACCTTGCTTTTATCCACTGAGCTACGATTGCCTGTATTATAAATAAAATAAATAAATATATCATCACGCCTTCTACCCATTACTGGGTGTGGCACTCTGCCGAAGCAGATCTCGGGAAGTGATATATTTTGCGCATGAAGTCCGGTTACCAGTCGTCAAATCACGGCGCCCAAAGATGTTAGTGGTAGAGGAGCCACAGGGGTAGTTTTTGAAATTATGAAAATTGTTTGTCGCCTGTGGGAATCGAACCAGGGTTCGCAAGATCCACAGGCCGACTTCATACCACTGAGCTAGCCACCCCATAATTGTTATTATGATGGAGAATAAATCGGATGGTTAGGTTAGGTTTGGTTAAGGGTTAACACGAGCGAAGCGAGCTAATTTAAAATCGAAATAATAAACCGTCAGAAAGGTAATGGTAAATCATTATTTTAAAATCACTGCAAACATGAACTTCTCCTATACAGTGTGGCAAAATATCAAAATAAGGCAAGAGGATGAAATACTTTTACCAAATATTGAAGTAAATAAGATAAGAAATTCAGTGCTTCATTATTAGTGTAATGTTGTCAAAACGAACCAAGGAACAAGTTAGTCATGAACTTCACACGGTTTGACAGCAAAGACAATTAAAACAAATGATCATACTGAATTTGTCACCCCATTCACAGCACTCTGGGATAATGCAGTTGATTTATAACACATGTTCTATGCTTAACAAGCATATGATATATCGACAGTTTTTAATACATCTATTAGATTCTTTCTTGGTTTATTATAGTTAAGTACTTCATGAATGTAAATGTGTATTTTAAAAGAAGTACTGTTAAGATTTGTAGGTAATGTGTAATCATTCTAACATTTTAATACTTTTACTATCGTTATAAAGTTTGGCTTATAAACATTATTATCATAGTTGGTATTTGTGTCAAATTCCAAGTTTTATTATTTAAAAATACCAACAATTTTATGTCTATAAAACGGTAAATTTTCGAATACAAAAAATTCTAGATCTAAAAGTCATTTGTCGTCTTGAAATTAAGATCGGCTTTCACAATTATTGGGTCAAATAAAGCAACTACACGTATTGAAATGGAAAACCGACACAAATAAAAAGAAAATAAATGATCGAAATTAATGTTAAGCACCACAAATATCTCAGTTTACAACTGGGAGTAACTGAATCCATTTAAAACTTGTACCACATTAATTTCAATCATTCACAATTTAAAATTTACATAACAAAATTCCTATTCGGTATTCCAGCCACGCCGCATGTTTCAAACACTAATCAATGTGATTAGAAGAATTTCATAACAAGAGATAAGCTGTCAACGAAGAATTCGTCGGGGTGCGTCGTTGGAAATAGCGTCGCGTCGCCGCGTTCCAAAATGCAACGCGAAGCTTCTTCAAAACAAACATTAGTGAAATTAGAGCAGGCTCCGGCGACACTGACGCCTGACGCCGTCAAACATCATCTGTCATTGTCGGCGGAGTCGCCGCGACGATTACATCGCTGTTTTCACTCTTTCCACTTCGCCCATTCCTATCTCGACCGCTCAACGGGCTCACCAAATTTGTTCACACCTTGGCCAATGAGATTATATAACTGTAGAAATGCTGCTTGTGATAAATTTAGGCCGTGGACTGAGTATTTTTTCAGTGAAACTGACAGTTCGACGAAAATAACTTTTGCATTCTTCAGATTATAGATCAATAATGCTTCTTAGTGAAATGTCAAATAATGAACATTCCTTACTAGACAGAAGCACTAACATAGTTTTCCAATATTAATTTTCCGAAATTTATTTCCAATTTATGCTAGATCACTCAGAAAAAATCTACTGTCTTCGCAACAGTACTTTCCCGACAATAATTTTAGATAAACTTGATATAATTTGTATAACTTTAATGGGGAAATGGTACAGTGGTATCGTGTTGGTCTGTGGATCCTAAGAACCCTGGTTCGATCCCCATAGCCGACAAATATTTTCACCAATTTAAAAAATCATCCCTGTGGCTTCCCCACCACTAACATCTTTGGAGGCCGTGATTTGGCGCCTGGTAACCGCACTTCATGCGCATAAATATATCACTTACTGAGATCAGCTTCGGCAGTAATGGGTAAAAGGCGTGATGATATATTTATTTATTTAATTTTTTAACACTCCCTTCGTTTCTTATCTTTTTTATTCGTTTTCTGATCTTACATTGAGTATTTAACTGCAATTGTGTGGAATTCACTTTCAAAAACAAGCGCAGAGCGACGCTTCCTCCCTTTCTTATCTTTTTGTTTCATTTTTAGTTACTGCTTTGTGTGGACTTTTCTTTCATATAAAAGTACAGGCTATCGCTTTCATCTTTTCTAATCTTGTAGATTCGTTGTTAGTTTCGTTATTAGATTCGTTTTTAGGAGTAAACGTGAGTAATTTGAGATGTTTTATGCATATGTTATGTACTTTGAAGAAAGAAAATGAATGATAAGTGAATAGGAATGATGTGATTGAAGGTTTATTGTGTGATAATGATTTCGAGTGTAATAAATTAATGAGTTTATATGGAGTGATCTATGAATGTGGTTGAAGTGAGGGTGTTTTGTTTGGATGAAAATGTTTGACAAGGGCTGATTGTGTGATGAGTGAATATTTTATGAATGATTTTAGGGTTCGTGCTACCCCATTTTTTGGGATATAGCGTGAAGATATGTATGTATGTATTTTTTAACTTTAAAAACGACTGGTTAAATGTAATTTTGTATTTTTACTATAATTCTGTGCACGAGAGATTTACTTTGAGAACTTTTGAAAAAAAAATTGACGAACGCTTAGATATTAATTTCACACGTTTTATAACATCTTTGTGAGTGATATATTTTGCACGTAAAGTGCGGTTATCAGTCGTCAAATCACGCACCTCAAAGATATTAGTGGTGGGGGAGCCACAGGAGTAGTTTTAATGTTATAAAAATTGTTTGCCGGCTATGGGAATCGAACCCCGATTCTTAAATCCACAGGCCGACTCGATACCACCATACCTACTCCATATTACAACATATTGTTTTTTAATATTAATAAAATACTTTACAATAAATGGCCGGATAATAACGAAAAACGTTTCAAAACAAAGTTATTTTAAATCAAATTCCGGGTCCATTTATACTAAAATGAAGAACATCTCGCAAATATCCAATTTTATAATTTTATTGGTTGAAGTGGGACTGGCCGAAATAGAACAACACCATTTCTATTCCATGGCAAACAGAGAGCAACCGGCAAAAGTCAAGCGGTAATATTCGTGATTAGTATGAAATATTAGCTCGAATTATGAATTTCTGAAATCCAGAGCACATCTAATTCTAGCACAGATTTTTCGTGCTACTAACGAGGAATCAGGTAAATAACCTGGTTAAAATTAGTTATTGGTTTGAATTCTTCACTTGAAATAACCGGTTGTAAAGGTTTATTCGTGTACATGAGGAAACTAAATTTGACTGAGTTCTAACTTTGATCCCAAACAGACAAAGACAAAATTAATGAATCGCCATTTGATATATCAAAAGACGTTCTAATGTTGGAATTCGAAACATACCTTCTTCCTTCAAAGAAGACGATCTAAAAAGATAATTTTTCTTAAGAACTCTAGAACTGGAAATGATCCCAACTCATATTAAAAAAATGACCATCGTCGTAGTATTGTTGTTAAAATTTACTCAATTTATTTTATTATAATGCTAATAAAAATCAATATTGATTACCAAACAACATAATTATCTAATTTCTCAAACAGATCCAAAAACAGTCTATCACCTTGTACTTGATAAAATTTATTGGTTGCCTCTAAAACCCAATAGAAAAACAAATCACACGAAATTTAACGACCACGCACGTACGTTTTATTCATGCTTCCATCCGAAAGAAATGTAATAAAAGTGAAGAGCAGGTATTGATTGAGACAGAGGAGTGAGTAGAATGGTTTCGAGGTGATGGAAGAAGATGTTAAACGATATTTAGTAATGACACGTGCCAATAAACTTCAATCCGAAACCGAAATCTTGACAGCGTTTCACATCGCTAGCGTGTCGACCGGACTTTATGATGTTCATTTAACGCAGGCGCGTCAATAAAAAAGCGAACAACGATTGAAAGCATCTGGTTACTTGCGTGGTAAATGCTACTAAATGGTAGTTGGAGTTTCTCCATTGCACCATACCAATTTACTGGTCTTTTTGTCATCATTCTACATACGGTATTTTCGACAATATTTTACATTAAATAAAAACAAATTATAAATATATCATCACGCCTTTTATCCTTCACTGGGTGCGGCACTCTGCCGTAGCAGATCTCTGTAAGTGATATATTTATGCGCGGTTACCAACCGTAAAAGCACAATCCACAAAGATACTAGCGGTGAGAGAGCCACTGGGGTAATTTAACAAATTGTTTGTTGATGTGGGAATTGAACCCAGTTTGACTCGATACCACTGAGCCATCTACCCCATTAAAACTTACAAGAATTTCTTCAATCTGTTATTTCACGACTTATTTGATTCTTGTTTCAGAGACTCTGTTTCATGCCATAGAAATAGATATAAAAAGTACTTGGCTACTTTTCAAACGAGATAACTATTTGGTAATTCAACTAAACATTTCACCACGATTTGCATGCAAAAGTAGAATGTATTTTAATAAGGCTTACCATCAAATCAAACACCAAGTCCGCTGAGTTCATGCCCGTTTAACTCAAATCATTATATTCGATTTGAACAACGATTTTTAATGAACATACGTCACTCAGACTAGAAATTATTCTTACCTGTAACAAACAAACAAACAAAAACATATTAGAATAAATTTGGGATTACCAAATAAAATATTTGAAACATTACATCATTTCAAGTAAACATGCAGAAATTTTAACATGAAGATTCTTTCTACTGTCGTTTGAAAAAGGTATTTAAAAACTTTTTTATCTTTTCTATTTAATTCATAGATATTAACTTTTTTACTTTACCGCAATGCGGAACATTACAAGTTTTCCTAACTGATATGAATACGGAAATCAAAGACTTTTTCAAACGGTAGTAGATAAAAAAAAATGTTTAATTAGGTAAATATTCCAGCGTTTGAAGAAAAACTAGCATATTTTATGTGGAGCGAAAGTGACTTTTTAAATCTCATCGCTGCGCTCATCCGTCAATACCAGCAGATTTGCCACAAAAAAGGCTCCTTAATTTTATTTTTTTTCTACTCTCACTCTTTAATTTACTTATTAATATGTGTTACCTGTACTTTAATAACATTCATTAAAACATAGATTTTGAAGAATAGCAGTCTAGCATTTATTATTTCCATGGTTTTCATGATATGCTCAATGAAATAGTAATACAGTTATTTTTTTTATGACAGTCAAGGGTGACATTTATTTTAATAATTTGGATACTTGTAGCATAATATACTATAGTAAATTTAAACGAGATTTTGTTCACAGCGACACTAGAGCAGAGACATCTTTGTAGCAATCTCTTTACTGCATTCTTCTACGTGGAACAAGTTATAAATACATCAATTTCGAGTTAATTAGAAGCAGGGTATAAATACATCAATTTTAAGTTAATTGGGAATAATAATATTAATTCCCTTAATTGGGTTTCTTTTTTAATACAAAAAATTAAACTAAAAACATATTCATATATGTATAGTGCAAGCTGTAAAAACTCTTATTTTATGATCTATAAATTAGTTGGTATATCGATGCGCAGTTTTCTTTCTTGACGTTAATTACAACATAATTATAAAGTAGTAAAACAGTCTATTAATAATTTAATTATTTTAGTCCATGAGTTTAAGTTTACGATATAGGTTTAAAGTCAATTTTATAAGGTACATAATTAAAAGAGTTAAACCAACCAATAATCATAATTTAACAGTCTATTAAGCGATATTAAAAGCAAAACTATCCTGATCGGGAACATCTATAAAACCTTCATTAATATTCAGTTCTTCAGCTAAATTATAACATTTTATAATTCAGTGTAAACATCTGTTTTTGTCTCATTGCCAAGTGTGTCGTATATCTCTCTGTTATAGTAACATTAGCATATCTCTGATATTCACAAATATTCGACCTGTAAATGATTTAAGTAGCGATAAATCATATGCAAAACTAAATGCTCGTTACGTGTGTGAATTTAGGCTAAAGGCTGTGGTTTCCGTTTGATCACGTGCGAACAGGCGCCACTCTGAGCCGAGAGAGAGTATGACCTTACGATACTGGTTTTCTGTTGTGATTATAAACAAAATGCAAGTACTTTACTGTAATTACGGAGCTATTAACATGATTTTCATGAAGGATATTATTAAATTTTAATAGTTTGGGCGCTATACTGTGAATTCCAGTTTTTAATGAATGGAATTCTTGAAGTTATTGGCTGTATTTAAATTTATTATTAGAGAGTATTAATATCACGTTTAATAAATTTTCGCTTAATGGTATTTGGTAACAGGGGGTAAACAAAGACATTCACTTGCACGATTACAGGCCATGCACTTCACATTGTGTTTTAACTAAAAATTGATGATCGTATTACTATATATTATATTGTCTAATTAGAAAGAAAAGTGATATGTATATTCACTGATAATCGAGGCAACCATAGAAATTCGGGCCACTCACTTTTCCTACAGGTTACACATACTATTTACTTTATCGGCCTAAATCGGAAACAAGCATGAAATGGTGCTCATTTCGCACAAGTACGAAAGATTTGCTGTATGAGATTGAGCCGGAGGCATATGTTGCAATTCATTATAGTATTGCTGTTTATTTTGATCAAAAACTCAATTATATTTTATGTTGAATAATGTTAGTGCAATTCTTAAATAGGTACAAAGTTATAAGTATAATAGCAGGATTGAAGTTTTAATTATATGTCGAACTAATAATGAACTACGTTGCTTAGCAAACAAATCGCTGACAGTTCTTAGTTGATCGTGTTTGTCACAAAAACAAATTATAAGAAACAAGGACTTTAAATAAAGATATGTGAATCAGAACGAACTATAGAAATAATAGATATTTTCAGACGACTACTTATGAAAGTAACCATAAACTACATCATAAACTACTACGGAAAGTTGAAAATAACATACACTGATATGTTAGTATAACGCACACTTCTAACATATCAGGTTACGATGAAAGAAAATAAAAAAATAAATGAAAAGAATTTGTATTATTTAAATTTTAATGGAGTAGGTGGTACAGTGGTAATCGTGTCGGCCTGTGGATCCTGAGAACCCTGATTCAATTCCCACTGCCGACAAACTTTTTCACCACATTAATACTACTCCTGTGGCTCCCCCTCCACTAACATCTTTGGGGGCCGTGATTTGGCGGCTGGTAACCGCACTTCACGCGCAAAAATATATCACTTACCGAGATCTGCTTCGGCAGAGTGCCACACTCAGTAATGGGTAGAAGGCGTGATGATATATTTATTTTTTATTTAAATCGAAATTTTGGCAGATTTTTCAACATATTTGCACACATAAATCTTATTTTTTTAAATTAATAATTACTTATTTACTAATATTTTTGCATTATTCAATATTTTGACATTACGGTTAGTTAGTACAGTTGGTATCACAATACCTAACCTCAAACGTCAACAAAAACGCATCAGCTGTCAAAGTGTAAGAACATTGCTCTTGTAAACTTTTTTTAGAAATATTTTGTGGTCGTCGTACAAAACTCGCTCGAAAGTGTGATAACTGTGTTCATGTACTTAAATCACTCGGCGCTACGCGCCTCGTTTTTCAATTTGTACACTCGCACGTTATCTTACACTTTCGATGGTTGTTATGTAATATACTATTAACTATCAAGTGTGTTAATGAGGGCGATTAATTACTGAGATTATTAATCGCCGATTAACATATGAGTTAGGTTAATAACATTTGATACTACTGAGCATCTAATTCAGAAGAGTTACTTGAGTGTTAATTTTATTCCACAACCAAAATTCCAATTATAAATGTTTATTTTATATTATTTATATATTAAATATAACAAAAAATTACTAAATAAAAGATTTGCACTGTCTGTCAGTTCTAGCGGAGATAATGTAATATCGAAGTCAATAATCGCAGACAAATTATAGATTATTGTAGGTTAGTAAAGTTGTTCCTGTCACAAAAATTTTAATATCAGTTTTCAGTGGATGCATTCAGTTTTTTTTCTTTTTTAGGATAATGTTTTTATTTTTATATTCATTTGAAAGAAATGTTACGTTAGAATTTCGTTTAATTCTGTTTAGCTATATTACATGTGTTGACCGCCAGAGCTGGGCAAGCTACTTAAAAAAGTAGCTAAGCTACAGCTACAGCAATTCTTTAAAAAAGCTAAGCTACAGTTATAAGCTATATTTTGTAAAATATAGCTAAGCTACAGCTAAAAGCTTTCGTTAAAGTAGTTGTTAAATTTTAAAGCTACTTTTTAAAATTATTGTGAAATAATTAAATTTGCCATTGTCATATGATCAGTCTTTTGTTATAATGACTGTTAATTTACTATTATGTACATAAATATCAAAAATAACAAATACCATCTGGCACCTAGTGTGTATTTTTGCGTATTAGAGCCAGTTAGAACCGAAAAGGAATAATTATTTTGTGTGGGTTTAGCTTGTACACATGCGTACTTTGTTGACCTTCTGCTTAAAAAGTAGCTTTAAGCTATAAAAAGTAGCTTTAAGCTACAAAAAGTAGCTTTAAAAGTAGCTTCAGTTGTTATTTTTAAGCTAATAGAAAAAAAGTAGCTAGCTACAAGCTACAGCTATATTTTTTCACAATTAGCTAAGCTACAGCTACAGCTAAGGTAAATGTAGCTACTGCCCACCTCTGTTGACCGCAACCACAAAACCGTTTATTATCAAAAATCATGCATTACTAGGAGTCATTATGTATGATTTTGTATGCAATAATGAAGCTCATTAATAAACGATCAATAGAAAAATAAATTCAAATAACACAAACGTCAACACATAAGTAACAGTTTATCACAAGATTGTGGTAATTTGATTGTTTATAAATCTGTGAAGTGAAGATTATGTTTCCTAGTCGTCCATTTTTGTTTATTGATAAACAGTAGTTCTGCATTTTTGCTAGCTTGACCTCAACATTATATTTAGGAAGATAATAATCAATCAATAGCAACCGAGAAATAAACCTAAATCTATTAATAAATTCACAGCGTTTCTCTTTTCACTGCTACAAGACGTCAAATGCATAACTCTCCATGAATAATATTCACAAACACCCATAATTGCATACAATAGGCGTGTTTCTTTGGATTGTGATTGTGATTTTCTAAATCATGATTCCTTTGATCGTGATTGCGTTGAATCATGATTACATATGATACTGAAGAAAACATCGAACAGGAATAATGATTCAAATCCAACCCGATCGACACGATCCTATAATATGAACGTAAAAATAACTGCAAATGTCAAATACACAAACTAACCTATTTTAAAATTTCATAAATGAGTGTCCATGTAAGCCATTTAAACATTCTTCCAGAAGCAGCCAATTTCCCTTAATTCCACAAATAGAGCACATAAATTTATCATCAGACGCCATTTTTAAACCTTCGATGTGAATCTGTCAACATGAATCATAGAAAAAGTATGATTCAGAAGGGTAGGGGGATTGTCGTTTCGTGATCACAAAATGAAAGAGTAGGGATAACGAATAACGAACGAAGAAACATGATTCTTCATAATCATGTTAAGTTTGATCACTTTGATTACGAATCACAGTCCAAAGAAACACGCCTTTTGTAACACCACCAATTTTCGGCCCATCAACAGAGAACCCCGAAGGACACCTCTGAGTGTCTCGGACTTTGCTCGCTGGCTATACAAGGCCCGCTGGCTGCGTGCTGTGTTCACCAGTGCAGCTGAATCACATTGCTCGCTGTGAAGAGAGTGGTGGGGCGAGGTGCAGCCACCGCGACCCTGCAAGGTCGTCCAGCCTCAGCCGCAGCCGCTCCGCGCGGCGAACGCTCTTTCATTCTTGTTCCGGTTGCATTCACCCGGCCGAGTCGACGAGTCGAGAGTCTCGTTCGTTGCACGGAGGATAAGGCTTGGCGAGTGGAGTTGGAGATGACGGAGAATGAAACGAGTGAAGCGTTACCACTAGCGATTCTACATTGCACGTTCTGTGGTATTTATTTATGAAAGGGTGAATATTTCTTTTTAAGAATATGAACGAAATTATCTATCAAATCAATAAATAATATTTTATATGCTAGGAAATGTCGGGGATGTAATTTTTTCTCGTCTGCTGAATAACAGCACTTCCGGTGAGATTTAATTTTTATTTGGCGGGTTTTTAAAAATTGTTAACTCATGATTTGTCGAAGAAAAACTTTACAGTTTGTTAGTTAGTAATTGAAATTATTTAAACATAAGTGTATTATACAGAGCTGCATCAACAGATATAAAATTTAAGGTTAATTTAAATAAATAAAAGTAAATCATAAGCAAACTTCGTGCGGTGCAACTGTTTAACAAAAAAAAAACCTCAAATTTTTAGTTTGCTTTATATTAGCAGCAATATAAAACGTTTTCTTATGACCTGCAAGTTTTATTAAAAATTAAATTATTATTGTATTATTGATGTTTTAATTATTCATACATAATATATTTTAGTTCTAAGATAGTTTACTAGAAGTCTTGCCTAAGAGATAAGTTTATAAGATTATTATTTTAATTTAATGTTATATTACTTAAATACCAATATGGGAATATAGCGTGAAGTTAACATAATAATTAGAATTGATTACTAAATTTCAATCAGTTAAACTTTGCACTAATAAAATTTTAATATTTATTAACTAATTTAAATAAAAGTAAATTATTTGTCAGTCATAATCTATATTAATTTCAATTTTCTTAATTTATTTTTATACTTTGGGGAAAAAATATAAGGGTATATATTATATGACCACATGATAATAGAACAATATTTCTTTCCAAAATTCTCTAAATTATTAATATGAAGTTTACATTTTTAGTGACACTGGTTAACACTACAAACAATTATTTATCTGATGTTATATATTGAATAAATTGACTATTGTAGTATTTATAGCTAAACTTACTTAAGATAAAGTACCCTTAATTTATAATATATTATATAGCCTTAAATTTTTTCAGAAGTACAAAAAAACACTGTATAAAATATAACTGTTTTAAATTCAATCAATTTTTAATCATTTAATAATCTATAGTAACTGATAGGTATTAATACATTTATTATAGTATTCAAATTTGCATATGGCATTGCATGTAATAGTACTAGTAATATTTAAATGATAATGATTAGTTATTGATCATTCGAACATTATTTATAAATTGCTCATTCATCCACTAGATTTTATTACTTAAATTCGTTCTAGTATCAGGTAATTAAAGATTAATACTATGTTTAACTACTTAACAACAAAACCAAGTGTATTTTACTCAGACTAGACTAGACTAGAATATTTTAGTCTACTTCGACTAGACTGGAATATTTTAGTCAGACTAGACTGAAATATTTTAGTCTAGTCTATATATAGAACGCATTATATATAGAATTTCAAAACAAAAAATATTAAAAATTATTTTAAATCTTTTTTCAAGGATTCCTAAATGGCCGTAGAAAAAATATTGTATGCAAAAAGTGGAATATGGCCCGCAACACCAACAATATTCAAATTTTAAGCTTAATTTAAATAAATCAAAGCATTTCGACAACAATATCAATTATTACATATGACATGTAATTAATGGGGTGGCTAGATCAGTGGTATGAAGTCGGCCTGTGGATCCTGAGAACCCTGGTTCGATTCCCATAGACGACAAACAATTTTTATAATTTCAAAAACTACCCCTGTGGCTCCTCCACCACTAACATCTTTGGAGGCCGTGATTTTACGACTGGTAACCGCACTTCACGCGCAAAATATATCACTTACCGAAATCTGCTTCGGCAGAGTGCTACACCCAGTAATGGGTAGAAGGCGTGATGATATATTTATTTACATGTAATTTCGATTTGCTTTTATTAAATTAAATCAAGTTTAAAATTTAACAGTCAATTACATTTATACAGTTAATGTGTCAATTAAAAACCATTCCGTAATATTGAACAAATTTAAAAAGTAAAAGTACTAGATTATCTCATTTATAATAAATTAGATTTTGCAACTAAAATCTCAGACATTTTGTAACTTAGTATTACTGGAAACTTGAAATTAATAGTGAAAGTATACTCGTAAACGTACATTTAATAATTTATTATTTACCTCGTATTTGTAACTTAAGATATTGTGAAAAATAAAATAAATACAATAATTAACATAAGATAAGTGAATGTAACATCATTTTGAAGCACATTAATTTATAATACTATATTACATACGTACTAAGTAACATACATAATACTTAATTGCAGAAAAATTATGTGCAATAATTAATTATACATATAATTCCTATTTGAATTCACATAACTACGAATTTCCATTCGCATAATATAGAATTATGATTATTATTATCTTACTTTATCATATGATAACATTAAAAATTACGTATCTAAACTAACATATTATTTTTATAAATCGCATTATCAGTACTTTTTACACAACTTGATGAAACAATGCCTCTAAATTTAATTTTATCTCACCATAAACCAAATATGAAAGCGTAATTTGGACACGTGTAGATTACAATATGCACACGATAAAACTAAATTAAGACAGCGAGACATAAACGTAGAACGTGGTAATGCTGAAGGTAACGTACAACAAAGTCAATTAACAGAAGCACGTTTGCAAATAATCGAAATCGCCTGATTCGCAACGTGAAAACAAAACGTGACAATTTGAAATTAAACCACTCTTTAAATACCAATTTGCAATATTCACATTCCAATAAAGGTTAACTATTGATTGATTGCAACTATTTTGCACAATCGTAAAGGTAGATAACAAACTAATATCGCATAATATTGCGTTTGATACAATTTTTATTTGACAGGAATGATAATAACAAATCAATATATAATTGATACCTGATATACCTAGGTAAACTAACTGGCGCCGATGTTGATACCTGCTGGCGCGCTTTTGCCATTTCTTAATAATATTGACTACAGAATTAGTAATATGTTGATTTTGAATGGTTCAGTTCCGGGAAAGCGGAAAATAATAAAATAAATAATTGTATCATGACGTCATTTCTCGTCGAATTCCGATAAAAGTTTGTTTTTTGCGCATTATTTTTGTGACAGTATAGTAAAAGTTTTAATTATCAACTGGACGATTTTCATCTTTAGAGTACGATATATATGAATTGTGTAACTTATAACAATCATTATATTATATAATGACGTAAATAAGGTAGTCCAAAGTCTCCTATCATTTGTCAAATAATTTGAAACAAATCATTCACTATCACTGATGGTTCATTTCAAGTAATAGTTATTTTTTATACCTAGGTCGCTAAACATATTTCAAAGTCAAAGTGTAAGTAATATTATTTATGCAACTGTATTATCTACGTCCATTAAAAAACTGGAAAACTTATTACGAATTTTAATTTAAGTACTGTTTTATATTTATAAATATGATTCTATAATCAAGAAAACGGTATCTTTTCTTTTTAATTATTTATTTTCCATAAATATTTTATTTTATCAGTTCCCATTAATAGTTAGAGAGCTAGGGTGCAAAATTATGTCATGATAAACATGAAAAAAAGAAAATTAGATTTGGGAACGGGTGGCAACTATAGATGGCGTCGATGTGAATGCGCCGATTTTAAGGGTGGTTGTTGAATCCTACACCAGTCTACTTTCAGAGCTTCTGTCATCAATGAGCAACCAGCAATAATTTCTGTCAATAATTTTTTGTCATGTTTTCGTCGTGAACAAGAAGTAATATGTCACATGAAACCATAAAAATTGCTTACTTTGACCGGTTTTATCGCTCATGCGTCACCGGCCGAAACTTCTGTCTACCATTTTTATTACTTAATTATACCAAAGTCTATAATTTAAACTGAAAATTAGCCTGTACAAAATATGTCAACAACTACCCTTAAAATCTACACATTCACACCGATGCCATCTATAGTGGCCACCCGTTCCCAAATCTAACTTTCTTTTTTTCATGTTTATCATGACATAATCTATTAAAAAATCCATTTCTGTCACTGGAATAAATGAGACATCATTTTGCCCCCTAGCTCTCTAACTGTAATAGATAGCAGCCGGTAATAGTATTTTTCTACGATCAAGCAAAAATCGATCGTTTATCGCACAGCGATAAAATGTTCTATCTCACATTGTTAATGACAACCATGCGATAAAATAGTTGCCAAGAAACAACAAGCTTAATTACGAAACATAGGTAAATTACATTTTCGGCGATTGAAATGTAATTAGAAATATTAGTATAATTAGTTAAAACTCGATCGGAGTAAAAAAAGTGTATACAACACGCAATAAAAATGTCTTTAATGCACTCATGGGTTTGCAACATTCGCCTAAAGCTCGTGTATCACTTTTAACACTAATTACGTAAATAACTATTATATTACTAGTGAGATTAAAGCATTATTACAGTACTACACGTATGAAAAATTGCACACGGCGAGGTCGACAATCGAGTCGTGTAATTACACGAGTGCTGTAATGTTTTAGTCCATGTGTAAAATACAAAATATTATCTATGGTTGCTAAAATTAATAAAACTCCAATATTTTTTTTAAACATGACTAATATGGAATGGATAGCTCAGTGGTATGAAGTCGGCCTGTGGATCCTGAGGTTCCGGGTTCGATTCCCACAGGCGACAAATTTTCATAATTTGAAAAAGCTATCCCTGTGGCTCCTCCACCACTAAAATGTTTGGAGGCCGTGATTTGACGACTGGTAACCGCACTTCACGCGCAAAATATATCACTTACCGAGATCTGCTTCAGCAGAGTGCCACACCCAGTAATGGGTAGAAGGCGTGATGATATATTTATTTTATTTATCACTAATAGAAACTTCTAAATAATAGATATTGTACAGAAAAGTTGAACTTTTTTTGAAGAGAAAAAAAATTATTGAACATAAAATAATCAGAACTGCAATTTTATATTAACTTTTTATTTGCTGTTAAGTATGTTTAAAATAATGTCAAATGACAAAAACAGTATGTATGGATCCCACATATTTATTTTTCTACAAAACTTGTATAATAAATTATAGTATGAACCCATGGTAACTTTATTTCTTCATCATGTATCTTCCAATCAACAATACAACAGTTGAACACACGCGTCCAACGCACCACAATCAGAATCAGAATACCTGAAGGTGCAATCCACCTCTCTCAAGTCGGAATGTCACCGCTTGTCTATAAATACCTCTGCGTGTTCGCGGGGACAAGAGCAAAACCGAGAGTCCGCGCGGCCGTTACCGGCTACGGCTGCATCTCCGAGCAGGCGCTAGCGCACGAAGGCGCCAGTCGACCCAAGAATGTGAATAGTTTCAATATTAATGTGGTGTGGGGGTCTCTGGTTATTAGATAAACGGATGTTGGTACCTACGTTGACATATTAAATATTGCGACATTGGAACTGGGGACTGGATTGATGATAATTACATTATTAGAAGATGTGATGATGATGGAGCGTTATAAAATCAAATTGTAATGTGTTGGAATTATTTATGGGTTCTAACTACTGTTAGTCATATGTCGTACATAACTTATGGCAAAGATAATCAATACGTACTTAGAATTATGTTAAAATATTAATAAAAACGATCAAAGAAGTTCTTGGAATTTCATTTGGTAGAAACATTACTATTACAACCAATGATGGAAGTATCCATATTTTAAATTTGTCGATTAACTGAGTAGTACCTAATTTTGAATAAGGCGGAAATACAAAGCTGGGGTTGGTGGCTCAGTGGTATCGAGTCGGCCTGAGGATCCTGAGAACCCTGGTTCGATTTCCACAGCCGACAAACAATTTTCATCACATTAAAACTACCCCTGTGGATTCCTCTCCACTAATATCTTTAGGGGCCATGATTTGATGGCTGGTAACCGCACTTCGCGCGCAAAATATATCACTTACCGAGATCTGCTTCGGCAGAGTGCCACACCAGTAATGGGTAAAGGCGTTATTTACAAAGCTAGCAATATTTTCTATAAATTTTAATGTCTCGGAGATCAACCAGTCGAATTATCATGTAAAAAAATATTTGATTAAAATCGTTTGAAAAATGCTAGGAATTTGAAAACGCAAACGACCAAACGACCGAATCAACAATACATAATACATACATACAGGTATTCCACGAAAACGGTGTCATAAGCGATTAACACGGGAAATAAATTTTTCTACGACCTTTACCGAATGTAGGCCTTTCTTCCCTCATATGTGGGTCGAAAGTAGGCAATTATCTCCTATCATCATAATAAATTTGTCTGTTTGACGCCTTCACCAATTTCGTCTATTCATCTCCAGCCTCTTCATTTCAATATAACTTCTTTCTGCTTTCAGATCATCCACCACTTTCATCCTCCTCCTACCTCTTGTACCTTCTCCTTCTACTGTCCCTTCTATTATTTCCTTTATTAGAGTATCCCTTCTAAACGCATGGTCCAACCACATTCTCCCCTTTTTCAAAATAATCTTATACAATGTCCTTTTCTGCTACTCTTTCCAACACTTGTTCGTTGCTGACTCCCATCAATCCTTTTCCTATATTTTTTTACAACTGTCCGTGTCTCACACCCGTACAATATAACATCCCATACAAAACAAAATAATAAATTTGATAATGATAGATTAAGAATTGTTAACGATATATTTTATATGATTATAACAAAGTAGTTGGTTAGTTCTAAACATCTGATGATGCCTGGCAGTCTTTCACTAAATCCGATAAATTCATTTTCTCATTATCTGATACCAACAGCTAAAAGAAGATAATCAAAAAACCATATTTCACAAAAAGCAACAACATGCCAACATTTAAAAATAAAAATGCTAACGAACAAGCAACAAGTTGATATACCGTTGAATGACTTGTCAAAATATATCACCACATTACCATAAATATTCATAAATACTGTTTTCGGTAAACATTTCCCAGTAAATTAAAAAATAATAACTTCTAAACCATGATAAATATAATCGCTTTGAATATAAATTTACACAAAACACATTTCTTTCAAGAATAATTTTAAAGAATTCAGCTTCATAAATCATAATAAAAGAATTACATTCGTTCCAAACATTCACTTGATTAAATTCAAATATAATTAAATAAACATTCCAAGTGTTCACACTTCTCTGACGATCGCTATCAAACACACTTAGGACATGACAAATGACTACCAGAATATGGGCGCCATTTTGAGCAAGGACTTTGATATATCAATAAATATTATATTCTGTACTCATCTCGTAACTAAATTAAAATACATCCGTCTAGATAAACCTTGAATTTCGTCTCTTGTCAATAATAATAAAAATGCGGCAGATGCAAAAACAAAACCCAAAAATGGTTATCTCAAAACGAACAGATAAAAGATTCAGTCTAGAAATGGATTTTTGTTTACTTGATATTGAACCAGGAAATGGTCATAAATATATTCTTATAGTTTTTATGAGTCATGAAATTCAATAAAAGACAAGGTTGTTCCAATGAGAGTCAAATGTTAATTGAAAGTGTATTCACTGCTCGTAACAATAATATAAACAGATTATTACCGTTGCATGGCTACATGTTTACCATCACAAACAGAAGAAGATACACAAATAATGATCTGTTACTTTTTACTAGTACAATTTTCTTTTATCTATTGCACACTTTTATACTATCTTAATTATATTGAAACTGTATATAAATTAAAAATATTGTCAACACTTTATATCTACTTAATAAATATGACCGCTAGATTGTAAGCCGAATGTTATCTGTTTATTTTTTTAGTTATCTGTTGTGAAATATTTCAAAAGTATTTCACCGCAATATAGGTAAAATAAAAAATATAACAACGAAATTTCTAATATTTTTATATGAAATATATGACATACAAGAACATTAAAGACTAGTTTTATTATTATTTTGCTATTTTGCATCTTTTTGAAATTATTATTTTTTTGTAATCTGCGATATTTAAACTGAAATATTTTAGAGAAATTTGTATATGAAACGTTGCGATTGGTGATTGTTTTTCACATTTATGCAATTGTTTAAAAGTTCGCGATCATTTTCGAATTTTGAAATTGTTTCTATTATTATTGGTACATTTTGTGTACATCATGAAAAATTAAATCAACTACACTCCGCTTGAGCTACGTAAAGTAGTTCTCCAACAGTCTAAAATAAAATCTTGCGTATTGTGATAAACACTCTTTCGATACGCAATTGGATACGTAAAATAGAAAAATAGTATATTATTCAATGAGCATGTTATGATAGCAATAATTTATGAGGATAAAGTTTGCAGCACGATCCGTAGGCGAGGGCAGTACTCATACAAATGAATAATTGTCATAACATGTAATTTTAATTCTAAACGATTTCCACGATCATCAAACATGATTTTGCACTTTCAGGTCATAGTTTTTTTTAGAGGTGTTATAGTCAAACTTGAGTGGTTTGTAAGACAACATGAAAATAACAATAATAAGAATCAGTGAGCTTCGTTGCAATCTGACTGGCTTACAAAGTGTTGAATAATGGCGTTATTATAGTAACCGAAATCTGATTAGCTTAATAGTGATGAATAATGAATCATTATTCAATTTTTTTTGTATTATTCTGCATTTGAATAATGAACCATTTTATGTGTATATATCTAGAAACATACATATAATGAATGTATTACTAATAGTCGTGCAAAAAAATGATTTACGAACTGTGATGTTAATCCGTTTTCTATTAAACAAGGGGTCAATAATTATTGAGATTGTTCCTCCTAGTTTCATGATACAAAGACGTATTTCATATTTAATTTAATAATGTAAAAATATTTCAAATTGGTTAGGAATGTAATCGACGTTCATACTAGCGATCAATAGTCTTATTTATCAAAACAGTGGAAAATGTAACTAGAAAAACTACAGAATACTTTTGAATGTTGAATTTCAAGTATTTAAATAAGTAAAAAATGTCTAGCTACTTCAAATTTATCAAATACTCCTAATACTAACCTAATTATGAGTTCATCAACCAGCTTTATTACCAAATCTCTACAAAATTAATTATTACCTGTGCTGTAACATAGAAAAATCTACAAATTAGTCAATACCTCTCTGAGTTTTATTTTGTAAGAATCTTACCGTGACGAATATGAAAAATGTGCCTAATATTTCATCAAAGTATTCCACTAGAGTCAAAGGGCACCAATCTGCATAATATGACGAAATAATCATGTAATTTTCTAAAATAGCCTGTTCAGTAGCTTACAAATCCTATAATTGATTCAACGATCAACGTGAAAGTTTCAAACCACAAATGAAAAATAGCATCCAGCAACAATCCAAGTTAACCAACACCTTGTATCCAGTGACATTTACTAGTTCCAACAATAGACACTACGCTTTCTTCAGTAGATTTTTGAAAGAATCTACAGAGGTGCAACACTTTCCAACAATGGCGGGATGACAGATATTAATGCAGGTGAAGAAGTCGCGGCTACCGAAGTTAGCAAGAAACGGAGGAATGCAAATACGACATTTGTACATGTCACATGCCACTTGGAAGCAGTTGGCGGCTAAGGTTGAAGGTAGTAAAGCCTGGGAAACTCGCGCGAAGGCTCGGACTTCTGGGTTATGTTCTCACGTAAAGCGCATGAAATGTGAGGTTTAACCTGTGTGGTTTTATTTGATTCTTGACCTCACTGCAAGTACTGTTTAATTGGGATAGATAAATACCTTGCACAATCATTTCTCGTTGAAATGAAAAGAACTAAATACTACTACCATACCGTGTCCCACGAAAATGTTGGCATAGGCAGTTAAAGTAGTACTATCTGAATGAAATTTGGCGCACGTAAACATTGGATAGTCATACGCATCCTGTTAAAATATGAAACACATTCATCGTCTGTGAACAAATATATTCGCTTGTAAAGTTGAGTTCTTATACACGGGGCTTATGGCGATCATCACTCAGAATCGCACATATTTGGTTTGTGTGCCTCTAAAATTTTGCAGTATCATTTGAAAAATTAATATGATGTTCTAGAACTATCCATGTATATTGTTTCAGAAGGAGAATGTTTTTTGTCGTTTAGTAATGGATATATAGCCATGCAAAGCCTTGTTTTCAACGAAAAATTTAGAATCCCAATTTATAATGGCTACACCACACGGTGGTATGATATTTGAAAATTCACTAGACCAACAACCTGTAAACAATTCATGATATTCAAATCATAATAGGTATAAAACACTTATTTTATTCAATTTTTATATTTTTTTGAGCGTAAGTTTCGCTGCTCGACAATCGATGGCGCCACCATCACACTAGTACTATCTAAATATGTAAAATCAGTCTTTTGTAAATAAAAAGTGTCCGGCAAAAAATCATGGGACCAAATTTTACATGTCGATAATATCCCTAAATCTTATTTAATACAGATTATTCCATTTTGATAGAATAATTTAATAAATTAATTCCTAATTTTGTGCCTACTCTTTTAGTGTGCTACTAACGTAAAGTTCCTGCCATTTGTTTTAAACATTTTAATCTGTCACTGTCATGAATATTTTAAAAGTCGCGAACCGCGTAAATATGATTAAGAATGTATTATGGGGGGCGCAGTACAAGACAAATACCTGAGTCCTTCGCCAGAAACAGTTAAAAAAAATAAAATATTCATAAAGACACTGATAGATGACAGTGCCAGATTAAAATATTTAAAACAAATTGCAAGGCACTTTACGCCAATAGCAATAAAAGAGTAGGCGAAAATTTATGATTACTTTATCAAAATTAAATAATTTGTATTAAATACGATGTAGGTACCTATATTGGCAGTATTGTGATTTGGTCCCATAATTTTTTGCCAGACACTTTTTATTTACTAAAGACTGATTTAACATGTTAACTGCCTATACCAATTTACGTGGGACACACGGTTTGTAAGATTTCTAATATTACTCTTTTCTGATTAAATACAACAGATGTACGAATTCCTAGATGAAAATCTGTTGTCTTTTTCATCATTAGCTACTGATTTTGATTTCTAACTATAAAACAAAAGAAACTATATGAACATTATCAATATTGAATCATTTTTATATATATATATATATATATATATATATATATATATATATATATATATATATATATATATATATATATATATATAATCATCACGCCTTCTACCCATTACTGGGTGTGGCACTCTGCCGAAGCAGATTTCGGTAAGTGATATATTTAGCGCGTGAAGTGCGGTTACCAGTCGTCAAATCACGGCCCCCAAAGATGTTAGTGGTGGAGGAGCCACAGGGATAGCTTTTGAAATTATGAAAATTGTTTGTCGCCTGTGGGAATAGAACCAGGGTTCTCAGGATCCAAAGGCCGACTTCATACCACTGAGCTAGCCACCCCATAATTATTTTTATGTGTTTTAGAAATAGATTAAACTTGAATTGAACCTATAAGCACATGAATAATAGTGGAGTAAAATCAAAATAAATGAACTAATTCAATTCTAAAATTACGTGTAAGCCTAGATCTTACATTTTGACGCCTATTTTGTTAAAAAATTATATGTGAAGTGAAATGTCATTTTTTCCATGATCTCCAAATCGTGCATTTTTTCTAGAGGCACGGTTAATACAGACGGAAATATTATATTTAACAACAAAATCGGTAACTTTTTGGTTTTTTTATTATACAAAAAAGCAAAATTTATCGTATTTAAAATATACGAGTACATTACTTTCAATTAATTAAAAACATAGGTATGTATGTCTTGAAGCGTTCATTAAAATTTAAATAAACTTAATGAATGCAGAGATACTGTAGTATGTTGCGAAAATGCTGTTACTCCTTTTACAAAGCATTAAAATAAAATATATTTCATGTCACAAAAAAAGGAAAGAACAGTAAACCATGAAGTAATTTTCAAAACAAAATATTCTTGCCACGGCGTAAAATTTATCGGTCGTTAATTCAGGAATTTGAATATTTCACGAATTAATACAAAACTTAACGAGACCTTTACTCTTCCATGTTTATAGTAAACACCACGAACGCACTTCTTACTTTCTGTATTTTATTATACTTTTATCTCGTTGTTTGAACTTGAATTTGACAACAAGCGGAAATACAAATCTCGAGCGGATTCTGTAAATTGGAAAGGTCAGCAACCGCTACGCAGCTGTTTACTGCCGTAACCTTTTTGCCCTGTGCATTCTTTACTCTTCGCTAGCGCAGAAAGAAAAACCGCGTATGTCTTTACGCTTTGCTTGCTTTTCGCTTTCGTTAGAGTTAGGTTAGAGTGGAGTTAGCGGTACGGCAGAAGAGAACACGCGATGTTATAAGCGAACTCGCTGATGCTAATTATTGTTATTGCTACTGGTGGTACTAGTTGGATGTTTGTAAGGACAAATTGAATGTACCAATTTATTTATATGCGTAATGTTGTTTACTATGGCTTTGAAAAAATATATCGTTACCTAGGTACTAATGTAAATTTAATACTGATAAAACCTGTTACTACATTTATAGTTAGTTCCGCACAGTAAACCAACGTTACAAATATGAAATAAATAATAGCTCCGATACATTCTCCTGTCACATGAATTTCAATATGTTTTTTGTGTTAAACTGTAAATTAACATGTTATTTAATAAAATATCAAGAAAAAACTTTTTTTATAAAACAAATAAATATATCATTACGCCTTCTACCCATTACTGGGTGTGGCACTCTGACAAAGCAGATCTCGGTAAGTGATATATTTTGCGCGTGAAGTGCGGTTAACAGTCGTCAAATCACGGCCCCCATAGATGCTAGTGGTGCAGGAGCCACAGGGGTAGCTTTTGAAATTATGAAAATTGTTTGTAGCCTGTGGGAATCGAACCAGGGTTCTCAGGATCCACAGGCCGACTTCATACTACTGAGCTATTATTTAAACTTTTTCATTAATAGAAGAATGCTATTTGAAAAATGTTATTCAATTGTAGCAAAAATGCAATTTTGTCCAAAAACCAAGAAACGTTGTGGTATCCATGGTAACGTAAATAATTTTGTCTTTTTGTTTCATTTTAATTTGAATAAACCTGCGACATTTTCTAAAAACTGGGTATTAAAAAAAATTAATACATTTCAATCGGACTAAAAATACTATTTTGAATCCGGTTACCTTTATTATTCGACCAGAAAACTTATTTTTAGCCCTAATGAATAACATAACTACAATAAAAAACAAAACATAATGATTTGCGTATGTTGAACACGAGTTCTGTGGGATTAAAGTTTGTTTGATAAAAATGCAAGTGAAACAAGCTAATATAAAATATGAATTTCACTCAAACCAAATATAGGCCATCGTAGGCCCAGTGGATAAAAGCGAGGTAAAACTTGCGTTTATTAATTAGCAAGCAAGAAGGCGTGCGTTCAAATCTCACTGATTTCAACTTAAAGTACATTAAAATAGATTGAATTACATCTGTTTTATAGAAAATCGCATCAAAATTCGTGTGACAGGAAATTGTAACAAACCCAAAGTAGGTATAAGTTACAATATTCACTTTGATCTTGACACAAATTCACAATATTATCCTAACAGTTATAAAAATTAATAAACAAATATAAATACCTTTATTTTACTGCTATTTGATTGCTAATCTGACACTATTAGTTTATCACTAACACAAAGATTCACAGAAGAAAACAACATCACAATTAAAAATGTACACACGTCCCCGGATTCAATCCTACTGACAGAAAAATTCATGTTTTACCTTACACGCAAGTCTGAACAATGTTTCTTAATTATTCGAAATGCTTATAAATAAGATAATTTAATTTGAAAATTCAAAGATTGCATTAATATTTTCAATTTTTGTTTTAAATTCATTCTGAATAATTGTGGAAGCAATATTATAAACAATAATAATTATAAATTTATTTATTATTTTATTTAAGCATTTATAAAATTTATGTTTTGTTTGTGCAACCAACCATAAATGTTTTGTAATAAATATTTACATGCATTAGAACGATTACGATTTTTATTGTACTAATTTACTATTGTTTAGTCGTAAAATTAATTAGAATTAGGTATGAAAAATAAACTTTCATTAATAAAAAAAATCCAGAGCAATTATAAAAAGTCAACCTTTTGAGAAAAAATTTAAATATCAGAAGTTCTAGGCACGACATCCCTTTGATTCCCATTTCATTGTAAAGTATAACTAAGTAAATAATACATTTTAATTTTTAAATGAAATAAAAACTAAAAAAGGGAAAAGTACAGAAAACACTCAAAGAAAGTGAAAGAAATATAATCATAAACATAATAATATTTGAATGAACGAATAAAACATAATAAAAAATAAGTAAATAACGATTGCAAACCGCAAATGACTTTTCATAAATACCATTAGAACATAGAACAGTAAATAATATTACAGAATTGTCAGGAATAATTCATGTCATCATAATCTTCAGGTGAATGTAATTATCAAACTCTTGGATCATTCGTTGCGCATTGCGCTTGCACGAAACGTGAAATGTTGCCGATCTAACATTTCTGCGATTTCTCGCTGTAACATTTTCATTTGTTTTTATTAGCCCGTGTCGCAGGAAAGCACTCTTTAGCACGTGCCCTGCGTCATATGGTTCTTTTATTTCAGACGTGTGTGACAAAATGTCGTGTTTGATTCAGAAGAAAAACAAGCTACAAAATATTTGACATTTTTAACAAAAATGAATGAGAAATACTGTGCAGTTTCAACGAAAATAAATTTCTTAAAATTATTTGATTTAAAAAGATTTGTTACATTTTATTAGTTTATATGTAATTGCATAGACCGATGTGTTATTTTTTTTTATCTCAGGTACAAAATGAATATTAGTTGTTCTTTTATGCAAAATTTTTGCTCAACTCAGTTGATAAGTTAGTTAAGATGCTGTCAAAAATAACATTTTTCATATAAAAAGAGTAAAAAGATGAATGATGAAGCTCAATCTAATAATTTTAAATTTATCAGTCTTACTATGATTTGAGCCATTTATTTTGTTTAGTTCAGATTGTTTTAATAACGATTTTAAATAAAAATAAATAAATAAATATATCATCACGCCTTTTACCTATTACTGGGAGTGGCACTCTGCCGAAACAGATCTCGGTAAGTGATATATTTTGCACGTGAAATACGGTTACCAGCCGTAAAATCACGGCCTCCACAGATGTTATTGGTGAGGGAGCCACAGGGGTAATTTTTAATTTGGTGAAAATGTTTGTCGACTGTGGGGATCGAACTAGAGTTCTCAGGATCAACAGGCCGACTTTCATACCAATTGGATTGGTGGATTCGTCCAATAAATAGTAACCGATCATTTTAAGGTGATAGTAAAAATCTAATGCAAGAACTGAGGCTACATGATAGAGACATATTTTTAAATTTTATTCGGTTGCCACAAATATCGAAATAACTAATCTTTAGATACTAAGTCTATGATAACCAATAATACAATACACTTTTAGAATTGTCAAAAATATGTAGATTTAACTGACATCTAGCGTCTCTTTCAAAACTAGTGTTTATTTTATTAAAATCGGTATTTTGCGTTACCGACAATGTCACTAACTACACCCTTATTTTTGGTATTGTGAACGACCATATATACAACACAAATGCTAACTATAAATACTAATTATAACTACTAACCATAACCACTAATTTCGTATTGTGAATGAGGCTTAAAGTTATAACTCATAAAAAAGAAGAAATAAAATTGTAGCATTAATATTTGAAATTATAATTTGCGCTTCAACATAAAAATCAGTTGTTGCAGTGAAATAATTTATTCATTTCCTGGTTGAAAATTACCGGTGAAACGAAATATTAAATTGCAAAAATATATCGCAAATATATTTTCCGCCTACAAATGACAAGTTGCGGTTGTAGTTAACAACTTCATATACAATAAATACTTATTTGAAATGCACTTACGTGACTGGTATCGGTAACAAATTTCACAAAACAGACCAGGAACAATTCTTACCTGTAACAAAATAACACATATTAGAACAAATTATTAGTGAACTAAATTATTTAAAATGATTATTTACGGAGCATTGCAGTATTCCGGGTTTCACTTTCCGGAGAAAAGTCAACCCACATGAGATATATCATAGTAATATACACGAGAAATAACATATTCCTTCAATTATTTCAAATAAATGATCAAGATAATCGAATGAGAACATAAACAATTAATTTTATTTTATCTTACAACAATTACAGTGCAAATGATCAACTACAATGATTCATGAGTTGTTTAAACTTTCTCATTGCACTGCATTAATACTTGTCAACAAGTATATCAGTGTGGATAATCGCTGTCTCCTGATTTTCTTTTCCAAGAGAAAAGAGAACTGTTCTTGATGTAGAAGATATAAAAAACTTTAATTTCAAGAATTTAATTTCACTATCGTTCCTATAGTCCGTGTAAAAGTAAAATAGTATTATTTCATTTGATTTTAATATTTACTACATTGTAATTTTTTATATTCTCACCTTTCAAAGAATTTCTGTTTTTATACGATTACTGATTGAATAATTTCTCTTGTACTGCCAAGCTATACCAATTTGCCACTTGGTTCACTTATAACAGTTCAGATAAATTAGATAACATGACAAAATAACTCTGAACTAAGCAAATTAATGCACTTATTTGGCATTTAAACAACCAACAGCGTTTCTTTAGACGTATTCCATTTGCCATTTAGATCAGATCTAACTTACAGTTACTGAACCAGATTACTTATTTACTTCGCTGGATTACTTCGCTGCCTTTATTTTCAATACTGGAATTACTGATTCTAATTTACTTTGAAATAATTCACCCCAATAATTGTATTAGTTTGATTGATTTAGTAAATTTCTTCATGTTGTCTAATTTATCTGAACTGATTTAAGTGAACCAAGTGGCAAATGGAATATAGCTATTATTTGACCACTTTGTCATGGAAATGTGTGAATTAAGAAGTGATAATTATGTGTACCAAAAATTGACAGTTTTACACTTTTTTTTAGCTACCTAGTAGCTAGATCTTCTAACATATAACGACCAAATGAATATACAGAGTGATCAAAACGAATTGTTACAGTTGGCATTACAATTCCGGAGATCTTTTTATTCCACAGTTGGACTGACAGCTAATAGGATTTTGACTTTTTGAGTAATAGAAATACTTTAGAAATAAATGTAATAATAAATGTACTCAAATTAAAATTAAAATTTCCAAAAGTCACTGTCAACAACAGGAAATTAATTTATGTATCAGGCATACCAATTTCAAGTAGTTTTTTTTTTATTGCCAACTGTAATAATTTCTCTGTATTATATTATATATTATTATAACCATGTAAAAATATTAATTTTGTAAAATTAAATTAAAATTCTTACTGAATATACACGTGCATTGAATATTCACAAAAAAAAATTTCTCGATGTCTTCGACTGGTGCATTCCACAGCAACAAAAGCATTCGTGAGCTCAAAAAATAAATTTCGGTAATATTCAATGCACTAGTTATACTGTAAATAAGAATAAAGTAAGCGAAATAATGGAAAATAAATAAGTGATCTGGTTGAGAGAATGTAAGTTAGATCTAATCCAAATGCCAAATGGAATACGCCACCAGTTGCACCACTGTCCTTCAAATATTAATGGCCAGTTGTACCCTCATCCCTTAAATATTAAGTGTCACTTAAATCAGACAATATCGAATCGAATTATTGAGATAAATGTTTATTAATTCATACGATATTCTTTATCGATTTTATATTTTCTTACATAAGTAATATAATATATGAGGGACAACGATGCAGCAACTGAAGTGTAACTTAAGTAAAACAATATAGAATCGAACAATAATGTTAAATGAATTCATAGTTATTGAGGATTTTGTATTAACTAGAAAAAACATATTAACTCTATGTCTAATAAACAAAACAGATCTGTGTTTGATTTTAACCCAGGTTAATGACTCTAAATAACATATAAATGGAATAAAAATGATAGTTTAAAATATACTTCCAAAACTTTCGATTTCCGAAAACCATATAATTGAAATTTTCCAATTATTCAATATATAATTTCATACATAGTTGGACAGGTAGTAAAACTGTCATTACTTAATATCAATTCTAAATATATATTATTAGTATTACATTATTTCACCTTCCTGTCTTAATGAAAACATTCTAATCGACAGCAATTTAAGAACCCGCCATGCGGAACAAAACTGCAACCAACTTCACTAACTTTCGACACACTTCTCAACTTAATTTTACACAGATTTTTTTAGTTGAAAACTAATCGAACTCTACCTACATACATATAACGCGGCTTTATTACTTGTTGAAATGAAAATGGAAATGTACTAATAGGAATATTAAATTTTGTTACAACGAAATTGACGTGAATAGATTTTTATTAGAATTTATTGCAGTTCAATGCGAAGTTCATCCTTCAGGACAATAAACTCTAGTTGTGTCTTCGTTTCTCGTAATTATTTGTTATGTCACGATTATTTGCACTAGGAATATTCCTTTTCCTTGAAATGATTGTCTCATATATTTTGTAACTTAAACAGTGCGAATTCTAATGACTTAACATGCATTGAAGTCAACGGCCATGGCTGCGCTCGTTGGTACTGATCTAAGCGATAACGCGAGTTAAGCAACGTTGCGCGCGGGTAGTATTTGGATGGGTGACCGTCCAGAGAAAACTCGCGTTGCTGTTGACAATAACAACTAAAACGCAGATCAGGGCGTAATGGCGGCATATGACCTGAGTAGTTGGTCCGCCAAAGAAGCCAGAAAAAAAAAAAAAAAAAAAAAAAAAAAAAAAAAAAAACATGCATTGAAATTCATGGCAAATATAAAAAACTTCGATGAAGAGTACGTAAATAAAATAAATATAAATGTATCGTCACGCATTTTACCCATTACTGGATATCGTAATCTGCCGTAATAGATTTCGGAAAGTGATATATTTTATCGCAAGAAGTTAACAGCTCCCAAAGATTTTAGTGGAAGGAGAGTCACAGGTGTAATTTTATTATACTAAAAATCATTTGACTGTGAAACAGTAATTAATTTTCAAAAATTCTACATTTAAAAATTGCTATGCCGCCAATTTATCTATCTAGTTATTTTAGAAAAAAAATATTCCAATTCTGTATTTTGTGCTAAATTTTCTGCAAAAAAAAGAACACAACAATTTAAGTCGGTTGCGCTTAAATTGACTATATGGAATATGTGGTTCAGTGGTATCGAGTCGGCCTGTGAATTTTCACCATATTCAAATTACTCCTGTGGTTCTCACTCCTCTAATACCTTTGGGGGCCATGATTTGAAGGCTGGTAACCGCACTTCACGCGCATAAAAATATATCACTAACCGAGATCTGCTACGACAGAGTGCTACAACCAGTAGTGTGTAAAAGGCGTGATGATATATTTATTTTAAAAATACGATCAATGTGAGTCTTGCCAAAAACATTGCGAGTTTTGTATGCACATTCTAATAAAATAACCGTATATTTCAATTGATAATTGTATAAAACATCTAAATAGTTTATACAATATCCAAAAATAGTCGATTTAGCTAAAATATAATGTTATATTTCGCAACTATTTTTGCTTTGTTTCAAAATTAAAGTATATTGTCGACGTAAAAGCGTGATATTCATAAAAAAAGCTATTGTTTCAAGATTAGTTTACCTTGAGACTACAACCCACATTTCATGATTGATTGTAAATACTAGTAATTAAGAAATGAAAAATAGTCTTGTTTTTTGCTACCTTTCATTACGAGCCTGGCAACTAGCAATGTAGGAACTGCTAAGAAATGTATGCAGGATGTTAAAGAATTTCTTCTAGTGACAAGTACATGTCTTCGTCTTCCTTACCGTATTTATCACATTTAAAAATAATTAATCAAAATTCCTGTCATATAACTAGTCAGATAAATGATCTTACATTCACTGAGCTATAAATCATAAAATATATACATTCATAACTACTTGATTCAACGTTAAATTACTTTACAATTACCAATTAGATAAACAATTATAAATCTAATAAAAACCAAAGGACATTAGAAACAACCGTTAAGGTCAAGCGTAAAAATAGCAAAAGCCTGTAATGCATACTAATTAAAATGTCTGACATGTGTCACAAAATAACTCCAAAAACGTAATATTCTAACGGTAAATGAAAAACATTGACCCTCTGAGCAACACATAATTTGCCAAAATGTTTAACAACAGCTCTTTAATTTAGAACGGAAAACGAATCATAATTGTATCAAAAGTCAAGGTCAATCTAGAAATGTCCGCGAATTCCTGTTTTGTTTTTGCTCAAATGTTCTTGCACGCAAGAGGACGTTCATGACAGAATTCCACAAAATGACAACGTACACTTATTCCTCAATTCTAAGAAGCCAATTTTCAAAAACGCCAGCGTAATGTAATAAATACTTATTAAAGAATCTTGGTAAGAAGTATAGCGTAACAGTTTTCGTCGTAAGTTATAAAAGTATGGTGTACAACGTTTCTTGAAGTCCATCGGCCTCATATGTTGTCATTACGGTTCCGGGTTGTGAACACGTGGTTATTAAACTCTGTCTCGGTGAATGATACCAGCAATTAGACGACTTTACGAATGAAAATTAAGAATAATTATCTGCTTGTTACTTGACGTAACCTTCGAATTTAATGCTGTGTTATATTTGATATTTAATTTAGGAAATTATTAAATTTAAATTGTCTTGACATTAAATGCTTCCTAAATATATTAATGGGCAAATGTCTCCAAGCGATTTGATTTATAAAAAAATACTAGCAAGTTTGACTAACTTTCAAATGTACATATACCTCGTTCAGACTTCATAGGATTCACTTTTTAATTCAGTAATATGCCAGTTCCTCAAACAAAGCTAAAGTTTAACCATATCGTAAAGGAACAATGCAAATTGAATATTTAAAAACAATGTAATTAATTCCATAAAACGCATATATAACTAAGATCTAGTTTTATTTATTTACGACAGTTGTAAATATTTTTTGTTTTATGCAGTTGACCAAAGTATAAAATATATCCGTTATGTATTACGCACTGATTCTAAAATCAAGGGTTCACGTATCTTTAATATATAAAAAGTTAGTTGCAATTTTTTATAATAATTTTTATCCACAACTCATATATTACACTGATTTCAGTTGAATTATATGGCTTATAAAACACAAGTGTTTTATATGCCATAAAACACTGTAAACAACTTGTTACTTAGCAACCACTTCATGATCTACCGTATTTTGAGAAACTAAATATAACTGCATCAACGTTAAACGTTACGACCAATCTTCTTATACCTATAATTATGAATTGTGGATAAAATTTTGTATTACACTTGTGTTCTATTGGTACATAAAACACTTAAGAAAAAAGAAAAAATCGACCATCGGTCTCGTGTTTAAACTTTTCTTGGGTGTTTTATATACCTAATAAAACACTTGTACAATAAATAACTATTATTTGTCGTCCGGATACAGTTTACTAAATATAGTAATTTGATGTCTACTAGTGAAATTTTGTTAACTGTGTGATTAGAGCATGGGTTCTTATTTCTCGAATTCACTTGTTCAGTTCAGTTTATAAATCTTTTATGGTACATAGCTTTTCTTTACAATCATTGTTTATGATTTTTTGTTAGTAGCGTCACTATTTTTTAAACGATTGTTTTTTCTTAAATGCTTACCGATAGGGTTTTAAAAATTAATTAAGAAATAAGAAACACTATTATTAACTGAGTATTGAGGGTCAAAGGAACATTAAAATTTACACTTTGGTCATTTTTTTATAGTGCTCTTTTCAAGTTAATTTAAAATTTGAACTTCTGTTAGATTCCTGAACATAAAGCCTCATTCACAATATGAAATCAGTAGTTATAGTTAGTAGTAATGCTAGATAAGTCCAATACATAGTAGTAGTCCTTTTTATTGATATCTTTGATATGCCAGATAATCTCCTTTGTCATACAAACATATACTATTTTTAATCATATTAATAAACACTTCTTTACACATTTTTATATAAAAAAACAATGTCCAATAAACAAATAGCCAACGATAAAACTATCAAAAATGTATAAAGATTGAACTAACATCTAGTGTTTCTTTTTTAATTAATTTTTATTAATAATAGTATTTTATGTTATCGACAATGTCACTAACTACACCATTATGTTTTGCATTGTAAACGACAGTATTCACATCACAAATACTAACAATAACTACTAACTACAACCACTAATTTCGTATTGTGAATGAGGCTAAAGTCTTAGTAATTCAGCGTATCGGCGGCCACGGATTCTTATATCAAAAAATCATTTGAATTTTCTTATATAGTTTAATATACCCAATACAGCTTCGTTCCTTTCTCTTAATATCTTCCAGATTCACATAATATTTTTTGATTTAAAATTGTTTCTCATCTTAGAAGTTTGAAAATGCTATAGCTACACTATATCTACTCTATAGTATCAATCGTTAGTGGCATGTTTATGAGTACATTTACTTTTCAAAACTATGTCATGTAAATTGTAAAAAACTAAGTATATGAGCAGTCATTTCATCCGATAGTAAAATAGAAATATTACGCATTAAAAAGTGTAATAAGAAATTATATAATAAAATTATTCAATCGGTTCACGCTCTAGATACTATTACGTAACATATAAATTAAAACATAATTTATACGCTATAATTTTTTCACAGTAATTAAAAATCGATAAAAGTCCAGTGAAAGAAAATAAAAAATTAATAATCATGAAGGAAACAATACACACATGTAGCAAAAAATTTACGTGAAGTAAAACATTTCTACTTAATAATAAAGCATGAATTTTATAAAGTTACTGCAAAAACAAGAAAAAAGTTATTGCTACAACAATGATTAATTAGGTAAGAGCATTGTGCAAGGCAGAAAAGTTCAACCATGAAAAACTATTACCATACGCAAGTAGTGATAAAAGAGAAAACCCATAAGATTTATTTACTAGTACATCACGAATAGTTGCTGCTGCTGTGGGTGGATTAATCTTAAACAATCAGTTAATTAAATTTAAGTGTTGACTTAGATAACCCCGAGTCAATAAATGCAGCGTAATTCAATAAACGTCCCCTCAGATAAAATGATTAAAAACACATTCAGAATTTTACGGTCGTAAATAAGTAAATTGTGAAAATTTTACGGCATGCAACGTCAAGATATGTTTTTGTAAATTAATGGATTTATTCGATATTTGTTTATCACAATTTCAAGATTTGTGTAATAGTAATGGAAAATTTCGTCAGGATTTTAATTATGCAAAATGGTACGCGAATAAAAATTTTATATTCTGTAAAAGTGGATATGTCAGTAAATTCAATTTTTGATTACATTAACCTTAAAAAGCAAATTGAAAATTTTTTGACGTCCTGTCATTATTATACTGGGAATAAAGCTCTTGTGATTATTCCTGGGAATAATCTCTGTAGGTGCTTTTTTGTTTGTGACAAATGATAGGTGGTAGTTGTCAAATAATTATTTAAAACTGTCAACACGTCAAGTAAAATGTGTGAAAAAATCGATTTAGGTCCATTTCAGATACAGAAATACACGAACAAATTTTGGAAAACAACTTCCAAGAATACATTAATAAGTAATCAATCGATATGAACCCAGTTTAAAATCGACCTCAACAGCTAAGTCAAAAAGAATAAAATAAAATATAACTCGAGAATTCGATAAATTAGAAAATAATTCTCCAGTATCTTTCTCAAATTTGTTGCCATTTGGCAATAGCCACTCAAGCCCTACGGGCTTTCATGACTATTGTCTGGAAACAAGTTTTCGAAAAATCTGTCAAATTATTTTCAATTTATTCTCACTCTCTTGTTATATTATTACTGAAAATTTTCTAAAATTGACACCACACAATCAATATTGACAAACGACTTTTATTTTCAATACAAAAAATAATCATTTCTCCTCTTTACACGTACTACAGATGTTCTTAAATTTTATACCTACGAAATGCAAAAAATAAAAATAGTTAATTATGAACCAAGCCTGAAAATGTGAAATCTACAAGTAAATGATGCAGCACTGACCAGGCAAATAGTAAATTAACTGCTTCATGTGACATAGTTAAATTAAACGTCAAATCATAAATTAAACATTACTGTTAAAGCTAGAAAGGGCATCGCAAAAATATCCGCATAAAAACATCGGACTTTCGCAGTCATGAATGTATTGTCGCGTGTCTCAAATTTCCCATATGCAAATTGTTCGTTGGCATCGATTTCTGATTGCATAAGTCGCCTAATTTCACCCGCTACTAACGAGTAACACAAGATGAAATAGAGAAATCCGAGAGGCACCGTAGCGATAGTTTATATGTTTTGAAACCGCATAAACGTAAACGCATCCTAGTTAATTAGTTTATGTAACATGAGCAGAGCGAGTTAACAAGACCATCGCAATGATTGCAGATAAGTTGTGTTTTGTGTGCAGGGATCGGTCTGGACAGACCTTGAACTAAATCTTTACGAGCTCGTTATTAAGAGCTAAAGTGCAACGCGGGTGCAGCCAGTGAAATGGAACTCGTGCAGGGCTGGCCTCGCCCAGCCACTAAATGATATTACTGCATAAATCATTCCCGAGAAAGGAAGTTAAGGTCTTCTATTCATTACTGAATGTAAAACAACACAAAACAGTACAAATCTAGATTTCGATCTCTGCATTCTGGAACAACTGCAACCACTTGATTCTTATCCAGATTTTTTTGTGCCAGTTTATTTTACCTAGGAATAAACGTAGCGGATCATGTACTAGCTAAATATCAGATTTGTGAAAAATAAATAATAATTAATCATTCTTTCATTACATTTTAAATCTAAAGATCCTTCTACCCTGCATTTCATTAAATAGCACGATTCTTTTTTTTTAGTTTGATGTTTTATTTTGCAGTTTTATTTCTCGTATAGCATGCAAGATAATTGGATGAAATTTTAATAAGACGTATATTAGTGTGTTGTTAAAACAGATAAAATTTGAAATCAATCGATACATACATTTAGGAATGACAGCCATTAACATACGAAGTAAACATTTCTGTATTGGTTAAAACTTTTTCGTTTTATTCAAAAACTGTATAATAAAGTTTGTTTTATTAATTTTGATTCCATTCGTCAAACTGCCTTAAAGAAAAAAATCATTTGTGTCTAAGGTAGGTATACTTAATGTTAAATTTAGTTAAAAATATTGGAAATTAATTATAAAATTTAATACTGTCGCTCTCTTCTTTTCAAATCTTTGTAGATTCGTTATTAGAATTGTGTTAGAAGAGTTAGCGTGATTAATTTGAGATGTTTCGAGAATATGAAACGAACGTCGCAGAAAGACTAATGAAAGTGTATAGAAGTGATTGGATGGATGTGATTGAAGGTTTAAATTAAATTCCGAGAGTGATAAGTAAATGTGCTTATATTGAGGGAACTAAGAGTGTAGTTGAAGCGAGGGTGGTGTGTTAGGATGAGAATGTTTGACGAGGATTGATTATTTAATGAATCTGAGTGAATGTATTGTGAATGATTTTGGGATTCGTGCTACACCGAGTTGTCTTCATAGTAAATCTTAATTTTGAAAACAACCAGAGGTTTAAGGACAAATTAACAATCAGTCGAGCTTAGGACAACGGTGTATACGACCTTTGAGCTTTCTAACTGATATTGTGATATCCAATCAAATAACCCATGATTTCAGAAATGTTGTAGCTAAGATTTATTACTTAAAAAAAGAATTAAAAAACCAAAACCTTCATTTCAATTCCTTTTAATAAAATTAAAAAATCAACACTAGGTAGGTTTCAAAAAAATATATAAGTTTATTCACTATACGTATTTCGGTCGACTAGACCATCATCAGGTTATGATTACAGAAGAATAAAGTGAAATCTATTGAATCAATTCCTTTTATTGAAAGACCTTTTAGGGTAACAAAATTAAGAAGGAGAAATCGAAAATTAGCATGCGAGAAATAACTATAACTATAAAATTATTGTATGTACAAAAAATTAAAAATTCTACAAGAATCTGTTCGAAATGAAGAGATAGATATTAAAATATCCACAACTTTCAGTGAATGAAAATATAGAATAATAATTAAAACATAAATAAGTGTCATACATGTATGGAAATCTCGAAGATAAACAATGTTTGCGAAAGAAGAGATTTCTCCTCATCTCCGCTGGTCCGGCTCTGCCGATCAGTGAAATGGAACCCGTAACAAGAGAGAGAGAACAACGGAATAAAAAAGTAAAATTCCGTAAGTAAACCGTGTTCCGTGAAGGCTGCAAGATAATAACAGCACAACCGAGTAATAACTAAAAGTCTGGTGTGCAATCGCAGTGAAATGTAATGCGGCGCTGGCCGATACTACTGATAACGAAACTATTAAATTTAACATTTAATGAAACGTCAGAACATCCACTATCACAAATCTTACAACAAATTGTTGCGCCAACTTCCAATTTCATTCTGAGACCATGGTTTCATAACTCTTCCTCGTAACATTCGTTTAATGTAGTGCAAGTCTTTTCTAATTTTCTTGCCTCAACTAAATTCTATAAAGTGAAATCCAGTTGAGATATATTACATCGGTGATTGATACAAATTATATGAAAATTAAGTAATTGTATAATTTGCAACATTTCATTGCAAAGTTCAACAGTCCCATTAGTTAATAAACAAAACATGAGAATTATAATCAAATTAATCACTTAAACACCGTATAATTGTATACCTTTATATTTTTTTTCTTACACAAACAGTGTTTAAAACATTAAGACTGTAATAATAAACACATCAACGAAAACACCAGTAAAGAATTTAAAATGAACGAGAGAAGAAAAAAGAACAGCTGTAGACAAACAAAACAAAACAACTTGCGAGGGTAAGGTCAACGCACCTTACGATATTTTAAAAACCCCACACTAAAAGCCATAAAACAACTAATTCTTGTTCCCCTACTAATGATTTAAACAGAACAATTTCCTGCTTCCTGCAACGTTAAGCGAGTTATATCGAAGCATTTGTAATCAAATCATTTGTGCGATGGTGACAAGCAAGCGCTAGGGTCAGAGGTCAGAGTCGTTGGCTGCTCGCTGGCCTCTTCCTGGAACTTTCTGTTCCGAGCAAAGCTGTTTGACCCACCGTCAAAATTTCCACACGACAAAAATCATTGCAGAATGGTGAGGTAATAAATCAACATTCTTTAGACTTTACTATAGAGAAGAGAGAAATTTCACTTTTGTGTCCAGCTGGATTAGATGGTTCATTTCAATTTTAATTCGTCAACAACACTAGGAGAATGTCAACTAATAATCGTTTGCTGTATTGCGAATGGGATTTCTTATATTTCCTCAAAAGATTTTATCTTCTGCGTACGTACAGTAATTAGTAAATATTTTCTCAGATTTATTAAGCTATTTATTTGAAATATGTTTATTATAAAATTTTAATCAACATCATTATCTTAAAAAAAAAAACTAAGTAAATAAGAATAATAAACTACTGGTTTCGTAACGTGAAGAAATATATCGTTTTTTATCTACACATCAAGCACATTTCATATGAAATGGAGGATAAACCTAGATTTCAAGATCTGCCGAGACTACCAGTCTTCCATATTTGTATAGGACATTTTCGGTCCAAACTATATGGATGTATTATTTTGCTATTAATAATTATTTTTACTAAGTTCAATCATTTATGTTAGCAGTAAGATAAATTGGTAGTAATATTTATATTTCTGTTCTGATGTTCACTGATAAAATAATATATTGAACAACAAGCATACAATGGTAATAATTTTGAACAAGTATGAACATGAACCAAAGGCAAATACTGCAACTCTTACGTGTGAAAAATGGATATCTCATAGGCTTTTCTGTGACCACGATTTAATAATAAGTTCATACTTATTTCGCTATTTCTTTGACAGTTCTAAATTATTTTTATTTATTTATTTATTTATTATTCTACAGAAAAACCCAATTACAGAATAATTTTCTAGTAATTCACAAATGTGTCTATATCCTGAACAAGAACATTTAACATGTAAATTATAATTAAATATATATCAAAATATATTAAGAAATTAACAGCCAAAATGAATCAAAACAGGAACAATTAAAACATATATGATTATTCACAAAAACAATAACTATTAATACATCTAGATTGAACTTAAAACTATACATAAGAAATTCAAATAACAAACAGTGCTAAATCAAAATTAATTATAAACATTTTAAATCAAGACAATAAATCGTTTAATTTTCTTTTGAATGTAAATATCGAATCACAAAAGTCTAATTCTTTGCAATAAACATTGAAGAATTTAAACATTACTTTAAGTGGTAAGTTGGAATGAAAATTTGTTCTTGAAAAATGACAAGAAAATGTAGCAGAATGTCTTAAATCACAAGGACGCACATAAAAGTTTAGTTGAGCGAGTAAATCAGAATCATCAATTAAGTTATTTATAATTTTATACAAAAACAGATTTTGTTGTTTTATGCGGCGAGTTTTAAGAAATTCAAGATTGAACATAACTAATAAACAATTGTATTCAATATTAGGCCAATTATTATAGATTCGAAAATAGCAGTACTTGCAAAACTTTTTTTGTATATGTTCTAAAGACAAAACTTGATAGTTATAATACGGAGACCAAATTATGCTACCATATTCTAATTTGCTTCTCACCAATGAGACGAAAAGGTTTTGCATTAGTATCATAACAACGTAACAACCCGTAAGATATGACATTAATAGGTGTATTCCATTTGCTATTTGAATCTGATCTAGCTTACACTTACTGAACCAGATCACTTATTTATTTCTCTATATTAATTTGCTAACATTATTCCCAGCTCTAGATTTACTAATTCGGATTTAGCTTAATGTAATCCACCCCAATAAGTGCATAATTTTGCTTTGTTCAGTTCATATAGTCATGCCATCTTGTTTATCTAAACTGATTTAAGTGAACCAAGTGGAAAATGGAATACAGCTCCTATCTAATGTTGCCTATGGTAACCGTGAGATATAAGCTATATAATAGGCGTTTTCCATTTGCCATTTGGATCAGATCTAACTTCCATTTACTGATCCAGATCAATTATTTATTTCTCTGGATTACTTCGCTGACTTTATTTTCGTTACTAGAATTACTAATTCTAATTTTCTTTGAAGTAATTTACCCCAATAAGTGCATCAGTTTGCTTAATTCATTTCATTTCAGTCATGTTGTCTAATTTATTGAACTGATTTTAGTGAACCAAGTGGAAAATGGAATACAGCTTCTATTTGCCACTTGGTTCACTTAAATTAGTTCATGGCAAATTTAAGAAACTAATCAAACTGATGAAGGTATTGAAGTTTTTTACTTCAAGTTGAATCTGAATCAGTAAATATAGTATTGAGAATAAAGAGAGTGAAATAAGAGTAAAATGAATAATCTGGTACAGTAAATGTAAGTTAAATTTGAATCAAATGACAAATGGAATACGCCTATGAAGATGTGTGTACATTTTCGTAATAATGACAATGACACATGGTACAATGAGCAGATATCTTAGTGGTAATACAAAAAAATTACGAAAAAACGATTGGCAGAAATTGTGTCGATTCTGTATTTATTTACTTATTTATTTATTTGTTACTCCGCACAACAAGAACTTAATCCCAATTACAGTACAGGGAGTCCACAGTTTATAGTGGAATCCGAGAAACGATTATAAGTTGATGTCACTGAGATTTGAACGCACGACATCTTGCTTGTTAATTAAGAAACGCAAGTTTTAGCTTGCTTTTATCCATTGTGCTACGATTGCCTGTACTTATTGCATCTATTTACAAAATGATCCACCTCTTCCTGAATGATATGAGATAGTTTGCAAACATCCTGGCACGTAATAGTCGTCACCATCGACAAGATAATCTCTCGCACACGGCAGGCAACAAACAATCAACACACGCACACATCGGCAACACTTGCAAGTGATTGAGCGGTTGCTCATGCACGCCGCATCCTTTGTTGGCGATAACTATCTGCCGATCAGCGGAGTAGCTACCGGTGTTCAGTGTTGTACCACGCACGAGCACGACGCACTCGCACGCACCAACCAGCCTTGATGAAGACGTGCGTGACGCATGAAGAAAAAGATGAGGTGGTTAATGGGTTTTAGTTCCGATCTGGGAGGAAATGCAGGAGGAAAGGAAGCTATTACGAATTATTGCCTGTTATTAATTAAGAGGTGATGTGTTCTTGGAAATATGGCTGTACTGAAATGTACTTTAAAGTTAAAAACAATGGAAGGTGATATATTTAGCAGGGTAACAAATACAGATTACTATGGTTCTGTTACTTGCTTCTTAAGCTTTGATCAATAAGTATATATTAGGCGTATTCCATTTGCCATTTGGATCAGATCTAACTACATTTACTGAACCAGATTACTTATTTATTTCGCTGAATTACTTTGCAGATTTTATTTCCAGTATTAGAATTATAGATTCTAATTTACTTTGAAGTAATTCACCCCAATGAGTGCATCAGTTTGCTTAATTCAGTTTATTTATTCATGATGATTTAAGTGAACCAAATGGCAAATGAAATACAGCTATTATAAGCTCGTTTTCAACAAAGAAACTTTAACAATATCGAATTGAATATTTAACATAAATACAAAAAAACTTATCAAGCGTAAAATTAATGTTTCATTGGTACAGACGGGCATTACAGACTCATTATTACAATAGTTTGTCAAGCTATGCGAGAAATGTACCATGATACTGCAAGGAGTGTAAGGGCCGTTTCAAACGAGTGATATTTTACCAGAAGATTTTGATATCGTACGACAAGCTTGAATGTATTGAATGCAATGGCAAGTTCCATACGGCGACCTTGCGTTCAGGTGAAACGATAATTAAGCTTACTATACGATTTTTTTACTGCACGATAAAACTCGTTCGATAAAATATCGCTAGTGCGATATGGCCCATAGTGGTACACAGTTACAGTAAATCTAGTAGCCACGAATAATTTATTGAAAGAACTTATAGTCACTGTGACTATTAACAGGCTGATTCATAAAACGGATTAGCGCTAACACCGTTTTTAATATTTTCTATAACTCTGTTTCAAATTAAAACAGATTAAAGAAATGAACTAAATTTGATGCTAATTAACTCTCTTTTTAACTCAAAATAAACTTGTTTCGTACATTGGACAGAGAGTTAAAAACGAAATAAAAAATCTTGTTAGCGCAAATCCACTTTATGAATCTGCCTGTAAAGAACTACAGCGCTATCAATGAAAGTTATAGACTAGCACCCTCAATGCATTTAAAATTCGAATAAATCTTTTTTGGAGGATGTCACGAAGAAAATATTGTTGATAATAAGAGTTTTTTTCAGTCGTGGAAAAATATTGCGTTTTTCTATAGCAGATCTCGATAAGTGGTATATTTATACGCATTAAGTGTGATTACAAACCGTCAAATCACGGCCCCCAAAGATGACAGTGGAAGGGGATAATTGAGCCACCTATCCCATTATTAAAAAGAGAACAATTCGACTAACGCCGGGATTCCTCATTATCTTTAATCAGTTGATTATTTACTAATAAAAAGGTTATTTATTTTATGGATGGTCGTACTTTGAACAAGCAGATAAGATCAATTAAAATGTAATCATCAATAAAATTATTATTAATAAAGCTGTCCTTCAATCATAGCAAACCGTTCTTGCATTCATTTCCTGTATAAAACAGTATTTATACATAATGGAAAATAGTCACGCTATTCTTTGGAACCCTTCTAACACTTATCATTACCGGAAGTGGAAGTGAGTCATAAAGCAAATAAAGAAATTCCAGTTATTACAACTCGTACCATCGTACCACAAAAATGGTAACCTGTGCAATAGAAATATCTACGAGACAGACAACATATCAAAATATACATTTACACGTGTTAAAAGCTTGTATAATTCTCAAGTGACATATGTAGGTTCCGCTTCGCTAATTAGCCACAAGTGATATTCATTTGTATAGCGGCACAGCTACAAGGAACATTTCGTAACTAATTACTCTGGTACTTGTATATAGCAGCATCTTCACACGACATTAACACCGTGGAATGTATTTAACAAATGATTCGGAAATGTCACTGCGTGCAATTGCGCTGTGCTGGGGGGCCGAGGTAATTTGTTACGACAATGAATGCGGTAGTTGCCACAAAACTAACTTCTGGATCTAGTCCAATGCAGAGTTGACCAACAAGACTTGCTAGATAATAGAGGGATTTATAATAGTATGATGCAGGCGTCACTTCAATCAATAGATTGGACTATAAACTTGGCAATGGGGTGGCTAGCTCAGTGATATGAAGTCGGCCTGTGGAACCTGAGAACCCTGGTTCGATTCCCACAGGCGACAAACAATTTTCATAATTTCAAAAGCTATCCCTATGGCTCTTCCACCACTAACATCTTTGGGGGCCGTGATTTGAAGACTGGTAACCGCACTTCACGCGCAAAATATATCACTTACCGAGATCTGCTTCGGCAGAGTACCACACCCAGTAATGGGTAGAAGGCGTGATGATATATTTATTTTTTTATATATAAACTTGGCTATTTATTGGTGACTGTGTATGAATGCATATGAGGAGATGTTTCCAGGAAATTTACTAACAATAGCAGTTTTCGCAACCAGATGGCAAATTTCCCTAGATTTGAGTAATGGGGTATTAAGCTGATGTGTACACATCTGGACACAAATGCGAATGAAGTGAAGTGAGCTAGATTTTTTCTTTTGATCGGATGTTTGCATTCGTTTAGGCTCGTTTTACCTCATTTGTATTCGTGCTCAGATGTATACGCAGCTTTATGTAGACAGAATTGAAAATTATTATTTACTGTTATTGTACAGTAATATTTACATCATGTATCACAAATGTTAAGGTGAATTGCGTCTAATTGGGTTCTGAAGTTGGCGTTTGAATACTGATCGTTTTGAAACAAGATATTAGTGAATTATAGAGAGAACAATTGGGATACAGCCAGGATTTGAACCTGGGACCTATGAACTCCGCTCATATGCTTAAAACCAACTAAACTACGGTCGCCCCAGATTCAAATCTGATTTTATTCCAATTTTTCTCTCTATTTTATTGTTTGTCATAGCCAGCCTCAATCCCAGGTTCAAATCCTACAATATGATTTCATCAATTTTTAAGTATTTACATGAAATACTAATTAAATATCAAGACATTATTTTTTTAAATTTGAAAGCATTGTGACAGCATGTCGGCCTATGGATTTGAAGAACCTGAGTACGATTCCCGGAGTTTACAAACTTTTATCCACATTAAAATTGTCCCTGGGTTTCCCCCTCCTTTAATATCTGTAATGTGGTGAAAATTATTTGTCGACTGGAAATCGAATGCTGGTTCTCAAATTCACCTAGCCTATTAATAAAAAAAATAAATCGGCTAATGTCGGGATTCCTTATCTTTATCTTTAATCAATTGATAAGTAAAGTAAGAGATTGTGTAGTCGGTTCTTGGTGGAACATTTTATAATAATAAAATTAGAAATAAAAACACTTGATTTGTCCACAAATATAATATTTATTAAATATACTACGATCGTTTCGACTTTGCAGTCATCATCAGATACAGTGGTGTACAAGCGAGAAGACATTTTATATAAGTTTACTTATGTTGAGTAGGGGTGAGTTACAGACATCTAATTGGTCATTTACAATATGTTTCTTAGAATTAATCGCTTTCCTTATTTCTAAACTTTCCAAAAGATTTAGCCTTAGTCCTTTTTCATTTATATGTATGGCTTCAATTGATAAGTATTTATTTTAAAAAAATAGTAATAAAAAACGAAACTTATTTATTTATTTTATGATGGTTTTTTTTTCTTATAAATTTTATCTGTTTACAATACTGCTATTTACTCACTTAACTTTATATTTATTTAGTTATTATGATTCATAAACTAAATAGTTTAAATTAAAAATGCAGCACAGACCAAACTTTATATAAATATTATGTATTATATATATTATATAGATTGCCAATTCAAAGGAAAAGAAACCTATTGTTAATAATGATTAATTCTTGTTATTTATTGTATTAGGAAGATTTAAACCCGTGAATAAGTAATTATGAAGCTACAATTACCCATTACTATACAAAGTACAAGATTATAAGAAGGACCAGATGGTTAAGATCTGTGGTAACAGTTATTGCAAACTATGTACCAGAAGGTTGAATAATACATTAACATTCCTCTAAAACCAAGTAAGAAAATCAATTCGTTCTATCAATAAACACACAAATTCCATATAACTGAAAAAGAGTTAAGTAGGAAAGATGTAAATCAATGGCATCACCATCTGCTTAGCAGCAAATGGCTTCACCTGCTCTATGGAACCCTTCACAAGTCGTCAAACTGATCTCGATACAAATCAAGTGAATTGATCTTAATTTAATGACAGTGCAATGATGCAAGCGCTAACTGAACCGCTAGCTTACCGTTCTATTTGTACATCGCAACACCTGTAGTTCAGTTCTATTCTGCTCTAGCTATTCCGTTATTTTTACTTCGATGTATTGTATTTTCACCACTCTAAAGATACGACTTCTATCTGTTTAAATGTTAATGGCATTGATCTTAGAACTGGCAAGTAATTAAATGCTTAGTTTGAATTTGATTGGACACGCTTAATCAGAACTTGTGAACTTTTCGAGATCGAGATCGTATCTTTGATCAGTTTGAGGATTGTTACTAGGAAGACATGTTGCATCATACGTTTTTTAATCGCACGTGAACTGATCGTTTTATTGTGCCGTGAATTTATTAAAGATTATTTAAATTGTTTTTTTGATGGCTTGTCTTTATGTGATGTTTTGATACGGATAAATTAGTTGCTGAAACAGTCGGCTTAACAATGATTTAAAGGCTAATAAAAATTCATAACCGAATATTATCATATTGTGTGGTTCATTAACCTTGTTAGATCATATCGAAAAAAATAATAATAATCATAAATATATCATCAGTAAATGGGTAAAAAGCGTGATGATATATTTATTTTTTATTTTAAGTAAATTACTTTTTTGTACAACTGTAAAAAAACATGATACTTTTACATCGCAATGAATACGCGTAATTTGTGTGTTTTTTTATTGAAATGTCAAAATTCAAAGTCTTTGACTCAAACATTTTCACGTTCCCTTGGTTACAACACATAAAATTTATATCATTTTTTGATTTTTTTGTTTCAATTTACTTATTTATGGGGTGGCTAGCTCAGTGGTATGAAGTTGGCCTGTGGATCCTGAGAACCCTGGTTCGATTCCCACAGGCGACAAATAATTTTCATAATTTCAAAAACAACCCCTGTGGCTCCTCCACAACTAGCATCTTTGGGGGCCGTGATTTGACGACTGGTAACCGCACTTCACGCGCAAAATATATCACTTACCGAGATCTGCTTCGGCAGAGTACCACACCCAGTAATGGGTAGAAGGCGTGATGATATATTTATTTAATTTACTTACATAAATCAATAATTATTGAATTATTCTTTTTTGACAGTTATAGAAAAAATGTTGTTTGTATTTCGTGGGCGAAATTCGTGTTTTTTGGCGCGTTCGAAGGACTTTTTCATTTCACGCAGTTAATACAAAAATACCTATTTTATGCAACTGTCACAAAAGTTAACATTTACGCATTTCTGTCCATAAAGAGTTCAGCTTTTTATAAATAAAATAAAATAAATAAATACATCATCACGCCTTCTATCCATTACTGGGTGTGGTACTCTGCCATAGCAGATCTCGGTAAGTGATACATTTTATGAGTAAAGTGCGGTTACCAGCAGTCAAATCACGGTCCCCAAAAATGTTAGTGGAGAGAGAGTCACAAGGGTAGTTTTTTAATGTAATTGTCGGCAGTAGGAATCAAACTCGGGTTCTCAATTCCACAGGCCGACTCAATACCCACTGAGTCACCTACCCTTTAACTGAAAATAATAATTCTATACAACTACAGCAAATATGTCTTTAAAAATATAGTATAATAATTCTATCATGGTGGATGTATCATTTTGTGTGGTTTTATTTACGTGGAATAAATGTTTATCGCATGAGTTATCTTATCTAAAACATATTTCGCAACATGCACATGCACTTAACGTATGAAGTCTGGGATATTAATCAATTATTTTGCGCATAACTTTATCATATCATCTTGACAACCAAAAAATGTTAAAAATTCCCAAGTTTATCATGATGTAATCTTCACTAATTAATCATGAATTCACAATAAAAAAATAATTCAGTACTGTTAATAAATTAGAATATATTATCATCAACTATTTTATCACACATCACATGATCACAAGACTGAATAAACAAGGAAAATGATAAAAAATATGTAATTCCAAAAAGAGAAGTCATAACATGTCGACACAGTGTCAAGCTTCGTTCCAGACGTCTTTATTTGAATTCATCAACATAAAATATAAAAAAAATCAATTGTTCACAAAACGTTTCTTTGTCGATGTCCACTCATTTACAACACCAATTAAAATGGTGGGATGGCTCAAGGTGACAGCAACGGCAACAAAGCGTAGTTCGCGCACTGTCCACGAGGCGGTGACAGATTTCAACCAATTAAAACACATTAAAACAGCGATTAAAGATAAATATTTTCATTACCGCGAATTCCGGCGAGAAAGAGCCGTTTCGACAAGGTCAATGGTAGACAGGACGTCGACAAAAACTGATAAATTAATAGAGAAGATGCGAAATACGAGAATGGTCAGTTTGACCTTGATCTGGACGAAATGTTCTTGAATTTTGTAGGATTTAGATTTATTATCGTTATTTATTGCGTTCGATTAAGCATGTTACGTTTTGGGAGCAGTGATGTCACGTTTGAAAATATTTTCTAAGAGCGGTATTATTGCGCTGGTATTTTCAATTAATTCTGGAATTATTTTGTCATAAGCGTTCGCAATAAGATTAGTTAGTACATGTGTGTTATTTACATAACAATGACTGAAAATTGCATTTATATGTTGTGACATATTTTGCCAGATGATGTTTATGGAATTTTACTATTTTAAAGAAAGAAAACCGTTTTTTTTTTTAATATTATTCAACTACTTGGATCATATGCCACATTTCTTGCTCGTTGTCGATGGTATGACAAAGGCACGCGGAGTTGGGTTGTCGCAAGGAGGTTACTCATCTATTTACTACACTACAATTGGTCTACATCATTTGAAAAAGTAAAATATTGGTTAATGGTGAATTTATGTGTAAATCCATAAGTTTTGTAGATCTGTAAATCTATAAATGATGAACAAAATTGCAACGGAACTTTTGATTTTATGAAAGATTTTCTACTTATCAACAAATATTGATGTTACTTAACTTGCGTTACCAAATCAATGGAAAAAAGCCTTCGTTTTTGACTGATTTTCATCCCAATAAAATTACCCTGCAGCTTTCTCCCCAGTAACATCTTTAGGGGTTGTGATTTGACGTTAGATATCACATTTCGTAATAGATAAAATTAATGCCCGGTTACATAAAACGATGTTGTTCGTTAACAGCATCTTAAAAGTTAACAATAGCCAAAATGGCTGACACCACATTTTACATATTTGCTGATGTTTCTGTTATAATTAATTAAAATCAGCATTAAAATGCTAACTGTTAGATAATTAAGAATGGATGAACTATGTCTCAAACAAATAATTATTAATTTAATGCATACTATAGAAATTATAACGTTTTAAAATATTGAATTACCAAAAATTTTTACATATTTTATATGCGCTTTATTAATTTAACTCAAATTTGTCGAGTAGTTAACAACGTGATTAGCTGAAAACGTTTTATGCAATTGAGCATAAATGAGATATGTATCAATTATATAGCAGATTTTTTTTACAAAAATACGCCTTTTATATTTTATATTTATGTGCGTGGATAGCAATTACCAGCTATCAAATCAAGCTCCCCAAAGATATTAATGGCAGGGAGAGTCATAGGGGTAATTTTCAAATAAAATAAATAAATATATCATCACGCCTTCTACCCATTACTGTGTGTGGTACTCAGCCGTAGTAGATCTCGGTAAGTGAAATATTTTTCACTTGAAGTGCGGTTACCGGCCGTTAAATCACGGCCCCAAAAGATGTAAGTAGAGGGGGAGCCGCAGGGGTAATGTTAATGTTGCAAAAATCAGTTTTTTGGCTGTGGAAATCGAACTCGCATTGTTAAATTCACATGTCGCGGCGTTGCCAATGAGCTAACTACCCCAGACGAAAAACTAAATAAAAATAATAAAGGTAGGTTTATTTTTAATCGCAGTTCTTTTTCATTACTGTATGCAGATTTTTACATTTCTTTGTAATCAATGAAAAGGTATAACAAAAAAAACTCCTTTTAACAATTATGTATAGCTAGACAAAATTCAAATAAAAAAAAACACCATCATGTCTCATCCACCTTCCTCTCCTCTGTCAATTAAGCCAATCAGCAAGCAGCAGTCTACCATAGTGCACCAGCTGGCGAGCGCCCGCATGAAGACAGCGCAGACTTTTTCCACTTTATGGTGTTATCCTGTTATCGCGTCTGATGTCACGGCCATCGGACCGCAGTCAATGTGCCCTCTGGGTCTCGACTTACCGCCTTGTTGTCAGATGTCATGTCATGTGATAGTGACCGACCAGCCAGTATGGCGGCGAAAATATGAAGGAATTGTAAATATTTTGCGCTGTATGAATTGCGATAAGATTTATGAGAATACGGGGAAAATTTTATTTGCTTTAGACTGGGTTTTTGATAGTCATTTTTCTTGTTCCAAGGATTTATATACAAAACACTTACATAAATTTGAAGAGCTTAGAAAAGGGTGCAGTTATCAACTATCAAATCATGACTCACAAATTTGAATTCGGGTCGTTATTATCATAATTCCTAGTTGCTTATTGATTGTCTACAATTAGTAAAGTAATAAACCATTTGAAAAAGCAAAATAATAGTTAATGATGGAATTCTGTGTAAATCCACAAGTTTTGTAGATCCGTAAGTCTATAAATGATGAACAAAATCGCAACGAAACTTTTGATTTTATGAAATATTTTCTACTTATAACAAATACTGATGTGATTTTGTTTATTACTTACAGATTTACGGATTTATAAACTTATATGTTTACCACAGAACGGGCTCCTCTATATCTATGATGATCTGTGAAAACGCAAGTTTAAAATTTCTTATATTACAAGAGATATGATTTTTTGAAGGTTTACATTGACGTTGTGAAGCCAGTTATATATTGTATGTTTTTATCATAAATTCTTGTTATTTTATATTATAGGAGCCCATTTCACCATTAATAATATCACTATGGACCAATATGGAAAACAGTAATTTTATTTATCCACAACTCATATATTATGAAGACATAATTACACTAATTTCAGTAGAATTATATGGCTCATAAAACACTAGCGTTTTCTATGCCATAAAACACTATAAACAACTTGTTACTTAGCAACCACTTCGTGATCTACTGTATTTTGAGAAACTATGTAACTGATCAACGTTAATCGTTACGAGCAATCTTCTTCGATACCTATAATTATGAGTTGTGGATAAAATAATTTTGTATTACACTTGTGTTTTATTGGTATATAAAACACTTGTATAATAAATAACTATCATTTACTTACTTTTCATCAAAGTTTTTCATATTTTTCTTGAATTTCAATGTGTTAGGTGAATAGAATTCGCACTGTTTAAGTTACAAAATATGTGAGACAATTATTTCAAGGAAAAGGAATATTCCTATTGAAAATAATTTAAAATAAAAAATATATATAAATATAATGTCGCCATTGCCTACGTCGTAACAGATCTCTGCAAACGACATATTTTGAAGCGTAAAATCGAAACACGGCCCGCAAAGATGTTAGCAGTGGGAAAGAAGCTACAAGGACAATTTCATTGTTTTTGTAATATAAGATTTTTAGTAGTGGTAAAATTAATGGCATCCGACGAAAATTGTGGAGGATAGAGGATTAGAATCCAACCAACACTTTCACGTTTTCTAGCAACCTTATAAAATAACTTAAAATACTTATTCAAACAATATCTAATTCGTTCTTTTAATAGCAATTTGTGTAAGCAATTTAATTTTGTAAGCATGTTTCTTCTAATGAAAATGAATAAATATTATGAATTACGGTGACCGTAAAAAATGCGTAATTACAAAACAATGATATGCTGTCATTTTGCATCTTATCACATTGCCACCTGTTTTGAGTAGAATTACTACACCATAACCAATAATAATGTAAATAAACATGATTACAATAATATTTATAAATATGCATCAACACGCAATTAGACACTGAGCAAAACGAACAACATACATGCACCAAAGTTTCCACAGTGAAAGTTAAACGTATGGACAAAGTACAAAGAATCAATTTAGCACGTCCGTGACATCACGTGATAAGGCGCATTCCGCTAAACCACAAGTCGTAACGTCGTAAGTCGCTAAGCGACGAAATGTCGTAAGTTCACCAAGTGACCGCGCAACCTTGCTTCAAACGATCGGAGAATCGCACAGAAAATCAAACATAAGTGCTTTTTAATTGCAGTGCAAGTGTGATTTGTCTATAAATCAATGTATGCTGTAGTTAGTTAGTGTGCTATACTAAATATGATTCACTTGTCGATGTTGATTTGGTCGCAAGGTCGTTTGATGACGTTTTGTGCATGGGAGTTTTTTGATAAAATGGCAATAAAATGTGTTTTAACTAGATTAGACTATCGGGCGGCTATGTTTGTAATTTATTATGTCGCAAATTCATAATGTAAATAGTTTTTGTTTTACTTACTAATTTGCAAACTCGAGAACGCCACAAGAAAGGTTTGTTAAATTGGATTCATACCTGTAACGAAAGAAAAATATTTAGTTAATATAAAAATACATTCCATCCATGAGGTTCGTGATTATATTCAAAATAATAATTGAATCACGTTGTAGCACACCAATTTGTACTATCCATCATGGAACTTAATTTATTTAATAACAGCAATCAATAAGAAAACAATGAATAGGTAACCTTCTATAAATAGTGCCTTAAACTAGATTTATCTACGATTGGGCGACAAAATAAGCTAATTCGATGGTACCTTACAACTTTCAATGTTTCAGTCATCAAGCCTCACACGTATTTTAGGGTTGACAGATTTTAAGAAGCCCAAAATAAAATTAATAAGATTTATACAAATATGTCATTTATTATCATAATAATAATTAATAGACATATTCATAAACAGGATTAAATTTGGAGTTGTTCAACTCCCTAGCTAACTCTATTTTTATTTTGGATTGACATTACTAGCATGAAAACTATATCTTCTTCCATGTATGAATGCAGCAGAGGAGATACTTGTAACGGTGTCTTATTTAATTTAAATTTGTAACATAATTTTCTAGATACTTGTAATCATTTTAACGCTTTGATAAAAATAAAATAAATAAATAAATATATCATCACGCCTTCTACCCATTACTGGGTGTGGCACTCTGCCGAAGCAGATCTCGGTAAGTGATATATTTTGCGCGTGAAGTTCGATTTCCTGGCGTCAAATCACGGCCTCCAAAGATTTTAGTGGTGGAGGAGCCAGAGGGGTAGTTTTTTAAAATGATGAAAATTGTTTGTCGCCTGTGGGAATCGAATCCGGGTTCTCAGGATCCACAGGCCGACTTGATACCACTGAGCTAGGCTACCCCTTTGATAGCTAATTAAAATTGACAACTTACGCGTATATATTCAATATTTCAAATGACTGCATGGTACGTGGAATATATATATATATATATATATATATATATATATATATATATATATATATATATATATATATATATATATATATATATATATATATATATATATATATATATATATATATATATATTTATTTACAAAACAGGAAGGTTGTTCATAAATTTATCGTTCGAGCTTCGTACGTCATATCAGGTTGTATTTTATCCGCGTTAAAATTTTAACCAATATGGTTTCAGCAGCTAATCTGTAGTATGTTAAATAATTGCATAGACTTTCATTTAATATAATTTCTGTATGTAAATGTAGTACAATTATGCAAAAATGTAGGACGTAGGACACGTACTTACAAGTGTAGAACTATCCTACCGAAAGTAGAACATCTGGTAACACCACTTCTTTCTACTTGAAATACCTCAAAAACTATCACAACTGTCAAAATTACTTCGTATTGTTTTTAAATGTCAATTCTGTCTTTTCACTCTTACATGCTGTCCTCAATGTTGCCAACTAGTTTTTACAAAAGTCCCTACACGCTACCAACTTAATAACATATTTACTAATATATAAATAAATTATGAGGTTATGGCTTAGTGATATCAAGTCGGCCTGCGGATCCTAAGAACCCTGGTTCTATGCCCATAACCGACAAAACATTTTCACCAATTTAAAATTACCCCTGTGGTTTCCCACCACATGCGCAATAATATATCACTTACCGAGATCTGCTTCGGCAGAGTGCCACACCCATGGGTAGAAGGCGTGATGATATATTTATATTTATTTTATTTACATATACAAATTTTCCTAAATTGACTCAGTTTAAAATATCGCAGATTTCTTTTCAATTTTAATTTATAAAAGACGCAAAATATAAAAAGAACCACAGATGAGTTTTCTAAACTTGGATGCTTGCAAAAAATACATATCTTATAAAACTTGTTTTTTTTATACACTATTGTGTTTACTACATTTTGTTCATTTGGAACCTATTTCATATTGGTTCTTGACCTTCATTAATGATTTAAAATGAATGGAACATATAAAAAATGTGAAGTACGAGAAATAGTTGTTGAGTTATTTCAAAACTGAATGAAAGAACTTATGACATTCTAAAAGAATGATTAAAAAAAGAAGAAACAAAATTTAAATTTTAATGACATTCTAATCTAATCACTCATCTGAATCTCAAAACAAAAGCCATCTACTAAATAATATGATATTTTAATGAGAGAAAGAAGCCCACATTATTCGACTAATTAAATACCACACGTGTAAACTTACGTAACATCCTACAAGTTAACATCAAAATAATACTACTTGATTTGTATGAGTAGTAATGAAAAGAAGATCTGATAGGACACGCCATTAGGAAATATATTATTTCTAATACGTTGATAAGATCACAATCATACCGGATGACCAGGCGTTTTGCAGTCAAAATCTGATTTGTCGAACATGTAACATGATTGTGAACAGCTCGTATCATCGTGAATGTACAGATATAATAAATTACACAATGTAGCACCGAGCCGCACAATGGCTGTAGAACAAATATCTTGTTATACAGAAATCAGGTCACTTATTAAACAATGAACTAACAAATTATTATTATGTGTGCAGCATGAACTGTCTGATGTAGCTGTTGCCTAGTGCTATTTAGCGTAATGGCGTTTAAAGTAAATTGTGACAGCATTTGCATAATAGACAATCATTTTAAATTTACTGAGAAATGTTATAGCTTTACTAAGAATCGTCGGAGATTTTATTTTCTATCTTTGACTAAAGAATATATAAATAATATAAATATATTATATTTATATGGGGTTGCTAGCTCAGTGGTATGAAGTCAGCCTGTGGATCATGAGAACCCTGGTTCGATTCCCACAGGCGACAAACAATTTTCATAATTTCAAAAACTACTCCTGTGGCTCCTCCAACACTAACATCTTTGGGGGCCGTGATTTGACGACTGGTAACCGCACTTCACGCGCAAAATATTTCACTTACCGAGATCTGCTTCGGCAGAGTGCCACACCCAGTAATGGGTAGAAGGCGTGATGATATATTTATTTTAGAATACAATACATTTAAAAAATAAATATATCATCACGCCTTTTACCCATTACTGGGTGTGGCACTCTACCGAAGCAGATCTCGGTAAGTGATATATTTATGCGCGTGAAGTGCGGTTACCAGCCGTAAAATCACGGCCCCCAAAGATGTTAGTGGTGGGGGAACCACAGGGGTATTTTCAAATTGGTGAAAATGTTTTGTCGGCTGTGGGCATCGAACCAGAGTTCTTAGTTACATTACATTTTCACCAAATTAAAATTACTCCTGTGGCTCGCCTACCACTAACATCTATGGAAGCCGTGATTTGACGGCTGGTAATCATACTTCACGCGCATAAATATATCACTTACCGAGATCTGCTTCGGTAGAGTGTCACCCAGTAATGGGTAAAAGGTGTGATGATATATTAATATTTATTTAGAATACAGTGTATCAGGTTCTATATCTATAAAGTTATTTATAAGCGATTTCCTTGAATATGTTATCTACACTTCTCATATTTTATTAATAATGTTTTCAAAGAAATAATATCAATAGCTATAACAGTTAGGTTTTACGTTTATTAAAATAAATAATATTGTTATTTTAAGAATTGATTATCTTTTGAGCACGTATTAAAAATAACTGAAATAATTATGCATAATATGAAGAACTAAAAACATTGATTGAATGTAATAAAAAAGTACGAATTGCAACTACTTACTAAGTGCGGCACTCCGCCGTAGCAGATCTAAGTTTAAAGTTTATGACAGAAAAATTCAGGAGACGCCCGGACTCGAACCGGAGACCTTCAGGTTGCCGGGCTGATGCCTTAACCATTAGGCCACAGCTCCTCTGTACGAGATAGGCGTCAACCGAATTTCTCTGTCATAGTGTCTAACACAGCATCGATCCCAAGACTCCTATGTGACATAGGTATTGACAACGGGTTTCGTCTGTAGCGAAAGATCTCAGTAAGTAATATATTTTTGCGTGTAAAGTGCCCTTGATACATAAATAACTATTTAGATCATATCTTATTGAAGGGAAATGTTAGTGGAGGGCGAGCTATAAAACATTTCTAAATCTTTTTTAAACATAAAACAATAGAATTCCCTGAATCTGTGATTTGAATTTAAAGCATTATCTTTAAACTGTAGACGTTTGATAGCGAAAAAATAAAGTTATAGGTACACCTACTCCTTGTATTCACATTTATATTCGTTATCATTCAAACTGGCAATTAAAGCAAAGTTATGCTAGGTTGCAAGAAAAAATAAAGAGCTCTTTAGTTAAAGAATTGTTTATCTAGCAACAGTATCAATAGCGATTTTCTGAAATTTATTGAACCGTTAGTTGTTAATGAACCGATAAAACTTTCATGCAACCCAGCATATATCTCACACATTTATTACTTTAATTTTTATCGGTGATACTTTGCATTCATTTTCTGTTTTATAAGAGTCAGATGAACCCACCAAAATTTAAATTCTAAGAGTGTCTTAGATGGATAACATCAAATCACTAGTTTGACAGCAATGTAAACTATCACATATATGACATTCCACTTGTATTTATTTATATTCACCATGTTATGCTTGACTGCTTGATAGAAGCAGTGAAATTAGAAAACATTTAAATAAATAAACCAGGGGATCATAAACAAGTAAATGTCATTGTACCAAAAAAAAAAACATCATCTTCCAAGTCAAACCGATAGAAACTTACAATGTTGAAATGAAAGTGAATAAATGATGAGCAAACAAAAATCAAATCTCCCACGACATCTGCTACTGCTCAGCTACCGTGACATACGAATGATAATTCCCCTCTGTAGTAGTAATGGTAATAAAAACATGGTAATTTTACACGATTTTCTTGCGTTATGAACCGTTACTCAATTCACAATGCCATCTACGCTGGGACACTATTCTTTACCATTAGCGTACGTTTTGTTTTTTATAAATCAGATTTTTCTGAAGTTCTTTGTGTTACAAAATGCACCGAAGGAAGAAACATTATCATGAAGTCCTTATTGAAACGAAAAGAATCACAATAATTTTAGCGGCTAAATAATTGCGAATTGCAGTCGGTAAGTGATATACAGATATTTATGCGCGTAAAGTGCGGTTACCAATCGTCAAATCCCAACATTCAAAGATGTTAGAGGAGGAAGAGCTAAAATTGTCGACTGTGGGAACCCGGGTTTTCAAATTCACAGTAGGTCTCGATACCACTGAGCCATCTACCCCATTATACCTTTATAATAATAGTTTTATTCCATTTGCCACTTCGATCACTTAACTTAGTTCAGATAAATCAGATAATGTAAAACTAATCTGAACAAACTGATTCACACAGATTCGTCAATTATTTTACAGTAATATTTTACAGTAATGCTGGGTTGCATGAAAGTTTTATCGGTTTATGAGCGGTTCAATAAATTTCAGAATATCGCTATTGATACTTTTGCTAGATAAAATATTCTTTAACTAAAGAGCTCTTTATTTTTTTCTTGCAGCCCAACATTAGTATCAGTAAATACATCACGCTAAGTCCTATCAAAAGGGGTAGCATGAATCCTTGAAACATTCACAGAATATCCACTCATAAGATTATCAAACAATCAGTCGTCATTAAACACACCTTCATCGCTTTAATCTCATTCATATTTTCTTCTACACAAGTTCATTTATTCCTCACACTTGGAATATTTCAGTAAGGAAAAAACTTTTAATCACATCCATCCATTGGTTCCTCTACAATTGTTTTGTCAATCGTTCATTAGACGCACATTCTACCTGCTCAAATCATATTAATTTACTCATAGTCACTCCTTTAACAACGAATCTAATATTCAGTAGTCAGTTGCTCCAACAAGACTTAAATTTTAAACTTAGTTTAAATAAATAAAATAAAATCAGATGTTTGCGAGCAATATCAAATATTCCACACAACATGTAACTTCGATCTGCTTTTATTAATTTAAACCAAGTTTAAATTTTGAGTTTGGTTGGTTCAATTGATCATAAATCTAGCGGTATATGTAGTCAGTCAAATTAATTAACAAATAAGTAATCTGTTTCAATAAGTGTAAGTACAATTAGAGTTTGGTATTTTCAATCATTGTGTTTTTCTGATAAATTTCCTGCTTTTGTTGTAGTGTGCCCCGTCGGGTATAATGTATTCTACGCTAATGCTGTTTATTTCCTATATCATGCACGCAAAGAATATAACTGTTAGTGTCCGAGGTTCACGAAAAAACCGGGAATGTTTAGAAAAACAATGGGCGCACTAAACTCGCATGACAGTGCGCGAATTTGCCGTTATTTAGTCATTATGATGCGGACAATTAAACAAATCATGACGGAGAATATTTACGAGTGTCTCTTTCAAGTGGACAAACGGTGTATTTTACTCTTGATGTTATTGTTGTGGCGGTATTGTTCTCCAGATGATGTTACGTTTGTAATTTGTGAGCCATAACTTGTTTGAGCATTAAAGTGTTGACAATCACATAAATTTGCTTGGATTTATAATCTGATGATAATATCATTCTTATGCTTATGTTTAGGTCAGTGTTTCTAAACCTGTGTGTCACGAGCCCCTTCCAGACATGTCGTGAAATTTCAAGATTATTTTAAAAAGACATTAAATTTGCAAGTGTTAGATTAAATTTGCGCTAGTAATCACGTTTTAACAATTAAATTCGTAATTTTATATGACATTTTTTGTAAGACTATATAAGGTATGCTTTTGTTTTTAATCATTTACGTATGTGTATTAAAAAAATAATTAAAAACAGCACAAATTTTGAAAAGAATCGCAAATATAATAAATATTAACTTTATTTACATTCAATAATTTGATTTTTTAAATAAATAACTGTTTAAATTTTGTTCAAATTTCCAAGTGTGTCGCGAGATGTTTTTAAAGTATTATTTAAAAATGTGCTGTAATTGAAAAAAGGTTAAAAAAAACACCGGTTTAGATATTACTATGTTACTGTAAATTTATCATGTTTATATTAAAATGTTAAATACTAAAATGTTATGTAATGTGTAGTAAAACGAATATATTATTCAATATAGTACGAGTATATTAGGTTCTTTTTTAAGTGAATATAATAACAATCATTGTAATTTTATTTTTCTTTAGTTTTGTAATTTTAAGTTACCAACATTTTTAGTCAGTATATAATAAATGATTTGACAAAATATTTATTTTATTTAAAAAAAAAATGCAATTCATTATGAGTAATAGGCGGAATTTAACACGCATTTTTATCCTTTAACACAACTTCAACTTTACGGGTCACGAGAGTTTAGCATTTAGCGTAGCACTTGACATTGTTCGCCGTACGTCGCGGGTTCGAATCCCGCTCAGAGTATGAATGTTTTTGATGTATTTGTAAGGGTTATGTGGAAGAATAGGCCACGGCTGAACCTCGCCCTTGACCTTAAGTGGTCAATACAACCAAATAAATAAAATAAATATATCCAAAAAATATTATAATATCAGAAAAGTTCAGAAGCTACAAACTCACCTTATACTATAATTGGAATTAAGTTCCTATTGTTTATTATTATTGTTATTATTCTTTAATTAGAGATGACTAATGGATTGAGTAAAGTGAGTATTAGATGTCACTAGGCTTAAAGATTTTGAAATTTTTCTGATTTTAAACGTAGTTTACGTCTTGAAATAATAACCCAGTTCTTTTAGATCAAGAGCAACCAAATTAGGCTAAATGAGCAGTTAAATTATGTTAGTCCATATCAGCGGCTACATAGTGCGTTAATTATGCTAACTATGTAATTAAGTCAAGCTGGATTGCATGAATAATTAATAAAATCAAATTAATATAGCTATGTGTAGCATAGCACCAGTTTCGATTTTGTTATCTAAATCTGCACATGCAATTTCAAAAGAGATTTAGATAAACTCGATGGATCAACATTATTTTTTTTTAGTTTACATCATCAAATAAATTAAATTGCGAAACTATTTAAAAATCCAAAAAGAAATCAGATTAAAAATTCAACGACCTGGAAATGATTTAATGTGACGTTAATATACTAACGCAAATTTATGATGTGTTAATAGATATTTTATGTAATAGAGTATATTAAAAATAAGTTCATGGATTTGCTTCAATGATATAAAAATAAATTAAACTTGAAACAAAGCCTACGCCATACTTGACCCCTGGACTTAAACGGTTCGCTGCACAATGTGAAATTACAGAAAAAATCTCGTTATAAATAAACAACAATAACCCTGACAACCATATATGAATATTCTAGGAGTTGCATTTGCATAAAAAATTATATTAACTAATTAATAGCGATTGAAAATGGCGGCATGTAGGCGAAAGGGTTATTTAACACATTTAAATCACTTCGAACAGCCCTGAGTCGAGACAAAATTTAAATCTTTCAATTCAGGTGGCACATTTGGTTCGCGCTGCAGACTACAAGTTCATATGTCAACGCATGTAGGCGTTTAATGTGAAATCATAACATAAATTAACGTTGCATCATTTTACACCACTGGAGTTTCTAGAAATTGGGAAATTGTGAAACTGATAATATTGACACCGAAACAAATTAGATGGTTCGTTTTAATTCGAACGTTTGCCTAACCTACATTTTACAGAATATTAATTTCATTTTGTGAATATTTCACACCTTTTAATTTTTATTGGGACATAACTGTCAAATTACCTACATTTCAAAAATTAATTTTACTAAACGTAAGGCTATTATTTAGGACACAATTTGTATAACCACACTATTAATTAATATTATTGCTTTCTTTCTATTACGATATTCAGAAAATTAAATTGTATTCCATAAAGTATTATTCTTATTATTTATTAGTCCAATATAAAAACAGTATTTAACGTATATAATTTGTTTCCTAATACTTTCTCTTCATAGGCATAAAAATGCGATCGAAGGATCGCTGTATTTATTTCATTGTAAAACAAGTCAGTTGATACTAAATGAATGAATATATCCTTTATATTGGATTGTGTCAAACAGTTTTTTGTTTCGAATATTTGTACCAAAAGTTGACCTTTTCAGTGAAGTGTTAATGTTTGCTGTGGTTGCTAGGTGATGGTTATCTTAGCGTCCGTAAATACTTTACGGCCGCTAAAATAATGTTTGAGTTAAAAATTTTCTTAAAAATACAAAATTTCGTACAATTGAATACAAAATAGTGCTTTTCGTACTTGTGTCATAAATAACTATTATTTTACATTTTTATCTTGTTTAACTTTAAACTGATTGTAGTTGTTTTTTAGTAAAACCATGATCAGTTTTGGAATGCTTCGAACGGCACTAGTGCTTTAAAGGTACTTATACACGTGTATCATAAACTATTTTTTATTATGCCTGCATCATAGCCTGGAAAATAGAACTGGAAAGCAGCATTTTCATGTTGATACATTTCATAAACTTGTGTATATGATTTGACGTAATATTGTTCACATGGAGGTAGGTTAGCATTTGTTGTTTACGTTCTAATGTGCATTCGTTGTTTTGCAATTTGTTGTGATAAATATAGATGGATTTAAAGAACAAAATTATTTTGTTGTTGCTTAGCTACTTGAAAACACAGCTGTATTTTAATGTTGCGCTTTCGCACGCTCTTTAGTTTGTTACACAAGGATTATTGTGCTGGTATTATAAAAAACATTATTTCAACTTATAAAAATGTTTGTCCATTTGTAACTGTCAATATATTTAATATTACATTATAAATCATTATACTACAAAATACACTAAAATATAAATCATTAATGAGGTAGGTGGCTCAGTGGTATGAAGTCGGCTTGTGGATATCAGAACCCGTGTTCGATTCCCACAGCCGACAAACAATTTTCACCACGTTAAAACTGCCCTCGACTAACATCTTGAGTGGGGTGATTTTACGACTTTACAAGCAAAATATATAACTTATCGAGATCTGCTACGGCAGAGTGCCACACCCAGTAATGGGTAATATTTTATTTTTCATAAATATTTCGACAATTAATTCAGACAATACGGTATTATAAATATTAAAATGATATTTTAACAACAATCATTTGTCCAATTTTATGGTTAAATAAATAGTAACAATAGAAAATAATAAACAAATACACTTTGGCATAAAATTGACAACTTGTCGGGAATCTGATAAGAAAGAGACGATGATTTAGAACCACTGCCGCAGCTTGGCGCCCAATAAACACAAAGATAAATTAGATTCCATCATTCATTCACGCGTTCATAGCAACATTAGATTACTATCATAATGACAACAATCAAAATAAAACACCAAACTGATTAACATCATAAAAGCAAACTATTTATTCTCACTGAAGCATTCAACGATGGCGGACGTGACACAACTGCACGAAATGATCTGGCGAAAGTCACGTGTACAACCATAGAAATCGAATGACAAGTGAAGAAGCGCAGCCCACTAAATACTTTAATAGAGTATGTCAATCATAGGAAATTCGTAGATACAAGTGCATTTAAGGGTTCGTAGGTCACTCTTAATTGAGCTGATGGTATAATTGAGTGATCGATGGTATTCAGATGAGTGGAATGTTGGTAGGATTGGTGATGGATGGTGTTGTTGACAACACCTTTATTTTGAATCGAGTTTTGATTGTCGAGAGACTACGTTTCGCATGTTAATGATATGATCATGAACTCTGGAAACAAAGACTTCTGTTTTGTGATAAGGCGTGCGTAAGTACACTGAATTCAAATTGAAACTGAACATTAAATTTACTCATTTTGGAAATGTCACTATACGTGATTTTTAAAAGAATTTTAAAACTAGAAGATATACTGATAAATTGTCAATTTAGTTTAAAACTTTGATAGTTGCCATTGTTTTGTCCGGAGGTCCAGACTTCGAATCCCACTCAAGCTAACAATATATGAAATACTACACTACGGCTCGGTGAGTGCGAACCCTGTACTGTAATTGGGCTTAAGTGCCTGTTGCACAGAGTAACATAAATAAATAAAACAAAATATCTTTAATATGTTTTTTATGGGATGGCTAGCTCAGTGGTATGAAGTCGGCCTGTGGATCCTGAGAACCCTGGTTCGATTCCCACAGGCGCCAAACAATTTTCATAATTTCAAAAGCTACCCCTGTGGCTCCTCCACCACTAACATCTTTGGGGGCCGTGATTTGACGACTGGTAACCGCACTTCACGCGCAAAAATATATCACTTACCGAGATCTGCTTCGGCAGAGTGCCACACCCAGTAATTTGGTAGAAGGCGTGATGATTTATTTTATTTTTTTCTATTTCGGTGTTCTTATAACTCTATAAACGCACTGTAAACACGTTGCTAAGGAGATCTATAAGCGCACTGTTTTTGGCGCTTTTATTTTGCAGGAGTGGTATGAATGCTCTTAAATCTAACAGATGAATGACATTATAACCTCAAAATTGTAAATTGTCGGTGTTGAAATATTACTAACAGAATATTTTAGAATCAGATAAAATTCAAAACATTCATAATACAGAAAAAATATTGATTAATTGTCAAAAAATATGATATTTCAATTGTCTGTGTTATGAGAAGCGCTACCAACACGAATGATAAAAAAACACCAATTTATATTTTTGACAAGTCGCAGTTTTTCAAAAGACCTGTTACTCGTCCTTTGTAAAACTCGCCGGAGAGCGGCTCGTTTTCCAAATTTGTACTCGTGCGTTAACAGATTACCTTATAAAACTAGTTCTTTAATATACTATTATAATAGTGATTACAAAGCCATGTATTTATTTATTTTACACCTTTCGATGCGCTTAAAATTTCGAGGAAATGATGCAAAGTTAAAAAAAAATTGGTATATTAACTCGTTTCATAAGATGTATTGTTGCACGAGTTGTTTGGAGTACGACGAGCGGAGCAAGGAATGTTCCAAAGACGAGTGTTACAATACATCGTCTTATAAAACTCGTATAATAATATACAATTAAGAACAAAATCACAAAAAGGAGTCCATAACCCCTGCTTCCAGAACACTATATGATTTGTTAAACTGTAAAATGAGAGAGAGATAAGTAAACAACTTCGAAATTTCTACCAATCAAAGAATTCAGTCAAATGTCTCCAAAAAGTGAATCTTTATTAAAATTCCATTTAAATTTGTATATCAATCGATAATATCAATATTAATTTTATATAAATAGCTGGTGTAAGTTTTCTCTGACCTTCGAGTACTTGATATTAGTTTAAAAGTGGATTAATAGAATAGGTAGCATTCGAATGGTAAACAATATAAATATTTACCTTGAAATTACCCTTTACTGATTTATTACTCTCGTTCATTTAATTTGTTTATAAGTGGCATGAAATGAAATCCTGAATTGTGCTTAGAAGTGTATTGGAGTAATTATACAATATATAAAAACATAATTACATTTGACATTTATCACCATGATATTATTATACATTTATCAAACAATTAAAACTATCAACAAGAACTGTTATGAGACATCATTTCTATGGATATTATAGAGAAATGTCGTATTCATTTTATATGAGTTCAGTCTCTGCAAATTTCAGATACAGGGTATGAATGAAGCGAAATACGTTGTTATTTTATAGTGATGTATTCGTGATACATAATATTCTATACCAGTAGTGTCAAATTCATTTTTGTCCCAGAAGTATTTTCCAGGAAACTATATCTCAAATGAGCCGTAATAGTTATTTATCAAGGCATTTTTGGCCCGCGGCATGGTTATTAGCAAGAGGCGCAAAGTGCCGAGGGCTAATTACATGCTCAGAGACAGAAATGTTAATTTCACCCGCGGTATTTACAATATTTTATGCACAACAAGAAAATTATTTAATTTTATATTTAAAAGATTAATGTCCGGTTTCATCAACAAAAGTTAAATTTTAAACTTGGATTAAATAAATAAAAGCAAATCAAAAGTACATGTCAAATGAAATTATTAACATTGCTGTCATACATTCGATTTGCTTTTATTTATTTAACCCATGATTAAAATTTAACTTTTGTTGGTGAAACCGGCCATAAGACGGGTACATTTATGTCAAAATGATATTTTGCAAAATCAAGTATTCAAAATAAATAAAAATTGTCGTTTTGTTTATAAATCCATAGTAAATTATTTTATTATGATAAAAACAAGTGTTTAGGCCCACTTTACATGACTAAAACACTTGTTTTTGGCCCTACGAATACATAAACAAAATTACAATTTTTGTTTATTTTGAATACTTGATTTTTGACATACAAATGTACCTGTTACTATCATAATAATTATGACTACTCAAAAAATAAAGAATACCTATTAATTTATTATAATTTATTTTTATGAGATTGTCCGATTTTTTCACGGAATTTGACACCCCCGTTTTACATCTACATCATGGATATTTTGAAAATGTAAATGATAGAAACACAGAAATAAAATAAGTAGCGCATATCATGTACCTCATGTACCACACGAAAATTGAACGATGTACTTAAACGGCTTATAGCTTCCTTACTCTTTATAAAATAAGAAAAAAAGAAAAAAAAGGAAAAACGGAAAAAAAGGAAAAAAGGAAAAACGGAAAAAAAGGAAAAAAGGAAAAAAAGTAAAAAAAAATCCAACACTAGTCAAAGTTCCACAAAACGCAGCATCTATGGTTAAAGCTGAACTGAACAGCCTTCGATATGCTGTAATTTTGTGGAACTTCAACAAGTGTTGGAATTTTTTTCCTTTATTTTTCTTATTTTATTAAGTCTTAGTTCCACATCGCAATTGACAATTTGTGTTTGTTTTATTTATTCATTGACAATTTGTCTTTGTATTATCCTTACTCTTTGTTTGAAGAATATATAATTTCACCATTCTACTTGACAATTTGTTATTCTTTTTTATTCCATTATCTTGAGTGAACATTGATAAGAAAATTAATTTATGAATATTTATTTCACTTTAGCAAGTTGCAAGTGCAACTGATGTTTCACTGACTTATGCTAAGTTGCATGAAAGTTTTATCGGTTCATTAGCAACTAACGATTCAATAAATTTCAGAAAATCGCTATATATACGATTGCTAGAAAAACAATTCTTTATTTTTATTTTTGCAACCCAGCATTAGATTCGTATAAAAAACAAATGCTGTTCATCATTCAAATACAAAATATCATAAGTATACCTCAAACATATGACATTCAAGTACTTCTCACAGTACGCCACCCCCTTGTACAGTGAAGGCTAAGCAAACAAACTACCACATTCATAAAGCCTGACTCACACACGTGCAGTAACAAAGCAGCGTCATTGTGCTAGCATTATTTACCTCGCGTCTACCCAGCAAAACCGCCTGTGATAATGCGCGAGTTATGAATAATACTTGTGAATTTCTTCTTCTTCCCTCAGCGCTGTCGCTGTCTTGAATCGTGAGAACCACGCAAAGTTTGCGAAGCTAGAGTACTTGACTGCTATTGTGCGAGCAACTGGAATTTTTATTCTTGTCTTGTAAGATACTCGTTTCTTTTTGAATCCTGTGCCACTTGAATTTTGTCTGGGTTTGCGGAATTTTTCCGCTGGATTTTGGGGAATGCGTATTTAAATTGCTCTTACTTAAATATCAAGTTTTTTGGGTAAAATAAAAAATTGTTCAAGAATTCTGAGAATTATGGTTGGTCTTTTGTTGTAACATGAATACAAATTTGAACCAGGATCTACTTTACTAGCACCTCCAAAATAAGAAATGGATGAATGGCGTCATGATATATATTTTCTACATTAAGAACGTTTCACAAAAAAAAACATTTGATTTTTTTTGCATAATAGTACCACTTCACTAAATTTATCTACTTTTAAAAATGGGAGAAGAGGGCAAGCGAATTTTTTGTAGCTTTATTTTATTTGTTACTCTGCACAACAGGAACTAAAACTCAATTATAGTACAGAGAGTGTTATTAATGTGAAATGTGGTTTGAGAGCCCGAGTCAAGGATTTTATATGAATACTGATTAGCTAACGCGTATAAGTGAGGCAAGTGGTGGGAGTATGCCGCCATTTGCAAGACAGGCAAAGCATGCTTTGCTCTATTGTATTATATGGCATTTTTCTTGTGTTTGTATTCAATAAATATTATCAAGTGTGAAATTACAGACTGAGCAAAATAGATTATTGAATATGTAACACAAACATATAAAATAATTGCCGTTTTTTTGTTCCTTATAGTGCACGTTGATGATAAAATATTTGCAATTTCATGAACAATTTAAAAGAATTCAATCGAGTTGATCAAATCTAATAAATCAAATTATGACTTGATGTTTTACAAAATGTTGTATGAATAATCTTATATTTCAAAATTTAGATTATACAAATATATTAATTAAAGAGAGGCCACAAATTATTTTTAATATTTGCTATAACAGGCAATCGTAGCCCAGTGGATAAAAGCGAGGTAAAACTTGCGTTTCTTAATTAGCAAGCACGAGGCCGTGCGTTCAAATCTCACAGACTTCTACTTATATCCAAAAAATACGATTGTGTCTGAGTGGTTCGGATTCCACTATAAGCTGTAGGCCCCCTGTACTGTAATTGGGATTTACTTCCTGTTGTGCAGAGTAACAAAAAAATTAAAATAAAACCACATATTTCAAAATTACATCAGTATTTTACTACAAATTTTGATTCCAAATATTTTTTGTATTTACGAATAAGTATAAATTAAAACCTATAGATTCAATAATTTCTGTTATATTATTTTTTGTCTATTTGTTCATATTATTATTATTATTATAATCTCAAATATAACGCATAATAAATTTATTTTGTTATATTTTCAGTAAATTTAAATATGTTTTTCAAACATTAATGATTATGATACATTTAACAATAGCGCTATTTTTGCCTGCCCTGCAAATGGCCGCCGTCAATATATTTGCCTCACAGATGGTTAATACATGCTACAAACAAATTAGCAATCGATTGTTTACATAAAATCCTTGGCCCGAGTTCGATTCCCACAGCTGACAAATTTTACTCCACATTAAAATTACTCCTGTAGCGCACCCTCCACAAACATCTTTGGAAGCCATTATTTGACGCGCATTTAGTGCGCAAAATATATTATCTATCAAATTCTGCTTCGACAAAGTGCCACACCTAGTAATGGGTAAATTACGCGATGACATATTTGTTTATTTTACACACTTGCCGATCGGTAGACTCGAACCCGAGACGTAACAACAAACAGTGATACTGACTTTAATGCGAACCTAATAATAATACATAAATTCCAAAAGCTACAGCTTGTTTAACTTTTAAGGTTAGGTTAAAATTTCACGTAATTGTATTGCATTATCTGGCAATGATTGTTGGTCTTTGTGTAACATGAATACAAATTTAAATCAGGATCTATTTAACAGGTACTTCCAAATAAAGGAATGGCTGAATGACGTGATGATGTATTTATATTTATTACCTTCAACTAAAAATTAATAAAAGATAAAAGGTGGAATTCATGCGACTGAATTACAATGAATATAAAATGACAGTTTGCATTATACAAAACTGTAAAAATATTTATGATTTAATTTTCTCTGTTTAATGTTTTACTGAATAAGTAAAAGTGTAAACAAACTAATAGAATTGTTATGCAAATTTTAAATTACATCATTTGGAAAATTACAATAAATTTGCAATTGTTTACGGTATGTAAACATTCAGGATTTATTTTTTATTTGACCATTACCATACATGAAACACTATGTTTTATTTTCAATTTTAGGTTACATTCCCAAAATAACAATGCCTGAAATACTTGTCCTTTGTCAAGACACACCTTACCTTACAAACTTTTATTTATTTTATATGCAATTTTAACCTTGGATATTTGCGAGATATTGAATTTAAAACGAAATCGTGCAATTTAAATCTGTCGCATAATAGTATATTAAAGAACTAGTTTCATAAGGCAATCTGTTAACGCACGTGTCCAAGTTTTACAAAGGACTAGTGCGATAACGGGCTTTATTAAACGTGTTCTTTATAATATTTTTTCTAGTGAGGTAATTTTATAATTCTGTGAGATTTAAAAAACTGCGACTTGTCAAATATATAAGTAAAAAATAAAATAAATATATCATCACGCCTTCTACCCATTACTGGGCGTGGCACTCTGCCGAAGCAGATCTCGGTAAGTGATATATTTTTATGCGTGAAGTGCGGTTACCAGTCGTGAAATCATGGCCCCCATAGATGTTAGTGGAGGAGCCACAGGGGTAGTTTTTGAAATTATGAAAATTGTTTGTCGCCTGTGGAAATCGAACTAGGGTTCTCAGGATCCACAGGCCGACTTCATACCACGGAGCTAGCACCCCATAAAATATAAATATAAGTTGGTGCTTTTTATCAGTTGTGTTGGTAGCTCCTTAAAAACAATTTTAAAAACTTATATTTTTTGACAATTAATCCATGTTTGCTTTCTGTACTGTGAATGTTGTATGATTATAGCATATTTTTTTAGTAATATTTCGACACCGACAATTTAAAATTTTGAGGTTATATGTTATTCACCTGTCAAATTTAAAGGCATTCATACCACTCCTACAAAATAAAAAGCGCCAAAAACAGTGCGCTTATAGATCTCCTTGACGACGTGTTTACAGTGCGTGCGCGAGTATAGAGCTATAAGAACACTGAAACAGAAAATAGTATATTAAAGAACTAGTTTCATAAGGCAATCTGTTAACGCACGAGTCCAAATTTTAGAAACGAGCCGCTCTGCGGCGAGTTTTACAAAGGAGTGCGATAACAGGCCTTATGGAACGTGTTCTTTATACTATTTTTTCTACTTGTCAAAAATATAAGTTGGCGTTTTTTATCATTCGTGTTGGTAGCACTTTTCAAAACATCGACAATTGAAATATCGTATTTTTTGACAATTAATCAATATTTTTTTCTGTATTGTGAATGTTTTGAGTTTATTTGATTCTAGCATATTCTGTTAATAATATTTTAACACCGAAAATTTACATTTTTGAGGTTATATGTCATTCATCTGTCAGATTTAAAAGCATTCATACCACTCCTACAAAATAAAAAGCGCCAAAAACAGTACGCTTATAGATCTCTTTAGCAACGTCAGTGCGTTTATAGAGCTATAAGAACACTGAAACAGAAAAAGTCTGTTTTGAAATTACTGCTTTCAAGTAAAAAGAGGTAGAAATGTTGCAACAATAATTAATAGCAGTTTAATTCTACAGATACAATCAATAAAAATTAGAATAATTTTTTTTCCAAGCAATAAAAGACATGACAAACAGAAAAAATTATTTGCGGTTACAGAAGTGAATGTCTCTATTCGCATTGAACTGTACCACCGGTAAAGGTATTACATTTGCACAAGATTCTATAATAAATTCTCCAACCGTATTGGCGGAGATACAGTTTCACGTTGTGCATTGCAGAATTATGTGTTTTATGTTGTTTAGTTTGACTTTCCTTGGAAATATTATACTTTACTTTCATTGTTCCCGAGTAAGTCAACATTATTATTAAACTTCAAAGTTATTGCACTGTTTACGAGTTTACTATTATTTGTTTTTAAGTCATGAAAAACCAACTATTGTTGAATTGTTCAATGTTCTTATGAAATTTAATTTAAATGACACTTTGACAAAACATTTACTTTGAGTAATTTATTATTACTTGCATACCTCCATAAGTAAAAACAAATAAATATCAAGACATTCGAAATCAGTCATTTATGTTCTGATGTAAATACAAAAATATAAATCATGCGATAATAATTATTTGTTACTGTTTGAAACATTGCTCTTTTATCAATATTAACTGTTCATAATTTATAGCAATTTTTTTAATATTGTATCAATGAATGTGAGGCAGAAACAGTTAGCGCTTTTTGACATAAAATGAATAATTTTACCGGTTTAAAGAACCTTTTTTTTAAATAAAAATTTGAAAAGAATCTTGTGTGAAACACATTAGGGAATGCTACATTTTGTATAACTGTCATATATACATTTTAAACTTGATTATAACAGTAATTAAATAAGTATGGGGTAGTGGCTCAGTGGTATCGAGTCGGCCTGTGGATCCTAAGAACCCTGGTTCGATCCCACAGAAGACAAACATTTTCACCACATTGGAAATACCCCTGTGGGTTTCCCACCACTAACATCTTTGGGGGCCGTGATTTTACGGCTGGTAACCGCATTTCACGCGCATAAATATATCACCGAGATCTGCTTCGGTAGAGTGCCACACCCAGTAATGGGTAAAAGGCGTTATGATATATTTATATTTATTTAATTAAATAAGTAAACTGTAATATCTATATTGATTTAGATGAGAACGAAAAAATATTGAATTTGAATATTTTTCCTTCGAAACTAGCATGAAAACAATGGTAACGTAAAATTTACGTCTCGTATTATTAGCATATGGCATAGCTTTTTAAACATTTTTTAAGGGAATTGAAGACAAGTAGAGAAAATTCTACAAACTACAGATTTTTTTCTTGTTGATGTATCTTCGGGTCAACATTAGTTTAAAATTGTCAAACCTAGAAATAGTAGATTTTTTGACATGATAAATTTCTCAATATTCATCAATAACTGTTACAGAATAGTATGAATGCTAAATATTCAGCAACCAGATTATTTATAGTTATTTTTATAACAAGTGCCGAAAAAGGCTCGTTACGTGCAAGTGCAGAATTTAACGCACGAGGCTTGCCGAGTGCGTAAACCTGCACGAGCACGTAACCTTTTTCGGCACGTGTTATAAACAACATTTTTCCTGCAACTGTGCGATTTAGTAAATCATTAAAATATTATCCAAATTTATAAAATTTTAATGATATTACACGAGAACGATGTTTTACGGCGTTGCTATGGTTTGTTTGTTGATTGCTTGCACATTGTTCTACATTATTTAAAAATATTTTACTAACGTCAAGATAATTTCTTCAAAATCGTCTAAATTGGAATAGTACAGTGAGTAATTCTTCTTTATCATAAATACCTCCAAAGATAATTGAAGCTCCGGATCATGCTATGTTGCATCTATTTTCGATAATGACAGTCAACCTGCTGCTGGTACTTCTAAAGCCTCCGAAATTGTTCTCAATAATATTACTGTTAATAATACCAACAGGTACGGAAGAAATCAATGTTTCTTTAGACAATACAAAAGTTTCCACTTTACATTATGTCAATATAAGCAACTGTAACAACTATGTTAATAATATACATACACAATAAATATTATGTATTTCACTTACTTAAAACCATTTATCGATATATTTTACTTTGTTCGGTTCTTTTTATTAGTTGTGTATAGATTAGATATACTGCAATTTAAGGTTATGTTTATAAACGTCAAAATATACTACTGCATATTTACTAGCGCTGGCTCACTGAACCTTCTTCTTCCATAAGCGTCTGTGGCCAAAATATGAATTACGCGCTTGGCGCGAAATTTAAATCGCTCTCAAAAAACTTTTTTACAGTTGCGTAATGAAGCACTTTCCGCACTAGTGTTTCTTTGCTTTCAGAAACGCACTTGGTCTGCATTCATCTACTTTCCATATGTAACCAAGGCAATTATTGTTACGTAATAACAAAGAAATCGCACAGTTGTAGGAAAAAGTGATTTAACTAACAAGTGTGTTAATGGGGGCGATTAATAATCCAGACATTAGAGATTATTAATCGCCGATTAAAACATAAGTTAGTTACAATATTTTTTCGTTTCTTTTTTGAATAATGCTTTGATTTGAATATTCATTTTACGAATGCTATGTGAATATTATTTAGCTACATGTGTCAAAATCAATTTCGTTTAATTCTAGTTAACATTTTGCTAAAATTTTGCGCTGGCCAATATACATTATGTGTGTTGTACGCATCCAAAAAAATCGTTCATTAATACAAAAAAATCATACATTAATAGGGATCATTAATGTATGATTTTGCGTATATTAATGGAAACCATTAATTAACAATCAACAAAAAAATAATAATATAAAATACGACAATACTCAATTCGAAAAAAAAATTCAATACATTACAGTTACATAGCGAATAAGCGAAAGCAACAAACAAAACCGTAATAAAGCGCATAGCTAGTTCAGCTGCATTACAAGTCTCCAACCGATGCCAGTGCCGTTTTCCTAAGATTATAAACAATTCTAAGCGGTGTCTGAAAATGGAAACCCCTGGAGGTCCAATCATCCACCTCGAGAACACTTTAGCTGTACTCCAACTCGTCTGATTTCTCGAGTCGCAGTCGTGTCTCCCTGTTTAGAAATGTTTCGCACCAGGTTTTTTCATATGCAAATACGGAGAGCGCTGAGAACGAAACAGATTTGCAGATCTGCGACTGGCGGCGGTGAAACTCACCACCGCTGGAGGCGGTGAACCGAACAGCCACTTCCGCGAATTTACCCAACAAATTAGATAAACAGTTACATTTTGTTCATGTTTTGTTGTGGAAATTTCCATATTATTTTCAATATTGCGTGACTAGAAACGAAAAATACTGAATAAGAAATTACATTTTAATTGATTTCGTGCTGAAAGATACAATTTATAGATTCAATATTGTTATAACTGTAGATTTTTAAATTTGTAAGTTCAGTCTATTCTTAATAAAATAAATGAACCTATTCTATAACAAAAATAGCTAAGTAATGCTAAGACCACAAACAACAATGGTTGCTAGAATGATTGCTATCAAAAGATCATGTTAACAAATGCTATACTTAGCAATGTTTGTTACAGAATAGGTCCGAAAATCATTCTAAATCAAAATTATCCAATATCCTTTCATTTTGTTGTTATTGTTTCCGGACGAAAATTTCAGTGACGACTTAAATTCAATCTTATGTTTAAATTGAGGTTACATACATACATACAGTCATATCTTCACGCTATATCCCAACAAATGGAGTAGCACGAACCCTAAAATCACTCATAAAACATTCACTCATCACACTCATCAAACAATCAGCCCTCGTCAAACATTATCATTGAAACAAACCACCCTCACTTCAACCATATTCATAGATCACTCCATATAAACTCATTCATTTATTACACTCGAAATTACAAACCTTCAATCACATCATTCCTATTCACTTATCATTCATTTTCTTTCTTCAACGTACATAACATATGCATAAAACATCTCAAATTACTCACGCTTACTCCTAACAACGAATCTAATAACGAATCTACAAAGATTAGAAAAGATGAAATTGAGATTACGATGGAAATATTTAAATATAGCCCAATTCTTTACAATATTTTAACGAATTCTGAATTTTAGCTTAATCAAATTCAATTAAACTATATTCTTAAAATAGAGTAAAATAAGATTAGCTAATGCAAGACTCAGGATTAGCTAAGACTTTTTTTTAGAGAATTAAGCTGTTAGACTTCAAGTGTAAGTTTAAATTTAAACTGTTATTGTAATATTGGTCAAGTTGTTAAAATACAGGAATTTTTTTATTAGCTTAGCATTTACTGTTTTAGAGATCTCAATGGAGAGCCAAATAAAAGAAAGGTATTTACAAAAATTAATACATAAAGAAAGGAAACTTGAAAACCATTGAACTATTGTAAGAATAACAATACCACTAGTAACTCAACTAACCACGAAAACTATCCTAAGAATTGTTGCTACATCCCTCAAAACGTCAGAGTACAGACAGGATACTCTCGATAACTTGACCACAAAAACTGATGAAATAAATGGGAGATAAGAATTCATTCAGATAACAGCTAAGTAGATACTTCTAACAACTATTCTAATAAAGTTATTACATACGCTATTCAATCAAATCTAAATAGTACCGTAAATTTAACAGTTCTTATACAAACGCATCAATTAAAGAATGAAACATAACTCTAAAAGTGTCTTGATTGAAAGAGAAACAATTCGTAATATTTGTCATCAAAGATTTCGGTTCTAGCGCGAAGTCATTAATGATAATGGCGTGCAGATAGCTATAAATGTCAACATATAATGGATGATAACTGTTTCAAATAGTATATTGACACATACATCGATAACACTCGCTAAACATTAAATTTTAATTCCTCTGAATATTAAAACCTTATGAGAAATGGACAACCGTTGTCAATTCATCACAAACTGGTTTTTTTCATCCACAATATTCAATACATTATGCACATTTTTGATTAGAAACGAAAGATTTATCTCTGTAAGAAATTTACAGTTTTGCGCTTAGCACAACGATTATAATCTCGGATTGTTAAAAGACATAATGTTCTCAGAAAGAGAAATGTTAAGTCCATATATCATGAATATCTTCAGGGAAGAAATTCATCATTGCAAACTCGGGAAAAAATGTAAAGTGCAACATAATTACTAGGATGTTTGCTCATAGAATTAACGAAAAGGAAAAAGGTTACTGCAAAACGAAGAGAAATTATCTGTGTCTGTGCACATGTTATTTACGTTGTGTTGTTACAATGGATACTCTTGTTTGATATGTGAGAGAATCTCACTTCCTTGACTTTTTACTTATTTTGATAAAATATTTCCGGCATCAAATTTAATACGCAAAATGTTGTTTCATGATAACCAATTGGCTATTCAATAGTATGGCACTTAAAGAAATATTTAATGCATACCAATTTAAGTTGTAAATGTGTTACAATAATGCTAAAAAAAAAATATCAAAATTAGGGCCAGTTTTTCAATCACTGATTAATGTTAATCATGATTAAATAATAATGATGAATGATAAGTGAATATGAGTGATTGGATGGATGTGATTGAGGGTTTGTTATGTAAGAATGATTTCGAGTGTGATAAATAAATGAGTTTATATGCAGGGATCTATGAATGTGCTTGAAGTGAGGGTGGTGTGTTTGGACGATAATGTTTGATGGGGGCTGATTATTTGATGAATGTTATGAGTGAATGTTTTATGAGAGATTTTACGGTTCGTGCTACCCCATTTGATGGGATATAGCGTGAAGATATGTATGTATGATTAAATAATAATGGAAACCATGGGTACCATTATTATTTAATCATGATTAACGTTAATCGAGAGTAAACCGATGATTGAAAAACTGGCCCTTAATGTTTTAAAATGTAAATAAAATATAAATAAATATATCATCACGCCTTCTACCCATTACTGGGTGTGGCACTCTGCCGAAGCAGATCTCGGTGATATATTTTGCGCGTGAAGTGCGGTCACCAGCCATCAAATCACGGCCCCCAAAGATATTAGTGGTGAGGGAGCACCAGGGGTAGTTTTTTAAAATGGTGAAAATTGTTTGTCGCCTGTGGAAATCGAACCAGGGTTCTCAGGATCCACAGGCCGACTTGATACCACTGAGCTAGCTACCCCATTTTAAAATGTAGGTAAATATTTAATTAAGAAGTGAATTATTCAAAACGACCGCCAATGATGTTCTTGTGACGTAAGTAAACTGCAACTTCATATTGTGAGGCAATCCGTATGAGCACCGAGATAGTAAGTCAGGACAAACAATATTTAATTACAACAATAAATGTTAGAATGGCATAGTAACCTAGTACATAAAATTTTTCCATTTTAATTTAACCTAAAAAATGTACATACATGTTTACTCTTTAAATTTGTAGAATAATTATAATTTTCATTATTACCTGTTTATTAACTGTTGGAACGTAATAAATATAATATATTTTTTCACAAATTCCGTATAATATAAGTAAAAACTGACAAATACAAGTGTGAAGTCAGTTCCGTAAGATGTTTCGCGTTCTTGACATAGTAAACCCATCTCTCTAAAAAAAAAGGCTTCTTTCTAATTATTATGCTTTCTTTCTTAATATTAATGCTATCTTTGTCACCAATTAGTTTAGTAGGAACTTTACTATAAAATAATAATTAAAAAAGGAAAAATTACTTTTGTACGCAGATTAATACATGAAATAATGAAATTTTTGGGGAATAGCATATTACGCCACTTCGATATAACCTAAACAAAAGAATTGCGTTTCCTTAAACTAGAAAATCTTATATCGTATTCTTTGATATTATTATTATGTTATCGCGCAATGAATTAATACTTCAATGTAATCTAATCTTAATCATGAATGAGTCAGAGTAACAAACGATTATGTCAAATTAAAAATAAAAAGACGCAAAATGAAAAAGGAAACATGAAATAGTCAACAAGTTAAAAGCGTGATCAATCAACATGTAACTAGATACTTTTTGCGGGAGATATTCACCGTCTAGCCTAGCTCGAGGACCATATAAAACTGCTTTTAATTATCCGGTGGCATACGCCAGTGACCATAGCAATACCCACATGGGCACAACATGAGCAGGACTCACGTTGCGTGGGCATCGAACTCTCCTGGACTTCGCAAGATGCTCGTGGGATTCTACTCCATATTATTCAATATTTAACACCACGCTACACCAAATAATACATCAAGAAATATGAAGAACTAAAAAAAGTGAGGTAGGTGGATCAGTGACATCGAGGCGACCTGCAGATTTGAGAACCTAAGTTCGATTCCCACAGCTGACAAACAATTTTCATCACATTAAAATTACTCCTGTGACTCTCCCTCTACTAGCATCTTTGAGGGCCAGGATATGACGGCTGGTAACCGCACTTAAAGTGCATAAATATATCACTTATCGACATCTGCTATGGCAGAGTGCCACACCCAGTAATGGGTAAAAAGCGTGATGATATATTTAATTTAATTTCAAAAAGTTGTACCGCTGTCTCAAGTATGAATTAAATTTTAAATATGTCGATCTAATGACAGCAATGGCTTGCAAATCTTTTCGATTTAATTTTTATTTAGATAATTTACCTTCTGTATAAAAACTCCACCGACTTTAGTCAATTTGACATCAGACTCTTCAGGGTAAGCATCGCAATTTAGATTCTTGTATTTTTCTACGTTAGCTTCACAACAATTTTTTTTCATTTTCACGTTGCTTGCCCTGAACTTCGATTTTAAAAATAAAAATATTTTAATTTTTTGTTTACTATTTCTAACATCTTTATTTTTGACCTGAAGATGGCTATAACCTTAGCCGAAACGTTGTCAACATATCTTCAATAAATGACTACCAACTTAAGCCTATGTCCTTTAATTATTTTCCTATTAAGTATTTACTTCAAATAGTAATTAAAAACCTTTTCGTTTTAATGTGATTTACTCTCGTTATTTGTCACTAAGCAATCGCGTTCTTGTAAATAAAAATTTGTTCGATTATTATTATTAGCTGTATTCTGCTTGGCATTTGGTTCATTTAAATCAGTTCAGATAAATTAGACAACACGACAAACTGACATGAACTGAACTAAACAAACTGCCACACTTATAGGGGTGGATTACTTTAAGCTGAATCTGAATCAGTAATTTTAGTACTGGAAATAAATTGAGCAAAGTAAGTCAAATAAAGAAGTGATCTGATTCAAGTAAGTGTAAGGTAAATCTGATCCAAATAGAAATGGCATGCGATTATTATTATTAAATTATAAGTGTATCTTAAATGAACAATATTGAATCAAATATTTGAAAACAATGTACATTATTGCATACAACATGTCCCTTATTTCAATTTACCTTCATTTATTTGCATCAAATTAATGTTTATTTCGGTTATTAAACAGATTCAACCAACAAGCTCCACATTTATAATTCGCCTCATTCAAGATCGTTATTTATTCCCACTTCAAATCATTCGTATGTTTATTTCTAAAAAATGTATTAATTTTTATTAGTAAAGCAGTTCTTGTGCATGATGCATTTTTACGAGCAAAATGTAAATCAGGAGCTTCAGAAGAAAACTCAAGGTTGACAATTTCTTATCGTAAGAACAAAAATCTAGCCAAGAAGAAAAACAAAAATCTAAGTGAGCTATCGCTTGGTGTCTGAAGCCACGATGAGAAGTCCCACAGGTGAGTCAGTTGCCACCAGGTGTACACCGGATCCGGACACACCGACACTCGCACACACTCGCACCAGACTTCTTGTGCAGTGTGCAGACGATAACACCTGGTAAGTGCAGAATTGCATGCTGCACGGACATTGCTGTGACTGAGAACGAGTACAAGGTACGATCACCCGTTATGAAAATTGAACCATGTTTTCCTAATACAGCATGGATAAAAGGATTATGATTGTTGTTGTTTCAAACAAAAAGACAAAGAGATTTTGTTTGATGTGGAAGGTATAGGTACTTTGTTCCTTTTCATTTGTATTCGCCTCATTCACGATCGTTGTTTACTCCTTCTTTGGATCATTCGTACTGTAGCAAGGCGAAACAATTCAGAATTTGGTTTTGTTTATAAATTATGATATTTCACTATCAACTCAGCCTCGGGAGATACAGACTAATTATGTGTTATCTAAGTATCTTTCTAAAATTGACTTGACAGAGTTTATTTTGTTTATCAAATTTATTAGTGCATAATATAAAAACAAATTGTCAATGAATAAACAAAACAAAGTCAATTGCGATGTGGAACTAAGTCGTAATAAAATAAGAAAAAATGAAAAATATTTTTCCAACACTTGTCAAAGTTCCACAAAATTACAGCACATTTGAATCAACATATTAGGTCATCATTAAAGGCTGATCAGCTTTAACCAAAGACGCGTTTCATCCTAACGGACTCATGAGTATGGTGCGATCAACTATCCAACTAGACCAACTACGGGCTAGTGAATTGTGATACTTTTTTAAGCTGAACTGACGGATGTTAAACTATGTTAGCCGGTAACATGACACGAGAGCTACGGAGCAACCCGTGGTGCCATCTACCGACAAAAATCGCAAACTGCTGAATAGCAATTAATAAATAATATAAAGACAAATTGTCAATGAATAAACAAAACAAAGACAAATTGTCAATTGCGATGTGGAACTAAGTCTTAATAAAATAAGAAAAAATGGAAAATATTTTTCCAACACTTGTCAAAGTTCCCGGTTAATTTGTTTAATTTCAATATTAATTTATAATTCTTGTATTTTTATAATTTATATTTTCTTTTATGTCTTAAATATATATTTTTCATTCGTCTTATTTAATTTGTATTTCATCTTTCATCGTCTCATTACAATTGTCTTTACACGTAACTTCGGATCACTTTCTTGCGTGTTCAAGTACAGGTTATAAAAAAAAAATTGTATTAATTTTTATTAGAAAAGCAATTCTTGTGAATGATGCATTTTTACAAGAAAAATGCAAATCAGGAGGAGTCTCAGAAGAAAATTCAAGGCTGACAATTTCTTATCGTAAGAACAAAAACTTAAACAAAAAGAAACTCAAAAGTCTGACAAAGATTTAGTTTGATGTGGAAGGTATAAGTACTTTGTTTCTTTTCATTTGTATTTATTTCTATATGTTAGTAAACCCTGACCTGATCGTCTTAATTTAATGGATGTTTAATTGTTAATTATAAAGTAAAATACTATAAAGATTATAAGATAATATGTTTACGATTCAAGTATTTCACTGCATCAAATATACTTCTATTTAAATGTTGAGAGACAATTCAATAAGGTTGTTGTACCTCTTGACATCATCTACTCTTGATTTAGCTTATCTGGAGAAAATAAAATCAATTTACCATAAAACAAAGGAGAACCTTCGGTGCTTCAAATTGGAAGTGGATCCCAAATTAGATTTTCCGATATTAACGAAGCTTCTATATCCACGCAGCTTCGAAGCTTTGAAAGGACTTTAGATACCGACCAAGTAAATTTATCATAACAGTTTTCAGTAGATGTAAATACTTCAATTTCTTTCAAATAACTAATCCTACAGTTCCCTTCTCCGGTTCATTCTTAAACAAACATCATTATCCAGTCTGTTACAGATGGGACAGGATGTCGTACGATTGTTGAATGAAACAACATCGTGTACGAAGCAACAACAACAACGTGGAGAACAAGCTTGTGTCCCATAAACTGTCTGGGAACTATGGGGTATCGTCATCGCGAAGACCTCTGACAACGACTGTGACATATATAGCTTCTTGCTGCATGTATGGTTGTTATCACCAGGTCGTGACTTGGTAGTGTTGTGTGTGGTAGATACTTTAAAAGTTGCAATTTTATTTATAGGAAACAAGGGAAAGAAGCTTTCTTATTTTTGTTTTTCGTAAGTTTTCAGACGAAAAGAAAATGCAAGAACTTTTGAAAATAAATATTATGCTAGGATAAAGCCTGTGTCACATAGCTTATGTATAAATTACTAAAGCTGTGTACACATCTGCATGAATGCGAATTAAGCTAGGCGAGCACAAACAAATATTGTGTAACTGACAACGTCCAATAAAGTGAAAAAATATGAAATTTATGAACAGAATCGCGTATGTACGAGATCAAGTGTGTTAATAAGGGCGATTAATAATTAACAGGCAGATTCATAAAGCGGATTAGCGCTAACACCATTTTTTATTTCGTTTTTAACTCTCTTTTCAATGTACGAAACAAGTTTATTTTAACTTGAGTTAAAAATTTAGTTCATTTCTTTAGAGTTATAGATAATATTAAAACTGGTGTTAGCGCTAATCCGTTTTACGAATCTGCCTGTAAAACATTTTAATGCGAGAGAGCAGCGAACGCGTTATTTATGTTATTAGCTAACAACATGTTAAAAGTTAACAATAGCGAAGATGACAGATATCATATTTTATATATTTTCTGATTTATGTTATAATTAATTTATATCATCATTATAATGCTTATTATTAGTTAAATAACTATGGTAAAACAATATTTGTTACAAAATTATTATTACTTTAATACGGACTAGAGTAATTAAGTTTTAAAATAATAAACTGCAAAAACCTTCACATTTTTTAAATGCGTTTTTTTTATTCTACTTCAACTTTTTAGCATAATTAACGTGATTAGTTGACAACGTTTTATGCAACTAGGTCTAACTGTTATGTTTGATATACACTATTTAAATTATAAATAAATAAATATATCATCACGCCTTCTACCCATTACTGGGTGTGACACTCTGCTGAAGCAGATCTCGGTAAGTGATATATTTACCAGTCGTCAAATCACGGCCCCCAAACATGTTGGTGATGGAGGAGCCACAGGGGTAGCTTTTGAAATTATGAAAATTGTTTGTCGCCTGTGGGAATCGAACCAGGGTTCTCAGGATCCACAGGCCGACTTCATACCACTGAGCTAGCCTCCCCATAAATTAAAAAATTATAAAACTTTAGTTTAATCTAATTTGAGTGTACGCTGAACTGAGGCTAAAATTTTGTAAAAGTAATACATCCAATACCTTCCTTTCTGAAGTGCAAACTTATTACACAATTCAAGAAAGTTCCAGAACTTGTTATTCTTCAAAAATAATTCAAATAATTTTATATTATGTGGAGTAAAACTAGTTCTGTTACAAGTTCTAGTAAGCCATTTCATGTATGCAAAGCAAGCATGTCAGTTAATTCAACATCCGGACAAGTTTTCACTTCTCTACAGTTTTCTGTTTCTGAAGTTAGAAATGATTCAAATTTCGTGATGAACTTCACGATAGATATCTGTCACGACTTCCATACCCATTTATTTGCAACTTTGCAACGGGGTTAACTAGTTAAAGTCGATTGTTAGCTGCTTCAAGATTGACTTGTATTTATTACAGGCATTTGTATCGTGGTTGATGAAATTGACATATATTGGACTTGCAATTATTAACGATTTTTACCTTCCTAAGGTATTGTTTCTATTTTCTCTGTTGCACAGATATTAATCATGACCTGTATTGCATTTTGAGTGATGTATTCTCAAGTAAATGACTCTATAATTAAATCGGTTAATTAAGTTTTAAGTGAGCACGATGTACCACGACGTCTTCATTAAAGATTAATTTCAGTGAACTTTCATTAATTTTTACGTTATAAGCATTCTACATACCATAAGCGAGAATAGAGCAGCGAGATTGAAGAAGGAAGATATAACGAAAGACGATATAGATACAGGAAAAAGTTATATGGTTTCCTTACATTCACTTAGAAATTCAGAAAGAAAACAAAAAGTATAGTGTACTCAATACGTCTAGACTTTCAATACGATGCCCTTATATGCATAGGTAATCTTGCAAGTTATTTCTTCCGTCAAAAAATGATCCCATTTACTACCGCTTTTCATATCAAAAACCACTAAATCATTATGGGATATTTTAAACTACACTAATGTCTAGATTTATGCTCAATTTAATTTTAATTGCTCAAAACATTAAACTTTATAGATCAAACTTAATGTGAAATAGTACAGTACGATTTAAACAAACTGTGAAATAACAATCATTAGATGCTTATAACTTACAACTTGATTTGCAAAAAAAACGAAATAACTTTGGATAATCATGTTTAATTTAAGTAGAGAAATTTGTCATTAGCATATATGGTAAGAACTAAACTACCATCTAAACTTAATTAAGTAGTGCAAAATGATTTTAAGAATTAATAATGGGGTAATGGCAGTGGTATCGTGTCGGCCTGTGGATCCTAAAAACCCTGGTTTGATCCCCACAACCGACAAACATTTTCACCAATTTAAAAAATTACCCCTTTGGCTCCCCCACCACTAACACCTTTGGGAGGCCGTAATTTGACACCTGGTAACCGCTACAAACACTCGGCGAATACTCATGCTTTTTCGTGCAATCTTAGTTGAAGAAAAGTAAAGTGACATGGGTTGTGTCAATTCGTTATAATCAACACCCTAGTATGCAATTGGGTGATATTCTCTGGGTGAATTATTATAAGAATTTGTTTATTGACACAATTGTCTGTTCGTAATTATGAAAAATAATTTTTGAAAAAGCAATGAGCGTTCGTCGGGATTTGGACCCAGAACCTTTCACTCGCATGGTGACTGCTCTAATCAATTGAGCTACAAATACTCGGCGAATACGCATGCTTTTTCGTGCAATCTTAGTTGAAGAAATGGGTTTAAATTCGGCTGCTAAGCATAAGATTCAGTTTTCTAAACCGTCCTGAATCTCCATTTTAAGTGTCAGAATTGTGTTATATTGCGACTTGTAATCTGTATTTGTAAATTAACGTGTCTAAATTAGTGATGTTACGAAATAGTAATAAAAGTTACTAACTTATATTTGCATGAAGTCAACACTGGAAAAATTTATAACGTTTGTATTTCAGCAACGATGCTTCAACTTGTTTACAAATAATGCAAACAACCTGAATAGGTAATCATCTGATGAAATTTTTAATCTTGAAAGCAAGAGTGTGAAAAGTAAAATTAATTGTCTAAATAATCAATGGCTCTTAACAATCTGAATGCATTGCATATTCATTTATTTCACTTTCACTAATGCAAACCACTCAATCGGTTGATGCAAACTTGTCATCGTACAACTGTTATTTACATTAATTATGCTCAATGTTAGTAATTACTAGTACTGCCAACAAGTCTAAATACTTATAATTTATTAGAGGAAAAAAATTAACTGGAAATTGCAATTCCAGCTAACAAAGCCTAATGTTAGTTGTGTTTTATCTAAAACTAGAATCACATCTTCAATCTTCAAGATTCGTTATCGTTATCGTTATAACTTGTGAATGATTACATACTTCAAGCTTGATTACGGCTTTTCTAATTTATCTGCTATTGATTTGCTATTTTATTGCCTAGAAACTATTTTAATTAGGAACTTTTTCGAATAATATTGTTTTTCTGCTCAGGTATTAATGATCTTTTATTAGAATTTACAGATCGTATATTGCTAAAAGTTAATGTTAATTGATTCCATTATCAAACTATTTCAATTATCTTCACATTAATTTGAATTTGGTTAAAATATTAACCAGTATGCAAATAATGGTATAAAATTATTTTAATAAATAAAATTTCGTAAATTTATAATTGGATTTCATCTACTGCAATTATAGCATTACTAAGATTTTAATTACAAGATTATATCAAATAAAAGAAGAAACATTAAGCATTAAGGTTAGTGTTGAAACAGTTGCACAAATGCATCATTGCAAGTAAGAAACTACATTAAATATAATTATGCAAATATACTGAATAAAAAGAAAAACATTTCATAATTAAGAGTTCCGTCGTCTTTCGAGACATGCATAACAAAATCTCGGCCTATCTTCCATCAAGCTGGCAACGGAAATAGAACATCTGAACATCCGAAAGGCGTTGGGGTGAATTTAGATTAAAATGACGAGGGCGGTGCACCGGAACTTGTAATTACAATTTCACACACCCTCGCTTCGATGCAAAGTTCAGTAGGCGGAATGAACGGATTGCTGCAGAGTCGCTCGTGTGGAATCTTCCAGAATTGAAGGGAATTAGTAATGTGTGAAGTGTTTGATCTAATGGATTAATTTTACGGGTGAAATGAATCGGTGATAAACTGCAGGCGTTTACGAGAATTTGAATTTATATGAAATGGAATAAAATGGAAATTATTTAACGAGCCAACTAAAAAGCAAATAAAGTAGATATTTTCAACTGTCAATTGAGTGCAGAAAGTTGACGTTTGCCGCTCGATAAACAGAAAAGTACGAGTGTATCCACAGATACTGGAAAACTGTCAACATTTTCAAGCGAATTTCAAAACAGAAAACCTGTCAAAAATCAATTTAAATTATTTTTCAAGGGTTTCTAAATAGTCATAGAAAATAGCTATTTGTGTAGCTAGACCTGAAAGGATACTTGCTGCTCGAGGGGCACAATTCTATTTTTTCTGCAACCATTTAGAAACGATTGACAAATAATTTAAAATAATTTTTGACAGTTTCTCTGTTTGAAAATTCGGTCAACAGTTTCATGTATCCATAGATAGGATGATACACTATTACATGGCGCGTTATCATATTGCTACTCGGCAAACGGCAAATGTCAACTTTCTGCTTCCAACTGACAGTTAAATATTGTGTGCACCACGAGCAGAAAGTGTATTTCTGCTCTAGGTACACAAATAACTATTCTGTCATTTGATGTTCGATACACGTATATCTCAAGAAAATATTAACAAGTTTTGGTTGTTGTGTCGTCAAATAGTTAAATTTTTTTTAAATCTATGTTAGCAAATTCCCTGATGGAATTATATATTTATTATAAATCTTTGTATAACTTTAGTAGTTTTAGTAGTTTTATGTAAGTAGGTAAATTTCTAGTATTTTACAGGCATATTCATAAAACGGATTAACGCTAACACCGTTTTCATTATTATTTATAAATGTGTTTCAAATTAAAACAAATTCATTAAATATATCTAATTTGATGCTAATTCATACTCTTTTTAACCTTAGTTAAAATAAACTTGTTTCATGCATTGAAAAGAGAGTTAAAAATGAAATATAAAATGGTGTTAGCGATAATCTGCTTTATAAATCTGCCTGTATATTACTGTTTGTATAAAATTTTCATTTATTTCTGGTCATTTTAAACGTAATTAATTCCTAAACTTCGTGAGTAATTTTCCTAATATTCGAGTCATCCTTTACTTAACCAATACCAAACCTGTTTTTTGGAATAAAAAGGATACATAAATATTTATCAATGTCTAGACAAAATATATATCAGGGCACTGTGAAATTTAAATAACAATAAATGAGTTATCAAATAAATATAACATTTCATAGCGATATAAAATGGAAAAACCCACTCAAAATATAATCATTTAAAAATTTGAAAATAAGTAACTGATATACTAATATTATAATGGATACTTATCTAACAATTAACAGAATCTTTCCTGATCGAGTGCTCGAGAACTCAAACCAAAACCTTCAATAAGCAGAATTTCCCTAACTATCGAACTATTACAGAATACAGCATTGCATAGCACAAATATAACATAAACATACCATCATAACATCGAACTGATACCAGTAACGTGATTTTGATACCGACAACAAACCCATACTAAAGCGATGAACCAGAACATGATATTACGTATTTACTAAAATTATAGATGCAGCACCAACAAGAACTAGTACATTCTTGAGGAATAGAGAACTTGTACAGATATTTAGTTCTGATTTTCATCGACAATCTATTTACAAAAAGAGCATTAAAAAATATTATGCTCTTTTTGTAAATGCATGTAATGCATCGGTAGCCTGAGACGCTGAAGGACGAAAAACTAATAATATAAAAAAAATATATATATTATTCGAAATTTGTAATACTCGTATTTCGAGCTCACAGAAACAAATTTACACAGAATTGAAACATTCTACTCACTTTCTTATATCTTATTGTAAGATGTATGTATACCTATATAGGTATATTTTATTATTTTGGGATACCAAAACATCGTTAGAGAAAATGATCAAAATCTTAAATAGTAGAAATTGCAAACTTACACATAGTAGAAAGCTAGTATTAATAATTTCAATAGTTGCTAGTTAATATTTAATTATAAACTTAAATTGTGAAAAACTGCAAAATTTATTACAAATTTTAATTTAAAATTACAAACTGTTTTATACCTCCATATGAGATTCTTGTATAATTAGGGAAACAGTAACCTTGCTTAATAGCTATTTACATAACTAGTGCGCGAAGACATACTTTGCACATGAGCGCAATTTTAAAGCACGAGCGAAGCGAGTTTTGTACAATGCTTTTTGTAACGAGCAAAAATTATATGATGGACAACGAGGAAATTTATTAAATTTGAAGCGTGAATTTATATTGACAGCTAATGCTATGAATTGACATAGTTTTTTGAAAATAAATTGTTCATTTTTTCTCGTAAAGTTTGTTAAAATATGTCTATTTGATGGCGTTATAAGCTAATGTCTCTACTTCTTTCATAAATTCCTTAAAATGCATGTATATAAATAAGCACAAATAGCGTTTTAATAGTCATAATTTAGAATAATATAAAATGGATGTTTAGTGCAAAAAATCAAACTTTCCATCCGTTTCCAAGATATGTAAACATTATTTTGAATGCAGCGAGTACAAAATATTTATTCCCAACAAATATTTGATAATTTAGCAGTTTTAACGCACGTTGACAAAATAGAACAATATTGGACAATAAATATTATTTTAGCAGACAGAACCACCAAGGTAACTTTTTTTTTCATATTGGGGTATTTTGCAGTACGTGAATTTATGCAAAACAATGATTATTATTAATTACAATATTCATTATTTTATCTTAGAATTTTTTTTGGTTCGAAATTATACATTCTATTGAACTAAATTATTAATAATAATAATAAAACATATTAAAATACCCCCATTGTATACAAAATATGTTATTCAATCTTCTTTCTGAAATATTTACAAAGGCAGAAACATTTGCCTTTCAGAGAGCATTAATTTTATTCTTAATCCTACTAGAAAAACACAGTACTGGCGTGGTTAACAAGTGAAGAACCATGTCTTTTTTCCTTTCTTTTTCATTTGCTTCTTCTATTTGATTATGCTTCGTAACGCTGAGAACTTTCTCAAACAATGATACTACTGTCCATACCTTGAAGCCACGAGACAAGAAACATAACTTCTCATCATGGAATATTTCTCGACAATTCATTTCTCGCCTCAATCTCAATTAGTGATGTTGCTGACACGAAAACCACCATATCCTCCTCATCGTTTCAGTGTTTTTAATTCACAAAATTTATTATTGCATGGAATGCCAATTTCTCATTTCTCTTCAGCTCATGATATAAAGTTTCATAACTCGTACGAAATGAATCCCATTCCATGTTTGTTCTTTTTTATTATCTAATAACGACTATAACTACCATACAGGAATATATGATTTATACTAGGTTTTAATTCAAATACTATGTTTTTATTATAATTATATGCCTGTTAAATACAGGAGAATACATACGATATAATTTATATTACTATCAATTAACAATTACTTAACAATCGATTGAAATATCGGGCACAAGTCTGATAAATGAAAATAAAATAATTACTTTTTTAATACAATCCAATCGCAGACAAAATATGTATGTGTATGTATAACATAGGAAGCATTAACTTTCTGGACTCTTGTGAGTATCCAACAATTCCCATCATCGTGCGAGAATATATCACTTTTCCTCTTAGTTACCCAATATACTATTATCACTATACTTTATTTCACCTTAGAAAATAGCATTGACTAAGATAGAACGATGATATCCTTGATCCGATTAGTCAAGAAGGGAAGTGCATTTACATTAGTGAAAATTATTGCTGGCATTTATACAGTGGCGAACCTAGAAGTTTTGCCGCCCAGGGCGGTCTCCAATTTGCCGCTCTTGCTAAGTCAATCAAATGATGATTTTTATAAATTAAAAAAATAAATATAAAATAAATATATCATCACGACTTTTACCCATTACTGGGTGTGGCGCTCTGCCGAAGTAGATCTCGGTAAGTGATATATTTATGTACGTGAAGTGCGCTTACCAACCGTTAAATCACGGCTCCCAAAGATGTTAGGGGTGGGGGAGCCACAGGGGTAGTTTTAATTTGGTGAAAATTGTTTGTCGGTTGTGGGAATCGAACCGGGGTCCTCAGGATCCACAGGCCAACTCGAAACCACTGAGCCATTTCCCCATTAAATTAATAAACATAAATAAATAATTGTAATTGAGACAAACTATAGGTGGGGATCTTTTTTACCATTGTATGGCATATTTAAATTAGGCTGTAATAAAGGAATTTTTCAAGATAATATTTTCAACCCTACATTGACTTGACGATGAAGAAAAATATTCGAAATCATATAGTAATTCATAATTCGTAGAAATCGAATAGTAAACTTATGAAGTGAAAAAGTTGTTTTTTACAACTAAAACTAAATATAAAAAATGCCGCCCCAAAATATGTGCCGCCCGATGCGAATCGCACCCACCGCCCCCTTTTAGGTACGCCACTGCTCTGCAAAGCGAATCAACTATAAAAAAAAACTACATCGAAGTGTAATTGCTTATGATTTGCCAATTTATATTTAGACATTTCGGCCTGTGGATCCTGAGGTCCCTGGTTCGATTCCCACAGGCGACAAATTTTCATAATTTGAAAAAGCTATCCCTGTGGCTCCTCCACCACTAACATGTTTGGGGGCCGTGATTTGACGACTGGTAACCGCACTTCACGCGCAAAATATATCACTTACCGAGATCTGCTTCAGCAGAGTGCCACACCCAGTAATGGGTGGAAGGCGTGATGATATATTTATTTATTTATATTTTTAAATCCTAAATTTGAAGTCCTAATAGTATTGGTGGTTATAAAACGGTCTGCGACCGCAGTGCCATCTGTTATTTTCTAAGGTAAAATAGAGATACTTACAAATTTAATTTGCATTTTTATCTGGCGACAACAATTTCTCATCTCATCAGCAGTAACTACTTGAATAGTAAATAGTGTATTGAACTTCACCTTAAAAGCAACAAATACCGACATTACCATACCATAATACTCTATAAAAATGCGAATTGTACAGTTTGCCTGTGTACGAAGTAGAGACACGTTCAATGTTCAACATAACCACGTTACCGGACACACGGCGTTGCCGTTATTATCTCCAGTATTTCGCAAATGTTTATTGTAACAGGATTATGTAACGTCAAGGACATGTGAAATGAACCGGTGCACGCTGCATTCTTCACTTGTTCGCTTCATGAACATTCAGCGTTCTACGTGAATTGGACGCTAGTCGTGCACTTTCGATTATCCTGCTTTTAATTAAATACTTGTGATTTTCAATTATAGTCGTTTGTAGAATGATATATGAGTTTGGATTATGCATACAGCGTCATATTGTAATTATAAACAATTAGTACAGTGCAAACGGTTCATTTAGTTATAATTTCATATATGCTACGCATTAATCATTGATTTTTTTCCCCGCTGTTGCATTTTTATGCGCTATTTCAGTTCATGTAATAGTCATGGATACACTTTACTTCTTTACTTTGTACTCATACATCGATTTTTTATTACTGTTTAGTTCATATTAAACGGTGTTCCATATTTTATAATCCTATACAATTTATCATCATTACTCAATCAATTATTTTAATGATATTTTTTGGAATAAATTACGTTAATGCAATTGTTTTCTTTTCCTCATGAACTATATCTTATTCTAACCTGAATTATTTTAGTAAAAAAATTCAACTTTAATGATGTAAGTACAGAGGTACACGAACTCTGGTCTATTTTATAAAATATTAAAATAAGTTTGAAATTTTTCGTAATTCTGGTATCCATTCTTTACTGTGGTTTGAATTCCAAAAAATAATAAACATCATAAATATAAATAAGTATATCATCACGCCTTTTACCCATTACTGGGTGTGGCATTCTGTCGTAGCAGATCTCCGTAAGTGATATATTTGTACGTGAAGATATTAGTAGAGAAGGAGCCACAGGGGTAATTTTAATGTGGTGAAAATTGTTTGTCGATTGTGGGAATCGAGCAGAAATTCTCAAATTCACAGGCTGATTCGACACCACTAAGCAACCTACTCCATTTATAAACATAATTTATTTTGTCTATTGATCAAGTCTCAAGACTCCTCACCATCGATTGGAACGATTCACAAGTGGTTTACTGATTTTCGTTGTGGTAGTATGACAACAAAGGACGCCGAACGTTCCAATTGAGGTTACAACGCCAGAAATCGTCGATAAAATCCATGGTATGATATTGGACGATCGGCAAGTTAAAGTGCACGAGATTGCTGAGGTTATGAGCATCTCAACCGAACGGGTACGGAACATTTTGCATAAATTTTTGGATATGAGAAAGCTATCTGTTATATGGGTGCCGCATTTGCTCTCTGTTGACAACAAGCGCGACCGTGTCAGAGGTTAAAAGGACTGTTCAAGCGCAATAAGAAGGACTTTTTGCGCCGTTTCGTAACCGTGGACGAAACATGGATCCATCACAACACACCAGAGACCAAAGAACAGTCGAAACAGTGGATAATCGCTGAGACAAACGCCTATTTTGAAGGATTGCCAAAATCGTATTATTTGGAAGGGATCGAAAAATTAGAAAAACGTTGGACGAAGTGTATCGAGCTACAAGGAGATTATGTGTGATTATGAAATTATTTCTTGTTTTATTTTTCAGGAACTCTTCACCCTGCCCTCGTATCAATCTCTAGTGGAACAAATTATATTGTTTATAAATATACAGGATGGTGAACGCAACTCTCGAACATAGGGATTTAACATGTAAAATCACAATTTTGTAATTTCCTGCTTCCCTAATTATTTTAACCAAAAAGCTTCAAACAAAGTTTTAGAGAATAAAATTCTGCATCTAATACAATAAACAAAATTAATTTTGCATGCTTCGTAATGACACAAATTTCATCTGAAAATAACGAAAATAGCCTGAAAACTATCGATAGCCGTGGAACTAAAACAAAATTAAACAAATGTTTGTCGTTTTATCTGTCAAAATAAATGACATAATAAATAAAGAAATTATTTTGACAGATTATACGTCAAACATTTGTTTAATTTTGTTTCAATTCCATGGCTATCGATAGTTTTGAGGCTATTTTTGTCATTTTCAGATCTTATTTGTGCCGTTACGAAGGATGCAAAGTTAATTTTGTTTATTGGTTTAGATGCAGAATTTTATGCCCTAAAACTTTTATTCGAAGCTTTTTTGTTTAAAATAATTAGGGGAGCAGGAAATTACAAAATTGTGATTTTACATGTTAAATCCCTATGTTCGAGAGTTGCGTTCACCACCCTGTATATTAAGATCTGCAATTGCAGAATTATATCTAGTAAAATTTTATAAACAGCAATAGCGCTTTCATAAGAATATCGATAGGTACATTAAAATATTCCATTACCAGTCATCAATTAGAATTTAATTGTTCACAGTAATATAAGTATGACGAAAACAATTAATTAACGATTAACGTAATTCAGTAAATTTATTTCTAACTTATATAACACGAAAAAACACTTTAAATGAATGCTTAACTTGGTAAACACAACAGTCCCCAGAAGCAAATAGGAGACCTATTTGCAGCGATATTTACTGGCTGTTTGGAATATAAACATCGCATTCTCCAATACTAACGACACATAAAAACGCGTGTTTTTATTCCTTGGCGCCTAACGATCGTGTTGTCCAGTTCTATCGGCGTGAGGCGCCACTGTCGCCGCACGCAGCCGCCGCCATATTGTAAACACGGAGAGAATTTGCGTTATAGTTTGCCATTACGTTAATTTTAAGAGTTGTTATGGTTTATTTTCATCATTACTCGCGTGAAGTTATGATCTATAAAGTGGCAAGGTTGATATTATGTCACTAAATAACTGAATAACATAACCTAAATGGCTTTTAGACAGGTAGTTTGATAGGTTGGAATGTCGTACTACTGCATAATGTGGCAAACAAAAACATTAGTATTAATTACAACAAAAACAAATTCAACGTGTTTTTAAAAGGAAAATGTGTATAATGACGTTGATAGATTATATAAACAATGAAAATTCTAAAAATGTAATCCATTAATAGTTCTTGTTGGATTGGAATGATATTATCGCGAGTTTCTCACGATCAGTTATTAATAGTTTCTACCACTTGTTATTAGTTTAGTTATAACGGATTTCATAACAAAGAAATAACAATAGTAGTATTCGTATAAGTTTATCCCTACTTATATAAATAAAGTAACGGCATTTAAACGTTCTAATAAAACAATTCATTGTTATCCACTAAAATAATTACAGATAACAGTATGAAATTTTTTGTACAAGTCATAAATTAAAGTTACTATGACGTTTCACGCCATAAAGTATTAAATATTATTGTACCTAGATATTTTAAACACAATTAAAACATTTAAAAATTCATTTTACAACTGTAATGCAATGTTGTACAAACTTCCTTTATTTTCTCGATTTTCTACCAATGTAAAATAACAAAATAACATATTCAGAGTGCGTTAATTTCATGGCTTTGTCATTCAAGATTAAGGGTACAATTCTAATCCGTAGGTTTATTACAAAAATAATAAATAAATAAAAAATAATAAAATGGGGTGGCTAGCTCAGTGGTATGAAGTCGGCCTGTGAACCCTAACAACCCTGGTTCGATTCCCACAGTCGATAAACAATTTTCATAATTTCAAAAACTACCCCTGTGGCTTCCTCCACCACTAACATCTTTGGGGGCCGTGATTTGACGACTGGTAACCGCACTTCACGCGCAAAATATATCACTTACCGAGATCTGCTTCGGCAGAGTACCACACCCAGTAATGGGTAGAAGGTATGATGATATATTTATTTATTTTATTTATATAAATAAATAAAATAAATAAATATATCTTCACGCCTATTGCCCATTACTGGATGTGGCATTCTGCCGAAGCAGATTTTCTGCAAATTAAAATTATCCCTGTGGCTCATCGTCCACTAACATATTTGAGACAGCGATTTGACGGCTGGTAATCGCACTTCACGCATATAAATATATCGTTTATCGAGACCTGCTTTGGCAGAGTACAAAAAATATAAATAAAAGAAATAAATATATCATCACGCGTTTTACCCATTACTGGGTGTGGCACTCTTCCGAAGCAGATCTCGGTAAGTGATATATTTATGCGCATGAAGTGCGGTTACCAGCCATCAAATCACGATCCCCAAAGATGTTAGTGGTGGAGTAGCCACAGGGGTAATTTTAAATTGGGGAAAATGTTTTGTCGGCTGTGGGGATAGAACCAAGGTTCTTGGGATCCACAGGCCGACTTGATACCACTGAGCCGTTACCCCATTATCTCTATGTATAATTTATTTTCAACTACTTTCTGCTATCAAACTTTCTAAATTAATTCAAAAAAATACTACGATAAAATTTTCGGTCACTTTTATTAGAAGCATTTTTATCTAAGATAATTTAGAAATGTTTAATTTGAAAGTACTACACTTACAAAAGATGTCAATTTAGTTTTTGGTCGGAGCAGATTCTATTTATTTTATTTATTCAACGTTTGAAAAGATAAAATTTGTGCTACAATTTCGTAATTAGATTGGAAACAAATACGGTAACATATGAATGGGTACTTTAGAATCATTTCAACATCTTTCCTTCAGTAACAGTAGTAAGCAGCAGCCATCTTCAATCTAATTACATTATCTCTATAAAAGTAAAATCTCCGTTAATGGACTGAGGACATAAAACCATTCACCAAACATCGTTACATTCATTCCTTTAAGAACAGAACGATAAAATGAATTCGTTTCCGCAATAATTACCGCTAACGCTACCGGTTTGTTTGTTATTTACTGGTCAACGATCGATCGAGAGATGAACAATAAAAACAAAAGTGTCCAACTGTTGGATATAAATGAACAGTATTGAAGATTGAGAATGATGTATGTAAAACTTACATTAAGTGCGTTTTATTCGTGACGACAAGACGAGTTATCGACCTTACCTGGAACAAATGAAAAATAATTAGTTATTAACATTCAAATAAATTTATTAATAAATTAATGAGTTTATATGGAGTGATCTATGAATGTGGTTGAAGTGAGGGTGGTTTGTTTGGATGAAAATGTTTGACGAGGGCTGATTGTTTGATGAGTGAATGTTTTATGAATGATTTTTAGGGTTCGTGCTACCCCATTTGTTGGGATATAGCGTGAAGATATGTATGTATGTATGTATGTAATAATGACAATAGCTGAGCTACATATTTAAGTAAAATGAAATAAATAAATAAGTATATCATCACACCTTCTAGCCATTACTGGGTGTGGCACTCTGCCGTAGCAGGAGACCTATTCTAATTCTTGGCGACTGCTTGGCGACTAGTTTCAGTCGCTAAGTCAATGACGTCACAGTACAGTCAATATCATGGGGATTTTAATTTCTTACGTTGGTATTAATAGGAACGAAGGAGCATTTTGTGTTGGTACTTATAATTTCTGACAGCAACTTGTTGATATTTGTTTTTCTTTGTTAAACTTAAATATTTGTATGTTGATGCTTAAACTTGACATATCGCAAATTGATGTAATTTTTAGTAATTTTCAAGCAATTAGTAATATTAAAAAAATAATATAAATTTTAACAAAATCTTAAATAAACATTGATACATTAAAAATTATTATTAATGTGTAGACGACAATGTTGTTATCCTAATTGTCGGTAATGGGCATTTGCAGCTGGATTTTGTGCAATAATTATAATTATTAAATTAATAATATAAATAATAAACATTTTATAATAATATACCGTGAACAAAACATAAAATTTTTCTAACTTCAAAACTTATCAACCAAAATATTCTAAGCGACTGACGCCATGACACTTCGCAACAGCCTTGTACTAGTCGCCTGCAAATGCGACTCCGTAAGCGACCAGTCGCCAACAATAGTAGCGTTCGATTTGCACCAAATCTCAGTTCATCTCACCTCACCTCAGTTTGACAGCTTTTTTGTGCTGTTCTATTTGCACTGACATAACTGAGATCAAGTGAGACACTCACCTCCCCCCTTGCCGATGCTGCACTATCTATTTCACTGGTGCGTACTGAGATTTTTTACTCAGTTAAGAGTGGGGGTAGAATTCGTTATGTTTTGTTTGTAGTTCGAATATTTGGAAGTTATTTAACATTTTTTTTAAATTGTATATGTTATTATAAATCATGTCCCACAGCTCACTTCCAACAAAAACATCAAGAAAATCATGTGTTGTTCGCGAAATGATACTACAACGTTCGTCACGTAACCGACTCAGTTCAGACCTGTCAAAACCCGTTCGATTTGTGATCGAAAAAATATCATCTCATTTCAGAGAATCTCAACTCAGTTGAAATGAACTGAGGTGAGATTGTTTGCAAATCGAACGCTACTAATGACGTCAGGACTGTACTTTTTAACTATACTATGGCACCAGTATCAAAGTCGTTAACTATGACGTCAAACAGTCGCTAAATCCAGTTGCCAACGAATTAGAATAGGTCTCCAGATCTCGATAAGTGATATATTTTGCGCATGAAGTGCGATTACCAGTCGTAAAATTACGGCCCCCAAAGATATAAGTGGTGGAAGAGCCACAGGGGAAAATTGTTGGCTCTGGGAATCGAACCCGGGTTCTTGAATCCATAGGTCGACTCGATACCACTGATCCACCTGCCCCATAAATTAAGACATGTTAAATCAAAAATTGATATTAAATTTAATGATGTAAATTCGCCAAAGGATAATTAATAATACATTTAAATGTAGACAAGGACGAATGACAAAATATTAATAGAAGATTAAAAACAAATAAAATTTTTAAAAAGTTGACTCACAAATGTCTAAATATATATTCTCAGTAAGATAAAACTATGACTAATTTAAAAGCAATAAAATTTTGAATGCCTCCTTCAACATGAAATTCCAGGTATGAAACAAGTGAGCAGCAGTAATTAACAGAAACAATCCAAAGAATGAAAGTCAGTCTTGACACAATATTTTCTACAACAATTATATTTACATTTCATTACATTTTAAAAACCTTGTCCTTAATGAAATAAACGCCAGCCTAAATTGAGGACAGATTTTCAGAGAGAACATCTATTATACCAGCATCAAACTTTATCTCTTCTTAGTTAATCTAACCGCTCGACTATTTCATTTGCGAGAAACTTCATTCAGAGATTTCATTTTCTTTTTCACTTCATTGGCATACATTATTCTCACAACTCCTGTATTCTTTGTTATCTTACCGCCTTTTTATAAAACATTTAAAATCAAAGAACGTCTCATCGTTTAAACTTTATAGTTGGTAATTCAACTCATGTACAAAAACTTCATATCATAAAAATGTCACTTTCGACTGTTTTACGTCGGTTAAACAAGAAAGAAAACTGTAAGTGGATAAACTTGAAAAATTCTATATTTGGTAAATTATCTCAATAAATACCACTCGAGGCGCAGTTTTTCTCAGGCCAAATTTGATTTCCTTCATTTGAATTTATTGCTTCAGGATAAAACGACTCCAGCAATTTTGAAAAATAAATAAATCTGTCATCACGCCTTTTACTCATTACTGGGTAATCTACTGTAGCAGATCTCATTGAAATATGAGCTGTATTCCATTTACCACTTAAATCAGTACATATAAATTAAACAGCATGACTAAATGAACTGAATTAAACAAACTGATGCGCTTATTGGGGTGAATTACTTCAAAATTAAATAGAATCAGTAATTGTAGTACTGGAAATAATGTCAGCGAAGTAATCCTGCAAAATAAATAAGTGATTTTGTTCAGTAATTGTAAGATCTAATCCAAATGGCAAATGGAATACGTATATGTATGCGCGTGAAGTGCGATTACTAGCCATCAAATAAAATCAACCTCCAAAGATGTTAGTGGAGGGAGGTTCACAGGGAGCCAAATATGTTCACTTTCGACATTTATGTCAATTGCTTTGGTCAGTTCTTACCAAGAAATCGAATTCTCGTAAATACAAATTTGTCCGATAAAAATTAAATCGCTGAAGCACTATTTCTTAAAACTTTTACATGTGTAAATTATCACTGTAGAAATTCGACTATACAACATAGACAAACAATAGGGACATTTGTTGTATAGCCCACATATCCTAAAATGGGGAAGGAAAATAGTCAGTAATAATATAAGAAGAGAGTGAGAATAAATTGAAAATAATTTGACAGATCTTTCGAAAACTTGTTGCCAGGCAATAGTCACGAAAGCCCGTAGGGCTTGAGTGGCTATTGCCAAATGACAAGTTTGAGAAAGATACTGGAGAATTATTTTCTAATTTATCCAACTCTCGAGTTATATTTAATTAGATTATTTTATGACTTAGCTGTTGAGGTCTACTCATCCAAATTAAAAGATTTTGAACTGGGTTCATATCAATTGATTACTTATTAATGTATTTTTGGAAGTTGTTTCCAAAATTTTTTGCTGTATTTCTGTATCTGAAATGGAACTAAGTCGATTTTTTTCATACATTTTACTTGACGCGTTGACAGTTTTAAATAATAATTTGACAACTACCTATCATTTGTAACAAACAAAAGCACCTACAGAGATTATTCCCGGAAATAACCACAAGAGCTTTATTCTCAGTATAATAATAACAGGATTGGTTAAAACGCAGACACGTGACATACAATAAAGCATTTCATTGGTTTTGAGAAACGTCAAAAAATAATCCATATAACTTTATTTATAAATAAGTTTCTAATCAGAACTGTCATCATATGAGTGTTTTATAATAATACTTTAATTTTATGTGACTATTATAAATTAATAATAATAAATGCAAATTTGTAACACTTTGCATATTTAATCATATAAAAATATTAACTTGTATTGTGTAATATTTACCATAATATATTGTATAAATGTTTTCATATTATAGCGAGATTATAAAGCATTAATTATATTATGTCACAAATATAACTGTTAGAAAAATATAAACAAAAACATAGCTATGTGGGCCAATCCCCGAATCCAACTACTTCAGGTTTGGCTTCACAACATTGTATAGCTGAGCATAAGGAATTACTCCACTCTTTTAGATGGTGAAAAAACTACAAAACCATGGCTACCTATTGTAGTATCTATTGTGGTTCTTTAGTTCTACAACGGTAGTTTACAAGTGGATAAATTTAATTAAATAAGGCCTCAAATAAATAAAATATAACCTCCAAAGTAAATTAACATTAAAATTTAATAAAAGCTAGACAGTTTTCTCTATATTTTCCAATAAAACTAGTGTAATAAAGTAAATAACATACAACGCAATATCACATTTAATAATAGAAATAACGGTCTGGAATATTAAATTCTTCAGCTTATATTAAACTCATAAATATCAATATTTCCTTAATGTCGTTATTACAGCTTTATTATCTACGGCGTACGTCACTACTGCGACTAACAAAATTAATCAAATTTGCCGCCATGCTCACATTTATTACTATCCTTCCTTAGTCCTCAGAAATATCGCATATAAACCTACGAGCTTACGACTGATAACTTGGTAACAATGTGCAATACATAAATGTCACGTTTTACACGACAATGAATTAAAATTATCGGGTTGTAAATTAAATAGCATAGGTCACCTACGAGGTATAATGAGCGATAAATAAAAGCCTGGTTTAAACGACAAAACTAACTGTATGTCCTGTCATTATATCCGGGTTTCCTCAAACTAGATTCGTTTCCGGGTACTTTATATTTTAATGGAGCCAAATTTGATATATAAAGATGTTTACGAGTTTTATGATAATGTAGATTTAATTTAATTTAGTTCTTAAATATTATTTATGTTTTCCGTTTGTGAACTTGGGTGGCAAAATACATGTACTATTAAATAGATAACTGTTTTATGTCGTTTGATAAATGTTTCCATTTTAATTTTTCTTGACGATATATTGAAACAATATTATAATTTTTACATCTATTGCCACTTTTAAGTAGATAAAATCAAGTATAAATAATGTATTTATAAATATTTGAAAGGAAAACCAATAAACATTTCAATATAAAATATTTATTACTGATTTATATCCAGTAATTATATAATATTCCACGGCATATAAGATAATTAATGACTGATTGAAAAAATTCGCAGAATCAAACACTATTCAAATATAATTTAATATGAGCACCTTCTATTATGTGGTTTACTAACTTGTAGTCCTTTTAAAATTCTTGAATAAAATTACGATTACTATACAGTTATACTAAGGATAAAGGTTTCCATGAATATATTTCCATATGAAATATATTAATTATATTAGCAAAAACTGTAATGCACAAACTTGGCCCGTTATCTATTCTTAAACAAGTATCTACGGTTATCTATAATATATTAATTAAAACTAAACAAAATAAAGTGTGTAACCCACGCTGCTTCAGTGTGGGCTTATATGAAAACATTTAATTAGTATTTTTTACCATTAATTAAGACTTGAAATTGTTACGTTAGATAATTGGTACAGCAATTCAACAATCTTTAATTTGAAAGCGGAAATATTAAATTGGTAAACACGTGTTATGTTCACGAATTTGAATAACAACACACTCTTTGATTGTTGTGACATTTCATTATGTCACTCTGAATTAGATCATAAATACGATTTACAGTTTATTAAAATTTCGGGACATTACAGTTGACAAATATAAATCTAAATTCAACCATTAATCATTTAATTCGAAATTATAACTAAATAAATATATCATCACGCTTTCTACTCATTACTAGGTGTGCCACTCTGCTGTAGAAAATCTCCCCTATTTTGTAACTGAATTATTATCTGTTGCTGATCGATAAGTTATTGACAATCCCTGTTTTTCATGATTACTCACTCTATAGAATAACACCAGTTCGACTTTCTGTGGCTAAAATAATTTAATCTGTTCTTTCTATTTTAATTTTATGAATTTTATCTCGTAGGAAACTGCCATTATAAAAAATATTATTTTTAACCACACTTTTTACGAAACTGTCATTGAGCTGTCATTATATTCATTTGTATAATAACAGCTGCATATACAAATAAGAAAAATGTATGAAAATAAGATAAAAATGCCAGCGTAAATTATTCTGGTCACAGAATAATAAAATTAAAATAATCTGTACAGTACTCATGAAAAGTAAAAGTTGTCATTAACTTATTATTTATTATTATTATTATTATTTATGTTACTCTGTACAACAGGAATTGAATCCTAATTACAGTACAGGGTCCGGATTCACTGAGCCGCAGAGTGGTTGTAATTATAATTTCTAGCTTGAGTGGGAATCGAACTCGGGATCGCTGGATTCAAATTCCGTAACACTACCCACCCCACCGTACTGCCGTATATTGATCATTGACAGATAATGATCCAATTACAAAATAGAGAGGATATTTTACGAGTGAATTGCGGTTACCAGGCGTCAAATCACGCCCCCAAAAATGTTAGTGAAGGGGGAGCCACAGGGGTAGTTTTAATGTGGTGAAAATAGTTTATCGGCGGTAGAAATCGAAAAGTGATGACATATTTATTTTTAGTAAGAAAAAATAATAGGAAAAAATATATCCTAACATTTGTCTAAGTTCCATAAAAAACAGCAACTGAGTCAACCTACTAAGTCATCGTCAGTTGCTGGTCAGTTCAACCCTTAACCATAGACGCGTTTCGCTCTACTGGAGCTTATCAGTATGGTGCCACCCACTATTCAACTAGACCAACTAGGGACTAGTGAACAGTGGTAACGACAGAGTTGAACTGACAAAGTTAAAAACTTTTACACTTGGTATGATGGCCTGAGAGGTACGGAGAACCAAGCAGTGCCATCTACCATACTGATGAGCTCCAGTAGAGCGAAACGCGTCTATGGTTAAGGGTTGTATTGACCAGCAACTGAGTAGGTTGACTCAGTTGTTGTATTTTTGTGGAACTTAGACAAATGTTAGGATATATTTTTTCTTAAAGTTTTGTTCCATTTCGCAATTGACATATTTATTTTTATTTTATAGTAGACTTCTAAATGGGAAGTCGTAGAAAAGTAGATAAACCTTATTGGATCTATTCTGTAATAAAAATTGCTAAGTTTAACAATTGCTAACTTGATCTTTTGATAGCAACCTTCCTAGCAACCATTGTTTGGAGTCTTATCAATTGTTATATGTAGCAATTTTTGAGAATAGATCATTTCAAACCTCACTACCTTCAACTTATAGCCAAAAGTACAGCGTCAGAGTGATTCAAATTCTACAACAAGCAATATATTTCCTGCACTGTAATTAACTGTTCTGTTATGTAGCGTAGGAAATACAAAGAAAAAAAGATTGAAAATTACAAAGTACTCAAAATAAATCGATGTTAACACATTAATTTTAATTACGAGTATTCATCACTAATAAAAAAGTAAATCGCGCAAATGAACCCGAGAATATAATTCTTCATTTCTGCACTAAAGCACATTAGTTTCGGCAGGCGCGAGAAGGTGAAATATTTCGCGATAATGCCCACTCATATATCAATGCTGGAGTTCTTAGAGCGGCCCGAACGCTAACCCCTGGGGTATTGCAGCAGTCCATGTCTTTCTCTCGGGTCCCAATGCGGTCGGTTTGTATCCGTGCCTGATTCGGTTTTTACGAGACGCAATACGATGACTTTTGCTTTATGGCACAACGCAGACGGTTTATTATTCAGTTTTGTAATTAAACTTGGCTTTTGCCACACGTTGGTCTGTTGGTTAGTAATGGTAATGGCAAACTGAGAGTCCATTGGCGAGGTGATTGTTATTCTTTCCTTGTTTTATTTTATAGGGCTTTGTTTTTGTTTCTTTGTTGAAAATAAATGTTTTGTCGTTTGGGTATTCCAGATGGTTCAACTAATTTAGATATGATAGATATCATTTTGTTCGTATTTAATAATATTGGAAACAGGTGGTATGCTATTATGTAAAACACAAGATTTGAAAATTGAAACAAAATGTTTTCACTTCTTCAACTTCTTTGCAGACAGAGCTGGGCAGTAGCTAGCTACTTTTGTAGCTTAGTTACTAGCTTAGCTACATTTACCTTAGCTGTAGCTGTAGCTTGTAGCTAGCTACTTTTTTTCTATTAGCTTAAAAATAACAACTGAAGCTACTTTTTAAGCAGAAGATCAATAAAGTACGCATACGTACAAGCTAAACCCACACAAAATAATTATTTGTTGCCGGTTCTAACTGGCTCTAATACGCAAAAATACACAGTAGGTGCCAGATGGTATTTGCTATTTTTGATATTTATATACGTAATAGTAATTATAACAAAAACTGATCATATGACAATGGCAAATTTAATTAATTCACAATAATTGATAAAGAACTTTAAAATTTAACAGCTACTTTAACGAAAGCTTTTAGCTGTAGCTTAGCTACTTTTTTAAAGAATAGCTGTAGCTGTAGCTTAGCTACTTTTTTTAAGTAGCTTGCCCAGCTCTGTTTGCAGGTAATCAATTTGAACACAATAGGTTTTTTTTATTATCACGGAAATATTTAGTTAATAATTTACTAGCGATCGGCACGGCTCCGCGGACACTGAGAAACGATTCACATCTCTAAGGCAACTGACACAATATGAATTGAATTTTTCACAACGGAAAAAAATAATTTTACACCCGAACCTTCGAAATACCTTTAATTTATACAAAACACGGCTGTTGAAGAACTTTTACTAAAATAATTACGATTGAATTTTTTAAAATATATTTTTCAAATTGTGGACGATCGCCAATTTTAACAATCTAAAAAAGGTTTTTGGTTTGCTAATTTTTTTTTTTCAGTAGTAGATTTTATTTATTTTCACACCTATAAATGTTTAAGCACTTACTACTGATGTTTTTTTTTTATTAGCTTTTTCTATAATAAAATTACAATTCTCAAGATTAACGCATTTGCATTGAATTATTCAAAATTATCTTTACGGTTGGTGGCTCAACGGTATCGAATCGGCTAGTGGATTTGAGAACCTCGGTTCGATTTCCATAACCGACAAACAATTTTCATCACGTTAAAATTACCCCTGTGGATCCCTCCCCACTAACATCTCTGGTAGCCGTGATCTGACGGCTGGTAACAGCACTTCACGTGCATAAATATATCACTTACTGAGATCTGCTACAGCAGAGTGCCACACCCAGTCATGGATAAAAGGCGTGATGATATATTTATTTTTGAATCCGCTAAAATTACACAAAAATTGCAATTCACCGTTTCGCTTAAAATGTCATCTATTTTTATCTATATGAGTTACAATGGGCACAACTTCGACCAAATGTTGCTATGTTAACAGTTTATATCTACAGTATTTTCAATTCCTATCAACATTGGCATAAAGAGACAGATTAAAATGTGTGTTTTTTAAAATTTTTATTTAGATATCTATAAATGTGACAACGTTAATTAATCGAGCTGTAAGTATTATGCATATTTTAAATTGCATCCAAAGGTGAACGCTATAAAGTAATAGAATTTCATTATAAACTGCCGTTATCGCAATTATTTACATATGTATATAAATAACAATTGTTATGTCAATACATATGTCAGAGTGGTGCTGTCAAATGCAGTTAAATCATTTGAATATTAATTATTACAATCATTAAACACATTCTGTTATTCAAATCTACCTTTACAATAGAAAATAAAAGTAGACCTAATAAAATATTATCAAGATTTGACAATCTTAGTGGTAATAAAACATTTTCAAATTAGGAAGCTAAAAAAGCGAAATTCGCACAAAAAAGTGTATTTTTACAACTTTTCTCAATTAAATTTTTGTAAATATTGAAACCATTGATATTTAAAATTAATTTCGTTCCATTCATTAATTTTATATAAATAAACAAACACTGTTGGTTTTCTCTCTCCAACAACAACATGAAACAAGGCAAGTTGCCTTAGCAGTCAGTAACAAAACAACAAACAAACGAAAAAATAAAACAATCGCACGAAGTCAAGAAACAGCGTGCAGTTTATCAACGGTGCTGTGGACGAAACAAAAAGCGATCAGCAACAACATCAAATGCACATCAAGAGACTTAACTTTCACCTTGCCGAGTTGTTGGCTGTTGTCGACTTGCGAGCAATTACAGCGCCGATCGCTATTGTCGATAATTGAGAAATAAAACTGAAAAAATGCGTTGAAAAATACGACACGATCGCGTTGTTTTCAGCATACTTGTGCGTTTGTGGAATTCTTAACAAGTCAGCAGTACACAAGATTATTATTGTGTTTTTTTTATGAGGCTCTTCACTAACAAATACAGGACAATAAACTTTACGTAATGCTAATGTTGATGCATTGAGATAAATATTTTTTTGGAAAATTATTCTTTGTTAAAATTTTACATTATTTTATTCAAAAAATTTGAATATTCATTAAAGACGGATAATAACACTTTATTACACAATATTCGCATATAGTATTACGTAGTAGCATATTTTTAAACACTATCTATTGAATATTTTTCCAAACTTACAACTTTGCTATACAAATTCTTAGTTAAACTCTATTCTTCGTAACTATGTAGTCCTTTGTAATGTATTATTGAATATATACGCGTAAGTTGTCAATTTTAATTAGCTATCAAAACGTTAAAATGATGGCAAATATAAATAAATAAATATAAATATATCATCACGCCTTTTAACTGTTACTGGGCACTCTGCCGAAGCAGATTTCGGTAAGTGATATATTTATGCACGTAAAGTGCGATTACCAGCCGTCAAATCACGGCTCACAAAGATGTTCTTTGGATTCACAGGCCGACTTGATACCACTGAGCCATTAACCCATGTCTATAAAATTATTTTGTAAATTTATATTGGGTTTCTCTTACAGTGATAAGACACCGTCACAAGTACCTCTCTGCTGCATTCATATGTAGAACAAGTATATAATTTAGGATTTTATGGATGAGCCCAGGGCGAGTTTAATTAAGCTCTATTATGCACGGGTTTACCTAAAAGGTTATATTTGACACATAGTTTCACAGAGTGTTCCTCCTATTGTTATTTTTTATTGAATATCATGGACTAGTGCATAAACTGTTGTTTTAAGTGACAGCTCATTATCGTTCCATCTTGATTTCTATCGATCTTAAAACTATAACGATCTTGAATTCGGCTTCAACACACATAATGAAACTTGGTATTCTAATGTTTTTTGGACTCAGAAATTTGACGGCTGGTCTCCGCACTTCACGCGCATAAATATATCACTTTTCGAGATCTGCTTCGGCAGAGTGCCACACCCAGTAATGGGTAGAAAGCGTGATGATATATTTATTTATTTATTTTATATTTTAAAAGAAAATTGGGGAGAAAATTCATGAAACCTTAACTGTTCAAAATAAAGGCAAGCGAGTTATTTAGGTTAATTTAATTTAATCCAAGAAAGCAAGTAAGACCAAAATTAACTGTTTTCAAGATATAAGCGAAAATTGAGGAGAAATGTTGTTTCTTTTATATATTTCTTAGTTTCTTATTTTTTTATTTTAAACTTTCCATCTTCCGTTATTTTCTGAGCGGTCTTCCAGATATTAATATATTATTTCGTAAAGTATAAGTTTCTATCAATTATTTTTAAATAATAATACTCATTAATTTAATAGTAATAGAATGAGCTACAAATAGAAATTTAGCTTTTCAGCATTGTATAATATTACAATATTTCTATTCGCCGAAATTGAACAAGTGACAAACAATGTTCCAAATTACATAAATGTTTCTTTTATATATTTAACAGGTGTATATTTTTTATTACACTATTTAACAGTAAGTATGTTACAAAGATTTTTTGTAAAACTGTGTTGAAACATTTTTCGCTATAATAATTATAAATCAAGTTGCAAAAATATGTTTATGAAACCACAGATAATTAATGTCATCATTTATCAATAACAAAACAAAAATATTACCCACAACACATAATTTTACTAGACAATACGTTATATAACTGTATATCACATTATTATCATTATTTATTTACATGCCTTGCGTGAGTAGTAAAATTTCCTCAGTTGTATCCAATTCCATTGTTCAAAATATTGCACATAAACTAAAATCCTCACAAGGAAGTGAACGAAAAATACGATCAGGAGATACTTAGAACATACTGGACAATTATTGAACCTCGTGCCGATAAAATATAGCCCAATACACCTTGGAATTGTGGCATTTCGCAAATAAAATACTTCTTTTCTGAATATAAATTACAGTTTACTTGTTTCAATGTCACTCGTTGGCCAATGACCGGCTTCGCGAAACCCAAAACAAACCCGTATAAAAAACGCGAATAAAGAGGGCGTTATGTGAATTCTGATCAGCGTCGTCCCGAAATACTTTTGAGGTCAATGTTTGAGCAGAAACATACTCGAAACTAGAGCCTAGTGATATTAAAAATATTTATGCACAATCGGACCGAAATTCATGTGTTTTAACCCTATAAAGCGGGCTTAAACACTTGTTTTTGGACCTAGGGCAATAAAAAAATAATTCCCATGGATACATAAATAAAATGACAATTTATGTTTATTGTGAATACTTGAGTATAAAAAATAAAAAAATATATCAAAAATAAATATATCATCACGCCCTCTACCCATTACTGGGTGTGGCACTATGCCGAAGCAGATCTCGGTAAGTGATATATTTATGCACGTAAAGTGCGGTTACCAGTCGTCAAATCACGGCTCCCCAAAAATGTTAGTGATGGAGGAGCTTTTTAAATTATGAAAATTGTTTGTCGCCTGTGGGAATCGAACCAGGGTTCTCAGGATCCACAGGCCGACTTCATACCACTGAGCTAGCCACCCCATAATCTTTTGAATATATAATTAAATATTATATGGGGTAATAGCTCAGTGGTATCAAGTCGGCCTGTAGACCCTGAGAACTCCGGTTCGATTCCCACAGCCCACAAACAATTTTCACCACATTAAAATTACCCCTGTGGCTTCTCCACCACTAACATCTTTGGGTGGCGTGACTTGACGGCTGGTACCCGCACGTCGCGCGCATAAATATATCACTTACCAAGATCTGCTTCGGCAGAGTGCCACACCAAGTAATGGGTAAAAGGCGTGATGATATATATATATATTTTGTTCTAAATTTCATCGAGACAGAGAAGCGATCTTGTAAAACACAGAAAAATTATTAAATACCTGAAAAAAATACATTTTCTGTGTGTATTTTATAAAATACGAAATTTCCTTAATTCGAAGATTTTTTCCTGTCCTTGAGATTCGAGTCACTGTATACATATATCACTTACCGAGATCTGCTTTGGCAGAGTGCCACACCCAGTAATGGGTAAAAGGCGTGATGATATATTTATTTATTTTTATTAATTACTATTTTATTGTGCATAAAATATTGTATGAACCACGGATGAAATTAGCGTTTCGGACCCTGAGCATGTTATTAGCACGAGGCGCTTTGCCTCGAGCAAGAAACGCCTGTTTTCACTCTTGGTACATAAATAAATATTGTGTTATGAATGAAACGATTTGTGTATGAGCTGTTTTCATATTTTTAGCTCAGGAAAAATAGCAAGCTTGAAATTATGTTATTTTAAAAATAAATGCATAAGAATAATGTTGTTTTATACGCATTTTTTAAAGGTTTATTATAGAAATAAAAATGTTTATGCATTACTTAACTAGATTGCACTTAGTTATTTCTATTATTACAAAATATGAAATAGTGATATTTGTATACAATAAAAATTAATATTTGAAATTTATTGCTCTGCAGTTAATTTTATATTATTTATAATGGATAATTTACGAGTACTATAACTGTACTAACGAGTAATAATGATGTGTAATTTTCCAGTATTTCAAATGTCAAATTAGACATTTGATAAAAAGGTCAGTAACGCATTAGAAGTAAAATCACACGACTGGGCTCTCAATATTTTATGCAATCAATTTCAAGTCAAAACAAGGCCGCAAAAATTAAAATTGCGAACACGTAGCCTAATATAACATTGAAATTTATTTGTAAAATCTGCTAGTATCGACTTGAACAGCTACGAAATTATTCGTAAATAATAAATATTTTGATACGATACATGTTAGAAATTTGCATACAACCTTAGCATAGAAATAATACAAACAACGACATTCATACATTCCTTAACGCTACGGAAAGATAATGATTGTGATGGATCCTTGCAATTATAATAATCTTTTTCACTATTATTTCGTGATATACACGAACGATGATATCTTTACATTGTGACTCACTACTGAAAAATGTTTATTGCACAACACAAAGGTAAAAATCGAATAATGAAACTACAGGTTTCTTTATCAAATTTGAATTTTTTCTTTGTACTTGATTCTAGGATATATAGTGGAACTTCCACGACTCGAATCTCAAGGGACAGGAAAAAATCTTCGAATTGGGGAAACTTCGGATTATATACGAGCCCGGTCCCACTTCAGTTGGCCCAATTTAATTTTTTCGTTTGATGTTATATTTTACAGTTTTATTTCTCGTGTAGTATGCAAGAAAATCAAATGAAATTTTAATGAGACATATATTAGTATGTTGTTGATACACAGATAAAATTTTAAGTCAATCGATACATACATCAAGAAATGACAGCCAATGAAAGAGGAAGTAAATATTTGTGTTTTAACTAAAATTTATTTGTTTTATTAAAAAACTGTATAATAATAAAGTTTGTTTTAAATAATAATTAACTTCAATTTCATCCGCCAAACTGCCCACAAGATAATAATCATGATAGTTCATTTGTGTGTTGATTTAGTTTATGTGAAGAGAAAAAAAAGAGAGTTATACTGCTACACATTTTGTGTATAAGGTATATTTAATGTTAAATTTAGTTAAAAATGTTGAAAATTAATTGTAGAACATGTAAGATACCTAGGTTTTTAGTATTATTTAAATTTTTAACGAAAAAATTAGATTCGAGCCACCTGATGTGGGTCTGGGCTCGTAAAATACACAAACAAATGTATTTTTTCTGGTATTTAATAATTTTTCTGTTTTACAAGACCGCTACTTTGGCTCTATGAAATTTGCCAATATATTAAAAAAATTATAGCTACATACATATAAACATAACATAACGCGATATCCCATAAAATGGGATAACACGAACCCTAAAATCATTCATAAAACATTTACTCATCACATTCATTAAATAATCAGTCCTCGTCAAACATTCTCATTCCAACACACCACCCTCACTTCAACCACATTCATAGATCCCTCCATATAAACTAATTTACTTATCATACATTAAACCTTCAATTACATCCATCCAATCACTCCTATTTATTTTTTATTCCACTTTCTTCGACCTACGTTACAATTGCGCAAAAGTTTTCAAATTACTCACACTTACTCTTCTAACAACGAAGCTAATAATGAATCTACAAAGTTCAGAAAAGAAGAGAGTGATAGCCCGCGCTTGTATTTGAAAGAAAATTCCACACAATGCAACTATGTTTATTAATTTTTCTGGAATTGACAAAAGTTTTCAGTTCCTTTATAAAAGTAGTGATAAACTATTTAAATTTTACTTCATATACAATAAGAATCTCTGCGCCGCTCACAAGAATATGTCAGTGCTAGGTGTTCAAGGGTAGTTTTCAGTAATAATATAACAAGAGGGTGAGAATAAATTGAAAATAATTTGATAGATTTTTCGAAAACTTGTTGCCAGGCAATAATCACGAAAGCCCGCAGAGCTTGAGTGGCTATTTCCAAATGACAACAAGTTTGAGAAAGATACTGGAGAATTATTTTCTAATTTATCGAACTTTCGAGTTACATTTAATTAGATTATTTTTTGACTTAGCTGTTGAGGTCGATTCATCCAAATTAAAAGATTTTGCGCTGGATTCCTATCGATTGATTACTTATTAATGTTTTCTTTTCCAAAATTTGTTGGTGTTTTTCTGTATCTGAAATACAACTAAATCGATTTTTTTCACATATTTTACTTCACGCGTTGACACTTTTGAATAATTATTTGTCAACTACCATCATTTGTCACAAACAAAAAAGCACCTACAGAGATTATTCCCGGGAAATTACAAGAGCTTTATTCTCAGTATAATAATGACAGGATTGGTTAAAACGCAGATACGTGAAAAACGTCAAAAATAATCTTCTAGATATTCGAATTACAAGTGAAATATTCGAATTATAGAAGAAAAAAAATCTATTTAGAGAGATAAAAGTTGCACTAAAAATAACGGAACGTTAGTAATTACGATTAAAATTCGAGTAAGGGAAGTGCCACCTTATCTACTGTCGTACGTTTATTGATGTTAAAGCAGAAAATATTTTCTTGTTTTATTTAATGTATAAATGTTTATAGTGCGAAAATAATCGTAAAGTAAAGCAAAAACAAACATACACAAGTCCTTGAACATTCAATTGAAAATGATTATCAATAACAAAATATTAACCATGTAATTATATTTATAATTTGTGAATAAAACAGTTGATTTTACCTGTACCATCACTTGTTTTTTTATTAAAGACAGCAATACTAATTACTAACATGTATCCCAAAGCCTTGAACATTCTATTCGCTAGAAGGTACATTCCACCCTACTGAGCTGCTCTTCTTTTTGCTATTAATTCTCCTGTTGGCCACGATGGCGTTGCTATCGCTCAACCCTGGGGAGTCACGTTTATGACGTAGGTGCTAGATACCCCGCCAACTTAGAACATTCAACATTTTGTTCGTTTTTCCGTGGATTTCTTCGCTCTTTGTTGCTGATCTTCAGCTTAGTGGTGGCAGAGCACTTGTCGACAAAGGAGGATCGAATGTGATAAGGAATACGCGACTTTATGAAGAGGTGAAGTTAGAAATAGATTGGGATGAGATTGCGAGCAATGTCGTGTGCATTATGAACGATCGTACACCATTAACATTCCTGTGGGATTTTTTCCGAATGTTGCTTGCAATCTTGGCCGTTTGAAAGCAAGACTCTTATATTAGTTGTAATAAATGCGCGGGAAGTATTTGAATAAAGACTTTTGTGCTGTTATTCCAAGAATTCTGTATCTGCTCGTGCTCTGTATCAACTAAAAATACTCTCGAGTACGGAATGAACTTGAAACAATATATTCTGACCTTAATGTGAAATATATCAAGTTCACTCTTGACGTTTTGATAATATCTTCCATTACAGCGTACTCCATATCGTATTTGTGGAAAATATCTTATAAATTATACAACGCTTTTTTTTGAAATTACTTTGTTTTTTATGGTGAACCCACCTGAAATATTTACTGCATATATCGCATTTATTTGAAGGTAACCTGTAGTTTTTTTATATGCGTGTAGGTAGCAGCACACATATAATTGTCGTTAACAACACAAAAGAAATACCTCGTAAATAAATAAATATCTTTTTAAAACTATGTTTACAAAAAATGTGTCAAATTATGGTTGTCTGTATGGTTTCACATTTCAAAACACACTTTAAAATATTTATTTATTTATGCTACTTTATACAACAGAAACTTAATCTCAATTACGTACAAGGTTCGAACTCACCGAACCGCAGTGTGGTAGTTCAAACCAAGTTATATAGGTTACCATGGGACTGTGTAGTTAGACTTCCACCTAAGGAATGGCGCTAATAGTCTTCATGTGAAGACATCCATTTTAGGTAACTACAATATCGGCAATTATTGGTTACTAGATTGTTCCTGTAGTTGTCGTTTGTATATATATATATATAAAAATTTTCAATCTGTCAAATATCCAATTAATTTTTAGTTGTGAAATAATTTCATATAAATACTGTCATCAACTAATATGAAATGTTGTGTAAAAAACTGCACTGCTACTGGTAAGTGATCATATAATAAATAATATTTAGATGAGGAAGTCATGATATATTTTCAAGTTCAAAAGAATTGGATAAAACTGTGATTGAAACAGTTCAAATTATAAATAAATTTTATTCACGAGGATATTTTAATAAATGTTTATATAGTATTTATGAATTTTTATTTAATATAGTTTAAATAAATATAAAATAATAATAAAAATTACAAGCTTCCTAAATATGCATATCGGGTTTAGTTAAGACTTCCACTACTCAGATGGCGCAAAATACAGTCCCAATGCATAACATGGCAGTTTCTTATCTATAGTTGTATATTATGATCTGTGGTTCATACCTATATTTTAACTCGAGTGGAATTCGAACTCGGCATCTTCGGATTCGAATGTTGAAACACTAGCCACACCACCGTGCTACTTCTAAAGACCAGACATTCTTGCATATTACGCAAAATTTTGGTAAAATGTATTTTTTTCTTTAAGAATATCTTATATACAAATAAAGCAATCACAATGTTTGAAAATGCTGTTCTAATAAATGAAAATGAAATACGTTGTAACCCAAATTGAAAATTTTGAATATGAGTGCCAATTATGGACTCAAGCTCACTCAAAGGAAGATTCGTTAAAAGAAGGCCCTATTCCCTAAATTTAAAAATAATGAAGAACAAAAAAATTTCTCTGTATTTCTATCAATGTCTTCAATTATTTGGATAATGTCTAAAAATTGTATTCATTTCTTCCTGTCCACTATTCGATTCAGTTACTATATTCATCGGTGATCAGTGTTAACTCGAAAATAATATGTGAGATAAAAATAAATATTCTTATAAATTCTTCAAGCAAAATAAAATCCTAAACCGTTATACTTTGAAAATTTGAATATTCAATGGAAAAAAGAAAAAACTAACTAAATAGCACGGATTTAGACGTACGAAAATAAATTTTAAAATGTCACTAAAATAAGTTGTGTCTATCAACAAATTTAAGGTAGTACTAGTGTGACGGTGGCACCATCGGTTGTCGAGTGGCGAAACTGACACTCAAAAAAATGTAAAAATTGAATAAAATAAGTATTTTATACCTATTATGATTTGAATATTATGAATTGTTAACAGGTTGTTGGTCTAGTGAATTTTCAAATACCATACCACCGTGTGGTGTTGCCATTATAAATTGGGATTCTGAATTTTTCGTTAAAAACAAGGCCTTGCATGGTTATATATCCATTACTAAACGATAAAAAACTTTCTCCTTCTGATACAATATACATGGATAGTTCTAGAACATCATACTAGTTTTTCAAATGAAACTGCAAAATTTTAGAGGTACACAAACCAAATATGTGCGATTCTGAGTGATGATCGCCATAAGCCCCCGTGTATAAGAACTCAACTTTATAAGCGAATATATTTGTTCACAGACGATGAACGTGTTTTATATTTTAACAGGATGCGTATGACTATCCAATGTTTACGTGCGCCAAATTTCATTCAGATCTGCAACATTTTTTTCCGCGCTAGTACTATCTTAAGTGTCATCGAATATTTTTAAGATGCTAGTTTTAGTACAAGTTTCTCAATTCCTTCTGTGTGCTCATAGTTATCGATTATACATATTTGTTTAATGTTTGAAGATTGTTTATTTTATAATGTCAAATTGTTTATATTTGTACTGTACTTAAATTATGTTAATTAAAGCCTATAATAAGGTCTTTATTTCACCTCTCACTGTTATTCCCAGTCTGAAACGTACGGATTTATTAAAATCTCTGTACAACGGGAACAGAATCGCAGTGTGGTAGTTCATATATTTTAAGTTAGAGTGGGATTCGAACTCGGGATCTTCGGATTCGAATAGAGTAACACTAACCACAGCAACGTACTACTAGACTGCATAAAATGATAGTAGTCATTAAACCTGAGTTCACTATAAGAGAATTCGACCGTAGTACAAGAATTTAAAGAATGTATATAATGTGCAAATATTTAGCATAAAATTACATCAATCTTACGAATGAGTGAAATAGCTCAATTAATCTTCCGACTAATATCATATCAACTTATAATGACGAATGTGTGGCGCCGGTTAGCAGTCTATCATTTCCGCCGTCGTCTTGATGCCGTCCGGCGCTGTTACCGGCGCCGCTGGCCACCATCACCGAGATCGCGTATCGAGAGCGAGTCCGTGAGTCGTGAGACATTTGCTTTGTTCGTGAGGTACGGGAGATATTCAGTATGCACGAGTTCTACCGATGTAAGGCGCCGAGTTGCTCGCCACACTGCGTGTTTACAATTCCTGCTTTGTTGCAGAATCTATTCGCGGATGTAATTCGGTTTGTGAAGTGTTTATGTTTACTGGAAACATGGAATACTAATTTATGTGATGTTATGAAACTTGGGTGTAATAAAGCAAGGTTTTTAAATTCTTCATTTGAAGGAGAAAACCACTGCAATGCAATCATGCAAATATGGTAGATTTTACAAAAGTTCTTCCCAGAAGAAAAATCGAAAGTAGTTTTATCTTTTATATATAGAGGGTGGTGAACGCAACTCTCGAACATAGGAACCAATAAACAAAATTAACTTTGCATTCTTCGTAACGGCACAAATTAGATCTGAAAATGACAAAAATAGCCTCAAAACTATCGATAGCCATGGCATTAAAACAAAATTAAACAAATGTTTGACGTATAATCTGTCAAAATAATTTCTTTATTTATTGTCATTTATTTTGACAGATAAAACGTCAAACATTTGTTTAATTTTGTTTTAGTTCCATGGCTATCGATAGTTTTCAGGCTATTTTCGTTATTTTTAGATCAAATTTGTGCCACTGCGAAGCATGCAAAATTAATTTTGTTTATTGTATTAGGTGCAGAATTTTATTCCCTAAAACGTTTATTTGAAGCTTCTTTGGTTAAAATAATTAGGGAAGCAGGAAATTTACAAAATTATGATTTTACATATTAAATCCCTATGTTCGAGAGTTGCGTTCACCACCCTGTATATATTCATTCAAATATTTCACTAATTTCAAGATAATTTCTTCAAAATCGTCTAGACTGGAATACTATACTCAGTGATTCTTCTTTATCATATACACCTCCAAAGGTAATTGTTGGATCTATTCTTGACAGTGACAATCAACCAGCTGCTGGTACTTCTAAAACCTCCGAAATAGTTGTCAATAATATTACTGTTAATAATATGAACAGGTACGGAAGAAATAAATGTTCCTTTAGATAGTATAACAGTTTCCACTTCAAATTATGTCAATATAAGCAACTGTAACAACGTGTTATTAATATACACAAACAATCAATGTTATGTATTTCACTTATTCTTGAAATAAAACCATTTATCGATATATTTTACTTTGTTCGGTTACTTTTATGAATTATCATATTTAATAATGATATAGTTGAGTTCTCGTCTGCTCTATGTGATGTGTACATATTAGATATACTGCAGCTTAAGGTTATGTTTATAAACGTCAAAATATATCACTGCATATTTCTTCTTCTTCCATAAGCGTATGTGCTTAAAATATGAAATTCCGTGCTTGGCGCGAAATTTAAATAGCTCTCATTTATATTTTCTTTTGACAATTGCGTAATGTACAAAGTACTTTCCGCACTAGTGTTTCTTTGCTTACAGAAACGCACTTGGTCTGCATTTGTCTACTTTCCATACGTAACCAAGGCAATAATAGTTACGTAATAACAAATAAATCACACAGTTGTAGGAAAAAATATCTAATTGAATATTTCACAACAATGGGGTGGCTAGCTCAGTGGTATGAAGTCGGCCTGTGGATCCTGAGAACCCTGATTCGATTCTCACAGGCAACAAACAATTTTCATAATTTCAAAAGCTACCCCTGTGGCTCCTCCAACACTAACATCTTTGGAGGCCGGTATTTGACGACTGGTAACCGCACTTCACGCGCAAAATATATCACTTATCGAGATCTGCTTCGGCAGAGTGCCACACCCAGTAATGGGTAGAAGGCGTGATGATATATATATATATATATATATATATATATATATATTTTATGATTATTATCCGATTTAATAGTTTGTTTCAATTCTATGTTGTTTATTTAAAGACAACTTAATAATAAACATATAAAATTAATTGACTGGAATTAGCTTTGTGTGTAAATGTACATAAAACAGTAAATTATTGCCTAATAGAAAAATAGATACCAAAAATACATACAAAGTATGAGAAGAAGAGCATCTGCTGGTTTATTTATAGGAAATTTTCTAAACAACCCGCATCTAAAGCAAGGTAGTTTACGAGTATACGCCAACTGTTTTCAAATCACCAAACAATGCAATGCAGTAGCAACGTTCACTTTTCCAAGACATGTAGAGAAAAAACAAACAGCAAACGGTACAATAACAAACAACGCGTATTGACTGAAAAACAGAAATTTAATCACGAGGACGCATCAAGCAGGCCAGGCACGCGTTGTTTCATAACAGGCTTTTAGCTTTATGCATACGGCGATATAAAATGTAGCATGGCACAATGTAGTCGGAATAATAATACATAACCAGGGAAATTAGCGTAAGCCAGATGAATGTATGATTAGGAAGCTATGAGAACAGAGAGCAGGATACATGTAACCGTTCGCATTTGACTAGGAATGCAGAGTTTAGTTAGTTATGTAGAATTGTAGAGTATTCCGGTTATAGATCGCAGGTAAATGATCTAGTTTATGAAATTGAAGGAAGGTAATTACTTAGTCACATGTTTTTATGCGTTTATCCTTATTATGTATATGTTGAATAATTTCAATATCTATTCTATAAATAAAATACTTGTATCAGAGTATTTAACTAGTTTTATATGACCTAAAACTTGTATGAAACAAATTACAAAAACATGAAAGTAAAATTGTTATTGAACAAGTTGCCAACTAGGCTTTTTGACATGAAGATTCCCGGTTCAGAATCTATTCTATTTGCATCAGAATTGATACTAAATTCTTCGGATTTCTTCATTTATACTATTTGTCATTTATTACGTACCACGGTAAAATGTTTAGATGCAAAAAATAATTTTAACAAATAAATTTCAAAACGCTTTAAGATTTTGAGATAAACTTAGGTTTATTTTTTTTACCACGGATTTTTTTTTAAATGAATACTGATCAATGTTTGACATATGGTAAGAAAGTAGTAGTTAGTACCAATTATTGGTTACTAATCAAAATATTGAGGACATTTAAGCTGGATTTATAATGAAGTAACGCAAGAAGCAACGCAAAAGTAGTAGGTAAGACAAGAAGTTAAAACTTGTGATTTAAGTAGAACCATTTATACTGAAGTAAAGCAATCAGTAATGTAACATAAGCAATGTAAGAGATGCTCAACTTTCATATTTCTGTTACTTTACCTAATATTTCTTACCGCTGGCCAATTAGAAGACAGCGTTTTAAACTTCGTATTATAATGTCTATTACCGACCGTGAAATATCAGCTGTCACTGTCAAACATTTTGATTGATCTAAATTTTGCAAAAATGGACAGAGAAGTAATAGAGTTTTTAGAGGCCAATAAAATTCTGTATGACAAAGTCATCAAAAGATTTGAATTTTCAAGAAACTTTCTTGACTTCTTCTTCTATCTAAGAAGTTTCCCAAAAAACTTTCCCCATCTGCAAGGAGCATAGGTCTGTTATTATGAACGACAAATAAATTTACTTCCAATGTAAATAACATTTATTCATTTAAATGACAAACTTTTAATAGTAATGTTATATCTGCTACAATATTAACAAAATTGATTTGAACTTGTTAATTAAATTAAAGTTACTAAGAAAGTTTTATTGTGTCCTTTATAATACTGTAGTTTATCATCTGCACTCATATATTATGAGGGCGTATAGAAAGTTTGTTTATAATTACACATCATGACAAACAAATGTCAGATCTGTTACTATTATTGTTGTTGACATGTAATCTACAAATATCGGAAAAAAGTATAATATTTGTTTACTTTAGTTCATTTTAAAATAAATTCCATAAATAGTAGATGGTTCATGTAAATTCTAATTTGCATCTGCTAGTGAGTAATTGTAAATGAACATAGTGATAAGTTACTTGTTCTTATAAATATTTATATGCTAAATGAAATAAGAAATTAAAATTATAAATAAATGACTGCAATTAATCGGTAGACGGTCACATAAATCTCAGGATATTCCATAATACTTCCACAATTAACATAACATGCAGGATCGTAATAACCTGTATTTATCTGTCTTATTCAACTAGTCCAGGAAACGTACACCAGGATATCAGCTGATATCTTCAAACATGCTTAAACATGCATAGAGGAAATACTTTCATTCATAGCATCTAGGTTTTCTGGGATGAAATTATTACATAACCACACTTAATATAATTTAATCTCTTCTCAACCACTTGTACAAATTTCAAGAGAAATTTCTACAGTACACGCAGTTGCGACATCAGTGAAACAATAAGATCACTTTCAGATATGAAAATCGCAGTGCTATCACGATCAAAAGACAACGTGTCGCGAAAACCAAACAGACGGACTCCCCTTACCCCTAACGGGGCCAAACAATATATTCATTGTAAAAACACGATGAGCACACTACATCGTTGTGCATACAATCAACGGGTGTATTGTGTTCTCTATTCCGTCCGTTATTTCACGAACGAGAAATGATTTCAGAATGAGGCACAAAATGCTCGAACAATGTTGCTTTCTATTTCATGCCTGGAATTTCCCATTTTTTGTGGGTGATTATAAAATAAACAATGAGATATTAAATTTCGATTATCCTAAAAATATCCTGGCGGCCATTATGGACATATGGTGAGGTTTTTATACGATTTTTATTTTAGGGAGTGCTGGTTCTGAAGTGGCATATTTTTGGCACAAGATATAGGCGGTGCCAGTCAAACACACTAGGGTGCTTAAGGTTGAAAACAGAGGGTGGAAGTTAGATAAAAAATGGTCCTTAATGTTTTTACATTTTTTCTGCAGACTAAGGTTTTAACCTCTGCCCCTTGAACGACGTTGTATATCCTCATTTTAGTACTTGGAGTTAGCAGTAGGAAATGTGAGCTATAAATAAAAATAAAAGCACTGATGTACAGCTAGCTATTTGTCTATTCATTTTTTAAAACTCTTGTCTTTATTTTCTTATTTATAACAAGTATGTACAGCTGCACAGGGCTGTCTTAAGAAATTTGGAGCCCCTAGCCTAAGAATTTGTAGCACCTTATCACCTCAATAGTGATAATTTGAAACTACAGTTATGGTTGCACTATTTATTTTGACTAATATACATCCAAAAAAAAGTAATAATTAACAAAAAAAAAACACATTTTAAAAATAAAATTACTTAATAATTTTTTTCTACATTTGCTATCCGGCAAAACATTTACAGGCAGATTCACAAAACGGATTAGCGCTAACACCGTTTTTAATATTAGCTATAACTATGTTTAAAATTAAAACAGAATAAAGAAATAAACTAAATTTGATGCTAATTAACTCTCTTTTTAACTCAAGTTAAAATAAACTTGTTTCATGCATTGAAAAGAAAGTTAAAAACGAAATAAAAAATGGTGTTACCGCTAATCCGCTTTATGAATCTGCCTGTTAACGTCTTCACAATTTTTGTACTGAAAAAAAAAACTTGATTGTTCAGTTTATTTTCTTCTAATAAAGATCTTAAATAATTTTTTTCTGTTTCAAAACAGAGAGATCTTTCGGTGCTATAATTTGTTACAGAAATGCTTGAAAAACAGTAGTAATATTTGGAAATGTAGACTTTATCTCATTGTTTATAATTCTTTTTAAATTGAATCAAGAATTTGTTCGAAAATGAACCAACGAAATTTTATTTTAGCTATTTTAATTATTTTCCACTAGTGAAATTAATATATGATAATTCTTCACTGTAATTAAATCTCCTTGATTAGCAATAAAGTAAATGCAATTTTCATAAATATCAATTTAAAATAATATATCGAAATATCAAACGTTTCAAAAAATTCCAAAAAATTTAAGATTATGCTTGTTAAATTCTCACACAAAATAAAACTCGTAATATGATAATTGTTAGACAATTCATGTCAATATATTATCGGTAATTATCATGTTGCTTGTTACATTAATTATGATAATACCAAAATGTGATGTGTGCAAAATGTAGACTTTTTCAATGAAATTTTGTCTATTTAAAATGATAAAATTTATAAGGCATCGGGCAGCCATTTTTTAGCCCGGCCCAAGACGCCCTTTTAAAGACGGCGCCCCAGGGGTATAGCCCAGTTAGTCCAATGGTTAAGATGGTACAGCAGCTGCATCACAGTAAATAACATCAATGAAAAATCAAATCAAAAATGTTTATTAATTCATTTCACATTTTTTGTCAATTCAAGATTGTCCATTTAGGTTAAACTTAAAAATAAGTAACGCTTGTGGCAGTAGTCATAAATATAATTTTTTGTTTAATATAAATGACTATTTAGACGTAAGTAAAAGATGAAATTATTGCCGTTGGAATTCTCAGACAAAATATCATAGCAAAGAACTAATAAATTAGTTTGTTAGTAGACCGTTAGAGACGTATTTATTATGCTTCTAAAAGACAAATTTCGATGCCATAACTTCTGTTGTATGTGAAGTGAAAAGTATACGTAGCATTATTCATTTCGCTGTGCGATGCATATATTTCTGCTAAGTAATGAAGTGTTTGCGCGTTGATCGGCGAAGTACTGCCACTGAAGAAGTACGCACAGAACAGTGAATAATGATCTACGTAAGCAATGGAGACGCTACGAGTAATAATTGTACTAAATAAGGAGTGACATGATATATTTATTTTTTAATATTTATCGCCTGTTTAAGAAGATATTAATCTCATAATTTAGGTCATATCCTAATTTCGTAATAAAATCTGCAGTGTTGCTTGTGGTTGAACAGACATTATATCAAGAGTAAATAAAGGTTATTTAAGATTCAGTCTGGAATAAATCATTATTAAATCGCCTTGTCATAAACTTATGTTGCAGACGCCACCTTACTGGCGACATTATATCGCAATGGATCTTTGTGATTTTGTTGCACGGTTTACCTTAAGCAAGATTAACAACATTTAAATCTTTGTAAGATACACGATATTTCCATGTTTTGTTTTCGTTTACGATGAAAAATATCGCAAATACCATTTATAAAGATAAATGGAGTCATTCGAAACAAAACTACATGCGTACTTATATAACAAAAATCCATTAAAAATTTATGCGTATGTCACATGGAATTATTCCAAAAATAAGTATGATTCATTCTCCTATAAGTACTTTCTCAACTATGAAGATGATTGAACTCTCAATACTTTCTACAGGATTACATTCCATAAATAACTATTTATAAATCTGTTTACATAGAACTTAATTACTAGAGACATTTTGATAGTTCTACATTTCAATTTATTTCAAAATCGATTATTTAACTTCATTAAAACGGAATGGCTAGCTCAGTGGTATGAAGTCGGCCTGTGGATCCTGAGGTCCCTGGTTCGATTCCCACAGGCGACAAATTTTCATAATTTCAAAAAGCTATCCCTGTGGCTCCTCCACCACTAACATGTTTGGGGGCCGTGATTTGACGACTGGTAACCGCACTTCACGCGCAAAATATATCACTTACTGAGATCTGCTTCAGCAGAGTGCCACACCCAGTAATGGGTAGAAGGCGTGATGATATATTTATTTATTTATTTTATATTAAAACAAGAGCTAAAATATCTCTGTATGAAAAATAACATTCAAAATTCAAATCAAAAACTTTTACTATTTGGAAAGATTAATTCTAAAGTAATTTTGAAAATCAGCATTGTTTATTTATTTCCTAATCTGCACAGCAGAAACTCACTGCCCGATTCTGTAATTGAATCCTATCTAAAATCGATCGATTTATTATTGAGAAGCATTTATTTTTTAAGACTACTTTAAAAATCAACACAATTCCGATATTCTGTTATTATAAAAAATGACGGCAGCTCATTGATCACATTGTAAACATTTTGGTTAAAAGTAATATAATTTATATTGGCAGCTTCGTAAGACAACAAAATGCTTAAGAATGAAACAGAAATAATAGAATAAGGGCCAGTCAATCACCGGTTTTTTTTCGATTAATGTTAATCATGATTAAATAATAATGGTAACCATAGTTTCCATTATTATTTAATCATGATTAACATTAATCAGTGATTGTAAAACTGTCCCTAAAAGAATTTATCAAGAAACTGTGGCAATCTATAGAGTAATCACGAAAAATAATATTTATTATTAACTAATCGATCGATAACAGATAACGACCAAGTTACACTATAGAGGAGTGAATCTTAAACATAATAACAGGAGGCCTACAGATTGTAGTGGAATCTAATTCACTCAGACACAATTAGGATTGGTCAGCGGGATTTTACAATTATGACTGTGACGTAAATGTACTATCCACGTAAACGCGATTGCTCGCAAAACGTGTCTATCAGTTTCAAAATATAAAATTCTAGGCGATTTAAGAATTGCAAAAAAATCCTGACCATTTTATGGCAAAATTGGTTCTTGCATTCCAAGATTCGCAAAAATTATAAAAACTGAATTAAAAATTGTCAAAAATAGTAATTGTTTCAATTAATTGAATGGGGTGGCTACCTCAGTGGTATGAAGTCGGCCTGTGGATCCTGAGAACCCTGGTTCGATTCCCACAGGCGACAAACAATTTTCATAATTTCAAAAGCTACCCCTGTGGCTCTTCCACCACTAACATCTTTGAGAGCCGTGATTTGACGACTGGTAACCGCACTTCACGCACAAAATATATCACTTACCGAGATCTGCCTCGGCAAAGTGCCACACCCAGTAATGGGTAGAAGGCGTGATATATATATATATATATATATATATATATATATATATATATATATATATATATATATATATATATATATATATATAATTGAGAGGCAATTATTGTGTATAAACTGATTTCCTTAAATACCCAAAAGGAAGCTAAATTAAACAATCAATTTTTGACTGTAAATTATATTTCCAAGGATTTTCAAAGAAGTCAGATTTTTTAATTCGAAGCTTTTTCCAGAATTTCCAGAAATTCCAAGCAACTTACAAATTTTTGCCGATACTACTACCAAAGTGTAAAAATGAATTAACTAATCTCTGACGTCATTTGTTCTACGCAATTTATTATTTTATATTCTAATTCGCACTTGAATTATTTAAAATACCCGCAAACTATATCTTGCAAAATATCAAAATGCTAATAGCATAAATATGCATAGTTATATTATCTCTAATAGTAAACATTTCTAATGTTTTCATGACAAAAACATTCAACCACATCATAACATACATGAATCACTATTAATAAACAAACAATAAAAACCAAACATAACGTAACAAAATTCAAATCACGCTACATGAATCACCGCATACGTTCACATCCAAACATTCACTCACAGACCTGTTGGTACCTGCAGGTTCCCACAAACAAGCAAACACTCTTCATGTCTTCACCAGGTACGAATTCCTAACGTCTTCGCAGGTTACCGGGGACCAATGACATCAATATCGGCAACCGAAGCAGGAGTTAGGAGCGCCCGAGTGCCGAAACTCCTGCCGGACGCGAATTACGTATTCGATGCGAATCGCTTGTGCGATTAAATTACGAAATGCGCTGTGGTTTTGTGATGTAAAGAAGTGTTGAGTGAAGGATTTGACGATTTTTGAAGCTCGAGGCAACGGGAGAATACTGATGACGGTGAAAATGGAAATAGAAAATGCATTTGGTGGAAATTAAGTGAAAGGTTGTGCTTTATTAGCAAAAAAATTCAATTAGTAAATAAATTTTAAATGTTTTATAAAGTTCATGTAAACACAAAAAAATATATATTTTAGAGAGAAACATTCAGCCGACACCGGACTCTATTTTTTGTTTGTTTTTGAGTGTCATATTGACGTCAGTCAAAGAGAGTTTCGATCCTATGACTCTTCATAAATAGGTGTCACGTGTTATTTAAGTAGACGATTTTGATTTAGTCAGTTGACAAGAATTTACTTAAAATAGGAAAAAAAATTGATAATATTGCAATAAAAACAACAATAGTATATTCCACAATAAGCATGGAATGATACTCTTTTCGCAGAGCATGAAAGTTAATATGCAATTCATACAAGTAAAAAACACTATGATTTTTCTAAAACTACGATATTGTTATATCAGAGAGTAGGTGACTCAGTGGTATCGAGTCAGACTGAGGATTTGAGAACCTGGGTTCGATTCCAAAAGCTGACAAACAATTTTTACCACATACAAATTTCCACTGTGCCAACCTCACCACTAATATTTTTGAGAGGCGTGATTTGACAGCTGGTAATCACACTTCACGCGTATAAATACATCACAGCCGACAAATATTTTCACCAATTTAAAAATTACCTCTATGGCTTCCCCACCACTAACATCTTTGGGGGTCGTGATTTGATGGCTGGCAACCGCACTTCACGCAATTAAATATATCACTTACCGAGATCTGCTTCGGCAGAGTGCCGCACTCAGTAATGGGTATTATATTTTTATTTAATCATTAGTTTTTACCGATTTCACTATTCCAACAGGACAATCCTAAATTAATATAGTAGCAACATAATAACCCTAAGATATGACATTCGTATCTCACGTTGCCCATGGTAACAGTGAGATAAGAAAATGTATGTGGAATATACTAGATTTTCGTAGCAACGACAAGTATACACTAGCTGTATTCCATTTGCCACTAAGTTCTCTTAAATCTGTTCAGATAAATTAGACAACATGACTAAATGAACTGAATTAAGCACTTCTTGGGATGAACTATTTTAAAGTAAATTAGAATAAATAATTCTAGTATTGAAAATAAAGTCAGCGAAGTAATCCAGTGAAATATATAAATGATCTGATTCGGAAAATGTAAGTTAGATCTGCTCCAAATTGCAAATGGAATGCGCCTAATGAGCAAATATCTTAGTGGTCGTAGAAAAAATATTTTATTCAGCCATTTGAATGAAACCAGTTGCGACATAGTACAAATCTAATAAGGCACATAGTTTGAATATTTGTGCTACAATGAGAAAAGAAATATTCTTTATTCAGAGAAGAAGTTAATTTTCAATGTAAATTGTTTATGACTATGCATTTTTTCTTAGTTTCACAAGAACAACGTTGTTCACATTTTTGCATGATTTCTCAGAATGTCTTAACGAAGCAATTTTATGAAGAAATGCATTTATATGCAATAAAGAGTAAATATTTAACCTGAACCTTGAACCTTGTAGTAATTGGCATCTACATTATACAATCATGTTAACCAAGTTCTTAGACTCAAGTACAATCACATTAAAAGCTCAGAAACGCAAAAAGATATTATTTTTTTACTTTTGAAGTAGCAAAATCGATGAAGGATAAACAAGATGAATGACCTTTTCCTCCTTTTAAAAATCTAAATACCTGCATCCCCGCTTGCATCTATTTGGCCGTATTTATTTGGGAACTTTGGCTTCAACCCTGAACTGACCTAGAACTAACTCGTGTTACTTACAAATAAATAATGCACCTAGTGACAGCTGGAAAAATTAGCTATAAAATTAAAATTTGAATGCACATTCTAAGTACCATCTACTTAAATACAAATTGCAATGCCACCAATACAAAACAGAAAACAGGGAACACAAGTTGATTAGAAAGAGATAGGAAACAGATTCAAGTTGCCAACCCACCAAAATTGCTGGGACAGTAGGATCAATTCAGGAACTGTTCTGGGTTACTTAAAGCGGGCCAATTAAACAAAACTAACTTACCGGGTTACTTTAAAAATGCCAAGTAAATGAATCACATCCGACAAACCAATAAAAATTATTATAAAAAAAAATTAAAGTTAACATTTTATATTTTGAAGATGCGCGAACCTTTGTTTTAGAACCTGTGAAGTAACACATAAGAGACCTATTTTGTGATACTTCTTGGCCAGTTGCACAAAAAAAAACTTCAATTTTGAAACTGTCTCAAATAAATAAAAGTAGATCGTAGTGTTTTATGGAATTGATTACATTGCTTTTAAATATTCGATTTGCTATTGTTCCTTTACGATAGGCTTCAACTTTAGTTGTGTTTGTGCAATTGGTATATTAAACAAAAGTAACCTACTGGGTTACTTTAAGAATGCTAAATAAATATGGCCATTACTTGTAGATTGCTCACAAATAATCGCATTAGTCCACAATCTCATTCATTCTTGCAGTGCTTCAGGGTGACATCCATACTCAGTCAGAGACAAACACCAAAAGCAGCAGCATTCAACGTTCGATTCAGTGTCAACATTTCTCCATCGTGCCTGCTGCGATCAGCGTGACAATACCAATACGACAATGGCCAAACACGCCGGCTGAAGAGATTCGCGGCCACGAACTGTTCACAACGCCGGTGGGCGATGCTGCTGCTACGTTCGGGAAGGTCGCGACACGCGGTGATTCACCCATCACAAACGCACGCATGAAGAATTCCGCACACCGTAAACGTACAAGACAACGACGTAACTGGATTGAGGATGGAGATAGATGGAATTACTTCAAACCTCCATGTTTTGTTGTGGTACAGCTTGATTGTCACGTCGAAAATTTTCTTTAGGTACACATAATACAGGTGTCCAATGTTAACTAGATTTTTAAATAATACTTATTATTTATTATAATTGGTATGTATACAAAATGTCCACATACAGTAAGTGAACGTACATAGTTTAATAGAATGTTAAGATGATTGCCTAGAACCCAAATCTGCACAATAATTAGACGTGTAACTCTTTCCATCTAGCAGCAGAAGTTTGAGGTGGTCCAATGAAAAATAATTATGAATTAATTGAAATCGAAGTTGTCTGTGTAAAATAAAAAAAACTAAGTCGACGTTTGCTTCTAATGATGGCCTTATAAGCCGAAATCGATGAACAAATTGGTTGTATCTTTTGTTTAAATAAATTCTATAAAACTACATCAATTGTTTTATTATTTATGTGTTTCAAAATGTTTCATCAAGGGCGTACGGCACAAACCTTTGATTCTATTTGAAAAACAAAACTCGAAATTGTCTCAATTAATATATAAGATCATTGGCGTCGCAGTAAAAAACTACATGTTTATCAACATTGATTTTTTTTTTAAACATACCTGTGTGTAAGTAACTAGATAAACAAGTGAGTGAAATAGATGAATATTAAATAAACCAAATGTAGGTCTGCATCTTGGTTGGTGAAGATAATTGGCATTTTAATATTCAATAAACCAAATATTAATTTGTATGCCAATGTCAAAAAACGTTTTACATAAATTTTGACAACCAACATTTTATTTTCCACTTAACACATTGATTTTTATTTTTTTGTACAAAATTTTGTACAACATAATTGATCAGTTTGAAAAGTCTTCAGTTCTTGTAGAAAGCATGTAAAACTAAAATTATTGCCAGTATGTGGTCAGATCTACCATCGGTTAAGGGTAGCAACTGAATTTAATTATAGGGGAAAAAACCATGTATATCTTCAAGTGCATTTCTAAAAGAGGTTGAAGACAATTTAGTGAAATTATATAAATTAATATGAAAGTTAGGGATTAGATATTTTTTTATGAACATTCGGGTGCTCACTTATCTACTAGATTTTGTAAAGATGTATTAAAAATTGATCGTTTCTTTCGCAATTTCAATAACCCAACTATTTAGAACTGTGTTTATTATGTATATATGTTTTTGCAACATCTTTCTAGCCAATTAAGATGTCAAGAACTCTTCATTTTTGAGTTTAGCTAGAGCCAAATCTATGTAGGTGCATCTCCTCTAAACAAAACAAAAATCTAACATGTCCTTCTATGTCTTGATCTATTTTTTCAGAATTTTACGTCATCTACATCAGAGCATGGGAAATAATCTGATTATTTTCGTAGAAAATGACTGAATGAATAATATAAAGATGTATGTTTTGTTAAATATCGTAGAAATGCATCAACTTTTTCTTGTAAAAATAATAATTATAAAAGTTTTTCTTTTGTAGCGTGATGATGATAGGAACAGATTTCTTTCATTCTTCAAGAAATAATGTGAATTTACTTTTTTTTGTTTGGGAATTTTTAAGTATATTAATGACGTTTTTATGGAAATTTCACTTTTATTTTTCTGTGAATTTAGATAAACTGATGGTCACGCAAATATGTAGATTGGCACGATATCATTCAACATTCAAAAACTTTTAATACATACTTTTTCATAATTCCTTTGTTCCAGCTTTCAACAAATACGAAATTGTCAATATTATTTTGCGTCTATTACGTTAATAAAAATAACTGATCAACAAAATTGGGTTTTATAAAATGTATATTTAACTCTGAATATTTTTTATATTTACAATTTGATTTTCAAATTAACGTCTAACTAAATGTATTCAAATAGCATCGCTGTTATCTATGATATTATTAGTTCTAGACGAGTTTATATTGCAGCGCTAATAGGGATTTAGTTCACGGACCATGAATTAAAGCAATAAAAATAAAGGAATTATAATTCACAATACACAAATCATTTAAAAAAAGATTCATTCACAATTCAAAATTAATTATAAATACATAAACCTAAATGTATCGTCCATGAACTAATGATCGACATTAGCGCTGCAATACAGACTCGTTCAGAACTACAAATTTCATTGATAAAAAGCTATGCTATTTAAATACATTTTGTTAGACGTCTGTACATATTTTGTCTGTACTACTTTACTGCCGGTTCTCATAGTCAAATGCTTCATTATTTAATCCTTTAGGTCCTAGAGGTTTCAAAATGGAACCACATAGTAACGAATTCTTTTCTGCTAACACTTGTAGTGGCCGGCCATACAATGAAAAAATTCTGCCTTTATAAGTTTAATTTTGTGTACATATTTGTTATATGTAGATAGATCAGTAAAGGTACAGTGCTCTTTTGTTATTATATTATTTATTTTACAACACAGATATAATAATCGGTAAGTGTTATTATATTTTAGTTCTACACTATATCTAAAAGTATTTATTACATTTTGAAGGATTATAATTATGTACATACTGTTTTGTGTCATATATTTCAGTGAACCAAATTTTTTTGTATATATGGGGTGAAATAGATATTATTTTTCGCAAATATTGTCGTTTTACTAGTTAATCCAATAATGAAACAATTAAAAAAAATTACTTTTAAAAAATTAAGGGTTAAGGCGTATTTATAAGTGACTAATTTATAGCGCTCGACTGTGATAAATACATGTAACTGTATTATTTTTTTTACGACAAATCACTCTTTCTTGACCTGTGGATTTGAATTGACGAACTTTGGTTCGGGTGACGTCACAATATGTTAAGAGATGTGCATTAACACGCTCGGCCACTCCCTTATTTCAATTAAATAGGACAGAAAATAACCTCAACATCTGTATTTCCTATGTAAGAAAAGAAGTATACATCCAATGCTTAACATTTTCAAGTTTTATCATCTCTCCATCTAACAGAATTTCTCCTGGATTTCTCAAATTCATCAACCTCAACTTATCTCAAATTCTAGTGCAATATCTACCGAAGCATATTGACCAGACGCCATCAAGTCCGTCAACATAACTCTCCATCATACATAACACAGTCGCATGCGGTCACCAGCCAATCGTCTGAAATTACACTCCAAATCCGCAAATAGGTCACATAACATCCATCGACTTTGCAAAGTCTTTCTCGCGTGCTCAGTCAAGACCACAGCTCTTGTCTGGCGGAAGAAAAAATCTGTTGAGTCTGTGACCCAATTCATGCACTTGGCACAGTTTTGATTTGGTTGAGTTAGGGTGCTGGTGTTGACTCGTTGACTGCAGATGCTGTTGATGATGATGACCTTGTTGCTCGATTGCTGCTGTTTAAAGATGAATTGATTTTTTTGTTGCGGTTAAGCTACTGGATATCTGTTGGTAACACCGGTATTGGTGTTTACATGGTTTTTTTCAGTTGTGATAACCTTGTATATTGATTGATTTTGTTATGTGAGTAAGATATGATATGATTCAAACTATAAACACTTCAACTTACAAGACTGTTCTATGAACTAACGAGGAAGAGTTAATGGATAAATGATAAAACTAGTCTTTACAATGAATTGAATCAGCTGTAGTTGCTATAGATACGTACATAGAATTTGTCATTGAAATTCTTTTGAAGTGAATAACAAACAAAATGGACTATCCGGCAATTTAAATAAATTAATTATTAGAATATAAATGCACGTCATTTCTAGCGTCATAGGCACTTAATTAATCTTTGCTCTCATTTGGAAAACTGTAAATGTGCTATTATAATTACAGGAAAAATTGTTTCTTGTATATATTTTTTGATTTGAGATAAAATGAATAGCAAGAAATTCTTCTCAGCTCAATTGCCCGGTATAACAAAGATATGTCATTTATAGACTAACAATCCTATTTAGTACACTAATGGGAACGGAAAACATTGTAAAACGACAATATTTCATGGTTACTTTTTTATTTAAACTTTCAAAGAATCTGTCTTTGTTATTAATGATTCCTTTTGTTTAAATTAACTCATAAATTTATTTACATTCTATAAATGAACGCAATATTGAAATAAGTGCTAATTTTTAATTATTTTTATCTTACTATGCCACACAATAATAAGTATCAATAGACCATTTTAAAAATGTCCGCGACCCCTAGGTGTTTATTTTTTGAACTAACAACTTAGTGCCGCCAAATGGCGGCGAACGAGATATTTAAAAATGAATTTAAGTACAAAGTAAGTAAAATCTTTATATTGAAAATGAAAACTTATGTAGTACAAAATAAATGAAGTATATTCATCAGTTATTTATGTTAATATGATAGATTTTGTATAATAACATATCCATTCTTTTCTTCTGTTCACGTTTTGAGGAAAAGAGTGAAATGAAATGTTTCTTGTTTTTTTCTTTTGAATTATTATAACAACCCTGTACACACCATATAGTACCCGTCATAATTACTATTATTAATTACTTTTCAATGAAGAAACAAATACTAAGCAACAAAAATAATCGAACTGTCACTTGTCAAATCATAGACAAAGATGAGTATACGGCACTAACTTTTTTTATCTCCGTCTAACGTTTGCACATGCGCAATGAATTTTTAAAATGGTCAATTGCAATACAGAATAGACTTACAGATTATTGTAAAAATCGGAATTACTCATAATTAGTTGCAGTTTTGGTTATTTATAAGATGAAGTTAATGAGAAAAAGAGGTTTGAATGAACCCGCAATTTTTTTGATTATCAAGCGACAGCACAACTATGATTCTACAACCTTCAATGATAATGATTATTTTTAATTAGTCTTCTTCAAATATGAATATTCTTTGAAAGACAATTGATCCTTAATTCCTTATCATACTAATGGCCAAATGTACAACCAAAAGTTAAATGTTAAACTTGGTTTAAATTTTAATAAATAAAAGCAATTCAAGAATTTTACAGAAATGTCAATTATTCCATATGACATGTAATTTTTTTTTTATTTATGCACACCAAGTTTGAAATTTATCATAAATTTTTCGTCAAAGAAAAATAAAAGCTGGTGGAATATTTCTGCACCAACTCTTGCTGGTGTACCGATAGTACAACCATGATTATACAACAGTTGACTGATGATGATTATTAGCTCGTCGAAAAAGAAACAAATTATCAGAAGGTAAACAAAACATCGCCATGTTTGACATTTGCATTGTTCTTGATAAACTGGCTTTACAGAAATTTGTAACTAGTTTTTTCTCTCCCTGAGATGAGTTTAAATTATCGGTAAATTATCTATATCCAAAAGGCATAATTAAAAATTTGTATATCCGACTTTGGTTTAGGTGGATGTATGATATTATTTACTCGGTTACTCGATCGCTTCTTTTTGGCCGTATTTGTTTGGGAACTTTGAGTTCAAGTTCGATCCCCACAGCCGACAAAACATTTTCACCAATTTAAAATTACCCCTGTGGTTCCCGGCTGATAACCACGCGCATAAATATATCACATACCGAGATCTGCATCGGCAGAGTGCCACACCCAGTAATGAGTAAAAAGGCGTGATGATATATTTATATTTATTTAATTTGACTTCCAAATAAATGATGCATCTAGTATCAGTTGTAAAAATTAGTCATAAATTTAAAATCTGAATACACGTTCTAAGTGACATTTGATTAAATACAAATTGTGATGCCACCAATACAAAAGGGATAACACAAGTTGATTAGAAAGAAGTAGAAAATAGGTTTAATATGCCAACCCGCCAAATTAACTTGGGCAGTAGGATCAGTTCAGGAACTGTTCTGGGTTACTTAAAACGTGCCAATTAAACAAAAGTAACCTAACGGGTTACTTTAAAAATGTCAAATAAATACGGCCAGTGTCTCTTAAATTTCTTTAGATCTCAATCTATTTCAATTATTTTTGTTTAAGATCACTGTAATGTTTTAAGTTTTCAGTATGCCAACTTTTGATGAAAAACAAATCGATTTCTGTAATAGGTACCCACAATTGATGAGCTTAAGATGTTGATTAATAATGATCTCCTTCAAATACGAATATTTAGTGTAAAAGTCAGGCTAGTTGGCCGAGCATATTCCTCACGAGTGTAAGAAATTCCTGCTTGGAGAAAAACAAAGGCAGGCTGGAGTAGTATTTCTGCACCGTGTTTAAACTATGCCCGTATACATTCCCAGTCATAACTTAGGGGTTAAAAATACCCGTCATTCTGTCTGTTATGGTTGGTAGCCAGTTGCAGGTCTGCCGTCTCGGGATTATAAAGAACACGAGTGCGCATTGCATTGCATTGCATTGCGCTCACGACCAGAGCTCTTATAAACATCCGCTCATTTAAACGCCACGACTGCGACTGTAAGGCTCACGGTCACCGCACGATTATTACTATTTTTGTCAAATGGCACGATTTATAGGGTTGTTACCAACAACAGCTGCAGGAATCAGAAGTATGGGCTCGAAATGTGGCGATAGAGAGAGATTTTTGACCCTGTAGGAATGCCATCGTCGTGGTAGAAGATTTTAGAGAATCACAAATAAATTTAAGTTAAACAAAGACGAAGTAAATTTTGTAAACGCGGAGGCAATTCGGGATTTTATTACATCCTGTATTTTATGTCAATAAGAAGGTTTTTTTTTTAACTCGCGTTCGGCAAAATTTGATGATTTGAGTTACACATAGTTTCATATATTTTCAATTGCCATCTTTCCAGTGGTGTATTCAATTTTATAAAAAAAATTGTTTAATTTGATAGATAATCGTATTTAAAGTATCTCCATTTTAACAAAACTATAGCTTTATACATTTTGAAGCATTTTCTCAAAACTTGCTTTGTACTCTTTCGTCATGCGCATCTTCGTATAATAATCCCATGATTTATTGTTTAATTTAGAATAAAAATACAAGTTTTCGGGTCGAGTAATAAAGGTTGCTGGACGACGCGTAGCGGAGTCTGGCAATATTACGAGACTCGAAATAGCATTTTTAGTTCAACTGAAACAAATTACTATTTTTTACCTACTTATTAGAAAATTTCGTAGATTTATTCAAATTAAAATTAAACAAATTGACAAAATTGTTTACGTTACCATGACAACAGTAGTAAAAATGTTGTTTTTGGTCCTAGGACCAAAAAACGATGATGTATCCATTGTAACGTAAACATTCCGGAAATAGCATGATTTTACTATTAAAAAAAGTTGAAATAATAGTGTCATATTAAAGTGATTGCAAAAACAATTAATTATGTTTCATTTAAATTTTAAGTACATTTCAAACTATTACTTTAAACTTTTGCATTTACATAAGACAAAATGAGTATTTTGAAATATCTGACGATGCAAAAAAAAACACTATGTATTTTGAGAAAGCGAGTATTGAAAACACAGTCCTCAGTTATTGTTTGAAGTTGTTTTAATATGTTTGATAACCTGGTAAAATTGATTGAAATCGAAATACTGTTTCTCGTTTATTTTTTGTGATATAAAGTCACGAACCATTCTTACTGCATGTGAACATTTGCAGAATCAAAGCTTATTGTTTCAGAATCAAACATTAGTTCATGATTTAAGCTTGTTGTATTGTATGTATCAGAATTTTTAAATTTGAATATCGCTAGCCCGAGGGTTTATAAACTACTTCTATTCAAAACACACTCACAAATCAAGTTATAAGTATTCAAAATAAAAATAATTAATGTGGTATTTATAAAGACTGCAGGTAAATATAGGGCGTGTTTTCGTCTGCATTGTAAAGAACAATTAGATTTTATGAGTTATGAAACAATAAAGATTATTCTGAAAGTTAAATTACATGTGTCTACCTACACACAAACAAAATTTCATTTACTTGGCCGTATTTCTAACTTTATTAAAACGTTTCCTTATCGAATTATTACAACATTGAAATACCCGTAAAATGTCAAAATTTCTTGTTTAGACAAGATAAGAGCTACACACCTACATAGATTTGTCTCTAAATAACTCAGTAATGAAGGGTTCTTGACATCTTACGCCGTATTTATTTGAGATTTTTAAAGTAACCCGGTAGGTTGACGCTTTAAGTAGCCGAGAACTGATCTTGAACTGACCCTACTGCCCCAGCTATTTTAGCGGGTTGGCAGATTGAACCCGTTTGCTATATTCCTTTCTAATCAACTTGTGTTCCTTGTTATCCGTGGCGGCATCGCGATTTGTAATATTATAGAGAGGTTAGAAGCTATTTTTATGAAAAACGTAAGTAATTTTATTATAATTTTCTGAAAAAATGTATGTATGTGTTTCTTGCAATATATTAGTCACAGCGGATAATACTCGTATTACGACTTTTCGGACTATAAGACGCACCTTTTTACATAGAAAAATAGACTCAAATTTTGGGTAACATTAATAGTTATTTTTATAACAAGTGCCGAAAAAGGCTCGTTACGTGCACGAGCATGTAACCTTTTTCGGCACGTGTTATAAACAACATTTTTCCTACAACTGTGCGATTTAGTAAATCACTAAAATATTATTAAAATTTAAAAAAATTAATGATATTACATGAGAACGATGTTTTACGGCGTTGCTATGGTTTGTTTGTTGATTGCTTGCACATTGTTCTACGTTATTTAAAAATATTTCACTAACGACAAAATAATTTCTTCAAAATCAGCTTGATTGGAATAGTACATTGAGTGATTCTTCTTTATCATTAACACCTCCAAAGATAATTGAAGCTCCGGATCATGCTATGTTGCATCTATTTTCGACAATGACAATCAACCTGCTGCTGGTACTTCTAAAGCCTCCGAAATTGTTATCAATAATATTACTGTTAATAATTTGAACAGGTACGGAAGAAATCAATGTTTCTTTAGACAATACAAAAGATTCCACTTTACATTATGTCAATATAAGCAACTGTAACAACTATGTTAATAATATACACAAACAATAAATATGATGTATTTCACTTACTCTTTAAATAAAACCATTTATCGTTATATTTTACTTTGTTCGGTTCTTTTTATTAGTTGTCTACAGATTAGATATACTGCAAATTAAGGTTACGTCTATAAACGTCAAAATATACTACTGCATATTTACTAGCGCTGGTTCACCGTATCTTCTTCTTCCATAAGCGTCTGTGGTCAAAATATGAATTCCGCGCTCGGCGCGAAATTTAAATCGCTGTCAAAACAATTTTCTTTTGACAGTTACGTAATGAAGCACTTTCCGCACTAGTGTTTCTTTGCTTTCGGAAACGCACTTGGTCTGCATTCATCTACTTTCCATACGTAACCAAGGCAATTATAGTTACGTAATAACAAAGAAATCGCACAGTTGTAGGGAAAATATTTTTTTCAATAAATCGTCTCTAAATTCATTTAGAAATTTTATGCAAGAAAAGTGGAATAAATTTATGGCAAAGCCAAATCATGGTGTCACCGCAACAGGACGTATGAAACGACCAACAACTTCAGAACTTTGGAGTGAAAAATTCATGTTTTTGATAGGTGTGACATTAACGAGACGAGTGATAGTATCGAGAGTGAAGATGAACTGAATATTGCTAGTACGAGTTATGTTAACAATAGATAAAAATTATGATCCGAAAGTAACATTAAAATATATTATTCTAAAAATCATCTTATAAATTTGAGGTGCGTCTTATCGTCCGGTGTGTCTTATAGTCCGAAAAATACGGTAATTGTAACTCCGAAATACATTATTTTGATACTGCTGATGACAAAGTTATAAAAAAATGGATAGACTCTGACGCTATTTGCTTTTTGACTACATATAAAAAATATAAAGATGACTTAAAACATCCAATTAAAAGCGAAATTTAACACACAAACAAAACTAAGCAGATGTCGCTCTGAACATGCATTCCGATTTTAAATTTACCGCTAATATTTACAACTGACACTTGAGATACATCATTTATTTGGAAGTGACACGAGTTAGTTCTAGGTCAGTTTAGGGTTGAACCCAAAGTTCCCAAACAAATACGGCCTTAGTTGGCTAGTATTAAGGTGTGAAGTAATGAATTATGTATGTGCGTACGAAAGAAGGAGAAAAATGGTGAAAATGTTGACAACGCCGTACGGACAGGTACAATACAATTAATCATTATATTATTCAAGTAGGCGTAAAGCACCGAGATTTAATAATTCTCATAAAGTTTGCGTAACAATGCACTCATATTTCTCCAACACAACAAAAGCGTTCACTGATTTGTATCATTCTTATAATTACCCAACCGTAAACAAATTACCCCTTATCTGAAATCGACGCTAGTTGCATTCAGATACTAATTACCACATTCGTTCAACTTTTATTTATAGTCACAAAGAGCAATTAGATATTTTTAACCATAACAAGCTGCAAATATCAGATCCAGGGCGTTTTGTTTCTCGCGTGATAATTAACACGGCGCGTAAATTATCTGACAGACGACGTAAGTCGATGATAACACTGCAAAGGAATGATTTATACAATAGTTTCTCATATTGTTATAAATAAGCGTATAATATATGATAGTCTATGTTGCAAGCAATGTTCCAGAAATGTCAGCGTACGAGTGTGTGTAATGGGAGTAAACGGGAATAAGAAGAGATATAAACACATGTAATTAACGAGATTGTGGGATATCATCATGGGCGGACGTCGCCGAGGGCACCTCGCTACCAGTGTCGGCGGCGTAGGGGATATTACGAGGATGATGTGTGAACTTAAAGACTGATAATAATTACTCATTAGAATTATGTTGAGTAGCCGGAGGCCATGGTAATTCAGAGACAATTTTATTTTTCGATACATGGAAATATGTAAATAGGCGAGTAATTAAAAAGAAATTGTAGGCAATTACATAAATTATACAACTATTTTGCAGACGAAAGATAACCACTTAAGTAGTAAATTGCTTGTAACACGAAAAATACTAAGCAAAGAATTATCTTATTAAAAATGGTGTAATAGAGGAATTGCAACACCGCTTTTAATTCTGCAACGAAATACTGCAGGTGCTACCGCGGGATATATTTATATATTTACCTAAGACTTACCATTTTGGACGACTTGTACTGTGTATTCAAATTAATAAATTATGTTCTAAATACGAAATAATGAATATACTAGTAGCTACGTTTATGGAACTAAACTGCTATTTTATTACGTACCAAGATGCTTAAAACATAACTTTTTAAATATCAGTTTAAGTATCATGTGTTTCTTCCAGAATAAATTACTCTCCACAAGAAGAATATTAGCTATACCTTTATATCGAATGGCCTTTATTGTTTATTGACTTCTGATATTTATTTTACTTTTAACTATCCTAATATAATAATTGATGATTTCACATTTCATTTATCAATTAATTAATGAATGCAATAACTTTTTTTCGTAATAGATACACGATTTATTAATATTAATCTCACTTCTGACACCATTTTTTGTTTGTTTTAATTTCGACATAAATACAGACATACATTCATACTTAAAACTATGCTATAATTCATGAAATAGGATAACACGAACCTTTGACATATTCACTCATATTTATCATTCCTTTTTTGTACGATTTAATTGGGACAAGAGAGCATGATCTCTGTAAAGGACTGTTACAAGTCCATGATTATAGCACCCAAACACACACAAAGGATGTTGTTCTAAGGCTGTTTTACACCTTCCAGATCAGAGATCCTTCACTCCATTGAAGGAATGATGGACAGCATGAAATAATAAACTAGTTTCAGCGGAAATTGATCCCAATAACGCATAACTGGTTTCCTGACTATGACGGGTTGTTTCAACAACCCCTCCTATTCTGTAACTCGATCATTATCTGGTAACGATCAATAAGTTAATGACAACCCTTATTTCTTACAATATATTTGCAAGATTACCATAATTTTGACATTTTGTGGCCAAAATAATTTATTCTGTTAAACTATTTTACTTTTATGCTTCGTACAAAACTGTCAGTATACAAAAATATTACTTTCAATCACACTTTTTACGAAACTGTTAGTAAACTGTCATTAAATTAATTTTTATAATAACAGCAAAGTATAAGTCCATGAATATAATATAAAAATGCTAGGGTAAATTCTTATGGTCTCAGAACATCAAAATTGTGATGATCTGTATAATAACGATGAAAAATAAACATTATCATTAACACAACTCTAAGCTCACCAAGTACTTCTTCGCCCTCGTCTTCACCAAAGAAAATTTGACAGTGTTGAACTGGCCTGAGAATTCACTTGACTTGAACCCTATAGAAAATTTGATCCGCAATATGGATTGCTCCACAAAAAATTACAATCATCGAGGGTCATCAAAGTCTGGTATCGAGACTAAAAAATGAAGGAAATGTGCGGAAAACTCGTTGATTTGATGGCTAACGAAGTAATAAAAGCGAATGGAGGTCACAATTCTTATTACAATGTAAAAGAAATAAATAAATGTTTGCATTAAAACTTTGTCTTTAATTTTCCTGTTAGACCCAACTAATTTGCACAGTACTGTAAGCTTGGTTTATTCTTTACAATCGGAAACCTTCAATCATATTCATCCATTTATTCTTAGGTCGTTCACTAAATCTTTCACCCTCAATTTAACCAATCTTCCATTCGATAAACGTTCCACGTGCCCAAACCATCTCAGCCGATTAAAGGCCATTTTTCAATCACCGGTTAAATAAATTAAATAAATTAATATTTCAAAACGTCTTTTCTATCCATTATTGGGTGGGACTCTACCTAGCAATTTCGGTAAGTGATATATTTATGCGTGTGACGTACAGTTACCAGCCGTCAAATCACGGCCCCTAAAGACGTTAGTAGTGGAGGGAGAGCCACATGAGTAATTTCAATGTAGTGAAAATTTTTGTTGATTGTGGGAATCCAGGGTTCTCAGGATCCATAGGTCAACTCGATACCACTAAGGGCCAGTTTTTCAATCACTGATTAATGTTAATAATGGAAAGTATGGCTACCATTATTATTTAATCATGATTAACGTCAATCGAGAATAAACCGGTGATTGAAAAACTGGCCCTTACCCTATTTATGTTAATTATGATTAAATAGTAATGGAATCTATGGTTTGATTGAAACACTGTCCTTAAACCCATTCTTATAACAACATTCTTCTTATGCTGGGTTGCAAGAAAAAATAAAGAACTCTTTAGTTAAAGAATTGTTTATCTAGCAACAGTATCAATAGCGATTTTCTGAAATTTATTGAACCGTTAGTTGCTAATGAACCGATAAAACTTTCATTGTAATCCAGCATCAATCTCACACTCATCACACCAATCTCTTCTTGTGTACCCCGCAAATAACTCATTTCCACAACAATTATACACCATTCGAGATTCCTCATCCATACGTAGATATTAGTTATTATTTCAAATATTTAAAAATATTTCAATTAACGATAAAAAATTACATTTTAGTTGTAATAAAATGAAACACAATGGTTACAGAATAAGTCTTTAGTTGGAAGTTTGTTGTTTCATTCCAGGTTCGCAGAACGTACACGCTTGCTAGTCACATTGATCAAGCAACGTAACAACATACCCACAACGCAACACATAACAATAGACAGCTGCATTCCTGAGAAGGCCGTTTCGCCAGCATGTAACGCAAGAGCGCACACAGCACACTACATCCTCACATTGCAGCGAGAGGCACGAGCAAAAAGTCCTCCTCCGTGCGATTATCTCCCATCTTCATCCGCAGTTCAAGCCCCGTGGGTGCCGAGCTATTAAAACCGTGCCTCGGCGGCTCTATCAGGGCGTAACGTAGCTAAGCAACGCACGCGAAAAATGCTCATCGCAACAATCGAAATATTAAAAATCCGACGTAACAATAATTGGATTCCAAACAGACGATGCTACGGATTTTTATGTGAGGGTTTAATAGCTTCGAGAACTTGCGCTTTCGTGAGCGGTCAAACGAAACGGACTTTTTTCAGAGTTTTGTTCTTGTTATTTTATAAACTGGTTGTTCGTTTGCTTAGGGCTGATGTTATAGAAAATATTTTTAGGAAAGGACAATGGATCCTAGTTAATGTTAGAGCTTCTTCAAGATCAAATGATCATGTTATTAAATGCAATGCACAAGAGACTATATTAACTTTACAAAAATCTTCTAGTATTTCAGTATTTCGCATTAGGCTATTCCACAAAAATTTATTTATTTTATATGTGAATTTTCTCGTACAAACATAATTTTTCCTTGTTTTTATTATTTTGTTGTAAAGTTCCTACCAAGGAAGAAAAAAAAAAGATTTATTAGTTAATCGTGACGAAGCTAACTTTAGATGACAAATATAACATTCATATTAAGAGAGAAATCATAATAATGAGGAAAAAGGCTTTCTTTCTTTGAAAGAGACAGCTATACTTTGACAAGAGCGCGAAACATCTCACGGAACTAAGTTCACTCTTGTCAACACTTGTTTTTGCCGGTTTTATGGCTCGTTTCCATGCACCCGTCCGTCGCGAAATTTGATTGGTTGAATTTGAATAATTGAAAAGGGCGCGAAGCTACTTGCAGTGACGGACAGAGTTCGTCTACTCTCTACTCCTTGTAGTGTGACCTTGATGACGGAAGCATCTCTCTCATATAATATGAGATAGCACTAGTGACAAATGTCAAATACCGCGTATTTACGGCTTGGTTAATTATTTTATATTATCTACATATGTCTTTTGTAAATATATTTTAATTTTAAAGAAATACTTTGCATTTGGTTAATGATTATTATAAATTTATAGGTAAAATTTTGTTAACGATGCGGGAACAATTCATTTGCTGCTTTTTAACATATTTGAAATATAAATATGAAATAATAAATATATTATTAGCCGACATTTTTTAGGTTATAACTAAACAAAAAGACGGATGCATGTGAACGCCTATATTTTCGTCCGTCGTGTAGTGTGCAGCGCTTTATCCACTGCAACGGACGCGACGGATGCATGGAAACAAGCCATTACTTATATTATACGAAATTTGTGAAGAACTATATTATATTAATCACGTTCCAACTGTAAATATACAGGTAATAATAATAATTATTATTATTCTACAAACTGAAGATGTAAACATGTATGTAAATTTTTCAGATTTTTATGTACTAGGTCACTGTGCTATTCTAACATTTATTATTTTAATTTTTGTTGTAATTAATAGTATATTACGTACCATGAACTGTAAGTCACAGTTTTTAGATCAAGAATGTAGTTTGGGAAATCGGGGCCCGAAGGGTCGAGATTTCCCATACATTGACGACCTAAAAAAATCACTTACAGTTCGAGCATAGTAAGTTATTTTTTATAATACTTGCACAAAAAGAAGGAAAAGAAAAATAGGTTTCAAAATTAACAGCTTTCAATTTGTTGTCAAAATAAACAGGACCTTGATATGTAATATTTACTTATCCACGGTGGATAGTAAATAAATATTATAGTCCTGATGTAACCATGAAAACCACTGTGCAATAAAAGTTCCACTTACTGTGTTCAAATTTTGTCATTAATAGCCAACTTACAGTACAAGTATTGTAAAAATATTATTTCCCCTGAATTTGCCATCTCGGTACTCATGCGTACATTGCCTCACATTGTGAAGTTGCAGTTTCCTAGTGCTACCTACGTCACAAGAACATCAATGGCGAACGTTTCGAATAATTCACTTTTTAATATAATATTTTAGATATTAAGACGTTACTTTTGATCATTTTTTTTTGCATTATTGTAACATATTTACAACTAAAATTGATATGCGTTAAGTATTTATTTAAACGTCGTACTGTTGGAATACCATATTATACTTTAATCATATTTCTATCCGCGTTCTACAAGATACGTAACGGTTAAATACAACATTATCTTTTGATCTGTTTGTTTTGATATTGTTCTGTCTAGTCTGTATTTAGAAATAGAAAATATTAGCGTCATAGTGGGCGATGTTGAAAAGTACCAGTGGCTATCGCGAAAAGGGTGCGGTTTCTTAAAGCAATTTACCGAGTTACATAAATTTGAAACACTCGATCTTGATTATTTCCTAGAAGCAGTTGCAACGTTCGGCATAGATTTGATACCGTTTTTGCTTGTTTTTAATTTATATCTGGATGTAATTAAAGGTTTCGGAAAATGATGCAATAGAAATAAAACGCTTTATTAATTGCATCGTCAATAATTTATAATTGAAGTAGAAAGGTCGATTATAAGCATTCCATCTATACTATATTTTATTGTATGCACCTGTCAATTATTTCGATGTAATCATTAATCATTATTTTCCTACGGATCATTTTTAATTAGAGCTATTATATTTTACTGTGGAGTCACAAGACTTTGCTCCCATCATCTTTCGAGAATCCAATGTTATCTAATAAATAAATAAATAAAATTTAGTCAGCACCATTTCACTGCTAGATGTAGGGATTTAGTTTTTAATCGTGTACAAATTTATCTCACTATTTTGTTTTCTCTACTTAGCACGAATCTTCACTTCCTTACTTCGTTAATGTTTTCACTACGATACCGTCCCACTTTTCTCTTGGTGATTCTCTTCCTCTCCTCTTTCTTATTTTGGCAGTCCAAACTTTGTTCGTAGGTCTCTTATCGTCCATCACCACCAGTTGTCCCCACCAGCTCAACTATCATTCCTCTATGTATTCTATTATTCATTTCGTTCCTAGTTCTTCAACTAAGTACATATTTGTTTCTTATTTTATTTAATATCGTTACCCCTTTGACTCTTCTGAAGTATTTCATTTCTAATGTTTGTATGCATAAGAACATAACAAGCGAAATAATCAATTTAGTCAAAATTCATTTTTATCATTTTATGGGATGTATTTATAGTCAGATAATTACGAGGGCGTATTTTTATGTTATCCTTCAAGCTATGAAACAAAAACATTTATCATTAAAAAAAATTATTTATCGACGAAAATTTCTGCTACACTTATACAAATTCCTTGGCCAACTCTGCAAAAATTGTATAACAGCTTTTCTGAGTGCTCATCGGAAAAAAATCGGTTTGTCCTGAGACATTTTTTTAACTTTTTAATTAAAAAAAAGTCTGAAGACACTAAATCAGGGCTATAAATCCAGTCATTGGTTTGTTGCTGAACTTCATTTGCTTTCTGAATCCGAGAATAATCAAGACTCATTTTATCAACAAATAAACCTTTACAATTCTTTATAAACCTCACAAATTAAATACAATTTCGCACATGTACTTCTAAATGTCATAGCCATCTGATAATAATTTGTTTGACATTAATGCTTTTTTTGTTTTATGGCTAGATAGATAACATAAAAATACGCCCTCGTAGATCGTCTTCATGAAGATATAAATTAGCTGCCTATGACTATATGAACACAATGTCTATTACTATTTTGTGAACTGTTTCCTAGTAAGCAGATTCAGTAGTAATAGTAAATGTAAATATATCGCAAGACCGCCTTAAGTATGCGCATAATGCGTAAATTACGTCGATAATCCTTACCAGCAACTAACAAAACCAGAGCATGATTTGCAACGAAATCGAAAGCAAAAGTTCAACCGACCACACCTAGAATACCAATTCAACCGAAAGATGATCTAACACATCCATACACTTCCAACTTTCATTAGATGCGTGCTCCAAATAACAACCAAGCAAGTCATGCACAGTTTCGTTGTAACCCGCACTTCAAAGTGGCGCTTCGATCGCAATCGCGTTGAGATCACGATTCGTGAAAGTGGGAAGTCGTAGGAGACATTATTATCATCCGTGACTTCGACATCGTTACAAATGTAAAGCACGGACGTTGTAAAAGTCATACAGATGTAAATAAGAACGGTTCATAGCGTGAAATGAAGTAGAGCAATCAGCAGAAGCCGGCATGACATTTGCAAGAAATGAAATGAGAATTATGTCTATACGGAACTGTCCATATGGGCTTTGTACCGTTACAAATGATCTTTATATGTTTGTTCTCAAGTTCTCTTGCTGATAGGTAAAGTTCTGACGACATAAACTAGATCTCGTTTTGAGAACTTGAGCTCGTTACGACTGCAAAGTTTGCATCGATTTATGGCTTCTTTGAAGCTGTTATTATTTTATTGGAAACATGTTTTTAGAACAAAAGCCTAACTGTTTATCGCATTAGTTATTAACCATAACTAATTTAAATTCAAACAAAATATTATAGATGCTATTAAAATTAAATTATTATTATTATTATTTCTTTTTTTGTTTCTTATTTAAGAACAAAAGTTGTTTAGAATTCCATTTCAGTTTTAACAACGCAATCACCAATTCTATTCTAGCATTTATTTTCATTTTTTAAAATCGCTGAATCATGAAATAATGAATTTTAATATATTTTCGCTTTTAAAATTTGAATTGCTGCAATGAATATTATATTGAATGATTTTGTTGAACACAACGGTGCCAAGGTCATTGCCGAATTTGTTTGTATCTTGTAGTAGAATTGACGTCACAATTTGTCTGTTATTGTGTATGTTGATAAGTGAATTAATTTGAATGTAAACTTATTTTAAAGTAAATAATAGGGTTATCGATTTTGAAAAAAATTGTCAAATGATTATTCGATCAGTCATCAGTCTCCATATTCGTATCCGAATAGTTAGAATATTCGTTAATCTCTATATTCGTTATTCGGATTTTGGAAAGATTTGGTTAATTGCAAAGCACAGTATTGTATTTATCATTTAATAATAAAATTAAAACAACAGTACGCAATTCTACACTGCACTGATATTAATGTCAATAATTATTTGATTTGGCTAATGGTTTACATTTATCTAAAATACGAGTATGTTAATTTGATAGCATGAAGTACGCATTATTTTTATAAATATAAATATAAATAAATATATCATCACGCCTTCTACCCATTACTGGGTGTGGCACTCTGCTAAAGCAGATCTCGGTAAGTGATATATTTTGCGCGTGAAGTGCGGTTACCAGTCGTCAAATCACGGCCTCCAAACATGTTAGTGGTGGAGGAGCCACAGGGATAGCTTTTTCAAATTATGAAAATTTGTCGCCTGTGGGAATCGAACCAGGGACCTCAGGATCCACAGGCCGACTTCATACCACTGTGCTAGCCATCCCATATTATTTTTATGTTTAAGGTATATACTGTTTAGATTTTTGAATTCGTTTGTTTATTAGAATGCGCAAAAAATTTGCAGCTAAACTAAATATCTAACAGGCAGATTCATAAAGCGGATTAGCGCTAACACCATTTTTAATTTCATTTTTAACTCTCTTTACAATGTACGAAACAAGTTTATTTTAACTTGAGTTAAAAAGAGAGTTAATTTGCATCATATTTAGTTCATTGAATTTAATCTGTTTTAATTTGAAACAGTTATTGATAATATTAAAAACGGTGTTAGCGCTAATCCGTTTTGTAAATCTGCCTGAAAAGTATTTATTAATATTCGGCAATCCGAACTATTCGTTCATTATTATTATTTGACTAGTCGAACCATTTGGGTTGTTTGGTTATTCGAACTATCCGGATAGCTAAAATAAAATATCCATTATGTACATATCCGAATACTCGAATATCTGGATAAAATCAACATTCCTAGTAAATAAACTGATTTATTTCTTTTTTACAGAAAATTGCATAATATTTAAGTAGAACATAACTATTAATTAAATATTACAAGACATGCAAATGGATATAATTAAATCACCATAAAATTAAATTTATAAATACTTATTTATTTTAAACAAAAAATAAATAAATTATTACAAGTTGTAAAAGTACTCATGTTTACTTTCAAATTTCCAAACAGATCACAAAACCTATCAATTCAACCTAACCTAACTTCCAGTCTCGTTCGATTACAAAGCGCACGATTATGATCACGATTATGAAACAAACCGATCCGCGCAAGTCACACATTTTCCACAGATAAAAATCACAAACATCGAAAGTTCGGATCAACAACAACAATCGAGTTTGTTTCATTGCAATCGCTGAGAAGTAAAGGGCAACTCCGCGGGTGTTGGTCGCAATTCGCGGGTAAAGTTCGACATTGTGAAATGTCCGTTGTGAATATAGCTATTAACTCTTCTTCCGTGTTACATTTACGTTTGTGTTACGTCGATGTTAAACGGGACAATAATACAATTTACGTACGTAAGGAAACGTATTTTCTATGCGGAATTATTCTCAACGGAATTATAAATTAGTTGCGTGGATGTTTATAGGTTGAAAAATGGAGAAATTTCTTGAGTTTTAGATCATATGCTGCTAATGATTTAAATTTATTGTAAGCTGTAAATGCACTTGCGTCATTATATCATTAATGATTCTTTTTTTTCCTAGAAATTTCTATAACTACAAAAACATTATTTCAGAATAATCAACAGTTAGATCTTAATTGAGTATTATTTATTTCTTATAAATAATAACAAGGAAATTGTTATATTAATGACGTCTAAAAGAAGTTTTTGTTTACTTTACCTATATCCAAGTCCAGCGATAATATTTCCGATTGTGAATTATTGTTTTGTACATACCTGTAACAAAAGAAAAACCTAATTAACAAACATTCTTCCGTACACCTACGTTATATGTTAAGCCAACGAAGTATAATTGATAAGGGCAAACCAGTGGCGGGTTATGTATTTGCACAACAGGAATTAATTCCTGTTGCAGTATAGCTTACAGCATAATAAGAAAAATTGTTGTAGTTTTCATTAGTGATATTTAAAGCATAAAGTATAAATATATTATGACGCCTTCTACCCACTACTAGGTGTAAGGGGAGCCACAGGAGTAAAGTATTCCTAGTGAGTAAAATCGCATTTTACTATATTCATTTATAACTAACAAAAATACTGTTTTCCATTAAGTACACAAAAAAGAGATTATTTAATACAAGTATAATACATAAAAATGGCCGTATTTTGTTGCTCTTTGGTGATAAAAGATTTGTAATTAGATGAGCAATTTTAAAGACATTAATAGTGTTGAGCAAAACTAAAAAAATAAATTGTACCTCAAAGATTAAAGGTAAAATTGTTTGTATAATCATATATAATTACATATTAAAATGTAGATTATATGAATATATTAACTAAAGAGAGGTCACATAAATTATTCTTAATATTTGCTATCACTGAGCCATATTTTAAAATCAAATGAGTATTTTCTAAAATTTTTGATTTTTTGTACTTCCGAATAACTCTGAAACTTATAGATTCAGTTATATCTGTTTTATTTGTCTATTTATTTATTTATTATTACACTTTCAGTAAATTTAAATGCTTTCAAAACATGAATGCTTATGAAACATTTATATAAAATAAAATGTAATAGAATAAAAATAATGTATATTGCGCAATATTAGATATCTACATAATAAGTAATATGGGATAATGGCTCAGTGGTATCAAGTCGGCCTGTGGTTCCTAAGAACCCTGATTCGATCCCCACAGCCGACAAAAGATTTTCACCAATTTAAAATTACCCTTGTGGCTCTCCCACTACTAACATCTTTGGGGGCCGTGATTTGACGGTTGGTAACCGCACTTCACGTGCATAAATATATCACTTACCGAGATCTGCTTCGGCATAGTGCCACACCCAGTAATGAGTAAAAGACGTGATGATATATTTATTTATTTATTTATTTTATTTATTTATAATAAGTGATTTGTAAATATAGTTCATATAATTTTATTTTATAATAAAAAATAAATATATCATCACGCTTTCAGCCCATTACTGAGTGTGGCAATCTGCCGAAGCAGATCTCGATAAGTGATATATTTTGCGCGTGAAGTGCGGTTACCAGTCGTCAAATCACGGCCCCCAAAGATATTAGTGGTGGAGGAGCCACAGGGCTAGTTTTTGAAATTATGAAAATTGTTTGTCGCCTGTGGGAATTGAACCAGGGTTCTCAGGATCCACAGGCCGACTTCATACCACTAAGCTAGCCACCCCATATAATTTATAATTCACGTGATTACCAAATAATTAAATTTGCTTTCAAACCAGTGGTACAAAAAGTATAAACTTCAAATAAAGGGTATTTATTTTGCAAATTTCAAAAAAATATGTTTATTCTATAATCAGTAATATTAAATTACATAATCCATTAAAGTTTCGTGCATAGGCAAAGAAACATCCAGTATGACTTACCGCAAACAGATACAACACGAGTTCCATATCCAGTAATGGATAAAAGGAGTGATGATATATTTTATTTATTTTAGTACCATGAACAACGTCAAAAATGGCGGCGATTTGTTTACATTCTGATAATCTGTCTCTGTTTTCTATCTTGTGACGTCAAATGAATGTAAGTTTTCAATATTTCCGCATTAAAAATGATGCAAATCGCGCCCATGCAAACCGATAAACCCACTTACTACATGAAAACTCTGTAACAAAACTTCGCTTCCGTAAGTTTGTAACAATTTAGCCCAGCATATTAGAATGACAAATTTACGGGGTCACATGCATAATAATAAATAAACTCATAAATAACAAGATAACATTGTTTAAAGTGGGAAATCCAGAGTACATGTATCAGGCAACGCTGTACAGAACGCGCATGTGCGCCAGATAACAAACACATAGTAATCGGTAATAAATTTTCATGTGTATTACAAACAAGAGCCTAACGCATGAGAATAGAAACAGAATTAACCCGGCAGCTAGCGTGACATACATTAGCCACGGCGACTACTTATTATCTACAATTTTTAAGTCGGGGAAAGATATACTGGCCTTGTGTAAACATTCAAAATTATTTCAAGCTGGGATTTGGAAGTTTCAATTCTGAACTCATAAAAATTGTATTTTTACATTTTTCATAGGGTTAAAATTTGTTTAAGAATTTGAACATAAACACTGATCCATATCATAATTTTAAAAGAACGCTGGTGTTAAGATATATTATTTTATTTTAACAGATAATGTTTTTTTAAAAAAAAAACATAGTTTTGCAGATTTTTTAAAAATATTTTTATTTTGTACTGGAACTAAAAATAAATTTTTGTTTCCATATATGAAATGATAAATTAGGCATCATTATGTTACTACTGAGTAGTAGTACATAAATTAATTAATTAATGGGATGGCTAGCTCAGTGGTATGAAGTCGGCCTGTGGATCCTGAGAACCCTGGTTCGATTCCCACAGGCGACAAACAATTTTTATAATTTCAAAAGCTTCTCCTGTGGCTCCTCCACCACTAACATCATTGCGGGCCGTGATTTGACGACTGGTAACCGCAGTTCACGCGCAAAATATATCACTTATCGAGATCTGCTTCGGCAGAGTGCCACACTCAGTAATGGGTAGAAGGCGTGATGATATATTTATTTATTTATTTATACTACTGACATAATTTTCTTGTGTAAATTGATGTAATATGAAAATACTAATAACAAAAAAAATGCAGACATTTCATAAAAACCAAGGACGTTGAAAGGAGGGGATATGGCAAGACGATACTGTAGCATTGTTTGAAGTGAGGCTTGGGCAAGGGAAAGAGACAACAATAATTCTTCTGCACCGTGCTTAGCCAAATTTCTTCTTCTTTCAAATATTTTGAATTTTTGTGTAAGAAAAGTGACGTTTAGACGTTGTCAGGGAGCGTTGTTTTATGTAAACATAACCAAGAAGTGTCATTTGTGTTTCAATTTTTGTGTTGTATGGAATTGGACATAATTTTTGTGGATAAAATGATAACAAAGTGTTTATAATTTCAGTTTCCTTGTAAAAATGTATAATCTTTTAGAGAGAATGATTCTGTTCTGTCTATTTAAATTTCAAATCTCTTTATGACACATGTCAATCAATAGCAGGCTAAGCACGGTAGAGAAAATAATACTTCTGTCTCTGTCAATCTGCCGAGCCTCACAGTCTTGACTTGAATGCCATATCCTCTCCTTTCAACGTCCTTGATAAAAACTCGCTGTACTTATAAACTAATTGTTGAACGAGGCCGTAGGCAGAGTATGATCATCCACCGAGTATTTTACAATACATTACAATACGTATATCATACAATGTTTTACCAAATTTCATGATACGAGAAAAATTATTGCAAAATGGACATTTTGACATTCGTGAATAGATTGATTAAATTTTCAGCAAAATCTAGTTTTCGTTGTTTGTTTTACCGTCAAAATTTATTATTGCACTTGTATCGTAATAGAACTCATTACGCCACATTTTTTTAGTATTGTAATATTGATATTAAGTTATAAAATTAGCTAAAAGAAGATTTCTGCAAAAAAACTAAAATTGAATTCGATTCAATGTCTTGATCTTAACTAGATATGAGTAATTGGCTTAAAGACATATTATTTTAATTCTGAAATTGAGCCAAATCATGATTTTAAGTCTACAGGAAGGTTAAGGACTTAACTATTGCTAAAAATATTATAAATCTTATGAAATACAGTATGTGATTGATAAAAAAATTCACGTACTTCCTGTTTTATCATACTATACTACCCACACCCGAGCGATTAAGATTCTTATCTCTGGTTATCTATAACTTTACATACTTGAGAATTATAAAAGGCAAGGTCGTTGAAATAATTGCACACACCTTTGATATGGTCTTAGTGTTTATCTGTAAGTATGTAGCATTACAGCCACGTATCTGTATCACGTGGTTCGAATATTTCCACTAGAAGATTTTTATATTTTTCTCATGTCAGTAAAGACTGCGCATGTAATATGTAACATGTAATGATGACGTAACTGATTGGTAAATGTAGATGCCGGAATCTGTGTGTGAGAATGTGATTGCATTGTATTTTAATCGATTTTCTAGTTCGTTGAGATGTAAGTTTGTGTTTGTTTTTTTCAAACAGTGTTATGATTTATGACTGATACACATTTTAATCATTATTATCTGCTTAATTTACAAAGGGAAATTTATTGCAAAAATGAGTTGTCGACATTTCGTTAACTGAATAGCCAAAAGTTAAACTTGATTTACTTGCGTTGAGAAAGGATACTCTAAAGAAAGACGCAATATAAGTGACAATAAAAAAAGAAGGTAAAAGAGGCAGCAGGAGGAGGAAGAAGATAGTAGACGACCTGGAAGAAGAAAGAAGTTAGGTAGAAATGAAGAGGCTGACCAATTGCATAGTCAAAAGTTAAATTTGATTTACTTGCGTTGAGAAAGGATCTAAAGAAAGACGCAATAGAAGGGACAATAAAAGAAGAAGGTAAAAGAAGCAGGAGGAGGAGGAAGAAGCTGGTAGACGACCTGAAAGAAGAAAGAAGTTAGGTAGAAATGAAGAGGCTGGTTATGAGTAGAAGAAGATGGAAAAGGCATTTAGGACCTGCGTCAAGCATTGATGCAACTATTGATGATGTTTTATTGTCAAAACGCAGAATCCACCCATATGTCAATAGCCAATATTTAAAAGGAGGATAAAAATAATATGAAAAACAATATAATGAAAAAATGGACTAAAGCAATCTTAGGGTCAAATTCATAGTCGTGACTCACCCTCACCTCATTCTCATCTCACACTTAAAATCGAAGTAACTACGGCAACTAACTCAAATTGTGCAAATTCTAGAGTTACTTCGACTTTGAGAGTGAGGTGAGGATGAGAAGAGAGTGAGTGACGACTGTGAATTTGGCCCTTAAATACTGAAATGAAATGAATAACGTTGTCTGTATTATGTTTGTATACTAAGGGCCAATATTTTCACCTCCAGGTAAGCAATTTGAAAATCTATCTATTCATTTAACTGGTAGATAGTCATTTGGTCCTAAATGTAAAAGTACCCACTTTTATCAACAATTGTTGTTTGAAAATCAGTACAACTAATTTAACGGATCCTAAATTAGATAAATAGGTAATTATTAATGGGGTAAGTGGCTCAGTGGTATCGAGTCCACCAGTGGATTTGAGAAGTCGGGTTCGATTTCCACAGCCGACAAACAATTTTCATCACTCTACTAACATCTTTGAGGGCTGTGATTTAACGACTGGTAACCGCACTTCACGCGCATAAATATATCACTTATCGAGATCTATTACAGCAGAGTGCCACACTCAGTAATGGGTAAATGGCGTAATGATATATTTATTTAAATTAGATAAAATGCGTAAAGTATTTATTTATCTATTTTTATGATGAATATGGTATTTAAAATTTATAATATTGATTGACCCAATTTCAATCTCATACAAGTTTTGCAAAATAGAAGAAAAGGGTGAGAACATGCAAGGTATTTGGGGCAGTATTTGGATAATTAAGTCAACTTGGTCGGTCTCCAAATGACATCTTTCTACTCTCCGCCCGTCTTCCGGGAGCAACACGCGCATGTTCAAACGCACTGAGAAGTGACACAATTGTTACATAACATCACGGGGTCAAACATTCATATGAGTGCGAGTTTATAATTAACGCGCATACAAAATTACAACTCATTCTATTATTCTCTCGCAGCGTGCGTCTGTGTGTGAGTGTATGTGTCAAGAGTGCTCTTAAATAGTAAACGAACCCTATTAAGTGGGCTGCAGACTTCAGCGGATGTGGCTAATTTCGTGCAAGTGGACACGTAATTACAACACTCCGTTACACTTCGTTTTACTCCAACGATCAATTAATTGACAGATATATATTATTATTACTACTTTTCATTTTTATGAGGTCTACGAATATATCCACCAAACGATTGCATCGTTCAGCTACGATTTTCAAAAATATTTCAGATTAAAAATCATTCCTCTATCTTCTCTAGCTTTGGTAACTGCAGATTAATATGCAAATAAATATGTAATTTACCAAAACCTGCCACTAGTTTTTATACTCAAAACTCGAAAGTATAAATAAAAGACTTGCATCTTTTGAAGTAGAAGTGTAGTTATACAAATTAAAAAAATATATATATCATCACGCCTTCTACCCATTACTGGGTGTGGCACTCTGTCGAAGCAGATCTCGTTAAGTGATATATTTTTGCGCGTGAAGTGCGGTTGCCAGTCGTCAAATCACAGCCCCCAAAGATATTAGTGGTGGAAGAGCCACAGGGGTAGTTTTTGAAATTATGAAAATTGTTTGTCGCCTGTGGGAATCGAACCAGGGTTCTCAGGATCCACAGACCGACTTCATACCACTAGATGTGTCGATTTTGGGTACTTATAGAGTACATTATTGTATTTAATATTTAATAATAAAATTAGAACAACAGTACATAATTCTACATTGCAATTATATGAATGTGTATTATTATTTGATTTGGCTAATTGTTTGCATTTACCTAAAATACGAGTATGTTGAATCTGACAATATGAAGTACGCATGATTTTAATGTTTCATGTGTTTACTGTTTAGATTTTTGAATTCATTTGTTTATTATAATGTGCTAAAATGTTGCAGCTGAACTAAATATCAAAATAAATATATCATCACACCTTATACCCATTACTGGGTGTGGCACTCTGCCGAAGCAGATCTTGGTAAGTGACATATTTATGCGCGTGAAATGCGGTTACCAGCCGTCAAATCACGGTTACCAGCCGCCAAATCACGGTCCCCAAAGATGTTAGTGGTGAGGGAACCACAGGAGTAATTTTAAATTGGTGAAAATGTTTGTCGGCTGTGGGGATCGAACCAGAGTTCTTAGGATCCACAGACCGACTTGATACCACTTAGCCACTACCTCCTAAAGTATTTATTAAGAATTATTCGGTAATCCAAACTATTCGTTCATTATTATTATTTGACTACTCGGTCTCATTCGCTATTTGAATATTTGAACTATTCGGGCTATTCGGTTCAGATAGCCGAGCTATTCGGATGTTAGAACTATTCGGATAGCTGAACTATCCAGATAGCCAAAACCGAATATCCATCATGTAAATTTCCGAATATCCGGATAAAATCAATGTATTGGCAATCTTCATTTTGGCTCCTAAATCATGCTCAACTAGTAGAAAGCATTTATAACCCTTAAATGTTTGACGAGGGCTGATTCTTTGATGAGTGCGACGAGTGAATGTTTTATTAATGATTTTAGGGTTCGTGCTACCCCATTTGTTGGGATATAGCGTGAAGATATGTATGTATGTATGTATGTAATACTTAAATAACTATGATTTGCAATCTTCAAGAGGCGAACGATATAAACTTTTGGAATGTAGTTCCATCCATTGTTATAATTTTTATCGAAATCACTGGGTATACAATTTTCCTAAGTATTGCTACTATTTAGCTTTATTTTATTTGTAAAATGGTTAATATATTAGTATAATTCAGGTTAAAATCACTTCTATTATGATATTTGTTATAAAATGTTATCGCTGGAAGTAATGAAAGCACCAGATGCGTTATCTAGGTACAACAATTTAAACGTACAATCGTACACATTGGCCTAGTCTGATTAGAAACTCTGTAATTTCATAACGCAGGTGACAATCAAAAGAAAAGTCCGTTTTCTCATTTACATTGTATGTGCATCACATTGTTTTGTTTAAATGCATTCACAAAGCAAGCTGTGCTCTTTTATCACAATTCCTTCCTTTATGTAGAGCAATGCAGATTTTACCGAACGCATGCGACTTTATTTTTATAAAATAGAACAATATAAATGCAAATTATTGTTGTAGGAGGCCGCGAAAGCACCCACTGATAAAATATCATAATAACTATTTGTTTACATTTGGTGAAACTTGTCCAAGTGCCTTGTTATGGTTACAAAAATATTTTAACACGTGTTATAATTATTGTGCTACTTTGCATTTCTACTAGAACCTAATGTGGCATTTTTTTCTAAAATAAATATTTGGTAATCTTAAGCTACGTTTCGACATCTTAACATAGTCTCTGTTTTAGTCTTTGTTTTTGGTTTTTTGTTTCTGTTTATGTCTGAAAAATTCCAGCCGTTTCCAGCTCTTAAGGTAGTACTAGAGTGACGGTGACACCATCGGTTGTCGAGTGGCGAAACTGACGCTCAAAAAAATATAAAAATTGAATAAAATAAGTGTTTTATACCTATTATGGTTTGAATATCATGAATTGTTAACAGGTTGTTGGTCTAGTGAATTTTCAAATACCGTACCACCCGTGTGGTGTTGCTATTATAAATTGGGATTCTTAATTTTTCGTTAAAAACAAGGCTTTGCATGGCTATATATCCATTACTAAACGATAAAAAACTTTCTCCTTCTGATACAATATACATGGATAGTTCTAGAACATTATACTAGTTTTTCAAATGAAACTGCAAAATTTTAGAGGTACACAAACCAAATATGTGCGATTCTGAGTGATGATTGCCATAAGCCCCGTGTATAAGATCTCAACTTTACAAGCGAATATATTTGTTCACAGATGATGAATGTGTTTCATATTTTAACAGGATGCGTATGCCTATCCAATGTTTACGTGCGCCAAATTTCATTCTATCTGCAAAAAAAATTTTCACGCTAGTACTACCTTAACATAAACATAACCTTCATTTATTATTCTAGAAAAGGTTTGTTCACTTAAATTAGAAAAAAATTGTATAAAACTATTTGAAATACTTTAAAAATTATATAAAATTATTAATAAGGAATAGTAATTACTATTAAAATGAAGCACTAGTTTAATTAAATTATACAATTCCAAAACAATTTACAAAAATTGAGACATTTTTCTAGTGAACAAACCAAAATATTTCAAGTATAGTAATTTAAATTTCAAAATTGATTATTATATTATTAAAATATGAATAAATTGCAATTATACTTATAAAACCAAAGAAAAGAAATAAATTTTAAAATAACAGCGACCAAATAATTTCTTTTTAACATGTTAGTTTTGCTGTTGCTATTAATCTAGTAATTTTTATTTTTGTCACAGTTGTAATTGTTACTATTTTTATTCTATTGTCTATATTTATCGTATTCCCAACACAAACCTAATGACATTTGATAAATACGGCATAGAATTGACAGCATAACAAGAGATAGCATTACCGCAGCTAACTCTCTCTTATAGAACAGCGACGAAAGACTATGTCGAAAGTATGAAGTCTGCAAACTTTGTGTTTATTCGCAGCGACAATGACAGCGACTAAGACTAAAACAGTAGCTGGAAACGCTCAGCTGTATTCACATATGACAAACTCTCAAGGTTATGTCAAAAAACTAAAACTAACACTATGTTAAGAGGTGGAAACAAGGCAGGTACAAATGAATAAGTTAGCATAAAATATGACAGTCATTAATAAAATGAAAAGTAAAGTTAGTATGTCATTCGGCTTTGTAATTTAAATCGAAGACTATCTGCCTACTTTGTTTAAACAAAAACACGATGTAGGTAGAGAGAACAATCAACATGCATTTAAATATTCATTTTCATTTGGTTCTTGAGAATTTCGTTTAGTGAAAACATTTAACCTGAAAATAGTAATACATTTTTAATATCTCCGACAAAGAAAAATAGCACAGCGTAGTACGAGAAGTCCATATAACACGTCTCCCGAAGGCGTGAATGAATTAACTCCAAAGTCGTAAACAATATCTATAGTGAAAATACGAAATAAATAAAAAAAGCGAAAAGAAATAATAATAATCAACGCTATTAGAAAGTTAATTCGGAACTGATGATTTTTCACAACAGACTCAAAAGAGAAAAAACAAAAAGGAAACTAGTACATCACTTAGTCTTGTCAAATGTTATCGACAGCGACGGTGTTCTCATTAGATCGTTTAGCTAAAACTGTAGCATTGATACCTTTAGAAATTTAGACCATTTTGGATCGTAAATAATTTTAGATAATTATAAATAAGAATAGAAAACTAACAAATTAATATGAACAAGAATGGAATGTGAAACAATTAAGTTAGATACTGTTCTTTTTTTGTATGCTCAGAGAACAAAATAAGAATAAAAAACGTAGTACATTAGTTTGTTGTTTTCAGTGTTATCCCAACTGCCTCTAATGCTATTAAGTCATCTTACCGTAACTGTGCAATTTTTCACAAGAGTTGAAAACAGGAAAAAAACTAAAATTAAGAGCTCTTTAGAAGTTAAGACAATACATAGCATTAGATTGTATATTTCTAGACTTTAGAGTAGATTCTAGTGTATTAAATTTGTGTGAGTGTATAAAATTTTTCTTGTATCTTACTCTTTACTATCGGAACAAACCAGAACAATGTTTCAGTTCGTAAAATAATTTTTCTTTTTATTATTATTATTATCATTCAGAACTGTACGTTTTCTTTTGGAATTTGGAACTTATATTTTTATTGTTTTTATTTGATTGATTATTTTTTGACGTTTCACAAAACGCTTCATTGTATATGTACGTGTCTGCGTTTTAACCAATCCTGTCATTATTATACGGAGAATAATACTCTTGTGATTATTCCCGGGAATAATCTCTGTAGATGCTTTTTTGTTTGTAACAAATGATAGGTAGTTGTCAAATAATTATTTAAAACTGTCAACGCGTCAAGTAAAATGAGTGAAAAAAATCGATTTAGTTCAGATACAGAAATACACGAAGAAATTTTGGAAACAACTTCCAAGAATACATTAGTAAGTAATCAATCGATATGGACCCAGTTCAAAATCTTTTAAGTTGAATGAATTGATCTGAAAAGCTAAGTCAAAAAATAATTTAATTAAATATAAGTCGAGAGTTGGATAAATTACAAAATAATTCTCCAGTACCTTTTTCAAACTTGTTGCCATTTGGCAATAGCCACTCAAGCCCTACGGGCTTTCGTGACTATTGCCTGGCAACAAGTTTTCGAAAGGTCTGTCAAATAATTTTCAATTTATTCTCACTCTCTTGTTATATTATTAATGAAAATAAATTTGTTTAAAAATAAAATAAATGAAGAGTATCATAGGGTTAATTTAATGTAAAGTTTCTTGGTTCCGGAAATTGAACTTGGATTCTCAAATTCACAAGCCGACATATCGACATTACACTAATCTTGTTTATTATTATTATTATTTGTTCACTAGTATTTCAAATAGGATATTATTTACCAAGGGACTAAAGTGCATAATTTAATCCTGAGGATGAAGTTTATTTCACAACTCTTCAGTCTTCGAAAAGTGCGAAAGGTATTTTAGTCGCACAATAATTCTGTAAGTGGCGTTCCCGCTTTATAAAATTTTCCTTTTCGAGTCCTGATTTACTCACATCTATGCAACGCCTCATTGAATCGTTGGCAATTATTTCACAGTAAAAATATGTCATGTATCGCGATCTGCAACTGCAGAAATGACAACGGGAGAATTGAGTTGAAAACCAAATTAATTTATTTTAAACTAGCTATTACCCGCGACTTCGTTCGCGTGGTCTACAATTTAATGCGAGTACCCGGCATGCGTTGCATTGCAAATCGAAGAAAGTGTTTGTGTACAGCTGTCCATGTGAGAAGCATGGATTTTCCAATTTTAGTCCACACAATTGTAGCGATTCTCCCTGTGCTTTGTTGATGGTCATTGCAAATGCGAGTCGTACCAGAAACTGCAAACGTCAGAATTCGAATGGCATAGGACAGAAGCTTTATTATACCTATATGTTAAGATTGGTTCCCGTCTATGTCTATAACAAATTTGAATCAAATCAGTGCAGTACTTTCCAGGATAGCTATCGGCCATTTTGTTTCAAGACGGCGGACTCAAGATTTATTATACCTATATGTTAAGATTGGTTCCCATCTATGCGTATACCAAATTTCAATTGAATCAGTGCAGTTCTTTTCAAGATAGCTAGCAGCCATTTTGTTTTAAAATGGCAAACTGAAGTTTTATTATACATGTATGTTAAGATTTATTCTCGTTTATGCCTATACGAAATTTGAATTTATTCAGTGCAGTACTTTTCAGGATAGCTAGCAGCCATTTTGTTTCAAGATGGCGGAATAAGCTTTAATATACCTATATGTTAAGATTGGTTCCCGTCTATGTCTATACAAAATTTGAATCGAATCAATGCAGTACTTTTTAGGATAGCTAGCGGCCAATTTGTTTCAAGATGGCGGACTGAAGCTTTATTATACCTATATGTTAAGATTGGTTCTCGTCTGTACCTATACCAAATTTGAATCGAATCAGTGCGGTACTTTTCAAGATAGCTAGCGACCATTTTGTTTCAAAATGGCGGACTGAAGCTTTATTATACCTGCATGTTAAGATTGGTTCCCGTCTATGTCTATACCAAATTTGAATCGAATCAGTGCAGTACTTTTCAAGATAGCTAGCGGCCATTTTGTTTCAAGATTGCAGACTGAAGCTTTATTATACCTATATGTTAAGAATGGCTCCCGTCTATGCTTATACCAAATTTGAATCGAATCAGTGCAGTACTTTTCAAGATAGCTAGCGGCCATTTTGTTTCAAGGTGACGGAATGAAGCTTTATTATACCTATATATTAAGATTGGTTCCCGTAATTGACTATACCAAATTTGAATCGAATTAGTGCAGTACTTTTCAAGATAGCTAGCGGCAATTTTGTTTCAAGATGGCGGAATGAAGCTTTATTATACCTATTTCTTCAGATTGGTTCTCGTCTGTACCTATACCAAATTTTTATCGAATCAGTGCAGTACTTTTCAGGATAGCTAGCGGCCATTTTGTTTCAAGATGACGGACTGAAGCTTTATTATACCTGTATGTTAAGATTGGTTCCCGTCTATATCTGTACCAAATTTGAATCGAATCAGTGCAGCACTTTTTAAGATAGCTAGCGGCCATTTTATTTCAAGATGGCGGACTGAAGCTTTATTATACCTATATGTTAATATTGGTTCCCGTCTATGTCTATACCAAATTTGAATCGAATCAGTGCAGTACTTTTCAGGATAGCTAGCGGCCATTTTGTTTCAAAATGGCGGACTGAAGCTTTATTATACCTGCATGTTAAGATTGGTTCCCGTCTATGTCTATACCAAATTTTAATCGAATCAATGCAGTACTTTTCAAGATAGCTAGCGGCCATTTTGTTTCAAGATGGCGGATTGAATCTTTATTATGCCTATATGTTAAAGTTGATTCCCGTCTATGTCTATACCAAATTTGAATCGAATCAGTGTAGTACTTTTCAAGATAGCTAGCGGCCATTTTGTTTCAAGATGGCGGATTGGACTTGTGGTAAGTCAGAAACCTTCTCGGGGGTGCACACAACAACTTAGCAAAGTTTCATCGCAATCGGATGAATGATATAGGAACGCATAAGGGACAAACAAACAAACAGACAAACAAACATTAATTTTTATATATATAGATAGATGTATTTAACGATACAAATGACTTGGTTTATGGAAGACTGGCGTCGATTGTTGGTGTTAACTGTCGTAGTTTGTTGAACGTGGAAGTCATGTTGGAGGAAATGTGCTGCATTAATGAGTGCGAAGCGGCCTTGTGACATATGCGATCGCACAGAGTCGCCGAGTACCGCGTGCTCGCTCGCGTATCGAGTGGGCCATTGCGACATGCCTGCACAGTGCCACAGTGCGCCACACGCCTCGCATAATGATCAGACTCACACCGTGCAAGAGCGACCGACGCTCATTGTTACATACAGCAGATAATTCTGCACTCTACACCAGTGGCGGCGGATAATGGAATTAATTAAATTATGAAGGAATAATGGAGTTCAGTAACGATATTACTAAACTAAGCTTTAAGCTCTATATCACCAAAATTTAGACAACACAGCTTAATATGCTAACGTCCGTTACATAATTCAAATATCGCGATTGACTGTAAAGCAGGATTTATAATGAAATAAAGTAAGCAGCAAAGTAAAAAAAAAACGCAAAGTAAGAGATACACAACTTCTGTCTTTCTGCTTTGGGTTACCTAACATACTCTACATTTGGCCAATCAGAAGTCAGCATGTTTGCATAACCTGGGGATAGTCATCTGATATTCTAGTTATCAATATTATCAAACGTTATTTGGCAGATCTGGGCGTGTACTTATTTAGCTTGGTGTTACATAAAAATGGATCGCAAAATTATACAATTAGTAGAAATTCATAAATCTCTATTATGATAAATCGTCGAAAGATTTTAATTATTCACCATTATCTAAGTGACAAATTAATGCCGAAATTCAAACAAGAGATGTTCGAATCATTTCATCTTATTGGTTGATTATTCCAGTTTGACAGATATAACACATAACCTCTTGCTATAGACTTCCAAATATGATTCATTAATTTTTTTCATTAAAAAATCCTATCAGAACATTCTTAGGTAAAATGTACAAATGTCCTACTGTCTGTATGTAATACAATAAAAACATATCTTTCATTTTTACACTAGAAAAAATATTGTTAAAGAATAACTTTATTTATTTAAAGAGTTTAAGTCATATGAATGACTTTGAAGTTTGATAAATTTAAAGTTTATGACAGAAAAATTCGGGAGACGCTCGGACTCGAACCGAGGACCTTCAGCTTGCCGGGCTGATGCTTTAACCACTAAGCCACGGCTCCCCTGAACGAATAGGCGTCAACCGAATTTATCTGTCAATAGTGTCTAACACAGCATCGATCCCAAGACTCCTATGTCTCACATGAATTGACAACGGGTTTCGTCTGTAGCGACACAATCTGATTTTTTAAGGAAATCATACCACAAAGTAAATTTAAAGAGTTTAAGTCATATGAATGACTTTGAAGTTTGATAAATTTAAAGTTTATGACAGAAAAATTCGGGAGACGCCCGGACTCGAACCGAGGACCTTCACACCTTCATGAAGGTCCTCGGTTCAGGGGAGCCGTGGCTTAGTGGTTAAAGCATCATCCCGGCAAGCTGAAGGTCCTCGGTTCGAGTTCGGGCGTCTCCCGAATTTTTCTGTCATAAACTTTATTTATGTAATATTTTATTTTATCTATTTTTACTGCCCGAACACACAGTACCATTTTAAAGGGTTAAAAGAGGAACATGTAGTGCAACAAAATAATTCATGGATACGGCTCAATAAACGAATCGTTTTCAAGATAAGTATACCTTATTTTTGAACAATACATTTTCTGCATAATAAATTAACAATTATTTAATGCAACAATTACTATTTAATTTAAATTTTTTAAAGATGTTCATAATGTTTCTCTTTCACGTTTATAAAAGTTGTACATCATCTCCAGAAGGAAATCCACACTATTTTTAAATTGTTTGGCAACCTTGCTTAATTCGTTATTGCAGTTCTTCAAGAAAATTTACAGGTGCGACTTTATATCTTAAAAACGAAATATTTACGGTTCCATGTTAATAGGACTTTTGACTAATTTTTTGTTAAGCTAAACGCCCTTAAAATATTATACCCTGTTTTAATATCTTGTATAATTATTTCTCTTAGTACTCCTTTTGTTGCCGAAGACACAAAATTAGATTTAAAACATAATAAATTAATAGTATAATAAAATGATGATTATAGCACACATAAAACACGTTATAAAATTTGTCAAGCATAATTTAGCCAAATCTTAAACCAGATAAATTTATGTGGTTAGAAGGTAATAAACTAAACTTTGATTTATAATTAGAATAATTTCATATTCATACAAACATATAAAATGTAACATTATAAAATACGAAACAATTTAAAAATCTACATGCAGTGAAAAATATGACATTTATAATACAGGTATAATATTAAAACTCCCAACAAGTTTAAAACCAGAAGATAAAAGTTAAAGTGTGAAAATAAAATGTAATCGTACGCCCACAAGCCGGTAAGTTTAGTTGCAACGCTGCATTCCATAACAATGGGTGATAGATTATATATGGCCTTGCGTTACTATTGCAATGCAAGCACTCACTATTGACCTATTGGGATCTCTTTCTCTGCGTGACAGAGTTACAATCAGAATAGCTAATTGCACGATTCTGAGCTATTTTGTCACCGATCAACTTGGCTTTAACATTTAAATACTTTTATAAAACACATAATATGCTTATCCTAATATCGTAAGCTCATTTTCTGTGATACGTGATTGTAATAGTTCAATTGTTTTGGTTTCGAAAGTGGTAAGTGATATGAAAGTCATTGTTTTTCCTGACATTCGTCATAGTCTACTTGACTGATATGTGACAGATGAATCGGAGCATTGTTAAACTGTTATGTATGTGCGTAATTATGACTAAATTCTGACGGAAGTTTTGGATTCATCACTTAGAAATGTTGCGTAAAGCGAATTCTTGAATTTTTAATTATTTCTACAATTAAGATGATTTCTCCTTATTATGTCTGTTCTAATCTTCAAATTTAGTTTGAGAATGATCATTAATTACATTAATTTACTGCTCGACAGGGTGCATATTCTTATTCACTTGTTAGCGTAATTTAAGCAACACTGTGGGTCGTTAACACCACGTGCCGTTGTCACACTACCACCTCATTGCCATCGGTAGTAATAGTATTTTCTTTTCCACATTTAATACGTGTATTTGTTCAAATTACGTTTTTGTTTCAGAAATATACAACATTATATAACAAATGGATTGTGTTTTTGATAAAACGAATATTGTTCAACGAGACATCAGATTTCTTCAAGAATTTTTAAATATGTACGTCATCGTTTTTTTGTTTTTTTTTTCTCTTAGGACCAAAAATAACATTAATATCTTCCTAGTTCATTATTGTTTATTAATACCATGGATACAAGGTACATTTTTAGTTCATTATGCCCTAGAGTATTATATAATTTTAATTTGCCTAGCGCATTAAAACTAACGTTACTATGATAATTCTGTCAAAAACTGACATTTCCTCTATTCAGTGTTGCCAAATAATTCACTTTTTATTATTTAAATTATTAAAAATACAAGTAAGACATAAAATATTGTATATATCATAGGCATTACTTGATGTTTATACCCCTGAGCCAAAGGCACTCGGTTTTGTAAAAATCACCTTCAGAGGATATAAATATCTTCATAATACCCTAAGTACATAAATAACTTTTTTACTACAGTTGTCATTGTGATAAATAACATTCATGGGATGGCTAGCTCAGTGGTATGAAGTCGGCCTGTGGATCCTGAGGTCCCTGGTTCGATTCCCACAGGCGACAAATTTTCATAATTTGAAAAAGCTATCCCTGTGGCTCCTCCACCACTAATATGTTTGTGGGCCGTGATTTGATGATTGGTAACCGCACTTCACGCGCAAAATATATCACTTACCGAGATCTGCTTCAGCAGAGTGCCACACCCAGTAATGGGTAGAAGGCGTGATGATATATTTATTTATTTTATTTACTGAAATAGCGCCCTCTACAGGGTTGTTCATATTTTACCCACCCAAAAAAACCCACTTGGGTTTTTTAAATAAAACCCACCTAAAAAAACCCAAATAAACCCACTAATAAACCCATTTGGTTGAATGGTAGAAAATTCACCCAGGGTGAATTTTAAGATAGAGTCAAGTCTCGGAACATAAACATCTTTTATATATTTTACAGTGTAATAATACATAATCTCTTTACAAAATAAAACATTTCACTTAAATTATCATTTATTCCATCATATCGTGGTATCACATTGCATTACTTTGACAAATGTCAATATCAAGCTAGTTTAAGACCAAATATTATTTGTCTTATATTATGTTAGTATTACAAAAACTTATTGATTTCCAATCTTTTTACCGGCAAATTTGAAATATAGTTTTAAATTAAATACATATGTCAATAACATGATAGAGCATATTATGTTGTTAATTCACAATAAAATAAATTGCAATTATTACATAATAGTACATAATTTTTTTTTAATGTTTATTAATATACAATACATTTTAAACATTATATACAAAATTAATCTAGAATTAAATAATTTGTCAATATTATAAAAAAACCAATAATGCCCAATTAACCCTAAAAAAACCCATAAAAACCCAATGGGTCGGGTTTTTTTTTAAAATCCGGGTTTCTTTCAACCCTGGCCCATTATTATTAAAAAAGTTGAAATAATAGTGTCATAATGAAGAGGATGAAAAACAATATTTTTTTTTCATCGGTATTCTGTTCATATCGCACTTATTTCAAACTATAACAAAAATATGAATGCATCCTAGTGGTTCTAATTACAAATTTACTGTTAATCTGCACAGTAATTGAAAATAATTTCTCGTTATGTTGTCAGACCGAGAACGTGACAATCCAAGTTTGATTCCCAAAATCGTCAAATGATTTTCACCAAATTCAAATTTCCTGTGCTATAATCCCCCTCCACTATCATGTTTGGGAACCATAATTTGACGTCTGCTAACCGTATTTCCACGCAAAAATATTTTAATGTCCAAAATCTATTATGGCATAATGCCATAACTATTAATAGGTAAAATTGTGAGTATATTTATTTATTTATTTGTTACTCTGCACAACAGGAAGTAAATCCCAATTACAGTACAGGGGACCTACAGCTTATAGTGGAATCCGAACCACTCAGACACAATCGCATTTTTTGGATATAAGTAGAAGTCAGTGAGATTTGAACGTACGACCTCTTGCTTACTAATTAAGAAACGCAAGTTTTACCTCGCTTTTATCCACTGAGCTACGATTGCCTGTATATATTTATTTATGTGAGTATTGAAAAAAATCGTTAAAACAATATTAATGTTCATAAAACCGTGTATTTGTAAACAAAGAAGTTCGTACGTCACCAATTTAAACTTGATAACACAATAACAAAATATGAAAAAGAAGGAAACAATAGTGGTAAGCAGTATCATAGCACTAACAAATTATCAAAATAAATGTACAATTAGTTAAACTGAAGGTTAACTTGCTGAACTTCGTTGTGAGAAAATTAATAAATTATTGGATACAAATTTACCTATTTACATTTAATTAATTTAACAATATACAATTCTAAACTTCTCAGAATCATAAATATGGGTTTTCACTAAAACTTGTTTTATTTGTGTTTCAATATGCAATCAATATAATAAAATGTATTTATTCTGAAATTTCACTTAACAATGCAGGTCACACAGCCAGTAAAAACGGAAAGAAAACCGCAGCGGAAACATAATCCACCACAATTCACACATACACTCACACTTGTTCCTTCCTCCCAAGCCATCTGGGATCTCGATCGCGATCAACCTTCGATGGCACGTATGCTAATGATCGAGTGGCCTTTGCAAGCAGCACAAGCAGAGCAAAGACGTAAATTGACCACATCGGACTTTTCAATCGGCTTATTGGCGATTAAGCGTGAAGAAAATTGAACTTAAATTACAAATTATTGATTTTCCGTCAACGAGTATCGTGGAGACTACCGTAAACAAGTGTATTGGGTCACAAATCAAAATGTCGGATGTTGGAGTTTGTTTTGCTTTGCGTGTTCATATGTTTTATAGATTAAATGCTAATAGGAAATATAAAATCACCGTTTAACTAACTTTTTATTAACGCAAATTATTTAATATAAAGCAGTAATTGTCTACCGATACAAATAAACGAATACAAATTTTCACACAAAAAATTAACTGAAAAACCAAAGCATACATTTTATTTTTTGTGCAACATACAAAAAATAACTTGATGTATTTGTTTGTAAGTTAATAAAACTATTAATAATTGACTCTATCTATGTTTCATATTTAGCCAATATAATGAAAATTATAATAAAATCGTAGATTAATCGTAGTGAAATAATATTACTTTAGCTCCCTCAGGCAGAGGCCTTCAATCCTGTAAGCATCGCCTTTGGAGGGCATAAAAATCTTCATAATGCCCTAGATACATAAGTAAATATTTTATTGCGAATTTAAACTATTATTTTCCGAAGCAAAATAATATTCCACATTCATAATAAAAAGTCCTTGCTTATGGCCTAGGTATATTAACTATTTTGGTACATAAACAGTAAAAATTTAAAAATAAACTACAACTTCATACAAGACATATAACTAAAATATAATTGTCATGCCATATCATTTCAATAATTACAGACAAATTCTTCAGAAGGGTTTAAGCTATTCCTGAATTTTGGTTTCGTCAAAATATGCTAAACCATACTCTCAAAAAAGATTAAATAAACCCTAATAATCCTGTTAGCGTACAATTGGATTTTTAGAATGTAATTTGTTTTTTTTTAATAATCGGTACAATAACAAGAAAGAGTAGAAGAAAAAAGAACACTGTATGAGATTATTTTAAAAAGGAAGTGAATGTGGTTGGGTCATGCATTGAGAAGGAATACTCTAATGAATGACGTAATGGAAGGAACAGTAAAAGGAGAAGGTAAAAGAGGCAGAAGGAGGAGGAAGATGGTAGACGACCGGAAAGGAGAAAGAAGTTATGTGGAAATGAAGAAGCTGGCTATGAGCAGAAGAAGTTAGAGAAGGCATTTACAAGTGGCGTCAAGCAGATACCTATAGACGATGACAATAAGGTTAATTAATCCATAATTTAGATTTAGCTAAAACTGTTTTAAGAATCGAGTCGTGCTATTTGTGACAAAACACAACGTAGTAAATGAAGTTTGTTATTTGCTCTTGATTATAAAATGTCATTTGATATAACCATATCCATGAAAATATATCTATACTTACATATAAGTGCGGATTAAAATCTAGTGTTACCAAATACAGAATATTACTACTCTGAACTAATATAGGAAATTAGTTTTATAAATGTTATTCACATTAAAATAATATACTGATAATAATGTTATTGTATTGACAATAATAAATAATAGTAATAGGAATCCGGATTTTAATTCTGCTGACGTTAACTGTACAGTAAGAATTGTGATTGCCATTTATTGGAAAAAATATTGTTGGTATGAGATAAAGGACATAATTAATATTTCAATTCAATGTTTTTTTGCAATGTTAATTGCTGATATAAAATATAAACTCATGATAATAATTCATAATTATACAATTGAAATAAATTAAACAAACTTTTATTACACCAGATACTTTATGAATGTATATATGTAGGTACTGGTATATAAATTATTCTTTGTTATCGAATACATACTACTAGGTAATTATTGTAAATTAATGATTATTGCAAATCTTCTACAAGTGTACATTGTATATTGTCGATTTCATATGCAGCATGCAAACATATCCTGCTCTAATTAAAATAACTAACGACACTAAAAAGAAACAATACCATGATTCTAACAAATTAGACTTGCTAAGGTCGCAGATAATAATTATCTGTAGCCTCCTTTTGTATGGAAACTTTGTCACTGGAAGTGGAATATGATAATAAAGAACATTTTTTTTTAAATTAATGACAAAGAAAATAAAGTTTTGCTTCCTAACAATGCCTTATATGGGGACAACTGTAGATTTGAATCTCAAATTTAGTCAATAAATTTTACAAATTTATGTTTTTAATTTCATGGTTAATTACTTACTTTTAATTTTTAATTATCACGGAATTTTAAAATCGTTTAGTGTTTCTTTTTATAGAAACAAGGAAAGTGTATTGCAGAGGCTAGCCATAAATTAGATACCCCATTAACAAATTTGATATTTTAGGATCTATTATAGCTAGCTCAGTGGTTAGGGTTCCCACCTCAGAACTAAGTCTCGCCCGGAGACGATGACTAAAAAAACCCCCAAAAAAAAACATGCATAACATGCAACTTTTTTATTTATATAAATAAATTAACAAATTCAAAACTCACATTCTTTCAAATTAAATACAATTCTAATGATCACAGAGTAGTTAGTATGCATATAACTAATAAAAAACAATCTTAGCAATTTAAGTATAAAATACAAACAGGTAAATAAGAAGAAAAATGTGCAATGTGCAATATAGTATAAGTATAATAAATAATTTATTTATGTAGATTTTTCCATCGCAGCCTTTACAAGATCAGAATTTTCTTTTTTTTTATGAATTCATCAAATTCTCGACAACTTAAGATGTAATTTTGTACGTATTCAATTTTTCTTACACAACCCGGAGAAATAATAATTAAACCCGGAGCCTGGAGATAACTCATTGAAACCCGGAGAGGTGGCAACCTTATCAGTGGTATGAAGTCGGCCTGTGGATCCTGGGAACCCTGGTTCGATTCCCACAGGTGACAAACCATTTTCATAATTTCAAAAGCTACCCCTGTGGCTCCTCCACCACTAACATCTATGGGGCCGTGATTTGACGGCTGGTAACCGCACTTCAAGAGCAAAATATATCACTTACCGAGATCTGCTTCGGCAGAGCACCACACCCAGTAATGGGTAGAAGGCGTGATGATATATTTAGTTATTTATTTATTATACAAACAAGTTGTCGGTAACAAAAATCTAAAGAATTCTCATGAAATTATCATTATTGAGTTATACAGTCACCTGTGTAATTATGATGTAAATGATATTTTAATTTGTATTAGGTACTTACAAATTAATATCTGTGAAAAATCATAAGGATTGGCGCCAACAATCACTATTAGTGACAAAGTATACCATAGTTACAGTGCCTATAGATCCTTTATTATAGAGGACAGTCCTTTATTGTAGAATGTTGTCCTTTAGATTTATTTATTTCTTCAAAATCGTTTTTTGTCCTTTATTATTTGGTTTGCCATTTAAAATATCTATATCAGTGTCTATCAGTTTAAATGAGTTGAAATTAAAAACAATAGAACAAAAATCACAACTTTGTTAATTTTAGCAAAAAGTTCATTATGATAAACATTTTAAAGAAAAACAGTTATGTGTTTAACAAGGCAAAAAAGCACCAGATTTACTGCCACGGTTCGAGTTTGATAGTCGAGGCAATGAATCTATACAAGACAGTAAATCTGCTTTTTGATTGTGTTGAACAAATATATTTTTACAATTAATATTAATTTTGTGATTATTTTTAATATTTTAATGTTATTGGCATCATCGTAGTCATCATGTTGTTATGCATTTGTTAAGCGATAGATATGTAAAAACAATTGACATTTATAATTTCATAAATGTCATTCTGCTTTTTGTGAATATTGTCAATAAGTATAATATATTATCTAAATTTGCAATATATAATGCAAAGTGCCTAAGGTTTTAAAAGTAGCACTGTCAATTGTCAACAAAACTCCACTTTTAATGTCAATCGGCAAACAAATATATTAATTATATTCTTGAGCTTTCGATTATAAAATAAAACAATAAATACAAATTGTTTTTTTTATTTTTATAAACTTTTTCAGCTTTGCTCTTTATTCTCAGCAAAAAAATATGATCACCATAAACATAGTTCTTAATGTTTGACACGAAATCTCAATAGTCTTGATGTTCTGCGTTCTACTAATGAGGTACAAATGGAAGTTTACTAATTTGTGCTTTACTGAAAGTATTTATTTATGGGGTGGCTAGCTCAGTGGTATGAAGTCGGCCTGTGGATCCTGGGAACCCTGGTTCAATTCCCACAGGCGACAAACAATTTTCATAATTTCAAAAACTACCCCTGTGACTCCTCCACCACTAACATCTATGGGGGCCGTGATTTGACGACTGGTAACCGCACTTCACGCGCAAAATATATCACTTATCGAGATCTGCTTCGGCAGAGTGCCACACCCAGCAATGGGTAGAAGGCGTGATGATATATTTATTTTTTTATTTTAAATGAAAGTATATACTGATAGTCTACCGAATAAAAATATCTTGAGTTATAACTGTTCTAAAATAGCTCTTAATATAATGGTGATATTTTGAAGTAAATGGGGGTGAATAATTTATGAATTTAGTGGTGATTCATATGAGGATAAAATTTGCAATCGCATAGTTAATTCAGATTATGGGAATAAATTGTTAATCGCACAAATAAAATATTGCTAAACATTGTTAATATTTGTATATTTGTGGGTGTGTGTTTATCACCATCAACTTTTTTTCTCTTGACCCAAAAATCAGTAGTACACAAAAACCAAACGACAATATGACAATCTTCTGTGATAACCTTGAAATTTCTGTTTCGTAAAAGTGTTTTTTAATTAATATTAATCGACGACCATATATTACAATGTTCACACACATTATCAAAGTAGTGGGGAGACTTTCTCCATTTACCGAAAGAACTATGAACAAAAAATAGAAATGACTACACAAAAAACCAGTATATTCATCAGGTGTGTAAATCGGCCATCAAAAGGGAAACGAAACAAAAAAAGAGGAACTAATTTTACAACAATAACCCAAATTTGCTCGATCTAATTCTCTTCGGAATCTCACGTTTACAACCTGTGCTTAATTAAAAAGTTAAAATCGATACATAAAATATTAAATCGGTAATTTCAAACTGCCGTAAAATTAATTGTGAACGTGGTGTGGACTGCCGTCCAGGTTAAAGTTAATTAACATTTTTGAAATTACAATTTTAATTACCTTTCACGGAAAAATTTTAAAGTATCTTGCTAAAAAGAGTACTATAAAATCTTATAAATAAACTTGAAATTTCAAACAAGTACTATAATACTATCCAAAGTACATCTGTTCAAGAAGAACAATAAATAACACGTAATTTATAAGGGGTAGGTGGCTCAGTGGAATTGAGTGGCATGTGGATTTGAGAACCAGGGTTCGATTCCCACAGCTGACAAACTATTTTCCACACACTAAAATTACTCTTGTGGCTCCTCCTCCACTAACATTCTTGGGGCCGGGATTTGAAGGCTGGTAACTGCACTTCATGCGCAATACGTGCCATGAACTGTAAGTGGCAGCAAAAATCACTTACAGTTCGAGGTTAGTACGCTGTTTTTTACAATACTTGCACAAATAGAAGGAAAAGGAAAATAAGTTTCAAAATTGACAGTTGTCAAATTGTTGTTAAAATAAACAGGTCCTTGATATGTAATATTTACTTACTGTCGACGGTGGATAGAAAGTAAATATTATAGTCCTGATACAACCATGGAAACCACTGTGCAATAAAAGACCCACTTATGCTGGGTTGCATGAAAGTTTTATCGGTTCATTAGCAACTAACGGTTCAATAAATTTCAGATAATCGCCATTGACACTGTGGCTAGATAAACAATTCTTTAACTAAAGAGCTCTTTATTTTTTTCTTGCAACCCAGCATATATGTGTTAAATTTTGTCATTAATAGGTAACTTACAGTACAAGTATTATAAAAAATATATTACTTACCGCGATCTGCTACGGCAGAGTGCCACACCAAGTAATTGGTAGAAGGCATGATAATATATTTATTTATTTACTTAAGTAATTTATTCACTTTCAAAAACAAGTGTAGAGCGACACTCCCTACCTTTCTTATCTTTTAATTCGTTTTCAGTTCTTACGTAGAGTGTTTAACTGCAATTGTGTGGAATTCGCTACCAAAAACAAGCACAGGGCGACACTCCCTTCCTTTCTTATCTTTTTGTTTCATTTTCAGTTACTGCATTGTGTGGACTTTTCTTTCATATACAATTGCAGGCTATCACTTTCATCTTTTCTAATCTTTGTACATTCGTTATTAGATTCGTTGTTAGGAGTATCGCGGGTAATTTGAGATGTTTTATGCATGTGTTATGTACGTTGAAGAAAGAAGATGAATAAGTGAATAGGAGTGATTGGATGGATGTGATTGAGGGTTTGTTATGTAAGAATGATTTCGAGTGTGATAAATAAATGAGTTTATATGGAGGGATCTATGAATGTGGTTGAAGTGAGGGTGGTGTGTTTGGATGATAATGTTTGACGGGGGCTGATTATTTGATGAATGTTATGAGTGAATGTTTTATGTGTGATTTTAGGGTTCGTGCTACCCCATTTGATGGGATATAGCGTGAAGATATGTATGTATGTATGTAAGTAATTTATTTTTAGTAATAAACAAAGTGTATTTAGCATCTTTTCTATTATAATTTTAAATTGTTATGGAAGTAACTAATTTTGGATAAATAAACAAAACACGGCAAAAATTTAAAAGTAAAACTAATATGCATATTTAAATAAGAAAAACCTACTTTCGTTTGCAGTTGTAATATGCGCTACAGTGAACATATGAAAAGTAAAAACTAATTAATCAAAACCGATTAAAAGTCAAGTCATAAAAAAAGTCGAAATCGACAATTCTCATACTGAAGATTTGGGACAATTCGTAAATACTTCCTCCGTTAATTCCTCTACATGTTAGTGTGTGAGAACACTGCTAGAGGCGCTCTGAGCTCACCGGAAACTGCCGTCCACTTTCATCAGAATTTTCCACGATTCCGTGATTGAGATGAGATTCAGTAAAACTCATCACTATCGGCTGTCGCTGGTTTGCATGATAAACATTGGAGCTAGCGCAAGGTGAGTGATGAGTATTGAGGAATCCGGTGATGTTCTAGGTCTACTATAGTAATGAAACTGGTTGTGATTTGTCGCATGCTGCAAGTAGGCAGAAAGTGAAAATGGAAGTGCGATGGGTCTGCAACGATTGCCGTTGCACTGATAACGAAAACATTGAAGCTTGTATTTGACCTGGTTTCTTTTTGCAACGCACTCTTGACACGTTTTGGTTTCCAGATGGGGCAATTACCAATGTAATAATTAACTAGGCTTCTAAATTTGTTAGAACATAAATACTAGCTACTGGTTTTTGTTATTAGGGAATATCGGCATTCATCCTGAACACTACTGTTAGTTTTTTTTTATAATAATTATTTTGCTACTAAATTAGATTAGAATCAGTTTGAAAAAAGTAGAAATGTATAAATATACTTTAAGTTCAATCAATTCAATATCAATTTACTAGTAAAGTACCTATAATATAAAAGACAAAATAAAAAAGACGCCAAACACCGGAACAAAATTTATATAGATTATTTTTTGACGTTTCTCAAAACCAATACAATGCTTCGGTGTATGTCACATGTCTGCGTCTTAATCTATCCTGTCCTTATTATACTGAGAATAAAGGCTCTTGTGATTATTCCCAGGAATAATCTCTGTAGCTTTTGTTTTTGTTGAAAAATGATATGTAGTTGTCAAATAATTATTTAAAACAGTCAACGCGTCAAGTAAAATGTGTGAAACAAATCGATTTAGTTCCATTTCAGCTACAGAAATACACCAACAAAGTTTGGAAATAACTTCCAAGAATACATTAATAAGCGATCAATCGATATTGATCCAGTTAAAAATCTTTTAAGTTGGATGAATCGACCTCAACAGCAAAGTCAAAAAATAATCTAATTAAATATAACTCGAGAGTTCGATAAATTAGAAAATAATTCTCCAGTATCTTTCTCAAACTTGTTGCCATTTGGCAATAGCCACTCAAGCCCTACGGGCTTTCGTGTCTATTGCCTGGCAACCAGTTTTCGAAAGATCTATCAAATTATTTTCAATTTATTCTCACTCTCTTGTTATATTATTACTGAAAATTGTTTGTCGACTATAGGTATCGAACTAGGCTCTTAAATTCACAGTCTAACTCGATACCACTGAGTTACCTACTCTATTTTACGTTAAATTTACATTGTTGTCAAATATTCGATTCGAATCAAATATAAAATTTAAGTTAAGAGCATAACAGTTCAAAGTCACTCTGTCTCTAGGTAATTTAATTGGTAAACAATGACATTAGAAAGATACCAACAGTAATATAAAAATTATTATCATACAAAACAACAAAACAATAATAAAAGTAACGTGTAGCAATTAATAAATACACTATCTTAAGTGTAAGTGTCAAATATCATTATTTATCATCAAATGATAATAAAATTCTAAGAATTATAGAAATAAACAGTAAATAATGAACTTTTTTCATGATCCTGTCAGAAAGTAAAATTTTCCTCCTTCGATGAGAAAAGACAGTGATACTCTTCATACCTAGAGAAAGAACAATATATGACATTAGTGACATCAAGCTGACGTCTGTCAAGAGGATAAATAAAATAAATAAATATATCATAACGTCTTCTACCCATTACTGGGTGTAGCACTCTGCCGAAGCAGATCTCGGTAAGTGATATATAGTGTGCGTGAAGTGCGATTGCCAGTCGTCAAATCACGGCCTCCAAAGATGTTAGTGGTGGAGGAGCCACAGGGGTAGTTTTTGAAATTATGAAAATTGTTTGTCGACTGTAGGAATCGAACCAGGGTTCTCAGGATCCACAGACCGACTTCATACCACTAAGCTAGCCACCCCATAAGAGGATAATAAAACTTATCTAAATTTCTAATTTATTTCTGAAAAAAATACTGTTTAATAGGATGCTACAAAAATATTTGTATTTTTAAAGAGAGTGTTATCCTTCCCTTGATTCTGTATCTTTATAAACACTTCAAAACTAATATCTGCTCTACTTAAAAAAAGATAAAATACTTAAAAATTCGAAAATAGCGACTTGGACTACTAGATAAACCTGAAAGACGATGAATTACTCAATGAGATTAGTGCAAATGTGCAACTTTAATAATAGTAATTATGGCCATGCCATTTTACTCCTTTTGATACTGGCAAGTTTTGGCAGATCATCGCCAATTTGTTTTTATAACATATAATAACGGGTTTGTAATTTGATGAACTCAGCTAATTGTAATTTCGTAAAACCTATACGGCAAACTTTAATTATAATTTCGCTTATATAAGTCATAAACCTACTTTTGTTGTTGTTGATCGAAAATAATGTGGTTACTGTTACGCAGAAAATTTGGCCGAAGTTTTAGAAAGCCAGTAATTATTTTAATTTATCTATCTAATCGATGCCTTTTTTGCAAATTTTATCAAGACATTATGCTTCATAGTATATTATATTAGTTTTGTGATCTAATGTTACCACGCATTTCATAATTTAGATTTGTACGAAAATTATTAACGATTACCTAATCGTTTCCAACTTTTTGTAAATTTAGAAACTTCTAGAATCGATGTTATAACAAAAATTGTCGTGAATTGAATACAAAAGGCTACTGTAAAAATTCTTCTAAGAACATTTTTATTTTGGGGATGGTCCAGATCCACCTACACATTTTTTTGAACAATGAAACAGTTTGAAAAGAGTAGTAGGTATAGGTATCTCAGTAAAAAATAATGTTATACGAATTCTAAACGGCCCATTTAATAGGTACATTCAGTGGTCAAAGTAGGGCGGCATGGTATTCAATATCCTGATACTTATTTCGAACCGTGAAACCATCCTGCTACTTTTCCCAGAGTGCTTTACATTTCGAGACATGTTGGTTTTCTTTTTTTTATGGAGTGGCTAGCTCAGTAGTAGGAAGTCGGCCTGTGAATTCTGATAAACCTGGTTCAATTCCCACAAACGACAAACAAATTTCATAATTTCAAAAGCTATCCCTGTGTCACCCTCATCACTAACATCTTTGGGGGCCGTGATTTGATGACTGGTAACCGCACTTCACGCGCAAAATATATCACTTACCGAGATCTGCTTCGGCAGAGTGCCACACCCAGTAATGGGTAGAAGGCGTGATGATATATTTATTTATTTTATTTATTTGTTTTTATTGGTCCTTAACATTTCTTCTACTTCAACGGCGCTACAGCTCAAATCGGGCCTGGGCCTACTGGGCACACCGAGCCGCAGTTTTTACGCTGCCGTACTGCCGGTTTTCGTAGTCGATGTTACTTTTTAAGGCATATGTATAAATGACTAGTTTATAGCGCCCGAGTATGATTAATACAAGTAACTATATTTTTTTATTTAACGACAAATCATACTTTGTTGACAGGCGGATTCGAACTGACGAACCTTGGTTCGGGTGACGTCACAGCATGTTAAGAGATGTGCATTAACACGCTCGACCACCGCGCCTTAACATTTATTTACTTTTTTAACCGGAAATAATAGTTATTTGTATCATTAGGATAAAAGTCAAATAACAAAGGTTACGAAACTCGAAATAATATTTTTAGTCCAATTGAAACATATTTTTTTACCTACTTATTTAGAAAATTTCGCAGATTTAAACTAACAATAAATATATCATCACACCTTCTACCCATTACTGGATGTGGCACTCTGCCAAAGCAGATATCGGTAAGAGTTTTTTTTTCTGCGCGTGAAGTGCGGTTACCAGCCGTTAATTCACGGCCTCCAAAGATGTTAGTGGAGGGGGAGCCACAGGAGTAGTATGAATGTAGTGAAAATGTTTGTCGCCAGTGGGAACCATACCAGGATTCTTAGAATCCACAGGCCGACACGATACCACTGTGCCACCTACTTTTGCAGATTTATTCAAATTAAAATGCAACAAATTAACAAAATTATTTTTATCATCAAGACAACTATAGTAAACATGCTATTTTTGGTACTAGGACCAAAAAACGATGACGTATCCAAGATAACATAAACATTTCTGTAATAGCGTTTTTTTACTATTGAAAAAGTTGAAATAATAGTGTCATATTCAAGTGGGCGAAAAAACATATTTTTTACTACCGATCAAGTAACTGATATTTACTCTTCTATATATTGTTATATTGCAATTATGACAACAATGTCAAAATTAATTTTTTAATTTACTCATTACATCCTATTCAGCGTATATATTTAATTAGGTAAACAATATACTATTAAAAAATATGATTTAAAATAGTATCGGAACTTGCTTGGCTCGCTTGACGTTTTTAACAATCAAATTTTAGATCCAGTAACACGTACGCCCAACAAACTTGATTATAAATATAAACGAATGTATTTCAAGACCGGAAATATCCGTTATTGTATTATTATAATATATTACTTGTTATAAATTTGCTTCAAAATTTCAGTTGGAGCATATTTTCTTTCCACGTCGCATTCTTCAGCGAAGTTTTTTTTTCGTATCATAAATACCAGAAGGTATCTTATCACGTCCTCACGTGCAAATAACTTTTGCTTACTTAGATTGACATTGATAGATCAAAATTTTTGGAAAGCTTATCGGATGATTAAATTAACGAATCTTTCCATTCACATTAATTGAGAATCGCTTCCACAAAAAATCTATACCCAATCATTTTCATTCAACCATTCCTTTCGATCATCTAGCAAGTTTAATCAAGCGAATAAATTATGAATTTGAATGACAAAAAACTATCGTCTGATCTGAAATGCGTATTAGGTAAACGGTGAATCACAAACTGGTAAAATTCCTCACAAATGAACTCATCCGCATAAATGTATGTATGTATTCACCGTTCCACGATTAAAAATCTATTAAGATATAGTCTCCGCTACCTAGACGTCAATTCCTTGAAAATCTGTTCACTAAGTTGGTAACTTGCTATTAAGTTCATCAAAGTCTCACTTGAACGTACGCATTTAATCGACATTCATTTACAAGAGCAAAGTAGATGTAATTGAATAATTTCATTTTCATTACTTCCGTATATTTGATAGCGCAGATTATCCACTATAAATATGATTTAATTCGCTTTAAACGAAAATTAAGTATCTCACTCCGACTGTTATTGCTGTGTAACAAGAAACATTTCATCCTAACTATAATTTATTTCGCTATTTATACAACACGTACAATGTCATCTAACCTTACTTTACGGCAAAGGATATTACTACTGTATGATTTTGTATAAAACAAAATAAATAAATAACATATTTTTTCATTCATTTATCGCATTCCTAGAACAAGACCACTATAACTTAAAATCCATATAATATAATTGCATTTATCCGGCAGTACGGTGGTGTGATTAGCATTCTGGAATTTGAATCCGCAGATCTCGAGTTCGAATAATCCACTCAAATTAAAAATTATATAAACTACCACACAGAGGCTTGGAATTCAGTTCCTGTTGTACAAAGGCCGTATTTGTTTGGGAAATTTGGATTCAACCCTGAACTGACCTAGAACTAACTCATGTTACTTCCAAATAAATGATGCATCTAGTGTGAGTTGTAAACACTGGCGGTAAATTTAAAATCTGAATGCATGCTAGAAGCGACATCTGCTTAGTTTTGTTTGTGTATTAAATTGCGCTTTTAATTGGATGTTTTAAGTCATCTTTATATTTTTTATATGTAGTCAAAAAGCAAATAACGTCAGAGTTGCAATTATGTGTCGTAATATTATCCTTTGTGACTTATATTGCAAGAAACACATAATGCATATTGCTCTTCCATCATCTGCATAAATAATAGTTTAGTATATTTTTTTAAAATATTATAAAATTCCTTACGTTTTTCATAAAAATAACTCCTAACCTCTCTATAATATTACAAATCGCGATGCCGCCACGAATAACAAGGAACACAAGTTGATTAGAAAGGGATAGTAAACGGGTTGAATCTAGCAACCGACCTAAAATAGCTGGGACAGTAGGGTCAGTTCAGGAACAGTTCCAGATTAGTTAAAGTGTCCCAATTAAACATAAGTAACCTACTAGGTTACTTTAAAAAGCCCAAACAAATACGGCCAAAGTAAAAGAAATAAATTATAAATGAGTATTATTTCTATATATTTCTTTATTAATTAGATTCTTTCCATTCTTAGCCAGTTGCACCGACAAAAGTATTATTTCGTTTAAATAAATAAAAGCAAATCGAATGTTTGATAGCAATGTCATATGACATCTAACTTCGCGTTGCTTTTAATTATTTAAATAAGTTCTAAACTATTCGTTATAACAGAAATATTTACAGTCACGATGAATTTATATAAAATTTATGTTATTTCAGAAATCGCACTTCACGTGCGTAAATATATCAATTACCGAGATCTGCTTCGGCAGACTACCAAACCCAGTAATGGGTAAAAGGCGTGATGATATATTTATATTTTAATTTAATTTAATTGGCTAAATTTAAACATATTTAGAGATAAGTTGGTATTGCTAACGATTTACGGACAGCAGTCTTTAGTCAAGAGTGAGTCAGAATTAAAACACAAGCACGAGTGTTTTAAGACCCGCGACTGACTAAAGATGTTTTACGTATTTATGCATGGTACAATATTTTATCTACGACCGAAACCATTAGCAAAAATATCCAAATTATCGACATAAATGTCATCTTTTAATACTGAAAATTCATTCATCATTTTATTGAACTAACCACAGTAATAATAATTTTAACCAATCGTTGCTGCGTAACCCGTGACTAATGAAATCTTGTTATTAAAAGTCATTTTACGAACTGAAAACAGCCCTTTAAAAGTCAATTTTACACAGTGGTCGTAGATAAAAGACTTGAATACACTTGACTCGAAATTACTTTTTTTTTGTTATATGGTGGTTTTTATGGTGGCGATATATTTGAGACCTCAAAATGTAACATATTTTAATGACAATTTTAACCCTTAAAATGCAGTAAGCAATTATTGGAGGGGAAGCCACAAGGATAAACTTTAAACTTTAGTAAAGAGTCTGAAATAGACTGAAATCAGTTTCATGCATCAAAATCTATTACGGAACACCATTTACATTCTATTTTTAATCATCATACAAGCAGATTCATAAATCAACTTAGTTATTAACACCATTTTTAATATCACATTTTCTAGTTTCATTATAGATGCAGAAAATTAATTCGTTTATTAAGAATCAGTCCTTTTTATCGAGTTTAAGATTAGCTTGAAAAATGAATTGGAAACATAGAAAAAAATAAAATAAAAAATGGTGTTACTGGTTAGCCCACTTTATAAATCTGCGTGTAAATGTATAATATTTGTGATATTTCTTAAAATTCTATAAAGGTCAATATTCTGAATACCGGTATATCATATAAAATAACAGTGTTTACGTTATGTCTAAAAGGAAATGACAGGAAATATTCCGGTAAATTGCTTCTCACACCAGAGCATCAACTGATAGCCGAGTTCCTAAATTGTGTTGAAGCATGGTTCCCACAAATTATACCTTTTCAACAAAACAGCCCTACGTCATCGGCTTGCCATTTTCGACGTTTCCACAACAAGGGAAGATAAATCGGCCAAGAATCTACCCCCAAAGCGGTGATGTAGCTCAAACAGATCAATTCTTTACATTGTGGCCGTATTTGTTTGGGAAATTTTGGTTCAACCCTGAACTGATCTAGAACTAACTCGTGTTACTTCCAAATAAATGATGTAAATGAATTACATATAAAATAAAGTAAAACAAGATTGGAAGTGATAAATCTACTGTAACAATGAAATTAATGTATTCAATGTCACATATACGATTAAACTGTAACAATATTGACAAAATTGAAGATAATCACATGCAACAGAAGACATCCCCTGACCTAAAATTATGTCTATTTCTGAAAACTTGATACAATTCTAAAAAATTTGATCTGATACAAGATGATATATCAACTATTAGAACAGAAATTAATTGTATAAATTCTTCCTTAAAATAATGAGGACAGAATCAAGAAATTGGAAGATTTAGTGACAGAAAGATGAAGATCATCAACGAAAAAAAAATTATAATTTAGCGGCGTAGAAGATTCTCAAAGTGAGACAGATTTGTCCTGGACAACTAACTACATAGCACTACATATTCAATTTTACTTACACAACCCGGAGAAATAATAATTAAACCCGGAGTCCGAAGATAACTCACTGAAAACCGGAGTCTCCGAATCAAACCCGGAGAGGTGGCAAGCCTGTGTGAGTTATAAAAATTTGCGATAAATTTAAAATCTGAATGCACGTTCTAAGTGACATCTGCTTAAATACAACTTGCGGTGCCACCAATTCAAAACGTATAACAAAGAACACAAGTTGATTAGAAAGAGATAGAAAACGGGTTCAACGTGTCAACCCATCAAAATAGCTAGGGCAGCAAGCTCAGTTCAGGAACTGTTCTAGGTTACTTAAAACTTGCCAATTAAACAAAAGTAACCAACTAGGCTATTGTAAAAATGCCACATAAACACGGCCTGTGTTGTCAAGCTGAGTGTGTATGTGTGTGCTGGAATAGTATGGTAGATTACGTAACGGAATTGACTCTGTTTAATTCAAGGGAATGGCTGTCTGTCGTCTGCATTATTGGTTCAAATGCACAATAACCTTTCGGTATACATGGAAAGCGGAGTGCGAAAAACCAGGTTAAAGTTCAAGAGATTGGATTATGGACTAGATATTCTATCAACTTTAACTTTCACGTCTGTAAAACTGGAAAATTGTTGCGAATTTGTGAGTTAAACACCTGATTTTTTAGAATATTTATTAGGTTCTCATAGCTGTCACAAATTTCTACGAATTTTACGACGTATAATGTTAATAAAATGTAAAATAAAAATGCTATAATGATTATGATAAGAATTAATCTTCTTTTGGCATGAAATTCAAACCACATTCACCACAACAGGAACTAAACTAATGTAAAAGTTACAAAATTACAAATTCGTAAGTTGTATAGAAGTAGGTGACTCAGTGGTATCGGATGTGAGAACCCGGGTTTGATTCTAGCAGCCCACAAACAATTTTCACTACATTCAAATTATCCCTGTGACTTTTCCTCCACTAACATCGTTGGAACCCGTGATTTGACGGCTGGTAACCGCATTTCACGCCCATAAATATATCGTAGAAGGCGTGATGACATATTTATTTATTTTTGTATAAATTTTATTTTTAAATCATTAAATAGATTAGGTTCCCACAGCTGTCATAATTTGAAAAAGCTATCCCTGTGGCTCCTCGACCACTAACATGTTTGGGGGCCGTGATTTGACGACTGGTAACCCCACTTCACGCGCAAAATATATCACTTACTGAGATCTGCTTCAGCAGAGTGCCACACCCAGTAATAGGTAGAAGGCGTGATGACATATTTATTTATTTTTGTATAAATTATATTTTTAAATCATTAACTAGATTAGGTTCCCACAGCTGTCTTTCTACAAATTTTACGACATGAAATGTCAATAAAATGTAAAATGAAAATGCTATTATAACAGTTATTTATGTACCAAGGGTGAAAACAGGCGTTTCTGACCCGTGGCATGATTATTAGCACGAGGCGCTAATTTCACCCGTAGTACATATAATATTTTATGCACAACAAAATAACATTTAATTATATGTTTAAAAGATTAAAATATGTAAATAGGTTATATGTGAAAATTACATTTTGCAGAATCAAGTGTTCACAATAAACAATAATTATCATTTTATTTATGTATCCATACGAATGCTTTTAAGGCCTAAAACATATGCTTTTCGGCCCAGTTGTGCATAAAATAAATATATCATCATACCTTTCACCCATTACTGGATGTAGCATTCTGCCGTAACAGTTCTCGGTAAGTGACATATTTATGCGAGTGAAGTGCGATTACCAGCTGTCAAATCACGGCCCTCAAAGATGTATTTGGAGGAAGAGCCACAGGAGTAATTTCGGAGGTTATTTTAAATAAATAATAAATATATCATCACGCCTTCTACCCATTACTGGGTGTGGCACTCTGCCGAAGTAGATCTTGGTAAGTGGTATATTCGCGCGTGAAGTGCGGTTACCAGTCATCAAATCACGGCCTCCAAAGATGTTAGTGGTGGAGGAGCCACAGGGGTAGTTTTTTTTTTAAATTATGAAAATTGTTTGTCGCCTGTGGGAATCGAACCAGGGTTCTCAAGATCCACAGGCCGACTTCATACCACAGAGCTAGCCACCCCATAGGAGGTTATTTTAATGTGATGAAAACTGTTTGTCGGTGGTGGGAATCGAATCCGGGTTATCCAATCCACATGTCGACTCGGTACCACTAAGCCTCCTACCTTATAATGAAGATTATGATAAAAACTAATCATCTTTTGGCATTAAATCCAAGCCATAATCACCATAACCAATCGCGTGATCAATCGTAACAGGAACTGAACTAATGGAAAAGTTTTCCTTGAAAATTACAAATTTATAAATTGTATTTTTAAATCATTAACTAGATTTGCCAAAAATAGTAGGTAAAAAAATATACATATCCAAATTTGGGTCTGAGTAATAAGCAAGCACCATAAAACTTTTCAAATTAAAAACAAAACAAGCATGTCAACAATGTAGTAAACACTACTGAAAATGACCAATCAACAACAAAAAAATAATATTAATGTCATTTTTTGCATCTCAAAAACCGCAAGAATAGTCCATTACTCGAACATCCGGCCTCAAAATTCAAGTACATCGTACGGCAAAAACGCACATTCTAATTGAGCTCATTGTATTTTAATTTTCATTTTCTCATACGGTCGCAAATGGCGCACAAGGCCTCGCAAATGCACGCATTAGCGTCGTTCATACGCAGCGCAAGATGACTTTTACCTGGGAGCAATTAAAAACTAATTTTATCCGCGTTTCCGTTTGAAAAACTCTGATCTAGAGTCGATGCAGTTGTATCCGATTTCTACGTGGGCGCTAATTAACACGCAATATCTTTAATTCGTATTTAATTACTCGGTTTGCGAGGAAAATCGTACAAATGTTCCTTATTCCTTGTTATACACTAATGCTTATGATTTCATAAGTAATTGTATCATTTGATATCAGTTCGCAATTATACAATTAAATGTTTTTTAATGCTACCGGGTTCATTAATGAAAATAAAAGTGATAAACTTTATTTTCAATTAAATTACATTTTTTAAGTATTACAGTTAAATGAATGAGAGATTCAAGTTGTAGAGGTTTTTAATATATATTTATTAAAATAAGTTCTTGACCGTACATCATATTTAATACAATATAAAATCATACCATAGATGATATCTTTATTGCTGAAATATGAAAGTTAAAGTTGAATAATTTAAAACGCTCATTGCAATTACGTAGTTGCATTAAGCCAATCACAGAGCTTTGTCTGAAACGTTTGTCGGTGCTCAATTTTACTGAGAGGAAGACGAAGAAGAAGTAAGCATTCAGCACTCTACGATTCTACCAATGACGTATAATACTAGATGAATTATGCCGTATTCAAGTCAATGCAAACGCCGTTGTTATCCGTCTAGTTATGTTTTGTCTGAAGATTCTACTGACAACGACACACGTTACGTGAAGTTACGTGTTATTTATTTCTGTCGTATCTGTCTCTTTTTAAGCTAAGATGCAACTACGTCACATTCGTTTGTTTCGAAAGTTTTTATCATGCTTAATACAAGTTTAAAAAAAAAATAATTTGGGTATAATAATTTTATTACGTAGATTAATATATAAAAAATTCAAAAAAGTCTTGAAAGGCCCATTCTACATTTTCAAACAAAAAAGTTCAAAACTCAATTATGTTTTAGGTACAGCGCAGTTGACTATGCCAGTTTTTAATAACTATAATTATTAATCTTATGATTTGATTGGTTACTTTACCCTTATAGAAGTTCTGTAATAAATATTTGCAACTGTGAATTCTGGGTACATACCTGTAACAAAAGAAATCATAATTAACAAACAATTCTTAATATAACAAAATAAATAAAATTTATACATTTATATGAACAAATCTATGGTGGATTATACAAAAATATAGAAACATAATACAAAATTGAGCCTAAAAGTGCGACCTTCAACAAAATACAAAATAGACAAACCATAGGCACATTTGTTGTGAAGTCAACACACCCTAAATTGGAGGAATTGAAATAACCCTTCTAATTTGTTTACAATTAAGTTTCTAATCATAACTGCCATACTATGAATTTATTTGAGATGGGAAAAATATATTAAAAACACAATATCTTTCCTCGTTGTTTGGATTGTAGGCTTTACTTTATTTAAAACGAAAAAGTGACGACGTTTCGAACCATAGTTAAGTCCATTATTAAGTCAAGGTAGAAAAAAGAAATTAAATGTGTTCTTAAGTTTGCATGATGAAGTTAATTGATTAAAAATTATAAATTAGGAGTGTACACTCAAAAAGTCACATTTCTCATGTGTCCATTTATAAGTAGAATTAGTATTTTATAAAAAAAAATTGCTAGTTTTACTGCTATACAATTTGTGTAAGGTATATTTAATGTTAAATTTAGTTAAAAATATTTAAAATTAATTGTAGAATTTAGTAAATGTCAGATACCTTGCGTTTTTAGTATTTATTATTTAAATTTTAAACAAAAAATAAGATTCGGATCAACTGATGTGACATAAGAAAACTTAAGTTACAAATATTGTTTGACGGTAAATAATATTTTCCAGGTATTTCATAAAAATTCAAGGATATTTAAGGATTTCAAGGTATGTTTTTAAATTCCAGGCTTTTTCCAGGTTTTCCAGGAATTCCAGGTCGGTAGACACCATGGCTCTACTACCAGTAATTTTAGTCCGGAATAAAAATGGATTTAGTTTTGCATGTTAAGGATTTAGGCATAGTTGTATATACATCAATCAATCTAACAGTAAGCTAATGAGTATATTTTGCAGTAGGCATTATAATTAGCTGAGTAAATGAGTGATTTTAAACAAAAACAAAATCTATTTTCCTGTATAAAACATTACATTATTTCCTCAATTATGTTCATGTCGGCATGTAGGTAAACGATTACCACACACCATAAGATTCTCCATAAAAACACTTCCATTACCCATAACAATATTTATTTATTTCACTTCATCTCACGTGTGACAGAGCAATTTTAATTACATATCACAAAGATAATCCCCTCATTTGAATTTCCGACAAGCCATTTATCAATTCCTGTAAGTCTCCCAACGAGGAGCGGACAAAGCATCTCCGAGTGTGTGCCGCTCCGTTGCACCAGGGTCAGGAAGTACGTTTCTTAAAATAAAGAGTTGCAATTTGTGAAGTTTCCGCTTATAAAGTGTTATCCTGCCGCCGGCCGTTCCACTCGGTGCATTTGACGGTGCAGAGTGCATTATCTATCTAGTAAGCCATGGTTAGTGCTCTGGGCCTAAGGAATGCATGGGAACTGGAGAGATATTCGTTATGTTGTCATTACACGGCACAACGACAAACACAAGAGAAAGAGGAAGGAAAAGAGAGTGAAGCCATTTCATCCACTCCATTATCAGCCATTGTCTGATATTCGTTATGTTGTCATTACACGGCACAACGAGAAACACAAGAGAAAGAGGAAGGAAAGAGAGTGAAGCCATTTCATCCACTCCATTATCAGCCATTATCTATTATCGATTATTGGTTGTATTACAGCCGGTTTTGTCATCACTGAATAAAAACTTGCAGAGGGATAAATAAAAAAAAAAATTGATGTGAAATTTCTTCAATTATTCTATTGATAGTTATTGGGGCTATTAAACTCATGTTTGAAGATAAAAAATTTAAGAAAACTACTAAAACCAAAACAACGTCAAACTGACAGTTCTCCGAATATGGCGCGTTTGTTACTATCTATCTCTTTCTAGCGTGTGACGTCAATTCTATAATCCTCCATTGGACTAATACAAATCTCGATCTCTACTGTTTTTTTTTTAGTTTTCTAATAAAATTGAATTCAATTTGGATTCAATTTATCATGTATACCTTGTTCCACGTATGAATGCAGCAGAGATATAATTATGACGCTGTCTTATCACTAATCACTGTGAGTGAAACCCAATTTAAATTTACAAAATAATTTTCAAGATACTTGTTGTCATTTTAACGTTTTGGTAGCTAGTTAAAATCGACATCTAACTCGTATATATTCAATAATACATTTATGACTGCAAACTTACGAAGAATAGAGTTTATAAGCCCAGTAATTATGAACATGGATTAACTTGACAAATTCATTTTGCTACTATGGAACAGTCAAAAATTCCCTTATATCAATTTGAATAATTTACATTTTAAATTTAAGTTTTAATTGATACTATAGAATTGGACGTTTTACATAAAAAGATATTAGCGAGTTAAATGAAAACATACAAATGATTTTTATTCATTTTCATTTGAAGTATTTGAAGCATAACGATTGTGGCAAAATTAAGTTATGTATAGTGATCAAAAAATGTAGATGTATTGCGAAATATTTCTTTGTATTTAAATCATAAAAATTAAATAAAAATATAATGCAACAATTTATTAGGGATGAAAAAAAAACACTTGGTAATAATTTTGTGAAAATTTTTAATATTTACTCATGTAGTGTTTCAAGTGTTTTGTATTTGTTGTGCATTGTTTATGATTTGATTTTCCTTATTTGTTTTTATTGTAAACAGGTAATAGATAATTTTTATTACTTTTACTCATCATGTTTATGATGAATTATCTTATGACTTCATCATTTCTGGTAGATTTTGTGGTCATCTGAAAATTCATTCATCAAAAACATCAAATTTTATAAATAGAAATTATATTATTTAGTGAACAAAATAATGACGCCAAAAAAGAACAATGCACGTAATAGTTTTGCGGTTTAATACTTGATAAGATTTGAAAAGTTTTTAATATCTTTACATTAATTATTGTTAATTCCTTGAAATCAGTTCGTTTTCAATTAGAATTATCGCTCTCAGATTCGAACAATAGCAGACTTTGTTTTCATACGTCACTAGCGACTGAATCATATGATTTTGTTACGTATATTTTCATTACTGCTTATAATATTACACTCAATTTATTTTATGAAACTACATGAAAAACTATGACAATCGGTGAACTTCCTTATATTAAACGAGAAAAGATGTTTTAAAATTCTGTAGGTGCTTATGACGTCACAGGTATCTTTCAATGTCTTTAAGTGATACTGAACTTGTTTGGTTCAATGCGTGCAAATTATATAATTAATCTTACTATGTTGAACATCATATTTTATAGCACGGGAAAGCCTAAGAAAACGAAATTAAATTATTTTAAAAATGTAACATGTACATACGAGCAAACGACAAACAGTTTAAAAAAACTGTGCTGAGATGTCACATTTAGTTACGTTCTGCTCCGCATACGTCTCTTATTTACTACACGAAAATACTTGTGGCCAACGAAAATGCTTGAGTATTTATTATTTCACTATATTTTCAATCGTATATATCTCTAGATTATTATATTTATTAGTCATTATTCAATATATATATATATATATATATATATATATATATATATATATATATATATATTTTATGTTCTTATCATTAATTCTCTTTACTTCGATTATACAGGGTGGGGAAAAAAGTTCCGGGACGGTTAAATATCTTGCAAAATACATATTGGATCGAAAAGCGACAAAATACGTGTCAAATATTTTTCAAAAATCTATCCAATGATACCAAACTCGACCCCCACCACGGCCTCCAGGGGATGGGGCGGGGGGAAACTTTGTAATCTTAAATGGGAACACCAATTTTTTATTGCAGATTTGGAATCTCCAGAAAATTTTACATTAATTTGATCTACGATTCAAGTTATATTTGTTCACAGATAGCGTTGTGATCGCCACAAATGGGAATGGAATTGATGTACACGAGCACAAAATTGACAGTCACTAGTCCCCATTAGATTTCCCAAATAATTCTAAATAATTCTAAAAAATGCTAAAACAAATTCTAAAAAAATTAGTGTTACATTGTGCGATCACAGCGCCATCTGTGAACAAAAATAACTTTAATCGTAGATCAAATTAATGTAAAATTTTCTGGAGATTCCAAATCTGTAATAAAAAATGGGTGCTCCCATTTAAGATTACAAAGTTGCCCTTCGCCCCAGCTCCTGGAGGCGGGGGTGGGGGTCGAGGTTGGTATCATTGGATAGATTTTTGAAAAATATTTGACACGTATTTTGTCATTTTTCGATCCAATATGTATTTCGCAAGATATTTAACCGTTCCGGAACTTTTTCCCCACCCTGTACTATAGGAACCCATTAAAGTTATGCAGTTCCAAAAATATACAAAATACAATAAAATAAATATGAATTTACTGCATTATAGCATAAATTTAAATTATTAGATTACTCATTAACGTTTATTTTTAAAATCTAATTAGTTTCCTCACTATTACAGTCCTAACAAACTAATAAAATATCAAATGATTAAAAAACAATATACATGAATATGAATTTGATTAAATTTCTAAACCGCAGATGACTAAAAGAAAAGAACTATAAAAGATGAATCATAAGATTGCCTCATAAAACATCAATTATTCGCTTATAAAACAATGAAGTAACGCTTACAACGAAAATGTTACCTACATGTCTAACAATTCAGAAATAACAAGCAATTGAGATCACACAATAACGTAGATTTATATTTATGAATGAGTCTGTTGCGTGCGTTTACGTAAATGAAGATATGTTAAGTGGCTACCTGTAGTAAAATGACTGGCACTTTGCCAACTAGAATCGGAAGACTGAATGAAGCGAAAATAGATCGATTTTACAACCTAACGCTCTAACGCGTTTGCTAAAAATATTCTCACACTACGGTTTCCTGTGTAGTGTGAATAAATATAACTGGATGTTTTTGTTTAGGTTCAGTGATATTTTGATACAGAAATAGAAACAGAAAAAAACACTTTTTACAGATTCAAGATTCACAAAGCAGATTAGCCACTAACATCATTTTTAATACCATCCAACACTGTTTCGTGGTTCCAATACAAGAAGACTATCATTCTACTTAATCCAGATTAATGGTTATTTGTATCACTAGGCCAGAAACTGTACTTTTGCGAGGGCGAGCATATTTTGATAGATCGAGTCGAAGGCGACGTTTTGGCCAGAGGTTATTAGCTATCTTCAGATCAACTTACAAACAAACAATTTTTTTGGATACAACATTATATGTTAAACAAAGAAAGTATTCAGTGGTAGACATGCGAAAAAATTTGGTGTAGAAAAGAAACGAAACTAAATGCAACATGTCTACCACTGAACAGTCAAAAGAAGACTGGATTTTGAGATATGTAGTACTATTAATGTCAGCCAGAGGCGCGAAAAATATATTTGTTTCATAAATCGGAATACAAGTTAATGGTGTTTGGATCTGCTTCTATATAATTATAAATTGTAGAAAATATTTTCTTTGTGGTTCTCTCACCATCTACACTAAAGTCAGTGGGTGCCTCATGGGACAACAATTTAGATAAAAACATGGCTAAAGTTGCGCCCAGTTAACAGGGCAATGGACTGTTGACTATTTCCAACTGTTGGGGTTCAACTCTCGTCCAAAACTTTTGAACTTTTGCAATTAGCCATTGACTAATAACCCGATTTTCAAAACAGTTTTAGTTAATCCTGAATTTTGAAGTAGCTAATCTTATTCTAGTCCAAGTTAGAAAAGTTAATCCCAAATCACTTTCCGAAAACAAGATAATAACTAGACAAAAGTTAAATTTCAAACTTGGATTAAATAAATAAAAGCAAATCAAAATTGTATGACAAATGGAATCATTAACATTGCTGTCACACATTCGATTTGCTTTTATTTATTTAAACCATGTTTATCATTTTACTTTTGTTGGTGAAACCGACCATTGTTTAGACTTATTTGAGAATATGGTTTAGCTTAATTTTACGGAAGCAAAATTCAAGATTAGCCAAAACTCTTTTGAGAATTAGGCTGAAAATAAATAAATTTTATACATTACTGACCAACTGTTTTAACAAAACATAAATAGTAAGTCTGGTTTTAATAAATAAAAGTAAATCGGAGTATATACTCAAGACCAGGTGGTTTTTCGAAAAATATCTAGAATGAGATAAAATTCAATATTTATGACAATCGTTAACAGAACGTAGTTAATATATAGGACATATGGAAAAATAAATAATTAAGTATTAATTTGTCTACAATTAAGTGGTGAACAGGTTTAATAATTTATTTATTTATTTACCTGTATATTCTAACAAAAATATCTGAGTAGGTTTAAACATGTCGCAATAACTTAATCGCATCAAAAACAAATTCGCAACGTCGTAAATACATCAAACTGATAAAAGAATTCACCAACACAGATTACAAAATGTTCTGTTCATTCTGCTAACCTACACTGTGACCATATCCCGTGTTGTTGCATTTCAAAAGGCAATGCAACTTGTAATTTTTCCCATTTTATTTCAAATTTCGCGCTTTCGTTTCGTATCGTTTTCGAGAACAAGTGAATTATCGTGAGTGGGCTGTAAGTCCTTATCTAACAACTTGCTTTGGGGCCTGACATCGTTTGACAAAAGAAACCAAAAATAACCAGAATGGACTTTGATCTCATTTGATTTACAGGATTTTAAAGTTTATCAGGTGTAAAAAACTTGTAACCATATTAAGATACTGGTTGAGTGGTTTCACTTATTTAGAATAACAGAATAGGTGGCATTGAAAGTTTATTGTTTTTTATGCTTAAAAGTGAATTAGATAAATTTATAGGATTATTATTATTTTAACAGCGTTTATTTTAGATAAGATAAAAATAACAAACCTTTGTAACATTTCAAAAACATGTTGATATTTTAAGATTGCCATATTAGTTTATTTTATTTATTTGCTATCCAAAAACAATCTACGGGACCAATACCAAATTATTTATTTATTTATTTATACAACTCTGTACAACATGTAATTAATCCCAATTACAGTATTAGGTCCGAACTTCCCGAGTCACAATGTGATAGTTCATATATTTTTAGTTTTAATGGGATTCGAATGTGGTTGGACCATGCGTTGAGAAAAGATACTCTAAAAAGGATGTAATAGAAGGAACAGTCAAAGGAGAAGATAAAAGAGACAGGAAGAGGAAGATGCGGAAGATGGTAGACAATCTAAAAGAAGGAAGAAGTTTTGTTGAAATAAAGAGGCTGGCTATGAGTAGAAATTGGAGAAGACATTTAGAACCTGCGTCAAGCAAATAATATTGATGATGACGTTGGGATTTGAACTTGGGATTTTCAGATCAGAACTGGGCAGTAGCTAGCTACTTTTGTAGCTTAGCTACTAGCTTAATTACGTTTACCTTAGCTGTAGCTTAGCTAAATGTAAAAAAATATAGCTGTAGCTTGTAGCGAGCTATGTTTTTTTCTCTATTAGCTTAAAAATATTGTTATAACAACTGAAGCTACTTTTAAAGCTACTTTTTGTAGCCCAGTGCTACTTTTTGTAGTTTAAAGCTACCACTGTTCATTAAGACATACCTATTAATTTTTGTTTTGTGTTTGAATTGTAACTTCTTTATTGTTTTCTATAACTGTAGGATAACAAGTTATATAGTTTAAAAATCTATTAACATATTTTATTTTTCACTTGTTCTTAACCTATCCTACTTTTATATTAAATATTAGATGAACTCAACATTGACAGTTATTATTATTATTGATACATTACCCAACAGGCAAAGCGCCCAATTCTAGGGTAAGGAAAAAAACACCAAAATTAGCGGGAAGTAATATATTTCTTTATATCATTTATGGTTATGGTTTAGGAGTCTTCTGTTAATGTGACTGCTAATTTATTCCGATATAAATAAAAAATTATAGCATAACAAATGAACAGTACATTTGTCCATTTGCGATTTTTTATATTTATTAACAGTCATTATAACAAAAGACTGATAAACTGATCATATGACAATGGCAAATTTAATAATTCACAATAATTGAAAAAGTAGCTTTAAAATTTAACAGCTACTTTAATGAAAGCTTTTAGCTGTAGCTTAGCGATATTTTACAAAATGTAGCTTATAGCTGTAGCTGAGCTACTTTTTTAAAGAATAACTGTAGCTGCAGCTTAGCTTCTTTTTTTAAGTAGCTTGCCCAGCGCTGCCTCAGATTCGAATGCCGTAAAACTATTCACACCACCGTACTGCTGGAAGATACAAGTAGAATCTACTACTTGGACGTACTTATATTTGTTATTTTCCTTCTTGTAATTAGTACTTTATCAACTATCAACACTCTCTAGAAATTTAATTCGTATTATTTTAAGAATTAAAACTACCAAGGTTGATAAAACCAAGCATGACAGACAACCATAAAGAGGTCAGAAGACGATATCAAGTAACCACATCACCCAACTAAAAATCCAAAGCACTCGCATCATCGACGGTCCGTCATCCGTAAAAATTCCACTGACGACAACCAACAGTGAATGAACACAACGACAACGATACTATAACGAACCACACATGCTCATGTTCACGACTCAAAGCCATTCATACGTAGCGTATTCGTGTTGTGTTGCGTAATGCTATGCGTAAGAAATGGGGCGAAGTGTGGGTCGGGCAAAGCCCTGGAGCCCAACGACAGCGACACTAGCGGGACGTGTCGCCCAAAGCGAGAATGCATATAATATGACCCAGTGCGATAAGAGGATGAGTTATGGGAGGAGGAAATTGTTACGGAATAGCTGTTTGCTGTATATCAAAGCAAATATGTATGATCTAAGGTAAAAATAACCATTGCCAAGCGAATATTTGTTTTTAAGGAATTATTTTGGTAATTGGTGTTGCTACATCTGCTAACTACTCTTATTTTAAGTAGATTAAGATTTATGTGTATTTCGTTCAATTTCTGCTAAGATTTATATTAACAATAGTTATTTGCACATCAAGACAAGAAAGTAATACTTTCTTCCTGAAGGCGCTGTTTCATGTAAAGAATATGAGGCTAGAAAGACACCTTCACGAGATATACAAGCTCAGAATCCCGTCATTAAATAATACTAAAAACGCATGTATCTTACATTTAATAAAATCTACAATTAATTTTCAACATTTTCACTAAATTTAACATTTAAAATATCTTAGACATAAACAGCCCTATTCTCAAAAGAGTTTAAGCTAGAATCTAGCTAATCCTGAATTTAGGATTTGTCAAATTGAGCTAAACCATATTCTCAAAAAAGTTTAAATAAACTTTAATCAAATCTTCTTACCATTTAGTTTTCGGAAAGTGTATTAAATGAACTTTTTAAAGTCGGACTAGCGTAAGATTAGCTAATCCAAAATTCAGAATTAGCTAAAACTTTTTTTAGAATCTGGCTAAAAATGTATAGCAGTATTACCAGTAATTTTATTTTTTTACAAAAGAATCAATTACGTCTAAATTGATTATCATGATTATTATCTTGTAGGCAGTTTGACAAATTAAATCAAATTATTATTGAAAACAAACTTTATTATTATACAGTTTTTGAATAAAACGAAAAAGTTTTAGTTAATACAGAAATGTTTCCTTCCTCTTTCAATGGCAGGCTATTCAAGAAGTTTGTATCGATTAAGTTTAAATTTTATTTGTGTATTAACAACATACTATTACGTCTCAATAAAATTTTATTTTATTCTTTTCCATACTACACGGGAAATAAAATTGCAAACTAAACTTAATTTAATAATAAATTTTAAAAATTTGTAAGACTTAGGCCCGGTTGCATAAAATATTGTCAACTAGTCAGGTTGTTAACTATGCGAAAAGGTTGAATTAGAATAAAAAAATGCATCTAAGAAATGTCAAAATGTATAAAGAAAAATGTATCGAATAAAATGTCAAACTTTCTTATAAAATATCTACAAATGCAATTTTCTTCTTTTGAAATAATTATTTTTAAAATTTCAATAAAAATAAATAATAACTATATCATCACGCCTTTTACCCATTACTGGGTGTGGCACTCTGCTGAAGCAGATCTCAGTAAGTGATATACTTACTCGCGTGAAGTGCGGTTACCAGCCGTCAAATCACGGCCCCCAAAGATGTTAGTGGTGGCGGAGCCACAGGAGTAATTTTAAATTGGAGAAAATGTTTTGTCGGCTGTGGAGATCGAACCAGGGTTCTCAGGATCCACAGGCCGATACTATACCACTGTGCCATTACCCCATTAATAATAAAAGACAAAATAATTAATAATATAATTTAATATATATTAATGGGGTAGCTAGCTCAGTGCTATTAAGTCGGCCTGTGGATCCTCAGAACCCTGGTTCGATCCCCACAGCCGACAAAAACATTTTCACCAATTTAAAATTACCCCTGTAGCTCCCCCACAACTAACATGTTTGGGGGCCGTGATTTGACGGCTGGTAACCGCACTTCACGCGTATAAATATATCACATACCGAGATCTGCTTCGGCAGAGTGCCATACCCAGTAATGGGTAAAAGGCGTGATGATATATTTATTTATTTATATTTATAACAAATACTTATCAACTTATTAAATCGTTCGAATGCTTCGCATTAAAATAATAGTGGATTTAATAATTTAGTTTTGAGTGGAAATTGTAATTAATTTGGTAAGTACCTTTATAGTAACACGTTACAACGATTTTAGAAAAACTAATTTTAGATAAATGTGTTCAGATATATAAAACTGTTATCTTAATTACTCAGTACAATTAATTATAGAAAAAATGATAATGGTATTTAGAATTAAATAGGCAGTAAACGATAAGATATTACGAGTAAAGCGATACTAAAATTGTTCTTACTCATTACACGTTTAATAAAAATATAATGCCATTTTAGGTAACGCAGAGCTATTATTATATAAACAGCAAATCATATTTTCAATACTTATTAAGTTTTTATCAGCCACTTGACTGTTAACAATATACCAAGATACAAACAAAATAATAATTTTATCTTCAATGACTAATCCTACAGTAAGGCTTTAAAAAGAAAATTCCAACGTGTTTATCTGCGTAAATAGTCATAAAAACGATTCCAGAACGGAACGAGTTTAAAACAAAGAATGAAACCAGTTGCATTCATTCATTTCCAGTCTCTGAATACGTAAATTCATTCAAAAAACAAGCACAAGATTTAAAATTCAACGGTTTTACCGTTTTCTTAAGTAGAGAGAGAATCGCCGAGTCATACCAAACTGGAAGTCGAGCTGTTGAATCTAAAACTAGGCAAAGCAAATAAAATAAGAACGAGACCAAATCTGACCAGTTCAAAACAAAGAACGTGACCACATTCGTTTTTGTCTCGAACAAATTCCGCAGCCAGCTGCGATACTACAACTGTGCGGCGAATTCACTAACTGTGAATCAAACAGAATTGGGAAAAAACTTTAATTTACTTTTTTCGTGCAATGCTATCAGATCATGAGATCAATGAATTGTTATGTAATAAACATAAATAATGTCAGTATACTTCAAAACAATACATCTAGGAAATCCAAGGTTGTTTAAGAATAAAGTAAGAGATAACATTATCTTTCAGATATATGGGAAAATATTGAATCGAAATCAAATTGTAGAAATAAAATATTCTTACATTTTGCTCATAGTTCTTATTCTTTTTCACCCTTCGTTATAAGCAACGATATGGAGAGTTAAAATGTATTGTTTTCGCCACGATTTTGATGCTATAAAAACAGATTTTACTTCCTGACGTGGAAAATAGTCATTTTTATACTTAAGCAATGAAATGAAAGACGACATTCTGAGAATATGAAATGGTCAAACACATTTATTTGTGGGGTGGCTAGCTCAGTGGTATGAATTCGGCTTGTGGATTCTGAGAACCCTGGTTCGATTCCCATAGGCGACAAACAATTTTCATAATTTCAAAAACTACCCCTGTGGCTCCTCCACCACTAACATATTTGGGGACCGTGATTTGACGACTGGTAACCGCACTTCACGCGCAAAATATGTCACTTACCGAGATCTATTTCGGTAGAGTGCCACACCCAGTAATAGGTAGAAGGCGTGATGATATATTTATTTTTATTTATGTATTATAAATTTTAATTGAAAAACCATTTATACCTAAAAACTAAATGTAACCAAGGAAATTATAACTTTGTTTAAAATTCAAATAAAACAAAATATTTGATATTTTAGTAGTTTTACGACATAAAATTAAGTAATATTGTACAAAACAAAATGAACTTCGTAAACAGAATCCGCGTACGTATCTAAAAGTAATCTTTTTTACCGTTGCTATAATAAAAATTAAAAACGCTTGTTTGATATATATATATATATATATATATATATATATATATATATATATATATATATATATATATATATATATATATATATATATATATATATATATATATATATATATATATATATATATACAGAATTTGCATTTTCTTTAACTATATAAATATAAATATATCATCACGCCTTCTACCCAATGCTGGGTGTGGCACTCTGCTAAAGCAGATCTCGGTAAGTGATATATTTTTGCGCGTGAAGTGCGGTTACCAGTCGTCAAATCACGGCCCCCAAACATGTTAGTGGTGGAGGAGCCACAGGGATAGCTTTTTTCAAATTATGAAAATTTGTCGCCTGTGGGAATCGAACCAGGGACCTCAGGATCCACAGGCCGACTTCATACCACTGTGCTAGCCATCCCATGTTCTTCTTTAACTATAACCCATTAAATGGAGTAATGGCTCAGTGGTATCAAGTCGGTCTGTGAATCCAAAGAATCCTTGTTCAATCCCCAGTCGACAAAACATTTTCACCAATTTAAAATTACCCCTGTGGCTTCCCCACCACTAACATCTTTGGGGGCCGTAATTTGACGGCTGGTAACCGTACTTTACGCGCATAAATATATCACTTACCGAGATCTGCTTCGGCAGAGTGCCACACCCATTAATGTGTAAAAGGCGTGATGACATATTTATTTTATTTTTATTTTTGGTTAACTATAACTTTGATTACTTTTTCTTCTTAGATTCATATTAAGCAGTCAGATTTTAATCGTCTCCATCATTGACAAAAATCAAAATCCCCTAAAATTTCCGCCAAAACTTGAGTGGAATAAACCCAAACTAAAAGTTCGCTCTGTCTACATAATTCTGTGCAGAGCACGCGCGGATCAGCACAAAGGAAACGTCAGACAGGGCGGGGTACGGGGCAGAGCGCGACGGACGGGCAGGGCACGCGGACACCGCGTTGACTCACAGCCCCGGGGCTTGACCGTCTGACCGATCTGCGGCTCAGCGGCTCTGCTTGTAGTTGTAGCCGCTGCTGCTGCTGCCTATGTGCAACGACTGAGCCCCCAGCACCGGTTAACTGTAAAACGCACTCTTCCAGGTGATTTTTGTGTCGCGCCAGTGGTACCCAAACAACGAGATATGGTACAATGAATACGACTGCATCAAGAAATATTTTTAAAAGTTCTCGTCCTAAAGACATTCTTATATCAGGAACACGAGAAACAGATATAATTTTTAAAATTGGCAATCGTAGTCTAGTGGATAAAAGCAAGGTAAAATTTGCGTTTCTTATTTAGCAAGAAAGAGGTAGTGCGTTCGAATCTCACTGCCTACAACTTATATAAAAAAAATACGATTATGTCTGAGTGCTTCGAATTCCGCTATAAGTCCCCAGTGATGTAATTGGGATTATGTTCCTGTTGTACAGAGTAACAAATAAATAAAATAAAAAATACAAACTCGTCCAAAACTACAAATTTCATTGATAAAAGCACTGCTATTAATATACATTTAGTTAGACGTTTGTATATACATATTTTGTCAATGTCTATACTGTCAATTTCAAAATATGATGACTGGTACATTACTGTCACCTAGAAAAGGAGACCTACAGCTTATAATGGAATCCGAACCACTCAGACACAATCGTATTTTCTTGATGTAAGTAGAAGTCAGTGAAATCTTAACACACGACTTCTTGCTTGCTAATTAAGAAATGCAAGTTTTACCTTGGTTATATCAACTTGGCTACGATTGCCTGCAATATTGCAGTGCTAATGTCGATTTACTTCATGGACAATGAATTAGGACGCTAAAAAGATAAGGAATTATAATTTCATAATACACTATTCATTTTAAAAGATACTACAAACTTAATAAAATAATAATATATATTTTGTATGTGGTATAGATAACTGCACACTGTTACAAAAAGAGTTTTTTTTATTTTTCAGTAATTCTGCGTTTGCGTATTGCATCATTACATAAGCTGACAAACATTAAAAAAAATATGGAGGGAGCTAAAAGATTGACACTGTGGTTTGTAAAATTAACGCCAGTCTTTCACTAAAATCTCCCATTAGGATAGTACCTAATAAATATTATATCGAAAAAATAACTTTAGACCTGCTACTTATACAAGTTTATTTAATTGTTCAGTTAAAGAATACTTAGGTAATTTATTAGCCACTGTACTAGGAAGTAAATATATGGACCCTAAAATTAATTAAGTAATGAATAAATGTAATACTGAAATTTATGTGATCCATTAACTTCTGTAATATATGAGTACCCTGAACTTGGCGAATATAAACTAACTTATTTATTATAATGAGGCCGTATAAAGTTAAGCTATGAAATTTGCATAGATCTAAGTTTGCCTAATAAATATGAGAACAAATAAAGTTATAACGAACTGTAATGTTCTTGGCCATGTTTATTGTTTGAGATAATGAAATAAAAACTTGTTAGTAGTAAAGAATCTGCCGAGAAGTTTGCTTATTACAAAACTTCCTTGTAGGTATTTCCTCTTTGTGAACTTGCCGCATATGTTTATGTCTAAAGCGCACATGTTCAAAGTACAAATACGTGTAAGCGAGTGCGAGTGGGTGTTTGAAAAAATGCTTTATGTATTCTAAGGTCAAGAAGAGGATTATTTGTAGAAATTGATTTTACTTGTGATGAAACTAGGAAGTACATTGATACTTCTTGTTAAGAAACTTTCGTAGGAATGCCATGTGCCATGCGGCCGAAATGATTCACAAATCTCAACGTAGGTATCAAAATTACATTCCAAATAATATTTATATGTATTGTGTACACAAGAATTATCTTTCATTCCTTTACAATTTTTTGTTGGTTCATTGTTCTACAAACAAATATACAGAGTGATCAAAAGGAATTGTTACAGTTGGCAATAAACAAAACTACTTGAAATTGGTAAGCCTGATACATAAATTCATTTCCTGTTGTTGACAGTGACATTTAAAATTAAAATTTGAGTACATTTATTATTACATTTATTTCTAAAGTATTTCTGTTACTTAAAAACTCAAAATTCTATTAGCGGTCAGACTCCTGACATAACCTATTTGTATTTATTAGAAATGTCAAATAGCATTTCCGCCTTTATCTGACGTTGTGCCAACTGTGGAATAAAAAGATCGCTGGAATTGTATTGCCAACTATAACAATTCCTTTTGATCACCTTGTATTTTCTTATGCATCGTATCTAGAACAAAATTCAAATGGAACTATTGAAGAATGCAGGAAAATCGAAGATCAAAGATTATCAGCCGATCTTGATCTTTGTTCTACAAAAATAATTTAATAATAAAATACTTTTACAATGAAACAAATGGAATACGGATCTATGAACACGTTGAGCTCGAAAATCATAGAAAAGAGACAAAAAAATGTAGAACAAAATTTAAAATTATAATATATTTTCCTATTCTTTTATCAATTATATATAGACGGGACATATTATTTGATTAATTTTTATTTAGTATATTATTTAGAATTTGGAAATTTTTATATTGATTTTCATATCTCCTGTATTTTTGAAAAATAATGTAAGTTTTGGTGCAAAACCAATCTATTTTTAATTAAGTGCGTATTATATAAAATAACTAATCAACCGGACGAGACAGCGTCCCAAACCCGGATTCATCGTTAACCTAATTTAAAGGAATTCAAAAAAAAACTATGATTTATTGTCCAAGAAATCAGTAAACTTCCGTTTCCGTGTTTATTAAATGCCATAATTCAATTGATACCAGTAAATCATTAGTACCTTTTTTCGATGTTTTATCGTTGCAAGTTTATTGTTATCAGCTGTAATGTCCCAAGAGCCTTGATAATACGAAATAATTTTATAACAATTTGAAAGCACATTGTTTGGAAACCGGTTGTTTCCTAAAATCAACGTGCTTGAATAAATTGTTCTCTTAAAATTGTAAGTATTTATCAATGCTCCAAGCACATTCAGTGAATTTTTTTTGCGATTTAAATACTGTGAAAATGACAGTTTAAAATAAAAATAAATACATATTTTGTTAAATATAAAAAACTGGCTGTTGCCTAGCAAGAAGCTAGTGTTGTTTTGATTGGTTAGTTTTTCCCACGTGATTAGAAATGAACGAATATGATTGGCTAGTAAGTTTTGTCTAAAAAATTTCAGTAATAATATAACAAGAGAGTGAGAATTAAATAAATAAATAAATATATCATCACGCCTTCTACCCATTACTGGGTGTGGCACTCTGCCGAAGCAGATCTCGGTAAGTGATATATTTTGCTCGAGAAGTGCGGTTACCAGTCGTCAAATCACGGCCTCCAAAGATGTTAGTGGTGGAGGAGCCACAGGGGTAGTTTTTGAAATTATGAAAATTGTTTGTCGTCTGTGGGAATCGAACCAGGGTTCTCAGGATCCACAGACCGACTTCATACCACTGAGCTAGGCACCCCAGAGTGAGAATTAAATAGAAAATAATTTGACAGATCTTTCGAAAACTTGTTGCCAGGCAATAGTCACGAAAGCCCGTTGGGCTTGAGTGGCTATTGCCGAATGGCAACAAGTTTGAGAAAGATACTGAAGAATTATTTTCTAATTTATCCAACTCTCGAGTTATATTTAATTAGATTATTTTTTTACTTAGCTGTTGAGGTCGATTGCTCCAACTTAAAAGATTTTGAACTGGGTCCATATCGATCGATTACTTATTATTGCATTCTTGCAAGTTGTTTCCAAAATTTGTTGGTGTATTTCTGTATCTGAAATGGAACTAAATCGAATTTTTTTTCACTCATTTTACTTGACGCGTTGACAGTTTTACTACCTATCATTTGCCACAAACCTACAGAGATTATTCTCGGGAATAATCACAGGAGCTTTATTCTCAGTATAATAATGACAGGATTGGTTAAAACGCAGACACGTGACATACAATGAAGCATTTCATTGGTTTTGAGAAATGTCAAAAAAAATCAATAGAATTCCACATCTTTTCACACTTCAGAATAATGTTAATAGTCGTAGAGCACATTTCTACTATATAATTTGCAAATTTCTTGTTTTGATATAATAACTGAAGTTATTTTATTTTCGCAGTAAACCCAAGACTTGTTTTTATTGTTAATTTTCTATACAAATTCTTCAAAATATTGATACCGATTCCTAGATATGCCACATCCAGATTTGGGTAAATGCGGGAAACAAACTAAAATCCACTCGGAGAACAGTTTGAGAGTTGTTGTTTGCATGCAACGTGAGATTGTGACCCTATGGCATCTGAGTGCTCTTTGTTACCTCCGATCGCAGCGAAATGCCACCGCCCCCGCCGCCGCCACCGTCGGGTCGGTGTGACCGCCTCACGCTTCACGCACTCCACATCGGAACGGATACAGATACTTTATAACACAGATCCATACATAAATCGCTTTAGTCGCAGCCGCAGCTGAAGCAGAGATCGCGATAATGGTATAGTTACGAGTACGAAACTGTGCTGGATCGACCAATGGGTCACACTGTTACTCGGAAAGATCAAGCCCCAGACGCAAGAGAATGTTCTTTATTGGATTCCAGACGGGTGTAGGACACAAGAATATCATTATAGAGTAAGCTGTTTGAGATATGGAGATATTCGCAGCGGCCAGCTCCAGTTCCCTACATTTGCGTGAATTGATAAAATTGCAACTATGTAACTCCTATCTGTGCAGTACTACATGAAGAGTATTTGTAAATACAACTAATGACAAATAACAACTCTATTTTTCAACGGTAACCAAATAAACTTAGTTAGATAAACATTTAAAAATAGAATTAAATTATTTAGTAAACAAATATAAGCAATTGAATAAACTGTACATTTCTAAAAATATACGTCACACATAATAGGTCGTCAATTTCAATTTACATATTTCTTGGAATTTTTCGCACAATACGTTAAAGTCATTTTGTCCTTCTACATCTATTGTCTAGTAATCGCAGGTAGATAAATCCTAAACCCAAACATCTAAGCTATTCAAAATAATAAAATTTTAGGTAAAATTTTACTATATTGCAAATTCCACTGCTTCTTACTATGTATTCAACGGCATTTTCTTTGTGACTAAATTTTATGGATTTCCTTAATCTGTGTATTACAATTTTAGTAAGTAAAGGCTCATTCCCACTGGTTATCATAGTCATGGTTTTTCTTAGTTGTCATAGTCTTACATAGGCCGTATTTGTTTGGGAACTTTGGGTTCAACCCTAAACTGACCTACATAGAACTAACTCGTGTTACATCCAAATAAATGATGTATCTCAAGTGTCAGTTGTAAACATTAGCGGTAAATTAAAAATCTGAATGCATGTTCGAAGCGACATTTGCTTAGTTTTGTTTGTGTGTTAAATTACGCTTTTAATTGGATGTTTTAAGTCATCTTTATATTTTTTATATGTAGTCAAAAAACAAATAACGTCAGAGTCATCAGCAGTATCAAAATAATTTATTTCGGAGTCGCAATTATCTATCATAATATTATCCTCTATGACTACTATATTGCAAGAAACACGTACTACATATTGCTCTTCCATCACCTGCATAAATAATAGTTTTGTATAGCAAACGGGTTAAACCTGCCAACCCGCTAAAATAGCTGGGGCAGTAGGGTCAGTTCAAGATCAGTTCTGGGTTACTTAAAGCATGCCAATGTTTGTTACACTGAATTACGTGTAAACATTCTCAGTGCTTCTTTTAATCTTCGTTTTCAAGCGAAATCACAATCACAAAACTATGCAAACTCTAAACTTTTGTCATAATCATAGTCTTTATTTTATGAAATAGCGATATATTATAAATACCTGTCTCTTTTTAATTCTGTTGTCAATTAGATTATGATTTTATTTAATGTCAATGTGTATAAAAAATATATTAAGGTAAATGTAAATAAAAATGTTTCTTCATTACTTCATTAAAAATGTATTAAAACTGTCATGTTTTAAGCAAAACTTTATCGTGCGCTGGAAACGGTCTACGCATGTTTATGATTAAGACAAAAACTAGGACTATGACTATGACAGTGGGAATGAACCTTAATTAAATATAATAAATAAATGTAGATCTTAATTCTCCACAACTTTTAAGGCTTCAAATTTAAACGAATGATTATTTTTTTAATCCTTTAGAAAGCAATGGCGACGACAAACCTAGTAAATAGTATAAATGCCTACGGTACGTTTTTTCATATCATCCGGTGTGGATAGTCGAGTTAGATAAAGCAATGGATAGATATCTAGATTCTTAAGATCTATGGTTCGATCTCATCTAACATTACAAAATACAATTGTGTCTGAGTAGTTTGGTTCCACTATAAACTATAGGTCCCTTGTACTGCAATGCAAAATTGTATTATTTGCCTTTTTTTATATTAGAAGCTCACTTCGCTCGTACTTTTAGCAAACAAACCCATAGGCTAGGTTGCATTAAAGCTAAAAGTAAGACCACGATGGCTGACATCATATTTTACGTTATAATTAATTAATATCAGCATTAAAATGCTTACCATTAATTACATAATAATGGTAGAACAATATTTATAACAAATAATTATTAGTTTAATGCATACTACAAAAATTATAATGTTTTAAAATATTGAACTGTCCAAAATTTTGACATTTCTTAGAAGCGTATTCTAATTAAACTTTTTCGTTTAATTAACAATGTGATTAGCTGACAAAGTTTTATGCAACTGGGTCTTAACTCGTAAAATACCTGTTTCACACATTCAAGCCCTTATATTCGATTTTAGCTAAAATTATTCCGAATTTCATACATTTATTTATATATTGGCTTGCTTCGCTTGCGTTTTAAACAAACTGATCCTAAACCGGTAAAATTCACATTGCACATACAAAAAGCCTTTATATTTGTTTTTAGCAAAAATTTGGATGATGTAATATTGCGGTAACATTACGGCATTCGAATTCGAAGATCGCGAGTTCGAATCCTTAAGCTAAAACTAAAAATATATTAACTAGCACTGCGACTCGGTGAATCAGGAACCTATACTATAATTGAGATTAAGTTGTACAGAGTATATAAATAAGCTATATGTTTACTGATTATAACATCGGTTACACCTACGTATACATAAGCTACCATATTTACAAATTTGAACCTCATTTCTCTCTTCTTCGTCCCATCAACAAACTCTCTTCTAGCCCATAAATCGCGAGTGATCGAAACCCTCACGATCACAAGTATCAACTCACGACATCGTTTCCACCTCCGTAATTCACCCGGCTCAGCTGCAGCTCAACCGAGCGAGCAATCGGAATTTCATTTTTGCGAACGGCGAACGCGATCTGCTATGACCGCATTCTGCGAGCGTGACAGCGTGACCCCCCGATGACGGACGACACTGGTCTGGTGAACGACTGAACGCGCCCCAGGGCAGTTCACACGTTATATTTGTGCTTTTGTGGTTTAGGAGGCGTGGTTTTCGATTTGAGGTTTAATTAGGCTCTTTTGTTAGTATATTTTGTATTGGGTTTTTAATGGATTTCAAACAATGGATTTTAATTTTTAATTCTCAAGATTAAATTGAAAATGGAGTTTTTAATATACCAAAATAGTAAAACTGAGCATATTTTGAACTGACGTCATATATTTCTTACAAACAAGTTTTTAAGTAATAGATTTTATATTTTGCAGCTTCAAATAGGAACTATTATATCACACAATTTTGTAAACACAGAGTTGCATTCAAATTTCATCCATTAATATTTTAATTGTTATGCATGTATATTTATGTAAGTATTTTATTTAAAAAAAACTAGTTTCATTCGATATTTAGTTGGGAATAAGTATTTTGTTAAATTTTCTAATATTTTTACACACATACCATTATTTATAATACATTAATGCTGGGTTGCAAGAAAAAATAAAGAGCTCTTTAGTTAAAGAATTGTTTATCTAACAACAGTATAAATGGCGATTTTCTGAAACTTATTGAACCGTTAGTTGCTAATGAACCGATAAAACTTTCATGCAACTCAGCATTAGTCTAGTAAAAGATGGCTACTATAAATCCTTGACAATACTTCCGATTTCCGAGAAATGCCAAGATTGAAATTTCATATGGATCTTATTTTTTTCCAAATTTGAAAAGTACATTAAATTTGCTTTATAATCCATAAAAAATAAAATGACAGGCTCTTAAAGTATGTCACAGTGAACGCTAAAACAATAGGTACTGCAAAAAGAAAAATAATTATTAAAAAACCATAGTAGCTAACGACTATGAATGTAACGTAAAGCATGTTAAATTTGTTAATATCAAATTATCAACAGTTTGTCTACTGAAGCAGATTTAGGTTAGTGATATATTTATGTGCGTCAAGTGCGATTACCAGCCGTCAAATCACGACTCCAAAAGATGTTAATGGTGGGAGAGTCATAGGGGTAATTTTAATGTGGCGAAAATGTTTATCGACTGTGAGAATCGAACCAGGGTTTTCAGGATTCACAGGCGGACTCGAAACCACTGAGCCATCATCTATCCCATTCAAATAAAATTAGACACCTTGTACATAACATGACACCATAACCCAATAAATGGGCTATACTCTGTTTTTTAACCAGGAGGAGTAATTTAAATTTTAACCGCTAAAACTGACGCTTCTGATTGGCTCGTGCTTCGTCCAGTTTACACTGTACATAGATGTTACATTTGATTTATTAGAGCTGTCATAAGTTTTGAGGTTATCTGTTTTCTTGTTGGTTTTTTGCATTTCTGTGACATTAACATAAATCAGCTCTCTTAAGAACTAATAATATACGGAGTGACAAATTAGAGTTTATAATGTCATTTGTATTTTAAAATAAATTCCATGAGACTTAATCAGTGCAGATGTGTAAGAAATTTTTGTATTTCGCGCGAACAAAAATCTAGTAACTTTCTTTGGTAACTTTCTATAGTGTAAATTTGACTTGTGCATTTACTCCTCCTGGTTAAAAAATAGACTATAGCAAACATTTCCACCACATCACTTTAGCTTCACTCACATTCACAATTCCTTTCGGTCGGAATCTTCAGTTCACGTAACAAACCTTCAATCATATTCATTAGTTTATCGCAATTAAGTATATTTTTATTTCTAATAAACTAATAATACCATACTTTATTTCCTAGTTCATTAAAAAATACATTTATAACATAAATAATTATATTATAACTTGAAATATAAGTAAACAAGCAAAAATAGTTATTATTAGTTATTATTTCCCAACTAACACCATTTTAAATAAGTACGCTTAATCTGCAGTTAATTAAATAAGTGACATTCTGAAAATGAGTTCCGTTGCAATATAATTACCAGCGATACTTAACAAGGTAAGTAAGAAAATATTTTCAACTATTAAACATAATTGAAACAAACTGTTCTAAAGATAGACTAACTTTTTTGAAATAAAGCAGAAAAATACGTAAATGGAACTGTTAACAATGTTAATTAGAAAATAAATCAACATACTTATGGAACAAAAAGTGAAAACAAAAGAGACACGGAATCAATCATTCCCGGAGATAATTAGAATTCATTTACAATCAATAATAAATTAAGTGTCATATTGCACTATATTTAAAGTATTTTTCTACGGATTAATACCATAAAATTTTTAAATTATCATCGTGTAATATCTAAGCTTATTATACGGTGAAATAAAATAATAAATATTTAATATTATATCCGTTTATAAAGTAATAAAGAGCATTACACAATTTTTACAAAGCCGGGAATTTCATGTAAAAAGTGGTTTACTCTGCTCATTCGTATAACTTATAAATGATTGATTAACTTTTGAGATAGAAGTATTATGTTGTAAGGTCGAACATTAGAAACATAATATTTCAAATAAATAATTAGATACAACTGAATCATTTTTTTAATTTTACTATTTCCACGGAATATTACTAATAGTTTTTTACAAGGTTGGTAATTTGTTTTACTGTAAAACGTCAACTTAAACATTTACAAATTTGCTTCAACCATTTTTAAATATTATCGCTAGTAATTCTTGTTGTATTAACATTTCAATTTAAATGTCAGTTTTACTTAATTACTATATAATGTACTACTAATTATTATGCATAATTATTTGATTTATAGTCAAGTTTATAGTAAAATTAATTATGTTTTAATTTCGTCGTATTATAAGACTTAAAATACAAAATTTGAGATTTATTTTATTTTATAATCGAAGAATTTCTAATCCAATGGGGTCAATCGCAAATTTTCAGTTATTTTTTTTTCTGACAGATTGAGTGAAGTTGTTAATATACTTATTTCACCTTCATCTTCCACGTGTGACGTGAGCAAAAAACGTCACTTGATGATACCATAATACGACAAACACATGCTTAGGGCTCTCTAGCAGCCGAACTACACTTGTTTACAATTAAGGATCTAACCATCTTTTTTTTGTTCAAAATAAGTAATGCAACAATGTACATATTAGCAAAATGTTTATAAACACTGAATTTATTTATCAGTTTACCTACTCAATAGTTCAGCAAAAGCACAAGCACAAGAATATTTTGAGGTTACATGACCAACTAAATGATATTTAAAGTATGTTTAGTATGACAAAGTACAGTAGTTCTTAAAATTCAAATTTGCAAATGAATAAGAAATTTACAGAACAACAAAAATAATATTTTGACATTCATGTTAATCCAAACAATTAATAATAGTGCGAATCCTGAACAGGAATTTCAAATAAAATAAGATCCGGTTCGTCCAATTCTAATGGCACATTTACAAGTTTAATCGCTTCGTGTGGCCAAACGAAGGGCCGTACATCTTTGGGGGCTGTGATTTGACGGCTGGTAACTGCACTTCACGTGCATAAATATATTATATACCAAGATCTGCTACGGCAGAGTGCCACACCCAGTAATGGGTCAAAGGCATGATGATATACATATATTTATGAAATAATAAAATTTTATAATATAAATAAATAAATATATTATCACGTTTTTTGCCCATGACTGGGTGTGGAACTCTGTCGTAACAGTTCTCGGTAAGTGATATATTTATGCGTGTGAAGTGCGATTACCAGCCGTCAAATCACGGCCCTCAAAGATGTTTTTGGAGGAAGAATCACAGGAGTAATTTTCGAGATTATTTTAAAGTGATGAAAACTGTTTGTCGGTGGTGGGAATTGAACCCGGGTTATCCAATCCACATGTCGACTCGATACCACTGAGCCTCCTCCTACCTTATAATGAAGATTATGATAAAAACTAATCATCTTTTGGCATTAAATCCGAAGCAGATCTCAGTAAGTGATATATTTATGCGCGGGAAGTGCGGTTGCCAGCCAACAAATCACGGCCCCTAAAGATGTTAGTGGTGAGGGAGCCGCAGGGGTAATTTTAAATTGGTGAAAATGTTTTGTCGGCTGTGGGGATCGAACCATGGTTCTTAGGATCCACAGGCCGAATTGATGCCACTGAGCCATTACCCATAAAAAAATTTATAATGTCCATAACAAATAACTTTTTTAATCAAGTGGGACGACGTCATTGTTAAATATTTTAAAATTATCAATTTCTATATATATATGTTGATATTAGTTTTTGAGTTGAACAAATAACACTCAAACTTTTATAAATATTTAATTTAATTGTGATAAAAATTTCCAATTTGCACTATGATAAAAATTATTTATCTAAATTATCAGTAAAAAACGCAAGTATTTTTTTGTAGAATAGCAAGTTTTATCAGATATTTTGTTTGATAAGCAAACGTTTATTTAACCTAGATAATTCAAGCATCAAATATAATTTATTACAGAAAATAAAATTTAATTGCCACTGGCTCTTAATAAATAAATCAATCTTACAGCAAAACTATAAACATCAATTCAGACAACTTATTTATTAAATCAATAAAAACACCAGCAGACAAAAAATTATCGCACCATAAACTCAACCCAGTAGTGAGCAAATAAAAAAATCCCGCATCGTATCGCATCTATAATTGTAGTGAAGACGTTGATTGTCATCTCGAGTGAGACAGCTTCTTGGCACGGGCCCCACGGCCAAGTTTACGGCGGCGCGGGGGCGCTACGCACGCGGAGAGCGGGGAATTCGCGAGAACCAAGCAAACTACTAACGTGGCATTTTTATCAGGTTACTGAACCGAAACGGCAAACGCTAGCGGGAAGTGTGCATTTTGGCGCTTACATTCATTATGAAGTTTGCGAAATCAACATATGTTTTATTTAAAGGAATTTTTAATCGTCGAATCGCATAGGCTTACAATAATTTATACTTCTACTTAGATAATAGAAGAAGAACTGTGAATATGTTATTTTGATATTTCAAGACATTGATGAACTTTATATTTTAGTAAGATAAACGATTTATTATTTATAAGCCCTCTAAAAAGGCACATTTGAATTTCAGGTGACTCAGGCAATGTACGAAGTGGTATATATAAATAAATAAATATATCATTACGCCTTCTACCCATTACTGGGTGTGGCACTCTGCCGAAGCAGATCTCGGTATGTGATATATTTTGCGAGTGAAGTGCAGTTACCAGTCGTCAAATTACGGCCCCCAAAGATGTTAGTGGTGGAGGAGCCACAGGGGTAGTTTTAGAAATTATGAAAATTGTTTGTCGCCTGTGGGAATCGAACCAGGGTTCTCAGGATCCACAGGCCGACTTCATACCACTGAGCTAGCCACTCCATGACAGTAGGGTTTAAAGAATTTGGGAGGAGAATCTAATTTCGGATGCTATACTATCTATAGCTAAATTATTGAATTAACATAATTCGCACCATGTTCAGATGGAGGGAGGCCAGCAAGAATGTTTATAACAACAGCCGGCAACCATAATATTAATTATTACATATTAATACTTACAAATAAAATAAGTTGTCCTTTTAGAATTTAATTTAGCGAGCCGCACAGAACGTTTAAATATGTTAATTATGATAGTTGATGAGGAATTATAAGACCACAACATCAAAAATAAAAATTCCTAAACTTAGTATACAAATCAGTAAAAATTTTACGATGTTGTAAGCATTCACAAATTTTAAAATCAATTTTCTTTAGTACTAAATAAAGACATCACTGAATGTCTTCAATTTTAGGACTTAATATAGTGGGGTGCTAGTGCTAAAGTGAACTCCGAACATGATCTGAAATTGTCAAGTTCATTATAAAACATTTGTTAACAATACATAAATATATATACTGTGTAAGACGTTCAAAATAATTTAAGAATAATGACTGAATTCTTAAAACTATTTAACGCATCGATATTAAAATAATTTCTTAAATTATGATACTTCTTTTACATAGTGTTATGTATGTAAACGTACATAGCTTAATATAATGTTAAGATGATCAACTCTTTTCATATTCCGAATTCATTGAAATCGAATTTGTCTGTGTAATAAACACGGAACTGTCATAATTGACATATCAGATCATTGCCGTTGCAATGAAAAACTACATGTTTACAACCACTGATTTTTGAAAAATGTGCCTCTCTATAAGTAATTAGTCAAGTGAGTAAAATAGATGAGTACAAAATAAACCAAATGCATATCTGTATTCTTTTGATTGGTGAATGTAATGTGCATTTTGATATTCAATAAACCGAAAATTAAATAGTACGGGGTGGCAAGCTCAGTGGTATGAGGTCGGCCTGTCGATCCTGAGAACCCTGGTTCGATTCCCACAGGCGACAAACAATTTTCATAATTTCTAAAACTACCCCTGTGGCTCCTCCACCACTAACATATTTGGGGGCCGTGATTTGACGACTGGTAACCGCACTTCACGCGCAAAATATATCACTTACAGAGATCTGCTTCGGCAGAGTGCCACACCCAGTAATGGGTAGAAGGCGTAAATAAATAAATAGTATGCCAATATAACAAACGTTTCAGTTTTGACAATCAACGTTGTTTTTTTTCAGAGTACACATTGATTTTTATATATTACAAACAATATATCATTCATTTTATTAAAAATTTGTTTGAATATAATTATGTATCTGTCAATATTTGTATAAGCTCTCCTTAAAATTGCATACACAAATACAATTATTTCATAATGAGGATGATTCAATTTCAATTTCAAAATGAAAAGTTTCAGAACATAAATTTTACTTGGTTTCGCCCGACGTTTCTTCATTTCAAGTTTTACGCTGTGTACTTTTTTATTTGACTGACGATGCAGAATATTTTAATGAACAACCGGATGTGATGTAAAGAATAAAATAAGTATTTGGTTTTGTTTGTGGGTGGCTTGACATATTTGAACAGATGAATTGATTGTAAAATTGTTTGTTTTTGATGTTGAAATTAAACCGCAAAAGCATAAACTTGCTTGTTTATTTAAACAGCGTAATACGTTTTTTATAATTTGTTGATATTTCAAATGGCTCATGCAAATTTTAATTTCGAAATCCTCATGCAAGAATGTCAAACTAGCGCAAATAAAATTTATGGTAAAAACAAATTAAGCAAAGTGTATATTCATGTAAATTTCAGAGTAGTTCGCTATCTGGGTTAAAATAAAAATATTATATAACATGACTCAAATTCTCGATAGGTACAACGAACAATGATATATCACCATATTCTAGTAAGCCCCAAATTTATTTTCCACTTAAGGTAGTACTAGCGTGAAAAATTTTTTTACAGATCTCAATGAAATTTGGTGCACGTAAACATTGGATAGTCATACGCATCCTGTTAAAATGTGAAACACATTCATCGTCTGTGAACAAATATATTCGCTTGTAAAGTTGAGTTCTTATACACGCGGGCTTATGGCGATCATCACTCAGAATCGCACATATTTGGTTTGTGTACCTCTAAAATTTTGCAGTTTCATTTGAAAAACTAGTATGATGTTCTAGAACTATCCACGTATATTGTATCAGAAGGAGAATGTTTTTTGTCGTTTAGTAATGGATATATAGCCATGCAAAGCCTTGTTTTCAACGAAAAATGTAGAATCCCAATTTATAATGGCTACACCACACGGTGGTATGGTATTTGAAAATTCACTAGACCAACACCCTGTTAACAATTCACGATATTCAAATCATAATAGGTATAAAATACTTATTTTATTCAATTTTTGAGAGTAAGTTTCGCTGCTCGCCAACCGATGGCGCCACCGTCACACTAGTACTACCTTAAATTAAATTAGCTCATCTCACTAATGAATTCCATCAAGAACCTAACCTCAAATTACCCAAACCTCAGCCTAAATTACGCCACAACAATTTGCAACTTCACTCATAAAGCCTAATATACACGTCGAAAATTCCCGCAAGGACATTTCTGCCTTATAACAAGTTCATTTAGCAGGTAATGGTGAAGACAACGCGCAATTTAACATACGAGGATGCTGTATATATTGAAGAGCGGCTGAGAGTCGCGCCAGAGAAAGTAGGCTATGGAACACGAACAAACGCATACATACGCACGTTGGATTGCCGAGATGAGAAACTCACATTCGAAATTGATGAATTGCAATGTAAACAAAATTTGGTTTGTTGAAGAGATTTGCCCAAAGCTGTTCACGCTTGTTTTTAATTTGGGAATGTAAATAAAACTATAGTAATGATGATGTTATTTTATCTAATGTTTATAAATTATTTTGAATTATTTGTAAATAATATTGTAGTTATGAGCCGATATAAAATGATATTGTCACTTTACACAAAAAATATAAGAAAGTTATTTCAAGCATGTTTTGGTTCTAGGAAAAAAATAGCATTTATAGTAACGTAAATAATTTTGACGATTTATTTCATTTTAATTTGAATAAATCTGCGAAATTTTCTGTAATATAAGCTGTATTCCATTTGCCACTTCGTTCACTTAAATCAGTTCAGACAACATGACTAAATGAACTGAATTAGGCAAACTGATGGAGTTATTGTGGTAAATAACTTCAAAGAAAATTAGAAAAAGTAATTCTAGTACTGAAAATAAAGTCAGCGAAGTAATCCAGCGAAATCAATTAATGATCTAGATCAGTAAATGTAAGTTAGATCTGATCCAAATGGCAAATGGAATGCGCCTAATATAACCAGAGACGTGAGAATAAATTGAAAATAATCTGACAGATCTTTCGAAAACTTGTTGCCAGGCAATAGTCATGAAAGCCCGTAGGGCTTGAGTGGCTATTGCCAAATGGCAACAAGTCTGAGAAAGATACTGGAGAATTATTTTCTAATTTATTGAACTCTCGAGTTATATTTAATTAGATTATTTTTGGACTTAGCTGTTGAGATCGAGTCATCCAACTTAAAATATTTTGAACTGGGTTCATTTAGGTTGATTACTTATTAATGTATTCTTGGAAATTCAAAATTTGTTTGTGTATTTCTGTATCTGAAATGAAACTAAATCGATTTTTTTCACTCATTTTACTTGACGTGTTGACAGTTTTAAATTATTATTTGACAAGTAACTATCATTTGTTACTAACAAAAATCATCTACATAGATTATTCCCGGGAATAATCACAAGAACTTTAATAATAATGATAGGATTGGTTAAAACACAGACACGTGACATACAATGAAGCATTTCATTGGTTTTGAGAAACGTCAAAAAATAATCAGTAATAATATAACCAGAGAGTGAGAATAAATTGAAAATAATTTGATAGATCTTTCGAAAAATTGTTGCCAGACAACAAGTTTGAGAAAGATACTGGAGAATTATTTTCTAATTTATCCAACTCTCGAGTTATATTTAATTAGATTATTTTTTGACTTGGCTGTTGAGATCGATTCATCTAACTTAAAATATTTTGAACTGGGTCCATATCGGTTGATTACTTATTAATGTATTCTTGGAAGTTGTTTCCAAAATTTGTTTGTGTATTTCTGTAACTGAAATGAAACTAAATCGATATTATCACACATTTTACTTGACGTGTTGACAGTTTTAAATTATTGACAACTACCTATCATTTTTTACAAACAAAAAAGCATCTACAGAGATTATTCCCGGGAATAATCACAAGAACTTTATTCTCAGTATAATAATGACAAGATTGGTTCAAGCGCAGACACGTTACATACAATAGAGCATTTAATTGGTTTTGAGAAACGTCAAAAAATAATCTAAATAACTGGATAAAAAAAAATATGTTTCAATCGGACTAAAAATATTATTTCGAGTTTCATACTCTTTATTACTCGACCCGAAAAGTTGAAGTTAATTTTAATAGGAAAACTAAATTGCCTTACAAGAAGTATACACCAAAAGCAACTTATATCAAGTAGCACTTATTTTTTACAATAATTTGTATTAATTACTCACAAGGACAGTTAAGTTAGATAATAGCAATTCTAACTGAAATAATCTTACAAATCTTCATTACTCAACAAATTAATTGATTTTTTCCAGTTTCGTAATTTTTCTTGAAGGACTTTCAATTTTACTACAATTATAGTAACCGCGGCATTTAACATCTCTCCCCTTTTCATGCTTAGTTTAATTGCCCATGCACTATTTTGTCTAGTTAAAAGTAACAGTTGCCGACGTCTAGTTAACATTGTTTAACACATTGCTATGAGACATCACATTTAATTTAATTAATTAAATGGTTTTAGAATGTTCATTTGATAAAAGACAATAGTATTTAAATTTTAGGATTTATTAAATTTATTCTGATGATTCAAAAACTTTTTATGCAAAGAGTAAAAAACAAAATTGAAAACGTATTTCTGGATATTAAAATTTCGACAGATGAAAGTTTACTTGACGTCCTTGCGAGGTCAGAGAATTTCTGTTCTTGTACACAGTTTAACAAAGAATGAATCAGCGAAATACTGATTAAATTTCATGATTAGAATGTTCGCAAACTCTTTTTGATTGTATTGCAGCAGCTACTTATTATATTTTCTCTGTTTACAACTTTTTGCAAATGTCCGCTTGACATGTTGAAAGTATCAGGTAGAAACTAATGTATAGATATTTTCACTATACTGTGTTGAGGAAATAATGTGACCTTGGGCTTTGAGAATAAAAGTCACGCTAAAAACTGCAAATCAGAACCTAGTTTTTGAAACAGTACACCGGAAGAAACCTAGCCAGTAGCCAAAATGTAAATCAATTCTAGAAAACTACATACACTTTGGTTCAATTCAAACTCTTATCATAAAGCTAAATTAAACATTCATAAACAATTATCTCTGCTAAGATTAAACATAAGTTACACGCAGTATCCTAATTGATAGTGTGTCTGATGATTAAATACAGTACATTTAAATAGAATTGAATTATGGATAAATAGTATACTACTATACACATAATTACGCGTGTTAAGAAAAGACCATAGTTCATGAGATATTATGATTCATCGAAATTAAAATTCATATGGTGTAGAATTTTAAACTACAAAGCGTAATTTCACGGATATTAAGTAGATAGACTTGAAGCCCACACATTATATATTCTTTGAATTTTCGCCGTAAATTAAATTATGGTAAATTTGCATTTTAAAGTGACGTAAACTATGAATATGGTAAATTTCTGCAATCCTACCTTGCAAATGGAGTTTGTTCCACATGGTAAACATCGTATATGGATTCCTTCCGAATCAGTAGTCTTAGACGATCTTCTGCAACGTTGAGAAGCCCATCTCCAGCACTTTTAATGTCTTTAACAAAGTCACTGCACACACTTAGATTCATGTTGCCGGTTATTATTTTTGTATATTAAATATATAAATTATTAAATATGAACACAGCACGTTTACAAACAATTTAGAGTTATTTTTTCATAGTCTGTCAAAAGCTAAATGCAATGAAAGATTATTCAAAATTGCCTGCAACCGTTGTCAGTTAGACGGTGTGACACAGTGGTATCCTGACACACTCGTGTTAGGTTATAGTCCTAACTTGTTGAGTCCTTTCACAGTCCTATGCACAATATTCACCACAAGTTTATAAAATACACTGCAGAATATGTTTCACTAGTCCTGAACAGCTGGTTTACATCCGCGCTGAACAAATTTAATGTATCCGGAGGGATAACCTTTCAACTGTTTTTTGTATAATTTTTTTTTCAGCGCACAAAAACCGACAAATAAATTAAATTCAATAATAAATATAAACGGACAATATTTGAATAAATAATAACCGCGATATTGCACAAAACATAAACTCATGTAATAATGCACTAGTTCAACCACATGCGCCTGCTGTATACGCTAGGCTGCCGTGATGCAACTGACGGTTGGAGACCGTTGCCTTTTGGTATTATTTACCTTCAAATTGTTGAGCAAAGACTACCAGCGCCATCTCTTATTTATTCGTTGAAGTAACATGTTATGATTTCTTCCACGATGCCTTTATAATTTTGATTTTGATCACCATTTATAGAATTTTAAATTTTTCATTTAGCAACCATATTCAAAATCAAAGATAATTAATTATTAACAATAAACTTATAGCATTTTAATGTATTTCTTGGTTAATATCAGAAATTATCAGCGCTAAATTTGAATATAATTATTTAAAAGTTTTTCTTCTTGCAAGTACATTTACAGATATATTTACATTATATTTGATATATTGTGATATGATAATGTTAATTTTAAATATACCTTTAATTACAAATACTGAATCAAAAGTATGACAACAATGTTATTATTCCATATGTTGCTCCGATTTACTTTTATTTATTGAAACCAAGCTCTTAAATGTACCTTAAATTAAGAATACTAAATCAAAAGCATGAGAGCAATGTTCATTATTCAATATATTACTCCTATTTACTTTTATTAATTGAAACCAAGCTTTAAGTTTTGTTAATACAATTGGTCAGTAATGTGTAAAATTTAAATAAACTCTAAAACAATCTTATTACCATTTGGCTTTTGGTAAGTGATTTGGACTAAATTTAAAAATCGCACTAGAATAAAATTAGGGATTAGCTAAAACTTTTTTTGAGAATCGAGCTGTTCATCTACATCGTGTTTCTAGATGTAATCACTAACTTCAACATTTAATTCAACATAGTTTAAACAAATGTATATGAATAAATAGGACATCATATAAAATGTTCAGATTAGAATTAAAGTAAAACTTTAAAGTTAAATATTTCGAAAAGGACAGAAACTGTAAAAGTAATGAAATCTTTTATTCCCTGTCCAAAAGATAATATAATTTAAAATAGAATATTGTTACTACTAGTTTTCAAAATATCGTTTATAGTTTCCTCTATATTGTCGTTATTGATAATAAATTTTAATGAATTAATAAAAAAACTGCAATTAAACAACAAATATTATATTTGTTTGGAATGTTACAAAACAGTTCAATTATGAACTAAAATGTTATTACATACATTACAAAAAAAGAATAATTACAATAAATTATTTATCTACATATAATTAAATAAATATACAATTATAATTATGGTAAACATACATCTCTCTTAATGCATCCATTCACTCGTATCAAGAAAACCTAAGTGTTCACGCACTCCAAGCGGTTATAAATTTGTTATAAATCAGTAAATGAAACACGCTGATCGAGATATAACTAATGACTAGTTCACTGTGATCACTTGTAGCTAATCTACGAGGTCAATATTTAAAATATTTTACATACTAACGGTAACATATTCTGCATGAAACAAAAGCAATTCTTTTAGGTTAACTTACGAACTCCATGCACATATTGTCACAACTCTGGATACAAACCAAAGGACGGTTTTGTTGTGTTACGATTACTTTTATCTTTATCCTTACGTTATGTAAATTATAATTTACTGGCAACCCGTTAATTAAATCAAGTAAATTGTGCTCTAATGCTCAATGTGTGGCTTATAAATGAGTATTAGTGTAAGTGGGCTCATAACAAATTTGATTAACGTCTACATTCATTTGTTTGACACATTCTTCCAATATTTGCTAAATAGAACGTATAATTTTAAATGTTATTTAATCATTTCAATCGCACATACTTCTACGATTAATTGTAATTTTGGTATAAAATCAGAATATGTCAAACAAGTCTTATTATTTTGAAATATATTTCTTATTAAACTAATGACTATAACATCTCACTATAACATGAAATTTTATGTACAAGCCCGTGCGATGGCAGTTGACCTTATAAAAATTTTATATACATTAAAACAAATAAGCAATGACGTTATATTTAATTGCTGTTCTTATATATTATCGAAAATTTAAAATAGCTTAAATTTTGATTAGATTAAAAAAGAAAAACAACTAATTATTTCAAATATCCGATAACAAGTAAACTTCAATTTGCTTTCTTAATAAACTTGTGCTCAATCATTTACCCTGATTGTAATTTCCATTATTATCCATTTACTCATTAATAAATTGCACATGTATCATATTTTAGATTATATAAAAGGTTAAGTACAACTTAATAAACAAAAACAATTTTGGCAAATAGCTTTTCAAAATCCACAATTAGCAACATTCTCACCAACAGTGGACCTCGAATTTAATTGATACCAAACGTATTGGTTTCTTCAACAGCCAACAGTAGTTTTTCATACAAGATCTCAGGAGTCGGATACGGGGGTAGATCTAGACGATTGAAGCATGTGTGGGCACGTGGGAGACTATTTGGTTTACCCCATTTCTCGATACAGAATTTCCTGGGGCCTGTGGAACCGCGCAATGCAGAGAAGCCCTCGTATGGGATGCTCGATGTGCCAGTTACGAATTGCAGGAATCGTAATCGTTGTTCATTTGAAAACCTTGAAATAAAATATAAAATTAGTGCTTTCTTCAATGAGGATTGATGATTGTTTACAAACAATTAGCTTTCATTGGTAATTAGAACAAATATGTTTCTTTTATTCTATGCAATTTTTTATTGTACTAATTATTAATAGTAATCGCACAGATTGCATAATCTAGAAACGTTCTATAAATAGCAGATGTAATAATAAAGATATAATATAGTTTTTTTGAATATTATGATGAATTAAAAATTTAGTTGTTCAGATTTAATCTTTATTGAATAATAAATAAAATCAACGTTGAACAAATGAACAAATATATGTACTTCAAATAATGAAATTATTTCATTGCAATAAAAAAAAATTGTACCTTTCTATAGCTTGCCAGAACCAATGCACAACTGGATGCTGATCATGATATCCTGCTTGGTACTCCGTATTTGATCGCCAATCTGCTAAATCTATCTCAACGGTTCCGGCCATAACGAGCTCCAGTTCACGTGCATCAAATACAGAAACTAATCGTGGATCCACAACTTCGTAAAAACCACGAACTAATGCTTCAGTTTGTTCTGCGACACCGCGTTCTAGTCGCCATCGTACTACTCTCTCCAAATATTCCTATAACAGACAAAATAAATTTATAAATAAAAAAATATTAACTAGTTTGAGATAATCATTAATTAATTTTAAGCATATGTATTGCAGTTATTTTGTTTGTAAATAAATGTAATATTATGTAATTTGTACCTTTTTGTTTTTCTCAGTAACAGGAATATTACGACCACCAGGTTTCAATTCCCGTTCGAGAACTTGTCCAAAAAGTTCTTCAGTAACAGCAAAAGTTAACTCTAATTCTCCTTGTGTGGAAACATCATGTTCTTTAATCCATTGCAAGGATTGATGAAATTCAGAATCCAAACTTTCTAAATCGGATAAAGCTACAGGCAAACGTAACAATGCTTTGTAAAATGGTCGAGTGAAGAAAGCATCGAGGAGGTATTGATGAACTAACGCCAAACCAAGTACGCGACCACAAAACCTGAACCTATAAAATAAAATAAATGTATTAGATAAATAAATAACATGTATATTAACTATTATTTTATAGAGAAAAATTGATTTAATAGGTTACAAAGTATTTACTTTAAAAATATTTATACAGATTTAAAGACTCAATTATCTCTTACCAGTCTAGATGATTGTCAACGAATGCTGACATGGGCGAAATCTGAACGGTGTAGGTATCATTTGCAGAATATTCAAATAATCCGTAATACGGATTGAAAAGTTCTCTTGAAAGAAGAAAGAAGAATTCTCTTGATAGACCACCGTAGTCTAAACCTTCTTCGAGATCCCAAACAACAATCAGTCTTCCTTTTTGAAGTTCTTTTTTATTTGCGGACATTATTCTTCGGAACGCATCTTCAAGTAAGTGATCCCTTCTGATATGCAACCTACAAAAAAAAAAATCATAATTAAAACATTGCATGTCATTCTGATTTGAGTTTTAATATGTTGACATATCTAAAATAATTTTGAAAAGTGTTTATAATAAGCAGTCAATGAATTATTTAGAATCCCGAAATGCAAGCAACACACTCAACATAATATTCTATAGATAGGCAACAGCCTGAACAAATATGTTCTGTGAATTGCATACAATTCAAGACAACGATTTGTAAGTTGCCTGCTACATGGCGATTAAAATGTTCACAAGTCAGAACAGTGCATAAATAGAAAAAAATAACTATATTTTTTATATATTCTTATTATTTTATTTGTACTAATAAAATTTTTATAAATTACAGCCCTTCCATTAGTTAATAGTATTGAAAATAAAATGTACCATTTTTTCCAAAAATAAGATACCTAGCCATGAAAATTAAAAAAAAATAAAATAAACAAAATCTTATTTTGACAGCGGTCAAGAATTTCTTATTTTAATTATCGAGTTAAAGTGTCAAAATGAGATTATTATTATTATTTTTTTTTGTTTATTTTCATGGCTTTCTGATATTTGATACAAATGTTACATTCTATTTTTCAAATATTTAATACATCAAATTTAATTTTAAACATTTTTTTATACTTGTACTTTTGCTTTAAAATGTACAGTGTGCCAATTTCCGCACATTTTTAAATTAAACTCCAATGTTCCGCATTTTTGTGCACAACCTGTATAAAAATAATATGGTTTTTGTGATATTGCTACTTTTGAGAGAAACCAACATACTATTTCTTCTGTTTTTACAATAGTAAACATCAACATGTCAGTTTGCAACTATTGCATATTAATAATATAACAATTTCTACTCACTTGAATCTTCCGGGACCTTGTCCATAGCCCTTGCTCTCAAGTTTCCGGTAGAAGTTCCGGAGTTTGGTCTCAAAGTCTCGGCGGTAGGGAGCAGGCGCACGATGGCGGCTCAACCCAGGGGACGCGACGGGAGACGGTTGTGGCGAACCGCGAGGACTGCGCCCGGGGACGCCACCGACGCTGCTGCCGGCGCTTCCATTCGTTGAAGACACCGCTGGGACGTATGACATTATCTCCTGCTCGAATAGGCTGCAAGAGAAGAAACAGATGATTAGTAAAGAAAGAAAATGGAATATGACAAATTTAAAAGCAGGATTAACTATACATTAATAAAACATCTGGTGTTATTTGTTACTAATTTCGAAGATATTGTCTGAAAACAGAGACCAATTTGAGAACAGATAAACTTAGAAGCAACTCTTTTATTTATCCTTAAATAGTTTTAAAATAAATATAACGAACATTATTCGGTAAATAAATGTATTTTTTTATGATTTAGAATTTGTTGTTTTGTTTACCACTAAGCAAGCACAATAAAAATTGTATTAAATTTAAAAATGGGATGCCCACACATATAAAAATAATATAGTTTTTAACTTTGGTTGTTTTGAAAATGACCTATCATATAGGTTTGATAAGAATCACAATAACATATGTATGATATGATTATATACTACACGTACTATTCTACGCTTTAAAACTAAAAAATTTACATGCCAACTGTACAAGGGTACAACAAGGTGTAAGATGTAAATATAGTTAAATGGAATATTTTACGTAAATTTATATATTTATAAGGTGATGTAGTGTCTGATATGATGTAGCAATTTTATCTTATTACAAATGTAAAATGTTTCACATTATACATTCAATTTAATTTTTAATGAAAATATAGTATATAGCCTAATGTTGTGCATTAACTAATTTATTATTTTATTTTATTTAAAATTATATATTTCCATAATTTTACATCATGTTAATTCAATTATAACCAGGTTAGTATTATATTTAACTATAAACCAGTTTACATTTTTCTATAAAACAGGATTTAGAAAAATGTAACATAATATCCTGAACAACAAATGCATAAAAAACCGTTAGCGTTGGTGGTTAGAAAATACTCGTGGCGTCAAAAATATTTACAAAGGAAAATAACGAAACGATATAAAACGCTTTTATTATAATTGACTGACGATTTCAAGCTGTATTTTAAGAAACAATAACATTGGAAGTGTACTATGAAGAAGTCATAACTAACACTGACGTCAAAAGTCTAAATTCACCGCGAAATTTCATGAAACGAAATTAAAATCTATGGTATAAACAACAGGAAGCCAAGATATCTGGACGTCTGTTAATTGAATGTCGTAATATTGAGAAATTGAACAGCAAAATGTATTTTAATGCATTGAGTAATTAGGTCAATTTAACATATTTTTGGAATTAATTTGCTCTGGTCATTGTTTGCTTTTAAGAAATAAGTAGAGCATAAAATATATAAGTATTGACTTTACAAATCTTCAGATCTTCCGTCAGGGTCAAAAAAATTATAAATAATTTGTAATAATGTTCTTATATTATTTGAAAGGAAGTAATTATTCTCAATCGTCAATTTACAAGAAAATCATAAGATAACAAAACGCGTTTCTGATTGAATTCGCTTCGCTCTATGAACAAACTCAAGTCGTCAAACTCGATATTAATAAAAACTGTCAGCCAAATTCTCAAAAACGTTTTAGCTAATCCGGAATTATGGATTAGCTAATCTTATGCTAGTCCGACTTAAAAAAGTTAATTCAATTCACTTTCCGAAATGGTAAGAAGATTATATTAAGGGCGTTCCATACTAAAAAAATATTTCGTGTTTGCGCCTTACTTGTATACATTTCCCAAAATCATAGAAGCATACTGGGTTGCAGAAGAAGAAAATAATTTTAGACAGGGATAAACCATAAACCAAATAAAGGTTTGTTTCAAATTTTTTGGGAATAGAGTTTAGCTTTATTTGATAAATCAAAAATTCAGGACTAGCTAGATTCTAGCTAAAACTCTTTTGAGAATTGTGCTGTGTATGTTTAAATTGAAATGTGGAATGTCATTTATTAACGATAAAATAGTCATCAATAAATGCCAAAAAGAAAATGAATGATAACGATAAAACGAACATTCAAAAACGTCCCATAAAACATAAAATATAAGATATTTCATATAATGAAAAGTTAGTTTGAATATTTGTGTTCCTTCCAATTGCGACAGTAAAATAGTAACAGTCATAGACACTGCCATTATTTAATGATAACAATGCATATTCATATTGAAAACAAACATTACCCTTTATGACAAAATGGTGGAATAGATTATGATAAGTTCAAAACATTACTTTCCTATTCCAGAACAAAAAATAATATCTATAATCATTATTCTGCAACTATATAATCAAATCAACTTGAGCGCTATAATTTTACGCGTTATTACGAACAATTTTATCTAAATGTGTCATAATTTATTCGCAGGTTTAATTTTTTGTTAGAATTTCTATAATCAAAAATTATTACCCTCTATTTTTGCAGGTATAAAATTGTAATTTACGGTTAATTTTAATTTACATTTCAATAGGTAATACATAATAATTTTCAAATTATATATTGCAAACTGTATACATTAGTCAAGTGATCAGTTTCAGGATATAACTGGTTAATATATCCGGTGCAAAAGGGTGCAGGTGTACTTGAACATAAAATAACACATGGTAAGTGTAGAAATAATCAAGATGATTTGGAGATAATAATTTGGTTTCGACATATGGCTAACTTTTTTTTCAAAGAAAATATAAATTATCTTTTGAATGAGTAGATAAAAATATATATTTTAAACACAAAAATAATAGCTATAGATTCAACTTGAATTTTAAAATGTATGTACATGTACATCATAAACATAAATAAATATATCAACATGCCTTTTCACCCATTCCTGGGTGTGGCACTTGTAGATCTCGGCAAATCATTATATTTTTCTATTTTGTGAGAAGTGTATTCTAGCGGTCAAATCTGATGTTAGTGAAGGGTGAGTCATCACACAGCTGATATTTATGCGTTGAAAAGGTTTGGTGTAGACTGGAATCGAACTTCGATCGACAACCTATCATCACAAACCTAATGACATAACACGTTATGCTATCAACATGATTATACTTTTTCCATTGGAGGGTAATATTGAAACAGATCTTTTGAGCGTCATCTATTGATCAAATTCTAAATTACTATAGAAATGCTATTTTTACATTAATTATTAACAAATGTATAAATACTCTAAAACGCATATTTCCGAATAAAATATCTACATAAAAAGAAGAGAAGTATTTTTTTCTTTAATACAAACGACAAAATGAAACTGATAGCTTACTCTAAGATGGCGGTTATTTGTTTGTATTCGTATGATTTCCGTTACATGAACTTGGAAATTATATTTCTCCGATGCAGGGTGTTTTACTACTTCAGTAATACAGAGTGATCAAAAGGAATTGTTAGTTGTCAATTAAAAAAAACTACTTTAAATTGGTAAGCCTGATACATAAATTCATTTCCTGTTGTTGACAGTGACATTTAAAATTTAAATTTGAGTACATTTATTATTACATTTATTTCTAAAGAATTTCTATTACTTAAAAAGTCAAAATTCTATTAGCATTTCCGCCTTTATCTGACATTGTGCCAACTGTGGAATAAAAAGATCTCTGGAATTGTATTGCCAACTATAACAATTCCTTTTGATCACCCGGTAGTTATTGACATTATAAGTCCGGTAAATAAGTTTTTACCTAATTTCATAACGTAATATCAATATTACTATAATAAGCGCGTCGTAATGATTTCTATTACGATACAAGTGCTGTAATGAATTTTGACAGTAAAATGACAGTTCGAAATAAACAAACAATGAAACCTTTACGATACTTACATAGAAATATATGAAATTAAAAAAAAATAAAGGAATATATTATATGAAGTACCTACTAATCATAGAACAAAAAGTTTTTTTTTACAATTCGTAAAATTAAGTGCCACTGACCGACACTACAATGAGTCATTTATATGATGTTGTAAAATTGAATAAATTGACTATTGTATTGTTTATAATTATAAATTCATTATTAATGTATTAAAAGTAACTATCAAACCAGTCTGGGGTTATGGGGTAATGGCTCAGTGGTATCAAGTCGGCCTGTGGATCCTAAGAACCCTGGTTCGAACCCCACAGCCGACAAAACCAATTTAAAATTACTCCTGTGGCTCCCCCACCACTAACATCTTTGGAGGCCGTAATTTGACGGCTGGTAACCGCACTTCACGAGCATAAATATATCACTTACCGAGATCTGCTTCGGCAGAGTGCCACACCCAGTAATAGGTAAAAGACGTAATGATATATATATTTATTTTTTAATTTAAAATTACTCCTGTGGCTCCCCCACCACTAACATCTCTAGAGGCCGTGATTTGACGGCTGGTAACCGCACTTCACGTGTATAAATATATCACTTACCGAGATCTGCTTCGGCAGAGTGCCACACCTAGTAATGGGTAAAAGGCGTGATTATATATTTATTTATTTTTTTATTTAAAATTACTCCTGTGGCTCCCCCATCACTAACATCTTTGGGGGCCGTGATTTGACGGCTGGTAACCGCACTTCACGCGCATAAATATATCACTTACCGAGATCTGCTTCGTCAGAGTGTCACACCCAGTAATCGGTAAAAAGGCGTGATGATATATTTGATATATTTATATGTATTAAAAGTAAACCACCCCTTAATTTTATGAATTTTGAAAATATCTTTTTATTCTATGATCAATATGGCATATTTTACATTATTTTTCGGTAACACAAAGACACCTGTATTTTGATATTACCAACACGAAAAAAGTAGTTCAAATATGAAAATTATATTTACGTATTTGATTAAATTTACCAACTAAACATATCACCCTTAAATTTACGTACAAAATCGTCTCGTGTGAGTAGTAAAACTCCACCCCTATGAATAAATACGTCGACGTAAAAACTTGTTTAGGGTTCAAAAACCACCCTTCATAAAGATGCATCAACACGCAATTTCGTATTTTAGGGAAAGCTCCAATTACTCCAGTATATATTTGAGGTTATATTATTGATTTTAGCTTAACGGTAAATTTAACTATATAAATTGTTCTAAACTTATATAACTGATTGAAAACAACTGATATGTAGACTAGAATAAATTTTGTACCTAATAATTACGAGAGCCTAATTGGGAAAGCAATTTTGAACATGCAATAAAAATTCGAATCAATGAAATCGATAGGTAGATGGCTTGCCGTAGATAACAAGATTAAATAGAAATGTTACTGAATTAGTTTCATGTTACTGGAATGTTAGGTTTTAGTAAAATGAACTAATTAACTTCGTGCCGGGTTACATAATTAAGCTGAGAGCTTCAGCAGACATATCAAACATTTACACAAAAAGTGAATGTCACCATTCTATTTTTATTATAGTAAATGCAATTTTTAATTTGTTCTAGGAGACGAACTACCTACATTCTAAATTCCTAGAAGTGGCTATTCCGAGCTTTCTGATATATTATACCCTAAGCACCTAAATTTTTTAAGTCAAAGCTGTTAAATTAATTATAATAAATATACACGAAAAGCGGGTCGACAGTTTTGCCGTGCGCATTGCTTCCCAAATTATTTTAGACAATAATGATTTAAATAAAAATAAATATATCATCACGCCTTCTACCCAGTACTGGGTGTGGCACTCTGCTGAAGCATATCTCGGTAAGTGATATATTTTGCGCGTGAAGTGCAGTTACCAGCCGTCAAATCACGGCCTCCAAATATGTTAGTAGTAGCCACAGGGGTAATTTCAAATTGGTGAAAATGTTTTGTCGGCTGTGGGGATCGAATCAGGGTTCTCAGGATACACAGGCCGACTTGATACCCCATAATAATAATGATTTAAATAAAAGTTGTAAATCAACAAACCAAATTTATTTTTGTGTTTTGCAACGGCAGAAAATAAATAATAAAATTACAAAAATACAATTAATAGTGTTAAAACTAAATAACAAACAAATGCGCGACTTAATTCTGTCATTGAAGTTTTGTATTGTTTAAAAGTAAGCGTTATATTTGTCTATATATTTTACATTATTTTTTACAAATTTATTAAAAATAGAAAATAGAAGAAAAATTTATGGGATAATGGCTCAGTGGTACCAAGTCAGCCTGTGGATCCAAAGAACCCTGGTTCAATCCCTACAGCCGACAAAATATTTTCACCAATTTAAAAATTACCCCTGTGGCTCCTCCACTACAAACATCTTTGGGGGGCGTGATTTGACGGCTGGTAACCGCACTTCACGCGCATAAATATATCACTTACCGAGATCTCCTACGGCAGAGTGCCACACCCAGTAATGGGTAAAAGGCGTGATGATATATATTTTTTTTAAGAAAAAATACAAATAATTGAATGGCATTATTTAAGGGAAAATTGGACAGAAAAACTGAATGCGTTTGTTTTAATTAAATCATAATTTTGTAAAATAAATAAATAAATAAATATATCATCACGCCTTCTACCCATTACTGGGTGTGGCACTCTGCTAAAGCAGATCTCGGTAAGTGATATATTTTGCGCGTGAAGTGCGGTTACCAGTCGTCAAATCACGGCCCCCAAATATGTTAGTGGTGGAGGAGCTACAGGGATAGCTTTTTCAAATTATGAAAATTTGTCGCCTGTGGGAATCGAACCAGGGACCTCAGGATCCACAGGCCGACTTCATACCACTGAGCTAGCCATCCCATTTTGTAAATGGTCATATATAATTTCTGCCGTTACAAAACACGTAAAATAAATTTAGTTTATTGATTTAGATGCAGAATTTTAAGGTCTATAACTTTTATTTGGGGCATTTTTGTCTAAAATTATTTTTGAAGCAATACGCACGGAAAAACTGTTTCCATGTTAAATGCCTATGTCCTGTTTTTCGTGATACACCCGGTATATTTATGGTATTAAAGTTTTAATAGCAAATTTATACATTTAATTTAGAAATAAACTAACGGGCAAAAATGGAAATAAATAACAGTCTTTATTCGTGATAAATTACTGTTTTAATTTAATTATAACTTACTCGAATCAGATCAGAGTACTTAAAAATAGATTTTGCATATTTAGTGACTAAATGTCACTAAAAATTGTTTCAAACAACGAAAAGTAGAACAAATATCACAAATTAAAATTTAGAAATAAAACTGTCATGCATGATCCCATAAGTTGTCTATTGTTTATACTGACCTTTGTATTTGCAACTGAAAATATCTGTTATTGAATGAACATCTTTGCATAACCAGGCTACAGCTGTATAAATTAATTGCAAGATTTATATTTCACACAATTTTTAATATACTTATAAGGCGTTTAGAATTGAGTAATATGGTACGCTAGGCAAGTGCATGGCAGTGATAATGGGTCGAATGACAAATATAAATGGTTGAACCTTCAAAGAAATTGGAACCAACTTTATAAATCTGTTGGCCTGTGATCCGTAGCAGTAATTCAAGAAAACTAGTTTTCATCTCTACGATCTAGCTTTCATATTTTCTGAGGAAAATAATTTTTGTCAAGAACGTTTCAAAATGAAAAATATTATCGTGGATCTAAAATCTAAAAATAGCTCTTTCCGAGAAAGAAAATTACGAAATATCATGCAGTAGCAATAGCACTCCTAGTTACACCCATGTTTGTTCCCTAATAAGTTCATTTTAATATTACCGTGAGATGGAAACATATGTATTAGTTTACAAGGAAACTAACTAACTTTTTCTTAGAGTATAAAATTATTTGAAGTGATTAAATTACTCTCTTCAGTAAAATGTTTTAAACTGAAACAGGGATAAAATTGTAATTGAATTCTACTGTTGAACTAATGACTACATTACAAACCTTTCAAACTTAATTAGTAACGTTTTTAAGTACCTTTAACTTTATAGCAATAAACAGTTAGTTTAAACAAAAGCAAGAGTAAAAGTTTGAAAACCTGCTTTAAAAAATATTTGTTGTTGCCAAACCAAAATACATTATTTTACACATTAAAATAAAGTTATTATAAATTATTTTATATATTTCTTGGCAACACATATAACAAAAAATCTGAAAATTTCATTTGAAAAAGATAATTGCATATTTAAGAACATTATGCCAATTTCTAATTTAAGTAAACATGAAACATTTTGTACCTGCTAACGATCATTTACTGCATTACTACACTCTGTTTTTTAACCAGGAGAAGTAAATGTACAAGTCAGATTTACACTATAGAAAGTTACCAAATAAAGTTATTTTTTGTTCGCGCGAAATACAAAAATTTCTTACACATCTGCACTGATTAAGTCTCATGGCATTAATTTTAAAATACAAATGACATTATAAACTCTAATTTGTCACTCCGCATATTATTAGTAAAAGAACTGATTTATGTTAATGTCACAGAAATGCAAAAAACCAACAAGAAAACCGATAACCTCAAAACTTATGACAACTCTAATAAATCAAATGTAAAATCTATGTACAGTGTAAACTGGACGAAGCACTAGTCAATCAGAAGCGTCAGTTTTAGCGGTTAAAATTTAAATTACTCCTCCTGGTTAAAAAACAGAGTATAAATAAATAAATAAATAAATAAATATATCATCACGCCTTCTACCCATTACTGGATGTGGCACTCTGCTAAAGCAGATCTCGGTAAGTGATATATTTTGTGCGTGAAGAGCGGTTACCAGTCGTCAAATCACGGCCCCCAAACATGTTAGTGGTGGAGGAGCCACAGGGATAGTTTTTTCAAATTATGAAAAAACAGAGTATAAGTTTATAAAATGTGTAGACACAATAATATTCAGTAAAGTGGTTGAAAGTAGTTATTTGCCATTTTTATAAAATAATTTTGTTTTCATTTCCCAATGTATGTAATGAAAACATTTAACTGCTAAATAATACTGATTAATGCCTATTGTCTAATCTTTACAAAATATTTGTGGAATATTCCTGCATTCCGCATTACTATAAAAACAGTTGACATTTCAAGTAATATTTATTTAACGATAAATGCAGATGAAAATAGATCGTAAACATTGTCAGAAACCACAAATAGAGCACGATCCAACATCTGAAAATGACAAACGACCTCAAGTGCTCGTGTACTCGCGAGAACCATTCAGCCGGAAGCTGCAACCATTTACCTGATCCGGCTGTTGCAGAGAACCAACATCAACTGCTGCTGAAGAACAACCTGGTGTTGCTCTAGCAGCGAATTTCATTTCGACCGTTCCCAACTTGAATGTTGATAAAATTTGATCTCAGTTATTGAGATTTAGAGATAATAATAGTTTTTTTTTGTTTGAAAAATAAAGCATTTACCAATCCAAATAAACAAATTAACAAAATGTCTGCAAAGTATCACATCGGAGATAAAAATAAATATATCATCACACCTTTACCCATTACTGAGTGTGGCACTCTGTTGTAGCAGATCTCGGTAACAGATATATTTATGCGCATTTGCGGTTACCAGCAGTCAAATCAAGGTCCCACGGGGGTTATTTTAAATGGAGAAAACAGTTAGGCGGCTGTAGGAATTGAATCCGGGTTCTCAAATCCACAGGCCACCTACTCCACAGATCAAAGATCAGTGGTATGAAGTCGGCCTGTGGATCCTGAGAACCCTGGTTCGATTCCCACAGGCGACAAACAATTTTAATAATTTCAAAAGCTACCCCTGTAGCTCCTCCACCACTAACATCTTTGGGGGCCGTGATTTGACAACTGGTAACCGCATTTCACGCGCAAAATATATCACTTACCGAGATCTGCTTTCGCAGAACGCCACACTCAGTAATGGGTAGAAGGCGTGATGATATATTTATTTTATTTATTTTTATTTATTTAAAGTAGTATTCCAAATGTATATGGAGTAATGGTTCAGTGGTATTAAGTCGGCCTGTGGATCCTACGAACCCTGGTTCGATCCCCACAACCGACAAAACATTTTCATCAATTTAAAATTACCCCTGTGGCTTCCCACCACTAACATCTTTGGGGGCCGTGATTTGACTGTTGAGAACCGCACTTCACGCGCATAAATATATCACTTACCGAGATCTGCTTTGGCAAAGTGCCACACTCAGCAATGGGTAAAAGGCGTGATGATATATTTATTTTATTTATTTATTCCAAATGTAAATTTGATTAAAAGTTTAATACGTTTCCTAATTTTCAGTAAACTGAATAGACATCTATTATTTTTCAATATTTTTTCATCGCGTTTATTATTTAAAATAGAGAATGATTTTTTTGTCCTTATAACGTTCTGAAGAAATAAATTATATATGACAGTTACTATAATTTTCATAATTTGAATTATGTTTTCGATACTGTATTTTTTGTTTGCTTGAGAGATAAATTTATAAGGAAATTGAAATATAGGTCCTAAATTACTTTAAAATGAATTTCAGATAATGCGTATCCCAAATTTACAGCTCAGTTTGTAGAGCAGTTGATCGAAGATTAGCCAATCACATGTTCAAATATCAGAAACTTCCAATTTTTTTTAAACAAATATTGATTTCTAATTGTCTCTATTTATTACAAAATTATAAATTTCAATACAAAAATATTATAAAATATATATATATATATTTCATTGATTCATTGATTAATATTTTTAAAAAGAATGACAACCTTTCGTTATTCTGCTTAGCTTAGTTTTTTTTTGAAAACGTTAGCATATTCGTATACAACAAATTATATAGGTATGCATTTTTCTAAGGATTGCTTCGCTCGCTGTTTTACATTTGCTCCTTTTTAACATTTTTTTTTTATTTATTCTGAGGTACGAATTTTGCAAAGCGCGCTTCATTCATTATTAATGAAAAGGTTTATCAGAATACTCGTTTTGCTCGCATTTTTAATAAATTTAAGTCGTTATCTCCGTTATCAATAAATAATTAAGTAGTGCGTGTTTTGAAAGGGGGGCGCGGCCATTTTTACTTCATTCGTACGACATCTATTCCTCAGAATTTAAACTAAACCACAAGTTAAACGGCAATTTTATATTTTTATTTGAATTTTGGTATTCTGCATTAGTCCACTTGGCTCAGAAAGTTTAACTTTCCTGTTATGCAAAATAGGGATAAAGCGGATAGTAAACATACAATTTGAGAGTTTTATTGTTTTTCTGGTATTGGCAGAAGCGGTAATAAATTTTCTTTAAGTTTGAGATGAGACTGGTCGAAATAGGAAGATACCGCTCCAGCCCTAGCAGACAAACCGGTAAATGATGATACATTTTTAATTACAGTGCACGGAGAAAGAGAGAGAGGCTCTAGCCTAGCGGGCCGCGGCCGTCGTGGTCAAGGTCACGTGGTCTCGTGCCGTATGGGACACTTTCACTCCCCTCCGCTCGGGCGAGTCCATGCAACGAAAGTTAGGTTAGCGTTCGATGCAGCTAAGATATTATGATGCTAGATTTCCGCGTATGATTGGCGAATATTTTGGGCAGGTTTATTACACTTGGGGGGTGTCCGGAAAAAGAATAATTTGAACGCTAGATATGACTAATTTGGTAAATTTAGTTTCTTATTTCATCAACATTAATCATAGAAAACGATTTATGAATGATATCGCAGTTTTTTTTTAATTGGTGGTATAAATAAATATTAGTACAAATATTTAGATAAGTAATGTTTTGTTTTAACTTTGATGTCCAAATGTTTACAGAAAAAATTACGTACTTGACCACAACTCAAGATAAGATTGAACAATTAAGGAAAACAATAGCATCATGTGATCTAATTGCAAATATCTAACTATTAAATCTGTCATTGCTTTTAAAATGTCATATTTGTTTACATTTATCTCGAGCGTGTTATTAAACACACGAAACAATATTTATCTAATTTTCGTAATACCATGTTACATGCTATATTAAACATATATGTATCTACAATTAAATAATTAAGTTCAAATCGTAATCAAAAATGTAAATATAAATAACGGATGACTAACACTATAAAGAAAAACGAATCTTTCCTGATTATAATTGGTATAATTATTAAGTGCAGATAAATGCAAAAATACAATAATTTTGCTTTCGAAATTTAAACAAAACTCGGTCAAGAAATAACAATATCCAATGTCAGGATGAACAGAAAGTTAATTAACAATGTATATCGACCATCACCTAAATATAGCAACGGAATAAATTCAAAATAAACAGGAAACAAAAGCGAAATTACAAAAAGTTACATCCGGAGAAGGCAGACAAACACACAACCCAGATAAACTTCCACAATAATTTTATTACTTTCAGTCACTTACAGATTAAATAGTATCCCAATAGTTTTCGTTACAATCCCCATCTTCACTTAGCGGCGTATCCCACGACGGTTATTAATCACAAGAATTAGGGAGATTACTCCAACCAAGAAGTTCAAGTCGTGTTTATGTTTAATCTTCTTAAAGCGATAACAAACTTTAATTACTTCTGTCATTTTAACGGTTCGCACTGGTTCAAAGTCTGGCAACGTCCAAATCACAACTAACTAATCAGCAGATTTAACTATTGCTTAGTCCTCATTGCAATCGCTAAAATAATTTGTCACTTTGAGGAAACCTCCAACCACACAGTAAACAGTTTTAACCAAGAGGAAAAATCCACATTTCGACCGGATTGAAAACCACACAGATAAGATTGTCACTTGATTACAACAACAGAGTACCAGTGAGGAACTTAGATCATGTGTGCCGGGAAATAGACTAACTGTTGGCTTGCCGGGTGCGTTCGAACGTTTGGACGTTCGAAGTCTAGCTGCGCACTCAGCGATATCTGAGGAACTGAACACTGAACTGGCAAACGCTGAAGGTGCAGTGATGGACACTTGCTTGGCCTATACCGCGGGCTAGAGAGGGGATAGTACTTATACATTATCAGGTAAAAAATACTTAGGGTAAAGTTGATATTTATAACTTTTTGGAAACTGACATTTTATTGCGTTATTGTGGAAGTATACCCTAATGTAAGGACGGTTAACAGAAATTATTTCTGAGCGCTGAATGACGGAATATGAGTCAAAATTGTTAGATCACTATAATAATTTGTACGTAGTACGTATTTTTGTCAAATAGTTGTTAGTCAGGGTTTAATTGTTTAATTAGTGCAAGTAAGACGTCATTTCAATTTTAGTATTTTTAAATAATGCGGTGTTTGTCATATTTACGAATATAAATACTTCTATAATTTATAGATACAATTGTATTTATTTACAGAGTTGTAGCGCCATGTTTATTGAAAGAGTTTACGGGTTCAAATCTCGCTACTTCAACGTATATAAAAAATATGGTCTATTTTCTGACTACACGTCATTATGATTTTGGGAAAAACGTAACAAATAAAAATTCTCAAATCCCTTTTTATAAAGAGAATATAATTGCAATTAGTACAGAGTGATCAAAGGAATTGTTACAGTTGGCAATAAAAAAAAAATACATGAAATTGGTAAGCCTGATACATAAATTCATTTCCTGTTGTTGACATTTGAAAATTTAAATTTGAATACATTTATTATTACATTTATTTCTAAAGTATTTATATTACTTAAAAAGTCAAAATCGTATTAGCTGTCAGACTCCTGACATAACCTATTTGTATTTATTAGAAATGTCAAATAGCATTTCCGCCTTTACTTGACGTTGTGCTAACTGTGGAATAAAAAGATCTCTGGAATTGTATTGCCAACTATAACAATTCCTTTTGACCGTTCTGTATATCTCATGATATAAATATTTGTATATTTAATAATAATAATAAATATTAAATTTCAATAAAAACTGTTTTGTTAAAGTATTATATCCATAAATGTATTTTCTACTTTTGCCTCTGATTGTACCTACATATAAACGTAGTAAAATATAACGTCATTGTTATTAGTTATTAAATATTTATGATACTTATAGACTGATTGAGTAAATTGACTATACAAATGCGTACAATGGTTCACATTTTATTATAAAAATAATACTCATATAGTCTGACTGAATTTGAGAACCCGAGTTCGAGTCCCACAGCCGACAAACAATTTTCATCACATTAAAATTACCCCTGCGACTCCTCCATCACTAACATATTTGGGGGCTCTGATTTGCTTCGGCAAAGTGCTCACAATCAGAAATGGGTACACGGCGTCATGATTAGAGTCGTTGATTTCCACCGAAGTTCGAATTTCTGAACGTTCGAATTTTCGAATTTTTTGGAGCTTCGAATTTACGAATTTTCGAATTTTTCAAAGCTTCGAATTCTCGAATTTTGTGTTCTGAATTAACGCAATCTGTCATCTCCAACCATGCTCACGCAAAATTCGCGAAAAGTCGGCCACTAATTAAATAATAAACTCGGCGAACTATCCTGCAAAAACTCTGCAAGTTTATGCGTCTTAATTAAGACATCTATTCTCTTACCGCCCATCTAAATGCTACGGACTTTTAGTAAAACGTTTTAAAATGAGAATAAAAATGATACAAAAACGTCTTAATTAAAACGTTTTTGACAGTGTAGCGAAATTGTAAGTCTAAATTGAATTAACTTGGCAAATAATAATAATTAATAATAATTATTTATGAATTAATACAAAACTCTGCAAATGAGTTTATTCTGAAAATAATTCATATCAACATGCCGTGTTCACGTTAGGATCCAGATTCACAATTCGAATAATTCGAAAATACGAAATATTCAAAAATTTAAAAATTCGGAATATTAAAAAATTCGAAAATTCGAAAATTCGGAATATTCAAAAATTCTAATCTAAATTCGAAGGTTCAATAAAACCGAACATTCGAATTTTCAAACATTTGAAAAATCAACAACCCTAGTCATGATACACTATTTTTTTTAATTTGTATTTCTGTAACATTTATTGATAATAATATTGTTGCACAATGGTTGCGCTGCCGATTCATAACCTATAATTAAAATAAATTTCCTGTTGTGCAGTGTAAAATGAAATAAAAAAAATTAAATGGGAATGAAATAAATGGAGTACAATGTACTATCCAACTCAAGCCAAGAGAATATTTTTAGCACTAAATTTGTCAGTTTTACAAATTACACTTGAAGAAAATGATGAACGATATGTCAAAAAAGTAATACAACACCTGTTAAAATATGATAAATTTACTTTAATTTTAAAATAGTAAATTAACGTTATATGGTAATGTAATAACCTGTGCAATTATTATGAAAAATATATTTTTTGTCAGATCGTAGATTCAACCTATATGTCTTAATGGAGTATGTATTACCATATATTATATTAGTATTAAGCAGATAAGAAAAAAATTAAGAGCCGTTTCATTGTTAATTCAAGGCTTCATATTAGCGTGAAAAAGTTTAATATTACAGAAACAATGCGTAATTATTTATGAATATTACTTCACACGTAACAGATTGCTTCAATAATTACAAATGCATATGCATAAATTACGAATATTTTTATTACAAGACTGAAAAAATTCAAACAAAATATATCAAAATAATAAGATAAATTTAATATGTGACTGAATTTCGTAATGAACAAAATTTTATCATTAATTAACATTTTAAATACTGAGCTTCCCCCTAAATCTAATTAATTAAAAATATTCAGCTGGTCATTGATGCTATCACTTTCTTGCGAAATTATAATTATAAATTTGATTAAATTAATAAATTAAAAGTGATACACTAAACCCATAATTCAAATAAATGTAGCATTTTTAAATAAAAAATTAAGGATTAGAAAAAAATATTTACAAATAACGGATAAACATATCTGTTATTCTTACAAAAAAAATTAATTACATACTCCGAAAACTATTTATTATAAATGCATCAACACGTTTGTAAAACAGTAAGTATAAAATAATTATAACCCAATACTGTTATTTCAATTGTATCTATTAATAACAATTAATTACGCAGATAATATCTTGAGGCAGAGAACGTAAACAAATAATTTAAATTTTATCACAACCTACGAAGATACTACGAAAATATTAAAAGAATCATTTAGTCATCGCAAGACAATACACTTTTCGCTTTCCAAAAGTATTTATAGCAGTATTTATTTTCAACAAAACTGCGTGCAAAAATAACAGTTCAAAAAACAAATATACAAAATAACATTTATTTACCGCCTTTGTTTTTGTTTGCAAAATTCAAGAAGTGTTCGTTGCAATCTACGAAATTTATAAAATCTTGTCAACAATATTAATTATAGCAGCATTAGGAACATAACCGGAGTAAAGAAAGAATAATTGAATCGAAGTTGATATAATCTTTTCATGAAATTTATCTCATCGTTAAATGTCGTGTTAGTATTTAGTAGGACTCGCTTCATTTGTCTTTACGCGAAGGGCTAAACAATGAAACGCTGTCTTTTTAGAACATACTCTTGATAAATTAAAATCGAATAAATTAACTGCATTATTGATTATTTATTAAAGATTTCTTATCAAAAGAGATGCATTTCACAAAAAGACAAGAACAGAAATAGATATTTACACACGAGCGCAATTTTAAAGCACGAGCAAAGAGAGTGCTTTAATTTCCGCGAATGGTGCAAATGACGTCTTCGTGCACTAGTTTTGTACAATCCTTTTTGTAACGAACAAAAATTGTATAATCGACAATGAGGAAATTTATTAAATTTGAAGCGTGAATTTATTATTATTATTATTTAAGTATGCCATGAATTGACATTTGTTATTTGAAAACTAATTGTTTATTTTTTTCGTAAAGTTTGTTAAAATATGTCTGATTGATGGCGTTATAAATTAATGTCTCTATTTCTTTCATAAATTCCTTAAAATGTGTGTATATAAGTACAATGAGAGTATTCATATTCAAAATTTAGAACCATAAAAATGAGTGTTTTTTCAATTAATTTGCGCACTAGTGCGCAAATTCAAACTTTCCATTGGTTTCCAAGGTAATGTAAACCTTATTTTGAATGATGCGAATACAAAAAAAAAAACATTTGAAATACAAAGATTGATATTGCATGCACTAAGACATATTAAAGACAGTAAAATTTACTTTTAGTACACCTAAAAACTAAGGTCGTAACAGCCAATGAGTCAACATTTCCGCTGAAGCTAGAGTATAAATTTTTATGTCCTAAAACCTATTTCACAGTTTGATTTTTTACTAGTCATTGTCACTATGATTCAATTCCAAAAACTAGATAAACAATTTCCAGCAAAGAACTAAATATCACCTTATGATGCAAAATTACGTTCCAACGATTAACGTTTAATTTTATATATCGAAAAGATCTAAAAATTTACGAAATATTTTGTTGTCTGGCTAGCAGACAAACCGTTGCTTCTAAAATAGTCTTTTCGCTGCTCCAGAAACGAAATCTGCTCTGGAGCGAAACGAGACGAAACGAATACCAGTAAGTATATATCCAAATCATTAACAGTAAAGTCTATTTCACTTCGGATGACAGTTACGTCATGGAAGCAAATTTGTTATCAATGATATAATATACGTCATGCTTTTATTCTAAAATGTATTAAATATAAATGACAGACACGAAATGAGTAACATATATCTAGTTTCACAACAAATTCGATGACAACTCTTTTCGAAAATGAAAATAGACACATCTGAATTGGACTCTATATCAGCAGATTCTTGCTGATTTGCAGATTTTCTAATTACTGTTTTGTTTGTCGTTTATGAGTGAATGCCCGGTATTTGTAACAAATGACGAATACGGTGACATATATTTTAGTTTGTAAACAAAAACGATATTGTCTAGTTTTTCTTTTAATGTTCCTTTGTGTGTAATGAGAGTGACACATAATTTCATAATATATCCACTTTTTCACGGATATCCGAGACGATAAGAAAAATTGGACAAATATATGTTAATAATGTTTTGAGTTCATTCGATACGCAATTTTTTCTGCGACAAGCAACAATAAAACTATGAAGATTATAAAATCATTACGCCTTTTACCCATTACTGGGTGTGGCGGATCTCGGTGAGTAATATATTTATGCACGTGAAGTGCAGTTACCAGCCATCAAATCACGGCCCCCAAATATGTTAGTTGGGAGGAAGAACACGGGTAATTTTAATGTGGTGAAAATTATTTGTCGGCTGTAGGAATCGAACCAAGGTTCTCAAATCAACAGGCCGACTCGATACCACTGAGCTCCTACCCCATCTATGTAGATTATAATAAAAGAAAAAAGAAATTCCATTAAGCTAGCAAGGTCGACTATTAATAATGAATATAATAATTTAAGCCTAAACGAATCGATAAATTACAACATTCGCATAATATCTAAAAAATGTGCTTGCAGTACAATATATCAAAATATAAAATAGGTAACCTAAAACTGTCCAAAATGAAATTGATACCACTATATAATGTACAGTAAGTTCTCATGAAATTTACCGTTTTCACACGGTTCTTCTGCCAAACTGTTACAATGAAAATTCACTAATTGTATCTTTAAAATGCACATATTAATGAGTAATTCACTTGCTGCTAATATCATAAACAGTAGCAAAACGGAACGTAAAAATGAAATGGATCAAAAACAAAAGTAACATTTCACTGTTATTTAATAACAGAAATAATTTGTAATGAAACAGAAATAAATACGAGAATAAGATTTTGAATGTCTATAGATTTTGGTTGTACAAGAAGTAATTGTGTATTTTTTTTTCTACTTTCCAAATGCACGTAGAAACCGAGAGTTAAAAATCATAAATCAAGGAAGTTGTTAGGTCTTTCTGACAAGTTTGGGAGCCCGATATTTACAAATATTTATCCCTACAGTTTAATAGCTGGAAACCAATATTGGGTCTCAGTAAAATCGGTAGTTTAAGGGAAAGTTCTAAGGAAAGAGTCATATAATTGTTCAAGGATTTTCTTTTATGGTTATTGCTAAACCCATTTTTTTCCATTTCTTTCTACTTTAAAAACTTAAAGAGGTAGGGACTTACATTTAATTTTAAATTATTATTAAATCGTGAGGCATATTTCTATAATATAAATTCTATATATAAATTTCGATTGCATAATAAAACTTCCCTTGTGAAGAAAACAATATTGTGTTGTTTATAAACAGTTATCGTCGTACAGCTCTAAACTAGATATTGCTTAAATATTTGTTTATGGTTTAGTTGTTGCACAACTTTTGTTTTTAGTTTAAACTGTGACTTAAATAGCAAAAAACATAAGCGATACATATCGTTTAAACCAAAGTTTTTAGAGTAATTGATAAATCTCATATTTATTTAATATGTATATGACAAATTTAATCGAAATTATTGTCATTTTCATAAGATTACGTCGTAAATATAAACATCGGTTCAATAATTTCAATCAATGGAATGACGAAGAATTTTTCAATTTTTCTGTAGAATAAATTTTTCCATACTGATAATTTCTTGAGCTTGAATAATATTCGTATTATTATTATTATTTATGGGGTAATGGCTCAGTGGTATCAAGTCGGCCTGTGGACCCTAAGAACCCTGGTTCGAGCCCCAGAGCTGACAAAACATTTTCACCAATTTAAAATTACCCCTGTGGCTCCCCCACCACTAACATCTTAGGGGGCCATGATTTGATACCTGGTAACCGAACTTCACGAGCATAACTTACCGAGTTCTGCTTCGGCAGAGTGCTACACCCAGTAATAGGTAAAAGGCGTAATGATATATTTATATTTATTTCATTATTATTATTTTTTCATAACAATGTATTAGATTTTTTACAGTCTACAATATGTTTATATTTTCTAACTAAATTTACTATAACGCAACTTCTTCTTCAGTTTTATTTTACATTCTGCTAAGTTTTCAATATTTTAATGAAACACCGATTTAAAATAAGTAATCGAAATAATGACATTTGCTGATTTTGTATGTCAAACTACGTGTAAAATTAGTTATAAATGATATTCATGGTTACCAATAAACATTTTTTTTCGCTTACCTAAGTATTTTCTTATTTAGGACTATGCAACATTTAAGTATTTCGCTCAAACGTCAGTTTAAGATTTAACTGAACTTTTACTTTAGTTAACTTCAGTTTATTTATTTTATTAAGCTGCACAACAGGAAATTATTCTCATTTACAGAGCAAGAACCCTATAACGACTCAGGCACAGTTGTATTTTTTATTTGTTATCAGTTTTAGTTGTTTTTGCGTTTGACATATTTCAATATGATAGCTGGTGATAAAATTTGGTATTAAATATTGGTATCTTTCAAATGTCAAATATACACAATTTATTGTGTTTTGAGTCCGTAAATTTAATATTTTGTTTGTTTTTTGTTGTTACTATTATAGTTTATATTAAAAATATTAATTAGTAATGGGAAATGCATGGTTTAGTGCAGATCGGGTTACCAATGTTCCAATAAGTTTGTTGTAAAAACGCTGATTCGTCCACGTGACAATCGTGAAAATACATCACTTAAGGTTTACCGTATGTAGTATAGCCTTTTATATTGGTAAATTTTATTATTTTTATTTATTTAATTGAGATGCACTGCTGTATAAGAGAACTTAGATCTGTTAAAAACAAAAAAGTAGTTTATTTGTAATAAATTAATAAATATTTATGGTTATATTTATGGGGTAATGGATCAGTGGTATCAAGTCGGCCTGTGGATCCTAAGAACCCTGGTTCGATCCCCACAGCCGACAAAACATTTTCACCATTTTAAAATTACCCCTGTGGCTCCCCCAAACATCTTTGGGGGCCGTGATATGACGGCTGGTAACCGCACTTCACACGCATAAATATATCACTTACCGAGGTATGCTTCGGCAGAGTGTCACACCCTGTAATGGGTAAAAGGCGTGATGATATATTTATTTTTTATTTTATATTTAGTAGGTACTGCAGATGAATAAATTTCGCTGGGGCCAAACTCCTAAGATATATAAAGTGCATCCCGTTAATGTAGTAAGTACAAAAATAGAATACTTATTTCGAGTTTCGCGACCTCCCTGAAGTTCAAAACACGCAACTAAAATTTCTCATATTTAGAATTACTCCAAAATAGCTGTTTCTTTCATCGTTTCATCCACTATATTTAGCCAATGTATATCAAAAAACAAAATAGTTACAAAAAATATGAAGGACATTGCGCATTTGTCTTTAAACAAAGAAAAGTCTTGCATTGCACTATCATATTAAGTATGGTTTTATAGATAATAGTACTATCTTTATTTTACTATTTATCAAAATCTATTACTTGTCACTGTTCATGTTACTCACATGCATTTACACACACGCATTGTTTATTTATGTTGGCAATTTTGACAAGACAATAAACCAAAAAGTGAGTCACATGTACATAGTATTACAATGAGCAATTTTAGTTTACTGTATTATTACCCAATTTTGCATAATGATTTCAGTATAAGATTAGTAAAATCTGGAATTTATTGAAATTCTTCATTCTTATAGTTGCCAAAAATTTTACGTATTAAGGAAACACAGTACGCGCCCGGTCCCACTTCAGTTGGCCCAATTTTATTTTTTCGTTTGATGTTATAGTTTACAGTTTTATTTCTCGTGTAGTATGCAAGAAAAAGAAATGAAATTTTAATGAGACATATACTAGTATGTTGTTAATACACACATAAAATTTTAAGTCAATCGATACATATATCTAGAAATGACAGCCATTGAAAGAGGAAGTAAACATTTCTGTTTTAACTACAATTTTTTTGTTTTATTAGAAAACTGTATAATAATAAAGTTTGTTTTAAATAATAATTGATTTCAACTTCATACGCCAAACTGCCCACATGATAATAATCATGATAGTTCATTTGTGTGTTGATTTAGTTTATGTGACGAAAAAAAAATGAGAGTTATGCTGCTATACATTTTCAGGCAGATTCACAAAACGGATTAGCGCTAACACCGTTTTTAATATTATCTATAACTCTGTTTCAAATTAAAACAGATTAATGAAATAAACTAAATTTGATGTTAATTAACTCTTTTTAACTCAAGTTAAAATAAACTTGTTTCATACATTGAAAAGAGAGTTAAAACGAAATAAAAAATGGTGTTAGCGTTTATGAATCTGCCTGTTAGTGTTTAAGGTTTATTTAATGTTAAATTTAGTTAAAAATGTTGAAAATTAATTGTAGAATTTAGTAAATGTAAGATACCTGGGTTTTTAGTATTATTTAAATTTTTAACGATAAAATTAGATTCGGACCAAGAACAGCCAAAATAAAAATTTTCATATAATCAGTATTACACAATTTGCATATTTCATTTTGCTCCGTATTTTTGCATCCGAGTGTACATGGGTGGAACCTAGACAAATAAATATGCGACATGAACTATTTATCTAAAAATATGAGATTTGTTTTCCTATTAAAATTGCAATAAATACTATGATAATTATTGTAATATTTTCTGGAATAAAATAACTTTTTTTTTTAAGTAAATTTTAGTATTTAGATTAGTAATCAGGGGTACTAGTTACATTTAAGAAAATCGCCTGCAATGTGCGTCTAAGATGAGAATAAAATAATAAAAGTTCAATGATATTTTCTTCACATGTTTGTTGACTTTCAGTTTTTCCGTTGGTCACTCGCCAAAAAAAAAATCGCGCTGTTTTTAGCGCCAACAGGCTGTTTATAAGACGAACTTTTTTATCGTCAATAATTTAATTGAAGTCTGTTTATTCATTTCAAAATCCATTGTTACATTTTGAACAAAACCAACATTACTAAAATGAAAGAATAATAAATAAAATATAATATAGTATAATTTCGTATGCGTGCTATTTAAATAACAAGCCGTTGGTGTCCTAATTTGACTTCTAAATTAAAATTCCCCTCTTTACTTTGCGATATAATATAAGCAGGTGACAAAAAATAAGGCGCACATTCTGAATTTTGATAACACTAGATTATATCAGTTCCCTTCTTATTTATTACCTTAGATAAACTCACATTTATATTTGTTTTGTAAATATATAATTAATTGTATTGTTTGTTTTAATATCAAGCAACAAATCTAAGATAAATTTTTATTATCTTAATATCTGTATTTGAAGATATAAAGTCAATAACTTAAAAAATTTATTGAGGACAAAGGACAGGTCAGTAACACTTCAAGAAGAAATTAAAAATATCTACCGGAATCAACTTATTGTCATGTCCTGTTTACATTGCCAAAATTTTATTTTAAAAATATTTTTTTAAAAAAACATACTTTATGCGAAATGAATGAGTAGGTAATATAAACTAGAAAAATGAAAGATTAGCCTAAATAAAAACAGAAAATTCTAAATATTTAAAAACGTTAAAAATAGCAACTAAACACGAAGTTTATTTCTGATAACGCATCTAATATTTCTACTGTATTCTAAAAGGGAAAACTGGTTAAAATAAGACCGAAATATCTTTGGCAAATCGGTCAAATAGACTGTCCACCCTCTTGCGTTAACAAAAGCCGAAAATTCGGCAAACCGCAATGGTTTTTGAAAGGAAACTAACGGGAATTCTTCAAAGGCATGTGTATAAGTGTTCATACGACCCCAGTACAAGAATATCTTCATATACACGTGGAGTGGGACAGGTATTGTTGAAATGTTTAACATGGTTTTCAAATTTTAAGCAGGTAGGAAACATGTGTTGAAGATTACCTATTGTTCGTTCTAAGAATGCGACGATATCTTTGGCCTGTAGGCTGATTTTCTCGAAAAAAATCTATTACAGTTTTTTGTGCTCCGAAAACCAAAAATAATCGTAATTGAAATATTGGGAATTCCAATTCCTCATTTTGTTATGGCAATTTCTTTTTATAAATTTGGCAAAGTTAATACATATTTTAAGTAGAGCTCATCTTTCTATTTAATAAACAAATGACGCGCAATAAGTTTTTGTCAATCTCAATTATCTTACTATCAAATAAAATCGACAAAAAAAAGTACCGATGACACTTCAATTGAGTGATACCAAAATAAATGAGAAAATTAATATTCCAGTTATACTGTCAAAACATTAGGTACCATTAAATAACAATTGCATTACTCGACAATTATTAATATTATTACGATTATTTTATAGGGCAGTGGTATCAAGTCGACCTGTAGATTTGAGAACCCAAGTTCGATTCTCATAGGCGTCAAACAATTTTCACCAATTTAAAACTACCCCTGTAGCTCCACCTCCATTACATCTTTGAGGGCTGTGATTTGACGACTAGTAACCGCACTTCACGCGCAAAATATGTAGCACTTACTGACATCTGCTATAGGAGAGTGCCACACCCAGTAATGGATAGACGGCGTGATAATATATTTATTTATTTATTTTTAGAATGATTATTTTCCTAGATTTACGAGTTTAGCAAATATAAATCAAAACATTGTAACTTAAAGTTAAATCGTAATTATTATTTTTAAGAATATCAATTTATCATTTTGTTGTTCACAATTTGGCAAAGTTAATGCATATTTTGAGAAAAGTTTCTATTTTAGATGAAGATGATACACAATAATTTTGTTTTCACTTCTGATTTTCTTTCTTCAAGTGAATAAAATTTGTCAAACAAAAGGTTAAGTGGACAAGCAGCGCTTAATTGAACTTTGCGGCAATGAAAGCATATTATTATTACTACTAAAAGTTGAAGATAAAATAACTATGACCAAATTTTGATCTAGTTATTTAATGCATAACAAAAGCCTTACTTACACACATTTGTATTTTTGGTTTCAATTCTAATTCGGAATCAGCAACGCTAGGACTAGCATAGTTGTACGTACTTTAGTTAAAATGTGTAACTCTTAAATTAAATTCAATTCATATTGAGCTAAGAGTTAACTGCATCGGAAATATGTTTCTATAAATAGGTCAATAATTGAATTGGTTCTACTTATAATGAGAAATCAAGCATCGATTAATAACGATTGCTTGAACTAGTTTCCGAAAATGCATATCTATTTTCAATTGGATCGTAATAAACGAGCCCTGCCGGAGAAACCTTTCGATTACAATACTTTTGTAGTGGCGAACATGGCACGTGAATTGCTATAAGCGCATAAACATGCACACGTATGCACGTTGCACGATCCTAAAGGGAATAATAATTTACTCTCTTATATTGGTTTATTACCATGCCTCGCGTTTGTCATATTTTATCTGAAACGTCAAAATAATATACTGTAAAATGATAATAAAACCGCAAGTTGTTATCTGACGCATCGTAAAATTGAAATATAACAACTTTTTCAAATGTTTCAGCAAATAATTACTTATGCGCAGAAGATAATCACATGTCGAAATAATAAATCGACTCTAGTACTAAAGTAATTTCTTCCAACAAAAAATATTCTAATTTCAAAGATCCCACGATAAAATTGTTGTTTATTGAATATACAAAGGGCTGTACATAAGTTATTAAAGTAGACATAAGTATGCATCTTATCCCTACGTAAAATAAAAAGTCCAGCTACCATTCCTTGGTTAAACTCTATAATTTCCATAACTTCAAAATATTCTGGAGCAATAAATTACACGTTCGAAACGGTAACATTTCACCTGAAGCAAAATAGTCCCAACTCCTACCTCGTAGAAGCGGCAACAATAAATACTATTCATTTTTATGACGAACGAAATAGGATCCTCTAATGCCTGGACAAATTTCGGGTTATTTTCAGCGCGACGAAGTTAATGTACTTTTAAAAATAATCTAGAGATGTCAGCACAGTATTATTGACAACGTTATTAATACATTTGTATAAGAACAGATGTTAAGTGCAGGCAAACTAGAGTTATAATATATTTATGTTGTGCAATGAACGATTCTAATTAAAGACCTGTAAAAAAAGTGTAAATATGCTTGCAAGATATAGGACGAATAATTTCCGGTTGCCAAGTTTTACTTGCAAAATAGGATGTTTGTATATTATTTACTGTGAACTTATTTTTCGAGTTTGTATCTTTACGGACCAGTTCATTTTAAATCGTGTTCAGTCCAATAGTTCAATTTATATTAAAACCAAAACATATGACTTGATGTTATCGAAAAAATGAATGCTATATCAACCACCGAAGCAAAAGGGCTTTGGCCGCAGGCCCTCAGGTACTACAAAATTTAGGGTGCGAAACCATTTTTAAAATACAGATTGTAGGAGGGAAAACTAAATTACTTTTTCGCCTGGAGCACTGAATCTAGATTGCTTAACTGTAATTATTGATTTAATACAGATTATTGCGTGAACTTGATGTTTTTATTAGATTAAAATACAATTACGTGTATGTGAGGTTGAAATAGTGGGAGTGATTAGCATTATGACGACTGCGATGTATAAGTTTTATTCGGGTAGTAAGCAAGAAATTAAGTCCTGTTCACACTTAGATTCTTTAAGAATATTTTTATACTTTTGAAGATTGAGATTTGAGTAGCCTGTCAAATAGGGGGCCGCTATTTTGATGCTTCAATAAATCTTGAGTAATTCGTTGATAATTTCAGAACAATACGATTGAGGTTATATTGGTATCAAAATGTTGCGTACATATCTACTATCTAAACATTGCATAGAAAAAAAAGAAATATATCAATAAGCATTAAAATTAAAAATTACGTTCTGAATAAAATAAAATGTTCTTTTGTCTTCAATTTTTATGGCATTTTACTCGTGTAAATATTCTAAGAATCACATATTTTTCAAGATTTGTAAAGGTATGATTATTTATAAAATAATATTTTTCAAGATTTGTAAAGGTATGATTATTTATAAAATAAATATTTTTTGAAGATTTGTAAATTTTTGATGACATTTGAAAATTTAGATTTCTAGATCGGTGTGGCACTCTGCCAAAGCAGATCTCGGTAAGTGATATATTTATGCGCGTAAAGTACGGTTACCAGTCGTCAAATCACGCCTTCCAAAGATGTTAGTGGTGGGGGAGCCACAGAGGTAATTTTAAATTGGTGAAAATGTTTTGTCGGCTGTGGAATCGAACCAAGGTTCTTCGATTTTTTGATAAGATATAATAAAAAAATAGCCATTATTTAGTGTGATTATTGGGGTATATACATACATCACGCTATATCCCATCAAATAGGGCAGCACGAACCCTAGAATCATTCACAAAACATTCTCTCATCAGATTCAACAAATAATCATTCATGTCAAATATTCTCTTCCTAACTCACCATCCTCTCTTCAACCACAATCATAATTCTTTTCATACAAACTCATTTACTCATCAAACTCGCTATCATTCATCACGATTCAATAACATTCATCCCTATATACCTACATGAATGTTTCTTTCGACGTACTATCCACATGCTCAATACATTTTAAATTACTCACGCTCACTGCTATAACAACGAATCTACAAATAATAGAAAGGAAGAGAGCAACATTCTGCGCTTGTATTTTAAAGAAAAGGTCACACAATTGCTGTTAGACACTCTATTTTGAGAACTGAGTTCAGGAGTTCATGATCAAAACAGTTTGGAATCTACTGACCTATAATTTTAACACTTTTATACAAATGTTTTATACACCATACGACATTTATTAACATTAAGGTTTAAGTAGCTACTGAAATATTAAACATACCAGAGCTCTCAATGTTTGCATGCTATACGCGCAATTATACAGGTACATTTATACTTGACACTAGTTTAATGATGGTCGCCAGATGTTATATTTCTTTACTTCCTTCAACAACGATAGCTATTATAATTTTTAAATTAATTAAATAAATAAAGTGGAAGTAGTACCCTACGAACGTATTTATTTTATATTATTTTTACGACATTTAATATGAATCAGTACTATGTGTTCTACGAAATATAAGGAGAAAATATGTTAATTTTCTAATGAAAAAAAAGTTGGATGAAGTTCGATTACCAGTCGTCAAATCACAGCTCCTACAGATTTTAATAGAGGGGAATTCATAGGAATTATTTTAATTTTCGGCTGTGAGAATTAAAAAAATTAACAACTGATGTTTACATATGATCAGGGCCGGCACAAGATAGTAAGCAAGGTAAGCAACGCAGAGAGGCATAGCGTTTCAAAAAAACAAAAATTAAGCAAACATACATGAATGCTAATATTAATTTGTAACAAAAATAAATTGTTAGAAATACATGAAGTCGAACAATTTACCGTCACTCCCTAATTTAAAATTTGCATTAAAATATTGCTTATAATTCCAGTCAATGTAATGAATTAAAAATGATAAAAAAATTACTTGCGATCTAATATACAGGGTGTCCCATTTTAATCTGCCAGTAGCGATAATTCTGAAACATTGCATTGAATCAAAAAGTGTTCCAAATGAAAAGTTAATGGTTCTGAGGGGGACATCTGATGCCGTAGACTTTGCCCCCCCAGCCCCTCAAGGGGGGCGGGAACAGGGGGCAACTTTAAAATCTTAAATGGAAACCCCTATTTTTTATTGCAGATTCTGATAGAGGGTTAAAAAGTATGTAAGTTTTATTCGAAACATTTTTTTTATTGGTCGAGAGATGGCGCTGCAAATGTAAAAGTTAGGTTTTTTGTCAATTAAATTGCGAAAATCGTCACGTAATTAACTGTTATTATTACTTAAGACTTACTCACAACCTTACAAGGTGGTTTTTTTCTCAGCCTGCCCAAATACTACCCCCGCCCCCCCTACAAAGACGTAAAGTACTCAAAAATAGCGATTGAGTACTTCTTTTTCAAATTAAATAATGGTAAAATAATTCAAAAACGAATGTCATTTTTTTTCAAACAGTGTTTGACCGGCCCCCTTACATAGCCCCACCCCCCACTGGGGCTGGTGGCAACTTTAGAATCTTAAATGGAAACCCCTATTTTGTACCTCAGACTCGGATAGAGTTTTAAAATGTAGGTCAATTTTAGTCGGGGTATTTTTTAAAGTTGGGTGGGGCTATGTGGGGGGCCCGGTCAAACAGGGTTTGAAAAAAAATGACATTCTCTTTTGAATTATTTTACCATTATTTAATTTGAAAAAGAAGTACTCAATCGCTATTTTTGAGTACTTTACGTCTTTGTAGGGGGGGGGGGGTGTTGGTAGTATTTGGGCAGGCTGAGAAAAAAACAACCTTGTAAGGTTGTGAGTAAGTCTTAAGTAATAATAACAGTTAATTACGTTACAATTTTCGCAATTTAATTAAAAAAAAACCTAACTTTTACATTTGCAGCGCCATCTCTCGACCAATAAAAAAAATGTTTCGGATAAAACTTACATACTTTTTAACCCTCTATCAGAATCTGCAATAAAAAATAGGGGTTTCCATTTAAGATTTTAAAGTTGCCCCCTGTTCCCGCCCCCCTTGAGGGGCTGTGGGGGCAAAGTCTACGGCATCAGATGTCCCCCTCAGAACCATTAACTTTTCATTTGGAACACTTTTTGATTCAATGCAATGTTTCAGAATTATCGCTACTGGCAGATTAAAATGGGACACCCTGTATATCAAGGGGCTTGTGAATCTGGCAATAACTGCAAATTGAGAACGACGTTTTCTATATGTATAACTATCTTTTTTATTATATTATTAATTTTTTTATTGTTTATTTTTTCATAAAATATATATTTTCTAATAGTTACATTTTCATTACAATTAAAAATGTCGTTTTGAATAAAATAAAATGTTCTTTTATCTTCAATATTTATGGCATTTTACTCGTCTAAGGACCAGTTTTTCAATCACTGATTAATGTTAATCATGATTAATCGAGAGTAAACCGGTGGTTGAAAAACAGGCGCTAAATATTCTAAAAATCAGATATTTTTAAAGATTTGTAAAGGTTTGATTATTTATAAAATAAATATTTTCTAAAAATAGTTATTTTCTTCTCTCTCTCATATATGGTAGAGCGCTTGCAGAAGAGCGCAAGAAACCCAAGCGCCGGTCATACTTATGACGTATTAATAAAAAATTGAAACACATATTTTTTTAATGACACAGCTTCTTGTTTTTTGCTTGATGACTGTTTAAATATGACCTAGGTTTAAATTGAATAAGTCCGAAATGAAAAACAAGACAAATGAATTTCTTGAGTTATTTAACGAGCAGTAGCCACTGGCAAATTCATTCAGGCATAGACGTTTAACTTCAAACTTGAAGCCGCATTCTGTTTTGGTTAAGCATTATTTAGAAGGTTCAGAATATGCAAGTACCGCAAGCGTAAGTGTAAGCCTTCGTGTCACGGTGCACTGCGTCTTTAGAAATAAAACCTGATAGTACACGAGATGACATTGCTTGGCAAACGAACCGAAAACCTACAATTTTATTATTTCTCACATTCACACCAGACAAGCGGCATTGTACTGCACAACTATTATGCAAACATTGCAAAATTACACATTTCAACATTTGTATGAAAAGAGTATCGAATCAGATTTTTATACAAGTTCTTTGGATGAAACCGAGATGTTCGTATTTTCTCTACTTTCTTTTATCTTTCACGTCAATCAAGAAAATACGGAAGTAGTTTTTTCTACGATTGAGCAGAAAATAGATTTCTTGTACTCGCATCATTCAAAATAAGCTTTACATTACCTTGGAAATCGATGGAAAGTTTGATAATGCGCACGAGTGCTTCAAAAAACACCAATTTTTATGGTTCTATAAATAAAAATAAATAAATATATCATCACACCTTCTACCCATTACTGGATGTGGCACTCTGCCGAAGCAGATTTCGGTAAGTGATATATTTTGCGCGTGAAGTGCGGTTACCAGTCGTCAAATCACGTCCCCCAAATATGTTAGTGGAGGAGGAGCCACAGGGGTAGCTTTTGAAATTATGAAAATTGTTTGTCGCCTGTGGGAATCGAACCAGGGTTCTCAGGATCCACAGGCCGACTTCATACCACTGAGCTAGCCATCCTATAATAAATAATATTAAAACGATAATTGTACTTATATACACACATTTTAAGGAATTTATAAATGTAATAGACACATTAGCTTATAACGCCATCAATCAGAAATATTTTAACAAGCTTTACGAGAAAAATAAAAAAAAATTGTTTACAAATAACAAATGTCAATTCATAGCATAATAAACTGTCAATATAAATTCACGCTTCAAATTTAGTAAGTTTTCTCACTATCGGTTTTATAATATTTGGTTGATACAAAAAGCATTGTACAAAACTCGTGCACGAAGACATCATTTGCACCATTCGCACAAAGTAAGACTTCGCGCACTTGTAGCTATTTCCAACTGTCAGTTGAAAGCAGAACATTTGCTGCTTTTCGAGCGGTAACGTAAGAGTGTATCATCGTTTCCATGGATACATGCAAACTGTTTCCCGCATTTCCAAATAGAAAAACTGTCAAAAATTATTTTAATTTTTTTTTAAGCGTTTCTAAATGGTCGTAGAAAAATATCGTGTGCACTTCGACCAGTAAATGTCCTTGTCGCTCTTGTATGGTTGTTGCTCTCGGCTACGTCTCGATCAACAATCTCCATGCGTAAGCGGCAATAGACGATTTTCTGCTCTAGGTACACAAATAACTATTACAGTAATTTTCCTTCACGTTGTTTATTATGTATTACGAATAATTTTTGAGGCAACATAACCAAGAAATATTTACACGTCTGAGATTATATTTCACACTATCAAACGTTTCCTAAATATGTAGAGGAAAATACTTCAAACAGAAGTGATATTAAATAGCTTTATCTGTATTTGAAGTATTTTTCTTTACATAAATTTCGAAAAGTTTGACAACAGAAAATTTGTAAATATGTCGGATTACAATATAATATTCGTATTCGTCCAACAAAGTGCAGAAATTCTTTTACTTTTCTTGATTTTAACTTTCTTCAACGCAAAGAAAGCACGTTTAATTTTTCTTTAATATATATGTATATTTCATATCATTTCATTACTTGTAAAAGTGAGAATGAAAAAGTAATCAAGAAAATTGAGAAATTTATTACTCTTAACTTTTGCAGAAATTCATGATTGCATTTTAGAAAATAACAACATTGCAATAACTAATATATGTAATTAGTATCTGCTCTTTCATATCATTATGCTAAATGCAAGTAATTTCGCAAATAATTTATAAAATACAAGGAAAACATCAAATCTAGAACAGTTTTATTTTAATAAAGTCTAAAAATAAACTTCAGTTTCAATCGAAAGGAAATCCAGAAATAATTATTCCAATTTTAAACTTAATGAACAGAATAATCAGAGCAAGCGTATACAAACATTTTTTTTTTATTTACAGTAATAGTTCCTTTGTTATTATTTCAAAATCTTGCAAAACTATTTTATTGTAAAAATACTGTTTTTGTTGTAAAATCAAAGTCGACCTAATTATAAATTTACATACCAATATGATACAGTTACGCGAGGTCAAAATACCTATAAAGTGTATCAACACTCAACAACGAACTTTGTTAAAACGTTGGTCTGAGGTTTTTGTCCCTTCTAATAGAGTTTTTGCGGGCAATCTGTATTATTTTATCAATTGACAAGAAACCAATTAGTTTATTAATCAATGAAAAACGTGATAGATACACACAAACCGTTAGTTATGTTATTTGTTAAACCGAGACATTTTAGTCAATTTAATAGGAATGTGAAATTGAAATGGAATTGATTCTTGTGAAGAGAATTGTAACAGAATTAAATGACCTTTAAAACATTTTTAAAACTAAGCCAAAATATATATTTAAAATACAGAAATATTGTACGAAAATAAAGATTCCAGAAGACAAAAATGGCGTTTTATCTTTAAACTTTTTCTTTGGCATTTACAAGTTTAACTTGATCTTGAGTCCGAAATGAATAACTGCATTTTGATTAACAAAACAACAAGACGATTACGAATCGGTCAAATTTTTGGTAAAATTTCAAGCGTACCAAAAATAGATAATTATAAAACTAAAAATAAATAATTAACAAATTGTAAAGATATTTTTCTAATCATTAATATGAATATAATTACGTACGTGTTGTTCAAAGTAATTATACACTGAACATATTATTATTATTATTATTATATAATATTGTATACGCAAAAAAAAATCGTAAATCTAACATTTAAAGTTTTGCAAAATGTTTCTTATATCACAAGCAAATTTAACTAAAAAAAATAAAATAAAAAATACACAAAATCTATAAAAAAAATTGTTTAATGCTTAATCTTGAACTAAATACGAGATATGCAAGCAGATAATAAAACTGTTTAATTAATATTTAATTATATAATTTATTAACACATATGTATTATTTAATGTGGAAGTGGAGTAGTGCTCTACTTATATAAGATTATTATTATTTTTACTTGATAATTGATTATTTTAAATAAATATCAATACGTTTTAATACCAATTATTTCTATTTTTTATCAAGACATAACAAACTATTTATTATAATATAAATAAATGACTAGCAATAGCTATTCAAGTACACCTATATATGGAATTCCAATCAACAACAGTAAATTTAAAATGATAAATAGAAAAATGAAATATGTTTATTTTAAAATTATAACTCATTAGTTGATACAACTCTTTTATGTAAAAAGTTAGTCTATAAATAAAGTGAAACAGAAAACTTATTGCTGCATTTGCATATAAAGTAATTTTATCATGTTTTAAAATTACAAAATGAAGAAAATAGAATAAAAACCAAGGTTTTCATTTTTAATTGTTAATATTTTCATTGTCTTGAGATAATAAAATTATAGAGTATCATAAGAATTTATGTTTTTTCTTGTATGATCTACATTTTACTACAAGTACAGATCGCAGTAGCTGATATTCAACGATAAACTCACAATATCTTTTATGTTTTAAGACTTGTAATCATTACATTTTATTACCATTTCATAGAGTTTTATTACGGGAAGTTAACATAAACTTGTAGAAAATCTCTTTTTGAAATAATAACTTGTAAAATGTTTAAAAGCAGTAACTGTACTTAAATATTTAACATAAAATTTCGACGCAAAACAAAAACATGAGTATGAGCAATATTTCTCTTTATGGATGACGATGACATACATGCCACATTATTTAAAAATGATTGATGTATTATTATTACGTTTGTACCTATTAGTAATGCAAATAATATTTACTTTATTTTTTACTCGCAAAAAACTGGCGTAACAGTTTAAATATTTGGTGTTAAACTGAACTGACTTCATAGATATTTGTAGCAACAAATCAAAAGGTCACATTAGTCAAAATAAGTAATTATATTACAAAACATGTCTTCAAAAAAATAACAACAAAAAAATAAAAGCGTTTGTTTACATTTCAATCGGAAAGTTCGATTGATCAGATGTAATATGTCAGACTTGGCATTAAAAGCACTATTATAATGTCTAATCAGAATTCTAGTATGTTTGAAACAAATGATGGACATTTCCGTTCTAAAACAATAGACTGCAGCTGTAGCCAAGCAATTACGATTACCATTCTGGTCGCAAAGTAATCTTCTTTAATCAGTATATATTTTTAAGTCCACACCTTCACATTTCTTTTCATATTACATTTTTTTCATCATAGCACGCGAGTGTTTTACAGAAGGGTGATTCATAGAGTTGATTCCTACTCTAAAAAAAGAACCTGGTTGTTTGGCACATAATTCATCATAATTTTTTAAACCAGGAAGTATAAGATTCCGAACTAACAACACGTATTAATTTCGTAACCTAAAACAACCCAGCATAAAAAGAAAACAATTCCCCGAACTAGGAGATGTTTCCACGACGTCCATAAGATGGCGTTGGCCTCTGACAGTTGCCGCGTGCGCGAAAAGAGAATTCTCTACGGGCGTATTAGGAATTCCGCGCACAGGAAATAGCGAACGAGTTTTTATTGTATGCCCCAGCAAAGTAACAACAACAATACAAGAAGTCAGCAACTGTTGCTTGATGCATACGCGATGGATAGCTGTTTTAATCTTCGTGAACCACAAAATAACATGTGAGGAATATGATCATAAGTTTGAGGATGGAATACGTAGTAGCAAGTTCTTGTTTTGTTCTGCGTGAGCTATGTTTAGCCGGTTCTTTCTGCGCAGTGCGTTGGTTATTTAGTTTCTTTTTGAGTTATAAATGCGTAGACCACTTTGTGGTATAATGCCTTCATTCAGTTTCAAATTTATTCCAGGTTTGCTTCGCTTTGGCTTTACTATGGAATAAATTTACTTTATGACTAATGAACTCTTATTTGATCAATATTTCATCAAATACTTGATACACTTTCAATTTGTTTGAATCGATCGAAAATTATCGATTTCTACAATTAACTTAAACGAAAGTTTTATGTAAAATGAACAATAACGGAAACATCAAATTGCCGATCGGTTTTTTTCTGAAAATAAACTTTTATACATGTAGAAAGTGGAATTTGCACTATAGAGTTTTTTTTTTAATGCTCTAAAAGGTTAGCTGTGTTGGTTTTGTTTAGCAAATCGATGTGCATCGTGTTAATTGACTATTTTACTTTGACGCACTATTAGAATTAGAAGTAAATTTTAAGTAGTCTTGCATCAACACACAATTGAAATTGGTACCTCTCGTGTTTATTTAAATAATACTGTCTTTCATTCACTGAGACAAGCCTAAAATTTATAATTGTGCAATAAGAAATTGTTAATTAAGTAAATAGATAAATTTTATTGTCTTATTAATTTGCATTCTAATTATCATACATTGTTTTTATACAATGCATAATTGAGTCATTTCATACATTCGTACCTACTTCTATTAAATAAGCAATTATTTTATTGTTAATTATAAAAACATTCATTGTGTAAAGTTATATTGTTTCGAATGCTTGACTGCATTGTACTTAGAAATTCACAACAAATACTGATTTTATCTACAGGGCAGGGCAGCTTGCATTTTGCAGTTATAATGCGATTAATGCAAAAAGTTCTACGCTTTTGATTCTCATATAACTGTTAAGAATGAAATATAATACGTCTAACCGAGGTACTTGTACTAAGCGAATAAATAACAAGTGCAACCACATGGAGAATAATCCTTGCATTGAAATATGCAGCTCTTTTTCTTTTTAGAATAACTGAAATTTTAGTTTGCATAAACATTTTGCAATGTGTATTAATTTCTCTTTTAAATAACACAGAACATTTGATTATAAATTCTAAATATTATTTATTTAATCAAAAGTGTCACAAGTGTTAAATTTAAAAATTCACACAATAGCAGACTGAATAAATAATTCATAACCGATCATATAACAGGACGTAAATCAACATGGACAAAAATTAAAACAATCGGAAATATTGCGCCTAGAAAATTTATTGTAGTATAATAAAACAATATTTTATTTGAATCGAATTGATTATTGTAAATGTGTGCAATATGTAAATTATATTCCAAAAACTATCCAAGCAAAACTTCAGTTGTTCAAAATTTCAGTAGAAATCTCAAATAAAAGAATAAATAGAACAAATGGCATTGATAATTTCATAGGGTTTTTCATCAAATCTTCAAGAACAACTAAACAATAACAATAAAATTACGCTGCGCCCAAAATTGTTCTGCACTATTTCACAGCTCGGAAAGATTGTCACTGCGTTTATTGGTTACGTTCAACTGAACTCGAACTTACATTGCGACAGTTACGAATCATACGTGATACAAGATGTTTTTACTTCAGTTTTAGATTAATTCACGCCATTGTAATGTCATTATGCGGTTTTGCAGAAAATTGGTGGCCTTGTATCGTTTCCAACAAAGATTGACACGAAAAGAAAAAGATACAACCGGATTACTGAATGAGGCTGAATAAAAATGAAGGATGTACTTTCATACAAAAAATATTTTTTAAATGATTATTTATATAAGCAAATATTGGCTGTTATTTTTTATATTATATATTTTACTCATCTGCTTTACATGTTTTAATGAACTACAATGCGATAAATATTGTAATTTTAGTTACAAAAGAAGAAAAATATTCCTATAATAGTCAATAATCGTTAGAACTATTTAGAATACAATGTATAATGAAGTCAGTCCCATAGTTCATAAATAAATTACATACATGCTGTTCTAAATTTAAATTGTAAAACCACGACTCAAGGGGACAATAACCTATCAAACAAATAATTTGAAAAACCAAACGAATAATGTGTAAACACCGTTAAACTATTATCTAAAGTAGTGTGAATCTGTTCGAATAAACATAATGTCCGGAATTTTCAATAACGTAAACTGCAACGCGATCGAAGTATAAAAGCATGTAGTTAACGTACATTTCACTTTCCGCGTATTAATTACGAGCATCCGGTTGTAATTTCCGCCGTAACGGTCGTTTTTGCTCTACAGGAGACGGTCCGTATACACGTACATGTTAATAATGTTTTTAATTTTATGCGCAATACAACGAAAAAACAAAAGAGGGTTACACATTCACACTACGCTCGCATTTATTTTACAGGCAACTGGAATGACGAGCTACACTGCCATCTGTTAAACTAATTTAAAAGCTTTATGTTCGAAAATTTTCTCACAGATGGCACCACCAATATACTTATTCGCAATTCTTTACTAGTTTTAAAACATGACATTTTTTGGAAAATATTAACTTTTCTTACCTTAATAAGATGGTAAGATGGACATCATGGCTTAAACGATCCAAAGCTGTTGTTCCTTCAACTCTAACAGCGTTCACTTTATCTCTTAGCGATTGAGATGTTCCTACAGCTGGATGACGTTCTTTTAATATATCGATGATGTTTGGTTGTCGTAAAAATGCAACAACCTTATCATTATATGCCACTGGTATTTCCGGTGTTGAGGCAAATGGTATTAAACTGTTGCTGCTAGTTGTTGGTCTCGGTGGTGGTACCGGAGCCTAAGAAAATACAATAATATTACTAAATATATATTTCACTGCTTCATCAATTTTATACTTAAATAGGTTCATATATTGAATTTAGAGTTTTATAAACTCATCAATATGGAGCAACATTTTATTATCTATTACAATTAGGACTAATAAGACGAAAAACACAGTTTATTTGGGATTCAAGCAAGTTAAGCAATTAGACACTCACCACATCGTCGCCCAAAACTCTTCGCCCAGAGGAATAATGAGTGGGTTCAGTAGGTAAACGAGGATCCATAAATGAAGTACGTTTAGTAGTGTGATCAATGAAGAATTGCTAACACAATACACAAGCAATGTTAGTTCTACTGTTAATATGTTATGCAAATACTACAACTTAAAGCGTCACACAAATTACCTTAGAATTTCGGTCTTTCTTGGTTTCCCAGCCAAATGGTAATTCTACAGCACCATCCGCGAACATGTTGATAAATGTCACCAAGTCTCGATTGTGTTGATATTTGTCAAAACAGGAAGCGTCGCGACGAATTTTTCCAACCATGTGTTTTAAAGTACTGTTTCCGTTATAAATAGACAATGCTTCCTGTAAATACAAAATGATATTAGACAATGTAAACTAAATAATTGTGTGTGCTCTATTTGACCTGATTCATGTGTAAAACTGTAAAGAAATCCGGTCTATTTAAGAATTTAACTGCAGGCGGTGCATCACTCGGTGGAACACATTCTTCATCTAATCTACGAGAGCTGATAGTTCTTCTAATACTCTGATATCTTCTATCTAGTTGTCGCCTTTGTTGTTCACTATTTACAGGTCTAGTTTGAGTATTAGTGCTTGGTCTTTGCCACGTTGTGGTCCTGTTGATATGATCGATGTAAAATACGCGGCCATGGCTGTCCATACGAGCTTCCCATGCTAAAAATAAAAATATGATTAGTTTATACTATTTATTATTATAATATATATAAACTTACATGTCGGTAAAGGATCTTCCTGATCACTGTCAACAACAACTCTGGAACTTCTTTCTGGAATTGAAGGTAACCGCGTGCTTGTCAAATGTCTGAGAGGCAGAGGAAGTCCTCCTCCACTTGCTTCTTCATCTACTAATTCGTTCAGACCTTCTGTACTAATTTTCGTTAGTTCTTGACTTCTTACATCAGGTGGTCTTGTATCAATGTTCATATCTCCTAAAGTCCTTAACTCTAGTCTTGCATTTTCTTTTCCTACTTTTAACGACCAAGATGGTTTCGTTAATGTTTTATGACCACTGACTACTATTTTACTCGAATTTTCAGCAATTAGTTCTGGATTAGCTAGATTTGCTGCTGCACAAGCTGCCTCACCGTCAACAGTGTCTACACTTTGGGATGAATGAGCGTTCGCCCACCCATCCAAAGTGTCAATTGCTCGAATGTCTGCGTGCTTAATCTCTGGAGATGTAACTATTTCGAAACCGGGATCAGTTTCAAATGATTTTAAGTTAGGTGGTTTTAAACCTTCTTTAGCCAATCGAGATTTTCTCGCGTGATGCGTCGGTGTTGGCGGACACACCGGCAGATTGTTTGACAATCCCACTACTCTTGCTAAGGCTCTAGGATGCGGTCTGATTGGTGTCGCTGGTTCACCGCACTTAAAACTAGAAGCTCGATGCACGGGTGTGCTTGGTACGTCTGGAAGATCTGATTTTTTACTATGAGGAACATGCAAAGGTGTTCCTGTTAAATTATTGTTATGAAGACTTTCTTCGTCACATAATGTTGGCGATTCCAAACTACTTGACGATTCACTAGATAATTTTTTCTGCAAACTTCTAAACGAATTGTCCAAACTTGGAGGACTACTACATTCTGCACCAGAGCTTATTTTTGGTGAAGCATTTGACAACTGTCTAGAGAGAGGTTTGTGCGGCTTCATAGCAGCACAACTATCGCTAGTTGGCAGATGCTCCTCTGAACTAGTACTGCTACAGTTTGACAGCGAACTATGACTGCATTTTGTTGAATCATTACTCTTAACTGGACTAGAAATATTCTGCAGTACATTTTTTGGAAGCACTGTCGTTATATAATTATCACTACCTATTGTCTTTGAATTAAGTTTAGGAGATTTTAATTGTTTCTTTTCTAAATCAGCTTCAGGAGAGCCTACACGAACGGAATTAGCTAGTGGCACGGGAGAAGTTTGTACAGGTTCATCTACATCTATGAGCTCGAAACCGAAGCTGTCTTCAGGCTTCTGAGGCATCTTCTTTGGTTTATGCTGGCGTGAAACAACAGGAGGAACTGGGAAGGCATGCGACCGCTCAAGAGGGCGATGCAATGCCCGAGGGGGAAGCGGAGGCGCCTCTTCAAACACAGCATCTACAGACTTCGGTGGGAGCGGGCTCACTTTAGGATTTTCCGTCGTCCAAATCTGATAGTATTCCTTGTTCGGAGATTTTGCGTTCACATTTGGGCGAACTTTTTTCTTCGTTCCACTTATAACTAAAGAATTTTCACTATTTGTACATTCTACGGGGGATTTTCTTCTAACGCCGGACTGGATGTGGTCCGGACTTCGAAGCCGGTCGAGGTCGAGCGACGTGGCAGGCTCACACTCGGTGTCTTGGAACGCGCTGTTCTCGATGCCGTTGGTGATGGCGGCAGCGGCGGACTTAACACGCACGAAGCGCCGCGGCTTGACACGCGTCGCGCCCTCCTCCGGCTCCTTGATGATCAGCGGCTCGCTCTGCGCCAGGCAGCTGAGGCTCGAGCCGCCGTAATAGCGGAAGCACAGCAGTTTACCACAATCTGAAAGAAACCAAACAACGTTATTGTAAAACCACAATGATAACGATAAGAAAACCGCTACTATTTACTTATACTTATTTTCCGCTTAAGGAAGTGGCAATCAACTTAAACTGTTTTGTATTCAATGAAACAAAATCATCAGAAATTGAGTTCAAGTAAATTTATGCGAATAATTTTATATTAGACCCACGTCAATATGAACTCGTATTTTTTACTTCCGTTGAATGAAATGTAAATGAAGTGAATTTTTTAATCTGTTTAAACTATTTTCTATGCATCCGATAGGGTGAATTCTTGGTGTTTTATTTAAATATTGGCATGAATGAGAGATGTTCACATTCAGAATCAGATGGCAGTTGGTTGGTTGTTACTTCCTCGTTGCTGAATGCATAATGCATCAACATCGCTCTGTAACCGCGTAGCGTCGTGGAACGTAAGAGTATTACCGTTATGGGTGAGATGAGGTTGCGGGAAGTCAAGCAGCCACATGGTGCTTCCTTTGGTTGCGAACCGCCCTCCAACTGGCTGGCGCCCCACACACTCAGACACGTCGCTGCTGTCTGTAACACAAACACAACAATCACGTTAATAATAAATCACGAACAACACAACTTATATTTCATGCTCTATGTGCCCAGAATTTCATGATCTAACTAACAACTGTACATTTTATCATCAAATTTTAAAATGAACGAGAGTTTTCAAATAATGATAAAGATTTTATTTCTACTGGACAGAGCTGGGCAAGCTACTTAAAAAAAGTAGCTAAGCTACAGCTACAGCTAATCTTTAAAAAAGTAGCTAAGCTACAGCTATAAGCTATATTTTGTAAAATATAGCTAAGCTACAGCTAAAAGCTTTCGTTAAAGTAGCTGTTAAATTTTAAAGCTACTTTTTTAATTATTGTGAAATAATTAAATTTGCCATTGTCATATGATCAGTCTTTTGTTATAATGACTGTTAATTTACTATTACGTACATAAATATCAAAAATAGCAAATACCATCTGGCACCTACTGTGTATTTTTGCGTAATAGAGCCAGTTAGAACCGGCAACAAATAATTATTTTGTGTGGGTTTAGCTTGTACGCATGCGTACTTTGTTGACCTTCTGCTTAAAAAGTAGCTTTAAGATACAAAAAATAGCTTTAAGCTACAAAAGGTAGCTTTAAAAGTAGCTTCAGTTGTTATTTTTAAGCTAATAGAAAAAAAGTAGCTAGCTACAAGCTACAGCTATATTTTATCACAGTTAGCTAAGCTACAGCTACAGCTAAGGTAAATGTAGCTAAGCTACAAAAGTAGCTAGCTACTGCCCAGCTCTGCTACTGCATCTAAAGTTTGTTTCATTTTGAAATTTATCATTGTTTTATTCTACAATAAATTAATTTAGATTTATATATTAATGTTTTAACTATTTTCCGAAATAAATACATACGCAAATATTTATTAATATGTATTTTTTACCGATCAAAAAATAATTTAAAACTGTACATTACTGGTTAAAGTAAAAAAAAGTACTGATCAAATGTTAAATTATTATTGATCGATAAAGTAAGTCATTTAAAAATAGGAAAATAGGAAAAATATGGTAAATAAATTTTTTTACAATGTTATTAATACAATAATTTATATCGGTGAAGCGATAAAGAACTTTTAATTACTGATTGAATAAAGGCATGGAAAGACCACAGAATACCACCGACCACCCAGAATGTAGATTCTATGAATATGTCATAGTAATATGCAAGAGTTCATTGAATTAAATAAACAATTCTCAATTTAATTTTCTCAATGGAATTACCATCAGACATGATGTTTATTGCAGTCATATATCAGCGTTCTTGGAACATAGACAATTAAATTATTAAACTCATTTCTTATGAAATTCAAGTGTAGATATAATAGCTTTAGCAATATTGCTTGAATACTTAGTGATATTGCTGCATTGCAGGTAGGTACTAATAGTAATTACGCATGCTTAATGAATCTATAAATTACTTTTATCTTGATATTTACAACAGTTTTAGTTAATAGCTATAATAAAAATATGCATTTCCGGTAATAACTATTTCCGCAATTTCTAGATTTATTATTTAGCAAATTTAATAACAAATATTGAAATAATCGAAAAGGTAATTATATTTAATGTCTTTGTATCTTACTCATAACGAAAAACAAAATATCCTATTTACAAGCGGCATTAATCATCGTAATAGATCATTTAATCATCACTAATAGGTCAGGTATTTCCTCAAAAAAGTATCGCATTACATCTACATAATCCGGATGACACGTCACAAATCAAATCTCAACTTCCTGTAAAAATATTCAGAAATACCATAATGGTCAGTTGTCACTTTTAGCACAACCGCATGTGTCCTAGCATTCCATTTTTTTCACAGAATTCTCACCTCTATGTGAGACTACCATAGCAATAAAAACAGCAAACAGGAGACAGACAATAAACCGCATTAGTCAAACGAGCTCGTAGTATTTATTCCAGTTTTGACATACGGAGGTGTGGCAATGGTTTGAATTTCTGCCGCTAGAGATACCGGTTCCTTCCGGCGCATATTGTTAGGCCGGAAGTGGGCCGGCCTGACAAAGAACATTCACAATATACTCAGTTCCGGTATCCGTTAACATTCGGCTCGTGGCAAAGAGCAGATGCTAACGCCGCATGCCGTCTGGCTTACCGACAGAATATTGCTGTTTTCCCCTGCCTGGTCGGTAAATGGAAAATTGGGTGCGCGGCAGCCGTTAAGTCAACTATTTTTATACCTTTATGAGGGGTGACTTCGGATAATCAATCGCTCCTACGATCTGCAGACATCTCAATGGTTGCAAGACGTTTTTAAAACGTTTCCGTGCAACGGTTTTAACAGACCTACCGCACTAATTGTCAGCGCATATTTTAAGCTTAGCAGCTTTGGTACTCTACGTACTATTATATAATAAACATGAAAGCATTTGCATGTTTATATATTTCATTTCCATTTGTATCTGGAACTAGGCCATTCAAATTTATATTCATAGAATTATTTATCTTTTGAAATATTAAAATAGGTAGGAAGCGTTTTATATTTATTTTGTTTTCTGCTTTGTATAATGTACAAGTAATAAATCTATAATAAATTGTATATATTTGTAAAGAAATATCATTCTTTTTTGTATAATTTTGTGTTCTATTCTAAGCAGTGATGTATTATCCTACAAGCCCAAGAAGCCTGGATTACAGGCGCAAAATATGTAGGGGTGGAACGGCGGACCACATAAGTCAATAAAAAATAATTGTAAAATGAGAATTTGACTGGCAATTTTTGTGTCCGGACAGTTTGTTCAAGAGAGCGATCATATTCGACCTTTAAGGTCGAAAATATTAAACACAAAGTAATTTAGCCATAATGGCTATTTTAACAGATTTGTTACAAACTCTAAATTTTACAGAGATTGTTAAAGATTTTGCTAACAAGAAATCTTGAAAGAAGAATCTAATGGTTATGTTTGATTGTTTTTTTTTCTTTACTTTATGTTATTTTCCTTACTTTGAAGATATTTAAATTCCTGATTGGTCCCTTGATCTTTACTTACAGTCTGTGATAAAAAAAAAGTTTTTTTTTGTGATTTTTCTGTTAATACTATTATATTCTCTATTGTATATTGTAATAATGTTTAGTTTTTGTATAATGAATGTTTACTGATTATACTAAATAACACAAATTAAATTTTAAAATTTATATATTTAGGATGTTACAAATTTTGTGTCTGCTTAATGCGTAATGGCTCAGTGGTATCAAGTCGGCCTGTGGATCCTAAGAACCCTGGTTCGATCCCCACAGCCGACAAAACATTTTCACCAATTTAAAATTACCTCTGTGGCTCCCCCAACGCTAACATCTTTGGGGGGCGTGATTTGACGGCTGGTAACCACACTTCACGCGCATAAATATATCACTTACCGAGATCTGCTTCGGCAGAGTGCCACACCCAGTAATAGGTAAAAGACGTGATGATATATTTATTTATGTTTATATTTTATTTATTTATATTTACTCATAATCGAAAAGGGTGCAAAATGTTACGTGCGTCGTTATATTGCTTAATACGCCACTGTTTCTAAGACGAGTCACGGGTCTTATTTATTCATTATGCGATAATGATATTCCGGAAAGGTAAGTAACTTCTGGTTGATAGAACATTAGACGTTACAAAAGAAGTGAGTAAGGTATACATTTCCTGCAATTACCTGATATGTGAACTCAAAATGCCAGATCTAGACGATATTTAAATGGCTTTTGTCTGTACTTTGTTTTGTTTTACGAAAGGAAACGGAAACTGCATTTTAAAAACAATGAAATAAGTTCTTTTTACTTCAAACAAGAAAATCTACATCCTTTTTTTGTTCACACACAGTCCAAAATTAATTGTCAAAAACTAAAATTGTTAAATACAAATTTATATAAGCATACATTAATATTTTGGTAATAAAATAATTAAATGTCTAAATTAACATAATATACGATAATATTAATTTAAAAATGAATAATTGCTGGAAATATAGGTCAAATCGGTCTATTGGTATTCAAATAAGGTTCATACAAATAAATCTAGGTCAGAGATGAATTAAATATACGTAATCTCGTTTCACATTTACATTCAGGTGCAAAAACTGTAGCAATAACAATAATTGTTGACGAGAAAAATCTAATTACTTTTTACGGAGCTGACATTTGAACCAAAACAGAATCAGTTTAAATAATGCACCCTGACCTTTCTCGAACACAATACAGGGCGTGGTGATCATAACCTATCTCAATCTCAACGAAGCTTGGGTCTGGTAATTACACATGTATCAAATCATGCGGATATACACAGCGATATAACCTTAACGCAACACCTGTGCGCGGCAGAACGACGCAAAACGTGGCAATTATGAATGAAATTTATGCTGAGTCATACACTAGCTGGAAACGAGTCAGCCGGTCGCGGTGCAGTGTTTCCTTGAGAAACTCCATTTGTTGCGAGTGCCGAGAGTCAATTACCTATTGCATAATCATTATCTTTTACACACACTTGATTAGCTTACACGTGTTTACAACTTTACAGCCTTGTATTTTACTGGCTTCGGCGAAATGTTTTTGACTTTCTGCTTACTATTTCTTTGACAATTTATTACTATTTTTGACATAATGCACTGCATTTTATTGATTTATTCAAATTTCTACCAAAACTTTCATGTAGTAGCTTTGTAATTTCAGATTTCGATATTGGAATATAGATAATGTATTTTTATCGAAACTACTAATATGAATTTATTAATAAGAGTAATATGGCTGGTAAATGAGGGCATTTGAATCCGAAGATCTCGAGATAAAATCCCATTCATGCTAAAATTACATCAACTACCACACTGCGGCTTGTTGAGTCCAGATCCTTAAAGCCTTGTTTTCACCTCTTAGTTTTAGTTTTTCGACATAACCTTGAGTGTTTGTCATATGTGAATACAGCTGAGCGATTCCAGCTACTGTTTTAGTCTTAGTCTTTGTCTTTGTCGCTGTGCATAAACACAAAGTTTGCAGACTTAATACTTTCAACATAGTCTTTCGTCGCTGTTCTGTAAGAGAGAGTTAGCTGCGGTAATGCTATATTTTATTATGCTGTCAATTCTATGCCGTATTTATCAAATGTCATTAGGTTTGTGTTGAAAATAAGATAAATATAGACAATAGAATAAAAATAGTAACAATTTCAGCTGTGAAAAAAATAAAAATTACTAGATTAATAGCAACAACAAAACTAACATGTTTAAAAGAAATTATTTGGTCGCTGTCATTTTACATTTTTTTCTTTTCTTTGATTTTCTAAGTATAATTGCAATTTAATCACATTTTAAAATTATAAAAATCAATTTTGAAATTTAAATTACTATATTTGAAATATTCTGGTTTGTTCACTACAAAAATGTCTCCATTTTTTCAAATTGTTTTGGAATTGTATAATTTAATTAAACTAGTGCTTAATTTTAATAGTAATTACTATTCCTTATTAATAATTTTATATAATTTTTAAAGTATTCCAAATAGTTTTATACAATTATTTTCTCATTTAAGTGAACAAACCTTTACTGGAATAATGAATTAAGGTTATGTTTATGTTAAGAGCTGGAAATGGCTGGAATGTTTCCGACATAAACAGAAACAAAAAACCAAAAACAAAGACTAAACAGAGACTATGTTAAGATGTCGAAACGTAGCTTTACTGTAATTGGGATTAAGTTTCTGTTGTAAAAAGGAGCATAAATAAACAATACATATCGTAAAGTTTCGAAAATAATACGCATCCGTATATAATACGCAAGGTTGATTTAGCTCAAAAGTTTCTGGTAAAACGGAAATATAATATGTTTACATAACTTTTCATGGTTATATTTTAAACTGTTTAAAACATTTCTTAACAAAATTTAAACTTTTAATAAAAAACCAACAAAAATACGCAGCTTACTGGAGAATTCATCACGTAATCCTAATTTCTAATTAAAATAAGGAAGATGAAAAACAATCTTTTGTTCAGTATTGATTTTTTTTGTATGCGAGTATAATATACACCTTCATTAGCAGGCTAAAATAAGTAAAAATTGTACATATTATACTCAGGATTTTACGGTATACAATGTTGAATATCGTATTCATGTGATTCTATTTTGCTGAACAGCAAATTCCTTTGAAATAATTAAACAATGAAATAGTTATCTTATTCTGCAGTCTTAAAACGTCAATACTATTCGCTCTAGTTTTATTTGTAGTCCGGCAGTACGATGGTGTGGTTAGCGTTACGGCTTTCGAATTAAGAGAACTCGAATTTGAATCTCACGCAAGCTAAAAATACGTATACTACCACACTGCAGTTTTGTCAGTCGGGACCTAGTATTGTAATTTGGATTAAGTTCCAGTTGTTCAGAATAATTCCGTTTATTTTTGTTTATTTGGTTTTTCATAGTTACCACCCGTCTTTATACTTTTTTTTTATTTGCACAGATAAATTGATTCAGGCATTACAATTTTTTTATTGATGCATAAAAGGGAATAATGATTCTCTCGTTATTATTCCCTACGGGATTTATACGTGGTATTATGGCAAATAATAGTTTTAATATACATATACGAGCCCGGCCCCACTTCAGTTGGCCCAATTTTATTTTTTCCTTTGAAGTTATATTTTACTGTTTTATTTCTCGTGTAGTATGCAAGAAAATGAAATGAAATTTTAATGAGACATATACTAGTATGTTGTTAATACACAGATAAAATTTTATGTCAATCGATACTTACATCTAGAAATGACAGCCATTGAAAGTGGAAGTAAACATTTCTGTTTTAACTAAAAAAATAGTTTTATTAAAAAACTGTATAATAATAAAGTTTGTTTTAAATAATAATTAACTTCAATTTCATCCGCCAAACTGCCCACAAGTTAATAATCATGATAGTTCATTTGTGTGTTAATTTAGTTTATGCGAAGAACAAAAAATGAGCGTTATACTGCTACACATTTTATGTTTAACGTATATTTAATGTTAAATTTAGTTAAAAATGTTGAAAATTAATTGTAGAATTAAGTAAATATAAGATACCTGGATTTTTAGTATTATTTATATTTTAAACGATAAAATTAAATTCGGGCCAACTGAAGTGGGAACGGGCTCGTGTAACATTAGCTCCCGTCCCCATTGTCTGTCGGTATGAATGTATGCGTTACACCCTCTTTGATAATTCAAACGCCTCTCAAGGGGCAATATAGTCCACTTTGAGTTCATTATACTTCACATAAAATTAGGGTATTACAATATTTAAAAAATACAAAATAAAAACATTTGGTTTTACACCATCATCAGAATCTGATAATGGTGTAAAAGTCGAAATACGTATTAAGTGTAAAAATAAATATTTTCTTTGAAACAACCAAGTGTTTTATTTTATATTTTTTAAATATTATCAAACATGTTTCAACAAGTGCCAACAGTTTACTCAATTAATTATATTAGGGTATTACATTTCAATTTAGTTTCAATATTTTTAAAAGTGACGTGAAAATCTGTGATATACATTTCTAAAAAAAGTAATAGTAAAACTTATTCCTCTAGGTGCCCTATATTTGACAGCAATGTAAAATATTGCGTCAATTTGCTTTCATTTGTTTAATTCTAGTTAAATTGGCCATTAATGTCGAAATAAATTTCTACTGGAGTAGATGTATTACCCACTCTTAAATTAGAAAAAGAATGGATTAATTTCTAGATTCATTTTACATTACTGTCTTAAACAATTGTAAAACGGAAGTTCATTCATTGCGAACCAGTTTCTTCCATTACATCTTACATAAGTGGTAATAATCATAATCACAGGCACGTGATTGCTTTTACCATGTGTTTCCGGAGGACAACGTAATATCTGTTCTCTGTTGCATTACCATCACTAACTGTCAGTGTCAGAGAATATAACATCACGCTATTCTTGTTTCTGCGCACGGGGGAAGTGAAAAATTACTCTCGCAGCGCCGGAAATGCATTACGGAAACAAGTTCACGCGCTTTATCAGTTATTGAATGAAAGCGGACGACCGGAAATGAATTAGGAATGTGTTGTGAGTATTTGCATACGATAGCACAGTTGTAGTTATGAATAAGTAGAGATATTACACAGGAAGTCCCATTGTGATATACTAATGATGTATTAGTATATTTCGATTGTTCTGGGTCACCTTCATAATGTATATTCATTAATTATTCCAAAGCGGTAATCAGGATAAATGTACTAGTTTCTTTTTTACAATCGGATGCGTTCGTAATACATAACATCGGGATATACATCATATATCGTTGTTTTGCTCTTTAACACATTCACTGCCGTGAGGAATTTTAGTTTATTTCCCCCTAGGCCGGCCATATAAATATGTAATTTGTCCTCCCAGGTCGTTTATGCCAGGACAAAGGCAACATAATTTAAGTAGAGAAATTGCTCACACTTTTTCAAAAAAGTGATTCTGAAATCCAAATTCTGACTATTTTCATCTCGGTCATATAGACCGAGTCGGCGTACACGAATTAATCTTACTCGCACACGCCGTCTCGGTCTGTATTTCTCGGTCTACAGCAGGTCTGTGCATGTTATGTGCCTGTCGTTTTTAGTCTACCTTTAAAATAAATAATTGTTCTTTTTAAATTTTATATGTTTATATATTAATTTTTTAGAGAGGTTTTAATTGTAATGTAATAATTACTGTTTCTTTAAATCCGTAAATATACTTTTTATATGCATTTTTGAATGTACTCGTAGTCGTATATCTTTAAAATACATAGAATATACCTTTTTACGTACAAATTTAAAAGTTCGTGGGCGCCGCTCGGTCTATTCCACAAACCATAGACGGCAAAGTGTTCGCCAACGCCGTCTCGATCTGTAGCAGCAACAACGCTCATAAGAGAACAGACCTACGGCGCGATGAGCCATGTAAACTGACTCGGTCTATAAGACCGAGACGGCGCAGCGGACAAATAAATTCTCGGTCTATACGACCGAGCCGGCATGATGGGTAAATATATTTTCGGTCTATAAGACTGAGACGGCAGTAAACGTGTTAAATAGTAACATACGATGAACAAATGTCCGATTATTTGTTTTGAATCGCAGATTTAAAAAAAAATGTATTGTGGTAGTAGGGAAAGTGATGTATTCCCAGAGGAAGGTGGCAATTGTGGGAAGAGATGATTTTATGACAAATGTGAGTTGAGATCTAATCCGGATTTCCTGGACTACAATTCATTATCTGACATGGTAATAAACTATGAACCCTCGAAATATCTTTATACATAATTATATCTACAGTGCAACCGAAAGTTAGTGAAGCCCGGTAAATATATGACCTAAAGTGTAATTACTCGTACGTTTGAATCTCAACAAAATATAACAAAGAGTAGCAATGTTAATTAATAATTTTATGTAGCGTTGGAAGTAAATTGTTGACGATTTTTATTTTATGAACTGTCATTTGAATTGTGAAAACAGCAAATTAAATGTTATTATAAATAAAATATAAATATATCATCACGCCTTCTACCCTTCTACTCGGCATATATTTTTGCGCGTGAAATACGGTTATCGGCCGTTAAATCACGGCCCCCAAAGATGTTACTGGAGGGAGAGCCACAGGAGTAGTATTATTCATTCAAGCAATCTCAATTTGATCAAAGTGCCCGAGAATTATCTTCCTATCGAGTTATCTCTACATTATTTTATATTTATTTGATATTTTCGTTCGTTGCTTTTACTTTTGTTTTCTTTTAATATATGTACAGAAACAGAGGATATACATTTTCTTGGATAAACATTCGTTTCTATTTTTTATTTTAATAAAATATGTTCTTGTCAACTAGCTACATTTCAAAATTCAATTTCAGTTATTTAGAATTGTATATTCTCAAGATAAACAAAATCAGTCGAACAAATTCCTAACCAAAATTCTCTTTCATTCCTTCGTGCCGCCTAAAGGCAGCAAAGATTACCTTGTGCTACTCCGTCTCCAAATAAACCTTCATAAATAATTCATGACACGCTAAAATCGTAGCGCAACTCGCAACTTCTTACTTTAACCATCAATACTAATTTCTTTGCGAAGTGCGATCCCAGGTCTCCGTGGCCGGTACTCGCTACAGGAAGTAGTATGTGGCCAGTTATATCCGGGCTGGCAGGAAGCACATAAACGAGTCATTGTGTCAAGAAGGCTGGGAACGAACAAGAAAGAACGCACTACTGGGTCTTTACTTCTTTAGCTAAGTTTGGCCAGGTAAGCAAGACGAAATAATTAAAAGGTTCGAGACCACTACCTGTACCTTAAGTTGATTTAAACATCAAGGGACTTTAGGGCGTTGAAAACAGTTAAAGCGGGAAATTTACCTTGAAAATGTTCTTGACTTTGTTCGTTTTTTTGTGAGAAGTTTTGCTGTTTAAAAGACAGATGCGCAAAAGGAGGAGTTTACTAACTCCATTTTTAGTCTAAATTGTTGCATTTTTATTTAGCATTTACCGTGTTCGGATTGCACTTTTATCACCCTAAATTCCAAATTCAAAATTTGTCAATCAACTGCAAAAATGATTCTCGTTTGGTTGTAACGCGCATGATTTTTAATTTAGTGCTTACTAACTTCAAGGTGTAGTGTGCTCTTACAAATTCTAAAAACTAATAGCTAATATTCTAATTAATGTCGTTATTTAGGGCACACAAAATTAGGATTTGAAAAAAGTGCAAATCCGCACACGGTCTTAGTATCATATTTATGAGTTATTTATGTGAATTATAATGGAGCTAAAATCGTTGTTAGCGACTAATCTACTTAAGGAATCAGCCTGTCAAGTATTTCGATAGTAATTCATTTATCTACTCTGTACAACAGGAAGTGAAACACAATTACAGTACAGGGTCCGAACACACCAAGCCGCAGTGTGGTAGTTATATATTTTTAGCTTAAATGGGATACGAACTCGAAAACTCCAGATTCGAATGCCGTAACGTTACTCACACCACCGTATTGCCGGAAGATTAAATTATTTCGAAGATAAAACAAGTCATGTGCTTTCATCAAAATACAAGGACCTTAAACTAAAACCATTCTTTAAGGGCTTGAATCTCAAAAAGTTTTATTTAAATTCTGAATTTTGTATTAGCTAATATTATTCTAATTCAAAATTAAAAAGTTAATTTAAAATTAAACAGTTAATTCAAATCACATTCTGAAAAACAAATGGTAATAGGATTATATTAGGGTTTATTCAACCTTTCTGATAATTTGATTTAGCTTATTCGATTAAATTAAAATTCAGGATTACTTCAAAGCAATTTTGAAAATTGGAAACAAAATTTTTAAATGATAAAAATTTGCTGCAATCATATCTTTAATTTTTACTCATCTCAAGGAATTATCCTCAAGTTGTTACATTAAAATAAATCAAGCTTTGATATCTTCTATGACTGAATAGATATTTTAATAGTTAATAATATCAGTAATTAAAAAAAATTATCGGTACGTCTTTTACCCATTACTGGGCGTGGCACTCTGTCACAGTAGATCTCTGTAAGTAATATTTTTATACATGTGAATTGTGGTTGCCCACCGTCAAATAACGGCCTCCAAAGTAGAGGGAGAGCCACAGGGATAATTTTAATGTGGTGTACATTGTTTGCCGGCTGTGAGAATCGAACTAGGGTCCTCAAATCCACAGGACGAGTTGGTAACACTGAGTCACCTACCTCATACTAATAAAAATTTAGAAATTATGAGAAAAAGAGATAGGTTTTTCTATTATTTTTGCATAAATTAGCACAAAATTTAATCCAAGTTTGATATATTGCTTTGATGATAACTGAAAGATTCAATTCAATTCTGAAATGTCAGACAATCGTAATTACAATCCAATGAGTTGAAAAATTTCCAATCTGTTTTCTTTCCAGTAGAAACTGTCGTTAATAACTTATTAATAGATAAACTTCAAGCACATTATCTCGCCTAACGAATACTTCCGGTTCCAAATATAGTACAGTCTTTTGTTACTTAATGAATAATATTTAACATTACGACACGCTAATAAACAATGATATCACTGTTAGAAAGATATAATAAACAAATATATTACTGTGTTGAAATTAGGAGCAAACAAAAGCTTATTCAGTCCTTACATTTTTGACAGCGAATATTTGACTTTCATTACGATATATAGGTCACATTAAATATTCAATTTCATTAAGTAAATTCCAAATACCAACACGTTTAAACATTATTTTTCACGAGATTCATCTAATGAAAACCAGAACACAGAAAAGAATCCAAGTAAAAAACTGATCCCTTGATAAATAAATTCCTCCACAAAGCATGATTTAGCGGCGTCTGCATCGGCATTATTCGGTCGCAAGGAATGTACGGCTGGTTAATTGTGTTTCCTCCCCTCGCAAACATTGCAGCGCGTCAGGAAAGAGTGCTGTGATGTTGCTGGCGAGCCGATTGTCTTTTTGTGTTGGTGCCGCAGTGAAACCGACTGACAAATGATGAGTTTTCAAGAGACGAGAAAGCACGACTCAAGGCTTGTTCATCCGTACTCTGGCCGCAGTGACACGATGATGTGTTTTGCTGTTTTCTAGTTCCGGCCCGGAGGCGTTCACACTTTTCCTACCTGTCTGCAGATCACAGGAAATTGATGAACATCATGTGAACAATTTTTTTGGAACTAATAAAAAACTTGGAGCACATTAATTACGGTAGAAAGAAAACTGAAAGTTTTACAACAAAAACAATAATATCTACGAGGCCTTGTGTTTTCACTGTTTAAGAGTACAAAAGAAATATTACTACTCTTACTAGAAAAACAAATATAAATAATTTATTAGTTACACGATTAAATGTTGATTTTTTTAAACAGAATTTGTACAAAAATGATCCAACCTATGACGTAGTTGTATTGAGTTGGACAGTGAATTTGAGAACTCAGGTTCGATTTTCACAGCCGACAAATAATTTTCACCACATTAAAATTACTCCTGTAGCTTCCCCCCACTAACTACTTGGGTATCACGATTTGACGTCTGGTAACCGCACTTCATGCGCATAAATACATCACTTACCGAGATCTGCTACGCCAGAGCGGCACATGCAGTAATGACTAAAAGGCATGATGATATATTTATTTACTTTTTTTGATAGGGTAGATGGCTCAGTGGTATCTAGTTGGCCTGTGAATTTGAGAATCCGGGTTCGATTTCCATAGATGACATACAATTTTCACCACATTAAAACTAGTTCACTAACATCTTTGAGGACCGTGATTTGACGACCGGTAACCGCACTTTATGCCCAACATATATCACTTACCGAGATCTGCTACGGCAGAGTGCCACACCCAGTAATGGTTGATATCTGAAAATAGGTCCTGAAGAACTTTTACGTATCCCTCAAGAGTTCATCTGTCAATGGGCTACGAAATTTATTGAATTGCCAATAAATAATATATTTAAATAAGGTTAAAATATTTATCTAATTAAAAAGATGGGTAATAATATTTTAATACATTATGAATCATTACGAAATGATTTGAAATGGTAATTTAGAAAATAAATTCTAAGACATGAAAAAGCAATAAAACGTAATAAATTCTTATTAAAATAATAATAATAACAAAAATATTCATAATTACATTATTCCAAGTATTTCTATCGTCTCATTAAAATTCACAATAACTATTAATTCTATTCCATTGATAATCAGTATTAATATTCCAAAATGTAACTACTCGTATCTTACATGGTAATAAAACTAAAATTTCCCCAAAAGTCTACCACCGATCGTAAAATTCCACTACACGTGAATCTTAACACACATCCGGGTGTTGTAATCGGCGCGCCGCAAAGGAAGAGACGAGAGAGACGTTGTCTCAGCTCAGCGGAGAGGAAGAAGACGTCAGGACGTGTGGCGCCACCGGAGCGGCGTCTCACAAACAATGCGTCGAGCGCGGCACGTACACTGCAAAAAATACACGGCGATAGCGCAGCGCAGACTTAAATACTATCAACTGATGGGGGTTTTATCACGGAAACGCGAACGGTGCTGTTTTTAGTGGAGATTATGTTAGGAAGAAAGAGATAATAGATAACAGCGTTTAATTAGGAAAGAGTACACGAACTATAAATAAAAAGTTAATTTGCTATACATATAAATTATTACTCTGTTCTAAAAATATTTAGAGCGATTTCAGTTTTTCAATCAACTGTTATGTTTCTTTATACATATCTGCCTGTTAAACATAGGAAAATACATATGCTGTTGATTAACATTTACTTAACAATCGATTGTTAAATCGGATATTAGAGGATTAAACGTACCAATTTATAATATTAGGTTTGGTATATTTAAAAAATGGAATAGAGTTCATTTTATAGATCTCCTTAACGACGTGTTTTCAGTGCGTTTAAAGATCGAAATAGAAATACCAATATCTGGACAAAACTGTATACCGTATTTTGACAGATGCAAGATCGAAGTATTCAGTACAATGACTATGAGTTTAGATTTACAAGATATATAAATGAATTATTTTATCCTGAGATATTGTTTTAAAAGTTTAAAATAGAAACATGCCCTCGAAAATAATCTGAGAAAAATAGGTAATATTCCATTCACAATTGATGCTTTAATTACTAGCCATTAATTCTGTTTAAAAACAAAATACTTCAGATTAAATTATAAAATAGATAATGCACTTCAAATTGTAATTAAATTATAAAATGATGAACAATGAACACACTGATTGTTTCCTGTTTGCAATGTAACTTGCACATAATTCTATTTAGATTATAATCAATTACCTAAAGTACAAATATTAATTTGCAAATGGTATATGAATCATGTAAACACCAACTACTTATGAACGATGAAATATAATCTAATTGTAGCATTCAGTTCAGTTGCAACTCAGTTTAAAATTTCACTTAAAATTTAAATGGTATATGGTAGATTAGAATAAATATTATTTACTGAGTGTGGCACTATGTCGTTGCAGATCTCGGTAAATGATATATTTTTGCGCGTGAAGTGTGGTTACCAGCCGTTAAGACCGGCTCCAAAGATGATAATGGAAGGGAAAGCACAGGATAAAACCTAACCTAACTAAGATTCTCAACTCCACAGTTCGACGAGTTGCCACTGAGCTATCTACCCTATGGTAAATTCGTAAACACTGAATCAAATTATTGGTGTAGACAGCAGCAGAACTGATAAAAATATAAGTACCGCTAATAGTTACTAAGAACAATTGTCATTTAACTAATAATAGTATATTATACAACGACGCTATAATGAATGCTATTATTCCCAATGATAAACTTACAACGCGAGCAAGGAATGTAATCATCGGAAGGAATAATAGCCATTATAGAAAGTTATATAATGTACTTTATCTACAACTAATATATTAAATACAATATTTATTATAATTGCATTTCATAATAATTTCAACCTAAATAACATTTAGGCGGGCATTATAATGTTTTGTGATGAAACTAGGATGATACAGAAATGTCAAAATATTTGCATGTTTATTTGGTTTTTCTTAGTTTAGCTACCTGTCTTTTTTATTATTATTTGCACAGAGAAATTGATTCAGGCATAATAATTTTCTGATTGGTGCAGAATAGGGAATAATGACCATTATTCTCTCGGTATTATTCCCTGCGGGAATTTAATATACATGTAATATATTAGTTGTAGATAAAATAAATAAATAAATATATCAACACGCCTTTTACCCATCATTCGGCATAGCATTCAGTCGTAGCAGATCTCCATAAGTTACATATTTATGCGCGTGAAGTGCGATTATCAGCTATCAAATCACAGCCTGTTAGTACAGGGAGAGCCACAGGGGTAAATTTAATGTAGTGAACATTGTTTGCCGGTTATATGAATCGAACCCGGCTTTCAAATTCATAGTCCAACTCGATATTACCGAGCCAACTACTTCTCACAAAATTCTATAATATTTAAATAGACCAAAATTTATATCCGCGAAAGGTCACGTATTAAAATATGTAACAAGAACATATAGATTGATATGGCCAATAAGATCAATTCCAGTAAAAGCATCCGTACATAACCTCACAAACTTGAAAACTTACATCCACCATTAGTAACAAATCCAAGTGCAACCGTTCATAAATACGTCAATGTCAACATCCACGTGAACCACACTTGAAGTATCATCCTTAACCTCTTCTTTTTCCTCTCTTTTCCTTCTCAGATTGCGAACCGACGCTACCGAGGCCACCGCTGCCGGCAGCGTCCGTCAGCGTCGCGTTAGCAGCGTGGACGCAACGAGCGAGACGTAAAGAGAACGGAAGGAGAAACAGGATGCGCCGCCAATATTTTGGCGGAAGTGGGAAGCATGCTTATAATTTGCGGCTGTCGGTAGATAAAATTAGCCACGCTAAACCGCGTCTCGTTGCGGTGTGTTAAGTCTGTTAAGATTGTCAAGACGCGGAGAAAAACACGCCCGCTATTTTGCAATTGGCGAATTAATTAATAGTCAGAGATTTCGTATTATTTTAAATGAAGAATTGATTGCGTAATAGAAGGAGCTTGGACAGTGGCGTAGCCAGAAATTTGTAATGGTACGGGATTTAAAATTTTGGAAGAATAATCGCTCACTTTTTTTAGATGTTGCAATTTATGCTTGTCATGTGGATCTACCATTTTGTTTTTAGTTTAACAGAAGAGAGACGGTTAAGTTGGTAAAGCAGTACCATTTATCGCACTAATTTAATGGTGGAAATTCAAAACAATTGAACATCAACTAAATGGGTAATAAACAATATGAGATTTTTATCATGAAGCATTTTGAAATAGTATATTACATAACAAGTATCGAAAGTGTAAGATAACGTGCGAGTGTACAAATTGAAAAACGAGGCGCACAGCGCCGAGTGATTTAAGTACACGAACACAGTTATAACACTTTACGAGGGTGGTCCGATAAGTCCTTAGCCTACAAAAGAATAACAAAAATTTTGGAAAAGTGGCGATTTATTTTTCAACATAATCTCCTTTGAGTTCGATACCCTTGATCCAGCGATGGTCCAACTTCTTTAACCCGTCTGAAAAATATGTTTTCTGGAGACGCTCGCTTCCACACGCGGTCAAAACAAAACTACGCGTCCGATTCGGCTGAAAATTGAACAGTAGCTGTCTACGAGGATGTTCTAATCGATACTAAATTGCTCTTGCGATAGTGATGCTATCTGGCGGTGAGGCTAAGTACTTATCGGATCGCCCTCGTAAGTACAGTGATGAGGATATCCAATTATAAATTAAATTACAGGTTAATGTGCAAAATGAAAAAAAATATAAAAATTAAACAATGAGCAGATAAACTTTGAAACAAACAGTATTATTAGGTCTGATTAATAAATCAAAAAATAAAAAGCTATAACGTGTTTGATAAAATCAGATAAGATTGTTAAAAGATCGAAAATATTTCTATATTTACGTTCTGATAAAACAATTTCTTTCAAACTTAAATCCTATAAATGTCGCTCCAATAATTCTAAAAATATATGGTACTTATATACGCATAATAATTCATTTTCCACACGAATGCTTCTAGAATAGAAAAAGTAGGAGAAAAGGCGTGTTTTAAGCAAGCACTTTCTTCTGTCATCTCTCCCCTAAGATCGCGGTTTACCAAACATCCGAGTTATTCACGGTTCGGAAGAAGTGTCACGTGAAAAATGCGATTTATTTCAAACGTCGTACTACTTTCCGGAAATTTTAAAATAAAAATACCTCGCTATTTATTTTCGTCAAGTTTAAGTCTGGCAAAATGCGCAGACAATGTGGTGCAGACGAACAGAAATTTGCTAATTCTTAGAAATATTTGCGTCTTGTGTTTGACACAGAAAAGAGAGATGCTATTTTCGAACCGGAAACTATATGTTCTCGCTAATGTAATCTTCACACTAACTAAAATCCATCTTTGACTATTTATATTTAAATACGAGGGATACTGAGAAAGTTCTAAGATTTTTGTATCTAATACAGATTGCATTCATCGATCGTTTTATCAAGTTTATCTCATTATAAAACATTTTGGTGCATCCACCTCTGTTACACTGTTGAATTATTTCAAACTTGTAAAAGTTCAGTCTTATTTATTATCAATATAATTATTTCCATTTTATTTTGTAGAAATAATATTTCATTAGGTAGAATAAGAAACAAAATGGCGGTAAGATCAGATGAGTTGGATGGATCGCGAAGTAGCTCTCATTTAGAGTTAGTTGAATTATATACTGACGGTTGCTTCCTCTTGGCCAAGAAAGTGTATGTCCATTTTGTGGAGATAAAGAATGGTTATCCATTCTTTTTTATCATTATTATTTAAAATGAAAATATAATTTAAAATAATAAATCTATCAAATAGATACAATAATAGTTATTTATGTACATAGAGTATTATGAAGATGTTTAAGCTATCCGACGGTTTGTAAGTCTTATTACAAGTTTTTAATAACCTAATTAAAAATAAAATTACCTGGCAACATTGAATAGAATAAATGTAAATTTTTGACAGTATTACCACAGTAACGTCACTCTTAATGCCCTAGAGCCTATTAAAATCATAAAATGCCCGTAGGGCATTATAAACTACATAATGTATCTCGTATCCACGGTATTAATAAACAATAATGAACTAGGAAGACAAATATTATGTAATAAATTATGTATTATAAACATATATAATAATTGTTTTAAGTCATGCTTGAGAGATAAAAGCGTATTTGAGAAGTCACATTACATTTTATTTTTGTAAACATGTTGCGAATTATTTAGGAAAACTAAAGTTTAAATAGATTTAAACTTTGAATTTATTATTTATTAGAGTTCTAAAAGCTACGAAAATGAATTTTAAAAATATTATTATATAACTTGATGATTTTCCTTATAAAACCGAAGCTCGAAGAGTTGTACTAAACCGAAGTCATCGGATAGAAACCAGAAAGGTGGCAATTATATGTGTAAAATGTTTTCGAATTTGGTTCTATTACAGAGGGACAGGACAACTAGAAAAGAACTGCAAATAAAATACAGGCTGAATAAACAATTACCCATGACTTTTTTCCGGCTTACTCAGATGGTCAGGACCACATGAATTTAGTGCTGAATAAAAATTATTGTCCAGTATTTAAAGGAGACGTGTTTTTAGATTTGTTCTCATACTCCAATAAAGTACGGAATATTAAGGGACTCAGTAATGGCCGACGTGGAAACGTTCCAGAAATAGAAATATAAAATATTTTATTAAAAAAGTATTCAATACAATGATAGATAATAAAAATTTCTAAACTAATTAACCCTTACCTTATTGAAGTTTGAAAACAAAATATGTAAACATAAATAAGGAATTCTCCAAAACATTCTCTAGGTTCATCGCAGTTTAAATTAATTAATAATCTAGTTGCCAACTGCGGAAAAAACTAATTTACTAAATGTCCCTATATTTTTATGAATGTTATCATAAAAGCTGATTCCATTTAATCTTGTTTTCATGAATGAATTAACATTTTTTTATATTACTGGCCATATTTTTTATGAATCTAATCTGTACAGCTGATATGAAATCTCTTAATTCAAATTTGTGTAAAAAATATTTCATTGACAAACCATATGCAAAGGTAATCAATACAAATATGTGCTGTAGAGTATTAGATACGTAATGATTTAAAAGATAAAAACCATTTTATACGGTAAACAATCAAATACCATATGGTGCTTACAACACATTTCCATTTGAGCAGCCATAAAAGGACAACAATAATTGTCTGTAACAATACTAATACTCTCGGTAGGTGGACTAGATAATTGCACATCGAAAGGATAACAGATTAACCAGCCTTAATGTGGGAGCAAAACGAGCCCTGCATTCAAGGGGAATTTAATATTTATAAGTACCAAGAATTTATCAAGTAATAACTCTTCTTTTGACAGTTTAAACTTGGTGGAACAGAATTTTGATCATTCCTGTTAAGTGCAAGAGTTTTAATATTGATGATTTTCACAAAAACTTCTTGAATAACAATTTCTAGGAACAGATGTAACCAATTCACGCCAGATAAATTTACATTTCATTATGAAAATTTTCATCAACTTTCAAGAAAACATTAAGGAATGCATCTTGATATTTTAGTATTCAGACAAGACGATATTTTGTTTGCATATAATAAATTTTATGTTTTCTTCGTTTTCACATCATGAAATTTAAAAATCGTTAAGATTTTATTATCCATAAACAAACGTTTTATTTGAACATTGAAAAATAGAATCCATGGGACAATATGTTGACATATACAATAAAAAAATGAAAAAGTTAGATTGCACGATCCGTACAGTCGTAAAATCTGAACAATATTTACAACAAACAAAATATCTGAGGATCGAATAAGAATGCGTAACATTGCAAACACGTAGTCAAAAAATAACATAAAACGGTTGGGAACAAAAGGCGAATTTTGTTTCCAAACAGATCTACCATCTAAAATCGCTTTACTCGTATGTAATAAGAATTCATATCATGCATGGTCTTTCGCTTTAAGATTTCCTTTGAGCTTTTGGCCGGCAGCCTCACGCCAAGGTAATGTCGCAATTCAAGACGTAAAAATACGAAAACGTTTGCTCTTATTCGAAAATCAACAACCCAAAATAACTTATTTTGCTACCGGCATAAAACCTTAGATTTCAAATATAAAAATAACTCGAAATTGGAACAGAATAATCCTATAAAATCACAGAAAGATTTTGGCCAGCGACGTAACTTTAAAAAAAAAATTTAAGACCTTTTTTTAATTAATCATTTGCTGATAAATATTTATTTGAAAATATTTTCAAATTCACTCTGAACATGTAATATATTTAACTTTAAGTAGATTTATTTATATAATTATGCTACTCTGTACAACAGGAACTGAATTCCAATTACAGTACAGGGTTCGGAGTAACTCACAAAATTTTTATTATAAGAAATAATAATACAATTTCAAGGTGGTAATACCGACAATCTCAATAAACATTTAAAATTTAATTTATTTTGACATTTATTAGTTAGTTGAAATAATACAAATACAATTGCTGTCAAGCAGTTTGCGATTTCTGTCGGTAGATGGCTCCGTAGCTCTCATGGCATGCATACTGGCTTACATACTTTTTAACATCAGTCAGTTCAGCTGAAAAAGTATCACAATTCACTAGTCCCTAGTTGGTCTAGTTGGATAGTTGATCACACCATACTAATGAGTCCCTAAAGGACGAAACGTGTCTATGGTTAAAGCTGAAATGACCAGCCGTTTGATGATGACCTGATAAGTTGATTCAAACATGCTGTAAATTTTGTGGGATTTGTGACAAGTGATGAAGTTTTTTCCTATTTTTCTTATTTATTTATTAGTTAGGTTAGTTCAAATTCATAATTATCTAAGTTATAATACTTATAATGGGGTAATAGCTCAGTGGTATCAAGCCGGCCTGTGGATCCTAAGAACCTTGGTTCGATCTCCACAGTCGACAAAACATTTTCACCAATTTAAAATTACCCCTGTGGCTCCTCCACAACTAACATCTTTGGAGGCCGTGATTTGCCGGCTGGTAACCGCACTTCACGCGCATAAATATATCACGTACCGAGATCAGCTTCGGCGAATACTCATGCTTTTTTGTGCAGTGTTTGTAGCTCAATTGGTTAGAGCAGTCACCATGCGAGTGAAAGGTTCTGGGTTCAAATCCCGGCGAACGCTCATTGCTTTTTCAAAAAATATTTCTAATAATTACCAACAGACAATTGTGTCAATAAACAAATTCTTATAAAATTGAATTTTGTACCACTGTTTGAAAAAATCAGTTGCACAAAATTCACATTGTAAACGCTATATACGAAAAATTAATTCATTGCAAAAAATTCGTCCAACCATATTAGCTAATATTAATTAGTTGTTCCTTACATTATTATACAAACAATTTGAAATTCCAACATAACCAACAATATTTCACACTCATTTCCTGGACAAAAACCATCAGCCAACATCCTACTTTCTCGTTAGACGCATGCAAAGCAATGCCTCCCACATGCGTGCACGCCATGCACCCATTTTCACGCGTGTCCCCTTCTCTCTGCCAGGGCGTGAACCCATTCGTCGCCCGCCGCGGCACACTTGAGAAAGTGTGCATGTCTTGTTACCGAGCCTCTTGGCACATAAGTCACGGCGGAAGGTTCTCAAGTGCGCCGAGTGTGGACAGAGAAGGATGTCAGATGCTGATGACTCTGATGACGCAGGTGTAATGTTACTGTTGGTTTTTAGAGGTGCGGATGGTAAATGAGGGCTTGGGTTATTAGTTTATGTCAGGAGTGTAAGATGATGGGTTGTTTTTCTTCTTGAGAAGGGTTGGAACAGTATTCTTGTGCAGAATTTATTTGGGTAAATTCAGTTTCAAACTCTGTTATTTATAATAAATAAAATTTATAGAGACGGAAACAGCTTTCAGAAATCATTCAGGGTGTTGTGTATATAAACTTACATAGCTTATTAGAATGTTAAGAAAATAGCCTGAAACCCAAGTCTACAGTAATTCGATGTTCTTTTTTTTCATATACGAGCCCGTTTCCACTTCAGTTGGCTCGAATTTAATTTTATCGTTTAAAATTTAAATAATACTAAAAATCCAGGTATCTTATAATAACTAAATTCTACAATTAATTTTCAACATTTTTAACTAAATTTAACATTAAATATACGTTAAACATAAAATGTGTAGCAGTATAACGCTCTTTTTTTTTTCTTTACATAAACTAAATTAACACACAAATGAACTATCATGATTATTATCTTGTGGGCAGTTTGGCGGATGAAATTGAAGTTAATTATTATTTAAAACAAACTTTATTATTATACAGTTTTTTAATAATAATTTTAGTTAAAACAGAAATGTTTACTTCCTCTTTCAATGGCTGTCATTTCTAGATGTATGTATCGATTGACTTAAAATTTTATCTGTGTATTAACAACATACTAGTATATGTCTAATTAAAATTTCATTTCATTTTCTTGCATACTACACGAGAAATAAAACTATAAAATATAACTTCAAACGAAAAAATAAAATTGGGCCAACTGAATTGGGGCCGGGCTCGTAGCAGCAGAAGAAGTTTCAGATGGATCAATAAAGATTAATTCCGAATTTATTGAAATCGAAGTTGTCTGTTAATAATAATAAAAAAAAAACACACGAAACTGCAACAATTGACATGATCATTGGCGTTGCAATGAAAAACTACATGTCTGACAGTAGGGTAGTGTTGGTAGCGTTACGGCATTTTAATCTGGAGATCCTGAGTTCGAATCCCATTCAAGCTAAAAATATATGAACTACCACACTGCGGCTCAGTGAGTTCAGATCCTGTACTGTAATTGGGATTAAGTTCCTGTTGTAAAGAGTAGCATACATAAATAAACACAGATTTTTGAAAAAATATAAATAAATAAAATAAATATATCATCACCCATTGCTGGGTGTGGCACTCTGCCGAAGCAGATCTCGGTAAGTGATATATTTTGCGCGTGAAATGCGGTTACCAGCCATCAAATCACGGCCCCCATACATGTCAGTAGTGGGGGAGCCTCAGAGGTAGTGTTTTTTTTAATGGTGAAAATTGTCGCCTGTGGAAATCGAACCAGGATTCCCAGGATCCACAGGCCGACTTGATGTCAGTGAGCTAGCTACCCCATAAATAAAAATATAGATATCTATAACTAATTCGACTAGTAAGTGACTAAAATAGATAAATACAAAATAAACCAAATGCATGTCTACATACTTTTGATTAGTGAAGGTAATTAGAAATTTGATATTTAATAAACCAAATATTAAATTGTACGCCAATGCAAAAAAACGTTTTACTTCAGTTTTGACAATTATAATTTCTTTTCTAGAGAACACCTCGATTTTTATTTTTTTACAAAATTTTGAACCATGATGTAACTGGTAGTTATAGAAAGCACGTAAAATGAAAATTATTGTCAGATTTACTATCAATGTGGGTTCAGTGCTACTATCGGTTAAGCGTTGTACGCTTACTTAAATAACACTCTGTATTTAATAATTGTTACTTGTTGGGTTTATTTTCTTTTTTCCCGGTCAAAATATAAGAAAGATGTTAGTGGAGGGGGAGCTATAGGGAGCATTTTAATATGGTGAAAATTTTCGGTTGTGCAAATCGAATCCGGGTTCTCAAATCCGTAGTCCAACTCGATACCACTGAGTCATAAAAAATGTACTCCTCCAATTTAAATTTTGAAGAATAATAATTGGCTTTATTTGTCAATTTATTCACATAGAACGATCTCACATTTCAGAAATAAATTTCAGTATATTATTGAAAAGTATTCGAAAACATCCGAAAGTGGAATTTGAGCTGCGTCAATTTCAAAATACATCAATTAATTTGTATAAAAATTTGGCAAAGAAATCTCAGCGGGTCATTATAAAATATTCCCGAAACATCTTCACCTTAATACCCAAATTAATTTCCTTTCAACACAAAACATATCAATCATTCCCGTTTGAGTGATCTAAATAAAAGCAAAACCTGAGGCGAACAAACGAGCTATAAAACACATCAGATCATTAATCACAATGTTCCCGGTGTGGCAGCGAACCGTGCTCACGAGGAGCAAAAATGAAAACGTATTAATTAAACGAAATTTCACTCGAAAACGCAAGTAGGCGTCGGCTGCTGCTGCTACTTCTTCAAAACAAACGAGGATGTGTGTGTATTACACACAGTAGGTACACAGTGAAGTGTACTCTACATGCGTGAGAGAAGTGTGTGTGTGTGTGAGAGTCCGCGTCAGCCCACACACTTCCTGTCCACACATCATCGCCTCGTGGGTAGCACAGGACGTTGTAGGGGAAAGACGATGGACACTTGGTTTTTGGATCAGAGGTAGACTTGACTGGACTATGCCAGGGTCAGTGCTTCGTAAAATGTTGAGAAATTGGGCTTGAGTATGTGCCAAAAGACGGGAAACATTGTCACTTTTCAAATTTAACTAGGGCGGACGGAAACATGAAAACGAAATTCCCACCGTCTAATTAAATTACTCTTTTTTTGAACAATTTTATAAAAATAAAGTACAGTAGTAATAATCAGACATAGGTAGTAATTTGCGTCATTGAATTTGTAATTCAAGACATACGTTACCTGTGGATTTGAGAACGCAGGTTCGATTTCCACAGTTGACAAACAATTTTCACAATATTATAATTACCTCTGTGGCTCTCCCTCCACTAACATCTGTGGAGGCCGTTGTATGACGGCTTGTAACCGCACTTCACACGCATAAATATATAATTTACCAAGATCTGCTACGACTGAGTGCCACACCCACAAATGAGTAATATGCGTGATGATATATTTATATTATTTTTGTTACTCACATATTTTCAATATAAACATCTCAATAAAATATTCAATAATTAAAACAATTTTTAATTTAAATGCTATTAATCTGATTTAAATTCGATATTTCGGTACACTAAACGTGTATCTTCGCCATGAAAAAATAAAAGTAATAAATAAATAAAACGTACGTAACTATAAACAAATAATGTAGTAAGAAGTAAACAAATACGGTAGCTATGTTTTATTCAATATATTGCCATCATAATATGATCATGTTGTTCTTATTATTGTATATTTTGCTAGATTCAGAGAGCAATTATGATGTCTACCAGTTTGATTATATAAAATTCCTAAAGATTTAAGGATTTCAAGGTTATATTACAGCAAAGTATTTTAGTAAAAAAAAAGCTTCAAACAAAAATTATAAAAAATAATATTCTGAATCTAAATTGTTTTAATTTATTTGATTAATTAAATTAAAAACTGGATTAAAAGTTGCCAGAAATAGCTATTTTTATCTGAGAAACAACTGCTTCGTAAAAACTGAACATTCTGTATATGAAAAAGTAACCTAACAATAAACAATTATTTTCTACAAGTATTATACAAATTTGGTGATTTTTAAGGATTTCAAGGCAGGTTATGTTTTCTTAGGATCGGTTTTTCACGCTCTGGATAAAGTTCCCGATAATTATCGATAAAATAATTTAAAAAATATCGCATGAAACAATGACATTTAGTATAATTTTATTACTATTTGTGCTATGATTTCGATACAATATTTTTTACTTATCCCTCTGATAGTTATTGGCAACTTCATCCGGAAATGGTAAAACCGGACGTTAGTCTCGTTAAAATTGTTCTGAAATCTTTTTCCATATGTTGTTACATCATATTTGGTTTGTTCCTACATTGTCAAATTTTAAACGATTGCCCTCTCATCTAATATGACGTAAAGCTAAACTACGTAATAATTTAGAATTCCATAACCCTCCATTAATATCTCTCGGGGCCATGATTTGATGGAAACCAAGTTTCACGGACACAAACATTAATCATGTACTCAACTCTGATGTAACAGAATTACGATGCCAGAAATGGGCAGAATAACGCGATATTATATTTAATTTGCAACATTATACTCTATACTATAGAGTGACTATCTCAATGGTATGAAGTCGGCCTGTGGATCCTGAGAACCCTGATTCGATTCCCACAGACGACAAACAATTTTCATAATTTCAAAAACTACCCCTGTGGCTCCTCCACCACTAACATCTTTGGGGGCCGTGATTTGATGACTGGTAACCGCACTTCACGCGCAAAATATATCACTTACCGAGATCTGCTTCGGCACCCAGTAATGGGTAGAAGGCGTGATGATATATTTATTTATTTTTTATGTTATATTTAATTTGCAGCATTATACTCTATACCTTTGAAAAAGCGAAAATACAAAAGACTAAATGAGAATTCTAAAATGTAATATAATTAAAAATTGAGCATTGGTTAAATGATTCAAAGGACACTAATTATTAAAGAAATTGACAGTTAAATGAGAATGTCTGCGCATTATATTTATGCAATAAAATTGTATTTGCATTTTGCAAAAAAGGCCAATCTTCTTAAATATACATATACAAATACTTCCTGTATAGATGATTAAAATTACTAAATATAAACTGTAATAAAATCTTTATTTTTTGCTACAAAATGTGTAGTCAATATCGCAAAAAAGATTATAATTATCAATGTTAAATGAAAGTTAAATAAAGCATGAAACACTAATTATAATCAGGTTAAAATGTACATTAAAACAATGTAAACAAACTTAGTATACACCTGTTCAAAATTAATTTACAAAAATTAGACGCAGCAACCATAACCACAAATAATCCACATTTAAATTTACAAAATTAAAAACACCATGCATCAACATGTCATACAAGCAACCACATAAATAAAGAAATGAATGAACTACCGAAAGAACTATCAACCGAATCATGTTCCAAATACGATTTCCATTCACAAACATCTACTTTTCAACGAGTTAGAAAGAGACACACTTACGCTCGTACGTCTCAAACGTTTCCACAACGTAACGCGACACTTTACAAATAGAAAGAGACAGGAGAAGTGTGACAGCGACTGTAATGAATGGAAGATTGGAAGGGTTTCTAATGACGACTTTCACAAATAAAGAGAATAAATAGGTACAGCAGAGTTTCACGTTTCTTGTCATAACATATGACACGTTTGCTTTTTGGTAGTTTCACCGTCTTGGATTGTTTTACAAACAAAATCGTGTCTCTGCTTTATTCGTCCCTTGAGAATGGTTCATTATTTCGAGACTGGCGCAAGTTTCAAGCACGTTCGAGACTAATTTCTTGCACGTGAGTGGATGACGTCAAGACGATTTTAATTCAATGAAAAAACTATTTTAGATTCACTCTAAGTGCACCTATAAAGTATTAAAAATAAATTCAATTGGATTTCTTTACATATGGCATTGATATTTCATGGCATAATATAAAGTTTCAGACCTAATTTAAAATTTGTTGCAAGTAATTTTGTGAGAGATATAATTTATAAATATTTTTGTATCATGACATATTCAGCTATTTTTACAAATTTTGTCATTTCCTCCTGGGTTATATCTGTGATATGAAAGCAATTTTTTGTGCCAACCAAAATAAATATAATGTCTTAAAATTGCAGTCAGCGATAAATGTAAAGATTAAATAAAATAAATATGGGGTTGGCTAGCTCAGTGGTATGAAGTCGGCCTGTGGATCCTGAGAACCCTGGTTCAATTCCCACAGGCGACAAACAATTTTCATAATTTCAAAAACTACCCCTGTGGCTCCTCCATCACTAACATCTTTGGGGGCCGTGATTTGACGACTGGTAACCGCACTTCACGCGCAAAATATATCACTTACCGAGATCTGCGTCGGCAGAGTGCCACACCCGGTAATGGGTAGAAGGCGTGATGATATATTTATTTATTTATTTAAATAAAATAAATAATATATCTTCACGCCTTCTACCCATTACTGGGTGTGGCAGATCTCGGCAAGTGATATATTTTTGCGCATGAAGTGCGGTTACCAGCAGTCAAATCACAGCCTCCAACGATGTTAGTGGAGGGGGAGCCACAGGGGTAATATTAATGTGGTGAAAATGTTTGTCGGCTGTGGGAATCGAACCAGGGTTCTCAGGATCCACAGGCTAAGTCGGTACCACTGTAAAGATTAATCATTCAAATTCATATTCGCTACAAACATTTTTTTTAATGGACATTAGAATATTTTCTCCATAAGAGTGCAATGTTCTGTATAATTTGACACTTCCACAAATGAATGAATTATACAAAAGTTTCAAGTAAAACAATCTTTTTTCTTTTACACACGCTATCTTGGATTCTTGTCACCTAGTGATGCCGCTGAGACGAGAACAACCATAATTCTCCTTTACAATATATTCGAGATAAATCGATGCTATCACACGACAAATGCATACGTGAAAACAAAATTCCGCAAACATTTTTATCTAGCAAATAAGTCAATTGCCTAAAAAATATATATCATCACACCTATTATCCATTACTGGGTGTGGCACTCTGCCGTAGCAGATTTCGGTAAGCGATATATTTATGCGCATAAAGTGCGTTTATTAGCCATCAAATTACGGCTCCCATATTTATTTTACAAAATAAAAAATAAATATATCATCACGCCTTCTAACCATTACTGGGTGTGGCACTCTGCCGAAGCAGATCTCGGTAAGTGATATATTTTGCTCTTGAAGTGTGGTTACCAGTCGTTAAATCACGGCCCTCAAAGTTGTTAGTGGTGGAGGAGCCACAGGGGTAGTTTTTTTTTTGAAATTATGAAAATTGTTTGTCGCCTGTGGGAATCGAAGCAGGGTTCTCAGGATCCACAGGCCGACTTCATACCACTGAGCTAGCCACCCCATTATCTATTTTACAAAACTTATAATTAATAGAAAAATGGAAAAGTGCACTTATAACAACAAGCATTTTAAACTTTTAGAATTGTTAACAAATACATAAAAATCAACAAACTAAATAGCTATTTCGTTAATTATTTTCAGTATATTTGTTAATGACAAACAAGTTTCTTTCACTGAAAATACGTTTAGTCCAGGTCTTAATTTTAAGTCAGGAACACAAAAGTAAATTTTTATGTTATAATTCCAGTAGAAACGATTTAATAATATTTAATAGACACCTAACGCTAATTAGTTCTCGGACTTTTTGAGTGACACGAAAATTAATTGATCAACACAAGAAGAGCTGTAATAAACGAAGGAACACACAATTATATCAAATTAGAAATCTTCTTATTGAATACCCATTTAAGGTAGTAGTGTGACGGTGGCGCCATCGGTTGTCGAGTGGCGAAATTGACGCTCAAAAAAATATAAAAATTGAATAAAATAAGTGTGCTATACCTATTATGATTTGAATATCATGAATTGTTAACAGGTTGTTGGTCTAGCGAATTTTCAAATACCATACCACCCTGTGGTGTAGCTGTTATAAATTGGGATTCTTAATTTTTCCTTAAAAATAAGGCTTTGCATGGCTATATACCCATTACTAAAAGATAAAAAACTTTCTCCTTCTGATACAATATACATGGATAGTTCTAGAACATCATACTAGTTTTTCAGATGAAACTGCAAAATTTTAGAGGTAGACAAACCAAATATGTGCGATTCTGAGTGATGATCGTCATAAGCCCCGTGTATAAGAACTCAACTTTACAAGCGAATATATTTGTTCACAGACGATGAATGTGTTTCATATTTTAACAAGATGGGTATGACTATCCAATGTTTACGTGCGCCAAATTTCATTCCGATCTGCAAAAAAAATTTTCACGCTAGTACTACCTTAAATACAATCTCTCAAGTAAAAACTAGTAGCTTACAGGCAGATTCATAATGCGGATTAGCGCTAACACCATTTTTTATTTCATTTTTAACTCTCTTTTCAATGTACGAAACAAGTTTATTTTAACTTGAGTTAAAAAGAGAGTTAATTAGCATCAAATTTAGATCATTTCTTTAATCTGTTTTAATTTGAAACATAGTTAAAGACAATATTAAAAAAGGTGTTAGCGCTAATCCATTTTATGAATCTGCCTGTTAATGATCTAACCAACTTTTTCAAATATTTGCAACGCGATAAGTAAGGACGAAAATTGTAATTGTATTAACGTTCTATTATAGAAAAACATGTGCAGTAAGTTTATCTGAAATCACAACCTACACGACTATTACTAATTCATTACACGTTTTAAATAAAATGAAAGATGAAAGAAGCACTGATGTATTCACTCCGATTGAAATATGGTGACAATAAGTCACGATAAAGCATTTGCAAGAAAAGAAACAGAATACAAATTAGCATGAGAAGAAAGCACCTACTTCCGTTTGAAATGCATCAACGACTAGATCTATAATAACCCAATCCACGTCATGAGAACCCGATTCCAATTCAAAAAGAGTTGGCAAGTTGGCAGAGAGCTTGGAACGTTCGAACGTTTTATTTTTAGCCGTGGGTGTGAATGAAAAGATTGAAACGTGAAACATAATAACGGATGATCCAAACAAGACGCCCAAGTCAAAAATAAACGCTTGTTGCATCGTATTTGCTCTGAACTTGAAATTCACAGTTCTACGCTTCGTAGTTTTGCTTTGAACTTCGATCGCGTCACGGTTGTGCTCACTTGCACAGGATTCGAAGTAACTGATTGAAAATGTCACGACATGGATTAGAACAGAAATAGACAATTGGAACCTTATTGGCTACCTACTCTGCTCCAAGCAGAAACAATATATCAGCTTGTCTCTTCTTTATTTGGCCTTGTACTCCCAAGCTAAGATTAATTTTGTCATTTTGTTTCACAAAGAAATAAGATCTCTACATAATAATCATCTCAAAACTTTGAAAGTTAAGATAATAATTAAACAATTAGTCAACATTAGTTCTGTTTATGTATTTAAGCTGTTTTCATTAAATTCATGACCAGTAAATAAATATGTCGTCGTACGTTCATTTATTTTGTTTCTGTTATTTATATGTTCAATTTATCTAAAAAAAATAACGACGAATTTAGTTCGATTAATATAGCACATACAACATTATGATATGTAAATAAAACATGAGTCAAACTGTCAAAAAAGTTAATATTTACGTACGCGATTCTGTCTACTTTGTCCATTTTATTTTGTAGAGCACTACTTTATAAGTTATTAAAAAGTTTTAATGGTCTCTATCATTATTATTCACTTTAAAAAATAAAGAGTAGAGCGACACTCCCTTCCTGTCTTATCTTTTAATTCGTTTTCAGTTCTTACATAGAGTGTTTAACTGCAATTGTGTGAAATTCACTTTCAAAAACAAGTGCAGGGCGACGCTCCCTTCCTTTCTTATCTTTTTGTTTCATTTTCAGTTACTGCATTGTATGGAATTTTCTTTCATATACGAGTGCAGGCAATCGCTTTCATCTTTTCTAATCTTGTAGATTCGTTGTTAGGAGTAAATGTGAGTAATTTGAGATGTTTTATGCATATATTATGTACGTTGAAGAAAGAAAATGAATGATAAGTGAATAGGAATGATGTGATTGAAGGTTTGTTGTGTGATAATGATTTCGAGTGCAATAAATGAATGAGTTTAAATGGAGTGATCTATTAATGTGGTTGAAGTGAGGGTGGTTTGTTTGGATGAAAATGTTTGACGTGGGCTGATTGTTTGATGAGTGTGATGAGTGAATGTTTTATGAGTGATTTTTGGGTTCGTACTACCCCATTTGTTGGGATATAGCGTGAAGATATGTATGTATTATTAAAACGTACGATAAAATTGCTATTATGTTCGGACAAAATTTTGCAGTAACAAAACAGTTTTTCTATAGTCGTGTTTAAAAGTCAACATATCAACATTAAAAAGTGTGAGAAAAGTATCTCTTAGCAGCACCCAGTGCAGCATGAATTCTTACCGCACTGAGTGAGGCCACACATCGTTTATGATGTTTTTTTCAAGACTACCATTGTTGACCAAAACAAACATTGTTGAACAATCTTCTTTTTTTAATTAATGTGACACATCACAGTAAATGATAGATTTAGATTCAAGCATAGATTTTAAGAAATACAATTTCACGACCGTACAAAAATAGTACGTAACATACGTGTGATAACAGTCATTACAAAACTCGTATGATTGGAAACACTCGCTAACGCACATGTCCCAATTTTCATACACATTTTTTAATGAAAACCTTGCCACACTTGTGTTCAATATACTATTTTGTATATGAAGGGTTCAAAGTAGATGTTTGCAGGCCGAGTTTAGAGATTGCAACTAGTCGAAGCGTACAACGATACTTTTTAGCAGAAGTGTACATAATATATGTTTTCTATGATTTTTAATAGTATTAAAACAAACTAGGAAAACAATACAAAGAAAATATTTTTTCAAATTTAAACTGACATTTGTGGTCCGCAAAGAGTCCTGTTGCTAAAGGCAATGATTTGCGTCTTGTTCTGCAATTGTTCATTTTATATCACCGAATGAAGTACGAAAAGCATACTTTTTTTACAGATCGTATAGAAAAAAATACTGTGCACATCTCGTCCATGAAATGTATTGAATGAACTGAGAATATTATCTAGTTCATTCTTCGATACGTCAAACATTCATTTCACGGTCTAAATACCTATACAAATAACTATTACAGAACAAATTTAAAAAGTCGATAATTCTGCCGGAAAAAAGACAAAAATGTTCCGAGATGAATGTAATAAAAATAAATCTAGTTAGCTCACAAAGTTTAAGAACCCTGACGAAAATTTAAAGAAAAATACGAAAACTTTAGTGAGAAATCATATTACATCTTACATTCCAGTTCATTACAAACAAAAAGATAAAAACAAAGTTCCAAAAACTTCCGTTGGGAGTCAGACGGGTATTAAATATAAAGCTCGTTGAAGAATGGCGCCTGTAGAATTAAATGAAGACATTTTTTATCGGTGGGCGGATCGTATGGCGGTATGGCATAGCAGCTCGAAAATAAACATTATTGATTTAGGTTTCCTACGTTGATCTACAAGGCAGGCTGGTAGTCGATAGCCAGGTAATAAATCCAGCTGCTGCATTTATATTCCCGGTAAATGGAGCTCTTTAAAACGGATAGTCATTTCCGCAACGTGAGATATCGAGAGATTTATCAATACTGATAAATATGTAATCGCATCGGCAGGTGCTCAGGTTATTGATAAAAATTATCATTTTGTTTTTCATGTTTTCCTTGACGTAAATGGATATTTAAAAATGTATTCTAATTTGTATTTGTCACCCAGTGACCTCTGCAAATTACGTAATCAATAAAGTATATACTTTTTAAAGAAATATTATGAAAATACTAGCCAATTATTCCCATTATTTCTCTGCTACATACACGAAAGTTTATAGTTATATATAATTTTTGGCAAATGGTTTCAATAAAAAGTATCTTTATTATGTACTTTCTTAAATACAATGCATTTTGTTTGCTTCATTCGCAAACTTTTACTGCGGGGTAAATCAATAATATAAATTTTAACAATTACTGAAATGAGTTTACAGAACTTATCCTTACGATCTTATTTAAAGAACTAAAACTGTTACATGACAACATGACTTTCTCGGGAATTTCATTTCACTGATTGTAATGTTTTATAAAAAAAATATACAGAGTGATCAAAAGGAATTGTTACAGTTGGCAATAATAAAAACTACTTGAAATTGGTGAGCCTGATACATAAATTCATTTCCTGTTGTTGACAGTGACATTTAAAATTTAAATTTGAGTACATTTATTATTACATTTACATCTAAAGTATTTCTATTACTTAAAAAGTCAAAATTCTATTAGCTGTCAGACTCCTGACATAACCTATTTGTATTTATTAGAAATGTCAAATAGCATTTCCGCCTTTACCTGGCGTTGTGCCAAGTGTGGAATAAAAAGATTTCTGAAATTGTATTGTCAACTATAACAATTCCTTTTGATCACCCTGTATATAACAAATACATCATCACGATTTTTTAAAGTATTATTGGCTGTAGTATACTGCCTTAGTAGAACTCGATAAATAATAAATTTTGCATGTAAAGTGTAATTACCACCCATCAAATCACGGCCCACAAAGATGTCATTAGAGCGAGGGGAACCACAAGGTTAATTAAAAATGTAAAAAATATTAGATAAAATGGAATAATCAGATCCTTGTGTCTTAATTTATATTATTTGTACAAATTAAATAAGAACAGTGCTCTGATTATTACATTTTCCTCCATAATCTCCTTACTACATTATTTTCGCATTTGGGTGTAACCAAAATTTTAACATAAAATTCGAAATGTCACAGACTCATCTATCCTATAAATATAGTTTCATTTATTTGTTAATTTATATGAAAGAAAACAATGAGACAACAGTTGATTGACAACGTATCACAAAAATCAGATAATCAAATACAAATTTTAGTAATAGTGATGATTACTTTACCTAATTTCATAACGTAATATCAATATTACAATACTAAAAAGCGTATCGTATTGAGTTCTATTGGGATACAAAGGCTGTAATGAATTTTGAAAGTAAAATGACAGTCTGACACAAACATACAATGAAACTTAGATTTTATTGAAAATTGAATCAACCTACTCACTCCTCAAATAAGAAAATAATATAAAATTATCAAACTTAAAAAATATAAATTTTGCAGTAATTATTCTCATATCATGAAATTAAGTAAAACATTGTACGATATTCTTATTGTAATTCAATACTCGATGGATTATCAAACTCGGCCTGCGGCCTCGTTCGACAATTTTTCCAACCTCGTATGTAATATGATGGCACCACATTATATCGTAAATAACTACTAAAAGGTTGATTTAATTTTTTTGTTATATTTAAAGATTTTTCCCTAGATTTTCTTTCTACAGATAAAAACAATAAATAAATATATCATCACGCCTTCTAGCCATTACTGGGTGTGGCACTCTGCCGAAGCAGATCTCGGAAAGTGATCTATTTTGCGCGTGAAGTGCGGTTACCAGTCATCAAATCACGGCCTCCAAAGATGTTAGTGGTGGAGGAGCCACAGGGGTAGTTTTTGAAAATTGTTTGTCGCCTGTGGGAATCGAACCAGGGTTCTCAGGATCCACAGTCCGACTTCATACCACCGAGCTAGCCACCCATTCAGCATATAAATTTAACTTTGTCAATACATAACTAATAAAAATACTTTCTAACAAACTATCAAAGTTATGTATCAAATACCTGAAACCCACGATCCCTGAACAATTTCAAATTTCCTAATATCCGGCTGTCATTAAAACTAATTAAATCTCAAGAATAATCTGCGTAAAAACCCTAGAAACCTACAAGCTGATAGTAAATTCATGACTCGATAGTATCACTGACTGCGACTGTGACTGTTAACAACATAATCGGATCGCAAAAGGAATGATAATTTCCTCTGCCCACGGATGCAACTGAAATATGTTTAAGAAAGTTATGCCAGAGTGGGCGAGCCCCGGTCTGGTCGGCGGTGCAGAGTCGGGCTAGTTAGCATTGCTACAGCAACCTGCATGCATAGGCGGCGGCAGAGCTAGAATTACCCTTACATGGGCACTCGCACTGATTCTGAAATTCTATTGCTTAACATCAGTCGTTTGATAACAGTTTTCAACAGCAGGTACTTATATTGGCTGTATTTATTTGGCATTTTTAAAGTAACCTGGTTAGGTTACTTTTGTTTAATTGGCATGTTTTAAGTAACCCACAACAGTTCCTGAACTGATCCTACTGCCCCAGCTATTTTGGTGGGTTGGAAGATTGAGCCCGTTTCTATCTCTTTCTAATCAACTTGTATTCCTTCTATCCGTTTTGAATTGGTGGCATGGAAATTTGTTTTTCAGCAGAAGTCACTTAGAACGTGCATTCATATTTTAAATGTATTGCTAATTTTTATAACTGACACTAAATACATCATTTATTTGGAAGTAACACGAGTTAGTTCTAGATTAGTTCAGGATTGAACCCAAAGTTCCCAAACAAATACGGCCTTTATATGTATTTGATTGATTTATTTATTTATCCACAACTCATATATAATAAAGACATTATTACACTGATTTCAGTTGAATTATATGGCTCATAAAACACTCTAAACAACTTGTTCTTAGCAACCTCTTCATGATCTACCGTATTTTGAGAAACTATATATATAACTGAATCAACGTTAAACGTTATGACCAATCTTCTTCGATACCTATAATTATGAGTTGTGGATAAAATTGTATATTACACTTGTGTTTTATTGGTATATAAATAACTATTATGTTACTTTGGACAACAGGAACTAAATCGAAAATACAGTTTAGGGTTCGGACTCAACTAGCCGCAGTGAGGTAGCATGAGTGGTATTCGAACTTAGGATCTCCGGATTCAAATTTCGTAATGCTGTACTCACCACCATATTGCCGGACTTAAGATTCACAATGAGTTATCCTGTTGATGTAAAGGATATAATAAGATTCATAAATGAATCTTTAATTCCTCTTACATTTATACTAATCTTACTTATTACTATATATTTTAATGTAAGTCTTATCCTCATGATGGAAAGGTTATTATAAGATATTTTCGAAAAGAGCCAGTCTATGGTCTATAATTTATTTTACATTTATAATTCGATATATTAACATACTTCTTTAGAAGTTGTTTTAAGAGTACAGAATCTGAAAACTGGTCCATAATTACAAAACTGTTAAGCTTTCATTAAAATTTAAATGCGTACTAAACGACGATAGGTAGAACTTTAAACTACAAATAAAAAGGTAGGTATAGGGAAATTTTTTATGTGAAGTTATGTTCATTATTCCTATTCAACAATAAAATAAATAAATATATCATCATGCCTTTTACTCATTGCTGGACGTGGCACTCTGCCGTAGCATATCACGGCACTCAAACAAGTTAGTGGAGATAGAGCCGCAGCGATAATTTTAATGTGGCGACAATTGTTTGTCGCCTGTGGAATCAAACTCGAGTCCTTAAATCCCCACACTGGCTCGATACCATAGACCGACCCGGTACCACAGATAATAAGTTTTCTAATTTCTTTGATTCGCGTGGCGAGTATATGTTTATATGAAATAAATACTTGTATTTATTCAATATCCAACTACACATAAGGATTCCTAAGGCCAATTTAAACCATATTAAAATTACCTCAAACATCTCTGGAGGCCGTGATTTGATGGCTGATAACCGCACTTCACGTGCATAAATATATCACTTATCGAGATCTGTTACGACACTTAGTAATGGATAAATGATATATTTATTTTATTTTGTATATCTAACAAAGAATGGTAGTGTCATTTAATTTATTAGTATAAATTTTTCTGTATATCTGTGCCCTTCTACGAACATAGATAACTTTTTATGTTGTCATAAATATCTACAACAACGTGTGTTTGTGCAAGATACAAAGTTCTAACTTCTTAGTTAGTATTAAACAGATTAAAGTTCTATTGTTTTACTTTTTTATTTCACTTCCTATGTTAATCTTCTATTTATATTATTTAAGTTAAATATACAGACTACGCAGCACATGCAATATGATTCAAAATTGACTTAATTAGTAATTGTTTATTACCAAACAAAACGACAAAGGTTGAATGAAATTAATCGGTAAATAAGTACCTACTAAAAATAAACTATTAGGTATTAACTTATTAAGATATAATTTCAATTTTTTATTTATATCGACTTGTTTAAGCTTTCGAATGATTATGAAGGATTAACATGTTGATCATTGGCTGTTTAATTAATAATTCAAGAGAAATGATTTGTAACTTAGTTCAAAATGGCTTTAAGTGTCACTTCCCTCTAATTAAAAGTGATGTCTTTCATTAAGACACCAGGATAAATAAGATGAATGAATATACAGTAAGCTCTTGGTAATCACTGCTATGTGAATAATGTGTTTATGTTTATGCTGCAGTGAACTCAAAAATTAATATGAGTACATGCTACATTCATTCATAAAAAATTTTTAACTTACTAACTTGAAAGTAAGATGAGAATTCTATTACAAATTCATATTTATATAAAACATAATTGATTATTATGATAAGTTATTATAAATGCTACAACTGAAAATCTGGAAGATTTGTTTAGTTTTCATAAATTAATTATTTATGGCAAGTAGTTTTTTTATAGCTCCAGACTAGTCTGCAGTTTACATTTACGGGTCAAGTGTTCGATCCAAGATTATTAACAAGACAAAAAGCTATTTGAAAGTTGAAAACACTCCTGTTGTTTACTTTCCACTACCATTTATGTGACAGTATGGTTGGGTTATTACATTCCACCGTCACAAATACGAGTATGATATGTATTGACAGCAGAAGTTGCATAGTTGGAACAAAATTGTATGGCGATTTGTTCCATTATTGTTTCTCAAAAGATATTCCGCAAGAGGAGTAAAAACAAATAAAATATGAGAGGCTAGTTAACAGAATAATATTTGATAATAAATTAGAAGTTTTACAAACAAATTATAATAATCCGCTCCTGAATATCAAATAACCTTACGACTTGCCGAGTTGGACAATTCAGTGTAGTGGATTAAAAATGATACAAAATTACTTGCGATCTAGTATCTCAAGAGAGGTTTATGAATCTGGCAATAATTGCAATTGAGCGCGAAGTTTACTATGTATATAACTATCAGTTTTTTATTATATTTTTTTATTGTTATGCTTTTCATTTTTTCTCTAGTTTGCAGAAAGGCCAAGACTGTGAGTTTGATTGTTATATTTTATAACGAAATGTTGCTTGCGAAGAACACATGATGTAGGATTTGATTGGATAGGTTTTTTTTTTGTTGGTGTCATTCATTCATAAATGAGCCCACCGTAGAATGTGGAATTCTCCAGGCCCACTGTTTACAAAATCCAGATCTGTATCCGTGTGGGGTGTAGTTCATTGTCCGCGTGTAGTGCGTGTGCGTATTGTCCGATGGCGAGAGCAGCTGACGGACTGCGAGCCACCGAGTCCCACACCTGACGCCAGCGGGCGACTCGACACGGCGTGGGCTCACGCCCAGCCGGCGTCCAGCCACTGGACCCATGAGGGCGGGAACGGGACCCGCTCACACATGAACATGAACGACAGCTGCCGTCATGTGTGCTGTGTTCATTCATAAATGTGAGGCTAAGGTGAATGTAGCTAATTTCAACATTCAATTCAATTGGTTCATTCGCAAATGTTCAGTTTCTTCTCATATATTAACATAACCTCAAACCATAGAATTAATGAAAATTTAATTATTTCGTATTTACTGTTAAACCAGAATTATGCTAATCTATTATTGAAGTTATTTAAAAATATTATTATTATTTTAACTATAATACAAAGCTCACTACATGTCCTAATAAGAGTGAGTATATGTAAAAAGTGGTTACATTCGTCTGCCATGTTTATTTCAAATTGTACCCAAGCAACGCAAGAGATCTAGTAAATTGACCAGTTTTATTTAAAGAAATGCTCTTTTATTAATTATCAACCATAATTATTTCTAAAATTTAGTTTAAGAAAAACAATAGCGAATCACTTATGGAAAATTAACACTGCTGTCTAAATTTAAACTGTAGTTAACGATTAATACGCATTTAAAAATTTGATAACTCTAGTCATTAAAGTCTACAGACAGAAGAATGTTTAAAAACAATAGGAAATTTTATCCTTTTTTCATCCTTGTTATCATATATGTCTGAAACAATTGGAACAAACATGGCGGACCAATAAATTGAAACTACTATTATCATTACTGTCTATATATATTGAATAGTGCTAATCGGCAGCTATATTAATACTTATATGTATTTTTATTTAAAATTTCTCCATATTGGATATTCATTCACACTCTATTAAGAAAAATTGAGAGATAAACTTTATAGTAATTTAATATTCCTTATTTTCTAATTATTGAAAGGTATTTGGAATAATCAAGAATATTGAATTTAGTCTATATTAATAGAATTTGAGAAATGGCCTTAGGAATCCTTATTTGTTGTTGGAAAATGAATAAATACAAGTATTTAGTTCATATAAAATGTATTTGGACGTTTCGACTCGCAAACCGAGTCATCATCAGCATATTGTTTCTAATTTTCAATATGAAGTCAAATAATAATTTTATTGAAGTTTCTATGGCAATACGGTGGTGTGGGTGGCGATAGGCATTCGAATCCAAAGATTCTGAAGATAAAAAATATATGAACTACCATATTACGGCTCGGTAATTGGGATTAAGTTCCTGTAGTATCTACAGAGGACTATAAATAAATAAACAAACTATCTATAACAAATTTGGAAAATAATTTATAAAATTTAAGTACTAAAATGGAATATAACTATAAAATAAATAAATATATCATCACATCTTCTACCCATTACTGGGTGTGGCACTCTGCCGAAGCAGATCTCGGTAGGTGATATAACTATAATCACAGCAAATTCAAATTACGAATACATAACACATATTTTGAAAAATATGTTCATATTTTTTTCAATTTTTATGGTTTAATTTTACTAGGTGCAATGAAATTATAAAAACTAATAAATGAGTTGATCAAATTACTCTTCATAACATAACATAAATTTAATCCCAATTACAGTATATTGGTCGGACTCATCGAGCCGTAGAGTGGTAGTTCGTATATATTTAGCTTGAGTAGGATTCGAGCTCGGGATCCCCGGATTCGAATGCCGTAACGCTACCCATTCTACCGTACTGCCGAACGATGATGATATTGATTTAAGTTATTACAAACACAATCTGTGACATAATATAACAATATTTGCTATTTCCAATTATAATAACTATAAATTCCATACTCTGCTTATTCCTTGTAATTAAATTTGCAGGAAGTGAGAATTTACGATTTGTTTATTACAATAATTAATCACATGTTAAATTCCTCAAACGACAAATAGCATGCATGAATAATTCTTCATATGCATACATTATTGCTGACATCTTCATTTATTACAAGGCCATCAAATATTTAATTACATTTTCCGTTTGTCTAAATGTCTAAAACACAATGTCAAACATTAATGACTTCTTACATCGAGCAAAATAAGAAAACTTTCCACAAATTAATTACTTTTCAATCAGAATCAATCTCCGCAATCCTGAAATTTCTAGAACGAACAATGTTTCCTTGAAGCTCAATATCGTAAATTAAGTTTGTTGAACTCTAGTTTTATGCTGAGTTAAACTAATATCACACCTCCGGCGCGCAATATTTCACGAATTCCTTTTCGACATTATGTAAGTTATTTTATCAAAGGGTCACTTTCTCCCCGATGAGGGTACTGAAATACCCGCATAAGCGATAAATAGTGACAGATAAGATTCAACAAGAGAAACTAGTTAAAATGATAAACTGTAATCTTTCAATTTCTTTTTAAATTAAACTCGGTTGGTTCGTTACATATCACCAACCGTTTTTTTTTCATTATTTCAAAATAAGTAGGTACAGACAATGTCAAATGGAAAGACTGCTACGTCATCATTGAATCCTGGATAAGGCAACGGAAAAATTGAAAATGTAAATAAAAAAATATATCATCACGCCTTCTACCCATTACTGGGTGTGGCACTCTGCCGAAGCAGATCTCGGTAAGTGATATATTTTGCGCGTGAAGTGCGGTTACCAGTCGTCAAAATCACGGCCCCCAAAGATGTTAGTAGTGGAGGAGCCACAGGGGTAGTTTTTGAAATTATGAAAATTGTTTGTCGCCTGTGGGAATCGAATCAGGGTTCTCAGGATCCACAGGCCGACTTCATACCACTGAGTTAGCCACCCCATATATTGAAAATGTGAATATATAAAACGTTCCTAACTTATTTTACAGAAAAATGTTTAAACAAAAAAAATCACGTACCACAAGTAAATTCAATGGTGCAATTGTTTTCTAATTTAATGTATTTCTTATCACTCTTTTTGTACGTATGATACATATATACAGAGTGATCAAAAGGAATTGTTACAGTTGGCAATACAATTCCGGCGATCTTTTTATTCCACAGTTGGCACAACGTCAGGTAAAGGCGGAAATGCTATTTGACATTTTTAATAAATACAAATAGGTTATGTCATGAGTCTGACAGCTAATAGAATTTTGACTTTTTAAATAATAGAAATACTTTAGAAATAAATGTAATAATAGATGTACTCAAATTTAAATTTAATTTTTCAAATGTTACTGTCAACAACAGGAAATGAATTTATGTATCAGATTGACCAATTTCAAGCATTTTTTATTGCCAACTGTAACAATTCCTTTTGATCACTCTGTAGTTTAATTGTTAAGGTATTGATAGACGTCACAAAAATGTAAATAAATGAATATTTATATCCAGCTGCAAATTGTATTGTATTGTTATAGTTTAGCTTTTGAAAACTACCGTTTTTCTTTGAGAAAATTTACAAAACAGCTAGAGACTTGAAATAAATGCTGAGTTACGAATCAACTAATAGATTAGTAACAATCTTATGCGGAAACGTGTTATATATATACGTGTATCAGAATCGTCAACAACTATATCAGAAATTGTACACCTATTTTTCCCAAAAATAATAACAATAAAGTAATCATTAGAACGATAAATAATTATTATTCAATACATATTTACAAATTTGTATTTCTTTGCTAATTATTTTTTACAATTTATCACTTAAATAATGCATAAGTTTATAATGATTTTATTTATTAAGTTCTTTTTACGATTAACGACTTGAATCAGTCCTATAAACTTTTATACTATAGCGAATTGTCAGCAGAAATTGGAATTTTTGTGACATTTCGTATTTTATGAATGAAAGGAATTTTTGGAACAATCAGAAATAGAAAAAATTCAAGGTTATGATTGGAAACGGTCGATAAGGCAATATAAAATTTCCAATTGAAATGAATACATCATGTCTATAACGCCTGCGTAAAAAAAAATAGTTTATCAAGATGTTATCTTAATATGCTGATAAGATAACACAAAATTTATTAATATTCAAATGTAAATAAAAAGATGTGTCGCTTTAATTACAGTTAAAGGCGTAACTTCCGGTACAAATGATTAGATAACACGGATAACACATTAAAGATCAGATTAAACCGCCACTAATTAAAAATTAATAATGCTACGCCGGCATCGACAAAAACACATTCGACGATAATGTTACATTAAATTTAAAAAACATTTACTAAGCAATCATACAATAATAAAACTAGGAATAAAAGTTTATTTCCGATGGAAAAACCATAAAACTTGATTCCATGAATGAAATTATTGTAAAGCAAATCTGTAATTAATTCTGAACGTGCTGAAAGAAAAATATAAAAATAAAAGTGCTTATTTATTACCTTTGCATGTTTTTATCAGTTTCATATAATAACACATGAACCATTTTAGGATTTATGGTAACCAACGAAATCTTTATTTATTTTTGCGAAAAACAACCCACAATTTTGCAATAAAATTTCAAAATTTGATAAGCTGCACATAATTCATTTTAAACGTATAAAAGCTGCCTATATTTAAATTTCTAAGACTTTTTACGGCAGTAACTTTACTTGAAACGATTTTCATAGTTTCTCTGGCCTATATACCATACATTATTATACGAGCCAAGAATGTTCAAAACCTACACAACTGTGAAAATATTCGCACACGGAACTTATCAATGAAAAGGTGAAATTATATTCACTAATACCACTAACATGTAGGTATATGTGCACATGACACACACGCACTAGTTCGATTGTTTTCAAATGGGACCGGCTTTTGTATTCCATACCAGAATACTGTTTTATCGATACATCCACGATGACATCGTAATGGCGAACACCCATATTCATAAATCGATATTTAAATTTATTATTAACATAGTACAAATTAAAATATGAAACTTAACGCTGTAAATATGTAAGAAGTATTTTTATAAATGGATGAAATTTCGGTGGCAATATTTGCTTGTGTGTGTAGTCAGAGCTGGGCAGTAACTAGCTACTTTTATAGCTACGTTTACCTTAGCTATAGCTTAGCTAAATGTGAAAAAATATAGCTGTAGCTTGTAGGGAGCTATGTTTTTTTTTCTATTAGCTTAAAAATATTGTTATAACAACTGAAGCTACTTTTAAAGCTACTTTTTGTAGCCCATAACTATTTTTTTAGCTTAAAGCTGCCACTGTTCATTAAGATATACCAATTAATTTTTTATTTGTATTTGAATTGTACCTTCTTTATTGTTTTCTATAACTGTAAGATAACAAGTTATTATATAGTTTAAAATCTATTAACATATTTTATTTTTCACTTTTTCTTACTCCTACTTTTGTATTAAATATTAGATGAACTAAACATTGACTGTTTAGGAGTCTTCTGTTAATGTGACTGTTAATTTTTTCCGATGTAAATAAGAATTATAGCATAACAAATTAACAGTACATTTGTCCATTTGCGATTTTTGATATTTATTAATAGCCATTATAACAAAAGACTGATCAACTGATCATATGACAATGGCAAATTTACTTAAATCACAATAATTGAAAAAAGTAGCTTTAAAATTTAACAGCTACTTTAACAAAAGCTTTCAGCTGTAGCTTAGCTATATTTTACAAAATGTAGCTTATAGCTGTAGCTTAGCTATATTTTACAAAATGTAGCTTATAGCTGTAGCTCAGCTACTTTTTTAAAGAATAGCTATAGCTGTAGCTTAGCTACTTTTTTTAAGTAGCTTGCCCAGCTCTGTGTGCAGTAAATAATAATATTTCGTTAGCAATTCCGTTTTTTTCCTGCGGACTTAATAGAAAATTCAAGGTTAATGTCAAAAGTCGTTTAAAAATTAAAACAATAAGACGGTATTTTTTATTTATCCGGTCTGAAATGAAATTATTTTGTATTATGAATGAAGCAAAATAAAACAAATTCTAGTTTTTGTTAAGTTAAGTAATTTGAGTTATGAAACAGCAACATCCTGTCCATTGTATACTGTTACAAGTTTTGGTAATGCAAAATAAAACTAGATCAAATTTGTATTAACAGAAAAATTGTATACTGATTTAGTTTAATTTCCTGGAAAGTTTCATTTGCAATAAGACAGCTAACATTAAATATTAATTTAAATATTTAATAGTATGAGTTGTAAGTACCCTAAAATTAAGTTAAATTCCTAAAATTTTGTGGTTATGACAAATATCTTCCTCTCTAAATTACTGTTCTTCATCTGCAACGTTCCATTTACTGTAAGCGAGGAAAACGAGTAATATAAATGTCATCTCCAACTAATGCGAACATTGCGAACTATTAAACTTAGCAACTAAGCACAACTTTGCAATAAATCATTAACAGTACAACTAAACCGTAAAATGAACTTCCGTCCACGACTACACTTATAAAACAAACTAAAAACATGAAAACTCACCTTAGTATACCACAAAAATCAAAAATAATCCAAGATAACTGCACAGACACACACGAAAACAACAAAATCACGAAAAAAGGTCCCAATTTGTCTACTGCGCATCAGAGGTGCGCACGCTGGCAAACACGTGCTCTCACAAGCGGTGCTCATTCACAACTGGCAAGATTGCCGCGTGGCAGCGGTGAAGTTTTATGAACGAACTCTCGCGGGCAGAGGGGAAGGCAACTACGATCGCCTGACGCGCGTGGTGGGGGAACACGGCTAGAAGCGCTAGAGAGGAGAGGAGAGTGTTCATTCATAATCAAGGGAAGATCGAGATCCGGTCGCCGGCCGATGAGCGGAGGTCGGAACTCTCGGCTCAGCGATCTGAGAAGTTGACTTGGCTTGGATGAGCGAGCGACTGAATGGATAATGGCGTTTTGTAATTATTGTTTCCTTTTCTTAGTTTCTTAAGAGATGACATAAGATATGGCAAGATTTTGATCGAATTACAAATATTTATCATTGATCTTTTTTAATTACTTGGGGTAGGTGGCTCAGTGGCCTATGGATCTTGAGAACCTTGGTTTGATTCTCACAGCCGACAAACAATTTTCACCACATTAAAATTACCCCTGTAGCTCCCCCACCACTAACATCTTGGGGGCCGAGATTTGATGGCTTCAAGCGCAAAATGTATCACTTACCGAGATTTGCTCCGGCAGAGTGAAACACCCAGTAATGGATAAAAGGCGTGATGATATATTTATTTTATTTTAATTACTGAAACTAAATCTATTACAATAATTTTCAATTCCCTAACCCTATTTTTGTGTTGAATTACTGAATAGCTACTCGAAATAACAGGGAATTAGCCCAATTACAATACCGGAGGGCTATTGTTTGTATAGAAATCCAAATCATTTTTATCCCAGTCGTATTTTTGAATATGTCGGCGGAAAAGTGTGCCATGCACTAATAACTCTTGCAAATTTTGCTAAAAAGAAATAAAATGATATGCGTTTGTGGAGTGTGTGTTCTAAGGGCTTAGGGTTTGTTTGATTAAAACTCGAGAGAAGCGAGCTTTGCCGAGAACATGTTCAATATTTAAATAAATTTACGAAATTGAGAATAATTTGAACTACAATCGAATATAATGGATGGCGTAGGTCGAACATGTATTCTTCGGGTTTAGAATTTATTTGCGTTCTAATAGTATACCGGGTGGCAAGGGTGAACATAGAGATTTAACACGTAAAATCATAATATTGTAATTTTCTGCTTCCCTAATGATGCAAAAAAAGCTTCAAATAAAACTTTTAGGCCATAAAATTCTGCACTTAAATCAATACACAAAATTAATATTGCATACTTTGTAACGGCATAAATTAAATCTGAAAATGACGAAACGCTAGTTTTGAGGCAATTTTCGTTATCACTTCTATTTATTTTTCATTCATCTTCCTTTGCCGTACATAAAACATATAGACAAAACATCACAAATTACTCACGCTTACTCCTCTAACAACTAATCTAATAACGAATCTAGCAACGAATCTACAAAGATTAGGAAAGATGAAAGCGATAGTCTGCTCTTGTATTTGATAGTTTATTTTTTGACGTTTCTCAAAACCAATGAAACGCTTCATTGTATGTCACGTGTCTGCGCTTTAACCAATCCTGTCATTATTATACTGAGAATTAAGCTCTTGTGATTATTCCCGGAAATTATCTCTGTAGATGCTTCTTTGTTTGTGACAAATGAAAGGTAGTTGTCAAATAATTATTTAAAACTGTCAACGCGTCAAGTAAGACGTGAGAAAAAAATCGATTTAGTTGTATTTTAGATACAGAAATACACCAACAAATTTTGGAAACAACTTCAAAGAATACAATAATAAGTAATCAATCGTAATGAACCTAGTTCAAAATCTTTTAAGTTAGATGAATCGATCGCAACATCTAAGTCAAAAAATAATCTAATTAAATATAACTCGAGAGTTGGATAAATTAGAAAATAATTCTCCAGTATCTTTCTCAAACTTGTTGACATTTGGCAATAGCCACTCAAGCCCTACGGGCTTTCGTGACTTGCCTGGCAACAAGTTTTAAAAAGATCTGTCAAATTATCTTCAATTTATTCTCACTCTCTTGTTATATTATTACTGATAATTTTACACAATGCAATAACTGAAAATGAAACAAAAAGATAAGAAAGGAAGGGAGTGTCACCTGCGCTTATTTTTGACAGTGAATTCCACACAATTGCATGTAAATATTAAAATTATCTACAATTAAACTATTTCATAGCATTTTTAATTTGACTCGTGTGACAGTACTGATTTTTACTTTGTATACTGCGAGCTGTCAGTTGTTTCATTCCAGTTTTGTTTTTCATCATTTTGATATCAACTATAAACGTAGATAAAACATAAAAATTCATTAAATATGAGGCAACTTCCCTGATGCAGCGAGGCACCTATATTTACAATGTTAAACTTCGTTGGTGATTGTTGTGACATAAAACACCCGTGCAGTTCCGGAATCAAGTCTACTGGCCGGCAACAATGTGTTCGCCATTAAAATGCCGTAATATAACATTGTATTGTAATTTGGATTAAGTTCCTATTGTGCAACGTAACAAATGAATAAAAAACTAAATGTTAGGGGAACGTGACCCAAATTTTAACAAGTTAAATATGTTTGACGTGGTCTTTCGGTCTCTTATATCATTTGCATGACATAATTCGCTAATGAATTACCTATGTGTTCATAGGAAATCAATATTGACTATCAAACATTAAAAAATGATGACGACATTATCTCTTATCTGTAAGTTGAATTATGATACGAATATCATAAAAATATATTTTTTGGAATATGCAGAAAAAGTATTATGACGCAATACGTATCATTTTATGATGACACCATGACACGCTTATTTTGTAGTAGTTTATCGACAAAAATGTAGGCGTTCGATATGATATGTTCAACCGCAAAAATCAATTATTGATAAACCAAACTTTTTCTGTCAAAATATATATTTCCTTCCTAATCAAAATTATCACACAACAAATTATTACTGTATGACATCCTCAAATTGCGGTAGTATGGTTTTTGGTTCCCACGATAACGTTAACCGCAGTAGCAGATAAAATGTGTACGCGTAAAGGAAAATGTGGATTGTGGAATACCCGCCTCCGCACATATGTATAAAAATATGTATCATATACGTACACCATATGTTTATTAAATTATAGTCATTTTATTTGTCAGCGTCAACTTTTACTCATGATATGTAGTTTTTTGAAAAAATCATATGTAGATTTTATGAATTTATTTCATAATATTAAGTTCGTTTTTCAAAAATAAAAATTTTAAAACATTAATAGCTGATTTCACCAACTAAAATTTAAACTTAGTTTAAACAAATAAAAGCAAAACAAAATTACTTGTCAAATGGATTAATTGATATAACTGTAATACATTCGATTGGCTTTTATTTATTTGAACCAAGTTTAATATTCAACTTTTGTTGGTGAAATCTGCCAATAAAAACTTATAATTTTCAATAATTATATAAGTACAAATAACTGACAGATATTTTACTCAAATTTATCTATTTCTATGCAAAAATAAATATAATTTTTATATATAAGTAGGTAGGCAAGATATTTCCAAAAGATCTTGACATTTTTTAAGATATACACATATGATATCACATAATTTGGCCAAATACTCCAAATACAAACGTTTCTTGCTCTATCGTATATTTTAATTCAACTTTTATAGTTTTGACAAATCGGGTGAGCAAAATTAAACTCGAGTAATAATGATTCCGGTTTCCAATATGATAATAATAATTACCCAGTAAAGGGTAGAAGGCGTGATGATATATTATTTTATTTATTTACAGGATGGTGAACGCAACTGTCGAACATAGGGATTTAACATGTAAAATCACAATTGTAATTTCCTGCTTCCCTAATTATTTTAAACAAAAAAGCTTCGAATAAAAGTTTTAGGGCATAAAATTCTGCATCCAAGCCAATAAACAAAATAAACTTTGCATGCTTTGTAACGGCAGAAATTAGATCTGAAAATGACAAAAATAGCCTCAAAACTATCGATAGCCATGGAATTGAAACAAAATTAAACAAATGTTTGACGTATAACCTGTCAAAATAATTTCTTTATTTATTATGTCATTTATTTTGACACATAAAACGACAAACATTTGTTTAATTTTGTTTTAGTTCCATGGCTATCAATAGTTTTCAGGCTATTTTCGTTATTTTCAGATCAAATTTGTGCCGTTGCGAAGTATGCAAAATTAATTTTGTTTATTGTATTGGATGCAGAATTTTATGCTCTAAAACTTTTATTCGAAGCTTTTTTGCATAAAATAATTAGGGAAGTAGGAAATTACAAAATTGTGGTTTTACATGTTAAATCCCTATGTTCGAGAGTTGCGTTCACAACCTTGTATATATATATACATAATATGGGGGGCCGTAATTTGACGACTGGAATCCACACTTCACGCGCATAAATATATCACTTACCGAGATCTGTTTCAGCAGAGAACCACACGCAGTAGTGGATAAAAGGCGTGATGATATATTTATATTTATTTATTTTATTTTAAATGTTACATAATCTAGTTTATGTTTATGTTTGGTAATCTTCTCTCTACTGAAAAGAACGTTTGTTTGACAGACCAAGTTTTTATCATACCTAATTTGACACACAAGAATAAAGTAAACATTGACCATATAGCTTTGTTCGAGGAACAATTCACAAGTATCATAAACTATCAGGAACATGCGCAGTTTTTTTTTGCGCTCAAGCAGCATAAAATTCGTGACTGATAAATAGTCTGTTGTTCAATCATGTATAGTGGACGCAAAGATATAAGGAATCGAGTTGACTTCTTAATAGGTGGGGTTTACCGGCCTCAGACTCCCCGTCTGGCTACAGTTAACAAAGGGGTGCATTAAGTAGATTTGTCACAAAGTTAATAAAATTCTATGTCATGCTCATATTATTGTTATTCTATTTTTATCCATGTTATTATATTATTATTGAACACTGTAACATGACTTTTGACTATATTTTAAACTATAAATGTAAATAAATACATAAATAAATAATAAAACATCTTTATTATGTTAACAGAAATAAAATAATTATAATACGGCTCTGTTTCTTTTCACATTTCTACCAGTTTAATCCTGGGATTAGCCTGTACTAATTACATGCTATGAGGGGCGTCTAAAAGTCATTTTCTTATATCTTTGCGTCCAGCATACAAAAATTAATTGTAAACTGGATTTTAACTATCAGAATAATCCGTGGATTTTTGTGAATTGTCAATCAGTGACATGCTAGTATTGCATTTAATTTGTGAAATTTGTTGTTCACTGAACTTCTTAAAAATTACTGTCACAAGTGTTGTCTCGTATATATTTGTAAACGCAGTGTTTTTGTACTATAGTAAACATAAATATATTGAAATGTATTCGAAAGCATTCGAGAGAATTCGAGTCACCTTGCCACAATTGTGAATGTTTTTGGACAAGTAGTATAGCGGTGTTAATAAACTGTAGTGAGAGTATCAAATATACGTTACTGTTTAAGCAGCAAATAAATAATCACAAAATAATTGGACAAATTATAATCCGAAGCATATACAAATAAAACATACATCAAACTAATTTCTAATTACGTGTTTGTACAAAGATCATGTGACACCAACTTGAAAGCAAATAAGATACGTTTGACATAAAAATAAACAGCGAATAAATGCTGATTCGGACTAAGATTTCTTTTTGGGGTTCTTTTAGCAGTATTTGCTCTATGTAGGTCAGCATTGGAACAAAGTTCATATTTGGAAAGATTAAAATGTTTAAATAAAATAAAATAAATAAAACATTCGACCGACATCTGACAGCATCTTGTAAATGTGACACACGTTTAAGTATTTTCGTAAATGGCATAAGCAAGGAATTAAGCCGAATGGTAAAATATAATATATATATAAATATATCATTTCGCCTTTTACCCATTACTGGGTATGTCTACCGTAGCTGATAAATGATATATTTTGAACTACGCTTAGCATATTTGTATAAAAATCAAATTAAAATTATGACATCTATTTTTTTTCTGATAAAATATGAAGTGTTCATATGTCATCCACTAAAAACAAATATAGATATCAAAACCTCAAAAAGGGGTCTTAGGCCGAATCAGCACTCATGCGAAGGAAGATGGGCCGAAATGAATGTGGAAGACCGAAAGTTCATTTGAAAATCCTATACTACATACTCATAAGATTTATCACTTGTTCAGTTCAATCTGCATACGAATTAAAAAGCATGTGTAAATAATTAATTACTTCAGGCAAGATAATAAAGTAATTATAAATAAATACTAAGCGGAAGATATTAAATAATTATTTTTCATTACATCTGTATTACATGAAACCAAACAAAAAAAAAAAGAGTGATGATATGGAAATTCCTGTTTCATCTCATCTCTTATCTATTGATTTCAATTTGCCGGCCTATAATTATAATCAGTAAATTTTCCTTAAATCAATTATGTGTAAAAAGGTTTATAATGTTTTATAGCGTTATCAGTTTTAAAGCTTTACTACGTAGTTATCTCATGGAATTACCGACAACTGACATTGTGTCTTTAACATTCATCCGGACGCAAGCTGTTCATTTTGCTACACGTGCTTTACAATAGAGACACTTGGTGACACAAGTAACGAATTTTATTCTATTATAGATGCCAATTTAATATTATAATAAAAATATTTAGGATCCAAAAATATTATTATTAATAAAATAATGCTTCAAAGATCCAATATAATTTTTTTTTAAATGGGACGTTTCGAGTTTAAACAAAACTCATCATTAGCTAAAAAATATAAAATATAATACAAATAAGTAAAATAAAATACCATGAACAATACAAAATAACAGAAATTAAAATATAAAATGTAGAAATATGTCAAAATAATAAATAAAAATAAAATGGCGTCAAAAGTAAAAATAACTAGATATTTTTGAAATTATTTATAAAATTTAAAGCATATTTTAAATTGCCAAAAGCATCAGTTTGATAATTTAAACAAGAATTTCGATATAAATTTATGTAAAGAGTTTCATGAATTAGACGATGATGTAAATGATTGACAGTACTTATAACTTCAGTTTCTGAAAATTTAAAAACCTGTCCAGTTTCTTGATGATTTGTGGATTTAATAATTTACAATTATATTTATGTTGATAAACACGTTTTTTAAGAGGTTGAGACATCTCACCTATATAAAATTTGTTACAATGACCACAAGTAATTTTATAAATGATATTCTTTTTAAAATCTTTCTCAATAAGATCTTTTAATTTTGAAAATAGAAAGTTAGTATTTGTTTCATTATTAGTAACAATTTTAATATTGCTACCTTTTAAAATTTTAGTTAACCTGAAAATTAAATCTTTTTTATAAGGTAACACAGAAAAAACAGGTAGAGCAGCACTATTAGAATTAAGATTATGTATATTAACACTATTTTGACGGTTAGAAAGAGTAAAAATTCTATTTTTAATCTTTTGGAGAATGAAATATATAGGATATCCATTTTTTATTAAAATATTTTTTATGTTTTCTAAATTTATATTATGAAATCTAGGTTCAGACAAAAGTATACCACGATCAACTAAAGTACGGATAACATTGACTTTATATTGTAAACAAGTATTAGAAAAGAAGTTAAGATATCTATCTGATGATATAAGGTTCCTATATCAATTAGATTTGATTTTATTATTAAATCTAATCAAAGTAACATCAAGAAAATTAATTGAATTATTAGATTCATGCTCAATGGTAAATTTGAAACGGAGATGGAAATTGTTAAATTTATTAAAAATTGAATTAATTTGGTGTACTGGAGCAATAAGAAAACAATCATCTACATATCTTCTATAGAAAGTGATATTAAGAAGGGAATCAGTAAAAACATAATTCTCTAAACGTTGAAGTACAAGATCAGCTAAAGAGCTACTAATACTAGACCCCATTTAATATTGTAATTGTTTAGAATATCACCACAACATCATTTTACCCTTTACTGGGTATGACATTCTGTCGCAGTAGATCTCAATAAGTGATATAATTTTGCGCATGAAGAGCAGATATTAGCTCTCGAATTACGAATCCCAAAAAAGTTAGTGACATTGCAAGCATGTCATGTCTTTATGTACCTGGTTAATTTTTCTCATTATTATAATCTACTCTGTAAAGTTATTTTCAAATGCTTATATCTTTGATTCATTATAGCTATAGCCATTATAGGTAACATGCACCTGTCGGCAAAAACAGCATAGCCTGATGATACCGTAAATGGCATGGGATGTACTTACAGCGAATTTAAATTTTTATATTTTTTTTACAAACCGTTAGTTCCGAGCATAAATCACTTTTTTCATTTCCTGTACATCTTTGTACATTTCCGTAAACTGTAGACATTTTTTGTCGCATATTTTCCAGAAATTACATAATAAATATGTAATATACGCTTAACTTAAAGCCTCTTATAAATATTTACATTTATGTTCATATTAATATTATTTTAAGAATATTTGCATAATTTTCGCAAAATTCTTACTATATTTTCGCATATAAAAATATTTTTGTGGTAGGATATTGAACTAGAACTTATTAAATAAAATTAGATTGTAGTTTAGAATTATAGGAAGATAAAAGGAAAATTTTCTATTTAAAATACAAAGTAATTTTATAAATGAGTGTGAGCATTAGTACAGAAATAGAATTACATGTAATTTAACGATTTCGTATGTTTTACAACTCAATAATTCTATTCACAACAAATAGTTGGCGATCAAAATATTGCAATTTAATTAAGAGCACACGTTTGTGAATGGATTATACACCATGAAATTACTAAAATAGTTCAGCCAGTAATCAGCTAGCAACACATTGCACAACTAAAATTATTGCACTATAGTTCAGCACTTAAAATTTACACATAAAATTGCTTTATAGTGTCGCCACCTAAATATAAACAGGACAAAAATTAAGGTCGAAATATGTTGTTTCTAATTTAACGTTTTGTGTTTTTATAGTAATTAACTAAGTAAAATAAGAAATGCTGACCGATGCGAACCCTGTTTATAAATACAGTGAAAGATTATTCATCTGACAAATAATAATAATCATCGATTTATTGGAAAAATTAGGCAAAATTGCTGTTCTTTCACTCTACCATGAGTAATACAAAGGAAAACACATAATCATCAAGTGTACATGTATATTCTGTAACAAAAATTGCCAAGTATAGCAAACGTTCGATAGTACGGTGGTGTGGTTAACATTACGACATTCGAATTCAAAGATCTCGAGTTCAAATCCCAGCTAAAAATATATGGACTAATACAATGTGGTTCGGTGATACTGTAATTGGGATTAAGTTCCTGTTGTACAACGTGGCATAATATAAATAATCAAATAAATAAATTGCTAACATTATATTTTGATAGTAACCTTAAAATCAAAGATTGTTGATCGGGAGTCTTTGCAATTTCTATACTTAGCATTTTTTGTTACAGTATTCGCCTCATAATAGAATAACAAGAAATATAATTAGTATTAGAAGAAGTTTTAAATTTTAATTATTAAAGTATTTATGTACCTAGGGTATTATGCAGACGTTTATGCCTTCCGTGGGCGATATTTACAAAGCCGAGGGCTTTTAGCCCGAGGGTTTGTAATAAGAGTTGGGCAACCTACTTAAAAAAAGTAGCTAAGCTACAGCTACAGCTATTCTTTAAAAAAGTAACTGAGCTACAGCTATAAGCTACATTTTGTAAAATATTGCTAAGCTACAGCTAAAAGCTTTTGTTAAAGTAGCTATCTTAAAGCTACTTTTTTCAATTATTGTGAATTAATTAAATTTGCCATTGACATATGATCAGTTGATCAGTCTTTTGTTATAATTACTGTTAATTTACTATTATGTACATAAATATAAAAATTCGCAAATGAACAAATGTACTGTTAATTTGTTATGCTATAATTTTTATTTATATCGGAATAAATTAACAGTCACATTAACAGAAGACTCCTAAACAGTCAATGTTTAGTTCATCTAATATTTAATACAAAAGTAGGATAGGTTAAGACCAAGTGAAAAATAAAATATAGTAATAGATTTTAAACTATATAATAACTTGTTATCCTACAGTTATAGAAAACAATGAAGAAGGTACAATTCAAATACAAAACAAAAATAAATAGATATTTCCTAATGAACAGTGGTAGCTTTAAGCTACAAAAAGTAACTTAGGGCTACGAAAAGTAACTTTGGTCTTCAAAAAGTAGCTTTAAAAGTAACTTCAGTTGTAATAACAATATTTTTAAGCTAATAGAAAAAAAATAGTTCGCTACAAGCTACAGCTATATTTTTTCACATTTAGCTAAGCTAAAGCTATAGCTAAGGGAAACGTAGCTAAGCTAATAGCTAAGCTACAAAAGTAGCTAGCTACTGCCGAGCTCTGTTTGTAATTTATATTAATAAATGAATGAAGACTCAAGGATTTGATTATTTCATTCTCCCTCATACTTTTTTACATCTCTAATTAACCTTGTGGTTCCTCTCGCCCTAATATTATTTTTACGGCCGTGAATATATCATTTAACGAGCTCTACTGTGACAATATCCTACACCCAGTAATGGATAAAAAAACATGATTTCAAAGTGATATTTTTCACTTAGCTGATACATAATTTATCTCCCTGCACAGAGGTCCTTAGAACCACAGTTTAATTCTCATCAAGTTTGATTTTAATAATTTATTAATGACTGAGAGCTAACGACTATATAAAAATGGATGTTCCTCCTTCTTATACGCCCATATCTCTGTCCTTTTGAGATATACTGTTACTTAATCCTCCTCACAATAAAGAAATTCCACAAATTTAGAATTAAATATTTTTGTTTACAACTTTAAAATAATACGCAGCACTTAAATCGTATAACCACGTGGCAAAGTGTAAATAAACAATCGAATTTCGAGAACTACTTATCAAATATTGACTAACTCAACAGTATCAATATAATGTTTTGGAGATATTCGCGATCTGTTCAATCTGTTCCCGGAAAGCAATCGGTGCTGGTATTTCCCGGCAGACGCCGTCGCTCCCAGCGTGGCGCCACTGCAGCTCTATCTAAATAATTTTATGGCTCTTGTGCTAATTGAAAGCGGGAATGGCTTCCAAGGAAAGTGCCATTCATTCATTGTTTTGGTAATAAAATGCAGTTTGGAATTTCTGTTATCAACATTTGATTATTGTGGTATAAAATATGTTTCATATTTAATGATCTCTTTATAGCTAAATCATAACATGTTTTGAAGGTCATGGCCTTTTTACAGTTGTAAATGTTATTAAATTTAAATAAAATTGGGACGAGCTCTTGAAAGATTGGAAAACATTTCTTGAAATTAGGAAAGTTTTTTTAACTTTATTTTAAAAACAGGGTGATTTATAACGAGTGTACCAAACGTTAACAGTTTGTTGGGGAGGGCATTTCGAATAAAAAATGTTATAAGAAGGTATGTTCGGAAACGTTTTGTTACAGAATTACTGTCTTTTGTTTCAAAATTACTGTCCTTATCATACACATTTTTTTGTTATTAAATAAAAAGCGTTTTAACGCCATGGCACACTATTGCAATATTTGATTTCTTCGTACAATATACCTATATATATATATTATTTTTTATTATATTTGTTGGAATGAGGTAGGTGGCTCAGTGGTATCGAGTGGCCTGTACATTTAAGAACCCGGGTGCGATTCCCATAGCCGACAAACAATTTTCACCATATTAAAACTATCCCTGTGTCTCTCCCTCCGCTAACATCCTTGGGAGCCGTGATTTGGCGACTGGTAACAGCACAGATCTATTACGACAGAGTGCCACACCCAGTAATAGGTAAAAGACGTGATTGGCGAAGAATACTTTCTTTCAAAAATTGTATGTTTGTACCTTGTTACTTGTCGTTTTGATGTTTTGGATATTATTTTTTCTTCTTGCTTCATTATATTTCTGCCATTCTGTAATTAAATGTTCATCGAGTAGGTATTGCAAGTCAATTATCATTGTCACTGTACTTGAAAGTCATTCATATGACAAAAATTTACTTCGTGGTATGATTTCCTTTAAAATCAGACATGTGTCGCTACAGACGAAACCCGTTGTCAATACCTATGATGCATAGGAGTCTTGGGATCGATGCTGTATTAGACACTAAGACAGAAGAATTTGGTTGACGCCCGCATCGTACAGGTGGAATGTGGTCTAGTGGTTATGACATCGGTCCGGCAAGCTGAACGTCCCCGGTTGGAATCCGGGCGTCTCCCAAATTTTTCTGTCATAAAATTAACTTTAAAATTATCATTGTCACTGTACTTTAAAGTCATTCATATGACAAAAATATAAATAATTTTTCTTTAAAATAATTTCGTTATAAACATTTGACAACAAAAAATATCTCATGCTAAATGTTTAAACTGTTTTGACTGTCAAAAACTGACATTGAATTTATTTTCTTTATATCTTTAACAAAACAACTGGAAGGTAAGTTATATAAGTTGTAAATATTGCTGAGAAATGCCACTTTAATGTAATAAATACAAAGTTATCGTCAAAAATGTTGCTGTTGTCATTTAATACAGTTTACTTCAGAGTTGCTGATAAAAGACTAGGAGTATTGTTCGCAAATTCAGTAACACTAAAATAGTTGTTTTGAATGACAAACTCGTATCAATATTCATTCATGATTGTTTATCGCTTTAACTTATGAATGAAAAACAAAAACAAATGTGTGTATGCAAGTCATTGATATCCACAACGTGTGAAAGGATGTTATGAATTCTATTCAAAGTAACATTCTAGAAAAACTCATTCATATCAGTCTACAGTCATTCATATGTGGTAATTACTTTAAGTGAAAAATCCTGTATTTTAAAACATTCCATCACAATTTACGCGTCATTTTCAGCATCCGCCATTTGTTGATAGATAAACATTATAATTCAAAAACATGTTTTCGATAGAAACATAAACTTGTTAACTTAATGTGCTAGTTGATATTTGATAAGGAAAATAGCAAAATTTCCTGAAATTCCTCAGAAATTACTTACTAGTTAGCTATTATGAGAATTTATTTACTTATGTTAGTCGGAAATTTATTTAGGACTTATTTACATTCCTGATTTGAGTTCATCCTTTGATCCTGGTAAATCGTTAAAGCCAGCGAAGGCATATAATTTAACATTCCTTCTATAGTTATTCGTTTCGTATTTTGTTATTAATGTATAATCTCTTTACCTGGATACTAAGAAGAACGTGGGATGTTCGCTATTCACGCCGGAAAATTTCAATTTCTTTGAAAATTATATCTTTAATTCTATAAACAAAGTATGAACTTTATACTTCATACTATGAAGAGTTTAACGATTTATTCTAACCTTAAAATTTTTACGGGTAGGTGGCTCAATAGTATCAAGTAGGTCTGTGGATGAGAACCCGGGTTCAATTCCTACAACCGACAAACAATTATCAACACATTAAAACTACCCCTGTGACTCCCGTTTCACTAACAACCTTGGAGGGCATAATTTGACGGTATTTTACGAGCAAAATATATCACTTACCGAGTGCCACACCCAGTAATGGGTAGATGACGTGGTGCTATATTTATATTTATTTATCTTTTTATTTCAAATTCATCTTTTTCTTTAAACAATATAATTTAATATTTAGGATAATCTTATTTATATTTAGAGCAGGGGTCCATGGATCCCCAAGGGGTATATGAAGCTTCTGCAGAGATTATGTAAATTATTTTTTATAATCTTGGCAAAGTATTACAGACCGATTTATATTGCTAATTTCGGATTTAGCCAAATTATAATTTACCAGCAGTTATTTCAATAAATCAGATAGGTACTTTATTTCTATACATCAACACGACTTTATGCCAATGCAGTCAACTGCAATGAACCTATGTACTTTTACCGAACAAGTATCTGAAATTATTGATAAGAATGATCTGTTAGATAACCTTCAACAAAATAAATAACAAAATTTTAGTACATACTTTATTTATTTATGGAAATCTGTACAATAAGAAATTAATTCCAATTACAGAACAGGGTTCGCGCTCACCGAGACGCAGTATGGTAGTTCATATATTTTTTCTACGATAGAGCAGAAAATAGATTTTTCCAAATTTTATCTAAATGCAGAAAGGTGACATTTGCCGCTTACCGAGCGGCAATGTAAAGCTACATTCACAAATCGAAATTAGTTTTTGTCGATTTTAGTTAGTAGTGACATCTATCATAAATTTTAGAAGATCGGTAATACAGTAAATGCAACTGTCAGATGTGCTAAGTTACACATACTGTCATATGTTGTTTGTTTACTTTCGTATTTTTTGGAAGAGCAAAGTAAATATTATCATAATAAGAAAGTAGGTATTAAAATCTTGTTTTTATTTTCATTCATTTTGACACTCAAATAAAAACAAAGTTAGGTTATCGTCAATGCGAAGGATGATAGAAAGAGACAAATATATATCACTGCATCATTCTACGCTTCGTCCTATTGGTCTATTCCTAAGTATAAAACGTAAAACAAAAACATAAGTTTGGAGTTTGCAAACTTTTGTGTTAAAACTAAAACTAAATACTGATTTGTGAATGGCTGCATAAGATGACATATCTACAAGGTTATTAAAACAAAAATGGAAAACATAAAACAAAAACTAATTTCAATTTGTGAATGTAGCTTAAGAGTGTATCATCGTATCCATGGAAACATGAAAACTGTCGCCCGAATGTCCAAACAGAAAAAATGTCAAAATTTATTTTAAATTATTTTTCAAGCGTTTCTAAATAGTTTAAAAAAATATTGTGTGCACTTCGAGCAGAAAGTAATCATGCCGCTCTTGGATGGTTGTTGCTCTCGGCTACGCCTCAATTAATAATCTCTATACGCGAACGGCAATAGACTTCTTTCTGCTCTAGGTACACAAATAACTAATTAACTTAGGGAATTCAATTCAAGATCTTCGGATTCGAGTGCTATAAGATTAACCACACCACTAACTGGACAAATATTTATTGAAAATAAATTTTAATCAAGGTTACCGTTTTATTGGCTACAGAATCATACTTTTACTCCTACAAAAACTTATTTCGCGGAAACAAATAACTATTATCATCTCTAATCATCATCAAATAAAGCAACAAATAATCATTAACAGGCAGATTCACAAAACGGATTAGCGCTAACACCGTTTTTAATATTATCTATAACTCTGTTTCCAATTAAAACAGATTAAAGAAATAAACTAAATTTGGTGCTAATTAACTCTCTTTTTAACTCAAGTTAAAATAAACTTGTTTCATACATGAAAAGAGAGTTAAAAACGAAATAAAAAGTGGTGTTAGCGCGAATCCGCTTTGTGAATCTGCCTGTAAATTATTTTCACTTCTTATTTGAGTATAAATAGTTGAAATGAAACCATTCAAATATTAGTCAATTACCATGGTAGATTCTGGCAAATATTTGAAGACCACCGCTGCAATCACACAAACGTGTAAAATCACTGCGTCGACTGCATCAGCAACTGCAAACTGCAATGTTGTTCGATTAAATTCGACAGTTGCAGTAAACTAAATCAACAATTTGCTGAGAATTTATTTTACCGTGCGCAAACAGTTAGTTGGCACACAGCGTTCAATGAATCTTAAAAATAACAAACCATTTTGCAGAGGTCCGAACTTACTTGGCTAGCAATATTATTATTGTCACTGCGTACACAGTTCCCACTGAAATTTAAATTCGCAAAACTATACGTGAAGGATATAGTAGCATTTCTTGGAATCGTTGTTTATTTCACAAGTGTATCTAAGTACCTGCTGATTTCGTTCGTACACTGAATTTTTAATATTATCTTATCCGTTGCTTGTAAATATTTGTTCATGCGACTAAGTTAAACACACCTTGACATCAAGAAACAAAACATTATGTTTACATGCAGATCTACACTCTCACAGTGTAAATAACAAAACAAAAGCATTATTTATATATTTTATTTCTTTTTTAGGTTACTAAAGAAATTGTCATAAACACAATTATTTTCTTAAACAATTGTTTGTTTTGATTTACTTTATTTTTTTCTACGACCGAGAAGAAAATAAACATCTTCAACTGTCTCTTGAAAGCAGAAAGTTGACATTTACCGCTTACTTAGCGGTAATAAGAAATTGCGGCAATGCAAGAGTGTATCATCGAATCCATGGATACATGAAAACTAACGCCAGCAATTTCGAACAGAAAAACTGTCAAACATTATTTTAAATTCTTTTTCCTACAACTGTGCGATTTCTTTGTTATTACGTAACTATAATTGCCTTGGTTACGTATGAAAAGTAGATGAATGCAGACCAAGTGCGTTTCCGAAAGCAAAGAAACACTAGTGCGGAAAGTGCTTCATTACGTAACTGTCAAAAGAATATTGTTTTGACAGCGATTTAAATTTCGCGCCGAGCGCGGAATTCATATTTTGACCACAGACGCTTATGGAAGAAGAAGATACGGTGAACCAGCGCTAGTAAATATGCAGTAGTATATTTTGACGTTTATAAACGTAACCTTAATTTGCAGTATATCTAATCTGTAGACAATTAATAAAAAGAACCGAACAAAGTAAAATATATCGATAAATGGTTTTATTTAAAGAGTAAGTGAAATACTTCATATTTATTGTTTGTGTATATTATTAATACAGTTGTTACAGTTGCTTATATTGACATAATGTAAAGTGGAAACTTTTGTGTCTAAAGAAACATTGATTTCTTCCGTACCTGTTCATATTATTACCAGTAATATTATTGGTAACAATTTCGGAAGCTTCAGAAGTACCAGCAGCAGGTTGATTGTCATTGTCGAAAATAGATCCAACATAGTATGATCCGGAGCTTCAATTATCTTTGGAGGTGTTTATGATAAAGAAGAATCACTCACTGTACTATTCCAATCAAGATGATTTTGAAGAAATTATTTTGACGTTAATGAAATATTTTTAAATAACGTAGAACAATGTGCAAGCAATCAACAAACATAGCAACGCCGTAAAACATCGTTGTCATGTAATATCATTAAAATTTTATAAATTTTATAAATTTGAATAATATTTTAGTGATTTACTAAATCGCACAGTTGTAGGAAAAATGTTGTTTATAACACGTGCCGAAAAAGGTTACATGCTCGTGCAGATTTCCGCACTCGGCAAGCCTCGTGCGTTAAATTCTGCACTTGCACGTAACGAGACTTTTTCGGCACTTGTTATAAAAATAACTATTTAAAGCTTCTGTAAATGGTCGTAGAATAGAATATTGTAAAACATTTGATCATTGTGTTTTTTTCATATTATTTTTGCAATAATTTTACATGAGCTGAGCAATGACAGCTAAAGTGAAAGATTTATTTATTTATGGGGTGGCTAGCTCAGTGGTATGAAGTCGGCCTGTGGATCCTGAGAACCCTGGTTCGATTCCCACAGGCGACAAACAAATTTCATAATTTGAAAAACTACCCCTGTGGCTCCTCCACCACTAACATCTTTGGGAGCCGTGATTTGCCGACTGGTAACCGCAGTTCACGCGCAAAATATATCACTTACCGAGATGTGCTTCGGCAGAGTGCCACACCCAGTAATGGGTAGAAGGCGTGATGATATATTTATTTATTTTATATATTTTTTATCTTCAGAATCTTTGGATTCGAATGCCTATCGCTACCCACATCACGGTACTGCCATAGAAACTTCAATAAAATTATCATTTGACTCAATATTTTAAAGTATTAATATAGACTAAATTCAATAGTAATGGGTAGAAGGCGTGATGATATATATATATATATATATATATATATATATATATATATATATATATATATATATATATATATATATATATATATATATATATATATATATATATATATTTATATATATATATATATATAACTGTGCAGTTAGTTTGGCTGTAATAAGGCTTAGTTTTGCTTGGGCCTTAATGGGTTAAAACTCGACAATATGATAAAAATAGGGTAAAAAATTGTCAAAAACACGAATTTACATTGAAATTGCTTTTTGGCACAATATTTGGACAATTTTTCTTTATTCTAATTGTTTTTGAACGCCATATTCGTATACAGAAACTTAAAAAACATAAAAAGTTGAAAAAACCTAAAAAACGGCAAAAAATAGGGTTTTTTCCACAATGACAGCCGTTTTGACAGTTGTCAAGTATCCTAATCATGTTTTAGCTATCATATTCGGATTCAGCGATGTCAAATACCTTATATAAGTCGAGTTGGGGTCAAAATATTGAGAACTAATCGAGTTATACCTTGTAATACCCGCAAGTACGTAAATTTCATGTTAATTACCATTTAAACTTCAACCGTCTTGGGGCACGGGTTAATGTTAATATTTTCCAACGAGACTTGACAGAAAATTTTTTTTTATTATAACCTTTTCGTTTTATCCACCTGGAGCGAAGAAAAAAAAATAAAAAAAAAATAAGGACCACCCTAATATATATATATATATATATATATATATATATTTTTAATATTTTTACAACTAGACAACTGAACAACTTCATAAAAATATCACCAAAAACAATCGTACAAAATTGAATTTTGTAGCACTGTTTTTGACAAAAATAGTTGTATGAAATAACGCAATATAGGAAAAATATTTTGTGTACCTCGATCATACGAGTGTCCTTGCCATTCTCGCATGGTTGTTGCTCTCGGCTACGCTTCTATCAACAATATGTGCCAGCAGTAATACACTATTTTCTGCTCTTGGTACACAAATAACGATTTAATAATGAATTGACTTTTTAACAATTATTACTATGAAAAATTTAAACTTAAATTATGATATTAAATAATTGCGAGTATAAGTCTAACACATATCGAATCTGAAATACAGGCTGTTCGATAATTCGTTTTACAAATTTTTAACGTAAGTAGAGGAGATTAAAATAGATCTTTTTGTTAATTTTAGAGCACTAGTGTTGCTGAGAATGCTTAGAGTTGAAAAGATTAGCACGATTGTTAATTAAATAATAATAATAAGCCTTAAATAAGTTCCACGCGAAGTAACTGCAAAATTAGATCCAACCTTGTTTTTCACATATGTGATAAAATATTCCATATGCAAAATTGTTGGCATTAATAACTGAAATTTCAGACATGAAAAATATTCCCGGAAGACTGAAATTACATTAAAAGTTCGTGAAACGTCAACTGTTCGGGACAGGTAGCATTTCCGTTGCGTATCTAATTATAATTTTAAATTGCAATCTGTAATTACGTTTCCTAATAAAATAAATATTGCATCATAAGGAAACAGATTTTCTTCTACGATAAATAATTGTTAATTGATACTACTAAGTTAATTATCATATTCTAAACTAATATTTATTGCATATTTTCCTTATAGAAATTCTTTGAAATCTTCGTGCCGACGTAAATATTGGCACTTAGATTTACGATTATCTTTTTATTTAAATCAAGATAATTGCGTAATTATCTAGGTAATTATAATATTATTATTGCTTTCCTCAACATAAAATAAAAGTAAATATATTACCATATCAGTGTAACGATATTTTATCCATTCTTGTATGTAGCAGATAGGTGATAAAATAATATCATAAATTCTGGTTAGTGATATATTTGCCATTAGAAAATATCTCACATATTTGGACACATATATTTTCTGATACGTGTTTTCCAAAGAACACTTTTTTAAATAATATTTTAACTTATGGATTTTAGTGGAGGGGGAGCCACAGGGGTAGTTTTAATTCGGTGAAAATAGTTTGTCGGCTGTAGGAATCGCACCCGGGTTCACAAATCCACGGAGCGACTCGATACCACTGAGCCACCTACCCCTATAAATTTTAAACTTAGAATAAATCGTTAAACTCTCCATACTTTGTTTATAGAAATAAAGATATAATTTTCAAAGAAATTGAAATTTTTCGGCGTGAATAGCGAACATCCCACGTTCTTCTTAGTAACCAGGTAAGGAGATTATACATTAATAACAAAAGACGAAACGAATAACTATAGAAGAAATGTTAAATTATATGCCTTCGTTGGCTTTAACGATTTACCAAGATTAAAGGATGAACTCAAATCAGGTCGACTCGATACCACTGAGCCATCTACCTCATAAATATTTATGAGGTTAAAAAATTTAATACCTAATTAACAGAGCTGGGCAAGCTACTTAAAAAAAGTAGCTAAGCTACAGCTACAGCTATTCTTTAAAAAAGCTAAAAGCTTTCGTTAAAAAAGCTGTTAAATTTTAAAGCTACTTTTTTAAATTATTGTGAAATAATTAAATTTGCCATTGTCATATGATCAGTCTTTTGTTATAATGACTGTTAATTTACTATTATGTACATAAATATCAAAAATAGCAAATACCATCTGCCTCCTACTGTGTATTTTTGCGTATTAGAGCCAGTTAGTACCGGCAAGAAATAATTATTTTGTGTCGGTTTAGCTTGTACACATGCGTACTTTGTTGACCTTCTGCTTAAAAAGTAGCTTTAAGCTATAAAAAGTAGCTTTAAGCTACAAAAAGTAGCTTTAAAAGTAGCTTCAGTTGTTATTTTTAAGCTAATAGAAAAAAAAGTAGCTAGCTACAAGCTACAGCTATATTTTTTCACAGTTAGCTAATCTACAGCTACAGCTAAGGTAAATGTAGCTAAGCTAGTAGCTAAGCTACAAAAGTAGCTAGCTACTGCCCAGCTCTGCTAATTAACAAATTATACATTTGAACTTTATAGAATATTAAAGTAAAACAGATGGATGTAAAACAATAATGATTGAAACAATTTATTAATTTATATGTAAATAATTGATTAACTGCGTATATCCGGGCTATTCGAGTTAAAGAAAATTTTAATCGCTGTTCAATAAATATATTAGTATCAATATACGGATCAAATCTTAATGCCATCATCAAACACAGCGTCCTTCATACCTCACACAATCTCATCTCTTCACTGTCACCGTCACACCTCGACCTACGCTGCTCCATTCCGCGTTGGAATGCATTAGTTATGCTCGGCGGTGAGTGGTGGTGGTGCGTGGACACACGATGCCGCCACGGCGACACGCGGCGTCACTTCCTGGGCCCGGACACGGGACACACGGGACACGTCCGATGTCACGCCCACCGCAGCGCTGTTAGTAGGTGCTGATGCCGCTACACGCGAAGGCACGGTAGCGAGAACGTGATGGGTAAGTGGCGCGTGGTGATGATGGAAAAATGTAAGGGCAGATCAGCTAGGAGGGCAGGGATACGCACTGAGACTTACCACACGGGGTGCATCTCACTAGGGCTGCAAATTATTATTCTGCACAACAGGAACTTACTCCCAATTATTACAGTAGAGGGAGCCAACAGTGCGATTTGAAGGATATATTTTATTTAGAATACAGATGATAATTTCAAGTAACTAAGAGCCCAATTATCAAAAGAGCTTTAGCTAATCCTAGATTTTGGATTAGTCAAATTAAGCTAAAGTATATTTTCAAAAAAGTTTCAATAACCTCTAATATAATCTTGTTACCCTTTGGTTTTCATAAAGCGATTTAGATTACCTTTTTAAAATCGGACTAGAATAAGATTACCCTTAAATTTTTGTAAATAAGCCGAATAGAATAATATTTTAAATATTGAATATTAAATGGATTACGAGCTTAGCGTGGTAATAAAATTGCAAAAATTTAACCAATTTTTAGTTTAATTTTATTAAAACAGCGACGTTTCGGCGCAAAATTTTGGCCATTACCAAGCAAGTTACATTTATAAAATTCAGTAACGACAATATATATATAAATATAAAAGATACTGAGAACCTGGTTCTCAGTATCTTGTTTGACTGTTGAGATGTTCGCCTCAATCTATTAAGATTTTTTCTAAGTGGTTCCTTGAATAGGCTCGCCACCTCTCCGGGTTTGACCCGGAGTCTCCGGGTTTCAGTGAGTATCTCCGGGCTCCGGGTTTAATTATTATTTCTCCGGATTGTGTAAGTAAAATTGAATATGTCGTGCTATGTAGTTAGCAGTCCAGGACAAATCAGTCTCACTTTCGGAATCTTCTACGCCGCTAAATTATTAATTTTTTTTCTTTGATGCTTCTACATCTTACTGTTATCTAGTTTAATTTCTGTCACTAAATCTTCCAATTTCTTGATTCTGTCCTCATGATTTTAAGGAAGAATTTATACAATTAATTTCGGTTCTAATAGTTGATATATCATCTTGTACGTATCAGATCAAATTTTTTAGAATTTTTTTAAGTTTTCAGAAATAGACATAATTTTAGGTGAGGTTGCATGTGATTATCTTCAATTTTGTCAATATTGTTACAGTTTAATCGTATATATGACGTTGAATACACTAATTGTTACAGTAGATTTATCACTTCCAATCTTGTTTTACTTTATTTCATATGTAATTATTTTACCAAGATAACAAAAACACTTGCCTTTAACAAAAACAAAATGTAACACTTTTTTATCAAATATGGTAATAATAAAATTGCAGGATCTTCTTTAAAAAAATAGTCATTGTCTCCGGACGACCATGGTTTTATATTTATTTATATTGTCGTTACTGATTTTTTTAAATGTAACTATTAATATTTTTCTTAAAAATTGCTTGATAATGGTCAAAATTTTGCCCCGACACGTCGTTGTTTTAATAAAATTAAACTAAAAATTGGTTCAATTTTTGCAATTTTATTACCACGCTGAGCCTTGTAATCCATTTAATATTCAATATTTAAAATAGAATAAAATTAGATAATCCAAAATTCAAATTAGCTAAAGCACTTTTGATAATCGGGCTGCCAATTAATAGTACGTTACGTTAAGTATATTACAGAAATTTATATTTTTTTACTTGCCAGCTGACAACGATTCTACTGGCTCGCGATTCGGAGACAGAAATGAAATAAAAATCAAAATATTATCACGTCTTTTACCCTCTGGGTCTGCTAATCTGCCATAGCATATCTCGGTAAGTGATGTGTACTCGTATGGTGGTCAAATCATGGCCTCCAAAGATGTTAGCTGTGGGGGAACCACAGGAATAATTTTAATGTGGTGAAATTTGTTTGTTGGCTGTGGAAACCGAACATGGGTTATTAAATCCACAAAAACTATTGTATAATTTGGAATCGTTAATCAAATTCTGCTACAACCTACAGTGTTTTATGCTATTAGGCCAATAAAAAATGTATTTTTACGAGCATTAAGATGTCTGCTTCTATGCTTACCGTTATATGGAAATATAGTACATTTTACACGCAGTTTAATATCTCACGTTTACCATAGGCAACGTGAGATATGAATAATATTGTACTTGTAGAAACAGCATGTGTACAACTGGCATATAATGTCTATTTTTCACTCGTATGAATTGCTTTTACAAAATGAGTACCATTCGAAGGTTTTATAATATATTATTATTTTTTAATTTACATACATACATATCTTCACGCTATATCCCAACAAATGGAGTAACACGAACCCTAAAATCACTCGTAAAATATTCACTCATTCCATTCATCAAATAATCCAAACACACCATCCTCACTTTAACCACATTCATAGTTCACTCCATATAAACTCATTCGTTTATTACACTCGAAATCATTTATCACACAACAAACCTTTTATCACATCATTCCTATTCACTTATCATTCATCTTCTTTCTTCGACGTACATAACATATGCATAAAACATCTCAAATTACTTACGCTTACTCCTAACAACGAATCAAATAACGAGTCTAACAACGAATCTACAAAGATTAGAAAAGATGAAAGCGATAGCCCTGCACTTGTATATGAAAGAAAAGTAAATAGGACTAAAATTTTCCGCAATATTAGATTTGCTATATATGTTAAAGCTCAATCGTGGTACGAATACATTTTGCACCAACAGCGAATATATTTTATCAAAGAATAATGTAGTGAAAATGATAATTTCATTTTATTTAATATTACTTTGGAAAGCAATATATTTATTATTAAGTCTTTGGTATGAATTTCTTGTTCATCACCGTAATTATGAAAATTTTCTGAATTATTAAAAAGTTTTTATTATCCAACAATAATTTAAAAATAATTACGAAACTGAAATTCCTATTTTTTATAACTAGAAGTAAATTAAACATTACCTGTTGTTAGATTTCTCGAGATTGAGATAATAATAAGGAAATACCGTCTGCAGAAATTCATTATGGTAGAATGCAAATTTCTCGTTTATCCTCTTACCTGAAACAAAAGAAAGAGAAATTAATGTCAAGTTAAAGTATAATTATATGACAATTTATATTAAAAATACTTCAACATTCAACAATTCACAAAACGTATTTATTTTCTCAGAAACATTCTTTAATACAAAAGCTGCGCATATTTCTATAAAAATATTCTTTTAACAAACAATTCAACAGGAAACTCATTCAACAAACATTAATTATTTACTTTCCTCAAAAATATGTAAATATATTTTCGCTGAATTCAAGTACTTACATATTCAGCCAACTGTGTTTATTTTAAAATCTTTCATCTTAAAACTGAAAACAGGATTTAAATATCCGGCATCTTAAACACTGCTAATTATTTACAAATTTACATTAATCATATATCTCTCGATGAAATCAGGCAGGCTATATTTTCGTCAACACAAACGCATGCATATTTCATAAAGTTGTCTAATTAAAGCGGAGAGCAAACGGATATGACGCTTGATTTCGGCCGTTTACTGTTTCTTAATAAGCATCATAATTGCATTCTTCCACTTGTGTCAAACGCTACCGGATAGACAAGACTGAACGCTTAATATTCAGTTCATTTTACAGACTCAAAGTCTCATACATATTATGCCATATCAGAAATAATGTCAAGGCTCAAGGATGTCGACCGATAGCGGCATCGGGAGCTACTGTCTGCCTTCTGTGGATAGTTTAATTAATTCTTGTTTCGTAATACGTTGTATTGTTTTATTTTAAACAAAGAATATTGAGAGAAAATACGACAGGTGCTTTTTTCATTAAATTCTTTCATTGCAAATGAATATATTTAAATAACTAATTATTTAGAAATTCTTTATTAAATACAAGTTAGGACATATATTTTAAAGAAATTATTTGAAATATGTATAAAAATGGGGTAGCTAACTCAATGATAACGTGTCGACCTGAGGATGTGAGAATCCGAGTTTGAGTTTTATTATATATACCTGAATCTGATCTTACTAAGTACACTGTTCATAAAACAAAAGACAAAATGTCTATTGCGAAGTGGAATTGAGTCTTAATAAATAAGAAAAATATTTTCCATCACTTGTCTCATAATTCCACAGAGGTTTTACAGCACGTTTGCATCAACTTCTCAGGTCATCAACAAACGGCTGGTCAGTTCAGCTTTAACCATAGACGCGTTTCGTCCTTCCGGACTCATCAGTATGGTGCGATCATTTATCCAACTAGATCAACTAGGAAATAGTGGATTGTGATACCGACTTAGCTGAACTGACTGATGTTAACCTGTTCATATTTTATTACAAAGAAAAAGATAAACAAGCAATGACAAATTTTACACTGGTATGCATAGTCGTTCGCCCAGCGACACGCTGAGGAAGCGCCCATAAGCGATACACTTGGCGAAACGCTGGCGAACCGCTGGCGAACGACTATGAATACTAGTGTTAGTGTCACAATCATATTTATTTCATCTCATTAATTTTATTAGTTAGCTCGTCTTTGCTTATGTCATCCCCTTTTATTAACGCAACTAGGTAATTATGTAATGTTTGATTGAATATTTATTAACCGAATCGTCGGATGGCTTACGTTAGTTACAGTTCATCGTTTGACAAGTAAAGTAGTATTGAGATGGTTAGATATTATGTTAAGTGCCTGATAGAGTTTCGAGGATATTCAGGACAGGTTTAGAGATGAGTCCTCCTTGCGTATGTGAGTTGAGTTGGTTGATGGTATTGTTGAGTTAGCGCAAGTGTGAGCGCATGTTACGGCTGTGGCCGAGTGTGGTTATATGGTGATCCGTGGTTGGCTCCCAACGTACAGCGAGCAGCTTTGGGTTGTAGCGGAACCCTAGTCAGCCCGCCACCGTACAGCTAGCAGCCTTGTGAGCTGTAGTAACCCTAACCCGGTTTACCAACGAGATACGAAAGGTTAGCGAATGTTGTGTGACTTGGCCAAGTATGTGAATGTCATATGACCTGGAGTATTTAATCTGTGGAGTATTTGATCTGTGGAGTATTTGATGTGAATGATTGGAGGTGTGATCTCACTGAGCTTTAATGCTTATTTAGTATATTCTTTCCAGATGCTAAACCGTGAATAGATATCTTAGGGCTGATTTAAGTGAACCAAGTGGCAAATGGAATACAGCTATTTATGTCAAATTCGTAATCATGGATATGGCAAATTCCATGTTTCACGTTAAAATAAACTAACGGAATTCTTATTTTATCTACCTACTTCTTAAATATTTAATTATCTTCAGAGAATTTGTTATTGAGAGTACCGAAATATATATCAAAGAAAATCTTCTATTTATAATGTAATATTGTTTAATTTCTCATTTCCAGATATTACTTCCTGTGTATAAAAGTAGGTAAAAACTGAAGCTAAAATTACATGAAATTGTTTGATTATATACATCTTTAATAAATTAGTACAGCCGCGTTTATTTGTGAATTACAATTAGTATAATTAAAATCACTAATCAATGTTCATGTTGGGAACGGATGGGCTTCATTACGGAAACGGAAATGATTGAACATTAATAGAGATCTTTACTGCTCAGATATCCCTGATTTGACCTTCAGATCTTAAAATATAATCATCCTACGTGGTATGAAGCACAACGCAGCCTACCTGATCGTGATTACAACCCGAAGCATGTAACAACCATTGCACAATTGTCGGTTCATTATTACTACATTCAGCTCCAAATTTGCATAAAATGCAACTTGAATGACTATCTTAACCCTTTTGTCTTTTACTTTAATAATGAATGAATCTTTAAAAGTGCAATTAGAAACTTTCATTCGGAAAGATGATTATGGCGGAAAATTTTCCATTGGGTTTAGACAGTGAAACGAAATGCAATTCAAAGATAAATTTCGCAGAAAGACTACAAATTATAGAGTAGCTTTCCATTTAATTACGGCTCTAAACTCGGACAGTGATTTCATCTAAATTGAGAACTCTATTATTTTATCCTTCTCTTTTTATTCTGTCAATTTAGAAGTTACGTTTCACACAAAAACTGCAGTCTCGCAGTTTACGTCACGAAATTATACCTAAACCTTTCTTAATGCGAATTCGAATTTTAAAAACTTTCAATATTCTGTGAAATACATCTATTTGCGGACGATACATTAATTTTCTACAGTGGAGATGATCATACGGATATCATACAAAAAGTAAACAATGACCTTCATAGTGTTGAGCAGTGGATGAACAATAATAAATTAAAACTAAATTGTGATAAATGTAAATGCATGTTTATGGCAACAGAAAATGCACTCATTAGAATATATAATAATGATAAGAAAGTTCAGATAGGTAATGTCCAGTTACATAGATACTGTACATAGCATAAAATATTTAGGTGTTGTTATTGATAATAAATTTAAGTTTGATGTACATGTATAATACATATGTAAAAAGGTTGCGAAAAACTCAATTTCATGTCACGTTTAAGTAAGAACTTATCAACTTGGACATTGCATTTGATTTATAATTCAATTATTTTACCACATTTCACTTATTGTAATACCATTCTATATCTATATAACCAAAAAGATATCAATAAGCTCCAAGTATTACAGAACAGAGCTATGAGAATTATTTTAAAATGTTCTAAATACAGTAGAGTAAGTGATATGATGAATGTGTTAGGATGGTTGAGTATAAATCAACTGTGTGAGTACTATGCTATGATATTCATATTTAAAATTGTTAATGGGCAGTTACCAGATTACCTTAAAAGTAACTTAAAATATCACAAGGATATGCATATGTACAATACAAGAAATGGTGAATGTTTTTATATAGATCAGAAAAGTAAAAAAAAGACTTTTAACATGATATTTCATAAAGGTTTACAGTGTTACAATAAATTACCTGTTGATATTAAAACATCCCAAACTCTAAAACTTTTTAAAAATATATTAAAATGTTATTATTTAAACAAATAGATTAAGTAATAATACGAATATATAATTATTATTTTTTTTGTATATTTTATATGACTTTTTGTTACATATTTGAGTTTAAATTTTGTTCAATGTTATGTATTAGCCAAGCTAATAAATAAATAAATAAATAAATAAATAAAAAAAATAAATAAAATATAATCGAAAACCAAAAACGTTAATTTATAAACTTATTAAAGCATATGGGGTAGCTAGCTCAGTGGTATCAAGTCGGCCTGTGGATCCTGAGAACCCTGGTTCGATTCCCACAGGCGACAAATAATTTTCACAATTTTAGAAGTACCCCTGTGGCGCCCCCACAACTAACATCTTTGGGAGCCGTGATTTAACGACTGGTAACGCGCAAAATATATCACTTACCGAGATCTGCTTCGGCAGAGTACCACATCCAGTAATGGGTAGAAGGCGTGATGATATATTTACTTTATTAAAGCATAGCAAAATTGACAAATATCAATTTTATAATTGTTTCTTGATATATATTTAGTGAAAATTGGAACAGTTCAAGGGGTTGTGGATAGAAATGAAAGTATCTGTGAACAATATCGATACTTAATATCATAATTGATATCGATACCACATCAAGTATCGGTAAGATGTAACGATCAGAAAAGAAAACCTTTTTATTTTTTCGTAACAATATTCAAACATTTTTTTTTACTCAGAGTGTATATCTAAAAACTGTGAATAAAAATTTCAGATCGGATATTTCATTCGAATTTGGAATCGAAAATTTTATCTGAACTTTGGATAGGATGTTTCATCTGAACTATGGATCGGCTCCGATCAGAATCCGATCCGAAAGTGTTCAATTATATCAGATATTTTTGTCCAATTATAGTAAATGGAGACTACGAGAATTATGTACCAATATTCTGAAATGGGAAAAAGTAGGTGATTCTATTGATACCGGTACCTTGAAAGGAGTATCGATATCGATAAAATATCGAAACAAAGGTATCGATAGGGTTGTAACATCCCTAGCTGTGCACTCTAAGCTAACGTAGCCATAAGTGTCTCCATTTCCCTAATTAATATTCAATTTGGATCTTAACTCAAACTTATGGTGACATTCTTTGACAAATCTATATTTATCGGTTCATAAATCAGTAAATAATAAACAAAATCACATCAATATTTGTCGATAGGTAGAAAATATTTCATAAGAACATAAGTTTCATTATGTTCATCATTTATAGATTTACAATCGATAAAATTTATGGATTTACATACAATTTCATCACTACTTAAATAAAGAAACTAAAATATTTAACTCCCTTCCATAATAAAGAAATAAACAAAGAAAAACGAGTATTTTTATAATTTAAGCATTTACAGTTGCAATTATTTAGTGATATCATTTCTTTCTTTTACTTTTCTACATATGCAATCATTAGTTAACAACAATTTGTTGTATCATTTAGATTGATGAATGATAGATAATATCTCACAGAGGCCATTTAAATAAACACAATTTTAATTAGAAATTAATTATTATTTACATTTAACATTTCTTCAACAAGCAGATATTTCCATGTGGTATACAAATGTATTTAATAGTTACATAGCGGTGTAGATTCTTCATGAAAACACAACCCGGATGCTGTACCACCAGTCACTAATATTTATAAGCCAAAGGTTAAAATTCCCGGGACTGAAGGTTACAACCTGCATAATTCTCATCGCATCGCACAAACAAAAGTAATAACTGTTCGAATTTACACGCATGTGAAAAATTCCCAAGGTTGTTTGTTACCTGATAACTGATCAGACGTTACTTGACTTCGTAAAATCTTACATCGGTATGCAGAATTATAATACTTGAAAACACAAATAGAGGACAAGCCATCGATCGTCGACCCACTGAGGACTATAATATATTTTTAAATAAAATAAATAAATATATCACCACACCTTTTACCCATTACAAGGTGTGGCACTCTGCCATAGCAGATTTCAGTAAGTGATATATTTATACGCGTGAAATGCGGTTACAAGCCGTCAAATCACGGCCCTCAAAGATGTTAGTAGAGGGGAAGTCACAGGAGTAATTTTAATGTGGTGAAAATTATTTGTCGGCTGTGGGAATCGAATCCGGGTTCTCAAATACACAATCCGCGATACTACTGAGTCATCTACTGATTAAAAAAAGATCTGTGCTCAAGTGGCAATATTAGATCCAAAATAAGTTTAATTATATAATATAAATATATATACATATCATCACGCCGGCTACCCAGTACTGGTTGTGGCACTCTGCCGAAGCAGATCTCGGTAAGTGATATATTTTTGCACGAGAAATGCGGTTACTAGGGTTGTTGATTTTCGAATATTCGAGACTTCGAATGTTCGGATTTATTGAACCTTCGAATTTGGATTCGAACTTTCGAATTTTTGAATATTCCGAATTTTCGAATTATTCGAATTGTGAATCTGGTTCCTAACGTGAACACGGCATGTTGTATGAATTATTTTCAGAATAAACTCATTTGCAGAGTTTTGTATTAATTCATAAGTAATTATTATTATTTGCCAAATTAATTCAATTTAGACTTAAAATTTCGCTACATTGTCAAAAACGTTTTAATTAAGACCTTTTTGTATCCTTTTTATTTTCATTTTACAACGTTTTACTAAAAGTCCGTAGCATTTAGATGGGCGGTACGAGAATAGATGTCTTAATTCAGACGCATAAACTTGCATAGTTTTTGCAGGATACTTCGCCGAGTTTATTATTTCATTCGCGAATTAAGCATGTTAGGAGATGACAGATGGCGTTAATTCAGAGATAAAAATTCGAGATATCGAAGCTTCGAAAAATTCGAAAATTCGAAGTTTCGAACTTTTTCTGACGAAGTTCAAAACATTCGAATGTTCTAACGTTCAGAAATTCAAACTTCGGTGGAAATCAACGACCCTAGCGGTTACCAGTCGTCAAATTACGGCCCCCAAAGATGTTAGTCGAGAGGAAGCTACATGAGTAGTATTAATGTAGTGAAAATGTTTGTCGGCAGTGGGAATCGAACCAGGGTTCTTAGAATCCACAGGCCGACACGCTACCACTATGCCACCACCTCCATAAGTTTAATTATAATTGTACTAATGCAGCAATACCGATGAAATTTGTTATGTTTACTAATGTACATACAAAAATGATATTTTTTTATATTTCCAATTTCTCTTTATACTTAAAGTTTATGTTTGACATAAAACAACAAAATGAAATCGAATATTTGATGCATCAAATACACAAAGTTTTATGAATCGAAACGAATTAGTTTTGTTGTGTGTATGTAATATTTCAACAACTATAGTTCCGTTTGGAATTGTTTATAAATAGTTTTTATATGTAGATAATAAAATGATCATTCTTTGCTTTGTGACAGATCACCTTCTCTTGAGAGTACCGAACCGTTGGAAAAACAAAAATTTATGTAGTTCAACTCTGGAAATCTCAACATATTCAGCAATCATGTATTTATTTTCTTAGAGAAAAAATAAAACATGTTGACAGTACATTTTATGTGTATCACGATACGTGTTCCAAATATTTACCAACTACTTTTCTGAACATCCGGAATTCAACAAATATTTTAATCAAAACAAAAATTTCCTTCAAATATTTGGATAAGTATGAGCCAACTTCCTCTCAATTCTTAAAAACCATTCAATCATTGTATTCAGAAAAATACTCCCAAAATATTTCACATACCTATTTGAAAAATTTATCAAGGTCATTGCAAACTAATTGACCAAAAATTCCTCTCTCCTAAAAAACAAAAACGTAAACACAATACGCTACGCAGTTTTTTTAATTCAGAGAATCTCCACCATAACATTAGAAGTACAAATTACGTGGAAACGTGAATTATAATTAATCGATAAACGTGCAAAGTAATTTCGTAATTTACGACATAATTTACGGACATACATCATGTGTAGTGAATACGGCCAGAGAGTCAGGAGTCACATATTCTAGGAACGCCAGACTGTGGCCTAAAGCTATGAATTATGTGGAATGTGCATGTCTTGTGATTGTGCTGTAAATTGCACATACGTGGTAATGTTCCTGCAGACCGCAAGCCAATAGCGAGTTGAATGGAAACCGCAAAGTCGATCATCTGATTGTCATTTACTTTCTCTGTGGTGCTGTGCATTTATAGCATTTGTTACTTGAGAACAATGGAATTGTTTGAATGGTTTTTATGAAAAGTAAGGTGAAAATTCATTAGGTTTGTTCTTGGAATTTGTGTAGGTATGAAAGTTTTTATCAAATTTAATTTCTAGTTATGAAAAAACAATACAATAGCACATATTCTTAGCTTGCAAATGAGGGTTTCTAATCGTTTTTAAAACATTAATGTTGTTCATTAACGCGGCAAGTTTTTAGATAATATATCTATTATAGTTTTTGATATCTTCTGCTTTTCTTTTGCCTTTTTTGAGACGAAACACTGTAACACTAATAAGAAATAACATATTCTTCGACTTCTAAAGATAATGACTAAGAACACATAAGATTTAAAAGAGATAGTTTAATGAGCGGCATTTGTTCAAGATGGCGGTTGAAAGCAATGTTTATATACCATTTTATATCGTCATAGCGATTACTATCCCAAATAGTAAGTTTTAACCCTTGCACGTTACAAACAGTTCAATATACGTAAGGTTTTCACAGTAATGTTGTAGTCTTCATAACATTTCGTAAGTTGAAGCTCTGACATAAAAATGTCCTGGTTGCCAGAATTTGGTATTTCGGCTTTTTCTAGAGCCGCAGTGATGATTCTCACCATACGGCTTTTGAAAAATTATATCTTATATAAATTTTCGTCAGAAATACGGAAGTTATACAGAGTGAATCATAACGAACAAGATCAAAAGTGTATTTAGGGGGCCCAAAATCATGTCTTTTCATAATAAACTTTTGACATAAACTTAATAACAAAAAGTTTCAGCAGTATAAAGTTCTATTAAATTAACGCCCACTTATTGTGTACCGCTGAAATTAATAGGGTAAAAATTAGTAATATTATTATTTTCTCATGTCCATAGAAATATACCGGGTGGTGAATTGATTTATGCAATATAGGAAATACAATGTACATTTTTTCATATACCTATATATCGTTCCCTATTGATTTTACAGCAAAATAATTCAAATAAATCTTGTAGATAATTGAATTCTGCATCCATTAATCATATTTTATTTTATACCTTTTTTAACAAGTAAAATCAAGTTTAAAATTTTATAAAAGTGCTCATTTGTAGTAATAGCCATGAAATTTAAACAAAATTACAAACAAATGCAAAACAATTTTCAACAGTTTGACAGTTCGCGCAAACGTTATTACTATTATTCTTGATTATTACATAGTTTTCGGAAGTATTTCTTAATAAAACAACACTATATAATAATGGAAATAATAATGCTTGCGCAAACTGTCAACTGCATTTTATTTCAATTTCATGGCTATCACAACAAATAAGTACTTTTATAAAATGTTACATGTTACACAAGGTGTAAAATAAAATATGATTAGTGACTTAGACGCAGAATTCAATTATCTCTAAGAAATATTTGAAGTATTTTGCTCTAAAATCAGTAGGAAATTTCACATTGTATTTACTATATTGAATAAATCATTTCACTACCCGGTATAATTTAATAATTTGCTGTTACTATAATTTTAAATTATGCAACCAACAAAATATGTTCCACAATGTTCACGTGTATTTTTGTGACTCAGAATAAATTTATTGTTTATCACATACTTGTGTATACAGTGTGACCATCCAAAACCCGAACATAGGCTTATAACATGTGATCTCAGTTTTTTGGTGCGAATTGCTTCCCAATTAATTTTATAGGAAAATACTTTAAAGAAAAGTTGTAGAGAATAAAATTATGGATTTTTCGATATAAAATACAATTCATTTGTGTATTTCATCACAGCACAAAAATTAATTAAATATTTGTAATATTCCTAAAAATATAGGCTTCCGTGAAAAAATTAAAACAATTGTGTACTGCCAAAAATATTGACGTTTATATAATACAAATACTGGGATAATTTTTCTGTAACTTTCACCGCTATAGATTAATTTTATTATCTGCAGCTTTTTTTCGTGTGAAAAATCGTCCATTTTTTAGGTGTTTTTCCTTCTTTGTCCATGGTTCAATATTAACGTCAATATTTTGATATTAGACAATTGTTTCAATTTTTTCATGGACGTCTTTATTTTTACTAATAACACAAATCTTTAATCAATTTTTGCGCTCTGATGAAATACACAAATGCAATGTGTTTTATATAAAAAAATCCGTAATTTTTTTCTCTACAACTTTTATTTCAAGTATTTTCTTATAAAATTAATTGGGAAGCAATGCGCACCAAAAAACTGATATTACATGTTATAAGCCTATATTCGTGTTTTGGATGGACACACTGTATATCTTTGATTATTTATTAGCTATATATTTATCTTTAACTTAATTAAAATTTCTCGACAGTGGAACAAAACCAGTTATTTCTTGAAGTTTTACATTTTATTATAAAAAAGATGTAAAATTTAAAAAGCAGATAAGTAAAAATTACCTACATATTTTGCGAACCGCGTTGTACTTGATAGGATAATGTCCCATGGTTGAAGTGAATTTAACAACCCTAAACCATGTCTTATCGGGATTACAGCTAAACATGTAATTGTCTGATCTCCTATTGTAGCAAACGACAACACAGTACCACGACAATAAACACCGGTTATCTTAGAAAAGTATAAACACTGCTAGAACAGATAAACGAACATATGTAGTTTAGATTTAAATTTTCCAATAACGATCCCGCGTTCAGATTTTCTATTATTTCGCACAAGTCCTGAAAAGTTTCCATCAAACCACGCTTTATTGGGGATTTTAAAGCTGTATTTATAATGAAGTAACGTAAGAGGTAAAGTAAAATAAAGCAAAGTAAAAAGTAACACAATTAAATGACTGATTTATATTGAGAAGCAGAACATAATAATGTTAGCAAATCAGAGGTTTGTCGCAATTTCTTTCCTTTTTTTAATAATTTTCCAACGACGTTGGACATATTCAACTAAAAAATAAATACAAACTAAAATTTATTAATATAATAATATAACCTCAAAAACTTGCCATTTGTATTCAGAAAATTTCCTAATTCTTCCTACAATTGCTGTTTTTCTTAAAAAAAATGGATGACTTCGTCATACAGAATTTTATTGGTCTCCAAAAGTTGTATTACTTCTCTGTCGATTTTTGAAAAATTTAGATCAATCAAAATGTTTGACAGTGACAGCTGATATTTCACGGTCGGTAATAGAGATTACAATGCGAAGTTTAAAACTCTGACTTCTGATTGGCCAGCGGTAAGAAATGTTAGGTAAAGTAACGTAGAAAGATGAAAGTTGACCATCTCTTGCATTGCTTATTTTACTTTACTGATTGCTTTACTTCAATATAAATAGTTCTAATTAAATCACAAGTTTGAACTTGTTGCCTTACCTACTACTACTTTTGCGTTACTTCATTAAAAATCCAGCTTAAGTTTTTTCAACAATTCCGCTTTAGGACTGTAACTAGTAAGCAATTCCCTTTTAAAAATGGAATCCGAAGATTATCAAATGTAAAAATTCATCAACATGAATCTCTATCTTATTATTAGTCTTAAAACTATTTGGCAGCTAAATTGAATAAATAAATAAATATAAACTATCCTCAGTCCGGCCCTGTATGCCTCACCTTCCTACTCAAAAGATCCGGTGTTGCGATACTGACTGTGGTCATCTTTACACCCCGGCAATTTCCGTTTCATTCAGTGTTTGTCTGTTTACTCTGAAGCGACTTGTTCTACGTGTGGGCGTGTTTGTAGTTCTCTATGTGAATGTGTATGTGTGTGTGTTCTATGCGTCACTTTATAGTCTCATGTCTCCGGCTCCGATGTCAGCGTCAGTAAAAATGACGTGTAAAGTGTAATAGTGCAGTGGCTTCTGGGAGTTCCTGGAAAGTATCGCGCGATTTCTGTTACTGTTGGTGAATTTGTTTATTTCTATTGTGTGGAAGGTTCTTGGTAGCAATGTGTATGTGTGTGTGAGTAATTGTGTATTGATGACCTTGCTGTGAATAAATTGCATTGCTGGAAATTCAAGACCGCTTAAGGGGCGAATTCTCAAAGGATGCATAAACGTTGATGACAACATACTTAATTAGGATATAGTGCTTTGCTAATATAGATGCAATAATATATTGAGCGATTAGTATACATTCATTTTAAATTAGTAATGTACTTAATTTTGCTACTATACTTATATCAATCTGCTGTGTATCGTATAAAGACGAATTTTTACTCCGATATGTAACAATAGATAGCCGATTGGCAAAATATTGCACTATAGTAATTAGAGATGAATGCGAGACGCATAATTTGATAGTTAAAGCCGTGTTCCATCCTCAACGTGAACAAGTTAATAAAATCGGGGCTTAAATGATCGTGAGCAGAAACATTATATTATATTACATAACAAACATCGAAAGTGTAAGATAACGTGCGAGTGTACAAATTGAAAAACGAGGCGCCTAGCGCCGAGTGATTTAAGTACACGAGCACAGTTATCACACATTCGAGCAAGTTATGTACTCTATTTTTCAGACGACCACAAAATATTTCTAAAAAAAGTCTACAAGAGCAATGTTGTTGTATTTTGACAGCTGATGCGTTTTTGTAGGTAAGCGATGACATTTGACGTTTGAGGTTAGGTATTGTGATACCAACTGTACTAACCATAATGTCAAAATATTAAATAATGTAAAAATATTAGTAAATAAGTAATTATTTATTTTTAAAAATAAGATTTATTTGTGCAAATGTGTTGAAAAATCTGTTAAAACTTCGATTTAAATAATAATACAAATTCTTTTCATTTATTTTATTATTTTCTTTCATTGTAGCGCCATCTGTTGTCAATCAGTGGAACTTCACCTGATATGTTAGAAGTGTACGTTATACTAACAAACGAGGTGTATGTTATGTTCAACTTTCCGTAGTAGTTTATGATGTTGTTATAGTTACTTTCATAAGTGGTCGTCTGAAAAATAATTTAAATACATACACAATAGTATATTATGTACCATGAACTATAAGTGACAGTTTTTATGTCAAGAATATAATTTGGATAACATTCACGACCTAAAAATCACTTACAGTTCGAGGTTAGTAAGCTATTTTTTTCCAATACCTGCACAAATAGAAGGAAAAGAAAAATAGTTTTCAAAATTAACAGCTGTCAACTTATTATAATAGACAGGACTTTGTTCTATAATATTTACTTACTGTCTACGGTAGATGGTAAGTAAATATTATAGTTCTGATGTAACCATGGAAACCAACTGTGCAAAAAAAGTTCTACTTACTTTGTTTAAACTTTGTCATTAATGGATAACTTACAGTACAGGTATTGTAAAAAAAGGTTTTTTTATCGATTGATAGGAAAAATAGGTGCAAATTATAAAATTAAAATTAATTTTAAAGTATTGCAAAAGTAATGCAGAAAAAATTCGACGTATTTTATTAAATTGCAAGACTGAGCATGTTTCGCAGCGCAGATTCTTAATTAAGGCATATGCAAAGGGATAAATCGACAAAGAACGAAAAATTATCATTATTTGCAATATGGTAACCAAAACGTGATTTTACGTGATCCATTCTTCGTGAATGGGTGTGTACGTAAAAAAATCAGAAATTTTTCGTTCGTGAATCTTTACGCCCTCTACCCATTACTGGGTTGGCACACTGCCGTACCAGATCTCGGTAAGTGATATATTTTGAGCGTGAAGTACAGTTACCAGCTGGCAAATCACGGTCCATAAAGATAATAGTGGAGGAAGAGCCACAGGGGTAGTTTTAATATGGTGAAAATTGTTTGTCGGCTGTGGAAATCGAAACCGTGTTCACAAATCCACAGGCCGACTCGATAGTACTAACCTTCATACCCCATAAAGTTGAAATAATAGTGCCACATTCAAATGGGTGAAAAAAAACTAATCTGTGTTAGTAATGCTAAAAACTACATACATACATACATATTTTCACGCTATATCCCAACAAATGGGGTAGCACGAACCCTAAAACCACTCATAAAACATTCACTCATCACACTCATCAAACAATCAGCCCTCATCAAACATTATCATCCAAACAAACCACCCTTACTTCAACCACATTCATAGATCACTCGATATAAACTCATTCTTTTATTACACTCGAAATCTTTATCACACAAAAAACCTTCAATCACATCATTCCTATTCACTTATCATTCATTTTCTTTCTTTAACGTACTAAGTCAGTAATAATCTATGAAATACTAAATTAAAATATGCATAAAAAATAAATGTGATCGTGGCAAACCAAAAATAAAGCATAATTATGTAAGAAAAATATCTATCAGGATATAACATTTTTGAGTGAATAATGGCGCCATTAGAGAGGAAGAGACATTTTGTTCTGATCCTAAGGGCTTAGATTTTATCCTACATCCCACAAACCCTTTACTGCAGGACAATCCTCTTTTTGGCTTATCCTAAAATGTAAAAATATATCACTGGATGTTATAACCCTGTTCCATCATGACCTGGAACACGTAAAAGGTTTTCTGAAAAACAGTGAATTCGTTCTGTTCGGATTCGTGTTACCTTGTTAAAATAATGAAATAAATATGATATATATATATATATATATATATATATATATATATATATATATAATATGTAAAATTTAAAATAGTGTATACTGGTAATATTATTTAATTACAATAACCTTTGTTGAAAATAGGAACGTACACCAGAAAATATGGATATATTATTGGCGATAGAATCCGAAGATCTCAAATTAGAATCCAACTCAAGCTATAAATATATGAACTACCACACTGCGGCTCGGTGAGTTCGAATCCTGTAATTGGGATTAAGTTCCAATTGTGCAGAGTAGCACAGATATATAAATAAATGTATTATACGTATACCAGTTCTGCTAGTATAATAATGTCAAAATACATACAGGGTGTAACATAAGTAAGAAATATTAATAGTATAAATAAATAATAAATAAATATATCTTTACGCCTTTTACCCATTACTAGGTGTGGCACTCTGCCGAAGCAGATCTTTGTAAGTAATATATTTAAGCGCGTGAAGTGCGGTTAACAGCCGTCAAATCACGGCCCCCAAAGATGTCATTGGAGGGGAAGCCACAAAGGTAATTTTAAATTGGTGAAAATGTTTTGTCGGCTGTGGGGATCGAACCAGGGTTCTTAGGATGCACAGGCCAACTTGATACCACTGATCCATTACCCCATATATTAATAATTAATAGTATCTTCTGGAATAATCATTTAATTTACATAATTCAAAAAATAATAATAATTCGAGAGTTTATAATTGCGGATATTTTGGCAATATGAAATATTTTTATCGAAAGTTAGTTGTTCACAGTGAAGTAATCAAAAAGTAATAATACTTTATTTGAAAAAAAGTAAGAAAAATCGTGTGGCATAAATGCAAGTTTACTGATTTTTACCTGAAATGGATTTTAGTGCCATAGATGTACTAGTGATAAAATAAACAAAAACTGTAAAGACGCCGAGAATGACAGTTGTCTCTATGGTAAAATTCTACTTATTCAACACGACTTTTCTCAATTTTCTTCAAATGAAGTATTATTTTTTCGATATGTATGTATAGAGAAAAATTACTCTTTCGAACATTAAAAATAAAATGTTACAAGAAATTGTAGTCCAATTCATGTCTTCAACACGATTTTTCTCAATTTTTTTTGCAAATAAAGTATTAATATTTTTTTATATGTTTATACAGAGAAAAATTAATCTTTCGAATGGGATCAAAAAAGTTATAGGATGCTATTTAAAAAAATGCCGCCCCCCTTACTGTGAAAAAATGATTATCAATAAAAAAAATTATCTGATATTGCCCAAATATCCGCAATCATATATTAAATAATTATTTCAGGAGCTAATATCAAAATATTCCTTACTTATATTACCGCTGTATATTAAATTGCGCTGCGACCTTTTTTAAATAAAAAATATAAAATGAAAAAGTTAAATGGTATGAAGTCGGCCTGTGGATCCTGACAACCCTGGTTCGATTCCCACAGGCGACAAACAATTTTCATAATTTCAAAAACTACCCCTGTGGCTCCTCCTCCACTAACATCTTTGAGGGCCGTGATTTGATGACTGGTAACCGCACTTCACGCGCAAAATATATCACTTACTGAGATCTGCTTCGACAGAGTGCCACACCCAGTAATGGGTAGAAGGCGTGATGATATATTTATTTTTATTTAAAATTTTACGAAGGTTTAACAAACATTCACGAGTTTCAGTTGTCGAAATTAAATTACATAAAATCTGTGAATTTGTGAGAATTTTCTTGATTTAACAACTATAAAAAAATACTTAATATTAAACGGAAATTTTCCTATGGAATTATGAAAAATCTTGTTATTTGTTGAACATATTCGTATTTCCGATATAAATCGCATAAAATAATCTCGTTTTATAGCTATGTTATCTTTTTCAAATACAAACATATTAGGTAATTTCCTTTTTTCTACTATAAACTATTAACTACCATAAACAACTTAATATTTAATAACTTATCAGACTTATTATGCTTATCTAATCGTTTTTTGTTTAAATATCCTGTATACATTTAAACAGGATATTTAAAAATAAAATATAAACATGCTCCCACACTAACAACACAAAGAAATTTTTCTTCAAATTAATTTGGTTTTCATAGAAATTATATTAATTACCTATATCCAAATATCATTAATCTAACTTGTATGATAAATAAATTCTTGTATATAATAACAATTGATAAACAAAAATAGGATGTTGTTCATTCAAAAGGATGTAACGACTTTCAAAACAAAAATTTAATTTACAGGTAAACAATAGCGTAATGAATTTTTATGTTCGTAGCTTATCATTATCGAAAGGAATACTAGGTAATATAATTTTCAGAATAAGAATTTAATAAAAAATATATATGTTGTTATCTTTCTTTCATAAAAAAAAAATTAAGAAGAAATTTATGAAGTACTGTTGTCTACTTCTGCTATCTCAAAAAAAGTGTAACGTGAGTATTTATTCTACCCAAGGACGTTGAAAGGAGGGGATATGGCATTACGATACTGTAGCATTGCTTGAAGTGAGGCTTGGGCAAGGGAAAGAGACAACAATAATTTTTCTGCACCGTGCTTAGCCAAATCTCTTCTTCTTCCAAATATTTTGAATTTTTGTGTAAGAAAAGTGGCGTTTAGACGTTGTCAGGGGGCGTTGTTGTATGTGAATATAACCACGAGGTGTTCATTTGTGTTTCAATCGTTGCGCTGTGTGGAATTGGACATATTTTTTGTAGATAAGATGGTAACTAAGTGTTTAGTTTGTACTCTTATGTTTGTTGAAGTAATTGTAGTTTTGATTTGTTTAAAAACATAAATTTGATATATATTCTCAAACTTCCTTTTCATATTAACTGGTTTTATATTTATTATTAATAGTAAATATTGTTCAACAATTACAAATATTTATTTTAATCGGTAGATCACACTAATAAACGTTGATAATTTCAGTTTCCTTGTAAAAATTTAGGAAGAATGATTCTGTTCTGTCCTGTTTAAATTTCAAATCTCTTTATGACACATGCGCAATAGCAGGGGCTGAGCACGGTACAGGAAATAATACTTCTGTCTCTGTCAATCTGCTGAGCCTCACAGTCTTGACTTTAATGCCATATCCCCTCCTTTCAACGTCCTTGATTCTTCCTATGAATTGATAATAGGTTTGTTCGTAAGTCAGTACGCATGCGCATTTCAGTGTTTGAAACTGGCGCGGCTTCAGATAACTACATAACTAATTAATTCACATTTCAATTGAACGTTATAAACAAAATGTTACAGGCAATTGTAGGTCAACGAATAAAAGCGAGGTAAAACTTGCATTTTTTAATTAACAAACAAGATGTCATGCGTTCAAATCTCGCTGCCTTCACTCACATAAAAATAAAAATACGATTATATCTGAGTGGTCCGGATGCCAATATAAATTGAAGCCCCCCCCCCTGTAATTGGGATTGAGAATAAGTTCCAGTTGTGTAGAGAAACAAATAAAATTATTTTTGCCTATTGGCATTAAAACTGGGATTTTGTTGACAACTGATGGGCAGTAAATTTGTTTCTATGGAAAAACAACAAATTTAAAATTTATGATTTAATTTAAGAAATATAATTACAACTAGATACCGCTTCATTAATCTCGGATGAAATTAACATTCCTTCGACACTTTCCATTGTATATTGTAAATTTAATTAATGTATAGTGATTGACAACATTCACAAAAAGCAGAATGACATTTATGAAGTTATAAACGTCCAATTTGTTTTTATATAGTCACTGTTTGACAAATAAATAATAAGTTGACTCGTACAATGATGCCGATAAATTTAAAAATATTGAAAATAATCATAAAATTAATATTAATTTTAAATGGTCGACAAAAAAAATTATCAGCCCAATTCTCAAAAGAGTTTTAACTAAAATATAGCTAATCCTGCATTTTGGATTTGTCAAATTAAGCTAAATCATATTCCCAAAAAAAGCTTAAATAAAATTTAACATAACTTTCTTTCCATTTAGTTTCCGGAAAGTGATTTTTTTAGATAACATAAGATTAGCTAATAACAAAATTCAGGATTAGCTAAATTTTTTTCGAAAATTAGTCTGTATGTGTTTAACATGATTAGGGTCATTGATTTCCACTGAAGTTTGAATTTCTGAACGTTCGAACATTCGAATGTTTTGAACTTCGTCAAAAAAACTTCGAAGCTTCGAATATTCGAATTTTTTGAAGCTTCGAATTTACGAATTTTCGAATTTTTGGAAGCTTCGAATTCTCGAATTTTTTGCCACTGAATTGACGCCATCTGTCATCTCCAAACACCCTCATGCATAATTCGCGAAAAGTCGGCTACAAATTATATAATAAACTCGGCGAAGTATCCTGCAAATACTCTGCAAGTTTAGGCGTCTTAATTAAGACATCTACTCTCTTACCGCTCGTCTAAATGCTATGGACTTTTAGTAAAACGTTTTAAAATGACAATAAAAAGGATACAAAAACGTCTTAATTAAAACTTTTTTGACAGTGTAACGAAATTTTAAGTCTAAATTGAATTAATTTGGCAAATAATAATAATTAATAATAATTACTTACGAATTAATACAAAACTCTGCAAATGAGTGTTCACGTTAGGATCCAGATTCACAATTCGAATAATTCGAAAATTCGTAAATTCGGAATATTCCAAAATTCGAATATTTAGAATATTCAAAAATTCGAAAGTTTGAATCTAAATTTGAAGGTTCAATAAATCTGAACAATCGAAGTCTCGAATATTCGAAAAATCAACAACCCTAAACATGATAAAAAAGCAGATTTACTGTCTTGGCTAGATTCATATCCTCGGCTATGAAAGTCTAGCCGCGGCATTAATCTGCTACTTTTTTGCTTAGTTAAACAAATATCTATTGTCGTATTAATTTCTAAAAGATAATATTTTTGAATATAATAATTATGTTATTAGATGCATGATTTTGTAGTTTCAAATTATACTTTCAACATCTGTTAATATAAAAAGTACTTCAATAGTGAGGTTTAAGTAGATATGTACCTTAAAAAAAGTAAACTGGATAAAAGATTGTTTCTTTTTTTTGCTAAAAGGTCAAATAACCGGGCTTTGAGTTTAAAATAAAAATAGTGAAACAGATTACAAGAAAAACATCGCAGGTAAAAATTCAACGCACACAATATAAACAGGATTTCAACGAAATCCTCCTTACAATTACAAGAACTGATGATTATTTACATTACAGACGTATTTTACATCGCCGTTTGAATTTTCCTTCCGGTGCAGAAATACTTTCCAGCCAACAAAAAAAAGCATCAAGTTGTCCTGAATCACCCCAGTTCCTAGCATTTGACGCAGTTTGGTTCCAACAGTTGCTGATGTTATCGCGTTTATATCTACACAATTCAAAACAAAAACGTTTTATAATAGAAGCGCTCGTTGCAATAACTTACTTCAATTATACACAGACTTTGAGTTTCTCGAAATGGAGCAATAAACTGAATTGACGTTTTGTTTATATTCTTTCACAGAGTTTTAATATGATGAGTTAAAATCAAATGCAATCAAAATAAATATTATATGACGTTATTTCCGATTTCCTTATTTCTGTAAGTATTACATCATTGTATTTCTTTACACATATGGCAAAATTTATCTCATATAATAACTCAATGGGAGTATTCTGTAACGGACCGTTATTTTTTGACGACCGTTAAAATATTTAACCAATGAAAATATGTTAAAATTATAATTTTATTTTTATATCCGGCAGATCGTCCTTTGTCATTGGATTACTATTTTAACAACAGGTCAAAATTATCTTTTAGTTACAGAATACGCCCAGATACCAGCAATATTTGAAGTGATAATGAATTGTTTACACTAATTATTTATAATTTGTTTATACTTCAAAATCACAACAACCACAAAATCATTGTGAAACACAAATGGATTAAGCTTGCACGTTACAATAAGGATAATAATATACTTTGACATGACTTTGAAAGGGATCTTTTGATATTCTGCAAACACTATTAACTAACAACTTTTATAAAATCAATTATACTTAACTCAAGTAAGTAAAAATACGTATAATAGAGTTCATGGTTTTTCTATAAATAACATTAATTCTTTTAGAATTATCTTATTCTGGCAAATAAATAACTTCTTCAACTTCTTTTACTCATAGCCATCTCTTCATTTTATCATAACTTCTTTCTTCCTTCAGGTTGTCTACCATATTCCTCCTTCTTCAGCCTCTTAAATCTTCTCCTTCTACTGTCACTTCTATTACGCCCTTCATTACAGTATCCCTTTTTTAACGCATGGCCCAATCACATTCTCTTCCTTTTCAAAATAGTCTCATACAGTGTCCTTTTGTTTTCTACTCTTTCCAACACTTGTTCGTTGCTAACTCTCTTAGATCACCAGGCATTCTCCTTAGCTACATTTCCTAGGCAGCAATACTTTATCTATCTTTTAAAAAAAAAAAACTATCCATGTCTCACACCAATACAACATAATACTCCATACAAAACATTTCGCGATTCTTTTCCGTAGTTCCAGTTTAAAACTCGTATGAAATCTTGCCATAACCTAACATATTTGTTATCAACAAAAGTTGAAGAGAAGGGAGAAGAAAAAATGTGTAAAGTGAAGTAGGTCTTTTTCTTAATATATAAACGTAAAAGTCAAATGAAAGAATTTTTTAACCATACGTATAAATCTAGTCTTTGATTGTTTATTATTTGATTGTACTTTGTTTGTACTTTAAATATACCAAAATCATAGCAATTTCAGCAGAAACTCAATGGAAAGTTGCGTCACAAGCCAAATCTTACGGACTTATAATTAAAAAAATATTTCATCACGCCTTCTACCCATTACTGGGTGTGGCACTCTACCGAAGCAGATCTCGGTAAATGATATATTTATACGTGTGAAGTGCGGTTACCAGTCGTCAAATCACGGCCCCCAAAGATATTAGTGGAGGAGGAGCCACAGGGGCAGTTTTTGAAATTATGAAAATTGTTTGTCGCCTGTGGGAATCGAACCAAGGTTCTCAGGATCCACAGGCCGACTTCATATCACAGACCTAGCCACCCTATAAAAATATTTAATTTTCCTTATTTTATTTTATACATTGTTTGTCTATTTACTTGAACATTTGACTACGCTTTCAATCCCAATGTATTATTTTAATATTTTTATATAATTGACATTCATTTTGCAACATTTTAATGTATTCTAAGATAATCATACGTGCGAAACACAACATAGATGAGTAAACAAAAGAAACTTAACTTGCTATACAAATTACAAATTTCAGTAGTTACGTATTAAGGTCAAGATAAAGTCAAAAATGTTTTAGGATTCCATGCAAACGTGTTTACAAAGAAATAAATAATTAATTCCGTAACCTCTTGTAACATATGCGAATAGTAAATAGCATTTCTTTTGTAATCGTATTTCTCTTTGATAATTGAGAATGGATGTGGAACAGCATACACAATTCATAAAACAAACGAAACATTAGAAATGTATTTATTTTCCTTTTAATATTAACGAAGTATTTCTTTGCGGTTTTCCTATACACTAGTTAATAGAAAAAACTTGTACACGTGTTACATTAAAAAAATATTTGTGTTTGTAGTCGTTCATAATACAGATTTTGCGTCGCAAATTAATTCATTTTATTCAAAGTTCGCGTGTATGTGTACTATAAATATTTTAAAATTTTGTTTACTCCAAAAAATATATTCAATGTAAACAAACCATACATCATTTGTTCAAATTCAACGATTTATTTTAAAATAAAACGCATATTTTAAAAAATTTGTAAAGATTTTCTTACTCATTACAATGTATTTTCCGCTGTCAACTGTTTATTTAAAAGAAAACTGTTTTAAAGAAAACTTAATTCATTGTATTTTACAAGATGTTTCTAGTACACGCTCACTATTACTAACATTTTTATTAAAAGAGATAGAAGGCGATTAAAAAGAGGCAAATTTGTGTCATTCTTTAACAGTTTTATGGGCAATTGCACCATAAAAATTATTTTTTTAACTTGGTTTGAATAAATAACAGCAATCTGAAGTTACATGTTATTGGGAATTATTTACATTGCTGTCAAAGATTCGATTTGCCTTATTTATTAAGTTTAAAAATTTACAGAAGTTCAACCTATGCAAACCTGAGTTCGAATCCCACACAAGCTAAAAAAAATCATTTATGGACCATCACACTCTGAACCCTGTACTGTCATTGGGATTAAATTTCTGCAATAGTTAGCACAAGCAAATAAAGAAAAAGCATAAATTTAAAAATAGTCGAATATGAGACTTTTAAATATCGTACAAAAACAAAAGTTACTAATAATTAAATAAAAATAAATAAATATAAATAAATATTTCATCACGCCTTTTACTCATTACTGGGTGTGGCACTCTGCCGAAGCAGATCTCGGTGAGTGATATATTTATACGCGTGAAGTGCGGTTACCAGCCGTCAAATCACGGCCCCCAAAGATGTTAGTGGTGGGGAGGGGCTAACCATAGAGGTAATTATAAAAAAGGTGAAAATGATTTGTCGGTTGTGAGGATCGAACCAGGGTTCTTTGGATCCACAGGCCGACATGATACCACTGAACCATTACCCCATAAAAAGTTACTAATATAAAAAAAAATAAATATATCATCACGCCTTTTACCCATTACAGGGTGTGGCACTCTGCCGAAGCAGATCTCGGTAAGTGATATATTTTTGTGCGTGAAGTGCGGTTACCAGTCGTCAAATCACGCCCCCCCCAAAGATGTTAGTGGAGGGGGAGCCACAGGAGTAGTATTAATGTGGTGAAAATGTTTGTCGGCAGTGCGAATCGAACCAGGGTTCTCAGAATCCACAGGCCGACACGATAACCACTGTGCCACCTACTAATAAACGAGATAATTGATTTTTTAACAATTACATTCAAATAAACTTGAGTTATCGTCAAATTATAGAGAAAAAAAATTGGACATTTGTATTTTAACGTTACAGTGATATCCGATTTAAATTAAATAGGTAGAACATTTGATCGAAGTTCTAAAAGTCTCAGGTTCAAATCTCGAGGATAATATTAACAAAGTAATCAATTGGTATTTAAATAAATTTTACTTTTATGAATAACTCTGCTATTTGATGTTCAATTGTTTTACAATTTTCACATTTACAAGGGTTGAAAAATTAGACAAATATGTCTATTTAACCGAATTCGAAACTATAGTTTTCGACACTTTAATGATGAGCAATAAAAAGGAAGTATCGTGCTTATATATTTATTTTGTACAGTTTCAACATCACAATAATTATCTAAATTAGTTCATAAACGGAAAAATTAATTATGATATAATAATTAGTAATGTCATTACTTCATTGAATTTAATTAACACAAATTAATGATTCGTTTGTTAAAAGTGGCGGAATGAAGTGTTCGAATTACGCATATGTCATTAAAGCCGTCCAGTGTCAGTTCCGGTGTATGACATATAGTTCTGCGTCATGGCATCATTGCAATGATATTTAATGTGAAAATCTGTAAATGTGAATGCTGATCCATAAATAGAAATGCCAATCTACTAACCAATCTATTGGAACTCCTGTTTTGTATGTAAATTATAACTGACACCTTGAATCGAGAAATATTTATCAGTTCTCCGATGATGTTTCACAGAAATCAAACAATAGTGATTAAAAGTATCACGTGATTAATAACTGTCTGTTAATAAAAATGATATTGTATTTCTATCGATGTTTATAAATAGAAATGATTTATTAAATCAACCAAATTTTACTCAAATAATAGAATAGAATAAAATTATCATTAATATATGTAAGAAAACGCACATTTAATCCTTTGTAACATATAATCCGTTCCAATTTCTTTGATGTTATCAATATATAAATAAATTCTTATGGGACATTTTAATGGAAATACATTTTTCAACCCTCGATCGTTATTTTTTTTAATTACAATTCGTCTGTATATGACACATACTATGTTTGAGTGATTGGTGTGATTTGTAAAGATATAAGAAAATAATTTGCATTGGTAGACCTATCCACAAACCTTATTTAATACAGATTACTTCATTTTACTGCCAAAAATTTGAAAAATTTATTAAAATAATTCGAAAAAATACTTAATATTTTCTAATATTTATGAGAAAACGACAGATCGATTTCCAATGAAATAGTTATCCCAAAAATCATAGTTCGTAAGCGATTTTCTCCAAATAACCAAATATTTTAATTCCTTTTAATTTATTGCATTCAAATAAAGTAGACTGTAGTAAATTATTATTAATAATTAGTTAATTACCTATCTATAATTAATTTTATTATTTTTATAAGTTTAGATAGCTTAGTAGTATTGGGATTCTTAATTTTTCGTTAAAAACAAGGCTTTGCATAGCTATATATCCATTACTAAACGATAAAAAATTTTCTCCTTCTGATACAATATACATGGATAGTTCTAGAACATCATACTAGTTTGTTAAATGAAACTGCAAAATTTTAGAGGTACACAAACCAAATATGTGTGATGATCGCCATAAGCCCCGTGTATAAGAACTCAACTTTACAAGCGAATATATTTGTTCACAGACGATGAATGTATTTCATATTTTAACAGGATGCGTATGACTATCCAATGTTTACGTGCGCCAAATTTCATTCAGAACTGCAAAAATATTTTTCACGCTAGTACTACCTTAATAGTTCTAAAACAACCTATCCACGAAACATGATCAGCAATAAGTGCATAACACTAAATCTAAATGCAGCTTCTACCCCAAATTGGCCAACCTAATTTCCTCGCATCCAAACGGTCCCGTATTGAGTTAGGGACATTAATTGCATTGGATACACGGTACACAGAAATAGTGCGCCTGTGGACACGATGACAGCCTGCAGGTTTACTTAGTGCAATCAGAGCGATGCAGTGCCATTAGCAGCTCGATGTTTGCTCAATTTAATATCACCTCGTAATGATAAAACAAATACGCAACTGACTAAAATAAAACAATTACGTCGATGTGATACATGTTTGTGTTGACGTGCTGACACAGTTTGCTTTATTTCAAAAAAATATATTTACAACTGATAATACATATTATTCAAAAACTATTTTTATTTAAACTTATGTACTAACTATTCATTTATGGCCAGTATTACCGTCAAAATAATTATTTATGCATCAAGGGTGAAAACAGGCGTTTAATATTTTACTGTTGACGATACCAGTTCCCATTAGAGCAACAATTAAAACAATGTTGTTTGTGAAACAATAACAAAATATACATACAAAACTCCTTTTGATCTTCCTAATTTGAATTAGATATTTTAATATAAAGTAATAATGTTTACTTATTTATTTGTGTTACGCTATAAAAAAAGGAAGTTAGTCCCAAGGGACTATCCGCGCCGCAGTGTGTAGCAGTTCATTTTAGCTTGAGTGAGATTCGAACTTGGAATCTTTGGATTCGAATTCCGTAAAGCTACCCACACCACCGTACTGCCAGCTATAGGTAACAAATAAATTTATTTCCATATCTATATGTTTTCAGAAACTAAATGTGCTTAATTTCGTATTTCTTAATTTAAATTAACTCATTTGACGACTGGTAACCGCACTTCACGCGCAAAATATATCACTTACCGAGATCTGCTTCAGCAGAGTGCCACACCCAGTAATGGGTAGAAGGCGTGATGATATATTTTTTATTTATTTATATTAAGCAACTATCAAAAAAGGTAACAATTCTCTTTTTTGTATAATGCTACGTTTATTTTACGTAGTTATTCCGTTATTAGCGACGACGTTTTTTTTTTTGCCCGCTGGCTATTCTAAATCCTATATCTGTTAAACTAGTACATATTTGTTGGCAATAAAACAGTTTTTAAATTACATATTTTTTGTTCTTTGTATGTACATAATGCAATTGTATAAAAAATATGGCTTTCGATTCCCACAACTGATAAACAATTTTCACAAGATTAAAATTGCCCCTGTGGTTTCTCATTCACTGAACACCGTTGGGGGGCGCGATTTTACGGTTGGTAACCACATTTCACGCGCATACATATATCACAACCGAGATCTGCTAGACAGAGTGCCACATCCAGTAATGGGTAAAAAGCGTGATGATATATTTATTTTTATTTTATTTCATTATAATTTTACGAGTACATAATTAAATACCTACAAGAAAGAATAAGTTGTATATACTCGTAGAAACTATTTTCTGGCATATTTACTGAATTCATTTTGTAAAAAGTTGTTTCTCATTCAGTGGAAATACGAGTATATCTGTTCAGTTTGAAACATAAACTGTTGATACAATAAAATAAATAAACCCTATTTATAGTAGCAAGAACCAAGTTTATGGTTGAACAACAAATGAAGTATCGAGTGAAGTACCTACCTACTGTAGGGGTTCAATTTGATTTAATGTGCATTAGTTGCTAGGTAACATAATTTTGTAAGAGAAATATCAATACCCTGTTTCATGTAATCGTTATATTCTATACATAGTGTGTTGTTCTTGTGTGTAGTGCAGTTGTTTTATTTTAGTATGTAATAATAATAGAGTGATGTCTGTAAGCCACAGACAAAATATATACAGACATCTAAATAAATTGCAGCATTTTATTACCGAAATTTGTAGTTCTGGTCGAGTCTATATTGTGGTGCTAATGACGATTTAATTCGTGGACAATTAATTAGAGCATTAACACCTAATTTCAAACTATACAATTTATTTTAAAAGGAATTAATTCGTAAAATAAATAAATATATCATCACGCCTTCTACCTATTACTGGGTGTGGCATTCTGCCGAAGCAGATCTTGGTAAGTGATATATTTTTGCGCGTGAAGTGCGGTTACCAATCATCAAATCACGGCTTCCAAAGATGTTTGTGGTGGAGGAATCAAAGGAGTAGTTTTTGAAATTATGAAAATTGTTTGTCGCCTGTGGGAATCGAACCAGGGTTCTGAGGATTCACAGGCCGACTTCATACCACTAAGCTAGCAACCCCATAGAATTAATTCGTAATCCAAATAAATTATAAATACATAAGTCCTAATTTATTGATCATGAACTAATTTATTTATTTATTCGTTGTTAGTTTCGTTATTAGATTCGTTGTTAGGAGTAAACCTGAGTAATTTGATATTTTGTATGCATACGTTATGTACGTTGAAGAAAGAAAATGAATGGTAAGTGAAAAGGAATGATGTGATTGAAGGTTTGTTGTGTGATAATAATTTTGAGTGTAATAAATGAATGAGTTTATATGGAGTGATCTATGAATGTGGTTGAAGTAACGGTGGTATGTTTGGATGAAAATGTTTGACGAGGACTGATTGTTTGATGAGTGAATTTAGTGTTCGTGCTACCCCATTTGTTGCGATATAGCGTGAAGATATGTATGTATGTATGTATTTATTTATTTATTTATTTATGCTACTCTGTACAACAGGAATTTAATCCCAATTACAGTACAGGCCGTAGTGTGGTAGTTCATATATATTTAGCTTGAGTGCGATTCGAACTCTGGATCTCCGGATTCGAAAGCCGTAACGCTACGCACTCTACCGTATTGCCGGACTAATCGACATTAGCAATACAGACTCGTTCAGAAGTAGAAATTTCATTAATAAAAGCGGTGTCATTTCAATATATTTAGTTAGTCGTCTGTATATAATTTGTTTGTGGCTATAGCTATACCTATTTGATGTTTCGTTGCGAAACGAAATATATCGTCATTATTATTGTAATTATATTTGCACTGGTACAACGAATATTATACAGAATACAAATCTTATGTCTAAGCAAATATGTGCATTATTCAATTATTTTTAGAAAAAATGTTTTTACAATAGTGGATCAAAGGAATAAATAAAAATGTATTTATATTTCAAATTAATTTTAGGTCCTGCAATGCTCATTTGCACCAACAAAATTTCAATTTTATGTCTGACAAATAAAAAAGCGATAATTGTTGAGATTATTACTCGCCGATTAATACATGAGTTAGTACAATATTTTTCCGTCAATCGTAGCTTTTGAATTTGAGGAAAATCTAATTTTATTCCATGACAAATTTGTAAGATTAGTAACGTTTATAATATGTTAGGTTAGCAAAGTACCTGTCACAATTTTTTTGACAACAGTGGACGCGTTAAGTTCACTTAACGTTAATTAGCACGATTTGAGAATAATGTTTTGATTTTTATATTCATTTTAAAGGAATGCTACGTGAATATTATTTAGCTAGAAGTGTCAAAATAATGTCGTTTAATTCTGTGTAGCATTTTGCTATAACTTAGTGCTAGTCAATATATGCTATATTACGTGTGTTGCAAGCTTCCAAAAAAATCATACATTAATAAATAAATAAATAAATATAAATATATCATCACGTCTTTTACCCATTACTATGTGTGGCACTCTGCCGAAACAGATCTCGGTAAGTGACATATTTATGCGCGTGAAGTGCGGTTACCAGCCGTTAGATCACGGCTCGCAAATATGTTAGTGGTGCAGGAGCCACAGGAGTAATTTTAAATTGGTGAAAATATTTTGTCGGCTATGGGAATCGAATCAGGGCTCTTAGGATCCACAGGCCGACTTGATACCACTGAGCCATTACCCCATTAATAGGGGCCGTTAATGTATAATTTTGTATACATTAATGAAATCCTTTAATGAACGATCAACGGAAAAATCTTTTATTTATTTATTACTTCACGCGATAGAAACTTGATCTCAATTACAATACAGGAAGCCTACAACTTAAAGCAGAATTCTAACCATTCTGAATATTTTAACATATCTTGAAGTAAGCAAGATTTGAACGTATAGCCCTTTCGTCTTTTAATTAATAAACGCAAGTTTTACTTCGGTTGTATCCACAGCGCTACGATAGTAAGCTTGTAATTTTGAAAACAAAAAGGTTACTAAAATTAATCTTTTGTATATGAGAATAAAGCATTCTGTATAATAAATAAAAAAACCTAATTAACATGAACATGAATTTTTTTGGACAAAAAAACCTAATTGACCATCCTATCCACTAATATGTACATTCGAATTTGCTAGTGGTCCCTTGGTTCAGTTCACTCCTGCCCACACGTGCTGCAATATTTGTTTAATATGCGTCAGTGTCACAAATATCAATAATTCAATATTAAAAAACGTCCAATATTCTCCGAAGGGAAAATGATAAACAAATAGATAACATCCTGTTATTTTTATCAAATTTCCGTTCAGTCAAAGAGAATCGGAAACACAGCAGGAAAAGTGCGTAGGCGTGGGAGCTGTTAATAACATGACGCACGGAGAAAACAAAATTCACTTCGGCTTGACTTCCGATGTTTCCTTAGTCTGTTTATCTATTCGTTTGTTTTTATAACTTTATGTCGAAAATTCAACCTGGTGCGGGTAACGTTTTTCATCGAGCACACGTTACTCATTCATTACACAAATTTACATCATTGGTTATTACGTTAGTGGAGTATCACGCCATCCTTGAAATGAGGATTATTTGCTCATACTATTCTGGTGTGTTGTATAATTATAACTGGAAAATTATATGAATTTACCACTTCGTTGTAATAAGGAAAATACAAGAAAAATTTAAATTAATGTTTTATTGTAAAGAGAAGGTTTCATAAAATATGACATGACGAGTAAAATATTTAATTACGTAAATATGCAGTTAATGAAATTTGTGATTATCTGTTAAACTAGTTTATATTTACATCTTTTTACCTCATTGTTATAAGATATGTCTCCCCATGAAATAAATTCATTCCTGTACGAGGGCAGGGTGAAAAGTTCCTAAAAAATAAAACAGATGGCGCCACAATCGCAAATCTCATGTGACATTTGTGATGTACCATCTTTAACTAGAACGCATTAAAATTTTCAGACCGATATGTCATTCAGTTCTATTTGGACAACCATCGAAAACAAGCAACCTTGAAGATTTTTGAAAACATGGAAATAAGTGAATTTCGTCTTGATTAAACATTATTTCTTGTGTGGAAAAAACATTACGCAAACCAAAGCATCGCACGTTAAACATTATGGGGACTCCTCACCTTCGATTGGAACGATTCACAAGTGGTTTACTGATTTTCGTTGTGGTAGTATGACCACAAAGGTCGCCGAACGTTCTGGTCGTCCAATTGAGGTTACAACGCCAGAAATCGTCGACAAAATCCATGGTATGATATTGGACGATCGGCGAGTTAAAGTGCACGAGATTGCTGAGACTATGAGAATCTCAACCGAACGGGTACGGAACATTTTGCATAAATTTTTGGATATGAGGAAGTTATCTGCCAGATGGGTGCCGCATTTGCTCTCTGTTGACAACAAGCGCGACCGCATAGGTCCGCAGTCGCAATTGCATGAATTGCGCTACGAATTGGTTCGTCATCCACCATTTCTAAACTTGAAGAAATGGCTCGGCGGAAAGAGATTTGGCTCCAACGATGAGGTTATCGCTGAGACAAACGCCTATTTTGAAGGATTGCCAAAATCGTATTATTTGGAAGGGGTCGAAAAATTAGAAAAACGTTGGACGAAGTGTATCGAGCTACAAGGAGATTATGCTGAGAAATAAAATACGAGTATGTTTTGACCAAATAAATCATATCTCGTTTCATTTTTCAGGGACTTTTCACCCTGCCCTCGTAGTAATACAAAATCTAAGAAGGATTTGATTTTGTTTAGAATTATGCTGGTTTTGAAGTAGTTGTTAAGAGTGCAACACGACAAATAAATTATTAATAAATAAATTGTTGAAATGATGCAATTGTACGTAAACTAATATTATTATTCAAATTATACATAAGTTATCCAGGTGTTAATTACAATAATATCTATGTATGTTAATTACAACAACTGGTATGCTGATTGCAATAATATCGAAATTGCAACATTGTGTTGATTAAAAAATACCTTGATTATATAACAAAAACAAACTGATTTTTATTATTCCTCGTTTTGTAATAGTTCCGCAGTTCCGCTAAAGTTTTTAACATTTCGAAGAGTTTCTCGACATCAAAAGATAGAAAAACATTCAAACCTAACTTTATACACCTACGAGTATATTACTATACTCTGTTTTTTAACCAGGAGGAGTAAATGCACAAGTCCGATTTACTCTATAGAAAGTTACCAAAGAAAGTTACTAGATTTTTGTTCGCGCGAAATACAAAAATTTCTTACACATCTGCACTGATTAAGTCTCATGGAATTTATTTTAAAATGCAAATGACATTATAAACTCTAATTTGTCACTCCGTATATTATTAGTTTTTAAAAGAACTGATTTATGTTAATGTCACAGAAATGCAAAAAAAAAAACAACAAGAAAACAGATAACCTCAAAACTTATGACAGCTCTAATAAATCAAATATAAAATCTATGTACAGTGTAAACTGGACGAAGCACTAGCCAATCAGAAACGTCAGGTTTAGCGGTTAAAATTTAAATTACTCCTCCTGGTTAAAAAACAGAGTATAGCTAAGTGACATATGAATAATTTTAAAATTAAAACATCTCTAATGAATGTTAATCTATCAATTAGGATTGCCAGAATAACTCTATTAAAGAGAAGATGTTCTCTTTTTTGCTCATCTTTCTTTTTCTTTCTTTTTATTGAAATGTTTTCTTTTATTCTCTTTTTTAATTGAGAGTATTTTGATTCAATCCTGGTAATGAGATACCATGATATTTACTTATTTACGTTAATCTATACATGTGTTGTTCCAACTCCTAACATCGTAATATTTACCACATGATTTAATTAATTTTATTTTAAGTATATAATAATAGATTATATCAAATCCTGGTGATATCTCAATTTTTCTCTTTATAATTCAATGAAATATCATGCATTGTTAAGTATTTACTAAAAATAACACTAATTAAATTTTACTTACTAATATTCTCCTTCAATAACAGTGTCGCAGTGAACGAACCTCTTTCAGTAGGTATATGAAGAAGTCATAGGATCGAGGCTGCTTTTGCCACATAACAAAATAGAACAAACAATGGGAATAACATCAAATTTGAATCATATCGCTCTCTATATAATTCATTTTGGTGAAGATTTATTATTTAAAAAAAAAATTTATATTTAAAATAGTTATTTTTAAATAAAGACTTATATAGCTTTGAATGATCTATTTATGTATACTTCAAAACTGTATTACAAAAATTCGTTGTTCTTGTGAATGTCCACTTTTTGTTCTATTTTTTAATTGTAACAGTTCTCTTCATACTCGTATATATTGAACCTTTGGCTTCTCTATCTGCCATCTTCACAATCAAGAAGAACAAAGTCTTCTTCTTTTATATCTTAATATTTCAATAACTCCAGCGTATCACAGAACCGTGTTTTCGTATTCTTCGCATGTCAGTCGTCCTCATTTCAATTACCGCTCATATCCGCTCGTCACCGTTACACTTGTCATCGCTTTGTCACTCCTTATCACGTTATCATTCCGTCCTTCTCCGTTCTCCCGCAATCATGGCAACGTGATTGCCATTCGTCTTTTGTGACCACCAGTAGATACGTACGAGTATTCGCAAAACGAACTTCCAAATTCACATTCGTAAGACAACTGACAATCGATTTGTTATCAATTTTGCACGCAAGCCCTTTAAATGACCTTTATAAAGATACTAAACACGATTTTGAAACAGCAGCTGAAAGAATTGCTGATTGAAATTTTGCAATTTGTAATGAAACATTTTTTTCTGAATTTGGCAATATTTAAAAAATAAAAATTAAATGTCTCGGTAATCTAAGGATCAAACTTAACCTGTAGAAAAACAACTCTTTTTTTTTGTCTAAAGTTGGCAATATATTTTTAGAATTGAAATCTCATTCAACTACAAACTTGATCTATAGTAAAATCGGTTGGAAACAGTTGAAAACTGTAGGAATATTTAAAAATGTTAAAATTGTTAAAAGACACTTAATTTAAATATTTTATATCAAATTAAAATTTTGTACTGATGAGCTAAAATGAAATTATTGTCGTCTTCAAATTTAAATGAACCACTGATATTTTCACAAATTCATAGAACGAGTACAAAATAAATAAACATATTTTGCTTTCCCAAGAATTTGAAAAGATTTTCCTAGTTTATAATAATATTAGTAATTTATAATATTTTAAATAATAGATATAGTGCAGAACTCAATTGAAGAACATGTATAAAAAAATAGGCAGAATTTAAATTATAAAATTGCATATTTGTCTTTTTCTTCAAAAAGTATAGATTCAGATCACAATAACAATCCTCCACGCTGTAGACGACAGTCTACCAGTAAGTTTGAATCTGTTCTAGTTTGACTTACAGGAAATAAAAGTAAGTACAGTGCAATCAACGGGAAGTGAATTACGCAAAACATGACAACTTGCAAACAGCAAGCTTGGCATAACAGAAAAAGGAAAAAAAAATACGACTTTTATCGCCAAAAATAGAGAAAAACATTGGAATAAAATATCATTTAAATCACTTGGCGACTGTAGCTTAGTCGGTTTAAAGCATATGACCGTGTTCATAGATCCCAGGTTTAAACCCTGGCGGTATCCCCATTTTTCTCTTTATAATTCAGTTTGATTTTATCAGTAATATTTACTTAAAATACAAATTAAACTTTTGTCTTCTAGTTCTTAAAGTTCCGGCAGTACGGTGGTATGGATAGAGTTACGGCATTCGAATCCGGAGATCCCGAGTTTGAATCCCACTTGAAGCTAAATATATACGAACTACCACACTACGGCTCGGTGAGACCGGACCCTGTACTGTAATTGGGATTAAATTCCTGTTGTACAGAGTAGCGTAAATAAATAAATGACACCAAACGTGGGTCTCATACAATAAACTCTCTGTAATATGATAAAAATATTTCAGTTTTACCTAAATTATCCTGGCCAGTGTGTGATGTTCCATAATAGACAATTTTTACAATTTGTGACCTTCTATAACTAGATCTCTCTAAAAATGGGTTATCGTTTTAAAAACTGAGTTTATCACATTAGAATCGTAACAGGAAAAGCGAATAATTTCGTTTTCCTCGTGGCGCTTGTTCCTATTGGCCTGTGTATTGAGGGTTAATGCGGATGTGCATTATCAGTTAACACTATTTGCGTTGATATTGACGTCGACCTAGTTTTAGAAACTCATTTCCGGATATTTGTGGTGTGGTTAATTTGGCATAGCTACAGGTAACAAAAAATTGAATTTTAATTTGTGATAATTACAAGTATCAATAATTTCTAAGTAGTATTTCATTTTAGTTTCAGAGAAAAATATTAAATTTTGTTTACCTGCGGTTTACCTTCTAGCATTCCCTAATTAAATTAATACCATAAAATTTGGAAAAAAAGGTGTGTCACCTATAAAAATAAATTTATTACTGTTTTATAACTTTCAGTTGAAACATAATTTAAATTGAATTATACATCAGTTCTCTAAGAAAATAATATGAAATAAAGAACTTTTAATGTTACAATCTGCGATGGGGTAATGGCTCAGTGGTATCGAGTCGGCAGGTGGATCCTAAGAACTCTAGTTCGATCCCCACAGCAGACAAACATTTTCACCAATTTAAAAATTACCCATATGGCTCCCTCACCACTAACATCTTTGGGGGCCGTGATTTAACGGCTATTAATCGCACTTCACGCGCATAAATAAATCATTTACCGAGATCTGTTTCGGCAGAGTGCCACACCCAGTAATGGGTATATTTATATTTATTACTAGCTATTACCCGCGACTTCGTTTGCGTGGTCTACAATTTAATGGAGTACCCGGCATGCGTTGCATTGCAACTCAAATAAAGCGTTTTTGTACAGCTGTCCATGTAGGAAACATGGATTTTCCAAATTTAGTCCACACACTTGTAGCGATTGTCCCTGTACTTTGTTGATGGTCATTGCAAATGCGAGTTGTACCGGAAACTGTAAACGTCTGAATTCGAATGGCATAGGACTGAAGCTTTATTATACCTATATGTTAAGATTGGTTCTCGTCTGTACCTATACCAAATTTGAATCGAATCAGTGCAGTACTTTTCAGGATAGCTAGCGGCTATTTTGTTTCAAGACGGCAGACTGAAATTTTTTTATACCTATATATTAAGATTGGTTCCCGTCTATTTTTACACCAAATTTGAATCGAATCAGTGCAGTACTTTTCAAGATAGCTAGCGGCCATTTTGTTTTAAGATGACTGAAACTTTATTATACCTATATGTTAAGATTGGTTCCCGTCTATGTATACACCAAATTTGAATCGAATCAGTGCAGTACTTTTCAAGATAGCTAGCGACCATTTTGTTTCAAAATGGCGGACTGAAGCTTTATTATACCTGCATGTTAAGATTGGTTCCCGTCTATGTCTATACCAAATTTGAATCGAATCAGTGCAGTACTTTTCAGGATAGCTAGCGGCCATTTTGTTTCAAGATGGCGGATTGAATCTTTATTATGCCTATATGTTAAAGTTGATTCCCGTCTATGTCTATACCAAATTTGAATCGAATCAGTGTAGTACTTTTCAAGATAGCTAGCGGCCATTTTGTTTCAAGATGGCGGATTGGACTTGTGCTAAGTCAGAAACCTTCGCGAGCGTGCGCACAACAACTTAGCAAAGTTTCATCGCAATCGGATGAATGGTATAAGAACGCATAAGGGACAAACAAACAAACAGACAAACAAACATTAATTTTTATATATATAGATTTTTACAATCTGTGATATTTAAAACCTACTTTAAATTCTAACAAAATATTTTTTTCGACATGACTTTATTATTAGTATGTCTTGTATACTAGTGTAAGTTTGTTTAGCTCCGTGACAGGACCGGATTTAGATATTGCGGAACCACAAAACACAATTTTTGTATGTCTCATCTTTCAAAAAAATAAAAAATAAAAAACTCAAAAATACAGTCATTAGTGTCTCTTCATATATAATCAATATAAATAAATATACGACAAAGAAATAATTACTTACAGTAACCACATTTAAGTAAACTCCTTGGTGAATTTAAAACAGCTCTTCATAATATAAATATAAAACTTCAAATTATTTGAATTTTTATACGTTGTAAACCAATGAACAAATGTCATCAGTCCGAAAATTTGGAGGACAGTATAAACAATTTATATATTCAATTAAAAAATTTACGATATAGTTAATATTGAGAATAATTTAATATTTATACAAATATTTAATGAAAATGTTTTTTTCGGGGTCCCCGATGGGTGGGGGCCCTAAGAAACTGCTTATTTTGCTTATAAGTAAATTCGGCTCTGCTCCGTGGTAATGAAACTTTTGAGATGAAACTTCTATGGAAAGTTGCATCATCTAAAATAAATATTTCATCACGCCATTTCAAATATTTATGAATGTTGCACTCCAAAGCTCAGTTAATTAATTAGTTTTGTGTATGAAGAGTGCTCCAGAGATTTTAGTGAAGAAATTTTTAATTTGGTGAAAATGAATGGTTTTGAATTTGGGATTTGAATTCGAATTCACAATTTAAATAAAAATTAATAAATATATCATCACGTCTTTTCTACCCATTATTGGGTAGGTACTCTGGCGTTGCAGATCTTGGTGAGTAATACGAGGGTGGATCAATTAGTATTGGGACGTGTCAGTGGTTTTGAATCGCAGAAATTTTGGAGTTACGAAAATTCGAGTTAGAAAGATTAAATCACTTAACAATTATACTAAATATACAGGGAACAACAGTCAACTTCGACTTAAGAAAAATTTCGAGATGTGGAATTTCGAGTTATAGAGATTTGACTGTATATCAAATTACAGATCTCAAAGATGTTAGTGGAGAGGGAGCCACAGAGGTAATTTTTAATGTGGTGAAAATTATATGTCGTTGTGGAAACAGATAAAATTATATTATTTGATTATTTGCAGGTACATCAAACTAGATACAATAGGCTTATTCCATTTGCCATTTGGATCAGATCTAACTTACATTTACTGAACCAGATCACTTATTTATTTCACAGGATTACTTCGCTGACTTTAATTCCAGTACTAGTATTACAGATTCTAGTTTACTTTGAAGAAATTCATTCCAATATGTGCATCAGTTTACTTAAATCAGGTCATTTAGTAATGTGTTGAATGAATCTGAATTAATTTAAGTGAATCAAGTGGCAAATGAAATACAGCTAAAATTAACAATCAAACAAACATGTTTCAATTAATTATAATTTCAAATAAAAAACAAAAGCAGTTTAACAAACACCACTATTGAATACATCAAGCTTTCGAAGTTTGTCTTGACTATATTATGAAGTTCTTCTTTTCCTTGAATTTATACAGTTCATTAGAACAATTTTAAACATTCCAAAGAAATGTCTGTTTGTCCTAATAAAAACTATAAACTGATTTAGCTACACGATTTTCTGGAAACATTTGTGTCACTTTTACCACAGTCATGTAAAAATTCACACGGTTGGCATTGCTCATTTCCACGAAAAAATTGTATCACGTTCACTATGAATTTTTCTTAGTCTTTTCCGGTTTACAGCAACAATCTCTAACAAGGAGACAGAGCCCAAGCACAGTTAATTCCAGAGTTAAAATGTAAGCGTCGTTATATACCGGGTATCCGTGTGATTCACTAACATGGAGCATGAATATATTTCCGTTTTACTCAAGAAACAGACAACAGATGGTGTTTCACACAATTGCAGCGTCTTTCATTTGTTACACTCACAGCTAACTAGATCTGGCGGCAGATAAAACAGCAGTTGTATTCGCGTAGTTTGTGATATCGTTTATTTTAACGCGTATCTTTGCAACTGTAAATCATTTTGATATATGTTAAATGTTCATTGTTTGGAGCGAAATTTACGGAAATGTTTTTGTTGCGAAGTTATGACGTTGTTGATTTGGTAAATTGCTGTGTTTGTTTCAGTAACATAAACAAAGTTTCGTTTAACTTTTATTGTTGAAGAGTTTACAGATAAACTGATACTGAGTTCTTACTAAATTGTTGAAATTCTTCTAACGTATGGTATATACGAGTATGTACACAATGAAATGGTTGGTTTCACCAGAGAAACTTGAATTTCAAGCTTGATTTAACAATATCGCATCATATCACTGCAATGTAAACACGACATATACTGTTTCCCATCATTCCTCAGTGGAACATATAGGGACCAGGCACACCGAGCCGCAGTTTTTACACTGCCGTACTGCTGGTTTTCATAGTCGATGTTGCATTATTTTAGGTGTATGAGTGACTAGCTCATAGCGCCCGAGCGTGATAATACATGTAACTGTATTTTTATATTTAACGACAAATCACACATTGTCGACAGGCGGATTCGAATTGACGACCCAATGGTCGGATGACGTCAGCATGTTAGGAGATGTACATTAACACGCTCGGCCATCGCGCCCATAAACACGACATACGATTACTTTTATTTCTTTTAATTTAAACCACAGTAATATTTATTTTAAAACATCTTATATTAGCTAAATTAAATACCTAAAAAAGTATTTTCATAATAATTACGAATATATTTTCTTAAATAAACTAAAAATAGATTACATGTATAATAAAACAAAAGACAAAATGTCTATTGCGATGTGGAATTGAGTCTTAATAAATAAGAAAAATAGGAAAAAAATTTTCCATCACTTGTCTCGTAATTCCACAGAGGTTTTTACAGCACGTTTGCATCAACTTCTCAGGTCATCAACAAACGGCTGGTCAGTTCAGCTTTAACCATAGACGTACGTTTCGTCCTTCTGGACTCATCAGTATGGTGCGATCATATATCCAACCAGATCAACTAGGATCTAGAGGATTGTGATACCGACTTAGCTGAACTGACTGATGTTAACCTATCTATAATGGTAACATGACATGAGAGATATGGAGCCACTCGTGGTGCCATCTACCGACAAAATCGCAAACTGCTTGACAGCTATTGAAATAAAACAAAAGACAAAATGTCTATTGCGATGTGGAATTGAGTCTTAATAAATTGTAGATAGGTTAACATCAGTCAGTTCAGCTAATGGCCGGTTTTTCAGTGCCGGTTTAAACTAAAACATCGGTTCAAGTTCAAGTTCAAGGTTCAAAGTGTTTTTCAGTGCAGTTTAAACCTTAAACTCAGTTCAAATTTGTCGTGAACCTGAACCGTCATTTTACTTGGTTCAAGTCAAGTTCAACCGTCGCCTACATTGTTATAATGAATTAAACGACTGTTTCACTGTATTTATTGACGTTTACCTGTCACAAATAATTTATAATTTTATCAAAATGGTATCTTCAGATGATGAAGATGTTATAAATTTTTATTTGATCATGGCTAAATGGAAAATTAATTATTGTCGGGCGATAATGGGTATAAAACAATGAATATTTTACTAACTCCGCTATTAAATCCCCAAAGTTTTGCTGAAAATGTATACAACGAGCGCCACATTACGACTAGAACTACTGTGTTGAGGCAGTACTGAGTATGGAAACGTAGGTTCCCTGTACTTGCAACTGGTATTAGGCTAAAATTAAATACTGGAAGATATGTTGTAGCTACAGCTGTACTACACAATATCGCTTGTAATGAAAAAGAAGCTGTGCCTGCTATTAACGAAGAAGTTGGAGCAGCTGTTAATTTCTTAAACGCAGTAAATGGCAATAATTATCGATAGCGAGTTGGCCCGAATAACAGAACAAGAAATTCTATTATATATTATTTTCATACTATGTTTAATTCATGTTTTTATTTATAATACAATTAACAATATTATCAAATAAATTAAGTTATAAACTTCAAATGCCTACATATTAGTTATTAATTACATTTAATTGCTGCTTTTTTAATTGTATTTCTAATTCAAAATTTTCTGTTTCCAATCTTTTCATATCCATATGTATATAATGTTCTCTTTTTTTTCAAATTTCTTTCTTCTAGTAAATTTTGCGCCCTTATACCATGTTCAATATCTTTTGTTAAATTATCTTTATTAATTATAGATTTTATTTGTAGAATTTGTGAATTTAACTTTTGTTCTTTTCTTGAAATTTTCGTATTTCTTCCTTAAAATTCATGAACTTTGTCGCTAATATTGTAAAATTTCCTCTCAACACTTTTCTTTCCAAATTATTATTTTTTTTTTACTTTCCATGCTTTTTACTAAATCCATTAACAGTTCGATTTCATCAGTAGAAAAATTCGCTGCCCTTTTAGTTTCCTTCAAGAAAGAAAATGATGATGACAGATACCTATTTTGATTGATTTTTTCTTATTTTGACATAAATGCATTTTCAGTAACCTAGGATATCGTTGATATTTTCTCAAAATCCCAAATTACACAACACTACAAAATTGTTTTGACATTCAGTAAAGGTTCAGCAGAACCAGTTCAATTTGACAGGTTATAAACAGAAAAAAGTTCAGGCTCAAGTTCAAGGTTCAGCTGAACTTAAGTTTAAACCGTCACTGAAAAACCGGGCATAAGTCGGTATCACAATCCTCTAGATCCTAGTTGATCTGGTTGGATATATGATCGCACCATACTGATGAGTCCAGAAGGACGAAACGTACGTCTATGGTTAAAGCTGAACTGACCAGCCGTTTGTTGATGACCTGAGAAGTTGATGCAAACGTGCTGTAAAAACCTCTGTGGAATTACGAGACAAGTGATGGAAAATTTTTTTCCTATTTTTCTTATTTACATGTATAATCATTTTAAGTATTATTTATGGGGTAGGTGGCTCAGTGGTATCGAGTCGGTCAGTGGATTCTGAGAACCGTGGTCGTGGTTCGATTCCCACAGCCGGCAAACATTTTCACCACATTAAAATTACCCCAGATGCACTCCCATCACTAACATCTTTGCGAGCCGTGATTTGACTGCTGGTAACCGCACTTCACGCGCAAAATATATCACTTACCAAGACCTATTTCGGTAGAGTGCCACACCCAGTAATAGGTAGAAGGCGTGATGGTATATTTATTTATTTTTATTTATGTATTATAAATTTTAATTGAAAAACCATTTATACCTAAAAACAAAATGTAACCAAGGAAATTATAACTTTGTTTAAAATTCAAATAAAACAAAATATTTGATATTTTAGTAGTTTTACGACATAAAATTAAGTAATATTGTACAAAACAAAATGAACTTCGTAAACAGAATCCGCATACGTATCTAAAGTAATCTTTTTTACCGTTGCTATAATAAAAATTAAAAACGCTTGTTTGGTATATATATATATATATATATATATATATATATATATATATATATATATATATATATATATATATATATATATACAGAATTTGCATTTTGTTTAACTATAACCCATTAAATGGAGTAATGAGTAAAAGGCGTGATGATATATTTATTTATTTATCATTATACGTAGCAAAACAACTACATCCTGGTTTTCGGACATAAAAAAATAATATTTCATTGAATCTTGCATGACAATTTTAATATAAATGTAACAAAAAAAGTGTATATAAAATGGTTATCGTGAGCATATTATAGTATATTAATGAACTAGTTTCATAATGCAATCTGTTAAGGACGAGTGCGTTAACAAGCCTTATGAAACGTATTCTTTATACTATTTTTTTCTACTGAGATAATTTTATAATTCTGTTAGATTTTTAAAAACTGCGACTTGTCAAAAATATAAATTGGTGTTATTAATCATTCGTGTTGGTAAGGACACAGACAATTGAAATATCCTATTTTTTCTAGCATATTCTGTTAGTAATATTTCAACACCGACAATTTACAATTTTAAAGTTATATGTCATTCATCTGTCAGATTTAAGATCATTCATACCACTTCTACAAAATAAAAAGCGCCCAAAACTGTGTGCTTATAGATCTCCTTAGCAACGTGTTTACAGTGGGTTTAAATAGCTATAAGAACATCGAAATAGAAAAAAAATTAATTTAGATTATTTATGCAAATAGCATCAATTACATAATTAACTTATCTTTAAAACTATATACAGACCTATACTGACACATTGATGTGAATCTTGGGTGATGACGCGAAGTCAGAAGAGTAAAGTACAAGTCGCAGAAATGAAGTACTTGAGACGGGCAAAAGGAGTAACTAAACTAGACAGAATTAAAAGCGAGGAAATCAGAGAGGAATTAGAACTACAGTCTATCCACACTTTCATCGAAGAAAGACAGCTGAGCTGGTGGGGACATTTAGTACGAATGGATGACAACAGACAGGTCAAACAAGTATGGGTGGCAAAAATTCAAAAAAGGACAAAACGAGGAAGACCTAACCAAACCTGGGACGATGTAATAGAAAAAATACTAGCCAACAAAGGAGTAATATGGAAAGAAGGCAAAGTGTTAGCAAGAAACAAAAAGGAATGGAAAAACTTTGTACACAAACAATGAAGAAATAAAAACACCCTGCACCACAAGTTGGTAGAAGGGATATTTGATTATATATATAACTTATCTCTGCTATATGTCAAATATGAGATTATGTATTTCACATTGATTTAACACATACGAGTATTACCTATCACAACATGTCGACTGTCAGGGATGATTCGGGTAAAGGTATCATCTGCGATGCCAACTTGTATTTGCCTTACTGGTTCAGGACGTCAAATACGAGCTCTTAATTCATATTGGAATATATGTATGATTTGCCTACAAGTATTTCCATAGGTAATATACCGATAGCTAAGTTTATTATCGACATATCGAAAGGTTTAACGAAAATGTATATGTCTGGAAATTTTTTATATGACTTTGGGCATTTATATTCTTACAATACCCGAGAGCTTTAGTTCGAAGATATTGCTTCCTTCGGATTCATGAAATCTGCAGTTTGGTTTCACTCTAAAATATCATGAATGAAATCATATCACTTGTTAAATTACCCTTGAATATATCATTTAATTCCACTCAAAGATATAGAGAGAGTTCAGTTGCAATATACTATTTCCAAGGAACGAAAGGGGTTGTATTTACTTATTCAACATTCATATTTGCATCAAGTACTCGATCATGTTCATCCTTAGTAACGGTTCTGTATATTTCCTTTTTCAATTTCACTTTGTACTTCTATCACGGTGCTCGTCCAATAGAAAATGATCCAACGAGCTCTCTAATTATCTCTGTACATTTTACATAAGATTTTAATGATTATATGACACAAAATGATAAAATATATCGTTTAACTTCATAGCAAATAAAACTAAGAAAAGAACCGGCCACGGGGATGGATGCAAGACAATTAAGAACAATTTTCCTTAGCAACAGAACAAAACGAGATGAAAATTTCATTTGTTTTTTATCATCGCTGTGATAGACAAGGAATATTCTTATTGTTAAATGGCAGAAATCATGTCACGTGACAAATTAATTATATTCTCTGATATTTTTTTTTGCATATTAAGTCTACAGCTTCTGCATATTCGAAAAAACTATTTCATGCAAATTAATAAACCAATTATAAAGCCTGCTTCCAAGTGTTTAGTAATATATTTGTTATTTTAATCTTATTCTTCACCTCAACTACTTATTAATCATTATTAGCTGAAACAAGCACGCTAATTTTATATCGTGACTTGTATCTACCTTGTCTTTTTTACATTTTAAGAGCAATTTATTTAATTATATAAATCCATACCTACGCTAAATTAAGTTTATAACTGCTAATTGTCCACACTACTCCTGTATTCAAAACGAGTCTATCGATTTTTAAATTACAAACATTTACTCAGACAGTTCTTTTAAATTATCCCAGAATCCGCAGCTACCTGCACCAATTATGATAATTCCCACACAATTAAACTGCGATTACCTCGTATCAGGCTCGTTTTAATCGTTGCAAATGTGCCTACTAGAGTACAGGGTACTTCTCAACGTTCTACACTTGCCTGTCTCTACAACAGGAATTCTCAAACTGTCTTCGAGAAAAACTATGATAACATAACTATTATAGCTGTTTTCTTTCGGTCAGAAAAAATCCGATTTAATCGGATTGAGCAATCCAAAAGTGATCGTACACGTTCTTTCGGTTTTCGATCACATACCCCCACCACAATATTCTTCATTGCAATCTGATTTTCCTAATCGCTTCAAACACGTGGTTTATCGGTTTGTCATTCACTAATAATTTCATGTTTAATAGTTAAATAAATAAAAATATAAACACGATGGAAAATAAAAGAGGAGAGTGTACATTAATTTATATTAATAATACGAAAGAAATAAATATTTCCTGTTATTTCATCCTACAATATTATTAGTATAAATCAATTAGAATATACTAAATTATATTTTTATAAATATAAATTTTCTAAATTAATTTTGGTATTGAATTAAGGTTAAGGTAGATAAATGTCAAATTTCTATGGATTGCAATCATACAAAGATTAGTTCTTTTGAAACACGATTTCAATCACTTGTGACGTCATGTAATCGGATTTATTCAATCCAATCGGATTGGATCGCTTACCGAAAGAAAACAGGTAATATATCATCTATTGTTATTGATAGATTTTACTGATCTTTTCCCGTAATCTTCGTAAATTTGTTAGCTATTTTCTAAACGAATCAAGTGCATAGTTACTTTACAAAAATGTTAATGCAGAAGTGAAATGTTCTTTTTCTAAAAAATAAAAATAAATATATTATCACGCCTTCTACCCATTAATGGGTGTAGCACTCTTCCGAAGCAGATCTCGGTAAGTGATGCATTTTGCGCGTGAAGTGCGGTTACCAGTCGTCAAATCACGGCCCACAAAGATGTTAATGGTGGAGGAGCTACAGGGGTAGCTTTTGAAATTATGAAAATTGTTCTTTTTCTACGAATTATCAATGGGGTATGGCTCAGTGGATCCAAAGAACCCTGGTTCAATCCTCACGGCCAACAAAACATTTTCACCAATTTAAAATTACCCCTGTGGCTCCCCCACCACTAACATCTTTGGGGGCCGTGAGTTGACGGCTGGTAACCGCACTTCACGCACATAAATATATCACTTACCGGGATCTGCTTCGGCAGAGTGCCACACTCAGTCATGGGTAAAAGACGTGATGATATATTTATTTATATATTTATTTTACTGAACTATCAGTTCATTGTATGTGTTACTGTAAATGACCAAAAACACTTAGGATTTGCCAATTTTATTTGGTAAATCTACGAACGATTGTATAATTAATATAATTTCGTAAATTTGTGCCAAGTTTCATACATTTATTTGAATATTAATCATGTCCTCGGCAAGGCTCGTTTCGCTCGCGTTTCAAACAAACAAGCCCACAGAACGCACACTCACCAGAAGGAAGCCTTGTATTTGGCAAAATTTACAAATACGCCGCCTAAAATTTATATAAAACGATTTATGCTGAAAGTTAATTGTAGTTGAAGAAAGTTTAGGGGAGTTTTTCAATCACCGGTTTATTCTCGATTAATGTTAATCATGATTAACATTAATCGGTGATTGAAAAACTGGTCATTAGTTTATTTATTTAACTAACGTGTTAATGAGGGTGATTAATAATCGAGACATTATAACACGAGAGCGTAGCGAGCACGTTAATTCTTGAGGTTATTAATCACAGATTTACACATGAGTCAGTTACAATATTATTTCGTTGATCGTACCTTTTTAATTTGGAGAAAATTTTATTTTATTCCATGACAAATTTGTTAGATTAGTAACGTGCCTGTCACATATGTTTTAATGTTAGCTAGCATCAGCGATATTTTTGGTTTTGAAATAATGTTTTCCTTTTTATATTCATTGTAAAGGAATGGTACGTGACTATTACTAAGCTAGAAGTGCCCAATCATTTCGTTTAAATCTGTGCAGGATTTTGCTACAGCCTATATATGCTATATTATGTATCGTATTTATATTTATTATATTTATGGGGTAGGTGGTCCAGTGGTATCGAATGGGCCTTTGGACCTTGAGAACTCTGGTTCGATTCCCACAGACGATAAACAATTTTTATCACATTAAAATTACCCATGTGACTTCATCTCCACTAACACCTGTGGGGGCCGTGATTTGACGTTCTGATAATCGCACTTCACGCGCATAAATATATCAATTACCGAGATCTGCTAGACATAGTGCCACACCCAGTAATGAGTAAAAGGTGTGATGATATATTTATATATTTATTTTATTTTTGTATTGTGCGCATTACAAAAAACCGTTCATTAATAAAATATCATGCATTATTAGGGATCATTAATGTATGATTTTGTATATATTAATGAACGATTAACGGAAAATTGGTTTTAATACATTCAGGACCCTCTGAAATGCACGAAATTATGTACCAGAGTCTTAGGAATGCTAAAGTCACAATATAAAATTAAAAATATTCTATATAATGGCCGTATTTATTTGGGCTTTTTAAAGTAACCTGGTAGGTTACTTTTGTTTAATTGGCACACTTGAAGTAACCTGGAACTGTTCCTGAACTGACCCTGCTGCCCCAGCTATCTTAGCGGGTTGGTAGATTCAACCCGTTTACTATCCTTTTCTAATCAACTTGTGTTCCTTGTTATTCGTGGCGGCATCGCGATTTGTAATAGTATAGAGAGGTTAGGAGTTATTTCTATGAAAAACGTAAGTAATTTTATAATAATATTTTGAAAAAATAGACTAAACTATTATTTATGCAGATGATGGAAGATGCATTATGTGTTTCTTGCAATATAAGTCACAGAGGATAATACGAGTATTACGACACATAGTTGCGACTCCGAAATTCATTATTTTGATACTGGTGATGACAAAATTATATAAAAAATAAACAGACTCTGATTTGATTTGCTTTTTGACTACATATAAAAAATATAAAAATGACTTAAAACATTCAATTAAAAGCGCAATTTAACACACAAACAAAACTAAGCAGATGTCGCTTCGAACATGCATTCAGATTTTATTTACCGCCAGTGTTTACAACTGACACTAGATGCTTCATTTATTTGGAAGTAACTCGAGTTAGTTCTAGGTCAGTTCAGGGTTGAATCCAAATTTCCCAAACAAATACGGCCAATAACAAAAAATGTTGACAGGTAAAAATGTAATAAAGTTTGGGAGTCACTCCTCCTCATCGTTCTGTGGGTGTCGCGTGGTTTCCGTAGGCGCTACAAGCGATAATGCACCGTGTAAGTACCGCGTGGTGTCAAGTGCGCAATCGGCCCAGTGCAACAGACCATTGCAGAGTCGAGTGGTGGCTGTGCCGATGCGCTGGACTTTTAATAAGGATGTTCTCAGTTTGTAAATGAATTAAATTAATTACGTCTGGGATGCAACGGCCCACGGATATGTGTATGTGATGTGCTCTGGATGTAAGGGTGTTGTTGGACGAGTTGAAGATGAGCGGGAACGGAGACGGCGTCAGGATTAGGATGAGACGGATTTCTTGATTAATTTATTGTTCTACATTCAAATATATCCAGATAGAAATATAAGAAGAATTAGAAGCGCAATGGATTACGACAATTTACAAATAATCTACATGAAACTGTCTGTCAAAATAAATATAGATATCTCACGAAATATTTGACATAAAAAATTAACGTAAAAGATACATTTCCTACTGCTCTGGTTACTATAGATTATGAAGAAAAATTCTGTAATTGAATCATCTGACTGGGTTGCATGAAAGTTTTATCGGTTCATTAGCAACTAACGGTTCAATAAGTTACAGAAAATCGCTATTGATACTGTTGCTAAATAGAAAAATTCTTTAACCAAAGAGCTCGTTATTTTTTTCTTGCAAACCAACCTGAGTATTTCATTATTATTTTATTTATTTATTACTATGCATATCGTATAAGGGACATAATTCCAATTACAGTACAAAATGTGTGATTAAATGTCAGGTATTGCGGCATTTTAACGACATATTCACTTGCCGGCAGATAGACTCGAACCCGAGCTTGCACGCGATCTCACAACAAACAGTGTTCTAGACTTTAATCAGCTCGGTTACCGTATTTGATTAATGTTAAAATCAAGTTTAACGTTACATATTTTTGATATCTTTTAAACTAAAATTTTAACACTTATGAAATTCTGACATAGATCAACTACTAATTTTATTTTATTCTTTTTCTTCTAGTCCAGGGATCGGCAAATAGTGCGTGCATCTTTAGGTATATACGCGAGTGCAGCCCTTTTAAAATATTGCATAGAACATTTTAAATTTCATGGGGTAGGTGGCTCACAGCCGACAAACAATTTTCATTACATTAAAATTATCTCTGTGGCTCCTCCACCACTAGCATCTTTGGGGCTCGGCATTTAACAGCTGATAAATGCACTTCATGCGAATAAATATATCACTTACAGAGATGTAATACGGCAGAGTGCCACACTCAGTAATGGCTAATTGTCTCGATAATATATTTATTTTATTTTTTATTTGTTAAAACTTTAAATATATTTTTTCACATACAACTTGTATTACATTTATATTATATTATAACAAAAAATACACACACACACATTTTCGAGGGCCGTCAGTGCCTACACTAATTGTATACACAAGTTTTAAGGATTAAATCTTTTTGTGTGTAGTTTATATCTACAAAATTATAACCAATGTCACTATTTACTTTAGTTTTTTACTGAAACTTCTCCATTTAAGAAATAAATAATAATAACTTGTTATCGATTTACCAAATAAATTTTTAAAAAATAAATTAATTTTTCGTCAATTCTTTTAGCCATTATTGGATATACTACTCTGCCGTAGCAGATCTCGGTATCTGATATATTTATTCGCGTTAAGTGCAGTTATCAACCGTTAAATCATGGCCCCATAAAGTCGTTCATGGAGGGGTACCACAGGAGTAATTTAAATGTGACGAAAATCCACAATCCGATTTGTTACCACTGAGCCATATACCCCTACCAAAAAAGAGAAATATAAAAAAATATATCATCACGCCCATTACTGGTTGTGGCACTCTGCCGTAGATTACGGTAACTGATGTATTTTGCACGTAAAGTGCGATTACCAGCTGTCAAATCACGCTCAAAGATGTTAATGATAAGGAAGCCACACAAGTAATTTGAATGTGGAGAAAAGTTTGTCGGCTGCGGGTATAGAACTCGGGTTCTTAAATACGCAAACGACACAATTTCTAAAACACGTTACAAATATTTGGTTTTTCTTTCTCAAAAGTTTTCCGACCCCTGCTCTTAGTCAGTCTACTGTAAAGTATAATTTAAAAAGCAACGACAGCAGGAAACTTATTTCTTATTTATTTATTCAATTCAGAATAAAAACCTTTAAAGTTTATTTCGTAAAACCTAACCGCAAATAGAATTTACTCTATTTTGTTTAACAGAAACAAATTTATTATTTATAGTACAGAGATAGGAACTACTTATCCTGGGATACATTTACTACTTGCGACGTCAACGAAAATAAAATACTTTGAAAATGCACGGCACCAAATTCAATATTCTTTTGTATCATCTTCCGAATGTATTTTCTTTTTATTTTAGTTTTAGTTACCCATAATAAATATCAGTTACAGTTATACTATGTTTACTTAATAAAGAAGATGGTATATGAATGTCTAAAGTAAAATTTATTTTTCCTGTTTCAAATTACTTACACAAATTCATTTTCTTCTGCATCTCATTAAATATTTCGAAGAATAAACGATATGTTAAATACTGTGTTTATGGAAAGATCATTAATACTTATATCATTAATGTAAATAAATTAACAAATTTATAATACACATTTATACAATATATTGACAATAAAAACTTAATTGAATTCATTTAAAATATTATAACTTTTAACGATCTCCTATAAATACTCACACCTATATTAACATTATTACTTGTTAATTACATGCACAGAACAAATTATTGTCTTGTAATTAAATATCTAATTTATTTACAAGATAAATTTTATGACACTGCTTCTGTGTAATTAAGATGTCTTTCTCTTTCTTTTATTTACAAATGTAACAAGTGACATTCATTTGTTTGCGAAACTAATTTTCTTTACAATAGTAAACTTATGTTCAGTTTTTCATTCTACTATTTGTTTCTGTTATAACTATCTGACTGGTACATAAAGGAGAATGCATATAATTTATATTGCTGTTAGTTAACATTTACTTAACAATCGATGGACAAATCGGCTCTAGGAGGAATAACGAAGATTTTTTCAACTTATGATTTACAGAAGAATTGCTAATTAATTGAATGCTCACATGTATATATATATTAAATATAATTAAATCTTTTATTGCTTGATTATTGAACAGTTCTAATCTTTTAATTCGTTTTCAGTTCTTACGTAGAGTGTTTAACTGCAATTGTGTGAAATTCACTTTCAAAAACAAGCGCAGGGCGACGCTCCTTCCCTTTCTTATCTTTTTGTTTCATTTTCAGTTACTGCATTGTGTGGTCTTTTTTTTCATATACAAGTGCAGGCTATCGCTTTCATCTTTTCTAATCTTATAGATTCGTTGTTAGTTTCGTTATTAGATTCGTTGTTAGGAGTAAATGTGAGTCACTTGAGATTTTTTATGCATATGTTATGTACGTTGAAGAAAGAAGATGAATGATAAGTGAATAGGAATGATGTGATTGAAGGTTTGTTGTGTGATAATGATTTCGAGTGTAATAAATGAATGAGTTTAAATGGAGTGATCTATGAATGTGGTTGAAGTGAGGATGGTTTGTTTGGATGAAAATGTTTGACGATGGCTGGTTGTTTGATGGGTGTGATGAGTGAATGTTTTATGAGTGATTTTAGGGTTCGTGCTACCCCATTTCGGATATAGCGTGAAGATATGTATGTATGCATGTCTAATTTGATTTGTATAATACATTCTCAATGTTGATAATTAAATTAGTAAATGTTAAGGTAACAAGGCCTGGACAGAGTAAGTAGGTATTTTATGTAATAATAAAGAAAAGTTGTATAAAATAATAATTATCGAATAACATAAGATACATAAATAGATTAATTTCAAATTGGATTATTGAAGGATTAGAAAATTATAATAATATGTATACAGTATGTTCAGATTACTAATGCCACTAAAAATTTCGATATATAAGACAACTATGATTTCAGTTAAATTGGACAAAGTTGCCACATTAGGAGGCCAGAGTTTAGTTTCATATTTATATTAGATAAATCATATTAATTTTGATCGGTTTTTATAATACAAATCTTGTATCCCATTGATATCAATTGCGGGGCGCACGCACAACTGGGAATGCGCAAAGAAAATTAAATAATTTTATCCACAACTCATATATAATAAAGACATTATTACACTTATTTCAGTTAAATTATATGGCTAATAAAACACTAGTGTTTTATATTCCATAAAACACTGTAAACAACTTGTTATTTAGCATGATCTACCGTATTTTGAGAAACTATATATAACTGAATCAACGTTAAACGTTACGATCAATCTTCTTCGATACCTATAATTATGAGTTGTGGATAAAATTTTGTATTACACTTGTGTTTTATTGGTATATACCTTCTGTCTCGTGTTTAAACTTTTCTTTCGTGTTTCATATACCTAATAAAACACTTGTATAATAAATAACTATTGTTTCCTTTTTTAAAATACCAATTATACAAATTCAAGTATATCATAAATCTGATTTTATTATTGATATAAGAAAAAACTGTTGATGTGTAATCAATATCAATTGGATGTTTCTAATCTGACCCTTTTTAAATCTCACTGTATAAATAAATACCGGGTGTTTCAGAAATACTGTAACAGACTTTCATAGTTTATTCCTGAAGATATTTTGAGTAAAAATGTCATATGTACATATATCGTATTATTTTTGGTTTCCAAAATATAAGATGTCAAAGTTTTATAAACAACAGAAAATTTATAAATTTTGTAATCAAGATACTTTTAAAAAACTAAACAAACAATAACAAAGTTAAACATTGATTTAAACTGACATTATTGCATCTTATTTATTTCACAATGGATGAATTTATATAAATAAATATAAAATAAATATATCATCACGCCTTTTACCCATTTCTGAGTGTGGCACTCTGCCAAAGCAGATCTCGGTAAGTGGTATATTTATGCGCGTGAAGTGCAGTTACCAGCCGTCAAATCACGGCCTTCAAAGATGTTAGTGGTGGGGCAGCCACAGGGGTTATTTTAAATTGGTGATAATGTTTTGTCCACTGTGGGAATCGAATTTAGTGCTGCGAAATATGCAGATATTATTTTTGTACATGAATTTTGTAATGCATCGTTATGAATCAAGAGAATATGAAAACATACATCAGCTGTCCCATCGCTTATTTAAGAATGTATTTCAGTGGTTAATAGAAATTGTATTTATAGTTATACGGAGTATTAACACCCTGTATAAAAGAATAGTTCAAAAATGTTAAATCGAAATTCAAAAATATTGTGAACGACTCCTTACTCCAACCCTGCATATCAAGTCCTACAAGGGTCACTTTCAAAACAAAAAAGTAACTCCCTGTCAAGAAGAGCCCGTAAATTCAACATTTTTTTGTTCGTGTCGATTTTTATGATTATTTTTTCCTCTCGCAGCCAAAACACGAAACGTCCTCTACACCCATTCACGAGTTCAAGTCCGTGGGCTGCAGCCGAATCTTGCCACAGGTACCACCGCCGCCGCCGCCGCCGCCCCAGCCCCATTTACATGCATCCGTGCGTCCCGTTTTGGACATGCCATTCGGACACGCCAGGTGAAAAAATAAAACTACGTCAGAAAAATAAACATGCTCGAAGTTGGCTTGGATCTTGTGAATGAACGGCAACAGTTGAATGTAGAAGGTTTAATATATGCAGGGGTTCATTTGTGGTTGTCCAGGTTTTTGTTTGGTTATTAATTATGTCAGATTTTAAATTGGAATTTAACAGCCATATTCAAAAAATATCATTTTTTACGGTCGTGTTGAAAAGTCAACATATCAACATTCAAAATGAGTGTGGCAATATTTGCAACACTCAGTGCGGTAAGAAATCGATTGTGATGTTGTTTCCAGGACAACCATTGTTGATCAATCTTTTTTTTTAAATTATGTGAAATATAACAGTAAATGACAGATGTCAAATAAAATAAATAAATATATTATCACGCCTTCTACCCATTACTGGGTGTGGCACTCTGACGAAGCAGATCTCGGTAAGTGATATATTTATGCGCCTGAAGTGCAGTTACCCGTCGTCAAATCACGGCCCTCAAAGATGTTAGTGGTGGGGGAACCACAAGGGTAATTTTTAAATTGGTGAAAATGTTTGTCGACTCTGGGTATCGAACCAGGGTTCTTAGGATCCACAGGTCGACACGATACCACTGTGTATTACTCCCACTAGATAATGATGAAAAATTGATTTTGGAAGAATTTAAAATTTTCTGTGAACATATAATTGTAAGGGGTGGCTAGCTCAGTGGTATGAAGTCGGCCTGTGGATCCTGAGAACCCTGGTTCGATTCCCACAGGCGACAAACAATTTTCATAATTTCAAAAGCTACCCCTGTGGCTCCTCCACCACTAACATCTTTGGAGGCCGTGATTTGACGACTGCTAACCGCACTTCACGCGCAAAATATATCACTTACCGAGATCTGCTTCGGCAGAGTGCCACACACAGTAATGGGTAGAAGGCGTTATGATATATTTATTTTTTATTTTATATAATTGTTAGCCATCTCATATGAGATGGCTAGCACAGTGGTATGAAGTCGGCCTGTGGATCCTGAGATCCCTGGTTCGATTCCCACAGGCGACAAATTTTCATAATTTGAAAAAGCTATCCCTGTGGCTCCTCCACCACTAACATGTTTGGGGGCCGTGATTTGACGACTGGTAACCGCACTTCACGCGCAAAATATATCACTTACCGAGATCTGCTTTAGCAGAGTGCCACACCCAGTAATGGGTAGAAGGCGTGATGATATATTTATATTTATTTTATATAATTGTTAATTTTAATATAAAAACATGTTTGAAAATTTATCCAGTAATAAATTTCAAAATTTCAAATAAATATTTAGAGATGATTTGTTTACGACAAGAACCAATTGCAATTATTAATGAATAATTAATATTTATCTGTTTATTTATGTTTATGCACGAGTAAACGATAAATTGCACATTTATGTACACGGATATAAAAGTAATTAGAAAGAAAATATTAAATTTCCATAAATGTACAATAAGTATAAAATACTCAGTAGATACTTACTGATTATATCACATTAAAGACAACATAAAAACAGAAAAGGCAATATTAAAACATAGATTTACATCACAAAAGTAAGTTCAAGGCATTCTCGACGCTTTTTATTTGTAAATAATATTTATTACGTTAACTTCTTAGTAAAGTTTCATTTCAATAACTTGCCTTTTTTCCATTACATCTATTTATTTCTATGAATAAAATACGTAAACAATAAATTATATTTGCATAAAAAGATAGTATTAAAGCAAAATTGTGTAAAATAATGGTGACACAAATTAATTTCTAGAATTTATACATAAGATAGATATATTTTCAAGTGATCTTGAACATTTGACATTGTATATTTGTTACTATCAAATATTTATATATTATTATAGACAATTCTGTCAATCAAAAGTAATATTGGTCACGGTAGTCCAGAGGCCAGCGTAGCAGTTGCTTGACATTGCACGCATAAGTCGCGGGTTCGAATCCCGCCCAGGATATGAATGTTTATGATGTATTTTTAAGGATTAGGTAGAAGAACAGCCCTTTGCTGAACATCGCCCTTGACTCTAAGTGGTCAATAAAACGAAATAAATAAATAAATTGATTTTTATCGCGTTTACAAAGTGAATTTTTTTAAACTGATTTTGTTAAAAACTGTTCTACAAAATTCAATTTTGCACAAATTTGTGGAGATAGTTTTTTTGAAGTTGATGAGTTGTCTAGTTGTAAAAACGTCAAACATAAATCTGTCACTTTAGCTGTCATTGCACAGCTCACGTAAAGTTATTGCAATTATTATTATTATTATTTTTTATATAATAAAATAATTGCATTAAACTACAAAACAGTTCTTTATTAAAAATTAATAGTATATTACATGATAAGTCAGGAAAGTGATATTTTATTTGACGAAGCGGTTGTCCGCTAAGTCAAGTAAAGACACTTTCCTGCCGTATTATGTAGACGAGTTTTTCTGAAACCGTTTAATTTAATCAATATTTAATCATAAATAATTCAAAATGTTTAAATTTCTTCGTATGAATTGTACTGACAGCAGACTACGTATCCAAAGTTACAACAAAAATAAAAAATAAATAAATAAATATATCATCACGCCTTCTTACCCATTACTGGGTGTGGCACTCTGCCGAAGCAGATCTCGGTAAGTGATATATTTTGCGCGTAAAGTGCGGTTACCAGTCGTCAAATCACGGCCCCCAAAGATGTTAGTGGTGGAGGAGCCACAGGGGTAGTTGTTGAAATTATGAAAATTGTTTGTCGCCTGTGGAAATCGAACCAGGGTTCTCAGGATTCACAGGCTGACTTCATACCACTGAGCTAGCCACCCCAGTCAGGTAAAATCTTTGCCCGACTGTTTTGTACTTTACCAGACTGTTATTTTTGTTGTAGTCTTGGATACGTATTTTACTTGACTGTTTTAGTAAAAACTTACTTTCCATACTAAAATTGGTCAGGAAAATAGGCACTTTCTTGTCGGATCAGAAAAGGGTATTTTATTTTAAAACATAACCTAGATAATTATGAATTTTAACTCTAACCTAACTAATAAATGTCAAAATAAATTAAATTTCAAATGTTTATTGAATCTGTCAGTATTATGACCTTGAAATTTTATTATTTTTTAAATAAAAATTTTGAAATAAAAGTAAATTAATGCGATATAAGAAAAATAGTACGTAAAACACATGTTAGAATGACTAATTGTAAATTCGTACTTTGTGTAACTCGCATGCGGCTCGTTACATAAACTGTACTCATACTTTTAATAAGGGTCATTGTAACATTTGTTTTTCAATATATTATTTCCTAATCGTTGTAGCTTATCGTAAATTTGCACCGATTCTCGAAAGAAAATATTTTTCGTCGTCGCTAGTTAGACAATAGAATAAAAGACCTTTTTTATTTGAAACATTTTTATCAATGATTGATTGTTTCGAAAAGAGCTCCCAAATGCGTACAAAAAGTCTTATTTAGTTGATTTCATATTTTTTATAACTTAGAAGTAGTGGTTCATCATAATTTGAACATTTTATATTGTTTAGAGTTTAGATAAATATAATTTCTCGTAAATGCAATTATCATGAAAATTCCAAAGAATAAACATTTTCCAGTTCGTAAAATTTCTTCAAAACAACCAAGAAAAAATCTATAAACAAATCCAACTGATTCCGGATACACTTAACAAGAACTCTTACAATACGACTTCGATTTCTACGAACCGTCAAGAAGTAAACAAGTCGAAATAAAAAATGCCAATGATAAGATTTCGCTAATTCAGAAACAAAACAAAAGCAAGAAAACAGTGAGCATGGGCGGATATGGGCAGGTGGTCGTCTGCGATGGTCTGACCAGGTACGGACCGAGGACCGGCGGTAAATTCGGATGGGCCGGACTGGCCCGCCCAGTTCCTAAATTGGGAATTGTATAATTACCGGGGTATCGCCAAAGATTTTGCCATCGTTCCAGGAAAATGGTTATTATAAAAAAATTGCAGGTTTCATTTTTGGCTGATCGATGCATTTTACAACCGCACAGGAAATGGACTTTACTGTTTTATTTTGCCTTGTCCGGTTAACTTTTTGCTGTAATTATCAATTTTATTTGAAACCTTGACGAAATAATCAAATTTTATATAATATAAACGCACATGCATGAATAAAAACTGTCATTCTGGATATGAATCATAAAATTGCATACTTCTTGCTAAAATATTATTTTGTTCAACTATGTATAATAATTACGTGTGATTAAGTATTGTACACAAAACAAAAATTACTGTTGCGGAACAATATTTCAACTCAAATTGCCGCAACATTATTCAAACATGTATCTTTATTTGTTATAAATATTAATTGTAATCAAACAAAAAGCAATTAATTATATTTTTTTTATATTATGTGACAATATAGATGTTCTTTCTGCAAATATACATATTTTTAAAGGACACATCCAATAAATTATTAAACTATCATTTTTGTTCTAATATATATATATATATATATATATATATATATATATATATATATATATATATTTATGGGGTAGCTATTTCAGTGGTATCAAGTCGGCTTGTGAATCCTGAAAACCATGGTTCGATTCCCACAGGCGACAAACAATTTTCACGATTTTAAAATTACCCCTGTGGCTCTCCCACCACTAACATCTTTAGGGGCCGTGATTTTACGACTGGTAACCGCACGTCACGCGCAAAATATATCACTTACCGAGATCTGCTTCGGCAGAGTGCCACACCCAGCAATGGGTAGAAGGCGTGATGATATATTACCTAAGAAACTATACTAAAGTTCGTAATGAGAAGTTTTTCCTTTACGAATTTTTGAAATCGTGGTTCTATTTTTGTTATGCACATTATTAACTCAACCTTTTACAAACTTTTTTTAATATTTTTTATATTTTTTTATATTTGTTTTTATGGAGTAGTTAGGTCAGTGGTATCAAGTTGGCCTGATCCTGAGAACCCTGGTTCGATTTCCACAGGCGACAAACAATTTTCACCATTTTAAAACTACCCCTGTGGCTCTCCCACCACTAACATCTTTGAGGGCCGTGATTTGACGACTGGTAACCGCACTTCGCGCGCAAAATATATCACTTACCGAGATCTGCTTCAGCAGAGTGTTACACCCAGTAATGGGTAGAAGGCGTGATGATATATTTCTTTATTTATTTATTTATATATTTTTTTAATTACCTATTTATTTATTCACTATGTTATAAAAGAGGAAATTTATCCCTCATAATAAAATCAGAACCGCTAGATCACTAGAATGTAGCTGTATTTTTTTAGTTCACTCTTATAGTTCTAAAGATACAAAAATACCGGGTGTATCACGAAAAGCAGGCTAGCTCAGTGGTATGAAGTCGGCCCGTGAATCCTGAGGACCTTGGTTCGATTCCCACAGGCGACAAACAATTTTCATAATTTCAAAAGCTAGTCCTGTGGCTCTTCCACCACTGACATCTTTGGAGGCCGTGATTTGACTACTGGTAACCGCACTTCACGCGCAAAATATATCACTTACCGAGATCTGCTTCAGCAGAGTGCCACACCCAGTAATGGGTAGAAGGTGTGATGATATATTTTTTTTTTTACAAATCATATTAAATAAATATAGTTTATTGATTTAGATACAGAATTTTAAGGTCTACAACTTTTATTTGAAGTATGTTATTTTTATCTAAAATAATTTGGAAAGCACTGCGCACAGAAAAACTGCTTTCCCATGTTAATCGCCTATGACCCGCTTTTCATGACACACCCAGTATATTTATAAATTAATCTGAGCATCGAATTCTATATATTCAATGATTCAATGATCCAAATACAGAAGTTATTTGAGACATACTCCATATTTTATGAATGAAATAAAAGATTTTATGCAGTTAGTAAGACCCAAGACATATTTTCACAATGAAATATTTCACTGCCAACTAGTTCTAGAAATGCAATATTTCTCAGATAATTCTTTATCTCTACTGTATTTTATTCAGCAGGCGGTCTTATCCAGGTGAACATAATCTCTAGCTAGTCGAGTACTCAATCTAATTTAGTAACGTGATATCTCTATTGACCCAGTCTACAATGGCGTACTTAATTACGATAATTAATCAGAAAACAAAGATAATTAAGTTAAAAATGTCAACAAAGTACAATAATTCGTCTAACCGAACATACGGATACCCACTTATAATATTTAAATTAATAGGCCGTTATAAATTTGAGAGGCCATTAGAATTTAATTGATTCGTCCAAAAAATATTTCCATAACTCATTCTGATAATAATTTACTTCTATAAATCATCACAATTAATATTTAAATTCCTTTTTGACGCTGATAACATAGTCTTCTGTTTTTCGTAATTTATTGCCAATAATCAAAATAAGAAATCAAAACAAACATAAGATATGTGGCTTTATTTTCATCAAAGAAGATAATTATCTAAAATGAAGTATTCAAAAAACAATCTAAATTCCTGTTAAGAAAAAAATCTTATGATTATCAATTTAAATCAATATAAAAAGTTGTTTACTATAAATATTAACCGGTTTGGTTTTGATTCTACGAATTTAACACACATCAGAAAAGCCGGCATGAATTAGAATACGTCATTTAGAGGTCGGCATATTTGAAAATTTTGATATCCGATCCGATCCGACTCGACTTGATTCAAGATCCGATCCGATCCGATCCGACTCTATCCGAGATCCGATCCGAAATCCGATCCGAGATCCGATCCGAAATCCGATCCGACATCCGATCCGAAATCCGATCCGAAATCCGATCCGAAGATCCGATCCGAGATCCGATCCGAAATTCGATCAGAAATCCGATCCGAAGATCCGATCCTAGATCCGATCCGAAATCGGATCTGAAATCCGGTCCGAGATCCAACCAGACGTGTCATCAGATCAGTACAGTTTTTCCTATTTATACTAAACCAATTTTAAAGTTGCATATTCGAAAGAAAAATAACAGTTGTAGATGAAATTTAATAAATAATTTTGTTATAAAAACTGACATTTTTGTTGTAACATTATTTACTTATTTTTATCACAGAACATAAATGCTTATAAATATAACGTAGCGTTATATTTCTTTAGAGAGGAATTGGTATTTATGTTTTTACTAAGAGTGGATACCTAAATGTTATGTATGTAAATTTCAGATCGGATGTTTTATCCGACTTTCGGATCGGATATTTTATCCGACTTTCGGATCGGATATTTTATCCGACTTTCGGATCGGATCTTTTATCCGACTTTCGGATCGGATCTTTTATCCGACTTTCGGATCGGATCCGATTCGAATCCGATCCGAGAGAGCTCCGAACCGATCCGATCCGAATCCGACTTCGGATCGGATCGGATTAGGATTTCGGATATTTTTGCCGACCTCTAACGTCATTAATACATTTGTGGTGGCTAGCTCAGTGGTATGAAGTCGGCCTGTGGATCCTGAGAACCCTGGTTCGATTCCCACAGGCGACAAACAATTTTCATAATTTCAAAAGCTACCCCTGTGGCTCCTCCACCACTATCATCTTTGGGGGCCGTGATTTGACGACTGGTAACCACACTTCACGCGCAAAATATATCACTTACCGAGATCTGCTTCGGCAGAGTGCCACACCCAGTAAGGGGTAGAAGGCGTGATGATGATATATATTAATACATTTGTATACAGGTATCATTTTCTCGAACTATGCATACAAAAGTGCATTTGCAGTATTATTTTATTAGTTTTTCCTTGTGGAAACGTATGCTACACTTCTATTTCATTCGCTGTGTAAGTACTTACAGTAGGTAGCTTTTTTTATACGTGCATTTCTAAAAGCACCAGAATTTCGTAAAATCAATTCCTAACTTCGCAAATATATACAACTTTTATGTAACAATTTTATTGTCGGTTTCTGTTGGCACTTTTGAAGAAACTTGAGCTACAATTCGTGTTTTCCCGATACAAATCCAGTTTCAATTGTGTTTTGTAAAACCTGTTTCCGTGGATTTACCACTTACACAGTTCCTTCTTCAGCAGCTGTCATTCAATTTTATTTTTACCATTCAACAAATAAATATATTTTTTCTGAACAACAAGGAATTAATTTCAAGTATACAAGGAGATGCATAATTTTTAGTAGAATCCGAACCACTCGGACAAAGTTGTATTTTTGTTTATACTTTGACAACAGCGAGATTTGAATTTTGGGGTAATGACTCAGTGATATCAAGTCGGTTTGTGGATCTAAAGAACCCTGGTTCGATCCCCACAACCGACAAAATATTTTCACCAATTTAAAATTACCCATGTGGCTTCCGCACCACTAACATTTTTGGGGGCCTGAATTTGAAGGCTGGTAACCGCACTTCACGTGCATAAATATATTACTTGCCGAGATCTGTGTATATATATATATATATATATATATATATATATATATATATATATATATATATATATATATGTTTCTAAAGTTACAGGCGCGATGGCCGAGCGTGTTAATGCACATCTCTTAACATGCTGTGACGTCATCCGAACCAAGGTTCGTCAGTTCGAATCCGCCTGTCGACAAAGTATGATTTGTCGTTAAAATAAAAAATACAGTTACTTGTATTAATCATACTCGGGCGCTATAAGCTAGTCACTTATACATATGCCTTAAAAGTAAGTAACATTGACTCAGAAAACCGGCAGTACGGCAGCGTAAAAACTGCGGTTCGGTGTGTCCGGTAGGCCCAGGCCCGACTCGGGCTGTAGCGCCATTAAAGAAGAAGAAGATATGTTTCTAAAGTGATTATTCTTACAATGAAATCATAACTACAAAACAAACATATTTATATATCTTTATGTTCGACTGCACTATAACTATTTAATTTATGACTGTTTACTGTCCATAAAATGGCACTTTATTGAACTAGTTCGAAAAATAGCAAAATTATACTTCTGTCAATACCTAATTAATTAATTATTTCCTTTGCAATTAATGCAATTTCTTTCACTTCTTTTGCGATGCTTATATGTCTTGATATATTACAAACACTTTTTCCATCTTTTTTGACAAATTTTACAATTTAATCATTTTAAATAACATTGTTAAACAACAGCAACAACAAAGCATACTTTGAGAAAACTGATCGCATCCAAGATAGTCGAACATAAAGCTTTGTATACAACTTGCACATAATTGGACTTTATAGAACTCGCTGCGCTCGCTAGGCCATAAACTATGGCTTGTCTAATAAAGTCGTACATTATGTACTCATTATATAAATAGCTACTACAGGTTTAAAAAACATTTGCCGAAAAGTAAGATCAATAAAATAAAAAAATAAATCACTTTTTTTCATAATTGTGCTGACAAAAAAACATACTGATGATGAAAACTTAGTTCTCGAAATACGTATTTAGATTTATCTTTATATTTATTAAGGCTTAGGGGTTTAATTTTTTCATAGTTATAATTGTCTTCTGTTCCTAAAATGTAATAAAATTTGATAGTAACTGAAATTAATTAATGACTCTATATGCTGTTTCTGTTAAAATTAAATCTTAATAATAATTATACTTCTTGGATAAAATAGACTATGTTTCCTAGTGAAATAAAAAGCACTAATCTTTTCGTTATAGAAAAATAATCTCATTGTTTTCCCATGTACTACATTGTTTATAAACAAACCATAACTTTCTTTGTTCAAGACAAATGCAATGAAACCTGACCCAATTCACCAACATCCGAAAACTATTCAAAAAACGAATTTCATAATCGTTGTCATATGGCAGCCAAATCCATCAAGTTGTCGAAAATATACAAATAGGTCATCTATAGGCGAACACGAACTACATACATGTATGTATGTATTCAGTAGAACAAACATGGGTGTTGTGTATCGTACATACAAACTGGACACTGGATCTGACGGCTTTTAATTGATTCGGTTGCATGCGAAATACATGACTCCTATAAATATCTAATGTGGGCTTTTGTCTTTGAGACAAAAGTAAGCAGTCTGTTACAAATAAACTGAATTAGGATTTTTGACTTATATAGTAGGTAGGTATAGTTTTTTTATCATTTGAACAATTTGCATTATTCATTTAAGACAAGAATTTAAATTATCTTGCAGTTATCTTCAATTCTCAGAGCATCATATACAGAGTTGGGCAGTAGCTAGCTACTTTTGTAGCTTAGCTACTAGCTGAGCTACATTTACCTTAGCTGTAGCTGTAGCTTAGCTAACTGTGAAAAAATATAGCTGTAGCTTGTAGCTAGCTACTTTTTTTTCTATTAGCTTAAAAATAACAACTGAAGCTACTTTTAAAGCTACTTTTTGTAGCTTAAAGCTACTTTTTAAGCAGAAGGTCAACAAAGTACGCATGCGTACAAGCTAAACCCACACAAAATAATTATTTGTTGCCGGTTCTAACTGGCTCTAATACGCACAAATACACAGTAGGTGCCAGATGTTATTTGCTATTTTTGATATTTATGTACATAATAGTAAATTAACAGTTATTATAACAAAAGACTGATCATATGACAATGGCAAATTTATTTATTTCACAATAATTTAAACGTAACTTTAACGAAAGCTTTTAGCTGTAGCTTAACTACTTTTTTAAAGAATAGCTGTAGCTGTAGCTTAGCTACTTTTTTTAAGTAGCTTGCCCAGCTCTGTTTATATACATATATGAACAGGAATAAAAGTTCGCGGCCTGGTATACAAGGGATAGCATGAGACTCGCAATTATGTCTTGTTAGATTAGCTGTATTTATTTATTTATGTCAGTGGTTTCAAACTTTTTGGAGTCATGGCGCCCCACATAAGGGTTTTAAGTAGTTTTTAGTCCCAAAAATGTCTAGAGCCTAGAAAAATGCACCAAATTGAGTAATTTATTTTTAAATGCTCGTTATGAGGTTCTTAAAAGATCCCTCACGAGTTTTTTGCTGAATTTTTTTTTATATGCATAGAAATCGGTAAATACTCAGACAATTGCTTAAAAAAAATAATATTTTTTTCTTAATCTTAATTTAATCAATACTACTAAGCCATAAAAATACAAAATATAGTTTAAAAAAAGTCACTGACATTCAAAGCTTACACTGAAAAATGAACAAACTTGCGAACTTTGAAAAACCATATCATAACCCAAGTGCACATAACCTAAAAAAAGTTGAACTTGAGGTACAAGACATGAAAATTTAAAATCAAGTTCAAAGATATTTATTGACGTGAAACTGAGCAATCTGAAACCACGTAAATTTCAAATATCCTAACCTAACCTAAGTGAACATACCCTAAAAATAAATTATAAGCAATAACTTTCTTCAGACAAATTTTCAACAAAAAGACTCGTGAGGGATCTTTTAAGAATCTCATAACGAGCATTTAAAAATAAATTACTCAATTTGGTGCATTTTTCTAGGCTCTAGACATTTTTGGGACAAAAAACTACTTAAAACCCTTATGTGGCGCCCGCCCTTGGAGAGAAAAATCACAAGTTCTCTCGCGACCGCCTTACTTTTTATGTGATAAAAATTGCAGTTTGTAAAAGGTTGATTTTATAATGTGCATAACGAAAATAGAACCACGATTTTTGAAATTCGTAAAGGAAAAACTTCTCATTACGAACTTTAGTATAGTTTCTTAGGTGAAGAATAATATTTTGCTATCAAACTTGTAATGAATTTAAGTTTTTTTTAAATGAATAAGATCTTATCGAGGTAAAATAAATAATTAATATTGCTGTCAAACATTTGATTTGTAATTTTTCATTTAAGTAACCCTTAAAATTTAGGTGAATGCGGTGCAACTAGATGAATCTTTGAATACACGTTTTTTATAATTTCTAAATAGCATCTGGCGACCTCCCTCCAATGTCTTCGCGATCTCCCAGTGAGTGGAGATCCACACTTTGAAAACCACTAAATTCTCTACAACATGAACTTAATCCCAATTTACATTTTCAATATTGTTTACTAAATTTCTAAAGTTTATATAAGTACATTTTTTATATGCTTATAGTTAGAGAGGTTGGGTGCAGAATGATGTATCATTTTTTTCAGTGATAGAAATGGTTTTTTTAATAGATTATGTCATGATAAACATGAAAAAAAAAAAGAAAATTAGATTTGGGAACGGGTGGAACTATAGATAGCGCCGATATGATTGCGCCGATTTTAAGGGTGGTTGTTGATCCCTACACCAGTTCACTTTCAAAGCAACTAGCAATAATTTCTGTCAATAATTTTGTTGTCATGTATTCATCGTGAACAAGTAGTAATATGTCAGACGACATCATAAAAATTGCCTACTTTCATCGGTTTTATCGCGCATGCGTCACCGGCCAAAACTTCTGTCTACCATTTTTATTACATTAATTATACCAAAGTCTATAATTTAAACTGAAAATTAGCCTGTAAAAAATATGTTAACAATCACCCTTAAAATCGGCGTATTCACATCGTATAGGTACCACCCGTTCCCAAATAATTTGTTTTTTTATGTTTATCTATTAACAAAACCATTTCTGTCACTAGAAAAAGTGAGACATCATTTTGCAGCCTTGCTCTCTAACTATTATACATGTTTATGTTAATTTGTTTTTGAAATATATATGTTTTGCTTCTTTCATAATTTAATTTAATTGTTTCTTTTATCGGCCTTACCAAAATTAAATCTGATCAGCTTAGAATATAGTGAAGAGTTTCCTACTTATAATAAAAATACAATTACGGTCGAGTGATACAGACTCCACAAGAAGCTGTAGACCCCCTATACTGTAATTAGAATTAATTTCCTCTTGAGTATCATAATAATAATAAAAAACAACTAAACCTATTCAGAACCAATCAATAATAATTCGCAATCTATCTATCATCCTGACTTTGCCAACTAAGCATGTTTGTCCAAAGTGTCAGAGAAGTTATTCCCCTACTCACCCTTCCACAATATCCCATTCACAAACTCGTTGCAATAACACAATAAGCCGTGAAGTTAGTAAGGGAAAGTTACGTCGTTACCGGTCTCGGTTTCAGGTCAGGTAACCCCGTCCCGTGTGAACGTTCTACCGTACACTGAACGAGACTGACCCCTACCAAGTGCAGAACAGCGGCAACGACGGCACGAGCCTTGACATTTGACCCTGTCTCGCTCTGGCTGTCGTTCAAGTCAAGTCATGGTGTCGTGGAAACAATCCACGGAACTGCTGTATGCACAAGGGAAGTGCAATGAGAGTTGATAATGGAGGGAATTTGTGCGAAATGTGGTTATGATGACGATCGGTACGAAGAAAAACATGTATATTGGGTGACCACAGAAAGCAGGGCAATATAATTGTAAATTTATATTCGTAAACTTATCATATGTGGTATTGTTTTTATGTATAAATGATACACATATCTCATCCAATTTAAACGGAAGTGTACATGTATTTTCTTATTTTAAATGGAACATCCTGTATATTTTTACATTTTTTAATACTACGTTAACTTCTTAAAACTTCAATTATGTAGGTACGATCACCCACTTAAGATTAGAATCAAATTTAAAATGTGATATAGTAGAATATTATATGCATATTTGTTTCAGTGTTTTGGTTTCATTATTAACTATGTAAATAGTTATTTTTATAATAAGTGCCGAAAAAGGTTTGTTACGTGCAAGTGCAGAATTTAACGCACGCGGCTTGCCGAGTGCAGAAATGTGCACGAGTACGTAACCTTTTTCGGCAGGTGTTATAAACAATATTTTTCCTACAACTGTGCGATTTAGAAAATCACTAAAATGTTATCAAAATTCATAAAATTTTAATATTACACGAGACTGATGCTTTACGACGTTGCTATGGTTTGTTTGTTGATTGCTTGCACATTGTTCTACGTTATTTAAAAATATTTCACTAACTTCAAGATAATTTCTTTAAAATCGTCTAGATTGGAATAGTACAGTGAGTGATTCTTCTTTATTATAAACACCTCCAAAGATAATTGAAGCTCCGGATCATGCTATGTTGGATCTATTTTCGACAATGACAATCAAACTGCTGCTGGTACTTCTAAAGCCTCCGAAATTGTTGTCAATAATATTACTGTTAATAATATGAACAGGTACGGAAGAAATCAATGATTTTTTAGACAGTACAAAAGTTTCCACTTCACATTATGTCAATATAAGCAATTGTAACATCTGTGTTAATAATTACACAAACAATAAATATGATGTATTTCACTTACTCTTAAAATAAAACCATTTATCGATATATTCTACTTTGTTCAGTTCTTTTTATTAATTGTGTACAGATTACATATACTGCAATTTAAGGTTATGTTTATAAACGTCAAAATATACTACTGCATATTTACTAGCGCTGGCTCACCGTATCTTCTTCGTCCATAAGCGTCTGTGTCCAAAATATGAATTCCGCGTTCGGCGCGAAATTTAAATCGCTCTCAATACAACTTTCTCTTGACAATTGCGTAAAACACAAATTACTTTCCGCATTAGTATTTCTTCACTTACAGAAACGCACTTGGTCTGTATTTGTTTCCTTTCCACCCGTAACCAAGACAATAATAGTTACGTAATAACAAAGAAATCGCACAGTTGTAGGAAAAATATATACATTGCGCAATTTTTAAGCTTAATTTTAAAAGCAAATTTCAATTTCTTACAGCTTTTAAATTTATAGTCTTTTCTTGTAAAGTAATCACGTAAACAATGCTAGTGAAAAACTCTTTCGCATGTTAATCACCTATGAAATAGTCTTTATGGGACAACCTGTATTTACATACATGCGTGAAGTGAATACGATTATTGTTTACTCCAAAATATACCTATTCATTAGTAGCCCATAAAACTCATATTAACCTAGTTTTCGTAGAAACAAACAAATATCTGATTCATTATAAAAATTATCTTTATTACACTACACTCCAACTAATATTTCTTATATTAAGTCATTATTCAACATTGCATACAAATTTCTAAACAGTAGTCTATTCTAGTTTTAAATATATGTGAACAAACATTTAAAATAAACTCCTTAGTTACATACTAGAAGTTCAAATATATTTACATACAAATATCTAAATTAATCAGTTCCAATATTGAAGATTTCAAAACCTACAAAAATATTATGACTTGAAAATTAAAATGAATATTAGGCATTGCTATATTTCATCATTTAACGAGTAATATTTACATCCGAAAGGAATTTTTACCGAAATTTGAAGAGTTTCATTAAAATGTAAATACAGATTACCAAAACTCATTCTAACAAACTAATTCATTCACATCCAAATCTTATTTTTACGACTCCAGTGCCGAAGTAAGGATATTTTGGAGTTTGAAGCTCTAGGCAAAGATCTCAATACAGGCACTATTTTACACTTATCAATAAAATATTTTTTTGGTACTTACTAGATTCAGAGAGCTAATGTTGTACATTGTACATACATCATCAAATGGAGTAGCACGAACCCCAGAATCATTCACGAAAGATTCACTCATCAAATTCATATAATAATCAGTCCTTATCAAACGCTCCCACATTAACACTACCCTTACTTCAATCACATTCATAGTTCCCTCCATATAAGTTCATTTACTCATCACACTCGGATTTATTCATCACACAACAAACCTTCAACCATATCCATTAAATCACTAATATTATACTTTTCATAATTTTATTTCTACATGAAAATAATAACTTCAATATAATATCTGCGCAATTTCGATGGTAATGTATTCATCTCGTATCTTCCAAAATTGTCAGTAATAATATAACAAGAGAGTGAGAATAAATTGAAAATAATTTGACAGATCTTTCGAAAACTTGTTGCCAGGCAATAGTCACGAAAGCCCGTAGGGCTTGAGTGGCTATTGCCAAATGTCAACAAGTTTGAGAAAGATAAAGGAGAATTATTTTCTAATTTATCCAACTCTCGAGTTATATTTAATTAGATTATTTTTTGACTTAGATGTTGAGGTCGATTCATACAACTTAAAAGATTTTGAACTGGGTTCATATCGATTGATTACTTATTAATGTATTCTTGAAAGTTGTTTCCAAAATTTGTTGGTCTATTTCTGTATCTAAAATACAACTTAATCGATTTTTTTCACACATTTTACTTGACGCGCTGACAGTTTTAAATAATTATTTGACAAATACCTATCATTTGTCACAAACAAAAAAGCATCTACAGAGATAATTCCCGGGAATAATCACAAGAGCTTTATTCTCAGTATAATAATGACAGGATTGGTTAAAACGCAGACACGTGACATACAATGAAGCATTTCATTGGTTTTGAGAAAGGTAAAAAAATAATCATAATTTTGTTCGTAAATAATTTTAAAATAACCTACGAGAGTAGATTGAAAATTTTTCTAAATGGACCACAGGGCTACTTTTTTTACGAATATTTTCATGTCGTTATCTTAGCTACTCATTTAAATGAATTGATAGCAAATCTCAAATCGATCTCTCAAATAGTCTGATTTTGGCGAGCATTTAACTTGTATAATTTTGTGCGTTGACAATAATGGATAAGAAGATATATTTTCAATTGGAAGGGAAATTCACATCTTTAATCAAATTCAGGTTTGATGCAGTTCTTAGGGATTCATCACCTTCATTTTTCACTCAGAGTTTTTGGGTTTTGAAATTCAACACTACCAGTAGGCACACAAATTATGAATCACATTTAGGATGTCTAAAAACGGCTACCAAGCAAGAATTTATTGATAAAAATAATAATATGGTTTTAGCAGATCGCAAAATAAAAGTTAGTTGAATTAACTAAGTTGTGGGCATCTTTTATGAACAACTAGTGTATATTTTACATAAAGAATCAGGGATCAAAAAACTTTCTGCAAAATGGTTGTCGCATTTGCTCAATCAACAACAATAAAAACAATCGAGCGCGTTTCCCAGCCGATAATCTAGAATTGTTTAAAAGTAATTCAATAAATTTCAAGAAACGATTCGTGACCTGGACTCAACACCAGAAACAATAATTCGATCAAAATAGTGAATTGGACCTGAAGAATCAGTCCCGAAGAAAGCAAAGACCATTCATCAACTGCAAGTATGATGGCATCAGATTTTCCGAACGCCAAAGTTTATTTTGCTACTCAATTTTTTTGAAAGAGGAAAAACTATTACTGTACAATACTACACAATATTTTTGGACAAGCAGATAGCAGCAATTAAAAAAAAAATACACGGGAATAATCAAGAAAAGAATGTTTTACCACAATAGCTGTTTCAAGTGCAATCGATCTGCAAAAATTAACCGAATAGGGACTTATACAATTAAAATTTTTCGGTTGCCATCTAGTGAGTAAAACAGAATTTAATAATTTGTTACATAGCGAACATGGTATAGCTTTACAGTTTGACGTTTATCACGTGATTCAAATGTTAACGTCAAACAAGTATGGTGATCTGAGAGCAGAAGTGTTGAAAGGAGAAATCATTTGATCGACTCGGCATGGTGTCACCTCGCTCTTTCTACAAATTTGTTGTTTCACACATAATTGTGTGGAGGGGGGGTTTACTTCGAGTCTGCTGCATGTGACGTCAAAATTGTAAGTCCCTATTGAAATTCGAAATCCTTCCGCATCCACTGTATCACCAGATTTGGCTCCCTCGGACTAGCACATGTTCCCGAAACTTAAATTATCGTGACCGGAAAGAGATTTTGGTCGAATGAATAGGTGATCTAAGCTAGAAACAGATATTTTGGGGACTTCAAGGAAAATTATTTCCGGAAGTTTGTAGCTCCGAGGAGATTATATTAAAAAATAAAATATGATTTGAATCAGATTTCTTTTGTTTTCATTGTCATTCCGCAAACTTTTCAATTCATTCTCGTAAATGTATGGAGAAAAGGAAGTTCATAGAAAAAATAGTAAAATTTAAGTTTCAAATAACAAATTAAATACAGATATCTAAACTTTCTGAGGATGACTTAAATATTTGCTTACTTTGCTTTATGTTAAACCCGGGCCTGTACGACTCAATAATATTTACTTTATACAGAAATATATTTTCTGTAAAGATTCTACTTCAAAATTCTGCTACCTTACAGCTTGTTCAGAGAGTCAGAGAAGAATATTCTTAGTCGTAAAAATTCAAGAATTTTAATGTTTTCATTTCATATTGCTTGAATAATTTCTAAATTTACCATCAAGTCAATATATACCACATGTGGATCTGTAACTAGTACAAAAATAAAATTTCATGATACCAAATAAATTTTGAATGAGTTCATTAGTCAATGATTCATAACTTAAAATCAAATATGATCATACTGAATTTATCATAAGTAGGCAAGCTTGTTTGTAGAAAATAAAATATCATGCATATATGAATTTAATTATATCTTATTACAAAAAACTGCTTTAAATTCCGCCACAGAAAAAAATCATAATAACACTCAATTAAAGTAACAACTTTAATTTTAAACTACTGTAGGCTGTAATAATATATCTTCGTGCCAAATATGATCATACTAATGATGCTAAAGTATTGGTTTACTTTAAAATATTATAATTTTATATTAAAAGCTGGAATTTCTCAGAAATTATGGAATTACTTGATAAGAACAAGTTTCGAACGGGACAGAATGAAAAAACACATTTTATTGTGTCCTATATTACTGATTTATGAAACTTAGAGTATATTGAAAACGATAAATATTTATTTAATTATCCAGTGTGTTAAGGAAGGCGATTAATAATTTAGACATTTTATTTTGTCGAGAAAATGAAACGCTGATTAACACATAAGTTAGTTACAATATTTATCCGTTGATCGTAGCTTTTTCATTTAGAGAAAATGTAATTTTTCTACAACTGTCAAAAAACATGATATTTTTACATTTCTATGGACAAGCAAAATTTGTGTTTTTTTCACATGTAAAAAATAATTTATTTTATCCACAACTCATATTTTATAAAGACATAATGATACTAATTTCAGTTGTATTATATAGCTCATAAAACACTAGTGTTTTATATTCTATAAAACACTGTAAACAACTTGTTACTTAGCAACCACTTCATGATCTACCGTATTTTGAGAAACTATATATAACTGAATCAACGTTAAACGTTACGACCAATATTCTTCGATACCTATAATTATGAGTTGCGGATAAAATTTTGAATTACACTTGTGTTTTATTGGTACACTGATTTAAGTTGTATTATATGGCTCATAAAACACTAGTGTTTTATATTCCATAAAACACTGTAAACAACTTGTTACTTAGCAACCACTTCATGATCTACCGTATTTTGAGAAACTATATATAACTGAATCAACGTTAAACGTTACGACCAATTTTCTTCCATACCTATAATTATGAGTTGTGGATAAAATTCTGCACAACAGGAATTTAATTGTGAAATAAATAAATTTGCCATTGTCATATGATCAGTCTTTTGTTATAATGACTGGTAATTTACTATTATGTACATAAATATCAAAAATAGCAAATACCATCTGGCACCTACTGTGTATTTTTGCGTATTAGAGCCAGTTAGAACCGGCAACAAATAATTATTTTGTGTGGGTTTAGCTTGTACGCATGCGTACTTTGTTGGCCTTCTGTTTAAAAAGTAGGTTTAAGCTACAAAAAGTAGCTTTAAAAGAAGCTTCAGTTATTTTTAAGCTAATAGAAAAAAAAGTAGCTAGCTACAAGCTACAGCTATATTGTTTCACAGTTAGCTAAGCTACAGCTACAGCTAAGGTAAATGTAGCTAAGCTAGTAGCTAAGCTACAAAAGTAGCTAGCTACTGCCCAGCTCTGGTTAAGCGCAACAAAAAAACATTCATTTCGCATAACTATTTATTACATGACAAATATATTAGGTTAGGTAACGTTTGATACTAGTGTGCATCAAGGTCATAGAAGATACTTGAATATTAATTTTATTCCACGACAAAATTTCCATTTACAAATGTTTATTTATTTAGTTATAATACATACATTAAAAATAACAAAAATTTACTAAATACAATTTTTGCATTATCTACTATTTCTATCGAAATTAATGTAATATCGTACCTTTCACAAAAGTTTTGACAACAGTTGCATTGGATGCGTTAAGTTCACTTAACGTTAGCTAGCACTAGCGGTTTTTTCTTTTTTAAAATAAGGTATCTACTTTAAATTAATTTTAAAGAAATGCTAGGAAAATATTATTTACTTAAAAGTGTCAAAGTAATTTCGTTTAATTCTGTTTAGCATTTTACTATAACTTAACGTTAGCCAATATATGCTATATTGCGAGTATTGACCGTATCCAAAAAACCGATTATTAACAAAAAAAATTATGTATTAATAGAATCATAAATGTATGATTTTTGTATACATTAATGAACGATCAACGGAAAAATGTATTTAAAAAAGTAAAAAGAAATTCAATAAAGTGCAGATTTACATTTTACATAATAAAAATTGTATTTCAAAGTTTCATATAAATACGATTATCGTGTATTTGGTGTGAAATGTATAGGTATTACATAAATTCTGCTTGAAACAGGATATTATGATTGCGATAACAATTGTTTTGAATTGAAAATTGGAAACAACTATTCACAACAAAATAAATTTAAAATCGAGTTTATACTAGATTGTACTAGCGCTGTTTGAAAGATCATGTAACACAACCTATAAATAATTTATAGTGCACTTGATTTATAAACAATTATGAAATATTTGGATTTGAGGGTAATGTACGTTAAAGTACTATTGACGATCATTTATTGAAGTTATTGTTGACCAAAGCATTAAATTAAAGTTTAGAGCATTTTCCAAATTATCATTATTATTTTTTAATCATCAAATTATCATTGAATTAAGTTACATAAATGGTAGAAAACAAGCGCGATGGCCGAGCGTGTTAATGCACATCTCTTAGCATACTGTGACGTCATCCGAACCAAGGTTCGTCAGTTCGAATCCGCCTGTCGACAAAGTATGATTTGTCGTTAAATAAAAAATACAGTTACTTGTATTAATCATACTCGGGCGCTATAAGCTAGTCACTTATACATATGCCTTAAAAAAGTAACATTGACTCAGAAAACCGGCAGTACGGCAGCGTAAAAACTGCGGCTCGGTGTGCCCGGTAGACCCAGGCTCGATTTGGGCTGTAGCACCATGGAAGAAGAAATGGTAGAAAATTTATAAAATACTATACAATGCAGGTTGACAATTTTACGTTATTTTGAAACAAATATTGAAATGTAAATAACGTAAACAAAATTAGATAAGTATGTCCAGTGTTAGAAACAGATTCAGTGACGGTATTACACGGTAATAAGTTTACATGAATTTCAATAATTTCGTATTGATCCATGCGATTCTCATACTTTACACGATTGTATGTTTACATAATTATATTGTTCAATACGAAGAAAATTTTCAATTAGAATATGTTGCTAATATCAAGGACATTTGATTCAAATTTTAGGGATGTCATTTTGACAGGTTTGAAGATTCTATCTACACAGCCAGTGTGCCATAAAAGTTCTGTAATTTGGTTTGTTTATAATGTGCATTTTGCCCGGTTTTGTTCGTTATTTTATTTGGTTTGATTAAATATAATAATGTGGACTAAGGAAAACAAAAACCTTTATCAACATTGAAATATGTACTCGTATGCTCAATACGAAGGTCAACAAACATAAAAAAATTAAACATATGTACAGATATTTCTAACATTTATAATCGTGTGAAATAAACAACATTTGATGTAAAATATATTGTAGACATTTGACAATAAATACTTGTAAATTTATTACCTATAACCAGAGCAGGGCAGTAGCTAGCAACTTTTGTAGCTTAGCTACTAGCTTAGCTACGTTTACCTTAGCTGTAGTTGCAGCTTAGATAAATGTGAAAAAATATAGCTGTAGCTTACTGCGAGCTATGTTTTTATTTCAATTAGCTTAAAAATATTGTTATAATAACTGAAGCTACTTTTTGTAGCTTAAAGCTACTTTTTGTAGCCCAAAGCTACTTTTTGTAGCTTAAAGCTACCACTGTTCATTAAGAAATACCTATTAATTTTTGTTTTGTATTTAAATTGTACCTTCTTTATTGTTTTCTATAACTGTAGGATAACGAGTTATTATATTGTATATAGTGTAAAATCTATTAACCTATTTTACTTTTCACTTGTTTTTAACCTATCCTAGGAGCAGCCACAGGGGTAGCTCTTTGAAATTATGAAAATTGTTTGTCGCCTGTGGGAATCGAACCAGGGTTCTCAGGATTCACAGGCCGACTTCATACCACTGAGCTAGCTACCTTCTGTTAATGTGACTGTTAATTTATTCCGATATAAGTAAGAATTATAGCATAACAAATTAACAGTACATTTGTCCACTTGCGAATTTTTACATTTATTAACAGTCATAACAAAAGACTGATCAACTGATCATATGACAATGACAAATTTATTAATTCACAATAATTGAAAAAGTAGCTTTAAAATTTAACAGCTACTTTAATGAAAGCTTTTAGCTGTAGCTTAGCTATATTTTATAAAATGTAGCTTATAGCTGTAGCTCAGCTACTTTTTTAAGGAGCTGCAGCTTAGCTACTTTTTTTAAGTAGCTTGCGCAGCTCTGCCTATAACGCAGGCAAACTAATTTGGCTTGTTTCCTTTAAAAATTCTAAACTATCATAATTCTAATTCATTTTTCTACTAACTTCATACTACCACAAAAAATGTTTTGAATCTTGAGTCAATAATTAATAATACCAATTTGTTTAATTAAAAAAATTAAATCATTGCTTTCTACTTCCTTGGCGTATACATATAATAAAGGCAGATTTTCATCAATTTTGAGATTTTGGTAAATCTTTATGTTGTGCACACTACTAAAAATAATAAACATAGTTGATTTATTTTTAAGTTGATATGCATCGTATAACATGCACGATTTTATATTTAAGCTCCTAACCGAAATATTGAACTGTAGTTCAATAATGCGCCACGTTAAACCAGTTTTTTTTGTTGTTATTTCATAAATGATAGGGTTTATTATAAAATCCGTAGTAACTGAAATATGCAATGAAAAATGTACAAAGTATAAAAACAGTCTATATAAATAATATTAATTAAAATAAATATTAATCAAATAAAGCAGAACTTAAACTAAAATTGTATTTAATTTATAACAAAAATGAACGATAATTTAAAAAATAAAACTTAAAACATTTTCCAAAATTAAATTAATTTGATTGTATTTCGGGAAGTCCTGTGTTTGTTGTCGTTAAATGCAGATAAATTTAAATTATGAAATAATGTTCGAAGTCGAATATATGCAACACTATTTAATAATTCTTGTATGTTGCGCTGGGTCCAAATACTGATTATGAATGCGCAACCGGTACAAGCGCCGATTCTGTGGCCTGTGGACGTCATCAGCAACGACCTCAAGGAGTAGGACGCAGGAAGATACGAAGTATGACGAGAATAGTCGAAGTTAACCGAGCGAAACAGAACAAGCACGCAGGAAACATGTATGAATGAAATATCACGGACAATTGCGTGTACGCGTGTATTGCGCGAGACCGTGCGCTGAATGCACACGGAATTTATTATTAGCCTGGTTAGTGAAACGTCAGCAGAAGAATATACTGATCGTCAGATTTACCATCTAAATAATAATAACGATTGTATTTACCAATAGGCTGAAAAGGTTGTGAAACAAGGATCACCGCTCAATTACGAATTAACTCAAACTTTTTCGTTAAAAAGACGTCTTTGAAGATCAATGCAAAAAAATATATTTCTGTCCGCAAGCATGAAACATATTCCACGAATAATTTTGAAGGAAATGATTACCAAAAGACAAATATATATTTTAAGAGGCATTTATTTTAAATAAACACAGTGATATTACCTTTATCAGCTTTTGTAAAAATTAATAAATTTGGATCACAAGGTACCTAATATACGTTTAGGAAATGTACACACAAATAAAATTATTATGCCAATATATCAGATTATTATTTCAGCCAAGGGATTATTTTTGTAATATAAATCCGGCAATGATAATTAATAATACTCGGCTTCCATGTTTTCATGAAACGAAAGCAGTACAAAATTGGGATGCATTTATAATGTAGAAATGGAAGTTACACATTTGAACAATTTTATAACAAATTTGCAAGCCGAGAGAGTTCGATTATTGCGAGTACGTCCATTTTATTTTATGAAAATTTGTCCACATAACAGGACAAAATCCCAATAATAAAGTGCCTCTACAGAGAAGGTTGATTTACAAGGTTTCGTTAGACTAAATATTATCTAACATAATTTAAAAAATATATAGTTTTTTAAAGCAGTGTAGGGACACACTGAAAATATCTGGTAAAATGATCAGTAGATATGAAAACAAACTCTTCACTTGACTGCACCACAGAAAAGATTGCGAGATCTAGATAAACAAAAATGGGGGAAGAAATTAAAATTAACTGAGGATATTAGAAGACGATTAAGGGGTGATATCACCTTGTGACTTTTTTTCACGTGTTTTCTTCTTAATGGCTTAAACACTCCTTAGGCATAGGCGTCCGCAGGGGGGGCAAGGAGGGGCGCGCGCCCTCCCTGGATTTTAACTAGGGTGATGACTACGACTCTCGAACATAGGACTTTAACATATAAAACTATAATTTAAAAGTTTTAGTGCATAAAATTCTGCATCTGAACCAATAAACAAAATTAATTTTGCATACTTTGTAACGATACAAATTAGATTTGAAAATGAGGAAAATTGCCTGAAAACTATCGATAGGCATGAAATTGAAACCAAATTAAACAAATGTTTAACGTTTTATTTGTCAAAATAAATGAAATAATAAGTAAAGAATTTATTTTGACAGTTTTGTCAGATTGAACGTCAAACATTTGTTTAATTTTGTTTCAATTTCATAGCTATCGATAGTTTTGAGACAATTTCAGTCATTTTTAGATCTAATTTGTGCCGATATAAAGCATGCAAAATTAATTTCGTATTTTATGTCCTTATACTTTAATTTGAAGCTTTTTCTTTTAAATAATTAGGAAGCAGGAAATTTAAAACAATATGATTTTACATGTTAAAGTCCTGTGTTCGAGAGTCGTTGCCACCACACTGTGTATGTATATATAAATAAAATAAAAATTAAATTATAAGTTTGAAGATAATAAATTCAAGCTGAAACTGAATTTCCAGCAGTATTCTTATGGCCAGCTAGCGACATGTTCCCTATCGTAACGATTGAGTAATCTAAGTTTAAGTTTACACAGACACGAAATATTAGAAAATAAAAACGGTAAAACTGCTAAATCGGTTTTTATTGAAGAAATGATGTCAATTTAAGGAAGAGTTATTCGAAAATTGTCTTTCCTCTTCAATTCAAACCCAGACGACAAAGACTAGTAATTTATTTCACAAATTTAAATATTTTTTATCCATTTGTTATGTGTATTTATGTTATGTAAAAAAAATATTTTAGAAATTTATGTATATCTATCTGAGAGTTTTCTGCGACTCGCCCCCTCCCCTCCCCCCGAAAAAATGTCTGTGGACGTCCATGTCCTTAGGTATCCAAGAATTATACAAAAAGTCTATTATGAGAGGGAGAAACTTGTAAGTGGGTCAAAAAATCGTTTTTCCGAGCATAGTCGTGAAGGAAAATTAGCGGTTTTTCGAGTGCGCGGAGAAGCATGCGTTTGGGGTCTTTATTATTCTTTATATGAATTATACCAACACATATCAGTTTCCAGCTTTTAATTTTGACTAATAGATGTCTCTCCTACCTTCAATTAGAAAGCCAATTATATGGAGCAGGCATCGCAGATAGAGGTAAAACGAAAATTTCAATAAAATTTCACTACTAAAAACTTTAATTTCAAATATCTCGGCTCCATGTTTTTCAAACTGGGTGTACCAGTACCTCCCTCAATTTTTATCCAATTGACTTGAAATTTTAACTGCAACTTTAAAACATTATTTTCTAGTGAACGTCGTAGGATTTTTTTGATAAATTGATTTTTATAGATTTTATAAGCAATTTTCGGCTGATTTTTTCACAGAATGTCAAATTAACATCATTTTTTAAAATCAATTTTTCGAAAAAATCCTACGACGTTCGTTAGGTTTTGGACTATATTTTAAGAAACTTTTTGGTTTTTTATTCCAGATTAAAAATTGTGACCTGTACCGACCGTCCGAGATTTTTTTTCCTTTCGTGCGCTGCTGTGCCGCCATTTTCTATCGTAAAATTCAAATAAAATATGTTTTTCGTAGTTAAAGGCTAGTACTTTAATATGCAGAAAACCTCATATCTCTATCTCTTTCCTATCGTTCGTGGTCAGTCTCAGAAAATCACGTGAAATTTAGTAACACAAGGAGATATTACCCCTTAAGTTATTCTTTTCTTCTTACAGTTTAGGTTTTTTCTACTACAATTAAGAAACAACACGTATTTAATCATTATTATAACATAGAATCATAACAGACAAGATAAATAAAATAAATATATCATCACGCCTCCTACCCATTACTGGGTGTGGCACTCTGCCGAAGCAGATCTCGGTAACTGATATATTTTGCGCGTTAAGTGCGGTTACCAGTCGTCAAATCACGGCCTCCAAAGATGTTAGTGGTGGAGGAGCCACAGGGGTAGCTTTTTGAAATTATGAAAATTGTTTGTCGCCTGTGGGAATCGAACCAGGGTTCTCAGGATCCACAGGCCGACTTCATACCATTAAGCTAGCCACCCCAAGTTCAATTATTTAAATAAAATAATGATTTTTTATGCCGTTTCAAGTATAACATTCTTTGTTTATTTTTAAACATTTTCAGCCCAATTCTGAAAAGAATTTTAGTTAGAATCTAGCTAATCCTGAATTTTGGATTTGTCAAATTGAGCTAAACCATATTCCCAAAAAAGTTTAAATAAACTTTAATATAATCTTCTTACCATTTAGTTTTCGGAAAGTGAACTGAATTATCCTTTTTAAATCGTAAACATAAGATTAGCTAATCCAAAATTAAGGATTAGCTAAAACTTTTTTGAAAATCTGGCTGCTAATGTTTTGTAAAATAAAATAAAATATATCATTACGCCTTTTACCCATTACTGGGTGTGGTACTCTGCCGAAGCAGATCTCGGTAAGTGATATATTTATGCGCGGTTACCAGCCGTTAAATCACGGCCCCCAAAGATGTTAGTGGTGGAGGAGCTACAGGGGTAATTTTTAAATTGGTGAAAATGTTTTGTCGGCTGTGGGGAACGAACCAGGGTTCTTTGGATCAACAGGCCGACCTGATATCACTGAGCCATTACCGCATTAATGTTTTGTAAATAAATACAAATTCGGTAAATATTTAAAAAAAAAATATAGGTATATCATCACGCCTTCTACCCATTACCGGGTGTGGCACTCTGCCAAAGCAGATCTTGGTAAGTGATATATTTTGCGCGTAAAGTGCGGTTACCAGTCGTCAAATCACGGCCCCCAAAGATGTTAGTGGTGGAGGAGCCACAGGGATAGTTTTTTAAATTATGAAAATTGTTTGTCGCCTGTGGGAATCGAACCAGGGTTCTCAGGATCCACAGGCCGACTTCATACCACTGAGCTAGCCACCCCATTAAATAAATACCTGTACTTAATTAATTCGTTAATTTCATTGAACTGGCACTATCACAATTATAAAACATAAAAATTCACGAAAAAATACAACAGCTGATGTAAAACAGTAAACGATTCAACACATTACTACTGACAAACATGTACAAATTTATTTTGCCGTAGGCACAAGTCTGAACATCGTACGTTAATTAATTTGAATACATGATACAGTTTTAGAAATTCTGTTCGGTTACTAATTTAAACAGTTTCATAGAATTGCAAAAATGTAAAATAATTGCATACAAAACGAAATAGATTATATATCATATATCCAAGTTTCATATTTCTGATTTAAATTATACATAAATATTCAGCTCACCTTTTGTTTGAAATAACATAATTTAGTATTCAGTTCTGTAGAATAATAATCATCTACAGTTAATTAAAATCATTAGCATTTGCCCTTAAACCATGTAAATGTTTCATTATGTTCATATTACTTAATAAATTGAATAATTTGTGAGACTTACTAATTTTCTGTAAAATAATGATATTGGATTGAAAATTAGAGAGGATTCTTCTGAATATTTGAAAATAGTAGTTAGTAGTTATTTATTTATTTATGGTACTCTGTACAACAGGAACTTAATACCAATTACAGTACAGGGTTCGATCTCACCAAGTTGCAGTGTGCTACTTCATATACAGAATGTTCAATTTAAGTGTCGCATTGCTATCTCGAGAACTATAAAAGCTACAAAGTTGATTAAATTAGCAAAGAAATACAATTTTCCAACTCTATTACAAAAACTATTAAAAACATTTTTTTACCAGTAGGTCTCAAAATACGGAGTGCAACTTTCTTATATTAAACGGGAATATATTTTTTTATTTGCTTGTTCGATTCAGTATTTTTTTCTATACTAAGTTTTTGACAAAAAAAGCATATTAAGAGCCAGTTTTTCAATCACCGGTTTACTCTCGATTAATGTTAATCATGATTAAATAATAATGGTAACCATAGTTTCCATTATTATTTAATCATGATTAACATTACTCGGTGATTGAAAAACTGACCCTAAATTGACATTAATTTAATTCAAATCGCGTAGGAATCAGAGCATGCAAGAAACAAATGACAAATACAATTTATTTATTTATTTTTTCATAAAATAGTTATACTGACATATAATAATGAATCAAACAAACAAAAATATTATGATTTGTTCATAACACGCTGATTCTTATGCAATTTGAATTAAATTCGTGTCAATTTAATAGGCATTTTTCTCAAAAAAATTGCACTGTGCGGGTACTGAATTTTATAGTCGTTGAATTCAGAGAAAATACTGAAGCGAATAAGCAAATACAAAAAATAGGTCCAAATATTTTTTTTTTGTAATAGACTTGCAAAATGGTATTTCTGTCCTAATTTAACCAACCTTGTAGCTCTCATAGTTATCGAGATAGCAATGGTGGCACAACGAAATTAAACACCCAACATATTCAGCTTAAGGTAGTACTAGTGTGACGGTGGCGCCATCGGTTGTCGAGTGGCGGAACTGACGCTCAAAAAAATATAAAAATTGTTTTATACCTATTATGACTAGAATATCATGAATTGTTAACAGATTGTTGGTCTAGTGAATTTTCAAATACCGTAACACCGTGTGGTGTTGCCATTATAAATTGGGATTCTTAATTTTTCGGCTATATATCCATTACTAAACGATAACAAACTTTATCCTTCTGATACAATATACATGGATAGTTCTAGAACATCATACTAGTTTTTCAAATGAAACTGCAAAATTTTAGAGGTACACAAACCAAATATGTGCGATTCTGAGTGATGATCGCCATAAGCCCCGTGTATAAGAACTCAACTTTACAAGTTAATATATTTGTTAACAGACGATAAATGTGTTTCATATTTTAACAGAATGCGTATAACTATCCAATGTTTACGAACGCCAAATTTCATTCGGATCTGCAAAAAAAGATTTCACGCTAGTACTATTGGAATTCGAACTCGAGATCTTCGGATTTGAATGCCGTAACTCTAATCACACCACCGTACCGCCGGATTAACGTTTTGTATAAATAATTGTAAATGTTGCTTCACTTTTTTATACAGGAATGGTGTGATCAAATTAACGTGTGTGGTATCCTTCGTAATAGTGATTCCGTGTTATCGTAAATGAGATAATTAACGGAATTAAATATTTATTTCTTCCCATGGAACTTCTTCATTTCCTTTTCCGTCTTACGGGTTTCCGTTTTGTAGATAAAATTTTGAATAATTAGTGTTTTGTTAACTTAAAAACCGGATACTTATTTTTATCTTTTTCTTGGTTCTTTCGCTTTCATTAAACACATCCAAAGATAAAGATTGTATATTTACATCTCTTTAATTATGTAAAAATTATTATTTTTTCTTTTGAAGCTGTAATTATTTGTGTAAATTTGAATTGCAAATTATCGGATTTGTTGGTCAATAACTTTATTTTTTTATTTATAAAAATATTTTGCATTTTTTTTTTTGTGCTACAAATTGCAAGAATACAAGTGTGAAAAAGAATGTACTTGTGTAGGTAGATATATGTTTTACAACATATAATTATTACAAAAAAAATCAAACTGAACAGGTTTGTTGTATCTTTAAATTTTATTTTTTCAAACTAGTCACCTTGTATCATCAGATATAGGAGGTCTGACAATTAAATTCACGATCTCATAGCGTCACGGCCGCCACGTAAATTATAATTATTGTGGGTCTTCACTATGCTTTTGCCTTTTCAAACTACTTATTCTAGTATATCTCCCAACTATCAAAGCAGATCATATCGGATTTACATCTTTCAATAAATAATAGTATATTGTAATATAAATGTTGAAAGGGTAGCATTAGAAAGCGTGTGTTCCATTTACACGAGTTTTCCAGTGGCTTTTCAACACGTGTATTACATACTATTTGGAATTGAAAAATACTTTCCTTTAGTGTAATACTGTAATCTCTCGCCGATTGAACTATAGTTCTGAATGAAAACTGTATCAGTCTGCAAGTAGACATAAAATTTAGAAAACAGTTCTATTTTGTCAGTTTATAAAAAGTTTCAGCGAAAACGAATTTGAGGATGGTTCGAGAGACAGCTCTGAATGAGGACTTATACAATTCAAATTCTTCTAGTGAGTAAAATAGAATTTAATAATTTGTTAAGTAGTGAACATGGTATAACTTTACAGTTTGACGTTTATCACGTGATAACAACAACTGCTCATTTGAATATCAAATCAAATACGCAAACATGTCTGAAACTGAACAAGTAAGAATAGAAATATGTTGTGTAAATTCATTTATATACTTAAAATAGACGATAAAAAAGGTAAGATATATTCATTAACCAAACGTCAAACTTCAAACATCCAAACATGTATTTACTAACTAACAAATGATATCTGCGGGGAGAAGTGCTGAAGGAGAAAGCAGTGTTGATCGACTCGGCCATGGTCTATTGCTTCGCTCTTTCTACAAATTTCTTGTTTTACACACAATTGTGTGGTCCCCCATTAAAGTAATTATAAACTGTCATTATGTTTTGTCAAATTCATCAATTTTTGTTTTAATTAAATAAACGCAAAACCTGACAATATTATAGATCAATCAACTTTTTAGTTGCAATATTGAAATATATTAATGAGACCACATGCGTGGAACTAAATAATCAGCCAGTCAGTTTCATAATTATGGCTGCCTAGCCTAGGCGTTGATGATAAAATCTAGGGACGACCGACGAACACTGTATATTTTCCCCTTTAACACAGCTTAAAATAAAAGTATATTTGTAACACTTTTAATGTCCGAGTGACCTTCCCTTAATAGTTACAAAGCATTCATCTGACCTACATAATCCCTCCCTTCACGCAAACCTTAATAAAGTATGCAAAATGAAAGGCCAGGTTGAAAAGACCTCGCTTGAATAAAGCACGCACAAAGATACAAATTAATGGGAGAGGATCCATCTTGTAGAGACTAGTTTAGCAGTTTCATTCAAAGATTCGTGAAGTACGATGGTTTTCATTTGCTCATCTTCTTCGGTCACATTACTTTGCACAGTTCACGTCATATAGATAAATACGCGTAATTATTTCAGTTTATTTGATGTAAATGATAAACTATATAGGATTTGAAGCAACGTTTTCATTCGTTTGACGACCGGTTTAAATATGTATTTCAGTTCATCATTTATCTCAAATCCTCAAAACCAACTAAGAGAACTTTTATAAAAAAAAATATTCCAGTTTACATGAACGCGCTCTAATTCCGGAAAGCCAAACAGACTGTTAACGTTTATTTGCTTATGATTATGAAAAATATGATGTAGGTATTTTACAAACTCTACTGGTATTTAATTGAATTAAATTTTATTTCTATGTAAATATCAGTAAATGTTAAACAACATTCAGATTTCTAATATAGGAATAATTAATATTCTATATAGTACTGATTACTTTAATTTATATTTTGTTGCATTCTATATTAATAATAATAATAATATATATTTATTGCCCAACAGATAAATCCAATTACAGGACAAAATATAAAACAACTTTAAATTTAAATGTTCGGAAAATACAAACAATAACGATTAAATACATAAGATTATAGAAAAAATTAATATAAATAAATTAAATAAAGATATCTTCATAACGATTATCAGCATTACGACACATCGTATAGATGGGTGAGCGCCGTATAATGTCGGAATGACCAGCTGGTGGATGGAAAGTCATGGTAAACCTGGATGCCAAACGTGGAACATGAAAATTTATGCATGAGAGTAAATAAGGTGCATCAATATGGTTATCTAACAACATCCAAAGAAACCTAGCACTGAACGTCTCCCTTCTAGATGATAATGAAGGCATTGCATGACGCAAAAGAAGTAAATTTTGGTCAGTTCCTCTTTCTGGATAATTTTGATCAATTTTGAAAGACAGATATTTTAAGAATCTACGATGTATCCTCTCTAAAGCAAGACATTGATAATTATAGTAAGGATACCATACTAAATTGGCATAATCGAGTTTGCTGACGACGAAAGAAAAGTATAAAGATTTTAAAACAGTTGTCACTAAACATTTTACATATTCTTATAACGAAACCAATGGTTTTACTTGCCGACATGCAGATATTGTGAATGTGTTCAGAAGAGTTAAAATTAGAACAAAAAGTGACACCTAAATCCTTTACTGAGAGTTTTTTGCATAGAGGTGTACCGTGTATATGATAAGGAAAGTCGATAGATGTTAAACGACGTGTGTAAGAGACTATGTAACACTTATCAATATTTACATGAAGTCTCTTACTTTCACACCAGGTTATCATATTATCTATGTTCGTTTGTAAAAAAGTAGCATCATTTTGAGATGAAACGTCTTGATAAATTTTAATATCATCTGCATAAGCGAGAATAGGACGATAAAATATTGATTTAACAATGATACATTTGTGGCCATTTGCACCATTACCGTGTAACATTTAAACTAAGGTTTAAATTTTTAGCGGTTTGTACAATTACTAAAGTTAAGTTTAAAACAGTCCGTCTGTAGTTTAACTTAAACCCTACTGCATCGTCGGCTTAACAGTACAATTACGTGACAATTGCCGGGTACTTGAAAGAAAATAGGTGAATTTGTTTATCTTTTAAATTATTATGAAAATGAATGACATTTTTAATATTGACGATATGGATCATGATATAGAAGATATAAGAGCTATAGAAAATATTCATATAAGAAAAATGTATGAAAGAAGTAAATAATTTTATAGGTTCGATGATGAAAATTTTTTTAAACGATTCGTTAAATACTTTTATGAATACAAGCATAAATCTCATATTTTTTTTTTAAGATACAACTTTAATATTTAGAACATATTTTAATGCATACTCGTATGATCATGTAAAATATAAAAATCCTATAGTTCAATACGAAGCTGTAGAAATATATGCAATTTATAATAAAATAATAGGCAAAACCGAGAAAAACTAAGTTTATTAATTAACAGTTCAAATCTGTCAGATTTCAATTCATACTATTAAAAATATGATTGTGTCGGAGTGGTTCTACTATAAGCTGTAAGCCCTCAGTATTATAATTGAAATTGAGTTCCTGTTATGCAAAGGAAACAAATAAATAAATAATCTTCTACAATCGCTTGTTAAATTACGCTATATATGTTTTAGACAGTAATGAATACAAGTGTAATTTTTAGCACACATATAAATTTTGACTTAACAACAAATTAGAATACTTAATTTGAACTTAAAGCAAACAAATTGCAATTTAAATCTAAAATATCAAAGAGAAAAGAATAAAAAAAATATTATAATTCCAAAAGATATATCACGCAGCGAACACAAAACAAGGATTACACTTAATAAATATCCTCAAAAATATATATTTTTAATCCTACAGAAATCTAACAAAGAGAACAAACAGAGAAGGACGCCGATTACAAAACATTGATCCTGTTGCAGTTTTAAACCCTGTTATACAACAAACAACTTTCGTGGCCATGTTTGTAGAACGCATTTCGAAAGTGATAATGCCGTATAGCGCACATTATGGACGTTACATCCTCTGCTATATAAGGCCGCACGGTTCGGAGCACGTTACCAAATTGGTAAAGCAATTTTTGAAACCGTTTCCTTTTATTAGATACAGGTGTAGCTACTAACAATTCGATTCTTCAATTAAACGTTATTGGCTTTCCCGATCTTGTAAAGGAAATTGGAAGTTGTGAAAATTGATTTTTGTTAATTAACTAGCTTTATCACCATTTTGAAGCGTATACTAAATGCAGTATGTTAAAAAAATCAATAACTTTGCTCATAGTGAGAACTGAAAACGATTTAATGCGCCGTTCATATCTCATTTGAAACTGATCAGATATTTACACTCTACTATGCCAATGGCACACTGGTCGAGGAGCATAAATGAGCGTCGATGAGTTCCTCGATGAAACAACAGAACGCACCCGTCATCGATGAAAAATAGAGGCGCCTCTATTTCCATCGAAGAGTTCCTCGATTAAACGATTGTGTCTCATTTCACACGTATTATTGAGTCTCATTTCATTTTGGTTTTGCTTTGTGCTATTTTTTCGTGTTTGTTTATTTTATCAGTCAGGGTGCGTTCTGTTGTTTCATCGATGAGTTCCTCGACGCTCATTCATGCTCCTCGACCAGTGTGCCATTGGCATTAGAATGGTAATAATGTATCAGAATTTTTAATAAAATATTCACTGCTAGACAGTAAATCAATTTAATATTGATAAGGGAAAATATTAATTATTGCTAAATTGCAATAACTACAGTAATAATAAGACTATATTGTAAGTAAGGTATTTCATTTTTGATGATTTGAATCACTATTGGGCTTCCAAAATTACAATACTGGTGGTAGAAATTTAAACTAAACAAAAAGTACACATTTCATAGCACGGTTTTGAGGTAAACATCTAGTATAATTTATTCAAAGAATATGGACTTATTTGTTATTGCCTTTTCTTTTAAATTATTAACAATAGTAATTATTTTTAAGTATCTACAAAGTAAGAATTACATATATTTTGTAAATAAGATTTAAAAACAAAGAAAAAATATATAGATTAGAGGTTAGGATGGAATTTTTTACAAAAAAAACTCAATCATAAACAGACAAATTTGCTGTATCTACGGTTGAATTCCTGCTGCAAAAAAAACCTTTTATGCTCTTTTTAAATAAAAAAAATAATATGACGCCTGATAATTCAATTGTTTAAATTTGAAATACAGCAATACAAAGTAAAAATTAGTGTAGATGATTTTTCTTGTACTCTATCTACAATTCGTGAAATTGTTGAAAATAGCATAAAAAATTTACTTCCTAAAAATTTCATATTTTATGACATTGTTATTTCAGCAGTCTGCAACCTTAATAGTATATTACATAACAAGCATCGAAAGTGTAAGATAATGTGCGAGTGTACAAATTGAAAAACGAGGCGCACAGCGCCGCGTGATTTAAGTACACGAGCACAGTTATCACACTTTCGAGCGAGTTATGTACACTATTTTTCAGACGACCACAAAATATTTCTAAAAAAAGTCTGCAAGAGCAATGTTGTTACACTTTGACAGTTGACCAACTGTACTAACCGTAATGTCAAAATATTAAATAATGCTAAAATATTAGTAAATCAGTCATTATTAATTTAAAAAATAAGATTTATCTGTGCAAATGTCTAAATCTACCAAAACTTCGATTTCAATAATAATACAAATTCATTTCATTTATTTTATTATTTTCTTTCATCGTAGCGCCATCTTTTGTCAATCAATGGAACTTCACCTGATATGTTAGAAGTGTACGTTATACTAACATATCAGTGTATGTTATGTTCAATTTTCCGTAGTAGTTTATGATATTGTTATGGATACTTTCATATGTGGTCGTCTGAAAAAATATAAATTGTATTGTGATATTACAGCATTCGAATGAGCTATTAACAACCTCGTTTAGGTGTTGTAATAGCTTTATTATAGACACAAAATTTCACCCACTTTAGTAAGACACTATTATTTTAATTTTTTTTTTCAATCATAAAAGACCGCTATTTCAGAAATTACCATGGATACATCTTTGTTTTTTTTTGTCTTAGGATCAAAAATTGCATTTTCACTACAGTAAACACGATGATAAAATAATTCTGTCAATTTGTTTTATAATTAATTATAATAAATCTGCGAAATTTTCAAAATAAGTAGGTAAAAAAAAAGTTTAAATCGGATTAAAAATTCTGTTTCCAGTCTCGTTCGCAGCAACCTTTACTACTCGACCAGAAAATTTGTATTTTTAGTCGTAATGAAACAAATAACTATTAACGTTCGTTATGTCTCTGGCACACTGATCGAGGAGCATCAATGAGCGTCGAGGAGCTCATCGATGAAACAACAGAACGCATCCGTCATCGGTAAAAAATAGAGGCTCCTCTATTTCCATCGAGGGGTTCCTCGATGAAACGATTGTGTCTCATTTCACACGTATTATTGTGTCTCATTTCATGTTAGCGGGGGATGTCATTTTGGTTTTGCTTTGTGCTAATATTTCGTGTTTGTATTTTTATCAGTCAGGGTGCGTTCTGTTGTTTCATCGATGAGCTCCTCGACGCTCATTGATGCTCCTCGACCAGTGTACCATAGGCATTATAAACATAAATGTCCGGCAGTACGGTGGGGTGGGTAGCGTTACGGAATTCGAATTCGGAGATCCCGAGTTCGATTCCCACTCAAGCTAGAAATTATAATTATAATCACTCTGCAGCTCGGTGAGTCCGGACCCTGCACTGTAATTGGGAATCAATTCCTGTTGTACAGAGTAACATAAATAAATAAATAAATAAAACTCTATAACATTTATCCTGAATAAAATGCAAGTTAGGACATCTAAATATCTAATATACGTATCTAAATCCTCGTTTAAGGAAATCAATACTTTGTCAGATAGTTACCTAAATCAGCCTTGTCCTTCTCTATCATATTAGACATACCGCCAAGATTACCTTAACAAATACTTAACGACATCCTTCCGTATTCTGGCTAATTCCAAGAAGGCAAAAATAACCCTAACCCTGCTTACAAGACACAACTATTTACGATCGCCTAAAACGGGAAGGTGCTAAAAATTTTACGAGCTAGTTGATGATGGGTGGTGGACAATTCCCGGCCAGCGGACAGGTGTCCCAGTGGGCCACGACCGACGGCGGGGGAAACGGACGCAGGGGAGCACTTCCGCTCTGGGATCGTTTTCGGTAGGAGATTAACTGTTTACGACAATGCAGCTAGGGCTGTAAAAATTAAGCCCGGTTTATTACCGCGCACGAATGAGAATGGTAATTTTTCAGCTGTAGCTACATTATTTTTTGTGAGATTGCTTCGCTAATGTAACTGCTTCCAGAATACATTTTCGTGGTTAACATGCTTTTGAGAGTATTTTTAGATTTGTTTGAAGATAAATTATAGTTTTTTGTAGAGAAGCAAATGGAAAAATGGAACAGGATAAGCATGGTTGATCAAAAACAGTACCACCCTACTTGGCATGGATTATGAAAATGAAATATTTACTGTGGGGTGGCTAGCTCAGTGGTATGAAGTCGGCCTGTGGTTCCTAAGAATCCTGGTTCGATTCCCACAGGCGACAAACAATTTTCATAATTTCAGAAACTGCCCCTGTGTCTTCTCCACCACTAACATCTTTGGGGGCCGTGATTTGACGACTGGTAACCGCACTTCACGCGCAAAATATATCACTTACCGAGATCTGCTTCGGCAGAGTGCCACACCCAGTAATGAGTAGAAGGCGTGATGATATATTTATTTAATAACGGAATGGAAAATAATAAGGACAATTACAGGCCCAGTAAAAGTAGATGAAAATGTATTTAGGACTAAAATGAATTATGAAATAGAGCAAGAGCTAGAAGGTGTCGATGTAGTAAGTAAAATAAAACAACAAAGGGCAAAATGGCTAGGACATGTGTAGAGGTCAAAGGACGGCGATATAATAAAGGAAATGCTTCAATGGGACCCAGGGGGAAGAAGAAGAAGAGGCAGACCAAGGTCAACGTGGAAAGGAGAAGTAGCGGAAGACCTAAAAAAAGTAGGTGTGAACAAATGGCAAGAAAAAACAAAAGTTAGGAAGACATGGAGAGAAATATGCGAAGGGATAAAATGGAAGGGGAATCAGGGACTGATCCACCCAAATAGGATCTAGAAAGCTTCAGTTAGAAGCGGCGATACCCTCACGACGGTGTATGAGCCACAACCAATCAATCAATAGAATTAATATTTACGTTAAAAAAGGTAATAAGACTATAATTAACTAATTTCTACTGAATAAAAACCTTCTCTATTAAAAGAACCTATGAACTATATACTTTTTGTATCTAAAAGTTAGGAGATGTAACTAATACTAAAACAACAACTAATGATAACATAGAACTATATTTTATATAAATTTATTTAAAAAAAAAATACTACTAGCAAACACAAAACATATGAAAAATCAAAGGAATGCAAGTCACAGCAATGATAAGCTTATGGAGGTCAATTGAAAGTGTACCTTTGTCTCAAATTTGAGATACCGTGATTAACGCCGTCTCTAGTAGTGGAATATTCCAATAATCAGCAGGTATATCAAATTATACTAACCCATTAAATTTTCGTGCATAGGTACAGGAACACCCTATTATGCGATGTGTAATTGTTTGTCTCGGCAACAAAGCGTAAACGATAACAAATTCTGAATATGGGCATACATGTCAGAATATCATAATTACAATTCCTACCATATTATTGTTGTATAAATTTGGAAATTAGTAGGTTAGGTAGCAGCCAAGCTTATGATTCAAATTAACATTCGTCGTTCCGAAATTGAACTGACTTAATTTATAATCAAAATTCAACTAAGATTATTAGAATATAAAATAATTTCTCTTCCAATTTGCCGTTTTCCATATAATCAACTCAAAAATGTTGAACTAGAATTTATTTCGCTTTAAACAATTATTTAATAAATTCGCAGTAGATAGCGTAGCTGTCCAAGTATTTTCATTATAAGGAACCCAAGTGTTAATAACTAATGAAAAACGATATCAATATTAAAATTTATACAGATTGATTAAAATTTTAATTAAAATACGGAAGAAATGTTATCACTCGGAAAATAAACCTGTCAACACAGGTGACTTCAAAATTAATTTTTCTCTGGATATTAATCAAATACAATTTGGTTTTTCATACAAAATTAATTTTTTCCATTTATTCTGAATTAATTAAATTTGCCATTGTCATATGATCAGTTTATTAGTCTTTTGTTATAATGACTGTTAATTTACTATTATGTACATAAATATAAAAAATCGCACATGGACATATGTACTGTTAATTTTTGATGCTATAATTTTTATTTATATCGGAATAAATTAATAGTCACATTAACAAAAGACTCCTAAACAGTCAATGTTTAATTCACCGAATATTTAATACAAAAGTAGGATAGGTTAAGAACAAGTGAAAAATAAAATATGTTCATAGATTTTAAACTATATAATAACTTGTTATCCTACAGTTATAGAAAACAATAAAGAAGGTACAATTCAAATACAAAATTAAAATAAATAGGTATTTCTTAGTGAACAATTGTAGCTTTAAGCTACAAAAAGTAGCTTTAAAAGTAGCTTCAGTTGTTATAACAATATTTTTAAGCTAATAGAAAAAAAAATAGTTCGCTACAAGCTACAGCTAATTTTTTTCACATTTAGCTAAGTTACAGCTAGAGCTAAAGTAAAAGTAGCTAAGTTAGTAGCTAAGCTACAAAAGTAGCTAGCTACTGCCCAGCTCTGGTGGCCAATAACGACGGGACTAAAGTAATTTAATCCCGTTGCTATGAATATTTTAGTTCCGGTGCTAAGGAAAATGATTATTGTCGTCTTGATATTCGTTTAATATTTTACAAAAAAAGAAATAAATCACTGGCAACTATAATATGACATTTTTAAATAATTATTTCTAATATTTATAAGAACAATCATTTTATATCTTGTGGTCATGGAAAAAATAGTATATACACCAGAGAAGTGCATTTTTTCCCTCGTCGTACTGAAGCCCTCGCCTTCGGCTCGTGCTGCAAAAAATTATGCACTTCTCTCCCTTAATATATAATATACGATCTTCTACTTCATTAAAGAAAATTTATTTCTTTATTAAACGATCCCCAAATTAATCACTCATTATCTGATTTCAGAATGATAAATCGCCACCAAAATTATGCTAATCTTTGAAACCTACACATAAACTACACCTCACAATGAAATAAAATAGAGAATAAAATAAAAGAATCGCATTTGGCCAGGGATAAAAATTACAATATTTCAACACTGCGTAATAACTCACTCAGAAATTATGAGGCTCGAGAGAAAACATGTGAAAATCGCCCACGAGAGGTAGTAAACAGCTCGGGAATCCACTTGACAAATGTCGCGATTTATAATGCATCAGTAGCAGCATGAATCTTTTGATATTTTATTCTCTTAAAGTTGAGAGATTTTAATTTTGAAATAAAGATGTTCTGTTAGTCTGTCAAGTTAATATTAAATAAATCTTAAAATTTCGCAAATATGAGTATTAAATTTTCATCAGTTTGTAACGGAATACATTAATATTTAAATTTCCATCTTCAGATGTAAGATCCTGCGGGAGTTCTTATTTATATTTGCAGGTTTTATTTTATTAGAAACAAGAGAATGTTCTGAATGTTCACATTTTTATACGAAATATATAAAACAAAAGACAAAATGTTTGTTTTATTTCAATAGCTGTCAAGCAGTTTGCGAGTTTGTCGATAGATGGCACCACGAGTTGCTCCTTAGCTCTCATGTCATGTTACCGGCGTAGATAGGTTAACATCAGTCAGTTCAGCTAAGTCGGTATCACAATCCACTATTCCCGAGTTGGTCTAGTTGGATAAATGATCGCACCATACTGATGAGTCTGTAAGGACGAAACTCGTCTATGGTTAAAGCTGAACTGACCAGCCGTTTGTTGATGACCTGATAGTTGATGCAAACGTGCTGTAAAACCTTGTGGAATTATGAGACAAGTGATAGAAAATTAATTTTTTCCTATTTTTTCTTATTTACAAAATATATAGTTGGACAAAGCAATTTACAACCCTGAGAGGAGTGTCTTCGAATGTCGCTACTATCGTCGGTAGCTTCAGTGTCAAAAATTGGATTTAAAAAAATGTCGATTTATTTGAATTTATTAAATAATAATATGGCATGTAATTCTTATTTATATAAATAAGTGTCAAAAGAATAATTATTATGAAATAATAATAAATAAATACAGTCGAACCACTATAACTGAAACCTCCACAACTCGCAATTTTCCTTTTGTCAAAGTTTACTGTAATTCCCTGTATATTTTGTATAATTTCTAAGTATTTTTATCTCTCTAACTAGAATTTCCGTAAGACGAAAATCTCTGTAATTCAAAGCACAATATCCTGTATGTATAAATCGAATCTTCATGATCAAAATGAAATATTTCGGCACAATATTTGCAAATTATCTTCGTGTACGTTTGTCAAAATGTGTCGAGTTTTGTTTCACCGTGTGTAATCTGCGTAATTTGTTGGGAATCCCCGAAGAGAGACGATATCTTACTTTGTACGTTTTTTTTGTTAATACAGAGTATATGTTCTCTGGTACAGAGTGTACAGTATTGGTAAAATGAAACCGCCACTTTTAAGAATGTTTTAGAATTATGTATTTTTTATGTAGTAAACTATAACTTGAACTAATTTTGCGGTCTCAGAGGTTTAACTTGCAGATGATTATAAATTTGCATAAATGCGCATGGTGCCATGACCAAGTGTTTTCACTGAGACTGTATATTTCACTTTCGCATCAAAGTAGAGCAACATCATTCGTTATATACCTGAATGGGTGGAGTTAAAGCGCATTCCAGCAACGGTTTTACTTTGGTTTGTCGAGCTCTACAACTCAATTATCTTACTATTCTTTAATAATACAAATGAATTAAATATTTTATTTGTAAATAGGTATATTTAGTATAATTATATTCTAATATTTTTGTATACACTAAGGCCTAATAGGTTTAATTAAACGGAAGATTTCGATAAAAATATATAATTAAAAATATATTATACCTAATGTCTACTTTGATTGTGTAAAAAATAGATCATTTTCCATATGACATTAGTTGGCACCCAATTAATTTTAGATTAAAATTACGACAGCAAGACATGTTTATAATTAAAAACTGTATCTGACAAGCTTAATTTATTTAATCACGTACCTAGAACTTTTGCCGCCCAGGGCGGTCTCCAATTTGCCGCGTTTTTTTAAGTCAATCAAATGGTGGTTTTTATAAATTAAAAAAATAAATATAAAATAAATATATCATCACCACTTTTACCCATTACTGGGTGTGGCACTCTGCCGAAGCAGATCTCGGTAAGTGATATATTCATGTACGTGAAGTGCGGTTACCAGCCGTCAAATCACAGCCACCAAAGATGTTGATTGGGGGAGCCACAGGAGTAATTTTAATTTGATGAAAATTGTTTGTCGGCTGTGGAAATCGAACCGGGGTCCTCAGGATCCACAGGCCAACTCGAAACCAGTGAGCCATTACCCCATTAAATTAATAAACATAAATAAATAATAGTAATTGAGATAAACTAGAGGTAGGGAACTTTTTTACCATGGGATGGCATATTTAAATTAGGCAGCAATAAAGGAATTTTTAGAGAGAATATTTTCAACCCTACATTGACTTGATGATGAAGAAAAATATTCCAAATCATATAGTAATTCATAATTCGTCGAAATCGAGTAGTAAACTTATGAAGTGAACAAGTTGTTTTTTACAACTAAAACTAAATATAAAAAATGCCGCCCCAAAATATGTGCCGCCCGGTGCGGACCGCACACACCGCCCCTGCATTTACAACATAGATATGAAAAACGGTTACAAAATTGATATCAAAAAATTATATAATAAATATATCATCACGACTTTTATCCATTACGGAGTGTGGCACTCTGCCGTAGCAGATCTCAATAAGTTAATATGCGCATCTTAGTGGAGGGTGAATAGAACTCGGGTTCTCAAATCCACATTCCACTGCGCTATCAACTCCATAAAAAATTATGATCTTATAATACAAATATTTTTATTAAATTTAATATTTTATTTTAAAATTGGTCCAAAAAACTAATTTGATACGGGGGCCTGTATCTTGAACTCACACGAATAAGTTTGCCTACGAATTGTGATTGAAACCACAGCAATTATGTTAAGTTTTGACATTTTACAAAAGATTTTAACATTGTTGCTGTGGTTTAAATCATAATTTGTATATAAATTTGTACGGATGAGTTCAAGAATAGAGTTCGGGAGAATGCGCTTTAGCTGTAGTGTTGGATAAACGGATTTCTGAAATAGCACCAATATACCTTACGATAATAATTTTTGTATACCACAATTTACAATAATTTTGTGACAATGTAACCAGAGCTGGGCAATAGCTAGTTACTTTTGTAGCTTAGCTACTAGCTTAGCTACGTTTACCTTAGCTATAGCTTAGCTAAATGTGAAAAAATATAACTGTAGCTTGTAGCGAGCTATGTTTTTTCTCTATTAGCTTAAAAATATTGTTATAACAACTGAAGCTACTTTTAAAGCTACTTTTTGTACATTAAGAAATACCTATTAATTTTTGTTTTGTATTTGAATTGTACCTTCTTTATTGTTTTCTATAACTGTATGATAACAAGTTATTATATAATGTAAAATCTATTAACATATTTTATTTTTCACATGTTCTTAACCTATCCTAGTTTCGTATTAAATATTAGATGAACTAAACATTGGCTGTTTAGGAGTCTTCTGTTAATGTGACTGTTAATTTATTCAGATATAAATAAGAATTATAGCATAACAAATTAACAGTACATTTGTCCCTATGCGATTTTTTATATTTATTAACAGTCATTATAACAAAAGACTGATCAACTGATCATATGACAATGGCGAATTTAATAATTCACAATAATTGAAAAAAGTAGCTTTAAAATTTAACAACTACTTTAATGAAAGCTTTTAGCTGTAGCTTAGCTATATTTTACAAAATGTAGCTTATAGCTGTAGCTCAGCTACTTTTTTAAAGAATAGCTGTAGCTGTAGCTGTAGCTTAGCTACTTTTTTTAAGTAGGTTTCCCAGCTCTGCGTGTATCAAGCTTAATTAATATCTATGCGTGTCATTAATTTATTGTTTTAATTGCAACAATGTCATGCCTAGAACTAGATTCATTGAATGATGGTTATTACAGGTAATTCAAATCTCGCTGACTTCATTTTGATATCCAAAAATACTATTGTCTGAGTGGATTGGAATTTTACTAAAAGCTGTGGACCTCCTGTACTACTTGGAATTAAATTCCTGTTGTGTGGAGTAGCATATAAATAAAATAAATTACATCACGCGTATAAGTAAAATAAATCATTGATTCATCTATATTTTCTGGAGTGTTAAATGTGAATCTAACTCTGATATCCTCCATTTTCACGTACATTTTCGTATTTAAAACCTACTCGTACATCACCGTTGAAAAATCCATGAATTACTACAGCTCGGTTAAAATTTACGACTTGACAGAATCATAAGTTCCTGCGAGCGGATGTCGGGCTATCAGACCACCACCACAAGCAGGCAGTGCATGAACTATACGAGATACGGGTTACGGACACGGCGTGACGACAACGGCAGTAGCCTCCAAGGGTAAATATTTACCCAGCATTTCTCAATCGGAAATGACTCATCACGGATCGGTCTAGTTTGGCACGGTGCGGACGCGGCCCACCACGGACAGGTAAACAGTCTGGACATTGGTCTTCTTCATTTCATTGCGTCGTATTCTCATTAGGTGCACAAGGTAATTGAATTGGAAGGAGAATTTAAGGACTAACCTTATTTACACGAAATGAAATCCGTTAAACTAAAGTATTACCCATCCAAAACAAGCTTTAAAAGTTAACCAGTCACTAATTAAGGGCGAAAGCTCAGTAAGGATTCACCTTGAATCATTAATCCCAAATACTCAAAAGATCAACTTGATCATATCCACATACTTTCGGATATCGTTGGTAATCAGATCAGAGTTACTACAACACTTATATCGGTGTCGGTCTGACTAGGGTAGCACTACAGCCCAAAGCTGCTCGCTGTACTACAGATAGCAGAGTTACTGAGCTTAAATATATTTAGTATTCGGCCTGGTTGTAACGCATGCGCTACATAGCCATGAATTCAGTGATCCTAAAACAATGGTACCTACTACGTTTTATTCTACTGGCTTACTTCTGTTAAACGTGAGTTCTACCGGCTTACGGTTTATTTGTTAAAATTGTGAGACAAGCGATCCAACCTAAAAAATGAGTTCCACTAAAATCGAATTTAATGGCTTGCTTCTGTTGAGCGTGAGTTCTATGGGCTCAGGGTTTGTGTGTTAAAAGTGAGAACGAAGCGATCTAACATGAAAAATTAATGACCAGAGTTGAGTAATTTAAAATAAAATAATATTAGGGCAGGAAAATAATAAATATTCCTTCAATATAGAAATATTTCATTTTATTGCTGCCATCTATCAAAAAACAACAACCAGGCCGTATAATATAGTTTCAACTCATACTCGGCTTCAACCGTACCAAATACTACCATCTAACAATTCAAATTCGCAAGGAGGAAATCATCTGTAAAACTATCCTGAATATCCTTTGAAACTCTACAATATACTAACAAAGCTACTAACTACCTCACCTCTATCTTACTCATCAAACAACAAACTGCAATTAACATAAGTAATACGAGACTCAGTAAAACAATTATCAAATATTTCGTAGACACTTACACTGGTATGCATAGTCGTTCGCCCAGCGCCGCGCTGAGGAAACGTCCATAAGCGATACACTTGGCGAAACGCTGGCGAACCGCTGGCGAACGACTATGAATACTAGTGTTAGATTCTTTAAAATAAGAGAAGTTTATATAACCAAATTAATAAGATGAAATAAATATGATTAAGAAAATCTTAGTTAGTCTAAAATATGAAAGATGTACTAATAAGAGAAATAAGTATACGTATAAGTTAAAAAAAAATAGAAAAAGGATTGGTGCTATAGAAATGTGGATACGGAGGAGAATGCTTAGTATTAAGTGGTCTGATCGAGTTAGCAATGAACAAGAATAGGAGAAAAAAGGCCACTGTATGAGACTATTTTGAAAAGGAAGAGGATGTTGGGCCATGAGAAGGGATATTCTAATGAAAGACGAAATAGAAGGGACAGTAGAAGGAGAAGGTAAAAGAGGCAGGAGAAGGAGGATGATGGTAGACAAAGTGAAAGAAGGAAGAAGTTATGTAGAAATGAAGAGGCTAGGTTACTAGTAGAAGAGCATTATTACTTATCAGCTTATCACCTATTATACAATCACCCATTTCGTAAATGTACCAATTCGGATTTTATACGAGTAGATCTTGATAAATTATACTCGTATGTATGCAAAAATCCTTTCTATACTCCATTCCCTGTATCAAAACGATGACGTTATATGTGGACGATGTTTATCATAGATACGTTGAAATATAGCTATATTTTTTTAATAATATTATTCGTACCTATGCGAATGAGACAACGTATGTCTTAATAAGTTAAGACACACGTTTCATGTTTTTTCACGTTCTATCACATTTATTATTTTAATGAAAACGTATGACAGTTCTTACTAATACAAAAATTTACATTTACTTTGTTCACATTTGTTTATAAAATAAAAATAGAGACCTATGGTCAAGATTTTGTTATTTTCTCACCTGTCATTTCTAAGTTTGTGACATTTTTTATGAATAAATACAGACTGAGAAATAAGAAATGGCTACAAAAATTTTGGGTAATTAAATGCAGAAATGCGTTTGTCATCTTCATGATTATTTTGCGCTGGAGTTAGAGAATCGAGAACCTTTAATTAATTTAACTGTAGTACAAGAGGTAATGTGCACTGTATTTTGTATTTTCAAATATTATTTATGTATATATAATAATAATACCTACATATAAAAATGCATATTCCTTTGAGTTTTATTTTACAAAATTACATATTATAGTAAGGTAGGTAATATTTTTCGTGCGTTAAGATAAATTTATATTTGATTTTTTCATTATAAACTAATTAAATTTTGTAAAGTAATAAATATTTTAATTTGACATTTAAATTTTAGGTTATGTTTTAAAAATGTCAATCCAATACCAATGTAAACGTTTTAAGTACAAAATCTTGAACCACATGGATACCGAATGTGACGTCATCGTTTTGATACAGGGAATGGAGAGCACAATTAAATTTTGTATCAGATCTAAGAAATTTTTATAAAATGATTCCTGAATTATGGACAAGTGGCAGCTAAAAGCAAATATGAAATGATTATTTTTTTAATAATCTAATCAACTTTTATCGTATTTAACATCAGTAAAGCCAATGTCTAATTTTATTAAACATATTCGTAATTAGCTACAATAACTATTGAAACTAATACAATGATTTAAGATATATGATAGATAAGGTAAGCTTTTAAAAATAACAAACAATAAAGGTCACAGCAGGCAGCGGAAAGTTATATAGATAACCATGGGACTGTGTTTATAGTTAGACTTGCACCTAAGGAATGGCGCTGATAGTCTTTATGTGAAGACATCCATTTTAGGTAACTACAATATCGGCAATCATTGGTTACTAGATTGTTCCTGTAGTTGTCATTTGTAAATATTTCAAATTTTTTAATCTGTCAAATATCCAATTAACTTTGATTTGTGAAATAATTTCATGTAAATAATCTCATCAACTAATATGAATTGTTGTGTAAAAAACTGCACTGCTACTAGTAAGTAAGTGATCATATAATAAATAATATTTAGATGAGGAAGTCATAATATATTTTCAAGTTCACAAGAGTTGGATAAAACTGCGATTGAAACAGTTCAAATTATAAATAAATTGTACACAGGAGAATATTTTAATAAATGTTTATATTGTAATAATGAATTTTTATTTTATGTAGTTTAAATAAATATAAAATAATAATAAAAATAACAAGCTGCCTAAATATGCATATATGACTTTAGTTAGACTTCCACTACTCAGATGGCGCGAAATTCAGTCCCAGTGCTTAACATGGCAGTTTCTTATCTATAGTAGTATATTAAGATCTGTGGGTCACAGTTTGAAGTATATTTTCATGATATTTCACTTCAAATGATACCGAACATATAAATGAAGTACCTATTGAATTAAAACTACATGATGTAAACAAACTTAAGGTCACATATTCTGTTATTGTCTCAGTTTCATTAACCTATCTGTTAAGTGTTAATTATAAAATTCAATATGTTTTCAACATGATCCAAAACTTGGAAATTCCAGTCCTCCAAGTTAAATTTATAAATGTGATATGGAATATTTAATTAAAACGATATCGTTATAAAGATTGATCAGTACTAGCAGACACCTGTCTACATATTTTACCTTTATAATAAACCAATCAATTAATTATTATTTTGTAATCATCACTGGCCTCTGTTACTAATTTGGCATTGTGCTATCGTTTGGTCTTGAAATTTATTTTTATAATTCATGGTTAATAAGAGTATTTCAGTTTTTATTGGAAAGAAGACTATAATTTTTAAAAGTTTATATAAATATGTCCAGAGTTCAAGGTTCCTAACTTGTTACTGAAAAAGGAAAGCGAATATGAATACATGTGGAACGTTCAATACTGAATACTGTAGTGAATTTTTGTCATCTGAATGACTTTTAAGTACAGTGACAATGATAATTTTAAAGTTAATTTTATGATAGAAAAATTTGGCAGACGCTCGGATTCGAACCGGGGACCTTCAGCTTGCCGGTCTAGTGGTTAAGACATCAGCCCGGCAAGCTGAAGGTCCCCGGTTCGAATCCGGCCACAGGGATAATTTTGCTTTCTCTAAACTATTAACAAATTAATACACTACTACTAATAATTAATCATTATGTGTAATTAAATTCGGTATGTAATAAAATAATTAAAATGTTATATGATGTCCAGTTTATCATGCAATTGTCACATTAACCTAGATTAACACTTCTTAACATAGTCACTGTTTTTGTCTTTGTCTATGTCGAGTGGTTTAAACTATGTCCAGCTGTTGACACAAACACTGTTTTTGTTTTATGTTTGTTCACATGCTCGTATATAAAATACATTTAAATAGTAGTATCCTGTTATTTTTAGTTTAATAAATAATTGAAGAAATAAAACCAAAATAAACTATTTCCGATTAAAACGATGACAAAAGTTTGAAGTTTGAACTGAAAATGGTCTGAAGTTAATCTGTAAGTCAAACATTATAAGCTTATGACAAACGACAAAAGAAGTGTCCATGTTTAGATCTACTAATGAAGCTTTACTGCTATAATTATTTTTCTACTAAATATGAGCGAATATGTATAATTTATCTTTATGTTAGCTAACATTTACTTAACAGTCAATTGATAAAGTAGGGCATAAAGAAATAATTGTATATGACTATCATGTTGAAATTGAAACCACGAGATAACTCATCTCATTAATTTTGTTAGTTAACCCGTCTTTGCTTATGTCATCTCCTTTTATTAACGCAAGTATTTACGTAATGATTGATTTTTTGTTTAGCAAGTCGTCCGATTTGTTATGTTAGTTTCAGTTCATCGTTTGAAGAGTAAAGTTGTGGATAGATGATTGGATATTGTGTTAGTTTGTGTTAGTGTTTCAAGGAATATTCAGGACAGTTTTAGAGGTAAGTCCTCCTTGGATATTATTGTGGATTTGGCGCAAGTGTGAGCACTTGTAAAGGTCGTGGCCGGGTATGGAGATCTTGTTTGTCTCCCAACGAAACAGCGAGCAACTTTGGGCTGTAGTGGTACCGTAACTAGCCGCCAACGATACAGCGATCAGCTTTGGGCTGTAGTGACAGCGAGCAGCAGAGCGTGCAGTAGTAACCTTGACCAGGTTACCAACGAGATACAAAAGAATATCGAATGTTATGTGACTTGGTAAATTTGCCCTATTGAGTATTTGTGCTTTAGTGACTAATGAGTATATTCTTGCCAAATTCTAAACCGTGAAACTTACGTTGAACAGATAAGTTTTTCAGTTTAATGAGTTCCATTTTATGTAAATAATATTAATTAGATTAATTATAAATATTGTCGCTGCATTTCAGTCAACTAAAATCATCCCTTATAACGATTTTAATCTTGAACTAGGTCGCTTTCATGTAATCCTTCCTAAGTGATCGGAAAATTATCAAATGCTGTCTGATTTCTGTTGCTTCTCACTCTTTAGATAGAAAATAGGAGCTCAGGAAACAACCTGACAGTAAATTTTCAGAATAAGAACTGATGGGATATCTACTCTGCTTTGGGCTAGTGATATTTCGTTCTAATGTGAAGATTTAGTTTCACTCAGCTCATCGTGTTTTCTTGGGCAGCATGGATGTTACGGCAACGTGCAAATATTGGCACATCTAGGATAAACACGCACCATCTTATACGTGATTATGTTGTGTTTGGTTTGGAATTAAGGACGACGTTTTGTTGAAGATAATTTTGACTTATTAATGTTTCCTGTGCCTATAAATAACCCGCTGGCCGTACGATACGGGCTACTCGCAATTCATACAGCATTTTTCATGATCTCCGTACTCGATACTTTACTCGTTATGAATTATGCATTAAATAAACTACCAGACTCAAATAAAACAAATATACGCGGACTGGATATATACATTTTATCAATTTTTATTACAGATTAAAAAAACAAACCGTGAATTTTTAACTGTTGATGAAATCCCGTTGGAATTATCTTCCAACAGCAAAAAAATGGTTAATTAGTAGAAATAAATTTTTTGTTTAATCATAAATAAACAAATTTGTTACAAATATTTTGTATCATTGTAAAAACGGTTCTATTGCCAAACATTGTTCGATTATAAATTCTCGTTCAAATTTTTATAAATATACTAACCAAAAATAGATAAGTTAAAAATAAAATAAATATATCTTCACGTCTTCTACCCTTTGGGGTGGCTAGCTCAGTGGTATGAAGTCGGCCTGTGGATCCTGAGAACTCTGGTACGATTCCCACAGGCGACAAACAATTTTCATAATTTCAAAAGCTATCCCTGTGGCTCCTCCACCATTAACAACTTTGGAGGCCGTGATTTGACGACTGGTAACCGCATTTCACGCGCAAAATATATCACTTACCGAGATCTGCTTCGACAGAGTGCCACACCCAGTAATGGGTAGAAGGCGTGATGATATATTTATATTTATTTATTTTATTTGTCTTTTACCCATTATTACATAAGGATGTGGCACTCTCAGGTCTCGGTAATTTACATGTTGATGTACGTGAAATGCAGTTATCAGCCGTCAAATCATGGCCTCCAAAGATGTTAGTGAAGGGGCACACAGGGGTAATTTTAATGTGGTGAAAAATGTTTGCCGGCGGTATTAAATTTTTAAAATATGAATAAGTATAATTAGCAAAAAATTGTACAATAAATAATTATAAAAAACATGTATAGTCTGTTTTTTAACCAGGAGGAGTAAATGCACAAGTCAGATTTACACTATAGAAAGTTACCAACGAAAGATACTAGATTTTTGTTCGCGCGAAATACAAAAATTTCTTACACATCTGCACTGATTAAGACACATGGAATTTATTTTAAAAAACAAATGACATTATAAACTCTAATTTGTCACTCCGTATATTATTAGTTCTTAAAAGAACTGATTTATGTTAATGTCACAGAAATGCAAAAAACCAACAAGAAAACAGATAACCTCAAAACTTATGACAAATCAAATGTAAAATCTATGTACAGTGTAAACTGGACGAAGCACTAGCCAATCAGAAGCGTCAGTTTTAGCGGTTAAAATTTAAATTACTCCTCCTGGTTAAAAAACAGAGTATAGTAACTAACAGTTTCAGGGACCCCTGGAAATTCCTTTGTGGCTCTCAGAGACAAGTCGGTAGACTATAATTTAGGGCTGCTCTAAAATAATTTAAAAACGTTCATCATCGAAAAATAAAGTTGAAATACATCTATCTATCTTATAGACTAGGTAGCTTAGTGACACTTCAGTCCTCGAAAAGGAAGAACAAAGTAGGTCATTTAATCTTGGAAGAGCGAAAAGTTGATTACCTTTTAGCAAGTCGTCGTTAATCGGTCAATGTATCGAACAAAAGCTTTTCAAATATACCTCACGTAATTAAAAACACGATCGAATAGCAATTCACGCTAGAATTAGTAGACTCGACAAAGAATGAACGATTGGAAACTGAGATTAAAATCGTAAGATTGATTTCCTATTAGAAAGAAGTTTACGAGAAAAATTCAACGCGAAAATTCGATATTTTCTCTCTGTTACCTCATTTATATTCTTTTCATACAAGAGATTTATGTACACAATACTAGGATTCTGTATGGAAGAAATTCTTTTATTGTTACATTCTCTTGCGAGCTGAATACATTTCGAAATGCATTAAGAGGAAAGAATTGACCATAAAGTGCCCACACTGAAGTTCTTAACACCTACGAGTTACACACGTTATAAAATAACTTTTCTTATTTCTCCGAATGTTACTTTATGGTTTGTGTTTAGGAAACAACTGAAGATGAATGAATAAATTTTGTTAATCAAAACAAAACATGGACGCCATCAGATTATCATATGGATTATTTATGTAAATAATCAAATGTAAAATAAAAATAAATACATATATCATCACGCCTTTTGCCCATTACTGGATGTGGCACTCTGCCGAAGCAGGTCTCGGTAAGTGATATATTTATGCGAGTGAAGTGCGGTTACCAGCCGTCAAATCACGGCCCTCACAGATGTTAGTGGTGGGGGAGCCACAGGGGTAATTTTAAATTGGTGAAAATGTTTTGTCGGCTGTGGGGATCGAACCAGGGTTCTTTTGATCCACAGGCCGACTTGCTACCACTGTGCCATTACCCATAATAATCAAATGTCTTATAATTATATCAAGATTTCATCTTTTGTGGGTTTTATAGTCTTTGTGGAATTAAGTCTTTTTCATTTTTATTTATTTTCTAGTATTTCTTCGACTTGGATACAAAATACTATTTTACTATATTACGTTAATAAGGAAATTATTATGAAACCTAGTTGCGTATAGAAAGAGGGTTTATTATAATATTTTGTTTTAGACATACTGTAACTGTTAATCGGAGAACATAAAAATTTCAATATAACCTCAAAATTTCTTTGGTGGTAGATTATTTATCGCGCATTCAACTATTTTACGTAGATCAGGCGAAGTGCAATTGATTGTACTCGTATCATCACGCCTTTTGCTCATTACTGGGTATGGCACTCTACCGAAACAGATCTCCAGTTAAGTGATATATTTATGTGCCTAAAGTGCGATTACCAGCTGCAAAAACATGTCCCCTCTCCAGATATTAGTATTAGTATTATGACTTGTATGTCAAGCATGAATTTAAATAACAAAAACTCGAAAATAAATAAATATATCATCACGCCTTCTACCCATTACTGGGTGTGACACTTTGCCGAAGCAGATCTCGGTAAGTGATATATTTTGCGCGTGAAGTGCGATTTCCAGTCGTCGAATCACGGCCCCCAAAGATGTTAGTGGGGTAGCTTTTGAAATTATGAAAATTGTTTGTCTCCTGTGGGAATCTCAGGATCCACAGGCCGACTTCATACCACTGAGCTAGCCACCCCATAAAAAACTCGAAAATAATTAGTGAAAATAGAAATTTTCAAAACTCTTACAATTTCTTCAATCTGCAAGTCGAAACTAATGTATTCAGTTCATATGAAGAAATTATAAGCTATAAATAATATCCATAATGTTTGCCTATAGTGTCTATGTACAATTTTGGAAAATAAAATCTAACTACTATTACAGCAATTTTACTCAAATCAAAGTGGGGTCCCCAAAGATGCTAGTGGATGGGGAGCCACAGGGGTAATTTTAAAGTGGAAGAATTGTGTATCGCCTGTGAGAATCGAACCCGGGATCTCAAATCCACAATTCGACTCGATACCACTGAGCCACATATCTCATTTCAAAATTCGAAAATGATCGCGAACTTATGAAAAATTGTATAAATGTCAAAAACAGTTACCAACCACAACATTACATAAACAAATTTCACTAAATTGATTCGGTATAAATAACTCATTTTACAAGACTGTTTATCACACTTATCCTTTAGAAAACTAGCCTGCAGCCCGTTTTCTAAACTTGGACGCGTGCGAAAAAACATGTCTTACAAAACTTGTTTTTTAATATACTTTTCTTGATGAAAAGGTAATATTTATTTTATTTTCTTTTCTGTCAAGGATTTGAAAAGTTTTTCTGAAGCATCCAAATTATCAGAAAATAATAAAAAAAAGGAACAGAAATGATTAATTTTTGATACCATCAAGCTTGCCAATCTTGCAACAAAAACATAGTTCGATAATATAAAAATAAATTGCAACAATTAAAACTTAGTGTACTAACCACTAGTTTATCTTTCTGATCGAACATAAAAATTGATTAATCCCATAAAACTAGATCCGAACTCTGTCCGAAAATAGAGAAGTTTATGCTATATGAATTACACCTTCATTTAATTTTCTTAACGGACCCATAACTTACTATAAATCCCGCCTTTTCTCTGGTATTCGACAAGAATTATAGTTTGAAGAAGTTCAGACCGCTTACGGAAAACGCCAACGTAAAGTACTATTTGGCACGCTAGCAATTTCTCCGAATTACCTAATGAAAAACTTCCACCGAAGAAAATAAACGCGTCTCGCGAGGATCTGAATCCACTAATTGCTCCACTATATTACAAAACTATATTTAAGATGATTAAATAACCATAATATCATTTTAAATATTCTCATCAAATGTGCTTTAATGGTTTATATTTCTCAAAGATATACTTATTTTTATTTTTCATAGTGTGCGCAGAAATAGCAGTGTTACATGAATGCTATTTTTCAAACCAAAAATTACTTATATAAAATCATTATTTATATTAATTATCTTACAATATAGATTTAAATAAATAAATAGTTATTTTTATAACAAGTGCCGAAAAAGGCTTGTTACGGCAAGTGCAGAATTTGACGCACGAGGCTTGCCGAGTACGGAAATCCGCACGAGCACGTAACAGTTTCGGCACCTGTTATAAACAACATTTTTCCTATAACTGTGCGATTTAGAAAATCACTAAAATATTGTCCAAATTTATAAAATCTTAATGATATTCACGAAAACGATGTTTTATGGCGTTGTTATGGTTTGTTTGTTGATTGCTTGCACATTGTTCTACGTTATTTAAAAATATTTCACTAATTTCAAGACAATTTCTTCAAAATCGTCTAGGTTGGAATACTACAGTGAGTGATTCTTCTTTATCATAAACAACTCCAAAGATAATTGAAGCTCCAGATCATGCTATGTTGGATCTATTTTCGACAATGACGATCAACCTGCTGCTTGTACTTCTAAAGCCTCCGAAATTGTCAATAATATTACTGTTAATAATATGAACAGGTATGGAAGAAATCAATGTTTCTTTAGACAGTACAAAAGTTTCCACTTCACATTACGTCAATATAAGCAACTGTAACAACTGTGTTAATAATATACACAAACAATAAATATTATGTATTTCACTTACTCTGAAAATAAAACCATTTATCGATATATTTTACTTTGTTCGGTTCTTTTTATTAATTGTGTACAGATTACATATACTGAAATTTAAGTTTATGTTTATAAACGTCAAAATATACTACCGTATATTTACTAGAGCTGGCTCATCGCTTCTTCTTCTTCTATAATCGTCTGTGTCCAAAATATGAATTCCGCGCTCGGCGCGAAATTTAAATCGCTCTCATTACAACTGTTTTTACAGTTGCGTAATGAATTACTTTCCGCACTAGTGTTTCTTTGCTTACATAAACGCACTTGGTCTGCATATGTCTACTTTCCATACGTAACCAAGGCAATAATAGTTACGTAATAACAAAGAAATCGCACAGTTGTAGGAAAATATTATTTTGTTGTAACTGCTAGATTTTTCCATGAGTTATTTCAAGTTCTAATAATTTTTTTTAAAACAAGCCGTAAAAAAATTTAGTCTAGTTCGACAAATAAATATTCTTCATCAGTCACCAGTTTTTCATATCGGATATAAAATTTGTTTACAATTTGTAACATCGTTTCATTTTTAATTTGATTTTGTTACTATAGTAAATAAGTCTATAGTAATCCGAACATCTACACTAGCAGAGTGTCATACTTAAAAAGGAATCAAAAGGCATGATAGGTATAGTATATTGAACACAAGTTTTGCGATGACCGTTGCCATACGTATGTTACATACTATTTTTTCTTTTATTTCTTAAAATTAAAAACCGGTATTTGACATTTGTCATTTACTGTTACGAGTATATTTCAAATTAATTCAAATAAAAAGATTGTTCCACAATTGTTGTCTTGGAAAGGACGTCATAAACTGAATGCGGCACAAAATCATGCCGCACTGAGTGTTGCTAAACTCATTTTGAATGCTGACACGGTGAATTTTCAACACAACCATAGAAAAATATAAAAATAAAAATATATCATCACGCCTTCTACCCATTACTGGGTGTGGCACTCTGCTAAAGCAGATCTCGGTAAGTGATATATTTTGCGCGTGAAGTGCGGTTACCAGTCGTCAAATCACGGCCCCCAAACATGTTAGTGGTGGAGGAGCCACAGGGATAGAAATTTGTAGAAAAATATATACTATTTATATTTTAATATTTATAAAACACTTTGTTGTTTCAAAGAAAATATTTATTTTTACAATTAATACGTATTTCGGCTTTAGACCATCATCAGAAGTTTCGATGATGGTGTAAAAAAATTTTATTTTGTATTTTTTAAATATTATCAAACATGTTTGAGCAAGTGCCAACAGCTTACTCAATTAATTATATTTGTATATTTCATTTTTACTTTAGTTCATTAGCTACATTTTAATTTTTTGTACTGTTTGTTTCTTTAATATTATAAAAACTTGCAACAAAACTTCGAAACAATAGTAAAAATTCTCACACAGCCTGCGTTTTATATTCGTGCACGGCAAAAGAGAGAATCTGTAAAATATTACGTTTAACAAAGGTATACTTAAATATTTTTAATCTATTTTTACTGCGCAAAACATTAAACAAGAATTCGTTCGTTTTATTTTGATGTGGATATAAATTTCCATGAAACCACTACAATTTTCATAACAAAGAAAACCCAGTTTCATAAAAATAAATGACTAATATTCCAACGAAAAATACCAAGCATTCATCACGATTTCATATCCGAAAATAAGATCAAAATAAATAATTTAGGTATCGATTTAGATAGTAAACTATAATTTAACTCTATTATTAGGTTACACTTCGTTTCATGTCCATATAAATTACGAATTAGTTGATGATTATTAATTTTATTTGCAATTTCGTGGAATAACAACAAAGCAAACAATATTAAATTAAACACTGTTGTATGTGTAACGAATGTAATCCGATTACCGAATTACTATCCACATTTACATTCAAAAAATAACTAAATGGGTCTCTAAAATAAAACTAAAAACTAATTAAGTTGAATTAAACATTGATCTAAACATTAGAACTCAATTATAAATAATATAATTTATAGACTCGCTTACACATCTATTTTAAATAATGTCATTTTAAGCAAAGAATTTAATGTGTTTTTGTCTTTCCTGAAATTGAAAATGTATATTCGACGATTATAGGGTAAGAGGCCCAGTGATATCGAGTCGGACTGTACATTTGAGAATCCGTGTTCGATTCTCACAACTGACAAACAATTTTCCCCACATTAAAATTGCTCCTGTGTCTCGCCCTCCATTAGCATCTTTGGAGGTCGTGATTTGACGGTTGGTAACTCCATTTCACTCGCATAAATACATCATTTACCGAGATCTGCTACAGCAGAGTATATCATCTAGTTACGGCGTGATATAAAAATCCAAGATTAAAAAAATAATGTGATTTTTTCTGGTGAATATTGAAGATCAAATATGTATCTAGTAATTCTTGGAACTATAGGAAATGCAATGTTAAAATTTTAAATTATTACTTATTAATTTTAGAGCATTGAATCTATTATGTCCCAAATGTTCTTCTTGATGTTCTGTATTCATATTTCTGCAGTTTTTATATAGTTTTACACTTCTAATTGCGTTAGATTGTCAAATTATCCTTTGAATGGTCGCAATGTACGAAATAGGACTATTTTAATAAACACCGCTGAATAAATCTTCGACTTGTGGTATAGTCATTTTTATTTCTTCTCATTAATTTTGCTAGTTAGTCCGTCTTTGCTTATGACATCTCCTTTTATGAACGTAACTAAATATATACGTAATGATTGATTAATTAACCGAATCATTGGATTTCTTACGTTAGTTTCTGTTCATTGTTTGCCGAGTAAGGTAGTGTTAAGATAAAAATGGTGTTAGTGCTTGTTTGACTTTCGTGGAATATATCAGATTTTTAGAGGTGAGGCCTCCTTGCGTATGTAAGTTTAGTTGGATCATGATATTGTGGAAATGGCGCAAGTGTGAGCGCTTGTAACAGCCATGGCCAGGTGTGTATGGAGATTGTGGTTGCGACCCGACGCGCACAGCGAGCAGCTTTGGGCTGTAATGCTACAGTGACTGGCCGCCAACGATACAGCGAGCAAATGTGGACTGTAGTAATCATAATCAGATTACAAACGAAATATGAAAGGATATCGAATGTTATGTGACTTGGTCAAATTAATTTGTGGAGTATCTGAGATGAATGATTGGATATGTTTTTTCACTGAGCTTTACCAGATTATTAAAATCAGCTTCTTGAAAGGAACTAGTTATATCTTTATTTATCTGGCTTTATTGACCACTTATGGCCGTTTGCACGACTACCGTTTAATTTCTCGGTTTAACGAAGCTGAGTTTAAACTAAGCCATGGTTTGAATTTTTAGTGGTTTGCCCGAGTAAATCTAATTGAGGCTTGCTTAAGCCTTAGATTTTATGACAATATATTTTAGGAGTATTATACATTGTATGAATATAGGAATTTTTGTATTTTCCCCTAACATTCTAGTAACTTTTGGTATTTTAAAGTTACACATTTTTGTTTACAATTCGTTTTGCCATTTCAGAAGTGAGCAGTTGAGTTTTCATATTAATTATGGATGTAAATAAATACTACTTTATAAAACACACTATTAATATTAAAATAAAATATTTTTGTAGATGGTGCATAAAATATGCATATGTCGTTTCTAGTAAATTATTACTTACAAATTATACAGAAATTATAATTGATGTTCTACTAAAGTTAATAAACTATATATATTTTCTATCTTCAAACGAAATCGTTTAAAAAAAATTCATCATCGAACCTATAAAATTTATTACTACTTTCATATATTTTTCTTATATGAATATTTTCTATAGCTCTAATGTCTTCTATATCATTATCCATATCGTCAATATAAAAAATGTCATTAATTTTAAAAGTAATTTAAAAGAAAAACACATTCACATATTTTCTTTCAAGTAGATACCCGGAAACGGGCACATAATTGTACTGTTAAGCCGAAGATGCAGTAGGGTTTAAGTTAAACTACAGATGGACTGTTTTAAACCTAACTTTAGGAACTGTGCAAACTGCTTAAAATTTAAACCTTGGTTTAAATGTTAAACGGTAGTGGTGCAAATGGCCATTAGGGTCAAGAACGAGGTTCAGCCGACGACTGTTCTTCCACCAACCCTTACAAATAGATAAAAAATCCATATTCTGGGCGGGATTTGAACACGCGACATACGTCGTGCAATGTTAAACAACTACGTTAGACTACCATGGTCGGTATTTGAAGTGATTATGTAAGTTTGGATTAAATAATACAGTTTAATAACACTTTCTGTATCAGCGTCAGCAGGCAGTGATTGTTTAGTAAATCATTTGGTTATTACCTTATTAAAAATACAAAGTTTCATTATAGTTCTAATTTCCAGCGCACGTACTCATATCCTAAAAATACAAGCTAATAACCAGAACTAGGTTAAACATGTTCAAAGCGACTAAATCCCAAAACTAATCCAGCAAATCGCATCGCATCACTGCATTTGACTCACATAATTCTCGTATTCCCATCATCACAGTTGGCCAGTGCCATTGTTTCACACGAAAAGACAGCAGACAGTCGACAGTCGGTAGCCAGGCGTTGCTTTGTCACAGCACATCCTGTGAATGCATCGCTCGACTGTTTCGACACACTTCTTTGTAGCCTGTGTGACTGAGTACGTCTTCATCAGAGGCAGCGTCACAGGTAGAGATCGATTATCGGAGATACTGCGGCTCAACCGTGGTTTTACCGTAGTTGATGCGGGCAACCGAATCGTGCCATGACATATTCACGCTTGTTTTAACATCGGCTTTGTCATAATATTGAAGCTGTTTGCCGATTTTTATGAAGGAGGAAAAAGTGGAAGAGAGAAACACAAAAAAAGGGGTAAAAATAAACTGATTGACTGTTTAATAATAATTCTAGTACTAATTCATGTGCATATTTGTTCTTTCTTCTTCCTAGATTTATAAAGTCCGTATACAAACAGTAGAAGGTGGAATTTTTTTCCTAGCAGAGGGCAAGCAAATTCTTATCGTTCAACAAAACTATGCTGGCAAAAAAAAACGAAACAATTGAAATTCATGAAATTTTCCCAATTTTCAAATAGTCGTAACTTGGAGAATTTGGACGAATTTTCGAGGACGAAAAAGTTTAAAGTGTCTACTTTAAGGGGATACTTACGATCTTAAGGGACTACTACCTATTAGAAGGCTAAAAAAAAGCAAATTTTCAAGAATTGTTTTTTGCAATTTGATATGACCATACAACTTTTTCTATAATGTGAGTCCTTTGGGAGTACCAATTTTTTTTTTTTACTTTTTATCCAATTTATCGATGGTGCCAAAGTTGAGTTCTTTAAAAATCCTTGTCCCGTGGCGGACAGTTAATGTCAGAATTGGCAAGTCAGAAACAAAATATTAAAAAAGCATTTTAAAGAGGAAGGTGTCTCACACAATAATTCATCACTGTTAATGAAAAATCGATAAAAAAAAAACAAAAAATGTCGGACTTTTAAAACAAAATGTGAAAAATCGACCCTTTTTTCTTGCGTCAAAATTTTTTTTTTATATTTTTTGGCCAAATTGTGGTGAATTATTGTGCAGAATAGTTTAATAAACAAAACGCGCCAAGATTTATTAAAATCGGTTCAGTAGATCAGGAAATTAACTTTGGAATTTCTCAAAAATATTTTAGGAGAGGACTCTAGAAGGTGTAAGGAGTTGAAAAACGTAAAAAAAGAAAAATATATTTTTTGAAAATTCTAATAGGTACTAATCCCTTAAGGTTAAATCCTTCCAACCTCCATCAACTACCTTGAAGAAAAAAAAAATTAGTGGAGAAAACGACCATCTTTGACGATCAGTACGGAGCAGGACTCAATTTACCATCAGGGCAAAAAACTTTAATCAATTCCCTGCAAAGGACGTAAAGAACGAAGTTCCTACGATGATTTGGCACAGAGTTTATAACTCGGCGACGTTTCGACAAAATTGGACGATTCTTTCAGAAAAAAAAAACTGTTTTGTCTCTACTTTAAGGGGCTTGAATAAACTTTATTAACCTGATGCCGAATTGAGCCCACAAATTTTTTTCAGCTCCGAGCAGATCGTCAATGATGACCTAAGATCGCATGTATCCCCTTAAAGTAGATACTTTGAACTTTTTCGCCCTCAAAAATTCGTCCAAATTAGCTAAAAATTCGCCAAGTTATGAATGTTTAAAAATTGGGAAAATTGAACAAATTTCAAGTGTTTCTTTTTTTTTTGTCATCAGGGTATTAATATATATAATTTTAATTATATTAAATGCACAACTAAACAGTGACTTGAAAGTAAGTTAATTTTATGTCAATAATTATTCTTAAACGAAGGATTTGTGAGTCTACCTCAACTCTGAACTTCACGTATTGTCTTGAGATTTTCTATTCATGCTTAAGTCTGATCCTTTAACTTTAGTACATATGCATTCTAATTTCAATAAAAGTAATACTTTGCCGACAAAATATTCGAAAAATACACTCTGAAAAATCACATTGTATAAATTCCATTTACAGCATTGGTTCCACGCTAAAAGAGGTTTAATTTAACTATATTTTTTACACTAGTGTATCGATAAATGTACAGTAATGGCTAGTGTTGTTATTTTATATTACAACGAGTAATATTAGTCCACACATTGTACTAGTTCTTAAAATAAGTGTAATATGTTTTGAATAGAGTAATTCAAGTGGAAGTAGTGTAATATTTTGATAATTAAAGAGTAAACCAACATAATTTTGTGTGAAAATAAATAAACCTAATATTACATTTGAAGCGTTAACTATTTCAAATTTCTAAACAACGTAGTTCTATTTTGTTAATACCAATATTACAATCCGAAATAATCCGGCCATAATATGCAATGGAACAAAATAAGTAACTTTTGGATAACATTTTCATTATATTTAGCTTAAATTTTTATTTTGTTTTATATGTAAATCTACTTAGTAAAATTAATTGTGTTAATTTACTTTTTGGCAACAAAACCTGCTCGTAATGTAATTTTCAAGCATCAGGACGCATGTATACACTCATTTATTATTCATTAAAAAATGTAACATAATTATAAAACTAATGAAGTAAACTTTAAAATCCAATCGCGTTAATTTTAAAGCATTCATTCCATTAAAGTTAAAAACGATAAAAATATATTACCTACTGAAATAAAATGACAATTATTATAATTTGCAATGATTGAATTTAAAGTTTAATTAGAAAATTATATTATACTTCTTAGAATCATGAAGTAAAACTAATGAAGCTCATATTGAAAACGGTTTTAATGAACATCTCATCAGAAGAACAATAACTTATAATAACAAAACTAATTAAATTTAATATGCAAGATGAACGAGTCTCGCCTTCATAAAGCCTCGATAAAAGCGGATATCACATAAGGGTACAATCAGTTTTAATTATGTATTGTACTTGAACACCGGAAAAATTATATGGTGCTGTAGTGTAAACGATAATAACATTTACATTTTATTAGTAATAACAATGAAATATGTTTATTTATTCATGCTAATGTAACGGAACGGAATGAGGAATAAATAGCAAAATACTCATATATTAACGGATTTATTCACATATTTATTACTGTAGCAGTAGGAGGTTAGGAGTTAGTATAGACTAAATAAATGAGCATTTAATTTAATATTAATTTGTTTGTTTACATTAAATAGGTACCGTACCTAACCTGTATATGAGCGCATCCATATTACTCATACTTGTTGTAAAATGAATAAAAATATCTACTCGCGGTTTTTCATGAGAGTCTCATACAAAAGTATAGGTAACCTAAAAAGTTTATAAAAATAATTATTACATTTTCGTATGGTGTAACATTGAATATATTAAATAAAACTATTTAACTAGTTTATGAAATTCAGTAACATAACAAAAATTTTGGAAGTGAATGTTTCATGCCAACCAATAGCAGTGTAAGATTTTACACATCAGAAGATATGACACCAAGGCGAGAACCACAAACAGCATGATATTACCAGTTGACAGTTCATAAGAAAAATAATAAAAATGCACCAAAGCAATTATTATCAACTGTAACAACAAATAAATAAATATAAAATGCTGTAATATTTTTTTTGTATTAAAATTAATATATTTTACTGATCGAAATAATAACTTCCATAGTTCTTGCTTTGTCATTCGTGCAACCATCTCTGTATACGCCTGCGACCATCTCTGTTTACGCGTGCGATCATCTCTGTCTCGTGCAACGTTGCCAAGCATTACTGACAGTTTCATTGAAAATCATAGAATATCCAACTTTCATCGCAAATTTCTTTGAAACTAATCCGGTAAGGCATGGATTTTTTAATTCTCATACCTTTATATTTACATAATGTACTGTGTGTTAGTTTTTTGTTCAAAAATAACTACAATATATGAATTTATTACGCAGTAAGTTGCCTCGCGGGGTACAGTTCCTATAACGCCAATTCATTTTTGGTCGACTTTAATTTTACATTAATCAGCTCAAATATATATATATATATATATATATATATATATATATATATATATATATATATATATATATATATATCATCACGCCTTCTACCCATTACTGGGTGTGGCACTCTTCCGAAGCAGATCTCGGTAAGTGATATATTTATGCGCGTGAAGTGCGGTTACCAGTCGTCTAATCACGGCCCTCAAAGATGATAATGGTGGAGGAACCACAGGGATAGTTTTTAAATGGAGAAAATTGTTTGTCGCCGACTTGATACAACTGAGCTAGCTACCCCTTAAAGAATTAATTAAATAATAATAATAAAAAAATTAAGCTATGTATACCTTTTATCTGTTATACCTTTTTTATTTTATTTTTTATCGACTCAAGGGCGAAGTTCAGTCAAGGCTGTTCTTAAATCAAACCTACTGAAAACATTAATATCCTGGTAAAGATTCGAATTTTTCTCCCCTCTGCACACCCTACATCGTGTCTAATGTTCCGAGATCCGTCTAGCCTGTCGAGGCACGCGGCCGATTTTATTAAATAATGGTCGATTATTCTGTTAGATTCTGGATAAAGTTGAAGACCCAACTCAGAAAAGGTTTAATCGACATATCAATCATAGTCACACAGTCACAACACCATTCATCACAAAATCAATCCAAACAAAAAATCAAACAACAATCAAAATCCGTCAAAATCTACAATTTCCTACCGGATATTTACCAACAATAAACTCGGTACAAAACATCCGGACGCGGACAGTCACGTGACAGACACACAGACACGTGTTTACCAGAGAATAAACGGCAGAAACCCGAACACAAAACCTTCAAACGAATGCTGAAACCATGGGGGAAATTTTGCGGAAACTATCGATATTCTAGGGTTTTTATCCCGGCGTGTGTCAGCATAGCTACGCTGCTAATCCGCTGAAATTCCCTCTTCGACCCCGTGACGTCTTACGGCGTCCCGAGGGAACAATGTGATAGTCGGATTGTGAAGTTGCTTCCTGCTTAGGACAAAGCAGCCGGACGGTTGGACATTAGTGCATTGTTGTTTGGGTCTAATTCCCGGCTTCCTTTACTGATTCGTTGTGATTTGTCCGACTCTGATCCGGGTGCGTGTTGCCGAATGGTAGTTGAGGGTGGAACTCACTTTGTTACGGATGTTTACTTAAGTGATTTGGAAAAAATGGAAAAGAAATAAGAGATTTGTTGATGACAGTTGAAAAGGGGACTATAGATATATTGACGTTTGTCTAACTCTTTGCTTATAGGCTGAGAAAGCTTAAGATTGGCGAACGCGAGTAAAATAGGAATGACTGTATTATAATTTTGAATTAATAAACTCAATTATTATTATGGGGTGGCTAGCTCAGAGGTATGAAGTCGGCCTGTGGATCCAGAGAACCCTGGTTCGATTCCCACAGCCGACAAACAATTTTCATAATTTCAAAGCTACCCCTGTGGCTCCTCCACCACTAACATCTTTGGGGGGCGTGATATGACGACTGGTAACCGCACTTCACGCGCAAAATATATCACTTACCGAGATCTGTTTCAGCAGAGTGCCACACCCAGTAATGGGTAGAAGGCGTGATGATATATTTATTTATTTTATTTATTTAATTATTAAATAAGATGTTAAGGTTGGTAAACATTTAAATAAAAATATATCATCACGCCTTCTACCCATTACTGGATGTGGCACTCTGCCGACGCAGATCTCGGTAATTGATACATTTTGCGCGTGAAATGAGGTTACCTGTCGTCAAATTACGGCCACAAAAGATGTTAGTGGTGGGGGAGCCACAGGAGTAGTTTAGAAATGGTGAAAATTGCTTGTCGCCTTGTGGGAATCTAACCAGGGTTCTCCTGATCCACAGGACGACTTGAAACATTAAGAGTCGTATTTACACTTTGTGCTAGTGGTGCTCTCCGGGGTCGGCATGAGAGGGGTTTAGCCATGTGCGCTATCGGGGCGGGGCTTCGTACATGGGCTAAGTAAAGTTTGCAGTGACGGTCAACGAAGAATTCTCGGGAATCGGCTGGGATCGGATGTAGGTATAAATATGTATTGGGAAATTTACTCGAACTATTTAAATCAACTAAACGAAACATACAAAGGATGTATTATTCTAAGTAAAATATTTGTATATAAACAACAAAGTAAAGTTGTACATTTTTAATACAAGTAATAGCCCTGATTAAAACAAATCAAATGAAATAATATTGTGTCGAATTGACAGCATAAAACAAATATAAATAAATAAATAAATTTGGAAACGATCAAACGGCTTATATAGATAAATAGTAATCTCTAAAATAATTTTTTTGCACATTTCAAAATCTTTGCAGATTTTCGTTTTTCTATTGCAGCCTTTATATATTCAGGTTCTCTAATTGGTAAGTTCCTTGAATGGCGAGGGTCTACAAGCTCTAGAAGTACACAATTAAAATTTTAAAAATCCAATTTAGACAGCATCGTATTAAAAAAATCGTTATCTCTTTGTATATGTTCTATTTTTATTGGATTATTTTCAAAGCCAGTCCATACACCAAATATACATTTATTTCTATTACTCATTTCAAACTGCCGTTGTACTTGATAAAACCAATTGTGTTTCTTATTAATTTCATATGAATCTGTTGTTGAATTATATTTCCAAAATGTGATTTTCTTCGATTTTATTGCTTCCTCGGGATCCATTTTATATGCCGATATAGGACATTTAACTTCAATAATTATTTCTTTGTCTACATCAGGCGTAGCTCCTAACAGGCAGATTCATAAAGCGGATTAGCGCTAATACCATTTTTTATTTCGTTTTTAAACCTCTTTTCAATGTATGAAACAAGTTTATTTTAACTTGAGTTAAAGAGAGTAAGAATTAGCATCAAATTTAATTCATTTCTTGAACCTGTTTTAATTTGAAACAGAGTTCTAGATAATATTAAAAACGGTGTTAGCTTTAATCCGTTTTATTAATCTGCCTAACTTATATTTTCATGAATAAATAATCTACATGGGTTTATTCTCAAATTTTCCTTTGATTGTACGCAGTCCAAAGCAATCATTTAATTATTTTTACCATGACAAAGAGATGGTATATCTGCCAAATCTGATTTATATAGCAGTCTTTCTGCAAGTTTCTGGTAACTTGTGTCTTCTCTTCTTTTACATATAGTTTCAAAATTGGAAGGAGTTAAAATCTTCCTGCGTTCTTTATCCTGCTTGTAATAAAATACTTCGTTCTATAGATTTTATTTCATCTTTATTTTTTAAAGTTTTTTCAAAAATATTTCCATTTTCTGTTTTAATTCTTCGTCCGGTATATCTGGTTTTTGATAATTTTCTCCATAATTTGAATCTTGTACATATCGCCTTTTCTCATGTTTATCATATTTGTAACTTGAATATTTTCTTCTGTTAGTAGAAACATATTTTTCGCGTCTAGCTTATCGACGAACCTCTAATAATTTGGAATATTTTCCCGGACTTTTATTATTACACATTGTTTTATGTAGTTTATAATGTGGAATTAGTTATGTCTTGTTTTAAATTTCTTATTTCATTTTCGGTATTTCCAAAAAGATCTTATAAGTTTTAGAGTTTTTCCAATAATTTTATTTTTAATAATCATATCGACTCTAATATCTTGTTCAATTTGATAAATAAAAATATAAAAAAGGTGAAATATGCAAAATATGAAAAAATGTGCATTTTTCCTAAAATCCGAGCCTCAGTTATATACCCTTTCCCCACTTTATGATGTGTCACTATGTTTGGTCTACATTGTGTGGTCGAAGCTTTGTATATTTTCGACTGCAAACTATAGATGACACAGTAAATATGCAGTAGTGACAGCATTCACCGCTATGAGAGCGCTAGTGAACGATACATGTTTCTTCTTGAAATACTCATTTGCAGAGGTTTAGCTCTTGCTATAGATTTTTTCGTAAATAACTTATTATCATACTTTGAAAAATGTTTCCAGATACTTCAAGATGTCATCTAGGATTGTATTGTGTTGAAATTATTATTTTCAATTTGTATTATATTAAAAATGACCATTAAAAAAATGCATTTTTTTGCGGATAATAACTATTGTTTTTCTTAAAACTAGGGCAAAGAACAAAAATGTAACACCAGTACGATCTTAGATCTATTCTTGAACTTGACCATAGTTTTTGAATGAAGTCAATATGTTTTGTAAATTCTGAGAAAAAGCGTAAGTGCTGAAACACTTTTTGAAGTCAAATGCCGCCTGTAAATACGACTCTTAACTATTAAATTTAATACATTACTTATTCCTAAAGAAGTGAGATCAAAGGTTTATTTGAGATTAATCTCAAATCTTCACTAATCTGAGCGATTCTAGTTGCTCAGTAATAAAAATATATATAAATATATCATCACGCCTTCTTCCCATTACTGGGTGTAGCACTCTGCCGAAGCAGATCTCGGTAAGTGATATATTTTGCGCGTGAAATGCGGTTACCAGCCGTCAAATCACGGCCCCCAAAGATGTTAGTGGTGGGGGAGACACAAGGGTAGTTTAGAAATGGTGAAAATTGCTTGTCGCCTGTGTGAATCGAACCGGGGTTCTCTTGATCCACAGGAGGACTTGAAACATTAACTATTAAATTTAATGCATTACTTATTCCTAAAGAGGTGAGATTAAAGGTTTATTTGAAATTAACCTCAAATCTTTTTTTTTTGCTAATTTTCTGTATTTTTTGGAAATTGACAATAAACATTATTATTATTATTATTTTATTATCTTCACTAATCTGAGATATATACAAAGATAGCTAATAATAATTGAACACATCATGAAATAATAATCATTATTTTTACATAATAAAAAATGAATAAACTTAATTTCATATTTAACCATCAATATCGCTTTTCATACAGGTGGTATATTTCACAAATCAATTTTTAATCATAAAAATTATGACCGTCGATAATCAATACACTGTATATGCTTTGCATTTACTTGTTCCTCAGGAATTCTTCGATTAAATTCAATACACAGTCATAAATATTCTGTAAAATAATTACCATCAGTCATGAATACATGACTCAGTGGTATCCGAGTCGGCCTGTGGATCCTAAGAACCCTGGTTCGATCCACACAGCAAACAAAACATTTTCACCAATTTAAGATTACCCCTGTGGCTCCTCCACCATTAACATTTTTGGAGGGCTGTGATTTGACGGCTGGTAACCGCACTTCACGCGCATAAATATATCACTTACCGAGATCTGCTTCGGCATAGTGCCACACCCAGTAATGAGTAAAAGTCGTGATGAAATATTTATTTTTTAATACATGGGGTAGCTAGTTCAGTGGTATCAAGTCGACCTGTGGATCCTGAGAATCCTGGTTCGATTCCCACAGGTGACAAACAATTTTCATAATTTCAAAACTATTTCTATGGCTCCCCCTTACCTCTAACATCTTTGGGAGCCGTGATTTGACCAGGGTTGTTCATATTTTACCCACCGAAAAAACCCAAATAAACTCACTAAAAAACCCATTTGGTTGTATGGTTGAAAATTCACTCAGGGTGAATTTTAAGATAGAGTCAAATCTCGGAACATAAACACCTTTTATATATTTTAAATTGTAATAATACATAAGCTCTTTACAAAATAAAACGTTTAACTTAAATTATCATTTATTACATCATATCGTAGTAGTATAAGACCAAATATTATTTGTCTTATATTATGTTCGTATTACAAAAACTGATTGATACCCAATCTTTTAATTGGTAAATTTGAAATATAGTTTTAAATTAAATAAGTACGACAATAACATCATAGAGCATATTATGTTTTTAATTCACAATAAAATAAATATTTTTTTTGCAATTACTACATAATAGTAATATAAATAAATTTTGTTTTAATGTTTAGTAGCTTAGTAGTATACAATGTACATTTTAAACATTATATACAAAATTAATCTAGAACTAAATAACTTGAATTAAAAAGTGTATTTGTCAATATTATAAAAAACCCAATAATGCCCAAATAAACCCAAAAAAACAAAAAACCCAGTGGGTCGGGTTTCTTAAAAAAAACCGGGTTTTTTCAACCCTGGATTTGACGGCTGGTAACAGCACTTCACGCGTAAAATATATCACTTACTGAGATCTGCTTCGGCAGAGTGCCACACCTGTAATGGGTAGAAGGCGTAATGATATATTTATTTATTTTATGAATACTTTTACGTACTTTTCCGACTCAGACGACCAATTTGACAATTTAACAAAATTAGGACTTCCGCAAGGATTGCCCCATTTTTGTGTAATCTAGAACCGTTATTCCCATCCTTGCGTCGGGTTTATCGTGGTTTATCTGTCACACATCATGGTTTCCTATCCGCTTAGGCGTTTAGGGTTTAAAAAAGGCAGGAGCATAAGATTATCAGTCATTGGGGCGTGGGGTATTAGGCCTCCTTCGCCCAGATCCGTTCGCCGCTCGCCGCTCCATTGAAATTAACGTTTACCGTCAGGGTACGTTACGTTAGCTTTCCGTTTTGAATCTTCCTTCAACGTTAAAAATGGGACGGGATTAGACTACTTTGTGGCTTCCGATAATTATTTCGATTCACTGACTCTCAATCGAGGTTTCAATGTATTGGAAAACTTTCATTTGCACTATTTTATTTTTATACTTTAAATTTTATATAAATTAGTCTTACTTTCGCACGTAATTGTTTTAAAGGTAATATACGGTAAAGTCGGGTTGTTACGATTTCAAAGCACGTTATTTTATGTTGTGTATAGGTTTGTGCATTCGGTTGATTTCCAGCTAATCACTCAGTATGTGACTGACTGCCTTGTCACTTCAACATCTAATTTTTTTATTACAATAATAGTTATTTATAAAATTCGGAGTGTTAAAAAATTGATTTTTTTTTGTAAATAAATAAAAAAATCGGATTTAAAAAAATTTTAAACAGATTTTATAATTTAAATAATAGTTATTTATGTACCAAGGGTGAAAACCTTGAACATGTTATTAGCCCTCGGCGTTTTGCGCCTCGTGTTAATAATCATGCCACGGGCCAGAAACGCTAATTTCACCCGTGGTACATACAATATTTTATGCACAACAAAATAACGTTTAAGGGCCAGTTTTTCAATCGCCAGTTTACTCTCGATTAATGTTAATCATGATTAAATAATAATGGTAACCATAGTTTTCATTATTATTTAATCATGATTAAAATTAACCGGTGATAGAAAAATTGGCCCTTAATATATGTTCAAAAGATTAAAATATTTAAATAGGTTATATGTCAAAATGACATTTTGCAGAATCAAGTATTCACAATAAACAAAAATTGTTATTTTACGTATGTATTCCATGGGCGAAAAAGAAGTGTTTAAGCCCGCTTTTTTGGGCTAAAACACATGCTTCTCGACCCGGTTGTGCATAAAATTATTTTTTCGTGTCGCATATCAAAATTCATGTTTCTTTTTGTACTTCTCATTAGTTAGTATAAATATTCAAATTTCCAAAAAAATAAAGGAAATTATACGTTCATATCAACAAAAATAATAAAAAAGGAAAACTATAAAATTTAAAAAATAAAAACTATAAACATTGATTAATTCATTAGAATCTTGAATAGAAAATCTAATTTTGCAGTCTTTGCTGTGCTCAGTTGGTTCCTTAATTTAGAATGCACTAAATTGAAAGTCGAGAAAACGCTCTCTATCCCAGTAACATAACATAACATAACCTATTTGTATTTATTCTAAAAATGATATGACAAATAGCATATGCACCATTACCTGCTGTTATGCAAACTGTGAAATAAAAAGATCCCCATAATTATATTACCAACTGAAACAGTTACTTTTGGTCACCATGTATTAAAAATTCTAATAAAAAGTATAGCTTTCCAAAATGGTAACCATGCCATATTCATATTCAACAAATAAGGAAACACGAAAAATCGCTTAAAACTTCACTCCGTTTTTTTGTCACTATTACTTTCTTACTCCATATGCTACGTCACACGATCGTCTACATACGTTTCAAGATTTTAAAATATTTTACCGCTCTTACTAGGCACTTTTCAGCCAAATAAAAATACTGCTATAATATTTTTATACGTTAATTACAAAGACAAAAAAAATCATACAAACCACTATTAATTATTACTCTCATTATGAAATATCATATCTATGATTAATGAAAAATTCTTAAATGTTTCTGAATATTCTAGCATATAATTTTGTCTCATTTAATCTGGAAGAGTTGAATAGGCTCTTTTATAGTTAGTATAGAAAATAGAAAAAGCGAAGTTCATCAATTCATCATATTACAAAAAAATTTTGTTATGGCACGCATGAAACTTAATATAACTTTTATATTTTTTCACGCCTTTTTGATGTTATTTCTCGTGTTCTCGCTCACGTTATATTTAACTTTCCGCTTTACACTTTCAATCCTGAAAGTTGTTTGACATTTGACCTCGCTTTTGACAAAGCTCTTATATTATATTCTTTAAAGTTTAAAAGCATCACTTTACTGTGGAACTAAAGTTGCATAATAGAATAGTGCCAATCCAATTACATACATATATGTTTGATAAATGCCACTGAGTCAATGTCATTAGTTTGTTCACATTGTAAACATGCTAAATCAATTATTTTATAACAGATGAGGGTTTCCAATATTTTATTTAACATAAGTATAAAATTACTACAGTATGTGGAGCCAGTTTTCTTAAGTACTGTTAATTGTAAATGTGAGAGTACCAATAAATTGAAAATATGTAAATAAGTAAAATAAATAAATATATCATCACGCCTTTTATCCATTACTGAGTGTGACACTCTGCCGAAGCAGATCTCGGTAAATGATATATTTATGCGCGTGAAGTGCAATTACCAGCCGTCAAATTACGGCCTCCAAAGTGGTGGGGGAGCCACAGGGGTAATTTTAAATTGGTGAAAATGTTTTGTCGGCTGTGGGGATCGAACCAGAGTTCTTTGGATCCACAGGCCGACTTGATACCACTGAACCATTACCCCATTGAAAATATGTAACTACAGTTAATTGGGTTGACACTAATTGTAATATGAATAAGCTTTTACATCAACATATTTGTATTTATGACTGCATTTACGAATATGTATAGTTTTCAATTATATAGAATTTTGTAGAAATTTACAAAGTTGGGTTTTCAGGCTTTGAGGTAAATAAAAAATTGTCTTTTAATCAACGTTTTAATTATATATTGAACGGTTTCGGTTTTTACAACTAAACCTTTATCAGGATGTTCTGTAAAGGACACACATATTAAAATTAATTTTTCAACATTGTACTTACAGGTTAACTTTAATTTTATTATGTGTGTGTTCTTTGTAGTACTTCCTGATGATGGTTTAATAATTGTAAAAACCGTATCCAGTCGATATTTAATTAAAACGCTGATTAAAAGATAATCTTTTATTCACCTAAAATCTAATGAAACTATTAAAAATTTCATTTTATTAACACGATTATTTTTGACGTTTCTCAAAACCATTGAAATGCTTCATTGTATGTCACGTGTCTGCGTTTTAACCAATCCTGTCATTATTATACTGAGAATAAATCTCTTGTGATTATTCCCGGGAATAATCTCTGTAGGTGCTTTTTTGTTTGTGACAAATGATAGGTAGTTGTCAAATAATTACAAAGTACAATGTGTGAAAAAATCGATTTAGTTTCACTTCAGATACAGAAATTCACCAAAAAATTTTGGAAACAACTTCCAAGAATACATTAATAAGTAATCAATCGATATGAACCCAGTTCAAAATCTTTTCCAGCTGTCAAATTATTATCAATTTATTCTCACTCTCTTGTTATATTATTACTGAAAATTAATCGATATGCAATGTTGTAGTTTATGAATAATTTACTTAACCGATATTTCGCCGTTTCGGTCTTCTTTAGATATAGTAAACTTGAAATATCAGTTGTATCAAATTAAGAATAAACTACACCGCTTTTCTAAAAATGTTCCTGTTAATTATACTATCTAGTCGGTAAATTTTTCCTTATTTATTACATATCATTACTACAAAATTTGTGCACGCAATAATTCGATTATGGTAATACTCTAATTCTTTTTCGTAAAGTTGAGTTTAATTATGCCGTGAAGGTCTACCTTTGACTCGAAAAGTTATCACTTCCAATGTTTCATTTTTAAAAGTTTTTATTTAATCAATTGTCATTATAATATGTAACTTTAACTTGTCCACTGATCATTACTCAGTTAATGTATTTAAAATAATTTAGACTTGAAAATGAGTCCAATCAGTGGCGGATCCAGAAAACCTCTCCAGGGAAGTGAGTTGGCATTTACCTTAATTTTTTTAGTTACTGGAAGTTATATCTGCTAGATTAAATAAACAATCATACGATGCCAGGGTAAATTAAATAAACATCAGAAGAAATTATTGACAGAAAAAGTTATTATTAGAATAAACAACAAAACTATTTTAATTCATTTGTACATACATACATACATATGCTATATCCCAACAAATAAGGTAGCACGAACCCTAAAATCATTCATAAAATTTTCACTCATTACATTCATCAAATAATCAGCCCTCGTCAAATATCCTGATCCAAACACACCACCCTCACTTTAACCACATTCATAGGTCACTCCATATAAACTCATTCATGTATTATACTCGAATTAATTAATTCATTCATTTTTATGGGGTGGCTAGCTCAGTGGTATGAACTCGGGCTGTGGATCCTGAGAACCCTGGTTCGATTCCCACAGGCGACAAACAATTTTCATAATTTCAAAAACTACCTCTGTGGCTTCTCCACCACTAACATCTTTGGAGGCCGTGATTTGACGACTGGTAACCGCACTTCACACGCAAAATATATCACTTACTGAGATCTGCTTCGGCAGAGTGCCACACCCAGTAATAGATAGAAGGCGTGATGATATATTTATTTATTTTATTTTTGTATTTAATAAATTTCTCAGGGGGAGGGGCGATTACCCCATCGCCTCCCCCTTGGATCCGCTACTGATTCCAATCAAAGACAGAAAACGTCGTCTTTTGTAAAAAAAATAATTTAACAAATATATAATAATTTTTTTCAAGGTTAGCAACAATAAGGAAAAATGTTAAAATTCATTATTTTTCCTTCTCTACGTAATACACTGAAATAATTTTTGTTTCAATTTTAAGTGCTAGTTTAAGGTTTTACGATTTTTAAAATAAGCACTCAGCGTTATTATTATTATTTTATCTCCAAAGTGAATCAGTTAAAAAAATCATATAAAATCTTTCAACCAATCTGATCTGACAGAAAATAACCCCAATATTTTACGAACTACCGACCATAAACATCAATTTCGACAGGTGTACAATTTACTGTCGCTATTATATTTTTTCATCAGCCATTACCTAATCTAATCGGTCTACCGGTAATTTTCTCAATCTTCCAGCTGTCCGACTTGACACCTTTCTTTCCTAACTGCTACCCCATTGTATCCTGCGCGGGAACAAATCTCAGTTGTTACGATTCTGGTGCAGTGAATTGAGCATTTTGTCCAGTTGGTATTAGTCCGAATTATATATAACCCCGGTTCGATCCCCACAGGCGACAAAACATTTTCAACAATTTAAAATTATCCCTGTGGCTCCCCCACCAGTAACATTTTTGAGAGCCGTGATTTGACGGTTAGTAACCGCACTTCACGCGCATAAATATATCACTTACCGAGATCTGCTTCGGCAAAGTGCCACACCCAATAATGGGTAAAAGGCGTGATGATATATTTATTTATTTTATATAATGCGTACCAAACTAGGTAAAATAATTGAATCGATTATATTTTTCACTTCAGCTAATTTCTAAACACTAACAGCCTAATTCTCAAGAGAGTTTTAGGTAATTTTGAATTACTCAAAATTTAGCTAAATCAATTCTCAAAAAAGTTAAAATAAATTCTAATATAATCTTGTTATTTGATTTTTCGAAAGTGATTTGGATTAATTTTTTTAAATAAGATTAGCTAATCAAAAATTCAGCATTAGCTAAAACTTTTTTGAGAATCGGGCGGTAAACGCGGGTAACAGTGATGAATTACGAAAAATAATTTGAAAATAAAAGCTTAAAAATGTTTTGAAATATTTTAAATACATATTTTTGTTGTTACATTATGCCTAGTTCGAAACTTGGTTAGATTAACACAAATCAGTGAAATGAGAGATACAATGAAAGATATAGATCAGTAAATCGTACAAACAGTAATCAAATCGTTGATTATCTTTAAAATTATTATTTGTTACGAAACTCATTCATCTCCATTTAAATATTTTTCTAAATGACAGAACAGATGTGACAGTTCTACACGTCCTCCACTATCCAAAATTTCTTAATAATGACATTTTACAAAATCATTAAGGATTAATGAAAAACTGTTAAAACTTTCTAAAATTATAGATTGTTTTCAATTCAGATGAAGTATTATATTTTTAAAAAATAGTAGAAATAAATAAATATATCATCACGCCTTCTACCCATTACTGGGTGTGGCACTGTGCCGAAGCAGATCTCGGTAAGTGATATATTTTGCGCGTGTAGAGAACTCTATTATCTAAAATAGTAAGTGAAAATATAATTTATTATATTTAACTCGACATTTATACTATTTATACATAATTTAAACTCCGCTGAAAAGTTGAAATACAAAATTTCAAATAACGGTACGTGTTCCAGCTGTGAAAATATGGCGAACACAGTGTTAATATTCTGTAAATTACGGGAGATACGAGGGGAGATATGATTTTACAGTATTCAGCTTGTAACGTCACAAGTATTTTCAGTGTCAGTCAAACAGTTTGTTTCAATTTAACCAAATAATTGACTTAATTTTTTTTTTTAAATAATCTTATAATATACAAACTTTTATTTCATAGTAGTTCCAGAAAAGAAAACTAATAAACTAAATTATTTTATCTTGACTTTTAGTTGACTGTTTAGTAACGAGATTGCCCAGCAACGCGTGGTTAACATTTACTCTACGCCTTGCGCCACACTACGCATTGTTTACCTGGCTGTCATGATTAGTTCAATAAAATAATGGATTATTTTCAGTATTCAAGCATTACGTATATGTCAATAAATGGATATTTTTGTCGATATTTTGGTCATAGGTAAAATACAGTACGATACACATATGGAAAGCATCTTTAGTCTTAAAACACACGCTATACGAGGTGTGGCTATTAAATAGCGAGACTGACGCTGCTACATGCGCCAAACACCAGCGACCGTCAGCTTTTTAGTGTAAAGCTTTCTCTTTCGAATGCAGTACTTCTCGCTTCTGTAAACAAATCCGTATAACCGTAGCATTCGTTCTAATTAGAATTATTTTTTTGTTTCGCCGAAAAAATGTTAAATGCAACATTAGAGCAACGAATTGTTGTGAAATTTCACATGAAACTTGACAAAACTGCTACTGAAACTTATAATTTATTGAAAAAAGTACCCGAATTGTGGAAGGACAAGTTTCTCCATCAAAACAACGCGCTGGCTCATTCCGCAATGTCTGTCAAGAGATTTCTAGCCAAGAACAGCATCCCAGTGTTGGGCCATCCGCCTTATTCGCCAGATCTTGCAACGTGCGACTTCTATCTGTTTCCTAAGGTGATATTTGCCTTAATAGGAACAAGATTTGAGTTTTTAAAGAGAAATCGGCACGCGTTCTGAAGGAGCTGTCAGAAGAAGACTTCCAGCACTGTTTCGAACAATGGAAGATACGCATGGAGCATTGTAGGGATAGAGGAGGGGTGTATATTGAAAGTGATAATAAGTAAATAGGTATGGAATCAAAATAAAATGTTAAAACAGCATCAGTCTCGTTATTTAATAGCCACATCTCGTACTAGCGTTTTAACTCGTGTCTAAAGAGTAGCTTTACGTACTAGTATCTTAAATAACTGTTAATAATAATTTCTACAATATTTACAAACAAATACCGGTAATAAGTGCTCGATTTATCAATCGATTGTTAAATAAATTTTAACTGATATATTAACTAGCAGTAATATGCATTTTTCTACATTTAATAGGCAGATCATTGAACATTTGCTGGTATAATGAAAAATTAAATGACGATTTATAGTTATTTTTCCTTCATCTTCTCGTCGTTTATTTACCGCATGATCAATAAGAAAGGTTTTTTTAAAGCCAAATCTTTAATCTACAACGAGATTTATAATAATAATCTCTTGTTCAGTCATAAACTCAATTAAATACATTATCATTAATTCGCTGTAGTTCTATTATGGTGGAGAAGCCTGCCACCTACATAAGATTACTGCGGATGGAATTCTTTTTGTCATATTGCGGCAACTGTAGGATCGAATAAAAAATTGGACTTTATCACAGAAATACTGATTATATACCTATCTAAAACTGACGGATCTTCCTCATACAAAATTTACATTTTCCTGAGTAATTAACTTGATTATAAAATTTGGCAAAAATGTCTTTTCGGATTCGGGTCACTGGCTCTAGAGTTCATATACCATTTGAAAATTGAAATATCGAACAAAATGAACGAATCATTCTGTGTAATGACGCAATGGCGTTTATCACGATATACCAAACTGAAGATAAAGGTACCCTTTCAATTGGTTTTCATAAGCTTACTAGTGGCATTAGTGCGTTTTAATTCATGTATACATAATATAATGGGGTAATGGCTCAGTGGTATCAAGTCGGCCTATGGATCCTAAGAACCCTGGTTTGATCCCCACAGCCGATAAAACATTTTCACCAATTTAAAATGACCCCTGTGGCTCCTTCACCACTAACATCATTGGAGGCCGTGATTTTGACGGCTGGTAACCGCATTTCACGCGCATAAATATATCACTTACCGAGATCTGCCACACCCAGTAATGGGTAAAAGGCGTGATGATATATGTATTTATTTTATTTATAAATTTGTGTTGTCGGTAGTTGTAGTTTTAGTATTAGTTTAATTTATCTTTGAACTCTTAGGTACAAATTTAAGTAAATATTGTATAGTTCATAGATTCTTTTAATAGTGTAGATTGTTTTTAGTAGAAATTAGTTCGTTTAATATTATAGTAGTCAGGCTTTCTACCCATTATTGGGGGTGTAGCATTCTGCCATAGCAGATCTCGGTAAATGATATATTTTGCGCGTGAAATGCGATTACCAGCCGTCAAATCTCGCTTCCCAAAGCTGTTAGCGGAGGGGTAGGTTTTAATGTGGTAAATATTGTTTGTCAGCTATAGGAATCGAACCCGGATACTCAAATCCACAGGCCGACTCGTTACCACTGAGCCACATATCCCATTTTATAGTATATATTTATTATAGTTGTATTACATACTTTATTATAAATATTAATTAGTTCTATTATCATTATTTATTTATTTCTTAAGTGGGCCTGTGTATCCTAAGGATCCTGGTTCGATCCCCACAGACGACAAAACATTTTCACCAATTTAAAAATTACCTTTATAGTTCCACCACCACTAACATTATTGGGGGCCGTGATTTAACGGCTGGTTACCGCACTTCACGCGCTTAAATATATTATTTACCGAGATCTGCTTCGGCAGAGTGCCACACTCAGTAATGGGTAAAAGGCATTATGATATATTTATTTTATTATTATTTTAACTCTTCCTGTATCGTAATTTCAATTTTCCAATTCATATTTAAAAGTCCCAACTGGGCGAAATATACACCAGTAAAACTCGCACTTTTCCACCTCACTGCCCGAGTTGATATATCGATGTTACCGCGCCACAATCTCGGTTACGGTTATCGGTTATGCGGCGGTTAGCACTGCGACCGGAACTCAGGTGCCATCCTTAACAGATTTACTACGTAACACCTCCTAGCTACTTAAATATTTTATTGACTAGTTATAATTAAAACACACACGAATTTTATTTTCCGTGTTCGGCTGTTGTACATTTTATGTTAACAGATATTTATTTCTTTGTGGATACGCCCATGTTTCGTACAATGAAAATTAAATTTCCCAGAATTTATTTACATGCCAGGATATTTATGATATAAGATGAATTATTTATAATATATTTTAGTTTGATGAACTTAAGTTATGTCATTCATTCATTTCTTAAATGTCACGAATTTAAAATTAAATATTAACAATGCAAATTAAATATTATTTTTTAATACTAATATTCGCGTGATATTAACATTCTGAAAACATGTGACATTTGCAAATATAATGAAAATAAATTTTCTTTGTAGTCATAAATTTAATCAAATATGCTAAAGTGAATAATTAATTTCCGTTGACAAAAATATAAATAAAATAAATAAATATATTATCACGCCTTCTACCCATTACTGGGTGTGGCACTCTGCCGAAACATATCTCGGTAAGTGATATATTTTGCGCGTAAAGTGCGGTTACCAGTCGTCAAATCACGGCCCCCAAAGATATTAGTGGTGGAGGAGTCACAGGGGTAGTTTTTGAAATTATGAAAATTGTTTGTCGCCTGTGGGAATCGAACCAGGGTTCTCAGGATCCACAGGCCGACTTCATACCACTGAGCTAGCTACCCCATTGACAAAAATAATATATTTAATTAGTGAATTGCATTTTAATGAACATAAAAAATTAAATTTTCTGCGGCATATTTCAAAAAGTTAATAAAAGACACGCAAATTAGTAAATTCCAAAAACTTTGCCTTGAGCCTGAGGCTAAAAGATTGATTTTCCGCACTTAAGTAAATTAACTTGTTTAAAATTCAACGTTGAAAATTTATTCCTATTCCAAGAAAAATAAATGAGAAACGATGCTTTTATAGCAACGGCCTTCTAGATGAAAACGAAGTTGTTAATTCACTTTCGCGAATAATAACAAACAATAAAAAAACAAAAACGTGGCTACTGACCTGCCCAACACAATGCGATGAAATCATCTTCGTTTTCCGGCAGCGACACGAACCAACGAAGGCGCCAAGTGCCGTCGGAGTCCTCGTAGACCAGCAGATGATTCTCGCTGCCCAAATGCTCACACTCATCGTCCAACAATTCGTAATCACTCAAGTCCGTTGTCACTTCACAATTGTTCTCGCACACAATTCCACTAGCTTCGCTGCAGTACTCACTTGTTTCTATGTTGTTTTGAATGATTCTTTTTAGAACTTTGTGTCTGTTTTCTTCTGGAGGTTTCTCATCAGAGTTATTGGAAAAACTTTCTTCTTCAACCTCCTCAGAGCTTAACATTTGCACGTAAAATTCATCTGCTTTTGGTGTACATTTTAAAAACTCACATTTTGTTTCTGAAAAGTTTAAGTCTTCCGATTTTATATTGTCATCATTTTCTAAGACTGTAAAACCGGTAGCTTCTTCTAGAGATTGATCTTCTGAATCGTCTTCTTTTCCCATCATTTTTTTTCACATATTATCAAGCGATTATGTTAAACATCACTTACACGTTGAGTGCCAATAGCATCATGGTTTAACTCTGCGATCAAATCACCTAGATCCGGTTGGCTGTGCTGCCGGAGATGAGTTTCCATGGTGACAGACACACAGGCGCCTAGATATAAGACACTGGGGCAACACTGTACGCTTATTCAAACATGTTCGCACATATGAAGTATTAACTAGCGTATTGAATTAATAATACTTTGTTTTTATAAACAAAATGTAAATGTCAATAGTTTTTACTTCATTTAGTTTGTTTATTATTGTTAAAACAAAAAAGTCATCCACTCATATTAAAAGAACAAATAATGTCAACACTATAAAGATCAATAACAGAGTTTCGTAGACTAATAACAACAATTTCATTGACAATTAACAATTTATATAAGTAAAACAAAACACTAACTAAACATACGACAGCTAGACACACGCGCCATGTTTATACATATCTGACAGATGACAAGTATTCAATCGAATCGTTGGCTCTGCTGGTAAAACAGGAATCTTGTGGTTTTCATCTTAAAAAAAATTAAATACAAATTTTTTTTATTATTTAACTTGAAATTTGATTACCCTATTGTTACTTGCTGACAAAATTAAGATATCCATGCACATTTATTATACTGTATTTCAAAACTTAGGTTAGGTTTAATTTAAATTCCAAACAAAATAATGCCAAGCATTTCTTTTCAATTCACAGATGATTTGTATTAGGTTTATAAGCAACATTTAATCATTTAAATTGCATAATGCTATAGAAATTGTTAGTAGGCTAATCGAAACTGAATTCAATAATTTTTCTTCACAAATTTCAAATAATGAATGTGGAGTTGAAAATATTTGATTCAAATTACAGAAAAGTAGCGAAAATATATTCCAGAATGGATTCTGATTTTAAAACGATCTTGAGATTATTTAAGAATGGTAATCTTAGTTTAAATAAAATAATATAAATTCATTTTTCACAAAAGTTTTTGACTGTAAAAAAATAATATCGGTAAATTTTTCTAAGTGCGAAAAACAATGAAATAATATTGTTGTCATTCAAGTATTTATTTAATTATGTAAACAAAGAATAATAAAATTTTTTGTATTATTTATTTTCATGTACTTTTGACATTTTGTTTCGTTATGTCATTTTGCTGAGTATAAGTATTTTTACTATTATTCAAAGATGAAAGTAGTTTTGTCAGCTGGTCGTGTAAATTATGAGGTATATTATCTAAAATATTTGTATTTATATTGATAAAAAAGTCATTTTAAATTAAAGCCAAAATTTGCTTATCAAGATGGTGTTCTGATAGGAAGTAATTGGTTTGAAGAAAGATTACATTATGTTAAAGAAAAGCACAATCATATTTCAACATATCAACAAGACTTCATTGCACAAAAACCTAATGCTGTACATCCAGATGTAGTCTGGGGCAATATTATTGCAGGAGAAGTACTTTATCATATTACATTATGCACTACAAAAATTATTTAATTATTTCATAAATTCTAAAGGGTATAAATCGTTCCATTCTCATGGATCATGAAGGTGATAAGTACCACGAGAATTATTCGTCTACTAATGATTTATCTTATAAATGGTTACCTAAGTGCCCGAAACCAAACAGGAAATATAGTTGCATACATTTAACATATATACCCGAACAAGATTTTGCACTAAATTACGTAAATAAGCTAATCACAAATAATTACAAATGATGTTCTTATAAAATTATTTGACAGGGTAACGTAACAAATTTCGGATTGAGAAAACAGAGAAAAATCCAATGGGATTATGAAAATTTAACCGGAACCACTTCCTGGACAACAGAAGTAAAAGATAATTATTTAAAGCCTGAACCAGATGCTTATTATTTAAAGAGCAAAGGAATTCCGAAGTATACTTTATTATATTTATTTTAGAATATCTACAAATTTTAAATTTTCAGATCGTTATCATCAAAAATATTTAATGTTAATGCGGTATTCAATGACTTGCCACTGAGAGGACAAGCAGTAGCACTTGTACCAGATTTTCCTCTTGTTGTTAAAAAAAGACAGTACCCACATTTTTATTTCTAAAGTATGGGTAATTTAATAAATTACTTAATACAATTTAAAATGGAATTTTTATTTTTACAGATGAATGATTTCAGTACAAACAGTCTGATCACGGTTATCAGTAACCGTGATTCTGATAAAGAGAGGTAGTCAGTTCAGATAAATATAAACAAAATAAATTAAGACGTTTCTGCATAATATACAAACTAGAAATATAATGGCAGTGTCACATAAAACATTTTAATTGCAATACAAAACAAATAAACCCCACATATATATTCAAAAAATAGACTTTTAACATACAATTTACACTAACCGAAAATCACAAAATATAATATGCTTGTACAGATCCTAAAAGTAATATCTTGTAATCAGATAAAACAAAATATCAATACTCTTTTCCCTAATGTCCAATTTCAGTGGCGTTTTGATCTCGCCACTTTTTCAACAAACTTCCCTTTTCATATGGCTGTGAAAATGTTGAATTATTGGAATTTACAGACAAAGGACGCGTATTTTTGACACCAAATGCTGTTGTATGTGAATAGAATGGATTATTTAAATTAAATGACGAAAACGAATTTAAAGTTGTACTAGGCTTATAAAGAGAACAAGAATTAAGAACATTTTGCGTAAAATTACTTTCTGGACTAGAAGGTCTTTGAGAGTTGAACACAGGAGACACAAAATTAGAATTATTTGCATTCCATAAACTATCATTAAGTACAGTATTTGGAGGTGATTTAGATAATCTTGGCTGTTTTACTCCATTCAAAGGTTTTGGACAAATGTAAAGTTGTTGATCAGGTCTTAAAGTTGGATAAAAACGACTTTGAGGGTACACATTTGGCGGTGAATTATTATTATAATAAAGAGGTTCCGATAAAACAGAAAATCTATCATATTCTCCACAAACTGAAGTAGTTCTGGATGATGGCAAAGAATTGAAGATATTACTATCAAAATTATTTGGCTGTTGACTGCTGGCTTGTGAACCAAAGCCCGAACTTTGACTGGAAGACCGACTTAAGTTTGAAAAGCTTCCTGTATTATTTAAAAAATCGTTAGATTTCCAATATCCACCAGCCACCCAAGAAGATTGAGTCACGTTTCTTAATCTTGGTGGAGATAAAACTGGTTTCGGTCGCGATAAAAATGGTGAGGAAACTCTAAAAGCGGCTGGTAATTCATCACCATTTAACTTTTTCGTATTTGGATACGCGCTCAAATGCAGGTCGTTAAGACCTTGATACCATTCTTGTTCCGACGATTTGTTTGGTGAATTTTCCTTTGACGGCAGTGATAAAGATTCGTTGTTTTTATCTGCATAGTAAGAACTGTTTAAAGAATCATTAATGCAACTTTTCCTAGTTGATAAACTTTCATTAGATGATCCTTCAGATCGGTAGCTACTTGAAAAATTGAAACAGGGTGTGCTTAAGGGACTCCCAAATATTGCCTGTTTTCCAAAAGAATGTATTTGATCATTTATTTTTTTATTTGGAGTGTTGAATAATTTCAATGTAGAAGTTGATGAAATATTAAACAGATTATTAGGTTTGTTAGATTCTATGGAAGTATTTAATTTCTCACTAGTCTCAGATTTAAAAGTTGAATTCAACATTTCTATGTTATCACAATCGATTTCTTCATCCGAAAATTCATTTTCGCAAGATATAGTTTTCTTTTTCTTAATAGAACTCTTTTTTACTGTCGTGGTTTTGTGCGTGGAAGACGGACAAAGAATAACAAAACAACAGAAACCAATTTCAACTATTTTAGGTGATACAGTTTCTTGCATAACTGATAAATTTAACAATCCTACGTTATTGAACAATAATGCGACCCATGCGACACATTTTATAAAATCTAACAGTTTACTTTTCTTAAATATTAAAATTACGGTTTGTAAAAAGAATCCAACAAACAGTAAAACAGTTGAAGGATTATATTTAAAAACATTTAAAATGAAATTACTCGGTATTACTGCTTCTACGGCTTCAAAATTCAAATAGTGTTTTATCAACGATATGCAGTTTTGCAAAACAAATTCTTGTAAATATTGAACAGTTTCAAATAACGATGAAATACAGTTATATAGTAAAAATGTTATATCTCTAAAGAGTAACGCGAATGGTACAACAGTACCTGGCAGTGCATTTGTAATATTTTTGTGCGAAAAGTCACATGTTTTCAATACTTCGAATATGCGGACAACAGCTAGTGCAATGGTAGTGTAATGAATGGCAGTAAGAAATAATCCTTGTTTGGCAGTTTTGGAGATCCCTGAAGATGATTTGTTTAAGTCTAAGAAGTGTAATCCATATTTTCGTAAGGTAGCTAGTCGCAGTCCAAGTAAAATAGATTTTTGTTTGTGCAGAGTTTTCTTTACAGTTTTTTCACACTGAGGACAGAGTCTGTAGGCACGTTCCAATTGTTTTCTGAAAGTGTGTCATCGATTAGTGTAAATATAGGACAGACTATTAGAATCATAAAATTTTATTTACTCATATCGCTCCACTTCTTCTTCGTAATTATTCTCATCAATGGGTGAAAACATAGCAAGTTGTTGTACTTTAAGTTGTTGATTATTGTTGCAGGTACTACACAGGCCATTATCAGGTATTGTTTTATTTCTAATACTGGATGCAGGAAGTACATTATTCATTAATTCGTCATGCTGTCCTGGTATTGGTTTATTATAATCTCCATCCTAAAAATCCAATGTTTTAATTATATGACAAAAATTAACATTTTTCAAAATACCTTTGTAAATCCATTATATTGTTCACAAAATGGGCAGTCCCAGGAATTTTGAAATTCACGAGTAACTTTACACCACTGGTTGCAGAACCAGCAATTAACTGTAACAAATCCATTTGGCCTGGAATAAAAGATTTTTATATTAAATCAAAAGAATAAAGTACAAGAAGTTTAAGGTTAGAAATAAATACTTACCTTATTGTCGTATATAAATTTATGGACAAAATTATTAAAACACAAATAAACGCTAGTACCGGTAAAAATATTGATAACATTTCTATAAAATCCATTTTTAACAAGTATATGAAACACTGAATGTAAAACTTGCAATAAAAATTAAATCTAATTTAATATGTAAACAAACCACTTGACACTAATAGATGGAAATGAAAATTTTCAAACTGTCACGTTTTATAGTAACTAGGAACACACGTGAATTTCCGCCATTTCTGTATTTTGCACAAAAATTAATAAAAATAAACATGACTAAATTCGCTGCCAACATAAGAAAAATAAAATGCAGATAAATTAGATGAATAATTCATTAGAAATAATGCATAATTTTCATATTTTTTAAATTTTGTTTATTAACATAAGATATTTTTTATATTATAGAATATTTGAATCATACTCCAAATCAATAATTTGACTTTTATCTCACATAAATTTATTTCCAATGATTGGTATGTCCGGACGGTGGCGCCTTGAACGATTATTCCTTGAACTATATTGAAAAATAACTTAACCTAGATGAATAGTTTGTTTTGCAAGCTGTCATTTAAAATTTGGAAAATATTTTGCCATGAGTTTGCCAACTGACTTTGGACCAGATTCAGGAGGACGTATAAAAGTAAAAGTGTTATATTTTATTTTATAACATTTTATACAATTTACATTGCAGGGTGTTTGTATCATCAAGCCGATTGTTTATGGAAATGTAGCACGATATTTTGGCAAAAAACGAGAAGAGGATGGCCATACACATCAATGGACAGTATATGTAAAGCCATATCAAAACGAAGATATGTCCAGTTATGTTAAAAAAGTTCATTTCAAACTGCATGAAAGTTATGCGAACCCAAATCGTGTAGTTACCAAACCACCGTACGAATTAACTGAAACCGGTTGGGGTGAATTTGAAATTGTTATAAAAATACACTTTCATGACCCAAATGAAAAACCAGTAAGACTTTTAATCGTTTTAGTGATTTAAACTTGTAATTGCATTTTTTTATAGGTTACAATGTATCACATTCTGAAACTATTTCAAACAGGAGCAAGTAATACTGACATTGGAAATGAATTAACTAACAAGGGCTTAGTTTCTGAAAGTTATGATGAAATTGTATTTCAAGAGCCTACTCAATTGATGCAACATCTGTTAACAAATACTAAACATTTGACTTTGGGTCCATGGAAACATGATACAAACTGTAAGATTTTCTTTGTTTACCGGCCTTTCTCTTTATTATATTTTTATTTACTTCTTGTAGTTGAAGAAAAGAAAGAAAAAACACTCCACTCGATTGTAAATGCTAAGAACAAAATAAGAACTGAAATCGTGACACTGAAAGATAAATTGAAATTGGCGAAAGAAACTATCACTAAATTTAAAGAAGAAATTGCTAAGTTACAAAATAATCAGTATCCTGGCGGCTTCACATCAGTTTAATTTAAGTATTTATGTTATTATAATTTTAAGTTGTATATTAATTTTGTATGTAGTAATGAAGATAATAAATATATTTTATAAAATAAAATAATGTTTTTATGTGACCTGTGCGTCGTCTATGTAAAAAGGAACATATTAGTTTAGGCGTTTGTTTTTAAAAATAACGAAGATAATTTGTTCTGAATGAGAGTGAAAATGATTTAATTGTTACAAATTCACATTAAATCTAATTGTTATATTGATAAATGAAAGTTGGAGGTTAATATGAAAATTACAAGATCATTTCATATCTTGTCAGAGCACACGTAGAATATCCCGCGTGAAAGAAGGATCGCGCTACACATTGCGCAGGTGTAACAGAGATGAAATGAATCGTCGAAGGGGCGCGGGAGGTGCGGCCTGAGCGCAAGACAGCCCCGCTGTTCGGTCAATACTCGGATATACTCAGTCAGCGATCGTGTGTGTATCGCAGAGTGTTGTCTGTACCACATGTCTCCCAGTTCTGCGTCAAATCACACCCAAATCATCGCGATTCAAATTACAAAAACTATTTAAATTCTGACATACATACCATTTTTTATGTATAGCATTTTAACGTTAAATAACTTTTAGAATTTTCCGTGAAAATGTGAAACAATTGCGTGCAGTGAAACAATGTGCAAAGAATTTTGAACTATCGAAGATGTAAACTCTCTCAAAGACGTGTTGTGATCGAAATGTGTTTTGAGCATTGATTTCTCCGGCAACTTAAAAAAAAATTGGTTTGAAAAATGACAGATCACAGCATGAATTTCTCGTTTTGGATATTACTTCTCGCTGTCATCGGTAAGTCGTGCGCAATTATTTGTTTTGTTGTCAAAGAATGTGGAAAATAGCGTAGTTTGTTACATTTAATTATTGTCAGCTTTATTTGTTAAAAGTAAATAATTGTTTTTCCGAGTAATTAAGAGCGGCGAACCTGCCTTCTGAAATTTAAAAACTAGTTGATATGATATCGCAGCGCAAAGTAAGAGACAAGTCGCACCTGTCTTCGGTTATATCTCATCAACACATGCTTTCTGTTCTCATGGCAAGGTAAGAATACGAAAGATGCATCTGGTCTGACCGGCATAAGCGGTGAATCGGTGAGCGATAGCGGCATTGCAGCGACATAGAAATGCTCTCTTGACCACTTCACGCGTACAACGATGCCTTGTGTGATCTTCGTAGTGTTTATTTTTACTCTGGATCTTGTAGTCACTATTGAAAGGGCTGTGGAAGTAGGAGAAACATCTGAATTGCGATCCGTCGCTGCTGATCCACTCTACCTGTACTTTTCGATAACAATAGATGCCGCAAAGCAGTGAGATACCAACTCGGACCTTTCTTCAGACGATCTATTGCAGACCTGTCTAGCGTAAAAAATTTTACGTTTTGTGTTTGCAATTGGCAATCTTCTATGATTTCATTCTTGAGTAATAAAACGTTTATTGTTCGGTTAGTTTCCCGCTAAGGTTTTTGATCTCTGATAATATGGACGTCAAATTTTAATAATAAATATTATTTTGTACATTGAAAACTTATCAAAAATCTATAGGTATATGTATATTTGTGATCAGAAGCGGATTTAAAATATTTCGGGCCCTAGGCAAAATATTTATTTCGGGCCCTTTAGGACATAAAATTCTGTATCTAATCCAATAAACAAAAATAATTTTATATGCTTCGTAACAGCATAAATTAGATTTGAAAATTACGAAATTATCGATAGCCATGAAATTGAAACAAAATTAACAAATGTTTAACGTTTTATGGGTCAAAATAAATGACATAATAAATAAAGAAATTATTTTGACAGATTAAAGTCAAACATTTGTTAAATTTTGTTTCAATTCCATGACTATCGATAGTTTTGAGGCTATTTTCGTTATTTTCAGATCTAATTTGTGCCGTTATGAAGCATGCAAAATTGATTTTGTTTATTGGATTAGATGCAGAATTTTATCTCCTAAAACTTTTATTTGAAGTTGTCTTGCTTAAAATTATTAGGGAAGCAGGAAATTATACAATTATGATTTTACATGTTAAATACCCACGTTCGAGAGTAGCGGTCCCCATCCTGTATATATATTTCTATTATTTAAACTAAAAGCTTGAATCCGGGCCCTAAATTTTTGGGCCTTTGGCTATTGCCTCTTTAGCCTAGGCCAAAGTCCGCCTGTGTTTGTGATAGATAATACTGCGTTAAATATGTACAAGCGCAAACAAGTTACAAATAATAGTTATCATTAATAAACTTTTTTGCTAATTGCACTGTAGGTAAAAGCACAAAATATATTATTAAATAGAATTCCTCTCATAATTTTACAGGCATATTTTTCATTCATATAGGAAATGAAAGCATCTAACTATTCACACCGATTCAAACTTATTTAAAAGCCTTTAGCAAAAGTAAGTAGGTGTTAATTGGTCGTTTTGTTTTATTTTGTTACACGAACAAGAGAAAAGGTTAATTGTATTAAATTACAAACCCAAGATTAAATGTCACTATCTTTATATTAAGAAGATGGAAAAAAAATATTCAAAAGTGAACTAGTGATTCTGTCAGTGAGGTAGTCGCAAAAAAGAGAATAATGTTAAAAAAAACTACTTAATTTTAGGAAAAAATATATATTTTTTTAAATTCATACATATCTTCACGCTATATCCCAACAAATGGGGTAGCACGAACCCTAAAATCACTCATAAATTCGAGATTATATTATTTTGAATACATATAAAATATATAAAATATCAGCATTTATTCAATCAATCTTCGCGAGATATTTCTATCCTGACACACCAGTTTCGTTTCACTTACATTTATAATTCCTTTCATTCAAGCTCTTCTATTCCTCACACCTGGAATTCTTTTATATTCATATTTATATTTATTTATGGGGTGGCTAGCTTAGTGGTATGAATTCGGCCTGCGGATCCTGAGAACCCTGGTTCGATTCCCACGGGCGACAAACAATTTTCATAATTTAAAAAACTACCCCTGTGGCTCCTCCACCACTAGCATATTTGGGGACAGTGATTTGACGACTGGTAACCGTACTTCACGCGCAAAATATATCACTTACCGAGATCTGCTTCGGCAGAATGCCACACCCAGTAATGGGTAAAAGGCGTGATGTTATATTTATTTATTTATTTAATTTATTTATTTCTAGATCGTCCATACAATTTCTCGCCCTCTATTTTATCAACATACACCTGTTTCACTAGTTATTCATTCGATATATATTCCACATAATACGAGTAGTATGCCAATATAGTAATTTTAAAGTTCGTCCGATGAGAGATTACAGTATGGCTGCATAGGACGTATTTTATTCTTAATGGCAGGCCTAAACGTCAAAATGAAGCATACAAATTTGTGACAGAGCGTTAATTGTCCTGTAAATAGACATGGCGTACAATTTGGTTAAAAATTTTAAAATGCCGTATTGATTCATTTTGTGAAACTTTTAAATATTATTTATGAACATTTATAATAATTTGGGGTGGCTAGCTCAGTGGTATGAATTCGGCCTGCGGATCCTGAGAACCCTGGTTCGATTCCCACGGGCGACAAACAATTTTCATAATTTCAAAAGCTACCCCTGTGGCTCCTCCACCACTAGCGTCTTTGGGGGCCGTGATTTGACGACTGGTAACCGCACTTCACGCACAAAATATATCACTTACCGAGATCTGCTTCGGCAGAGTGCCACACCTAGTAATGGGTAGAAGGCGTGATGATATATTTATATTTATTTATAATAATTTGAAATATTAAAATTGGTATAGAGCTGGCCTTGTCATACGTTTCTGTTTTATGTAAACATATCGTCATTTTGACGTTTTGAGAATCAAAATAAAACACGTTCTATACACTATAATCTCTCACCGACCGGATTATAATAGTTCCATTAGATATATTACAAATTTTTCTTTTCGTATTTTAATCAAATGTACATATCTACATATAAGTATAATGTATGATTGCTAGTATGAATAACAAAGAATGATTAGTTAACATTTGATTAACTTCATTTTCAATGTCAAACGACCATATTACGATACTATTTATTACCTATCTACTACTGATAAACATGGTGTTATTTAAGTAAGGGTACAACGCTTAATCGATGGAAGAACTGACCACATAGATTGTAAATCTGGCAATAATAACATACTTTCTATAAGACCTGGAGCCACTTAAAACTGATCAATTACGTCATGGTTCAAAATGTAAAAAATTAATAAAAATTAATGTTCTATGGAAAAAAATTATGATTGTCAAAACAAGCCTTGCGTACAATTTAATATTCGGTTTATTAAATATCAAAATGCCAATAATTTTCACCAATCAAGAGTATGTAGTTCAGGGTTGTTCATATTTTACCCACCCAGAAACACCCAACTGTTTTTTTTGTTAAATAAAACCCACCTAAAAAAACCCAAATAAATCCATTAAAAAACTCATTTGGTTGAATGGTTGAAAATTCACCCACGGTGAATTTTAAGATAGAGTCAAATGTCGGAATATAAATATCTTTTATTTATTTTAAAATGTAATCATACATAATATGTTTACAAAATAAAACGTTTAACTTAAATTATCATTTATTACATCATATCGTAGTGTCATATTGCATTACTTCGACAAATGTTAATATCAAATTAGTTTAAGACCAAATATGATTTGTTTTATATTATATTAGTATTACAAAAATTGATAGATTTCCAATCTTTTTACCGGCAATTTTGAAACATAATTTTAAATTAAATAAGTATGACATTAATATGATAGAGCTTATTATGTTTTTAATTCACAATAAAATAAATAATATATATATATATATATATATATATATATATATATATATATATATATATATATATATATATATATAATATATGGCGTTGCTAATTCAGTGGTATGAAGTCGGCCTGTGGATCCTGAGAACCCTGGTTCGATTCCCACGGACGACAAACAATTTTCATAATTTAAAAAGCTATCCATGTGGCTCCTCCACCACTAACATCTTTGGGGGCCGTGATTTGACGACTGGTAACCGCACTTCACGCGCAAAATATATCACTTATCGAGATCTGCCTCGGCAGAGTGCCACACCCAGTATTGGGTAGAAGGCGTATGATATATTTATTTTATTTTTCATAAAATAAATATATTTTTTTGCAATTATTACATACGTAAATTTTGTTTTAGTGTTTAGTAGTATACAATACACATTTTAAGTATTATATACAAAATTAATCTAGAATTCCATAACTTGAATTAAAAAGTGTATTTGTCAATATTACAAAAAACCCAATAATGCTAAAGTAAACCCAAAAAAACCCAGAGGGTTGGTTTTTTTCACATATGCATTAGGTTTATTTTGTACTCATCTATTTGACTCACTTGTTAGTCATATTACTTATAGAATAGTACTATATACACTATTCTTTACAATTCCACCCATACATTTTAAATTAATGTTTAATTTTGATATTAACTTGGCGTGATGATATATTTATATTTATTTATTTTATAATTCACAATGACAGCATCATACGAATTTCCAACATAAAGTGAAATACTTTGAGGTTCGTACTTAACTACGATAATGCTTGTTTAGCGTTTGATTTAATTCCGACGGGATTAAAAGTGAAAGTGACACTTCAGTCCTCGAAAAGGAAGAATAAAATAGGTCATTTATTTCCGGCAGTGCAAAAAGGTATATTTAAAAAAATCAATATTGATTAACATTTAGTTTTTCACTGCGACGCCAATGATCTTATATATATATACTTGTAACAGCTCCGATTTTTATTTTTTTGACTTGGGTAAAAGAAAGGTTTGTTCACGTTTTGTTCCACATGAATTAAATGAATACCAAAAAGTCGCTCGTGTAAGTCAACGAATTTTTGATGAAAAAACATATTTGTGTCATCGACCACCCTCCGTATTCGCCTGATCTATCACCATGTGACTATTAACTTTTCCCAAAACTGAAAATTGTCATGAAAGGAGCGTTTTATGATGATATTCCAGCCATTCAAGCAGCCGTGACACAGGTGTTAAAGAACGTTCTTTTAGATGGCATAAAAAAATCTATGCATGCTCTAGTTGATCGTTCTAAAAAGTGTATTGATTCAAATGGAACCTATTTTGAATAAATAATAAGTTTCAAACATAATACAATGCGTGTTTTATTCTATATCTAAAGAGTTTCGTTATTTTTGGAACAAACTGTGTATATAATCAAAATAAACTGAACTAACAAGAGAAATATTCAATTGTTCAGTTTTCATTTGTCTCAATTTTAATTAACATTACTAACTTCATAACCTAAAACCTAAATCGGTAGCCTTATTACATCAATTCTCAATTCCATGACAGACAATACTTTTAATCAGTTCATGAATAAATTAAACTCTAATTAGAGATAAAACTTCGGTTTAAATTCTAACGAGACATAATTTAGACAGGTCCAGAGATAAAAATAAAAGGATCGTCTTGTTAGATACCTATACTCACAACTCGCATACGTAACGTAACGCAATGCATAGCACAACGAAGCATACCGCAGTATTCTCATTTCGTTTGCTTAGTGGCGTATTCGGACAGCGAGTGGTGAGCGTGTTTACACACTTCACTTCAACACCGCGCCACACGCGGCTGTAAGTGAATTACTCCATTCGTTAAGCGGCAAATGACGAAGGAAGGGATGAACAGGAACTCATGCTGTATCGCACGTGCATGAGGATATTTCTCAGCAGGGTTCACTCGCTTTTGTTTTCAGGATTTTACGATTTTAATTATTCTCTGGAGTAAATGTAACGCGAAATGTGTGTACGTTTGATCATGAACTGGAAATTTTTAATAATTTTGCGCTTTGCCAAATTATGAGTACGTCATGCGTAGGGACAGAATTTATTTTTGTTTATTAATTCAATTTTGAATTTTGTAAATTGATTTATGTGCTACACTTATGAGTTTCAGACAAGAAAAATTGTAGGCTATAAAGCCTTTTGTCACATATGATACTGTCATGTACGAATATATGTCGTATGAAATGATAATGAATAGATTTTCTATTTGCGGGCTATCGTGGTTCGGTGGATACAACTTCCGCCTCATGGACTTAGCGAATTCAAAACTCGCTTACTATAACCTACAGAGTGGTAACTAAGGCCGTCTATATCATGAAACAATAGTTATCACTAAACTAGAGATGAGAATTCTAGTTCATTCGTTCTCGTTCACCAAAAAGATTAGTTCACTGAACTAGTTCATTAGTTCACTTTCGTTTACGAAATTTTGAAGACTATGATGAACGGAAATCGTATTGTATTGTGATTTACGAGCGAGAACAAGTGAACTTTTAGGATCTGGTTCTAGTATAATTTGATAGCAGACAGCAGAAGCAGAGCGGTGATCATAGCAACGACCACGAACGAATGAAGTATGAAGTAAGCTTAGTAAGTTCCTCTAGTAATTAGTCTCGTTCACTTGTTCTCCATTTTCCGCTTTTGATTCGATTTCATCGGCCGTACTGCCGTGGTGATGGATCATATTCGAATAGTTCGCAGTGAACTAGTCTTTAATAAACTAGTTCGTGTCGTACACTATAAGGAATAGCTCATATGAACTAGTTCGTTCACGAACTACACACCTCTACACTAGACCCGAAACTGTATTTTGATAGGCCTAGCCGAAGGCGAACCTTGTTAATTCCGAGTAGGTACTGTTTTATGTTGACAACATTAGTACATTCGTAAACGAGAATACGAGAGTTAAATAAATAAATATATACAAATCGTACAATCAGAAATTTAAATAAAATGTTCTATAATATTTGATATTCGTATTACTTTACAATATTTATTTTAATGTTTGAAAACCGTAAAATTTTATAATGACAACTGAATACTTCTACATTCACTGCATTTTTTGTATATAGAAATACAAAATTCAACTGTTCCAGTTTTAATTTTTAAATGGCAATATTTGAACAAAAATGTGATAGTGTTTACTTACTGCGAATGTGAACAGGTAAAATTTTTAAAAAGAATATATTTATATTTCTGCGTGCTAACTACAAAAATTTCCCCAAAAACGCATATTTTATTTTTTCTCTAAATTATCCGAGTTCAAACAGAAAAGTTGCCATGAATTCTGATTCTTATGTTTATTTACAAAAATTAAAGAAAAAAACAATATATATATATCCACTTTACCGCTCGTGCTTTAATTTGCGCGAATGTTGCAAATGACGTCTTCGTGCACGAGTTTTGTACAATGCTTTTTGTAACGAGCAAAAATTATATAACCGATAGTGAGAAAAGTGATTAAATTTGAAGCGTGAATTTGTATTGACAGTTTAGTATGCCATGAATTCACATTTGTTATTTGAAAACAAATTGTTTATTATTTCTCGTAATACATGTTAAAATATGTAATTAGCATTTTAATAGTCAAAATTTGGTACCATAAAAATGGGTGCTTTTTCAATTAGTTTGAAGCACTAGTGCGCAAAATATAACTTTACTTCGGTTTCCATGGTAACGTGAACCTTATTTTGAATCATGCGAGTACAACAAGAAGATGCCAACTTCAGACCCAGTTGCGCATGTTTTATCTTCATAACAATTTCAGAGATCTTATCCACTAAATAGTATTAATCAATCATTGAAATATTTAAATTTTGAATTAATTTTTATTATACGAATTTCCTGTGATCTAATACTGCCTGATGGTTTAAAATGAAATAAATAAGTATATTATCGCGCCTTCTACCCATTAGTGAGTGTGGTACTCTGCCGTAGCAGATCTCGGTAAGTGAAATATCTTGTGCGTGAAATGTGGTTACTGGCCGTTACATCACGACCCTCAAAGATGTTAGTGAAGTGGGAGCCACAAGGGTAGTTGTAACGTGGTGAAAATTGTTTGTCGGCTGTGGGAATCGAACCCGGGTTCTCAAAACCACAGGCCGACGCGATACCACTGAGCCACCTTTTATTTCATATTGTATATATATCATCACGCATTCTACCCATTACTGGGTGTGGCACCCTGCCGAAGCAGATCTCGGTTTATTTTGCGCATGAAGTGCGGTTACCAGTCGTCAAATCACGGCCCCTAAAGATGTTAGTGGTGGAGGAGCCACAGGAGTAGCTTTTGAAATTATGAGAATTGTTTGTCGTCTGTGGGAATCGAACCAAGGTTCTCAGGATCCACAGGCCGACTGCATACCACTGAGCTAGCCACCCCATAATTTATAATAATTTTAAAAACTTATGTCAACGAACAAGTATTTTATTACTTTATGTTTGACGACAGGTCGCAGTCAGTTATCTTATGAATTAATTCAGTAAAATGGAATTCACAATGGAAAGGAAATAAAATTGTTTTAGAAATTATTCAAGTTGTGAAGTTATAACAATAATTATTTCCAGCAGGCATGAATTCCAACTTGGCAGTATAATTTATTATTGTAGAATAACAATTGACTGTTGTTGGTGGAAAATGGTTATTTCGACTCGGGACTTTTCTTTATGTTTCGCACGTACAGAGTAAAAGAAACAGGCAAGAAATATTTAACAGGAAACTGTCGAAGTTGACGTCATTTTAACAAAATGGCGCCGTAGTCATTGTTGAAAATTTGCATTTCGAGTGAAGAATAATTTTCAATTAGTTGGGCGAGGAACGCTGCAGCGTTGGTTTTTAATTTGGGTTAATAAGATTTTAAATGGTTGCCATTTTTGCTGTTTAGCGTCTCGTTCGCTGCGAATGCAAGATTTTGTTGAATGTTGATTTGGTTAGGATTTCTAATTAAAACTGTCAAATGATTAATGTCGCACAGAAGCTATGTGAACAACAGCAATTTGCAGAGAACAGAGAACAAAACGTTTCTAATTATTAATTGCTTTTGTAATGTTAACGATTATGCTAGTGATATTTACAATTTTATATTTCATTATGTTCGTTGTTGACAACATAAATTTCTTTGGATATGACATACTGCGTGAATAGTTGGGCTGTAATTGTTTTCTGATAAAATGAATGTGCAGTTTTATGAAGGGGATTTAATAATGGAGTGGTGTTAGTCATTTTTCACCCCTATTTAGGATTCTTTACACCCCTCAGTTTATGCATCGGTGCTCTCTTAAACATAGCTTTAGTTTCTCTGCACGTCATCTGGGGTAGGAGTCAAAATTAGCTTAATTCTAGTTCCATTTTCTTCTGCACGTTTCAGCCTCACAGCTACAGCTCTATATTAACTTACACTTTGAAGCGCTGATTCACCACAACTTCACAACAAGCCTCCTAGGAAGCAACATGTTATGTTACATAGACACATAGGCTATAAGATAGAATTTCGTAACTAAATCTCTGTTAAGCATTAAAACTACATTATTGCTCGTATAATGTATAAATATTGTAATATGTAGTTGTGGCTTGATGGTTAGCGCCGTTGCGTCACAATCAAATGGATAGAATTGCATTATAAATTGTAGGTTCCCAATAGTTTAGTTGGAATAACGTCCTATTATGTAGAATAGCAATTATCTAAATAAAATGTATTTAGTTAAATTATATTATAAAGAATAAAGAATCATGGACGTTCGCAAGCGAGGGCAAGCAGGGGCGCGCGCCCCCCTTGGATATTAACTAGGGTGGTGACCACGACTCTCGAACATAGAACTTTAAAATGTAAAATAATAATTTTGTAATTTCCTACTTCTCTAAATATTTTAAGCAAAAAAGCTTGATATAAAAGTTTTAGGACATAAAATTATGCATCTGTACCAATAAACAAAACTAATTTTACATACTTTGTAACGACACAAATTAGATTTGAAAATAACGAAAATTACCTCAAAACTATCGATAGGTATGTAATTGAAACAAAATTAAACAAATGTTTGACGTTCCATCTGTCAAAATAAATGAAATAATAAATAAAGAATTTATTTTGACAGTTTTGACAGATAGAACGTTAAACATTTATTTAATTTTGTTTTAATTTCATAGCTATCGATAGTTTTGAGACAATTTTAGTCATTTTCAGTTCTAATTTGTGCCGATGCAAAGCATACAAAATTAATTTCGTATTTTATGCCCTAAAACTTTTATATGAAGCTTTTTTGTTTTAAATAATTAAGAAGCTGGACATTAAATCAATATGATTTTACATGTTAAGGTCCTATGTTTGAGAGTCGCGGTCACCACCCTGTATATGTATATATATATATATATATATATATATATATATATATATATATATATATATATATAAATAAATAAATAAAATAAAAATGAAATTATAAGTTTAAAGATAATAAATTCAAGCTGAAACTTTCCAGCAGTATTCTTATGGCCAGCTAGCGACATGTTCCCTATCGTAACGATTGAGTAATCTAAATCAAAAATTAGTAATTTATTTCACAAATTTAAATATTTTTTTTGTCTATTTGTTATGTGTATTTGTATTTATGTTATGTAAAAAAAAATATTTTAGAAATTCATGTCTATCTGTGAGTATTTTGCGACCCGCCCCCCTGGAATAATGTCTGTGGACGCCCATGTAAAAGAATATGTTTTTGGGAATGCTCATTTCCGTGCAGTATCTCAAATTCATAGGTCCGCTGAAAATAACTCACATAAATTTAAGCTACATTCACAGCTATCTAATATGTAATTATAATTAGCAATTATAATTAATAATCACTATTAGTCTCATGTCAAATAAGGCAAGTGGTCACACCAGTAAAATTAAGATATTAATTGTAAATATTAAGTGAAAAGTATGCAAACTACAAACTTTCAAATTTCAATTACAATTTATGTGATAGATATCTGTCTATCTTCTATCGTTATGGGGTAGGTCGAAGATAGGTGACTTAGTGGTATCAAGTCGGACTGTGAATTTGAGAAGTCGATCCTCACAGCCGAAAAACAATTTTCACAACGCTAAAATTATCCCTGCTGCTTCATCTCTACTATATCTTTGGGGACCGTGATTTGACGACTGGTAATCGCACTTCACACACCTAAATATATCACACCCAGTAATGGATAAAAGGCGTGATATTTATTTTTATTTCTATCGTTACCTAGAATCCTAGATTTTGATAATTTAAATGTTAACTAAAATTCCATAAAACTATAGTATTTAGAAAATATAGAGGTGATACTAATTAAATAGTTTATAGAGGCAAAAATATAGACCTTTTTTATTGATTTAATATTCCTTTTCAAAGTTGTCTACAAATGGCATTTTTCACTAATTATGGTTGTAATTGTAATTTGGATCGCAAATTTAAAGACGCTTTCACTAATTGATAATTGTAACTTTTAATTGTAATTACTGATTGAAAGTGAACGCACATATTAAACGTAGTTTATAATTTAAAAATCTGCATGTTTGTAAATTATAGTTTTGAATAGCTATATCGAATGAAGTTTTTCAACAAATTTTATGTATTTGTAAGTAGATAGCATCAGTATAAAAAATTATCTAAGGAAAAGCATGTAAAAAGTAGGTTTTCGGATCAATAAATGCCAAGAAATCAATCTAGCAAATATATTTATTAGGACATTTCGTCCAGCGTACTGGCATCAGCTAATAACAAGTAATAATGTAACAAAACAATAATTAAGTAAATGTAAAATACTTTTTGACTATTGTCTTTGACATGCTAAATTTCTTAATTCTGCGATTTTATATATATTTTTAAAGTTGTGACTTTTGTAAAAGTATTTAACATTTATTTAACTATTTATTTGTTACATTATTACTTGTTATTAGCTGATGATGTCTAGTACGCTGGACGAAACGTCCTAATAAATATATTTGCTAGATTGATTTTTTGGCATTTATTGATCCTAAAACCTACTTTTTACATGCTTATTATATTGAAAGGATCTATATTACTTAAATCATTTATCTAAGGAAAAGTTCATCAATGCTAGAATAAAGTGACAGATCATCTATCAAGTAAGTGAAAAATATCTCATCATTAAATGACAAAAAATATTTGTAGTGATTGAATTATCTCTATTTTTACTTTACCTCAGTATGTTTAAACGAACTTTATTACTTTTTATAAAATACACATTTACGAGGAAAAGTGTAAACAAGAATGCTCGTAACTGTATTCATTAGATAAATATAAGGTATAGTAATACTACATTATTATCTTAGTGCAAGTATCTCTAATGAGAATGTACTCGTACGTAAAATAAATAAACCAGCTATTTATGTACTGTTAAACTTGTGTCACACTAGTTCCATTTGTGTGCAAACTAATTTAATTTATAAATACGAGTAAAACATACACTTAGTTTTAGTTTTAACTTACTATTAAACGTTATACTTCTACACAATTTTTTGAGTTGGCTACTCTGTTTAATTGGCAAGCCTCGTCACTGCCAACATGACATCTTTTGATAAATTTTCAAATTATCAAATATGGCGTTAATGTAAATAACCATTTTTATAAATAAAGGTGAAATAAAGTTTGGCAATGACAGGTAATCAACTTATAGTTATATTTTATTAAACATATTTGAATTTCACATACATAAAGGTGAAATGAAATTTGAAAATGACACGTAATCAAATTTCAACTTTATTTTATTTGACATACATATTTGAATTTGACAGTCAAGTATACCAACATAAAACTTAAAATATATAGATATCACTAAAACAACAATTCAAATATTTATCCGGTGAAAATAAAATGTGTATATATATATATATATATAAAAATAGGTGTATCGAGTCGGACTGTGAATTTGAGAAACCAGGTTCGATTCTCACAGCCGACAAATAATTTTCACCACAATAAAATTACTTATGTGGTTCCCCTCCACTAACATCTTTGGAGACCATGATTTGACGGCTGGTAACCACACTTCACGCTCATAAATATAAATATATTTCTTACCGAGATCTGCTACGGCACAGTGCCAAACCCTATAGGGTAAAAGGCTTGATAATATATTTATTATTTATTTACTTACTATTTTACAAACAGATCTTTTCCAAAATATAAAAAAATTCTTTGATATTGTAATTGTTATTTTAGCAATTTTACGAATTTTTTTACCACTTGAATATTATCACATTCAAGTACAAATTGCGAGCTTTTTGCCTTTTTTTAGATGATAAGATAGTTAATTATGTAACATGTTTTCTGTAGTCATCTCTTTGTAAAAATTTCTACGTTAATTTAAAATGTTTACTTTGAAGTTTACATTAGCGGAATTTGTCCAACATTTAACATTACATTCCGGAGAGCTTGGTTTTTAATTTCCGGTTAATTTAAAACTCAAAATGAAGTTTGGTCCCTAGGTAAGCGTTTGTCATTGATCGCAGCCTCATAAAATTTGCGAAATCGCTCCCATATGAGTTTTAATATATAGCATATCGTGTTAAATCTCAAGTTTCTATGTGGCGATGCCATTGAAAGAGAAAGCTCTTTTGACAAAAAATTTATTGCGAATATAACTGATCGCATAGTAGGTAATTAAAGTCACATTAAATGTGTTATCTTCGTATTCGGGTCAGACTGTTTTTTGGCCGAGATTAATGTAATTACTTTCCTTTAGTTTGAAAATTTATTACAACGGATTTTGAATGATAAATGCAAGAATTAAAATTTACATACATAAGAATAAAATAATGATATATACATAGACCATAAAGTTACACGGTTCAGAGACAATGAGGAAAGTAATAATACTAAGTACAGATGTGTGGCTCCTCCACCACTAACATCTATGGGGGCCGTGATTTGGCGACTGGTAACCGCACTTCACGCGCAAAATATATCACTTACCGAGATCTGCTTCGGCAGAGTGCCACACCCAGTAATTTTAGATGTTAATTAATTGAAACGTTCATTTGAGTTCTGAATATTTTAATGAAAACGTTGTTTGACAGTTCAGTGCTGATTAATTAAGTTAATAACAAAAACATAAATGAATTGTTTATTATTATAAATATTATTTCTTGTCTGACCGTTTCTTTACATTTTTTAGCAAAGACTTAACATTAATTATTATAAAATCTTACCTATATTAGATAAAGTCTCTGGATGATAAATTCTATTTTGGCGTAGATGGATGGATGGATGCATGTATGTATGCATGTGTGTCATTTACTCAGTCGCTCAGTACTTGATTACTGGGTAGCTCGGTAGCTAACATTTTTTTGTATACCTCATATTCCTGCTATAGTAAAAAATAAATAAATATATCACGCCTTTTACCCATTACTGGGTGTGGCACTCTGCAGAACTCGGTACGTGATATATTTAGGCGCGTGAAGTGCGGTTAACAGCCGTCAAATCGCGGCCCCGAAGATGTTCATGGTGGAGGAGCCACAGGGGTAATTTTTTAAACTGGTGAAAATGTTTTGTCGGCTGTGGGTTTCGAACCAGGGTTCTTAGGATCCACAGGCTATAGTAGTCAACCGAATTCGACAAACGAACAAAGTATCAAGTTTGAACTGTAGGTCATAAAGGCATTTAAATTGTTATATAAATAAATATAAAGAGAAATTTTTTATTACGAATTATTTAAAACAAACTTTATTGTTATACAGTTTTTGAATAAAACGAAAAAGTTTTAGTTAATATAGAAATGTTTACTTCCTGTTCTAATGGCTGTCATTCCAAGATGTATGTATCGATTGACTTCAAATTTTATCTATGTATAAACAACACACTAGTATATGTCTCATTAAAATTTCATTGAATTCTCTTGCATACTACACGAGAAATAAAACTGCAAAATAAAATATCAAACGAGAAAATAAGAATCGGGTCAACTGATGTGAGGCAGGGCTCGTATTAATAAATAGCTAAGTTAAAATTCAATTTAAAGTTGTGTTTGAGTGATTAAGACTCTGCTTCGTTTGTTTTAAAACTCACACAATAATAACATCATCTAATAACTCAGCAAATCAGCTCACCTCTAAAACTATCTTAAGAACCACTTTTGCAGCTCTCACAAAACGAGCTAAACTCATTAGATAACAAAAAGTAATATAATAAGGGAGAGATTCAATTTACTGTCTTTGCCAACAAAGAATGCCAAAGGGGTAAGAGAGAGTAATCCTCTCAATCGTGGTGTTACACAATAATCCATCGCCGTTGCATCTGTACAATTTGGTTAAAGTATTTTAAGTCTTTTTTCTTGAGTGTTCGCTGATAAATTTAATTTTAATGCTTTATTTTGTGCTTTATTATCGCACATGTATATCAAATTTGCAAAAATATCCCGGGGCGAATAGTGTTACCCTGTGCAGATTTCATTTTACTACATTTATGTACTGCGCTTATCGTAGTTTGCAAACGAAGTGGGGATACAGTGGTACAACTGTACTTTCAACAGAACGCCACTGTGAAATTGTATTTATCCCATTGGTCTATTGCAGTTAGTATTGGTCGACAGAGCAGTTCATGTATTACGTATAACACTAATAGTAAAATATTTCTAATCACAATGCCGCTTTATACAGATCCTGCAATCATTTCACTTTCCAGAGCTTGGTATACTTTAGTATCCATGACAGTAATTCACATAACACCTAAATGAAAACTAATCTTTTGAAGTAACATTGCACAATTAACAATCTAGTAGTTACAGAAATCTATTTCTAATAAAAACGCTAGCTCAGTGGTATGCAGTCGGCCTGTGGATCCTGAGAACCCTGGTTCGATTCCCACAGGCGACAAACAATTTTCATAATTTCAAAAGCTACCCCTGTGGCTCCTCCACCACTAACTTCTTTGGGGGCCGTAATTTGACGACTGGTAACCGTACTTCACGCGCAAAATATATCCCTTACCGAGATCTGCTTCGGCAGAGTGCCACACCCAGTAATGGGTAAAAGGCGTGATGATATATTTATTTATTTAGGTATTTAAAAAGAAATCGTGATAATTATTTTCAAATTTTGTGAAGTCACGTTTTAAGTGTCGACAAGTTTTAAACGAATGTATTGGTGTTATGTAAATTTGCAAAATTAATCTTCATTTTCTGTGATGTCATCTTAACAGCAAAGATTTAAACTTTGTTAATTAAGCAGATCTTTTGGTGGTATTTAAAATGTGTCATGAAGTCAGTTTCTCCTTACATCATAGTTAATTATAGTCAGGTATGTTAAAATGTAAACATGAATTAAAATTAGTCCACGTTAACGAATTGGATCATAGATCTCTGATATGCATTTTAGATTCAGAATTACCATAATGGTTCATAAAAAATGCATTAAGATTAGCTAAGATTTGTAGTAATATAATTTAAATTAAATGATTTCAGTTATTATTATTATTCTATTCTATTTATAGCAAATGAATAATTATTGCTGATATTTTAATCTTTGTTATATCTTTACACTGTATGTATAAGAACTCTAACATAACAGTTCTTCTTATCGGTGTAATGCTTTTTTTCTCCTGCTTTGTTGCCCTTTATCAGAAATACGAGTATTTCTGTCGTTCAATTCTACTTTTTGCACAATGCTATCATTATCATATTTACATATAATATGTAAATTTATTTTTGATCGCTATTTTAATATCAGATGATATAGAAGGCATGAGAATTTAAAATAATCATAAAATGTTCAATCAAATATTAGATTTTTTTGCTACTCTGCGCAATAGGAAATTAATTTCAATTATACTTCAGACACAGTTGTGTATTTCATTTATTTATTTATTTATTTATGCTACTCTGTATAACAGGAACTGTATCCCAATTACAGTACGGAATTCGGACTCACCGAGCCATAATGTGGTAATTCATATAATTTTTAGCTTGAGTTGGATTCGAACTCGGGATCTTGAGATTCGAATTTCGTAACGCTACCCACATCATCGTACTGCCGGATAAGAGTTGAAGACAGCGAAATTTGATCGCGCGAATTCATATTTGATAGTTTTACTTATATATTATAAAAACTGTAAAATTTATAGTTATAGAGTCACAAATACCTAATAAATAATAGTAACAAATGTAAGATATACAAAAGTGGCGGAAGTAAAGAAATAAGACAGATATAATAATATTTGTTTGTGTTCAACTTACTTGGTCCTACGTTTGTTTAAAATTGAATAACCTTATTGAAACTGATGACTAAAAAGGGTAAAGAAAGACATATTAGTATGATGAATATTGTTTTGAATTTTAATAATCAAAATCAGCACAACTTTACTATCAAATATACAATACCACCGACAAATGAAGCCAATTATTGGTAACCATAGGTTTTATCGTTTTTATTTCAACATAATGTAGAAACATTTGATAGTGAAATTTGTACGATGTCAGAATTTGTTCAGTGAAAATCAAGAAAATAATTTATTTTTAAAATCACTTACATTATAATATGAAATATAAACATTGTTATTTGGATTAATCGATGAAATGTATTGGAGTATATAATGGATTACTTTGTTAGTAAATTTATTAATAACAGACGACTTTTCGGCACTTGGATTTGGCCATCTTCAAGTCTTATACTGGGTTGCATGAAAGTTTTATCGGTTCATTAGCAACTAACGGTTCAATAAATTTAAGAATAAGGTAATTGATACTGTTGCCAGATAAACAATTCTTTAACTAAAGAGCCCTTTATTCTTGCAACCCAGCATTAGTTGTTGATATGATTGTTTACATGTTGGTATAACAAATTTGTTTACAATATTACAAACTTATTGTAAAGTTACATAGATAAATTTTTAGATTCTCTTTTTGAAAATTTTTTTAGATGTAATTTTACAATCAATGAGTTTGTAATATTGTAATCAAATTTATCCCCGCAGCTTCGCGACTCATTTTTGGGTTGTCATATATAGGTTGAAAAATACTGGTTTGGATAGACGTCATGGCCTCCCCAATAATTTACAGAGGACCACATCAATAATATGATTGCAAATTTTAACATACTTTATGATTACAATATACACTGTTGACAGAAAAAAAAACGAAACACTTGAAATTCGTGAAATTTTGCCAATTTTCAAACCGTCATAACTTGGCGAATTTTCAGCTAATTTGGACGAATTTTCGTGGGCGCAAAAGTTTGAAGTGTCTTCTTTAAGGGGATACATGCGATCTTAGAGTTAATCCTTTCAGCTTACCCCTTAACCTCCTAGAAGAAAAAAAAATTGTGCAAAAAAATCCATATTTGATGATCTGTACGAAGCTAAGAAAAATGTTTGGACTCGATTCACCATCAGGGCAATAAAGTTTATTCAATTCCCTGCAAAGGACACAACAAAACGAAGTTCCTACGAAGATTTGGCACAGAGTTATGCGTGTTTGAAGTTATAAATATAAAAAATTGCCGACAAAATATTGACAGTTTTAATGGTTTGGGAGGCTCTTATTCAAAGATGACAAATTTTTAAGACATGGTACCAGAAATGATCAACTTGAATAGATTACTATCCCACTGTCAACATGTACTACTGAAAGGTCTTTCACCAGTCTCAGATGCCTAAAATCATACTTGAGAAGTACAATGGGGCAGAGCAGTTTGAATGCAGCAGGCATTTTAACTACACATCGGAATTTCACGACTTCATTAAATCTTGACGAGATTGCTAATGAATTTATATCCCGTGCTGACACAAGAACCAGACATTTGCTATTAAACGTTCAAAAATTTGCTTTTCTCATGGACGGATTCATCAAAAAAAGTTAAATTTTAAACTTGGTTTAAATAAATAAAAGCAAATCAAAATTACATGTCAAATCGAATCATTGAAATTGCTGTCATACATTTGATTTGCTTTTATTTATTCAATTAAGGTTTAAAATTTAACTTTTGTTGTTTTACAATAATAACTACATGTTATAATGATTAATCATTATTTTAATTTGTGAATACAATACAATGTAATTTTTGCTTGACTTTTTTTGCCTGCTTCCCAATAATTTCTTCAAGTTGGTGCCTGTGGTGGACGCAATTATATACGCTATGAGAATGCGCTAATAGTGGAGAAAATTGGTATTACGACATTTTGCTACTAATAATAACTAAGTATTTAAAACAGAATAAACATGAATAATAATAAAACTATTATTTGCAATATCGAAAATAATAAAACTATAATTAACTAATATTATATTAAGTTTTTTTTCGAAAAAAATCGATTGTTTTTATTGCATTTTCCGATTCCTTTTATTATGTAGATTATGCTTGTAAAACGATTTTGTCGAATTCTAAGTCCTTCCATAGTTATTCCATGTTTTAGCGCTACAAGTTCAGCGTCGTTGCGTTGTTGGTCGGCGCGCCGGGCGGTTTTCTCGAAATGAGATTTTTTAAACTGTGCGGGAGCAGAACTCGAAAACTATTGGACCAATCTTGATGCACTTTGTTTAAATTAAAGAGGACCAAATTTATTGGAGCTTGTGCCTTAATCAGCCATTTTATAAAGATTAAATATTTTTAAGGGTCCTGAAAGCGTGAAAATAGGGGTAAAAAATTGACTATTTTGTTCAAATGGCCGCCATTTTGTTAATTTTCAATATTTTGACTTCGAAGTGGCACAAGCTCCAGATAATTTAATATACCGTAACGCAAATTTGTTTCACATGACTGCGACGACCTGTGGCTTCCCGCCCGTCTGGAAGTTGCTGGCGCGCCCCCGTGGACCCCTTTTAAGTCGGGTTACGTCCAACTTACGAACGTGAAAAAATTTGAACGTACTCTTCAAATGATAATAAATAAGATGCTGAAAACCCGGAGTTAATATCTTTATTGATTTTCCTGAAAAAAATCCTTAAAACACCTACTTTTCGGCCCAAAATAAGTAAATACCCCCCCCCCCCCAACCTACTCTATGTAAAGAACCTATGAATTGCATACTTAAATATGTACCTAAAACTTAAACGATAAATGTAATTAATATTAAAACTGCAACAAACGACAATACAGAAGTATATTCTATATAAATCTATAAAAAAATAAAATTCCAAAAACTACTATAGTCTGTTTTTTAACCAGGAGGAGTAAATGCATAAGTCAGTTACACTATAGAAAGTTACCAAAGAAAGTTACTAGATTTTTGTTGGCGCGAAATATAAAAATTTCTGACACATCTGCACTGATTAAGTCTCATGGAATTTATTTTAAAATACAAATGACATTATAAACTCTAATTTGTCACTCCGTATATTATTAGTTCTTAAAAGAACTGATTTATGTTAATGTCACAGAAATGCAAAAAACCAACAAGAAAACAGATAACCTCAAAACTTATGACAGCTCTAATAAAATCTATGTACAGTGTAAACTGGACGAAGCATTAGCCAATCAGAAGCGTCAGTTTTAGCGGTTAAAATTTAAATTACTCCTGGTTAAAAAACAGAGTATAATAAATATAAATAAAAGAAAAAACAAAGAAATATAAGTGACAGCGATGGTAACCGATATGGATACTTCGATCAAACGTTTAAAATGTATTGGGCCGAAATCACCTTATTGTGGTGAATAAAGTTAATAGTACAAGAAAAATAAATCAACGTACTACACATGTTTATTATTTGATAAGTTGAACTATTTCGCTTTAATTGAAATTCCATTGATTGAAATTCCCAAACCAACAACATTCTTCTTACGTCACAACATTTAATTTGCAGCAGGAACGTCTGCTAGTAAATCGTGAATGATTTTATGCGTGTGCGAAAATATTTACGAAGCAAGAAGCTCGAGACGCGTCGGTATGCGTCGCGATGCTGAACACTCCACTTGCTTCGCTACATAAACCAGTGACGTTTTTCTTCGTGCCATACCGTTTCGGAATATAATCCTACCGCCCCAGGCGGAAAATTGCCGTAAGTGCGTTTGCTTAGTGTTATGAATCTATTTCGAGGAGAAATGAGAAGAGAAATTAACCATTTTGTAAAATTACACCAGAGTTGACTAAGCAATATTAGCGGAATTAAAAATGATGTGCTAGCAGAGTAATTAAATTGTTTGTTTTTGTTTTTCTTTTTATGGAACGCGCTCAATTAGTTTGATAGTGCTTAATAAGCTACTCTTTTGTAATTGAAATATAGAAAATTAGTAATAGAAGCTTAAATTACCTAATTAAACATGAAAAAATAAGACATGTATTTAATTTAAATTAATTCGTTTTTATTGGTCACTTGATCGAGTATACTTGCTATGCTGCAGAAAAATGTGTCACCTGTCACTAAAAAAATTTTAAACCAAAAACTTCATAAAAATATAATAATTGTTTTTTTTTTCTTAAGTCAGAAAAAGATGACATTTCAGAACTTCATAGAGACAATAATTAAAGCTTGATTTTTCTGACAAATACTTTTTCTAACGCTCGTTAAAATCAAGGAGTTTAATTGGTTCAACAGCGACAGAAAAAGTCTTTTTTTACCGTTTACGAACTTCAGAAATGATATGACATAAAAATGTTTAGTTGGGAAAATATTCTGGTGTTTGAAGAAAAAATTGCATATTTTATGTGGAACGAAAATAACGTTTTGTGCTTCATCTATAGTTGTCGGCCTCGTGTGCTCATCTATCAATACTTACAGATTCATCACAAACCGCAAAAAATATCACTTTAGCTCCTTATAAAATAATATTCTATTTTCCTACGACAGTAATCTTTCCCGTGCGGCAAATTATAATTTACTGCACTCTTGTCAATAGAATGACATATTGTTTTCAGTTGACATAAATACAAAAAAATTACAGTGAAGTAATGGAATTCACAACAACCTTCGGTATTATGTGAGAAAATTAAAAAGATCTAAAAATTAGTGCATTTCTTCTAATGCAAAATGTTAAATTAAACTTTTTTTCTGAGCAACTTTACTTTCTACGGTTTTTACTGTAAACTAAAGAGGATAGCAGGAAATTACATGGAACTAATATCATTTGTTAAATCTCTGTGTTCACCCCTAATCGGTACCAGCCTGTATAATGTTTGAGAAACAAAAGCATTTTTCTATGATCAGGAAAAAGTAGACTTTTGGAAAAGTTATTTGATGACAATTGCAGACTGTTTCTTTTTGCATTCGAGCTGTTTGTGGATCGTTGTTATTATTAGTCAAAATCAATTCATAGCTTTTCAAAGACTAGACTTTGGGCGACTTCGGACAAAAAATTGCATCCAATTTGTTTCAAAACTGACAAACTGACAGGGGCTTGAAAAGTGACGTATTTTTGGGATTTTTTGGGTGACCGGTTTTTTTTTCTGAGCAGTGTATGTTTTGTTTGTAGTTTGCCTAGAAACCTACATTCAAAATTTTGTTAATTAAAAAAAAAAAGGTAATCTTAATTTCCAGTCGTAGAAAAAAATTATCTGCAATCAACTATTTCCAACAGTTGGTATGCAAATAACTATTTCTTTATCTTTATAATGTGAAGATACTGCTTTCCCCATTTTGATGTCCACTGATAGAAACCATTTTGAAGTAATTTTTCGTATAAATTAATTGAACATTTCTATATTGCTCCTCACGAATCAAGATGTTCCCAATCACCAAAGTAAATATCAATCCTACACCGGATGTCATTTCCCATCTCCGTATCTACTCGTGTTAAAGGCGATGTTTTTTCTAGGAATGCAATTAAATGGATCAATTCCGCGGTACTGGAATGGTGTGTCGCGTCTCTGAACTCGTATCTGTATCGTTCTATTTTGCTGTTTATTCTCCATTAGTCGAGGCCCACTCGTGTAGATTGGTTGATGGCGCCGCCGCTGGTGCTGGTACTGGTGTGTTTACTATCTTTCTATCTTTGATATTTAACCCCTGTGGTTACTTTGATGGCAGGATGCAGCCAGGAGCCACTGGGTTATTATGTCAGATGGAAGATAATTTTGGAGATATTGATCTTCTTTGAATTTTGATGAGGTTGATTATTGTAAATTGTATGATTTTAAAACTAGTAACGAATAAAGTGAAAATATTTCAGGGTACGAAGCCAGCTGGAAGTTAAAACTCTTGTATTTAATAAATAGGTTAACTTTGTATACCTACGCATATGTATAATCGTTATATTCATTGTATTAACATAATTTTGGGTAGAAACTTTTTATAAAATACATGAGTGTAAAGGAAGTGCAAGCAGAATTCCGCTAATGGCCAGTTGCACTATCAAAAATATGTAATGAGTAATTGCAACAAAAAAGTGAATCATTGTTTGTATTTTTATGGGGTAATGGCTCAGTGGTATCAAGTCGGCCTGTGGATCCTAGGAACCCTAGTTCGATCCCCACAGCCGACAAAACATTTTCACCAATTTAAAATTACCCTTGTGGCTCCCCTACCACTAACATCTTGCCGTGATTTGACGGCTGGTAATCGCAGTTCACGCGCATAAATATATCACTTACCGAGATCTACTTCGGCCAAGTGCCACACCCAGGAATGGGTAAAATGCGTGATGATATATTTAATTTCATACTTTATATTAATTGTATTTCTGTTTACCAACTAATTTAAAATTTTTGTGATATTTTTATTTGCTTCTAGCTGTATTAATATTTGTGGTCAAACAATAAATATTCGTAATAGTTTTTGTATGAAGTAAGTGTATAATTTTTCGATAAATAAAATATTGGATTAACATATCTTTTTATACGATTATGTCAAAAACTGATGTTTTTTGGTTATGTTTGTACGAAGAGTTAACTTTTTCAGTAAAATATGAATATTTACTGTGATTACTAGGTGATAGTTTGATAATTTTTTTGTTATTATGTCATGTATTGTTTTTATTCGTTTCTAGGGAATATTTATTTTTAAGAATTTTGTTTAATTCAAATGCATATTATTTTTCTGCCAGAAAAATATTTTTACAGTAGTAAGTTTAGTTGAGAAAGTATAATTTGAATAAAATAATTTGTCGGGTTAAATAGTTATTTGTAGAAAGTAGACTATTGCCGCTCGCGCATGGAGATTGTTGCTCGATGCGTAGCTTAGAGCAACAATAATGTAAGAGCGGTAAGGACACTTTTTGTTCGAGGTGCACATAATATTTTTGCTACGGCCATTTAGAAACGCTTAAAATAGTTATTTATGTACCAAGGGTGAAAACAGGCGTTTCTGGCCCGTGGCATAATTAATAACATGCTCAGGGTTAGAAACGCTAATTTCATCCGTGGTATATTCAATATTTTATGCACAACAAAATAACATTTAATTACATGTTCAAAACATTAAAATATGTACATGTTCAAAACATTAAAATATGTACATACATACATACATACATATCTTCACGCTATATCCCAACAAATGGGGTAGCACGAACCCTAAAATCACTCATAAAACATTCACTCATCACACCCATCAAACAACCAGTCATCGTCAAACATTTTTATCCAAACATACCACCCTCACTTCAACCACTTTCATAGATCACTCCATATAAACTCATTCATTTATTACACTGTACATAGGTAATATTATATCAAAATGACATTTTGCAGAAACAAGTATTCACAATAAACAAAAATTGTCTATTTATTTATATATCCATAGGAATTGGACTCGCTTTTTGGGGCTAAAACAAATACTTTTCGGCCGGATTGTGCATAAAATATTTTTTGACAGTTTTCATGTATCCTTGGATGATGATACACTCTTACATTGGCGTTCAGCAAGCAGCAATATCTTATTGCCGCTTGGTAAGCTAAAATTTTATGACTTATTATGCGCATATTTCGCCATTTCTAAGTGCATAAACGTGTCAGATCTAATAATAACCTATAATAATTTGAAATTATTTCGAGTATTTGGCATCTAGTATTATTGACTGATAATAAACGTTTCTAAATCATTTTAGAGCAACACACATCCAATAAAAGTGTACTATTAATAGAGAGATTTAAATGTTGCTTAATGCTGAAACTTAAAGATGGATCTGTTCGATTTGCGATTTCACTTGAAATTAATTAATTAATTTATTAAATTATGTGAATTTAGTAAATGAAGCAATTATTTTTATGGGGTAGTTTGCTCAGTGGTATCGAGTCGGCCTGTGGATCCTAAGAACATTAAAATTATCCTTGTGGCTCCCCCACTGCTAACATCTTTGGGGGCCGTGATTTGACTGCTGGTAACCGTACTTCACGAGCATAAATATATCACTTACAGATATCTACTTCGGCAGAGTGCCACACCCAGTAATAGTAAAAAGCGTGATGATCTATTTATCTATTTAATTTTTATAAAATTCCCTTTTACAATTTAAACAAACTTCATGCACTTAATTAAAATTCATATTATAAACTACATGAAGTCATTTAACATAATTCAAACTTATTATCCTCCCGACGCAAACTTCGCACAATACGACAGTATAATCTTGCTTTCGCAGCATCTTCATATCTTCAACACCATTGCTACTATACGTGTCTAACATCTTCATTCCTTCATTGAACTTCACCTCCTCCTGAATCCTGTCCTGTCTTCACTATTTCCCGTTCCTGTGTCAGTTCCACCGCCGTCGACACTCACATGATGGCTTCTCAATGTCGCACTAAAGTCTGTTGCAATTAATTTACTCGAGACTAATTACAAGATGTGGGTATATTAATTAACGTTTAAATTTATGATGCTTCTGCCACTCTCGGCTTTTATCGTGAATTGGTCACTTATCTTTGCAGAGGAGGGGGGCTAGTAGCCAATGGGAGGGAGATAGTAGGCATTTGTTCAGCAGTGAACAGTGAATATAAAATAGACAAACTGACCGCAGAGCTACTGAGAGAAATACGAGGGCAGGGTGAAAAGTCCCTGAAAAATGAAACAGGAAATGATTTATTTAGTCAAAACATATTTTATTTCTCAATATAATCTCCTTGTAGCTCGATACACTTCGTTCAACGTTTTTATAATTTTTCGATCCCTTCCAAATAATACGATATTGGCAATCCTTCAAAATAGGCGTTTGTCTCAGCGATGATCTCATCGTTGGCGTCAAATCTCTTTCCGCCGAGCCATTTCTTCAAGTTTGGAAATAGATAAAAATCACAGGGCGCCAAAAAGTCCTTCTTATTGCGCTTGAATATCGCCAAACACTCCTTTGAACTTGTCACATGGTCGCGCTTGTTGTCAACAGAGAACAAATGCGGCACCCATCTGGCAGATAGCTTTCTCATATCCAAAAATTTATGCAAAATGTTCCGTACCCGTTCGGTTGAGATGCTCATAGCCTCAGCCAGCTCGTGCACTTTAACTCGCCGATCGTCCAATATCATACCATGGATTTTATCGACGATTTCTGGCGTTGTAACCTCAATTGGACGACAAGAACGTTCGGCGTCCTTTGTGGTCATACTACGTCAACGAAAATCAGTAAACCACTTGTGAATCGTTCCGATCGATGGTGAGGAGTCCCCATAATGTTTAATAAGCGATGCTTTGGTTTGCATAATGTTTTTTCCACGCAAGAAATAATGTTTAAATCAAGACGCGAAATTAACATGTGATTTACTGATTTTCGTTGTGATAGTATAACCACAACGGACGCCGAACGTTCTGGTTGTCTAATTGAGGTTACAACGCTAGAAATCGTTGATAAAATCCATGGTATGATATTGGACGATCGGCGAGTTAAAGTGCACGAGCTAGCTGAGGCTATGAGCATCTCAACCGAACGGGTACGGAACATTTTGCATAAATTTTTGGATATGAGAATGCTATCTGCTAGATGAGTGCCGCATTGTGAACAACGCACCAGCACACAGGTCCGCAGTCGCAATGGCAAAATTACATGAATTGCGCTACGAATTGGTTCGTCATCCACCATATTCTTCAGATTTGGCCCCCTGAGATTTTTATCTATTTCCAAACTTGAAGAAATGACTCGGCGGAAAGAGATTTGGCTCCAACGATGAGGTCATCGCTGAGACAAACGCCTATTTTGAAGGATTGCCAAAATCGTATTATTTGGAAGGGATCGAAAAATTAGAAAAACGTTGGACGAAGTGTATCGAGCTACAAGGAGATTATGTTGAGAAATAAAATATGTTTTGACCAAATAAATCATTCCTTGTTTCATTTTTCAGGGACTTTTCACCATGTCCTCGTATAGTTCAAGAAATGGAACGACAATCCCAATGTAAAAAGAATTGTACGATCATTCGTGAAGCTACACGAGTTACTTAAAAGAAATGTAAATTTGGCAACACTGAATCAAACAACTGTGATGGCACAGCGTAGATAACTATGCAAATCACTCTGATAATCGTCAGAATTATTTTTATTTGATTTCAAATAAAATCTTTATGTATTAAAATTTTAAAAAAGCACTGCTGAGGAAGAGAACAAAATTTAAAATATTGAAATATTGGTATTTAAAAATTAGTTACATCAACGCAATTTTACACAATTCTTCTTGAAAGTAAAAAGCAATGATGTTCCATGAAAGATTTTAAAAATTTCGCTTAGTTCTACTCGCACATTCACCAGTTTGATAGCTTCATGTGGCTTAACGAAGAGCCGTACAAATTTTTGCATTAGGTTTACCGACCTAGAATTGATCAAAGTATCATTCTATCTGAAGCTTTTCACCCATTTTCTGAACAGCCTGTATAGATTGGTATGATAAAAGTGGGGGAAACTAGAATCTTTCTTCTTTCCCCCTGCTTGCCATCTCGATTTCTTATTTAATGTTCGCTGGTGTCCACGGCCTCCGCTGATGTGTTCATGTTTTTGTAGAGTAGAGCTTCTGTAGGGCGAGACAATGGAAATGCGTGCATACGCCCACTATTTAGATTCTTTGTTCTAGATAGCAATGAATTTCTTTTTGTTGTTTTTGATTTAGTTGAATGGATATATGATTGGATTATAGTTTTGATTTAAAATTGAGGTATTTAATTACCTACTCTTTGTTTGATGCTTGATGATTCCATTTGTTTTTATAACAGTGACGCTTAGTGTGCCTTTGAAACTTATTGATTGCATTACTCTTTTAGTAGTCTATTAATGGCTACTTTTACCTTTGAAATTTAGTTTGCAGTGTCACCATTTTTATGATGAGCAAGGCGGTATAGTTTTTCTACAATCTGCTAAGTGTAATTAGATCATTTTATGTAACATGAGAGAGAAAGATTCCGGTTTAGATTAAACGTCAAGTACCCTGTTTTACTTTACACAATAGTCTATCCTAAAAAATAAATTATTATATCTTCATCTAAGTTAATAAAAATTACTAAAATTATTGCATTAATAAATTACAGTTAATATATTTCCTTTTATCTGACCGATGAGCTACCCGTCATTATATTTGGAGATGAAAAAACTGATTTTTAATACATAGTAATGCGATATAGTTTATTCTGAAACCAACACTTCCTCAAGTGTGACAAGGTGACGAAAAATTTGATTCATATAGCATAACTTTGTTTATATTCGACTACACCATATCTACTTCATTTATGACACTATTTTACGTCCATAAAAGAGCAATTTATTGGACTAGTACGATAAAATAACAAATTTAATATTTCAATATTAAAAAAGTCAAAATCTTTATTATACCTAATTATTTAATTACTTCCTTTGTATGTAATGCAATTTCTTTTATTTCTTTGAGATATTTTGAAAATATTTTTCCACTTCTTTTTTTACTAATTTTACAGTTTAGTAATTATAAATAAGATTGTTAAACAAAAGCAACAACTAAACACACTGTTATATACAACTACGTATTTGACATGAATATATTTTCGGAAAATAAGTCATCTCCAAGGCAGTGGAACATGAAGTTGTACATAATCGGGCTTTATAGGACTCGCCTTAATAACAGCTTGGCTCGCTACGCTCGCTCGGGCATAAACTATGGCTCATTCAATAAAGTCCTTCATTATGTATTTGTTACATAAATACCTATTCTATACAAGTTTTTACTCAGAACTTTCACGATATGTGTTTGTTTTTCAATGTTAATCAAAATATCTGACGGTTTGAATATTTAATAATATAAAAAGAATTTTGAAAGTATATTTTGCATAAGTTACCTAATAAATAAATAAATATGAATGTATCATCACGTCTTTTACTCATTACTGGGTTTGGCACGGTTTTCAGGATCCACAGGCTGACTTGAAACCACGGAGCCACCTACCCCATAATAATAAAAGCAAATAACTATATTTATTAAATATCGGACGTTTTGAAATCAATGTAATTTCTTTTCAGTGTGAAAGTAAGGAAATTTCAATAAACATTAGTTTAATCCATTCCAACTTTTTTTGATAAATTTTGCAATTTAATAATTATAAAAAATATTGTTAAATAAACCAAGAACAAAGCACACTTGAGATACAACTAAGTTTTTTATATTAACACATTTTAAGTAAACACATCGCCTTCAAGACAGTCGAACATATTGCTTTGTATGCAATTTGAACATAATTGGATTTTATAGAATTCGCTGCGCTCGCTTGGACATTAACCACGGTTAGTCCATTAAAGTTCTACATTATGTACTTGTTACATAAATACCTACTTAAAACCTAGTGATGTACTCGTATGTAAGAGGCTGCGAAAATTTATTTATCCACAACTCATATATTATAAAGACTATTACACTGATTTCAGTTGAATTATAAGGTTTATAAAACACTGTAAAAACGTGTTACTTAGCAACTACTTCATGATCTACCGTATTTTGAGAAATTATATATAACTGAATCAACGTTAAACGTTATGACCAATCTTCTTATACCTATAATTATGAGTTGTGGATAAAATTTTGTATTACACTTGTGTTTTATTGGTATATAAAACACTTAAGAAAAATTAAATCTTGACCTTCGGTCTCGTGTTTAAACTTTTCTTGAGTATTTTATGTACCCAATAAAACACTTGTGTAATAATATGGGGTGGCTAGCTCAGTGGTATGAAGTCGGCATGTGGATCCTGAGAACCCTGGTTCGATTCCCACAGGCGACAAACAATTTTCATAATTTCAAAAACTACCTCTGTGGCTCCCTCACCACTAACATCTTTGGGGGCCGTGATTTGACGACTGGTAACCGCACTTCTCGCGCAAAATATATCACTTACCGATATCCGCTTCTGCAGAGTGCCACACCCAGTAATGGGTAGAAGGCGAGATGATATATTATTATTATTATTATATTGTATAATAAATAACTATTATTATTTATACGAACCCGTACATAGCTAATTATTTTATTATTAATAAATTTTATAGCAAGTGAGTCTCCGGCACATCTCTTTATTTATTTATTTGTTACTCGGCACAATAGGAACTTAATCCCAATTACAGTACAGGGGACCTACAGCTTTTAGTGGAATTCGAACCACTCAGACACAATCGTATTTTTTTGTTTAAGTTGAAGTGAAATTTGAACGTATGACCTTTGGCTCGCTAATTAAGAAACGTAAGTTTTACCTTGCTTTTATCCACTGGGCTACAATAGGCCCTTCAAGACTTTTTTGAAATTTTTATATATTAATCTACGTAATAAAATGATTAAACCCAAATTTTGTCAACGGCCATGGCTGCCCTCGTTGGAACTGATCTAAACGATAACGCGAGTTAAGGAACGTTGCGCGCGGATAGTACTTGGATGGGTGACCGTCCAGAGAAAACCCGCGTTGCTGTTGACCAATAACAACTAAAACGCAGATCAGGGCGTAATGGCGGCATATGACCTAAGTAGTTGGTCCGCCAAAGAAGCCACAAAAAAAATCCAAATTTTTTATTATTTTTTAAAACTTGTATTATGCATTTTTTATTTTTTTTTATTATATGGGCACATGTCCTGGTACTGAAACTGGTCAAAAAGGACCAACCATCAATTTATCTTTAATCTATACTACTACATCAATATAATACTATTGTTTATTCAAAAATTCACAATAGTTTGTGTTATTTAGCACTAACCCGCACTTTACTCTGCTTTTCACTCACTCACTTCACTGGCGACTAACAAGTTCGAATGGTTTCGTCCTTATTAGTCTCCTCTTGATGCCTTCATTGTCCAGTAGCTGAATTGCTTCAATGTTGATGTGTTGATGGAGTCTGGCCTCATGCTTTGTTGCAAAGCGTCGTATTTCGCTGACTACGTCTGGGATCTGCAAGTCTCGGTGTATGTCCGAGTTACGTTGGTACCATCTTGCGTTAACAATATCTCGTAGCACCTTATTCTGGAACCGCTGCACTCTATTAATGTGTGTCTGTTTGGCACAACCCCACATTTCAATGCCATAAGTCCAGATTGGTTTAAGTATCTGTTTGTATACTAATAATTTTATTTGTATGGGTAGACATGATCTCCTGCCTACCAACCAGTACAATTTTCTATATTTTATTCTCATTTCTTCAACTTTCTTTTCAATATGTACCTTCCAATTTTGCTTCTCTTCCAATGTCATGCCCAAGTACTTGACAGTGTTTGAGTACGGAATGACCTTATTATTACGGAATGACCTTATTATATTATGTATGATAAAAAAATATTAAAACTTTCGAAACAAATGAATATGACGTAGTTGCATCTTGGATTAAAAAGAGACAGATAAGACAGAGATAAATAAAATATAACTTCACGTAACGTGTGTCGTTAGTAGAATCGTAGAATGCTGAATGCTTGTTTCTTCTTTGTCTTCTTCTCTGTAAAGTTGAGCACCGACAAACGTTTCAGACAAAGCTCTGTGATTGGCTTAATGCAACTACGTAATTGCAATGTGGCAGTGCGAAATTTAAATGAGCGTTTTGAATTATTCAACTTTTACTTTCATATTTCAGCAATAAAGATATCATTTATGGTATGGTTTTATATTGTATTAAATATGATGTTTGGTCAAGAATTTATTGTAATAAATATATATTAAAGAGCTCTATCAATTGAACCCCCCGTTGTCTGTCATTTCTAATTATAAGTCTTTCTGTCAGTATATACAATCAGTAATTTTTTATCTCGAGCTTCCAAATAAATAAAAATATTACGTTATTTGGCCAAAAAATCCTTGTTCAAACAAAAGTGAGTTATGGGTTTTTAAATTACATATTTGCTTTTACATTTATTTGAAAATCATGTATAACTTGAATCGAATATCGAAATTTCTGGCAAAATTTTAATATCATATTTCGTATTCACATTCCTGAAATGGCTGAACATTTGCATGAATATCTGGGAACTCAAATTAATAACAAATATATTCAGAATTTCAAGTCAACAACCTCTACACTTTTTAAGCGCTTTAAAATCAGATCGTGTCGACAAATTTCTTTCCAAGAAAAAATAAAAGATTAAGTACGTGCATGATTGATTATGGTCGTAATATGGTTTTTTGCATAGCGTTGTTCACCGCAAGGTTGGAAAGATTTTTTCGTGTACCCATTTGATTTGCATAATACGCACTTTGATAAAATAAAAATCAGTGATTGTTCAAGATCGTAACTGTAACTAAGAAAATTCCCTTTTATATGATAAGTTATTCTAGATTCTGGTTACATGACCAGCGGAAAATGAAATTTCCATAAATATTTATTTTTTGTCCGGGTAGAGCTTATTAAAATTTTCAACTAAATTGTCAAGTCACTTTTCGAAAAAATATGATTTTCATGTCTTAAAAAAATGGAGATTTGTAATACGGAAAGTTATTTTGTCGGAATGGCGAATACAAATGAGTTCTTAACTTTTGGTAACGGAGAAAATATATTTACATATTTCCCTCCGGGCGTTTTCATTTTCTTTATCGTAACAAAACAAACATTTTATCATATAAAATGCTGTGAAAACATCCGTGGTTTAAAGGAAAATTGCTATAAATAAATTTTTACGGACGGAAGAAATGAAATGAGTTTACTATGTTTTCATTCATATTTAACGGACCTAAGTCCTATTTACATTTCAATAAAATTTACTCACGTCTTGTGAAATCTATTTGCTTTTGATCTTGCAATCTTTAAAGCTACCTTTGCTATTGCTTACAGAATAATCTCTCAACAATATCTATACACTACAACTACTACTATATATTTTTGTTTTTCAATTTGGTATGATTATACCCTTTCCTTTTGTATTATATCTAAGCATAATTTAATATTTTTCTTTTTATAATTCAATTATTTTTCATCTATTGTGAAGTATTTACTTAAATTATTAATTAAATTTTAAAATTTTTAGTGTAAATTGTGTAAACATCTAAAATTTGGTTACGCCATTAAATCTGTAAGATTGAATTATAAAAAAATAATTATATCATTCCGCCTTTTACCCATTACTGGGCGTGACACTCTACCGACCTCGGTAAGTGATATATTTTGCGCTTGAAGTGCGATTACCAGCCGTCAAATCACGGATACGAAAGTTGTTAGTGGAGGGGAAACCACAGGGGTAATGTTAATGTGATGAAAATTGTTTGTCGACTGTGGGAATCGAATTTACAGGCCGACTCAATACCACTAAGTCATCTAGTAACTGAAATAAATAAAGATATTTCGTAGAATAATTTACAATGCTCTTAAACCGTAGATTTGATAGACCTCTCTATTCTTCCTATTCTATAGTTGAGTCATTATCTGTAATCGATCAATATGGTAGTGACAACATTTTTTAATTCAAGATTATTTAATTTATATTTGTTTAAAATATAAATTGTTTCGTAGAAGAGCAAAATGTATATTAGTAATAAAATACAAATTACAAAATGAATTATTTCTATCACAGAATTCCGGAATGTTGATAATCATGAAAAATATGAGTTGTCATCAGAGCTGGGCAGTAGCTAGCTACTTTTGTAGCTTAGCTACTAGCTTAGCTACATTTACCTTAGCTGTAGCTGTAGCTTAGCTAACTGTGAAAAAATATAGGTGTAGCTTGTAGCTAGCTACTTTTTTTTCTATTAGCTTAAAAATAACAACTGAAGGTACTTTTAAAGCTAATTTTTGTAGCTTAAAGCTACTTTTTGTAGCTTAAAACTACTTTTTGTAGCTTAAAGCTACTTTTTAAGCAGAAGGTTAACAAAGTACGCATGCGTACAAGCTAAACCCACACAAAATAATTATTTGTTGCCGGTTCTAACTGGCTCTAATACGCAAAAATACACAGTAGGTGCCAGATGGTATTTGCTCTTTTTGATATGTATGTACATAATAGTAAATTAACAGTCATTATAACAAAAGACTGATCATATGACAATGGCAAATTTAATTATTTCACAATAATTTAAAAAAGTAGCTTTAAAATTTAACAGCTACTTTAACGAAAGCTTTTAGCTATAGCTTAGCTATATTTTACAAAATATAGCTTATAGCTGTAGCTTAGCTACTTTTTTAAAGAATAGCTGTAGCTGTAGCTTAGCTACTTTTTTCAAGTAGCTTGCCCAGCTCTGGTTGTCATTACTGTATCGAACAGATAATGATTTTATTGCATTATAGGAGAGATTGACCTATAATTATTGACAAAAATAAACATAAAGATATAATTAGTGTGAATAAATAATAACTTTTGAAGTACATTTTACAATATTTAATTCATTGTTTTTATTCACATTTTTTAGTGACTATTTGACATCGAAATTTTATCTACTCTGAAATGAGCGTTTTATCGAATATAAGAGAGCCCCAGGTTCAAGTCAAATTATTATTAGTAAAGATTATAATTGCAACTAATATGCTAATTACACATAATTATTGGAAAGTATTCTTTATTAATAATATACAAATATTTTGTATGTAATTCAGTAATTGAAAATTAATCTGAATATTTTGAACACTAGTTGATTTTATCATAATTAGAATTCGTGCAGGTATCATGCATAGTTTCCGGATAATTATAAAAGTCCATTACCACAACAATAGAGTCGAATTTCATGCATGATTACATTAACATTAACCTAACATGTGGTCAGGAACATGTTTGATTTTAATTAAAATTAATTTTATTGGGTTTTTGAAGCAAAATCTGAACAATGTACACGCGACCCCAGCATTGCCTTGCTGTTAATTATGGTTGTGATTCTTTTTTAATTGCAGTATACTTATACCTTTTTTTACGTAAGACTGCAGTAATTTGAAACGTATTATTGAACGTACACACGTAAGTTGTCATTTTTAATTATCTATGGCTAGCACAGTGGTATGAAGTCGGCCTGTGGATCCTGAGGTCCCTGGTTCGATTCCCACACGCGACAAATTTTCATAATTTGTAAAAGCTATCCCTGTGGCTCCTCCACCACTAACATGTTTGGGGGCCGTGATTTGACGACTGGTAACCGCACTTCACGCGCAAAATATATCACTTACCGAGATCTGCTGTAGCAGAGTGCCACACCCAGTAATGGGTAGAAGGCGTGATGATATATTTATTTATTTATTTTTATTAAAAAGTTAAAATGACAATAATTTCGTAAATTTCAATAGCATTGTTATGGTTTAAGAATTTCAGTTAAAATATATATTTTTTCTATTTCGGTGTTCTTATAAGTCTATAAACGCACTGTAAACACTTCGTTAAGGAGATCTGTTTTTGGCTCTTTTAATTTTGTGGGAGTGGTATGAATGCTCTTAAATCTGACAGATCAATGACATATAATTGTACATGGGCGTCCACAGACATTTTTTCAGGGGCGGGGGGGCGAATCGCAAAAAACTCTCAGATAGATATACATAAATTTCTAAAATATTTTTTTTTACATAACATAAATACAAATACACATAACAAATGGATAAAAAAAAAATTAAATTTGTGAAATACATTACTAGTCTTTGTCGTCTGGGTTTGAATTGAAGAGGAAAGACAATTTTCGAATAACTCTTCCTTAAATTGACACCATTTCTTCAATAAATTCCGATTTAGCAGTTTTACCGTTTTTATTTTCTAATATTTCGTGTCTATGTAAACTTAAACTTGAGATTACTCAATCGTTACGATAGGGAACATGTCGCTAGCTGGCCATAAGAATACTGCTGGAAATTCAGTTTCAGCTTGAATTTATTATCTTCAAACTTATAATTTAATTTTTATTTTATTATATATACATACACAGTGTGGTGGCCACGACTCTCGAACACATGACTTTAACATGTAAAATCATATTGTTTTAAATATCCTGCTTCCTAATTATTTAAAAGAAAAAGCTTCAAATAAAAGTATAAGGGCATAAAATACGAAATTAATTTTGCATGCTTTGTATCGGCACAAATTAGATCTAAAAATGACTGAAATTGTCTCAAAACTATCGATAGCTATGAAATTGAAACAAAATTAAACAAATGTTTGACGTTCAACCTGACAAAACTGTCAGAATAAATTCTTTATTTATTATTTCATTTATTTTGGCAAATAAAACGTTAAACATTTGTTTAATTTGGTTTCAATTTCATGCCTATCGATAATTTTGAGGAAATTTTCCTCATTTTCAAATCTAATTTGTGTCGTTACAAAGTATGCAAAATTAATTTTGTTTATTGGTTCAGATGCAGAATTTTATGCACTAAAACTTTTAAATTATAGTTTTATATGTTAAAGTCCTATGTTCGAGAGTCGTAGTCATCAACCAAGTTAAAATACAGGGGAGGGGGGCTCCTTGCCCCCCCTGCGGACGCCCATGCTTCACAATACAGAAAAAATATTGATTAATTGGCAAAAAATATGAAATTTCAATTGTCTATGTTATGAGAAGCGCTACCACCAAGAATGATTAAAAAACACCAACTGATATTTTTGACAAGTCGCAGTTTTAAAAGTCTAACAAAATTATAAAATAATAGAACACATTTCATTATAATATACTAATTTATGTTGGTGATTTACTTGTAGTTTGTACTCGGTAATTCTGCTCAAGATGTCTTAATAATTTTTAAAGTTCTAAACAATTTGTTTAAATGAAATTTGTGCTTAAATATGTATATACTTTCTTGGCTTTTTCTTTCAAATTTTTATTTTTTGTTGTTTTTATTTTTTATTAACTATTTAGACGAACTAAAAGTCGGAAAATTGTAAATAACATCTTCATCAAAAATTACGTATCTACTTTTAGTTTTAATTTATAATACCGTAAACATCCTGAGTAATAAAGTTCAAGAAGTTTGTTCATTTTGAGGAAATGCAATTTACAAACTTAATGTGGCTATATAAATTTATTACTAGTATAAAATTATCATGTTTTAATGCACCACCTTTAAACTAATAATATAAAACTTATAATCATATAGTTAAAAGTATCTAATCAATTAGGTAAATAAAAATGTGGATGTCAATCTGGAAGTATATAAACGAGATATTAGTCTATATTATTATGTACGCCTATTTTGAATTGTAACAGTGTAATGCTTGATTTCCTTGACCGCCCTCGTTACATTTTTTTTCATATCGACATTAACACATTAATTATTTTACATAACATGTGACACAGATAAATTTTTATAGCGCCGTGACTCGTTTATTTATTAATTTATTGATTTATAAATTGCATATTTATTACCTACTTAATATGATACTTGTGACAGTTATCAAATAGCTATAAAGAAAAAAAATTAAACCTATTTAGGGCCGGTTTTTCCATCTTCGGATAAAGTTCCTAATAATTATCAGCGAGATAAATAAAAATATCGCATCGAACAAATGGTATTAATTATATTAAGTGCCATTTTCAGATGCGATATTTTTTCAATAGACCACAGAAATAAACGTCACCAGGAGGCGTGGCTTAAGCGTTCTATCTCTTTTTATTGTAAGGCAACGTATAGCGTAGCACACTTCTTACGAAACAAACATTTGATTTTTAGCCTCATTTTTGTTTACATGTTTTGTTTTGCGCTGTTTTGTGCAATAAATTAAAATGAGGTGGTGTTTTGCACTTGGCTCTAATCACAACGAAATATACAAGTGCAAAAAATTCAAAATTCAAAATTGTGAGGTTATGATTGTAGAGATATGAAGTTCACTACGACAAAATCTATTACATGACATTTCAAAAAAATAACCATTTATATTGGTAACATTAAAACAGTAATTTGTTGTATCATTGGTCGTTTACATAAAATTTCAATTTTGATACTAATAAAATAAAAACGCGATAAGACAATGGTAACTGCATATACCATTCGACTCGCATTCAAATTTACCGCCCTAATATGGACCGCTCACTTCTGTGGTCTATTATCCTGCTGTTAGTTATCGGGAACTTTATCCAGAGATGGAAAAATCGGCACTTAATAAAATATATTTTTGAATCTATAAATGATATACTTTGTAAAATGATATGGCATTTAGATTCAGATGTTTCGAAGCCAGGTGATCCTTATCTTTAGCTACAATAAAGTAAATTGTTGTAAACCTTGTTTAATTATTGATCTAGACGCCATATCATTTTACAAAATAAATTACATTGGATTAACCTTACAAGATAACTAATATAAATGCTGTAGACAATTGTGAATTTAATTTAATTTATTATGATATGCTGATTATTTCAAAATGATTAAGTAATTATGTACGCCGTAATGAACATTAAAAAAAATATGCAGCATCAAGTTTGCACATCTATATTTTTTAAAAACAAAACAATTGTTATTACTTATAACAATAACCAAATATGTCTTATATGTTCTTTATAGTTTAGATTATTACTCGTATAGATTTGTCCGGTGGTACGATGGAGTGATTAGCGTTATGGCATTCGAATTCGAAGAATCCGAATTCGAATTCTATTCAAGCTAAAAATATATTAATTACCATACTGCGGCTTTATGTAATTTGGATTAAATTTCAATTGCACAAAGTAGTATAAATAAATACTCGAAACCAAAACAATTTCTTGCGGCCCTCGACGCCTCTAGTAAAAATATAAGAAATCTAACATCCATTGGCAAATACAGTATGCCTTGTAATTATTAATTTTGCAGTTTATACATACTCATTATTTCACTTTCCTTAGATTGTAATTAGTGCATTTAAAAAAAATTTAGTTTACTAAATTCTAATTTCAAACATATTTCGGAATATTTTAATATTAAATACATGTATAATTATACTACTGTGATCGATTTCTAGTTAAACAACAAATTCGGAAATTACATTTCGCTAGTTTACCTAGCTTGAAATTTCCATTTAAATTAAATTATTTGATATGCCTGATCAATACACCGAAACTTTAGTCACGAAATCAAAGTTTTAATCAAAGTTTTATCATTTATCTTGATCTTTGTTGATTTAAAGAAAGGAATTTAATTCTATTTTTGCACGTTCATGTAATCCATCAACTGTATTTTTAGTCACCGGAACAAACTGTCTAAATTAAATCTTTAAATAAAATAATATTTATGAATTTTGTACGTGTCCTGAGTATAATTTTTACTACGGTACAACAGGAAATATATTTATTTTTTCTGTTCTACACAACAGGAACATATTTCTTCCTACTCTGTAATTGAATCATTATCTGCAATCGATCAATATGCTAATATATAAATAAATAAAATAAATATATCATCACGCCTTCTACCCATTGCTGGGTGTGGCACTCTGCTAAAGCAGATCTCGGTAAGTGATATATTTTGCGCGTGAAGTGCGGTTACCAGTCGTCAAATCACGGCCCCCAAACATGTTAGTGGTGGAGGAGCCACAGGGATAGCTTTTTCAAATTATGAAAATTTGTCGCCTGTGGGAATCGAACCAGGGACCTCAGGATCCATAGGCCGACTTCATACCACTGTGCTAGCCATCCCATAATATGCTAATGATAATTTTTATATATCGTAATTACTCTGTAGATTTTCACAATTCTGCGCTGGTATTTTTATGTTATTTTGATTCGTTTTTAATATTTTTATAAGTACCTGTTCGGAAAAATAAACTGTGAATAAAAAATATACTGACAGCTTTGTCAACAAAAACAAAATGCGTGAAAGTAAATTAGAAATAACAGAATAAATAATATTGATCGCAAAGTTCTTAAATGGTGGTAATCTATAGTGTAATTATGACATATAAGGGTTGCCATTAATTTATCGACCAGTAGCACATAATGACCGAGTTACAAAATAGGGCGGAAACATCTCAATTACAGTTTAGGGATTTGAACCGTTCAGACGTAAATGTATTTTAGCTATACTGCAGAAAAGTCTACTTGTCATGTCAAATGTCAAAAATCACTCCCCGCCATTTTTCTTATCAGTGATTGTGATTTTTTTCTCAAATAAAGATAGACTCTTACTATTTCTGATTTTATTTTATTTGTCATTTTATAAAATATATACAGAAATGGTTGCTTTGTGAAACTGGAAACTTGAATTATTTATTTGCTATATTACAAAAGAATAAGTTGGCCTTAATAAAAGATTTACAAGGTAAGAAACTTATTGTATGGTATGATAGTTCTGTTGGGCTTTCAAGAATCTGATTCTTATCAATGTCGTGATCAATCAGGTAGTAATCATCATGATAGGAAAACAAATTTATTTAATTCCTATTTAGCTGATATGATAAGAATTCTTTTCATATATTTCTGGATGCTATTGCAAAAATGTAAGTCGTGCAAACTGTTGATCTTGACGACATTTTTTAACTTTTTTCTTTTTTACTTAAATCTTTGTTCTTTGTTTCTCATGTTCTTATTAATGTTTTCTCAAGCGCATTCATACCACTCCTACAAAATAAAAAGCGCCAAAAACAGTGCGCTTATAGATATCCTTAGCAACGTGTTTACTGTGCGTTTATAGAGCTATAAGAACATCGAAATAGAAAAATTACCATTAGACGATCAATAAGTAATACATTCATTATTATATGCATTTCTTGATAAATAATGCGATTCATTACTTACGGGTTAATCATATCGACAACATAGATCAATGCCGAATTACACAATTAAAAGAATAAAAATATATTGTCATCAAGTGAGAGTTAATGTAACTACTAAAATTTGAATTTAATGTCATATTTAATTTCTAATAACTATTATGGGGTAGGTAGCTCAGTGGTATCGAGTCGGCATGTGAATCCTGAGAACCCTAGTACGATTCCCACAGCCGACAAACATTTTCATCACATTAAATTATCCCTGTTGCTCCCCCACCACCAACATCTTTGCAGGCCGTGATTTGACGACTGGTAACCGCACTTCACGCGCATAAATATATCACTTACCGAGATCTGCTTAGGCAGAGTGCGTCACTCAGTAATGTGTAAAAGGCGTTATGATATATTTTTCATGTTCTTAATTTGATTGTCACGATTTTGAAATACGTTTTTGTGTTTACTGGTTTATTTATTATTTACTATTCTGTAGTTTTTCCATGTTTTTAATTGTGTTCCCAAAATAAGTGAACTATTGATTATGAAGTGAGAACACAATAGTAGTGATACAACTGTCTTTAATCCTTACAAGTTACAAAGATTTAATGAAATAATTGTGAAAAATAAATTATCTTTTGTGTCATCTACAATCACAATCAATAGTGACGTAAATCAAGAAATCAAAAATGATAACTTTTTGCCCAAAAACTAAAAACATCTAATCAAACTGCCACCCTCACAACTTCAACCATAAATTTCACCCGGAGTTTCGCAACAAAAACAAAGAAAAACAACCGAACCATCAAACATCCTTGGCACGAAAAAAAGAAACTATTAATTAAATCCCTGCTTACATGGAGAGACACATATCTCTATGGCTTTCGTCTCTTGCAATCGGTTTGTGATTTGACCACGGAAGGTATATTGACCGATTGTGATCGTGATCGCTTGGCTGTCACATTTCGCTGCCTGCGGGGTAGTGTATAGGATTTGGGGTGAAGCAGGGCGAAAAGAACATGGGGTGAGTTCCTACGCACCGAGAACCGCCTACTGAGATCAATACGATGACGCTGAAGCGCTTGAAGCTGAAGTTCGATGCGTTCGGCGTTCGATGTTCGGTGGCCGATATTGTCTTGATTTTTGGTAGTTGCGTTCTTGAGATATCTTAGGTTTTTTAAATTACATTTTAATTGAAATATATGAGGCAATTAATATAACAGATACATAATAATTCAATTAATATACATACATATATATATATATTAATTGAATTATTATGTATGTGTTGTATTAATTGCCTCATTTATTTGATTAGTAAGCTAGGGGATATAATTACAGTGAAGAATTATTACTTATTAATTTCACTACTGGAAAATTATCAAAATAGCTTTCATTTCATTGGTTCATTATCAAACAAATTCGTGATTCTATTCGTGGTAAATTCTGTTAATAAATACTACTCGAGATTTAATCTGTCTTAAGTTATAATTTTATTATCTTCACTTAAATATGGTTACTTTGACGTAAAATTATTTTAACAATTTGACAGACAAATTCTTTCCACTTTTGGTATCGCAATATCAATTACTCTCGTCAGTTTTTACCAAGCCAACCACGTTCTCGCAAATAAAAATTCTCTGATAAAAACTCAACCTCTTATATAGTATTATCCTCGATAAGTACATTTACTACCGCAATAAATTGACAATAGTTAAATGACATATATTTATTTTTAACAAATCTCAGCATCTACGAATTACGATCACGGAATATAAAAATCAACCGCTTATAAAATAACAAAATGCAAATAACCAAAACCAATAAAAATATTAAGGATACAATTTGCAGTTATACTCGTAAGAATCAGTTCTGAACATATCGGGAATATTTTTGTAAGAATTTTTGTAGGTCACAAACTTTAAACATAAGCCAAGCAATAAACCTAATCCGGTAATTTATTATTTTTCTTGGATCTTGTTAAATTTTCTGTGATGCACTGTAAACTCCAAACACTATAAACACATTTGTTTGTCCTTTTATTTTATGGATGTTTTTTGAATTAAAATTCGTAGGATAAATGTGTTCATTATTTTCATCCCATTTGGGTGCATAATAAAGAGATTATTCCCAGTTATAAGCAATTATAATCAATACAACTACTTACTGTCTGTAGTACAATCTATAACCTCGTGTATAAGATACATATAGAGATTATAGAGGAATCGAACCACTCGAACACAGTAAATTAATTGTGTTAACCATTCAGTCAGGTCAGAACTGTAACTAATTGTAGTAGTATTGTACACTTGCTTTTACTTTATTTACTACGTCGCACGTCAAGAAAATAATCTGACTTATACTTGTACCGTATTGATCTGCAACATCTTATAATCGAATCTAAACTCTAAACCAAAATTATGCGGAAAATGTTCACAATGTGTGTGCACTGCTCTAACATGTGGATAATAACGTTACTGGCTTGCCGTTCTAGGGTATTCATGTAATTATCCAATTAATTGGTAACTGCATTTTGACAAAATGGACGATGCAATTGTTTAAATATTAAAACAATAAAATCCCTAAACGTTTAGACCGTTTATAACGACTTTTCATAAGGGAGTGAAAACTAAAAATCCGTACAGTTTTCTTTATTAATATTTTGTAAATTGTAGTAGCCTATGGGAAAATAATAATTTTGTTTTGTAGTTTAGGTTAAATCAAATGTCAATTAATTTATTTTTTTGTAATACCTGTACTATAAGTTACCTAGTATTGATAAAATTTAAACACAATAAGGGCCAAATTCATTGTCGTTACTAACCTTTATCTCATCCTCACCTCACACTCAAAGTCGTGACTCATCCTCACCTCATTCTCACCTCACACTTAAAATCAAAATAACTAAGGCAACTAACACAAATTGTGCAAATTTTTGAGTTAGTTGCCTTAGTTACTTCGACTTTGAGAGTGAGGTGAGGATGAGATGAGTGTGAGTGACGACTGTGTATTTGGCCCTAAGTGTGAGATGAGAATGAGATGAGGGTGAGTCAGAACTATGAATTTGGCTCTAAGTGGTACTTGTGTTGTATAGTTGGTTCCCATGGTTACATCAGGACTATAATATTTACTTAATATCCACCGTGGACAGGAAGTAAATGCTATAGATCAAGGTTTTGTTTATTTTGACAACAATTTGACAACTGTTAATTTTTAAATCTATTTTTTTTCCTTCTATTTGTGCAGGTATTGTCAAAAATAGCTACGAACCTCGAACTGTAAGTTATTTTGATTCATTATTAGCTAAAGTTTCATCGAAAGTGGGATTAGCGCCATACATTGGTGCAGATTGTTATGTAATTGTATTTTATGTAATGGTAAAGTTATTTTAATTCGTTGCTTTTTGTAAGTTACATAATAAAGTTATAAAGTTTGTACGGATATTTTGTTTACACACCCTTATACTTTTCTTTTTGACTTTCAGAACGAAGTTGTAGTAAGTAGTTACTTTCCAATAAAAACTAAAAATAAATATAAATGTATCTAGTATTGACGGAAGCTTTCGTTGCACTTTAAGGAAAAAACTGAGGCTTTTAGTAGCACTTTTTATTATTTTTATTCAGCTTTCCTCAAAAAAGATTAATGGTCTTGTCCTGGTTGAGGTTTACACAATAATAATTTATTATCGCTTAGAAAACTATATAATTTACTTGTTTAAAGTGGATAGATAATATTGATATTGATTATTAACATAAAAATATTACAACGGATAAAGTTAATTTCAAATAATATTTAGATAAATTATACATCCGAACAGAGCTGGGCAAGCTACTTAAAAAAAGTAGCTAAGCTACAGCTACAGCTATTCTTTAAAAAAGTAGCTGAGCTACAGCTACAAGCTACATTTTGTAAAATATAGCTAAGCTACAGCTAAAAGCTTTCATTAAAGAAGCTGTTAAATTTTAAAGCTACTTTTTTCAATTATTGTGAATTATTAAATTTGTCATTGTCATATGATCAGTTGGTCAGTCTTTTGTTATAATGACTGTTAATAAATATAAAAAATCGCAAATGGACAAATGTACTGTTAATTTGTTATGCTATAATTCTTATTTATATCAGAATAAATTAACAGTCACATTAACAGAAGACTCCTAAACAGTCAATGTTTAGTTCATCTAATATTTAATACAAAAGTAGGATAGGTTAAGAACAAGTGAAAAATAAAATATGTTAATAGATTTTACACTATATAATAACTTGTTATCGTACAGTTATAGAAACCAATAAAGAAGGTACAATTCAAATATGAAACAAAAATTAATAGGTATTTCTTAATGAACAGTGGTAGCTTTAAGCTACAAAAAGTAACTTTGGGCTACAAAAAGTAGGTTTAAGCTACAAAAAGTAACTTTAGAAGTAGCTTCAGTTGTTATAACAATATTTTTAAGCTAATAGAGAAAAAAACAAAGCTCGCTACAAGCTATAGCTATATTTTTTCACATTTAGCTAAGCTACAGCTACAGCTAAGGTATACGTAGCTAAGTTACAAAAGTAGCTAGCTACTGCCCAGCTCTGCTTCCGACCTAGTTTATTTGTATATTTACTTTTAAGCAATATACCTATTTGTTTTAAGAAGAAATGTGTGTGTACAACTATCTGGTGAGATAATACATATCCAGAATTATAGAATTTAAGGAATGTGTATTAAAAATAAATAAAAATTGTATATTTATATAATCAAGAAAAAAATTACATTAAAATATTGATGTACGTTTAAACAGCGCATTAATTTTTTCTCATAAAAAACTGAGCTTCCATTTATTCGTCATCATCGCTATGCATTTCACGCCGTCGTATTTTTAATATTGGGTAAATATTTACATAACTGAGTGAAACATTAATTGCCTATTAACTAAATATAACGGCAATTTAAATACGCGTTAAAGGAGGAAGTTTGAAATAAAATAAACAGACTTTTTTTAGTTTGTTATTTACATAGCCTCTGAGCTGGCTTCGCGGCATTTGCATATTAATATTAATTAAGTGTTTCTGCATGAATAAGAAGCTTTTAAAATAATGCACCACTTACATTCTGAAATTAACACTTTAAATTGCATCATTGTGTATCAGCTTTCAAATCTTAGTTTGTAAATAGAGGCAGAATTACCTAAGCAATGTGAATTCAAATTACAAATAGTAGAAAATCAGAACTACAAACAACTTGTGTTACCTATTGTTTGGATTATTTTGATGAAATACATTTTCAGTATTTGCCTTTGTTTTACGAACTAGGTACCTAGGTGAATTGATCGCAATTGAAAAGCGTTAAATTAGTGGAAACTCAAATTTTCTCTGCTGCGCTGCAACTTCTCAAATTATTTTACAATTGTTTCTTTTAGAGCTGAATTTTAAATATCTTGTCATGGATTCTAATGGTTTGTAGATTAAAATTTTATTGACTTCAATTTATAATAATTGCATCTAAAAAATATAACATGTACGTGCGCTTCGAATTATACTATAAACTGTATAGGTTATCTGTACTACAATTGGGTTTAAACCCCCATTGGTCAAGAGACTCAGTTTCGTAATTTACAGCCAGATTCTCAAAAAAGTTTTAGCTAATCCTGAATTTTGGATTAGCTAATCTTATGCTAGTTTATTTAAAAAAAGTTAATTCAATTCATTTTCCGAAGATTATGATAAGTTTATTTAAACTTTTTCGGGAATATAAATATAAAAATATAAATATATTATCACGTCTTTTACCCATTACTGGCTGTGACACTCTGTCGAAAGAGATCTCGGTAAGTGATATATTTATGCGCGTGAAGTGCGGTTACCAGTCGTTAAATCACGGCCCCCAAAGATGTTAGTGTTGGGGGAGCCACAGGGGTAATTTTAAATTGGTGAAAATGTTTTGTCGGCTGTGGGGATCGAACCAGGGTTCTTTGGATCCACAGGCCGACTTGATACCACTGAGCCATTACCCCATGGGAATATGGTTTAGCTTAATTTGACAAATCTAAAATTCAGGATTAGCCGGCTTCTAGATAAAACTCTTTTGAGAATTTGGTTGTTAAAGAATAGGACCGTGTCCACCAAACTTATTTTTACTTTGTAGACTCTCAGATTAGATATATTTTGAACGGGTTGTATTTGAAATATTTGTTTTTTTATTTTAAATGACAAAAATCTTATTGAATTATAAAGAGAAAATTTGGGATTGCGCTAGAATTTGAACCAGGGACTTATGAATTTTGGTCATATACTTTAACTAACTTTCCCCCGTTATTCTGTAACTGAATAATTATCTGTAAATAATCGATATGTTTATGATTTATATTATTTCTTGATTACATTATAGATCATGATAATTTCAGAATTTTGTTACGAGAATAATTTACTCATTTTAATATTATTTTTTTTGATTATAAAAAATAATATAATGACACCGCATTGACAGTTGTGTAAAAGTTATTAACTCTGTGTTGCCATATCGTAAAAATTGCAACCTATAAATATGTATTTGCAGTCACTATTTTATAAATATTTTAATGAAGATATTTTTTTATTAATTTATTTCATTTCTAATATATACAGGGTGATCAAAAGGAATTGTTATAGTTGGCAATACAATTCCAGAGATCTTTTTATTCCACAGTTGGCACAACGTTAGATAAAGGCGGAAATGCTATTTGACATTTCTAATAAATACAAATAGGTTATGTCAGGAGTCTGAGAGCTAATAGAATTTTGACTTTTTAAATAATAGAAATACTTTTTAAATAAATGTAATAATAAATGTCCTCAAATTTAAATTTTAAATGTCACTGTCAACAGCAGGAAATGAATTTATGATCAGGCTTACCAATTTCAAGTAGTTTTTTTTATTGCCAACTGTAACAATTCCTTTTGATCACCCTGTAGAATATCTCCTCCTGAAATATTGCAAATTAAATGAAAATACATATTGTATTTTATTTTACATCCCTTATGATATTATGATCATCAGCGTCCAGTTCCCGATTACTGGTTTTATTTTTTGAAAGAATAAATAGTGAGATTTACTAACAATACTTTTTTGTCTCTCCTAATATTTATTTATAAATATTTAATTTCCAATTTGTGAAATAGTTCGTGTAAATGACAGTATATGACCTTTACCAATATATTTATTTTTTAATTAGATAATCCTGTAACAAACCCATCGCAAACAAATTCGGTGCTTCAAACTGTCACCAATCCAATTAATTAATTATAACACGGCAGTTTTTATTGTTCTGTTAATTACGGTACATTCAATTTGCATCCGATGTTCGAACAGAAACAAATTAAACATGCAAAGAGACCGTTGCGTTCTATTCATCTGTTTCATTCTGTTTCTGCATCCACGTTCGCTATGCAGCTGAAAAACGATCGAATACTTGCTGCTGGCAGCGGCTACAGAGCGAGGCTGTGAGACTAGCACGAGACATACACAGGTGTTGATTAGTGGTTTAATTTCTGCATAAAGCAAGATTAATGAAAGCGAGAGATGCTTGTCGCGATAACGAATATGTCGCATATCCTGTCAAATGGATAACGATCTCGCGCTACTATATTTATATTTATATGCCTTAATGACGTTATCCTGTGTGATTTTTATGATTGTTTTGTGTTTGGAACATATTTTATCATTATGTAGGCATCTGTACTCTGTAAATAAATCAACGTTTTTCTTTTGCTAAATGGGAAATAGCTTTGAAAAATTTTGATATAAATTTTAACTTATACTCATATTAACCTCGTTCGTAACAGTCGTAAACTATTCAGATGGAACTCGATAATATGTAAATATTTATAAGACATAGTGGTGTATTATACCTGCATGAGGAATTGAGAATTCTTTTTCAAAGAGCAACATACTTTTTACAAGTTATTTATATAGTAGTGTCATTGATGGGATCTGCCAACAAAATTGTTCATTAATAATATAACAAGAGAGTGAGAATAAATTGAAAATAATTTGACAGATCTTTCGAAAACTTGTTGCCAGGTAATAGTTACGAAAGCCCGTAGGGCTTGAGTGGCTATTGCCAAATGGCAACAAGTTTGAGAAATATACTGGAGAATTATTTTCTAATTTATCCAACTCTCGAGTTGTATTTAATTAGATTATTTTTTGACGTTTCTCAAAACCAATGAAATGCTTCATTATATGTCACGTGCTTGCGTTTCACCCAATCCTGTCATTATTATACTGAGAATAAAGCTCTTGTGATTATTCCCGGGAATAATCTCTGTAGGTGCTTTTTTTGTTTGTGACAAATGATAGGTAGTTGTCAAATAATTATTTAAAACTGTCTACGCGTCAAGTAAAATGTGTGAAAAAAATCGATTTAGTTCCATTCCAGATACAGAAATACACTAACAAATTTTGGAAACAACTTCCAAGAATACATTAAAAAGTAATCAATCGATATGAACTCAATTCAAAATCTTTTAAGTTGGATGAATCGAGCTTAATATATTGAGTACAACAATTCATTGAGTCCAACAATATAATGAGAACAACAATATATTCAATACAACAAAATATTAAGATCAACAATATATTTTGACAATGTATTGATTACAACAATATATCGTTTACAATAATGCGTAGAGCGTGATGATTATAATACGTTTGTTGATTATAACACAGGTGTTAGCGACCAATGGTGATTTTCTTATTGTTAATTTTATAGCTATACTCGATTATTTTATGAGCTGTAATCATAAAGCAAAATATTTCATTTTGTTTTAATTTATAGTTCAGATGATTTTGTACAATTATGAAATTCATACTCAGCCAAAAGATTCACGTCTTTTATGAAAATATTTTGGTTTTGGTTATAACAAGAATTAACTCGTACCTTATCTGCTTTTTTGTACAGAATTGTTATGCCTGTTTTACACTGAGCAAGCGCAACCTGCAATTGCAACTTGCAAGATTTACGTTCAACTAGTTGCACCAAAATGTTGCAGAGTTATTTTTTTCACTTTACATTGAGCAACTTGCAACTGCAATATAATATTAATTTATTTACAAATTTTTGTCGTTACCAGCTTCATATTATATCAGCTTAACCTCTTATATCACTTGTATTATTAACATTTGTTTCATATGTTATATTGCATTGATATAAAAATTTATTCTTATAAGTATTTGCACAATTATTTGCAATGCAGTAAATCATTTTAATATCTTTAATCCAACTTTATCGTTTTTGACATTTATAATAAGTTGGTAGTATTCTAACAAACTTAAAATTACTAGAAATAACTAACAGTGGCCTTGCAAGTCTTGAAAAAATTAGAACATGTTCTAATTCGTGCAAGAGGTTGATGCAAGATTGCTTCTTGCACTTGCACTTGCAATTTCTGTATTACACTCGTTCAAGATTGCTTCAACTAGTTGAAAGTTGCAGTTGCACTTGCAAGATTGCTCAGTGTAAAACAGGCATTAGATATCCAATGTCTCTCAATAATTAAATAGATTTTATGTATGCACTTTCTTCGAAAGAATTTCCGTATTTTATCAAATATCTATTATGAATGACGATAATTATATGTGTAATTTTACAACTAGAAACAATGGAAACAAACAATAAACTTATATTCTATCATTTATGAATATGTACGTAAATCGTATAGACATGTAGTATAGCTTGCGGCTAATAGGTTATCTGAATGTAAAACATAATAAAAACAAACATTTTGTGTAGGTACAATAAAAAAGATAGTTAACATATTTGTAGTAAACTGCCTTACGTAGGTAGTGGATAAAATAATTTGTTTAAAATAACCATTTTTCCCACATAAACATGTTTTTATTATGGTGTAAATTTATTTTAAATTTTTATTTACCATATTGTATTTTTCTCGTTAAAAAATCTTATCATCAGTGACAGTCGAAAAGACAGTTATTCCAAATATGGAAGTCAAGAAACGGTTAAAAATGTAAAAGGAAGTTTGTTGTGTATCACAGATATTTATAACCAAAGAATATTAAATTTCTAGTCTTTGTTTTATTGTCAGAATGTCGTAAAGTAAATAAAAAAGTGTCAGGAAGAAATATAAATAACTTCGTATTAAAACAATCCTGCTAGCTTCAGTGTTGAAAACACAACAAAATAAAAAACATTCCTTATGCGAATTCTAATGTAGTTGACGGTTGACGTATTTAGCATAAATTTATTTTTACACTATAGTGCTTTACGAGAAATGTACAACATGATGTGAAATAATAAAGCAAATCCGCACTAACTGTGCCTGAATTATAAATCTGCGACGAGAGCTTTTCTCTGTACAAGTTCGATTAGTTTCGTTGGCAGGTGAGAAAGGTTTCTCACAGGATTACCATGAATTATCCTTTCGCATTTACAATTTATTCCAGATAGCGCCATTACGTAAAAAATTCAACATGGCCGAAATTCACACAAAACTTTTTTTTATTGTCTCTATCTCAAGGTTAGGATTTGTTTGAACTTATTTAATCTCATTTATAGGCGTATTCTGTAATATACTAGTTAATGTTTATGTTTTATGTTTAAAATGTGTATAACTAGTTAAAAATTTTAATAAAATAAAATAAATAAATACATCATCACGCCTTCTACCCATTACAGGGTGTGGCACTCTGCCGAAGCAGATTTCGGTAAGTGATATATTTTGCGCGTGAAGTGCGGTTACTAGTCAACAAATCACGGCCCCCAAAGATGTTAGTGGTGGAGGAGCCACAGAGGTAGTTTTTTGAAATTATGAAAATGGTTTGTCGCCTGTGGGAATCGAATCAGGGTTCTTAGGATCCACAGGCCGACTACATACCACTGAGCTTGCCACCCCATAAACAATAGGTGCTATTTAATTAACATGACATTGGCGATTAGTGAATCTTATAAATTTTTTGACACTAGAATATTACAGTGCTTTAAGTAGGTAGCTTGCAAAGTCACAAGAAAAGAAGTTGGAACAAATATTAATGCTTCGGTTTATAAAGCCACATTTATCTTTAACATTTATTTTAATTACTAAGCTTTAGTATGTAGTGTTTATGCTGGAAAATAATTTTAAGGTTTATTTAAAATATTTGACTTCAAAATATTATATTACATTATATTTTTTATTATGGGGCAGTGGCTCAGTAGTATCGAGTTGGCCTGTGGATCCTGAGAACCCTTGTTCGATTCCCACAGGTGACAAACAATTTTCACCAAATTAAAATTACCCTTGTGGCTCCCACATCACTAACATCTTTGGGGACCGTGATTTGACGGCTGATAATCATACTTCCGCACATAAATATATCATTTACCGATATCTGTTACGGCAGAGTGCCACAGTAATGTGTAAAAGGCGTGATGATATTTTTATATTTATTTTATTTTATACTTTTCGCATTTCCGGCAGTAAATGACCTATTTAAGTTCTTCCTTTTCGAGGATTGTAGTGTCACGTTTAATCCCGGAGGGATCAAATTTCAAATTTAATCTCGCCGAGATTAAATTGACAGTTAAACAAGCATTACTGTAGCACCAAGTATATTATAAACTTCAAAATATTCCACTTTGTTTATGTTGCCTAAGTTACTTAAAAATTTGTATAATGTTATATTAGCTGTATTCCATTTGCCACTTGGTTCAGTAAAATCAGTTCAGTTAAAATAGATGACATGACAAAATGAACAGAATTAAGCAAACTGATACACTTATTGGAGTGAATTACTTCAAAGTAAATTAAAATCTGTAAGTCTAGTACTGAAAATAAAGTCAGCGAAGTAATTCAACGAAATAAATAAGTGATCTGGTTCAGTAAATGTAAGTTAGATCTGATCCAAATGGCAAATGGAATGCGCCTATTGTGAATTGTATGTCCAGACAATATCAAAATTAATCATTAATTCAAAATATATGGTTGGAAGAAAGAAAAATATTATGTATACCACAAGACTAAAGTGAATTTAATCCCTCAGGTGATTATTTCCTCCGTTTGCGATTCGTGAATTAAACTTCACCCTCAAGATTAAATTATTCATTTTAGTCCCTTCTTATATAATATATTAAGGCCCGATTGCATAAAACTTTGTTAGCTAATCACGTTGTTAGCTAAAAAGTTGAATTAGAATAATAATAATAAAAAATCTAAGAAATGTAAAAAAAATTTACAGATTCATATTTCAAAACGTAATAATTATTTGTTAGAAATATTGTTTTACCATTGTTACTCAACTAAAAATTTTAATGCTGATATTAATTAATTATAACATAAAAACAGAAAATATATAAATATGATGTCTGCCATCTTGGCCATTGTTAACTTTTAACATGTTGTTAGCTAACAAATAAATATAAATATAACATACTCGTATGACAACAATTTGTTTACATATCAAACCGGTATTTTATTATTTAGCGGCTAAAAGTTTTAAAAATATTTTTAGCCGCTAAATAATAAAATACCGGTTTGATATGTAAACAAATTGTTGTCATACGAGTATGTCATATTTATAATTTTAACCTAAAAAATGAAAGCTGTCCAGCATTTTAGTTTAATTTAACTAATCTTTTAAGTACAAATTTTAAATTAAATATTTGCATAAACCATGCATTAGTGTAAATGAATTTTATATTTTATCGAAACGCAAAATAATTATAGCTGCCGGACACAAAACAAATCAAAACCGAATTCGATAATGAAATTCTTCTATTTGAAATATGCTATAAAAAATCTGACTTTTGGATTAGCTAATCTTATGCTAGTCCGACTTAAGAAAGTTAATCTAATTCCCTTTTTGAAAACTAAATGGTAAGAAGATTGTATTAAAGTTTATTTAAACCTTTTTGGGAATATGGTTTAACTTAAGGTAGTACTAAGGTGAAAATTTTTTTTGCAGATCCGAATGAAATTTGGCGCTCGTAAACATTGGATAGTCATGCGCATCCTGTTAAAATATGAAACATATTCATCGTCTGTGAACAAATATATTCGCTTGTAAAGTTGAGTTCTTATACACGGAGCTTATGGCGATCATCACTCAGATTCGCACATATTTGGTTTGTGTGCCTCTAAAACTTTGCAGTTTCATTTGAAAAACTAGTATGATGTTCTAGAACTATCCATGTTTATTGTATCAGAAGAAGAAAGTTTTTTATCGTTTAGTAATGGATATATAGCCATGCAAAGCCTTGTTTTGAACGAAAAATTAAGAATCCCAATTTATAATGGCAACACCACACGGTGGTATGGTATTTGAAAATTCACTAGACCAACAACTTGTTAACAATTCATGATATTCAAATCATAATAGGTATAAAACACTTATTTTATTCAATTTTTATATTTTTTTGAGCGTCAGTTTCGCCACTCGACAACCGATGGCGCCACCGTCACACTAGTACTACCTTAAAAGTAACAAAATGAAGAATAAATTAATAAGAGAAATATAACAACAATCTTAAATTTAGATATGCAATTACTTTTATATTTTCAGGTCTACCTTGAAGAGCCATTTGTCTCGATAATTGTAAAACTTGGAATAATTTCAAAAACGTCATTATTTTAAAAACAAATAAATATTCGACGAGAATTTTTACTTCGATTGAAAATATTGTTTAAACAGAATATTGAATATTGCAAGCTCTAGGTACATGGCAAATATTTACTATATGTCGAGTGAGTGTATGTGAGTTTGAACCACGACGCCAAAACGAACAAGTCAGAACCTCGTTCGGAGCGATAAGTCAGGATTTAATTTTGCGTTTTTGTTAGTATAAAGAAAGCAGTCGAGGTGTGAGAATGTGTGCTGTGATAGTGTGTGGAATTTTCGTTGTTTTCAGTGTTCTGACTCATAATTCGAAATTTAAACGTGTGTTTTTCGAATAGGTTGCGAACATGCTTCGAGCGCTCCGACCGGTGAGTAACCGAAATGTTTTAAATTGCATTTGTTTCTGCACTGTTCCGCTGTTGTTCGAACTTTATAAACGTTCATTTTCAATATTTTTACTATTTGTGTTGTGTTGCGCACTACATGTTCGAATTTATGGTTTTCATATCACACATTGTTTGTGTCTGTGTAACATGTTCAGTGTGTATTCGAGTTATGATTTTTGGTTTGTACTTCTAAATATTTATGTTCTCAGCACTGACGTATAGATTTTTTGATTAAAATTCACTATTATATGATAACGTCACAAACGTTCACCACAGTGTTATTTGTATTTACGTGGAATATTTATGTTTTGTGTTATTTTTTAGTTAAATTGAATGCAATAATTAATATAGACAAAGAAAATCGTTTTTAAATTATACTGTGACAAAATGTTATTACGAAGGTAATATAAATTATTTTAAGTATTCGTTTTATTTAATATAATATCCCGATATCACGAAAGTCATGAATAAAAGATTTTTATAACTAACATTAAAAAAAAAAACTAAGAAAGAAATAATTATCCGATGAACACTTAAAAGTTATTTGTTTACCGAGGCTATGAAATGAGGGTTTTGACATATTGTAGAATGAACTTATTGGCTGAGGCAAACGACATTCTGATGCTGGATTGGACGAAAATTTTATTGGTTCTTTAGCAACTAATGGTTCAATAAATTTCAGAAAATCGCTATTGATACTGTTGTTAGATAAACAATTCTTTAACTAAAGAGCTCTTTATTTTTTTCTTGCAACCCAGCATCAGAATGTCAAATATATTTCATGAACGACAAAATAAAAAATGTACTTAAAAAAAACTACAAAAAATATATTGCTAATTTTAATTTGAAAATTGTTTAGGATACTGTAACCAAATAAACAGTAATTTTTTTTAAAACTTATTCCCTGTAATTATTTTGTATATTTTAGCAGTTTTAACGACGTTGCCAATAGTAGCGGCCGGTAAAACCGTTTTAACGACCGTTTCTAATTGCAACGTAAAATAAAGTAGATTTGTATAGAAAAGGGGAACTTTGTGGAACGAGCCGCGTACTTAATTACTATCAACTCGTGGTAGTTGTGTAAATAAACAAATTTATATACAATTGGTAAATAATGTGAACTTCATTCTTAATGAGCTTCATTATTTACTGAGGGAAATAAAAATGACAAGTATTCCCTAGGGAAATAAAGTGAGTCAATGTCATTGAAGCATAGAATAGAAATAAAATTCTTGGTATTCAATAGACCTTCAATTTCTCTTGTGCGCATGTCAGAGAGAGAGAGAGAGAGAGAGATCTCCCAACATCTTTATGAAATTATTTACCTGAAAATATTTGTAATATTTGTTAATAACATTAAAAAATAAATAGTTTTTCGTTCACAGGAATCCGCGCTTCATTCTTACTAGATTTATATGCTGTTAACAGTCTCTTTTTATGAAATAACGAATTTTTACGTTTGTATATAAAATATCGTATATAATAGGTGTGCAAAGTCATCCTTCGGGATAAGTCTTCAGGTTTCAATCTTTCTTTCGACAAAAAATGAGGAATTTGACTCCCTTGTTATACAAATAAAAATAAATAAATATATCATCACGCCTTCTACCCATTACTGGGTGTGGCGCTCTGTCGAAGCAGATCTCGGTAAGTGATATATTTTGCGCGTGAAGTGCGGTTACCAGTCGTCAAATCACGGCCTCCAAAGATGTTAGTGGTGGAGGAGCCACAGGGGTAGTTTTCGAAATTATGAAAATTGTTTGTCGCCTGTGGGAATCGAACCAGGGTTCTCAGGATCCACAGGCCGACTTCATACCACTGAGCTAGCCACCCCATTATTTGTTATACAAACTACCATAATACAGTAGGTGTACAATATTTGTAGATATTGAGGTTTGAGTCTAGTCAATAATGACTTTTGATAGTCTAGGATTTTATTGTGAACTATCAGTCAAATAACCAGCGTGATTACAATTTCCTAACGTTTGTAATAGACATACATGGAAGAAATTTTCCGTCTTTATTTAAACATATTTTCTTCTTACAAGTTAAATTAATCATAAGAAATCTTTCAAAACCCTAGATTCGACAGCCCTGAAACCTACTGAAATATGCAGACTATGAAGCCATTTATACGTGCACCTTTTTAAATTTTTACCACGATTCATGAAGCCTGTATATGAACAGCGGCGTCTCGTGCATTTTATAATTAAAACAAATTTAATACAGAATTACACCTTATAAATAATTTTTGTATCTATCCTGTCCTATACTACAAAATTTTCTTTATGTAAGCATTATAAAAACTACTTTCAGCTCAACGTATACGGCATAATATTTCCAGTATAGAAGGCTACATGTTTGGTATACCATACATATGGGCGGTGAATGTCCTCGAAGATTGTAAAACAGGGCAAGATCAGAGCTGGGCAGTAGCTAGCTACTTTTGTAGCTTAGCTACTAGCTTAGCTACGTTTACCTTAGCTGTAGCTTAGCGAACTGTTTTTTTCTATTAGCTTAAAAATTTTGTTATAACAACTGAAGCTACTTTTAAAGCTACTTTTTGTAGCTTAAAGCTATTTTTTGTAGCTTTAGAAATACCTATTAATTTTTGTTTTATTTTCGAATTGTATCTTCTTTATTGTTTTCTATAACTGTAGGATAACAAGTTATTATATAGTTTAAAATCTATTAACATATTTTATTTTTCACTTGTTCTTAACCTATCCTACTTTTGCATTAAATATTAGATGAACTAAACATTGACTGTTTAGGAGTCTTCTGTTAATGTGACTGTTAATTTATTCCGATATAAATAAAAATTATAGCATAACAAATTAACAGTACATTTGTCCTTTTGGAATTTTTTATATGTATTTATGTACAAAATAGTAAATTAATAGTCATTATAACAAAAGAGTTATCAATTGATCATATGACAATGGCAAATTTAATTAATTCACAATAATTGAAAAAAAATGCTTTAAAATTTAACAGCTACTTTAACGAAAGCTTTTAGCTGTAGCTTAGCTATATTTTACAAAATGTAGCTTATAGCTGTAGCTTAGCTACTTTTTTAAAGAGTAGCTGTAGCTTCGCTACTTTATAAAGAATAGCTGTAGCTGTAGCTTAGCTACTTTTTTTAAGTAGCTTGCCCAGCTCAGAGTAAGATCGTAATAGTTTGTATGCCAATGAATGCATCTGATTAGCGGTACGGTAGACAATAGCAAATACATTTGTACATATATTTCTGTTTGCTTTGAATTTTGATATACTATAGTAATACTTATAAATAAATATAATAGAAATATACTTTATAAATAATTTAAAAAAAATAAAATACAAAGACAAGAATTGCTTGCCTTGCTTGCCTTGCTTGCATGAAGAAAACGCCACGGTTTATAGCAATTTAGAGACAAAATGGCAAACAACTATGCATAGTTGAAGAGTACTTTTAAATCTAGCGCTTAGAGTTTGAGCTAAAATGATGACAAATCGCGGTATTTTAGTAATCTAGGAACTTTACTTCAATGGTGGATATGAAAATAAAAGTATTGAATTCTGTACCAATTTCGCTAAACAGCAGAGTGAACACACTAAATAGTGAACTCTCCACTACAGTGGACTGCATTGCACTGTAGAGTAGTTAATCTTTACTTTAAGAAAAATTTGGCGTATGTATATATCTAAACATAAATAAATAAATATATCATCACGCCTTCTACCCATTACTGGGTGTGGCACTCTGCCGAAGCAGATCTCGGTAAGTGATATATTTTGCGCGTGAAGTGCGGTTACCAGTCGTCAAATCACGGCCTCCAAAGATGTTAGTTGTGGAAGAGCCATAGGGGTAGCTTTTGAAATTATGTAAATTGTTTGTCATCTGTGGGAATCGAACCAGGGTTCTCAGGATCCACAGGCCGACTTCATACCACTGAGCTAGCCACCCCATAATTGTACTAATATAGCTAATAACTTGTGTATAAATAGCATGTATATTTCATTATATTGTTCTCAAACAAAATGAAAGCAAAAGCAAGAATGTAATACACAAGCTGAAATTAATATAGGAGAATTACGAACCAAAGCGATATTTTAGATCATATCGCAACAGTAAATAAGTACCTCCTAATAAATGAGACGTCGATAATAATGTCACAATCGACAGTATCATCATAATTATCGAACCTTGCCCTGCTGATCGCTAGACGGCTAACAAAATTACACGTACGCGTCTAGCTGTGTTTCCAGCATGCTTTCACGTTATCAATCATCGATATTTTTTAATGTTTTAATTAAGAACATTCACTGTCCTAACAACGTTGTTACGAAAACCTGGCCAACTAGTTTTTATGCCACTGAGATATTTCATCTTAGGGACCTACGGTTACTGTTTGGATTACTGATTATGAAATATGTTCCTGCATAATTTAATTTTTAGTAATATAAACTTACATGACAAATACTTCATTAGTTTTATGAATGAGTAAGTAATGACTTCTCATAGTTGAACTTAATTGTAATATAAGGTAAAATATAACTTATTTTTTATGACATAAATGAATCTGAATAATTTGTACAAAAACAAAACGATCATCACACTTTCTACCCATTTCTAGGTGTGGCATTCTGCTGTGGCAGATCTCGGTATGTGATATATTTTGCGCATGAATTGCGGTTACCAGCCGTCTGATCACGGCTTCCAAAGATGTTAGTGGTGGGGAAGCCACAGGAGTAGTTTTAATGTGGTGAAAATTGTTTGTCGGCTGTGGAAATCGAACCTGAGTTTTCAAATCCACCGGCCGATTCGATACTCATCTTTTCTAATTAACCTACACTGACAGAAAAAAATGCTTGGCCAACTCTGCAAAAAATTATTCAACGGCTTCTTTGAGTGCTTCATCGAAAACAAATCGCTTTGCTCTGGGACGTTTTTTTAACATTTTAAATAAAAAGAAGTCTGATGGCACTAATTCAGATCTATTAAGTTAACTCTATAAACCCACATTTTTTGATAGTTGCTGAACTTCATTTGCTTTATGAACCTGAGAATAATCTTGACTCATTTGATCAACAAATAAACTTTCACAGTTCTTTATAAATCGCACAAATTAAATACAACTTCGTACATGTACATGCAAATGTTACAGCTATGTTATAATATTTGTGTATTATTATTGCTTTTTTGTTTCATGAACGAATAGATAATATAAAAATACACCCTCGTAATTAAATACATCGAGTGATATATTGTTATTTGTTTTGACAACGAAGCGTTAATTTCAACGAATTTTTATAAAAACAAATATTAGTGTTAAATTTGAAAATAAAACCTTTAACAAAAAATTCATCAAGAAATTATAATTGTTTATTTCGTTACTTGCTCCTTAGTTATTTGTTTAGTAGTTACTTGTGGCTAAGACATTTGTTTATGGTTATATTTTATTTATTTAGGTCCAGTTTTTCAATCGCCGGTTTACTCTCGATTAGTGTTAATCATGATTAAATAATAATCGAAACCATGGTTTCAATTGTTATTTTATCATGATTAATAATAATCGGTGATTGAAAAACTGGCCCTTACGATTTTTAATTTATTTTTTCCTAATGAAGGAAACATCGAATTTTAATATAATTTATAGAACTTATAGACAAAATTGTTTTATTTATGAAATATGAGTTCAAACAGCTTTTGCCATATTTGAACAAGTTTTTCATCCTTTTTTATTTTTAATTTAATTTTTTGTTTAATATTGAGATATTTCTATGGAACAGTGTGCGTGTAGTAAAGAAGTGAATACATTAAATTTAAATAATGAAGTCAGTGGCAAGCAATATATAATTTCAACAGGGTATTAAACGTTTAGTCAAACAAATGATGTTTTCTCTAATAATACGGGCTATTAATAAAACTTGCGTAAAGAAAGGTACCACATAAATAATTCCGTATCTCCTCAAAAATTCTCCAAATGTTAAACATTCTTCGTGATGCATAAAGCTTTCACGAAAAAGATTTATGTTTGTTAAGATTATGTACAAAGATGACAGTGCTATATATAAACATTCTTACATTAAAACAAATCTACAACAGCATCGCGCCCGAACACCGGAAAATATCACGCCGTTTCTCACTTCCCTTCTATTTTCTTTTCACATTTATTCCATTTTATTCGCGAACAACAATAATAGACGACGTTTAAGCTCCTGCTGCGAACGTTTTTTCAACACTTTCTATCTCAACTCGTTCAGAAATATTCCTTTAGGGATAAATGAAAATTCTACATTGTTTTCGTTCATGGACAAAGCAAACAGAACTACCGTTTTATTTGGGCAATTTTGTTGTATATTTTAGAAGTTTATATCCAACATGGTTTGAAAAAAAAATAGGTGATAATAATTAAGTTTTAAAAAGTATACATTTAATGAAAGTTCTGGATTATTTTATTATTACCAGAGCCAACTTTATGGATGTTAAAAAAACATTCTATCAATTAGAGTGAAGGTAAAGAAGTTAACAAAGTTTGGTTGTCTTTAATGAAGAAACTTTAACTGTTCTCTTTAATTACTTGTTTATGTTATCCATCTTAACGAAGGGGTCTGTTTAGTGCACCGAAACTTTGATATTTTGATAAATTTTCAAAACGATAATCAGTAAATTTGTTTTCTTAATATCTAACACGTAGATTTATCAAGTAAATAGCCCTTAACACTATTTTTAATATAATCATAATTAATTATATACTATAGTGTTTAGACAGATACACAATAGATATTTATGTACCAAGGGTCAAATTCATAGTCGTAACTCACCCTCAACTCATCCACTCCTCACACTCAAAGTTAAAGTAACTAAGGCAACTAACTCAAGAATTTGCACAATTTGAGTTAGTTTCCTTAGTTACTTCGATTTTAAGTGTGAGGTGAGGATGAGGTAAGAGTGAGTCACGACTATGAATTTGGCCCTTAGTATATTATGAAGATTATACAAAGACAAAATGTCAATTGCGATGTGGAACTGAGTCTTAATAAATAAGAAAAATAGGAAACAAAAATTCCAACAGTTGTCAAAGTTCCACAAAAATTACAGCACGCGTTTCGCTCTTTGGTTAAAGCTGAACTGACCAGCCTTTGATGATCTGATAAGTTGATTCAAATGTGCTGTAATTTTTGTGAGACTTTGACAAGTGTTGGAATTTTTTTTTCCTATTTTCTTATTTATTATTATGAAGAGGTTAATGCCCTCCGAGGGTCTCTGGCCTAAGGGTTTGTAAGTCGTCCAAAGGATGTAAACGCCAGCCGAGTGTTAAAAACATGTCAAAGGCCATAAAAGCAAGTCATGCCCGTGGTACATACTCTTACATAACTTTATATATAATCGAAAATTTTCTAATACAGAAAAAATGTTTCTAAAAGAAATTTTCCATCCACATTTATTTAATGGTTGCTTCGGTTATTTTTTTTTGTGCGTAACTGTAGAAGCGGTAAAACAATAATAACAGCTTTGTAGGATTTAAAAAATCTTTGGGACCAGTGCCTTTTGGGTACTTAAGATTTTTTGGATGTATAGTCTGCGTGAATTTAATGAAAGACTTTGCAAATTTTTAATGCTCGAAGAATGCATGCGGTGCTTTGTTTTTGAAATTGGCACTTTTATGGGGAATAACGTTCGAAGCTGTCACTTTTCATGTTACGAAAGAACATTTTTATATAATTATTTAAATATCTGGACAAGTTAGAGAGATTTTGTAATTTGATGTAGGTATTAGAGGATTGAGGATGTTACAATTGATTTTTGTTTTTTGTTTATGAGGTGGCTAGCTCAGTGGTATGAAGTCGGCCTGTGAATTCTGAAAACCCTGGTTCGATTCCCACAGGCAACAAATAATTTTAATAATTTCAAAAGCTACCCCTGTGGCTCCTCCACCACTAACATCTTTGGAGGCCGTGATTTGACGACTGATAACCACACTTCACGCGCAAAATATATCACTTACAGAGATCTGCTTCGGCAGAGTGGCACACCCAGTAATGAGTAAAAGGCGTGATGATATATTTATTTATTTATTTATTTATTTTACAATTGATTTCATGTTCATGGAATAGTTTTAAGACAAAACGTCAACTTGACAACATTGCTTGATGACACTGTTGTTTGACATTTTAGTATTGCCCGTGGGCTATAAAAAGACGTTTATGTTAAAAATATTCGTGTCTAATTGCGGTATGACCGTGTATAAAATAAAATAAATATATCTTCACGCTCTTTACCCGTTACTGGGTGCGGCATTCTGCTGTAGCAAATCTCGGTAAGTTATATATTTATGTGTATACAGTGCTGTTACCAGTCGTCAAATCACAGTTCTCAAAGATGTTAGTTGAGGGATAACAAAGGTAATTTTAATATAATGAGAATCAGTTTGTCGACTATGGGAATCGAACTCTGGTTCTCAATTTCACAGTTCAACTTGTTGCCAATGAGCTCTACCCTAAAGAGAGATTCACAAAATAATTTAAATATTTTGTTAACAAACATTAATTAATCGGTTCGTAGAAAACTATTATTCATAACAAACTAATAACAATACATTAATTCATAATCACCTCGCCAAATAAATATTCAAATCTGTGCCACCATGGTACATTTCTCAAAATCGGCATCAGTACCAACCTACATCGAATAAACACACTATCACAACCGCCAGCGCATGTCCATATATTCAACCAACTGCAGACAACTTTTATTTTCGCAGTTGCAATAGTATAGTCATCATCACTAACTAATAATACTTGTGGGTAGTAAAATGACAATTTCTTCCCGTTCGTTCATCGCGAACCCACGCGTAACGATGCAGCTATCCGTGACGTCATGAAACAAAGATACGAATGAGAAGACTTCTTTGGTTGTCTGTTTGTCTTTAGGTTTGTTAACGAAGTCAATAGGAGTAAGATTTCGAAACTGAAATATTGATAATGTTTTATAATAATTTTAATATATTAAGCAGTCTTGCTGAAATCCAACTGTGTATCGAAGAGCGTTTATTACGATACGCAATATTTTGTTTTAGACGGTTGATAGTATCTGATGACATACAGTAACTGTTAAGCTACGTTTTCACATCTTAACATAGTCTCTGTTTTAGTCTTTGTTTTTTGTTTTTTGTTTCTTTTTATGTCGGAAAAATTCCAGTTATTTCCAGCTCTTAACATAAACATAACCTTAATTCATTATTCTAATAAAGGTTTGTTCACTTAAATGAGAAAATATTTGCATAAAACTATTTGAAATAGTTTAAAAATTATATAAAATTATTAAAAAGGAATAGTAATTACTATTAAAATTAAGCACTAGTTTAATTATATAATTCCAAAATAATTTTAAGAAATTTAGACATTTTTGTAGTGAACAAACCAGAATATTTCAAATATAGTAATTTAAATTTCAAAATTGATTTTTATGTTATTAAAATATAATTGAATTGCAATTATACTTATATCAAAGAAAAGAAGTAAATTTTAAAATGACAGCGACTAAATAATTTCTTTTTGACATATTACATTCAATAGAATTCTATCATAGAAATGTAAATTGAGTTTCTTTATGAATTCTCTGTCAAAAACAAAGTTTATTTTGTGTTATACTTGTACATATTACTCGTACATAAAAATATAATTTCTATTTGACAGATGTCAGCGATTCTTTTGCCGCAGATATAATTCTTTATGGCGTGATTCCAGAAGCTATATATTTTCACAATCTGTAGATACGTTTTTTTGTAAGTCCTGGAGGCCAACTCACAAACTCGTTAACTCATCAATTTGAAGCTGATAACGAAAAAATAAATGAAATACGTTGTGCTCTTAAGATATACCTGTATTGAAAATGGAAACGACAAAAGCAATTATACGAGTTGTACCCTTTGTTTTATTCTACATAAAATATACAACGTAACAATATGCCGAATTGATATTGAGTATAAAATTTATGTTTTCCGTTCTAATTGACCCCGGGTGTAAAATTAATGTCTTTACCGTTATAATGGTTTTTCTTCCGCTAGTCACTTATCTACTCCTATAATTGGTTATGTAAATTTTTAACAGAAATACTTCATTCATTTGATCTGATAATGTTTATTTCTATAAATTATTCTTTGATGTAACTTAATTGATAAGTGTCCTGATAAGAACCGTATTTATATAATTTCAAGTTAAAACTATTTTACTAATATTGTCGAAAGAGGTCTTCTCTTTCAATTAGAGGTTAAATCAATTATTATTTTACAAAGATGAATTCTTCTGACTGCAGTTTGATATTACTTGGTTTCACTAGTTTGAAAAGTAATGTTATGAAATAAATGTGTCAAACAACAATAGTATATTTTAATATATTTTATAAAATAAAAAACCTAAAATTATAAAAGATTTTAACTAATAACCTTAATATTATAGATATATTTTATTATGGAATAAGACACGTATAAAAAGGTATATCTTTCGGTTTAAACCTTCTACTATTAAAACACCCTGTCACTGAACACGACATTTTGCAACGAACATAATAAAGTTTACAATAATGTTTCTCGAGATGTTCACTTTTGGCATGACAACCTTAAAAATGGCCGAGCCCATAGCGTTCCTTGAAAATTGGATCCGCACTCGTCCAAGAGTCTCCCACTACTCTATTTCTCTGGTTTGAATAAAGTAATTAAATCACGAGAAAACGAAGAAGAGTAAAACGATTCATAACACCATAAAGGACACGCTTCGCGCTTGTTTGAAGTAGGCAGTGGTTTAGTCCAACACCAACTCCGTGATCGGGACTCGTTCACATAAATAAGCGACTTTAACATCGGTGCCGATGGGTGTACTCTGCAGAACACTGCACACGCTGTTACACGGCTTGTGTTGCGTTATGCTATGTGTACGTGTACGTTATGTCCGCGTGCATGCACGCTGTATGCGGAAACCTGTTTCACACCAGCAAATGTAATTTGTTTATTTTATGTGCGCCATTTGTTGCTTAACTGTGGTTTTATAGTGGCCGATTGTCTGCTTTTGGAATTTGGATTTGCTTTTAATTTGCTGTATTTAAACATAAATTAGTAGATACTGCAAGACACGAAGTATCTACCACTGAAGTACTAAATACTACATAAAATTTGTTATATGTAATCTTTCTATTCTTGCCGTTAAAACGGGAAATATACGCTATGTCAAATAGCTTGACTGTTACGTCATGATAACGCAATAATAAAGGAAATTCGTAAGAGGTATTAGAAATATAACAACAGAAAGAAAATGTACCACAAACAAATTTAGTGTCGTAATTACCAAGCCACTAGATATTACTCATCATATTTTTTGAACGATATCGTGACAACTGATATTGAAAAAGTATGTAGGAGGGCTTAATTCAGTGGTGTATTTAGAACTTTTGCCGCCCAGGGCGGTCTCCAATTTGCCGCCCTTTCTAAGTGGTGGATTTTATAAAATAAAAAAATAAATATGTGGTGGCTAGCTCAGTGGTATGAAATCGACTTGTGGATCTTGAGAACCCTGGTTCGATTCCCACAGGCGACAAACAATTTTCATAATTTCAAAAACTACCCCTGTGGCTTCTCCACCACTAACATCTTTGGAGGCCGTGATTTGACGAATGGTAACCGCATTTCACGCGCAAAATATATCACTTACCGAGATCTGCTTCGGCAGAGTGCCACACCCAGTAATGGATAGAAGGCGTGATGATATATTTATTTTATTTTTTATTTGTATAAGGTGCAAAAATAATTGTTAAATATGAAATCTAGTGTTAAAGCAATAAATAATGGTGTTAACGATAACTTAATATATAATAATATCAGTCTCAAACTCCAGATTTATTTATCTTATAAAGCTGGAACTGTTCGTAAAATAAACAAATATTGAAAAACAAAAATAATTGAGCTATGTACAAATCATTTCCAAAATAAAGAAAATAATAATAGTAATAGTTTTTAATAAAGGTAGATATAAGTATACCGAGCATCTAATTCTATTAATCTACTAAAAATTTCATAGATCTTAGCGCTGTCCTTTTGTAAATATCTATTTCATAAGAACGCTGTCATGTTCTGGTTTTCATCGAATGATATATCAATTTAATAATTTCATTGACTAAGATTTATATCATCCAAGTTATGAAACAGTATCCATGTTCTATGAATGAAATCTAACCGGGTTAATAAATTACCGAAATATTTTCGCGTTCAATTTCACTTGTGACTCACCCTTCACGTTCATGCCTGCATGTCATGTTGTTTTTGGCTTGTAATCTGATATCATGTGTCAAAATATATCAGTTACCGAGCTCTACTTACACATTCTGACTACTTCCATTATAACTAGCGAGCTACAAAATGATAGATTTGCTTTCCGTATTCATTATATGAAGAAGATGAACAGCAAAATGTGGGGATATTTCATATTTTCATGGTTGTGCTATGATGTAATAAAATATAGATTTTGGTTGGCGTTTGTACGTCAACTTATTGAAGATGACGTGAGTGAGTAGTTTAGAGAAATAAATAACCGAAAATATTTATCTATCAAATCAAGAAACATAAAATAAATATAAATAAATATATCATCACGCCTTTACCCATTACAGGGTGTGGCACTCTGCCGAAGCAGATATCGGTAAGTGATATATTTATACGCGTGAAGTGCGGATATCAGTCGTCAAATCACGGCCTCCAAAGATATTAGTGGTGAGGGAGGCCACAGGAGTAATTTTTTAAATTGGTGAAAATGTTTGTCGGCTGTGGGAATCGAACCAGGGTTCTTAGGATCCACTGGCCGACACGATACCATTGTGCCATTACTCCATATTTAACTTCATACATACTATTATACGAGGGCAGGGTGAAAAGTTCCTGAAAAATAAAACATATAGCGCCACAATCGCAAATTCCATCTTTAACTAGAACGCATACAAATTTTCAGACTGATATGTCATTCAGTTCTGTTTTGACACCCATCGAAAGCAAGCAACCTCGAAGGTTTTTTAAAACATGGAAAAAAGTGAATTTCACGTCTTGATGATACATTATTTCTTGCGTGGAAAAAAACATTACGCAAACCAAAGCATCGCTTGTTGAATATTATGGGGATTCCTCACCATCGATTGGAACGATTCACAAGTGGTTTACTGATTTTCGTTGTGGTAGTATGACCACAAAGGACGCCGAATGTTCTTGTCATCCAATTGAGGTTACAACGCCAGAAATCGTCGATAAAATCCATGGTATGATATTGAACGATCGGCGAGTTAAAGTGCACGAGCTGGCTGAGACTATGAGCATCTCAACCGAACGGGTACGGAACATTTTGCATACATTTTTGGATATGAGAAAGATATCTGCCAGATGGGTGCCGCATTTGCTCTCTGTTGACAACAAGCGCGACCGTGTGATAAGTTCAAAGGAGTGTTTGGAGTGCTATGAATTGGTTTGTCATCCACCATATTCTCCAGATTTGGCCCCTTGCGATTTTTATCTATTTCCAAACTTGAAGAAATGGCTCGGCGGAAAGAGATTTGGCTCCAACGATGAGGTCATCGCTGAGACAAACGCCTATTTTGAAGGATTGCCAAAATCGTATTATTTGGAAGGGATCGAAAAATTTGAAAAACGTTGGACGAAGTGTATCGATCTACAAGGAGATTATGTTGAAAAATAAAATATGTTTTGATCAAATAAATCATTTCTTGTTTCATTTTTCAGAGACTTTTCACCCTGCCCTCGTACAGCTAAATTTAAAAAGTTGACAAATTTTAAACGACACTAGGTCGAGGTAAAAAAACAAGAATTTCGCTAACTAAAGTCGTAAATTTTAAAAAAGATTAATACATGAATTATCGATTTATTTATAAATTCTTTTTCAAGTGTTTCTAAAGCGTACAAAAAATAGTATGTGTGTACATCGAGCAGAAAGTTTCTTTGTCGCTCTTGCATGGTTGTTGATACTTCTACTCTAGATACACAATAGTTATTTGCGTATTATATTATACTAATTCCAAACTTATCAATTGGCAATTAAATTAAAAATTAATATTAACTAATAGCTGTATAAATTCTAAGTATTCTTCTATGTATATAACTGGAGGATAAAAATTTTAGAAATAACATATATTTTAATGCAGTACTGAAAATATTAATTGAAGTTATTTTTAGTAAAGATAAAGAAATTAAATTAATTGAACATGTTGTATTTAAAACAGCAAAAAATATGCAAGGATTTATTTTTTGTCTTGTTTTTATTAAAAATAAAAAGGAAGTGAAGCATCAACACCAATAATGTAATAACCTCGCAGGCTTACTTCAGTTCATGTATCTAGGGTAAGTCCACAGGGAAAGCCGCATTTTCGCGCGAACTATAAATAAAATCACTAGAAAATTCAACGTTGTTTTCTATTCAAATATTTACTCATCCGCTTCTACAAAACAAGTTGGCTTAACTTTAACCAAGAACAAAATTCATTGCGATTCGCTAGTCTCCCCTTTGGCGTTTGCTCAAACACCCGTAAAAAAAACAGGCAATAACACTTCTAGGAGCGTTTATTTATCTGTGGAAAAATCCACGCGATTTCGGTCCCGTTTATTTTAATGCCGCCATCAGTTGCTTGCGATAAGAGGGGAAATTACCGGGTTATCAGAGCTCGGTCATTTCACCCCACGAAGTAATGGGAATGTGATCGATGTTATGAATGACTCCCAAACGATTCGATTCAACTTTTAATACGTTTCAAACGGCGGGAGGTTGTTTTTCCTCGAGTTTTATGCAGGGTCGGATCTAAGACAAACGTCAAGATTGAGATATACATAACTTAAACATGGTCTAGCTTAAAGTGATTATCAGTCCAGCATTAGGCTGGATTGTCCAATATTTGCAAGATGAGTCCAGCATTTATAAGTGTCCGTCAGTTTGTCCAGTACTCATTTGTTTGCGATATTTAAAGGAGTAATAATATATTACATAATAAGTCAGGAAAGTGATATTTTACTTGAGGAAGCGGTTGTTTCAAATACGAGGCCGTAGGCCGAGTATTTTAATCTGCTGAGTCAAGTAATAGTATATTACATAATAAGTCAGGAAAGTGACATTTTACTGGACGAAGCGGTTATTTGAAATACGAGGCCGTAGGCCGAGTATTTTAATTTGCTGAGACAAGTAAGAACACTTTTCTGGCGTATTATGTATACTATTTTTTCTGAAACCGTTTAATTTAATCAATATTTAATCATAATAAATTCAAAATGATTACATTTTTTGATATGAATTGTACTGATAGCAGACTACGTATCCAGGGTTACAACAAAAATAACAGTCAGGTAAAATATTTACTAGACTGTTTTGTACTTTACCAGACTGTTATTTTTGTTGCAGCCTTGGATACGTACTTTACTTGACTGATTTTTTGTAAAAACCTACTTTCCATACTAAAATTGGTCAGGAAAGTAAGCACTTTCTTACCGATTTCAGAAATAAATATTTTCCTGACATTTTAAGTATATAATTTTTTTCTGAAACCGTTAAGTTTAATCAATAAATAATCATAAATAACACAAAATGTTTAAATTTCTTGATATGAATTGTGTTCACAGCAGACTATGTATCCAAGGTTACAACGAAAAAAAAAACAGTCAGGTAAAATCTTTACCAGACTGTTTTGTACTTTACCAGACTGTTATTTTTGTTGCAGCCTTAGGCACGTACTTTACTTGACTGTTTTTCTAAGAACCTACTTTCCATACTAAAATTGGTCAGGAAAGTAGGCACTTTCTTCCGGTTTCAGAAATAAATATTTTCCCGACATTTTTAAGTATACTATTTTTTTCTGAAACCGTTTAATTTAATCAATAAATAATCATAAATAACACAAAATGTTTAAATTTCTTGATATGAATTGTGTTCACAAGGTTACAACAACAAACAAAAAAAACAGTCCGGTAAAATACAAAACAGTCAAGTAAAATCTTTACCAGACTGTTTTGTACTTTACCAGACTGTTATTTTTGTTGTAGCCTTGGATATGTAAAATCTAATTTTCATACTAAAATTGGCCAATGAAGTAGGCAGTTTCTTGCCGGTTATAGAAAAAATAATGTTTTAGTTAATTGGTGGACATAATTGTCTAATTTAAAGAGTTTTACTCAGTTTACATAGATGTACTTAGTAGAATTTGATAGTTAGAATCACTCGGTATAGTTGTCAAAGTGAATCGTTATCAATACTATTACGGTCTCATATCACGCAATAACTGAAAATCGCAGAATCAATTTTTTGCCAGCGAATAAAACTGATTATAAATTATGAAAGTGATTATAAAATGAAACATTAACTATGTGATTAAAAGTGTTATAAAGCAGATCATAAAATGTTTAACTTTTATGTTATATACTTTTTTTTTGTCGAGTGTCCTGCATCGAAGATCATGAGATCTGATTACTTTAGACTTGCTTAACCTAAAAAAGGGATAAAATTGCAGAATTTAATTAATGCCACATCATTTTCCTAAGTTTTTTCATCTTCTCCTATTTCTATAACCATGCTAGTGGTTAAAATTACTATTACGCATTGTTTACCGTAGTTAGCTCAATAACATAATGAATTTTTCAGTATTCAAAGATGACATTTAAGTCAATAATTTGGTTATTTTTGTTAATGTTTTCGGCCGTAGATAAAATATTGTACGATGCACATTTGTAAAGCACCTTTACCTACTTCTATCGTAAATAACTATTATCAAATTATTACGAAATCATTTTCAGATAATTTGGGGTGAGTTCGCACACCCCTAGATCCGGCCCTGTTTTTAGGTCTGTGCTAGGATATTAATTAAAATTTTAATGAAGTGATATTAGATGTTTGGGGTTTCATGTGGAGAAGATAAGTTGTGATTAATTTTTAAACGTGGTGCGTTAGATGTTTTAATTTTTTATTGAGTAGTGAGAGAGATATACTGGCTGATGCTGGTGCCATAAAGATATTGGGCTACTTGTGCTCGTAACTCAGCCATTCATCTTGAAATGGATCCCATGATGCCATGATGTTGTTAGTGGAACAATATGTCTTAAGAAGTGACTTAAGTGCGGTACTTTACAGTGAAGATGTTTTAATCATGATGATTTCAGTCAAGAGTTGGTTCATTACTGTATTTTATTGCTGTTAGTTTCAGATTCAATTGATAACATAAATACTTCTATTGGTTGACTGCTGTTTTATTGATCTTTTAAAAGAATAAAAGATCTACTTGTTCAATATGATCTAATTGGTTTATTATTTGTAAAAAAATCAAATGCATCTAAGTGCACATGATTTATATTCCACTACAAGTTGAAGGTTTCTGTGGAACTGTTACCTAATCTCTGTCCCGTAAGATACCACTTTAATTGATGACAACAGTAAGTGAAGAAACTGGTGTAATAACACCAATTCAAATACTACTGCAGTTATTTTTAATTGCAATAATTTTACAATAGTATATTGGAAGACAAATGTTTTACGATTACGATCTGAAATTCAGTCCGACATTCGATCCAATCCAAAATTTGATCAGGTGCCAGCCGTACCATTAGATTAGTCAGTTTTACTTATTTATATGTAAACAATTGTAATATTGTACATTCTAAAGAAAAATAACCGTTATAAAATAAAATAAATATATCATCACGCCTTCTACCCATTACTGGGTGTGGCACTCTGCCGAAGCAGATCTCGGTAAGTGATATATTTTGAGCGTGAAGTGCGGTTAACAGTCGTCGTGGAGGAGCCACAGGGGTAGCTTTTGAAATTATGAAAATTGTTTGTCGCCTGTGGAAATCGAACCAGGGTTCTCAGGATCCACAGGCCGACTTCATACCACTGAGCTAGCCACCCCATATAACCGTTATAGATGAAACTAAATTAATATTTTTGACAGATTTATGTTTGCTATTTATACAACTAGACAACTTGTTAACTTCACAAAAAATAATCCCAAAAAAAGTATTATTCTTAACTAATAACAGCAACAATAATAATTGTAATTTATTCTTCTTATGTAGAAGAAATAATTTACAATACACAACTCTCAGACTTCTAATTACTTAAGTTTAAGTAGTTGTGAAATATTCTGGCTTCAAAATGGTGATCTGTCTTTTTCTGAATCTTGATAATGTTAGTCGCCTTTGGTATATGGCATCTAATGGTAGAATTTAATGATATTTTTTTGTGTTGTCTAACGTACATTTATAGTATTTAAATCGACAAATTTAACATTTTACATAATTTTTGTTATATTATAATTTACATTAAAATTATGTTAATAATAGAAGGAGCATGATTTAGTGCAGCACTCAGACAAAACATACCTTAGACAAAGTCTGCCGTATTCAAGTCAATGCAGTCTTGTGAAGGAGAAAGAGTTGGAGTAACTTGAGGGTGAGGCGGGTGCGCGGCAAGGAGCGAGTACACTTTGATGTTATGCAAGTTGCAAACATTTGTGTAATTATTTTTATATTCAATTACTTACTTTTCATACATCAAAGTAAAGGTTAATTTTTGACATATTAAGTGTTTTGTATACGCACTTTTGTATTTAAATAAATAAAATGCTCGCGTTTGATAACTGTCATCAACAAAAATGCAACCTGCATAACACCAACTTGTACTAGCTCTTTGCCGCGCACCCGTCTCATCACCAAGTTATTCTAACCCATTCTACTTCACAACAAACGCCGTTGTTCTCCGTCTAGTAATGTTTTGTCTGAGGTGCAGTAAGAGCTACCAATATTCCGCCATGTTTTTACTTCAAAGCGATAGCACCACCCAAATGTCAATCGTGAATCCTATTCTGTTTTAATGTAGAATATTGTATTTTATATTTTCTGTTTTAATATTGAACACTATTTATTACCCACATTATTATAAATAATAAATATAATTATCAGTATTGACAGATCAATTCATCAACATCATTTAAACTTAATTTCATATAAATTTCCCATAAATTTACCAAATCCCTGACCACAAACTATTTAATACTCAATGATACAATTAATTATAATTAATAAATAATTTTATTTAAACCAAACATTACCTCTAATAATAAATCTCTTGTATCCCACGTTATATAATTCATCTTGATGTATGAATGAATGAGTAGTATTAATACGCCTACTCGTACCTCACTGAAATAGCTCTTAGTATTTATATTTAACAAAAGGAAGCAACAATAATTAAAACAAGTCTGCGATGCGGCACTTTGGCGCTTGCCAACAAGCAGAGACAGTGTCGCAGGAAGAAAGAAAGAAGAAGAAGAGATATATTCTGCACCACCACAAAACTTGGCAACGACGCTATAATGGGTCGCTGTAAATTGTAACGAATTCAAGGAATGCGCGTAGAAAATTGATGTTACGATGCAAAAAGTTATAGTTACATTTGCAGACCCATTTACGACTGCATTTAGCAGACAGCATTAATAGTGGTCTGCGAGACTGAAGAAATAAATGCATTGCTCTATTTTCACAATTGCCAACTAATATTATTCTTCTTAAATAAACCGGTTTAAAAATAGTTATTTTTATAACAAGTGCCGAAAAAGGCTTGTTACGTGCAAGTGCAGAATTTAATCTGCACGAGCATGTAATCTTTTTCGGCACGGGTTATAAACAACGTTTTTCCTACAACTGTGCGATTTAGTAAATCACTAAAATGTTATAAAAATTTATAAAATTTTAATGATATTATACGAGAACGATGTTTTACGGCGTTGCTATGGTTTGTTTGTTGATTGCTTGCACATTTTTCTACGTTATTTAAAAATATTTCACAAACGTCAAGATAATTTCTTCAAAATCGTCTTGATTGGAATAGTACAGTGAGTGATTCTTCTTTATCATTAACACCTCCAAAGATAATTGAAGCTCCGGATCATACTATGTTGAATCTATTTTCGACAATAACAATCAACCTGTTGCTGGTACTTCTAAAGCTTCCGAAATTGTTGTCAATAAATATTACTGTTAATAATATGAACAGATACGGAAGAAATCAATGTTTAGACACAAAAGTTTCCACTTTACATTATGTTAATATAAGCAACTGTAACAACTGTGTTAATAATATACACAAACAATAAATATGATGTATTTCACTTACTCTTAAAATAAAACCATTTATCGATATATTTTACTTTGTTCGGTTCTTTTTATTAGTTGTGTACAGATTAGATATACTGCAATTTAAGGTTATGTTTATATACGTCAAAATATACCACTGCAATATGCGCTGGCTCACCGTATCTTCTTTTTCCATAAGCGTCTGTGGCCAAAATATGAATTCCGCGCTCGGCGCGAAATTTAAATCGCTCTAAACACAACTTTCTTTTGACAGTTGCGTAATGAAGCACTTTCCGCACTAGTGTTTCTTTGCTTTCAGAAACGCACTTGGTCTGCATTCATCTACTTTCCATACGTAACCAAGGCAATAATAGTTACGTAATAACAAAGAAATCGCACAGTTGTAGGAAAAATAATTTAAACCATATCCTCATAACAAACTGGTACGATTACCATCCATTTATACGAATACAATTTCAATGACAATTCCACGGAATAACAATATCCCGAATGACAATTTCACAAATGCAGATTAACAAAATAACACTTATAAACAAGAAAATGTAAGGTAATGCATTCCGGAAACCTACATTCTGGTAAATATTTTTTTATTTGGGAAATTATTTAGATGTAATTCAGGAAAATCGTCAATCGGGAAATAATCTGTAAGAAACTAGTATACGGGAAAAAGGCATTTGAGAAAATTATTATATTGAGGTGGCTAGCTCAGTGGTATGAAGTCGGCCTGGTTCGATTCCCACAGGCGACAAACAATTTTCATAATTTCAAAAAACTCCTCCTGTGGCTCATCCACCACTAACATCTTTGGGGGCCGTGATTTGACGACTGGTAACCGCACTTCACGCGCAAAATAAATCATTTAGCGAGATCTGCTTCGGCAGAGTGCCACACCCAGTAATGGGTAGAAGGCGTGATGATATTTATTTATTTATATTATTCGGGAAAAGGTTAATTCTGGAAATAGGCATTCAGGAAATAATAATGCGAGAAAATGACACTTAAAGAAAGTGGTCATTCGGAAAGTAAAAAAAAACTTTCAGGAAACTTAACAATTCCACAACAAAATATCCTCAAAAACTGTTGGACAATGCTAAACTTTGTAGCACAATTGTACTAACTTCATTTTACCTACTATCATTATTTTGAGTGTCGTAATAACACGTTTTGCCGCACTAGTGCAGTAAAGTTCTGAAAAATATTTTTTTGGGAAATTATTGAGATGCAAAATTGTCATTCGGGAATATTGTCAATTGGGAAAGGGGCATTCGAGAAAATTATTATTCGGGAAAAGATAAATTCTGGTAATAGGTATTCAGAAAATAATCCTACAGGAAAATTAAGGAAAATGTCATACCGAAAAAAAAATTCAGGAAATTGCATTCGGGAAAATGATCGGCAGCGAACTGTTAGTGTTTATTTTAAACTTTTTTGTTGTTGTTTACAATATGGTTTAACTTTTATCTTTTAACACATTTATAATCGGATTTAATTTAAACATTAATCTTGTTTCGGGAAGTCGACTGTAGAATTTTATTATTCATTATTAATTACGCATTAAATTAAAAAATAAACGCTCAGACACCGAAACAATTCAGATGGTTACTCCACAACAAAATTCTGATGCTGATGCATAAATTAGTGAGGATTATGTCAAAAGCTGCGCTACTCTTTTAAAAAAAAATGTTACCATAATTAATTTTGATTTGTTTTGTACTTAAATATTGTTTTATAAATTCTAGAATAAACAGCATTTTATTTTTGACAGCATTGTAACTTTACAAGTAGATTCATAAAGTTTGTTAGTCACTAACACCATTTTTAATTCCATCTTTATTTCGTTTCTAATTGAAGTAGATTCACGACGTGGCTTAAATTTGTTTTTCACTAATCCTATTTTCATTCAGTGTGTAACAAATCTGTTTCACGAATTGGAACAAATTTAAAATTAGATTAAAATTGTGCTATCCACGATGATGATTCAGGAGACCGATTCTAATTCGTAGCAACCAAATATTTAGTTGAATGATGTATTTTTTATGACGTTAGGCGACTTAGTTAATTTTCTAGGGAATTTATTTTCTACTGTTGGTTACAAAGATCAGACTATAATTTTGATGTGGTATTTCTGAAAAACTTGTTGCCGCTTTTTGTGATTGTTTATTGTTGGTTGAAATTATAACTATGTTTCTGTATTTAGTATAATTTATTAAAATAACCAAACTTTTCAAAACACGGCACTGCAAAACATACGAATAGGACGTAGCGACTGAGTTAGCAACTGAGTTAGCGACTGGTTCAAAGCAGTTGCTAGCAGTAAGTCGCTACAAAATGTTTAGTCGCCAAAAATGACGTCACACGTCAGTTACATTTTATTCCGCAAGGTGGCTACACTATCGGTAGCGACAATAAATGACGTCAAGCCAGTTACTACAACTGGTGGCTACGAATTAGAATCGGTCTCCAGAATAATAATTGAATTTGTTAATTTTTTAATTGGTTTATTATGTTCAGTGGTGAAAGTAGGCCGGTACGGTCCGGTACGGAGTACCTGTAAGAAAATTTTACAAATAAGTGCGACGACATCATTTTAAGCGCCAATTTGGTCTTCTGTCATCTGTCACTGGCAGATAACCTCAAATTTACGTTTTGTTATTGTTTTACGAAGTGTGAAATTTGTTTGAAAAATGCCTGGTTACAATTGTTGCGTCCCGGATTGTAATTTGAATTCATTACTTAATAAGGGAATATCTTTTCGTTTCTTTCTCAAGAATAGTAAACAGACTTACATTTCAAATTAAAGATTTCATGTCAACTTCAAACTGGCGGCAATAAAACTGTCACAATTTATGCACATATGCGTCACCGTTCGAGTCACATGACATCACAAACATTACTATTGCCAACATAATTGGAAAAAATAGAAAAAAAGTTTGTCACCCTGGCACGCTTTTTTCATTTCATAACTTTGCCGGCCGAAGCGCTATAGAAAGTAATATGGTCTATAGACCATTTTAAAAATTCATTGCGCATGTGCAAACGTTAGACGGAGATAAAAAAAGTTAGTGCCGTATACTCATCTTTGTTGCCGTATACTCATCTTTGTTTATGTTTTGACAAGTGACAGTTCGATTATTTTTGTTGGTTAGGATTTGTTTCTTCATTGAAAAGTAATTAATAATAGTAATTATGACGGGTACTATATGCTGTGTACAGGGTTGTAATAATAATTTAAAAAAAAACAAGAAACATTTCATTTCACTCTTTTCCCCAAAATGTGAACAGAAGAAAAGAATCATATTAACATAATTTATAAATAACTGATGAATATACTTCATTTATTTTGATGCTACAATAAGTTTTCATTTTCACTATAAACATTTCACTTACTTTATACTTAAATTCATTTTGAAATATCTGGTTCGCCGCCATTTGGCGGCACTAAGTTATTAGTTCAAAAAATAAACACCTAGGGGTCGCGGACATTTTTAAAATGGTCTATTCTACTCGGATATATAAAATATAACACCTTTTTTTTTCTAGCATAAAATAATGCTACTTTCACCCCTGTTTATGTTAAGTTTATTATTGTTAATTGTATTGAGGGAAATAGTGTTGTGGAAATTGTAATTTAAATAATTGCGGAACTTTTATGTTTTATAAATGTGTTTGCAAAACTTGTTGTAATATTTCATAATTATTGTTTGCATGTAATTAATTCATACATTAATCAAAGAGAATGGCGTGATTAAATATTTGATTTTAAAATGCATTGACAATCGACAAACTCAATCGCGAGTTCAATCGTAAACAGTCCGTAAACATCAATATTAGTTCATTTTTAACGTTTCAGAGCACATCAACAAAAAATTCAATATTGGAACAGTCACTACTTGTTTTCCATTTTCATGAAACACCACCAGACTGAGAAATAAAGCAAAACCTATAAAAATCACGCTAATAGTTCCGTCACACCGAATTACTTCATACACAAAATACGTCAATGACGTTCCCAATAAATCATTCAGAACCGAAGCATTCCAGACAGCGAGTGACAGTTCGGGGACTAGCGCTTACGGACGCTCACTATCTCACTGATGCAACGGCGCTCTGCTGCGCAGGGCCGGACTGGCCCAGGAGAAATCAGGAAATGCATAGTGTTGATGTTAAATGTTAATGATATTGAAATGTGGCAACAGACGGGCAGTGAAGACAGGATGAGATGCTTGTTGTTAGAATAGCCTTGTGGATATTTGTTATTACATAATTTTGAATTATGTTAATAATTATAACCTGATGTAATTTTGCAAACTCTGTTTCGTGGAATGAACTTATAAAATAAATAATTAATAGGTAGATTAATAAAACTAATTAGCTGCTAATAAGACTTTTAGAACCAATTTTAATTCTGTTTCTAATTCACAAAAAGAGTAGTAATTATAAAAACACATGTTAAGGTTACGAAAAATATATACAAGCTAATGTTACAATACAATAATTCTAAATTTGTAAACAATATTATTCTGTTTTATTTAGAATAGTAAAAATTGCAATCTTCTATATATATAAAAATTAATGTTTGTTTGTCTGTTTGTTTGTTTGTCCCTTATGCGTTCCTATATCATTCATCCGATTGCGATGAAACTTTGCTAAGTTGTTGTGTGCACCCCCGAGAAGGTTTCTGACTTAGCACAAGTCCAATCCGCCATCTTGAAACAAAATGGCCGCTAGCTATCTTGAAAAGTACTACACTGATTCGATTCAAATTTGGTATAGACATAGACGGGAATCAACTTTAACATATAGGCATAATAAAGATTCAATCCGCCATCTTGAAACAAAATGGCCGCTAGCTATCTTGAAAAGTACTGCATTGATTCGATTAAAATTTGGTATAGACATAGACGGGAACCAATCTTAACATGCAGGTATAATAAAGCTTCAGTCCGCCATTTTGAAACAAAATGGCCGCTAGCTATCCTGAAAAGTACTGCACTGATTCGATTCAAATTTGGTATAGACATAGACGGAAACCAATATTAACATATAGGTATAATAAAGCTTCAGTCCGCCATCTTGAAATAAAATGGCCGGTAGCTATCTTAAAAAGTGCTGCACTGATTCGATTCAAATTTGGTACAGATATAGACGGGAACCAATCTTAACATACAGGTATAATAAAGCTTCAGTCCGTCATCTTGAAACAAAATGGCCGCTAGCTATCCTGAAAAGTACTGCACTGATTCGATTCAAATTTGGTATAAGCATAGACGGGAGCCATTCTTAACATATAGGTATAATAAAGCTTCAGTCTGCAATCTTGAAACAAAATGGCCGCTAGCTATCTTGAAAAGTACTGCACTGATTCGATTCAAATTTGGTATAGACATAGACGGGAACCAATCTTAACATGCAGGTATAATAAAGCTTCAGTCCGCCATTTTGAAACAAAATGGTCGCTAGCTATCTTGAAAAGTACTGCACTGATTCGATTCAAATTTGGTATAGATACAGACGAGAACCAATCTTAACATATAGGTATAATAAAGCTTCAGTCTGCCATCTTGAAACAAATTGGCCGCTAGCTATCCTAAAAAGTACTGCATTGATTCGATTCAAATTTTGTATAGACATAGACGGGAACCAATCTTAACATATAGGTATATTAAAGCTTATTCCGCCATCTTGAAACAAAATGGCTGCTAGCTATCCTGAAAAGTACTGCACTGAATAAATTCAAATTTCGTATAGGCATAAACGAGAATAAATCTTAACATACATGTATAATAAAACTTCAGTTTGCCATTTTAAAACAAAATGGCTGCTAGCTATCTTGAAAAGAACTGCACTGATTCAATTGAAATTTGGTATACGCATAGATGGGAACCAATCTTAACATATAGGTATAATAAATCTTGAGTCCGCCGTCTTGAAACAAAATGGCCGATAGCTATCCTGAAAAGTACTGCACTGATTTGATTCAAATTTGTTATAGACATAGACGGGAACCAATCTTAACATATAGGTATAATAAAGCTTCTGTCCTATGCCATTCGAATTCAGACGTTTGCAGTTTCTGGTACGACTCGCATTTGCAATGACCATCAACAAAGCACAGGGAGAATCGCTACAATTGTGTGGACTAAAATTGGAAAATCCATGCTTCTCACATGGACAGCTGTACATAAACACTTTCTTTGAGTTGCAATGCAACACATGTCGGGTACACGTATTAAATTGTAGACCACGCGAACGAAGTCGCGGGTAATAGCTAGTCATAAATAAAAATGGAGTTAGTTGATTTCAGATTAATGGAAAAATCGTAATAACCACTGGCCGTGGTATCTAGTCTTAACAACGGCACAGTAATTATTAAATAACATAGATTCAGATTTATAATACGGCCAAGGAAGATTTTTTATATTATTTAGTTCAGATCTACCGTAACATATATAGGGACCGATGTTTTTATAAATTTTCTGTCAAAGTTTGTAATAAATTTATTTGACAAACAAAATATATCGCATCTAAATTATATTTTAAATTATGAAAATTATATTAACTCTCATTTTTTGACGTGCTTTTTTGTTTGTTAAACGGATAAATTAGGAACAATGTTATAAGATTGAAATATCGGCTCTTAATAAAACAGTTTACATTTTTGTAATTGCTTATTTCACTTATTTTGCTTAAGAGTATTAAATAGATTAAATTTTACGATGTTTCGGGCACATATTCGTGGCCATTTTCAATTCAATTAAACAAAAACCACAAGGTGGTTAAAACGCAACTTTATGTATTTTAACCACCTTGTGGTTTTTGTTTTATTAACTTGAAAAAATTTTTAAAATATAATTATATCTTTAATATCTTTAATAAATCCTAGACTAATATTTTTTTTCACCCACTTGAATATGACACTATTATTTTAACGTTTTAGTAGTAAAAGAACACTATATCAGAAATGTTTACGGTATTATGGATACGTCATTGTTTTTTAGTCCTAGGACAAAAAATATCATCTTTACTACAGTTGCCATGGTGATAAAAATAATGTTGTCGATCTTTTAAATTTTTATTGAACAAATCTGCGAAATTTTCTAAATAAATGAAACAAAAATAGTATGTTTCAATCGGATTAAAATACTATTCCGATTCTCGTAATATTGCCAGACCCCGCCACGCGTCGTCCGGAAGTTTTTATTAATCGAGGCTAAAACATATTTTTAGTCGTTATGAAACAATAAACTATTTTGCTTTTATTAAAATAAATAACTAATAAACATTTGACATATTTCTCATTAGTTTCCTTTTCCACTGGGCCAGTTCATCCCTGCAATCCGACACTATCCGTTAATGCAACGTGGAGAACGTACAACGTTCCATAATGAACAAGAGGCGAACAGCGCCGTTGTGGCGTCGTGAGCTCAAACGTCGGTGCGCTGTTGCTATTTCTCATTCCTCAATTTACTTTATGTGCCTCTGTGTGTGTGTCAGTGTGTTTTGTTCGCTTCTGCGCCCGCTGCCGCTGATTTTACTATTGCTGCTTTCGCGGGTACTCAAGAGACCCATACAGACAATAAAGGTTGAAATTGCAATAGGCAACTTGACCTGGTTTTGATTTTTGTTTATTGGAGCTGAGAATTCCGCTGATGCTTGTTTACTTGTTTTGCCAATTTTGCGAGGGTTATTAATTTTGAATTAAAATCTACAAACAGAAATTCAAATGGAAACATTTAGAAATCATTTTTATATTAGTTGGTAAATCAATTATTTAGGTATTAGTTATGGAATTCTATTTTCATTTCGTAACAAAAGAGAACTAATTTGATTCCGATATGGTGTTAGCAGAAATACTAAAAAAAATAATCGATTACTAATTACTGTGCTCTTGACCAGCTGTCAGCTGAATATGCCAAAGAGATGTGTTGGGAGTTACCTTATATTCAACCGGTATTTGAATTTTATTCGCTTTCACTGTCATAGATATAAAACAGTCTTTTTATAATGATGTTTAGAGTTTCGGTATCGTGGAATCTTGGGCGCGGACCATGAATTGGAAAATTCGTGACCCGTATGATGTTAAGTACAAATTTAAAATTATCCTGTGATTGCGCGTAAACGTGAATCCCTAAAAACTATCGTGCATGATTGGGACATTGGGAGTGAATCATTTTATGCTGATCGAAATACCATATTCACGACAAATGTATAAATGAAGGAATTACATAAAACTTTTAACGCATATTTAAAAACTTACTACTTTTCTAATTCATACAAAATTTTAATTTGAACAAAAAAATATTGTAGAACCTTAAGATAAAAAAATATTGTAAATCAAGTCCTGGTAATTTATTTATTTATTTACTTATGCTATTCTGTACAACAAAAAGTTAATCTCAATTACAGTAAAAGGTTCATACTGTTCGAGCCGCAGTGTGACAGTTCATATATTTTTTAGCTTGAGTGGGATTCGAATTCGGGATCTATGGATTCGAATTCCGTAACGCGACTCACACCACAGAACTGCCGGATAATGACACTTTGTGCGTGATTGGGCGTAAGGAAAAAATAGTAATCGTGAGCGAATGTGAGCGTGCATCAAAAGTCATTCACGCGATCATCTCTAACAATAGAGTTATCCTAGAGTTGTTAAGTAGATATCTAATAGATCCAGGGTTGTTCAAATTTTACCCATCCAAAAAAACCCGCCTAAAAAAACCTAAATAAACCCATTAAAAAATCCATTTGATTGAATGGTTGAAAATTCACCCAGGATGAATTTTAAGATAGAGTCAAATCTCGGAACATAAATATCTTTTATTTATTTTACAATCTCTTTACAAAATAAAACGTTTAACTTAAATTATCATTTATTACATCATAGCGTAGTATCAAATTGCATTACTTTGACAAATGTCAATTTTAAACTAGTTTAATGCCAAATATTATTTGTCTTATATTAGTATTACAAAAACTGATTGATTTTCAATCTTTTTGCCGGCAAATTTGAAATATAGTTTTAAATTAAATAAGTATGACAATAACATAATAGAGCGTATTAGGTTTTTAATTCACAATAAAATAAATATATTTTTAATAATAAAAATAATAATATAACATATCATCACGCCTTCTACCCATTACTGGGTGTGGCACTCTGCTGAAGCAGATCTCGGTAAGTGATATATTTTTGAAATAGTAATAATAATAAATTTTGTTTTAATGTTTAGTGGGTAGTATACAATATATGTACATTTTAAAAATTACATATATGCAAAATTAATCTAAAATTAAATAATTTGAATTAAAAAGTGTATTTGTCAATATTTAAAAAAACCCAATAATGCTCAAATAAACCCAATAAAACCCAAAAAAACCCAGTGGGTCGCGTTTTTTTTAAAAAAAACCGGGTTTTTTCAACCCTGAATAGATCTCTACTTATTAAATATACCTTTGACAAGGCTCACTGCGCTAAAGTTAATTAAATCTCTAATTTACAAAACTTAATATAGTAAATGATAAACGATACTAGTGACACACTTCACAGGGTTCCATATTCCTTTGTCAGGCTATACGTGTAGGTTAGATATATCATGATATCATGATTTTAAATGATTGCAACATAAGAGTTACTTTGCTGCATAACATGAATAAATATAATTAGATAATAAGGCACATTTGTCAAACCAAAGTGAAATAAAGTGGTTATGGCGACAGGTGAAAATGGGCATATAAATAATTTGAGGAATTTATTAGCTAGGCTTGAATTTCAAATTCGTCTCTTGTTCCCTTTACTATGTTGTTAGGGTCGTTGCTATGAAAATAACATATATGTTTAACCCTTGAAGCTAAAATTAGATACAAAAATCAATAATAAACTCACTGTTAGACGTTTTCCTTGTATAGCGGAATTGTTGAACATAAAAATGGGGTGGCTAGCTCAGTTGTATGAAGTCGACCTGTGGATCCTGAGAACCCTGGTTCGATTCCCACAGGCGAAACAATTTTCATAATTTCAAAAGCTACCCCTGTGGCTCCTCCACACTAACATCTTTGGGGGCCGTGATTTGCCGACTAGTAACCGCACTTCACGCGCAAAATATATCACTTACCGAGATCTGCTTCGGCAGAGTGCCACACCCAGTAATGGGTAGAAGGCGTGATGATATATTTATTTATTTATTTATTTATAAAAATGTTTAGGTGCAAGACATTACAATATTAAAATTTGTAAATATATTTATATATTTATTTATTAAAAAAAAATAAAAAAATATGAGAGTAGAATGTCTAAAACGAAATATTTATAGGATTTCCGCCTTGCTATTTTTGCTGCGCAAAATATTCTTGCTAGTTTTATAAATAAAATAAATATATAAAAAAAATATATATCATCACGCCTTTTACCCATTGCTGGGAGTTGTCCTCTGCCGAAGCAGATTTCGGTAAATGATACATGCGCGTGAAGTGCGTTTACCAGCCGTCAAATCGCTACCCCAAAGATGTTAGTCGTGGGGATAATTTTAATGTGGTGAAAATGTTTGTCGAACCAGGGTTCTCAGGATTCACAGAGCGACTCGACACCACTAAGCCCCCTACCTCATAAAAAAAGTAAATTATGTTATAAGGAGCTAATAAACTGATACTTTTTGGGGCGAATCTGTAAATATTAACGGACGAAGGTAGCAAGGCCGACAACTGCAGATGAAACACAAAAAGTCACTTTCGCTTCACATATAATATGCAATTTTATCCTCAAACGCCGGAATATTAACTCAATTATATGTCAAAACGCTCGTGACCGACAACAAATACTTTATCAGCCGCTGCTGAACGAACCAATTATACTTCTTGACTTTAACGAGGGTCAGAAAAGTCAAACTTTAACTGTTTCTATGGAGTTCTGAAATGTTATCTTTTTCTGACGTTTGAAGAAAAACTAAATTAGTTTGTATTGAAGTTTTACAATACGTTTATTAGTTTAGATTTTCAAAAATTTGTATCTCTGAAACTATAAATGTTACGGCAATGAAACTTTATTAAGAGCCACTTTTTCAATCACCCATTAATGTTAATCATGATTAAATAATAATAGAAACCCTAGTTTCCATTATTATTTAATTATGATTAACATTAATCGTGAGTAAACCGGTGATTGAAAAACTGGCCCTTCGTGTGTTTAAAACGCTAATTACATTATTAATGATTAATTTTTAAAAACTCTTATACAAAACACAATTTTAATATATATATTTTTTCCATCCCTAAACTTTTTATACAAATTTATTTCGATACATATAATAATATAAAATAAATATAAGTTACAGGTGTTACAGTTTCAAGATGACGGCAGTTTGTTTATATTTTAGTCGTCTATATCTTTTTATTAGGCGTAACGTCACAATTATAACCCTTTACTCAAACTGTACATTCGATGAAGAGAAAAACACCCTTAAACAAGAGTTTTAAAATCCAGTTGTCTGGAATTATTTCTTTTTCTGGCTAGAACAATTAATTCATTTAAGCACATAACACTTTTTACAAAGTAACAAAAATTAACAGGGCATTAGTGGTACAGCTCATTTCTCTGTTTCTTACCAGAATGGCTTTGTTGGCAACTGCCTCTGTCCATTATTGTAAAAACGAACACTGGATTTTTTGCCCTGCGGTTGGAAGAACCGACAGAACAGCAGCAGTAATGCTATTAACAGTCTTCTTTATTGTATGTCTATGGTTATTATATCACTCATGTCATGGTTTTTCTCTGTTCTTAATGCTCTTGCTCCAGCTTCTAAATTATTAAAAGAGAATTAGGTTCTCGTGTAAGTAGCCGTCAGTAAAATATTTATGTGATCTATTTTCGATCTTAGTGTAAGATTTACGAAACAATTTTACGTTCTGTGTTTTGACATTTTGTGGTAGATGCTTGTTCGTTCCTTGGATGATAATAAATTCATTTATTTTTTAGAATCTTGCGCAATGTTTTCTGAACTGAAAGTTTGTATTGAAGTATTTTGTTTATATTCAACTTTTGGTTGTTGAAAATAAACAGTTGCTTTCATCTTGGTCATTAATTAAAAGTAGCGAAGATAAATATATGTCTTAAATGTAAATTTATTCATTTAATGTAATTAGTTAAAAGCAAATTACAACATTAGTATGTAATAAATTAAAATACAACTATAAAATAGAGTATTATAAAGCTTTTAAATAAATATTAATTCGTTGAAGTATATAAAATTAAAAGTACCTCACGGTTACTTCAGTATATTAAAAAAATGAAATTGTTCTCTATATTTATGATTCAAGGCGCTGAAGTATTTAATTATGTAGGAAATGCAACTCATATATTAAAACAGGGCAGCAAAAAAACATATAAATTATAAATAAACTTCAACAGTTTGCTATTAAATATATTAAAAGTGTTGGGAGATAATTAAAATAACTAAAGTTAAATACGTACTATTTACAGAAAAATGTTAGAATTTCCTTTACATGCGATTTTAATTACGCTAAAGTTATTGCGCTTTACGTTGTGTATACCTTACGTGCTAAATAGTTTTATACTTATTATACTCAGAGCTGAGCAGTAGCTAGCTACTTTTGTAGCTTAGCTACTAGCTTAGCTATATTTATCTTAGCTGTAGCTGTGAAATGTGAAAAAATATTGCTGTAGCTTGTAGCGAGCTCTGTTTTTTTTTCTATTAGCTTAAAAATATTGTTATAACAACTGAAGCTACTTTTAAAGCTACTTTTTGTAACTTAAAATTACTTTTTATAGCTTAAAGATACTTTTTGTAGCTTAAAGCTATTTTTTGTAGCCCAAAGCTATTTTTTATAACTTAAAGCTACCACTGTTCATTAAGAAATACCTATTAATTTTTGTTTTGTATTTGAATTGTGCCTTATTTATTGTTTTCTATAAATGTAGGATAACAAGTTATTATATAGTGTAAAACCTATTAACATATTTTATTTTTCACTTGTTCTTTACCTATCCTACTTTTGTATTAAATATTAGATGAACTAAACATTGACTGTTTAGGAGTCTTCTGTTAATGTGATTGTTAATTTATTCCGATATAAATAAGTATTATAGCATATCAAATTAACAGTACATTTGTCCATTTGCGATTTTTTATATTTATTAACAGTCATTATAACAAAAGACTGACCAACTGATCATATGACAATGACAAATTTAATAATTCACAATAATTGAAAAAATTAGCTTTAAAATTTAACAGCTTCTTTAATGAAAGCTTTTAGCTGTAGCTTAGCTATATTTTACAAAATGTAGCTTGTAGCTGTAGCTCAGCTACTTTTTTAAAGAATAGCTGTAGCTGTAGCTTAGCTACTTTTTTTAAGTAGCTTGCCCACCTCTGATTATACTACATATCGTATAATACGTAAAAATCTATGTAAAATTATAAGCAGGATGTGTACCAATTTCACTTTTCACTATTCGCTTTTTGAAACTACAAACCTAGGCAGTGGACTAAACTTTTACGCATATTTGATAAACCAGATCTCACTGCCTTTACTTCCTAAAAAAATTAAACTCATAAGATGACGACGAGAAACTGACTTATCATGCTTAAAATATTAATATTATTATAATATTTCTGAATACATTTGTGATTCTATAAAAATACAACTTTTAATAATGACTACGTACAAAATATTTAGCTACGCTATTTGGCGAAAACATTTTTTTCGGTAAGTGAATATAAGGAAGCCTTGTTGTTCAATTTGTCGTTAGCAGCGTAAAACATTGTGATACTGTGTATGCCTCACGTGCTACATATAAATTTATATTGATTGTGTATTATATAAGATCATCTCTATAATATGGGGTGGCTAGCTCAACGGTATGAAGTCGGCCTGAGGATCCTGAGAACCTTGCTTCGATTCCCACAGGCGACAAACAATTTTCATAATTTCAAAAACTACCCCTGTGGCTCCTCCACCACTAACATCTTTGGTGGCCGTGATTTGACAACTGGTAACCGCACTTCACGCGCAAAATATATCACTTACCGAGATCTGCTTCGGCAGAGTGCCACACCCAGTAATGGGTAGAAGGCGTGATGATATATTTATTTAACACAAATTAGATGAAAACAAATCTTTTTTCATGAAAATATTTTTTCCGTTTTCAAATATGTGAAAGTCTTGTTGTTGAACTTTAGTGTAAGAAATTGAGATACCCTGTATATGTTACTTTCTACATATAAATTTAGATTTATTGTTCATTATATAAGATCATCTTTATAATATGTGGAATAATTTAACGCAAATTTATGAATAAAGCCAGTAGAATGTATCTAGAGCCGTGAGATATATAAAATTATTTGTGAAAGTTTCTACCAATATTTAATGCTCTTTTATGGAACCTTTCATTATCTGTACAGGGTTGTGTTCAGGAATTAATTATTTTGTTTCAAGTTAATTCTTTGTAATTATTTATCTGTCGAAAATATTGAATGCCGGCGTGTCCGTTTTGAATTTATAATTTTACCTCATTTTTAATGGATTAAAGAATTATTCAATTTAGACTATATAAACGGGCGATTCCCAAACTTTTAAATGCAGACGAATTATTTTAATCTGAAAAAATATCGCGAATCCCTGTAGAGAGGATTTTATATCAGGTACGTGGAATTCTAGAAAACATATCGGACTTATGGATAGAATATATTTATTTATTTATTTTATTCTGTACACAGGAAGTTTATAGCAATTACAGTAGGTACAGTGGAATTTGAACTCGGTATCTCCGGATTTAAATGTCGTAACGCTATCCACACCACCGTATTGCCATAGTTTTCTAGAGTAAAAGATTTCATTTCCAAACATAGTCCTGTTATTTTAAATACAAAATATTGATTATTTAAAATGGGTCCGAGAGTTAATGTATTTTTATTTGTATCTTTAAGGTAAATTCATGCATACGTAACATCACGCTATATCCTATATGGAATAGCACGAACTCCTAAAACATTCAGTCATCAGATTTATCAAAGAATCAGTCTTCGTCATTCTCATTCACACCATTTTTGCTTCAAACTCATAAATAAATAAGTATATTCAAACGTATCAATTAAATAAATAAATATATGATCACGCCTTCTACCTATTACTGGGTGTGGCACTCTGCCGAAGCAGATCTCGGTAAGTGATATATTTTGCGCGTGAAGTATGGTTATCAGCCGTCAAATTACGACCCCCAAAGCTGTTAGTGGTGGGGAAGCCACAGGGGTAATTTTAAAATGGTGAAAATTGTTTGTCGCCTGTGGGAATTGTATCAGGGTTCTCAGGATCTAAAGGCCGACTAGATACCACTGAGCTAACTACCGTATCAATTGATGGTACTAATAAATTTTGGCGGCTATTGATTGTTTGCTCTGAATTAATAATAAGTAATACTGGCATATATTATATGTTATAAAATAAAAATAAATAAATTTATCATCACGGCTTTTACCCATTACTGAATGTGACACTCTGCCTAGCAGATCTCGGTAATGTGCGGTTTCCGCCAAATAACGGCCCTAAAATATGTTAGTGTAGGGGGAGCACAGGGGTAATTACTTTTAATAAATTTGATAATATTTTAGTAGCAGTCATATTTTTGTTTTATATATATATATAATTATTATTAGAGCTACTAATATTAACTTACAATTTAGTGTTTTTTAATATAATACTGAAACTGAATATTAAATAAAAATATTTGACAATTATAATTTGTTCAATTTTTTGATCAAAGGTATTGTTTCACTTCGATTTGCTTTTTACAAAAGATTCAATCATAAATAGAGTTTATCAAAATTGCTATAGTTTTTAATACATACATACATACATACATACATACATACATACATACATACATACATACATATCTTTACGCTATATCCCATCAAATGGTGTAGCACGAACCCTAAAATCACTCATAAAACATTCACTCATAACATAATCAAATAATCAGGCCCCGTCAAACATTATCATTCAAATACACCACCCTCACTTCAACCACTTTCATAGATCTCTCCATATAATCCCATTTATTTATCACACACGAAATCATTCCTTACAAAAAAAACCCTCAATCACATTCATTAATTATTCACTTATCATTTATCTTCTTTCTTCGACATGCATAAAACATCTCAAATAGTTTTTAATAATACAATTTAATATTTGTAATTACATTACATTGGTGAAATAGATTTTTTAATTTCATGTTTTATGTGTTAAATTTAACTAAAATAAATATCTTTATAAAGATTGTCCTTTGGGTAGAATACAAACACAGTGTACTTACCTTCAGCAAACACTAGTTTTCCATCTTCATTCATTATGAAGAACATCCGGATATTTACAATTCCAGTTTAAATTTACTTATACATACGTCAGTGCGTTAGTACGACTGTCGGTTTACATTTCCTCACTTGTCAACTCAGATCTCTTCAGTTTTCAGTTACATTCTGAATATGAACGACGACGTGGCGACATAGCGACGGGCACCAGCTGTTGACTTCATACAGCGCTGTACAGCAATATTTGAAGTAATTTGTCAACAAGTTTATTTTAGCATCGTAAACGATGCTCACAGTTCATTTGCATGCATATTTGGACGACCAACTGTTCAGTTGTTTTGGATTAGTTTTGTGGAGTTACGTAAATAAATTAATATCATTAAGCGCGCTGAAGTGTTGCGGCTTTTCAGCTCTTCACAGCATTCATTTACTCTTGTTTTTCTCATTTTCTCCTATTTGACGATGGCGTATTTTTATATAAGAGGACGAGAATTGTGTAGTAGGCTTTAATAATAAATTTGTCATCAAAGCTCGACATCTTTTGTTTATTATTTGACTTTAATTAAATTTGTCTTGTTTTTCCTTTGCTTTTTATTAAAAAAATAAGGCAAAACACTTATTTTTCATGTCCTATCTGCTAAGATGCAGTGTTCGTGGGACATTCTATATATATTTTTTCCTACAACTGTGCGATTTCTTTGGTTACGGGTGGAAAGTAGACAAATGCAGACCAAATGTGTTTCCGTAAGCAAAGAATCACTCGTGCGGAAAGTACTTTGTTACGCAATTGTTAAAAGAAAATTTAATTTGGTGCGATTTTAATTTCGCGCCGAGCGCGAAAATTCTTATTTTAGTCACAGACCATACAAAATTGACAGTCACTAGTCCCCATTAGGTTCCCCAAATAATTCTAAATAATTCTAAAAAAATTCTAAATTCTAAAAATAAAATGAGTGTTACATTGTGCTCGTGTACTTCAATTCCATTCCCATTTGTGGCGATCACAGCGCCATCTGTGAACAAAAATAACTTGAATCGTAGATCAAATTAATGTAAAATTTTCTGGAGATTCCTAATCTGCAATAAAAAATTGATGTTCCCATTTAAGATTACAAAGTTGCACCCCGCCTCAGCTCCTGAAGGTGGGGTGGGGGTCGAGTTTAGTATCATTGGATAGATTTTTGAAAAATATTTGACACGTATTTTGTCGTTTTTCAATCCAATATATATTTCGCAAGATATTTAATCGTCCCGGAACTTTTTCCCCAGCCTGTATGTTTAAGTAGAAAAATATAATAATTAAAAATGAATAGTTGGCATTTAATTTTGTTTTTATTGCTTAACAAATCTTAGTTTTAATAACAGAGTTTATGTTCTTTCATAAAACTTATAAGTGTTATTCATAAGTTTAAAAATAACAAAGTATAACGAGCTGTTTAATATATTCCTAGGCGGCAAAATAAAAAGTCAGTCGTAAAGCAGTACCGGTACTGTTTAAAAGCTTATGAATATTCCAAGTGTTTTAATCAGCGCATTTCATTCAAAATCTGGAGGAGTTAATTTTATGACGGAAACATTAAGATTGTATGCATATGAGACTTAAAAACGCCTGCGTTATATACCCACAGGCAATGAATTCAGTGTTAGTGTGTGTTCATAACCTAAATCTCGAAACAAAATAAAATCTTGCGTTAAATATTTATGACGCTGCCTCTGCTTCAATAACCGATAAAAGTCATTAAAAATACACTTGAGTAACAATTTTATGTCATAGCCCTACACTGATTCTCAAATATTAAGTGTAACTTAAGTGAAACATTATAGAATCGAGAAATAATATGAAATGATTTAATGAATATTGCGTCCAACAACTCGATTTCATATTTTTTTACTGACACTTGATATGTACCGGTCGACGGTGCACCTGTTTTAATCTTGAGAAATTATATCATAAATTTAAGCTACTTACAAGTTGTTTGAAAACATTAAATCTGTACAAAAATATTTGTAAATTATAAATATAAAAATAAAAATATCATCACGCCTTCTACCCATTACTGGGTGTGGCACTCTGCCGAAGCAAATTTCGGTAAGTGATATATTATGCGCGTGAAGTGCGGTTACCAGTCGTCAAATCACGGCCCCCAAAGATCTTAGTGGTGGGGGAGCCCCAGGGGTAGTTTTTGAAATTATGAAAATTATTTGTTGCCTGTGGGAATCGAACCAGGGTTCTCAAAATCGTACTTACTAAAATAGCTAGATATTTTCATTTATTTAAATTTTATGCGGTAGGTCGTTCAGTGGTATCAAGTCAGACTGTGGATTTGAGAACCTGGGTTCGATTCCGGCAGCCGATGAACAATTTTCAACAAATTAAAATTATCCACTTTCCTCTACTAACATCTTTGGGGAGCGTGATTTGACGGCTAGTAACCACACCTCACGCGCATTGATATATCACTAACCGAGATCTATTACGGCAGAGTTTCACACCCAGGAATGGGTAAAAGGCGTGATGATATATTTAGTTATTTATTTAATTTATTTAATTTGTGTACTTCATTGAATTATAATAAACGTCCAGCTGAAGGCAATTTAAACTAATACAATGTAATCAATAACTTTCGTGTTCCTCACCTTGAAATATTTTATATATAGACACGATTTTATTTTTAGTTAAACACATTTTGATATTTTGCTTGCTATTGCTCCGCTCGTCTTTTTTAATTACATCTCTCAACTTTATATAAATTTTCAATAATAATATAACAAGAGAGTGAGAATAAATTGAAAATAATTTGACAGATCTTTTGAAAACTTGTTGCCAGGCAATAGTTACGAAAGCCCGTAAGGCTTGAGTGGCTATTGCCAAATGCCAATAAGTTTGGGAAAGATACTAGAGAATTATTTTCTAATTTATCCAACTCTCGAGTTATATTTAATTAGATTATTTTTTGACTTAGCTGTTGAGGTCGATTCATCCAACTTAAAAGATTTTGAACTGGGTTCATATCGATTGATACTTGTTAATGTATTCTTAGAAGTTGTTTCCAAAATTTGTTGGTGTATTTCTCTGTATCTAAAATACAACTAAATTGATTTTTTTCACACATTTTACGTGACGAGTTGACATTTTTAAATAATTATTTGACAACTACCTATCATTTGTCACAAACAAAAAAGCATCTACATAGATAATTCCCGGGAATAATCACAGGAGCTTTATTCTCAGTATAATAATGACAGGATTGGTTAAAACTCAAACACGTGACATACAATGAAGCATTTAATTGGTTTTGATAAACGTCAAAAAATAATCAATTAAATTTTAGAAAGAAATAATTGTCAATAGATGCGTTGATTCAGGATAAAAGTATAAAGTAAATATAAAAGTTTTATTTCAAAATGAAATTATTATAATTTATCTCCACCACTAACATCTTTGGGGGCCGTGATTTGACGACTGGTAACCGCATTTCACGTGCAAAATATATCACTTACCGAGATCTGCTGCGGCAAAGTGCCACACTCAGTAATGGGTAGAAGGCGTGATGATATATTTATTTTGATATAATTTATCTGTCAATTAATATAACCTCATATTTTGATGGTATAAATCTGTAATCACATCAATGATTCACATAATAAAAATATCTTTTCCTTACCACTGAGTTATAGAAATACAGATAATATTCTCCTTTTCTAATATTTCTTTGTATTAAATGATATAATTCATAATTTATTATCAAATGTTAAAGGATGTGGTTAAAAAAAAACTATTGAATTTATAACAATTTTCTCAGTAATCCTTTATTTCTTGAGGTGTGCAGTTCTAATTTCGCAAAATGAAGTATAAAATGAAATTACATTTAATAGTGTTCAGTGTTTTATTAAATTTTAGTGTTACACAAGAAGAGTGTTCGCCATGCAAATGTACTAATAATAAGATTGATTGTTCTTCAAAATCAGTTAAACGAAGAGTAACAGAACTTCCAAGATTAGACCTGGATACAAATACAGAAGATATATCCTGGGAAGGACAACCATTGGAAATAATATCAGGAAAAACTTTCAGAAATCTTAGTAATTTAAAAATTGTAAATTTACAAAATTGTCAACTTACCTTTATATATAACGACACCTTTAAGTATATATCAGAACTTATAGAACTAAATTTAAGTTACAATAAGCTGGATATCTTGGATCAAAATACATTTGAACACAACAACAAATTGGAGACCATACGATTAAACGACAACAAATTACAAACTATAGATGGTTCAATGTTTTCTAATCAAGTCATGTTGATAAATTTATATTTACAAAATAATGTGATATATTCTATAACCAAAGATGCATTTCCAAATTATCCATCGTTGAAGATGTTAAACTTATCCAAAAATAAGTTAAAATACTTAGATGCTAATATTCTAGTACATTCTGTTGACTTACAAGAGTTATATCTGAATGGTAATCCATTCAACTGTGATTGTAATTTAAAACCATTATTTGAGGTTATAGACAAAAGTAAATTAAATATTAATCCTTTATGTGCTGAACCAAAGAAAATAGAAAATGAATCATTCCTTGGTTTAAGAGCAAATGATTTTACATGTCCAATAAATATATCATCATCATTGAATTCCACCAACATTTTAACTTATATAGAATCTACTACATTACCTTGCATAATTCAAGCAAATGCTACACCATATGTAGAATGGAAGTTTAACAACAATAAAATATATGAAGAAAACAATGAAAACTACCATATTAAAAGAGTCCAATTGAATTCAACAAGTTTACAATATGACTTAACACTATTTAATTTGCTTCAAAATAACAGTGGGCAATATACTTGTATCGCAAAAAATACGGGATTTTCAAACACAATTCAATATAATTTAACTGTCAAATCTGCTGTTAAACCAAAAATATTAATGCCGGACCCACAGGATCGGTACATTTTCGTTGATTCAATTGACGATAACTATACAATTCCTTTTAAAGTATTCGGAATACCAAAGCCAAAAGTTACCTGGATTTATCGAGGAAAAATTTTAACCTCAAATTCAGAAAGTTACTACAAAAGTATATCTTTCAGTGAGTCAGTTGTTGAGGACGACACATATTGGTTTAATTTGACCATCAGGAAAGTTACACTGGATTATAATATTGGATTTACCTGCAGGATCTCAAATTTTAAAGGAACTACAAATAAAACTGTTTCTCTTAAAATAATGTACCCACAAAATGTTGTTTTTGAACGAATAACAAACAAATATCGTGAAACATATGAAATGAATAATATAACACTTGCATGTGTGTTGAAAGCAGTTCCAAAGCCTGATATAAATTGGAGATATGGACATTTAAAAATTGATTCCAATATTTCTCCAAATAAATATGTTATAAAAGAATTTAGGGACAATACTGGTACTTATTGGAGTAAACTTACAATATCGCAGGTATGTAATTGTCAAAATTCGAAAAAGAAACATTTTTCAAAATTACAAATCGAAGGACTATTTTATATCACCAAGTTAATTAATTTAAAAAAGTTGAAACATTATTAAGCCGAAATGGTGAATGTATATGAGGAAAATAGTAGTATATTGCATAATAAGTCAGGAAAATGATGTTTTATTTGACGAAGCGTTTGTTTGAAATACGAGGCCGCACATCGAATATTTTAATCCGCTTAGTCAAGTAAATCACTTTCTTAACCTATTATGTGTACTATTTTCTCTAGAACCTTTTAATTTAATCAATAATTAGTCATAAATATTACAAAATATTTAAATTTTTTGCTAAGAATCATATTGACAGCAGACTACATATCCAAGTTTACAAAATTTATTTGAGCCTGGTAAAGAACTTTACCTGATTGTTTTGTACTTTACCTCATTGTGTTTTTTTACTTTACCTGACTATTTTTTACTTTACCTGACTGTTTTTTATTTTATCTGACTGTTTTGGTAAAAATCTATTTTCCATAATAATTGGTCGGGAAAGTAGGCACTTTTTTATCGGTTTCAGGAAAAACTAAGTTACAAGATTAACTTACCTAACTAAAGTCATTTTAAACAATTTATCATAGATCTGTGATAAAATTGAATTTGAATAATTTAGTTACTGAACTATGTTCACTAATTTTAAATTATTTTAGTTAAATAAATAAAAAAAAATAAATATATCATCTCGCCTTTTACCCATTACTGGATGTGGCACTCAGCCGAAGCAGATCTCGGTAAGTGATATGTTTATGCGCGTAAAGTGCGGTTACCAGCCGTTAAATCACGGCCCCCAAAGATGTTAGTGGTGGAGGAGCCACAGGGGTAATTTTAAATTGGTGAAAATGTTTTGTCGACTGTGGGGATCGAACCAGGGTTCTTAGTTAGTTATATAAGTTAATCTTATAACTTTTTGTCTCCTAAATGATTGTAACGATTAATATACATTTTCAGACTTGTTAATGGTTCCAAATCCAAACATAGAACCGATACGTCGTCTTTTAGAGATATTTTGAATTAGTTTTATTTTCGTTATTTAAAGTAATTAATATAATAATAAAGCTATGTTTAGCAAATTGTTTTTATTTCAACTATTTAAAGCTCAAAAATAAAAACGAATTGAAGCTCTGAAGTCTGATTCCTGGTTAAGCTAATCCTATAGATTTATATTATATTCACCATTTGTAATACGAAATATAAGGAAATACAATAATATAATAATGATTTACTCTTTCTAGATTGAAATGTCTGATGCAGGGAAGTATCGATGTGAAGCGAATAATTCTAAGACAATAAAAACTCAAAAATTTATTGTAACAGTGGAACAAATAATAAAAGAGAGAAGGACCGCAAATTTTGGAACTACTATCTTCATTGCAATTGGATGTATTCTTCTTATAATTTTATTTCTTATTGTCATTTTTAAATGTTGCTTGAGATATTATGTATCAAAAAATTGGACACAAGGTAATTATTTATTTAGATAGAAAATACAAAAATAAAAAATAAATAATTTATTTTTGTTTGCAGAATATTCTTATAGAGGAAGCGTTATACCTCTAAAATAAAAAAGAATATATATAATTGATTACACATATAATCGTATTTATTGTATACTTTGCAAGTAAATATAATATAGTGCAATAATTTTTTATTTATTTAATTAATAATGAAACATGTAAAACTGCATTAATTTACGTTTCTGTTATGCTATACATAACTGGAACATAACCCCGACCATAATCCCAATTATAGCACAAGGAGCCTATAGTTTATAGTGAAATCAGAACCACGCAGACGCAGTCTTTTTCTTCTTTTTTTTTAAAGATAAGTCAGCGAGATTTGAACGCACTGACTATTGCTTGATAGTTTTATCCACTGAGCTACGATCGACTGTGGAACGCAGAATGTATTTGAGCAATATTAAGTATATTTTAATCTTCAAATACAATTTTCTGAAAGTATTATGTACAATTATTGTTGTTTATTTACTCTGAATAATAAACAATAATTTTATAAAGTAAGTGACAACTAAAACAAATTTAATTTGAAAGCAACTAAGCAACTTTCATAAAATATTATAGCTCTACTATACAAGGTGATTGACAAAATAGGGAAAATTGACTATTTATTCACTATCAATTTTAGATCTACAGTGTAACTAACAAAGTTGGCAACGAATTTAAATGACACTTTTTGCTGTGAAAAGATCCTAAATTCTATTCTAGTTTTGCTGGCAGCGATGTAATAGTTGATTCTTTAAATGGAATGATTTATATTTTTTATATTTACTGAAAGTATTTTAAATTATCTTTACAGTGATGCCAAATATTTACATTTTTATCAGAAATTAACCAAATTATAATTTTTTCAAAAATATAATTTTAATGCATTATCAGTTTACATTTGTACATGTGAGGAAATATTTTGACATTTGCGTGATAATATCATTTGTTTTTGACTATTTCGAACAATTCGAATAGTCTAAGAGTTTATAAACAGTAACATAATTGTTTATAATATTTATTTAAATATTAATGGGGTGGCTAGCTCAGTGGTATGAAGTCGGCCTGTGGATCCTGAGAACCCTGGTTCGATTCTCACAGGCGACAAACAATTTTCATAATTTCATAAACTATTTCTATGGCTCCTCCACCACTAACATCTTTGGGGGCCGTGATTTGGCGACTGGTAACCGCACTTCACGCGCAAAATATATCACTGACCGAGATCTTCTTCAGCAAAGTGCCACACCCAGTAATGGGTAGAAGGCGTGATGATATATTTATTTATTTATTTAAATACAAATCACTCTTTCTTATTTTTTTTGACAAATCAAAATTAAATAATATATCAGTTAAACGTGAAAACATTTCCTTAAATAAAGAAGTAGCAAATATCATGGTAAATTAATAATGCATTCAGGTTTCATCATTTTGAAAAGTTAATAACTAAATTAATTTCTGGTGAAAATTCAATTATTTATATATTATATAAAATTAATTTAAAATACATTTCAATTTTTGTGATATGAAATAACTTTGAAGTACATTGAAAATGATAATTTTGAAGGTAAATACACAAATATTCGGAAAACGCTCGGACTCGAACCGGGGGCCTTCTGCATACCAGGCAGATGTGCTACACAGATAGTGGTTAGCATATCTGCTCGGCAAGCAGAAGATACCCGGTTCGAGTCCGAACGTCTTTTAAATTTTTCTGTCATAAATTTAAATTCAAAACTAATTTAAAATACTTTCAGAAAACATCATTTAAGTTCATCCCCAACTTTGTTATTTAAACTGTAGGTTTAAAATTAGAAAACAGTCATTTATCGCTTTTTTTTCAATAACTCTGTATAATAACAACAAATATGTAATGTGAAATGTAACCAAGAACAAAATCATAAATTTAAACCTAAACTAGTAGATCATATTACCCCTTCAGGAAGATATTTATGATGGCGCCACTGCCGTACTTTATCACTACCCTAAGAACTTCCTCATAAGTGTGTAACATTTTTTGTGTCTTTCACCGCATAAATAAGTTGGCGGTACGAACACACAGAGCACTTCTCCGCTCGTAAAATTAAAGATGGTTGTATGCTGCAACAGCTAGAAGACTTGGGAGAAACTGTAGATATTTTTAGATAGTGTCGCTTAACGAAACGTCTCAATTAATTAGTGCCAGTTTTCTTACAATTCTCAGAGTAAAAATTAGAAAACAAGACGTGAACACACATATTTCCCGGTTTTGTTAGTTTTTTACTGGATTTATAAATAGATGTGAATGATTTCAAGACATTTGTAAAATTTTTTTTCGCTTATGTGCGAAATATTAATTGCAATTTATCTTTGCTTATGATGTGAGAGTAGTACTACAATTATTGTGAGTGAATATGGAATAATCCATTTTTATTTAACCGAATACTTTAAAACTATAATTCGTAGCGCTGTGGAGGTTTGGTGTTTGATCCCAGTCTGCCTCATGCTGCTATATTTGTTAGATATTTGAGATTTTTTTATGACATTTACTTAATTTAAGTAAACTTGAGATTTAAGAACCCGAGTTCGATTCCGACAGCCGATAAACTTTACAAAGCAGTATCCCTGTGAATCCTCTTCCCTTAACATTTTTGAGAGCCGTGATTTGACGGCTAGTATCCGCACTTCATGTGTAAAATATATCACTTAGCGAGAGCTTTTTACTATTTTTAATTTAATTTATCTATGAGAATGTGTAAAATTTATTTTTAATTAGCTGTTTTCAGTTCGCTAAATGACTATTTAATAATAAGTTTTCATTATTTAAAGGTTGCCGAACAACGAGTGGTTAAACTTACTTTACATACTAGGCGTATTCCATTTGCCATTTGGATTAGATCTAACTTACATTTACTGATCCAGATTGCTTATTTATTTCGCTAAATTACTTCGCTTAGTTTGTTTTCAGTACTAGATTTGCTGATTCTAATTTACTTTGAGGTAATGCACTCCAATAATTTCATCATTTTGCTTAATTCAGTTTATTTAGTCATGTTGTCTAATTTATCTGAACTGATTTAAGTGAACCAAGTGGCAAATGGAATACAGCTACTGTTTACCATGACTGCCATGGTTTTCTATATTCAAGGATGACATTTATGTCTATAATTTAAATATTTTTGTAAATACTTACAGACTTAGATGAAATATTGTGTAATACACATACGTAAAGCATCGTTAGACACACTCGAGTCTTTAAATACTGACCCACTCGTGAATAAAGATTAGCTTTACGTACTAGTATCGTAAATAACTATTATAAAATACTCTGATATATTTAATTTAGAAGTTTCTTTCAGCAGTGTGGGGCACTGCTGAAAGAAACTTTAAGACACTTTTGGACTCTAAGCACTGAATAAAAATAAATATTGAACATATTTTGCTGGGGATGTACAGTTTGTAGCGTAGTCCAAATAAATGAATTTTGCAGTTTTCAGATATTTAAATTGATTAAAAAATATTACTTTCGATTGGATATCTACAAATGGCTCAGTAGTATTGAATCGGACTGAAGCTCCTTCTCTACTAACATCTGTGGCGGCTGTGTTTTGACGGTTGCTAACCGTAATTCACGCGCATAAATATACTCGTATCTCCGAAATCTGGTACGGTAGAATGCCACATCTAGTAATGTGTAAAAGGTGTGATGATATATTTATTTATTTTTTGAAATCGTCTACAAGGAATTATAAAATACTCTTATGTATTAAAATGTCATCGAATTTTTATCAGGTTATACGAGAGAAAATAAATCACAAATTTTTAGGAGTTTAAATATTTCTTTTGTTCTAAAGTTCTTTAGCCAAAAGACAATTTGTAATCTATCAAATAGAATCCCCCTAATCGTAAAATTAGTCATCACATTCGAATACAAACCAGTCTTTGATATGTAAATACTCATTGTCCCAAATCACTTCGGCTAATTACCTAATTCATTTCGTTCCATTTCACCACCGAGAAAACATTCGAAAAAACCACCCTACTATATGTAGCGACGCACTCAGTCATTCACGCTCTATTGTGAAATGTGAGGTTAGGAAAGAGATTTCTCGTTTTCCACGCAGTCAAGTGGAAGGGGTAGACATGTGTTTGCACATTGTACTATCGTGGTTATACACACACATACGCATGCACATACAGTTGGTTGCGAATGCGAACGTAGTGCTATTAATTCCAAACATGACAATGTAGAACCCGTGTCGCTAATATTAGAAGTTTCTGTTATTTGCGAATGGGAAAACGAGGAATGTGTGAATGTGTACAATAATGCTAAATTAGTTTTGAAAGTTATGCCACGCAGAGAATTTTTATAAAAGATTTTTCATGTTTCAAGGAAGGCGATACGTATTTATTTAATTCGACTTGCAACTAAAAGTTGACGTTTTAATGAATGTAGGGATTGAGGTGTCTTTTCACTGTGTAATAAATTTGAAAGAAATATGATCTTTATGCGATCTGTTATAGAAAACAAAATTGTAAGAAACATTGCTAAATGAGAAGTTTTTACTAGTGTGACGGTGGCGCCATCGGTTGTCGAGTGGCGAAACTGACGCTCAAAAAAATATATGTATTGAATAAAATAAGTGTTTTATACCTATTATGATTTGAATATCATGAATTGTTAACAGGTTGTTGGTCTAGTGTATTTTCAAATACCATACCACCGTGTGCTGTTGTCATTATAAATTGGGATTCTTATTTTTTCGTTAAAAACAAGGCTTTGCATGGCTATATGTTCATTACTAAACGATAAAAAACTTTCTCCTTCTGATACAATATACATGGATAGTTTTAGAACATCATACTAGTTTTTCAAATGAAACTGCAAAATTTTAGAGGTACACAAACCAAATATGTGCGATTCTGAGTGATGATCGCCATAAGCTTCGTGTATAAGAACTCAACTTTACAAGCGAATATATTTGTTCACAGACGATGAATGTGTTTCATATTGTAACAGGATGCGTATGACTATCCAATGTTTACGTGCGCCAAATTTCATTCAGATCAGCAAAATTTTTTTTCACGCCAGTACTACATTAAAGGTTCTCATGCAAAAACTAAATTTTAGCTTGAAAGTCAACACAGGTATTTATGTTATATAAAACTTTTTACCCAGTAGATAATATTTACTCGACTGCAATAAGTTAAATGGAATGAACAACTATTCGGCAATCAGTTAAAGACAATGAATTGCTTTAGATTCTAATTATTAACATTACGTTTCAATCGTCTAGCGATCATCATTAGATGTACAAATCGTAGAAAAATACAACTGAAATTAACAGTTTTCAACAGTAATAACATAAATTCAAAGATCGCACATAAAAATGGTACTCATATTTAACATCAAACTGAAGTTGATGTTTTTAGTTTTCTAGTTTTATATTTGACAAGAACAGTTAAAAGTTTTATCTACTTCATCATTCAACAACTTATGGGATGGCTAGGTCAGTGGTATGAAGTCGGCCTGTGGATCCTGAGGTCCCTGGTTCGATTCCCACAGGCGACAAATTTTCATAATTTGAAAAAGCTATCCCTGTGGCTCCTCCACCACTAACATGTTTGGGGGCCGTGATTTGACGACTGGTAACCGCACTTCACGCGCAAAATATATCACTTACCGAGATCTGCTTCAGCAGAGTGCCACACCCAGTAATGGGTAGAAGGCGTGATGATATATTTATATTTTATTTTATAACAACTTACCTTCCATTTATTCGTCTTGTATCTAGAACTGTTTCAATTCTGTAGTTTAACATTTATTCATATTAGTGTAGTGCTTATTAATTATTGTTAATTTATTTTGGATGGAGAAAAACAAAAGAAAAAGTAGGCCTGGATAAAAATAAGTTTTGTTGTTAGTTACAATTTTTGAGTTGAAAAATAAAAAGTAACATTTTGTCTAGATCGAATTTTGTAGTTGTTATTATTAAATTAAAAGCCAAGTTATTGATTTATAACATTAGTGTTGCGATTTATTATGTATTTATCTAATTTCATCTTTCCATCTCTTTTTAAATTGTTGTTTGGTGTACAATCATAAACCAATTAAATATCAGTGAGTTAGACTGTTACTAATTTAATTGTTTATGAAAGTTTACCTTACATCTATAAAAATTTCAGGAAATAAAGAAATTATTATTTAATGGGTAATCAACTTTGAACTCAAGCTCACGCAAAGGTTCGTAAATTAAAAAAAAAATCCTCAGTCATATTTATATTATTTCTTATTATCCTAGTGAGCGATAACTTCGCTAAATTTTCTCTCATTGCCTTAATCTCCAGAAGACTTAAAAATTATATAAATTTCTATTTTCTATTTCGGTATTCTTATAGCCCTATAAACGTACTGTAAACACGTTACTAAAAGAGATTTATAAGCGCACTGTTTTTGGCGCTTTTTATTTTGTAGGAGTGGTATGAATGCTCTTAAATTGTAAATTGTCGGTGTTGAAATATAACTAACAGAATAAGCTAGAATCAGATAAAATTCAAAATATTCACAATACAGAAAAAAATATTGATTAATTGTCAAAAAATATGATATTTCAAATGTCTATGTTATGTGAACCGCTACCAACACGAATGATAAAAAACACCAACTTATATTTTTGTCATGTTGCAGTACCCTAATTCAGTGCCGGTGAACTAAATCGACATTAACGCTGTAATACAGACTCGTTCAGAACAACAAATTTCATTAATAAAAACACTGCCATTTAAATACATTCAGTTAGACGTGTATATATTTTGTCCGTGCCATTGTGTTGTAGACAATTAACTACTCGTAGTGATAGAAAAATAATATTTCTATCAAATTCTACATATAAACATGTTGAAATCATACTTATATGAAGTATATTTTTTGTTAGCTTTCTCATGAATGTAATCTGAAAACTGCAAGCGTTAAGTATGACCAAGTTAATAAAGTTTATAATAAGAGGATTTCCGTGAAACAAATAATAGCAAATCTATCATAAACCGCTTAAGTAAATATTATCTTAAAGTTTTGAAGTAATCTGATTATATCGAGATCAGGATACAAAATCTAGTTTGATAAGTAAACTTTATGGTAGTACTCCTCTACTAATAATGTACCGTAATAATAACATAAGGAACCTCCATCTCGATTGTGGCAAAATGAAGCTTAATACCTCACGAACTCGAAACTTGCCATTAGGGTTCAATAATTTGATACGCTGCAAATACCCAGAGATTGTACACAAATTAGTTACAATTAAAAAGTAAAAACATTGATCGGTATAAACTAAGTAAAAACTGAAGACATATGTGACTATTTCATTTAGGATAAATAATGTATAATGGTTACGTTATCATTCGAAAATAAACGGAATAGTATTTATATAATTTTTATCTCTCTACTATTCGATTCAGTTACTATTCAGGCTGTTCCTAAATCTATGCATGAAATTTTAATGAGTTATATAATTTAATCTAATGATTATAGAACAAAAAGAAGCTTTTTACTTTCGCAAAAATAAGTGCTCTTTGTTTGAAGTGTACATTTTTTTGTACCATTAGTTTGATTGCAGATTTAATTATTTGTTAATTATATTAATAATGAAATAAAATTTATTAGAATAAAAATAATTTATATTACGCAATATTAGATGTCGACATAATAAGTGATTATTTGTAGATAGTATGTATATTTTTATTTCATTATTAACATAATTAACAAATAATAAAATTTGCTACAAAAGTCGTGGTATATATATATATATATATATATATATATATATATATATATATATATATATATATATATATATATATATATATATATATATATATATATATTTTTTTTTTCTATCACTCTCATGCGAAGCGTGAATATTGCATTATATCCAAAAGTCCTTTGAATATTTCTATTCTTACGCAAAAGCTTCAATCATCTTTTCAATTTTAGCACCTGCCTCTCCAAACTTTTCTCTATAACTGTACTTCCTTCACACATTTCACATCTCGCTTCTTCGCAATTCCAGGTAGTCTTAGTTTTGCCGGTTCTCTTCCTCATCAAGTTACAGCCAAGTAACTCACAAAGAGCTGTGCAAATAACACATTGTAATGGCCGCTTATAATATATTATAGTACCTGTAACCTCCATAATCATTATTAATGTATGATTTACAACGTTATGAAATAACAGGACTAGCTTAGTGTATAAACGTAGTGCGAATGTGTGTATGTATGTAAATGTGTTAGTGGGGGCAGGATGCATACGTGGGCGTACTGAACTGAATGTGGATGACACTATACGAATTTGTAATTAGAATAATGGACTGATGGGGGAGTTTCATTTAGATTCATTTGCTTTAATTTAATAATTTCATTTGTGAATTATTGTCATATTTAAATTAATGATGAATTTAAGGTATCTACAGGATGTTCCAGATTTAAAAAGCCTAACTTAAACCATGGATTAAATACATTAAAATAAGGTAACACGTTCTTTTGAGCAAATTTCTATTTTTCTAATTGGAGCAGCACTCGCGCCTCCTTTCAAGATTGACGGTTTTATCTATCTCAAATTCGTTCGGAAACCCTGTGTTTACGAACATCGTTCGGTAAAAACTAGGGATTTTGTAATGTTAGCATTGGCAGCACCGGCTGTCAGTGTTAGTGAGGTTAGAAATTTATACCAATTTTACAGGTAATTTGTGCATTTTAAACTTAAATGTAAGTAATTATAATTCAGTTTGCAGTTATTGTATACAACCAATAAAAATAAGATAATTGAACTATCGTTAATAAATAATATTTGTAGTGTAATACGCCGTAGAGAAAATTTAGCTCAGCGAGTTCAACATCTGAAAGTAGGGATGTTACGATGTTATGAGATTATCAATTTTATACTTACAGGTTAGAGATTTTTACCAATTTTAAATCAATAATTTCATTTAAATCGGCGCAAAAAAATTGTTATGTTTAAATCTGTCATATTCTGTAAATGTTTGTTTGGGTAGGTAAATAATAAACATATTAAATGTGTCACTTTACCTTTAGTTAACACAATGTAAGATTTTTATGAAGTTTATCGAAGAAGAAGAAAGGTTCTGAAAGTAAGACGTCGCTATTCTTGGTGAAACACTTTGCTGCTAACTTCATACTCATGCTACAGGAGTTAACTCATTTCATGTCAAAGCGAAATTAAAATTATTTGAGTAACTTTCTCAGAAAAACTTTCATCTTGTGAACTACACTTTGTGTCTACATGAAGAAGAATTCTGCAAGAGTCTTGAAAATAGAGGCGCCGCTATTCTTATGTCTAGGTCACACGAGATCAGTTGTTTGTAGGAAAGTTTAGTAAAGCAGAAGACAGAAAGTTTTTTGAAACAGAGGTGCCGCTATTGTGGCAGATATATTTTGTGAAAAGTTACTGATTTCATACAACTTATAAGCGAATTTAAAATTATTTGAGATAAATTTCTAGTACTTCTTCTGTTGCTTCAAAAAAATTTTTTTACAAAAATTTCCTCCGTGTGTACTAGACATTAGAGATGGGAATTCTAGTTCATTTGAGTGAACTAGTTCATTCGTTCTCGTTCACCAAAAAGATTAGTTCAATGAACTAGTTCATTAGTTCACTTTTGTTCACGAAATTTTTAAGACTATGATGAACGGAAATCCTATTGTATTATGATTCACGAGCGAGAACAAGTGAACTTTTAGCATCTGGTTCTAGTATAATTTGACAGCAGAAGCAGAGCGATGATCAAAGCAATGACCACGAACGAGCAAAGTATGAAGTAAGCTTAGTAAGCTCTTCTAGTAATTAGTCTCGTTCACTCGTTCACTTGTTCTCCGTTCTGCGTTCTCCGATTTCGAGTCGACCTCATCGGCCGTGAATCATATCCGAATAGTTCGCAGTGAATTAGTCTTTAATAAACTCACGAACTAGTTCGTGTCATTCACTACAAGGAATAGTTCATATGAACTAGTTCGTTCACGAACTACACACCTCTACTAGACATTATTCTCTCTTACATTGAATGCATTAGATGCCGCTGTACAAACCAGTCGGTACGATTTAAACACTTAAGTTTACAAAATAATTTTACAGAAACTTGTCGTCTTTATAATGTTTTGGTATTTTGAAAGCTATCATTATGTAAATATCTAGGTATCAAATTACTGTATTTTGACGTGAAAAGCAACGTATGTTACTTAAACAATTCTTTATAGTCCTAGCAACGATATATCTGTCTTTCTGCTATTTCTCTACATGCAATTACGTTTAAGAATAGTTGTGGCAGAATGAGTGTGTTAGCGCGTTTCTTTCATAAATAGCTGCTAGAAAGGTCAAATCTCTCTAATAATAGTTATATGAGTATAAAAATATGCATCCTATTGATTCAGTGTTCACAACTGTAGAATGTAGATCTTTTGCATGTAGTAGGAAAATTCAAATAAGTAAATAAAAATATATATATCAACACGCTTTCTACCCATTACTGGATGTGGCACTCTGTCGTAACAGATCTCGGTAAGTGATATATTTTGCGCGAGAAGTGCAGTTAACAGCCGTGAAATCGCTGCCCTCAAAAATGTGGAGGGGGAACTACAAGGGTAGTTGTAATGTGGTGAAAATTGTTTGTCAGCTACGACAATCGAACCCGGATTCTCAAATCCACAGGCCGACTTGATACTACTGAGCCACCTATCCCATGTCTCAATCAGTCAGTGCAAATATATCTCGATCTTGTGCTGTATAGGGTTAAATTAATGTTGTTAATTGAGCAAAGACACTGGAGTTTCTAACTCTATTGATTAATTGTTGTATGTAATTATTTTAAAATTGAAAATGAAAACTCTTCCTACCGAAACAGTATTCATGGTTTTTAAAATTATTGCTTTTGTATTTTTTATTAATAAAATATGTATATTTTCAGTACTGTAAGTGATATTGATTACATTAACTAGATATTGATAATGTCGAGAAAACCTGTTTATTCCATTAATATCCATTATATTAATTAATGAGTAATGAAAATTTAATAAACGATTTATGGTATTTATAAAGTGTCATTATAAATTTTGTGACAGACTTGTTGACGGTTACGTTGATGACAGTTTCAGTTTTATTATTAATTCTCTGGCTACTGAATTAATTTAAACTAAATTTGTCGTAATTTAATTTATATTGATAATGAAATTAACATTAAAGTAGTCTGCTTTTCAATTTAATTTTCTTATATTACATTACGATGTTTCTGGCAATTAGGGGTAGAAATTTCTTGAAACTGAAGCATTTTAAAATTCCCTTCAACATTAATTGCATTTGTTCACTAGACAGTATAATTAAGGGAAGTAGAATAATACATTTTTCCCCACAAACTTATGGAGGAAGATTAATTAAATGACTTTTTTTCTTTGACCTGAGCTACCGTAATTATTATGAATGAAAGAAAATGAAATTACATTCATTTATTTACAAATGTGTCCATTTTAAATATACATTACAGTCAATGATAAAAATATGAATATTTACTTTTAGTTATAAGTGAAATGGAATGACTTTTGATACCTGTGAGAGTTGTATTTGATATTCAGAGCGTCAGAGCAGAGATAGTCTATTCATTATCATCACATGAAAATCACTACTGAGGCTTACCCTTCACTAACAGGGTGCCGTAATTTGTGGGTTGGTAATCCTATTTCATAATCAAATATTAAACATCTACCGACGGACCAAGATCAACAGTTGTAGAGCTGACAATCAGAACTGGGCAATAGCTAGCTACTTTTGTAGCTTAGCTACTAGCTTAGCTACATTTCCCTTAGATGTAGCTGTAGCTTAGCTAACTGTGAAAAAATATAGCTGTAGCTTGTAGCTAGCTACTTTTTTTTCTATTAGCTTAAAAATAAGAACTGAAGCTACTTTTAAAGCTACTTTTTGTAGCTTCAAGCTACTTTTTAAGCAGAAGGTCAACAAAGTACGCATGCGTACAAGCTAAACCCACACAAAATAATTATTTGTTGCCGGTTCTAACTGGCTCTAAAACGCAAAAATACACAGTAGGTGCTAGATGGTATTTGCTATTTTTGATATTTATGTACATTATAGTAAATTAACAGTCATTATAACAAAAGACTGATCATATGACAATGGCAAATTTAATTATTTCACAATAATTTGAAAAAGTAGCTTTAAAAATTAACAGCTACTTTAATGAAAGCTTTTAGCTGTAGCTTAGCTATATTTTACAAAATATAGCTTATAGCTGTAGCTTAGCTACTTTTTTAAAGAATAGCTGTAGCTGTAGCTTAGCTACTTTTTTTAAGTAGCTTGGCCAGCTCTGCTGACAATTGAGCGCAAAATGTGTTATTATGATTAGTATGTTTTTATTTATTAATTACTTATTGTAACAAAGTTAAACAATTTAAAATTGGGTTATTTTAATAAGCTTTGTTTATAAAATTTATTAGTGGATATGTTTGTTGTAATTTCAATGTTCCATAAATCATTATTTATCAACTTTATGGCTTTTCTAAATTGTTGTACTTTTCTCAGGCAGTATGTATTGACAAATCTGGATAAATTAGTTAGTCTGGGATGAATTTCACTTTGTGTCTCATCCCTTTCAAGCACCTGGGGGTTTTCTATGTAAACTCGGGCATGGGAACGGTTATCTTTGAATCAACGCAACGATACCACCCTCTTACTACTTGTCAGCGTGTCCCATGGAAGACAACAATTAGTTAGTGATAGCTTAGTATTTGCCGACACAAAACATCTCTTATTGATGTACACGATGTAGTTTTACCATGACCAGTTTGTAACTTAGTAATAATATTTTTGTTGTATGCCATTTTCGGTTAATTTGTTTAATTTTCAATATTAATTTGTAAATAGTCTATCTTTATAAATTTTATCACTCCATTCTACTATGTTTTAAGATATTTTAGTTTATATAAAACATCGTTCGTCTTTTATTTAGTGTTAGTGCTAAAAGTTAACAGGCAGATTCATAAAGCGGATTAGCGCTAACACCATTTTTTATTTCGTTTTTATCTCTCTTTTCAATGTACGAAACAAGTTTATTTTAATTAGAGTTAAAAAGAGAGTTAATTAGCATCAAATTTAGTTAATTTCTTTTATCTGTTTTAATTTGAAACAGAGTTATAGATAATATTAAAAACGGTGTTAGCGCTAATCCGTTTTATGAATAATGATAGAATTGAGCTGGAATAATAAAAAAAAGGCAAACCAGAACGATTAATGAAGCGACTATTTTAAATATCCGTTAAAAAAGATTTTCAAATAGACCCCTTTTTGAGTATGAAATTTATATGCTATTAATTTTTTTTTCTTATAAACTTTTTAATGAATTTTTTTTACGTAATATATTTTTTTTAGAAAATTTTATGAAGTAACTTAAAATTTTGTGTTTGTTGTACAAAAGACCGTATGACACCGTCTTTAATGACGCAACTTATTTGACATGGTCTATAGTCATTAAATGCATATTCAATATCTGTGTCATCGACAAAGACAATACTTTTTCTGAACAGTTTAATGAGTTCACCATATACACGTTGTAACGAAGTGATGTTGAAACCAGACGTCTCTTTGAAGTCATTCTCAATTTAATCTTTAATCCATCTTGAATATCTACGCAATATCTAACCTCGAATGCTTTTATAAAACACTCATCTGCATTTTCTTTGTGGACGATTCTGTTCTTGTCTACAACATATTACCAAGAAAATTGCATTACACGAGATATAATCTACTAAAGACTAAACCAAAGATTAAGTTTCATTTTCCTGCTAACTCTTCTGGGATTATCTAAGTGGTTTCTCGTTCATATTCTATAAGGGCAGATATTCCTCTTGTACGTTTTATTTGCACTATTAAGATTAATATTTTAAAGACAACTAAAGCTGATGTTACATCTGTATAATTCGTTTCATGTTTGATGAAAACGAAAATGTTTCTTAATTGGGATATCTCACTAATAATAGATTGCGCTAAAACCCATATGTCAAAAGTTGAACAAAGGAGCACTTTTGTTTGACTTCCGTAAGTGTAACATTGTAATATTTCTTTGTTTTCTTCTTATATTTTCAGTTTTATTTAAGTTTTGACTAATAATTTAGGTAGATTATAGTTTAGTGTTTCTTGTCGTTAGTTTTAGAAGTATATTAATTTTAATTTTTTTAGTTTAGATACGTTAATTTAGTAACTAGTTAGGTTTTCTTTATAATGAACTTTATTGTAAGTATAATTTGTGGAATCTAGATGTTCGATTGTTGTTCGCAGTAGATTTACATTCAGATGCACAACAATACTTTCTACTTTTAAATGGATTTTTTTTGGAGAAAATTCAATTGTTTTCAATAACCTACAATTTTTATTTCATACGAAATATACAAATATAATTACAATAAATTTGTATTTACAGAAGTATAAGGATGAAATTTAAGTTATTTTCTTTTAATTGTATATTACATAACAAGCATCGAAAGTGTAAGATAACGTGCGAGTGTACAAAGTGAAAAAGGAGGCGCGCAGCGCCGAGTGATTTAAGTATACGAGCACAGTTATCACACTTTCGAGCGAGTTATGTACACTATTTTTCAGACGACCACAAAATATTTCTAAAAAAGTTTACAAGAGCAATGTTGTTACACTTTGACAGCTGATGCGTTTTTGTAGATAAGCGTTAACGATTAACGTTTGAGGTTATGTATTATGATACCAAATGTCAAAATATTAAATAATGCTAAAATATTAGTAAATAAATAATTATTAATTAAAAAAAATAAGATTTATCTGTGCAAATGTGTTGAAAAATCTGCCAAAACTTCGATTTAAATAAAAATACAAATTCTTTTAATTTATTTTATTGTTTTCTTTCGTCGTAACGCCATCTGTTGTCAATCAGTGAAACTTCACCTGATATGTTAGAAGTGTACGTTATATTAACTTATCAGTTAATGTTATGTTCAACTTTCCGTACTAGTTTATGGTGTTGTTATGGTTACTTTTATAAGTGGTCGTCTGAAAAATATTTAAAATAAATACACAAACAATATTGAAAGAGTAGTGTTCTATGTAATAGCATACAAATGTCATGAAAGTGCTCCTTTGCCGTAGTTTCAAAGTTCGTCACTAGGGTCGAATTCTGATTGAGATATTCTAATAATATTACTATGATGCCTTGAATCCTTGTTGTGCCACTATATGTACAATTTCTCATATGATACGAAGTTAATAAAGTGATTCCACTAATTAAAATCGTTTTCAAAGTTCGTGAGAAAATGAATGCAGGAAATCAGATCAGACAAAAGTGATCAAAGGAAAGGAAAAACCAATTTAACCCGTTTCAATTTAACTCTCCTTTTATTCCATCAACAAAACCTCTATCCGAAGTTTCATTTTAATTGCAAAATCAATATCCAGGCATCAAAACTAAAATTCAATTAATTTTGAATTGAAAAAGATATCAGCGAAGTTCAGGCAACAGAAAAAATAAAACTTAAAAACCTACGTAACCACCAGCTGGATTCAAGCTACGGCCAGGGAAAGGTAGACGAACATGGGGTTCGCAACCCCTCACCTCTCACCCTTGCGACCCTTGGCCATCAACTTCGGTCAGTTCGAGCACCGCGATGCCATATTTCCAACGTGCTCGTTCGGTTCTTCGTTCGTTCGTTTATCTCGCATTCGCAACCAGAGGAATCAATTTCCAGCCCGAGCAATTTTTTAGCCGGTCGGTCTTGTGTTATTTTAGGCCTTTTTCATTATTAATGGTGGCAGGAATTACGGTGGTCAATAAAAAATGCTCACCGCGAACCGACGTGTCTTTTACCCGGGTTCAAATCGCTGAAAGTAAACCAGGAGTTACGTGATCATTTCCATTATCACTGATGAACTATTATTGGAATCTTTACTAATTTTTCATGGCACCTCACCTCATGATTTGCATTACTTGTGTTAGCTAGAGCGATGTAGTAAATATCTTTATGTAATCCGGGAGAATGGATTACCTGTTCCTGATGTTGACAAGTATGATATACTTTCCGGTTTTTATGTAGCAAGGTAAAACGTCTCATATTTTGCTTATCTAAAGATGTATGAAATAAGAGCAAATTGGTCTTTCATTTATTTTCTTATTAAATGAACGGATGTAATTAAGAGATATGATAAATTTTTCTCGAGTAATATATGTGTTGATTGCTGGTAATAGATTTCAGTTTAATTTTAATTTAAATACGAATATACGTAGATTACCTTGTTAATTGCATTCGTAACACATTTTCTATGAAACATTTACTACATACCTGTACGTGTTAAGGTATGTACATAATATGCGAACTACTCGCATTGTTGTTTCCTGCTTCTACACTATTAATTCATGTTTCGCACCGAATTCTTTTTGATGTGTTGCTTTCGAAGTGAAACGTAGGAAAAGCTTACGAATACATGATTAGACAATTATGTACTTGAATTTGTTTGCATACTACAAGCGCAGGGGGACGCTCCCTCCCTTTCTTATCTTTTTGTTTCATTTTCAGTTACTGCATTGTGTGAACTTTTCTTTCATATACAAGTGCAGGCTATCGCTTTCATCTTTTCTAATCTTGTAGATTCGTTGTTAGTTTCGTTATTAGATTCGTTGTTAGGAGTAAACGTGAGTAATTTGAGATGTTTTATGCATATGTTATGTTCGTTGAAGAAAGAAAATGAATGATAAGTGAATAGAATGATGTGATTGAAGGCTTGCTGTGTGATGAATGATTTCGAGTGTAATAAATGAATGAGTTTATATGGAGTGATCTATGAATGTGGTTGAACTGAGGGTGGTTTGTTTGGATGAAAATGTTTGACGAGGGCTGGTTGTTTGATGAGTGTGATGAGTGAGTGTTTTATGAATGAGTTTATATGGAGTGATCTATGAATGTGGTTGAAGTAAGGGTGGTTTGTGTGGATGAAAATGTTTGACGAGGGCTTGTTGTTTGATGAGTGTGATGAGTGAGTGTTTTATGAATGAGTTTAGAGTTCGTGCTTTCCCATTTGTTGGGATATAGTGTGAAGATATGTATGTATGTATGTACAAACTAATTTTATGATATAGATAGCTCAGTGGTTTCGAGTTGGCCTGTTGATTTGAGAATTCAGGTTCGATTCTCTCAGTTAATATTATAAGATTGTTTAAATTTATCCTGAATCATTCAAGGACAAAATTTCAAATAAAATTAGCATAAAATTCATATTTCCTTTTAGAAAAGAATATAAACAAATTTCCTTAGGTGGACTTAGTGAAATCAAATCGGACTGTAGATTTGGGATTCCCAAAGTCGACAAACAATTTTCACCACATTTAATTTACTCCTATGATTTCCCTATCAATAACATCTTTACGGGCCGGGATTTGACGACTGGTAACCGCACTTCACGCGCATAAATATATCATTTACCGAGATCTGCTACGGCAGAGTGCCACATCCAGTAAAGTGTAAAAGGCGTGATGATATCTTTATTTATTTATTTACTAACTTATTTAACTTCTGTCATTTACATTTTCAATTTTTTTCAAGAAAACAACTTATCCATTTGTTGTTTCTTTGACTAAGTTTCGAAAATGATGTAACTATAGATCGTTCGAAGAGAGATTACAATGTGGAAGTTATTGGACGTATTTAATTTTAATCATGATTGATTGACACAACGTTAAAATGAAGATAAGTTTACGGAGCACGTAAAATACTATTCAGTTTTCTTTACATATCAGTTTAAAACAGAAACTTGAACCGAACCGGAATATAAACCGAAACCGGATTGAACCAGCATATTTTTAATAACTAAACCGGAAAATAAACCTTCTCCTATAATATTCAAGAGCAACCTTAATCAAATTGAAAATATTAAACCGGTTCGTCATTTTGATATACTCTATTCCCTGTATGAAAACTATTACGTCACATGCGGTATCCATGTGATTCAAGATTTTGTGCTTAAAACGTTTACAGTGGTATTGGATAGACATTTTTAAAACATAACCTAAAAATTAAATGTCAGATTAAAATATTTATTACTTTATAAAATTTAATTAGTTTATAAAAGTAACCAAATATAAATTTATCTTAACTCACGAAAAATATTACCTACCTTATTGAAATGTGTAATTTTGTAAAATAAAACTCAAAAGAATATACATTTTTATATGTATTATTATTATATATAAATAAATAATATATGACAATACAAAATACAATGTACATTACCTCTTGTACTACAGTTAAATTAATTAAAGATACTCGATTCTCTAACTCCACCGCAAAATAATCATGAAGATGACAAACGCATTTCTGCATTTGATACCCAAAATTTTTCTAGCCATTTCTTATTTCTCAGTCTGTGTTTATGTATCAAAAATGTCACCAACTTAGAAATGACAGGCGAGAAAGTAACAAAATCATGATCATAGGTCTCTATTTTTATTTTATAAACAAATGTGAACATAGTAAATATAAATTTTCGTATTAGTAAGAACTGTCATACGTTTTCATTAAAATAATAAATGTGATAGAACGTGAAAAAACATGAAACGTATGTCTTAACTTATTAAGACATACGTTATGTCATTCGCATAGGTACGAATAATATTATTAAAAAAAGATAGCTACATTTCATCGTATCTATGATAACCTCGTCCACAAATAATGTCATCGTTTTCATACAGGGAATAGAGTTTACTTCCTCCTGGAACGATTTGGAAATATTTCTCATAGCATAATATTTAATTTAATTGGTTAGAATTTTTTTCGTTCGCATTCAATTTATTTATGTACAGAAACTTTCATAAATGGAATAAATTGTTTTTCTTTTCCATTCCAAACAAATATTTGTGAAAAGAACAAGAAACCTTTCAAAAACAGTAATTCGCCAGTTATTGTATTACAAACTGAGAACATTTTGTTTTTTTAATAGCCTGAGGAAATAAAAATTGTCTTTATGTTTGTATATCTCCTCATAAAAATAATCCTGCTAAAATGTAAAATTTTTATATTCTATTACAGCATCAACCCTCTCCGTTACCATGACAAAATTAATTTCATCCCAAAACGCAATAAAAAATCAGCCACAACATAACCTCAAATCCTCTTGCAATCAAGTTCATCACATAGCTTCGCTGCACATAACCAATTTTCAATGAAACAGCCTAGTCGGAAATATTCTCGCATATCCGTTAATACTGCGGGATCAGTGAACCGATGTTAACAAATTGCAACCGGCAGACGGGGACAGAATAGATCCTCGAGCCAGAACCCTGTTATTCGCTACTCGCTAGTTTATTTGCATTTGGAAGCCGTGTGTTAACACCGAGGCTGATGAAATTAAGATATCCGTGCTGCTCGGGAATTAGTCAACAGACTACAGACAAACGAGTAGGTAAATTAAGTTGGCGAGATGCAGACAAATTTTCTAGATGTAATTTCAACGACGATGCTTTTATTCATCCTATGTTGTTCAGGGTACTATTAGGATTAGGTCGTGTTGAGAGTGCTGGTTCGTGCCATGAAATCGTTAAGGAGGACCATGTAATAGACTCGTTTCTTGAGGTTCTCTCGATGTACTTTTTACATTATAAGATATTTAGAGGACAATCCCCCTTTTCAGTATCATTATCTGTTACTAATCAATCAGTTAATGACAATCTTTATTTTTCATGATTACCAGCACTTTCTGAGCCTAAATTCATCTGTTAATATTTTTATACATTTTGTTCTAGTACAAAAATGTCGGTAAATATTGAAAGAAAGATATTTCTTAATGAAACTTTTTACGAAGCTGTCAGTGAGCTACGATTAGATATAGGCAGAGCTGGACAATACTTAAGTACTTTAGTACTTAAGTACCAATTTTTCGTATCTTCTAGTACTTAATACTTATACTGAAGTATTTTTATTTTTGTGTTACTTAATACTTGAAATTTTTAAGTACTAAATTTCAGCTTGTACTTAAGACTTACATTTTTGGATAGTAAATGTACAAAATATTGAAGTACTTTTCAAATAATTAAGTATGTCAATATTACTTAAGTCACGAAAAGTACTTAAATATTTCGAAACATTGAAGTACTTTGATTTTGCGGTTAATGCAGTTTTTTTATTGTGTTGTACTGTGACGTGAACGTGAGGAGCACAGGCATGTATATTTTTGTTTTTTGTTGTATATATATTTATTTATTTATTTATTTTTATATATATATAAGACTGATTTTTTGTAATATCCGACTACATACTAAATTTTGCATGTACCTATTTATTTTTAAATTAAAAAATCTTTTAATTTTGTAATCATGTTTTCAAAATGTATATTTAGGATATGTTGTTATTAAAATAAATGACAATAACAGAAAAACTATTTCATACGATTATACCCAATACTGGTACTTCCAAAATACTTATTTTTAAGTACATTGGTCTAAAAAAACTCATACTTTACTTAAGTATTTTCAAGCTGTGCTTGACATAGTACTGCATAACAAGTACTGACCATGGTTAGTCCTGGTACTTATACTTAAGAACTTTGGTCCTGGTACTTATACTTAAGAACTTTGGTCCTGGTACTTGCCCAGCTCTGGATATAGGTAAAGGAAAATGCATGATAATAACCTAAAAATGACAGGGGTATCAAAATTTTCATAAAAAAAGTTATCATTAACTTATCGATCACTAATAGATTATGATCTAGTTATATCCCTAGTTAATAATAAGAATGTATGTTGATAGTATTAATTTCTATTTAGTCTTCGACAATGATGTCACATCCTGTTGATGCCTTTTGCAACCCTTCAGCGTTCTTAGAATTGTTATTGTCTAAAGATATTTTTGATGATGTTTGCCCCTTTAAGAATGCCGAGTATAGTTATTTGTCTCACCCAGCTAAGGCTGAGACGTGAACAGAGCACTCAGTCTGCTACCATCCGCGACTCGAATGTGTCTGCTACCATCCGCGACTTGAATAAGTCTGTTACCATGCTTGACTCGAACAAGTCTCGTACTATGCTCGACTTAAACAAGTTGACTCTGCCAAAACTGTGTAAATAGTGTACAAAGAGTTAGTAATAGTAGTTAATAAAACTATATTAAAGAAACACGATCTTTACTTGTCGGTTTGGTCCTTATATCCTGCTCTTATCCTCTTTCTCCGAATTAAAAATAAATATTAAAATAATTATTGTTGTAGCCAAGCTACCAGGCTACAACACAGGCTACGTTTATCGGGAATATCATAGCGTTGAATGAATTATAATATTATAAGATTATTTAAGTTTATTCTGAATCATTCAAAGAGAAAATTTCAAATGAAATTAGCACAAAATTCAAATTTCCTTTAAAAAAAAAATAAATAAACAAACTTGCTTAGATGGATACTCAGTGGAATAGAATCGGACTGTGGATTTGAGAACCTAGATTCGATTCCACAGCCAACAAACTATTTTCATCGCATTAAAAATTACCTTCCCCTCCACTAACATCTGTAGGGGGCCGTGATTTGACGGCTTTTAACCGCTCTTTATGCGCATAAATATATCACCAATTTCTGTTACGACAGAGTGCTACATCCAGTAATAGGTAAAAGGCGTGATGATATATTTATTTTATTTTACTTAAGAAATAAGAGTTTTAATATTTAATTAATAGATCAAGATAAGTCATTTTATTTTAATTATGTTCTGAAAATATGTTTTGATATTGATAGCAAACAAGTAACAGCGACAGAATATGGTTGTATATTTAATTCAAACCATCTAATGTTTGGTAGCGAAAAGGCTGGATCAAAACTTTACTTTATTCCTTGCAATATATTCAATATAAAAAATATTTAATTGCCAGTATTGCACAACATATATAGGTAAATGCAAAATATTTGCTCCTTATTTCTACAAGGATAGAACCCAGAAAGATTGACTGTTATAGCATGCATTATTCGTATAAGCTTTGTTTTTCTATAAAAATTGCAATCATTATTATGACAATTGCTAACAGTAAATTCAAATTTTTGTCATATGAATGACTTTTGATGTACAGCGACAATGATAAATTTAAAGTACATTTTTATGACAGAAAAATTCGGGAGACGCCCGTACTCGAACCGGGAACCTTTAGCTTGCCGTGCTGACAGGGGAGCTGAGGCCGAGTGATTAAGGCATCAGCACGGCAAGCTGAAGGTTCCCGGTTCGAGTCCGGGCGTCTCTCGAATTTTTCTGTCATAAAAATTTACTTTAAAATTGTTAACAGTTTGTAATTTTCTTGGAGAAAATTGATCAGTATTCTAATGTCTATTAACTACTTTTAAAAATGTTGTATTATATTATTTAAGTTATAACTTATATAAAAATATAGGTAAATTTATGAAGAAAAAAATATGAAAAATGTGGCATTGAAATTAGTGGCAAACTTAAACTATTTGATAATATTTTATTTTTTAATTCGAAAATCAGGACTCGATATTGATATGTACTGGGGCAACCAGGAACGATATTTTCTCCGGTTCATAAAAAAAAATCTTCAGCGATAATGATTTTCGAACTGAAATGCATTTTCTTGGTCATGATTTTAGTTGCACCATAATTTTGAAGTGGTGTTCTGATTCGAGTCATTTTCTATTTTGAATCTTGTGAAAAATTTTAAATATGATGTTAATTTTAATTCGAGAACTACACATTATTTTTGGAATTGGAACGACTAATAGTCAACCGTCGTAATTATGGCGTAACAAATATCTGACAATTAATTTTTATTTTTATGGGGTGGCTAGCTCAGTGGTATGAAGTCGACCTGTGGATCCTGAGAACCCTAGTTCGATTCCCACAGGTGACAAACAATTTTCATCATTTCAAAAACTACCCCTGTGGCTCCTCCACCACTAACATCTTTGGGGGCCGTGATTTGACGACTAATAACCGCACTTCTCGCGCAAAATATATCACTTACCGAGATCTGTAGCAGAGTGCCACACCCAGTAATGGGTAGAAGGCGTGATGATATATATATATATTTTTTGTGGCTTCTTTGGCGAACCAACTACTTAGGTCATATGCCGCTATTACGCCCTAATCTGCGTTTTAGGTATTATGGTCAACAGCAACGCGGGTTTTCTCTGGACGGTCACCCAACCAAGTACTACCCGCGCGCAACGTTACTTAACTCGCGTTATCGCTTAGATCAGTTCCAACGAGTGCAGCCATGGCCGTTGACAATGATATATTTATTTATTTATTTAATTTTTATTTTGTCCATTCGTTACAATTGCAATGTATGCGACCCCTGCCAAGGAAATCATTAACAATGACATGAATTTACGAATAGGCGTCTATGATAGAAATACCAACCTAATGACATTGTTATTGAAATATCCGACAATGTCTGTGAAATGTGCAAATAATTTGAATATTATTTAGAGGTTTAATACGTCAGTAAAACATGCAAGTGTGAAGAATAGTAAACAGAGCGCCATGAATTCCTTCTGCTGGAAATTGAGTAATGCGTCATGTGGAGGTAATAACTTAATAAGTGAGGCGCGCATTGTTTCGCTAACCGCATTCCTGACAGCTGGAAATCACGGCTGGCCAAGGATAGACAGACACTCGACAGTCGGAGTCGAGACTTCGGCACTCGTATGTTTTTTCAGCAGTTGCTGTTTTAGTTTCTTGTTCTTCTCATCTTTGCTTTCTATTCGCCCTGAGCTTCTCGTATTGTGTACTTTATACCGTTCTCTTCATTACTGTGTTTACTTTGCTGTTTTATTTGTACAGGTGCATTATTCGCGAAGGAATTTTGAATTAGTTTGTTTTGTTTGGGAAATAAAGTTAATGATGGATTCGGTATTACAATTTGAAATTACAATCATGGTTGGATCTAGGGGCATGTTTTACTAATGGTGACGACATATTATAAAGAAAATATTAAGTTAATACAGTTTTATAATTAGAATTATGTAAGATTTTGGTGAATCCGATAATAGGGAAAAACCGATTTTTGTAATTTTTTGTTTATCTATTGCAAGTGCGTGAATACATGCACATGAGCACGTGCTTTAATTTGTGCGAATGGTGCAGATGACGTCTTCGTGCACGAGTTTTGTACAATGCTTTTTGTAACGAGCAAAAGTTATTAAATTTTATGCGTGAATTTATATTGACAGTTTAGTATGCCATGAATTGACATTTGTTATTTGAAAACAAATTGTTTATTTTTTCTCGTAAAGCTTGTTAAAATATGTCTGATTGATGGCATTATAAGCTAATGTCTTTACTTTTTTTTATAAATTCCGTGAAATGTGTGTATATAAGTACAATTAGCGTTTTAATAGTCAAAATTTAGAACCATAAAAATGAATGTTTATTTTCAATTACTTTGAAGCATTAGTGCGTAAAATCAAATTTTACTTTAGTTTCCAGGGTAATGTAAACCTTATTTTGAATGATGCAAGTACAAATAGTTATTTTTATAACAAGTGCCGAAAAAGGCTCGTTACGTGCAAGTGCAGAATTTAACGCACGAGGCTTGCCGAGTGCGGAAATCCGCTAGAGCATGTAACCTTTTTCGGCACGTGTTATAAACAACATTTTTCCTACAACTGTGCGATTTAGTAAATCACTAAAATATTATTAAAATTTATAAAATTTATAAAATTTTAATCATATTACATGAGAACGATGTTTTACGGCGTTGCTATGGTTTGTTTGTTGATTGCTTGCACATTGTTCTACGTTATTTAAAAATATTTCACTAACGTCAAAATAATTTCTTCAAAATCATCTTGATTGGAATAGTACAGTGAGTGATTCTTCTTTATCATTAACACCTCCAAAGATAATTGAAGCTCCGGATCATACTATGTTGGATCTATTTTCGACAATGACTATCAACCTGCTGCTGGTACTTCTGAAGCTTCCGAAATTGTTACCAATAATATTACTGGTAATAATATGAACAGGTACGGAAGAAATCAATGTTTCTTTAGACACAAAAGTTTCCACTTTACATTATGTCAATATAAGCAACTGTTACAACTGTGTTAATAATATACACAAACAATAAATATGCAGTATTTCACTTACTCTTTAAATAAAACCATTTATCGATATATTTTACTTTGTTCGGTTCTTTTTATTAATTGTCTACAGATTAGATATACTGCAAATTAAGGTTACGTTTATAAACGTCAAAATATACTACTGCATATTTACTAGTGCTGGTTCACCGTATCTTCTTCTTCCATAAGCGTCTGTGGTTAAAATATGAATTCCGCGCTCGGCGCGAAATTTAAATCGCTGTCAAAACAATATTCTTTTGACAGTTACGTAATGAAGCACTTTCCGCACTAGTGTTTCTTTGCTTTCGGAAACGCACTTGGTCTGCATTCATCTACTTTCCATACGTAACCAAGGCAATTATAGTTACGTAATAACAAAGAAATCGCACAGTTGTAGGAAAAAGTATTTTTTCTACGACTGCTATGAAAAGTTGTCATCGTAAAGTTGATGGTTACTGAGTAACAAACAATAAAATACTTTACCGCGCGTATCTTATAGCAACAAGCGGTAAAATATTTTCCCGCTCACTTAGAAAAATATAAATTGTTGCTGAAATCTTAATTTATTGAAACACTACTTACAAAATCTAAAATGTAGGTTAGATTCATTTTTACACTTTTACACGCTATGATTTGAAGTTGAACCTGACAGGGCAGCAGTGCCAACTTAATGAGGATGAGGGATGTTAAAATTTAAAGTGCAGTTTTGACAGTTTTGTATATTTATTCCGGAACTTGAAATGGTGTTTGATAAATTTGAGGATAAATTAGATTCTGTGATATTCTCATTAGAATTTTCAGTTAGTACGCCACTTACTATTTTATGAGCACATTTTTTATTTATGTGTGAAAATTTATCACAAACAATGATTGTTGATAACAGATTTTTTTAATTATTTACTTGGATGCTGATATCGTCATACAGGTGCGATGGCCGAGCGTGTTAATGTACATCTCCTAACAAGCTGACGTCATCCAACCAGTGGGTCATCAGTTCGAATCCGCCTGTCGACAATGTGTGATTTGTCGTTAAATATAAAAATACAGTTACATGTATTATCACGCTCGGGCGCTATGAGCTAGTCACTCATACACCTAAAATAATGTAACATCGACTATGAAAACCAGCAGTACGGCAGTGTAAAAACTGCGGCTCGGTGTGCCTGGTCCCTATATGTTCCACTGAGGAATGATGGGAAACAGTATGATATCGTCATGGTTACATACAATACAGAAATTGGTGGAACGTGAATTGAACTAGCCCCATATTATTTTTTCAAATTTTTTAGTAAGTAAAGTAGAAAAAATGATGTGTGTGTCTCAAGCGTAAAGTATCTTTATTGCTCTCGCTCTATTGCAGCGCTCGCTTCGCACGAGCAATAAAGATTCACTTTACGCTCTTGACACACAAATAACTATTTTAATGTTGATTCCATTAACTACTTTGTGTTATATGGGTGTTATTTAAGTAACCGTACAATGATTAGCCGATAATAGAACTGACCACAGTAAATCTGACAATAATTTTTGTTTTACATACTTTCTATAAGTACTGAAGCCTCTTATAACTAATCAATTACATCATGGTTTAAAATTTTGTAAAAACAATCAATTAAAATCGATGTGTTCTCTGGAAAAAATTCTGATTGTCAACAGACGTCAAACGGTGTAGAATTTAATATTCGGTTTAATGAATATCAAAATGCCAATTACTGAAATCTGCAGTGATAAATCTGCCAAAGTCAGAAATTGTATTTTGCATTTTTAGTCTATGCTGAATTTCAAGGGGTGTGGTTTTCAGACACAACTCATTTTTGTGTTAAACCAGTCCTGTCCTGAATGCAATTGATAATTGAAATAATGCTACTGTTGTGGCTGCTGCGTTTTATACCAATTAAGTTTGTTTAATTGTGTATGTTTGCAGTGGTTTATTGCTATAAACTGGGTTTCCGCATTGAAATTAGTTTTTACTACTATTTACGTTTGCGGTGATTTAAGAGAAATTTAAAAATATATTTTATGCAGGTAAATATTTGATTTGATATTTGCTAGCATGCAAATCTTGGATAATGTTTTATTTATCCTCATTCTTGACATGAGTTTAATAACATTTAATAGTAACATTTCAAATGAAATAAATATCGATTACGAGTACCTATATTCAGATACATATGTATTGAATAGTTATAAAATTCGCTTTGTTTTGCATGAAATTTATTTGTATTGATAATTCAAATACTTACTTGAGGCAATTAGTGTCATTTAAAAATAATGAAAATTAGAGTAATTAGTTGCTTTTCGTATAATAACTTTTAAAACGAATATTTCTATTTTTATTGCTTGATAGAATTTTATTGCATTGGCTTTTAACGAATATAATGTATACGGTCAATAATTCTGAAATACTATTTAGTAAAAGAAATGACCACAAAGTAAATTTTACTTATTGGATCGTGCAAAACATGTTTAAACAGGAGTTCGATGAATGCATCCAAATATATTTTCGTATTTTTTGATTAGTTTAGATAACAGGACAACACTTTCGTCGTCTTATTTATGTTGAGACTTGATAATAATGTAGATCACCTGCACGTATTGTAAAACAGTGTAAAATCGTAATAGTTCGTTTGCCAGTAAATACATTTGATTAGCGGTGCGGTAGACAACAGCAAATACATTTGTTTATTTCTATTTGCATTTAAGTTTTTATATACTACAAGTGTAAATAAATATTTAATAGAAATGTGTTGTAAATTAATTTTTCCTACAACTGTGCGATTTCTTTGTTATTGCGTAACTATTATTGCCTTGGTTACATTTGGAAAGTAGATGAATGCAGACCAAGTGCGTTTCTGTAAGCAAAGAAACACTAGTGCGGAAAATGTTTCATTACGTAACTGTCAAAAGAAAGTTGTTTTGGGAGCGATTTAAATTTCGCGCCGAGTGCGGAATTCATATTTTGGACACAGACGCTTATGGAACAAGAAGATACGGTGAACCAGCCGCTAGTAAACATGCAGTAGTATACATTGACGTTTATAAACATAACCTTAAATTGCAGTATATCTAATCTGTAGACAACTAATAAAAAGAACCAAACAAAGTAAAATATATCAATAAATGGTTTTATTTAAAGAGTAAGTGAAATACATCATATTTATTGTTTGTGTATATTATTAACACAGTTGTTACAGTTGCTTATAATGTAAAGTGGAAACGTTTGTACTGTCTAAAGAAACAATAATTTCTTCCGTACCTGTTCATATTATTAACAGTAATATTATTGAGAACAATTTCGGAGGCTTTAGAAGTACCAGTAGCAGGTTAATTCTCATTGTCGAAAATAGATGCAACATAGCATGATCCAAAGCTTCAATTATCTTTGGAGGTGTTTATGATAAAGAAGAATCACTCACTGTACTATTCCAATCTAGAGGATTTTGAAGAAATTATCTTGAAGTTAGTGAAATATTTTTAAATAACGTAGAACAATGTGCAAGCAATCAACAAACAAACCATAGCAACGCTGTAAAACATCGTTCTCGTGTAATATCATTAGAATTATATAAATTTTGATAATATTTTAGTGATTTACTAAATCACACAGTTATAGGAAAAATGTTGTTTATAACACGTGCCGAAAAAGGTTACATGCTCGTGCAGATTTCCGCACTCGGCCTGCACTTGCACGTAACAAGTCTTTTTCGGCACTTGTTATAAAAATAACTATAAAATTAATAAAATATAAATGCAATCAGCACTTGCTTGGAGAAATCGCTACTGGTATAATGACCTATATTGCATACCTCCATTTTTTCTTCAAATTATCATTGTCCAAAACTCATTAACCGCTTCCACCAACTATTCCCATCAACCTTTCAACCTTCGACTAATTCCCAACAATCCATCAACTCATTTCTCATGAAACAAAACCCATTGAACCCATTCAAGCTGAACTATTAGCCATCTCACAATCACAATCACACAATCGCTGTGCCGATCTCTCACCGATCTACCAGCCTTATATCGCACTGTCGCACACTCGCACATTCTCACTGCAAATGGCCGCTGATTGTTCTAATCTCGGACGCTTCATCTGCGTTCATTCCGTGTAATTTCGCACCTGTCATCAGCAGCAGCAGCGGCAGCTTGGCAGCGAGAAGCACAGGAAGTGGGCAGAGACACAAACACGCAGAGGAAAGGGAACTTGCTAGAGAAGGGACTAGGACATCACACGTAATTACACAAAAGCTCCTCGTACGCAAATTTAATCGCTGGATTTCGATAGATGTTTCCGGTGACGCTGGCGACGCGATTAGTGGTGGAGTTAGGTCCAGTTTTGAGTAGGGTTAATGATATTTGATATCTAGTGATGTCGTGAGACGAGAAAAACAGTTCTTCTTATCTCGGATATTTCTGGACACTTATTATACGTCTCAAGATCTTAATTCTCGTCTCTTCTCAAATCTCGATAAGCACGTACAAATATTGAATCCTGGATGAAGTAGAGATAGGAATTCTAGTTCATTTGAGTGAACTAGTTCATTCGTTCTCGTTCACCAAAAAGATTAGTTCACTGAACTAGTTCATTAGTTCACTTTCGTTCAATTTTTAAGACTATGATGAACAGAAATCGTATTGTATTGTGATTCACGAGCAAGAACAAGTGAACTTTTAGAATCTGGTTCTAGAATAATTTGACAGCAAGTAAGAAAGAAGAAAAAAATAAAAGACAAAATTGGTTTTTTAAAGTTTTGTTTTTAAATAAATAAAAATTCACAAAATAAAATTATAAAATAAAAAAAACAACAATAAAGACAATGTAAATACGAGATACGAAGATATCTAAAATAAGAGCAAATTAAAGAAATTAAAAATTATTATTTAAAAATAATATTTGTGACACGAACGAACGAAGTATGAAGTAAGCTCCTCTAGTAATTAGTCTTGTTCACTCGTTCACTTGTTCTCCGCTTTCGATTTCCTTATCTGTCGTGCCGTCGGCGTCGTGGTGGTGAATCATATCCGAATAGTTCGCAGTGAACTAGTCTTTAATAAACTCACGGACTAGTTCGTGTCGTTCACTATAAGGAATAGTTCATATGAACTAGTTCGTTAACGAACTACACAACTCTAGAATGAAGTCCCGGCTCTAGATGACAAATTCTGCTTTTCTTTAACCTTTGCTGAGCCGGAAGCAGGACGTTTTTGTTTTTTTTTCTATTTGTGAATTCTCCTAAAATACTAGTTTGAAACACACACAATAATAAACAAAACTAAAATTAATACAGTTACAGAATGGCTAGCACAGTGGTATGAAGTCGGCCTGTGGATCCTGAGGTCCCTGGTTCGATTCCCACAGGCGACAAATTTTCATAATTTGAAAAAGCTATCCCTGTGGCTCCTCCACCACTAACATGTTTGGGGGCCGTGATTTGACGACTGGTAACCGCACTTCACGCGCAAAAATATATCACTTACCGAGATCTGCTTTAGCAGAGTGCCACACCCAGCATTGGGTAGAAGGCGTGATGATATATTTATTTATTTATTTACAGAATAATTTGTATTTCGTGGTTCTGCGGTGCGAAAAATTAAAAAAAAAGTATGTAAACATAGCAACATTTTAGCAATACTCGTACAACAAAGGACTTAAAATTATTGTAGAAAAGATGAGAATGGAATATAATTATAGTTAGAGTTTTAAAACAAGAAATCTTTTTTTTCCTTACCAGGTTCCATTTGACGTAGAATTGTTTTGTTTTTGTTGTATTTAGATACGTTAAATTATTAAAAATCAATATTGACTCTATTTTGGTAACTTATAAGTAAATCTGTGCTATGGATTTGTAGTTATTTCGGCTCGACAAATGTTAAGTGCACATGGTTTCTAGATCATGTTCGATCCGTAGATCGCCGAGACTTTTGAATATTTAATAAATATTGCTAATTTCATAATGTGTATATGTATATATATGGTTTATAAAATGTTATACACAAAAGTACCTAATTACCTTTTTCGTCAACTCAAAACTGGACGCATTCACTGTTGTCAAAACGTTTGTGACAGGTACGTTCCTAACCTTACAATATTACAAACATTACTAACCTAACAAATTTGTCATGGAATAAAATTAGTTCTTCTCCAAATTAGAAAAATACGATCAACGAAAAAATATTATAACTAATTCATGCATTAATCGGCGATTAATAATCGTAGCAATTAATGGGCTCGCTACGCTCTCGCTTTAAAATTTCTCGATTATTAATCGTCCTCATTAAAACACTAGTTATTTAAACAACTATATTAAAACGTTAGATTATATACGAGTATAGGTAATATAAATGACTAATTTTGTAATCTTGTTAAATTGGAGAGAATATTATTGAATACAATATATCTTGTTGAGCTGTTGAGTACGACAGTGGGTGTGAATTTGTTAGTAAGACCTCTGAGTTGGCTGGTGGTGTTAGTTTGGTTTGTGGCGGTGTCTGCAAGGGTATAACACGTACAGAGAGATTTAGGTTGAATTTATGTATAGGCTGATGTATCAGATAAGAAGAACGTGTGTAGTAAAACAAGATGCGAATTACTGAGGCTACCAACAAATTGTTCTGGAATTATTCCATGAATTAGTAATTTTCCTCATTAACTTATCTTCCAAATACTATTAGGTTAACAAAATGCTTTAATTTATTTCTTGTTAGTGCAATATGGTTGATACATAATTGGTGAATGATAGAAACTGTTGTTTATACAAATGACGCAGTCATTATCTGCCAGCAAATATTTTTCGAGGTATTTAAATAAATTCATATTATTAATATTTGAAGTAAAAGTTTATAGTTAGGGTGCAAAATGATGTATCATTTATTCCAGTGACAGAAATGGTTTTTTTAATAGATAATGTCATGATAAACATGAAAAAAAGAAAATTAGATTTGGGAATAATTTTCTGGAATGTTATTAAAATGTACAAATTTGGTATTTTTTTCACCATCAGTGTATTGCTGTTTTAAATATTTCAAAAATTTATTTTTTGATATTTATTAAGTTCTGAGGATGGTTATACATTAACCGAAACGTTAACAACATATCTTTGAGTTTTGATTATTCTGTCCGACTTCCGACTATCTTTTCCTTATATAAATATTTCGTCTCGTTTTTTATCCATTATTGGATGTGGCACTGCGTCGTAACAGATCTCAGTAAGTGATATATTTTTGCGCCTAAAATGCGATTATTAGCTGTCAAATAGTCCAATATTTGAATATAGAATATTGTTATTTATTTTTATTTTATTTTACTTTGAGGAAATGATATTCTTGCAAACCAATATCTAAAATAAGATATTCAACAAGGAATATAATATCCTGATCAGTGTTTATTTGAACATGATCTTGTGTGAAACAAGATATCTACCTACCTTTCAGATGATATTACGAGTTTGCTGATGTTGCCTCCCTTCGTCTAATTTGAGTTCGCGTTCGGATTCGATCAGCAGACTGCAAACTAAGCGAGCTCTACTAATTTGCCGGATACAATTGATTCCGCTATTCGTGCTAATCTGGTTGATGGAGAACAATACGCCATATTTCGGTCCGTCATTGTTGCTGGGTTTATCGAATGCTAAATGGATTACTGGTGTCTGCTATGGAAAATGAATATTCGCGCCTAGCTTACATATTAATGCCTCAGAATATGAAATATTGTGGACTAGCGAAATTGTTTAGTGTTCTGCATATTTGTATTTAATTCACGTGTATAATAATTGATTAATAGTATGTAATTATTAGAGAAAATATGTATTATTATGTACATATGTAGAAAATTACATTTGTGGAATAGGTGACTTAGTAGTATCGAGTCGGTCTGTGTATTTGAGAACCTCGCTTCGATTACAACAGCTCACAAACAATTTTCACCACAAGAAAATTACCCCTGTGGCTCCCCCTCTTTGGTGACTGTGCTTTGAGGGCTGGTAATCGGTCTTCACGCGTTCTTTTTAAAAATTCATGTTAAATTCATAATTAGGTTAGGCTATTCTTAATAATTAGGGTCGTTGATTTCCACCGAAGTTCGAATTTCTGAACGTTCGAACATTCAAATGTTTTGAACTTCGTCAGAAAAACTTCGAAGCTTTGAATTTTCGAATTTTTTGAAGCTTCGAATTTACGAATTTTTGAATTTTTTGTAACTTCGAATTTACGAATTTTCGAATTTTTCAAAGCTTCGAATTCTCTAATTTTTTGTCTCTGAATTAACACCATCTGTCATCTCCAAAGATGCTCACGCATAATTCGCGAAAAGTCGGCCACGAATTAAATAATAAACTCGGCGAAGTATCCTACAAAATCTCTGCAAGTTTATACGTCTTAATTAAGACATCTATTCTCTTACCGCCCATCTAAATGCTACGGACTTTTAGTAAAACGTTTTAAAATGAGAATAAAAATGATACAAAAACGTCTTAATTAAAACGTTTTTGACAGTGTAGCGAAATTTTAAGTCTAAATTGAATTAATTTGTCAAATAATAATAATTTCTTATGAATTAATACAAAACTTTGAAAATCACTTATATCAACATGCCATGTTCACGTTAGGATCCAGATTCACAATTCGAATAATTCGAAAATTCGGAATATTCAAAAATTCGGAATATTCAAAAATTCGAAAGTTCGAATCTAAATTCGAAGGTTCAATAAATCCGAACATTAGAAGTTTCGAATATTCGAAAGATCAACAATCCTAATTGTAATATGGTGAAAATTGTTTGTCGGCTGGTAACCGCACTTCACGCGCATAAATATATCACTTACCGAGATCTGCTTCGGCAGAGTGCCACACCCAGTAATGGGTAGAAGGCGTGATGATATATTTATTTTTTTTATTTTTTATTTAAATACTGTAAAAGCTTGCAAGGTTATATTTGTATAACTTAAGAGAAATATAATATTTCTGTACAATTTGGTCAGTATTCCAAAACCCTTGAAGCAATGTGGTTTTGGAATAAATACAGTGAGTAAAGTTGTGGTAGAATCCAAGCCCACGGCATCGGTCTGCCTCGGAAACATTCGGCTGGGTTGACCTCTGACCCGATCGACTGATGCACGATGCGTTAGTAGAACCGCGCACGCTAATTCTTTTTCTGTGTTCCTTTTTTTAGTCGTGAATTATTTCCATATCCACGAGCAGAACAGCGGAAAATATACCACTCGGTCTCTATGTAAAGAAGAATGAATAATTTAAAAGCTTTCTATTGCCGCGGGATTTTTAGGTGGAAGTAAAATATTGATTGTTTACAAAGCAAAATTATCTTTGTGTTGACGTTGTTTGAAGTAATTTGCTCCTTCATTTAATATAAAATGAGTGTTTTCTGTTTTCTGTCTACGCTCTACGTTCCCGTAATGCAATACAATTTTAAAGATGTTTTTGTTTTTACATTCTTGCTTTGCTAATATTTACATAATTAACTTAATTAAAATATAATTTTAGGTTTGTTTAATTTGCGTGTTTTCATTTTAAAATCTCAGTACACCTTAACTTCTTCATATTATTATTGTAGAGTTCTATTAACTTTTTTGCTTACTTACATAATTTTGTTTTCATATTAAAAACAAGTAATTGTAGCTTAGTAGATAAAACAGAGATAACACTTCTAACTCAAACAAAAGGTCGTACGTTCAAATCTTGCTGATTTCAACTTACGAGGGCAGGGTGAAAAGTCCCTGAAAAATAAAACAGTTGGCGCCACAATCGCAAATCTCATGTGACATTTGTGATGTACCATCTTTAACTAGAGCGCATTAAAATTTTCAGAGTGATATGTCATTCAGTTCTGTTTTGACACCCATCGAAAGTAAGCAACCTTGAAGATGTTTGAAAACATGGAAAAAAGTGAATTTCGCGTCTTGATTAAATATTATTTCTTGCGTGGAAAAAACATTACGCAAACCAAAGCATCGCTTGTTAAACATTATGAGGATTCCTCACCATCGATTGGAACGATTCACAAGTGGTTTATTGATTTTCGTTGTGGTAGTATGACCACAAAGGATGCCGAACGTTCTGGTTGTTCAATTGAGGTTACAACGCCAGAAATCGTCGATAAAATCCATGGTATGATATTGGACGATCGGCGAGTTAAAGTGCACTAGTTTGTTGAGGCTATGAGCATCTCAACCGAACGGATACGGAACAGTTTACATAAATTTTTGGATATAAGAAATCTGCCTGCCAGATGGGTGCCGCATTTGCTCTCTGTTGACAACAAGCGCGACCGTGTGACAAGTTCAAAATTGCATGAATTGCGCTACGAATTGGTTCGTCATCCACCATATTCTCCAGATTTGGCCCCCTGTGTTTTTTATCTATTTCCAAACTTGAAGAAATGGCTCGGCGGAAAGAGATTTGGCTCAAACGATGAGATCATCGCTGAGACAAACGCCTATTTTGAAAGATTGCCAAAATCGTATTATTTGGAAGGAATCTAAAAATTTGAAAAACGTTGGACGAAGTGTATCGAGCTACTTGGAGATTATGTTGAGAAATAAAATATGTTTTGACTAAATAAATCATTTCTTGTTTCATTTTCAGGGACTTTTCACCCTGCCCTCGTATATGAAGAAAATATTATTGTGTTTGAGTGGTTGAGATTCCACTATAAGATGTAAGGCCTCGATACTGTAATTGAGATTAAGTTTCTGTTATGCAGAGTAACAAATACATAAAAATATTACTCTAACTCATTCTTTTAATCGCAATGTAATCAACTTTAGTGTAAAAATATTTATTTTCATATTTTTTATAAGAATTTTTTGTTATTGACTTTTTATGTAAGCGTTTAGGATAAGGAATATTTAAGTATAATTGAGTTTCTTTTCTTTGCTTTGTGCTATCCTTAGGAGATTTAAAATTTTTAAGAAGGAAAAATATCTTCAAAGAATAAAGACTGTTCTAACTTTGGTAACGTAGAATATAAATTCTAATAATTTATCATTTATATACTGCACGGAAAATTCTTTTGTACGCTGATATGTTTGATATTGCGGAGTTTTTGATAAATATAACATAAATATTTATGTTTTACTATGATATCCGTAAAGCCCCATTCACAACACGAAATTAGTGGTTAGTGTTAGTAGTTATGGTTAGCGTTAGAAATTTGACATATGTATTGCTCTAGTAGCGGTCACAACAACGAACTTAGCCCAGCGCAGGTCTACGCTAATCGTGGTTAGCGTAGAAGTTTGTAAACTTCAAACTTTTAGTTAGTGGTTAACGGCACAGCCAATCAAAAACGAGGAGTAAAGTGACAGTTGGTTTTCTCAGTTTGAATTTTATGTAACGAAAATGAATCGAAGCACAATAAAAAAGTTGTTACTTGCAACTTTAATTGTGCAAATAAAAAGAAATAAAAAAACAAATAGAAGATGGTGGGTTCGCCCAATCAACCAAAACCGAACAAATCAGGGAGACTGAGATAATTTTATCCAAGAAATGAGGTCATATGATGAAGACATGTTCTTTAATTACACCAGAATGACCATAGTTCAATTTGATTTGTTGTTAGCACTTGTAGGACCAATTTTAAAGAAAAATAGAAGGAAACCAGTTCTACCAAATCAGAACTACAGACAAAATATCAGAACTCAAACAAACAAAACTGTAACTATTTGTCAAAATTTAAGTTGACAACTGTGACATCTATTATAATTTCTTGTAATATCTATAATTTTCAAAAATGTGCACTACATTACAGGCAGAAGCATAAATTCTAAATCATTAATTTGGGACATTGTGAACGATGTATTTTAATCTGTAACTACTAACTATAACCACTAACCATAACCACTAACACTAACTACTAATTTCGTGTTGTGAATGAGGCTTAAAAAATAATAAAATCGATAATCTTAAAATTTTAAAAGTAAAAGAAAATTCTTGCTACTATGTCAGAAAGGAAGACTATTAGCAATTGTTTCATTAAGGGCCAGTTTTTCAATCACCGATTAATGTTAATCATGATTAAATAATAATGGAAACTATGGTTACCATTATTATTTAATCATTATTAACATTAATCGAGAGTAAACCGGTGATTGAAAAACTGGCCCTATGTAACTCATTTAGTTTGTGTCAATTTTCATTATTTTTCAAGAAAACAATAATGTATTTTGTAGTTCTGTACTTTTGTGTTGTCAGGGTTTCAAATATGATGTAATTTTCTTTCCATTTAATGTGACATATAGTTTTAGTAATTTCGCAGAAATTTGTGCAAGAATTCATTTCAAAATTATTAATACATGTAATGTTATTCATATTTTTTAAAGTTATTACTTATTTAGTGATTATTATTAAATATTTGGAAGATCCGAGCTTCGTTTGGAAAATAATAGGAGATTCGAAGTTAAAATGAAAAATAAGAAACCAAGAAATGGATAAAAGAAACAATTTTCTATCGCATTTTCGCTCATATTTCGAAAACATTTAGTAATATCGAGTTGATTTTGATCGTAACCCATTCCTTGGGGCAAATTACATTACTCTAAAGTATTCACATGCCTTATATATCAAACAACTAAAATTTAATAAATTTTCTGCTTCCTAATTTGCCTTCAAAATGACGTACTAAATGAATTTTCCAGGAGATGAGACCTAGCTAGATAATTTCCTGAGGCCAATAAATATTAAAATACCAAGTTTTATCAAAATTGTTAGACCCGATTCCGAAATCGTTGACACACTAACACTCGTATAAGAATATTGGATTTTAGAGAGAAACATTCACCAAACGAAGGGATTTTAACCAGGGCCTTTTTGATTCTAGCAAAACGTCTTTCCTACGCAGGTTTCCGATTATATTAGGGACTTACAATTTTGACGTCACATGCAGCAGACCCGAAGCAGACCCCTCTCCACACAATTTTGTGTGAAACAACAAATTTGTAGAAAGAGCGAGATGACACCATGCCTAGTCGAACAACTGCTTTCTCCTTTCAGCACTTCTGCTCTCAGATCCCCATATTTGTTTGACGTTTAACGTTTGGATCACGTGATAAACGTCAAACTGTAAAGCTATACCATGTTCGCTATATAACAAATTATTAAATTCTGTTTTATTCACTAGATGGCAACCGAAAAATTTTAATTGTATAAGTCCCTATTCTGATGTAATTTGAATTGACTCTCTATTTATCGTGATATGTCGACTGAATTTATCCGAGCAATTGATTTAATACATTATATTGTTTACGATGTTATAGCCACTTCTATTTCTAATCTAGTTGGAGTTTTTCTATTTCATCGCAGATTTCTGCGAGAGTTTATGATCATTGTGATATGGAACTAATAAAATATGAAATATAACTGTGAATAGGAATTGTATATAAATATATTAAGTGCATCGTCCAGTGTATTTCACATTTTAAAACAAGTAAATTGAATTTATTTCAATTCTCTTCAGTAATGTAGATAGTATTGAAACATAGAAAATCTAGAAATCTTGGTACTTACTGATGGGTATGAAGAGCAGAAGGTGAAATACTCTGTGTGGAGGAATATAAAATAATAGAAAGAAAATCCAGAGTAATGCCAATAAATGGTTATACTCCAGACCCTACAATACCATTGTTCCTTACAGAATTTGATTCCACTTACAAATTCATAACCAAAGTTATCCTTAAATCCCAGTCCCAGCGCCTTTTATCTGGCTGCGACAACAAGCCGCCTTCTTTTATTCATTTCCGATTATATAAACGTCCATCAGATATGATCCGATGAAAATGGGCTGCGCTGCCTTCAAATTCCGTCACTTATGAACATCTATCTTTTATTTTTTAATAAGTTTATAACTGCTCAGAAACTAGAAATAATTTAAATATAACTTCATTTAAAAGCACATAATTCAAAATTATATTTAATTTATAATAAAATATATATTTTTTTATAGATTCCATCTAAGCAATCAATTTTATTTAATTATAAAATTTTACGTACAAATTTAGTGTATTAGTAATGTTTTACTCTCTAACTCAAAGTACGTAATTGAATATAATCGTTAACAAACTTTATTTTCCGCTACAAAAATACTTTCAATTTGATCAATTAAAATCAAGCATATTTTTCTGGAAAATAATTAAATACTATATATATTGAAAAACAAATGCTACAATTACCCTTATTGTTATATGGGTACAGTGAGTAACGAATCGCATGCGAATTACGCATAGTACGAATATATTATAACATTATAACATGTTTTTTTCATACTATTTTTCCTGTATCGCATTCATTTACTTTTATTTCAAACATTTTATAAAAAAAAATAATAATAATATTTCAATGTGATAATACTGTCAAATTTGAAATTGATTAATTTTGACATCTATTAGTTAGGTTCGAGTTCAAATTCATAATTATCTAAGTTATGTTATAAAACAAAATACCGTTAATTTTTAATAAAGAAGTCTTTCATTATTTTATTAGAAAAAAATAATTGCAATAATTTTATATATATAAAAAAAAAAATGTATTATCACGCCATCTACTCATTACTGGGTGTGACACTCTGCCGAGGCAGATCTCGGTAAGTGATATATTTTGCGCGTGAAGTGCGGTTAGAGGCGAAGGAGCCACAGGGGTAGCTTTTGAAATTATGAAAATTGTTTGTCGCCAGTGGGAATTGAACCAGGGTTCACAGGATCCACAGGCCGACTTCATACCACTGAGCTAGCCACCCCATAATAAGTTTATAATTTTATATGAGCTGAGCAATGGCAGCTAAAATGATAGATTTAGATATGGCATTTTTACAATTACACTTTTTTGAAATTTGTATATATTAATCTACGTAATAAAATTATTAAACCAAAACTTTTTATTGTTTTTAAACTTGCATTATGCATGATAAAAATATTAAAACTTTCGAAATAAACGAATATGACGTAGTTGCATCTTGGATTAAAGAGAGATAGATAAGACAGAGATAACTTCACGAAACGTGTGTCGTTGTCAGTAGAATCGTAGAATGCTGAATGCTTGCTTCTTCTTCGTCTTCTTCTCAGTAAAGTTAAGCACCGACAAACGTTTCATGCAAAGCTCTGTGATTGGCTTAATGCAACTACGTAATTGCAATATGGCAGTGCGAAATTTAAATGAGCGTTTTGAATTATTCAACTTTTAATTTCATATTTCAGCAATAAAGATATCATTTATGGTATGGTTTTATATTGTATTAAATATGATGTTCGGTCAAGAATTTATTGTAATAAATATATATTAAAAAGCTCTACCAAATGAACCCCCATTCATCAACGTCACAAAGAATATCACCAGAAACAATTGTACAAAATTGAATTTTGTAGCACTGATTTTGACAGAAACTGTTGTTCAAAATTCAGTTTGTAAATGCGATATAGGAAAATTATTTGTTACCAGTGAATTTAATTAACTATAGTTTCCTTTAATTGATTGTATTTGTGTTAATTAATGTTACTAATATTTGTTTTCTTTTACAGGTAAGTGCATTTCCCTGCCACTTCCATTAAATTTCAAAGCTGGACATCGTAAGGTAAAGTTATAAACAAACTTCTCAACAATTGCTTTACAATGAAACATACAATTGAGTATAAGCGAAACTACTGTTTGAAGTTAACAAATTTTAATTAAAATTCACGTTATTCCTATTCATCAAACGAAATACAACAAACGTGCAACCACGATACAACTAGTTGCAATGCAACTCACAACTACAGCGAAATATCAAATTGCATTCTGAGTGTAAATTGTAAATTACTATCACATACATACGTTTACTCAGTTAATCTCTTGAATAAATTACGACGCCTGAAGGCTAGACATCATTTTTAGTTACGTAGATTTATCTCCTAGCAGTTACACAGGGGCGTTGTTAGGTTTTTAAGCAAGGGAGGTTCAACTAAATGCACTTTTGAGACAAGATGATAGTTCAGTAATCAGCGTAGCAATTTTATCAATACATGTAAATCGCGGATTCCAATTTCACCCTGGATATGGGTGTTTGTCATGTCTTTATTGGTTTTGCATTATGATTGGTTGAAAACAAGCGAATGGAAATGATCTCTAAAATAACGTAGAAACTTTTCACGATAGAAAATATGTTGTGCAAAACATTCGGTAATAAATTCTTCAAATGCAGATAATTAGTAAGTATATGACTTCTTTGTTGAATTTAAATTATTTTCAGTAATAATATAACAAGAGAGTGAGAATAAATTGAAAATAATTTGACGGATCTTTCGAAAACTTGTTGCCAGGCAATAGTCATGAAAACCCGTAAGGCTTGAGTGGCTGTTGTCAAATGGGAACAACTTTGAGAAAGATACTGAAAAATTATTTTCTAATTTGTCGAACTCTCGAGTTATATTTAATTAGATTATTTTTTGACTTAGCTGTTGAGGTTGATTCATCCAACTTAAAAGATTTTGAATTCGGTTCATATCATTTGATTACTTATTAATGTATTCTTGGAAGTTGTTTCCAAAATTTGTTGGTGTATTTCTGTATCTGAAATGGAACTAAATCGATTTTTTCACACTTTTACTTGACGACTTGACAGTTTTAAATAATTATTTGACAACTACCTATCATTAGCTGTATTCCATTTGCGACTTGGTTTACTTAAATCAGTTCAGATAAATTTGGCACATGACAAAATTAACTGAATTACGCAAACTGATGCACTTATTGGGGTGAATTACTTCAAAGTAAATTAGAATCTATAATTCTAGCACTGGAAATAAAGTCAGCAAAGCAAACTAGTGAAATAAATAAGTGATCTGGTTCAGTAAATGTAAGTTAGATCAGATCCAAATGGCAAATGGAATACGCCTATTAGTTACAAAAAAAAAGAAGCATCTACACATGAATTATTTGGAAGCGATTGGAATAAACAAAGCCTTGAAGGGTAATAAAAATATTATGAATGAACAACTAGATTTCATTCTTTCTCCATTACTATATTTTATTTAATCCTTTAATGGCAGTTTCTCAAATCTTCTAACGACCTGTTCCCAAATGTGCATATACACTTTTAATTCAAGTTATTTAATTCTAGATTAATTTTGTATATAATGTTTAAAATGTATATTGTATACTACTAAACAGTAAAACTTTATGTACTATTACGAGATGTTAGTGGTGGGTGAGCCATAGGGATAATTTTAAATTGGTAAAAATATTTTTGTCGGCTGTGATGATGGTGTAAAAGCCGAAATACGTATTAAGTAAAAATAAATATGTTCTTTGAAACAACCAAGCGTTTTTAATTTGTAATTTTTCTTAATTGAGTGATTTGTTAAAATTATGACATTTATATTCGCCGTTCTAAGATATAGAACAAAAGATTATTCATATACAAATAGTTCTCTTTCTCTGTTTATCGGCTGACAAATGACGAAAGTGATGTTCCTATCTGGAACTTTTATACGATACATAAATTGAATTATCAAATTTTAAACATTAGGGAATTCAAAACAGGCTACTCGACCAGCAGTTGCCCGAATAAGCACGTTTATTAGTCAAATGATTGTATACAGTACCTAAAATAACGTTTCACTTTAACAAATTGCCATTTGCATTTTTAGCTCATTCTGAATATAACGACTTGAATTTATCTGGTCGTCCAATTTACCGGGTTAGGGTTTCATTGTTAAAAATGCGAACAAAGCGAATCCAAGCTAAAAATGCAATTTTATTACGGCCAGTCAGTCGAATAACATACTTGTTTCACTTATGTTTATATTTAATTAATGTTTAACAGTTTGACTTGATTAAAGTACCGACGCTGTCATTTTGGGTCTTATTCATGATTAAAACCGGAAATTCAGTCAAAATACGTTTTGTTTGTTTAGGATTTACCTATGTTCTACGTTTCCCTAATCTGTTTGCTCATTTTTATTTCAATATTTTAAACTTTGTTAATATTTTTGGAAATGAAACGTGTAATAAAATGTTCGAGCCTTAGGCTAAAGTCCGCCTCTGTTTTTAAGGAGTTTAGTAGATTTATCTACTTGTGGTTAGGTACCCTGGATGTCAGGAAAAAGAAGTAAAACTGCGGTTACAAATTGAGTTTGAATTTTATATTAACGTGTGATGTTGCTTTATGGTAGTAGCTGTAGGGTTGGTTAACATGCAACATATATGAGAGCAACGTATGAAAGTTAACTTCGTTCCGAAAGCGATATATCTTAGTTTTGAAGTTTTTGTGATAATAATTTGATGTGTTGGATACAGATATTGATTTGGTAACATGGGATATTTTATTAAGTTAGTTAGATGTTTTCATCTTTGGTAAATTAATTTGTTCAGAATTTGGAGAAGTTTGCTTTTCTTGGATCGTTTGTTTAATTAAACCTTCAACTAAATGGAAATGTTGAACGTAAACAGAAACTTGAAAGTAATATTTTGACGTATTATTCGGTAAATAAAAAAAGTTTTTCTGAATTTACTCTCATTTTAAATATTTATATGGGATGGCTAGCACAGTGGTATGAAGTCGGCCTGTGGATCCTGAGGTCCTTGGTTCGATTCCCACAGGCGACAAATTTTCATAATTTGAAAAAGCTACCCCTGTGGCTCCTCCACCACTAACATGTTTGGGGGCCGTGATTTGACGACTGGTAACCGCACTTCACGCGCAAAATATATCACTTACCGAGATCTGCTTTAGCAGAGTGCCACACCCAGTAATGGGTAGAAGGCGTGATGATATATTTATTTATTTATTTTTATTTAAATATTTATTTTGTGTACAGAATTAAATAAATTATTTACTTTTATGCTATTATGACTTTCGTAATAGTTTTTTAGATGGGTTATCCAATTAACTGCATATTGAATTAACTCTTGTTAACTTTTGTATTTGAAGAAATTTGATAAATGAGAAATAGTATTACTTTTTTCTAATTATTTTAATAGTATTAAAGTTAGATTGAAACAATTTGAATACTACATCAGCGAGTTATAAAAAAAAGATAACGTATACATACCATAACGACATATGAAAATTTCATAATTCAAAAACTTTTTCAGAAATTAATGAAAACAAATAATATTTTAAAACAGTTTTCAGAACTCATATTTATTAAACTAAAAATTGCTTTTACTAAGAAAATGGATTATTGGATAGTAATTAAAGGACATAGGCTTAAGTTGTAGTCAATTTTATTTAAATATAGTTGACAACGTTTCGGTTACGGATGTAACCATCTTCAGGTCTAGGTAAAATTAAAACAATATAAGACAATTGTTAGTCAACAATATGAACAAGTAACTCACCAAAAAATGGATTATTATTCTCTTTTATAGTCTAACAAAAGTCATCTTTTCTTGAAAAGTATCTTTGTTAATAAATATAAATAAATATTGAGTATAGTATAATGGACATAGATTTACTAAATTACTAGAACAATAAATAAATATTATTATAGCGCCATTTCAAATTATATTTATAGTTTGTAAAACAATATATTTCTTTTACTGTTGTAACAGTCAATAAGTATTTCAAATGTTTAAATTGTATTTTAAATTCAGCAATCAATATCACTCTAAATATTTTTTTCACGACTCTATCAGAAAGTCTAATCTTGTAAATATTTTATTAAGGATATATAATCCTTTTCGTAAAATAGCAAATAAATCATTTAAGTTTACAATTTCAGTGGATTGAAACCGATGATTTCAGAAATGATGTTTATTTTGTAAAATGAGAAAGAAAATAAAATCAGAATTAATTTGTCAAATTATATTTATGGGGTAATGGCTTAGTGGTACGAAGTCGGCCTGTGGATCCTAATGACCCTGGTTCGATCCCCACAGCCGAGAAACATTTTCACCAATTTAAAATTACCTCTGTGGTTCCCCCACCACTAACATGTGCGGGGGCCGTAATTTGACGGTTGGTAACCGCATTTAACGCGCATTAATATATCACTTGCCGAGATCTGCTTCGGCAGAGTGTCACACCCAGTAATGGGTAAAAGACGTGATGATATATTTATTTATTTAAGAAAAAAAATCAGAATCACTAGTAAGAAAAATAATGGGAGATGATTTTTGACATTTGACATGACAAGTGGACTATTCTGCGGTTTAGCCAAAACTATATTTTTATTTTGGGAAGAAATAATCATTCGTTCCTTCCAAATATCTATTATTTTAATTTGAAATTATAAATATTAAAACGCAAGCATGATGTAAACAAGAAAATTTTAAAACGAAGTGAATATCTTTTAATTTACACTTAAAAATATTACTCAAACACACCATAATTAAGAAATGGTTTTAGCGTAATAAAGCAACAAAGCTTATGATAAAAACCTGCAATTAACTAGAAAATTAATGCAAAACATTAAATAAATACGGTTTACGACAGCGAGACACATTACTTGGACGGTTGCTTTCGTACTAATCTAAATCCCTCTTATTTGTATCAAGGGCTGCAATCAGTGCCCGGAGCCTCCCTTCTTAAGCACTGTGATTCATTTACCACTGAGTCACAGGGGGTGAGATGATAATAAAATGGGGGAGATAATGCAAACTTTGTTGCACACTTTCAATGGATTTTTTTCACTAAGGGGAGAATATTTTATATTGCATTTTCTTACAGGAACGATAAGGGGTAGAAAATGGTATGACACTGTGACATGAACATTATTAATCGATAATTTGTGATAGCAGAGGGTGTGAAGAAAAATAGTCTGTCGTTTTGAATTTTGTTAGCGTTATATTTGCTGGTTCGCAGTTGAAATATGAATAGGTGCTTGCTAAATTTAAATAACGTAACATGTCAAAAAAGTTATTGAATAACCGAAAGAACGAAATGAGAATTTTTCTCTATTATTTATTAAATTGTTTTTTAAGTAAATACTCTGTACATACATACATATATTTTTTGGGGATCTCGATTTGACGTATCGTAACTGTATTTTTGCATGAGAAATAAGTAAATAGAGGTGATGATATATATCTGGTCTTCGGAGACAAACAGTAATTTTTAAAACTTTACAGGAGATCAATTTGATGATTTTTAACGGTTATATATTTTTTTGTACTTTTCAAACTGATTTTTGTTATAAATAGGAGAGTATGAGATTTTATTTTTCAGTTACGATTTTGGCAGATAACTAAACTTTATATACTTATAGCTACATTTTAATTAATTAATTGTTGGTCTTACTACTTTTTGGCTTTGAAGTCCAGTTTTAAGTTTTATGTATGCTTGTGGTATGCAATGTTAAAATTTAAATGCTTTAAATAAAAGTTACAAATAATTCAATTGGCCCTTTAATTATTCTCAAAAAATATCTTGGAACATTTGCAGACAGAAGCGGATTTAAAATATTTCGGGCGCTAGGCGAAATATTTATTTCGGGTCCTTTAGGATATAGAATTCTGCATCTAATCCAATAAATAAAAATAATTTTATTTGCTTCGTAACAGCACAAATTAGATCTGAAAATAACGAAATTATAGATAGCCATGAAATTGAAACAAAATTAACAAATGTTTAACGTTTTATGTGTCGAAATAAATGACATAATAAATAAAGAAATTATTTTGATAGATTAAACGATAAACATTTGTTTAATTTTGTTTCAATTCCATGACTATCGATAGTTATATATATATATATATATATATATATATATATATATATATATATATATATAATACTATTGTGTCTGAATGGATCGAATACCACTATAAGCTGTTGGCCTCCTGTACTGTAATTGAGATTAATTTCCTGTTGTGCAGAGTAACAAATAAATAAATAATATGTGCGCCATTTTATAGTATTTTATTAAAATACTATAATGGTTTATTGGCACGTTATGCAGTTATTTTACTTCGTTTATAGTTCTTTGAAATGTGTAAATCATATAAATATTTATTGCTTGTATATAAAGAATTATTATAGTGTAATTCAACAATAAACAGCAATAATATTGATGTATGGGCGAAAAATGTAGGTTTATTATCCTTTTAATGCGAAACAACGCAATTGCGACAATATTATTCTACATTAGTCAAACGCATAATTAGCATATGCACGACACTATTAGTACCTACCAACATTTGTAGAATATGATATTGAATATTACTGGCTATAAATTATTTTCTATGTGGGACATATTTGTTCATATTGCGTTTTATACTCGACTTTGATTCAGATAATAACCAGTTTATATGTTGTGTGATTTTAACTTACTTATTTACACATGTTTACGTATGGACGGAGAATTATAGTTAGGTGGTATAATCATAACCTGGATATTTGAACAAATTACTACTGAAAATAACATGTTCGTAGAATATATTTATAATATTCCAGGAAATTTAAATAAAATGATATATGTTGCAAATATTTTAATTATTGTTATATTTTCTGTCAAGTCTCTAATTTCTTGATATAAAAATAAAATAATATTTATATTAGTGAATAAAAATATGTAATTTTACATTTAAGTCTCGGTTTACTTACAGTTCTCGTTAACTTTTTATATGATTTTGTGTCATGACAAAAAATCTGGTGTGGTCACCACACGACTTTCTGATACACATCATATTTCAAATTAAAAACGCTGAATTGAACACTTATGACTTGCTCCTTGCGTTTGACAATTATTATTTGACATATAAATGTTAAACATGTTTTTGTTTTTTGTTTCTATTGCTACTATGATTATTGAAATATATTATTAAATATATAAATTAGTTTTTCTCAAAATTAGACGCATATACAGGAAAATTGCAAATAACATTTTATGTTCCAAATATTTTTGCTAACATCTTTTATTTGAAATTTTTTTCGTAACTGATTCCATTTTTGAAATAAATGGAACTTATTGTTTTGTGTGTCCAGTAAACTTCCTCTTCCGGTTTTTCAATTTCATTCAAAATCAACTCAGCTCTTAGTATTTTCATGAAACTTATAATTACCAAGTTTCGTTAACAAATCTTATCTCGTTCATGAGATATTGCACGACCGGACACACATCCATCCATCCATCCATCCATCCATCCATCCATCCATCCATCCATCCATCCATCCATCCATCCATCCACACACACACACAGACATCATTGAGAAAATGATCAAAACAGATTCAGTGGACCTCAAAACATGTATTTCCGCGAAAATCTCGTCAACGATTTTTTTCACGATTCCAATACTTCCTTATACTACGTATAAGAAAGTAAAAATAGAATCATTATATCTGTTGCACAAAATCTTATGAAAAGTATATGTCAGATTTTTATACCATTAATTTGATTCATTGTTGTCTGTGTACCTATAGTGTTTCCTATGAAGCAGATGACACATCTGTATAGTTCTGTTCGATGAAAACATTGTTCGTACTATCGTATTCATTTTTAATCTAGTGATGTTTACTTTCAGAATATAAAAAAAATACAAATTAATGTATCTCCATATCTAAATACTATATGTATGTCTTCCTAGTTCATTATTTAGTTCATAATGCCCTAGGGCATTACATGATTTTACTAGGCCCTAAGGCATTAAGTATGACGTTACTATGGTAATACTGTGAAAAACTGACATTTCTTCTATTCAGTGTAGCCAGATAATCCATTATTTATTATTTAGGTTATTAATAAATACTGATATGGGATAGCTAGCTCAGTTGTATCAAGTCGGCCTGAGAACCCTGGTTCGATTCCCACAGGCGACAAACAATTTTCACCATTTAAAAAAAAAACTACTCCTGTGGCTCCCCCACCACTAACATCTTTGGGGGCCGTGTTTTGACGACTGGTAACCGCACTTCACGCGCAAAAATATATCACTTACCGAGATCTGCTTCGGCAGAGTGCCACACCCAGTAATGGGTAGAAGGCGTGATGATATATTTATTTATTTATTTAATAAATACTGATGCTGTGTTGGAAGAAAAAATAAAGAGCTGTTTAATTAAAGTATTGTTTATCTAGCAACAGTATCATAGCGATTTTCTGAAACTTATTTGTTAATGAACGAATAAAACCCAGCAATAAAATATTGTATGCACCACGGGCATTACTTAATATTTATACCCCTCGAGCCAGAGACACTTGGTCTTATAAGCGTCGCCCTCGGAGGACATATACATCTTAACTGTTGTATAACTTTTTTTTCCATTCCTACTACATTTCATGTAATCCTTACGAACTCTGTAATAACATAAAAAGTTAACTGTACCTATTTATCCATTTCAAACTTTCATGGAACTGTATACAAATGTGGCATTAATTTAATTATACTTGTAAATTTGGAAGTACCTTGGTACCTTTTATAATATATATTAAATTTTAAATTTTTTATTTAGAATTAAGATAATGATGGAAGAGGATTTATTCAAGAATTGCTTAAATCTTTATGCAAAAACATTTTTAGGGTTCATAACATAACTGTTTCTGTTTTACTTCTACATGATATACAACATTAATTATTTTATATTAAATCAAAAACAACAAAAACTTTGCTTTTACATAACTCTGACATGTTTCCCGGGGGTTTTATCTGTACCTGTACCCTAATTAGACACAAAAACAAAGAGCTACAAATTGAATAAAACAAAGCCATCTAGATTCAACAGTAGCACGCACACAACTGTTGATGTTCATCTGTTGTCGTTCGTCGGTTTCAGTTGTTCTTCGCGCATTCAACACTGCCTGGTTACCTCGTTTAATTGTACCACGCATGTCTAGCCAAGCCAGGAGCCGAGATTCGAGTGGGCTTGGCATGGCCAGCCTCGTTTGTTTACTAAACGCCGTGCGAACAAGAGAGCATCGCCTTTGAATTGAAACAATGGAAGCACGATATGGACGAAAGACGACCATCACAGACGCTTGCACACAGATGGAAATGGAATCCAATCGTGATGTGTTGTTTGTTTAGGTGAATACGTAAATATGTTATAGAGAACATTCGAATAACAATACCAACTGGAAACTGGAATCGGATCTGTTGTTAGTTTAATGGATCATTGCCTATTGTTTGGTAGACAGAATTAGCATTACATTACGAGCAACTATTACTTACTAGACGTTCAAAAGGGTTTACTTATTCAAAGGCTTTTTGTACCAAATGCTGTGCTGTGCTGATAACGAAAACGAACGAGTCCTATAACATTTTACAAGCATAATCGTAAAAATGTAGGTTATACACACTATGCACGAGGATATTAATTAGCATTTTATAGTCATTTGCACAATATCTAATCAGAAGTTTGACAAAATTTATTACCATTACTTCGATTGTAGAATTTAGTTGTTGGTTCAACTGGATTTTAAAATGTATTTTAGTTATTCTCTGCAAGATTTTATATTGCATATCGTGCTAATGCTAATACATATGATAAAGAATGGGAAAATTAAACAAGACTGGTTATGGAATGGTCTTGAATATCTTTTACTCTTAATTTTTGAGGTAAACAACCGGCTTCATAGAAGAACTATTATCAAGCTAAGAAGTCTTACAAGCAAAAGAAAAATTAATTATACAAACATAGGTTCTATAACAACGAAGTTAAATAATTTAGGACTAGTTGAACAATACTCCTTTACGTATGGTTACGTAAACGTCGTTTAAAATATTCCTTTGTGGAAAAAAAAACATACACGTCAGTTGTATGGTAAACATGTCATTGTACAACAATTTTTTTTATTAACTAGTTTTTTGTTACTGACTTTACTTTAACCATAGTTCATACAACTGGTCCTTATATAAATTAGGTGTACACGTAGGGCAAAAATATATTTTGTCTTTAAAAGGCGTTATTTTCAAAGTTTAAACACGATCGACTTACTACATTTTGTTCTAAAGTTTTATTAAATAATCATTCATAAATGCATGGTAATCTAAACATTTAATTTATTAATAGCCAATTGCAAAACTTAAATTTTAAAGTTGATTTAAATTAATAAAATCAAGTTGAATTTACATGTCATATGGAATAATTGATATTAGGCGTATTCCATTTGCCATTTGGATCAGATCTAACTTACATTTAAGGAATCAGATCACTTATTTATTTCGCCGGATTACGTTGCTGCCTTTATTTTCAGTACTAGAATTACTGAACCTAATTTACTTTGAAGTATTTCACCTCAATAAGTGCATCAGTTTGCGTAATTCAGTTCATTTAGTCATGTTGTCTAATTTATCTCAACTGATTTAAGTGAACCAAATGGCAAATGGAATACAGCTATTGTTATCAAACAATCGATATGCTTTTATTTATTTAAATTAAAATTTAAGTTTTGTTGATGTAACTGGCCAGTAATGTCACTCCATCAACTTGTATTAAATTTTGACATAATGAAATAAATTACTTGCTATTAACAAGAGGTTAAATAAAAAATGGTACGTAAAGTAGATTTGTTTTTAATGTATAAACATAGGTACTAGTAATTTAACTTATCAAAAACCGCCTATTTAAAGATAAGTAAGAGTATAATTTGGTCGCAATCTTTTCCGAAAACGATCCCTTAACACAAAAGTGGAGTAGGTGTCTCAGTTGTATCGAGTCAGGCTGTGAATTTGAGAACCCGGGTTAGATTCGCACAACCGACAAATAATTTTCACCACGTTAATATTATCCTTGTGGCTCGCTCTCCACAACCATCTTTGGGAGCCGTGAGTTGACGACTGGTAACTGCACTTTAAGCTCATAAATATATCACTTACTGAGAATGACATACCTAGCAAATGGTAAAAGGCGTGAAGATATATATTTTATTCAATTTATAAATAAAAAATCTGGAGTGATCACTTATACACAGCATATTTAATATAAAAAACGCTGAATTGAATGACTTGCTCCTTGCGTTTGACAATTATTATTTGACATATAAATGTTAAACATGTTTTTATTTTTTTGTTTTTATTGCTGCTAAATTATTGGAATATATTATTAAATATATAAATTAGTTTTTCTCAAAATTAGACGCATATACAGGAAAATTGCAAATAACATTTTATGTTCCAAATATTTTTGCTAACATCTTTCTTCCGGTTTTTCAATTTCATTCAAAATCAAATCAGCTCTTCATATTTTCATGAAACTTATAATTACCAAGTTTCGTTAACAAATCTTATCTCGTTCATAAGATATTGCACACTCGGACACACATCCATCCATCCATCCACACACACAGACATCATTGAGAAAATGATCAAAACGGATTCAGTGGATCTCAAAACACGTATTTGCGCGAAAATCTCAACGATTGTATGTATAAGAAAGTAAAAATATGGTTAGAGCAAATATATGTTTCATGTACCGCTATAAATCCTTCGAATATAATGAAGGAATTTAATCTAGCAACTACGCTATATCACAAACTAACTAAAACCAATATAAATATATCATATCTAAGTGATATATTTTGCGCTCGAAATGCGGTTCGAAACCCCAAGGATGTTAATGATGGGGAGCCACAGGGATAGTTTTTAATGTGGTGAAAATTGTTTATCGACTGTGGAAATAGAACTCGGTTTCATAAGCCGACTCGATATCACTGAGCCACCTTCAAACAAACTTACCTAATGATTGAAAATGTGTCTTTACTTGTACGAATACAATGCTACCTGTCAAATTGTCAACATGTCAACAACGTTCATCTTAAAATTTCATAAGTCACAATAATCATCTGTCTATTTCGTTCTATCGTATAAATCTAGAGATTTTTTGTAACCTGGATGACCTCTTCATCTATATTACCAATACTTCATGCCTCCCTTCATATTCACTTCATCAACTAATCCTCTCACCCAAATCAATCACTCATTACACACGAAATCTTGTAAAGACATCACACATCTCTTCTGTCTCTTCCCTAGTTCCATTGCCTCGGCATTACACCGCGTTAGGCCATTGTTATTCCTCCATGCACACGCCAGTCAACGAGTGACAAGCGTGATTAGCTCTAGGCGAGCGAAAGCTGACCACAGACAGCGATCCGCCGATGATAAATGCCGGATGACATGGCACTCTTGACCGGACAGCGTTTTTACACCATGGAAGAGATTTATGTTTGTAATTGACACTTCATTGGGGCGAATCGAGAAATAATGGTGCGTACGTGAGGTCGGAATGCCAGAGAGGTTTCTTTGCATTGTTTTTTAAATTAACTGTTTATGTTGCATGTGAAGGGTGCTTTTTACTGGATGAGGGTTTTACAATAAATTAATTTGTACGCAGTTCGAAGCTTTTGATTTAGAGTTGTTAATTGAATCCCTTAATAAAGAGTGTTGGAAATTGATTGGTGGTTGATGTTTTCGACAGTTTCAGTATATTTATTTTAGTATCCAAATGTATATATATATACCGGGTGTCCCATTTAACTTGACAACTTGAAATAACTCAAAAAATACACGATGTACGAAAAAAGTGAGCCGAGACCAAATCTTAACAGTTTTGAAGGGGGAATCATTCTATGCTAAAATCAGGACCCCCCTACCCCCAGTGGGTGGGGCGGTGGGCAACATTGAAATCTTAAACAGGAACCCCCATTTTTTATTTCAGATTCGGATTCTACGGACAAAAATACATAAGTTTTGTGTGAAACTTTTTTTCATAAAAAATGCGGGTTCCTATTTAAGATTTCAATGTTGCCCACCGCCCCACCCACTGGGGGCAGGGGGGTCCTGATTTTAGCATAGAATGATTCCCCCTTCAAAACTGTTAAGATTTGGTCTCGGCTCACTTTTTTCGTACATCGTGTATTTTTTGAGTTATTTCAAGTTGTCAAGTTAAATGGGACACCCGGTATATATATATATATATCATCACGCCTTCTACCCATTACTGGGTGTGGCACTCTGGCGAAGCAGATCTCGGTAAGTGATATATTTTGCGCGTTAAGTGCGGTTACCAGTCGTCAAATCACGGCTCCCAAAGATGTTAGTGGTGGAGGAGCCACAAGGATAGCTTTTTGAAATTATGAAAATTGTTTTTGTCGCCTGTGGGAATCGAACCAGGGTTCTCAGGATCCACAGACCGACTTCATACCACTGAGCTAGCCACCCTATATATATCCAAATGTAAATTGAAGAAAACGAAACGGTATTAAATGCCAATTAGTTTTGGTTCCAATTATATTTCACTGGTAGCTGTGTTCTTTTGTTTTTGGAAAATAATGGTAATGTGTGATTATTTAAGTTTCATCACTGAATTATAGATGGCACGGCTGTTGCCGACTATCAAATTATACATATGGTATCTACAATAGTATATTGTATTACTAGAGAAAATGTGATACTTTATGTGCCGAGCATAGCAGTTTGCTCGAAGAATGTAGCGAATCGTACATTTTCATGCGAGACACGAAAAGTCACATTTACTCTGAATGACAAATTTTATTATTTCTTCAAACGTAGAAATTACAAAAATGTATTTACTATTTCAAATAGAGATGATCAAAAATATTTTACGTCAATTTCATTTACTGATTGTTGTTGCTAGTTAGTATGAATACTTTATAATTTTGGATGTTTATATAAGTAAATCTTCTACCTTGTGAATGAAGACTAAAAAGTGACATTTTATGACTTGTTTTACTTTTAAAAGTTTTCATTATTGTAGGTTTCGTTTGTCGCAGTGTATCCATTAGTAAGTACTTCAACCGTATGACCTTCGTCCTGTTCACATGTATCTGTTGCGTTTCCATCCATTTTGACAGTTTGTAGTTTAGCCTCTACCGTCATTTGATAAAAAATTTGAATTTTGATATACATAATAATAATACAAAGACAAATAGTCAATGAATAAATAAAACAAAGACAAATTGTCAATTGCGATGTGAAACTAAGTCTTATTTTTTTATTTTTTTTTTAGTTTTTTTTTCCGTTTTTCTTATTTTATTAACACATATTAATGTTATTAATTTTACTTACGAAACAATACATATTTTTTATTTGTTGATAGATCAGAGAAACCATGTCAGCACAAATTTATTTTCAAATTATAAAACTATCCGTTTTCAGGATCGCACCAGCGTCCGAGAGAAGCCTAAAAATGCTCGGGTATTAGAAAAATGTTCAAAAACGATAATAATGATATATTTTTTTCAAATATCTCATTAATATTACAATTTTTTAAATAATTTACTTGACTTGATTGCGAATTTTGGGTTGGCAGTATGTTTGAGCCGTTAGCAGATAGAGGAATGCTATGTGTTGAATAATGAACATCATTCTGTGTTCACGCGGTTTTAGATTTGTGTTACTGTCACTACTAATAATAATTTAAAAATGAAATGTGAAGACTTTCGTAGTACGGTAATTGCTGGAAGTGACACGAAGCAATGTAAAATATAGTTTCAAATGATTTTCTTATAAAAATAAATTTTTATATATTTATCTGTTTTCGTTTTTTTTTTAAATGCAGTTGCTTAAAAATATTTTGCAGAATCGACCATGAAATGTGTTCGTAGTTTTCAGAATGTCATCTGTCTCGACCGACAAGTATTTCTATACGTTACTCATTTAATGACAAAGGACAAGAAATATACGTATGATCTATGAATAAAAAGCTCTACTTTGACACTAAAGTTCTTAATATTACAATGAAAACAGTTAAGATAACATTCATTTGAAAGTGTTACATTCTCGCTGAAACTAAAAGTAACTTTTGCTCTCTATCCTCAGGTCTATTCCATTCTCGTTCTTTGCTCTTCTCAGTGTTCTCATCTTCCTTATTCTAATTCTTACTTACAATTCATTCCAAAATTTCCCAGCGGCCTCGTCCTGCGGATAGCTTTTAAAAGCGCAAAATTCTCTCACGTAGGCATTGGGACATTAAAACTTACCGTTTGCTTTAAACTGGATTCGGAGTTTTTGGAAGGTTAAGTAATCTAACTAAAAATTTAAATACCAATGACTACTTCTCGCATTTAGTAGTATTTTGACAATTTGCATTAAATACATAAATTGTCTAATTAGTAGCCATATACCTCTTAGTCGCAAAAATGATATAAAAATTTGTACATGCTGCAAAGATTTAAATTCAAGCAATTCCATTGTTTGAATTACTGAATCTACATTAGCGAAGCCACCATGAAAACGAAGCATAGCACTACATATAATTTTGAATTCTACCTTTTTATTATAGAAAGAAAAATTGGGATGAAGCCATGGTTTTAACCTGGAACCTTTGAACTCTTTTCATATGCTTTACCGACTGAGCTATGGTTACCATGTATTTAAAAAATAATGTTATTCCAATTTTTGTTATGTGTCAAAGGTAACCTATGACTCTTTCATAAAGTGATAAAGTTCGTTTGCAGTGACGCTAAAGGAAAATATTATTCGCAAGCAAATATGTACCTTTAAATGTATGATTTTATATTTTGAGTGGGAAACTATATTTTTGCAATGATTTAAGGATACACAATAAGGGAAAAATAATTATAAAAATAAATATTAGCTGTTATTTAACTTTTTCTTTGGTTTTGTTAAATTTTGCTAATACATACAAATTTTAAGAACAGAAAATTATATAAATAATTCTTTTAAATGCATATTATTGCTTATCTGCAACAACCATATTTATTATGATGCATATGATATTACTGATATGCAACAACCAAGATTTATGTTACAAAAAATATAATAAATTCAGTACGATAAATACAATTAAAAAGAATGAGCAAGACTCAATTAATGCAGTCATCTAGGGACTTGTTTAAAAGTTTTGTTATGTTCTGCAATATGTTGCTGATCTAGCATACAGAATAGATAAAATTGTTTTTCCAAGTAAAATACTATTTTATGGGATGGCTAGCACAGTGGTATGAAGTCGGCCTGTGGATCCTGAGGTCCCTGGTTCGATTCCCACAGGCGACAAATTTTCATAATTTGAAAAAGCTATCCCTGTGGCTCCTCCACCACTAACATGTTTGGGGGCCGTGATTTGACGACTGGTAACCGCACTTCACGCGCAAAATATATCACTTACCGAGATCTGCTTTAGCAGAGTGCCACGCCCAGTAATGGGTAGAAGGCGTGATGATATATTTTTTTTTTTATTTTATATATCTTTTTATTAGAATTAAAACTTAGATTACATCAATTGTTAGGTATTTAATTAAAAAAAAATATACTAATTACAATTTTGTATTTGTTTTGGACATTAATAATGCATTTGTGAGCGAATGCAATAGAGAATTGATTAAAAATAATATATACTATATAGTAGGGTTATTGATTTTACGAATATTCGAGACTGCGATTGTTCGGATTTATTGAACCTTCGAATTTAGATTCGAACTTTCGAATTTTTGAATATTCCGAATTTCCGAATTTTCGAATGATTCTAATTGTGAATCTGGATCCTAACGGGAACACGGCATGTTGATATGAATTATTTTCAGAATAAACTCATGTGCTGAGTTTTGTATTAATTCGTAAGTAATTATTATTAATTAGTATTATTTGCCAAATTAATTCAATTTAGACTTAAAATTTCGCTACACTGTCAAAAATGTTTTAATTAAGACATTTTTGTTTCCCTTTTATTGTCATTTTAAAACGTTTTACGAAAAGTCCATAGCATTTAGATGGGCGGTAAGAGAATAGATGTCTTAATTAAGACGCCTAACCTTGCAGAGTTTTTGCAGGAGACTTCGCCGAGTGTATTATTTAATTGGTGGCCAACTTTTCGCGAATTATGCGTGAGCGTGTTTGGAGATGACAGATGGCGTTAATTCAGTAGCAAAAAATTCTAGAATTCGAAGCTTCGAAAAATTCCAAAATTCGAGGTTTTTCTGACGAAGTTCGAACATTCAGAAATTCAAACTTCGGTGAAAATCAACGACCCTACTATATAGTTGTTGAATTGAGTCCCTCATAGATCACAGATGTTAGAGGGAGATCTCTGTTCATTCCCTGTTGGTTTATTATAGATGATCAATTATGTGTACTTAAATATTGTTGGAATTGACAATCACAGCAGTTCCGTCATATATAAGCATTGACATTACTGCTGTCTAGGGCACTATGTTCACTTTGATTTTTTTACTGTGGAACAGTGGTACTCGAACTTTTTCGATTCACATCGGCCTTAAAATATCTTAATGTTTTCACGGCGTCCCAAAAGAAAATATCGTTATAACTAACAGTTACAGGGCATTAATCAACCTAACCTTATCGGGATTAGGTTGATTAATTAAAAAATAATAATTACAAATTCATAAACAGTTTTTATGTACCTAAATAAAAATAAATAATTATATCACGCTTGTTACCTATTACTGGGTGTGGCACTCTGCCGAAGCAGATCTCGGTAAGTGATATATTTATGCGCGTGAAGTGCGGTTACCAGCCGTCAAATCACGGCCCTCGAAGATGTTAGTGGTGTGGAGCCATAGGGGTAATAAACAAATTGGTGAAAATGTTTGTCGGCTGTGGGGATCGAACCATGGTCCTTAGGATCCGTAGGCCGACTTGATACCACTGAGTCATTACCTGTAAATATTAAATAAAAATATATTTAGAACAATATTATAATTAGTGAGACCAGTGAGCATGTTGTTCACTGCACATTTTCTGAAATAGTGGAATAATTCGCGGCGCACAGTTTGGAAGCCACTATTTTAGAATATAATGTATTTGTTTGTTATTATGGGGTGGCTAGCTCAGTGGTTTGAAGTCGGCCTACGGACCCTAAGAACCATGGTTCGATCCCCACAGCCTGTGGATCCTGAGAACCCTGGTTTGATTCCCACAGGCGACAAACAATTTTCATAATTTCAAAAACTACCCCTGTGGCTCCTCCACCACTAACATCTTTGGGGGCCGTGATTTGACGACCGATAACCGCACTTCGTTTCGTTTTCTTCAATTTACAATTGGATATATATGGGGTGGCTAGCTCAGTGGTATGAAGTCGGCCTATGGATCCTGAGAACCCTGGTTCGATTCCCACAAGCGACAAAAACAATTTTTATAATTTCAAAAAGCTACCCTTCTGGCTCCTCCACCACTAACATCTTTGGGGCCGTGATTTGACGACTGGTAACCGCACTTCACGCGCAAAATATATCACTTACCAAGATCTGCTTCGGCACAGTGCCATACTCAGTAATGGGTAGAAGGCGTGATGATATATTTATTTATTTTTATTTGTTTATTATTATTATTAAGAAAACACTAGAATGTAACTGTCGAGTGGAGAATATATCGAGTTGTAAAAAGACCAATTTTTGTCAACGGCCATGGCTGCGCTCGCTGGTACTGATCTAAGCGATAACGCGAGTTAAGTAATGTTGCGCGCGGTTAGTATTTGGATGTGTGACCGTCCAGAGAAAACTCGCGTTGCTGTTGACCATAAAACCTAAAACGCAGATCAGGGCGTAATGACGGCATATGACATTGGTAGTTGGTCCGCCAAAAAAAAAAAAAAAGATTAATCGATTATTTTATTTTGTTCATTTCGCCTAACCCCCATGAGCCCAGCTGCACACTCTCAAATGTATTACCTAAAATTTATTACAGGTACAGTTTAACTCAAAATGCTGAAATAAGAACAGAAACTAATTTATAATATGACTGTAGCGTAACATGAAACTTGTTAGGACCAAAGACATTTTAATGTAACTTTATAAAGCAGTACAAAGTACCACCTTGTTATTTATAGTGTTATGATAAATTTGTGATAAATAACATTACCGGAACTCTAAACAAAGGCTTAGAAACTCGCTAGTTCGGTGACGCTAATGCAGCAACAGCGACACCATTTTATCTCTTGCGATGTAAAACAAATAAAAAGTACGTATAACCGACAAGTTTGAGTTATATCAGATTTAAAGGAAGTTATGAATAACGCCATTAAAGTTTATCTAAACCCGACCCTTGTATGTAGGGCGTGTTTTGCATAAGTGCTTTCCATAAATTTGGAAGTAAATGTGGCGGCTTGTTTTCAACAGAATAGCGAATACTTTGTGCATATTTTCCTATAAAAATGGCTTCCTTGATTCAACTTTGAGAGCTACAGTTAACAATGTTGAAAATTTAATGTGAAAAATTATAAACGAGCTTTAATGAGGTAATTATAATGTAGTGTAATCTTAAATAATGGTTCCTTACATAAACGTTTCCTGTAAAAAGTTAATTAAAGATTTGTTAACTTTTTTTATCTGTATCTCTTTTGCAAGAAATAAATGGAGTTTTCATTAGTAAAATGAAGTTCGGTAGAATGAGTTTAAATTTAATATTTTTTAGTTTTTCACTAGAACTACAGAGTGATCAAAAGGAATTGTTACAGTTGGCAATAAACAAGAATGTTTGAAATTGGTAAACCTGATATATAAATTAATTTCCTGTTATTGACAGTGACATTTGAAAATTTAAATTTAAATTTGAGTACATTTATTATTAAATTTATTTCTAAAGTATTTCTATTACTTAAAAAATCAAAATTATATTAGTTGTCAGACTCCTGACATAACCTATTTGTATTTATTAGAAATATCAAAAAGCATTTCCGCCTTTAGCTGGCGTTGTGCCAACTGTGGAATAAAAAGATCTCCGGAATTGTATTGCCAACAGTAACAGTTCCTTTTGATCACTCTGTACTATTTGAACAACGAATTTTTTATTATGAAGTCGACAGTCTAAATTTAATCTATTCGAATCCGGAGATCCCAACTACCACACTACGGCTCGGTGCGTGCAGACCCTGTGCTGTAATTGGGATTAAGGTCCTGTTGTACATCTTTCTGGGCCGTGATGTGACGACTGGTAACCGCACTTCACGCGAAAAATATATCACTTACCGAGATCTGCTTAGGCAGAGTGCCACACCCAGTAATGGGTAGAAGGCGTGATGATATATTATTATTTTTATATCATCTTATGCACGATATGTACGTACATAGTTGGGGTTTGTGCCATTTTAAGTTTTAGTTATTTTGTATAGTTACTACTAAATCAACTACTTGGTTATTTTGTAAAGTATCCAACTAGTTTTGTTTTTTTTCTGTTGCTTGTACAAACAGGACAATGTTCGCCTTGCTCACAGTGAATAGTAGCTGCTTTTAGTATTTAAATAATTTTTGTACAAGCAAATTATTAATAGTACGAGTATTTTAAAATTGCATATTTTTGTATTTTTTTTATGTGTCTCAAAACATAGTATGAGTAATATGCAAAATTATGTAGTACTTTTGAAAAGTGGCCAAACATACATTTTTTTGAGGCCGCTAGTTCGAGAAAAAAAAGTCATTCGAATACACAAAACAAACAAGAATTTTGCCCATAAAATAGAAACAACATTTTTTCTACAAACCTCAAAAAAGAGTAATACAATAATTATTGATTTATTTAAGTAAATTGATCGAAAAAAATTAAAAAAAATAGGAATTTGGTACTATTGATTTGTTGTAACCAAAGGAACGTGTAATTGTTTGATAAATAAATTAAAAAAAGTGTCAACGAATTTGAATGTTGAATTTATTTTTCAAAAAGAAAACAGGTAAACTTCAGATATCCATAGTGATGTAAAAATATCGTGTTTTTTGACAGTTGTAAAAAATAGATATTTATTTATTTAAGTGTTTTATTAGGTATATAAAACACGCAAGAAAAGTTTAAACACGAAACTGAAGGTCGAGTGTTTAATATTCTTAAGTGTTTTATATATCAATGAAACACAAGTGTAATACAACATTTTATCTACAACTCATAATTATAGGTATCGAAGAAGATTGGTCGTAACGTTTAACGTTGATTCAGTAATACATGACTAAATGAACTGAATTAAGCAAACTGATTCACTTATTGGGATGAATTACTTCAAAGTAAATTAGATTATGTAATTTTAGTACTGGAAATAAAGTGAGCAAAGTAATACAGGGAAATAAAAAAAATGATTTGGTTCAATAAATGTAAGTTAGATCTAATCCAAATGGCAAATGGAATACGCTTATTGTTTCTCAAAATACGGTTGATCCTGAAGTGGTTGCTAAGTAACAAGTTATTTACAGTGTTTTATGGAATATAAACACTAGTGTTTTATGAGCCATATAATTCAACTGAAATCAGTGTAATAATGTCTTTATTATATATGACTTGTGGATACATAAATTTAAATTAATTCAAATGTAGTTATGGATAGTTACAAAAAAAAGGTTTGGAGCAACTACATACAGAAAGATTATAATAAGCACGAATGTTCACAGACAGTTGTGCACCCCTACAAGAAAATAAATCTTAAATGTTTCAACAGTTCCTAATTCTCCTAATCTTCACATCACACGTGTTACCAATTCGAAAAAAAGTATTACAACCATCTTTCAAGAATACTAACAGCGTATTACTTCTACTCCATAAAAAAATAAAACCTATTTCTCCACGAAAATAGCTTTAAAATCCCAAACCATCAAAGTGTACCATCGTAGCAACCGGTACTTAATACCCCTACAACACTACATCGGGCACAATGCCACACTAATTCACGTTATACATTTATCATTTGACAGTGACGTAAAATCGAAACCACTACCCTCGTTTCGCCATTCTAACGCTACTGTACCGCAAGATCTATGGTCTTCTACCCGACTCCAACCTCGAAGAGATTCCTCAGTTGCCATCGTCTACGTTGCGAAAGCGTGAATTTATAAATTCATACAGAACGTTAGGGTAAAGTGTTTGATAGCATCTTGAACATTTGGGGATTGTTGGTTTGAACTGGCTTCATTTATAATCAGCTGGGATAAGTTTACTTGAAGTAATAAAAGGACAAGATGACGACGGATTGCGTAAACAGTGGGGCAGATTAACCTTCTGTCAGGATGTTTTTGTCGGGAAGTAAATTGTTTTTTAATGAGTTCTGAAGAATGATATGAGGGAAATTCTAATTTGTTTTCTCGGAGGAAATTGAGTAATTATAAAAAAAAGCTGGAATGAAGCTGTTTTAATCATAGTTTTAAAAAGATTTTGATGTAAAATGTTTCCAAGTATACAATAACTTTTTACTTTGTTAACTTTACTTCGTCAGTTGTAAGATACAAAGTATTTTGTGTACCTATTTCATAATTCATAAATATACGTGACAGCATAAATCTTTGTACCTATAGATCAGGAAACAAGATAAATATTTCTCGGGGGACAAATTATATTTTGCCACATAAATTATTCATGTACCTACAGGGAAGATAATACAAAATTTATATATTTCCTTTAATTTTTTTTTGGAAGTAAGTTTAGAATATTAAACATAAATTTATTTTAGCAACGATTATTAATTTAATGGTTATACAGAAGTAGATTTGATGATGTGTTTATCTGTTGATTATTACTGAAACTATATATTTTATTATATAAACATATAATAAAATTATAAAATTCCAATTACATCAATTTTTCTCTTAAAATTTAATTAAAACTATTTTTATTCTAATATTTAAATAGTATATTAAAGATGAGTTTTGTAAGACATTTTTTTTTCGCAAGCGTCAAAGTTTAGAGAGCGAGCAGTATTGAGATAAAAAGTTTTATAAAATAAGTTATTTATACTAAGTTTTATATTTTGCGTCTTTTATAAATTAGAAAAACAAACTGAGATATTTTAAACCGAGTCAATTTAGGGAAATTTTTATATGAAAAGTTGTGGTTGATAACTGTTACTGACATTTATACAATTGTACAAAAGTTCGCGAGCCATGTTTTTTTTTATATTAGCTTAAAAATATTGTTATAACAACTGAAGCTACTTTTAAAGCTACTTTTTGTAGCTTACAGCTACTTCTGTTCATTAAGAAATACCTATTAATTTTTGTTTTGTATTTGAATTGTACCTTATTTATTGTTTTCTATAACTGTAGGATAACAAGTTATTATATAGTGTAAAATCTATTAACATATTTTATTTTTCACTTATTAGATGAACTAAACATTGACTGTTTAGGAGCCTTCTGTTAATGTGACTGTTAATTTATTCCGATATAAATAAAAATTATAGCAAAACAAATTAACAGTACATTTGTCCATTTGCGATTTTTAATATTTAGTAACAGTCATTATAACAAAAGACTGATCAACAGATCATATATGACAATGGTAAATTTAATAATTCACAATAATTGAAAAAGTAGCTTTAAAATTTAGTAGCTACTTTAATGAAAGCTTTTGGCTGTAGCTTAGCTATATTTGACTAAATGTAGCTTATAGCTGTAGCTCAGTACTTTTTTAAAGAATAGCTGTAGCTGTAGCATAGCTACTTTTTTTAAGTAGCTTGCCCAGCTCTAAATATGAGTTCTGAAACTTTTTTCCATATTCATAGTAAAAAATATCTTACGTTAATTATTTATTATAATAAATATATTCGATTGTATTTAGTAAACATAGAAATACATGCCGTCAAATCACGATCCCAAAGATGTTAGAAGTTGGTGAGCCACAGGGGCGCGGGTAATCAAACTAGGGTAAATCCTTAGGCCGATACGATTCCACTGAGGTATCTACTCCATGGTATTTAATAAAAATTATAATTTGACGAATTCTCAAAATAGTTAGCATATAATTCATCCTGGGGTGGCTAACACCATAAACCATCGTCTTTACTCGATTATTTATCCCTAATTCCATTACTATAATTAATTGTCACTAAAACAAAAGAGAGCATTAGGTAATTAGTTCTCGTACATACCTACCTATATACCCGTAATGCAATGCCATAATTATTCCCGCAAGAAAATTAATTTCGAGGTGACAGGTACATTACGACATATGACATCAACACAAAACAATTGATGGCGGTATTGGTGACGTCAGTGCGATGTGCATCTGTCACGTGCATACATAATCAGGGATGAGGACAGGGTGTGTTCATGTTGCGAGTGTCGCTCGCATATCGCGTCAGGGGTGCGTGATTTATAATTTGTTGGCTTGTGATCGCAACGGGACGTAAATTAAATTTCAGTTTTTTATGTGTTTTTGAGTGGTGTGAGAAATGCACGCCAACTTGTGTCTCTGGCTCCTCGCTGCTGATTTATACCTTTGAAGTGGTGTAATTGTGTTAGTTCTTGTGTATGAGTGGTTATGTTTTATAGATGAATTTACTGGAATTGAGTGGAATGGAGTATATTAGGATTTAATTGCTTTACTTGCTCCATTTCTTGGTTCGTTTGAGTTCGGAATGCAACAGATCTAATTTAATTTAATGTCGCACTGATTTCCGTGCAGAGCCGGTTCTAGGATCATATACAACTTAAAGCGAGTGGTCTCTTTGTATTTCTAGTTATTATCTACTTTTTATATTGCTAGATTTATAAATAATCTAATTACGTAAAAAGGGATTAAAATGCACTTTAGTTTTGTAGTACCTACATTATTATTAGTTGCAAATTGTAAAATAAATTTAATATATACTTGTTGCTAGTTCCTTGAGAAGTACAGTAACATTTCGGTTCTTGAAAATAAAGAGTAAAATAGGCCCTTAATTATCTGCAATGTAAAAAATATTTTTAATAACAACATATTTCTTCTTTTAAGAATTTGGTTTCGTATAAAAATATTTGTAGATATAAATAAATATATGATCACGCCTTTTATCCATTAGTGGGTGTGGCACTCTGCTGTAGCAGATATCGGTAAGTAATATATTTTGTCACGGAGGAAATTTTTAAGGTAAAGAAACCGTTTGTCGGCTGTGGTCATCGAACCCGGGTTTTCAAATCCACAGACCGACTCGATATCGCCCCAAATATTTCTTAAACTACATACTTACTATTTATAGTCAATTATATTGATACTAATTATACTTCAAGGAAAAGAAATAAAGGGTATATATTATATGACGCACTGATCACAGAACAAACAGATACTTTTTTTTCAAAATTTGCTAAATTAAGAACATGGTTTTTGAATAGTACCGTTGGTCGACATTGTAAACAGTCATTTATGTGATATTGCATAAATTAATAAACTGATTATTGAAGTGTTTATATTATATCGAGTTGGAGTGAACCGAGTTCGATTCTCACAGCCGATAAACAATATTTACTACATTAAAATTATCTCTATAAGTCTCTCCATCAACATCTTTGGGGACTGTTATTTGACGACTGGTTACCGCATTTCACTTGCATAAATCTATCACTTACCAAATTTGCTACGGCAGAATGCCACACCCTGTTATAGGTAAAAGGCGTAACGATATATTTATTTTATAATTATAAATTTATTATTATTATATTAGGAGAAACTGTTAAATCAGTGTTTACTTAAGATAAACTACCCTTAATTTTCCAAATTTAAATCAAAATGTTTTTTGATCAGTACGCCATATAAGTATAAAACCACCCTATATTTTAGGTTTGCTGAAATAACGAAATCTAATGGGAATGAGTAGTGAAATTGAGTAATAGATATTTCGTTTTTATACTTTGATTTGATACTTATTAAAGTGAAACTTTAATTCCTGTTTTAAACATTTACATATTCACATTTAATCTACGTATTATTAATTATTTTTGATATATTATCATGAATGAAATTTAAAATTGGAATAACAATTACCCATAAAACTTTTATTGCAACAAATCATACTTAAAATCAAGTAGTGATTAACAGTGTTATGGAAACATTGGAAATTAAATGTGCGATAGCTGCTTCAAAAAATCAAATGTGTGTTTGTTTATCTAGAACTAGACTGTAAATTGAATTTATGTTTTTGAAATCAATCAATTAAATGTGCATATTAAACATTGCAATTCAAACCCAGGGTCAAATCGGAACATGATTATGTATATGAATTTAAATATTTTATGTATAGAGAACTATTGGTATGATTTTTAGTGTCGCTTACAATTTCAATAGATCAAGAAAACAACAACGTATTTATTTCTTTTGTTGTCAAGTTGAAATTGATGACCAACGAAATTTCGAATGTTTCAACTTTATCCAAATCGGTAAATCTATCAGTTATATGCTGGATTGCATGAAAGTTTTATCGGTTCATTAGCCACTAACGGTTCAATAAATTTCAGAAAATCGCTATTGATACTGTTGTTAGATAAACAACTCTTTTCTTTTTTTTCCTTCCAACCCAGCATTAAACTGTAATTTTTCGTATATCTATTTAAATTTGTAATACTTAAAACAAATATTATTAAATTGGGATCATTCAGCTCAGTTAAATGTTTAATATTTTAATAACAACCCAAACCCGGTACGTCACGGAAAGTAAGCAGTAGTGTAAAAATACGCAAAGCAAGAGATAACTATCTTTTATCATTCTGCTTTGCGTTACCTATAAAATTATATCTCTGGCCTAACAAAAATCAGCATTTTTGCTTAACCTGGGAAATGGTCATTTGATATTCTAATATTCGGTGATCAATATTATCAATTTGTATCTATCAGATCAGACCGTGTTCTTTTTTAAGCTTGGCGTTATATTAAAATGAATTTTAAAGTTTAACAATTAGGAGAAATTCGAAAATCTCTGTATAATTTATCGTTGAAATAATTCGAAGTTACACGAAAGATGCAGAAATTCTATTATAGCACCTTGTTTGTTGATGGAAATGAATTATATGTTTAGTATAAGTCATTTAATTTGCTTGCGTTAATTCTTACTTTACTGTGCGTTACCTCTTCCGTTAATCTTGTTGGTTATCTCTTGCTTTGCGTCTGTTACCTTGCTGCTTACTTCACTTTATTATAAATCATTACTAACTGTACCACATGCTCAATTTTTTACGTTACAGAAGACCTATTCTAATTCTTAGCGACTGCTTGGCGACTAGTTTCAGTCGCTAAGGCAATGACGTCACGGTGTAATCAATGTCATAGGGCTTTTAATTTCTTACGTTGGTATTAATCGGAACCACGGAGTATTTTGTGTTGGTACTTATAATTTCTGACAGCAACTTGTTGATATTTGTTTTTCTTTGTTAAACTCAAATATTTGTATGCTGTTGCTTAAACTTGACGTATCGCAAATTGATATAATTTTTTAGTAATTTTTAAGCAATTAGTAATATTTTTTTTAAAATAATGTAAATTTTAACAAAATCTTAAATAAACATTGTTATATTAAAAATTATTCTTAATGTGTAGACGACAATGTTGTTATCCTAATTGTCGGTAATGGGCATCTGCAGTTTGATTTTGTGCAATAATTATAATTATTAATTTAATAATATAAATAATACACATTTTATAATAATATACAGTGCACAAAACACATAAAATGTTTCTAACTTAAAAACTAATCAACAAAAAAATGCTAAGCGACTGACGCCATGACACTTCGCAACAGTCTGTACTAGTCGCCAACATACGCGACTCGCTAAGCGACCGGTCGCCATCAATGACGTCAGGACTGTACTTTTTAACTATACCAACAGATGGCGCCAGTATCAAAGTCGCCAACTATGACGTCAAACGGTCGCTAAATCCAGTCGCCAACGAATTAGAATAGGTCTCCTGATACCATTCTCATTACGTTTTATATTACTTCATTATAAATCCGGCTAAAACAAGTAAATTTTAGTTAAGCAAATGAACCTTGATAGTATTTATTAGCTTTATTTATCAAATCGAGTGATTTATTGAAATTATGACATTTATATTCGCTGTTTTCCAGTTGTAAACCCTGTTTATTTGCTGACAAATAACAAAAGTGATGTTTCTATATAGAGTTTTTATACACGACATGAATTATCGTTCAAAAACTTCAGAAAAGATAGAAATTTCTCGTTTCAGATGCAAGGTATGGACACAGACCATTCAGCTATTCCCGTATGTCAACATTGCATCGTAAACACCGTATTCAGAACGTTAATTGGACATACGACGGCGGACTGAATTACTATTTAATCCAGGTCACGATGGCTGGTTACTGATCGCTTAAATTAATCGCATGTTCATCGATACCGCTAATTTAATTGAAATATATCCATGCGTTCGTTTATCATCTGTTGTTGCCAATGTTTAGATCTCGCAGTTGGCCGTTCACGTTCTCCGTTCGCCATTCGATACTCGTGTTAATTACAATTTGTATGCCGCGGTCGCACTGTGCATTTATCATGTAGACACTGGATTGTAATATCTGATTCCTGATTGGATAGTACGTAATTGTACCAGTACTGTGTAATTTGATGATCGAATGTTGAGCCTTACTGATTAAATTGTGTTTTGACGTAAAGAATGACGCAGGATGTATTCTTGGAATGGTCAAGAATACCTGATATTGTGACCGGAAACGGAAGTTTTGCTTTTGAATCACGTAATGGATTCGTCTTCGAATTACTTTGTTTACATTTTAATATCTAAAAAATTTGTAATTTTGTAAGAACAGTATTAACTTTTACAGTTGAAAATAAAAATAATAATATAAAGTGGATTACCAGGTGCATTAGTATTCCAACTTACTACAGAGTGATCAAAAGGGATTGTTACAGTTGGCAATACAATTCCGGAGATCTTTTTATTCCACAGTTGGCATAACGCCATGTAAAGGCGAAAATGCTATTTGACATTTCTACAAATAGGTTATGTCAGGAGTCTGACAGCTAATAGAATTTTGACTTTTTAAGTAATAGAAATACTTTAGAAATAAATGTAATAATAAATGTACACAAATTTAAATTGAAATTTTCAAATGTCCCTGTCAACAACAGGAAATGAATTTATTTATCTGGCTTATCAATTTCAAGTATTTTTTTTCATTGCCAACTGTCTCAATTCCTTTTGATCACTCTATATATCGTATTTAGGTATTTGGGTAAATGATCCCTGATAAATTAGAATAAAATCAGATATAAATGATATGGTGGCTGCTGCTTAATTGGTTAAAATACATGACCAAAGTTCATAGGTCCCAGGTTCAAATCGTTGTGGTATCCCAATTTTTCTCTTTATAATTTAATTTGATTTATCAGTTGGTAAGTTGGATCAGTTTTCCGGGTATTAATTATATGATCTATCTCAGGGAACATTTAGGGACGATTTAATAAATACTCCGTAAATCCGTAAATTAGATCCCAGTTCGTCATTATGTTAGAAAATTACTTCCACTTACCATACTCTCATTTACGTGGAAGTGGAATTGATGATTCTTGTGTTCTTCCTACTATGATTTTACCAGAAGCACTGTAATAATCATGTCATTTCTTAATAAATAAACAAATAGTCAGTCAACTAGAGCAAGTCCACGTCATCGGGAATATGTCGTGATTTGATCCCAATTCCACTTCTTGACTTTGACTTTAACAAAATATTAAAAAAGGAACAAGTACACCTTTCTTAAAAGTTCTAAATTCTGTCCTTCTCAATATCTATCAAATAAAATTCCCAAATATGGTATTGTCTAATAAAAAATTTAAAACTAAGTTAATAAAAAAAGTTTATGAAAGCATGTTAAGTAAGATAAATTTAATAACCTGTTGCACCACTGACACTTATTTTAAATTAATAAAAGCAAATCGACTTGATACGTCATATGTTTCTTATCTTTGTTATTCGTTTTCTGATCTTACATTGAGTGTTTAACTGCAATTGTGTGGAATTAATTTTCAAAAACAAGCGTAGAGCGACACTCCCTTCCTTTTTTATCTTTTAATTCGTTTTCAGTTCTTACATAGAGTGTTTAACTGCAATTGTGTGAAATTCACTTTCAAAAACAAGCGCAGAGCGACGCTTCCTCCCTTTCTTATCTTTTTGTTTCATTTTCAGTTACTGCATTGTGTGGACTTTTCTTTCATATATGAATGCAGGCTATCGCTTTCATCTTTTCTAATCTTTGGAGATTCGTTGTTAGTTTCGTTATTAGATTCGTTGTTAGGAGTAAACGTGAGTAATTTCAGATGTTTTATGCATATGTTATGTAAGTTGAAGAAAGGAAACGAATGATAAGTGAATATGAATGATGTGATTGAAGGTTTGTTGTGTGATATATGATTTCGAGTGTAATAAATGAATGAGTTTATATGGAGTGATCTATGAATGTGGTTGAAATGAGGGTGGTTTGTTTGGATGAAAATGTTTGACGGGGGCTGATTGTTTGATGAGTGTGATGAGGGAATGTTTTATGAGTGATTTTAGGGTTCGTGCTACCCCATTTGTTGGGATATAGCGTGAAGATATGTATGTATCCATTCATCTATCTAAGCCAAAATAGAATTGATATTCCGTTTAAATATTCAATATGCTTTTATTTATTTAAACTAAGTTTAAAGTTTTGTTGGTGCAGCTTACAAATTTTCTCAGCCCAATTGAAAAAAGAAGTTTTTGCTCTTCCTGAATTTTCGATTGTCTAATTTTATTCTAATACAAGTTTAAAAAGTTAATTCAAATCACTTTCCGAAAACCAAATGATAACAAAATTATATTAGAGTTTGTTTAAACTTTTTTGAGAATATGGTTTAGTTTAATTTGACTAATCCAAAACTCAGAATTATCTAAAACTCTTTAGAGAATTGTGATGTAAATGTACTATACGTACGTATCCTTAATTTGGTAAAACAGATACCTAAATGATAATATTATTTCTATTTCCTTTTGTATTTTTCCTTTAAACGACCTTTCTGATTACGGACCATCTGGAAGACTTACGTCAAGAAACCAAAGTACTCTTAATAAATGATAAGAACAACGACATTGAAAGATGTATGTGATAGTTCAGATGTTAAGAAGAAAATTTATATTTGTTCTTGTTATTTTATACGAAAATAAATCTTAGTGACCTGCCTTTTGATGGAAACTTTTCTTATCTACGTCCACACATAAAGAACTTTCTGACTTCAAAAAGTACAGGTTATAGTTTTAGATAACTACGAGAACACTTCAGTGAAATACATTCTTAAGTGATGATATCTTAGTCGTATTTTACATCGCTGATGTTCATAGATTTATTTAGAATAGCTATACAATTTATGTTAAAAAAGGGACAATGATACAAAGATATTTCTTTGAAGTCATTTCCTTTGCGAAAAACATACAAAAGTAATCCTGTTCCTGGAACTAACGGCGATAAGAAAAATCTGAAAAGACAGTGTGACTTCAAATGAAAAAGATGTATTTATAAAAACATAATCGATAAGATGAGAATGCAAATATTTACTACATTCTGACAAACCGATGCTACCTCCGTCTGTCAGTTGTGCGTAAATCGTTGTAAGCTTTGGAATCCTATTACAAGTGTCAATTTAAATAATGATAAAATACTCAATGTTTGAAATGCTCGACCCTGATGTTTTTATACATATGCATTCGTTTGTTATTGTATTGTAAATTTATGTGGCTGTGTGTGTGTGTGTGTGGGAGGTCGTACACATAAATCTTGTTTTGGCTTCAAGTTGCGTGAAAATACAGGTGCTGTGACGAATAAAATTTGTAACTATTATAATATTTTATCGTTTTTATGTTTTGCTTTGACATTTTTTGGGTTGTACAATTTGTTTGGGTTGTTTAGAATGTGTACATCTAGTACCTACATGACATGTAGGTATGTTTTATTGTCATGTAAATAATGACATGAGTTTTTGTGTACAATTGATTGTTGTATTGGTGATTGTATTTTTTTTATCGTGTATTGTTTCATATATAACATGAATTATGACAATGATTAACTTTCACGATTATTATATGATAAATATTTAAATGTAATACTGTCATTTGTATGATATTATGTAATAATATTGAGGAGAAATGCATTTATCATTTATATCAGTTGTAAACAACATACGCTTGCAGCCAAAACAAAGTGAGAATTAATGAATAGAACAATACAGTTTTCATTCCCTGTATGAAATCTATTACGTCACATTCGGAATCTATATGATTCAAGATTTTGTATTTAAAATGTTTACATTGGTATTGGATTGACATTCTTAAAGCATAACCTAAAATGTAAATGCCAGATTAAAATATTTATTAATTTATAAAATTTAATTAGTTTATAAATGAAACCAAATACTGCATATATTAAATAATAACCAAATATAAATTTATCTTACCCCACGAAATATATTACCTACCTTATTGAAATATGTAATTTTGTAAAATAAAACTCAAAGGAATATACATTTTTATATGTAGTATTATTATTATATATATATAAATAAATAATATATGAAAATACAAAATACAATGCACATTACCTCTTGTACTACAGTTAAATTAATTAAAGATCCTCGATTATCTAACTCCAGCGCAAAATAATCATGAAGATGACAAACGCATTTCTGTATTTGATTACCCAACATTTTTCTAGCCATTTCTTATTTCTCAGTCTGTATTTATGTATCAAAAATGTCACAAACTTAGAAATGACAGGCGAGAAAATAACAAAATCATGGCCAGAGGTCTCTATTTTTCTTTTATAAACAAATGTGAACAAAGTATATATAAATTTTCGTATTAGTAAGAACTGTCGTACGTTTTCATTAAAATAATAAATGTGATAGAACGTGAAAAAACATGAAACGTGTGTCTTTACTTATTAAGATATACGTTAATGCCATTCCACTGATCTCTATTTATTACTGGATTGCGTGTGGGGTAGGCCGCAGTGTGACTAATTGAACGTCGCCATATTGCGAAAAGTGTAGTCTCTCGGTCCGCGAGACAGCGTCGGTAGTGGCGGGAGTCGCTCGCAATTCAAATACAGTGACGACGAAAAAATGGTTGTTAAATGTGTTTTCTGCGGTAAGAAGAAAGGATCTGACAGACTCAGCTTCCACAAGTAAGTGAATTGTGCGTTTTACACCGATTAATTGTTTCATTTGTATATAAACGAACAAGCAATGTACATGACACAAGTTAGATTAGTTTTAGGGTTAAATATTCAAAGTAAATATTTATCTAACTTGTACTTCAATGACCTTATTGAAGTTAAATCAAAAGGAGGGTTGATTTTTCCGAGTGAATCTGTTTTTATCGTATGCAAGACAACCGAACAATTTTTACGGAATGCGCTAAATGTGAATAACGGTTTGATTCCATCAGAGTCAGGTTTTACAGGGTTACTGTGTTCGAAAGTTTTGCATGAGCTCCTGCAACCTCCATGCACCCTTTTCCCTACGTTGAATGAACATTTATTCGATAACTCGCCGGAAGAGACGAACCACGTATTTTATTTGACAAAAGTGATATGCGCAACGTACTGAAAAGTACGGTTTTTTGCTTCAACTAAAGTAGCCTCTGATCGTTTGACCGGTGAAAAGTTGAGACATCACTTGACTCGTCAAATAGTCTGGAGACATCAGTAATTACAAATACAAATACAAATTTTATATATTTATTTATGTATTTTTCATTTTCATCAAATTAATTTTACTATTAATTTACTGCAATGTTTTCCAAAAACATTTATTTTCGCTTTTTATAACGCTTTTGTACCATTTTCAACTACGACTATTTTGAACTTCCCGCTGAAAGTAGGCCGAGAGACTACACTTTTTCCAATATGGCGCCTTTCTACTCGTCACACGCTTCTAACACGGTATACGCAATCCAGTAATAAATAGAGATCAGTGTGCCATTCGCATAAGTACGAATATCATTAAAAAATATAGTTATATTTCATCGTATCTATGATAACCTCGTCCACATATAACGTAATCGTTTTCTAAACATATGTCTAATGCTTGTTTATAAATTCAATATATTTTTTACACTTCTTAAATAAATAAATAAATATACCATCACGCCTTTTACCCATTACTGGGAGTGGCACTCTGCCGAAGCAGATCTCGGTAAGTGATATATTTATGCGTGTGAAGTGCGGTTTCCAGCCGTAAAATCACAGTCCTCAAAGATGTTAGTGGTGAGGAAGCCACAGAGGTAATTTTAATTTGGTGAAAATGTTTGTTGGCTATGGGGATCGAATCAGGGTTCTTAGGATTCACAGGCCGACTCGAAACCAGTGACCCATTGCCCCACTTAAGTATAATAATTTATTAAATTAAAATCGTGAAAATTTTGAATTTTTATAATATTAAAAAAATCATCTTTTTTAAAACTAAAAAGTTAACTAACATCTTTTGATGTCTACAAAATTCATAGTATAACCTGAGAAGTTAATAGGCAATAAATCATACTGATGAATATAGTAGTAAAAGGACTGACGGGTTTTAGGGTAAAATTTGTTTTTCTTATTTAATTCCTTTCAATGTGAAGCGTGATAAATAATTTCCCAAAAAAGTTGACATGTATGCTTTTACAAATGGAGCATCTCAGTGGGTTTTCGGTTTTCCAATCGATACAATTTTTCTTTCCACATTTCTTCCATAATGTATAACAATAAAAGTAAAATGTCACTGCCCCAGTTTTATATAACATCCTGCATAACAAATTACTTTCTTCCAAATAACATTATTCTTCAAATATCTTTTATACCTTCCTTTATATCTGTTTCCTCTCCGTACTGTTAAATAAACCAGCCAAAAAACTTACACTCTTAGCATTGGTAAAAACTGTAAAAACTTGTCTTGTTTGAAATGGTATAAATATTTACCGTGAAGATAACACGGGTTCCAGGGGCATCGCTAGATATTTTTAGGAAGGACTTGCAACTCTTATAATTTGACATTGTTAATAAGTAATACATAAATTGAGAGTATAGACATTTTTGAGACTTAATTTTCTTATGATATCCTTTAGGTAAGTCATGACAACGAGTAGGTACTTTAAATTTCTGTTACTATCACACCTTTTATTGATATGGTTTATTTAAAGTTTGAAATAAAACAAAAGACAAAATGTCTATTGCGAAGTGGAATTGAGTCTTAATAAATTTATTATTTATTAAGACTCAATTCCACTTCCCAATAGACATTTTGTCTTTTGTTTTATTTCAATAGCTGTCAAGCAGTTTGTGATTTTGTCGGTAGATGGCACCACGAGTGGCTTCATAGCTCTCATGTCATGTTACCGTTGTAGATAGGTTAACATCAGTCAGTTCAGCTAAGTCGGTATCACAATCCACTAGTTCCTAGTTGATCTAGTTGGATATATGATCGCACCATATTGATGAGTCCGGAAGGACGAAACGCGTCTATGGTTAAAGCTGAACTGACCAGCCGTTTGTTGATGACCTGAGAAGTTGATGCAAACGTGCTGTAAAACCTCTGTGGAATTATGAGACAAGTGATGCAAAATTTTTTTCCTATTTTTCTTATTTATTATTTAAAGTTTATTTTAGATTTTATGGGGTAATGGCTCAGTGGTATCAAGTCGGCCTGTGGATCCTAAGAACTCTGGTTCGATCACCACAGCCGACAAAACATTTTCACCAATTTAAAGTTACCCCTGTGACTCCCCCTCTATTAACATCTTTGGAGGGCCGGGATTTGGCAGCTGGTAACCGCACTTCAAGCGCATAAATGTATCACTTACCGATATCTGTTTCAGCAGGGTGCCACACCCAGTAATGGGTAAAAGACGTGATAATATATTTATTTTTATTTTATTTATTTTAGATTTCAATTTTGCTGGCAAAATAGATGTAGTATCAAAATGATTTTATCTCTTTTTTTAATATATTAAAAATATACACTCAAAAATATCGTAGTAGATAGGTACCAAAGTAAATAAATTTTGAGTTATCTTTCTCATTTTACAGCAAGTTATTTAATTGGTTTTTGTGGCTCAACGTATTAAGGGATATATTCTGTAAATGATCTGTTAATTTCTAATGGCCAATTAAAAATGTTAACCTAAAATCTGTTTGTGTAAAATGAAATTTTTATTTTTTATTCATTTCTGTCGGTTCTCACGGTTAAAAATTATAGCACGTCGTTAATAAGTAACAGATATAGTACAGAATACCTGTGTCTGTTATGCTTATTAATATTATTTATGGGATAGGTTGGTCAGTGGTATCGAATCGGCCTGTAGATTTGAGATTCGGCAAGCCTCGTGCGTTAATCTCTGCACTTGCATGTAACAAGCCTTTTTCGGCACTTGTTATAAAAATAACTATTACGTTATCGGTATAACATTCAAAAGAACCCGATCGTTTAAAAAAGTATATTGTTGATTTTCGAGTACATTTTTAATGTTTTTAATTATAAATTCTTTTTTCCTAAAAGCATATTTCCCTTTTCTTAAAATCCTAAGGGCGCCTCTGTACCATGGGCTTCTAAACCGAGGGCTTAGACTTGCCGGAATCACTTTCAGTTCTCTTGACTGGTCCGTTGTTATTTCGTTTTGTTGGCTCAGCCTAGTTACACTAATTTATCAAAGCTGAGATTTGAAGATAAGACAGCTTCTATCTAACGAGGATATAAATGTACTCGTAATTTTCACCTACATGGTGATACTCTAACCACATTGTTTAGGTAGAGCATTTACGGAAAAAGAGTAGGCGGCTTGCTTGTTAGAGATTCTTTTTAGTTGTTGTGGTCTTTTTGGAAGTTACTACATTCTTTAGATTATTTTTTATTGTTATTAACTGTGATGTAATTAGTGCTTGACGTGTGAAATAAACTTTATTTCATTTCTGTTTTGTTCCTTTGCTGACAGAATGTTAATTTGATGTGAAGTTGTAGTGCATTCTTCAGACAATTCTTTTATCATTATTAACTGCATAATAATTGCTTGCGTGTAAATCAATTTTTATATTTAGTTTGCTTGGAAAGTAAATATTTTCCTGATTTCCGGTTGGGGTTTTTCCGGTTTCGATAACTGACACGTGAAATGACGTTACAAGCTAAACACATTATCTGTAGGGGTGAAAATGAAGGGTAAAAATGAATGTGTTCAGCAAAATGGTGACAAATATTGTACTTTGTTTCACGATTTCATCAAACATTGCGCAGCATCAAACCTCACATATTGTTTTGTTCCCTTTTGTACCTGTTTGTTCCCAATTTATATCTCTATTTACGGAGAACAAAAGGACGGTTTTTTTCAAATACTGCGATTTTGTACATGGCTGTTGATTTATTACCTATTATAAATTTGATGAACATTGTGAAATAATAAATATGTTTTTATGTTGTGTATAAACATCCAGCGTAAGATTAAATAATAATTTTCTTCTAGATTGCTATTATTTAGAAGGAAGACAATTTAGACCGGTGCTGACATTTTTATCCGGAATCTCTTATTTTCTGGATAAATTTACATGACAGCGTTTTGAAAATTTATGTTCGTCGTAATCCAATTAGTTACGGTACCTAATTTTCTAGATAAATAATATCTTATTTCGTCAGAAGATAAAGATTTATTTATTTGTTAACCATATTTAATATTAAAATATGTGTTATTTACCGAAATCTGCCTCTCTAGTATTTCATTTATTTTATACAACTATTTCAAACAATATTAGGAATAGTACTGTAACAGGTAACAATATTTATCATCTAGATATAAAAGATAAATATATCTAACTATTCTATTTTTAATCTAGATAAGATAATAGATAATTAAATATTAGATGAAGAAAGATAAAACAAAGAACAAGACATAATACGTGTTTATGCCTTAGAGGTGATGATTATATTATGTTCAGAATATAGCATTTTAAGGAACTGACGTAAAAGTGATTAAATGATAGGTTATTCAGTGATGTGAATTAAGAAAAATAAATATTGATTATTGAGATATTCAACTACTAAGAGATAGCGTTGATCACGATATGTTAAACATGAGATAAAGGTACACTTTCAGTTGGTCTCCACAAACGTACCATTTGTAATCATACAATGACAAAAAGTCAATTGCGATGTGGAACTGTGTCTTATTAAATAAGAAAAATAGGAAAAAACTTTCCATCACTTGTCACAAATCCCACAAAATTTACAGCACGTTTGAATCAACTTATCAGGTCATCATCAAACGGCTGGTCAGTTCAGTTTTAACCATAGACGCGTTTCGTCCTTTAGGGACTCATCAGTATGGTGTGATCAACTATCCAACTAGACCAACTAGAGACTAGTGAACTGTGATACTTTTCAAGCTGAACTGACTGATGTTAAAAAGTATGTAAGCCGGTATGCATGACATGAGACCTACGGAGCAATCCGTGGTGCCATCTACCGACAGAAATCGCAAACTACTTGACAGCAATTGAAATACTACAAAGACAAAAAGTCAGTTGCGATGTGGAACTGTGTCTTAATAAATAAGAAAAATAGGAAAAAAAGGACGAAACGCGTCTATGGTTAAAGCTGAACTGACCAGCCGTTTGATGATGACCTGATAAGTTGATTCAAACGTGCTGTAAATTTTGTGGGATTTGTAACAAGTGATGGAAAGTTTTTTCCTATTTTTCTTATTTATTTGTAATCACTTGTATTTCTTGGTTTTTTTCTTTTATTTTGTGCTTGAAACTTTTGTTTTTTTATTCATTTATTTAGAATATAGTTCTTTGTTGTCTTTAGTCGTAGTTTTAGTATTAGTTTCATTTATCGGTTAAATTTTCTGTACAAATTCTTGAGTATATAGTTCATAGTTTCTTTTAATAGTGTAGGTTTACTTAATATAAATTAGTTCTTTTATTATAATATTGGTTAATTATAATTTTATTACCTTCTTTATTATAAATATTAGTTCTATTATCATTAATTTTTCTTTACTTGTTAAGTAACTAGTTATTATGTCAGTAGCAAACTGAATCTTTGCCATAGTTCCAATTATCGCCATTATGAACGTATTCTTATAATAATAATAATAATATACCTGTATCTTTATTGGATTCTCCCAATGGCGAAGTTCAACCAAAGGCTGTTCTGCCACCTAACTAGAATTATGAAAAATTTACAAGTACATACTATTTATTTTATTTCATCATAAACAATATTGCCTAGATTCATTAGATAGATACAAATAAGTTGTATTTTTATTTAGATAAGATAATAGATAAATATATATAAATATATCACTTACCGAGATCTGCTTCGGCAGAGTGCCACACTCAGTAATGGGTAGAAGGCGTGATGATATATTTATTTATTTTATTTAATAGATAAATAAAAAATCCAAATAAGATTGTCCAAATGAGTTATCTAGATAATTTACAATATTGTAGACGCACCCACAGACTTCAAACCCCAGGAATGCATTTAAATTAATTTATTTTTGAAAAACTTTCTGCATTCATCTTTGAATAAAGAAAAGTTTTGTTCGTTTTGCTCCAGTTTGGCACATCTGCAATAAATGGCCGGCGCCGATAAGCAAACGCTCTGTGTGGTAAAAAATGCTAGACAGGCGAAATTCCGCAGTTTACACGAAGCATATGTTGGCTCATTGCGGCGTCTTTTAAACTGCTAAATGCTCATTCGCAATTCTCAGCATTTCTGTTCTCAGTAATCAGATCGATCACTCAATTACTCCACACATGTGATGTTTTGTTCCAAAAATACTTTCTTCTGTTTATTAATTGGTTTCATTAAAAGATCCGAGCTTGAAGTGTGACCTTTAATGAGGAAATGTACAATTAAATGATACAAAAGTATTATATGACGTCAGTTTAATTACCGAACAGTTCAAAACGAATGTAATGTCTAGGTATGTGATGTCATATCTGGCAATTAGAAAACATTTTTTAGTTTGATAAATCGAATTCCTCACTTAGAACAATAATAATAACTAGAATTTTGTGTTTAATTGATCGCTAAATATACACATTAATAATAAATATAGGAAGATTGAATGTCTTGCTTAATTGAGCCGAAACTGTTAGCGCCATATGTCTCCTAGAATTTTAATTAAAATAACTGATCAATACAGAACTGTAAATTCAAACTCAAAATCAGGGGTATGACTGTACCGTTCTCTGTTGATCAATTAATCAAAGGTAGTACAACTGTATCGCATTTTAAAATATTGGTACCGATATCTATAGCAGCAGCATACTAAATGCAAAGAATTGGTTACAGGCGTTATAATTATTTAATTTAAAATATAAAATGAAATTATTTGATATATTAGGTTGTAATAATAGTAGTCTAGTTACTAATAACCACGCATAATTTTTTTTATCTCAAAATTAACAAGTTCCAATAAAAAATATTATTGAAATATAGATTGTTTCTCTCAACCGTTTTTTTTTAGAAATTAAATATAAATTTTGGAATAATTTTCTTTTATTATTTACACAAAAATTTAATGTCTTCATTATTTCAGTGAGGTGTAGATTTGATTTTGCTAAATTTGGTTCTATCAGACAGAAATTTTTAAGTGAAAAAAGGGTTAAATACAGGCTATTCAAAAGAACCTGACAAGGAAGTCATTAAAGATGTGTATTTCTTTTCCACTGTCATTCGAAAAATTTAAGAGAAAAGGGTTTTAACTAAAAGTTATTTATTTCAAATCTTTATTTCATGGCATTGTTCTATCATATTTCTGATAATTCTAATAACATTTAACAGGATTATGGAAACATATAATAGGAACCATCAGCAGTTAGATCTCTTCTTTTTAACTGTATCACTGTTTAAAACAGCTTAAACCGCTCTGTTTCTAATTCAAACTTATAATTTTTCTTGTTTATCGTTATTGTAAATGAATTATCGTCTTTATTAAAATATATTGTAAAATTTTTATGTTGTGGAAGCCTATGATTGGGTTCTTCTGTTGGCTTCTCAAATATAAATAAATAAATAAATAAATAAATTCTAAAATTATGTATAATATTATTTGCTGATGGGATGGCTAGCTCAGTGGTATGAAGTCGGCCTGTGGATCCTGAGGTCCCTGGTTCAATTCCCACAGGCGACAAATTTTCATAATTTGAAAAAGCTATCCCTGTGGCTCCTCCACCACTAACATGTTTGGGGGCGATGATTTGACGACTGGTAACCGCACTTCACGCGCAAAAATATATCACTTACCGAGATCTGCTTCAGCAGAGTGCCACACCCAGTAATGGGTAGAAGGCGTGATGATATATTTATTTTATTTTTATTATTTGCTGCTCTAGTGCACTATTGTTAATATTATTTTAAATGGTTTATAAATATTACTTAGTAGCAAATTTTGTTCTTATCTCTAGCTTAGTTGACGTTAACATACTTATTATATTGCAGTTTTCTTGTTAATGTCTATTATTATTGTTATTATGTTGTTATCTATGAAATAAAATAATTTATTGAATATATTAAAATATACATTTATGAATATTTTAAAATGTAAATAGTTAATAATTTAGATTAATGGGACTCTTATGTATTTAACGCTTTAAAGCGAGTCTCGTGAGCACTGTAATTAAATGCTTATTAAACCCACTACAGTCGTTAGATAACCATCACACTTTAAAATGTATAAATACTTGATACAACCATTTTACACTAAGATACAAGTGTTTAATTATATGGTACTCAGCCGAAAACGAATAGTTTATGAGTTAAACCTCGTTCATTATATATTTCACAAGCTAACTTCGGCTTAACGATATTTATTAACTATATCATTAATTATGGGATATTAATGTTTATAAGTACGTCAATATTTGAGTTTTATAGAAGACTTAGTGCATTTAGTCATATTTATTGCTTAATTTTATCTGTAAATTTGTTTAGTATTATGCTGAAAACGCTGAATATTTTATAATAATTTATTATATACACATTACAGTTTACAGTCCTACAAAAATAGAAAGATAATATTTTATGATTTACGATATATTTGAACAAATATTAATGCTGTCTAATTTTAATTTATTATACGATTCTGATTTCTAATTTCTTGTAGGTATTTCTACGGGGATTACGTAAAGTTTATCTGTTAATAAATTAATGGAATATAGCCAATAATGTCACTATTTTTTTTTTGTGTGAACATTATATGTCATTACAGAGTAATTGATTGGCATTTCGAGTAATGTGGATGTTTTGCACTATTTACATACATACATAAGAGGGCAGGGTGAAAAGTCCCTGAAAAATTAAACAAGAAATATTTATTTGGTCAAAACATATTTCATTTCTCAATATAATCTCCTTGTAGCTCGATACACTTCGTCCAACGTTTTTAAAATTTTTCGAACCCTTCCAAATAATACGATTTTGGCAATCCTTCAAAATAGGCGTTTGTCTCAGCGATGATCTCATCGTTGGAGCCAAATCTCTTTCCGCCGAGCCATTTCTTCAAGTTTGGAAATAGATAAAAATCGCAGGGGGCCAAAAAGCCCTTCTTATTGCGTTTGAACATCGCCAAACACTCCTTTGAACCACTTTAAGTGTCATCATGCAATAGTTTAAATTTCTGTCAACAGATATCAAATCGCATCTCTAGGATCGTCAATCTATCGGCCACGGTAGTCGAGCGACTAACGTAGCAGTTGCATGATATTGCTCACCGTAGGTTTCGGCTTCAAATCCCGCCCAGGGTATGGATGCTTGTGATGTATTTGTAACCCCGCCCTTGATCTTGTGGTCAGTAACGTAAAATAAATCAATAAATATTTCATCACGCAACAAATCTTCAAACCCATCCATTCTTTCTCTAAAGTCTAAAAAATAAAAGTCTGATCCAGTCCAGATAGTTCCTTTAAAGATTTACTTGTAGCTCTCGTAAATAATAGTTTACTTTATTAGTATTAATTGATGCAACTTTGTTCATGAGTATATCCTTAAAGTTTCCTTACATTAACACTTCAAAACTTTGCTTCCTACGTTTTGCTTCACTTCAAAACAAAACAACAAGTAAATTTTCCACGCAAACTAAGATTGTGCATTTGGCCCAAATCGAAATAAATACAAATTCGTAAGCGTAAAAAGTATAACCGATCGCCTGGAGTCTTGCCCAACATCGCAATCCTCGCACATGATCCCACAAAACTTTCCACAGTTAAAAACAAGTGGAATTAGGGGTCCTCGTCTCTCGGAACTTTCTCGTGATATAGGTTATCCACTTGGCGAAATTGGATTAAGTTTTCCGTAGTTGCGGACACGCCCGCTAGAAGGACAAGCGAGGCGCGACGCGGGAAATTTAATAAGTTTCCAGTGTCGCCAGCTCTCTGTCAGCTGCAAAATATTATTACAATGGCGTGATAATATAATCCGAAAGTTGCGGAACGAATTTAATGGTCCTAAAATCTTTTGTTTTCGTCTGATATAATGAAGTTCTTGTGTATGCTTTAGCCTCTTCTGGAGTAAGGGTTAATCAATCTTAATTGTTTTACTATGTGAAGCTCAGATGGGTTATGTTGATATAGTGCTTGCTTAATTTGTTTATTTGTTTAATGTTTCTTGAGTGTTTATTTCAGGATGTGTTGTACTGTAATTATAGATAGTAAAAAGTGTAATCAACAAATATTTATCTGGCTTTCATCGAATTGGAACACAAGTTCTTTCCAGGTTTACAGCAATTATATTAATTTAAACGAATTACGGTAATAGGTACTTCAAACTTACCTATATGAACTATAATTAAGATACGGAAAAATTACTAATTACGGTAATTTTGTATACAAATTTTTGTAACTATTATTTTTATAGTATTTGTATGGAACCAGATACAATAATCAAAATGAATGATTTGGTACATGTAGGTGAACAGAAACTTTATGATATTGTTCATTATGAGACCAGATCGACTACGGCAGTCGATCGGTTAGCATAGCAGTTGCTTGACATTGAACGCCGTGGGTTGTGTGTTCGAATCCCGCCTAGAGTATGGATGTTTGTGATATATTTGTAAGGATTAGGTGGAAGAACAATCCTTGTTTGAACATCGTCCTTGACCCCAAGTGGTCAATAAAGCCAAATAAATAAATATATTAGTGATTCTGAAATGATATTCTTTTTATTTTAGCGTTATCCTTATTAGTTTATGCAGTGGACAATTTCAATCAAATAATATAAATGTAAATTTTTCAACTTAGTGGACAGGAATAATCAGAAATTGAATACAATTAGGTATCATGTATCAAGGGAATTAATTAAATCCGACGATTAATGAAAATCGACCTTGTACTGTCATATCGAGGCACTTAAGCTTGTGGCCGAATAGATCAGAATTTGAATAAAGCGCAATATTTATCAAATTTGTTTTATCTATGAAAATCGCCACTGTAGATTACGGATCACTCTACATACTAATATATAATTGAACCACATGTTAACGGTTAGTATTACATTTGGCAGTAAAATAAAGATCGTTTACTTAGATAGAGGTGTAATTTTTTTTACTATCTACTTGGCATAACAATAAATTATAGTGGTATTTGATATACAAACCACTTGAACGCAGTTGAATTTCCTGTCTGTAATTGCGAATTTACGCTTATGAAACAAGAACGCAATATGGGACAATAGCTCAGTGGTATCGAGTTGGCCTTGTGGATCCTAAGAACCCTGGTACGAATCCCACAGCCGACAAACATTTTCACCAATTTAAAATTATCCATCCACATCTTTGTGGGCCGTGATTTGACGACTGGTAACCGCACTTTACGCGCATAAATATATCACTTACCGAGATCTGCTTCGGCAGAGTGCCACACCCAGTAATGGGTAAAAGGCGTGATGATATATTTATTTATATTTATATAAATAAATAATTATTATTATTGTGGCTGGAGATACACTGTGTTGTCACAGTAGTTTTTATTTAATTTAAAGGAACAATACTGCATATCTTATTTTTTACGGCAAAAAAATCCATCTTAATATTAATCAAAAGTTTTAAAAATACCACCCCTACTGACTCTAATATTCAATCTGTTAGAAGCTATAAAAAGCAATATTTTAAATCATCACTCAAATTTCACACTCCAGAGTTTTTCATCGTCTGACACCTCCTTGACACAACATTAATAAATAAAATTAAAACCCTTAAAATATGAACACAGTATCCATTAACACTCCCATCAATATCAATTTCACCACCATCATCTCCAAATTGCAATTACCAGATGACATTTTCCACAGATCCACAGCCGGTCACCAGACTGTCTGACTCAGCGTGGAAGACTTCCAAGGGATGCACCCTATAATAATCACTCATCCCCTTACATTCCAGGGTGTGTGCGACACGTGACAACCCTCTCTTCCCCTCTGTAATACCCAACCGAACGTAGAATATCAATGGAGTAATCAAGCAGGCATCGCACTCCGAGAGATAGTCAATTCATTGGGTCAATATTTAATACGGGTGGCCATGGATGTGGTAGTGGGATTGTTTGTTTGTTGATCGACCACATATTACGTTTTGTCTGACTGTAGACGAGGGAGAGTTTGGTTAACAATAGCTAGTTTGTGTATTTTGTTGATTTTCGACTGTTTTGTTGCGGGTGGTTTATTTAATGGATGTGCAACAGTTATGGATTTTAGAAGCTTTGGATAGACAAATATATCATTTGATTATTCTTAGAAATATTTCATTATATTTATTATGTCATATGATGCAATTAAATAAAACTGAAAAACATAAAAGCATATTTAAATGTCTTCTATATCTTCTGAATATAAGTCAGGGTAATAACATTTTTACTGAATACTGAATACTGAATAAAATATCTGGCATAGAAATATATTATTAGTTTTGTAATGGCAGATATTAAATTATTATAGTAGAACTGATGATATAGTACACATACCGTAAAGTTATTCTACCGTAACCAAATGGAAATTAAATATTATATCATGATGAAAGTATTTTAATAAAATACGTAACAAACCTGAGTTTCATATTCAATTTTACAAAATTGGAATTTAATAGAAATATGCATTAAATTTACAAAGTTTATCTAGCATCTTTGATCTTTTACATTTCGATAAATAAATGCAGACGAACTTTTTATTTATATAATTCGAACGATGCTCACAGCTTTTTGTCATATTTTTAATGTAATCTGACAATTAGGTTTTAAAATGTTGAAAATTTTATATATTGGATTAATTCAATACAAATTGTTTTTAAATGTACGATTATTTGACTTTCATACAAAAAGAACAAAATATAAAACAACTCATGTTATATTAGGTACTTATTTTGATCGCAATATTAAATTTATAAAAACTAAAATATAATATATAATATATATATATACATATAAATAAATAAATAAATAAATATATCATCACGCCTTCTACCCATTACTGGGTGTAGCACTCTGCTGAAGCAGATCTCGGTAAGTGATATATTTTGCGCGTGACGTGTGGTTACCAGTCGTCAAATCACGGCCCCCAAAGATGTTAGTGGTGGAGGAGCCACAGGGATAGCTTTTTCAAATTATGAAAATTTGTCGCCTGTGGGAATCGAACCAGGGACCTCAGGATCCACAGGCCGACTTCATACCACTGAGCTAGCCATCCCATATATATATATATATATATATATATATCTTCTTCTTCTTCAATGGCGCTACAGCCCCAATCGGGCCAGGGCCTACCGGGCACACAGAGCCGCAGTTTTTACGCTGCCGTACTGCCGGTTTCCGTAGTCGATGTTACTTTTTTAAGGCATGTGTATAAGTGACTAGCTTATAGCGCCTATATACAGGGTGTCCCATTTTAATCTGCCAGTAGCGATAATTCTGAAACATTGCATTGAATCAAAAAGTGTTCCAAATGAAAAGTTAATGGTTCTGAGGGGGACATCTGATGCCGTAGACTTTGCCCCCCCAGCCCCCCAAGGGGGGCGGGAACAGGGGGCAACTTTAAAATCTTAAATGGAAACCCCTATTTTTTATTGCAGATTCTGATAGAGGGTTAAAAAGTATGTAAGTTTTATTCGAAACATTTTTTTTATTGGTCGAGAGATGGCGCTGCAAATGTAAAAGTTAGGTTTTTTGTCAATTAAATTGCGAAAATCGTCACGTAATTAACTGTTATTATTACTTAAGACTTACTCACAACCTTACAAGGTGGTTTTTTTCTCAGCCTGCCCAAATACTACCCCCGCCCCCTCCTACAAAGACGTAAAGTACTCAAAAATAGCGATTGAGTACTTCTTTTTCAAATTAAATAATGGTAAAATAATTCAAAAAAGAATGTCATTTTTTTTCAAACAGTGTTTGACCGGGCCTTCCACATAGCCCCACTCCCCACTGGGGCTGGTGGCAACTTTAGAATCTTAAATGGAAACCCCTATTTTGTACCTCAGACTCGGATAGAGTTTTAAAATGTAGGTCAATTTTAGTCGGGGTATTTTTTAAAGTTGTTGATAGATGGCGCTGCAAACTTGAGAAAAAATAAAAAGCATTTCTCTATCACACAGTAAACGAATTTCTTATTTAGAAGATTACTATTTTTGAAAACGGCAACAGTATTTTTCATGGCATAATTAAATTGAAATAACTCAATTAAAACCGCCGGCATTAGGGGGCCGGTCAAACACTGTTTGAAAAAAAATGACATTCTTTTTTGAATTATTTTACCATTATTTAATTTGAAAAAGAAGTACTCAATCGCAATTTTTGAGTACTTTACGTCTTTGTAGGGGGGGGGGGGGTAGTATTTGGGCAGGCTGAGAAAAAAAACCACCTTGTAAGGTTGTGAGTAAGTCTTAAGTAATAATAACAGTTAATTACGTGACGATTTTCGCAATTTAATTGACAAAAAACCTAACTTTTACATTTGCAGCGCCATCTCTCGACCAATAAAAAAAATGTTTCGAATAAAACTTACATACTTTTTAACCCTCTATCAGAATCTGCAATAAAAAATAGGGGTTTCCATTTAAGATTTTAAAGTTGCCCCCTGTTCCCGCCCCCCTTGTGGGGCTGGGGGGGCAAAGTCTACGGCATCAGATGTCCCCCTCAGAACCATTAACTTTTCATTTGGAACACTTTTTGATTCAATGCAATGTTTCAGAATTATCGCTACTGGCAGATTAAAATGGGACAGCCTGTATATATATATATATATATATATATATATATATATATATATATATATATATATATATATATATATATATATATATATATATATATATATATATATATACGTACACGGCTGTTGCACTAATTAAATAAATATTTATAATAAATGATTTCGGGTGTAATAAATAAATAAATGAGTTTTTATGGAGTGATCTGTGATGTGGTTAAAGTGAGGGTGGTGTGTTTGGATGAGAATGTTTGCCGAGGACTGATTATTTGATGAATGTAATGAGTGAATATTTTATGAGTAATTTTAGGGTTCGTGTTACCCCATTTGATGGGATATATCCAGGGCTCGAAATGGACCGGAGCTGACCGGAACGCTGTTCCGGTTCGTGAAATGATCAGTTATATCGTTCCGTCTCGTAAAATAATGGACAATACCGCTCCGGTTCGTCACTTTTCAAAAAACATAAATGAAATATTATAAAATTATATTTATTTTTAATTCCTAATAGAATTAATTTTGAAAGACGTTCTGAATCACAATTTCTCCAAATTGTTGTCGCTCATATTTTAGTATTTCAATTAAGGCGTTCTAAGGCTTTGTATGTTTCGTGCACTCTACGCCCTTGCATATTCTGTGCTGTGCTAGTGTATGATGTCAATAATATTAAATAAAAAATCATAATAAATACAAAAATTATATTTCATTCTTAATTACAATCATTTTAAGCTATAATAAAAGACGAAGCATGAATTTGATAAATAATTGGTTAAATCATTCATGGACCAAGAAAGATGAACAAGATATTGATTTATTATCAAATAAACGGTCATTATCACCACCGAAGACAAAAATTAAGTCATCCTGTGACCAAACTACAAGTAAAGTAACTGTTAGTAATTCTAGCGAGGAATTTGATAAATCTATTATAATTACAGAAACTGATTCTGATCTTCCATCTTGTTGAACTGTGGAACAAGCCAAGTTATACCAAAGTAATAATAATTGGCTTATTAAAAAAAAAGCTTTAGGGTGCTCCATCTGCAAAACTATTCAAGATTTTGATATAAACAGCGACAAAAATCTACGATTGTCTAAAAATTGGCAAAATTGCTTAATCAAGTTTTGTGGAAGAACAGGGAAATCTTGGAATATAAGCTGCGAGTATTGTTTATGTAATATAATAAATATTATAAATCGAGCGTTCCGTTTCGTAAAAATTTCCATTTCGAGCCCTGGATATATCGTGATCAGATCTGAGAAAGCTACTTAAAAAAAGTAGCTAAGCTACAGCTACAGCTATTCTTTAAAAAAGTAGCTGAGCACATTTTGTTAAATATAGCTAAGCTACACCTAAAAGCTTTCGTTAAAGTAGCTATTAAATTTTAAAGCAACTTTTTTCAATTATTGTGAATTAATTAAATTTGCCATTGTCATATGAGCAGTTGATCAGTCTTTTGTTGACTGTTAATTTACTATTATGTACATAAATATAAAAAATCACAAATCGACAAATGTTCTGTTAATTTTCGATGTTATAATTTTTATTTATATCGCAATAAATTAAGTCACATTAACAGAAGACTCCTAAACAGTCAATGTTTAGTTCATCTAATATTTAATACAAAAGTAGGATAGGTTAAGACCAAATGAAAAATAAAATATGTTAATAGATTTTAAACTATATAATAATTTGTTATGCTACAGTTATGGAAATCAATAAAGAAGGTACAATTCAAATATAAAACAAAAATAAATAGTTATTTCTTAATGAACAGTGGTAGCTTTAAGCTACAAAAAGTAGCTTTGGGCTACAAAAAGTAGCTTTAAGCTACAAAAAGTAGCTTTAAGCTACAAAAAGTAGCTTTGAGCTAGAAAAAGTAGCTTTAAGCTACAAAAAGTAGCTTTAAGCTACAAAAAGTAGCTTTGGGCTACAAAAAGTAACTTTAAGCTACAAATACTAGCTTTAAAAGTAGCTTCAGTTGTTAGAACAATATTTTTAAGCTAATAGAATATTTCTTCATATTTAGCTAAGCTACAGCTACAGCTAAGGTAAACGTAGCTAAGCTAGTAGCTAGTTACTGTTCAGCTCTGAACGTGATGATATGTATGTATGCATGTATGTATCTAAAAATCGTTCAAATGTTACAAGGATGGTGTTTGCAATGAGCCCTTCAACTTAGTAAAATTTCGAATCTTCCTATCTTTCACGAAATAAAACTGTTTGAGAACCGCCGCAGTACACCATCTAATTAACCACAAAGTGTATACACAGCAAATTAATCCTGAAAGCACTTTCGTAAATCACGCATCAAAACCTTCATCCGGTAATCGCTGGCAATCTTGCTAATCCTCCAACCTGCGCGTAACGCACACTTCGCACTTTCGTATTCCTGTACCATCGCTTATCTCATCTCATCTTCACTTCTTCAGTTGCCGAATCCTTACAAGGATCAAACGTGCGTAGCGCATTGTTCGCGATGTGAGCGGATATCCGCGCGTTGGTTTCCGGGAAGAGACCTCGCGAACTGGAAGAGCAGAAGCGGGGACACTGATTGATGCGCGACGGCTATTGGTAATGGGGGAATAAAGACCACCAAACCAACCAAGGCTGATGAAGCAGGAATGGTGTCTTCTCACTTCGTACATTCCTATTTTAGACAGAAAAATTTGTTTCCAGATCGACTAATATTGGAACTCTAGAATACGATATTTCATTGGTTAGGGTTAGGTGGCTCAGTGGTATCTAGTCGGAATGTGGATTTGAGAACCAGGGTTCGATCCCCAAATCCGACAAACAATTTTCACCACATTAAAATTACCCTCCGTGCCCTCCGCCCCTTCGCTAACATCTTTAGGGTCCGTAATTTAACTGCTGGTAATCGCATGCGCATAAATATATCTTCTACCGAGATCCGCTATGACAGCGTTCCACATAGTAATAGATAAAAAGGACTGATGATATACGAGTATATACTTATTTTCTAAACTACCTAAAGAAAGGAAGCACAAAGTTTTTAGAGTTTAGCATGTTTTAATTTAAATTGGGATAAGATGCAACAATCTTTTGATAAAATATTAGATGTATATGTATCTGTTACATAAATGAAAAATGGCGCATAAAAATCTTATTATCAGTACTATTTGTATATCATTGTTAATTTATCTTTCAAATAAAATTAGTTACTATTATTTCCTAGGTAGGCGATTGAAAATTAATCGAAAATATGAAATTATTTATTTGCTCTTAAAAGTACAGTAGACTCTCATTAATCTGAACTAATCAAATTAATACATTGTTGTATTCAATACATTGTTGTAGCCAATACATTAATTGAGTTTGTTGGTACAGACAGTATTGTTGAATTCAACATATTGATATAATCACCACATTATAGTAACCAAGAAATTTTTATAATCCACGCATTATTGTAATCAACACATTATTATAATTTACACATTATTGTAGTCAACATATTGTTATAATGAACACATTGCTGTGATCAATGTATTGTTGTGATTATAATATTGTTGTGATCAACATATTGTTATAATCAACATATTGTTATAATCAACATATGGTTATAATGAACACATTATTGTATTTAAAATATTGTTGTATTCAACACATTGTTGTATTCGGCATATTGTAGTATTCAATATATTGTTGTAAAAAAAGATAATATCATCACGCCTTCTACCCATTACTGGGTATGGCACTCTGCCGAAGCAGATCTCGGTAAGTGATATATTTTTGCGCGTGAAGAACGGTTACCAGCCATCAAATCACGGCCCCCAAAGATGTTAGTGGAGGGGGTGTTCAGGAGTAGTCTTAATGTTGTAACTAATACAATGTTGTAAACAAGGCGTTATTGCAATCAATATTTTGTTGTAATCAGTACATTAATGTAGTCAATCTGTTTACATAATGAGCTGTAATATCCCAAGGACATTGATAATGCGAAATAATTTTATAACAATCTATATGTGTGTAAGCACGTTGCTTGGAAACCGCCCGATGCCGAAGGCAGAATGCTGTTTCCTAAAAGCAACGTACTTGAGGAAATTGTTATAAAATTATAAGTATTTATCAATGCTTGAGGGATATTCGGTGAGAAAATGTTTTGCGAGTTTAAATTTATATTTCACAGAATGACATTTTAAATTAAAAGGGATCTAATATTTGGTTAAATATAAAAAAATTTATAATTTCCCCGAAACATTATCAATGTAATGTTGCTTTGATTGGTTAGTTTTACATACACATACATGATTAGAAATTAACGAATGTGATTGACTAATAAGTTCGTCTAAAAATTTTCAGTAATAATATAACAAGAGAGTGAGAATACATTGAAAATTATTTGACAGATCTTTCGAAAACTTATTGCCAAATGGCAACAAGTTTGAGAAAGATACTGGGGAATTCTTTTCTAATCTATTAATTAGATCATTTTTTGACTTAGCTGTTGAGGTCGATTCATCCAACTTAAAAGATTTTGAACTGGATCAATATCGGTTGATTATTTATTAATGTATTCTTGGAAGTTATTTCTAAAATTCGTTAGTGTATTTCTGTATCTGAAATGGGACTAAATCGGTTTTTTTCATACATTTTATTTGATGCAGTTTTAAATAATTATTTGACAACTATATATAATTTGTCAACAAAAACAAAAGCTACAGAGATTATTCCCGGGAATAATCACAAGAGCTTTATTCTCAGTATAATAATGACAGGATTAGTTAAGACGCAGACACGTGACGTGCAATGAAGCATTTTTTTGGTTTTGAGAAACGTCAAAAAATAATCAGTGTAATGTTATTTTGATTGGTTATTTTCACTCACTTATTAGAAATGAACGAATATGATTGGCTACCAATTTTGTCTAAACTATTCTTTGAAGTTTATTTTAAAAAATAATAATAATATAAATAGTATGTTGTTAAAATAAAAAATGAATTGATAATTTGATTCACATTATAGTTATTGTAATGTTGATAACATTATACCTATTCAATGTAACGTAATATTGCCAAGATGTTCAAAATCAAGAAGACAAGTCTGTAAAGTGTCCGAAATAGAAATACCAGCCGGCAACATATACCTATGTATCTAATTCGAATAATGTCATTTCTCGAAATAGTAACAAATGCTCTTATTGACCAAGTTGAGAATGGTCGAATTGAGTACTCACCGAAGGAATCACATTTCTTTGTTCTTTTGTGCGCGAAGAAGTCTCAGGTTTTGTTTTCGCTTCGTGGTCTGAAAAATGCGACGCTTTGGAGAAATTAACAGTTCACTACAATAGATGTTATTTATTAGGGTTCTGGACTTTTGGAGTTAACTCTTGACATTTACGGAGCACCTCTGCTGAAGGTATTTTTTTCTTATTGTAGTTCGGATTGTTATAATACGGTTTCGGATTTCCGAAGAATGTATTGAGAAATTTGCTCTATAACTGAGATTTATCTCTGGTTATAAGAGTTATTTAATATCGGAAAGAACTTTGTCAACTTAATTGACTTTTATATGAACAAACTTTTTGATCAATCAACGATATTGAAGTTATTATTTTCTGTTTGTTCGATTGATCAACAATAATATTAAACTTTTTTTAGATATATTGCAAAAAATGGATATAAGTTTTAAAGTATGAATGTACGAATATTATTTCAAAAACATCAGTCGATGTTCAGAAGTACTGATGATACTCGTATTTGCGATTTCGTTCATTCATTTAATAAGATTAATATTCGTTGTTCCTATGCTTAACATGTGTCACATAAGTTTTTGAAAAAAACATCATACGCAGTTCGTTTTATTCTAATAAATTCAAATTATCTAATGCATATCTGATGTTTAACATTTCAGCTTTGTTTTATCTCTCTACATTATGGCTTACAAATTAGAGTTAAGATAAAGCATTTATAAGAACCTACGACTGCAACAATCGACTAACTAAGCTCTCTGGACATAGAGCTGTGATAACCCCTCTCTAATCAAACAAATACTCACTCACACAAATACCACACAATTAAATGTCAGAATTTATTAGTTCTATGTGCTTCATTAAATTATATTATACTATACGAGGTGTGGCTATTAAATAACGAGACTGATGCTGTTTTAACATTTTATTTTGATTCTATATCTATTTACTTATTATCACTTTCAATATACACCCCTCCTCTATCTCTACACAGTGCTGGAAGTCTTCTTCTGTCAGCTTTTTCAGAACGCGTGTCGGTTTCCCTTTCAAAGCTCAAATATTGTTGCTATTAAGGCAAATTTCACCTTAGGAAACAGATAGAAGTCGCACGGTGCAAGATCTAGCGAATAAGGCGGATGGTCCATTTTTATTTTTTAATAAATTATATTGGCCCGCCTAAAGTTTTTTTTCTTTTCTTTGGTCCTCTCTTTGAAAAGTTTGCCCATCACTGTATTAGACTAATCATGAAATATAAAGGTTGTCATATCTATTTACTTATTATCACTTTCAATATACACCCTTCCTCTATCTCTACACATTGTTGGAAGTCTTCTTCTGTCAGCTTTTTCAGAACTCGTATCGCTTTCCCTTTCAAAGCTCAAATATTGTTGCTATTAAGGCAAATTTCACCTTAGGAAACAGATAGAAGTCGCACTGTGCAAGATCTGGCGAATAAGGCGGGTGGTCCATTTTTATTTTTTAATAAATTATATTGGCTCACCTAAAGTTTTTTTCCTTTCCTTTGGCCCCCTCTTTGAAAAGTTTGCCCATCATTGTATTAGACTAATCATGAAATATAAAGGTTGTCATTAACTTATCCATCAGTAAAGGATAATGATCGAGTTATTACATAATAGGGGAGTATGTTTTGTTCTGGCCTACTTTATGTCACTATGCCCAAATAACAACACAATGATTGAAGGCAAATGACATATCATTTGTACCCCGTGAAAACAATCCATGAAATGTATCTCACGCGAGACCTGTTAAAATATTTTGGGCGCTAGTTGCATAAAAGGTACGACAATAAGTAGAAGGCCCAAAATGCAGATCAATTATCTATATCTCACAAAATAAACGATATATTCGTGGTGTATATGTTCGTGTATTGTGTGGACTCTGAACGCACATTAATTGCTTGGTATAAACTAGAAATTTTTATGCTGAGGTAGAAAATTAAAATTAGTTTTACGTAATATTTAATTAAACACAGAAGAAATTATAAAACTAATAGTACTTTTCATTTGTGTAATCGTTTAATAGAAAGGTAATCATCAATTAAATATAGAACGCAGAAACGTGTAATTAATATTTACTTTTTTACTTTTTCTTTTGAGAGATTAAAGTAGTTAAATCCTCTTAAAAAGTAAACATCTTAAAGATATGCACTTTTTATTTGTAAAGAATTTTTCCTGCATCACAAATTATAGTTATACAATCTATAATTTTTATAAAATACTCGTCTATTATCATATCCCGAGACTAACAAATATGTATTTAGCGTAGAGTCTGACTCGGGGTAAAATTATACCTTTAGTAAAATGAACATGTCTTGCTATACAATTATCAATTTATACGCATGACATGCTTTATAATAGTGATCTCTAATGTTTGACTCAAGCACGCAGATCCATTCAAATGCAGCGCAATCCGAGAAACAACTTGAATGCATTGATTTAAATGTCCATTAGTAAAGGTAGTAGCGATAAATTCACAGTAATGCAAAATACGTGTATGAAGTTCGTTTTTTCATTATAAGGAATCATTTACTTCTTGCATGTTGTTTGTTTAATCTTGTTTATTTTTAGTTTATTAGTTTTTATAATATAAAAAAGTGTTATTTTCTGAAGTGTGTTGTATATTTTAATAACAACTCTTTAAGTTTCTATATGAACTGTTGCACTACAATGATATGTACATGTGCGTTCAAGAACTTACAGGAACAAGTAAAACCTTATCTATGCTACGTGCTATTTATGCTATTTCTAACGTACTGAAAAACTACTGGGTGTTTAGCTGATGCAGCAAGTTACAACTTACAATGTTTGTGAAATACCTTGAAGACCTTACATAATTTATATATATATATATATATATGGGATGGCTAGCACAGTGGTATAAAATCGGCCTGTGGATCCTGAGGTCCCTGGTTCGATTCCCACAGGCGACAAATTTTCATAATTTGAAAAAGCTATCCCTGTGGCTCCTCCACCACTAACATGTTTAGGGGCCGTGATTTGACGACTGGTAATCGCACTTCACGCGCAAAATATATCACTTGGGTAGAAGGCGTGATGATATATTTATTTATTTATTTATGAACTGTTTATTTCCTATCAAGACGTATATATTAAATAAAAAATTTTACATAATACTTTTTTCAAATTATTAGCATTAATAACCTAATTATGTAGCTAGCTTCCTACAGAAAGTAAATCTTCGGGCGGTTGGATCAAATGGTGTTTGCTTTTTGTTCGTATTTTATTTGCAAAATAAACAAATCTACGAAAAACTTCCTTCTGATTTAAAAGCAAAAGAAGACATGTTTTCACATTTCAAGTGGCAATTCATAGAAACAAAATCTATCAATATTTTGCTGTTTTCAGAGCTGTTTAAGTTTCACATTATCATTGTTCATATTTGATATATTTTGTAGAAAGTCAGACGAAACATCTACATAAAAGAACAAAATACTGGAAATGTAAGTAGTAAAAGACAAATAATAGTATATTGTAACATAAGTTTTGCAATAGGGACTTACACAATTCAAATTTTTCGGTTGCCATCTAGAGAGTAAAACAGAATTTAATAATTTGTTATGTAGCGAACATGGTATAGCTTTACAGTTTGACGTTTATCACGTGATTCAAACGTTAACGTTAAACAAATATGGGGTTCTGAGGGCAGAAGTGTTGAAAGGAGAAAGCAGTTGTTCGACTCGGCATGGTGTCACCTCGCTCTTTCTACAAATTTGTTGTTTCACACAAAATTGTGTGGAGGGGGGTCTGCTTCGGGTCTGCTGCATGTGACGTCAAAATTGTAAATCCCTATTGGAGTTGCCAAACGTATGTTACATACTATTTTTTCTATGATTGTGAACTTTTATTTCTTAAAATCTATATTTGGATTGATAGTTGACATATGTCATTTACTGTTATATTTCACATTAATTAAAAAAAGATTGTGTTCAACAATGGTTTTCTGGGAAACATCATAAACGATTTATTACCGTACTGAGTGTTGCTAAAAGATACTTACCACACTCATTTTGAATGTTAATATATTGATTTTTCAACACGACCGTAGAATAAAACTAATAACATACTCTTGTATCACAAGCAAATTCAATGATATGGCCTCTATTTTATGCCGAATTTATGATGTTTTATATTATGATATAAATATTTGTCCGGCAGTGCGGTGATATGGTTAGCGTTATTTATTTATTTATTTATTTATTTATTTATATTACTCTGCACAACAGGAATTGATTCCCAATTACAGAACAGGGTCCGAACTCACCGAACCGCAGAGTGGTAGTAATTATAATTTCTAGCTTGAGTGGGAATCGAACTCGGGATCTCCGGATTCGAATTCCGTAACGCTACCCACCTCACCGTACTGCCGGACATTCTAATCTAAAGATCCCGAGTTTGAATCCTATTCAAGCTAAAAATATATAAACTACCACGCCACAGCTCGGAGACCCTGTAGTTTAATTAGAATTAAATTCCTATTGTACAAAGTAGCGCAAATAAATAAATATTGGTCTGTATATAGATAGTTGTTTGAACAATTGAATAGTATTAATCAATTTGTAACCTTTCCTAACCGTAAAACTAGTTAGCTCTTTCAATAATATTTGAACTCCTTTGTAGCGAGGAGCATAACAAATTTTTGAGTGATGGCTACATCCATTCATGCAGCTATTTTATTCACGTAAGGCTGAATTGAAAGAGGAAACAAGCTATAACGAAAACGAATCCTAATGAAACGGGCCATATTGACATATCGTTACATTTGACGTTACCGAACAGTTAAAGCACATCGTATCCATCAAAGTTTTATTAAAACTCCATCGTTTCTCTCATACATCGATTTATATCCTTGTGGATGACAGCTGAAAACATTCGCACAGACAAACAATATTTTGCTTTTACGTTTTGTTATACTTTGATTACGATCTGATGGCCGAGGCAAATGTTCAAATTTCCAAACACAGAAAACGTTTTTGCGTTTTCAGCCGAAACAATGTGCATGATGAGGTTTTAATGCCTTAATTTAATCAGTTGAATTTTTATACAAAATGATCGCAGATACACAAACTCGGCAGGAAACAGCAAGGAACACTGGGGCTTAATATGTAATCGATACGAATCGCATTACCCTTATTAGATATTATTTAACTGGAACTTTTCTCTTTTGTTTGATGTTTGGGAGTTTTGTACAGGAGCTTGCTTCCCTTTCCGCAGGAAACGTAAGTTGTTCCTACGAGGAAAATTTTATTTTTTTTACTATAAGTTATGATTATAACGACAGGTATTAACCTAAATGAGTTTTCTATACAAATCGTGAAAAGTGAAAAAAGTTTTGCTGTTTCTTTTGTTTCGTTAAATACTTTACTTTCTCAGGCTAAAAACCACCAAAATTATTTCAATTTAGACCAATACTTCAAACAATTAATATTAGGAACTTTTGTTGATGTTTGTTACAATAAATAATATTACTTTATATTTAAATAGTAAGATTGATGTTATTTGCAATTTTCCTGTATATGCGTCTAATTTTGAGAAAAAATAATTTTTATATTTAATAATATATTTCAATAATCATAGTAGTATTAGAAACAAAAAAAAACATAAATTTTAATTTTCACTTTATCTAGTTATCGATGTCGTTTTTTGGAAAAACAAATACATAATTAAAATGGTCAACTAATTTGGCAATTTTGCCTCAATTTAATCGACTTCGTATCTCACGGTTCTTGAGATACCAAGGGTTAGGTTCGAAGAACGGATAACCTGTATATGACTCATCAGTAAAGTTAGACATAAAGTAGTCAACATTACTAAAAAATTATACGTAAACAAATTTGATATTTTATATGTTTCAAACAGATAAATGCTGAATTACTGAAAAACTAAATTACATGTTTAATAATATTATATAACATTAATATATTCTAAATATTAAATATGCTGTGTGTAAGAATGTCGTGTGGTGACCACACCAGATTTTTTTTTATAAATAAATAGCAATTTATTACAAATACTTTATTATTTATTTTAATTTTATCAATTTTCTTTTAACTTTAATCTTCAACTATTGATATGTTTACAGTTACATATGTTTTTTTGTTAATTGCCATTAGTGTTAATTGTTTATAATTATCTGATTGTCATTACTGATAGTTGCATTTTACGAAAATTTCTACAGTTTATTAAATTATTTCTTTACTGTATTTACTTATGTTACAGTAATGTAATCTTTTTATCTAACATATCTATTCATACTCTATCATACCGTAAAAAATGATATTGATCAATTACCAATACTGATGTGTTATTCCCTTAATTGGCTCTAGTACCACATAATAAAAGTTCCACAACTGCATGCAGTAATAAATATGTAATATGATAATTGAAATAACGCCTATGATATTCAGTTTATTAGCAAAATTCATAGAATTTTAAAATAACTTCAAATTTAAATCACATAATATCGCATTTTGTGTGCATCCACGCATTTTGCTTAATAAATTTCATACAAATCTTCATTGGCTAGTTTACTTTTCATATAAAACACATTAATAATAATCAACCGTGTTTGTACTGTACGCTTAACTATATAAATTTAAAATAGCAACACAGCAACTACTAGCGTTGAAAGAATAATAAATTCCTTCGTTGACATATCAACCGGAACAAAAGCAAAACGAAAGAGCGGACAGACAATAACGCGCTTGGTGCAAAATGCAATGGCTTCCGCTGTTAGCAGCTTTAACATATGCCGCTGCAGTCACTTCATAGTACTCACGTACAAAATATTGTAAAAGTTTTAAGAGATATGTTATAATAATGGCTGGGTTTTGTTTTTGTTTAGAACACAGTGTGACAAAACTTGTTTTCCAGATAGTTAACTTGTATAATTAACAACCGGAGATGTAACTATATTCATCTCTAACTAAACCCTAATTTCCTTTTACTTATTTTATGCAATGAGATGACAAAAATGTATTGTTATTTAAGTATTAACAGCAGTAAGTTGTTTCTACCGGTTAAGAATGGTTTTGGAAATCGAGACAAAGTCGGTAGGACAATTACTGATCATATTTTTTTGTACAATCAACACAACAACAAATTAATATTTAGAAATATTTGAAAATTATTTTAACACTCTAAAAATTTTCATTTATTAGAGTTTTCATTAGTAAAGTATATGTTGATAGTTGCTATATTACCACTAAGAGATGTTTAATTTTTACTTACCACCTCCCTATCAATAAGTAATTATTTATCGATCAGTAATTTGTAAAAATATTTCCTTGAAAATTCAATCGGTAAACATAAAAAATAATTTGGTTATGCATTGTTAATATTAATAATTCTTTATTTCTTTTTCAGGTAAGTTCATTCCGAAGTTCACCTATTCATTTCGTAAGCAATTGTTCATCATAAGGTATTGTAAAAGTTAACCATTTTTTAACTAATTTTAGCAGAATTAATTCAAATTTTTAACATGGTTTAAGCAGTTCATATCTCTAGTCTTGTTATATTATTGATAACGAAACTATTTGAACCTGCTTTATAATATCGGCCCTAAATGTTTGATTTGTCTATAATTGCTTAGCGAACTATGTTTAGACTTGCGCATTTGGTAAAATAAATAAAATATAAAATAATTATATCATCATGCCGATGGTAGAACTGACTACATTGATAGTAAATCTGGTAATAATTTTAGTTTTATATGCTTTCTATACGAACTGGATTCTCTTAAAACTGACCAATTACATTATGGTTCAAAATTTTGTAATTCTCTGGAAAACAATGTTGATTATCAAAACTGACATGAAACATTATTGTATTAGCGTATAATTTAATATTTGGATTATTGAATATCGAAATACCAATTAAGCCTTGATTCCACCTCTTAACATAGTCTTAGTTTTAGTTTTTCGACATAACCTTGAGAGTTTGTCATATGTGAATACAGCTGAGTGTTTCCAGCTACTGTTTTAGTCTTAGTCTTTGTCTTTGTCGCTGCGCATAAACACAAAGTTTGCAGACTTCATACTTTCGACATAGTCTTTCGTCGCTGTTCTGTAAGAGAGAGTTAGCTGCGGTAATGCTATCTCTTGTTATGCTGCAATATGCAGTCAAGAAATTATTTAGTCGCAGTAATTTTAAAATTTATTTCTTTTCTTTGATTTTATAAGTATAATTGCAATTTAATCATATTTTAATATTATAAAAATCTATTTTGAAATTTAAATTATTATATTTGAAATATTCTGGTTTGTTCACTAGAATAATGTCTCAATTTTTTAAAATTATTTTGGAATTGTATAAATTAATTAAACTAGTGCTTAATTTTAATAGTAATTACTGTTCCTTATTAATAATTTTATATAATTTTTAAAGTATTTCAAATAGTTTTATTCAATTATTTTCTCTCTTAAGTGAACAAACCTTTACTAGAATAATGAATTAAGGTTATGTTTATGTTAAGAGCTGGAAATGGCTGGAATGTTTCAGACATAAACAGAAAGAAAAATCCAAAAACAAAGACTAAAACAGAGACTATGTTAAGATGTGGAAGTGTAGCTTTGCTTTCACCAATCGAGAGTATATAGACATGGATTTGAATTATTATATATTCTATTTTACTCATCTAATTACTTATAAACAGGTATATTTTTCCAAAAATCAGTATTGATAAACATGTAGATTTCACTGCGACGTCAATGATCATATATGTCAATTGTGATAGTTCCGTGTGTGTGTGTTTTTTTTTTTGTGCAGACATTTCAATGAATTTATTATTATTATTCTTCCAAGTTATTCGGCTGCTATATAGAAACAGTTGAAGATTGAATTAATGCAGATTTGAATTCCAGGCTATCATCTTGACATTCTATTAAGCTATGTACGTTTACTTACATAACATCATGTATATTGGTATTATTATACGAGTAAAAGTAAAATTATTTTACTTGCACCTATGTGATAAAAATAGGTTATATTTATTATTCAATTAAAATGCGTTCGCCTTCAATGGAAATCAAGAACTACATATTTCTGATGTTCGTTCTGATTACTGTCTAAATTAGTTTTTATTTGAATAACTGTATTGTAGATAATATAGATAAAAATATCTCATATTTTTATTCAGGTAAGGTAATAATTAAATGAGAATATCATTCTGTGATGCAACGGTATGGAATCGTTTGACTTAAATATTATTTATTTATTTTCCAAAACATTTATTTAGATAAAATTATCTATACCTATTTTTATGTTACAGCATTGTGATATCTTTTTAAATATCTATAACAAATTTTCAGTGTATGTAACTAATAATAATTTTCGCTCCTGTTGTCTGTTTATGAAATAAATATAAATTTATTGATATTTATATCACGGAACAATAAATTCAGTTTAAATCTGGTCCACGCGTATCTAGTACCATGTAGTCAAATTTATGAATATTTATTACTGTTGCTAAATAGAATGTAAAATAAATTTGATTTATGCACTGCTATGCAAACATACGCCACACGCATATATGCACTATCATCCTCATCCCTTATCTAGTATTGAAACTACCCCAAAAGGGGTTATGAAGGGTATCCGCTAGTCTCCATGCACTTACGAGTAATATATTTTCAGTCTACATCATAAATTATAAGTGTGATTTAGAAAAGAACTACCCACTATCTATCTAATAAATTAACATATAGATAGGGCTTTTAGTGTTTTTTTTTCTACAATATGATTCTTCATGTTTACGAAGAAAATACAAATCACTGAACATTAACTGTCAAGAGTCATGTGTATAACAAAAAACTGTATAAAAAATTACTAATTTTATGGCCGGAATTATCATACTTTTAAATGTGCATTTATCGTTAACTACAGTTTAAGTTTTGACAGCAATGTTAATTTCTTATAAGTAATTCGCTGTTTCTTACACTAGATTTAAGAAATGAAAATATTAGCCCCAAATTTAGTATAAAATAGTAAAAAAGAGAACTTTTAAATGAATTTTAAAATAAATAAATATATCATCACGTCTTCTACCCATTACTGGGTGTGGCAATCTGCTGAAGCAGATCTCGGTAAGTGATATATTTTGCGCGTGAAGTGCGATTACCAGTCGTCAAATCACGGCCTCCAAACATGTTAGTGGTGGAGGAGCCACAGGGATAGCTTTTTAAGTGATGAAAATTTGTCGCCTGTGGGAATCGAACCAGGGACCTCAGAATCCACAGGTCGACTTCATACCACTGAGCTAGCCATCCCATAAATGAATTTTAAGTAAAGTTAATCATGTAATTAATCTCATCTTAACATTTTCGTATTTGTGTCATTATGGAGAGTGTTGTCATATCAATATTTCCATTTGCCGGTATTAGTTAAAACTGAAATAAGAACTCTTAAACCAGAAAATATTTTTTTTCCGTCGACTGCAATAAAAAAAAAAACTAATTATGCATGATAGTAGAATGTTTTAATAAGCCGATTGTAATATGGGAATGTAATAATGGACATAGGCTTAAGTTCTAAATTATTTAATGAAGATTCATTGGCAACGTTTCGGCCAAGGTTATGGCCATCTTCAGGTCAAACGTAATTTTTATAACGTCAAATAATACTTAAAATAAGTTGCAAGTTGAATATTCAGGGCAAACATAAAGCAAATAAAAAAAGTATTTATGAATCTAAAACAGCAAAAAAGAAAGACTCTAAATTTATATGTTTGCCCTGAAGAGTCGGTATGCGACTTTTCAGGGCAAACATATAAATTGTCAATGAATCTTCATTAAATAATTTACAACTTAAGCCTATGTCCATTATTACATTCCCCTAATTATGCATGACTTATTATCTACTGAAAATAACAAATTGCGCTTAGTAAAGAAACTACATTAAAATGGCTATGAACTGCACTGATCATAATTTTAGTACACTCCACTAAACATCAAAAGACAAATTCTAACCTAGAAAAATGTGGTAACTTTGTATTTATTTAAGATGTCGACGGAAAAGTATAGTGCGTAACTTGTGCTGAATTGAAAATTTTATACTCGGCTGAATAAGACCCTCGATTATGGTCTCATGCGTCAATCTTCACCCTCATGTAAAATATTCAATTTTCAACACACATTACACAATATTCTATTTTGTATTTCTTATTGGTATCTGTTTAGATACATTAATAGAATAGAATGAAAACTTTGGCAAATGGCAACCTGTTTATACGTATTCAATAATACCTTTTAGTTTTTTTTTCGTGAAAAGAGATGTATGTAATTTAAAGCTATGTTCAAGTACTAAAACAGCGTCTTCTTTGCTCAAACATTTAAGCCTCATTCACAATACGAAATTAGTGGTTATGGTTAATAGTTATAGTTAGTATTTGTAGATAGCATTTGTGTTGTATATATGGTCGTTCACAATACAAAAATTAAGGGTGTAGTTAGTGACATTGTCGGTAACGTAGAATACTGATTTTAATCAAATAAATACTAGTTTTGAAAGAGACGCTAGATGTCTGTTGAATCTTTATATATTTTTGAAAAATTGTATTGTATTGTTGCTTATCACAGACTTATATCTAAAGATTGGTTATTTAGATATTTGTTATAATTTATAAAAATGTACGAAGAATTATTTCTTAACATGATTGAAAATATTAAATGTCTATATGATAAAGCTGATCTCGGGTTCAAAAATATTAAACAGCGGGATGAACAATGGCAAATCATTGTAAAAACATTTAATACAACAGGTAATGTAATAATTGTAATTATCGTACATAAGTAAAATTTCTAATAACAAAAGCATTTATTTCAAACGTCAAAATTCATTCGCGTTTCTGATTGGTAGTTTCGACAAGATGGTGCTACCTACTAACTATAAGTTTGGAGCTTGCAAACTCTTGCGTTAACTGAAATTAACGTTAGGCAGTGTGAAGCTAATTTTGCTGTTGTCAAACTCTAGGGTTAACTATAAATGCTAACTATAACTATTGATTTCGTATTGTGAATGAGGCTTTACTTTCAAACCAGTACACAGAAGAATATTTCACTCTCGTCCCTGCAGTTATCGGGTAGCTATTTAGCGTGCAAATGTAAGCTTCTGTGCTTATCTGATCTCCATTCTCTCCCCTCAATCCTCTCTTCCTCTCCTCACAAAACATACTCCTCCTCTACCTTGTCACGTGGACCATGGGGACTCCTGAGCTCAAGCTCTCGACTATCTTCGCTTGACGCTAATCGCTACACTTGCAAGAGTTGGTAGAACAGCTGCTCTCTTGGGCACTTGACAGCCGGTGAAGTCTTACCGGGAGCAAATTAGCGACAGATAAGAATACCGCTACTATCTGAGATATCAGTCATAGAGATGATAGAGGACAGGGAAGAGAACTAAAGAGAGTTCTATGAGTGTAATCGGTTTATCGTTAGGGTGGATTTTACTTGTTAGATGTCTGATTTGGCTTTGTGATGATAAAGTATATTACGGCGGACGACTGGTGCGTCATCGCTATTATAAGATAAATTAGAAGTTGAATATATGAAGTTTGACTTCAAAAGTAAGCGTTTGTAAGTTCAAGCTTCGTTGACTTCAAGCAAAGAATAAAACTGCGTCCGAGTTATCGTCTTATTGTTGTCGTCTCTTTGTCATCTCATTCCGAAATTATGAAACGAGAACAATCGAATTCGTTGCTACTGCTACAAGAAATGTTGTCGAGAAAAACAGTAAACTGCTTTTTATAGGCACATTTTGTTTGTCTCGTGGGTCAAAACTAACTAAAGTAGTTATTTATGTTTCAAGTACGTAAAATAGTATTTTATCGGACGAATTTGTATGTTTACGGAAGAGGTGCAGCCGAGACCGTAAGATGACATGAGTCCATTAAATCTATTTTGCGTAAATGATGCATATGGGGTAATGGCTTAGTGGTATCGAGTCGACCTGTGGATCCTAAGAACCCTGGTTTGATCCCCACAGCCGACAAACACTTTCACCAATTTAAAATTACCTATGGAGTAATGGCTCAGTGGTATCAAGTCAGCCTGTGGATCTCAAGAACCCTGGTTCGAACCCCACTGCCGACAAAACAATTTCACCAATTTAAAATTACCCCTGTGGCTCCCCCACCACTAACATCTTTGGGGCCGTGATTTGACGGCTGGTAACCGCACTTCACGTGCGTAAATATATCACTTACCGAGATCTGCTTCGACAGAGTACCACACCCAGTAATGGGTAAAAGGCGTGATGATATATTTATTTATTTTATATTTAAAATTACCCCTGTGGCTCTCCCACCACTAACATCTTTGGGGATCGTGATTTGACGCCTGGTTTCACGCGCATAAATATATCACTTACCGCGATCTGCTTCGGCAGTGTGCCACACTAGTATTGAGTTAAAAGGCGTGATGATATATTTATTTATTTTTTATTGTATGCATATAAATTTTTTCGTTCAAACTCTTCACATACTTAAAATTTATGAATAGTTGTTTGTATATTTAGAGCAAAAACTAGTCTATTGTCGCTCGCGCATAGAAATTGTTGTTCAAGGTGTAGCTGAGAACAACAATCATGTATGAGCAGCAAGGATACTGTATGCTTGAGGTGCACAAAATATTTTTCTACGGCCATTTAGAAATGTTTGAAAAAGAAATTAAAATAATTTTTGACAGTTTTTCTGATTGAATATTCAGGTGGTAGTTTTCATGTATCCACGGATACAATGGTACACATATACCAGCTCGGCGGGAAGCAATAGCTATTTGTGTATTAAATGCGCAAAATAGTCCAATGTCAATTGGGAGGTTGTTGACGCGCGACGTGGCAGCGCGGCATTCCCTTGAAATCGATGATGATTATACATTTGTGCACGAAACACACACAAGATTGAGTAAGGACAATTACTCACTAGTTAAATACTATCTTTCTCTACGGCTGCTTAATAGGAAGTTGCATTTTTAGGTCTAGATAAGTTTGACAAGAATTTGTATAATTTACATGAACTGTAACTGTAATAGTTGCATCCACTCTCAGTAGATGGTATTTTATATACGAGTATTTTTTAAATGTATAATTCCTCATTGCGCTGCATTATAGCATTCTGGAAGTGATTGGCCACTACCTATGTGTAATAATTCATTATTCATGACCATGAGTAGTGAACAGCATTATTGATCAAGAAACGCAAGTATAATGAATGAGTTACTCGTATGTAGCAATACTATAAATACATATCTCATTAATGTTTTGTGATTTTAGAAGAAGACTGAAAATATTGCTTCAATTACAAATGTCAATAAAAATGGTTTTACAAAATAATTTTAATTTAATTAACTGTTGTAGTTGCTTTAATATTTTAATATGTTTCTATGTAATATTTCTGATTAATTGGTCATTGGCTAATGGAATAAGATAATTTCTAAAACGAAGAAATTTTTTTAGACATTTATTAGATAACACGCCTTGATCTCCTTTACTAATGAGTTTAAAAGATAATGTTTGCTTGTATCGTATAATTTGTTACAACATAGTCTGTATTTCAAAATTTTAGAACACTTGAGCTCTTAACTTCGACACTAATGGTTGTGAAAATAATATTAAATTTGTGAATATTAATTTCCGCAATGCTGTAGATTTAAATAAATGTGAGTATTTAAATGAACGTATTATGACAGTTTACGTGATAGCTTATCAAATTAATGTCGTTGTAAAAAATGTAGAATATAATCGTTATTTTGACAACCAAGAAAAAAATTAATTATACGTGTCATTTCGATACGGCGTTTTAATTTTAATGAGTTAACAATTTGCTTTTTATTTAAAGCGGATACGAATGTTTGTATTTTTAATGAGTCTTTCACGTATTTTAGCAATCCAAATTGTTATGATATTTAACATAATTTCAGTTCGGTACTCGTATACCGGGTGTACCAAGAAACCCGGGCCATGAGCGTTTAACATGAAATAGTTATTTGTATGTCAAGGAAATAAATTGAGACATTTCTTCCCGACGATGCCGTTTCTTTTATATATCATAAAATTACTGGTTTAGATCAGATTAAAATTTTTCGATAAATATAATTTTTTATTCGAATGCATACTTTCTTAAAATAACATATCATGTGCATATTTTCCCGTTTGTAGGTGCATAAAAGTATCAGTTCTACATATCATTAATATTCCCTCTTCATTCCTTATCAGTCGTAACACTCGAAACAATGTATCATTACACAATCCGCATAATAATTAGATCCGATCTAATTCCATTTCTGCTCTTCTGCTCTATTCACCATTTCCTGCATTCCTGCTGGCTGGCTGCTTGTCGGCAGGAAGTGCAACGTGGCACTGAGAATTTATCCCGGCTTACGTGATAATGCAGCGCAGCGGTAACCACAGGTCTATCGGCGGTGGCGGCGGCGGCGGCGGAGACAACGGCCAGTGATTAGAATTCACGGGCGAACGTGCGAAGGAAATTGGAAACAACGGTGCTTAGAGCAGCGAACGAACGTGGTTGCGATGAGTGTCTTGTGCAGTGATTCTAAACCTGAAGAATAGGATAGAGGATGGAGGACAATGTCGTGGATTCATCGATTTTGGTGAAAATGGTTTTGTTCTTGCTCTGTGATGTTGAATTTATAGTAGCGGTGTTTAAATTCTATCGGGGAGCACATTATTTATATTTTCAATTAAATGTAGTAGAACATTTTATTAAATACATTTTTTTATTACGAATCCTATCATTGTTGGTTATTTATATTGATGATTTTAAGAATTCAAGTGTAATAAATAAGTTATCTATGAATGTGGTTAAAATGAGGGTAGTGTGTTTGGATGATAATGTTTGACAAGGGCTGATTATTTGATGTAATGAGTGAATATTTTATGAGTGATTTGTTGGGATATAGCGTGAAGATATGTATGTATATATGTATTATAAGAATGTCAAAATACTTGTCAATAATTTTTAATAAATTGTGTTTAATAAAATAGTGTATATTTTACTAGGTATTTCATTTAAAATATAAATAATTAACTGAGCATTGTAGATGACTGTGGTAATGTATTTTTTTTTATCTTATAGAAGAATCTGAACTATGTATTAATATGCAATTAAATTTTGATTATAAGTTATTAGAATTAGTATATTGACACAATTGTCTGAATTTCAATATTAGATATAATTTTTGAAAAAGCTATAAGCATTAACTGGAATGGGGTAGTGGCTCAATGGTATCGAGTCGGCCTGTGGATCCTAAGAACCCTGGTTCAATCCCCACAGCCGACAAACATTTACACTAATTTAAAATTATTCCTATAGTTTCTCACCACTAACATCTTTGGAGGCCATGATTTGGCGGCTGGTAACCGCACTTCACGCGCATAAATATATCACTTACCAAGATCTGCTATGGGCAGAGTACCACACCCAGTAATAGGTAAAAGGCGTGATGATATATTTATTTTTAATTTATTTATTAACTGGAATTTTTGTTTGAAGGACTATTGAAGTATTGAACATTGGTTCAAATCCCGGTGAATACTCATAGCTTTTTCAAAAGTTATTTTTAATATCTACATCCAGACAATTGTCAATAAACTAATGGGGACTTATAATTTTGACGTCACATGCAGCAGACCCCCCTCCACACAATTTTGTGTGAAAGAACAAATTTGTAGAAAAAGCGCCATGCCGAGTCGATCAACTACTTTCTCCTTTCAGGACTTCTCCCCGCAAATCCCAACATTTGTTTGACGTTTAACGTTTAGATCACGTGATAAACGTCAAACTATAAAGCTATACCATGTTCGCTACATAACAAATTATTAAAATATATTTTATTCACTAGATGGCAACCCAAAAATTTAAATTGTATTAGTTCCCATTCTTATACAAAATTCATCCGGGGAATAACCCAACGCATTTTGGGTTTTTGTTTGTAATGAATTGACACAACCCATGTCACACAATTGCACGAAAATGCATGAAGGGTTCGCCGAGTATTTGTAGCTCAATTGGTTAGAGCAGTCATCTAGCATGTGACAGGCCCCGGGTTCAAATCCAATCGAATACTCATACCTTTTTAAAAAATTATTTCTAATTATAGTTATATAAATTTGTGAACTCTCATTTATAAAGCTATAGCGCTATCTAGCTACAACTATCAGTCAGCTAATATACAGAACAACTAACGTTATTAGTTGGCACGAGACGAGAAATACATCGACAAATCGAGAATTCTGTAACATTTGTAACTACTGCGCTATTATTATGCTTGTTTTTCAAATTAAAAATCGTCTATTAAAAGATTGAGATGAAAAATAAATTGTCAAGAAATGGCCGCAGCAAGAGAAGTATTATTCTTTTGTCTAAAAAAAATTAGATAAGATGAGATTTTGCTATTTCTTTTTACATCTTGTTTTTTGCAGGCGCACTAAACTTCATTTATATAATATTTCAACGATGAAACTTACTGGCATCTCATATTTAATTAAATATCTCATTTTACTAAGTATTGAGCAATAAAATTATTTTCTTGTTTTATAAGATATTCGTGAATACAGTTAGTTACTTTACTATACTGTGTCATAGAATTTCAACACATTAATTAAATCACGCTTAACAAACGAAATAAATTCCTATTTTAAATACATTACAACCCTCCCATTAAAAACAATCTTATAGTTAAAACAGAATAATATGAATATGGATTAGTCTCAGTTCTACATATATATAAAATTTTATTAAAACACTCCCTGTTTTTTACATACTTTTTAGTATAATCCTTTTAGTAATCGCAATATATTTATCGTCTATGCATTGCTCAAATTACAATAATTTTAGTTATTGCATTATTATTTAGCAACACATTTTCCATGGTAATATGCTATACTTCTTGTTAGATTTAGATCGTTGTAATTTGCGATTCTCCCCTTTCCTATTTGTGTTAGTGACAGCAGTTTGGATACTGCTGGGTAGTGTAACCGAGGCGTGATTGCCGTGCTGGAAGTGTCGACGCGTGTGTTAACGTCGGTTTACGTTACGTTACGGCTAATGTATATGCCTGACACGAATGTAGATTGTCGGAAGTTTTTAGTTTTTTTAATGTCCCGAGTCCTGTTCTGGGTTAGAACGTTTTACTTGGGTAATTAGGTCGTTAATTATATAGGCGGATTTTTAAATTCAGGTTAGGAAGATATGTTAACGTGATGTGCCTTCTAATCGAACTATTAAAAAGTTTATGCCATTTAAATCCAATTTTTTTTTATCAATCCAGATTTATTATATGTATCATATTCTTATATAAGTTGAGCCGATTTTGGTAAATGCACGTGTAAAATATAAGCTAGTATGAAGTGATATAGAATCGGATTGTGGATTTAAGTACCCGGGTTCGAATCCCACAGCTGACAAACAATTTTCACCACATTAAAATTACCCCTGTGCCCCCCCTACTAATATCTTTGGGAGCGTAATTTGACGGCTGGTAACCGCATTTCACGCGCATAAATATATCACTTACCGAGATCTGCTTCTGTAGAGTGCTACACCCAGTAATAGGTAATAGGAGTGATATATTATATATTTCAAAATCGATCATTCATAATATTGCAGTGCATTACACTATTTTTCTAAATTTAAATATGACTTATACCTCTTTATCTACCATTTTGCTCATTTACAATCAAATATGGTATTATTGAGTTATGCCCTTATTTGTACAAAAATAATTTAATTTAAGCTAAACTCTATAATATTCGATATACACAGTTCTGTATTTGTAAGTTAAAGTGGATGGAACCTTATTTTTCAAGATCATTTTTAGTATTTAATTTGAACTTAAAATAAAATAAATATATCATCACGCCTTCTACCCATTACTGGGCGTGGCAATCTGCCGTAGCAGATCTCGGTAAGTGATATATTTTTGCGCGTAAAGTGCAGTTACCAGTCGTCAAATTTACGCCCCCAAAGATGTTAGTGGTGGAGGAGCCACAGGGGTAGCTTTTGAAATTATGAAAATTGTTTGTCGCCTGTGGGAATCGAACCAGGGTTCTCAGGATCCACAGGCCGACTTCATACCACTGAGCTAGCCACTCCATATTTAAACTTAAACTTAAAAATACCAAATTTAACTTTGATATTTTTGACACAAATGAATGATGTAACCTTTACAATCTTTCCAGAATATCTTTTAATTTTATTCCGTTTCCGATCCAACCAGTTACTTTTATTTTTGACAAACATAAAAATTAACTCGTGTAGTGAATCTGATTGAGTGGAAACGACATGAGTTACATAGTGCCACCTTATTTTGTTAATGTGCTATTTATGATTCCACTCATGATATGAACCTTGCTAATAACTTATGTTGGCGTTATTGTTAGATTTTCCTTTTTTGTTCAGTGATCGTATGTTGGAAAGATAACAGATATATTAACAAAATTTGAACGGTTGAAATAATTTCCACAACGAATCGTTTGTAACAGTTCTCATTTCAACAAAAGAAATCTACACATAACCGAGTGAACACTAAAACTTCCAAATCCCATTCTCTCGAACAAAACATATCTCATTCAAAATACCCAAAAACCATTATTCTTCAACTTTTCTTTTTATCCTTCCAAGTTTTTAGATCTGACCCGGTTTCAGGGTTTCCATCTTTTCCAATCTTCCGTGGTCCCTGGCGAGTATTTTGATCGTAACCAGTTGCTGGGACTAAGTATCAGGCCCACATAACCTCGCCTAACCCAGCGTTTATGTGCCAGGAGTCCTTCACCGAGAAGCCATCCATCCCGTCGCCAAATTGGAATTCTGTGTTCGGCTTTTAACACACGCACTCGTACTAATGTTCCGGTTCTTGTATCGTGCTTTTGCGTTTCTTTACTGTATAGTATTTCGTTATTTGCTATATTCGTGGATGAAATTGCTCGGGGGAACTGAATTGACTTCAAATTTACCGGATGCGAGTTTAAATTCAAAAGGTATTTTATTGCTAACCGAATGTGTGATTCTTGTAAAATTGGGCGTGACAGATTTATTTATGCTTTAAATTGGTTTTTGATGCAATTGATGTACAATCATGCAATCAAAAACATGGAACTGCATTTATATTTGACAGGGAAAATAATTTAATTTGAGTAATGAATAAATATTGACTGATTGAATTACTGGAATTGTCATATTATGTTCAGTATGAAAACTTTGATTAACTTTATTATCTATATTCATGTGCAAAATTTGGAAGCATATCAGCTCTAACAGCGTACCATTTAACATTTCTCTCATATATTTAATTCAAAAGATTAAAATAAACTTTGTTCATTGTTCTCGCTACCAACTTTATTTTAAAATATTATGAGTAGTTATTCGCAAATTATTACTCTCTTTAATAAATTATACATTTTGTGGAAATTGTTGCATCATTACACAACTGCCATTTTACAAACAATGGATTGCGGTTAAAGTTTCCTGACTCCAATTAACCAAAAGTACAACTGTGTTAGAATGGTTTCAAAGTTTGAATTTCACTGTAATCCGTAGGTTATCTGTACTTGTAGGATAATAGTTATTTGTATACTTATGCCAAATGGTGATATTTAAATTATTGCACAATGGGGTACGCTTTTTCCTCAAAAATGAAACCTCTTGTAGACATATATTTATGAACATGTGAGAGGCTGCTTCAATACTTCAAGAAAAAAAATAAATGGCTTATAATATACGAGGGCAGGGTGAAAAGTACCTGAAACATAAAACAGATGGCGCCACAATCGCAAATCTCATGTGACATTTGTGATGTACCATCTTTAACTAGAACGCATATGCCATTCTGTTCTGTTTTGACACCCATCGAAAGCAAGCAACCTTGAAGATTTTTGAAAACATGGAAAAAAGTTAATTTCGCGTCTTGATTAAACATTATTTCTTGCGTGGGAAAAACATTACGCAAACCAAAGCATCGCTTGATAAACATTATAGGGACTCCTCACCATCGATTGAAACGATTCACAAGTGGTTTATTGATTTTCGTTGTGGTAGTATGACCACAAAAGACGCCGAACGTTCTGGTCGTCCAATTGAGGTTACAACGCCAGAAATCGTTGATAAAATCCATGGTATGATATTGGACGATCGGCGAGTTAAAGTGCACGAGATTGCTGAGGCTATAAGCATCTCAACCGAACGGGTACGGAACATTTTGCATAAATTTTGTATACGAGAAAGCTATCTGCCAGATGGGTGCCGCATTGTGGGCAACGCACCGGCGCACAAGTCCGCTGTCGCAATGGCAAAATTGCATGAATTGCGCTACGAATTGATTCGTCATCCACCATATTCTCCAGATTTGCCCCCCTGTGATTTTTATCTATTTCCAAACTTGAAGAAATGGCTCGGCGGAAAGAGATTTGGCTCCAACGATGAGGTCATCGCTGAGACAAACGCCTATTTTGAAGGATTGCCAAAATCGTACTATTTGGAAGGGATCGAAAAATTAGAAAAAAGTTGGACGAAGTGTATCGAGCTACAAGGAGATTAATAAAATATGTTTTGACCAAATAAATCATTTCTTGTTTAATTTTTCAGGAACTTTTCACCCTGCCCTCGTATTGATTTCAAATCAAAAAGAATTTCTTTTTTAATCCGCGAAATTATTTTCACTTCCCGTTAGTGCCACTGGTTTTAATAGTAATTGTTTATACTAAATGTTTGTCTAAATAATTAAATAATATTTGATCATTAATTAAATGTGACATAATATAATTCTTAATATTAAAGTTATAGTAATATTATTAATATGTCCTGTATGTCATGTTGTATCTGCCATCTTTTTTTTGTTTTTATTGATGTATTTAAATACCTTGTATAGGTTTTGACAAGGTATAATGAGGACTTCTTGCTTCACTCTTTTATCACTTCCAGATAATAGCCTTGTCTCAATCAGGATTGAACAAGAAGAGTGGGAACAAATCTTCTGTCAATAACGCGTGATCGAGAAATCAGTTTCTAGTATGTTAAATTCAACGATTTCTGACAAATTTATTCATTTCTTAAGTAAGTGAATAGTGATAAAATTAAATAATGCCTGCCATGGCTGCACTCCTTGGAACTGATCTAAGCGATAACGCGAGATGAGTAACTTTGCGCGCGGGTAGTACTTGGATGGGTGAGCGTCCAGAGAAACTCGCGTTGCTGTTGACTATAATACCTAAAACGCAGATCAGGGCGTAATGGCGGCATATGACCTAAGTAGTTGGTCCACCAAAGAAACCACAAAAAAAAAATAATGCCACTAACTACCGATGCTGAAAACTTTGTTTTAACAACCGGTACTGGCTAAATATCACCACTGTCTAGGCCGTAAAACAAGTGTTTAGATATATCGAAGAATGTACAACATTCTGAGAACGCTAAGTACATTTCATGAAATATTTTTTTTTCTAAATTGATTTCCTTGAATTTATGAAAAGATTTGTCATTTATAGTTTTGTTTTGTTTGTTGTTGTTATTTTGTATTGCGTTTCTGTATTTTTTGCCGCCTTAGTACGATGCATCTTAAGCACCTCCTGGAGATTATACTTTTAGTATGATCATCTTATTTCATCAAATATTGAACAATATTATAATACCAATATGATATATGAGAGGATACTATCTTCAGAGATTTGAATTCTATTCCTACCAAAACTAAAATTTGTGCCCAATTGTATAATATAAATTCCAATTCCATAACTCGACTAAAAATATGCCATGTGGATTATGTCCCGAGATTTGTAAATACAAAACGGCTATTACAGTTAGGTATAAGGAAAAACTGTAATGATTATTTTATTGATCTTCCTTAATAAAAAAAATAAGAGTAAAAAAGTAAAATGATAAAACTGTAAATAAACGCCGTCGTATTTGGTTAAATTGGTTGAAATTTATGGCGCTTATTTTAAAGTTTCCTGAACGGAAAAACTTAAAAGGCGACACATTTCTTTCACTTTCTATCTCGTTTATTTATACATCGTGTAATGAAGGTGGAAGGTGACCTTGAGACTGAGCTCCGTTGAGCTGATTGTGACAGATGGTAGCGGTAAAATTGCTCTAGCTATTTGTCATCAGTTTTTTCTCCGTACGTGCTGCTAAATGTGTAAAAACACATTCACTCCATTTAGTTTTTTGTCTTAACTAAAAGTTGTGTATTCGTCGTCTCTATAGTCTTCCTAACATGAACCGAAAAAAACTAAGAAAAAACTCTTAAAACTCTTGTAGGGAGTTTTTCAACGTTTTCTCTTTCTTGCAACAATGACGGTGCTTTGAAGCAGTATTTTTAAAATGCGGTAGAGTCAATTTACTGATTAAAATCGCCCCGTTCTAAGTTGATTGATTTTTTCGAGTGTTGTTCGTTAACGATCTATTGTATAGCGACTCTTTTCCGTTAATTAGAAATTTATAAATTTTGTATTAAGGATTGCGAGTGCGTCCTTTAAATAATAAAATGAAACAAGTGCTGTTTTGAAGCTGTCAGTTGTTATGTACACGGCCGCTTGTTTCCTGTGAACCAGTTTTAATTATTGATGTGTTTTATGTCATGTTTGGTGATATGTTTGTGTTTGTTTTGTATGTACATGTTTAGTGTTCTGTTAAATATGGTAATTTATTAAAATGTTTTTATTTCTGATTAAACTGGTGTCGAAAATTTATGTTTATTGTATTTATTTTTAGCACCAATAATAATTAAAATTAGTTGCATGTACCATTTATTACATGATTCATTAATAAACTGTAGCAAAAAACAATTTGATTATTATATATGTAGTTTAGTAATGAGGTTAATTTGTTTAATTTAGAATTCTGGTATTTTTAAGAAATTCCAGTAGGACTATAAGAATAGTTTATTATGATACTAGTGTATAAGTAAGTCTTTAAAGCAAGTGTAATAAGTTTAACAGCACTAGTGCTTTAAAGGCACTTATAAAAGTGTATCATACGCCATTTTTTATTATACCTGCACCATAATCTGGAAAATAGGGTTGAAAAGCCGTATTTTCATTTTGATTCATTTCCTAATTTAAAAAAAAACAAATGAATTAATATATCATCACTCCTTTTACCCATTATTGGGTGTGGTACTCTGCCGAAGCAGATCTCGGTAAGTGATATATTTATGCGCGTGAAGTGCGGCTACGAGCCGTCAAATTACGGCCTCTAAAGATGTTAGTGGTGGGGGAGCTACAGGAGTAATTTTAATTTGGTGAAAATTGTTTGTCGGCTGTGGGAATCGAATCGGGGTTCTTAGAATCCACAAGCCGACTTGATACCACTGAGCCATTACCCCATATTATAATTACTGGACAATTAGTCTAATTAATATTTTATTATTTAAAATAAAAGGCGTAATTTTAAAAATAAAATATATATATAAAATATATCATCACGCCTTCTACCCATTACTGGGTGTGGCACTCTGCCGAAGCAGATCTCGGTAAGTGATATATTTTGCGCGTGAAGTGCGATTACCAGTCGTAAAATCATGGCCCCAAAATATGTTAGTGGTGGAGGAGCCACAGGGGCAGCTTGTGAAATTATGAAAATTGTTTGTCGCCTGTGGGAATCGAACCAGGGTTCTCAGAATCCACAGGCCGACTTCATACCACTGAGTAATTTTAATGTGATAAAAATGTTTATCGGCTGTGGGAATCGAACCAGGGTTCTAAAGATTCACAAGGCCGACTCGATATCACTGAGCTACCTACCCCATAATTTCCTGATTTTGTATGTGTGATTTAACGTAATATCGTTACTATGTGAATTCGTTGTGATAAATATTTAAATAGTAGAATAATTTTGTTGTAATTTACCAACTTTAAAATATGACATGTTGCGTTTTCGCACGCTTTTTAGTTGGTTAAACAAGAATTATTGTACAGGTATAATAAGAAATGATTTTCTACGAAATTGTACATTAATATTCAGTTTAGTTAACCTAGTTATAGGTAACTTTAAACATGAAAGTAATTACGTCATTAGTGAAACTCTGTCAAAGAAACAATAAATGAAATACATCGTTGTTTTGTTGTTATACATTGAAAATGATGGAATCTACAAGACAAACGAATGTTTTGTACCACAAACAAATTCAATGCCGCAATTGTTTTCCCATTTGACATAGACTATAAAGAGTAAATCTTCTGTTTGGATTGTAAAACACGTATGTTTCAGTCGTCAGTAGACATCACAGTTTACACTAAAACTAAAAAAGGAAAAACTATAATTGGCAGCTCTATAAAACCGAATCGTTAACTAGAGTCGAAGCTTCATTTTCATTTTCTATCAACAGAACATACTAAATATAAACGATGTACAGTGTACACACCAAAACGACGCTGTAAACTAAATTAGTTTGGTTTCAAAATGGAGTAGATTCGCAGATTTTAAATGTAAATGTGAAAACGATGGAATTATACCATTCGCGCTATATTGTGAATAGTATCAAAGGATATATGAAATCCGCTACTTCATTGTCTAGAGATTTCCATCTATTTCAATGCGTTCACTGTTTATTAGTAACAGTGCTAATGCAAAGAGAATGCATTTAAATAAACCGCAGTTGGTTGAAAACTAATTGAAACTAAATTCACATTATGTTCATAATGAATTTATGAAATTGATATTTAAATGAAATTGTTTCAGTTTACGAATTAAATCAGTAGCAGATGTTCTACTGTATTTAAATTGCTATTACACCTCTATACAGATTTCAGTTTCAAAGCTTTATAGTTTATACATTTATAGATATGAAAAAAAAATTGTTATTGTATTATTTCGATTCACTTACGAAACTAGGTATATTCATTTATTTGAATAAAAGGTTAAACTGCATTTTGTTTTTGACAGTTCAATTTAAAAAATGTAAATAAATATAAATAAAAATATCATCACGCTATTTACCTATTACTTAAACAATTATACGTTACTCTTAAGCTGGATTTATAATGAAGTAACGTAAAAGGTAAAGTAAAATAAAGCAAAGTAAAAAGTAACGCAAGCAAATTACTGATTTATATTGAGAAGCAGAACCTACTACTGTTAGCCAATCAGAGGTATTCTTTCCTTTCTCTTATAATTTTCCAACGACGTTGGACATATTCAGCTTTAAAATTTATACAAACCAAAATTTATTAATATAATAATATACCTAACCTCAAAAACTTACAGTTTGTTTTCAGAAGATTTCCTAATTTTTTCAACAATTGTTGTTTTTTCTTAAAAAAAATTTATATCTTTTGATTACTGTCACAGAATTTTATTGGTCTTTAAAAATTATATTACTTCTCTGTCCATTTTTGAAAAATTTAGATCATTCAAAATGTTTGACAGTGACAGCTGATATTTCACGGTCGGTAATAGAGATTACAATGCGAAGTTTAAAACGCTGACTTCTGATTGGCCAGCGGTAAGAAATGTTAGGTAAAGTAACGTAGAAAGATGAAAGTTGACCATCTTTTGCATTGCTTATGTTACATTACTGATTGCTTTACTTTATTATAAATGGTTCTACTTAAATCACAAGTTTTAACTTGTTGCCTTACCTAGGTACTACTTTTACGTTGCTTCTTGCAGTACTTCATTATAAATCCAGCTTTATACGTCCCATACATCTGTATGCGTCGCCAGTATGGTCACCTCACTATCAAATTTATATCTCCAAACTTGAATCAGTCCAGCATAAATTTTTCAATCTCATAGCTTTTAAATTACATCTACCTTCGCCGAGGCTGACTCACAATTATGAACAAATTTCGAAAATTCTTGATCTGAGCTCTCTGCATTCGCTTAGAAACTATTTCGACTGTTTATTTTTATATAACTTACTAAATTGTAATATCGATTGTTTAGTTTTAAGTTCGTTTTTTGTATTAAACTCTCCTATACATAACTTGCAGTCAAATGAAAATCTGTCACTACATATCCCGTTCAAACTCTCATTTCCATTCATCTATATGGAGAATGTGTCGAGCATTTAACACACTTCATTTAGATTTATCACTTTCTGTGTATGGCTTTAAACAGACACTTCAAAACGTAACTTTATCTGAATATTAGTTCTAAGCGTAGTCTACTGTAATAAATGTAAGCATAGTTGTAATTGGGCGATTGCCTGTATAAGAATGAATAAATAAATAAATAAATAAATTACTGGGTGTGGCACTCTGCTGAAGCATACAAAGTTATCAGAGAAGCGTCTTTAGTAAATTGGGCTCAATATATTCATTTACTTTTATGTCTTATGAGCATATTATTGTTTATTAATACCTTGAATATCCAGGCACGCTATGTACTAAAATCTTTTCCGAAGGAGATTACAGTGTGGGTTTTTTTCTATTTTGAATCTGATTGGCTGACCAAAACGTCAAAACAAAGAAATGTTTGTATAGCATAAATACTTGTGACAGTGACAATGCTGTACCAATTTAATTGTTACACATTTTTATAAATAAATAAGTATATCATCATGCCTTTTGTCCATAATATTGACTTACAATTTTGACGTCACATGCAGCAGACCCCCTCCACACAATTTTGTGTGAAACAACAAATTTGTAGAAAGAGCGAGGTGACATCATGCCGAGTCGAACAACTGCCTTCTCCTTTCAACACTACTCCCCGCAGATCCCTACATTTGTTTGACGTTTCACGTTTGGATCACGTGATAAACGTCAAACTGTAAAGCTCTCAGACCAACCATAAGTAGACAAATTCTGTCGTATTCAAGTCAATGCAGTGTTGTGAAGTAGAAAGAGTTAAAGTAACTTGATGGTGAGGCGGGTGCGCGGCAAAAAGCGAGTACACTTTGATGTTATGCAAGTTGCAAACATTTATATAGTTATTCTTATATTCAATTACTTACTGTTTATACATCAAAGTAAAGGTTAGTTTTTGACATATTAAGTGTTTTGTATACGTACTTTTGTGTTTAAATAAATAAAATGCTCGTGTCTGATAACTGTCATCAACAAAAATGCAACTCCCATAACACCAAGATGGTACTAGTTCTTTGGCGCGCACTCGTCTCATCACCGAGTTACTCTAACTCTTTCTACTTCACAACAAACGCCGTTGTTCTCCGTCTAAGTTATGTTTTGTCTGAGGTAAAGCTATACCATGTTCGCTACATAACAAAGTATTAAATTCTATTTTTCTCACTAGATGGCAACCGAAAAATTTGAATTGTATAAGTCCCTATTGGGTGTGGCACTCTGATGTAGCAAATCTCGGTAACTGATATATTTATGCATGTTAAGTGCGGTTACCAGCCATCAAATCACGGCTCCCAAAGATGTTAGTGGTGGACAATTTATATTTTAGTGAAAATGCTTGTCGGCTGTGAGGATTTAACCAGGGTTCTCAGGCCGACTCGATACCACTGAGCCATTATCCCATAAAAATATTAAAATGAATATTAACAAATTATATTGTAGGTACATATTTATATTGATTCTAGGTTATTTTCAATTTCAATTTCAATAGTTATTTAAGCACCCAGGGCATTATGTAGATGATAATGCTCAAAGGGCGACGATATCCAGTCCGAGAGTCTTTAGATTTGTTGAAATGGGTTGAAAATTGCGTAAATAATTTAAGGGATAAAAACGTAAGCCGTTGAACGGGCAAGTGACTGAGCAAATGACATGTTATCGGCAGAGCATAAAATCTAAATAAATTCCTAAACTCGTAGAATACATACTTCACACACGTAAGCCGTTATATTTGATTTTAGCTCAAATTATTGTGAATTTCATAAAAAATAAAATAAATAAATATATCATTACGCCATTACTGGGTGTGGCACTCTGCCGAAGCAGATCTCGGTAAGTGATGTATTTTGCGCGTGAAGTTCTGTTATCAGTCGTTAAATCACGGCCCCCAAAGATATTAGTGGTGGAGGAGCCACAGGGGCAGTTTTTGAAATTATGACAATTGTTTGTAGCCTATGGGAATAGAACCAGGGTTCTCAGGATCCACAGACCGACTTCATACCACTGAGCTAGCCACCTCATAAATTTCATACATTTATTTAAATATTCCATGTGTTATGGTAAAGCTCGCTTCGCTTACATTTTAATTAAACAACCCCTAGACACGTTGAACGCTCGCTGCACTCGCACAAGCTTTTATATTTGCTTTTTATATTGTACGTTCATGAGGAAGTCGTTATAAAGCCCTGTTGCGTATCGAAAGAGCGTTTATTACGGTACGCAACATTTTATTTTAGACGGTTTCTAGTACCGGATGACATCAAAATTTCAATATAACCTCAAAATCTGTTTTTCATAATAAATTCATTTTATCGTGCTTTCAATTACTTTACGTAGCTCATGCGGAATACAATTAATTTCATGTTTTGAGATATATACAGGGTGTTAATTAAAAAACTGGCCATAGGCGTTTAACATGGGAAATCAGTTTTTCCTTGCGCAAAAGTTCCCAAATTATTTTAGGCAAAAATACTTCAAATAAGCATTGTAGAGAATTAAATTCTGCATCCAACTTGGTAATCAGATTTTATTTTTTATATTTCATGACCGAGAAAATCAATTTTAAAGTTTTTTGGAAATTGCTTAATTATAGCGATAGCCATGAAACTCTAACAAAATTACAAACCAAATTATAAGCAATTGTTAAAAAAAGTTTGTGTGTTATGATTTTCGTTCAATAACAAATATTTTTGAAAGTATGGAACAGTTTTCTCATGAAGAAATGCTTCAGATCATATAATGGTGCTACTCTGGACAAAGTTATAGAAAAATACATGATTTAATAATTGTAATAAATTTAATAAAAAATAAATAAATTATTAATTAATAATAATCATAATTAATAATTTATTAATTTAATTTAATAAATCACAATACATAAACTTTTTTTGACAATTAAGATGTCATACAATTGTTTGTAATTTTGTTTGAGTTCCTTGGCTATCGCTAAAATTACGCAATTTTCAAAAAATTTTAAAATAGATTTTCTCGGTTATGAAATGTCAAAAATAAAATCTAATTACTAAGTTGGATGCAGAATTTAATTCTTTACAAAGTTTATTTAAAGTATTTTTGCCTAAAATTGTTTGAGAACTTTTGCGCAAGGAAAAACTGATTTTCCGTGTTAAACGCCTATGGCCAGTTTTTTAATTAACACCCTGTATACAAAATATAACAATAATAATAGAAATCATTTCAAAATTGTAAAATGATTGCAAACTTTTGAACAATTGCAAAATTTCAAAACAGTTACCGACCACATTATTTCATATACAAATTGATTCAGTTTAAAATATCGCAGATTTAAAAAAAAAATTAATATTGCGAAGTGAAATAAGAATCTGAGCGAGACTCGATTCTAGTTTCATCTTGGTCTCGAGTCTGACCTCAAGAATCAACTATGGAATCGCCTCGGTTTTTCGAGACGAGACAAGACCGAGATTGGTCTCGAGTTTCGTTGTAACACTAAAATAAAATTTAATTTCACACTCACACTTCATCATTTTCCACTTTTTTGATTCTCGAAACCGTGAGATTTATTTTGCCTATTTAAATGGTCATGATTTAGCAAGTGAGAAATTTGAAATACAGATGATTGTTTCTATGGATATATTGGTATTTAGTGGGCGTATTCCATTTGCCATTTTGATCAGATCTAACTTACATTTACTGACCCTGATCACTTGTTTATTTCGCTGAATTACTTCGTTGACTTTATTTTCAGTAGTAGAATTACTGATTCTAATTTACTTTGAAGTAACTCACCCCAATAATTGCATCAGTTTGCTTAGTTCAGTTCAGATTGTCTAATTTATCTGAACAGATATAAGTGAATTTAAAGAATTTAAGTCATATGGATGACTTTGAAGTTTGTTAAATTTAAAGTTTATGACAGAAAAATTCGGGAGACGCCCGGACTCGAACCGAGGACCTTCAGCTTGCCGGGCTGATGCTTTAACCACTAAGCCACGGCTCCCCTGAACGAATAGGCGTCAACCGAATTTATCTGTCATAGTGTCTAACACAGCATCGATCCCAAGACTCCTATGTCTCACAGGAATTGACAACGGGTTTCGTCTATAGCGACACAATCTGATTTATTAAGGAAATCATACCACAAAGTAAATTTAAAGAATTTAAGTCATATGGATGACTTTGAAGTTTGTTAAATTTAAAGTTTATGACAGAAAAATTCGGGAGACGCCCGGACTCGAACCGAGGACCTTCAGCTTGCCGGGCTGGCAAGCTGAAGGTCCTCGGTTCGAGTCCGGGCGTCTCCCGAATTTTTCTGTCATAAACTTTAAATTTAGATATAAGTGAACCAAGTGGCAAATGGAATACAGCTGATATTTGATGAATTGATTTTCACCATCAAAAATTTTCATCTACTGCAACCAAATGTTTTGTAGTAAAACGAGAAATTATTTCAAGAATTACAGAATAATTCTCACTACGTGAAATGTAAGTTCCGTGAAGTTTATCTTACTTCTCTGAAATCTCATTAACGTCTCATTCTTCTAGAATTGCCCTTTTGGTGTAGTAAATCAGTGTTTATAATTTTATTTTTTCATGTTTGTTATGCAGTGTATAATTGATAGGTACCTAATAAAAGCTCGTAAAAAAGTTTGCCTTTCACAGAGTACATTGCACTTTGCAGATTCTATTTCACAGAATAAACTCTATTAACCATGGCACTTTTATTGAAAATTTCTTTGTGGCTAATGTTATAAACTGTGTGTATTCAAGGCTTTTAAAATTAATTAAATAGCAGTGTGGAGTTAGAGGATGAAACTTTAAGGAAACCAAGTGTAGTTTTGTTAATTTTGTTGCGTAGGAAAATGGTTGCCTTAACGGGTCGTTAACTAGAGAAGAAATTGCAAAACTGTTCTTCGAAATTTCAGCACCGGAGTAATAGTCTTTTTACAGGCAACTGCTTTCCGAGGTTTTACTGTAATTATATGAAAGTAACGATATGTGGTACAAGTTTGCTGGTCTTAAGAAGCAGGAAAGAAAAGCATAATGCAGATTACGTAATGAAAAAACATTCTGGAGATATTATAAATTCCTGAAAAAGTAATTTAGCTTGTTAAACATAGAGCATTCATCGTTCGTGTTACGTAAATTGTTTTATTCATATTAAGTTACTTGATATATTAGTCACTTAAGGATGACAAGTACATGCATTTATTTTAAGAAACTGGAACAGGATTCTTGTTTTTGTTTTAAGTTTTTGACGTATTATTTACGACTACAACTAAATCCGCTTTGTAAATTTACATCAAGCTTAAATAGAATCAAATTAAATCATTTCTAGATCATTGTCCTCTTAACGCCCGTTTATCAATATTAAATTAAAGTGACTGATAACTCATCTGTCAAATAAGATGGAAAATATCGTATTGATAGATGACAGTTAATATAATTTGTGCATTTATGCTTGTGACTTTGACCTGATAGCTAATTATTATTAGCAGAGTCGTAACAAATTTTAATATATTTTTTTTAAATATACAACTTATAATTTTTTTTTTGTAACGCCTTCTTTCCTCTTTACTTTACTTTCTAGATTCCATTTAGGTTAATAATAACACTCAAACTTTTCAAATTTATCTTGTTAAATTAAATTTGTACAAACAAAATACAATTACGAATAGGATGGATTTATGCAGAACTCGTTTCGCTCGCCTTTTTAACATCTCTAAAATAAGTGTGAAACACTTGATAAATTCAAACCATTGAACGTGGTTTAAAAAATACGTATAAGTGATATTTTGTTGTAAAGCTCTCTTCACTTTTCACTTACCGTTTTTATGCAAAATAATCGTTGCTACTTACTAATCTGATAAGTACACAGTCTTGCCATAAATACTGTCCACCAGTTGAAAGCAAATATCTTGAGAACGAAAAGAGCTAGGAAAAAAATAAAACCACCACTGAAATCAGTGAATCAATACCTTTTTAAATCATGTATAATTTATTCAAAATGTCCGCCTTTAGCTTCTACACATAGCTTTATTCCTGGAATAAACTCGTCGATAGCTGTACGCAAGATGTCTAGAGGAAATTCTGCGACAGCTTTTTTCAGAGATGCCTTTAAGGACTCTACGTTGTGGTGAGGTTTGGATCATGCCTTTTCTTCCAACACTGACCACACTTGATAGTCAAGTGGGTTCAAATCAGGACTTCCTGACGGCCAATCTTTAGCGCGAATAAACGCTGGAACATTATCCTCCAGCCATTTTTGTGTCGTTTTCGCCTTATACTCCGGAGCGGAATCCTGCTAGAATACCCAAGGCTTGTTTTCGAATAATGTCGAATTTAGGGGTTTAACCACGTCCATTAGCATCTTTTGACAAACTTTTGCCGAGGTTTTAACCCCTTTTTCGCAAAAATGAATAGCGGAGGCATCGTGATACGAAATGCCCCACCAAACCATCACTGAAGCGGGATGGTGACCTCTCTGGACTCTCGGAACCTTCTACCTGGCTTCATAAGAGCTTCTAGCGCAGACACGGTCGTTCTGCTTGTTATAAGTCTCTTCCACTGTGAAAATTTTCTCGTCGGTAAACAGAATGTCTTTGTACCGACCACGGCCAAATTTGCAAATTAGTTTTTTTTGCTATGTGTAGAAGCTAAAGGTGGACATTTTGAATAAATTATACATGATATAAAAAGGTATTGATTCACTGATTTCAGTGGTGGTTTTATTTTTTTCCTAGCTCTTTTCGTTCTCAAGATATTTGCTTTCAACTGGTGGACAGTATTTATGGCTAGACTGTGTAGAAGTACAAGTACGTGGCCTGCTGTAATTTAAATGTAAAATATTGCCTGATTTATAATATGTATGTATATAAGAACTTATTTATTTATTTATAGTACCTTGTTCAATATAAATTTAATCTCAAATACTGAACAGCAATGTTTTTCAACCTGTGAGGCGCAATACTATTGCAATGGAGGCGCGCTGCTTTTACCAAACTATCATTTTTTAATACAAACAAACAAAAATAGTCAAATCGCTATTATGTTGAATTAAATAGGTTTTTTTTTGTATGTATGTATTTAAGTATTGTAAGATATGTGAAATTTAATAAATAAATATTTTTTGATGTACAAAAACAACATTGATACAAAATATGGTATATTGTTTTGTAGGTCATTAAATAAATTATAATATAAAAACAGTACTTACGAGGGCAGGGTAAAAAGTCCCTGAAAAATAAAACAGATGGAGCCACAATCGCAAATCTCATGTGACATTTGTGATGTACCATCTTTAACTAGATAATTTTCAGACTGATATGTCATTCAGTGAATTTTGCGTCTTGACTAAACATTATTTCTTGCGTGGAAAAAACATTACGCAAACCAAAGCATCGCTTGTTAAACATTATGGGGACTCCTCACCATCGATTGGAACGATTCACAAGTGGTTTACTGATTTTCGTTGTGGTAGTATGACCACAAAGGACGCCAAACGTTCTGGTCGTCTAATTGAGGTTACAACGCCAGTAATCGTCGATCGGCGAGTTAAAGTGCACGAGCTGGCTGAGGCTATGAGCATCTCAACCGAACGGAAAATTTTGCATACATTTTTGGATATGAGAAAGCTATCTGCCAGATGGGTGCCGCATTTGCTCTCTGTTGACAACAAGCGCGACCGTGTCGCTATGGCAAAATTGCATGAATTGCGCTACGAATTGGTTCGTTATCCACCATATTTTCCAGATTTGCCCCTCTGCGGTTTTTTATCTATTTCCAAACTTGAAGAAATGGCTCGGCGGAAAGAGATTTGGCTCCAACGATGAGGTCATCGCTGAGACAAACGCCTATTTTGAAGGATTGCCAAAATCGTATTATTTGGAAGGGATTGAAAAATTAGAAAAACGTTGGACGAAGTGTATCGAGCTACAAGAAGATTATGTTGAGAAATAAAATTTGTTTTGACCAAATAAATAATTTCTTGTTTCATTTTTCAGGGACTTTTCATCCTTCCCTCGTAGTAGATTGTTACGAAAATTGAGGGGAGCGCAATTTTTTTATGAAAAACAAGAAGCGGAAGTACAGAAAGGTTAAAAACCACCGCAGTACAGGGTCAGAATTCACCGAGCCGCTGTGTGGTAGTTCATATATTTTTAGTTTGAATGGGATTTAATCTCGAAATCTTCGAAATCAAATTCCGTAACCCTACCCACATCACCGTGCTGCTTGAGTTTATTAAGCGTGCGATTTAGGGATTTATTTGATAGATGAATTAGAAAATTTGTTGAGAAATGATGTAAATAATTCGGGCAATAACAAGCTTAATTGACCAATTACAACATTATTTCATTACCAGAACTACCAATTACGAACCTATATTCTAAATGAATTACAAAATTGTATGATTTTTTTTTGTCCCAAGGTTATTGTAATTTATATTAAATTAATCAATATTCGATTAGTACTACAGGGTGATCAAAAGGAATTGTTATAGTTGGCAATACATTTCCAGAGATCTTTTTATTCCACAGTTGGCACAACGTCAGATAAAGGCGGAAATGCTATTTGACATTTCTATTAAATACAAATAGGATATGTTAGGAGTCTGACAGCTAATAGAATTTTGACTTCTTAAGTAATAGAAATACTCTAGAGATAAATGTAATAATAAATGTACGCAAATTTAAATTTTAAATGTCACCGTCAACAACAGGAAATTTATATATCAGGCTTACCAATTTCAAGTAGTTTTTTTTTATTGCCAACTGTAACAATTCCTTTTGATCACCCTGTATTACTCGTCTGATGATAAGTAATAAATATCGCATTGTAATTACAACAAGAAAATATTATATTGTCGTTTATTATAACGATCTTTCTTTACATTTCTTTCATTTTATCCCAGCTTGATAAATTGGCCCTTAGTAGCATAATAAAATACTTTTATCTGACGTCAGCTTTCCCAAATCATGAATAAATATTTACATGGATACTTGGATTACGTGTATTTATTTCGAACCCAAAACCTGATTTAGGTAGCGAACAGATTAGTAAATATATTTATTCATCAGTTATACTTATAATATTAAAAAATACCGAATTACCCTAGCGACTATCCCGTATATAATTAATATTTGTGAACACATCCCCATATTCGAATGACCCAATATTTAACAATTCCGCTCATAAACCAAATACTAATCCCAAACAAACAGAAATCAAAACAAACATCGATGTATAAACATTCCCATCAAATAGAATAATTCAAAGAGAAAAACATAAAGCGATATTTCCTGGGAACTCATAACACCGGAAGCACATAGCATCTGCTAATAAACACGACGTATTTTATGTTGTCAAGAGATGGAGATGGCTACAATGGCAGTCAGTGCATTCCACACTGCAGACGAAACTCGCCCGGTGACAGCTCATAACTTCTGTTCAGCGAAGGCGCTCTTCGACTGTTCCTTGGTAGTTGTTCACAAGCCACTTTGATTTTAGATGCTGAGAATTGAGTTCGAAGCAGGCCAGGTGCAAGAGTTGTTCAAATATTGCAACGGCTGCTAGTTGATAGTTGTTTTTTACAACTGAAAAACGAAAAGAAATTATGAAATGTTACTGTGAAGTTAACTTTATAAACTAACAAAAAAACGGAAATATTACATTTTTTCTGAAGCATGATTCAGGACATTGAGTAAAACTGTCATTTTAAGGTGAATCATGCGCTTAAATAGGTATGAAATTTACACCTGAACACATAACACATATTATTATATTAATAGTTCCTATGTAATTAGTCCGGTTTATAAATGTAAGCCACGTCCGTTTTTTGTATATTGGCCGTGTGGCGTTCAATAACATAAAATTTTGAAATTTAGGAGTCATTTTTTGTTTGTTTATAAATTCTCTCTGGCAATATACTACAGAAGTGGGCGGTCCATATTAGGGCGGTAAATTTGAATGCGAGTCGAATGGTATATGCAGTTACCATTGTCTTATCGCGTTTTTATTTTATAAGTATCAAAATTGAAATTTTTAAGGGAAACGACCAATGATGCAACAAATTACTGTTTTAATGTTACCAATATAAATGGTTATTGTTTTGAAATGTCATGTATTAGATTTTTTATGTCTATTTTAAATTTGAAAAGAAACGTATGTCGTAGTGAACTTCATATCTCTATAATCATAACCTCACAATTTTGAATTTAGAATTTTTTGCACTTGTATATTTCGTTCTGATAAGAGCCAGGTGCAAAACACCACCCCATTTTAATTTATTGCACAAAGAAGCGCAAAACAAAACATGTAAACAAAAATGAGATTAAAAATCATATGTTTGTTTCATAAGAAGTGTGCTACGCCATACGTTGCCTTACAATAGAAAGAGATAGAACGCTTAAGCCACGCCTCCTGTTGACGTTTACTTCTGTGGTCTATAGCCCTTCATGAGGCAGTAATTTTTTGGGAAATACTAGATTCTTAATTGCAGGCGTCCTTTAAAAACCTTAACGGCCGAAAGCCGTTATAGACACATTTTCACTTTTGTTTTTAGTTCTATTAAAGTTTAATAATGAAACCATAATAATGATAACCATATTATGTGTTATGTATTATATATTTAGCCGCTATAGACACCTTTTCACTTTTGTTTTTAGTTCTATTAAAGTTTAATAATTAAACCATAATAATGATAACCATATTATGTGTTATGTATTATATATTTAGTGGTAGATGACTCAGTGGTATCAAGTTGGCATTTGTATTTGAGAACCCGGGTTCAGTCCCACAGCCGACTAACAATTGTCACCACATTAAAATTACCTATGTGGCTCCCCCGCCACGAACATGCTTAGGGGGCGTAATTTTACGGCTGGTAACTGCACTTCACATGCAAAATATATCACTTACCGAGGAGACGTGATGATATATTTATATTTTATTTCATATTTTTTAAGTTAAAAGTTGAAAGTATTAGAATAAATTTGTAAACATTAAAATTCTGTGCAAATAATAATGGAAAATGATTTCTTAAGTTTGATTTAATTTCTTGTTGGAGAAAGATAATTAATAAATCCAGTACCTATATGTATTAATATAGTACGGAGTTAAATTTTTCATAATTGAACAATATTGAAAAAAATAAAATATGTGGTCAACGGTCATGGCTGCACTCGTTGGAACTGATCTATGCGATAACGCGAGTTAATCAACATTGCGTGCGGGTTGTACTTGGATGGGTGACCGTCCAGAGAAACTCGCGTTGTTGCTGTTGACTCTAACACCTAAAACGCAGGATCAGGGCGTAATTGCGGCATATGACCTTAGCAGTTGGTCCGCCAGAAAGACATAAAAAATAAATAAAATATGCAAAAAAAACTAATTATATTTTTATTACTAAACAGTAGCTATTTCAATCACTGGTTCCAAAAATGTAGTATGATAACGTTCGACACATATATTTGACAGTGGAAAAGATTTAAAAAAAAATGCAAATCAGGTTCGTTCTTTTATTATCAGTAAAATCCGAAAGCTATAGGATCTGTACATTGTATTTAATAGGTAAGATTATTGATTTTTAATGCTGAATATAACTATCTTAACGTTACTGAACATGTAGCAGCATAGCTTACCAATTAGTTTACAACGTTGTACAATGTTGATTCGAGTTTAATTAGTCAAGTGCAGGTCCCTCTAGAGAACAAAGTGTTTTCTGTGTTTCGGAAGTGTTTTTTGTAAATATTTAGTGAAATTGTAATGTGCGTTATTCTATGTATTATTGTGTGATGTATAAAAGAAAAGATAATACTCGTATATGAGTGGTAGTGTTGTGGAATAGACTAAATGGACCTCTTATAATTCCAAGATGTGCTGATTTCTTAGTGGACAGTGTGGTACGTGACTGGTAGCTGGTCCAAATCCAGGTAATGGATAAAATGATGATATTTTATTTTTATTACAATATTAGTCTAACTATATTTCATGAATATCGAAAATACCTACTTGTTATTATATTATTTGTCTAATTAATACCTTGTATATTGAGTTACAACTAAAATGACATATTTGTGAACTGCACATGCAAATTATATAGGCGGATAGGCAAATACTACTGTCATTCGATGATTAATTGCCAATGCAGTCTCATGAGCTATAATAATCAACGCATGACGTGTTTCATTTACAAATTAATACGAGTATTTTCCGTTCACTCCTCCTCATTTACATATTCCCCGTTCCGAATATGGCGATCAGTAAGGTGCAGTTTTTATTCTTTAATTAAAATCTACATAAATTGCTGATGATGATGGTCATTTTCTTAACTACATGACCGTTATTTTTGCATCTGGAACAAAACATCAATAATATTATATAGCAGACCGGTTATGAATCTGATTATTAAATCAAATTATTATCATGAACTTGATATTTTAATTTTAATTTTTCTGCATATAACAACACAACTGGAGTAATTATTAAAACCCAATAGAAAACATTATAAAATTTGATTAGTTGTAGGTTGTAGCACATTGGTTATATTGTCGTCATAAGCTGAATTTAGTAAATCTAAACCTAACTGATTTCAACTTATAATAAAAAATACAACTGCGTTTAAAACTGGTTCGGATTATACTTTAATCTTAGTTTTATTAAAGAAATAAATTAATAAAGGATCTTTTTAAATTAAGAATCTTACGAGAACGAGAGTCGTAGTTTGTAACTGTAAAGTGAGAGCGAATAAAAATTAGACTGTATAAGGCAACGCTTCACCACTTCGCCTATGACTTATTTCAATGGAATATGCTATTCTGATGATGAAGTCCACGCGATTATGATATTCAGTAATAATCAGTATTATTGACGTGACTTTTTATAAGAGCCCACAATATAAAAATACAATTCTGTTAAAAACTACTAATCTATAACAACGTTATTAAAAAACTATAAAAATTTTACAAAATTGAAATTTATTGGTACTAATTATGGTAATCAGCGTAGTGGCTGCTTAATCCTTAAAAACCGTAGGCTGCGGATTAGTATCAGATTTTGATTCTATTAGATAGATTACAATAAAAATCAATAAAAATATCAGTTCATTTAAATAAACTGTTCTATTTTTTATTATATTAAATTTATAATAGTATATTATGCAACGACGCTATAATAGATGCTATTATTCCCAGCGATGAAGTTTACAACATATTGCAATATTTTGTAATGTAACTATGGTGATAGAGAAATGTCAAATTTTTTGCGTATTTATTTTTGTGTATTTGATTTTTCATAGTTACCTACTAGCTAGCTCAGTGGAATGAAGTCGTCCTGTGGATCCTGAGAACCCTGGTTCGATTCCCAAAGGCCACAAACTATTTTCATAATTTCAAAAACTACCCCTGTGGCTCCTCCACCACTAACATCTTTGGAGGCCGTGATTTAACGACTGGTAACCGCTCTTCACGCTCAAAATATATCACTTACTGAGATCTGCTTCGGCAGAGTGCCACACCCAGTAATGGGTAGAAGGCGTGATGATATATTTTTTTTATATATTATGTTTTTTTATTTGCAAAGAAAAGTTGATTTAGTCATAATAATTTTCTAATTGATACAAAAGAGGGAATAATGATTAGTATTCCCTCGTTATTATTCTATGCGGGATTCATAGCATTATGTAGCAAAATCACACATTTAATATACATATAATACAAGAGAAATTAATGTTTTTTTTTTAATATCGAAACTTAGCATAGCGAAGTCTAGGGCTACAATGAAAAAAAAAAGTTTATCGTAGGAGGTAGGAGGTGTATACAATATTTTTCAAAGGGATACTTATTCTTATCAATAATATTAAAATTGAAATTAATATATAAACGATTTAAATTTGTTTTATTTTATTTTTTCTAAATAACGGGCGTAAATTACTCTTAGTATCGGGATTAAAATAACTTTTTCTTGTCATTATTATAAAAAGTAAAGAGCTATTTAGTTAAAGAATTGTTTATTTAATAACAGTATCAATAGCGGTTTTCTGAAACTTATTGAACCGTTAGTTGCTAATGAACCGATAAAACTTTCATGCAACCCAGCATGTTTTGGTGCCATAGGAACCGAGTTTTATTTCCGGCCGTGGAAAAAGTTATTTATTTACTTATATTTATTTACACTTGTGGTTTCATGGTGATAATTTAAGAACGCAGGAACTTCATTCAAATTTATAACAAACCAAAAAAGTATATAACTACATCCAAACGATTTCCATTATCGAAGCTATTTGTTCCTTTTCGCATGTACTGTAATTGGAATTAAATTCCTGTTGATTGTTTCTGTTAAATTACTTTCTTTTTCTACAAAATGATCCTTGTGTATCTCGCAGCTAACATACAATGTGATTGTAACATTTCTGGAATCCCATTCCCCATTCCAACTTCTGTTTATTACACGCAGCATTATCTGCGATGAGATCTCTTTTTAAAATTAATTTCCATGCATTTAGTTTGTTGTACTCACGGTTGGATGCGTGCGTGCTGCCCGAATACTTAGTTTGAGATTAAATCAATGGAAAAACGGAATTCTTTCGCTTTGAATTGCTGGACTGTGAACGTGAGCGCAGTGCCTTTATGTTCGTTTGCCGGTATTTCTGTGTGACCGTATATCGTAGGTGTTTCAATGCTCGGGTTTTTTTAGTATGTTTGTAGTTGACTTATTGTTTGTTTGTGTTTCTAATGTAGTTTTGGTGTAACAATGTAATGTGTTTTTGTTTATTTTTCTCGGCGGTATGTATGCACGATTGTATTTTGATGCCCGATAAGTTGGTAATGTAAATAAGCTAAACATATAAGTTGATTCGTTGAATGATCACTTCGAATGAAATTAGTTTTAGAAATATGTTACATGGAAGTGAGTGTAGAAATAAGAGGAATGATGTAATGTAAGATTTAAAAATGTACGTTGTAAGAACTGTCCGAATATCTTAAATTCACGCATTGTTCTTCGACAAAAATCGTTTGCATAATATAAATTCTTATGCAAATAATATACTCGTACAGTCAACTCGTGCAGTGTTTGGCATTTTACCAAACTTTGCACAGCAAAATCTTTGTAGTGTTATAGGTATATCCAGGCCTAATTCGATATCTCGTTATGTAGGTAACTACTACGATGACTTCTGCCATTCCTATTTGAAGCGTATAAAAGAAGTAAACAAAAGCTTATCTAGTTTGTTCTTTCTTTGCCAGAATTGATGATATACGAACGAATAATTTACCTAGGATAGATATGGGCATATGTTTGCCAAATGGAATTATAAGATGGCCATATTTCAATAGAGTTTCTATTAATAACTTTTATGCACAATCGGGCCGAAATTAATATATTTTAACCCTAAAAAGCGGGCTTAAACACTTCTTTTTGGCCACAAATAAATAAAATTGCAATTTTTGTTTGTTGTGAATATTTAATTTTACAAAATGTCATTTTGACATATAACCTATATACCACTAACATGTTTGGGGGCCGTGATTTGACGACTGGTAACCGCACTTCACGCGCAATACCGAGATCTGTTTCAGCAGAGTGCCACACCCAGTAATGGGTAGAAGGCGTGATGATATATTTATTTATTTATTTTTTACCTATATACATATTTGAATCTTTTGAACATAGAATCAAATGTTATTTTGTTGTGCATAAAATATTGTATGTACCATGGGTGAAATTAGCGTTTTCGACCCTGAGCATGTTATGAGCCCTAGGCGCTTTGAGTCTCGTGCTAATAATCATGCTATGGGCCAGAAATGCCTGTTTCCCGTACTGTTATCTGTTATGGTAAGTTCAATTTACCGAACTGACCGTTGTTGTCATGGAAACAATGCAAAACAAACCTGTTCCGGTTCATAACAGTACCGTACCGGTAGGCAGTTCTTAATTTACCGTCATTTTGACGTCTCATCGTAATTTTTGTGTTGTTATATTTTAAAATAATATCGATAGCCCAAATTAATCATTGTAAGAAAAATAAAACGTACCTACTGTTATTCTTACTTTTACTTTTATCATTTATAAATTTGTAAATATTTACTTTTGTAAATGTACACATTACTACAATCTTAATTACTATAAATTAGAATAATTCTACGTATTATAGTGCAAAATCTAATCTTGTATGTTTCCTTCAATAATGCCCTCGGTCTAGATACAGTCGCCCTCTATGCATTATCATTTACTTAACGCCCTTAGTTATTAAAAATCTGATACTTTTTCTGTATATTCGCAGGGTTTCATTACTTTCTTTAAAATCTTTATAAAACACGAAATAAATAAATAAATACATATATATCATCACGCCTTCTATCCATTACTGGTGTGGCACTCTTGGAAAGTGATATATTTTACACTTAAAGTGCAGTTACCAGCTGTCAAAATCACCGCCTCCAAAGATGTTAGTGGCAGGGAAGTCATAGGAATAGTTTTTAATATGGTGAAAGTTGTTTGTCGGCTTTGGGAATCGAACACGGATTCTCAACTCGACAAGCCGACTCAATATCACTGAGCTACCTACCACATATAGATTACACTCTACAGGGTGAAGAAAAAGTTCCGAGACGGTTAAATATCTTGCGAAATACATATTGGATCGAAAAACTAAAAAAAACGTGTCAAAAATTTTTCAAAAATCTATCCAATGATACCAAACTCGACTTCCCACTCCCGCCTCCAGGAGGTGGAGAGGGGGGCAACTTTGTAATCTTAAATAGGAACCCCATTTTTTTATTGCAGATTTGGAATCTCCAGAAAATTTTACATTAATTTGATCTACAATTCAAGTTATTTTGGTTCACAGATGGCACTGTGATCGCCACAAATGGAAATGGAATTGATGTACAAATTAAATAATATAAATTGATTATTTTGTTTTTAAAAAACATTTATTTTGACAATTAGCAACTCAGAATACAATATTATAACATACGGGAAGCAGCTTACGAACTAACTCTTATCTAACACTCTTACTCTTTTTATAACTTATCATAACAAAGGAAATGCAAGCTCAGCTTAAGATTAAAGAACAAAGGAATGAAATCATCTACTAGATAATTCTAATATTTTGATATATATAACTCCTCCATCCTTAAAAGAGGATTTCATCTTTCTTAAAAAGGATCTCTATTTTGGATTACAGTCTCAGTTAATTCGACATCATTATTTTGTTGTTTCATTCTGCGGTTTTTTCTACATTTTACTTTATCTTTACATTTATAAGTTATAGTTAACAATACAATAATAACAAATAAAATTATAACAAAAGAGTTAATATGGTTATGATAATTTTCTTTTATTTCAATTTCGTCTATTTTGAGGACTTCATTAGCAATAATATTTTCTTTATTAATTTGTTTCAATTCCAAGGTTTTATTACTATATTGATTTTTTTTTATATTAAATTTTATATTTTCAAAAACTATTTCTTTTGCATTAGTTATTCTTTTTCCCAGATTATAATTATCTACTTTACAATTTTCATTAGTTCGAAATTTATAAACTCCTTTAATTTGTTGATGTTTAATTTTATTTTCACACTTTATTTCTATATTTTTATTTTCAGTACTAGCTATTATTGCTAGGTTTTCATTTTCTATTTCCATAATCAAAAATCCATCATTAATTTTATGATATTCACAATCCTCATTATTATGCTTCAAAATAATATTCTTAATACATTTACTAGTTTCTATATAATTTGATTTACAAAAATAACTATTATTTATTTTATTACAATCATGTGTCTTGTATATTTTATTTTCACTTAAAATTAACAATTCTTTCTCCTCATTTATAACAAACATCTGTTTTTTACTAACATTTGGTATTGGAGTGATTTGTAATAATTTATTATTTTCATTTTGATAATATACAGGTATGTCCAATAAGTATTCAATCTGATTTTTATTAATTCTACAATGGCTGGTTATTTGTGCTGTTAATTCCCAGAAATTTAAATTTTGATTTGTTTCTTTAATAATTTTATTTAATTCTTCTTTTGAGATTATAGAACTGTGAATTTTATTTAGGTTACAAAAAGTCAAACTTGTTTCAATTTCATCTAAGATTTCTATTAAATTTATACTCAGCAAAATTAATTGGTTAATTATATCTTTTATTCTAGAGATGCTATCCCATTTCATAGACTCATTTAGTATACCTTCCACCTGACTTATTCGTAATTTTAATATGTCTTCATTATGTTGAATGTTTTCAATTTGTTTGTTAAATTTTGAAATTATTTCCTTATTAACTCGTATATTTTCTAAATTTTGATCTTGAAGGATATGTTGATTTTGTTGAATTTTTTCGAATAATTTATTATATCTTTCGGCATCCTCTGAATCTAAATTACCGGTAATACTTTTAATGACTGTTCCTAACCCGTTTATCAATCCTCTCTTATTTCGTTTATTACTAAATAAATTATTAATTTTACTTTTTAATCTATTCATATTAAAATTTAGAATATTTATATAGCTTTGCACTTCTTTCTTATAACTAAATTTTATATTTTCATTAATATCTAATTTTAATAACATTTCATTCTTATAATTATTTATTTTATTATATTCTAATTCTAATGAGGTTATATCATAATTATAATAAGAATAATAAGAATCTTTATATATATTTATCTGACCTAACTCTAATATATTAATTCCAGGATTATCCATTAATTCGATCAATTCCTCTCCCCTGCAGTAGCATCTGCAACAAAGAGGCGTTTTCTCTTTATTTTATCTATTTTATGTCGTTTATTAGGGTTTATTGTTATTGTTCCTAATTTAGGGTTATATGTCTCAATTTTGTGAATTTTGAATAATGGTTTTTTAACTTTCTGTATCCTTCTTTTTCCTTCTTTAATTAATACAGTGCTTAATTTTAAATTCTCTGAATTTTCCTTCAAGGGTTTCTGTTTTAAAAATCGTTTATTTTTTTCTATTTGAATATTTTTATTAACTTCTTCTTTTAATAATCTGAGTTTATATTGCCATTCTTGTAAATAATCTTCGTTACTATTTTTAAATTTTAAAATATTATTATCTTTTTCTAAACCAAAAAGTATTTCACTCGGGGTGTATTTGGTAGTTGAGTTTATTGAATTATTATAAGCTATTAGAGCTAGTTGTATTTTCTGAAAATTTTCTTGTTCTTTGAAATGTTGTCGCTGGTTTAAAATTCTCAAATGTTCAATTAAGGTGGAGTGGAATCTTTCGGCTAGTCCGTTTGATTTTGGGTTATCGACACATATCATATGAATTTTAATATTATACGTATTTAATAAATTTTTTACTAAGTTATTATTGAATTCAGTTCCACTATCAAAGGTTATTTCATTAGGGGTTTGATATTGTGAGAAATATTTTATTAATGCATTAGTAATATCTACAGCGGAAAGTGTTTTTAAATATATTAATTGAGCGAATTTGGAAAAAGCGTCAATTATTGTTAAATATTTTTTCTTTTCTAAAGTTAACGTGTCTATATGTAGTATATCAAAAGGGAATTTAGGATTTTTTGTTAAATTATCAGATATTTGATACGGGTTTCTTTCGTATTTGTTTTGTTGACATATGTCGCAGTTGTTAATGAATTTCTGTATGTCTATTAACATATTAGGCCAATAAAAATTTCGTTTTAATTTTTGGTATGTCTCTAAAATTCCTCTATGATTAGTTTTACCTAGGTGATAATTTTGAATTGTTTCTAACTGATCTTCGGGGGTTAATTTATCTTCTAATACTTCCTTGCATTGAATTAATTTATATGTATCTTTAGAGAAATTATTTTGTAAAACTTTATTTATTGAGTTTATCAAACTTTCATCAATTAAGCAATAATAATTTATATGTGGTACTAAGTAGTCTTTTATTGCGTTAAAGGCTTCACGTTCCAAGTTAGATTCTTTTAGTTTAATAATTAGTCTTTGTTTATTTCCAAAAATTTTTATTAATTGATATTCTGTTTCTTCATTATGTTTTTTAATTATAATTTGGTTTTTTCCTATGTTAATACAAGTGTCCTTATAAGTTATTCCATTAATTTCGTTTTCGTCTGCGGAATGTACTGTATCTAAGTCTTCGTCATCAGCGTTTGCAATCACACTTTCAGTGTCGTCGTTTATATTTACTTCTTCCGTTAATAATTCGTGGATCACAATTTTAATATGAGATTCTTTAAAAATTTCTTTCATTAATTTCTCTATTTTTGGGAATGGTTTTCTATCTAATCCTGAACAAATTTTTGGCATATGAATTTCGTAAATATCATTTTGGATCAAATAATTTCTTAATTCAATTAAACTATCTTTTATATCACTTATTGTTGGTTCATTAAAATGTTCTTGTTTAGTTACTAAATGGAATATTTTATATTTATTTTCATAAATCGGTTGAGTTAATAATTTCTGAATTTTATTATTTTTACGTAATAAATAATTTCTACTATCAAAACGTTTATTTATTTGTTCAGCAAATCCTTTTCCTAGCTGTAAATCTTGTGAAATACAATGTACGAGATTTTGTGGTTTTTCAAAAATATCGTCATTAGTTTTTACTATTTCAAATTTAGGTCTAATCCGCGAAAGTGCGTCTGCATTAGAATTCAAAGTTCCCTTTTTATATTCTATTTCGTACGTATATTCGTCTAGTTTTATACGCCATCTCATTAATTTGGAATTCGGGTCTTTTAAACTCATTAACCATGTTAAAGGTCGATGGTCTGTTCGAATTTTGAATTTAGTACCGTAAATGTATGGTCTGAAATATTTTACCGACCAAACTATCGCGAGTAATTCCTTTTCTGTCGTACTATAATTAATTTCATGATCGTTTAGTGTGCGAGATGCGTAAGCTATTGGCATATCTTTTCCGTTGATGTTTTGACTTAAAACTGCGCCGATAGCAAAGTTGCTTGCGTCAGTTGTTACGATAAATTGTTTTTCAAAGTCGGGATATTGTAGGATGGGTGCGTTAATAAGTAAATTTTTACTAGTTTCAAAACTTTGTCTGTATTCTTTATTTTCTATATTTATAATATGTCCTTTCTTTAAATATGTAGTCATAGGTTTAGTCAATTTTGCAAAGTTCGGTATAAATTTTCTGTAGTAACCTAATAGTCCTAAAAATTGTTTGATTTCTTTTTGGGTCTTCGGAATAGGAAAATTTTTAACGGCTTCAATTTTTGCCGGGTTTGGTTTGACTCCTTCTTTTGAAACTATGTGACCAAGATAAGCAACTTCTTTATGCATAAATTCTGATTTATCCAGCTGAATTTTTAAATTATATTGTTTCAATTTGGAAAATACTTTACGAATGTTTTCACAATGTTCTTGTAGTGATGTTCCTAATATTATGATATCGTCTAGATAGACGAGGCAGATTTTATTTATATAATCTTTTAATACATAGTTCATTAGTCTTTGAAAGGTAGCTGGAGCGTTTTTCAATCCAAACGACATTCTCGTAAATTCGAAATGTCCTTGCTCCGTGCTGAAGGCTGTTTTAGGGATGGAATCAGGGTGCATTTGGATTTGATGGAATCCTGATGTTAAGTCTAGTAAAGTGTAATATGTGTTTTTGCCGAGTTTGTCTAAAACGTCTGAGATATTTGGGATGGGGTATTTGTCGTCTATTGTTTTTGAATTAAGTTTTCGGTAATCAATTACCATTCTAAATTTTCTTTTGCCTGAGGCGTCTAATTTTTTAGGGACCATCCACACAGGTGATGACCAGGGTGAATGACTTTCCTGTATAATTTCGTTATCTAATAATTCTTCAATTTGTCTATTAATTTCTTTTTTATATATCTCAGGATATCGATATGATCTAGTGTATATAGGAATATCGTCTTTAGTTATTATTTTATGTTGGATTACGTCTGTGTGTGTTAACATTTCTTCTTTTTTTGGAAAAATACTTTCGTATTCCTTAATTAATTTAAAAAGTTCTCTTTTTTCTTCTAGATTTAAATGTTCTGCTCTAATTTGAATCTCTTCTATATTATTAATAGAATTTAGATTTTTGAAATATTGTATTTTATAATTTTTATTCTGTATAGTAATTATATTATCGCTAAAATTAATTTTAACATTCATTTCAATCATTGCTGGTAAGCTTAATAATAGATTGAATTGATTATGAAAATTATGTAAATAAAACTTTAAATCTTTACCTTCAAATTGTATAATTACATATTCATCGCCATTATGTTCTCCAATTGCTGTTTTAAAATTAAATTTTTCTTTATGAATTTTGAATTTATATAAATTTTTATAAACATATGTTTTACTTATCAAATTAATAGTTGATCCTGTATCGATTAGCATATAATAATCTTTTATTTTTAAAAAGGGTAATCGCGAATTTTGGAATATATTTAAGATTTCTCTTGGATATTTGGAGTCATCTCTAAAAAAGAATCCTCATCTACAATATTATCATTATAAGTGTAACTATCTTCTTCTTCTTCATTGAAATTTTGAGTTTCGGGATATGAATTTTCGTCAAGAACTTCTGTGTGGTTAATTTCTTCTGCTATGTAATTTGGTTGATATGTACCTAATTGTCTGTTTTGTTGTACAAAGTAATTGTTTGGTCTTGATGGACCTGGTTTAGGTTGGAATGTTTGTCTTGTTTGTATAGACATGGGAGTTGGTTTTATATTTTGTGCGTTTTTAACTTGTTGCCTAGGAGCAAATCGTTGGTTATTAAAGTTTTTATTTTGAAAATTCACTGGTCCGGTAGGGAATCTTGTACCAGGGAATTTTTGAGGTGGAATATTTGGTAATTGTCTGATGATAGGTTTTGGGGTAAAATTCATATTTGGTTTTAAATATTGAAAATCATTTTGTAAAAGTGTTTCTACTTCACTTAAGGTTTTTGGATTTCTTGTGGCAAGATTATTTCTAAATGGGTCATTAATTGTTGATATAAAGTTATTAATTATTAATTTTTCTGCAAGTCTGTTCATTACTATCTTTGTACCAGGATCATTTTCCTCGATACTCACTTTAGATTTGAAATTAAGAAACTTTTCTTTCGTTATTTCTAATAATTTGTATGGGTTTTTGATGTTTTGTATTTTTAACAATTCATTTAGTATTGTCACTGAATTAGTTTTGTCACCAAAAGTATTTATTAAATGAGCTCGTAATTCATTCCAATTATTAAATTCAAGATCTTTAATACTATCTAGAGCTCGTTCTGTTATTTTACTTTTTATGTTTAACAGAGTGAGAGCTGTTTCAAATTCATCTAATGGTGGATTCAGTGTACTAAGGAGGTTATGAACGGTGTTCACAGCGTTTATGAAATTGCTCAGTTTATTTGTGTCGCCATTGTAAGTGGGCACAGAGTTTAATGCGAAATTTATTTTTTGTAATTTATCAGCCATTATATTATTTTCAAGATTGTTTTCGATTTCTAACAATGCTTGTATTAATTCTTGATTATTATCCAGATTGAATAATTATTAATATAGGTTAAAATATAAAATTTAATAATGTTAATAATATTAGTACAATGTGTTTTAGTGTGTTTGTGGCTCTGTGTCGGAGCTCGATTTCTTTCCTAACAGCGTTAGCCGTTCCAGAAATCCCTGTGTGATATGTTTATTAGTAATTGTTAATCAATATTGTACTTACAATAAAATTATACTTAATAATGTTGTAATCTTCATTTGCACTTTTCACTAAACTCACTGGCTCTTGGTATACAGGCTCTGTGTGGAGTTGATGATGTGGTGCAGAATTGGGAGTGTCCGAATTGACGAACCTGGTGCTCGCGCTGCGGGCTCTGAGGTACGGAGTTTCGTAGCTTGCCGGTGTTGCGGGGACCTGGGCACTGCGTGTAGCGGCTCTGTAGGTTTCTTCTTCTGATGTTGCTAATATTGTCAAGACCTGGGCACTGCTTTCAGCGGCTCTGTAGGTTTCTTGTAGATTCACGTACCGTAATAAATCGTAAAAACGAAACAGTTATGGTGTAAACGAATTAAACTTTTTTTACGAGTTTTCGACCAAAAATGCACTGTTTACGGATCCGTCACGACTGCGCCAATTAAATAATATAAATTGATTATTTTGTTTTTAAAAAACATTTATTTTGACAATTAGCAACTCAGAATACAATATTATAACATACGGGAAGCAGCTTACGAACTAACTCTTATCTAACACTCTTACTCTTTTTATAACTTATCATAACAAAGGAAATGCAAGCTCAGCTTAAGATTAAAGAACAAAGGAATGAAATCATCTACTAGATAATTCTAATATTTTGATATATATAACTTACACCAGCACAATGTAAAACTCATGATAAAATTGACAGTCCCCATTAGGTTTCCCAAATAATTCTAAAACAAATTCTAAAAAAATTATAAATTAAAAAAAATGAGTTTTACATTTTACTCGTGTACATCAATTCCATTCCCATTTGTGGTGATCACAGCGCCATCTGTGAACAAAAATAACTTGGATCGTTGATTTAGTTAATGTAAAATTTTCTGGAGATTCCAAATCTGCAATAAAAGATGGGGGTTCCCATTTAAGATTACAAAGTTACCCCTCTCCCCACTCCCTGGAGGCGGGCGTGGGTGATCGAGTTTGGATAGATTTTTGAAAAATATATGACACGTATTTTTTCGTTTTTCGATCCAATATGTATTTCTCAAGATATTTATCCGTCCCGGAACTTTTTCCTCACCCCGTATAATAGAAGAAAAGCGTTTTTCTGTTTGGGGTCTAATCTAACCAGTATTTAACCTACGAACATTATTTGGAACACAATAACTTGTTTGAAATAAATCTACTTGAAAGCACATAATTTATAATATGGTAAATACATTCAAAATTGATAAAAAAAATTGGTTTGAGTTCTATAAATTTTATTTTAATTCGACGTTTCGATACACTTGTTTATTTGTTATTTATTATTAAGTTACTTGTTTCTAGTTACGTTTTGTTTATTTATTATTAAAAATTTTACTGGGGAAGGTACAGGTGTATTAAAAAGTTGAATTTAAATAAAATTTATGGAACCAAAAATTTTTCTAGTGATTACATAGTTCTATTTGAACGACATCGTAGCTTTTGGAATCTGAAAATTAACAATATAATTTCATCACATTGTTGCCAAAATCTTTAGCAATATATATAAATTTTATAAGTCCATATATATTTTATGTCTATGTAGGTGTTAATATAATACGTTGACAGATATATGAGGCTTAGTATGAGTACATATCGCAGCTGAGTTGATTTTAGTGCGTAAAACGTAAATCATGTCTCCATAAAATCTTACTAGTTTGAGGGTTCAAACCAAGGATCTATCTACATCAAGTATTGACCCGTAAAATTTAATATGAACTTAATTTCAAAGATACTCCCTTTATAACCTTCCCCTTGTCAGATTTTCTTGTAAATCAATAAATTCCTTTAAAATATTCAAATTCAATAAAGCCATTTGCAATTTTAACAAGCTTACAATAACACAAAAAGCGCATTAAATACGTTACACCATCAGACACTTCATTATCCCCAAGACGTACTTCATCCCCTATCTCTTTACCCCGGTACCCCTTGGGGGCCCCAGGCTTCACCCCACACCGCGGCGCACCATACAGCAAACAGAGCGCGTAGCTCTTACAACCGAAACGTGATGAATAAGAAATGAAGTTGAGCGAAAAACTCATTATACATCTGTTTATGTTGATGCAGCCCTCAAGAAAACCATAGGCGTACGGGAATTAGTCACTAGGGGTGGATTAGGGAGCTTAATAATTAGTTACTTTGGGTACTATATAATGAATTATTTATCGTTCTGCCAATTCTCAATGGAATAGAAGAAGAAATAACAAAGAGCATAATAGACATACGAGTATTATGTGTACTATTTTGCCTGAAATCGGCAAGACAGGCCTACTTTCCTGACCAATTTTAATATAGAAAGTAGATTTTTACCAAAACAGTCAAGTAAAGTAAGTATCCAAGGTTACAACAAAAATAATAGCCTGGTAAAGTACAAAACAGTCTGATAAAGACTTTACGTGAATGTTTTGTACAAACGTATTCCACTGCAATATGATTCTTATCAAAAAATTTGAACATTTTATTTGTGATTAATTATTGATTAAATTAAACAGTTTTAGAAAATTAGTATACATAAAACGTCAGGTGGCTAGCACAGTGGTATGAAGTCAGCTTGTGGATCCTGAGAACCCTGATTCGATTCCCATAGGCGACAAACAATTTTCATAATTTCAAAAGCTACTCCTGTAGCTCCTCCACCACTAACATCTTTGGGGGCCGTGATTTGACGACTGGTAACTGCACTTCACGCGCAAAAATATATCACTTACCGAGATCTGCTTCGGCAGAGTGCCACGCCCAGTAATGGGTAGAAGGCGTGATGATATATTTATTTATTTATTTAATACGTCAGAAAAATATTTTTACTTAACGAAGTGATTGTTTGAAATACGAGGCCGATAAAAATTACGTTATTTTTGAAGCCATTGCAACGCAACAACCAACGAAATTTATTGATTTCTTTGGAAATGTAAATAATACAAACAAAGCGAATAACGTATGTCTTATACCACAAACAAATTCAAGCGGGAATTGTTTTCCTATCTGACATCGACTACACATTGTCATTCCTTTCAAATTAACCCAGTTTTAGAAGTGGTCTCTATTAATTGCTGATCTATTTTTATGGTCGGTATATGTTCGTTGGCACATTTATATCTACCTTTCTCGTACATTTGATCTTTAAAAAATTGCAAAGTACACAATCAATTATATAGATTAAAACTGACAATTTTAATAAAGGTTGTATATTTTGTCATATTTTAATAATTATGTAGTTATATCGTAAGTAATTATTTGTATTACGTTACAGTTATAATTAATAATCGTAATTGTTTTATTTTAAAATTTTCCAATCTTAGAAATATAGAAATAAAAATATATAATATATTTTTAATTTGATAGTCGATATTAAAATTTGTATCATTCATTGTTTAGTGATTCAAACATTTCCGTTACACCACTCTGCATAAATGAACATGAAAACAGTAACATTTCAGTGTAATTATAGTCGTGTTGAAATATTAATTTCTAATATCAATATATAAATAAATTATTTGCAATGGAAATACAGAAATGATATTAATAGTAATTATGTAACTAGTTATAAGCGTCTGTTTAATTACGTCTGTATAAAAAACAAGTTTTTAAAGAGTTTATAAAGCGAGACAAATTAATACAACAAAAAATTGTAAGGTTTTATTAATGATATGTACAGAAATGCCTGTTTTTACACTGAGCAATATTGCAAGTGCAACTGCAACTTTCAACAAGTTGAAGCAATATTGAACGAGTGTAATACAGAAATTGCAAGTGCAAGAGGCAGCAGCAATCTTGCATCAACCTCTTGCTCGAATTAGAACATGTTCTAATTTTTGCAAGACTTGCAAGGCCACTGTTAGTTATTTCCAGTAATTTTAAGTTTGTTAGAATGCTACCAACTTATTATAAATGTCAAAAACGATAAAGTTGGGTTAAGGATATTAAAATGATTTACTGCATTGCAAATAATTGTGCAAATACTTATAAGAATACATTTTTATATCAATGCAATATAACATATGAAACAAATGTTAATAATACAAGTGATATAAGAGGTTAAGCTGATATAATATGAAGTTAGTAACGACAAAAATTTGTAAATAAATTAATATTATATTGCAGTTGCAAGTTGCTGAATGTAAAGTGAAAAAAATATCTCTGCAACATTTTGGTGCAACTAGTAGAACGTAAAACTTGTAAGTTGCAATTGCAGATTGCGCTTGCTCAGTGTAAAACAGGCATAAGGCTAAGTTACATTGACAGATGCAAGATGCTAACTTTACTCTGTGTTTCATGTTCCAGTTGTTAACTTCACGCCGTGACTATAACGTTCGTAGCCACAGTTTGCCAACATGTGATTAATATATTATTTAGTGCCAAGGAAACCAATACGTTAAATACAATTTTAAAACGGAAGTAGAAAAAATATTTGTTGTAGTTTGTAGTCATGATATTTACCCGTTTTTGGCGCTCATGAAGACGTGGAAGGAGAGTAAGAAGAAGAGGCGAAGCTAAAAAGCGCCAACTATAAATTCTGCGTGTTTCGCTGAACGAGCAATTTGATTATCTGCGTTGGCCTCGTTTCCAATTATTACTCTAATTTCTTTCCTTATTCTTCGCGCATGTTTCGCTTATGAATAATTAAATTTGATGAAAATAAACGTGCTTTGTTTTGTAATAAATACGATTTCAGCGCCGCTGTGGTGCGGTTCTGTAATTACGCACGATGGTTTCGATTTTCAATTGTTGTTGTTAATCTTGTTATAAACGCGTTTTTACTTTAATGATATTTTGTTCGAGGATTTCGCAATAGAATTTTATACATGAATAATTTATTGAAATGACAGACTTTGTGTAATTGATCTCACTTAATCCGATTGCTGTTAATTTATTTACAGTGAGAATTTAAGAGAATTTACAATGTTGTTTTCTGTTTTCCAATCATCAATATATTTCACACAACATGGCATCTTTATTTATGGATACAACTATCTGCTCGATAAAATTGAATCTGCTGAAGTTGAAAATTTACTATGTTGAACTGATGAGTTTGATAATAAAAGTAGCTATGCTAATAAAATTTCACAGAGGAATAGTAAGGTATCGTATATCTGTTTCAGTTAAAATTATTTTTCAACGAAGAAGAATTAATAAATAAACCACAACGCTGTGATGTTTGACACACTTTTTACGTTAAAATTTTTAAACTCCTGTTAGTTGTCACTTACTGTCAAATAAAAACATCGGCAGATATTGCTGCAGGGATGATTTACAGTGGTGAAATAAAACAGACTGCGATCAGTTTGATTGGGATTTCTAGGATAAGAATCAGATCTATCGCCACTCATAATTTTAACACTATATTCTCTATATAACAAAAAAAAGTAGACACCAGAAATGTATATTTATAAATTTTTCACTGGTCTGAATTATATCGTTTAACCCTGCAATAAGCCCTAGTTTGGAATGTTACAAGTAGTTACATTATGGTCACCAAATGGTGGAGGAGCCAGAGATAATTTTTATAAAATAAATAAATATATCATCACACCTTTTATCCATTACTGGGTGTGGAACTCTACCGTAGTAGATCTCGGTAATTGGTATATTTATTAAGGTCGTTGATTTCCACCGAAGTTTGAATTTCTGAACGTTCGAACATTCGAATATTTTGAACTTCGTCAGAAATAATTCGAAGCTTCGAATTTTCGAATTTTTTGAAGTTTCGAATTAACGAATTTTTCGAAGCTTCGATTTCTCGAATTTTTTGCCACTGAATTAACGCCATCTGTCATCTGCAAACACGCTCACGCATAATTCGCGAAAAGTCGGCCACGAATTAAATAATAAACTCGGCGAGGTATCTTACAAAAACTCTGCAAGTTTAGGCGTCTTAATTCTATTCTCTTACCGTCCATCTAAATGCTACGGACTTTTAGGAAAAAGTTTTAAAATGACAACAAAAATGATACAAAACCGTATTAATTAAAACATTTTTGACAGTGTAGCAAAATTTTAAGTCTAAATTGAATTAATTTGGCAAATAATAATAATTAATAATAATTACTTATGAATTAATACAAAACTCTGCAAATGAGTTTATTCTGAAAATAATTCATATCAACATGCCGTGTTCACATTAGGATTCAGATTCACAATTCGAATAATTCGAAAATTCGAAAATTCGGAATATTAAAAAATTCGAAATTTCGAATCCAAATTCGAATGTTCAATAAATCCGAACATTCGAAGTCTCGAATATTCGAAAAATCAACCACCCTAATAATAATTAATAATAATTATTTACGAATTAATACAAAACTCTGCAAATGAGTTTATTCTGAAAATAATTCATATCAACATGCCGTGTTCACCTTAGGATCCAGATTCACAATTCGAATAATTCGAATAATTCGAAAATTCGTAAATTCGGAATATTACAAAATTCGAAAATTCGAATATTCGGAATATTCAAAAATTTTAAAGTTCGAATTTAAATTCGAAGGTTCAATAAATCCGAACAATCGAAGTTTCGAATATTCGAAGAATCAACAACCCTAATATTTATGCGTGTGAAATGTTGTTACCAACTGTCAAATCATGGTCCCCAAATATGGTAGTGGAGGAGAGTCACAAAAGTAATTTTAATGTGACGAAAATTACTATTGAACCCGGGTTCCCAAAAATTTCAGTTTTCGACTGTAGAAGCTCGAGTTCTCAATTCCATAGTTCGCTATCATTATCACTAAACTATGTCGACAATAAAAATAAGTTTGTCAACGGCCATGGCTGCGCTCGTTGGTACTGATCTAAGCGATAACGCGAGTTAAGTAAAGTTGCGCGCGGGTAGTACTTGGATGGGTGACCGTCCAGAGAAACTCGCGTTGCTGTTGACCAATAACACCTAAAACGCAGATCAGGGCGTAATGGCGGCATATGACCTGAGTAGTTGGTCCGCCAAGAAAGCCACAAAAAAAAAAGTTAGTTCATTAACACTTTCGTTCTCCACTACAAAAACTTTCATCCAAATATGCAAATTTCAAAAATATCCTTAAACAATTAGACTAAATTACCATGTAATTACAACAATACAATTATGTATTCAAATTACACAGCATCATAAACATCCAATTTATCTAGTGATAACTCTTGAGCGCCGAAAGTTTTACGACGGAATTATTCCCGACGGCGGCACCGGGAACCTCATACCCAGTCTCACTTCGCACAAAGCATAAGCAGGAACCAGTGTCGGGAACGGAGGAAACAGCACTGGGAACTGTCTGAAATTTCGGTTCTGCGACAAGGGTATATACGATATGTGTAACACATCCCGAGATCCATTTACTTAAAATGCGGCCAGCGTGCAGTTTCCTTTATTCTTATGGAAAATCTCTAGGACTTACGTGACAGGAATGTGGGTACAGCCAGTAACTGTATCAAAAATATACTCCGATGCATGCATGCTTACGCGGTATCTTAAACCTACGAAGTATCGTAGTCTGGAGTTTACATCGAGAGATTGTAACTCGATGCTATAGTAGGTTGCGGTAGGTTGTAAGTTGAGAACTACTTGGAATATCATTGGTTCAATTTTACACATGACTTGAAAATATAGTGTAGTATAGGATGTATCTGAGTTTGTCTTGTAAAATTACCACTACTTTTTTATGAACGTTATTTATCCTATACTCTACGAGGTGTGGCTATTGAATTACGAGACTGATGTTGTTTTAACATTTTATTTTGATTTCATACCTATTTACTCATTATCACCTTCAATATATACCCCTCCTCTATCCCTACAACGCACAGTGGGTCAAATCGGGATTTCACGGTTCAAAAATGGGTGGAGACCTTAATATCCATCGGATCTGGATATTTCTTTTTCTAATTAAAGGTAATTAAATTCCCCACATATCTGTCGAGGCATATTTTTAAATAACTCTGTTAAATTTGATTAATTACATAATAAACTGTCGAAAAACTTTTAAAAATATTAAAAAGTTTAAATAATGAAAATTATGTATTCTTATATTATTTTCATATATTAAAGCAACATGATAGATTTTACAAAGCTATTGACAGATGTCAACTTTATATTATATTGAGAATAATTACAATAAGGATTTCCTGTCTTAAGATATCCTAACTAAATTTCTAATCTATTCATTAAATTCGTATTGTAATTATTCCCAACACAATATAAAGTTGACATCTGTCAATAGCTTTGTAAAATCTGTCATGTTGCTGTAATATATAAAAATAATATAAGAATAAATAATTTTCATTGCCTAAATTATGTAATTAATAAAATTTGACAGAGTCATTTAAAAATCTGACGACAGATGTGTAGATAATTTAATTACCTGTAATTTAAAAAATTATCCAAATCCAATGGATATTAAGGTCTCCATTGATTTTTGAACAGTAAAATTCCGATTTGACCCACTGTGCAACGGTCCATGTGAATCTTCCGGTGTTCGAAACAGTGCTGGAAGTCTTCTTCTGTTAGTTCCTTCAGGTCGCGTGCCGCTTTCTCTTTCAAAGCTCAAATCTTGTTCCTTTTAAAGCAAATTTCACCTTAGGAAACAGATAGAAGTCGCACAGTGCAAGATCCGGTGAATAAGGCGGATGGTTCAACACTGGAATGCTGTACTTGGCTAGAAACCTCTTGACAGACATTGCGGAATGAGCCAGAGCATTGTATTGATGGAGAAACCATGACGCGTCCTTCCAAAATTCGGGTACTTCTTTCAATAAATTATAAGTTTCAGTAGCAGTTTTGCCAAGTTTCATGTGAAATTTCACAACAATTCGTTGCTCTAATATTGCACTTAACAAAATACAACTTTAATGAGAACGATAGCTACGGCTATATGGATTTGCTTACAGAAGCGATAGGTACTGCATGCGAAAGAGAAAGCTTCACGCTAAAAAGATGATTGTCGCTGGCTTTTGGCGCATGCGCACTTTGTAGCAGCACCAGTTTCGTTATTTAATAGCCACACCTCATATTTCCTATTTAATAATCGAGTGGTACCTTTTCCAATAGTATTTCAAATCAAATGGTTTATTTTCCAACAGTTATTTTTCCAAAGTGGTTTTTTTTCAATAGCATTTTAATCCAAAGGTAAATTTTCCTAAAGTTCTAATATCCAAAACATGAGTCTCAAATAGGTCAAATATGAGGTAAAATAATTTAATACCTCGAAATTTTTATATAATTTTGCAAATATTATTCCAAACATTGCCTTACGCTTTTTTTTACACGTAACCTCTAATTGGTTGATTATTCAAAACACCAGAATATTGCGAATCACAATAAAGTACAATTAATCAAATAGCAATATATTTCGCCCACGTCATAACACATACGTTTTGTTTGTAATACAATCCAAATTGTTAGAATTAAAAAAATGTGATGTTTTAAAACAAAGCGATGTTTTCACTTTAACAGTTTCGACTAATAACCAAAATTAGTTCATTTTCAACAAACCCATACATGATATAGACATAGACTGGCCTAATAAAGGTGTGTAAAAAAAATCTGTACAAACTTTACTATATTAATATGTATTATTTAAACATTGAAAACAACCTAAGAGCTATCGATTACTATATTCAGTTTTAATATTGCTCGTTACAGTTTAAAGGGTTAACAAAAATATATGTATTGGTTTCTTACTTTTCATTTTAAATCTCCCATCATTTTCCAGGCATAATATTGCCTCCCACTTTCTCTTATAGCATTATTTAGATTTTTTAAAATGATGATTTAAATTGTTTGAGTTATAACTCAAATATAAAACACAATTTAAAAAAAATATCATTAGGCCTTCGCCGAAAAGTGATGTTTTCTTCTAAAAAATTATGAACAAATATTTACTGCAATTTTAATAGGTAACCAAAATTCATGTTATTCACAAATAGTTCCGACCGCGCAAATTTGACTTTGTCTTACTGGTTTCCTCACATGTATACTCAGCTACAAAAATGAGGAACAAAATATGTGCATTTTATGTATGTAGTACAATACTGGTAAAACGAAATTTATTATATTTTAATGGGGGGATAATTTTTGAGCCAGCTTTCTCGTTACTTCGCGAGATTAGATGTTTTGAGATGAGTACGAGTATGCGAGCCCGGCCCTACTACAGTTGGCCCAATTTTATTTGTTCTTTTATTGTTATATTTTATTGTTTTATTTCTCTTGTAGTATGCAAGATAATGAAATGAAATTTTAACGAGACATATACTAGTATGTTGTTAATACACAGATACAATTTTAAGTCAATCGATACATACATCTAGAAATGACAGCCATTGAAAGAGGAAGTAAACATTTCTGTTTTAACTAAAAAAAATTGTTTTATTAAAAATATGTATAATAATAAAGTTTGTTTTAAATAATAATTAACTTCAATTTCATCCGCCAAACTGCCAACAAGATAATAATCATGATAGTTCATTTGTGTGGTGATTTAGTTTATGTGACGAAAAAAAATTAAACTGCTATACATTTTATGTTTAAGGTATGTTTAATGTTAAATTTAGTTACAAATGTTCAAAATTAATTGTAGAATTTAGTAAATGTAAGTTACCTGGGTTTTTAGTATTATTTAAATTTTAACGATAAAATTAGATTCGGACCAACTGAAGCGGGACTGGGCTCGTATATGTCCTTAACTGAGTAACTAATTTATTATAGTAAAAGTAAGTTTTTCATTCGAACTTATAAAATTAATTAAATTGATTTGTTCTGAACTGATCAATATAATTTTTTACAAACAGAAAACGGCAACAAAAGACTTTAAAAAAAACACATGATTTTTTTTGTCTGGTTATTTTCATAATTTATTAGGTATTAGAGGATTATTAATGTCAAAATAAATTTGTTGGTAATCGATTTCTGATATTATTATATTTAAATATAGAAAATTTAAAGTGCATTAAACATTATAGATCTTTTGCTTACAGTGAAATAAGTGGTGTGGATTGAGAACTGTCAGTTTACAACATGTATAAGAGCTCTACGGTTTGGACTCCAATATTCCTAATCAATCAGATACAAAGATACAGTTGTATTATTACAATTAGCTAAATTTGAGTTGAAAATAAGTTCTTATATCAAGTAACAATGTAGGGAGGGTGTTACTATTAACCATTAAACATTCAGCTATGACTGCAATGTAAAATTAATTTCAGAGGAGATGAATAAATCATGTCATATTAGAGTATTAGCATTAACATGTTATAGAATAATTTATTCATATGGTTATGTTAGGATTATATTGATGACTGGCATTGTAATAATAATTAACTAGGTTTCTATTAAAATAAAATGAAGCAGCATCGTACAACCAAAAGTTATTTTTATAATTTAATAATATAATACTTATTTTACAAAAAGATAATAAAGTAGTTTAATGAAATAAGATTAAAATACAATGAATAAAGCTAATGCAAAGCGCTTTATAGTTAATGCGGTAACTAAGTTTAAAACTTTTATTTAATTCTTACCCATTAAAATTTTAATTGGAATTTTCTATTATAAGACCCCTTATTGGTAGAAATGAATAATTACGTCTCTCATATTAATAGTCAACTCGGGAACTAGTTAGAGTTAGCTGAGCCACAGCCGGGGATTTGTCTAGTTTCAGTTTCCAACTTTGAGTTCAACAGAACGATTTATACACTAATTATAATAAAAAAAATCACTCATTATTCTCAGAATGCTATAGATCAACTTTATTTTCTTTTTCTTTTAACTGACAAAAACTAAATTCAAAGATTCAAACTTTACCTACTATTAAATTTTACTATTTTTGCGTTTAAAGACTGGAATTGACTGTAGTAATAATAGTATCCCTTTAATATTAGAACTGATATATAAAGAGATATTATTTTTGTTTTAATGAAGAGCTGCTGCTCATAGTTTTCCAAGCCATCGATGTTTAATAAACTTTTATTTTAAAATTTTGTTATGAGTTCAGTAAAACTCCGATTATCGGAACTTTTATTATTGGAAACCCGGGTTATTGGAAATGGTTGGCAAATTAGAAAAATACTGTAATAGGTATTGTAAGCTGTATACATAATTAAAACAAATTAATTTTGCGGATTTTAGTTCGTTTTTACCAAGATTATCCCCAAATTTGTATTACGTTGGATTATTTACAATTTTGGTTATCGAAAACGAGTTCAGCCCTCATTTCGCTTATTGAGGTTTTGCTGTATATAAAACTATATAAATAGATTTAGTTTCAGCACTCGCGTGGTAAATCTAAGATAATGATTCGCTATAAATATATTGAATATTGCAATTAGTGCCAATTTAATTTAAAATTTTCAATTTATGATATTATAACTAAAAATATTTAGGAATATATAAACAAAACTATTTTTAGTGAATAATATTGTAGTAATTTCTTACAAATTTTAAATGAATTGTAGAAAACCAATTTGTCATAAAATTGACATTTGTCAAATTTACTAATTCTGTAACTTGATTGTAATATGAATGTGAACAATATTTATTTATTTATTTATTTATTTATGCTATTTTGTGCAATTGTGAATCCTAATTACAGTACAAGGTACGACTCACCGAGCCACAATGTGGTGGTTCATATATATTCGTCTGCACAATAACTACTTGATTTATGACCCTGTTTAGTGTCCATAAAATGACACTTTATGGGACTAGTGCGATAAAATATCAAGATTGGCCTCCTGTTAATATTAAAAAATAATTCACCTTATTTTAAGAAAACAAATCGGCTTCAAGGTAGTCGAACATAAAGCACTATATGCAACTGGTACATAATCAGACTTTATAGGACTGCGCTCGCTCGGCCATAAACTATAACTTGTTGAATAGTCCTACATTATGTAGTTGTTACATAAATAGCTACTATTTTAACTTTATCATCCAATTTAGTTATCTCACAGTACTCATCTATTCAGCCAAAAAATTTAAGCGATTATACTTAGGATCAGTATTTAAATTTTCAATATCCGAAGGAAGATTCTAATAAATTTATTTGTCAAACATACAAAAAAAATATTACATTGAAATCAAATTACATAAATTATATTAACAGTCATTTTTGGCGGTTCTATTTTTGTTTGTTAGAAGAATGAATTTATAAAGAATTTTGTTAGGAGAATGAAATATTGGCCCTATGAACTCTTTTGTATTATTTGTAAATTGATCTCTTCAGTGCAGTATCACTAACCAAATTATAAAAATATAATTTTAGATTGGTAAAATTTTGTGAATTTCAAAACATCCTAAAAATTACTAAATAAACCAGTGCTTCGAAACTGTTATTTGAAAAACATTTTCTAGCTTCAAATCTCAAACATAATGTAATCTACAATTATCAGGAAATAAAAAATAATTATTTCTAACCTAACCAAACCTTATCTCAGTCTTTGCCATTTTCATACATTTATGACATTTATACTCCTTTGCGATGTACTTCAAATCTCTGAAAAAGTTTTAGGATCACTGATAAGTATATGTCATTATAGTGGTTGGGGAAATTTTAAAAATTGGTCAGTGATACTGCATTTTAGCCAAGACGCCTAAATAATCTGCCAAAATTGAATTACAATTATTATGTTTGCATCTATTTGCAGTACGACATTTCTTGTAAGATGAGTACAGATAAACCAATAGGAAACACTATTAGTTAGAGAGCTAGGGTGCAAAATGATGTCTCATTTATTCCAATGACAGAAATGGATTTTTTAATAGATTATGTCATGATAAACATGAAAAAAAGAAAATTAGATTTGGGAACGGGTGGAACTATAGATGGCGTCGGTGTGAATGCGCCGATTTTAAGGGTGGTTGTTGATTCCTACACCAGTCCACTTTCAGAGCTTCTGTCACCAATGAGCAACAAGCAATAATTTCTGCCAATAATTTTTTTGTCATGTATTCATCGTGAACAAGTAGTAATATGTCACACGACACCATAAAATTGCTTACTTTGTCCGGTTTTGTCGCGTATGCGTCACCGACCAAAACTTCTGTCTATCATTTTTATTACTTATTTATACCAAAGTCTATAATTTAAACTGAAAATTAGCCTGTAAAAAATATGTCAACAATTATCTATTTAAAAAACCATTTTTGTCACTGGAATAAATGAGACATCATTTTGCACCCTAGCTCTCTAACTACAATATATCTCGGGCGCTTTGAGTATTGTTCTTACAATTCTAAACCTTTCAAAATAAAAATCTTTGCTCCAGAAAAAACAAAATTAGTCAAAATTCTTCAGAACAAATATCAAAACTTTGAACTCCTGTTCAAGTACACGTGGTTTTCTATTTTACTTGCAACTTCGAACATCATGGCTGTTGGCAACATCATCGTACTTATCTGAAGCCAGCAGCAGAAGCAGAATCCTACGCCGAAACAAGACTATGAAGTAGGTCTCGTTTCACTTGAACTTAGTTTAACGCTGGTCGAGGGCGGCTTGGCGGTGGCAGCTCTTCTCGTCTCTATCGCTTATGCAACTTCACTACAATACAAGATAATGTAATGAAATTTATCAACGTGAGACACGCTGTCTATATATATATAACCTACATACACCCGCTCACGCTCACGCACGAGCAAGCGTGCGTACGGTTAATGTAAGTGCTCTTCATTGTGTAACTGACATGGGTGCTATTTCCACTACCTTCTCGGAATTTTAGGATGTCGTATGTACTTAATTTTAAACTTCTTACTCTTTTCTGTATTGTCATTGATCGGCGTTTCAAAAAATGGTAATGTAATACTCAATATATTGTAGCTAACACATTGAAAAACTTTCAAATCTCCTTTGTAAACTAAATGGTTTAGCCGAGGTGATAATAGAGGCAAACGATATTCTGAGAACGTCAACTAAATTTCACGGACATTTGCGTGCAGAAAGTTATTATTTTCTACATTTAAGTGTCAACAGATTGATATTATTGTTTCCGGTTGTTATAAATACAAAAAAAATAATAGTGAGATAATGAATCCGCAAGAATCTTTGATATTAGTTGAGAAAATAAAAAAAAATCTAAAATCTAAATAATGTTTTATAGTGCAAAATATGAAATTGTCGTAGGAAATAGTTTTTTCCTACAACTGTGCGATTTCTTTGTTATTACGTAACTATTATTGCCTTGGTTACGTATGGAAAGTAGATGAATGCCGACCAAGTGCGTTTCCGAAAGCAAAGAAACACTAAATGCGGAAAGTGCTTCATTACGTTAAGTTTTTTTTTAGAGCGATTTAAATTTCGCGCCAAGCGCGTAATTCATATTTTGGCCACAGACGCTTATGGAAGAAGAAGATGCAGTGAGCCAGCGCTAGTAAATATGCAGTAGTATATTTTGACGTTTATAAAAATAACCTTAAATTGCAGTATATCTAATCTGTACACAACTAATAAAAAGAACCGAACTAAGTAAAATATATCGATAAATGGTTTTAAGTAAGTGAAATACATTATATTTATTGTGTGTGTATATTATTAACACAGTTGTTACAGTTGCTTATATTGACATAATGTAAAGTGGAAACTTGTGTATTGTCTAAAGAAACATTGATTTCTTCCGTACCTGTTCATATTATTAACAGTAATATTATTGACAACAATTTCGGAGGCTTTAGAAGTACCAGCAGCAGGTTGATTGTCATTGTCGAAAATAGATGCAACATAGCATGATCCGGAGCTTCAATTATCTTTGGAGGTATTTATGATAAAGAAGAATCACTCACTGTACTATTCCAATCTAGACGATTTTGAAGAAATTATCTTGACGTTAGTAAAATATTTTTAAATAATGTAGAACAATGTGCAAGCAATCAACAAACAAACCATAGCAACGCCGTAAAACATCGTTCTCATGTAATATCATTAAAATTTTATAAATTTGGATAATATTTTAGTGATTTACTAAATCGCACAGTTGTAGGAAAATGTTGTTTATAACACGTGCCGAAAAAGGTTACGTGCTCGTGCAGATTTCCGCACTCGGCAAGCCTCGTGCGTTAAATTCTGCACTTGCACGTAACAAGTCTTTTTCGGCACTTGTTATAAAAATAACTATTTTTATAACAAGTGCCGAAAAAGGTTTGTTACTTGCAAGTGCAAAGATTAACGTACGAGACTTGTCGAGTACAGAGATCTGCACGGGCACGTAACCTTTTTCGACATGTGTTATAAACAACATTTTTCCTACAACTGATAATTTAGAAAAACACTAAAATATTATCAGGATTTATAAAATTTTAATGATGTTACACGAGAACAATGTTTTACGGCGTTGCTATGGTTTGTTTGTTGATTGCTTCATTGTTCTACGTTATTTAAAAATATTTCACTAATTTTAAGATAATTTCTTCCAAATCGTCTAGACTTGAATACTATAATAAGGGATACTACTTTATCATGCACATCTTCAGAGATAATTGTGGCCTTAGGTCAAGCTACGTTATATCTATTCTTGGCAGTGACAATCAACCTACTGCTGGTACTTCTAAAACCTCCGAAATTGTTGTCAATTGTAGTTCTGTTGATAATATGGATAGGTATGGAAGAAACCAATGTTTCTTTAGACAGTATAAATGTTTCCACTTCACATTATGTCAATATAAGCAACTGTAACAACTGTATTATTAATATACACAAACAATAAATATTATATTATGTATTTCACTTACTCTCTAAATAAAATCATTTTTAATTATCATATTAAGGACCAGTTTTCCAATCACCGGTTTACTCTCGATTAATGTTAATCATGATTAAATAATAATAGAAACTATGGTTTCCATTGTCATTTAATCATGATTAACATTAAACGGTGATTGAAAAACTGGTCCTTAATAATGATACACGTGCAAGTACTTCTCTGGTCACTGTGATGTGTTCAGATTAGGAATACTGATGATATTATGTGCACTATTTATAAAGGTTATGTTTATAAACGTCAAAATATACCACTGCATATCTTCTTCTTCCATAAGCGTCTGTGACTAAAATATGAAATTCCGCGCTCGGCGCGAATTTTAAATTGCTCTCAATGAAATTTTCTTTTGACAGTTGCGTAAAACATAAATTACGCGCGGTACTAGTGCTTCTCCGCTTACAGAAACGCACTTGGTCTGCATTTGTCTCCTTTCCACCCGTAACTAAGGTAATACTAGTTACGTAATAACAAAGAAATCGCAAAGTTGTAGGAAAAATCATATGTAATACAAGTGGTGAAAGACAATCAAGATTTCCTTGTTTGAATGACACACTAGCTAGCGCTCGTGTTCTTTTTTACACACATGCTTTCCAATGATACCCTTTCAACACTTGTTAATACAATGTACTATTTATGTTCTATAACGATTAAGAAAAGTAGACTTTTATGCATTCCAAAGAATTAATTCTATAACTATTAAGAAAAGTAGACTTTTATGCATTCCAAAGAATGTAAAATGATATAAAATATGAAGTACATATTTGTTCTCTGATGGTTGTCCTTATTCATCATGGAGTTATCGTGTTCAAATAACTTATTCTTTTAAGTTTATCTGAATTCAAGTCACGGATACTGACTATTATAAGACCTTTAGGGTTCTTGTTTTCCTGTTCTTTTATCTACTTAACTGCACCCCTTTAATTTAATAATTCAGCCTTTCGACATCAGATAATGCACGTTTTACTTTTCGTCAGGCCAGTATTAAGCAAGTTTGACTTTAGAAGCTCTTGAAACTTTTCGCTCCTGTATTTTACAGTTTAACTTTTTTGTTAGAAAAATTTTGAACTGAATGTGGCTTTAAAACTTGTATTTTAAATAATAAAATATTAATTAGACTAATTGTACAGTAATTATAATATGGGGTACTGGCTCAGTGGTATCAAGTCGGCTTGTGGATTCTGAGAACCTTGGTTCGATTCCCACAGCCGAAAAACAATTTTCATCAAATTAAAATTACCTCTGTGGCTCCCCCACCACTAACATCTTTGAGAGCCGTGATTTGACGGCTGGTAACTGCACTTCACGCTCATAAATATATCACTTATCGAGATCTGCTTAGGCAGAGTGCCAAACCCAGTAATGGGTAAAAGATGTGATGATATATTTTAAATTTATGTATATAGAAATTATAATTGGAAGAGCGATTTTTCTTGCTTTGCAGCATTATTGGTCAACTTCACTCTTATTTCCTGCATTTGTTTAGTTACAAAATTTAAAATGATGACAAGGAAAGAAAATTGTTTAGAAAAAGATAGTAATACCGCACACTTGCGGAATTCTGGGTTCCATAATGAATGGAAAAAGGAAGTAAAATAAAAAATAAAAAAAAATAAATAAATATATCATCACGCCATCTACTCATTACTGGATGTGACACTCTGCCGAAGCAGATCTTGGTAAGTGATATATTTTGCGTGTGAAGTGCGGTTACCAGTCGTCAAATCACGGCCCCCAAAGATGTTAGTGGTGGAGGAGCCACAGGGGTAGTTTTTAAAATTATGAAAATTGTTTGTCGCCTGTGGGAATCGAACCAGCGTTCTCAGGATCCACAGGCCGACTTCATACCACTGAGCTAGCCACCCCATAAAATTAAAAAGATAAATTTGTCCCGTATACGTGATGGTTGCGTCCTTTTGGGTACACTCCATTTAAATATGATATCAGGCACTCCAGTATATGTAGTATATCCTATTCTAACTCACTGCTATTGTTGTACTGAATTTTGTTTCCATTTTACGCTGGTATCGAGTCGTCTTGTCGATTCTAAGAACCCTACTTCGATTCCCACAGCCAACAAACATTTTTATCACATTAAAATTACCCCTGTGGCTCCTCCGCCACTACCATCTTTGGGGGCCGTGATTTGTCGGCTGGTAACCGCACTTCACGCGCATAAATATATCACATACCGAGATATGCTTCAGCAGTGTGCCACACCCAGTAATGGGTAAAAGGCGTGGTTAATTCTGGAGAATTAATATTTTATAAGAAAAATGATTGTTTTTACGATCTCAGATTTTTTTAGGGCCTCCTAAAATTTTATGCTACAAAATGTAGGCTCTGTGATTTTGCGATAATACGGCACTGCTTTTAATTAGAAAATCACATAATTGTATATGCTGTACATTTCAATATCTTAGACCGTATTTGTTTGGAAAATTTGGATTCAACCCTGAACTGACCTAGAACTAACTCGTGTTACTTCCAAATAAATGATGCATCTAGTGTCAGTTGTAAACACTGGCGGTAAATTTAAAATCTGAATGCATGTTCGAAGCGGCATTTGCTTAGTTTTTTTGAGTGTTAAATTGCGCTTTTAATTGGATGTTTTAAGTCATCTTTATATTTTTTATATTTAGTCAAAAAGCAAATAACCTCAGAGTCTATTCATTTTTTTATAATTTTGTCATCAGCAGTATCAAAATAATTAATTTTGGAGTCGCAATTATGTGTGGTAATATTATCCTCTGTGACTTATATTACAAGAAACACATAATGCATATTGCTATTCCATCATCTGCATAAATAATAGTTTAGTATATTTTTTCAAAATATTATAAAATTACTGACTTTTTTCATAAAAATAACTCCTAACCTCTCTATACCATTACAAATCGCGATGCCGTCACGAATAACAAGGAACACAAGTTGATTAGAAAGGGATAGTAAACGGGTTGAATCAACCAACCCGCTAAAATAGCTGGGGCAGTTCTAGATTACTTAAAGTATGCCAATTAAACAAAAGTAACGTACCAGGTTACTTTAAAAAGCCCAAATAAATACGGCCATAGTAAACAAATATGTACCGCATAAAGAAATAACTTTGTTGCATAAATTTTCTGCTTCTTTTTCCACAAATAAAAATGAGAAAATTGCGAGATAAAATATTTATCTTGCAAAGGTCATTCAGAAGGAACATCCAATTATTTTCATAATAACTTTTTATAATGTAATTATTTACGAATGGATAACCATAAATTTAGCGAAATTTTCTCTTGCTTTTCATTTTGTTAGTCAGTTTCCATCTTATTTCCTTCCTTCTCCGTTTATGTTTCTTTCTAAAATGCCAGTTTATCTCTGTCATTCTCTTTGTATTTGAGTATGTAGGCGAGAGATGAAGCTTTCAACTTTCAAATATTTCAAAGGGCATCTAAGTAGGTTTGTTAAAGTCGGATTATCCATTAAAGTAATAATGTTTTAGGCTCTACGTTCAGGACGAAAGATAAACTATAAAAAAATGTATAATCCCTTTGTGGATACTAAAATGACATTATAAAGTGCTCTTTGTTATTTTGTGTAAGTTAATACTCTAGATTAGTTTCACCTGTTCAGATGAAACTTTATTTATTGTGTTTTCTTTTTGTTACAGGTAAGTGATATCTGTGAGAAGAAATTATTAGCTTGTCCAAAGTTAAAGGGGACCTGTGCTTGTATGAAGGTAACCTTTAATAAATTTGAATTAACAATTATATTTAAAATTCCAATATATTTAAATCTATTTTATTCGGAGTTATATATTTATTACGGCCTTGTGTACAATTTACTTTTAGTTGGCTGTTTCCAGTTCATAAAATGACAGTTTAGTAACAAGATTACAGTAGACACGGGTTGCACAGTAATGAGGGGTTAAAATTAATTTATCTACTCCCGTTATTAAAATAATATTTACGTATTTGTTTCCATGGTGCTAAATAACATCTTAATCACATGTTGATAATCTGTGACTTCGAAGTTTTTAGTCACGGCGTGAAGCTACCAACATTACTTTCACATTATGAACTAAAAAGAAATGACATGGGAGATATCATTTGAAATACACTAACAAAAATAATAAAGTGAAATATATGTTTTACAATAAATTGTAATGGGATGGCTAGCACAGTGGTATGAAGTCGGCCTGTGGATCCTGAGGTCCCTGGTTCGATTCCCACAGGCGACAAATTTTCATAATTTGAAAAAGCTATCCCTGTGGCTCCTCCACCACTAACATGTTTGGGGGCCGTGATTTGACGACTGGTAACCGCACTTCACGCGCAAAATATATCACTTACCGAGATCTGCTTTAGCAGAGTGCCACACCCAGTAATGGGTAGAAGGCGTGATGATATATTTATTTATTTATACAATAAATTGTACTAGTGAAATATATGTGCGTGAATTTTAATTATTATCGAGTATATTTACTACACTGGTCACAATATTCATTACTATCATTTATGTAAAATTTTAAATGATTAAATTTATTTCAAACGTGTTCAGGAATCGGAAGTACCTATTGGATTTATTTATTGAGTAAAATAGGTAACTTTTATATTTTATTTGTTTATATATGTACAGTAGTTGATTCAGTAAAGTGCGATTTTACAGTACGAGGTGTGGCTATTAAATAACGAGACTGATGCTGTTTTAACATTTTATTTTGACTCCATACCTATTAACTTATTATTACCTTCAATATACACCCCTCCTCTACCCCTACAACGCTCCATGCGAATCTTCTATTGTTCGAAACAGTGCTGGAAGTCTTCTTCTATTAGCTCCTTCAGGTCGCGTGCCGTTTTCTCTTTCACATCTCAAATCTTGTTCCTTTTAAGGTAAATTTCACCTTAGGAAACAGATAGAAGTCGCACGGTGCAAGATCCGGCGAATAAGGTGGATGGTCTAACACTGGGATGCTGTACTTGGCTAGATACCTCTTAATAGACATGCGGAATGAGCTGGACCACACCGGGCGGCACATATTTTGGGGCAGCATTTTTTATATTTATTATTTGTTGTAAAAAACAACTTGTTCGCTTCATAAGCTTACTATACGATTTCTACGAATTATGAATTACTATATGATTTCGAATATTTTTCCTCATCGTCAAGTCAATGTAGGGTTGAAAATATTATCTCGAAAAATTCCTTTATTACTGCCTAATTTAAATATGCCATCCAATGATAAAAAAGTTCCCCATCTATAGTTTGTCTCAATTACAATTATTTATTTATGTTTATTAATTTAATGGGGTAATGGCTGAGTGGTTTCGAGTTGGCCTGTGGATCTTGAGAACCCCGGTTCAATTCCCACAGCCAATAAACAATTTTCACCAAATTAAAATTACCTCTGTGGCTCCCCCACCACTAAAATCTTTGGGGGCCGTGATTTGACAACTGGTAACCGCACTTCACAAACATAAATATATCACTTAGCGAGATTCTGCTTCGGCAGAGTGCCACACCGAGTAATAGGTAAAAGTCGTGATGATACATTTATTTTATATTTATTTTTTAATTTATAAAAACCACCATTTGATTAACTTAGAAAGGACGGCAAATTGGTGACCGCCCTGGGCGGCAAAAGTTCTAGGTACGCCACAGATTCTTTCTATAAAAGTATATTTTTAATTAGATTTTGAATCAGTTGTTATGATAATAACTTGCTAAATGAGGGCAAAACAGAATATGATATTCACAATTACAATTTAAAAGGTTCATTAAAGTTTAAAAACAAGTTGCCGCTTCTTCCCTCGTTTCTTACTGTACTTATAAAGACCCAGCAACTTTACTTTTCAACAATAAAATCAGTAGAATCTAATCAAAAGGTAATATTAACCTCAAACAAGAATCACAAAGAACTTTAATCTGTTTAAAACCTAACGCTATAAAAGTTAGAGTTGCGCGCATACATTTATTCGTGAAAATAAAATGAAGATGCAAACATGAAAACACGAGAGAAATCGAGAAAGAACTGTAATAAAATCTTCCATTTCTGTAGTTTTTTTTCCAGGAGATCTCTTGCAAACACGAACGTTCTTTGATATGCAACATCGAAGTTTTTCCGAAGAATTCAGAACCGTTTGAGCGCTAAACGACGAATATTGCGGATCGTCAATAAGAAAATAAAATATGTTGGTGACAATATCATTTTACAGATGAAATATAATCTTGTACTGAACTGAAATAATACTTGAATTTATCGTACAAATTGATACTGTTTATTATTATTTTTATTTACATTTTAAATACGTAATACTAATTTCATTCAATAGATATAATAGTCGATGTTTGTAAATATAAAAAACTAATTTATTTAATCATAAAAACATAGTATAATTGATGTGACATCGTTATCATAAATGTGTATTATAATTGAAATTCTATAAATAAGTGACATTTGACACGATGGAATTTAGTTCAAATTTTATTATATTTATTGGTCGATCATTTGAAAAAATTATATATTTGTTTTCCGTATTTGATTTAATTATTCATTTACAAAACCATTTACATGTATAATCGTTTGTTGTAGACTGTTTCTTCTCATTATAATAGTATTTTTATTAATAGACAGGAAACAATTAATGTCAGTTCAGTAGTTACCTATACTTATTTCGGATTATTATATTAGTCGTTCCGACTTTAGATATTTATAGTGGGTGCTCACTCACTTTTAAGAATAACACAAGTATGAGGTACGCAAAATAGTGATACCACCTCAGATTACATAATACTCAGATGCGCTACGTGTATATGAAATTTGGCCTATGATCGCCACTGGTAAGAATCAGATTTATGAGAGGGAGAGAGAATATTTGGGAAAGGAATATTGTGTTCCAGTAAGTTTCTTCTCTTGTAAATATTTAATTAAGGACAAGTTATCTGTTTGCAAAATATTAAATATATAATTCATGTTTCCAAATTCGAAGGATGTAAAATGACCTTTTAAACAATTATCCATATTGTTATATAAAATTATATATTACTGTAAAGCATTACAAATAAAATAAAATCTATAATTACAAATGTCAAATTACAAACATTAAAAAATCTGGTGTGGGCACCACACGAATTTCTTATACACAGCATATTTAATATCAAAAACGCAGAATTGAACACTTATGACTTGCTCCTTGCGTTTGATAATTATTCTTTGACATATAAATATTAAACATGTTTATGTTTCTTGTTTCTTTTGCTACTATGATTATTGGAATATATTATTAAATATATAAATTAGTTTTTCTCAAAATTAGACGCAAATACAGGAAAATTGCAAATAACATTTTATGGTCCAAATATTTTTGCTAACATCTTTTATTTGAAACTTTTTTTTATAACTGATTCCATTTTTGAAATGGAATTTATTGTTTTGTGTGTTCAGTAAACTTCCTCTTCCGGTTTTTCAATTTCATTCAAAATCAACTCACCTCTTCGTATTTCCTGAAACTCATAATTACCAAGTTTCGTTACCAAATCTTATCTCGTTCATGAGATATTGCACACTCTGACACACATCCATCCATCCATGCATGCATCCACATACACACACACACCCTCTCTCTCATACACACACACATACACCCACCCTCGCATACACACACACAGAGACATCATTGAGAAAATGATTAAAACCTCAAAACACGTATTTCCGCGAAAATCTCGTCAACTATTTTTTTCGCGATTCCAATACTTCCTTATACTGTGTATAAGAAAGTACAAAGGCTCACTGGTAACAAAAGTGGTGGGTGGTGATATTTGACACATGACATGCCAAGTATATTATTCCAGTTCTACTTTCTAGTGGCGTATTGAAAAAAAAAATATATGTACTTGAGAAAAAATTCATTCTTCGCTTATACTCATATGCATTATATTCCTCGCCTTCGGCTCTGAAAATGAAACGGCAACTTCAAGAAGAAATGTCTCACTTTCTTCCCTTGGTATATAAATAACTATTGTCAACTATATTCAAGAAACTTTCTCACAAATTCTTTTCCCATGTGAACTAGACATTGTGCAGTGAACATCTGGAAAATATAATATTATAAAATACGTATTGCGAATCCAGGAATTTTCAAGTAATAAACCATTTGAAATTGAAAATGTAAGATGAATCACAAGTGTAACTCCAGTGCAATATCTGTACCACAAAATTTTCCACAGGCATGATTCAACCGTCTGCCACTTTGTAAAATGTCAAAGGTTTCAACTTAACCTTAAATTGCATCATGAACACAACCTCAGAAAAAAGTCTTCCACGCATCATTAAAAACAGCGCAATAGAAAATAGAAACGTCACACAAAATTAAATTAACTTACAATTTCAAAAGCCGCAAGTGCGTGTAATCCGCGTTTATCTCTGAGATACGAACAGATTATCCCGTAACGCTGTTTCTAATTTTCCACAATCTTTACACGTCACTCACCCGTCGAACTTGATAAATTGTCAACGGGAAAATATTATATTCCGACATGTTGATGAAAAATATTTCAATTCGGTTTTATGGTTTGTGAAACACGCAAGGTACGATATTAATGACTCTTTGCGGTTGAACAGCGATTTACATTCACGACTATTATTCAAAAATAATTTACGGCGCGTCCGACGCGAAACATACGACCGTAGTTTTCAGTATATTAGTGAAGCAATTATTACGCGTTAATAATTATTTTGATGTCAGTGGAGTATTTTTAGAAATTCTGTGTTTTATTTTTGATTTTATATTAATTTTGTGTCATGATATTTTACAAATTCATTCACTCTGATGCTTCATTTAAATGTATAATAGTATGTTGCTTTACTTTTGATTTAACTTTTATTGTATTTATTACGATTCTCAAAACGAAGCTAAATATAATACACTTCATGAAATTTAATTTTAATTCTAATTTATATAGGCGAAGAAGGTAACAATATTTAAATAATATTTTGACGAAAATGTACGGCTCTTAAAGTAAGTATCAGATTTCATACCCCATAATTTTTTAATTAAATTTGTACAAGCACTGAAATATTAAATATTTTTTATGCCACTGGTTAGACTATAAAAATATATACCTCTTTTATTTGAAATATTTTTCGCAATATGATTGTTTAGAAGTTATTTGAAAGCACGAAAAAAATGGACCAAAATCCAAATCGATTTTTCAGAAAAAATTTTGTAGAAAAATTGTAATCGTGTTTGGTTAATAATTGTATCAAAAGCGTGATTAAACCAACCAGAGGTGCTGAATTTACAAAATTTTGTGGGGTGAACTATCATTCTTAAATTATATATTTTTTAAGAAGAAAAACTGATGCACAGCAATAATATAAAAAGAAAATAATAAACAATTCCGATTATAACAATGAAAATTTACAATAACGAAACAGAACAACAATGAAAGTACAATAACAAAAAATTACAACAATGAAAAATAACAAAGAAAAATTGTGCTTTTAACAATCAAATAATCAGTTATTTCAACATATAACTTTTCATTGTTGCACGATTTGAATTCAGCAACACTAGTCTCTACCATGTATAGATGAACAGCAAGATACTACTATAATGAAAACTACAACAATTACAAATTTTTAGAGTGCAGGCTGTTAATTAAAAAATTAGCCATTGGCGTTTAACATGGGAAATCAGTTTTTCCTTGCGCAAAAGTTCCCAAATTATTTTAGGCAAAAACACTTCAAATAAACGTTATAGAGAATGCATCCAACTTAGTAATCAGATTTTATAACCCAGAAAATAAATTTTAAAGTTTTTTGAAAATTGTTTAATTATAGCGATAGCCATTGGACTCAAACTAAATTACAAACAATTGTATGACATCTTAATTGTCAAAAAAAGTTTGTGTTATATATATATATATATATATGGTTTTTTCTATAAAATTAAGTTTATAAAATTCCTTTTTTACTTTTGTTGGTTTAATTTGTAATCGTTTTGTGCAGAGTACTTACACCCATACATCCGACGTATCGCCGCCTATGGAACAACTAACGTATATTTATGAAGTAAGCGTGCTAACAACCTGATATCAGATTATTTGCACGATAACCTAATTGTTTTGATATATTTTTAGAATTTTTCTGGTTTATTATTTCATTTACTGCCACGTCATTCGTTTTGTTTTATATTCCGTAGGATTTTTTCCGCTCCATTTAAATTTATATATAACGTCGCTTTATTTTTTTATACCTGATATCACACCCTTCCACTTTTTCTGTTTTATCCACTTGTTTCTTGATTGTTCTTTTCTCGCTCCATTTACTTTACGAACATAAATTGTTTTGATCTTCAATTGGAAACCGTCAGATATATTTTTCTGTTCTTTTTATTTTCACTTTTCACGTTCTGTGAAGGTAGATATTAATGGAAAACATTTTTTTTTCTAAATGGTTTATACCTGACATCAGGAAGTTTAAAATTTATTAAAGCATTTTTACAAAAAGTTTTAATAACAAAATACCCGATATATTTTCGTTTACTATAGCTTATAATGTTTAATAATTTTTGTCCGGCAGTACAATGGTGTGGATAGCGTTACCACATTCGAATCCATTAATAAATAAATAATAAATAATAATAAATAATAATAATAATAAATAAATAATGAACAGTAAACTGAAATAGTTATTTTTATAACAAGTGCCGAAAAAGGCTCGTTACGTGCAAGTGCAGAATTTAACGCACGAGGCTTGCCGAGTGCGGAAATTTGCACGAGCACGTAACCTTTTTCGGCACGTGTTATAAACAACATTTTTCCTACAACTGTGCGATTTAATAATTATCCAAATTTATAAAATTTAAATGATATTACACGAGAACGATGTTTTACGGCGTTGCTATGGTTTGTTTGTTGATTGCTTGCACATTGTTCTACATTATTTAAAAATATTTTACTAACGTCAAGATAATTTCTTCAAAATCGTCTAGATTGGAATAGTACAGTGAGTGATTCTTCTTTATCATAAATACCTCCAAAGATAATTGAAGCTCCGGATCATGCTATGTTGCATCTATTTTCGACAATGACACTGGTACTTCTAAAGCCTCCGAAATTGTTGTCAATTCTATTACTGTTAATAATATGAACAGGTACGGAAGAAATCAATGTTTCTTTAGACAATACAAAAGATTCAACTTTACATTATGTCAATATAAGCAACTGTAACAACTATGTTAATAATATACACACACAATAAATATAATGTATTTCACTTACTTAAAACCATTTATCGATATATTTTACTTTGTTCGGTTCTTTTTATTAGTTGTCTACAGATTAGATATACTGCGAATTAAGGTTACGTTTATAAACGTCAAAATATACTACTGCATATTTACTAGCGCTGGTTCACCGTATCTTCTACTTCCATAAGCGTCTGTGGCCAAAATATGAATTACGCGCTTGGCGCGAAATTTAAATCGCTCTCAAAAAAACTTTTTTTACAGTTGCGTAATGAAGCACTTTCCGCACTAGTGTTTCTTTGCTTTCGGAAGCGCACTTGGTCTGTATTCATCTACTTTCCATACGTAACCAAGGCAATTATAGTTACGTAATAACAAAGAAATCGCACAGTTGTAGAAAAGGTCATTTACAGTTTCGAAAATAGAACGTAAATAAAGTTTCCTGCCATCTAGATTCTAGAAGATTCGTCGAATTTTTAATAGATACTTTTTAATACATTGTACGTAATTGTCCATGTCATTCTTTTCTTAATACTACTATTTTTATGTCCGTTATGATTGAAACCATAGCATCGATGATAAAATCTGTTGAGTTCATGTCAAAATTTAATATAAGTGCTATGGTTTCAATAATAACGGACATAGTTACAGAATATGATTCTGTGACACACGGAACAAATGAAAAAAATTATCGGACTAATAATGAACGATGCGTTTAATAGTTTTTGACATCAAATATAAATTAGAATTGTAACGCTTGAATGTGAGAAATTGAGAGTATATACGAAGCGAAAGTGGAATAGGAATGTAAATCCAAATATCTCTGTAAAATAATTAAATTACTTCGACGAGTATCGAAATAGGAGATTCCTCCGTTGCCACTTTACAGCACTGTTGCGGAGTTTTTGTGAACTATGTATACAAATAATATATACAACGACCAAGGGAGATGTTACCCGGCTAAAACATGAAGTAATTTGACATCTCAAGTAATATATTATTAACTAACAATGAATTTCATTTGTAAGCTGAACAATAATCAAAAAGATTTTTCCAAATGAAGAAAAAAGTTCAATATCGCTATATTCCTGAAATTAAAAATTAAAGATAAAATTTGAATCTAAATAATAATTAATATTTCTATTGTTAAATAGAATTATTTTTGCGTATATTATAACGAAATTTATTTCATTCCCTAAATTTTCTTATAATTAATATCAAAATGTTTTTACTGCATTTCTCAAAAATATTATTCATTTCTACCTTCTTAACATTCGAATCAGTGACTATTGATAAGTTATGTTTACTTGAGAATAATCCGTGGCACAAAAATAAATATTTTTATAAATTCTTCATGGAAAAATGCATAAAGTTTATACTAAAATCATAAACCATTTCGAATTTGAATATTTAATGGTTATTGCAATTAATCTTTTATATATGTGCATAATATATAAAAATCGGAAGGCAAAAATTGTAATATTTACCAGTTACTTTTATATTCTAAGCGAAGCTTGCTTCACTCACACTTCTAACAAACAAATTCTAAGCTCGAAGAATACCTGCTCCATGAATGCATTTATTTGTTTTTGGCAAAATTTGCGTGATTTAATACTGCATTTTGTACTTCGCCTGAATTTTACACTTTGCAGGTGATATATACATAAAATTTGGAAAACTAGTTAACCCGAAAATATAAGTATTTAATCTTGGGAAAAAGACTCTGAACCCAAAGTCTACGGGTCAAAAAACCTTAGTTGGCAATCCTAGTTGTACCATGACTTACAAATAACTAAATTCATCTCTGTTCCTTTGTGTATTTATTTTTGGAAAAAAATTCAATAGTCCTTTCCTTTTAACATACTGTGAAGCCTTCCCAAAAACCATGAACCTCGTTTATTTTTATTTATTTATTTATGCTGCTCAGGATAACAGGAACTAAATCCTAATTATACTACAGGGTCCTGACTTACCGGAGTTCGGGATCTGTGGACACGAATTCCATGACTACAACCGTACTGCCTGACTAAAGAACTATGCGTCACGCTAAAATCTAGAAAGGAATACCGTATCTTCTTGTAAAAGTATATTTACTTATCAATGGTCAATCACAAGCCTGGTGTCACATAAATTGACACGAATCTTATTTCTAATTCTAATTAAATGAAATTGTAATGAGACATACATTAGTATGTTGTTAATACACAGATAAAACCTGAAGTAAATCGATATAAACATCTTAGAATGACAACCATTGAAAGAGGAAGTAAACATTTCTGTATTAACTCAAATTTTTTTATTTTATTCAAGAACTGTATAATAATAAATTTTGTTTTCAATAATAATTAACTTTGATTTTGTCCCTCAAACTACCTACAAGATAATAATACTGTTATACATTTTGTGTCTAATGTAGATTTAATGTTAAATTTAGGTGTTAAAAATGTTGACAAATAATTGTAAAATTTCTCTGCGTTTTTAGTATTATTTAAATTTTAAATGAAAAAAGAATAAATAATAAATATAGATACCTGGCACGTATTGATATATTTCACATATTCAAAAGGAAAATAAATGAAAATACTAAGTGCGTCTCCGGTGAAACCCAAACCTTCAAACTATTCACATCTCGTCTCATATCTCATATATTTCATCCTATATTTCCCAAGCATTTTCCTCTCAGGCTCTTACGCATTTTTCATGATACCTTTCAGACGACCGACTGTAAATCACATTAGCCCAAATTAAATTTCCACCAACATCCGTCGCGAGCTGCGAGTTCTAAAATTCAAATCTCTAAAATCCTATCCGGTGTAGGGGCCATCAAACCATCAACGTGGGCGAAGCTCATGCATTCATAACTAAATTAGAGATAATACTGGACTGCATTGCGTCCCGCAGTCATCGTTTACAGACAACGAAACTCATAATTTAATAAAGAAATAGATGCGAGTGCTGTGTGTATTGTTTGGGCGAGAGCGTGGTCGACTCTGACTGCATGCTAGTGAAAACAAGGCACTCTGGGTAATTTATTGCTCTGGAAGAGATGCATAGATTGGATGTGGTTTGTTTTGGTTGTTAGTTGTTATCTAGGATTTGTAGTTGTTTTATTTCGGAGGGTAGATAGAATGATGAGATTAAAGATTAATTTAATTGAACCATGTGTGAGAAAGTTCCTAATCTGCGACGGTATTTAATTTCATTTATAATAACAAGGTACTTGATTAATTTTTAGAAGGGTAGAATGCGTGGATGCCTAAAGGCCTAAGGCGATAGCTTGTAGTTTAGGATGAAGGTTCAATAGTTATAGAGTAGCTTCTAAGCTGTTTATTTATATTTATTTTAATGTTTTAATAGATAGATGGGTTTCATATTTGCTATAGATAAATATTACTATAAGGCAGTAGTGTTAAGCTCTATTAAATCGGAAGCTTTTTTGCATAAAAGTCTATCTTAATTGGAACGCAAAAATAATTCTGTTAAAATAGCTGCATTAATTTTAAGTAGAAGGAAGTAAAAGAATGAGTAATAAAATAGTATATTGTAATACTAATGAGGAAAGTGTTTCATTGCAAAACGAGTTTGAAAATTGGACAGCGACATGGGAATCTCAAGAACTACAAAGAGCACAATAACTGTTGATTAAATTAGGCGCATAAATAAATCACATGTTATCGTTTTCTCGATTGCTAGGGTTATGTAAATGACAGATGCGTGAAAAAGCATCGTCTAGTATGGTTCACGTTGAAATTTTCGATGTAGCAAAGGAAACTTGTCCTTATTTCAAGCTGTTTAGGTACATAAATGCTTACACTCAAAAAATTTACCTATGAAATTTAGGATTCCTTATCGATCTTTGCTTGTACCCACAGATCATAATATACTACTATAGATAAGAAACTGGCACGTTACGCACTGGGACTGTATTTTGCGCCATCTGAGTAGTGGAAGTCTAACTAAAGTCATGTATATAGGCAACCCGATGTACATATTTACGCAGCTTGTAATTTTTATTATTATTTTATATTTATTTAAACTACATAAAATAAAAATTCATTATTACAATATAAATATTTATTAAAATATTCACCTGTATACAATTTATTTATAATTTGAACTGTTTCAATCGCAGTTTTATCCAACTCTTGTGAACTTGAAAATATATTATGACTTCCTCATCTAAATATTATTTATTATATGATTACTTACTTGCCAGTAGCAGTGCAGTTTTTTACACAACAATTGATATTAGTTGATAACATTATTTATATGACATTATTTCACAAATAAAAATTAATTGGATATTTGACAGATTAAAAAATTTGAAATATGTACAAATGACAACTACAGGAACAATCTAGTAACCAAAGATTGCCGATATTGTAGTTATCTAAAATGGATGTGTTCACATAAAGACTATCAGCGCCATTCCTTAGGTGGAAGTCTAACTATAAACACAGTCCCATGGTTACCTATATAACTTTCCGCTGCCTGGCTTGTACCTAAAAAATGTTCTTTTGTAATTTGAGATTAAAATGTGCACATAATAATTTGCTTAAAAGAACAGTATTTTTGATATTTCCCTATCTTTTACGAAATTATAAATTTATAATATTTTCAGATTTATATATCAAATGATGTTATTTTTTTTTTAATTTTACATCGTAATTTTGACATTTCATTAATATAGGGAAACCCATAAAAAAGGGCAAACTGGTTGAAAGCAATCCCTCTTTTAATTAAATTGTATGTATCTATTTGATAAATTAAACATTAAATATTCAAATACGACCCTCGATGTATATCTCAAGTAAATTTGTTGGACCCATTCAGCGTAAACAATTATATACCTAAACGGCCTGTAAATGAGGACTATTTTAGTTTGCAATGAAATTTTACATTTGCGATTTTCTCTAATGTTACGCAATGGTGAGGGATAAAAATGACGAAAATTTAACCGTGAACTATGCTGTACAACTAAATGATAAATAATATAGTTTGTACAATATATGCTATGTTCATTATGCGATGTTTTTACATTTATATGACAGATGAGTTACTGGTTCCAAATTAAGTGGATTAGAAATTTTTAGTAAAAAAATACGAAATATTTTTACTATACGTAAATACCTAATATATCTGATCATTTGCGGAGCGATATTAATATTTAATTTTTTTTAAATACAAAATAGTCATAATACTAGTTTCATCATTAAAATTATATTTGCACATTATATTTAATTGACCTATACTTCTTCGTGCCTTTACATTTTCAATATTACACGGAGAATGACAATAAAATAAATGGAATTTTTCTACGTGGAAAAATCAACTTAAATAAAAATTTCATAACTCTGAGCTATATTTTTCTGGGGCTACCTTTATTATTTATCGCCAGTTTCACTGACCGGTAAAAATTCCAACATACCTACTACACTTCCACTGTTATTAATATTTCAAAATAATTCCATTAGTAAATCGATGCCGCCACATTTTTCATATGTCAAATTCCACTCAATTTAATTTATATATTCAAATTTTCATATCATATGTGTCGTAATACATCTTGCGCTACAGATAACCAACTATTCATTTATATTCAAGTGGGATTCGAACCCAATATCTTTAAAACATGAAGAAGTCTGTTCGCCTGCATCAATAAGAAACTATGAATTTGGTGTCGACGATTAACATGCCCTACCGGCTATAATTCATATAAACGTACGTGTAAAAATTCCCGCTCTCGTAACCAGATGCTGCAGCGGTTATTGGATGTTGGATCTGGTTATTTTATGATCGTGTCGATACTTCATGCTACCGTTGGACTTTTATAAGAGTTCAGTATTGGCATGCAATTCATTATACTGCATATATTGGAAATATATGATACTTTATTTTATAAATCATAATGAAATTATCTTTTATGGCGTGAATGTACAAAAAATTATCTTGATAATTGTTTAATTTTGGTATAATTAAAAAGGAAAAGTCTGACCTAAAATTTTTATAACGAATATATAAAACAATACATATATTATGTTTCTAATTATATTATTATGTATACCTTGTTCCACTTATGAATGCAGCAGATAGTGGTGGTGTCTTATCACTAATCACTGTGAGAGAAATCCAATTTAAGTTTACAAAATGTTTTTACAACTTACTAATAATACATTTCAAATGACTGCATAGTTACGTTTTACAGTTTACAGTTTACAGGGTGTATAGTTAGTATAGGGTGGCTAGCTCAGTGGTATGAAGTCGGCCTGTGGATCCTGAGAACCCTGGTTCGATTCCCACAGTCGACAAACAATTTTCATAATTTCAAAAGCTACCCCTGTGGCTCCTCCACCACTAACATCTTTGGGGGCCGTGATTTGACGACTAGTAACCGCACTTCACGCGCAAAATATATCACTTACCGAGATCTGCTTCGGCAGAGTGCCACAGCCAGTAATGGGTAGAAGGCGTGAATGATATATTTATTTATTTATTTATAGTTATAGAGCTAGGGTGCAAAATGATGTCTCATTTATTCCAGTGACAGAAATGTATTTTTTAATAGATTGTCATGATAAACATGAAAGAAAGAACATTAGATTTGGGAACGGGTGGCTACTATAAATGGCGTCGATGTGAATGCGCCGATTTTAAGGGTGGTTGTTGACATATTTTTTACAGGCTAATTTTGAGTTTAAATTATAGACTTTGGTATAATTAAGTAATAAAAATGGTAGACAGAAGTTTTGGCCGATGACGCTTGCGCGACAAAACCGGTCAAAGTAAGTAATTTTTATGATGTGTGATATATTACTACTTATTCACGACAAATACATGATAAAAAAATTATTGACAGAAATTATTGCTAGTTGCTCATTGGTGACAGAACCTCTGAAAGTGGACTGGTGTAGCGATCAACAACCACCCTTAAAATTTGCGCATTCACATCGATGCCATCTATAGTTGCCACCCGTTCCCAAATCTAATTTTCTTTTTTCATGGTTATCATGACATAATCTATTAAAAAATCCATTTCTGACACCGGAATAAATGAGACTTAATTTTGCACCCTAGCTCTCTAACTAGTATCAACATTAATGCAAAAAGAAATTAATAGCGTATTCCTGATAAATATAAAATCTTAATTTAAATATAGTTTATATTAATTTACGAATGAAAAGCTAACTAAAGGTTGTGTACGTGTAACATAGATATATAATTTCAGATCTATTTTTTCATTGTTTGAATATTTGTTAACTATAAACACGATGTTAGATAGGAACATATACGAGTATAATATCAAATATACTGTCTATAATATTAATGCGGTTTGGTAATGTTTAATAACCAAAATAGATAGATTGAAATTTGTGGACTGTTCAGTAATTTATCTGGAAATTAATACATTATGTACATAGTTTTAGTTATACAACATATGGCCGTTTGCTGAGCTGAGGTACTTACCCCAATCAAAATATTGAGGAATGTTGATTAAGCCGTGTAGATTTATTTGAGATGGGAAAAATATAAATAAAAAACAGTATCTTTCCTCGTTGTTTGGATTGTAGGCTAATTTTATTTAAACGAAAAAGTGACGACGTTTCAGACCATGGTTAGGACCATTATCAAGTCAAAGTAGAAAAAGGAGTAAGTGTGTTCTTAAATTTACATGAGCGAAACAAGCCACACAAACAAGCACTGTTATAAACATCCCAATTCCAACTAAGGACTTCACAAATAACATCAAAGCCAAAATCAAACAAAAATGGACACAAACATGGAAACTAGTAGACAACAACCATCTAAGGCGACTTAAAAGTGATACCAAAACATGGAAAATACCAGGCACCCGAAGAGAACGAGCAACAATAACTAGACTGAGAATCGGACACACTCTCGCTACACACGCCCACATATTCAAACGGGAACCCGCAACACTATGTGACACCTGTAATACAAAACTAACAGTGGAACATATACTACTCCAATGTAACAAATATACGGATTCAAGACGAAGACATAACCTACCCACCAACCTAGAAGAATGCCTCACAGTCAAAACAAATATTAAAAACACAATCGAGTACCTAAAAACCATACAAATGTACAATAAACTGTAAAATGTAAACTAGATCAATCAAATGTTATTGTTAATATGCATGTAAATACAAAGCCCGAGCACCAAGAGTCATTGTTACTGAGGTGCTCGTAAAAAATAATACAAATAAAAAAAAATAATAATTACATGATGAAGTTAAATAATTAAAATTATAAATTAGGAGTGTACACTCCTAAAGTCACATACGAAATGTGAAGATTTGCGTAAATTTAAGAACACATTTACTCCTTTTTCTACTTTGACTTGATAATGGTCCTAACCATGGTCTGAAACGTCGTTACCTTTTCGTTTAAATAATGTATAGCCTACAATCTAAACAACGAGGAAAGATATTGTTTTTTATTTATATTTTTCCCATCTCAAACCAATCAAAATATATTAATGATTTTATAAAATATTTCGTGAGAAGGACTTTTTACTCAGTAAACACATATCTAATAAATATTATGATATAAAAAGTAAATACATGCTCGTATTAGAGAAACTTAAAATTTAAATCATTTTTATTCCTCTTGTTAAACTTACCTATCGTCCATTAAATTTCAAGTATGTAAATTTTGACCAAAATTAAACGAAAAATCCGGCGGCAGGATTTCTGACGATGTAGTTAGTCTAAGACATGGGAAATCCGGGATCCAGTAATCAGGCCTATGCACAGACGATCTGTGCTATCACTAATGATAATTCAACGACAAACATAATAGGTTATTACTTTCTAAAAAAATAAATAAATGAATAACTACCACACAAAAATTCGCTGATAAATTATTTATAAATAAATTAAATATGTATATCATCACGTCATTTTCCTATTACTGCTTGTTGCATTCTGTCATAGCAGATCTCGGTAAATGATATATTTATTCGCGTATAGTGTAGTTAAGTTAGTTAAAGATGTTAGTGTTAAGGAAGCCACAGAAGTAATTTGAATGAGATGAAAAATCTTTGTCTGTTGTGGGAATCGAACCCAGGTTCTCAAATATACAGTTCGACTCGATACCACAGAACAACTTGCTCCATTAAATTAATTATCTAATAAGTTTCGGTAAAATATTAAATCAACATAGCTTCACTACAAAAGAGTAACTAACGGCCAGTTTTTCAATCTTCGGTTTACTCTCGAATAATGTTAGTCATGATTAAATAATAACAGAAAGCATAATTTCCATTATTTGCAAAATACGCACTAGCTTGGAACCCAGAAGGAAAGAGCCGACCGGTCATTACCTGGAGGCGCACAGTCTAGAAGGAAGCGTTGGAGGCGGGGAAACCATGGAGGGAAATCAAGACTTTAGGTCAAAACCGAATCCGCTGGAGGAATTTCGTCGAGGCCCTATGCTTCTCCTGAGGAGCGAAAGGAACGAATATATATATATATATATAGTTTCCATTATTATTTAATCATGATTAATATTAATCGGTGATTGAAAAACTGGCCCTAAGTAACATGAGGTAAACAGTAGCTAAGTAACAATAAATGAATTAAATTCGCAGGCTTCTCAGTTGTTCATGTTGTTCTTATTCTTATAAATTTCAATAGCTTTTCTGATCAATCGATCATTCATCTATTATTTTTTTAATTTAGTTTCTCTAAACTAATGGCTAATTTTGATTATACCTAAAAACTATATAAATTCAGAATGCATTTCGAGATACTCTTATTTTCCATGTTCTAATTTTGATAAGATATGTACATATTATGTAGGTATATATATCTAATCCAAATTACAACATAACAAGTCGTAAATCTCCTAAATTAATCTCGTTACCAAGCTCCACTCAACAGCACCACATTACATAATCCAACACAGGATTCATCTCACAACGGACCATCGCGCCAATAATTCTACCGTTCACCGCCGTCATCGTTTATATGCACGCTGCATAGCGATGAACTACCATCGTAAATAAAACTCGAACACTCTCCATCTCTTTCCCAACTCCTTCCATCTCGCTCGCAACACCAAGACAAATTACATTTATTCCAAACAGGTAAGGTGTCATGTAGTTAAAGCAATTTAAGTCTCTGACAAACTGCCGGTGATATTGTGTGAATTTAGAAGCTGGGATCGCCATAATTACTATATAAATTGTGCTTCTATGCTGCTGGAGGTTATCGCACGCGTTAATGTGATAATTACGGGGTAAGCGCATCCAGAATACAAATAAAATATTCATTAGCGAATTTGGGGAAGATAAGCCATAAGGCACTTAAGCCAGATAAGTGAATAAGTAAATCGCCGGATGGAAAAAGAAACAACAAGACAAGATAGAAAAAGTTTGTGAAGTTTCCCTAACAGGGATGATTAAATAAAATGGTTTCATTCACACTTCGAATTTCATTTATATCTAAAATATTTTTGCTTTGGTAATATAGTTTGATTTATAATATTGATTGAATTAAATTATAAGAAAGAAATATAAGTGAAGCTACGTTTCTACTTCTTAACATAGTCTTTGTTTTAGTTTTTCAACATAACCTTGAGAGATTGTCATATGTGTATACGACTGAGCGTTTCCAGCTCATGTTTTAGTTTTTAGTCGTTGTCTTTGTCGTAGTACATATATAAAGTTCGCAAACTTTAATACTTTCGAAATAGTCTTTCGTCGCTGTTCCGTTAAGCCTTGTTTCCACCTCTTAACATAGTCTTAGTTTTAGTTTTTCGACATAACCTTGAGAGTTTGTCATATGTGAATACAACTGAGCGTTTCCAGCTACTGTTTTAGCCTTAGTACTTGTCTTTGTCGCTGCGCATAAACACAAAGTTTGCAGACTCCATACTTTGGACATAGTCTTTCGTCGCTGTTCTGTAAAAGAGAGTTAGCTACGGTAATGCTATCTCTTGTTATACAATCAATTCTATGCCATATTTATCATATGTCATTAGGTTTGTGTTGAAAATGCAATAAATATAGACAATAGAATAAAAATAGTAATAATTTCAACTGTGAAAAAAATTAAAACTACTGGATTAATAGCAACAACAAAACTAACAAGTCAAAAAGAAATTATTTGGTCGCTGTCATTTTAAAATTTATATCTTTTCTTTGATTTCATAAGTATAATTTCAAATTAATCATATTTTAATAATATAAAAATCAATTTTGAAAGTAAAATTACTATATTTGAAAAATTCTGGTTTGTTCACTACAATAATGTCTTAATTTTTTATAATTATTTTGGAATTGTATAAATTAATTAAACTAGTGCTTAATTTTAATAGTAATTACTGTTCCTCATTAATAATTTTATATAATTTTTAAAGTATTTCAAATAGTTTTATACAATTATCTCATTTAAGTGAACAAACCTTTAATAAAATAATGAATTAAGGTTATGTTTATGTTAAGAGCTTCAAATGGCTGGAATGTTTCCGACATAAACAGAAACAAAAAATCAAAAACAAAGACTAAAACAGAGACTATGTTAATATGTCGAAACGTAGCTTTAGAGTTAACTGTGATAATGTAGTCAGTTCTATGCCCTATTTGTCATCTGTCATTAGGTTTGTGTAGGGAATACGATAAATAGAGACAAATAGCAATAAGTTCAGTTGTGAAAAAAGATAAATTACTAGGTTAGTAAAAATAATAAAACAAACATGTCAACAAATTATTTAATTAGTGTTATTTAATTTTTTTTTTCTTTAAATTTATGAATATTGTAAGCCAATAATATTTTATTAATATAAAAATCCATTTTGAAACTTAAATTGCTATATTTTAAATATTCCGGCATGTTCACCACAATACTTTCTCAATTTTTACAATTATACAAATTAATAAAACTAGTACTTAATTTTAGTAGTAATTACTATTCTTCATGAATAATTATATAAATTTTAAAGCATTTCAAAGAGCATTATCCAATTATTCTCTCATTTAAGTGACCAAACATTTACTAGAATAATAATAAGGTTATGTTTATACTGAGAATTGGAATTAGCCAGAATTTTTCCAACAACTACAGAAACAAAAAACCAAACACAAAGATTAAAACAGAGACTATGTTAAGATATGAACACGTAACTTTAGGTTATATAAATTTTGAGAAAATAAGTGCAATACTGTTACAGAATAACATTCAAAGAAATAATTAGTACAATAAAAACAAACATTTCTTGTTTTTTTTAATACCGCGGCATGTGGATTTAAAAACTCGTGTTCTATTCTCATAGCCGACAAACTTTTCTTCACATTAAAATTATCCCTGTGACTTCCTCACCACTAGCATTTTTAAATCTCGAAGCTAATTCATTGACGAATTCGCCATTTTGACTCAAAATTGATAATACATAAACTTCATAATTCACGATACTTTAATAATTTAGGAATTTTAGTTCTCACCCACTGAGTAATTTTACTATTAAAAATGACAAAAAATATGATCTAGATAAAAAGGTAATTTTTTTGCGCATAAAACTTGGGTTGTTTTAATGAATAAATGAGATATTTGCTGGTTCAAATAAAATAATACACTTGTACATATATTTAAGTTTGACTATGACTGTGTATGAATAATAAAATATAAAGAGAATTAAAAGAAATAAATACCAAGATAAATACCAACACCAAGTTTGGATTTCATTTTTTAGTTATTATTAAAATACGAGTAGCTTTTGATAAACTTAGAGAGAAATATGGAAACTTTCAGATATTAAATATTTGAATAGACTATGCACTGAGATTAACTTTGTTTAGAAGTTTCATAGTTGTTTGTAAGCGAATAAAAAGTTGGTAAATCGAGTGCATAAGACTGTGAAATACTCAAGACACTGAATATTTTCTTGACGATGACATTTTCTTTCAAAACTACAACACAACTGCACAAGTACCTAGGGAAATATTGTCGTTAAAATGCGACAACACTGATGCAAATGATACTTTAGTTCTTAACGACACATTTCTCTTTCTTGATAACATACATTTTTATACATTTATTTCTTATTAAAATGGTTTACTAATATCGTATGCTATATGCTATAATTTATTAATGGTATTATTGTAGATTTCACAATCAGCAATATTTTACACTCACAGATTATACTTTACGAGTAAATTTATAAAATGTAATTACTATTAACGCCAAGTTTGGGCATAAGTTATTATTTTATTACATTAAGTAAGTGTTTGTACTCGCATATTATAGAAAGACCTTTACTATCATAAAATATAATCAAACGTAGATCTAAACAGTTATAACGTTTACTTGATACTAAAACTAGAAAATTACTTCCGCAGTATGTTGCTCGTGGAAAGATAATATTTATATTTACTCTAAAATTAGTTTTCTTGGAATTACAGTAAAAATCATTATATTCTTAAGAAAATAATGCCTCATCTTGCACCCGTCAGTTGAGTATGATACATTCAAATACTTAAAACTATACCGTTTTCTATTTACTTTTTATTATAAACTATTTTTAAAATGCAGAAAATTTAGCAATATATATTTTTCCTGCAATTGTGCGATTTCTTTGTTATTACGTAACAATTATTGCCTTAGTTACGGGTGGAAAGGAGATAAATTCAGACCAAGTGCGTTTCTGTAAGCGAAGAAACACTAGTGCGGAAAGTAATTTGTGTTTTACGGAACTGTTAAAAGAAATTTATATTATGCAGCTGTCCAAGCCCTGCTCACGACACAGTTTGAAATCAAGTATGTTTTGATAGTTGATACGTTACCATGGAGGAATGTTTAAAGGTATGTTACGTTAGGCGTTTTCCATTTGCCATTTGGATGAGATCTAACTTTTATTTAGTGAACCAGATCACTTATTTGTTTCTCTGGATTAGTTCGATTACTTTATTGCCAGTACTAGAATTACTTATTATAATTTACTTTGAAGTAATTCATCCCAATAAGTGCATCAGTTTGCTTAATTCAATTATTTTAGTCAAGTTGTCTGAACTGATTTCAGTGAACCAAGTGGCAAATGGAATACAGCTATTATGTCTGTATTATTTCAGTATGTTGAATACACGACAAACTTATGAAATGAACCACATAGGTTATGTCGCGTATGTTATTTCTTTTGACATAGGTAATACAATAGTTGATCGGAGCTCAAGTTTTTGTTTTATCTCATATGTCAGTGCCGGCGCAGTAATGCCTGTCAGTCCTGTCACTGTTTTATATTTTCTAACAACAAGATGGGGTTGGATAAAAATTTGTTAATATCACTTGTTAAATGTAATCAATACTTATATAATAAAAATCATCCAGATTACAAGATCAAGTTTCCACTTATTTCAAAAGATGGCAGCATGGCTAATAAAGTTAATAGACATCATAACACAGGCAATCGTAGCTCAGTGGATAAAAGCAAGGTAAAACGTACGTTTCTTAATTAACAAGCAAGAGGTTGTGCGTTTAAACCTCGTTGACTTCTACTTATATAGAAAAATACGATTTTGTCTGAGTTGTTTGGATCTATACTAATTCTTAGCGACTGCTTGGCGACTAGATTCAGTCGCTAAGTCAATGACGTCACGATGCAACCAATGTCATAGGGATTTTATTTTCTGACGTTGGTATTAACCGGAACCACGGAGTATTCCGTGTTGGTACTTATAATTTCTGACAGCCACTTGTTGATATTTGTTTTTCTTTGTTAAACTCAAATATTTGTATGTCATTGCTTACACTTGACATATCGCAAATTGACGGATTTTAGTTATTTTCAAGCAATTGGTAATATTTTAATAGAATAAATAATATAAATTTTAACAAAATCTTAAATAAACATTTTTACATTAAAAATTATTATTAATGTGTAAACGACGATATTGTTGTCCTAATTATCAGTAATTTACATCTACAGTTGGATTTTGTTCAATAATTGGCAGGCCCTACTCGTATTTACATTTTATAATAATAATATACAGTGCACATAAAATATAAAACTTTTCTGACTTCGAAATTAATCAACCAAAAAATGCTAAGCGACTGACGCCATGACACTTCGCAACAGCCTTGTACTAGTCGCCTGCATACGCGACTCCCTAAGCGACCAGTCGCCAACAATGACGTCAGGACAGTACTTTTTAATTATACCAACAGATGGCGCCAGTATCAAAGTCGCCAAATATGACGTCAAACGGTCGCTAAATCCAGTCGCCAACGAATTAGAATAGGTCTTCTGGTATAGCATAACATAAGCTATGTGTCCATAGCTTTACTGATCAGTAATTTGTAAATATAACTTATTGTCTTGAAATCCTTATCTGTAAACATTTAAAAGGATTTGATTGTTAAGCTATTTCACATCATTTAAAACGTGTATTTAGATATTTTGTATAACAAACTGCCACCAAATTTCTCAGCCTCCGTTACAATTTTTATGAAACATCTAGAAACCTTCTGCGTAAATAAAAAACAAAAACCACAAAAAAGTTAAAGCATAAAACCGCGGGGCAAGCGAGAAGGCGTCACAAAAGCGTCAAGGCGTGGACAGAAATTACCGCTGCGGTTGACTAGGTCGGTCCGCAGAGACATCTGTTGGCCGCCTCTCGTCATCTCTCGCAGTAGCAGGGGACACTCTGCGGCCGCGAGAATGAATTTCAAAGTTTTTCGACCGTTAAACAAAGTAAAGCGAGGCAAGGGAGTGCTAACACCCTGCAGTGAGCCGCCAAACGCGAAAACTGACCAATTAAATGGCTCTGGATGAACTGAGAAGTGAGTTTGCCAGTTTGCTGCTAGTTGAACCGGCAAAGCGAAGGGGAGTGATTTGATTAGTCGAAATGTGGTTAAGTGATCTATAATTTAATCCTAAATGGTTCTAAAACACTGACATTTATATCAGTTTCATTCCTTGTATAGATTTGTAGGTATTTGAAGAACTCATTGCGGTCTACTAAATATAACAGAGTATTAAATGTTTAAGAAAATAATCTTAAGCATAAATTTAAATCTAATATAATACTATATTGTGTAATTGATAGAAAAAGTATTGATAAGAAATACAGGAGTCCGGAAAGTTCACTTTTCTTACGCATACACATACAATTTTTTTCTCCAGTCAGTTTTTATTAAAAAAAAATAATCGTAATTATTTTATTTTTTATTATAAATGTCAGAATTAATCATTAACAATCTGATTATCAAAATATATTTAGCTAATCTTGAATTCTTGATTAGTTAATCTTATTCTAGCTCGATTTTGAAAAGCAACTTCAAATCACTTTTAGAAATCCAAATGTAACAATATTATATTTAAGTTTATTTAAACATTTTTGAGATATTGTTTATCTTAATTTAACTAATTCAATATTCAGAATCGAGTTATATATTCGTTACGTATGTTATAGTCGTTGCTAAATAATAGAAACGAGAACAACGGAAAAATATTTCCGATTTTTTAATGTTTTATAGTATTTTACTTTCTTTTTAAGTGTTTATTTCAATCTACTTTTACAGATCACTATAAATGTATAAGAAAATTGTTAGTTTACAGTAAAGTAATAAAATATTTCACATAGCAAAATAATTATTTTCGATATTAGTACGTAAATCTAGACTTCAGTTAAGACCAGGTTGGAACGTAGCGCGTAGCGATATTCATCGTACAATATTTTACCTACAACCGAAAGCAAAAGCAAAAATATCCAAACTATTGACATAAATGTCATCCGTGAATACTAAAAAATCCATTATTTTATTGAGCTAACCAACGCATTCTGGGTAAATAATAGGTATAATAGATTTCCATATATGCATTTTGTCCGTTGTTGTAAGTTGTGATTAGTTAGTTTTAATTAAATTTGAAAAATTTGCGCGAACGTAAATGCTGTAACGGATGGAGTTCGTGAACCCTCAGTACAATCCTGAAAACGGATGGTTTCATGGCCTGAAAATAAATGTGCTAACTTTGTTTCTGTGATCTGTCAACAAATAGAAAATGTGTCTTGTTTCGTAAAATTAAATGAATAATATATTATGTATATCAAAATTCATATTTTCAATAAAGGACAGTAAAGTTTAAACCACAAACTGTCACAATGAATGAAACGCAACGGATATATGTGAAACGAACAAATCTCATACGTCATACCCGTTTCTTGAAAATTATATCGGAATTTTACAAACACAAACAAAAAAAGTCAAACTCACGTAAAAAGTAAACAAAATGAAACACAAAAATAACAATAAATATGTATAATATCAGAATTATATGTCTGTCTCTATGGCGCCTCTATCGCGCGAAAGATTTTGTGAAAAGTAACTAACTTCATGATTACGGTCCAGTAATTTACTCATTTCATATCAAAGAGTAACTGATAGATTCTAAATAAACTTTTTTGACTTCTTCTTCACTACAACCGACGATGTGCGTGCATAGAAACTTATAATAAAATCTTATTATCATACAATCATTTAATGTACTAAAAACAGCCAAATAAAAATCAATTTTAGACACGGTCGTAGTTAAATAATGTTTCACAAAATCTAAAACTAAAAACTGTTTTCTTTCCCTAAATTTTATGCAATTCGCTGAAAAGAATTAGATGGACATATCCATCACAATTTTTACAGTCGTAGTCAGTTTGAGAACTTTATTTTTGAATATTGTACGATTGGATTTTTTCTCGTAGTACCCTTTGTAATACTTTCTTATTTTGTACACGTACCATTCTTTCTTGGGATAGATGGTTCAGTGGTATCAAGTCGGCCTGTGGTTCTTAAGAACCCTGGTTTGATTCCCACAGCTAACAAACATTTTCACCAGATTAAAATTACCCCTGTGACTCCTCCACCACTAATATCTTTGGGGAGCGTGATTTGACGGCTGGTAACCGCACTTCACGCGTAAGATATATTATTTACCGACATTTTAATTAAAATTACCCCTGTGGCTACCCACCACTAGCATCTGTGAGGACCGTGATTTGACGGCTGGTAACTGCACTTCACGCATATAAATATATCACTTACCGAGATCTGCTTTGGCAAAGTGCCACACCGAGTAATGGATAAAAGGCATGATGAAATATCTTTTATTTTACTATTCTTTCTTCAGAATAAGATTTATTTGATGGTGATTCTAATGTAATTTTGGATACGATGATGGATAGAATTTAGCCGAATGTGGAAAACTCATCTTAAGTATATTACTAAATAAAGTAGATATAATTTTGATGCGGACGTACAACGCACATTATTAACAGATTTATGTTTGTGGAATTAAATTCAAACGCAGTGATCCAAAGCTCATTATTGTTTAGCGACGTAGTATAAATTTTGTAATTACAACATGCAACATCATGCACTTCAATATCATAAACTTCTAATTAATCACAAACTCCTAAATAACAAAAATGTTTTGGAAAATAGTGAAGTTGTTCGTAAAACTATTAAAACTAATGTAATGTGAAAATTGGGGGTTAGCAACCGTGTCCAATTTGCGTATGCGCCTGCGCTGAATACGGATCCTGTGCCTGTGAAAGTTTAATCAGACGGATAAATTAGATTCCAAATGGAATTGTTCTGCGGTACTATTGGTTTATTATCGGATACATTAGTAAGTGGAAATTGAAAGCTTGTTTTTAAACTCTGCTGTTGCGGTTATTTTTCTCATTTACCTATAAACAGTTGCTGCTGGTAAACATATTAACTAAAAACTCAAATGTAACGTGTTTGTGAATGTGCAGAAATAATATAATTTAATACGCTTACTCCAGTGTAGTTTATATGTCTAACATTTACTCTGACTAAATAATCGTGTAAAATTATATTTTCATTCTCGATGTGAATTGTTCCTAAATTATGTAAAAGCAAAATTATTCAGTTCGAAGTTGCAGAAGATTTAGTTCTTTGTAAAGTTTATTTGAAGCATTTAACTGTATTTTTTTTTTGTGGCTTCTTTGGCGGACCAACTACTTAGGTCATATGCCGCCATTACGTCCTGATCTGCGTTTTAGGTATTATGGTCATATTAATTATTTATATAAATAGTTATAAATTCAATTCGTTCTTCATGAGAGAAAAAGAATATACTTTTGTTACCTCTGGAACAAGTATTTTTTTGCATATTGGTATTAGATTGATATGACTTTCTTAAAACCACAGGCCGACTCGATACCACTGTGCCACCTACCCCATATAATGACATAAAGTATCTATTAGTTAACTTCCATTAGTTTAATTGATGTTATAAAATGAATAAATGAAGTTAATTTTATTTTATTTAGGTAGTAGGGCAGTGGTTCTTTTGTTTCTCTAATAAATGTTAGTTACATACTTGACCATGTACGAGATTTGGTGATTTGTTTTAAAAATGACATACGTTAATCTGTTTAATAAAAAAGTTTAATTTAATTTGTTCATTCTATAAGTATTATGTAATTTAGGTTATTATTTACTTTTACACTGTTTTTCATACGAAAGAAAGCGATTCTACTGATACTAAATATGAACAATGTAGGTAAACTACCCTTAATTTTGCGATTAAAAAAATCTTTTGATCCGTAATGTGCATAAGACCTACATACCCTTAGCGTATGCCACCAAAGTTATGAAATACCTGTATTGGGATATTCAAATACTAAGAGATGGCGATGATCATGATATATCAAACTTGAGACAAAGGTACAATTTCAATTGGTCTCCATAAATTTACCATGAGGTGGTTAGCTCAGTGGTATGAAGTCGGCCTGTGGATCCTGAGAACCCTGGTTCGATTCCCACAGGCGACAAACAATTTTCATAATTTCAAAAGCTACCCCTGTGACTCCTCCACCACTAACATCTAAAGAGGCTGTGATTTGACGACTGGTAACCCCACTTCACGCGCAAAATATATCACTTACCGAGATCTGCTTCGGCAGAGTGCCACACCCAGTAATGGGTAGAAGGCGTGATGATATATTTATATATTTTTATTTAAGTTTACCATTACTGTCACTTGTATTCCTTTGTTTTTCTTTTATTTATTATTTGTTACTAGTGGTTTTTACTAAGTTATATTATTATCTTTATATGTGTATCTTAAGTTGTAGTTTTATTATTAGTTTCATTTATCGTTTAACTTCAAGGTACAAATTAAATGATATAGTTCATTGATTCTTTGAATAGTGTAGGTTTTTCTTAGTAGTAAGTAGTTTTTTTTAATATAGTGTTAGTTAATTATAGCTTTATTACATTCTTTATTGTAAATATTAGTTCTATTAACATTCATTTCTATTATGTTTTAAGTACTTTGTTATTAGGTTAATAGCAAACCTGTACCTTTGTTTTAGTTCCAATATGAGTGCATTCTTATTTTACAATCCCAATAGACAACATAATGATTTCAAAGAATATTATTTCAAAACATTTCCTGCAGATTTAAAATTAAACTAGGTAAACATTTGACATTCGCCCTAAAGACTTCTTATGTGCCTTGGAACTACAAATACATTCTTTAACTAAGTGTCTTAAGATCTTAGAGTTGAAAGAGCTTACAAAAGATCAAGAGTGGTTTGACTTCTACCATCTTTAGTTTCTTTTTCCTCTTCACATTGTAACAACCGCAAACTTTTTTCGATCCTATTAAAGTGTTAAGACATGACATTATATTTTTCAAACAGTAATGAAATACAACGTGCACGAAAAGAAAAGAAGAACAAGAAGACATAAGTTTAGAAACATACGGTGATTCCCACCACACTTCTCAGAGGGTTGGAGGTTATTTTCGCGCCAGTGCACGAAGGAACATCAATTTTAGAGGGCGGACTTCATAACTGACAGTGCAGTACCGGATGAGAAAGGACTTTATCGGACTGCATTACAATAAAAGTAAACAGAGTGAAATGATAAATGCGAGTGATTTCACGTCGTGGCATTGTACTGAGCGTAGTGTTCGTGCTTCTTGCTCGTGTAACCCGGAGGCGTTGACGCGTTATTTACTTGCACTCAGCGTGGATTAAAGCAATTAGTCTATTTGTCAGGTCACTGCAAATCGTTTCAATAGTTTTTCTTTATTTTTCGCCGGTTTTTTACGTTTTTTTAACTGTCTAAATTGCAATAAACTATTAGTTAGGAAAGCTCCGTAACTTCATTTTGAATTTGAAACTAATTTAATGTATTAAAAATGAAAGTTATAAATAAAAATTAATGGTACATATTATCTATGTTGCGGTAGTGATTCAGTGATATCGGACTGTGGATTTGACAATTACGGGTTCGATTCCCACAACTGACAAACAATTTTTATCGCATCAAAAGTACCCCTCGGGCTCCCGCTATACTAAAATATATGAGGGCCGTGATTTGACGGGAGGTAACCACACTTCACTCGCATAAATGTATCACTTAGCGAGATCTGCTTCGGCAGAATACCACACTCAGTCATGGGTAATTGGCGTGATAATATATCTATCTATCAATATTAGTTTCAAGAATTTACATTTCAGTTTATCAGAATAAAATTGAAAAAAACTGACATTGTGTCTGAAGTTTTATAAATATTATATTTGTAAAAACTATAAAATACATATTATTTTGTACATAAATCATATAATTTTACATATTGTACAACTATATCTACTGTACAAATGTTAGAATGTAATTCACAGAAATAATTTGGCTAAAAACAGCGCCTTATTAGATATTTATGTACATTCGGAGCATAAATGCTAGAGATGGGAATTCTAATTCATTTAAGTGAACTAGTTGATTCGTTCTCGTTCACCAAAAAGATTAGTTCACTGAACTAGTTCATTAGTTCACTTTCGTACACGAAATTTTTAAGACTATGATGAATGGAAATCGTATTGTATTGTGATGCACGAGCGAGAACAAGTGAACTTTTAGGATCTGGTTCTAGTATAATTTGACAGCAAGTATGAAAGAAGAAAAAAATTAAAGACAAAATTGGTTTTTTAAAGTTGTATTTTTAAATAAATAAAAAATACACAAAATAAAATCATAAAAATAAAAAAACAACAATAAAAAGACAATATACGATACGAAGATATCTAAAATAAGAGCAAATGAAAGAAATTAAAAATTATTATTTAAAAATAATATTTGCGATACGAACGAACGAAGTATGAAGTAAGCTCCTCTAGTAATTAGTCTCGTTCACTCGTTCACTTGTTCTCCGTTCTCCGCTTTCGATTCGACCTCATCGGCCGTGCCGCCGTGGTGGTGAATCATATCCGAATAGTTCGCAGTGAACTAGTCTTTAATAAACTCACGAACTCATTTGTGTCGTTCACTATAAGGAATAGTTCATATGAACTAGTTCGTTTACGAATTACTCACCTCTAATAAATGCAACAAAAAATCAATAAAATTATTTTTATTAGACATAATTTTAAGGAACTGTTGTAAGAAAACTGCACCAAACTAGTTTCTTTATTACTGGACTTTTGCATTTTCATTAAAAGAAAATTAATTTCTCACGGATTCCCTCCGATATTACCACAGATTGGAAACTGCTAGTATTGGTACTTAAACAGTAATAACTAATACGAATTCAATATGGCGAGGCATTAAATTAGATAGGATAAGTACTTGTTACTCAAATGAGCATAACTTTTATCCAGTACTGGACATCATATTCATGTGGTTCTGATCAGCGTAATGAAATTTTGTTTCGATCTGACGAAAACTGACACATTGTCCATGTTTTTTGTTGTCCGCAAAGTGCACTGTTCCGGTGTTATAGTTTCGTTGCGATTTTTACCGAAACAGTCAGGTAAAATACGTATTCAAGGTTACAACAAATAAAAGTCAGGTAAAGTACAAAACAGTCTGGTAAAGACTTTAGTCTGCTGTCAATATGTTTCTTATTAAAAAATTAAACATTTTGAATAATTTATAATTAATTATTAATTAAATTAAATGGTTTCAAAAAAACTAGTATACATAATCAGGAAAGTATTTTTATTTAACATAACCGCCCATACCTATAGTATACCGAACCTTGCTGAACATGTAGTCTTCTATACTGGAAATATTGCGCCATGTACGTTGAACTGAATATAGTTTTAATAATGCTTGTGTGAAGGAAATTTTGTAGTAAATATTAAAATAGAATAAGATAGGAGTAAAATATAAGGTATATTTTTGTATGAAATTTGTTTTTAAATTTTGAAAATAATATTAATCCTTGTATATTTTTGAATATAAAATGGATAAAATTTTTCACGAATTGTATTCTTACCTGCCGTTTATTTATCATTGCTTGCCTTATTATAAAATGCACGAGACGGCACTAGGTTCAGCCTAATCACCCTTACAAAAACATTATAAATAGCCATACTTTTCACGGGATTCGAACCTGCAACCCATGCTATGCAACAGACAAGCAGTTGCTGCTCTAACAACCATGGTCAGTAGCTTAATATTTAGAAAGAAACTCGGATCCTTGAAGACCACAAGCCATTGTCTAACCGCGCACGGCTATCCAGCCCTATTTTACCTACGTATCCAATTATCTTAACCACACCAATTAATTTCCGTCTACAATATCACTATAGCAACTTCCTTTTCTCCCTAGCATTTCCCTGTTCTCACTGCATGTAGACTGCAGTTTTCCTGGTCCAGGTTTCCCCAGATGACACTTCAACTGAAGTTGGTTCGTATCGTATCGTTGTACTGCTCGACGGGCGAGTCTCAGGCCCTCGTTTCGGTCGGTGCAGTTGGCGACGGGCGCAGGACGAGGTGAACGAGAAGGTGGCTGTGTTGAGAACACGAATTGCGCTTGTTATTACTGCAAGTAGCAGGTGCTTCTGAGTATTATCTTGTGCTGTAGTTAGTGGACGCAACTGCAGTAGCGAGAAGTTTGTAATGGGAGGATTTTGTAATGGAAATATGTGTGATGAGTCTATGGTTTACGTTAATCAGTAATAATAATGAGTAACCTTGGTAGCGTAGGTAACAATGATATATTGTGAGATTTTGTATACTCCATTCCCTGTATCAAAACGATGACGTCATATGTGGACGAGGTTATCATAGATACGATGAAATATAGCTATCTTTTTTAATAATATTATTCATACCTTTGCGAATGTCATAACGTATGTCTTAATAAGTAAAGACACACGTTTCATGTTTTTTCACGTTCTATCAAATTTATTATTTGAATGAAAACGTATGACAGTTCTTACAAATACGAAAATTTATATTTACTTTGTTCACATTTGTTTATAGAATAAAAATAGAGACCTATGGCCACAATTTTGCTATTTTCTCGCCTGTCATTTCTAAGTTTGTGACATTTTTGATACATAAATACAGACTGAGAAATAAGAAATGGCTTGAAAATTTTTGGGTAATCAAATGCAGAAATGCGTTTGTCATCTTCATGATTATTTTGCACTGGAGTTAGAGAGAATCGAGCATCTTTAATTAATTTAACTGTAGTACAAGAGGTAATGTGCATTGTATTTTGTATTTTCATATATTATTTATTTATGTATAATAATAATGCATATAAAAATGTATATTTTTATGAGTTTTATTTTACAAAATGACATATTTCAATAAGGTAGGTAATATTTTTCGTGAGTTAAGATAAATTTTATTTGATTGCTTTTATAAACTAATTAAATTTTATAAAGTAATAAATATTTTATTGACATTTAATTTTTAGGTTATGTTTTAAAAATGTCAATCCAATACCAATGTAAACGTTTTAAGCACAAAATCTTGAATCACATGGATACCGAATGTGACGTAATCGTTTTCATACAGGGAATAGAGTATATCTAGGAATTATGTGGAAATATGGTTTTCTACGGTCGTGTTAAAAATTCAACATTTAAAATGAGCATGGAATATATCTTTTAGCAATACTCAATGCGGCAAGAAATCGTTTATTATTGTTAAGCAATCGTTTATTATTGTTAAGCACACGAGTGCTAACGAGTGTTTCCTATCATACGAGTTTCAGCAATGAAAATCTTTCAACATTTGTGTTACAATATACTATTCTTACGACCAAAGGAGAAAGTTCGCATTTTTGAACTTATTTATTGTAAATTTTTTCTGATAGGGTATATCATCCTACCAATAAATACACGAAAACTGACGACGTTTTGAAATTAGCTGCCACAGAATAAAAAATGTTACAAGTATTATTACAATCCTTGTTTAAGATATTTTAAATGATAGAAAAAAAATACATGTACTCATTTCAACCGTTAATAATATAAAACAAAAGTCACATAATAACTGATGTCCTTTCTTTGGACCGTTAATGTTTATGCGCGGTGATAGACTACTTTCTACACTAGATACAATTTTAATTGATTTTCAATCAGTTATAAAATTGTAAGTGCTAAATTATATGTTATACTTTTCTTAATATTATTAAATTATTGATGTTTCAAACAAAGAATTTTCATAATTTCAAAAGCTACCCCTAATCTATCCGTAATGTGCATAAGACATACATACCCTTATCGTATGCCACCAAAGTTATGAAATACCTGTATTGGGATATTCAAGTACTAAGAGATGGCGATGATCACGATATATCAAACATGAGACAAAGGTACAATTTCAATTGGTCTCCATAAATTTACCATGAGGTGGCTAGCTCAGTGGTATGAAGTCGGCCTGTGGATCCTGAGAACCCTGGTTCGATTCCCACAGGCGACAAACAATTTTCATAATTTCAAAAGCTACCTCTGTGGCTCCTCCACCACTAACATCTTTGGAGGCCGTGATTTGACGACTGATACCCGCACTTCACGCGCAAAATATATCACTTACCGAGATCTGCTTCGGCAGAGTGCCGCACTCAGTAATGGGTAGAAGGCGTGATGATATATTTATTTTTATTTATGTTTCATTATATTTTAGACGCTTTTTCCTTACATTTATTATGCCACGTTTCGGCCAATGACTGTGGACAATTATCAAGTAATTGCATTGTAAATTATAAATTAGTTAACTTTAATTAATTAAAATATAAAGCCAAAAGTTATTTAAACAAGTTCATGTTGAGGTAGTCAATTAGTAACTGATTAAAAATTTCAAATAACTTTCCTTATATTTGTTATCCGAGGAAAAAGCAATCAACTTTTGATAAAAGCACCTAAATTTAAATTATGTTCTATAATATAAATAATTTTAAACGGATTAATTATTATTGTTAAATAAACTCGTATCACAAACAATTGCAAATGTTTTAATTACAATATTAAAATTATTTTCATTCAAATATTATGAATTAATTAATTTTTTTAATTAAATATATTCATTAAAATAGAATAAAAATAATAACATATTTATATTTTATTAGTTTGGGTACACGGTATTTTGCTCTGTGCTATTTTACTTTTAATTTAACGTTATAAATAAAATTATTAATATAATAAATGCAAATTTCATTAAAACAAATTGAAGTGTATTTGAATAGCAGCGAGATAATTTATTTTCAATTATGTTTGAAAATTCAAATTGTGTTTTTGCATATTAAATTATTAATGACAATGTAATTTATTAATTGTTATACTCAGATGTGTGACTATCATGAATACTTGAAACCATCATGATGCACAATTTCTTACATCTCAGATTGTTCCTCCAATAAACATTAAAAATTATTTTTTGTTATATGTTGATTATACGAGTAGCTTTCAACGCACTGCTCGCTACGAGTGAAAAACTGAACGTGAGTTAACTCCGAAATTAAATTTGCTTAGAATTACGAATCGAGCTGTTACAAATTTGAACTTAACTGTGATAAATTAATTAATGACTATTACATGCAGGCTTCAATTGCATATTACTGATTAATTATTATTAGTGGTAGTATAGCAGTAGTTATATTAAATTGTTAATAAGTAGGTAGGTTTTTGTATTTATATGATTTCGTAAACAAATGTTTTGTTATTTGATGGATATGGCTTTAATTCATTTTATTGTAATTGATTTGAGAACCCAATTTAAATTACCACAACCAAAAACTAATTTTCACTACATTCAAATTACTCCAGTGACTTTCCACTCTTTGGACATAGTTATTAAACGGCTAATGACCGCATTTGACGCACAAATAATATAGATAACAAATTATTTACTATAAAAAATAGTTATTTGTGTACTTCGAGCTGAAAGTAGTCTATTGACGCTTGCCCATGCAGGAACGGCAAGGACATTTTCTACTCGAAGTGCGTACAATATTTTTTACGACCATGCACAAGCTGCAATAGACTACTTTCTGCTCTATGTACACAAATAACTATTTTTCTAATTACTTATACTTATACTATAATAAATAATATAAAATCCACTAAGTTTTAATAATTTTTTTCTGCGACTGCTATGAAAGGTTGATATTTATGTTTTCAGTTGTCTCCGTAAAGTTGATGGTTACTGAGTAACAAACAATAAAATACTGTACCGCGCGTCTCCTATAGCAACAAGCTGTAAAATATAAATTGTTGCTGAAATATTAATTTATTGAAACAATACTTACAAAATCTAAAATATATGTTAGATTCATTTTTACACTTTTACACATATTACACACGAAGTTTGTTACGCTATGATTTGAGGTTGAACCTGAACGCAGCTGGGCAGCAGTGCCAACTTAATGAGGATGAGCGATGTTAAAATTGAAAGTGCAGTTTTGACAGTTTTGTATATTTATTCCGGAACTTGAAATGGTATTCGATAAATTTGAGGATAAATTAGATTCTGTGATATTCTCATTAGAATTTTCAGTTAGTACGCCAATCACTATTTTCTGAGATTTTTGAACACATTTTCTATTTATGTGTGAAAATTTATCACAATGATTGTTAATATCAGATTTTTTAAATTACTGATATCGTCATGGTTACATACAATACAGAAATTTGGTGGAACGTGAATTGAACTAGCCCCATATTATTTTTTAAATTTTTTTAGTAAGTAAAGTCGTAGAAAAAAATATGTGTGTGCCTCAAGCGTAAAGTATCTTTATTGCTCGCGCTTCAATTACCGAGCACGAGCACTTTACGTTCTTGATACACAAATAACTATTACATCAATTTAATATTTGTCATTTCAATTTTACAACTGCCACTTGAAATTAATATTTGATTATTTGATTTAATACTTACCATTCGAATATATTATTTGTCACATGGATATAATACTCTACTCAAACCGAGTATAATGGCTTGCTTGTGTGAATTCTATGGGCTTAGATTTCATTTGATAAAAGTGCGAATGGTGAGAGGTAATCTATAAACAGAATTACACTAAATTTGATTGATTATAAATGGCGTGATGGTGTTGTGCGTGAGTGTTACAGGCTTAGAGATTGTATGTAATGTCAGCGAAACGAGCTAACCAAAAAAATGTATTCCACTAAAACAGAATATATTAGCTTACTCCTAGTGGAATATGTAAAATCCAAATGAAAAAAAAAATTGAATTTGTGATCGAACGATTTACTTCTATTACCTATTATTTTCTTTTTATTGTAGATCGATTAATTACGTTTGCATTTACAATCTTGAGTGATATTCTTGAATTACAAGTTTTGCATTTGAATTAATTTTTATGGCATTTAAATAGTACCCAAAAATATGTCGTTTACCGAGATCTAGTACGGTAAAATGCTACATTCAGTAATTGAGAAAAGACGTGATACTTTTTTAAAATTTATCTAGGTTCGTTTCCATTCTTCTATATAGAATATAATAAGATTTTAAATATTACGTACTACATTTTTACCTTCATCGTCCGAATGAATATTTCAGCGAAAGCAGTGAAAATTAATTATTATAGTCTCGTCGCTCCAAAAAGTTTGGAGAGCAGCGTTAACCTTATTACTCTTGTTACAAAATTGTGTTTAATTATGAAGATTGAGGCAGGGTGTTTATAGAGGTAGCGTGGTAGGTCGTGCAAGCAGTATTTTTTTCTCTGCGTTCATTCATCTTGCTGGGCGACAGGAAACCGCGAGCGGCATACTCACCCAGGACACGACGCTTAATGTTAACTTTGTATATCAACGCATCAGCGAGATGAAAAACTTTCACCTTGGTTTTAAGTTAAAATTTAAGGTAACATACAGTATATTTTTCAGTACCTATGAAAATATTTTATTTACTATGTTCTACAATCACAAATTAATCGTATTAATCCGATTATAGTACATGGGAATGTAGCAAGACAATTCATTCGAACGTAGTTGTAGTTTCGGTTTTGGATATAGATTACAGTTACCGGGGTTCATATCAAGGGCGGATCTAGAAAATTTTCAAGAGGGGGAGGGTCCATTTTGCTTTTTTTTAAGGAAAACATATAATTCTGACAAAGAGTTCTGTAATTTTGTGTGGAATATATATTTGTATGTATTTTGTATTCTGTTCTTAGTTTTTAAATTTTAAACAGTCTGAAAAACTCGGAAAATGTCTGACAATCCAAATTTTTAAAGTTTTGCAGAGTTATTTTAAAGTATTACAAAATTTTTCAACGATTTTATTTCTATCAGGGTTATCAAACTCGAATAAAAATAACACTTATAAAAAACTACAAAAAATAATAATAAGCCCAAGGGGGGCATGGTCTCGATAGCCCCCTATACGTGGATCCGCCCTTGGTTCAAATCCACGAACACTTGCTTGTAAATACGTAATGTCTAATGGGTATGTAACTTAGTCTTGAACTGGGTGACAACAAATCGGCTTGTAGAACTGAGAACCGGAGTTAGATTTCCTGGGTCGACAAATGATTTTCACCACATTAAAATGACCTTTGTGATTTTCCTGCATTTATATCTTTGGGAACCGTAATTATACGACTGGTGTTACACAAGGAAATACATCATTTACCGAGATCTGTTATGATAGAGTGCCCTATTCAAATGGCATGATGATATATTTATTTCGTGTGAGCTATCTAGCTTAACATACCAATTGTCTAAAATAATTAAGATATTCTGAATAATGTATTTGTTTAAATGCATTTAAGATTGATATATCAGAGTTAAGGATAAATTTAAATTAATAACATAATACCCAAAGTTTAGAATTAAACCCCGGCATACAACCACCAACCCTGCAGAACCACAAATCAATCAAAACCAAATAAAACATTCCACAAACAATAATTCATCTGTATTCGAATAAATCAACTCACTTTATAACAGCATTCGCATGTTTGAAGTTTAATTAAATCCTTCGATCTTTCATCCGCGTCACATGTTTCCAACCCAAAACCGAAGGAAGAGAAGAGAAAACCGAACAACGAAGAGGAACAGAAGGTAATTGTATCGAACTTGAACAACTGCCGCTCGCCGGCGAATGGGCAAATGGTGGCCCCAAGCAATTGAGCTAATCGCGCTGGTATTCATCAAGTGGTGTTAGGGTTATGTTCAATCTTCCCGATGCATCCACGGAGTTCAATCATTGCCAGGCACAATTACATCCGACCAATTAAGGAGCTACAATAAACGTGATTGTTCTGTCGGACTGTAACGTAGTAAGTCGACAAGTGCACAGTGTTGATGCTGGTTGTGGATGGATGGGTCTGGATGAGGAAGAGAAGAATTGGAAATCGATGAACGCTGAGAAATTGAAAGTACAAGTACTTATAATTATTGGACAATCAATGATCAACGAATATTAAAAAAGTTTAATTTCTCTGTTCATTGAAACAGACATTTGTGATTGATGAGACCCGTGATTCGAAGTTAAAAAAAAAGATAAAATTGTCCTTTTCAATTAACATCAGACGAACTAAAGTTATTTCAAGATAATTAATATTATTGTCCTCCAAATTTATTAGGTTAGGGTTTAATCATGATTTAGTCCACTCCTCAGAATCTAAAAGTTAAAACAAAACCATATATTTATTTTTAGCTAAATATTTAAAATTATGTCCATGATTATCGCCTAATTTCAAATCATATCATTAAAATAAATAAATAAATATATCATCACGCCTCTTACCCATTACTGGGTGTAGCACTCTGACGAAGCAGATCTCGGTAAGTAATATATTTATGCGCGTGAAGTGCGGTTACCAGTCGTGAAATCACGGCCCCCAAAGATGTTAGTGGTGGGGGACCGCAGGGGTAATTTTAAATTGGTGAAAATGTTTTGTCGACTGTGGGAATCGAACCAGGGTTCAAATCATATACATGCTCGTACGAGCCCGGTCCCACTTCAGTTGGCCCAATTTTATTTTTTCGTTTGATATTTTACAGTAATATACAAGAAAATGAAATGAAATTTTAATGAGACATATACTAATATGTTGTTAATTCACAGACACAATTTTAAGTCAATCGATACATACATCTAGATATGATAGCCATTGAAAGAGGAAGTAAACATTTCTGTTTTAACTAAAAAAAAATTGTTTTATTAAAAAACTGTAGAATAATAAAGTTTGTTTTAAATAATAATTAACTTCAATTTTATCCACCAAACTGCCCATAAGATAATAATCATGATAGTTCATTTGTGTATTGATTTAGTTTATGCGAAGAAAAAAAAATGAGAGTTATAATGCTACACATATTTAATGTTAAATTTAGTTAAAAATGTTGAAAATTAATTGTAGAATGGAAGATAGCTGGGTTTATAGTATTATTTAAATGTCTAACGGAAAAATTAGATTCGGGCCAACCTGAAGTGGGCTCGTATATGTAATAGAGTTGCAACGAATATTAAATACCTATATGATATTCTGCTTATTCGGCAGCTATTCCACTACTCGACAAAACACCGATTAGTTTTACATAACAGCTATCATTCAAACTGCGATATCTAATTTTATTGTTTAATAAGTACTTCAAAAAACAAAACAAGGTATTATTCATTACATACTTAGATATTTTATTTAATTATTTATTCAATAATAAATAATATACATTGTAAACAGGTTTTAATATAAAAATAAAATGAATGTCAATGAATAATTTAATAAAGACTAACTGATCATCGTAATTAAAATATTAAATCGTCAAATTATAATAATAAGCTTTTCCGCAAACGACGGAAATAGTCGGTTTTTTCGTTTTAATAAACTCAGCTCCATTCTGGCAATTTAGAATATAACATAGTTTAATTTGACAAATCAAAAAATCAGAATTAGCTAAAACTTATTTGAGAATTAAGTTGATACTAATTACAATGTTTTAGAGAATAATTTTCTGAACAATAATATTCTTAAAATATTTGCGAATTAATTTTCACGTGTGACTCATTCAGTGAAACATTTCGGTATCATCATAATATGTTTGATTTGAAATAAGACTCCAGGATGAGATGAAAATATTTTTGCCGTCAGCCACGCATAACGATTTTTCATTTGGTTATGTCAGATATAAAACAAAAGTTTATGCGTAATTTAAGCTTCTTTGTTTTATTTAGAAGCCGCTTCTTAAAAAAGTATATTTATCTTTTGTTTATGTCAGAGTGATGATTCATTACAAAGATATAAATAAATTCCTTGATGTGTTTCACTTAAAATTCTTTCGGAGAATATGTAAATGCAAAACAAACTTTTTGCATGTTCATTTTGTTTACAAGTTATTTTTGTACACATTTTAGAAAGAAAACAAGATTATGGTAAAAATCTTTGAATAGGCCTTTCCGTGTATTATATAGGATGATGTGCTTACGTTTGTAATATAAAGAAATTTGTCAGAGACCCCAATTTTTTCTTAGTTTCATTTTACTTTTACATAATACGAGGTGTGGCTATTAAATAACGAGACTGATGTTGTTTTAACATTTTATTTTGATTCCATATCTATTTACTTATTATCACTCTCAATATACACCCTTCCATGCTCCATGCGAATCTTACATTGTTCGATACAGTGCTGGAAGTCTTCCTCTGTCAGCTCCTTCAGAACGCGTGCCGATTTCTCTTTCAAAGCTCAAATCTTGTTGCTATTAGATGGTCCAACACTGGAATGCTGTACTTGGCTAGAAATCTCTTGACAGACATTGCGGAATGAGCCAGCGCATTGTTTTGATGGAGAAACCACGACTTGTCTTTCCAAAATTCGGGTACTTTTTTAAATAAATTATAAGTTTCAGTAGCAGTTTTGGCAAGTTTCATGTGAAATTTCACAACAATTCATTGCTCTAATGTTGCACTTATCATTTTTTCAGCGAAACAAAAAAAACAACTCTTATTAGAACGAATGCTACGGCTATACGGTTTGTTTACAGAAGCGAGAGGTACTGCATTCGAAAGAGAAAGCTTCACGCTAAAAAGCAGACGGTCGCTGGTGTTTGGCGCATGCATACTTCGTCTGTAGCAGCGTCAGTCTCGTTATTTAATAGCCACACCTCGTACCCAATATACTTTATAATTTTACTATAAACTATACCTAAAACCCCTAATATGATACGAAATAATAAACTATTTGAAAACGAAATAAGTAAATATGTTATAGAATACATTTGTGTACGTCGTGTCAAATGAGATGACAATAACGTTAATAAATTTGTTTATTGTATAATATATGCATTACTTCTTATTTTTATTATTGTGATTGTCCATGTCATTTTACTTTCCCAATCAAGAAATAGCAAGTATATGTCTGCCTCTTAGTCATATTCATGTTACGTTTGTATAACATCTTCCCCAATTACATTTTATAAACCGTACGATTATTAGTAATGACGGAAACCACACCACATTAAAAATAAATAAATCAAATAAATAAATATATCATCCTGCCTTCTACCCATTCTAGGTGTGGCACTCTGCCGCAGTAGATCTAAGTAAGTGATATATTTTTCGTGTAACGTACCGTCAAAGATATTAGTGGTGGGAGAGTCACAGGGTTAGTTTTAATGTGGTAAAAATTATTTGTCGGCTGGAAGAATCGAACCCGGATTCTCAAATCCACAGGCCAACTCGATACCACTGAGCCCCCTACCCTATACATACATTAAAAATAAACTTTAATAAATTTGATTTTCTACAAAAATTTAAAAGTAGGCTTCTCTCATTTGGTGACAAAGTGAACAATTGCAGACCTTTGCTAGTGGCAACGGAGGTCTTTATAGACTGTTGTTATTGCAAACATCAATGGTCTGCAAAGTATTTTGTATTTTTTATCATTTTGTTTTGTTTATATTGTTTTCCTGGTGACCTACATTTATTTTTGTATTAAATACAATAAAAAATCGATTAATCTTAAGTTCCGATTGTAAAAAGAAATGTTGTGTACACTTCTTGATGATCTTTGTAAAGCTCGACTAGATCCAACCCTCCGTACGCTCTTGCTACAATCTTTAGTCTCGATCCGCAAACATCTACTTTCAACCCTTGATATACAATAGTATATTGTAATATAAGTGTTTAAAGGGTATCATTGGAAAGTGTTCCATGCAAACAAGTTTTCCAATAACCTTTCCACATGTGTAGAGTTTATTATTTTACACTACAAAAATAATTACATTTTTAGATCTTTTTTGTTTTCTCAAATACTCGTAATATCAAAAGTTTTTGCGGATTTATTTATTATCACTGTAATTTTTGTATGTTTATATAAAATAAATAAATATATCATCACGTCTTTTACGCATTACTGAATATGGCACTCTGCCGTAGAAAATCTCGGTAAGTAAAATTTATGCGCGTGAAGTACGGTTACCGGCCGTTTAATCGCGGTCCCGAAAGATTTTAGTAGAGGGTGAGCCACAGGAGTAATTTTAATGTTGTGAAAATCGTTTATCGGCTGTGAGAATCAAATTCACAGACCGACTCAATATCAGTAAGTCACTAACCCCATCTTTGTGTTTATGTCAACAAAAAATTATGTCATTCTGTTGATTCTTAAATGTAAAAAATAATCCACACGCATATAAGTGTGAAAAGTGAATAACTACCGTGGTAGGAAAATAGTAACTATTTTCCACGATCGGGTAAAAAAATCAATTTCTGTTATATCAAATTCATATCTTAAATTTTTAAGTCACTGTTCCGTTGCTGATAACGATGGAAGAAAAGTGTATTTTACTCCCGTTACTAAGAATATTGCTCTCTCTTTGCTAAGTGATGAAAAAATAAATCAAGTTTCAATCATTCATTTTGTTTTAATATTCATTCGTTTTAAATACTGGTGTCGTGGAAAAAATAGAATATACAACTAGTGAAAGAAGTGTTTTTTTTCCTTAGTGTATACGATTAATATAGGTACTATTTTGTCATTTATATTTTCAGTATATCAAAAATGTGGTTTGAAACGACATAATTATCTTCTCATTTGACATAACGTGTACATATATCTTACAATTAAAATTAAGTATACTAAAAGCTGTGTGTTAGATTTGAAACACTATAAATTATTAAATTGTGTTAAGTGTTAAATTGTCAACTTTACAAATTAGCAGAGATTTAGAAATTGCGTAACTACTATTATTTAATACATTACACATAAGTAATTAATGAAAACAACAGTAACAATAAATGACGCAGCAGGAATGGCAGGATTAATTTATCATCATCATTATAAACACCATCGGACAAGTAAAGTCCTGTAAATCTTCCCAGACTAATATGTTTCACATCAGTCAGTCGCGATGGCTATGCTAACGGCAGGGCGGTCTGCGGTTAGCGGTCGGTCACACAATAGAGCGATAAAAACTCCAAGATATTTGGCAAAGTTCTTAGCGTACTTGCTCCAGAAATAACCGTTGGATTCCTTCCAGAATTTCATTCGGAGAATCAGGCCGCCATCGATAGAACATCCATTTATCATTATAATATTTTATTCTTCCAGCAATAATTTTACTTCGAATTCTGTGCGCTTGCGTTTTGTTCGAAAGACCACTTCTTTTTATTTTTATTTTATTTTTTTTTATACTTTTGCGTGTGCCTGTATGCTGCTCTGAGCAGAAATATGAGAATATCAATCAGGGCTGGAAATATTTTCGTAAGATTCAAGTGCCTCTTTATTTATTTTTATTGTTTTTGTATGGAAATTGAACTAGTTTATTGTTTTGGACAACTTAAATGAAATATGGAATCTGGTTTATTTCTAGTACAATGAACCCGAATTGATTTAGGTAAATCTGTGTCATATTCACAATAACAATTTTCCATGGACTATTTCTGCTTCTTAAAATACATTTCGTTCTTTGATGATTTGTCTTGAACTGTTGAGCTAAATGATAATTTAAAATATTAGTTTAGGAACAAATTCTTAGATTTATGCTTAAATTTTACGCTATATCAAATGAGAAGCTAATTACGACAAAATATGTTCTTCTTTTCTTGAAATACGAGTATACACTTTATAGTTAGGTCACTATCTATTACCAATCTATAGTAGGAACAAGTAGGACTGTGAGTTTGAGAAGCCAGGTTCGATTCCCACGGCCGTCAAACAATTTTCACCACATTAAAATTACCTCTGTGGCTCTCTCTCCACTAACATCTCTGGGAGCCGTGATTTGGCGGCTAGTAACCATATTTGTTGCACATAAATATATTACTTACCGAGCTCTACTACGGTAGTGTGTTACACCTAGTAATGGATAAAAGGCGTGATGATATATTTATTTTATAGATTACCATCAGTTCGGAATTCTGTGCTTTCAATAATTTATTCTTATCATTTCTATTTTAATTTTATGCTTTTTGCTTTCGTATAAAGTTGTCAATGAACTGTTATATTCTTTTTTTATAAACACATTTATGTATTATAAGTAAGAAAAATGTATAAAAGTAACATACCTGTATGAATGCCAGAGTACATTATTTTGATTACAGAATACAAATAATAATCTCTGAAATAATCTTGAAATAAAAAAGTTTTTTTTTACCATATCAATCGATTAGGTACAGATAATGATCCAGGTACAGAATAGAGAAGACAGTTTTATTAAATACACAAATTTAATATTTAATTATTTATCTTCCTTTTTTATATGAAAAGGTTGTCATTTAATTTAAGATAAATAAATAAATAAATAAATATATCATCACGCCTTCTACCCATTACTGGGTGTGGCACTTTGCCGAAGCAGATCTCGGTCAGTGATCTATTTTGCGCGTGAAGTGCGGTTACCAGTCGTCAAATCACGGCTCCCAAAGATGTTAGTGGTGGAGGAGCCACAGGGATAGCTTTTGAAATTATGAAAATTGTTTGTCGCCTGTGGGAATCGAACCAGGGTTCTCAGGATCCACAGGCCGACTTCATACCACTGAGCTAGCCATATTAATTTGATTAAGATTACTATTATGGGGTAATGTCTCAGTGGTTTCGAGTCGGCCTGTAGATCCTAAGGACCCCGGTTCGATTCCCACAGCCGACAAACAATTTTCACCAATTAAAAATTACCCCTGTGGCTCCCCCACCACTAACATCTTTGAAGGCCGTGATTTCACGGCTGGTAACCGCACTTCACGCGCATAAGTATATCACTTACCGAGATCTGCTTCGGCAGAGTGCCACACCCAGTAATGGGTAAATGGCGTGATATATTTATATTTATTTTAAGATTCCTATTGAGATGAAATAGGATTATAAATTCTTAGTTAGTGAAAACTTTTAAAAAGAATTTAGTTCTTGCTTAAAAAGTATTGATCGTCGACCGAATCGAATACTAGTGATGTTTTATCCTACGCAATTTCATTCAAACATTATATGAATTGTTTGGTAACATGTTGAGCATTTCATTGTTTGGTATGACTTGTTTTTTCATTCAATTACATATTAGTTATGTCGACATTTATGCTTCGTCAGTTGTTACTTTTGTTTGAAGTTCCGAAAGTAATATACCAAGATTTCCAAATGCTTCACGACTTGTTCTCATGTTGACGGGGAATGTGCTATATTGGTGTATGGCTCATAAAGCCTTTATAGTTTCAAAGAAATGTATTTTTATTAATATTCTCATTTCATATTTTTGCTATTTGTTATAAAGAACGCTGTGAATACTGTCTCAATGATTATAATAAATAAATTATTGTTCTTTGCAGTTTTTGTTACAAAGTTGTATATTCTTTTACATCTTCCTAGTTAATGTTTATTAATACCATGATTTAGTTCATAATGCTCTAGGGCATTATATGATGTTAATAGGCCCTATGGCATTAAGAGTAACTTTACTATGTTAATACTGTCAAAACCTGACATTTCTTCTATTCAGTGTTGCCAGGCAATCCATTATTTATTATTTAAGTTATTAAAAAATACTAGTAAGACATGAAATATTGGATGCACCACGGGCATTTCTTGATGTTTATACCCCTCGGCCAACTTACAAATCCTCGGGCCAGAGGAGCATCGCTCTCGGAGGGCCTAAACATTTTGTAATACCCTAGGTACATAAATAACTAATGTAAAGCTATATTTCTTTTAATTAAAATATTGCTTTACAAACTTTATTTAAATTAATACATTATTCAGTTCACTTTTGATAACGTCAATTTATAAATGAACTAAGTTGTTTTCCTCAGTAATGTTACATTATTAATTACTTTTGTATTTATAAAATCAACACAAAAATCGTTTGTCCTAAATAAAACTCCTGAAAGAATATGGAATTGTTTATATTACGTAACACATAATTCTGGATTTTATTTCCAAAGTTTAAACAATAAAGACCAGGATTTAATTCAAAGTTTCTTGGTATTCACTGATGTGTTTTAAATTTACGAACTGTTCTACTTTTGAAACTGCACTTTTAGTTGTTCTGTGATCGCGATCGGAAATCCTAAAACAGGAAATACAGTTAGTTTTAGAGGAATACATCCGCACGTCGTTTTTTTAAAACGTCAGTGTTGCAAGTACATCCTTGAGTCTTGCATTTATCATGTTCATAATTTACAACAGAAACTCAGTTATTTCTAACGTAATGATCATAGGAATATTCTCGCTTCAAATTTCTGCTTATTCATATCCGGAGAATTTCTAGCCTTTGCGCTTTGCACTTCCGTCATTTCAGTAATTGCATATTGGACTCAAGATTGTTGTATATTTGATTTCAGGAATTTAGTGTAGGTATTCGTGAAGCTCTTGAATACGAGTATATTAGGTAGATATCTTGTTTAAGTGTATTAACGGGAATGTTATGCACTATAGGTAGAATGAAATTGTACATGTACGTAGATATATTCCATTTATAATATAACCGTGGCATATTTCTTCGAGATGAGCGAGTCAAACATAAATATGACCGCGATTTATATATATATATATATATATATATATATATATATATATATATATATATATATATATTTATTCCTTTAAAAATCTATAATATTAAATATTTTACTTCAATTTTAATTTAATAAACGACAGTTGCGTTTATTACGATTATTTACTGAATAACAAACAATTTTATGTATATACTATATATATATATATATATATCTCATCACGCCTTCTACCAATTACTGGGTGTGGCACTCTGCCGAAGCAGATCTCGGTAAGTGATATATTTTGCGCGTGAAGTGCGGTTACCAGTCGGCAAATCACGGCCCCCAAAGATGTTAGTGGTGGAGGAGCCACAGGGGTAGCTTTTGAAATTATGAAAATTGTTTGTCGCCTGAGGGAATCGAACCAGGATTCTCAGGATCCGCAGGCCGACTTCATACCACTGAGCTAGCCATCCCATACAAATAATTTTAATCACATTAAAATTACCTCTGTGACGCCCTCATCACTAACATCTTTGGGGACCGTGATTTGACGGCTGATAATTGCACTTCATTGCGCATTCTTCTTTTTTTTTCTGTGGCTTCTTTGGCGGACCAACTACTTAGGTCATATGCCGCCATTCCGCCCTGATCTGCGGTTTCTCTGGACGGTCACCCATCCAAGTACTACCCGCGCGCAACGTTACTTAACTCGCGTTATCGCTTAGATCAGTTCCAACGAGTGCAGCCATGGCCGTTGACATCACATTCTTTTATTAACTTAATTATTTGAATAGATTTAAAAGTGAATACAAAGGTTGGTGGTTAGTTGTTCATTGTCAGTGGAATATTCCACAATTCTTAGAATTATAGTTTAGTTTACTTCTAGCCTAATCAGCGGATGTAAATAAATTAGTATTAAACAACTACCAGTTTTTTATGCGAGCGTAGTGCCCTGTTAGCATTATTTTGAGAACCACTGCCCCATCCCTTAAATAATAACGTATTCAAACCGTGACCAGTGCAATCACTTGTATTTTGGTTTTCCTTGGGAAATTATCAAAGAGATTACACAGTTTAAGAGCCTCTCTCAATCGCATAGTTATTTTATGAAGTTCATGGATGTAAATTTTAGTTATGGAATGAGAATTGTTGATCGCATATGTTTGTAGTAATCTCGAATATTAAATTCATTGTATATTTAGTGACTAAATAATACCTTGATTTATATTTATTTATTTGTTACCCTGCACAACAGGAACTTAATCCCAATTACAGTACAGCGAGTCTACAGCTTATAATGAAATCCGAACCACTCAGACACAATAGTATTTTTTTATTATAAGTCAGTGAGTTTTAAACGCACGACCTCTTGCTTGTTGATTAATAAACATAAGTTTTACTTCACTTTTATCCACTGGGGTAGGATTGCCTGTAGCGTCAAATATTCAATTCGTAGATACAATTTATTTTGATTCGTTACTCGTTATTAAATATTATATAATTTTGTTATTATTAAATACGCATTTTTATTGCCTGGTCGCATATTCCCGCTATTTTTATCATTTTGGTGGCAGCGTCTGCGGAATTCTTAATTATTCATTTAATCATGGGGTGGCTAACTCAGTGGTATTAAGTCGGCCTGTGGATCCTGAGAACCCTGGTTCGATTGCCACAGGCGACAAACAATTTTCATAATTTCAAAAACTACCCCTGTGGCTCCTCCACCACTAACATCTTTGGGGACCGTGATTTGACGACTGATAACCGCACTTCACACGAAAAATATATCACTTACCAAGATCTGCTTCGGCAGAGTGCCACACCCAGTAATGGGTAGAAGGCGTGATTTATTATTATTAATAAGTTATAGTTAAACAGATATGAATCTGAATCTCTTAAAGAAATAAAACCTCTATTATAATTTTGTACAAATTACTGCACAATTCCATTGACTATCCGTTATTACTAAATAAAATAAATTTTTATTTTCAACAATTTCGTTCCGCTCTGTAAATACATATTATTGGACATCAAACAGAACCAACCTGCTGTTCAAAGCGCCAATCAATGTTGTGTGCAGAAATTTAAACTATGTCATAAACACCTTTTTGGATACAGGCAGAGATATTGTTCATTTTACATTAAACTGTTTCATTAAATGTGTTACCAATTAAAATACAGAACATGTATTGTCATAATTAACCGTAGTACTTAATGAACAATACTCTTTCAAAAACTTTATAATTTAATAATTTATGTTTTATTTTCATTTCTTACTTGGTTTGTAAAAAGCAACTTGGGTCGAATGTTGTTATGAATTGTATGCAATTTTCCTTTTTTTGTTAATTTTTCATTTATTATTTAGATTATTCTATAAAGGGTTGTAAAGCTAATAGAGTTATTATTATTAATTGATGGGCCACAAGCTACTTTGGAGACAACTACAGGAACATGACAGCGACTGATTATGTGTTTTTCAAATTAAACATACCTGTATAGTGGAACGTGTACATAACCGATGTTTATATTTATATAATTATTATTTATCTAAGTTGAAATATTAGTTTCAAATATTAAGGTTTCACTCCTTATTACACTCACAATGTGGTCACTTTACCAGTATCATTTCCTCTCTTTCATTCAAACTGTATAAATATCAGTAATTTATTTATTTATTTATACTAATCTATATAACAGCAACTTAATCCCAATAACAGTACTGGAAACCGATTTTAATTCATAGCAACCAGTTGTATCAATTGGCTTTACGTCATTTATCGTCGATGCCGATAATGTAGTCACCTTGCGAGATAAAATGTAACTTACATAGGACGTCATTATTGGCGATTTCCTGCTTTGACTCAGACGCCACGTCATATTAATATGTGTTGTAATGCCGTATTTTTAAAAAGATTGATTATTTTGAAATTGTACTTGTACATTAAAATAATACAAAATATCGAAACATACTAACGATTTCAATTAACTAGGTGGCTTTGTTAACAGTAAGCAATCACAAGTTTTCCAGAAATACCACACCAAAATATATAGTTTTATCTTTGTCACCAATATTAGAAAATAAATTTCCTAAAAATTTAACCAAATCGTCTGACATCACCAAAAATAGGTCATTTGACTACATATTTGGTTGCTACGAATTAGATTCGGTCTCAAGGGTCCAGTCTCACCGACCCGTTGTTGGGGTAGGTAGTTCATATATAGTTTTTGTGGGATTAAAACTCAGGATCTTTGAATCCCGTAACGCTACCGACATTACCGTACTGCCGGTCTTAAATGTTATCATATTTAATATAAACTATCAATATGATTGTTTTAATATATCGATATTACAAACAAGTTCGATAACGATCTCTTTTCAAAAGTGAAACTTATCTATACAATACATTTATCAGAGCTGGGCAGTAGCTAGCTACTTTTGTAGCTTAGCTACTAGCTTAGCTACAGTTACCTTAGCTGTAGCTTAGCTAACTGTGAAAAAATATAGCTGTAGCTTGTAGCTAGCTACTTTATTTTCTATTAGCTTAAAAATAATAACTGAAGCTACTTTCAAAGCTACTTTTTGTAGCTTAAAGCTACTTTTTAAACAGAAGGTCAACAAAGTACGCATGCGTACAAGCTAAACGCACACAAAATAATTATTTGTTGTCGGTTCTAACTGGCTCTAATACGCAAAAATACACAGTAGGTGCCAGATGGTATTTGCTATTTTTGATATTTATGTATATAATAGTAAATTAACAGTCATTATAACAAAAGACTGATCATATGACAATGGCAAATTTAATTATTTAACAATAATTTAAAAAATTAGCTTTAAAATTTAACAGCTACTTTAACAAAAGCTTTTAGCTGTAGCTTAGCTATATTTTACAAAATATAGCTTAGCTGTAGCTTAGCTACTTTTTTAAAGAATAGCTGTAGCTGTAGCTTAGCTACTTTTTTTAAGTAGCTTGCCCAGCTCTGATATTTATTGACAAAAAGAATATAAAAGTTACACGAGCAATTTAATTTGCAGTAACATTAATTATCTCTTGTTTCTTGTCAGGCAGTAAAAGATTATCAAGGCTCTGAAGTAATCTTTTAATTTTCATTTAATGCCCAGGAACTTTTATATTTAATTAAATTTTCTATATAATATCATCTGGGTAAAACAATGCAAAGCTTGTATCTTTTTGTCAAGTTTCCAGACTGTTCTACTGTTTCCATTTATCTGCTTTTAATTTGCATCAGGAAACGAAGAAACTCGGCACTGATTAAAATTCATACATATAATGAGACGAGGTTGAAGTTTGTAATATTCATTACATGAAACATTTTCAGAAGAGAAGGACGCAAGGAATAATGCTAATTAAAGAATATTCCCCAACAATTTAATACATTTCTCAGGAAAATAAAGTAATAATGCAGGAAATTTATATTCGGAGGGATATACTTCTGCCCCCACAATTCGTCGACATAAAATCTTGTATTTTATTGTCTGGAAGAAACCGCTGTTTCATAACTTCTGGGGCTGTAAACTGTGTACATGTGTTGTGGTTACGAATAAATGTCGGATTGTCACGAATCTTACTTTTTACTCTCCTTCGTATCATTTTCAAAATTCTTACCACAAACGCAATTTTGCTTGAAACATATTTTCATAACTTGAGATTGCTACTACACAAAACACCGATAAATTGAATTGGAATTGCTTTGCCTTTTACCACTCTCAAGAATATGACAAGAATTTTATAAATTTTTGTGTCATCGCCAAAAACCTTATTTAATTTAAATTTGTAATACGAGTATATCAATTCTTTGGCGATTTATCCTTTAATTTTAATGTAGCTGCGTGAAAAGCAGATGAGTAAGTTTGTTTTTGAAACTCAAACTTCTTAAATGATTTAAATAATAAATGCTGATAATTAATTTGGTACCAGTTTTATTACCAATAAGATGCAGTAAGTAATACAATATTTGTATATAAAAGATGAAACATATGATCCAAATTCCAAATATATATATGTATCTTCAGTTAATTTTTTTATAAGAAATTTAATCATAGTTACATTTAAATAGAACGTAGCAGAAGCGGATTTAAAATATTTCAGGCCCTAGGCAAAATATTTATTTCGGGCCCTTTAAATAAATAAATTAGATCTGAAAATAACGAAATTATCATCGATAGCCATGAAATTGAAACAAAATTAACAAATGTTTGACGTTTTATGTGTCAAAATGAATGACATAATAGACCACGGGCGTGTGACGTCACGATTTTAGATGTGGTCCGTAACTGTCAAACGAGTGACTCTCACATCAGTATTAAATGTACGATTTAGACTGTATAGATAGAATATATTTTTAACAAGTATATGTGCATATAATTCCAAAACTGACAAGTTTCTATTTTGTGCATCATTTTATGCATGACAAAGTGTGTGATTTATTTTATCAAGTGAAACGTAATTTGAAGATTGTGTCGCGAGTGCATACTTTTACAATTTTATACTGTTTATATATTTAATATATAGAAAATAAATGTTTAAAAACAATTTTATATGTTTACTTCATAGTGTAAAGCCATGTAATTACTATAATATACAATAGTGTTATTTTGATTGAAGTTTGAACAGTTCATTTTAGGTTACATTTTCCAAATCAACTAATTTTGTTAGAATTTTTAACATTTTACTGTAGTTTTTAATTTTTTTCATTTATAATTGTTATTGTGTTTTCGATCGTAGTGGAAATTTCAAAAAATCGATAAAACGAATGTCTATGATACTATCTGAATTGAATTAAAAGAGAAAAGGAAGGTAGGTCGAAGTTTTTGGCTCAAGATATGTTGAATATTACAATATAAAAAATAGAAACAGGAATTCAAAACATTTATATGTAGTTTTCTTTAGGTTTTGACGGTTACTGTCATAAATGCGAATCATATTATATTAAAACACGTTGTTGTATCCAATGTTTTGTTGCATGAACACGTTGTTGTAATCAAACAAATCGACGTTCTTTCCCTTCTTGCTCTAGGTCTTGTAATATTGTGATTATGACAATATTTTATATTACCTTTTTATATTGTTATTGCTATTTCAGAGCCAAAGAGTCCTTTTCCCTTTGATTCATTTCTGATTATAACTTAAACATTCATTTTGTCGATTCTTTCTAATTTCTACGACAATGGAAAACACAACAACAGTTATTAATGAAAAAAATTAAATATTACAGTAAAATATTAAAAATTCTAACAAAATTAGTTGATTTGGAAAATGTAACCTAAAATGAACTGTTCAAACTTCAATCAAAGTAACACTATTGTATATTATAGTAATTACATGGCTTTACACTATGAAGTAAACATATAAAATTGTTTTTAAACATTTATTTTCTATATATTAAATATATAAACAGTATAAAATTGTAAAAGTATGCACTCGCGACACAATCTTCAAATTACGTTTCACTTGATAAAATAAATCACACACTTTGTCATGCATAAAATGATGCACAGAATAGAAACTTGTCACTTTTGGAATTATATGCACATATACTTGTTAAAAATATATTCTATCTATACAGTCTAAATCGTACATTTAATACTGATGTGAGAGTCACTCGTTTGACAGTTACGGACCACATCTAAAATCGTGACGTCACACGCCCGTGGTCTATAAATAAAGAAATTATTTTGACAGATTAAACGTCAAACAATTCCATAGCTATCGATAGTTTTGAGGCTATTTTCGTTATTTTCAGATCTAATTTGTGCCGTTATGAAGCATGCAAAATTAATTTTGTTTATTGGATTAAATGGAGAATTTTATGTTCTAAACCTTTTGTTTTGAAGCTGTCTTGCTTAAAATAATTAGTGAAGCAGGAAATTATAAAATTATGATTTTACATGTTAAATACCCATGTTCGAGAGTCGCGGTCACCACTCTGTTAAATATTTTAAGGAAATAAAATTATATATTTCTATTATTTAAACTAAAAGTTTGACTTCGGGTCTTAACATTTTTGGGCCCTAGGCTATTGCCTCTTTAGCCTAGGCTATAGTCCGCCTGTGGAACGTAGTATGGTTTTAGTAAAATACATTGATCGATAGTATGTATAAACATCGATTAAGGCCGACTAACTTTTGTTATTCAGTTGTCAAATTTCTGTGTAACTTTTATTTGAAGTATTTATCTCTAAAATACTTTAGAACAGCGAAATTAGTCAATTACTAATTCATAGATTGTTCATACTATGATCTATAAATTTTTGAAAGACAAATCATCTTTATCGCGGGCACTTCTTTCATTATATAAATTTGAGAGAATATACTCACATTTGCTAATTCGATCATGGTCGAAAATCTTTATAAAAATTATTAAGTATAGTAATTTTTACCACATTAAAATTACCCCTGTGGCTTCTCCTCCACTAACATCTTAAGAAGCAGTGATTTGACGGCTGGTAATCGAACTTCAAGCGCATAAATAAATCACTTACCGAGATCTGCTTCGGCAGAGTGCCATACCTAAGTAATAAGTAATGATTTATTTATTTTATCTCTATTTTCATTTATTTCGATGTATACTCAAATAGATCAAATTACAAAACGCCGAAAAAAGAAAATATTAAATAAAGCGTTGATTCATATTTCATATTTTACACAATAATAATAACTGCCTGTCAGAATTTTGTTTCCTTTCTCTAACAATGACACTTCCCGCGATGGAAGCGCCCGCATTGTGCGAACGGTGGGTTTGTAAACAAAGCGCGAACCATGAACGAGATCGAGATCGGTTAGTCTGGCCTCTGGTTTGCAGCAGAGCAGCGGCAGACAGCGGATATAGGTGATACGGTGTCAGTTACTCGTAAATGAATTATTTATTTATGACACCTGTGACCCAACGAGTTCACACTCCACTTATCAGAGGCCAGAGCTGTCGTTGCCAATTCATAGCCATTCATCCGTATTAATATTTAACCGATTTTCGATGATGGAATAACTTTCTGAAATATATTTCAAGTTTTTTGTTTGAATTTGTTTGACTCTACTTTTTATTGATTTATAAGAAAATTAGGAAAAACCTTTTCATCACTTGTCACAAGTTCCAAAAATTAACAGCACGTTTGAATCAACTTATCAGGTCATCATCAAACGGCTGGTCAGTTCAGCTTTAACCATAGACGCGTTTCGTCCTTCCGGACTCATCAGTATAGTGTGATCATATATCCAACTAGACCAACTGGGAAATAGTGGATTGTGATACCGTCTTAGCTGAACTAACTGATGTTAAAAAGTAACTACCACATCGTATTTGACTTTTTGTCTTTATTTTATTTCAATTGCTATTATGCATTTTGCGATTCTGTCGGTAGATGGCACCACGAGTTTCTTCTTAGCTCTCATGTCATGTCTACCGTCGTAGTTACTTTTTAACATCAGTCAGTTCAGCTAAGACGGTATCACAATCCACTATTCCCCAGTTGGTCTAGTTGGATATATGATCACACCATACTGATGAGTCCGGAAGGATGAAACGCGTCTATGGTTAAAGCTGAACTGACCAGCCGTTTGATGATGACCTGATAAGTTGATTCAAATGTGCTGTTAATTTTTGGAACTTGTGACAAGTGATGGAAAGATTTTTCCTAATTTTCTTATTTATTAAGACTCAGTTCCACATCGTATTTGACTTTTTGTCTTTATTTTATTGATTTATTTATATATTTATTTGTTATATGAAGTTAATCCCAATTACAGTATATATAGTGGAATCCGAACCACTCATTACACAATCGTTTAAATATATATATATATATATATATATATATATATATATATATATATATATATATATATATATATATACATATATAGGTTATCGTGTCGGCCTGTGGATCCAAAGAACCCTGGTTCGATCCCCACAGCCGACAAAACATTTTCACCAATTTAAAAATTACCCCTGTGGCTTCCCCACCACTAACATCTTTGGCGGCCGTGATTTGACAGCTGGTAACCGCACTTCACGCGTATAAATGCCACACCCAGTAATGGGTAAAATGCGTGATGATATATTTATTTTATTTATTATATATATATTTACGCGTGAAATGCGGTTACTAGTCGTCAAATTACGGCCCCCAATGATGTTAGTGGAGGGAGAGCCACAGGAGTAGTATTAATGTGGTGAAAATGTTTGGCGACAGTGGGAATCGAACCAGGGTTCTCAGGATCCACAGTTTGACACGATACCACAGTGCTATCTACTCCAAATAGAAGTCAGTGAAACAACGCACGATCTCTTTCTTGCTAATTAAGAAATGCGTATTATCTTGCTTTTATCCACTGGGCTGTACATATATCGACCTATCCTGTATCAAAAATTGGTAAGTATAACAATTGCTAACATGATCTTTTAATAGCAACCTTCCTACCAATCATTGTTGTTTGGGGTCTTAGCATTTGCTATACTTAGCAACTTTTATTACAGAATATGTTGACTTTATATTTTATTTCAAATTTTGTTATTTATGTACAAAGGGCAAAAAGTTTATGCCCTTCCGAAAGCGACAAGATTACAAATTCGAAGGCCTCTGGCTCAAAGATTTGTAAATCGGCCAAGGGGTACAAATATCAAATTATTATACTATTTTATGTCTTACTACTATTTCTAAATTAATTGATCAGGAAATTTAATACAATTTGCGAAGTAGTCTATGAAGCCGGTATCTAGGCATCTTGTGGAGTATGCACTAAAGGATTTTTATAGGTTAGTTGTCAATATTACCATGGCAACATGTAATGGCCCTAGCGTTTTATGTAAAGTTCATTCGGTGAGAGATTAGAGTGTGGTTGTTTACGACATATTTTATTCTGATTGGCTGGTAATAACTTGGTTTTGGCTAAAACTAAACAACGGAAATTTTATGGATAAAAGGCATAATGATATATTTATTTATTTATGAAAATGTAAACAATAAAATTGGTACAGCGTTATTACTGTCACACGTATTTATGCTGTGTAAACATTTCTTTATTTTGACGTTTTGGTCAACCGGTCAGAATCAAAATAAAACACAATCATACTGTAATCTGACGGAACAGACTTTAGTACATAGCGTACCTGGGTATTCAAATAAACAAGAATAAGCTAATAAGAAATAAAAATAAATAAAGATGATGAGTCCAATATAACTAAAGCAGGGTTGTTCATATTTTACCTACCCAAAAAAACCCACCTGGGTTTTTTTAAATAAAACCCACCTAAAAAACCCATTTTGTTGAATGGTTGAAAATTACCCAGGGTGAATTTTAAGATAGAGTCAAATCTCGGAACATAAACATGTTTTATATATTTTGCAGTGTAATAATACATAATCTCTTTACAAAATAGAACGTTTAACTTAAATTATCATTTATTACATCATATCGTAGTATCACATTGCATTACTTTGACAAATGTCAATATCAAACTAGTTTAAGACCAAATATTATTTGTCTTTGTGTTAGTATTACGAAAACTGATTGATTTCCAATCTTTTTACCGGCAAATTTGAAATATAGTTTTAAATTAAATAAGTATGACAATAACATGATAGAGCATATTATGTTTTTAATTCACAATAAAATAAATATATTTTTTTGCAATTATTACATAATAGTACATGAATTTTATTTAATGTTTAGTAGTATACAATATACATTTTAAACATTACATACAAAATTAATCTAGAATTAAATAACTTGAATTAAAAAATGTATTTGTCAATGTTATAAAAAACCCAATAATGCCCAAATAAACCCAAAAAAAACCCCAAAAAACCCAGTGGGTCGGGTTTTTTTCAACCCTGAACTAAAGACGCTTCTCTGATGATTTTGTATTTCATTTTTGAAACGATGATAATTTATTTATTCTACTCTGTACAACAGGAACTGAATCCAATTACAGAACAAGGCCCGGTCTCACCGAGCCGTAGTATGGTATTTCATATATATTTAGCTTGAATGGGATTCGAACTCGGGATCTCCGTATTTGAATTTCGTAACTCTACCCACACCACTGTACTGCCGAACACATGGCATTAATAATTAACTAGTTAAAAAAAAATCGCTATATGTTATATAAGACCGAAAATGAAATTACTTTAATTTTTGTTTCATCATAGCATTTATAATTTTAATTATACATATTTTTTTAAATAATCCCGTTTATTTTCTTGTCCAGCCTGTACGTATAATTGATTGCATTGTAATAATATATATTTTGAGTTTTAAATTTAATTTTGTAATTAATGTTGAACATAAATATTGCATTAAATACAAAACAAATATTAGCTTAATGGAAGCATAAGTATTGTTTTAAATTTTAATTAATATAAATAATTTAATATTTTCAATAATTAATATCTATTATGAAAATCAATACGTCCTGCTTAATTGGCATGGAAAATTTATTGGTATTCTCAGAAAATTGTTCTTGTGTGACAATTTTAATTTCAATTAAATTTTCGAGTCTTATTTCGACTAAAAGAAAAAATAGTTCTAGAGAACTAAACTAATATTATTTTTATATTATTTTACTAGTATGAATGATCTTGAACAATTTTACATTAGAAATTAAGGGAAGTTAACATAACTAATTTAAAACATTCAAACCTCTATTTTACATCAGTGGCGGAGAATGCAGTTGCCTCTCCCGAGAATTTATTTATTTAAATAGAAATGTGTTTCTTTGAATTTTCGCAGTAGTTGTTTCAAATCCACTCTTTGTACTTACAATAAAATATAAATCAATAAATCAAGTTAATTTTTTTTATGGGGTGGCTAGCACAGTGGTTTGAAGTCGGCCTGTGGATCCTGAGAACCATGGTTCGATTCCCACAGGCGACAAACAATTTTCATAATTTCAAAAGCTATCCCTGTGGCTCCTCCACCACTAACATCTTTGGGGGCCGTGATTTGACGACTGGTAACCGCACTTCACGCGCAATATATATCACTTACCGAGATCTGCTTCGGCAGAGTGCCACACCCAGTAATGGGTAGAAGGCGTGATGATATATTTTTTATTTAGTTATTTAAATTTTTTTCGAATTATTTGCTTAACTATCAATCTTCGAAATGACTGGACAAATCCATTACAGTGGGATATTTTACTAATGTACATCAGGGTGGTATTATATAAAAAAAGAAAGTATCTAGCAATTAGCGGTACATTTAATTCATGTAATATCTCACCCTCGTAGGTCGCGATCATGAAGGAGTCCTTCAGAAGCACTTACCATCTTTTTATTTTTTTTCTTTCTAATTATAATAAAACCGTCGTCATTTATGACTATTGAAGTAAAATTGATCATTACTTTTCATTTTGTAACAGAACCTATATTTAATGCTCCTCCGAAAGTATTGGCTGAATCTGCTGCTGTTTTAATTAAATTTGATATTCTAATTTCGCAAAACTTCCAGAATTGTATAGGCACCGACACACCTATAAACGCAATATAATTTCAAACAAACTTGACCTTTCCACGTCTGCCGTATATATCACAATATTCCAAGTTTATATAAGTACATACCTATTTCATTTGAACTTTCGTTCTTTGGATACATACCAGAACAAGTTACTTTTGAAATGAAAGTTATTGCTATTAAACTTGACAAGTTTTAATTGTTCTATTACCTTAATTATTTTAATGTAGTCTTAGTAGTTGTATTTGGTATATTAAGACATAAATTCTAATTAACTACTTGAAAGAAAATTGCATATATTCGTATGATATATAAGTTTGAACAAAGGAAATAAAACATTTCATTAATAATTACTGCACGAAAGCTTTTCAACAGTATAAACTCTTACGCGCAGGAGACCGATTCTAATTCGTAGCAACCAGTTGTAGCGACTGGCTTGACGTCATTTATTGTCGCTACCGATAGTGTAGTCACCTTGCGGGATAAAGTGTAACTTAGGTTTGACGTCATTATTGGCGAATAGACATTTTCTAGCGACTTACTGCTAGCAACTGCTTTGAACCAGTCGCTAACTCAGTCGCTACGTTCTATTCATATGTTTTGAAAAGTTTGGTTATTTTAATAAATAATACTAAATATAGAAACATAGTTACAATTTCAATCAACAAAGTGGACTTGTTAACAATAAACAATCACTAAAACCGGCAACAAAATTTTCTGAAATACCACATCAAAATATATAGTCTGATCTTTGTAACCAACAGTAGAAAATAAATTCCCTAGAAATTTAACTAAGTCGCCTGACGTCATCAAAAATACGTCATTCAACTAAATATTTAGTTGCTACGAATTAGAATCGGTCTCCAGCTTGTTTTATGTATTCTAGAGCAGTGGAGTCCAATATTTTACTTATAGCCGGATCGTATTTATTAAAAAAAAATTAATTAACGGGCCGAGAACTGTCTTTACAATTACAGGGAATGACTGTTTTAGAAAATTCTAATATGTTAGCATTTGAAATGAATTTCTTTTATTGCTACGCGAATTTCAATACATAATTTATTATTAGTATCTTACAGAATGATTGATTTTTGTACTTTTACTATGTTCGTTAGTATGTCGTAAAGCAGTAGTAAATTGTTTTAATAGATTACACACAGTTACAATCCTTACTGATGCGAGTCGGGCGATTTACCGTCAGTTGTTATTCGTGGCTGTCTGCTTCTGCTTTCATAGTGAAATTGCCGTAATGACCGAACGAGAAATATTTGTATTTCGAGCATTTCTATTTTAGATAAATTCTTTGAGTTTTAGGATGTCACATTCATGAATTACTGGACTCGTATGTCTTCGACAGTTACAGTTGACAGTTATAGCATTATGGTTGAGTTCTGACCTCTCGCATAACACATTAATTTCTTGTTATGCAGCGAAATAAATATCATTGATTTTTAATTATGTGCTGAAGTAAACAAGAAAATTAATAGTATATGAAAGAAAATGAAACTAATTTCTTTTGTTGATTGAAGTACTAGGCTTAATATTTATTTAAATTTTAAAACATAATTAGTGACGACGTTTCAGATCTATGATTGGATTCATTTTCAAATCGAAACAAAAGTAAAATACAACATTGAACGTAGTCACAAAAACGTGTTACAAATTTAATAAATAAAATGTAAAGTATAAAAATGTTAAAATGAAACATACTGGAATTTAACAATGTGGAATTAAGAAATAATGTCAAATGAATTAATAAACATTGGCGCCAACAATTCGATTCGATATTTCCGTACTTAAATATTAAGTAACAGTAACAGGCGCGGTGGTCGAGCGTGTTAATGCACATCTCTTAACATGCTGTGACGTTACCCGAACCAAGGTTCGTCAGTTCGAATCCGCTGTTGACAAAATATAATTTGTCGTTAAAATAAAAATACAGTTATTTGTATTAATCATACTTGGACGCTATAAGCTAGTCATTTATGCATATGCCTTAAAAAGTAAGTAACATCGACTACGGAAACCGGCAGTACGGCAGCGTAAAAACTGCGGCTCGGTGTGCCCGGTAGGCCCAGGGCCGGTTTGGGCTGTAGTGCCATTGAAGAAGAACAAATATTAATTAAAACAATATAGAATCAAGAAATAATGTCAAATTAATTGAAAAACAATCGTGTCAACAATTTGATCATAATTTAAGAGACGGCGGTGCAACTGGTTACAATTGTTTCGAATTCTACTGTAAACAGTACGCTGTAATTGAAATTAAGTTTATGTAGAGAGTAGCAAACGAATAAATAAAATTTAAGTTGATCCTTTGAAACGTTATGGGGTGGAAGGGAGCTATAAAATGTCTCTCGAAACAAACAGTTGCAACATATCAATGTACAACATTTTCATTTCACGACCATATTCTTCATTAATAAAGGCAAACAAAATAAAACATCACAGGTCCCAATTAACTAATTAACCACTATGTTAAAATAAACAGCGAGTAACATAACACAAATGTTGCACCTCTAGCATATGTGTAGAATAAACATCATTTCTGTCATACTCGTATATTCCGACAAACGTGAATTTAGCGGCACTTGTTCGTTTAGTTTGCAGCTTCACAGACATGGGGTGCTTGTGTAATGTGCAACGCTCATTCACTCGCAGGTCACCGGAATTATTCATGATGTGGAGAGTGAGGGCATAGAGTAGTTACGTAAATAACGAATGGTAGCCTCAAACAGTTGAGGTCACTGTACACTGTTTGACAAGGAGTAAATTCGTAATGTTGCTTATTTTAGTGGTGGAATTTGATAGTTGAATGCAATCAAGGTGATTGTTTCAGTAGAAAGAAAAGTTGGGCGAAATATAATGTCAGTATCCTGTGAACTTTGATATGAAAATAAAAATTAATTACGTCTATCTTCAATCATTGGATATACGAGGGCAGGGTGAAAAGTCCCTGAAAATTGAAACAAGAAATGATTTATTTGGTCAAAACATATTTTATTTCTCAACATAATCTGCTTGTAGCTCGATACACTTCGTCCAACGTTTTTCTAATTTTTCGATCCCTTCCAAATAATACGATTTTGGCAATCCTTCAAAATAGGCGTTTGTCTCAGCGATGACCTCATCGTTGGAGCCAAATCTCTTTCCGTCGAGCCATTTCTTCAAGTTTGGAAATAGATAAAAATCTCACGGGGCCAAATCTTGAGAATATGGTGGATGACGAACCAATTCGTAGCGCAATTCATGCAATTTTGCCATTGCGACTGTGGATCTGTGCGCCGGTGCGTTGTCAACTGAGAGCAAATGCGGCACCCATCTGGCAGATAGCTTTCTCATATCCAAAAATTTATGCAAAATGTTCCTTACCCGTTCGGCTGAGATGCTCATAGCCTCAGCAGTCTCGTGCACTTTTACTCGCCGATCGTCCAATATCATACCATGGATTTTATCGACGATTTCTGGCGTTGTAACCTCAATTGGACGACCAGAACGTTCGGCGTCCTTTGTGGTGATACTACCACAACGAAAATCAGTAAACCATTTGTGAATCGTTCCAATCGATGTTGAGGAGTCCCCATAATGTTTAACAAGCGATGCTTTGATTTGCGTAATGTTTTTTCCACGCAAGAAATGTTTAATCAAGACGCGAAATTCACTTTTTTCCATGTTTTCAAAAATCTTCAAGGTTGCTTGCTTTCGATGGGTGTCAAAACAGAACTGAATGATATTCAGTCTGAAAATTTTAATGCGTTCTAGTTAAAGATGGTACATCACAAATGTCACATGAGATTTGAGATTGTGGCGCCATCAGTTTTATTTTTCAGGGACTTTTCACCCTGCCCTCGTACGTGACAATGAATAAAACATTTTATTAGTTTTAATAAATATAAAAAATAAACGCTGTAATACCGCTGAATTACCAATATAATCATTATTACTCGTATATCCGATTTCTACGGGAAATAAAGCATTTCATTTGATTGAAATCTGATGATGGAAATAATCAATAATAGAGTTATTATTCTAGTAGGCCGTATCTATATTTCAATAACCTCTGTCATAACTTTATATTTATCACTGTAGCCATGTTTGTAATTGTAATTTCTTCAGACAGATATTTGCTGAAAGTAGAGGTAAAATAATACAGGAAACGGAAAGCATTGTAGCTCGCATTGAAATATCATTTCATTTTGACAAATGAGACAGCCACTAGACCCACAATCTCCAGTCATATATTTACCACAGAGCTTTTGTCTCAAATATGCAAAATAATATAATATACGTACGAGGATACGTATATAGATTCACTTCACAATAAATGGCGCAACGCAACCACAGAAAGGACGAACAAAACAAAACAAACAAAAAACACACCAAAACAATTGTTTTCCTTCTGCCGCAATTTTCAGCCGTATGCAATTACTACATACGTGCGGATAATTGGCGTTTTTAAATGAGATTTTTTGAATACGAGTAGCCGGCAATTTGAAGCGACGGGGTTGTGGCTAAATTGCCCAGTACGGCGTAATTATACGGTTTGCGGGGTTATGTGCTAATCAATGCCAGCCAGGTGCTTGATGTTTGCGAGTTATAAAGTAAATTTCTTCACGCGAACTCACTACATAGTTGTTTTTAAGTGGATTGTGGAAAAGGTAAAGTTATTTTTGTTTCACTAGTTTTTTATTACTTCCTGTTACGATGATGGGTAGTTTTGTTCCTAGCAATTATGATTTAAAACTTTGTTGGAAGAAGTTGTTTACTCTAAGTGTGGAGTTTTTTAAAGCTATTAGTTATTTCTGTGCAACGCTTCCTTTGTTGGGTATTTCTTTCTATACGAGTACGTTGATGGTAAATATAATTAGAGTAGACAAATATACGGTATTTCAACTAAGTAATAAAACTGGAGCCAAGACATTCTATTTAATAAAATTAATTAGAATTTACCTTTTGATTCGTTGTTTACATTGTTATTGTGTTGCTGTAGAATTAGAGAAGTACTTTTAATGTGCTATAAAATGTATATTTACGAGACGTTATCTAATTAAAGAACAACAAACTCTTTGTGTACCTACTTAGAGTATTTACTACCTACTGCTTCCTATACATAAAACAGATAATCTTAAAAGCTTTAGTTTATTTTCTGAAATTTTGTTATTTGTAGTATCTACTACAACATCTGTTGTGAAATACGATAATTAATCATAATATTTAACTATAGCCAGATTTCTGTAAGAAGAAGATTGGGATAATTCAATTGCATGGACTAAGTAAAGACCATACGAGTGAAGAAATAACATACTTACATCTTGTACACAGCACGCAGGACTTACTAGCCACGTTATCCATATATCTTTACTCAATTCATGCAATACAAGAATTTGATTTTCTTTTGTTCTTCTTGTGAAAATCTGAGCACAGGTACTTGTATATCCTTCATAATATATGAATATATTTTGATTATTATTTGTTAATTAAACAACTTTATTTTTCGTTCTTGGTTTTGATAATATTCTTGGAATATGTACATTTGCATCACGTAGTTTCTCTTTTTTGTAGCACCAAATACATTTATTATATTTAATTTATTGAATGCTTATGTAGGTAATAATCGAGTATATGAATTTTTAATCTAAAATTTAACTCTAAAAATATTTTGTATAACAAGTATTTACCACTTTTAGAAAAAAAAATAAATACCTGTAATAATAAATACATAATTATTAACTTCACTGTTAAAAAATTGCACTTGAAACTATGCGTCAACTGATTTAATTTTTACTTTCGCAACCTATATTAATTATACATTATTAATTGGGAAAAAATTATGACTGTGATTTGTCTCGATCTCAAGAATTTGATGAAGCTACTGAATTCAAAAAACATAATCCCGAAAAAGAGTCGACCTCTCTATTGGAAGCACGAAAACTTAAAAATGCGATAAAATTTTGAACTAAAACTTAATATTTAAGCTTTTTAGCGAAAAACGGAAGTTAAGATAGATATTTAGCTATATACTACGACTCGGATCTTATAAAGATTTTGTTTATTTTATAAATGGTAGGTAGTGCTCAGAGCTGGGCAATACTTAAGTACTTTAGTACTTAAGTACCAATTTTTCGTATCTTCTAGTACTTAATACTTATACTGAAGTACATTTATTTTTGTGTTACTTAATACTTGAAATTTTTAAGTACTAAATTTCAGCTTGTACGTAAGACTTACATTTTTGTATAGTAAATGTAAAAAATATTGAAGTACTTTTCAAATAATTAAGTACGTCAATATTACTAAAGTCACGAAAAGTACTTAAATATTTCGAAACATTGAAGTACTTTGATTTTGCGGTTAATGCAGTTTTTTTTATTGTGCTGTACTGTGACGTGAACGTGAGGAGCACAGACATGTATATTTTTATTTTTTGTTATATATATATATATATATATATATATATATATATATATATATATATATATATATATATATATATATATATATATAAGACTGATTTTTTGTAATTTTCGACTACATATTAAATTTTGCATGTACCTATTTATTTTTAAATTAAAAAATCTTTTCATTTTTTAATCATGTTTTCAAAATGTATATTTAGAATATGTTGATATTAAAATAAATAACAATAACAGGAAAATTATTTCATACGAATACGAATATACCCAATGCTGGAACTTGCAAAATACTTATATTTTAAGTACTTTGGTCTAAAAAAACTGGTACTTTACTTAAGTATTTTTAAGCTGTGCTTGTAAAAGTACTGCATAACAAGTACTGACCATGGTTAGTCCTGGTACTTATACTTAAGTACTTTGGTCCTGGTACTTGCTCAGCTCTGGTAGTGCTTATCACAAAGTACAAATAATAACATTTTGGTAATGTTGTTGTAAAAGATGTGAAAAATAATAATTATTAAAATCATAATGTAATGTTAGAGTTCTTATGATTCATAATTGAATGTCAAAAATGATATTTAGTTTTAGTATGAAACTCTCAGATACAGAATTCTAGTTAATGTGTCAAAAATAAAATTATACCGAGTTTATCTAAACTTATGATCAGGAAAGTATTGTGGTGGCCCAGCAGATTTTTAAAAATTATATTTACACTTTCGGTATTACGTACCATCAAAAGAGGTTGCACGAACCTTTTACAATAGTCAATTAACATTTCTTCATTAGATTAGATTCATGCCACAAATAGAAAATTAAGAAAAATCGTCGATCTTTTAATACACTATTTTTAGATATTTTTTTTTGTTTATGTTCTTTTTCAAATTTCTCTACAAATGTCATTACTCGTTAATTCATAATGCTATTGATTGTAATTTGAATCGCAAGTTTCAAGACCTTTCCTCTATTTGATAATTGTAATTACTAACTGGATAGCTTATGAACGCAGTTTAAATCTTCACTAAACATTCCTAACCTGACACACCATATACAAGTTCCTATATATAATAAAGTTATTTTCTGCATTTGATGCTTGAGTTGTCTTCGTTTACGATATCACCTTCATACATACAAACACTTATCTCAAATTATATGTTGTCTATTTAATATACAAGAATACTAACCTATTATTTTTTCTGATTATTTTCAGATGTAACAACAAGCGTAGAAGTCCACTTCGAAAACAAAGACGGCGGTTTCTTCCTCAAACACACTCCCAAGCAACACTTCCAACCAATCCCCGACCTCTCCTCCGTCCTTCCATCCAGTTCCACCCCCAGCTCTGTCCTTTCCGTGGATCGCTTCACCGTGTTTCAATCCTCACAACCGATCTCCGTGCGTGCAACCTATGGACCGTTCAGCACGAAGCAAACAGTGCCAGCACGGTACATAGTCCCCGACCCGTTGGACAACCTGCCGCCGTTGCCGTTGCCGCCTCCCGGGGAACACAACGCCACGGGAGCGGCAACCACGGGGGTGGAACTGCAGGAGTTGGTGACGCATCACCTGGACATGAGCGCGCATATCGTGAGGCCGGAGATACCGCGGGACTCGCCGGTGTTGAGGGTGTTGTTTCACACGGGTGCGGATCCTGGTGGTAGAAGGCAGTTATTGCTAGCGAGACATCAGAGGGTGTGTATTGTGTTACATGCGACTACAGCTGGACGGGCGCCGTTGAGTGCAGCGTGTAGTCCTGATGGAGAGGATGGCGTTTGTCTCGCGCAGGTTAGTATCAACCATCTTTAAAATATCATTATAGCCGTATTTATTTCGCATTGTTTAAGTAATCCGGTAGGGTACATTTGTTTAATTGACACGTTTTAAGTAACCCAGAACAGTTCCTGAACTGATCCTACTGCCCTAGTTATTTTGGTATATTGATAGGTTGAACCCGTTTTATATCTCTTTCTAATTAACTTCGGATCCTTGTTATCCGTTTTGAATTGATGACATCGTAATTTATATTTAAGCAGATGTCACTTGGAACGTGCATTCAGATTTTAAATTTATCGCTAATTCATACAACTGACACTAGATGCATCATTTATTTGGAAGTAACACGAGTTAGTTCTAGATCAGTTCAGGGTTGAATCCAAAGTTCCCAAACAAATACAGCCTATATGTAATATCACTTTTGAATATGATTTCTCTAATATTTTTTGCCGTCATGATCACGACAATCATGACTTCTTGGTTGTAATGATGTAGAACCATCGGCACGAGTGCAATAACACAAGTATTAATTTTCTAAAACAACAAGAAAAATTAATATACCGGGTGTATTACGAAAAGCGGGCCATAGGCGTTTAACATAGGAAAACAGATTTGCCGTGCGTATGTACTTACTTCAAAAATTATTTTTTTAAATACTTCAAGTAAAATTTGAAGACTTTAAAATTCTGTATCTAGATTAATAAACTAAGTTTGTTTTCTGAGTTTTGTAACGGCAGAAATGAAATACGAAAATTTACAAAATTACAATTTAATACTGTTAACACAAAATAAAAATAAATGTGCAACTAAATTTTTTTTGACACATTTAACTATTGCTTTGTTTAAAAGTAAGTGTTGGATCTGTCTGCAAATTTAACATTAATTTTAAAATTAAATAAAAATGGAAAATTATTAAGAATAATTTTTTGAAAAAGCAATGAGCGTTCGCCGGGATTTGAACCCAGAACCTTTCATTCGCATGATGACTGCTCTAACCAATTGAGCTACAAACACTCGGCGAATACTCATGCTTTTTCGTGCAATCTTTAGTTGAAGAAATGTAAAGTGACATGGGTTGCGTCAATTCATTACAAGTCAACAACCGTAGTATGCGTTGGATGAATTCCCTGGGTGAAGTTAATATAAGAATTTGTTGATTGACAAATTGTCTGTTGGTAATCATTGCAAATAATTTTTTGAAAAAGCCGAGTGTTTGTAGCTCAATTGGTTAGAGCAGTCATCATGCGAATGAAAGGTTCTGGGTTCAAATCCCGGCGAACGCTAATTGCTTTTTCAAAAAATTATTTCTAATGATTACCAACAGACAAATTGTCAATCAACAAATTCTTATATTAATTTCACCCAGGGAATTCACCCAACGCATACTAGGTTGTTGACTTGTAACGAATTGACGCAACTCATGTCACTTTACATTTCTTCAACTAAAGATTGCACGAAAAAGCATGAGTATTCGCCGAGTGTTTGTAGCTCAATTGGTTAGAGCAGTCGTCATGCGAATGAAAGGTTCTGGGTTCAAATCCCGGCGAACGCTCATTACATTTCTTCAACTAAAGATTGCACGAAAAAGCATGAGTATTCGCCGAGTGTTTGTAGCTCAATTGGTTAGAGCAGTCATCATGCGGATGAAAGGTTCTGGGTTCAAATCCCGGCGAACGCTCATTGCTTTTTCAAAAAATTATTTCTAATAATTACCAATAGACAAATTGTCAATCAACAAATTCTTATTTTAGGAAAATTATTAACATGAAGAAAAATTACGAATAATTATATGGAATTGTTCATGGGAAAGTTTGACAGAAAAACTTAATGCATTTGTTTCTTATTTTGTTTTAATTCCATTGTTAACACTTATTAAATGAAGTTATATTTAAATTTCAATGTGCTGTGCATGATAGCGGTGAGTTAATATCGCTTGTAAAAGTATAAATAACAACAATGAATTCATATAACAGTAAAATAAGTACTGTTTTTTATACAAAGAATTATCGTATACATTCAGTATTTATAGTTAAGTTATGTAACATGTACTTATTTTTAATTTAACCTAAAATTCTTGTCTGTATAATAATTTTCAATATTTCTTATATTTCCTTCCTTTATCCTGCTCTGTAGTCACATTGAATCTTTTGTTTCTCCTAGTTACAAACCTGTTAAATGTTTGTTTCAGCAAATTAATTTGCAGTTATTTTCACGTACACCACACAGTCAGATTGCACTTCATCTCTTCCAGGTAACAATTCCATCCAACTGGTGGCCACCACTTCCACCGCCCGACAAACACGGTCGACCTGGCAAGCCGGTGAAGACGCCTCCACGGCTAGTGCAGGTCGCGTACAGTGTCCTGGAGCCGCGGCCCGCTGATGGCGAGGGCTGCTTGCCGCGGATTCAGATTCAGCCCGTCACTGTACTCGGCTTCGTGCCTCTGGTACCTGCCAAAGCCGCTTATAAAGAACTTAGAGTCGCGGAGATCGTCACCATGTTGGTACCACACCCGCCGCTGTTCCCGCTCTCCAGGTTTCATATTCCGGTGTTCATGGAACGTGAGCGGGCGAAGGAGTTGACAGCTGTTGTTATCAGGTTAGTGAGTGCTTACTTAATATTACCGTCCTTGTCGATATGTTTGTTTATTTTAAGGTAATACTATTGTGACGGTGGCGTCATCGGTTGTCGAGTGGCGGAACTGACGCTCAAAAAAATATAAAAATAAAATAAGTGTTTTATACCTATTATGATTTGAATATCATGAATTGTTAACAGGTTGTTGGTCTAGTGAATTTTCAAATACCATACCACCGTGTGGTGTTGCCATTATAAATTGGGATTCTTAATTTTTCGTTAAAAACAAGGCTTTGCATGGCTATATATCCATTACTAAATGATAAAAAACTTTCTCCTTCTGATACAATATACCTGGATAGTTCTAGAACATCATACTAGTTTTTCAAATGAAACTGAAAAATTTTAGAGCTACACAAAGCAAATATGTCCGATTCTAAGTGATGATCGCCATAAGCCCCGCCCCGTGTATAAGAACTCAACTTTACAAGTGAATATATTTGTTCACAGACGATAAATGTGTTTCATATTTTAACAGGATGCGTATGACTATCCAATGTTTATGTGCGCCAAATTTCATTCAGATCTGTAAATTTTTTTTTCACGCTAGTACTACCTTAACATTTAACTGTATAAATTGGCAATATCAAAAAAAATATCGAACCCAATGTTTGCCAGAAATGAAAACATTTTCAACTTTGATGTACTTTTATTTAAACAAGTTCAAATAACATAGTTAAATTTAATTTTAATTATTTACGCCAAATCTCATAGTTATGTATGATCAAAGTTGTAAAAGTAATTTTTTTGAACCAATCTCAGGTTTGCAACCGCGGCGAAAGCTGAGATTAAAAAATAACTTTTTCTATTTTATGTTCATAAAGAAGTCATTATGTAACCCAGTTGCGTGACGAAAGAGCGTTTATTATGATACGCAATATTTTGTTTTAGACGATTGGTAGTATCTGATAACATATTGTAACTGGTCAAGCTGAAAACATCAAAATTTCTTTGAAAATATATTATTTACCGTGATTTCATCTATCTTACGTAGCTCAGACGGAGTGCAATTAATTCCATCTTTCATGATACATACACAAAATCTAACAATAATAATAGAATTTCAAAATTCGAAAATGATCGCGAACTTTTGAACAATTGCATAAATGTCAATAACAATTACCAGCCACAATATTTCATACACAAATTATTTTAAATTAATTCGGTTTAAAATATCGCAGTATAAAAAAACAAAAATTTGATAAAAGACGCAAAATACAAAAAAATAGTATCTCATTTTATAAGAATTTTTAATACTTTTACTATTGATAAACCTGAAATAATAGCGTCATATTAAAGTAGGTGAAAAAAAAAAATTGTTTGTGTAACTAATTGGAACTATAGACACTGATCAATTTAATATATGTCACAAAACGTTAAATTTAATTTAATAATATTTACATAAGTTAGTAATTAATTCGACGTTATGCTATCTGTTCGTATTATATTAATTTATAATAAAGGTTTACGTAAGGAGTTAGATCGATCTTACACAGTAAACAGATTTCTTACGTTAGCTTCTGTTCATCGGTTGAGGAGTAAAGTTGTAGCGCGATAGTTAAGTTGGTAGTGATCAAGTCGCGGTGGATAGTGTTTGGTTAGTGTTGAGCTGTTACATGAGCGAGGTGAGTCAGTTAATCTAGAGCACGTATGAGAGAGTATGATAGAGTTGGGATGCATAGCACTGCTAGCAGTCTGTCCATCACTGGGATGATGTTTTGAATAGCGGACTGTAGTGGCTACAGATAAGTCTGTAGTTGCCAACTACAGCAGCTGCGTGCTGTAGTGATCACATAGAGTTCTGTGGTCGCCCAAGATAGCAGCGCTGAAGGCTGTAGTGACCTGGCTGGCCTTCGGGTGGCCTACGGGCGTACGGGGTCACCGACGAGCAGTCCCGTGAGCTGTAGTGGCTACAGATAGTTCTGTAGCTGCCAACGGCAGCAGCTCGGTGCTGTAGTGACCACAGATGGTTCTGTGGTTGCCCACGGTAGCAGCGCTGAAGGCTGTAGTGACCTGGCGACCTACGGGTATGGGGTCACCCTCATGTATGAATGATGCTTAGGTTTTAGTAGATTGACTCCTCATTGAGTTTGTTACTCACGGTTTGGTTCTTACAGGAATTTATTGGTTTACGCTCGCGTTAGGTGATACGCGGATTGTTCCATTCAGGTTTGCTTAGTTTTGCGAGTACATTTGGTTTACGTGTCTACTTGAGATGAGTCTCGTTTATATTTGTTATTAAGACATTTGTGGGTACAAATGTAGTCTGGATTAATTATGCTACACATCCATTGTATAACAATACGAATGATTGATTATGGCTAATGGCAAGAATTGCCCATCTAATTTTATCATCGTGACATATACTATAAAATAAAACCATTAAAACTCAAAACAATTATTATTTAAACATAATTTGCCATAGTATTCGTCTTTTTGAAAAGATTATTTTCCCTCTACAAAATTTATTTAATTTTGGGTCCCGTTTGAGGTTATGTATCAGTATCATAGAACTGTCAGAATATAATAACAAAGGTTTGAATTAATCTTCGCCCTCGAAACGTAGACCCAGTAGGTGCTAAGAAATAGTTCTTAGGATAATGTTGAATTTATGACGGATTATTGTGTCCTGAGTCCTGAGTTATAGTAGATAAGGCGAAACTAGGGCAACGGTCCAAAAATAAAATTGTATTGTGTATTGTGCATTGTAACGCTGATATTGATTTTGTTCTCATCTTATTGTGAACTCTTGCCAAAACTATTATTACTTTTAATATTACCCTTTGTTTTTAATAGAACAACGAAATTCAATACGCCATATTCTCGTAATCTTCTGAGCATTAGTTCTTTCTACGTAGTTCTCTTTTTGTCTACTGTTAAACCATAAAGGCATATAGTCATGAATGTATTTTGTATAGCATAATATTAAATTGAAATTTATAAATAATAAATAGCATGTTTCTTTTACTATATTGATATATTTTAAATTACTGGAAGAGGATTCAGTTAGAATATAAAGGGAATAAATTAATTATTATACATAGATTGTTAATGTTTTCTAGTCAAACCGAATGATATACTTTTTTACTGAAATGGATAGCCCTCAATGATTTTCTGTACTTTCAATTAAAAATAAAGTTAAAAAGTCAAAAAAAAAACATTAACACGTTTAATTGAAAATAAATTTTCCGGTACGCTATGAAATAAAAATGATTGTTAAAGCAATAGTAAATAAAATAAAAATAAATATATCATCACATCTTCTACCCATTGCCGGGTGTTGGGGTAGATGGTTCTGTCGTATCAAGTTAGCCTGTAGATTTGAGTATTCGGGTTCGAATCTTACAGTCTTATAATTTTCACCACATTCAAATTATCTCTGTGGCTCCTCCATCGCTAACAGCTTTGTGGGTCGTGATTTGAGAGTTGATAACCACACTTCACACGCAGAGATCTGCTACAGCGGAGTGGCGCACCTAATAATGATTCAAGTGCGTGATGATATATTTATTTTATTTATCGTGATAAATTTACTAACACAATCACTTTTTTAAAGATAATAATAAACAAGTTCAAATATTCGAACACTAAAAACAGTCTATTTCGTGAAATATGAATATTTTGAGCAACTTATCATTTAAATTTTGTTACTGATCACAACAGCAACTTAATCCCAACAGAGGATCTACAGTTTATAGAGATATTCAAACTACTAGGGATCAGTCATATTTATATAAGTTTATTCAGTGAGATTTGAACTTGCCAACTCTTAACGCAAGTTGTATCCATTGAACAACTTATCTACGACTGCCTGTGTATTATAGCACGAGTATTTTAATATTTCAGTGACTTCTAAAACTAAAACTTTAAATCTCTCGCAGCTGCGATAATCGACTTCTTTACCTCATAAATATTTAAACAAGTTTACTTAACTGATCTTTTACTAAACATCTGACACTTTCCATCAAACTCGTAAACCAAAAAGGAAGAATTCCAGAGGTGGTGAAACTGCAGGGAACTGTTAAAAAATCCGGAATTTTATAATGTGTTCGTAATACGTTTGTAGCACGGTATATTAATATTCATAAGGATTAGTGCGGTCACGCCTTGTGGAATAATTGTTGCGGGAAAACACGGTGGCGAAAGATTATAGTGGCGCCCTCGGAATACTGATAACTCGCGGAGCCTGGATTGGTAACTAACTGCGAAGCTCCAGACAATCTATATGCAGTGTCAGAGCTTTTGGCAGCTTGACTAAAATTGATGATGAGGTTTCTGTGCCAAAAATTTCTGCAAGTAAAATTGGAATATTATATTCTATAATACTTGTTTAATATACATACAGGCACGGCCGCTACAACCCTATAGGCGAAATAAAATTTACCGCCCTAAATATGTAAATTAGAAAATAACGTATAAATTATCATTAATACAGTCAGTTTAAGATTTCGTAATATATCAATGTAAAAAGGCAAACAAAATGAACTCATTTACAAATATATAATACATATATCATTAATTGAGTAAGCTGTTGGCGCTTGTAGAAACATGTTTGATAATATTTAAAAAATGGTAAATAAAAACACTTGGTAGTTTCAAAGAAAATATTTATTTTTATACTTAATACGTATTTCGGCTTTTACACTTCAGGAGATCTATTCTAATTCTTAGCGACTACTTGGCGACTAGTTTCAGTCGCTAAGTCAATGACGTCACGGTGTAATCAATATCATAGGGATTTTAATTTCTTACGTAGGTATTAATCGGAACCACGGAGTATTTTGTGTTGATACTGACAGCCACTTGTTGATATTTGTTTTTCTTTGTTAAACTCAAATATTTGTATGTTATTGCTTAAATTTGGCATATCTCAAATTGACGGAATTTTTAGTAAGTTTCAAGCAATTAGTACCTAATATTTTAAAAATAAATAATATAAATTTTAACAAAATCTTAAATAAACATTGTTACATTAAAAATTATTATTAATGTGTAGACGACGATATTGTTGTTCTAATTATCGGTAATGTACATCTGCAGCTGGATTTTGTTCAATAATTGGCAGATCCTACTCGTATTTACATTTTATAATAATAATATACAGTGCACAAAAATATAAAACTTCGAAACTAATCAACTAAATAATGCTAAGCGACTGACGCCATTACACTTCGCAACAGTCTGTACTAGTCGCCTGCATACATGACTCCGTAAGCGACCAGTCGCCAACAATGACGTCAGGACTGTACTTTTTAAGTACACCAACAGATGGCGCCAGTATCAAAGTCGCCAAATATGAAGTCAAACAATCGCTAAAACTAGTCGCCAACGAATTAGAATAGAACTCCTGGAGACCGATTCTAATTCGTAGCAACCAAATATTTAGTTGAATGACGTATTTTTGATGACGTCAGGCGACTTAGTTAAATTCCTAGGGAATTTATTTTCTACTGTTGGTTACAAAAATCAGACTCTATATTTTGATGTGGTATTTCTGAAAAACTTGTTGCCGCTTTTTGTGATTGTTTATTATTAACAAGTCCACTTTGTTGATTGAAATTGTAACTATGTTTCTATATTTAGTATTATTTATTAAAATAACCAAACTTTTCAAAACACGGCACTGCAAAACATATGAATAGGACGTAACGACTGAGTTAGCGACTGGTTCAAAGCAGTTGCTAGCAGTAAGTCGCTAGAAAATGTCTAGTCGCCAATAATGACGTCACACGTAAGTTACATTCTATCCCGCAAGGTGGCTACACGATCGGTAGTGACAATAAATGACGTCAAGCCAGAATTAGAATCGGTCTCCTGATGATGGTAAAAACCGAAATACGTATTAAGTATAAAAATGAATATTTTCGTTGATACAACCAACCTTTTTTATTCACTATCTTTAAAATATAATACATATTTATATATCATAAGCGATACTCGTAAGTGATGCCATCTAACTTATTGTACGCAGGTGATACATACATTTTTTTTTACCAACATCGAAAAATAAATTCAAATATCTTAAATATTTTGAAATATTTTATATATGTCAAGTGCAATGATTGTTACTATTACAATAATGGATTGTATGACTTATTACAACCCTGCTTCCAAGGATGTAATGATTTACTTACTGTGCTGATGGCAGAAAAAATTGTTGTGGATTGCCTTTTCAAGAGAAACGAACTTACTCGTCCAGCAGTAACCGAAATTGCGATCCACTTTTATAAATATTTTATATTTAATGCGAACGCAACGGTTTGAGTTTAATATGCGTACGTTTTGCTTGATTATGGTTTCATTATTAAAAGGGAGAGCGAAGCGAATATAACCAAAACTTTGTTCTTTTAACTTAAAATTTTATTATGGACGGTCGGTTAAATAGCAAGCGTGTTTTATAAAAATGTTTTCCAATGTCACATTTACAAAGTGGGGTGGCTAACTCAGTGGTATGAAGTCGGCCTGTGGATCCTGAGAACCCTGGTTCGATTCCCACAGGCTACAAACAATTTTCATAATTTCAAAAACTACCCCTGTGGCTCCTCCAACACTAACATCTTTAGGGGCCGTGATTTGACGACTGGTAACCGCACTTCTCGCGCAAAAATATATCACTTACCGAGATCTGCTTCGGCAGAGTGCCACACCCAGTAATGGGTAGAAGGCGTGATGATATATTTATTTATTTTTTATTTATTTACAAAGTGTTCTTATCAAAAACAGTTCTACATAATTCAACTATGTGCAGGGGATATTTTTTTGTGAATTTATCAAGTTGTTCAGTTGTAAAAATAATAAATGTCAAAATAAATGAATTTTAAATTTATATTGATCTGTCAGTGTCACCGTCTTGAAATTTAATTATTTTAATAAAAAAAATTAAAATAATAGTATATTACATAAGTAATACCGCACGAAGCGGTTGTCTGAAATACGAGGCCGCAGGCCGAGTATTTTAATCCGCTAAGTCAAGTAAAAACACTTTCCTGACGTATTATGTATACTATTTTTTCTGAAACCGTTTAATTTAATTAATATTTAATCATAAATCCTTCAAAATGTTGAATTTACTTGATATGAATTGTACTGACAGCTTGATTACGTATCCAAGGTTACAACAAAAATAACAGTCAGGTAAAATCTTTATGAGACTGTTATTTTTGTTGTAGCCTTGAATACGTACTTTACTTGACTGTTTTAGTAAACACCTACTTTTCATACTAAAATTGGTCAGGAAAGAAGGCACTTTCTTACCGGTTTCAGAAAAAAGTAAATTAGCACAATATTCTTACAATAATCATTTGTAATTATTCATACTGCGGCTCTTTACTCAAGCTGTAATCATAGTAAAATAAGGGTTATTGTAACATTAATTTTTTTATATACTATTTTCTGCTTATATGTTAAATTAATCATAAGTTTTCAATATTTTGGTGGACTTCTTAACTTGCGACGACCCTGCTTCTGAATATTTAATAAGACGGTACCACAACTCTTCGGTAGCATTTCCTCTTCTCTTATACTTTCATTCAATCGATTTATTTGACGTTTCGAAACAAAACAGTCATAGGTAACGATATATATTTTCATGTCATGTTACCGGCTTACATAGTTTTTAACATCCGTTAGTTCAGCTTAAAGAGTATTACAATTCGCTAGCCCCTAGTTGGTCTAGTTGGATAGTTGATGGCACCATACTGATGAGTCCCTAAAGGACGAAACGCGTCTGTGGTTAAAGCTGAACTGACCAGTTTGATGATGACCTGATAAGTTGATTCAAACGTGCTGTAAATTTTTGTGGGATTTTAGACAAGTGATGGAATTTTTTTTCTGATTTATATATATTTTCTATAAAAATTGTATAAATCGGTGAATTTTCAAAAATTAAAAATTTATTTATGGGATGAAATTACTACTAAATTGAAATGTATTTTACATCGCTGGATTCAAAAAAATGATATCTTTCGATTGATGCCACAATCTTTGGTATCCGATAGAACACCGAGCAATAGTAAGCAAAAAACTGATTTACTTTGTTAATCTCCTATGTACACCTTTCAGACAGACACCCTGTATATTCTCTTCTTAGTGTACTCCACCACTATTTCCAATACACAGAAAGTTGAATTGGGGCGCCAGGTCTTCTAGAGCCGGCACTGCATCGTGGTCTCCTAAGCAATAAAATAATTTGCTTGGAGAAGTGAAACGGATTGTACAACTGATTTGTGTGTTTGTGTTTCACCCAACTCGCCCACTAAACTGACCATGCTCTATGTTGGCGAATTTGGCTGCTTCATTTGAATGTCATTTGCTGGTTGCGTTCAGCAACTCCGTTTCTCGTTTCAGTATTCATCACTCAGTTGATGCACGTATACAGATTGTGCATTTGTTTGTCATCGTTTGTGTTTCATTTGGATTTACTGAAAATTTCTGATGCAGTACGTGAGCGAAACGTGCGGAATTTTGATGTGACGATGCACATTCCATGATTGAGGTTAGGATTGAATTGGACTGCAATTTATAAAAGATGGATGTTTGATTGCCATTTATTGTGCTAAATGAAGCACGAGTGTTTATTAATAATTTGTATTTGGATTATGCAATGGTTTACAAATTTATATTTCTAATAATAAATACATTGGATTTAATTCCCATAGTCGACAAACAATTTTCATCAAATTAAAATTACCTCTTTGGCCGTGTTCGGATTGGTAATATTTAGTATTAGGACGTTAGGATTTAGAACTAAAGATCTGTCGTGAATTCGAATACATACTATAGATATCCGTTATTTGAATTTTGAACTTGAATAAAAATTCTTTGATAAATAATAATAAATATTTATTGTATCACATACTACATATGAAGTATGTAGAAGTCATATTTAGAATAAATATTATAAAATATTTCGGTTTTACACAAACAAACTTTTCACCTTGACTTGACACAACGATCATATGCACAGACGCCATTTAGTGAATTAGGGAACCCTGTAAAAACCTAAATACTTAAGTCCCAAAATCCCAAATAATTAGTGTTTAATTTAGTACACTATCTAGTATTAGTATTCTAAATATGAGAATCCGAACGCACCCTTTGGCTCCCTCACCTAACCTCACTTCATGCGCATAAATCAAGATCTGCTGCGACAGAGTGCCACACCTAGTAATGGGTAGAAGCCGTGATGATATACATATATGTATATTTTTTTTAATTTGTTTAAAATTACATAAAATTACAAATAATTATTCACTGCAGTTCTATTTATATATGCAATTTTAAAATAAAGTAAATGGTATTAGTGAAAAAATATTTGCCATTATTGATATATTCTATTAAAAACTTTATTTTATTTATTCATCTTACATTTGTAAGAAGTCGGCCTGTGGATCCTGAAAACCCTTTCAAAAAGCTACCCCTGTGGGTCCTCCACCACTAACATCTTTGGGGGCCGTGATTTGACGACTGGTAACCGCACTTAACGCGCAAAATATATCACTTATTGAAATCTGCTTCGGCAGAGTGCCACACCCAGTAATGGGTAGAAGGCGTGATGATATATTTATTTATTTTATTTTATCTTACATTTGTATTTAAACAAAAAGAAAGAAAATCGTGTAATTGATCTAAATTCAGAATACGTTTATAGATGAATACAGAACAAAATATCTATTTTATATTAATGAAAAACATAAATTATACGTGAAACTAATTTTTGCCGAAGTTAACTTTAGGTTTTAGCAAAACAAAAATCATACATTTAAGAGATTTAGTTCATCGTGATCGCATTTTAGCAAAATAAACTCTAGAAAATTAAAACAAAATACGATAACTTCAATCTGTTTAAAAATATAACCTTAACATTATACTATATTTCTTGAAATGGAATAACACGAACCTTTGAAGCATTTATCGGAATGGGGGGATTCAAGTGGTAGAGCTTTTTAATATATATTTATTAAAATAAATTCTTGACCGTACATCATATTTAATACAATATAAAATCATACCATAAATTATATCTTTATTGCTGAAATATGAAAGTTAAAGTTGAATAATTTAAAACATTCGCACTGCCATATTGCAATGACGTAGTTGCATTAAGCCAATCACAGAGCTTTGTCTGAAACGTTTGTCGGTGCTCAAGAAGACGAAGAAGAAATAAGCATTCAGCATTCTACGACTCTACCAATGACGTATAATACTAGACGAATTATGCCGTATTCAAGGCAATGCAGTGTTGTGAAGCAGAAAGAGATTGAATAACTTGATGGTCCGCCGGGTGCGCGGCAAGGAGCGAGTACACTTTGATGTTATGCAAGTTGCTCCTTGCCGCGCACCTGCCTCACCAACCAGTTATTCTATCCCTTTCTGACTCACAACAAACGTCGATGTTATCCGTCTAGTTATGTTTTGTCTGAGGATTCTACTGACAACGACAAGTTACGTGTTATTTATGTCTTATCTGTCTCTCTTTAAGCTAAGATGCAACTACGTCATATTCATTTGTTTCGAAAGTTTCAATATTTTTATCATGCTTAATACAAGTTTTAAAAAATAATAAAAAATTTGGGTATAATTATTTTATTACGTAGATTAATATATAAAAAATTCAAAAAAGTCTTGAAAGGCCCATCTTGACATACAATTTTCGCTTCACTCACATTTATAATTATTCTTATTCATAATTATTTTAAAATAATAATGTACAATGTACATACATATAAGTGAAATCTTAACAGGTGTTAATATTTCTGTGAATCGTAATTAATATTTTTTTAACATCACATATTAAATAAATGAAGGCAGAGTCCTAAAACAATACCGTTTCCGGCATCAAAATACGTAGAAACCGACACTATGTGGAGTTACTTATTAACATATTATTTTATTATTATAGTTTCACTTAATAATCAAAAATTTATAATATATTTATAATAATAACAAACATTTTATAAAAAAATAAAATAAATATATCATCACGCCTTCTACCCATTGCTGGGTGTGGCACTCTGCTAAAGCAGATCTCGGTAAGTGATATATTTTGCGCGTGAAGTGCGGTTACCAGTCGTCAAATCACGGCCCCCAAACATGTTAGTGGTGGAAGAGCCACAGGGGTAGTTTTTTCAAAAAAACATTTTCATGTGTAAAAATATAATATTGGTCATCAATAAATTAATTGTCCTGTTTTTATTCTCGATTTGATTAGATATTTTTCATTAAATTTCTATCAAAATGTATTCAGAATATATTTAAAATTCAGTAATATGATAATAATACAAACAACATGTGTACAAATATGCCCATGTTAATTTATATGAAATATGTGCATGTCATATTTCCCCTTTTTGTTTACCAAATTGACAACATTAAACAATATTTTATGGCAATTATTTACTCAAAAAAGAATACAGAAAATTAACTTTTTATAAAAACACGAAACAAATTATGAGAAAGCATTCCAAATTTAATTTTTTTGTAATAAAAAAAAATATCTATTATTATTACTAATTAAAACGGTTCATTCCTGTGAAATATAAAATGATATTTGATATATTGCCATAAAAAGAGGAAACTGCAAATTAAATTATGACATCCAGTCGGAGCACTTAAAGGAAATATGAAAATGATGGGAAATACGGATGATTTAAAGTGATTTACCAACAAAATCAAGAACTCGAGTCGAATCTTCGTGTTCAGGACGGAGCAAGAAACCCGTAATCGTCTGCAAAAGACATTAAAAGCGAGTACTGGTATCGATTCTCCATAAAAAAGAGTATAACAGGAAAATTTAATTTCCCAAGTTGGCTACGCGTACAGCAAACAAGGAAGCAGAGTGTCCGCCATATATTACACAGGGCGACAGTTGTCTTCGTTCGGTTGGTCTCGGCTTGGCTCGACTGCACTCGGCAATTGCTACAAGACAAATGACGGAGGTACTTCCTAACCTCTTCGCCTTATATTTTTATAATTCCTTTTCAGTTAATTACATTTTTACATAAAGCAAGATATAATAACGCATATGTTTCGTGCAATTAGCCATTAGCCAACTAAAGTCAGAATTGCTGTATAATTTAGGCGGATTTAGAGATTTTGTATCGTTCTTGTGTATGAAATGTATTTACTGCACGTCATATGTTTTAATTTTGGGAGATATATTATATTGCGTGCTGGTGTATTTTTAATTCATTTTTTCTACGACTGCTATGAAAAGTTGATATTTATACTTTCAGTTGTCAATTGTAAAGTTGATGGTTATTGAATAACGAACAATAAAATACTTTACCGCGCATCTCCTATAGCAACAAGCGGTAAAATACTTTACCGCTCGCTTAGAAAAATATAAATTGTTAATGAAATCTTAATTTATTGAAGCAATACTTACAAAATCTAAAATATAGGTTAGTTCATTTTTACACTTTTACACATATACATGAAGTTTGCTACGCTATGATTTGAAGTTGAACCTGAACGCAGCTGGGCAGCAGTGCCAACTTAATGACGCTGAGCGATATTAAAATTGAAAGTGAAGTTTTGTATTTTTATTCCGGAACTTGAAATGGTGTTTGATAAATTTGACGATAAATTAGATTCTGTGATATTCTCATTAGAATTTTCAGTTAGTACGCCAATCACTATTTTCTGTGATTTTTGAGCTTATTTTTTAATTATGTGTGAAAATTTATCACAAACAATGATTGTTGATAACAGAATTTTTTAATTATTTACTTGGATACCGATATCGCCATAGTTACATAAAATACATAAATTGGTGAAAAGTGAATTGAACTAGCCCCAAATTATTTTTTCAAATTTTTTAGTAAGTAAAGTCGTAGAATAAATTATGTGTGTGCCTCAAGCGTAAAGTATCTTTATTGCTCTCGCTCTATTGCAGCGCTCGCTTCGCTCGCACTTCAATTACCGAGCACGAGCAATAAAGATTCACTTTACGCTCTTGATACACAAATAACTATTATTACCTTTCGATGTCGACCAATACATGATACATACCTACTGTGGTATTGAAAAATAAAACATATGGAATGCCTTTTAACAAATTTAATAAATAATTGATGTTCTTAGTAATAGATTTTCAATTTATTAGCACAATTTAAAATCACTAATTGTTGAGATCATATTTTTTTGTGAATTTAATCTCTTTTTGTGATAATAATAATAGCGATGAAACATGTTGATCCTGCAGAAAACTAAATTTAAGACTTGAAGAAGGGATGCTAAGGATCAGATGCAGGGGTGGATCTTAGAAATTTCGAATAGGGAGAGAGGTTTGAGATAAATGAATTTATATTTAACAACACCATAACTAATTGATTTTTGACACTGTTTAGCGTCCAAAAAAGTAGCGTTTATTTGGAATAGTAGTAGTAGATAAAAATAGCAATTTTTAATTCCTGTCAATATCAAAAAATAAGAATCGTATTCATTTTTAGTGAGATAAGTATTTTACTAACGCACTAGTACGTTTTTAGACAAATTAACGCACTAGTGGTTTAATAAAATGTCACAAAATTATGCGCACTATTAATTTAAAATAATTTTTGTTTTAATTTTAATTTATTTTGTGATCTTGGATAAAATCTTACACGTGTGATAATGTATCATTAAGGTACTTGTGTGATTACACAATTCAGCCGTCGTCTAGTGCAAATTTCACACGCGTATCTTAATTATGCTCTTATCCCACTTATATAGTAAATAACTATTACTAAACAAATTTCTTTCTTTATAATTTAATATTTTCCTAATGCTGGAGCTCTTTAGTTAAAGAATTGTTTATCTAGCAACAGTATCAATAGCGATTTTCTGAAATTTATTGAACCGTTAGTTGCTAATGAACCGATAAAACTTTCATGCAACCCAACATAAATTAAATAGATTTTAAATACTTTTGGAAATAACAATTGATTTAATTTCCCGTGTTATACATAAACATCCAGTAATATACAACACACAATCTAGCGTAAGGTAATCATGTAGTCCCTAGTTATATCATTTCAACAACTCTTAAATTATTAGTACTGTGCCAGCTGGGGTTTATCACACTAAAGTTTTCTTCATTTTTTTCTTAGTTTAATTAATATATACTAATTATTAATTAGCACGGTTTAAGCTTTGAGATTATTAGTTAAATACAAATATTCGCTGTAATTAAAACCAGCTATGTTAACTATAATTTCCTCCACACTTCAGGAAGATTAAGATAATTCATATCAAACAGAAAAGATAAATATTTAAGACATTGCAGTAATTATGAATTATTTTCATTTATACAATAAATATAGCCACTTGCAGAGACGGACTTAGGGGAACATCAACCTCAAGTAAATCGAAATAGAATAGAATAAATTAATTATTTCTTTATTTCTCTTCAAGAAGTATGTATTCTTTAATTTTCGTCATTTGTCTCAAAAGTATATTTGAATGTAAAACTAAAGTATAGATACCTATATTTTGTTATACATGGCAAAGAGTGATATTTCTTCGTGCATCTTCTTTTTGGTCTTATCGATATTATATCATATCACGTGATCTTGTTTTGTAGTACATGCTTGTATTTCAAACGGACTGATATTTCATACGAGTTGACTATGACTCTGGAACTGTGCAAGAATATGGTTCACTACATAGAGATATTATATTTTCTTGTGCTTTGAACGTTTTTATTTTATCGATGTTACATGTTTTCATTCGTTGTCTGACTACTGCAGATGTAGCAAAATATTACAATTAAATATTTAACCTTTTATAGTAAATTTCATATCAGCAAGATATGAATGATATTAAGAAATAATTTTTAACAATTATGTAAAAAGTAATTCTGTTTTCTAGGAGTTTTCACTGCAAAATTTTCAAAATGGCAGGATAATTTCGAATCCGTAATATTATGAAATTGATAGTATATGTAACTGGACACTTGTTCAAAGAAATGTTTTAATTTTTGATGATTCTGCGTTCTCGCATGGTACCATTTCAGACATGTGTAAAATTTAAAAACATAGAGGGACGAAAATTGTTGAATAGGGTTTGAAACACCAGATCTATGGTCTTTTTCCTATACACTCTCATTATAGCTTCATGTATTTATGTCTAATTTATATGCCAAAATTTAAGGATACAAATCTAGCAGATTTAAAATTTGGAAAGAACAATTACACAATTTCTTTCGAGGTCCACCATTGTCTTGTTTGGTTGATGGGATGAGAGACAATTAAATAGGCAAAGTAATACAATTTTATCCAATATAATTGTGTACAATCAAAAATGATTGAATATCAAATAAGCGAGTCATAACCAAAATATCAATTTTTATAATTAAATACGGTTATTTGATTTACAATTTTTATGAATAAAAACATTATTAAATGTGCTGGAAAAAATTGAACTAGTTTTACCATTTAACCGTCCTCTCTGAAGTTTCAAATAAATAAAAAGTTAGCAATGGTGGGTTGCCAACTTCCGTCATCAAAATGTAGCAAGAATTTATATAGTACACTCTAAATGAAAAGTAATATAATCCATAATAGAATTTTATTTTAGTAATAATTTTTGAAAAAGCAATGAGCGTTCGTCGGGATTTGAACCCAGAACCTTTCACTCGCATGGTGACTGCTCTAACCAATTGAGCTCGACACTCGACGAGTACTCATACTTTTTCGTGCAATCTTTAGTTGAACAGACAATTGTGTCAATAAACTAATTCTTAGAATTTTATTTTTGTTCATTGTCAATGAGGGGAGGATTGAACGCCATATCTCTTACCTTGTATACGCGCCTGTATTCAAGTAATTCAGAGAACTCATAAGATGTATAGGTTGTCTGAAATTAACATTAATTTTCTGTGTGTGAGAGAAGGAAGCACGAAATTAGTTATGCCGAATTTTTTTTTTATCTTAATTTGATGTGTTTTTTTTAATGACAGATGGAAACCTATCACTTATGAAGATCTGCTACGACAGAGTACTATACTTCTACGTAATGTATCTGTTTTATTTTAAATAATAAAATTCGAAATTTTAACATTGTCTTTCAAAATTAGTACAAAACGTACATTTTATCTGCATAAAATAGATAAATTTCTCAAAATGAATTCAATAAGTAATTCTCCATAATATGGATTTTCTTTAATTACTGATACGAAATGATGTCAATAAAAAGTACGCTCAGTAGGGAGAGGTCTATATAAAAGAGGTGTCTATTACAGAAATTTCACTGTACATACATCAAAACCTGGAAGAAATTTATTTAGCTTTATTTCGGGTCAAGGGTGAGATTCATTCAAGGGCTGATCTTCCACCTAACCCTTATAAATGCATAGCAAACATCCATACCCTACGCGGAATTCGAACTCACGACTCATGTCAAGCACCTGCTACGCTAGTCGCTCAATTTGAACTACTTACTAAATGTAGCTGATTTCAATGTATTTTTAATGGAAAATTTGAATTTGCTGCTTCTGGGCTCTAAAAACATTTTTTTACATAATGTTTTATCATTTTAAATGTGTGTATTTTACTGTTAAACTTATTTTATAAATAATGAAATATTTTTGCAACAGTTTAATGCAGTGTAAATGTAGTAAAATATAAACAATTCATCTAGGAATTAACCGCTATAAATACATTTATCTTTTATAACTTGTACTAACGTTTAATTGTAGTCGTAATATTTGCAGCTATATTAACTTAACTACAAGTTCTGTGAGCCATATGGGATTTAAACCACAATTTCTGAGGCTGTATGATGACCGTTATAATTACGTAACTGTTAGTACTGCAAACTTCTAAATACCATAGTACCGTACTGCAATAGGGCATAGTCAACTTATGCTAATAATGATACAAACAGGAAAAATAGTTTAAGTGGATATATTATTAGTATGAAGCACTCTTATTCAACTGCAAAATTTAAATGAATATTAGATAGAATAGAAATAATCTACGTCAGTGGCGTAGCAAGACCTTTGTGGGCCGATGTGCCACTGGGATTAAGGGGCGCCTCCTTACTCCTTGTGTTATTTAAAATTTTAAGGTTTTTTGGCTCATTTTAAGTTCTAAATGTCATTTTAATTTTTTTAATTTATGTCTGTTTGTGTCTTATTCTGTTAAAATGCAATCTGTATTTTCAAAATTAATAAATTAAAGTGAAATGCCTAAAGAAACAACTTACCAGGAAATATTTATGAATAAAATAAATAAATATATCATCACGCCTTCGTTATTTTCAGATTTGATTTGTGCTGTTACGAAGCATGCAAAATTAATTTTGTGTATTAATTTTACATGGAGAATTTTATGCCCTAAAAGTTTTATTTAAAGTTTTTTTGCTAAGAAATTACAGCATTATGATTTTACATGTTAAATCCCTATATTCATCTTTTCCAAGCACCACTCGGTATATTTTATTGGTGGTAGCGAACCACTCACAGTTCTAATTTTTTAAATTAAGTTCAATTTAGATAGTTTATTTTATATACTAAAATTATTTTGGGTTCAAAAAGTAGATTTATATTTGATTTTATTTAGAGAGAAAAATTCAGCCAATACCGATATTAGAACTCGGATCTCTTAGTTTGGGGTTAAGTATATTACCTAAATAGGTCATAATTCCTGTATATTATTATTATATTGATTTTCATTATTTAATAAATATGTACTTTAAAAAGTTCTACAACAGTTATTTATATTTATTTTATTATTATATTTTTGAATCAAATTCAAATAATTATAAAACTCAACGAGTTGTCCAATTCGTTTCGTAATATAACACATTACGATACGAATATCGTTCAACGTTTTATCTACTATCATGAATTTTATTCAGAAATATAATAAAAATAAATATGCACTTTGACGTTTCATAAAAACTAACAAAATTACAAAAAATGCAAAGTTACCATGAAATCCGATTTCATATGTTTGTATTGTAGTGCGGCAGAATGTGTTATTATTAAGCTGAATTTATAATGAAGTAACGCAAGAAGCAATGTAAAAGTAGTAGGTAAGGCAACAAGTTAAAACTTGTGATTTAAGTAGAACTATTTATATTGAAGTAAAGCAAATCAGTAATGTAAAATAAGCAATGCAAGAGATGCTCAACTTTCATCTTTCTACGTTACTTTACCTAACATTTCTTACCGCTGGCCAATCAGAAGTCAGCTTTTTAAACTTAGCACTGTAATCTCTATTACCGACCGTGAAATATCAGCTGTCACTGTCAAACATTGATCTAAATTTTTTTTAAATGGACAAAGAAGTAATACAATTTTTAGAGTTCAATAAAATTCTGTATGACAAAGTCATCAAAAGATTTTAATTTTTTCTAAGAAAAAACAGCAATTGTATAAATAATTAGCAAATCTGAAAACAAACGGCAAGTTTTGGAGGTTATATTATTATATTAATAAATTTTGGTTTGTATTTATTTTTTAGCTAAGTACGTCCAACGTCGTTGGAAAATTATAAGAAAAAGGAAACAAATTACGACATACCTCTGATTGGCTAACAGTATTAGGTTCAGCTTCTCAATATAAATCAGTAATTTGCTTGCGTTACTTTTTACTTTGCTTTATTTTACTTTATCTCTTACTTTACTTCATTATAAAGCCAGCTTTACACTCAAAATACTTAGATAATTTTGATATCAGGTAACGCTTATTCCAGTGAAATAAAATTATACAGAAATTTACCAAAAATTGTTTTAATTATTAATATGAATTCTGAAAACTTTTTTTATATGTTGAATAACAGTAAATTATACAAAAGAATGAGACGTGCATGTTTTTTCCCGAGGGAAAACACACATCCCGCATAAGGTGACATTAAAAAATATATGTACTTTTTACTAATGATAATTAATCATTTTAAATGTGTCATGAAACACTAAATATTACATCTATTAATTCGATTGCATTAAAGCTTTTTTATTACGTTAATAAAGCTCGGTTCATCAACAGATTGTTTACGGGGTTACGAGTTCAGCTGATATGAAATATGTCGCAAGAAAATAAAAATTACTTTAATATGAACTCATAATTTCAGAAAAACATTGATTTTACTACTTAATAAATTTCAAAGCAAATTATTTATACTTTGTTATAGAACTTTAATGGAATTCTGTCGGAAAGTATACTTAATATAACTCTTGAAAATTGTTATTATTGGAAAAATTATATAGTGTGGGGAGAATTTTGAGGTTACATTCAGGTCAAAGTTTACAAGTTCACTAACCCTCCACTGAGAAAATATTTATTTTCTTGTATGGTAGTGAAATCTATTTATCGTACATTCCTCTTCGCCTTATTTTGTTTGCGTCCGCAAGGGTTAAAAGAACAGTATGTTGCTCTAAGAATCTTCTTCTTATGTCGTTGCCCTCCGCAACAGCCATTTTCGTCCTCTTAGTTTTATTAGTCCACTTGAGAAAGAGAATAATATAGTGAATTTGAAACTTCGAGATTTGTTTTATTTGTGTGTCGCGTAGAATTTTAATATTTCTTTTGTTTTCAACATACGAGTTCTTTTGTAAAATAAATTGGTACTTATAAGAAAACTAACTTGAGGGAAACTTCTTAGACATGGAAAAAATTGTTCTATGTTTAAGATGTTCTATCTTAAAATTATAAAAATAAATAAATATATCATAACGCCTTTTACCCATTACTGGATATAGCATTCTGCCGTAGTAGATTTTGGTAAGTGATATATTTATGGTGCAGTTATCAGCCGTCAAATTATGACTCTTTTGAACGTTTGCATCACTACCATTTAATTTATCGATTTAACTAAGCTGAGTTTAAGCTAAGCCATCGTTTAAATTTTTAATGTTTTAGGAGTATTATACATTGTATGAATATAAGAATTTTTGTATTTTTCCCTAACATTCTAGTAACTTTTGGTACTTTAAAGTTACTCTTTTTTATTTACAATTCGTTTTGACATTTCAAGCACGACTAGTGAGCAGTTGTGTTTTCAAATTAATTATGGATGTTTTGGTTGTATTTCGGTGTACATAATAAATATTACTTTATAAAACACACTATTAATATTAAAATAAAATATTTTTTGTACATGGTGGAAAAAATATGCATGTCATTTATAATTAATTATTACTTATAAATTATACAGAAATTCTAATTGATGTTCTACTAAAGGTAATTAATAAACTATATATATATTTCATCTCTTCAAACGAAATCGTTTAAAAAAAATTTCATCATCGAACTTATAAAATTAATTACTTCTTTCATATATTTTTCTTATATGAATATTTTCTATAGCTCTTATATCTTCTATATCATTGTCTATATCGTCAATATCAAAAAGTCATTCATTTTCGAAGTAATTTAAAAGAAAAACACATTCACATATTTTCTTTCAAGTAGGTACCCGGTAACTGTCACGTAATTGTACTGTTAAGCCGAAGATGCAGTAGAGTTTAAGTTAAACTACAAACGGACTGTTTTAAACCTAACTTTAGTAACTGTGCAAACCGCTTAAAATTTAAACCTTGGTTTAAATGTTAAACGATAGTGGTGCAAATGACCATCAAAGATGTTAGTGGAGGAGGAGTCACAGCAGTGGCGTACCTAGAGGGGAGTTGATGGGTGCGGTCCGCACCGGGCGGCACATATTTTGGGGCGGCATTTTTTATATTTAGTTTTAGTTGTAAATAACAACTTGTTCACTTCATAAGTTTACTATTCGATTTCTACGAATTATTAATTACTATATGATTTCGAATATTTTTCTTCATCGTTTAGTCAATGTAGGATTGAAAATATTACCTCGAAAAATTCCTTTATTACTGCCTAATTTAAATATGCCATCCAATGGTAAAAAAGTTTCCCTGTAGATCCTGAGGACCCCGGTTCGATTCCCACAGCCGACAAACAACTTTACCAAATTAAAATTACCCCTGTGGCTCCCCCACTACTAACATCTTTGGGGTGAGGGCGGTTTGACGGCTGATAACCGCACTTCACGTACATAAATATATCACTTACCGAGATCTGATTGGCAGAGTGCTACACCTAATAATGGGTAAAAGTCGTGATGATATATTTATTTTATATTTATTTTTTTAATTTATAAAAACAACCATTTGATTGACTTAGAAAGGAGATCGCCCTGGGCGGCAAAAGTTCTAGGTACGCCACTGAGTCACAGGAGTAATTTTAATATGGTGAAAATTGTTTGTCGTCTATGGAAACCGAACCCAAGGTCTCAAATCCACAGTGCGACTCGATATCACGGTGCCACGTATCCCATAAAAATTATGTGCATTTTTTATAAACATGCACAATTCCACAAATATGAGTACAACACATTTTGTATTAAATCAATTAGAGAGTACAGTCTTAAGCACTTTCAACTTTTTGTGCAAAACGAACCAATAAAAAGAGATTTCAACCGAAAGCGTGTTCCCTTAGGGAGGCGTGATAAATTAACTAGGGAATGCATACAGTTTGTAGATGCATAGTCGTACCACTAAGATAAATAATTCAGTAACAAAAATAATAACTACAATGTACATATATTTTTTATGGGGTAATGGCTCAGTGGTATTAAATCGGTCTGTGGATCCTAAGAACCCTGGTTCGATCCCTACAGCCGACAAAACATTTTCACTAATTTTAAATTACTCCTGTTGCTCTCTCTCTCCCCCCCCCCCCCAAACTAATATCTTTTGGGGCCGTGATTTGATGGCTGGTAACCGCACTTCACGCGCATAAATATATCACTTACTGAGATCTGCTTCGGCAGAGTGCCACATCCAGTAATGGGTAGAAGACGTAATGATATATTTATATTTATTTATTTATTTTTTATTTTTTTAAATTAACTTTGCATATTTAGTTTTCTTTCCGTCTTTTTAATTTTTGTTCGGTAATATAAAACATTCTCCATTTACCCTTATAAAATTTGGTTCACCCACAGTGCCTTTGTTTTATTTCCATTGTTCACCTAGATACTGTCATTTCTAATGATCTTCAAATCGACTTCATTCGCTTATTTTCGGCCATTACCCGACAGTAAAGAAATATGTATACATTGAATTTATTATATTTTAAAATGATTTTTAACGTTAACAAACAAGTTATAACATAGCTCACCAATTATTTTGCAGTGTCGATTAATTTTGGTTCGCGCTGAGATGGCTGGGACAGGCTAGTTAGTAAAGTGCGGGTCTTTACAGTGGAATCAGTGATTCCGATATTTTATGAGAACTTAAGTAAATATTTCAATGTGTAAAATTATTTTTCGTCTTTTAAGTGTAGTGTTTAAGAGAAACAATAATATGTGAAAATAAATAAATAAATAAATGAAGTGGAATGAACTGCACAGATTTCCTAGAACAGTAGATAGCTGTATTCTGCTCAATGTAAGCAATAATATTATTACTTTTTTTAATCTTACATTGGGTTGCAAGAAAAAAATAAGAGCTCTTTAGTTAAAGAATTGTTTATCTAGCAACAGTATCAGTAGCGATTTTCTGAAATTTATTGAACCGTTAGTTGCTAATGAAACGATAAAACTTTTATGCAACCCAGGATTAGGCTTCTTAAATAAATTGTTATCAAAATACAAATATTTCATGTATACTACTCGTATCTCTAATTCCTGCTTTCCACGAGAAGTAAAATCATAAATGCATACGGCAATCAAATGTGAACTTTAAGATTAATAAAATTGTATATTATTCTTTTTAATTCGTGTTTGTTAAATGTGATGTGCATATTTGTGGTAATTAAGACTATTACATTTGCCTATTTAACTTTTTTCTGACTTTCGATGTTGCAAGTAATTTGAGATGTACTTACGTCGAATGAAATAATAATGAAAAAGATATGTAAGAGTGAATAAATGAATGTAATTGAAGGTTTGTTGTGAGACGGATAAATGAGCTTGCATGAAGAAAACTATGAACGTGATTGAAGCGGGAATGATGTATTTGGATGCGATTATTTGACGAATATTAGGTGTATTCCATTTGCCAATTGGATCAGATCTAATTTACATTTACTGAACCATATCACATATTTATTTCGCTGTATTACTTCACTGCCTGTATTTCCAGTACTAGAATAACTGGTTCTAATTTACTTTGAAGTAATTCATCCCAATACATGCTTCAGTTTGATTCATTCCGTTCATTTAGTAATATTATCAAATTTATTTGAACTGATTTAAGTGAATCAAGTGGTAAATGGAATACAGCTATTATTTGATGAATCTGATGGGTGAATGTATTGTGAATGTTTTTAGGGTTCATGCCACTCCATTTGATAGGATATAGCATGATATTATGTTATGTATATATGTTTGTATGTACAAAATATTTTACATAGGCATTTTAAGTGCACTTGCAACTAAAATGAAAACGCTACACGTATGGCGCTAGTTAAATTGCTCATTATCATTGACCAAATTTGATATATTTTATTAGGCTGAACTTATACTTTAGTTCTTATATTTTCCGTTTTGCACTTTCTTTTGACTACGCTTGTATAAGTATTAGTCAGTTTGATAGTTTTTAGTGGAACTGCATGCAAAAAAGTTAACTGAAATTATATTTTTATTTACTATTAATTGGAAATATATTGCGGAATAAAATATTACACAAAAATTGCTATTACCTAGACAAAATGATATAATAAAACATATTTAAGTTTGTATACAAATTTTAAATGAAAATTCTTCTCATGAAAATTTCTACAAAATCAAAAACAAGAACCTCAAAACATAATATACCACTTCAACTACATATTCTCGCAATTAAACACCATTAAAACACCTTTTCATATTGACGAAGAAACGAATTAAAAAAGTCGTAACATTTTGCATGCGAAATTATCTGCTTCATTTTCTCCATTTCTCTTTTTTTGTACTTCACAGCCCACTCGACATCTCCCACTAGAACACCAACGACTACATTCATCTCCGAAACTGAAACGGCTTCAAATGTTCAATACAAGATTATCAATTCATTTTTAAATTGAAATTGAAACTTGTTTTATTTTTCACTACATCATTTATATGTAACATATTATAACGACATATCAAGCATAATTTTACTTTATTTCATGGACCTATTTTTTAACTTGCTTGGGATTCGAACTCGAGATATCCAGATGCTACCCACACCATCATACTGCCGGACGGATATTAGCAAGTTATTAACAAATTTTTGTTTAAATGTTTTACTTATACTGTATATAAAATTAAATATAAAAAATACACTTTATACTCAACAAAAAAGATTTAAATCTTTTCAGTTCTTGTAAATTAAATCAATGGTGTATAGTATCGAAAAAGTATTACTATGATAATGATATTATTTTATAATACAACCACAATTAATAGTTATTTATTATACAAGTGTTTTATATACCATTAAAATACAAGTGTAATACAAAATTATATCCACAACTCATTATAGGTATCGAAGAATAAATAAGAAAAAATAGGAAAAAAAACTTTCCATCACTTGTCAAAAATCCCACAAAATTTGCAGCACGTTTGAATCAACTTATCAGGTCATCATCATCAGCTTTAACCATAGACGCGTTTCGTCGTTCAGGGACTCATCAGTATGGTGCGATCAACTATCCAACTAGGCCAACTAGGGTCTAGTGAACTGTGATACTCTTTAAGCTGAACTGGCACCACGGGTTGCTCCGTAGCTCTCATGTCATGTTACCGGCTTACATAGTTTTTAACATTCGTCAGTTCAGCTTAAAGAGTATCACAGTTCACTAGCCCCTAGTTGGTCTAGTTTGATAGTTGATCGCACCATACTGAAGAGTCCCTAAAGGACGAAACGCATCTATGGTTAAATCTGAACTGACCAGCCGTTTGATGATGACCTGATAATTTGATTAAAACGTGCTGTAAATTTTTGTGGGATTTTTGACAAGTGATGGAAAGTTTTTTTCTATTTTTTCTTATTTATTAAGACTCAGTTCCACATCGAAATTGACATTTTTGTCTTTGTATGGTATCGAAGAAGATTGGTCGTAACGTTTAACGTTGCTTCAGTTATATATTGTTTCTCAAAATAAAAAATACGGTAGATCATGAAGTGGTTGCTAAGTAACAAGTTGTTTGCTGTGTTTTATAAGCCATATAATTCAACTGAAATCAGAGTAATTATATCTATATAATATATGAGTTGTGGATAAATATTTTTATGCATAGTGATAATAATGATAAAAAAATTCGATCGTGAAGGGGTCCTCTGGAATTTGGAGGCTCAGAACTCAAGCCCTATTAGCTGCTATATAGATCCGCCCCTAGGCATTAAAATTTATGTATCAGTCTTTAGCAATGTATTTGCGTCGGCTGTAGAAGTTTCAAAACAAATAGAACCATTAGACTTACGGAAAAACTTTGAGAACTAATGTTAATAAGATTAAACCAAACATTGTTTTAATCTTACCATGAGACTTAATTTACGACTTTAAAGAAAATTACTTCTTTTAAGCGACTTCAAACCCGAGTTAAACGTAGTTAATTTCAAGTTGCAATTACACTCAAACTGCGACCGTTTATAAATTCTTTTCGGTATCGGCCATTAAAACTTGACGGTGTTAATAATGAGCATAATTATTTACGCGCACGTTTTGCGCAGCATGAAGCTTGGCTTGCTGGCAGTGTTGGTTAGTGGCGGCCGGATAGCTGATGATAATTAGTAGTGCGCCGTTAGTGACAGTTTTAGAAAGTAGTTTAATCTACCCCGATGTTAACACGTCACCACGACAGCGAAGCTAGAGCGCGGATGAAGCTTGTGCTTGTGAGGTTGTTTCTTCGTGTTCCTCGACGTGAGACAAGCACGAGATTGTGTATACGTAAGTGTTGGGATTAAATGAGATGAGAGATGTTATCTGAAGGCATGTATGCAAGTTATGTATTCATGTGGAATTTTTTAAATGTTTCGTAAGTTCTACTGTCTCTTTTCTGTAGAAGATTCCAATTATTACATTGTGTGAACTATACTCTGTTCACTGAAATTTTGCAGTGACAGCAAGTCCGATCTACGGTGGCCTACATAGCGAGTGTATTAAATAAATAAAAATAAATATATCATCACGCCTTCTACCCATTACTGGGTGTGGCACTCTGCCGAAGCAGATCTCGGTAAGTGATATATTTTGCGCGTAAAATGCGGTTACCGGTCGTCAAATCACGGCTCCCAAAGGTGTTAGTGGTGGAGGAACCACAGGGATAGCTTTTTTGAAATTATGAAAATTGTTTGTCGCCTGTGGGAATCGAACCAGGGTTCTCAGGATCCACAGGCCGACTTCATACCACTGAGCTAGCCACCCCATTGTAGGTATATTGTATATTGTGGATTGCTTATTACCAAGTTTAATATAACGAGTTAAATTCCTATATTCACCTCTTATCAGCACCACCCGATATATTGTTTCTTCATCGGGATCATACAATAGAATGAGTGGAATCTTCTTCTAATAGAAATTTTGCCAAAAGTGCAGTATCACTGACAATTTTTTTGAAATGAAATTTTAGGTTGGTAAAATATTGTGAATTTCAAAACTCCCTAAAATTACTAAATAAACCAGTGCTTCTAAACTGTTGTTTGAAAAATATTTTCTAGCTTCAAACCTCATGTATGATGTAACCTACTATTATTTATTTATTTATTTATTTATTTATTTATGTTACTCTGTACAACAGGAATTTATTCCCAATTACAGTACAGGGTCCGGACTCACCGAGCCGCAGAGTGGTTGTAATTATAATTTCTAGCTTGAGTGGGAATCGAACTCGGGATCTCCGGATTCAAATTCCGTAACGCTACCCATTCCACCGTACTGCCGGACAATTATCAGGAAATAAAAATAATTCTTTAAAACCAAACCAAATCTTGTCGCGGTCTTTGCCATTTTGATACATTTATGACATTTTTACTCATTTGCGAAGAGCTTCAAATCTCTGAAAATGTTTGAGGATCACTGAGAAGTAAATGTCAATATAGTGGTGGGAGAAATTTTAAAAATTGGTTAGTAATACTGCCGAAATGTTGTTACACTTATAGTGTTAATACCTTAGGATCGATGCTATCTAGACAATATGACAGAAAAATTCGGTTGATGCAGATAAGTGAAGATAATAATATAAAGAAATTATCTTACAGTTTTTACAAATAAAACATCAAACATTTGTTTAATTTTGTTTCAATTCCATGGCTATCGGTAGTTTTGAGGCAATTTTCGTCATTTTCAGATCTAATTTGTGCCGTTACGCAGCATGTAAAATTAATTTTGTGTATTTATTTAGATGTAGAATTGTATACCCTAAAACATTTATTTGAAGCTTTTTTGCTTAATATAATTAGGGAAGCTGGAAATTACAACATTATGATTTTACATGTTAAATCCTTATGTTCACACTTACCAAGCACCACCCGGTATATGTATACATAATTAGAACTGTGAAACCTACAATTGTCTTATACGATAAGTTTTTTTTTTGTACTAGGAAATGTTATGTAAACTTTGAAACTAGCTTTATGACGAAATAAGATAGCTATGTATGATAAAGACATAGATATTTCCATCACTGGTTCTGGTATAATTTCAGTATATCACAAACCATCATCAGACTCTAGTGTAGAATCTAGATAATACCATCTTTGATGAAGTTCCACTTGCACTGCATCCGAGGACAGTTTCTTGCATGCGGTACGTGTACACGTGAGCGTGAAGTCAAGCGGTTACAAACAAGCAGTTATGTTGTAAGGATATCAGTTGCACATGTTCTATTCGTAATGTGGAGAAGACGTGATGTAGATGCCGCCGTCGCCGCCTCCACCGCCACGCTTGTCATACTTCAGCGCTGAGTGGTTGAGGACAGGCACGGAATGTTGAGATTTTCAAATATTAATTAGTTTTGTGGTTTTGAAACGTGGATTTTACTGAATTACTAAAATAGTATATTAGGTGACAAGTTATTCTTGTTGGAACTAGTAGAAAGATATTAACAAGAGCCGCAGGCGAGTTTCAAATGTCTACGAGCTGTATAAAGATACTTTACCATACATACATTTTGCGTAAAACACTGTTCTATAATCAGGCAAAATATTAAAATTATAGGAATAAATGTCAGACTTAAATATACAAATCTGTTTTATTGAGCGAACCATGGAAACCCTTAAAACCAGTGCGTTAAGTAATTACTTTACGCACTTAGGATATGTGTATGAAATATTATCTAGAATTCTTCGAGTATCTCAAATTAAAACATATTCACAAAATTGATGAAATTTTACGCTAATTAACACTATATTTAACCCAAATCAAAATTGCAAAGATAGTTAAAAACGAAATAAAAAATGGTATTAGAGCTAAGCTGCCACGCCGACTAAAAGCCATAAGGCCTTATGCCACTCGGACTAAATAAAATTGTCATCATTATCATTCAGCGTAAATCATTCTGTTTTACATAGCGTATTTGTAAATTATGCCAAAAACAAGTATCGGGGGTGCTTATAGGGAGCGTGTGTTCTACGGGCATAGGGTTTGTTTAAAATGCGAGCAAAGCGAGTCTTACCAAGTACATTGATGTTTAAATAAATGCATTAAACTTGGAAAACTTTAAGGACTTGCGAACGCCCATTGTGGTGGGGAAAAGTTTAGTCCAAGTAGTTTTTAGGTCGCATAGTTTTTAGATGGAATGGATTTTAGTCCTTGTGGTTTTAGTCGGCGTGGCATATACTCGAAATTACTAACTTTATCTTCTGATTTTCGTGCCTAAAATCCTACTTTACTTATGGGCATATAAAAATGTCTGAATGCATGCTCTTTATAATAATTTTCTGGAGAATATTCAAAATGTAGTAAACAATAATAGTTACCATACATACGTATAAGAAATAATCAAGTATCCTTTAATTCTTGTACATATTTAAAACATAAAAAGTAATTATAATAATTATACAATATTTTATGAATGATTTCAAATTTTATGTATTAGGTATTGACGTATTTTATTTGAAATGATCGATAAGGGATATTGATTAATATTATAGTAGTAATTTAAGTAGTGTACCCCATAATATAGGGTATCTAGTGACAAATGTATCTTTCACAAAAACAAAAATATATGTATTGCTTAAAAATGCAATATTAAAATTTATCTAATTGATCCGGCATTCTTTATTTGACAACGTTTTGGGATTGTTTTTATCAACGAAAAAACAAAAAATACAATAAAATTTTTAATTGACTTCATGTTGTACAATCAATTAGGTTACATGTAATAATAAATAATTGAGATATACGTACAAGCCAATTAGTTACTATTTAATTCAAAAACGAATAAAGTTGAGAGTAAATGAATGAATTGTTCAACAAATATTTTGTTAGCAAATTTGAATAATTGAAAAGCTAAAATTTATTTAAATGTTGTACACAACGTTGAACAAAGAGTTTTTAATTAAAGTAAAATTTAATTTCATACCATTTAACTCATATTTAAGTCTTTTGAATTAAACACTTGTTCATTCAATTTTTAATTACTTTTTCATTTATTTTCAAATTACTCTGGCTATTCAAATGTCTTCTAACTCCGAGAAACAAAAAATAATTATTCATTTGTATTTTAATTGTCATTAAGTTGAAACTCATAAATATTTGTAGGCACAATGAAGCTTTAGGGGTATTATTGAAACGACTTCGGGTATCTAAGTTTCATTAAAATGTAATTGAATTTATGATGTATCTATTGTAATTAGAATCGAGTAAGACACTTGCTGTCAAACATAATTGCATACAATAGAATTATGTTTAATTTTGTTTGAAGGGGAAAGCTATGCCCATGTGGGCGGCTGCCTCGAGCACTCATAACATAAACAACTCAGAAAACATTGAATTCCTTAAGAATTTTCTAGTTTAAATAAGGAAGTAAAAAGAGAATAATAGGCGTGTTTCTTTGGATTGTGATTGTGATTTTCTAAATCATGATTCCTTTGATCATGATTGCGTTGAATCATGATTAAATATGATACTGAAGAAAACATCAAACAGGAATAATGATTCAAATCCAACCCGATCGACGCGATCCTATAATATGAACGTTAAAATAACTGCAAATGTCAAATACACAAACTAACCTATTTTAAAATTTCATGAATGAGTGTCCATGTAAGCCATTTAAAAATTCTTCCAGAAGCAGCCAATTTTCCTTAATTCCACAAATAGAGCACATAAATTTATCATCAGACGCCATTTTTAAACCTTCGATATGAATCAGTCAACTCGAATCATAGAAAAAGTATGATTCAGAAGGGTAGGGGGATTGTCGTTTCGTGATCACAAAATGAAAGAGTAGGGATAACGAATAACGAACGAAGAAACATGATTCTTCATGATCATATTAAGTTTGATCACTTTGGTTACGAATCACAGTTCAAAGAAACACGCCTATAGTAGAGATGGATTATAAGATTAATATTAATTTAATATGAAGATTGCTGAAATTCCGATTGTGAAAATGCAATGTAATTACTCGTATATTTGAGTTAAATTCGACAGTAACTGTGTTCTTTCAACGTTGTCTTTTGGTCAAGTAATCTTTAAAAAATTTAATATATAAATGAAATATTTGCATAGTGAGATAGATTACACATATATCAGGTGGTTATGTAACATATGAAATACAATGTTATTTTTTTCATATAGCGATATGTCGTTCCCTATTGATGTTATAGCAAAATGCGTCAAATAATTCTTGTATATAGTGATAGCAATTGACTGGTCAAATACTCTTCGTTCAATTTACCTAGTATTTGACTTGTCATTTGTCAAATTGCTTGCGTCAAATACTTAAGTAGTGCCAGTAGCATAATTCTTTATGTAGCCTTTATGGATAGGTCGGTGCGTGTCCCGTGTTCGGCGAGATGCAGTAATAATTGCAGTATGCAGTTCGCACATTTTGAGGATTGGTATATTAATAATACAGCTGTGGTAATCGCGCACATGTTCCGTGTTTATTTCTTATATTCTTATTATTTATCTAGCTCAGTGGTATGAAGTCGGCCTGTGGATCTTGCGAACCCTGGTCAATTCCTACAGGCGACAAATAATTTTCATAATTTCAAAAACTACCCCTGTGGCTCCTCCACCACTAACATCTTTGGGGGCCGTGATTTGACGACTGGTAACCGCATTTCACGCGCAAAATATATCACTTACCGAGATCTGCTTCGGCAGAGTGCCACACCCAGTAATGGGTAAAAGGCGTGATGATGTATTTATTTATTTATTTAATTTATTTATTTATATTAGCATTAGTTTTGTTTTTTCTTCTTTACCAAAGACGTATTGTTTATTTTGTTTTCTCGAGAAAGATTTTATTTTTTATACAATAAACTATTGCTTTTTTGCAGTTCATTTTTTTAATTGGTCTAATTGATTAGGTCAAATTGACCGTCAATTGCCAACTTTTGACAGGTCAACTGATCGAGCTGCCATCCCTACTTGTACATAATTGAATTATGTGTTTAAGTCATATTTTGTTTAACACCAATGTTTTGTCGGCTGTAGGCATCGAACCACGGTTCTTAGGATCCACAGGCCGACTTGATACCACTAAACCATTATCCAATTTGTTTGTAATCATTATAAATCAGCAATTTAAACTTGATTTTATATGTTACAAAAGGTGTAAAATAAAATATAATGACTTAAACGCAGAATCATATTTTTGCAACGACATATCAATATGTGACAAAATTTATATTTTATTTTCTATATTGAATAGATAACTTTACCACCTTGTGTACCATTTTATATGCTTATGTTATTTTTTAAAGGATGATTAAAAACAATCTATGAACAAAATAAAAAACGGAAAAAAAGGAAATGATCGCCAACTGGATTATTTTGATTAACTTTTCAATTTCCCTAAGGACTAGGTATCTTTCGGGTTCTCGAACTCTGTAATAAATTCATCAAACAAAATTTCTGGCAAGTTTCCCGTTTGTGTTTTTAATTTTAGCAACGTCTAGAAAATATTGGCCGAAATTAGGACTCTGCTCCAACTAAAAAGCTTGTTTCTATTTAGCATCTATAACTAATCTATTACAGCAACCAAAAAAGTTCGTTAATAGCTCAATCTGGTGCTGTAATATCGCAGTACAATTTAAATTTTTAAATTCATAACTTTGATGAAATATTATAATGTCAAAAAAGATCGGAATTGCTAAAAAGTCAACTCTTGATAATTTCACGTATTTGAGGTGGCGTACAAGAAAAATCGTCTACACCCATTTTTACTTTAAGTAAATTAACAAATTCAAATTCAAACAATTGAATTTTAAAACGTCACATTAGTAATCACCATCATAAAATTTCCTAAATTTTGAAATTACTTTTTTTTTATTTAAAAAGAGCATGAAAGGAGCAAAATAGAAAGATAGTATAAAGAACTCACTTCATAATTATCGATTATATTGTTCGAAGGGTTGGGACACGTTATAAAACAAAAAATCAATAATGTTAAACAAATTATTAGAAAATAGCTGTGACGTTTGCAAATATATGTGCGAAATTGTATTTAATTTGTGAAGGTTTATTTGTTGATAAAATTAGTCACGACTATTCTCAGATTCATAAAGCAAATGAAGTTCAGCAACTTATCAATGACTGTGGATTTATAGAGTTAATCTTATAGCTCTGATTTAGCGCCATCAGACTTCTTTTTATTTAAAAAGTTAAAAAAAAAAACGTTTCAGGACAAAGTGATTTGCTTCTGATGAAACTGTTAAACAAATTTTTACAGAATTAGCCATATATTTTGTTAATGATACATGTATATTCTATGGCTAGATAGATAACATAAAAATACACCCTCGTACTATACTATACTCTGTTTTTTAACCAGGAGGAGTAATTTAAATTTTAACCGCTAAAACTGACGCTTCTGATTGGCTAATGCTTCGTCCAGTTTACACTGTACATAGATTTTATTAGAGCTATCATAAGTGTTGAGGTTATCTGTTTTCGTGTTGGTTTTTTGCATTTCTGTGACATTAAAATAAATCAGTTCTTTTAAGCACAAATAATATACGGAGTGACAAATTAGAGTTTATAATGTCATTTGTATTTTAAAATAAATTCCATGAGACTTAATCAGTGCAGATGTGTAAGGAATTTTTGTATTTCGCGCCAACAAAAATCTAGTAACTTTCTATTACCGCTAGTAATAATAACTAAATGAAGCAAAACATATGCAATACATTAATAAAAAAAATATGCATGTTTCCATGGTTACGATTTTTAAAGTAAGGACTAGTGTTCCTTTTTACTTATTATATTTTAGACGTTTATGGCCAGTTGCGCCAACAAAACTTAAATTTTAAACTTAGTTTACCAATATCAATAATAAATGGGAATGGGGTAAGTTGCTCAGTGGTATCGAGTCGGCCTGTTGTTAGCTTGGGTGCCATGATTTGACGGTTGATAATCGCACTTTACGCGCAAAATATATCACTTATCGAGATCTGCTACGGCAGAATGCCACATCCAGTAATGGGTAGAAGGCGTGATGATATTATTTATATTTATTTATTTCTGTAACTTCGATTTGCTTTTATCTATTTAAAGCAATTTTAAAATTTAAGGTTTATTGATGCAACTGGCTATTAGGATCGTTCAAATTTTCAATGGAGTTTAATCAGTTCGTATCCATAGTTACAGTAATAATCTTGTTTGGTCATTGGTTACGAAACTATTTGAATTACGTTTAAATTTAAGTCTGTTGAATACTATGAGCCCTAGAGGGAGTATTTTTGACTATTTACTAACTCGTATATACTTTGTATTCGTTAATAAATACAAAACAATTAGCTCCCATTATTATGAAAGTTGTTGTTCTTGCATTTTATATGCAATAAATCAATAATTCAGTAATGTGTAAATATGCTTTTATATAATTAGAGTACTTAGTATATGAGCCATTTACTTTACTTAATTAAATACGGCGGATACAGAGAGAGAAAATCGATATTTAATCATCTAATCAAACACTATCTAACTAAATGTTAATATACTATAATTAATGAACCACATAATTAATTAAAGGGAAGACAAACAGCACTAAAATTAGTGCTTGACAGTGTTAATTCAATCACATTATAAATACCTTGATATTAATTTAGGATTATCACCTTCCCCTCTGTTTCGATTTTAAGTTTTCTGGATATTCAAATAGTATTTCCCTTCATAAACCTGAAGTATTTTTATCGAATTTTAAAGTTTATTTCAACGCTGTATTTATTCTTGTGTAAAAGGTAGAAGAAATATAAAAAAATCAAGAATGTCGCAATTTTATGTAAAAGAAAGATAAAATAAAATATAAATATATCATCACGCCTTTTACCCATTACTGAGTGTGGCACTCTGCCGAAGCAGATCTGGTAAGTGATATATTTATACGCGTGTAGTGCGGTTATCAGCCGTATAATCGCGGCCCCCAATGAAATAGAACGGTATGCTTGCAAATTCTTTGTTTAAGAGTTATTGACACGTAATTATACAGATAAAAATGAATTACTTCCAACTTTCAAGTCACTCTTTTCAGTTGTGTATTTCTTTTTTATTTTTATTAAATAGCGAAACGTGGCGTGATTTCATGGACGTCAATTTGGAGTAATAAAAAAACAAGAAATATCTTTTTATTGTCGATTCGCAATTCAAGGCATAAAAAAGGCCATATGAGATTTCTTAAACTACGAAATAATCACACATTTAAAATAAATAAATAATTGAATATATCATCACGCCTTCTACCCATTACTGGGTGTGGCACTCTGCCGAAGCAGATGTCGGTAAGTGATATATTTATGCGCGTGAAGTGCTTTTACCAGCTATCAAATCACAGCCTCCAAAGATGTTAGTGGAGGAAGAGACACACACAGGAGTAGTATTAATGTGGTGAAAATATTTTGTCGGGTGTGGGGATCGAACCAGAGTTCTTTGGATCCACAGGTCGACTTGATACCACTGAGCCATTACGTCAAAATTATATTTTTTGTAATTTGTAAAATAATTAACTTTTACATTTTACCTAAATAATAGTATATTATTCTACTAGTGTATTATGATAGCTATTATTAATTCGAATTAATAATAGCTATAATACGCGAGTTGAATTCTATACTTTATCCACGACCATTCAACAGGAATTTGCACTTTTAGATCACAATTTACGGGTTACTGGAAGTTACATGATAAACGTCAAACTTGAATAGTTTCTAAGTAACATGACAATAACAATAATAATGATCAGTGTGCTATAGTAGCCGCAATCTGATTGGCTTAATAAGTATTGAATAATGCGCGTTCCTGTATCAACCGCAATCTTATTGGTTCATTATTCAGTACTTCTTTTCATTATTCTTCAGTTTTTAATAATAAACCAACGTATCTATCTGTGAAAATAAATTTAATAAATAAATATATCATCACGCCTTCTACTCATTATTGGGTGTGGAACTCTGCCGTAGCAGATCTCGGTATGTGATATATTTTTGCGTGTGAAGTGCGGTTACCAGTCGTCAAATCACGGCCCCCATAGATGCTAGGGGTGGAGGAGCCACAGGGGTAGCTTATGAAATTATGAAAAAAAAAAATATATATATATATATATATACACATTTATATTTGCGCGTGAAGTGCGGTTACCAGACCTCAAATTACGGCCCCCAAAGATGTTAGTGGTGAGAGAGCCACAGGAGTAGTATTAATGTGATGAAAATGTTTGGCGACAGTGAGGATCGAACCAGGGTTCTCAGGATCCACAGTTTGATACGATACCACAGTGCTACCTACTCGATGAATATATTATATTATTTTTAATGGTCATAAATAAATAATATTATTCTGCCTCAAATGGGACGATAATTTCGTAGTTCACTGAATTTCTTTGTGGTATAAAACATGCCGTACTTATATTATTTCTGACATTTGCATTTTGTACTGAATATATTTCGTTTTCTTTGTCACAGTTTTAAAAACGTTATCACATTTGAAAAGCGCGGCGGCGCATATATCATTTTGTAATTTTAAAAAAGTGTCCAGCGTTGGTAATTTCGAAAATTGATAACGACGCAACCCTATATTTTCAGCGGTTTATATGATAGCATCAATTATCTCAAAATGAATGTGAAAATAACTGAAGAATCGAACAGAGTTTTTTTTTTCAAGTTAATGGCATTCATTAGTGACTTTGTCTGAATCTCACAAAATACGTTCAGCTATGCCTTTTGTGCCGATCAGTCGTTTTTCCAATTAAGAAAAAGTAACGAAATTATTTTTACGATTCTCTCACGATTTCTTCGCGTTTAATGAAACGATTTGAATTTCCTTTGATTGTTTTATTTAATTAATTTGCCTTTACTTTCTTAGGATCACGTTCATTTTATTCGTGATTTTTTCTTTGTTCTCTTAACGTAATGAGATATACGTAATTACTGCGATGTTTCTTCTAGCTGCATTTCATTTATTTCATTTCTGTTTTTCTCTTTGCTTTCAGCAAGGAATTGTTTTGGTCTATTTTATTTGTAGGTAACTAAATTAGCATTTTTCCTTTGTTATTCTAAAAATAATGAAAATAACTTGTTTATTGCAATACACTTTTTACATTGTGCTGACAAAGGAGTCAGAAATATTAATTCTATTTTTTAAATAAACACATGAAAGGAAATAAAATTTATTTAGGCCAATTCATAATAATGGAAAGTAAAACTAAAAGGACCCTATGAGAATCGGGTTCAAATCCTGGTGTCAACATATTTTTCACACTAATAAAAATAGTAATTTGTAATATTTGATATAAATTAACCCGAAGGTTGAAACAAATGAAAATGTATTATTTTTTTTTTGCCCTACATTTATTTTGATTACTATTATTATGTAGAAATGAACGTTTAATACTCATAAGTACATAATATAAATTAGGTCGCTATTGCATGACATGTAATATTTATTATTAGAATTACAGTTAATCAATATTTAATTAATTGATCACTCACATTTTTAGTAAATGTTAATTCAAATTATTAATTGGCACCTAAAATAATTGGCACAGATCTAAATGGAAATTCAAATTATATAGGTTATTTAATTGACGTTTTATGACACAATCATACGTCAAATATTGTTAATTACAATTATAATTTCAAAACAATTTTCACCGTATTAAAATTACTTCTGTGGCTCACCTTCCATTATTATTTTCGGGGGCCGTGATTTGGCTGGTAACTGCACTTCACGCGCATAAATATATCACTTACCTAGATCTACTTTAGCAGAGTGCCACAACTACTAATGGGTAAAAGGCGTGATGATATATTTATTTTATTTTATTTTTAATAGTTTCAAACGTGTCTTCTATTAAGTACAATTTAACAATTAAAATAGGTACATGAACCATTACGGTTTACACTGCTGACAAGTTTTTTAATAACACGTCGTATTGTTTGAACGTACTTAAAGGACAAAAAAAAAGTTAATTTTTACTTTTGTGTTACGAGATTTGTCCGAAAATGTATTCCCGGTATTTTCGTCTCTAGTGTTCGGTATTATCAACAAAGTAAATACAATTTATCCATTCGAATGACGAACTTTTAACAGTAATGTTATACAGGGTGTTAATACTAAGTTGCAACACTCGAAAACGGCAGTTAGAACTCATTCAAACAAACAATTTTTCTTAGTTCAAATTTTTGATTTGGAGCCCCAGTTCATAGTTATTGGGTTTTTTTTTTGAAAAATTATTACTCAATTATTTTTAAGGAATATTTTAAAAATACAAAATCTTTCAGCATTTGCTTTCGGTTCTCTAAAACATTTGTATTTAAAATTTTTTCTATTTTATCAATTAACAAAGTGACGACCGACCAAAAATTTCAACACAAGATATTTTGAAAATCACTGAATCGATTTTTGAAAATAAAACATTTATAAAATCCTTAAACTATCTACTATAACATTTGTCTGAAACATTTTTTTCGATCTGTCCAAAAAAAGTTTTTATTCAAATTGAATTACAAAATAAATTTTAACAAACTGCAACAATTATTTAAAACAAAGTAGACTTGCTGCTTTTAAATATTCCTTAAAATAAGGGAGTAATGACGATTTTTCAAAAAACAAAAAAACGCCAAAACTTTGAACTGGACTCCAAAAAGTTGTTTGTTTGAATGAGTTCTTACTGCCGTTTTTACAATTTAGTATTAACACCCTGTATATTATTATTATTTATTATTTATGTTACTTTGTACAACAGGAATTGAATCCCAATTACAGTACAGGGTTCGGACTCACCGAGCCATAGAATAAATCAAATTGATTCGAATTTATTATTTAAATTAAATTTACTACGGAACTAAATTTATTCTGCCCTTTATAATACTGTAAAGTTATTTAATCCTAGAATAAAATTTACCTTAACCGCGGATCAAATCAAAAGAAAATTGTATTCTATAGAAAGTTAACTAAAATTTAACCCAAAGTTTGAAATACCGGGCTTAAATAGCTGATTTAATTTACGTAACGTCATCAACAAGCGAAAAGTAACAGGTTTAGGCATTAGTTTTATGTAAACTTTTACTGCAACCGCAGTATTTGTATTTTTATATTTTTTGTGGAATAAATGCACAATTTTTAGCGGAAATGAGTAAAATTTTCTTACTTTCTACTCAAAAATATGAATAATTCGATAACCATTACCTTAGCATATTTACAATAATGAGTTAAATCTCATATTATAGCTGTATTCCATTTGTCACTTGGTTCACTTAAATCAGTTCAGATAAATTCGACACATGACTAAATGAACTGAATTAAGCAAACTGATGCACTAATTCGGATAAATGACTTCAAAGTAAATTAAAATCAGTAATTCTAATATTGAAAATAAAGTCGGCGAAGTAATCCAGCGACATAAATAAGTGATCTGGTTCAGTAAATGTAAGTTAGATCAGATCAAAATGGCAAATGGAATACGCTTTATGCTGACATTTCTACTGTATCTAGAAATACCTAGTTACTAAAACTAAACTAATTTTAAAGAAATTAAATGAATGAATATTTCTTGTTGATGGTAATTTTATAGGAATGTAAAACATATACGTACATCTAGGTGCAATTATTTGGCTGCATTGTCTATAAAAACTACCTTGCCTGCCTAGTTTTATTACTTTTTAGAAGTTCATATAAGTATATACAACAGAAATTACATTCCAAACTCAAACTCCATTATAATAAAGTTAAACTTGAGTCAAGTTAATGAATCCTTGATTATAGAGTGAAACTATCCATAAATTATAAGTTCTGAAACAACATTAATTTGGGAGTAAAAAACAAAACTAACAAGAATCTTGAAACTAATTTCAAGTTTTTCACTTTTTTCGCAATTTTCTCAACTCTTTGGACGTACATAATCCATACAATAAAAATACAAAATGCTCCTGTTCTTTGTAAAAGTTTTCGACTTGGTCTGCGCAACAGACGCAGAGCAATGGCCGAGATAATGATACTGTATCGCTCTTTAAGACACACCCAGTATATGTGAAAATTCTTGCGGACGTGAATCAATACATGGATACTTGTTGATATAATGAAACTTATTTTTTATAAATAAACAAATACTTATTATACAGAGTTTCAGTTGGCAAAAAAAAAATCTACTTGAAATTGGTGAACCTGATACATAAATTCATATCCTGTTGTTCACAGCGACATTTAAAAATTCAAAATTAAATTTGAGTACATTTAGTTCTTATTCGTTTTTAGTTATATTTTTCTTAAATATCCCTAAATAAAATTGTTATTTCCGTCACCCTTTCTTTTATTACTTAACATATCAATAATCTAAAATATTTCTATTACTCAAAAAGTCAAAATCTTATTAGCTGTCAGACCCCTGACATAACCTATTTGTTATTTATTAGACATGTCCACGAACTACTATAGTTCAGATAGTAAATTAAACATTCGTTATGTCGATTCTTTGAAATTTTCGCTACAATCGAAAACACAACAACAATTATAAATGAAAAAAAATAAATATTGTAGTAAAATATTAAAAATTTTAACGAAATTAGTTGATTTTGAAAATGGTAACCTAAAATAATCAGTTAAAACTTTAATAAAAGTAAAACTACTGTATATCATAGTAATGACTTGGCTTTACACAATGAAGTAAACATATAAAATTGTTTTTAAATATTTATTTTCTATCTATTAAATATATAAACACTATAAAATTGTAAAAGTATGCACTCGCGGCACATTCTTGAAATTACGTTTTACTTGATAAAATAAATCTTACACTTTGTCACCCACAAAAGATGCACAGAATAGAGAATTGTCACTTTTGGAATTATATTCACATATACTTGTTAAAAATATATTCTATCTACACAGTCTAAATCGTACATTTAATACTGATGTGAGAGTCACTCCTTTGACAGTTACGGAGCACATCTATAATCGGGACGTCACACGCCCTTGGTCTATACTATGATGTCAAATAGTATTTCCGCATTTATCTAGCGTTGTGCCAACTGTAGAATAAAAAGATCCCTGAAATTGTATTGCCAACTGAAACAATTCCTTTTGATCACTCTGTATAATTTAGTATTAGCAGAGTTTATAAATAATGCTATTGACTTTATATATCCATATTTATTCGCATAAATGGCGGTTACCAACCGTCAAATCACGACCCCAAAGATGTTAATGCGGGAGGAGCCACATGAGTAGTATATTACAATAATAGGTTGAAGACGTGATTTTTTTTATTTCACATTTAATCGATCATGTATGATCTCTAATAAAAATATATATCAAAATATATACTTTACGTATGTAAATTGGGTTATAAAATTTAGAATTCAAATCATAAAAATTTATGAAATTTCGCTTGAATTTATATATTTTACATCAATAAAATAAATCGGTTTAATTATAATTTACATGTAGAAATTAATTCCAAACCAAATTAAAAATTAACATAAATTTTCCACATAATTAATCATTTCGGAAGCGAAACATATTACCACACACCGTTTTTATTTCTCCACTGTAATATTTCCCGAAATTCGTGGATCATATTTTTATGTCGGACATTTTTATGTCTGAGAAAATTACATTATCTTACGTTTTTTTGTGCAAACTTCGTCGCGTGTAAAGTTCGTGGACGCGGTGTGCATTTTAACGACCCGGACTTGGAGTCTGTGTTCTGTCGCCCTGTTTCGCCTAGTGCAGTTTTAACCACCGATTATACTTTTTCTAATCATCTACATAATTGATTCAGACTAAGTTTTTTAACTTCTTTGTTAGAATAAGAAAATCTGTCAATTTTGCAAATTTTATTTCCGCTTCTATTGGTTTATATCCACTTGAATTTTCATCAGGAGAAATAAATTTTGTTGAATTTACATAACCTCTTCATCACATTCTATTCCAGTTTAACACATTACTACGAGGGCAGGGTGAAAAGTCCCTGAAAGATAAAACAGATGGCGCCACAATCGCAAATCTCATGTGACATTTGTGATGTACCATCTTAAACTAGAACGCATTAAAATTTTCAGACTTATATGTCATTCAGTTCTGTTTTGACACCCATCGAAAGCAAGCAACCTTGAAGATTTTTGAAAACATGGAAAAAAGTGAATTTCGCGTCTTGATTAAACATTATTTCTTGTGTGGAAAAAACATTACGCAAACCAAAGCATCGCTTGTTAAACTTTATGGGGACTCCTTACCATCGATTGGAACGATTCACAAGTGGTTTACTGATTTTCATTGTGGTAGTATGACCACAAAGGACGCCGAGCGTTCTGGTCGTCCAATTGAGGTTACGACGCCAGAAATCGTCGATAAAATCCATGGTATGATATTGGACGATCGGCGAGTTAAAGTGCACGAGTTACTGAGGCTATGAGCATGTCAACCGAACGGGTACGGAACATTTTCCATTAATTTTTTAATATGAGAAAGCTATCAGCCAGATGGGTGCCGCATTTGCTCTCTGTTGACAACAAGCGCGACCGTGTGACAAGTTCAAAGGAGTGTTTGGCGATGTTCAAGCGCAATAAGAAGGACGTTTTTCTCCAGATTTTGACCCCTGCGATTTTTATCTATTTCCAAACTTGAAGAAATGGCTCGGCGGAAAGAGATTTGGCTCCAACGATGAGGTCATCGCTGAGACAAACGCCTATTTTGAAGGATTGCCAAAATCGTACTATTTTGGAAGGGATCGAAAAATTATAAAAACGTTGGACGAAGTGTATCGAGCTACAAGGAGATTATGTTGGGAAATAAAATATGTTTTGACCAAATAAATCATTCCTTGTTTCATTTTTCAGGGACTTTTCACCCTGCCCTCGTATAATTTTTTAACTATCAGTTGTACAGAATTTATTTTTGAGTCAGAAAATTTTGCGGTTTACTTCCTTGGAGCAGCTTGGCCTGTCCACATTTTATTCTTATAACATATATTCTAGATTAACGATTGACATATAGGAGAAGTCAGTAGTACGATGTAAAAACTAAGCTTGTTTTATAATGTCATAAAATTAATATAAATTTTAATTTCAACACAAATGTATGTAGATAATACAGGAATCCGACCTTTCAACACGGCAGCTAAAGTGCTTGCAGTCGTATCAGGTTAATAGAGAAAGTAGGAGACGTTCTATTCTCAGACCAATTTTTATATCAAAAATTAAATATGATAAAAATGTCTGTATTTTTATGATTACTTTTATGACTGTGAAAAACAAACGTAGTTTTTCAATGAACCGTTGACTTCCCGCCAATCATGATTATAGAATATATGTTATAAGAATAATATGTAAACAAAATGAAAAAAAGTATCACTAGAGCAAGTTAACGACAGGTCTAAATTAATATTCGACAATATTACTGTTTAGTAGTATATTATTCAACGAACACTATTAGTCATGAGGTGGAAATTTGCTACACGAGCGAGTGGTGTAAATTATCCGAATGAGTAATAGCCATTACACGTCATAGAAATCTCGATGTGATTGGTCAAAATCCGTAAGTAATAAATTATTACTGACAACCGTGAGTAATAAATTGCATTATTTATGAAAAAACGCATGTATACTGAATGCATTCCTTAAAGATGGTAGAAAATAGTATAATGCAATAAGTTTATAATATAGCTGGACGTATGAATATACATTAAAAGTAATTTTGTGACAGGGAATCTTGACTTGTAAAAATTGTTGATGAATATTTCATGTTCATTGAAACTCAGAAAATGGGAGCAAATGGAAGTGAGGGGAAGTGGAAATAAATTTACATGTTGACGTTACGTTATTGGTTTATATTTCGACCACTGATTTGGGCCATCTTCAGATCAGTGTGATGGTGAGTGATATTTCACCCTTCATCGCCATTACCATATCACTCACCATCACACTGATCTGAAGATGGCCCTAATCAGTGGTCGAAATATAAACCAATAACGTAACGTCAACATGTAAATTTATTTCCACTTCCCCTCATTTCCATTAGCTCCCATTTTATGACTTTCAATGAACATTAAATATTCATTAATAAGTTTATAATGCCTGATACACAAATATGAAGTTTATAATACGACCCATAAGCAAGTGTCGTAATTCATAGGAGTGTATTAATAGCCATTACACGCAAGTTGCATAAATTATTTTTTCAATGTCCAAATCCAGCTTATTAAAATAAATATCAATATTAACCTTGAATGTAAAAAAAAGCTATTACTATTTTATAGTAGATTTAGGTACTATTTTATAAAATAAACCATGGAAACAATAAATGATATGCTATAATCAGTATCGTAATAAAATGTGTATTATAATGAAAATCGATGTCTTGTGATAAGTTGCATCACCGTCCCATACATTTAAACTGTCACTTAAGTAATAAAATATCGATTCGAATTTCTCACAGCAATGTTTATTAATTTATTTCACATTATTACTCGATTCTATACTATTTTACTTAAATTACATTTAATATTTGAGGAACAGTGCTTCACCTGGCCATTAACGAGTCTCATTTAAGTAAAGGTAATATATATTTTAAGTAAATTAAAGCATGATAGAAGAAAAAAGGTAATAATTTGACTTAATTCTTAAAAATAAAGGAGATCTACATAATTTCCCGTATTCATTAGGTCATTCTTACTAACATAATCTGCTACTATTTAAAATCCCAATTTCAATTAGTCGTTTAAAATGAAGTAACTTTAACAATTTTTATCAGTGTTCATAATCGGGGAGGTTGAAACACTCCAGTGACACGATGTGCGGTGACGACGCGGCGCTTGCCGATGTTTCCGAGATAAATGCGCGACGCCTGACGTGTGACTCTGGAAAGCTTTGCGCTCATTATGGTACGTCGCGAACGTCGCGGAAGAAGACGGACGGTGACGCTAAGTGTCCTTCGTCCCGACCTTTAAGATGGATTGTAGATGGGTATTGGATTGTTTTTTAATTAAATGTGATTGTGGATATATTTTATTCAATTGTTTTTACTGGTTTCGTAATTTGTTAAAAGAACAAATAAACATTACTGGTACTTAATACTCGAGATTTGAAGCTATAAATAAATCATTTCACTTCAATACAAAAGGCGCATTACATTTGCCATTTGGATCAGATCTAACTTACATTTACTAATCCAGATTACTTTTTTATTCCGTCGGATTGCTCGCTGATTTCATTTTCTGTACTAGAATTACTTTTAATTTACTTTGAAGTAATTCACCGCAATAACGGCATCAATTTGATTAATTCAGTTGATTTAGTCATATTGTCTAATTTATCTGAACTGATTTAAGTGAACCAGGTGAAATAGAATACAGCTAAAGTAAGCTATAAACAAAAAAATAATTATATCACTTTTACTGCGGATAAATAAAATTTTATCCAAGAATGTATCCTCCTTGATATTACCATGCAAGATGCACTTGTATTTGTTGCTAAGCAAAAGAATTTCATACAAAATAAAATTTATCAAAATAATCTGGAAGTTTAGTGCTATTACTTGTGAGAAAATTACGACACCTATGGCCGGTTTCACGAACAAAAGTTAAATTTTAAACGTTGATTAAATAAATAAAAGCAAATCAAAATTACATGTCAAATTGAATCATTGACATTGCTGTCATACATTCGATTTGCTTTTGTTTATTTAAACCATGTTTAAAATTTAATTTTTGTTGATGAAACCGGCCACTAGAGTCTGTCAAATTGCTCGAGGCGTTTTATCTCATAGCAACCAAATTTGAATAAAGAAAATTAAAATTTGGTCTGCGAAAATTTAAGCTCTCGAACGATATTTATTGAGTTAATTTATCGAGTAGAAAAATTTATTAAAATTATGACATTTATATTCAGTCGTTACAAAGTAATGAAGGAAAATAAAAGATTAACATATTAAGGGCCTAAGTCATAACAACCATTTAATAACGTTATGAAAACGTACGTTTTTCTGATCTGATCTAAGGTACTTATTTGGTTTATACGCCTTATACAACGATTTAACGTAGTTATACACCTTTCTGACATAATGTGTTTGTCATTATAACCAACCTATACGCCCAATATCTCAATTTTGAGACTTGAGGCCCTCGATTAATCAAACTGATAAAAGTGACTTTTATATAGAATTTTTATATATGAAATAAATTTTCACTTATAATATAACTAGTGCATTTAATATTACCGATAACTTTTTGAGCTCACAAATGCTTTTATTTCTTAAAGCCCGAGTGAACAGCGAAAACAAAATTCTGGAAATATTCAATGCACTTGATATATTCGGTAAGAATATTGCTCCACGAAAACAATCAAAATTTTGACAAAATTAATATTGTGACATGCTTATAATAGCTGTAATCCATTTGCCACTTGGTTCATTTAAATGAGTTGAGATAAATTAGATAACATAAATAAAAGAACTGAATTAAGCATATTGATGCACTTATTGTGGCGAATTACTTCAAAGTAATTCTAGTACTGGAAATAAAGTCAGCGACGTAATCTAGCGAAACAAATAAATCATCTGGTTCAGTAAATGTAAATTAGATCTGAGCCAAATGACAAATGGAATACGCCAAATAATATCATATTAATTTGTTCATTTATGTTAAACAACTTACTTGCTCATATCCACGACAACGTGGTCAAATAATGAAATGATATTGGTTGTTTAAAATCGTGGGCAATATTCAGTAATGATATAACAAGAGAGTGAGAATAAATTGAAAATAATTTGACAGATTTTTCGAAAACTTGTTGCCAGGCAATAGTCACGAAAGCCCGTAGGGCTTGAATGACTATGCCAAATGGCAACAAGTTTGAGAAAGATACTGGAGAATTATTTTCTAATTTATCCAACTCTCGAGTTATATTTAATTAGATTATTTTTTAACTTAGCTGTTGAGGTCGATTCATCCAACTTAAATGATTTTGAACTGAGTCCATTACGATTGATTACTTATTAATGTATACTTGGAAGTTGTTTCCAAAATTTGTTGGTGTATTTGTGTAAAGTTACACTTCTGTTGCCATCTATTTACTACCTTGAGTACCAAATAACTTTTTTCTGCGACCAAGTAGAAAGTAGGTTTTTTCAACTGTCAGTTGAAAGCAGAAAATTGACATTTGCCGCTTGCCAAGAAGCAAGAAAGTGTGTAGTATCATCGTATCCATGGATACATGAAAACTATCGCCAGAATTTCTATACAGAAAAACTGTCAAAAATTATTTTAAATTCTTTTTCAAGCGTTTCTAAATAATCGTAGGAAAAATATTATGTACACCTCGAACAGAAAGTGTCCTTGCCGCTCTTGCATGGTTGTTGCTATCGGCTACGTCTCGATCAACAATTTCCATACGCGAGCGGTAATAGATTACTTTCTGCTCTTGGTACACAAATAACTATTGGTTTACAGCTCAGGCTGAACATTAGATTCTAAATCTATAAATCGAGATTTATTGAATGAGGCCTTCGTTTAAATCTAGCTTACCAAGTAATTTTTTTTTAATTTTTTATTTTGCGTGAAAATGTCAAAAAAATATGTAAATATAAAAATATATTAACTGAATTAAAATTTAGTGCAGCAAACAATATACCGTTGAAATTAAGCAAATATTTCATTCAAATTCCAAAAATCCCCCAATATTCGAAATATCGACACCCAGAACAACATTCCACTCCATCCAAGCGCACGTAAAAAGAAAACTCTTAGTAAATATTCTTCCGTTTACATCTCGAACTGGGAACGCAAAGCAGAGCATGGAACGATATTAAAATGTTCACTACACTGCAAATACGGAATGCAAACTTGCACAGAACATAACGCTGTTCGTGGTACGCATGCGTTAGAAGAAAACTTCTTGAGCTTGAGCTTACGAGGGCGAGCTTTCGCCTTGGGATATAAATATTACGTGGAGCTGGCTGTGCTGCGCTTATTTCTGTTTACCCTTGTAGGTGTAGTTGCCATAGCAGGAATATAGCGGATCAACTAATAAAAATGTACCAGTGCCATTGTCCGTGACCTGATGCCTTATTGTGTTTACTTTTTAATGTGGTGTAAGGAATATTTTGCAGATGGAATATGTTTATATTTTTGACTATTTACATACATACTCGTACAATACATACAGAGCTGAGCAAGATACTGAAAAAAAGTAACTAAGCTACAGCTATTCTTTAAAAAAGTAGCTAAGCTACAGCTATAAGTTACATTTTGTAAACTATAGCTAAGCTACAGTTAAAAGCTTTCATTAAAGTAGCTGCTAAATTTTAAAGCTACTTTTCAAATTATTGTGAGTTATTAAATTTGCCATTGTCATATGATCAGTTTATCAGTCTTTTGTTATAATGACTGTTAATAAATATAAATTTGTTATGCAATAATTTTTATTTATATCGGAATAAATTAACAGTCACATTAACAGAAGACTCCTTAACAGTCATCTAATATTTAATACAAAACTAGAATAGGTTAAAAACAAGTGAAAAATAAAATATGTTAATAGATTTTACACTATATAATAACTTGTTATCCTACAGTTATAGAAAACAATAAAGAAGGTATAATTCAAATACAAAAACAAAAATTAATAGGTATTTCTTAATGAACAGTGATAGCTTTAAGCTACAAAAAGTAGCTTTGGGCTACAAAAAGTAGCTTTAAACTACAAAAAGTAGCTTTAAAAGTAGTTTCAGTTGTTATAACAATATTTTTAAGCTAATAGAAAAAAAACATAGCGCGCTACAAGCTACAGTTATTTTTTTTCACATTTAGCTAAGCCACAGCTACAGCTAAGGTAAACATAGCTAAGCTAGTAGCTAAGCTTACTGTCTGTAATTATATTTTTCCAATTATTGATTTTCCTTCTTAAGTTCTTTTATTATGTCATCTTTCCATCTCTTCCTTGGTCTTCATTATGCTCTAGTCTCTCATTGTCTCCAGTTTGTAAGTTTCTTTGTTTTTCTTTCGTCATTTATACGCATTATGTGCCCAAACTGATTAGGACTTTTCGATTAAAATATTTACTTCGTGATTCATTTTATTCCCCAAACCGATTTTAATGAAATATATCAAATAGAATGTTTAACGACAATGTTCAGTAATTCATTTGACATTTAATCTAAATTTAATGTTATTAATTTAGGGTACAGTTAACATTTTATTGTGAGACTGTTTCAAATTTATTTATTATTACTTTACGCCACTGTTTAAAATGCTCATTCACTGAGCTCTTTATTATCCAATTAAACCATTGAAAACAACTCTTTAAAATTGAAATGTCAGTATATTTCTCTCTCATTTAAGCCTTCAAATAAAACTAGAACTATCCATTTAAAAAACGGCACTACATTCTATCTCCCTCAAATTGAAACCTTTGGCAGTTCATTTCAATGCAATCGATTGGCTGATTGCCAGCAGTATTCGCTACGTTGCTGTATACTGAAATGCTGACATTCTCATCACATCACCTAGTGTGCCTTGTCATATACAAACTACAAACACACGTACGACATATAATAACAGTGCGATACCGGTGGGTTCAGCGTCGGTCGCGCATATCGCTTGATGCAACCGACGCCCGGTGGATTGATATAGCACTACGAATGTTGGAATTGATTTCGTGTTTGTGATAAAACATGAAAATAGTGATATGTGGCTCGACTGATGACGAGTTTGTTGTTTTTTTTTGTTTTCAAGTGGTGTCATCAAAACTAGCATATGTAGTAGCAAAATGATTGCGAGTAGATAATGTATATATAGGATTGGTTTTTGTTGTTTTTTATTTCATTCAGTAATTAGTATCATGTTAACAAAATACATGAAATAATGAATACTACAATCTGGTCCCAAAATCTTTTGGGCTACTATAATATATTGTTATCGACATGAGAGTATGCCGAGCTCAAAAATGTGAAATGATTGCAGGATCTGTATAAAGCGGCACTACGATTAGAAATATTTTACTATTAGTATTATAATATACATGAACCGCTCTGCCGACCAATACTAAGTGTAATAGACCAGTGGAATAAATACAATTCCACAGTAACATGATTAAGTAAATTACTCTCCCTTACCCCTTTGGCATTCTCTCTTGGCAACGACAGTATATGTACATACGAGTAGATTGTAGTTTATTTAACATGATAGGGTATAAATCTGTGACGTGAAGTACCCTCACTTTACAATTTTTTTGACAAAAATGCATTTTAAATTGATATGAATTTAATTCAAATCGCATAGGGATCAGCGTGCTATGACAGAAACAGATGAAAATATATAATATTTTTGTTTGTTTGATTCATTACTTTACGTCAATACAATTATAGTGTGTTCAAAAGTGGCTATGGACTGTGAAACCAGGGTTAAAAAACCCCGGTTTTGTTTTATATCCGATCCACTGGGTTTTTTTGGATTTTATTGGGTTTATTTGGGCATTATTGGGTTTTATTGGGTTTTTTGAAATATTGATAAATACACTTTTTAATTCAGGTTATTTAATTCTAGATTAATTTTGCAGATAATGTTTAAAATGTATTTATTTTATTGTGAATTAAAAACATAATACGCTCTATCATGTTATTATCATACTTATTTAATTTAAAACTATATTTCAAATTGGCAGGTAAAAAGATTGGAAATCAATCAGTTTTTGTAATACTAATATATGTATTATAAGACAAATAATATTTGGTCTTAAACTAGTTTGATATTGACATTTGTCAAAGTAATGCAATGTGATACTACGATATGCTGTAATAAATGATAATTTAAGTTAAACGTTTTATTTTGTGAAGAGATTACGTATTATTTCATTGTAAAATAAATAAAAGATATTTATGTTCCGAGATTTGACTCTATCTTAAAATTCACCCTGGGTGAATTTTCAACCATTCAATCAAATGGGTTTTTTAATGAGTTTATTTGGGGTTTTTTAGGTGGATGTTATTAAATAAACCCAGGTGGGTGTTTTTGGGTGGATAAAATATGAACAACCCTGTGTGAAATACATGTTTGTACTTTATTCATATAATTTAACCATAAATAAATAAAACGTCAAACGTCATTAAAAATGAGGAAAGTGCAATTCTGTTTTCATTTCGCTTACAATTGTGAAAATAAGACTTCACTATAAATGTTTTTTGTTCTTGAGTAAACATTTTTCTGTAAGACAGTTCAAAAGTAAAAAATTGTTTTACTTTAATTTATGTCAAATATATTATGACGTTTAAGGTTGAATTGTATGAATAAAGTACAGACATACGTATCACGGCCCATAGCCACCCAGGACTACAGGACTCATTGAACACCTGTTATTTTGTGAAAAATAAATAAATAAATTTTATTAGTAATTTGTTTCTTTGTTAAATAATGGTTATGTTCCGTAGTTGATTTTTAGAAATTAACTAGGTATATTGCAGTATTTTAAAACTTATCTACTTATGGGGTGGCTAGCTCAGTGGTATGAAGTCGGCCTGTGGATCCTGAAAGCCCTGGTTCGATTGCCACAGGCGACAAACAATTTTCATAATTTCAACTACCCCTGTGGCTCCTCCATCACTAACATCTTTGGGGGCCGTGATTTGACGACTGGTAACCGCACTTCACGCGCAAAATATATCACTTACCGAGATCTGCTTCGGCAGAGTGCCACGCCCAGTAATGGTTAGAAGGCGTGATGATATATATATATATATATTTTATCTACTTATAAGGAATAAATTATGTATACAGTATCAGTAGACATACTGAACTCGCAAATTATATTGCCTGTCTCCTGTAATCACCACAAAATATTAAAAAATGAAAAATAGTCACATAATTTCCACGTAATCGTCTTCAGATGACGAAGTAAACTCAGGAACTCGAAACGCTGTGCGGTAGAGTTACCGGGGTCGATATATCACTCTAATTGCGAAATAAATATGGCTCTACGTCTTGAATGTTGGGAGTGGAACCAGTAGAACCAGGAACTTGCACTCTGGCACCCTCTAATGCGTGTTACAAATGTATGTGATGTATGTTGGCGGAGCTAACGCCAAGAAGACGCTCCCCGCATTCAAGATGGAGGTTAGGAAACCTACCTGTGTGGGGTGATATTGAGAGAGGGTAGTTTACGCCTGTGCGTCCTGTAAGGGATGATTATTTGAACACCGTTGATGGATGGGGCTAGATTGCTACAAGTTTGGATAAATTTATGGAGCACTGAGTAGTAAAGATTTAGTAGCAAATCAGTAAAATTATTGTGATTTTAATATTATACAGGTGTCTATTATTGAGGAAAAAATATAGTTAGTCCTTCTAAAGTTGAATAACTCTATATATACTTGTTCCCGATAGTAGTTTAGATTGTGTCAGTAAATATTTCGCTTGGTAAAATCTACCAACTTTGACAATATCACAGTATTTGAGAGCATGTAATGCAAATGAAACCGGATATAAATTTATTTTATTTGAAATTTAATTGTTAATAAATACTCGGAAACTGAAAATTATATCACAAATATACCGTGTTGTGCTTGGTAAGTGCGAACAGACGGATTTAACATGGAATATTAGTTTTATGCAATTTCCTGTTCTCCTATTAATTTTACGGAAAAAAAACGTAGAGTGCAAAGATATTCAGATCTAAAATATACATACAAGACTGTTTTTATATTTATCTCGGGTCTGGTTCAGCCGCAACTTTAATAGTTATTTTTATAACATGTGCCGAAAAAGGCTCGTTACGTGCAAGTGCAGAATTTAACGCACGAGGCTTGCCGAGTGCGGAAATCTGCACGAGCACGTAACCTTTTTCGGCACGTGTTATAAACAACATTTTTCCTACAACTGTGCGATTTAGTAAATCACTAAAATATTATCCAAATTTATAAAATTTTAATGATATTGCACGAGAACGATGTTTTACGGCGTTGCTATGGTTTGTTTGTTGATTGCTTGCACATTGTTCTACCTTATTTAAAAATATTTTCTTAACGTCAAGATAATTTCTTCAAAATCATCTAGATTGGAATAGTACAGTGAGTGATTCTTCTTTATGATAAATACCTCCAAAGATAATTGAAGTTCCGGATCATGCTATGTTGCATCTATTTTCGACAATGACAATCAACCTGCTGCTGGTACTTCTAAAGCCTCCGAAATTGTTGTCAATAATATTACTGTTAATAATTTGAACAGGTACGGAAGAAATCAATGTTTCTTTAGACAATACAAAAGTTTCCACATTATGTCAATATAAGCAACTGTAACAACTATGTTAATAATATACACATACAATAAATATTATGTATTTCACTTACTTCAAACCATTTATCGATATATTTTACTTTGTTCGGTTCTTTTTATTAGTTGTGTACAGATTAGTTATACTGCAATTTAAGGTTATGTTTATAAACGTAAAAAAATACTACTGCATATTTACTAGCGCTGGTTCACTGCATCTTCTTCTTCCATAAGCGTCTGTGGCCAAAATATGAATTACGCGCTTGGCGTGAAATTTAAATCGCTCTCAAAAAAAACTTTTGTTACAGTTGCGTAATGGAGCACTTTCCGCACTAGTGTTTCTTTGCTTTCGGAAACGCACTTGGTCCGCATTCATCTACTTTCCATACGTAACCAAGGCAATTATAGTTGCGTAATAAAAAAGAAATCGCACAGTTGTAGGAAAATTAAATTTCAAATCTTCTATTCAATTATAACAGTACTCTTTTGAGATAATGTGCTAAATGATTTTGATAAAATGTTTAACTTACGTTTTCTCAAAATGGTGTTTTCGTATTTACGCCCTTCTTCCACCCAATGTTTCAATTTAAGTTTCGTTGGTGTAAACCAGCATATTTTATAAATAGGATACTAGATAAATAGCACTATGGAAATTCGAACTCATGTTAGATTCCCAAAAATAATTTGTTTACATCACATAATGTCTCCCTTTGTACTAACTTCTTCTAAGGACATAGTTATTTACATTTTCAAATTAAGGATTTTATAGAGTGGGGATTCTTCTTTAGGAGCTCCTTTTACTCGTATAATTTCAGCCAGAGCCATAAAATCCTAATTATGGCGTATCTAGTGAAGTGAAATTGTCAGCAATTTCATAGGAAAAAATCGTATGACTCCAGGTGTATTTATTGGATTCAAATTGCATTTGAATGATTTGTTTCTTGTTTGACCTAACAAATATTATTAAAAGCCACTTCATTTTCGAGTTATTTTCTCAATTAGTAAAAAAAAAATCGACTACATCTAATGTCAATTTGATACATAAATTAATATCTATGACTCTAGACTCGTATATAAAAAAAAGAAACTTAAGACGGTATGGTGGATGAAACTTAATTATGGTATTATGGATATGCAAATATAACATACGAAAGTTTTAGGCCCAAAATAAATATTAAAGTAACACCAGTCCGCAAAATCTCGGAACTCTAGAACCAGGCCTGTTTGGCCCAAAATTAAATACACCATTACTTACCAACGTAGATCTGGTATAGCAGAAGGTCTCACTCAGAAATGAATGACCTACTCGTATTTATTTTATTTAAAACGTGTATAATTGTATATGAATGCAAAAAGTAATACAAGATTTCCTTTACCTATCCTTTGTTTGTTTTATGAAAAATGTATATCAAAGAAGACCGAATGAAAAAGAAAGAAAAACGTTGCATGTCTTTTTATCTTTTAATTAATATCACGTGTATGCATTGTTTTATTTCTAATTAACATCAAAGTAAATTATTTATAAACGTTGGTCTGTTTGGAAACTTTTGTTCTGATTGCACGAATCCAATTTACAAAGAGCCAATCAGCATTTCACATTTTCAATTTTGTAGCAAAATTTCCATTTCGATTCTTCACACAATCTTGTATAATCCATGAAAGTTTAATTTTCCATTTCGTGCTAATATCGTAATTTCGATATAACTTTAAACATAAAAACAAACCAGTACCATATAAAAGCTCAAATAAAATTTTTATTTTAACATAAAAATTAAATAAAATAAAAACTTTTTACGTACAACATTTTACTCACATCTCTACAATATTTTATATTCACAAACAAAATAAAAACAATGATATTACAAATAACGCAAAACAGTAACAAAAATAAATATTTTGTCCTCATATTACACACAATTAAATGCCTGAACATAATTTGATATTCTGTGGTAAATATTTTCCACCAAATATAACTCTTTTATATTTTCATTTTTACATAACACAAAAACATCAACACTTGCTATGATATGATATTTTTATTTCAATAAAAATTATCAGGTTTTTTTTTTGCATTTTATTATTAGTATGACTTAGTGTTTGAGATGCCTGAAGCGATATTAAAACCAAATTGTGGATTTATCCTTTTATTCCTTTTTATAGTAGGCGAAACATTTAAAGAGTTACATTATTTAAGTCATAATGCTCTAGGTCATTATATGTATGATATTAATAGGTTGTATGATATTAAGAGTAACATTACTATGGTAATACTGTCAGAAACTGACATTTTTTTATTCAGTGTTGCCAGATAATCCATTATTTATTATATAGGTTACTAATAGTTATTTAACTAACTAGTGTGTTAATGAGGGCGATTAATAATCGATACATTTTATTGTTGAGATTATTAATCGCCGATTAAAACATGAGTTAGTTACTATATTTTCCGTTGATCGTTCCTGTTTAATTTATAGAAAATCTAATTTTATTCTATGACTAATTTGTTAGGTTAGTAATGTTTATAATATGTTAGATTAAGAACGTACCTGTCACAATGTCTGAAATATAGTATGAAAACATATGTCACAATGATCAATTTTAATATTTGTACTTTGAGTAACTTGCCCGCGGTTCGTTACACAATCTGTACTCATATTACATTAAGGGTAAAATAAAATAAATATATCATGACGCCTTTTACCCATTACTGGGCGAGTCACTCTGCCAAAGCAGAGCTCGGTATGTGATATATTTTTGCGCGTGAAGTGCGGTTACCTGTCGTCAAATCACTGGCCTCAAAGATATTAGTGATGGGAGAGCCACTCGGGGGAATTTTAATGTGGTGAAAATGTTTGTTGGCTGTGGGAATCGAACCAGGGCTCTCAGGATCCACAGGCCGACTCGATACCACTCAGCAACCTACCCCATAATTATAACACTTTTTTTTTAATATACTGTTAAGCGTCTTCAGATCTTCTGGTAAATTTTCATTGACTTTTTCTTGTTCTGTTAAAATATTTTAGTTCCGGTTGATGATGATAAGTTATATGAATGTATTGACTTACACAGTATGTCCCAAAAATAATGAAACTTTTAATTTAAATCATAGAACACGTAGCGCAATCTATTGAACATACACATTGTTAGAAAGATACATCTTTCATCTTTCGAACGCACACAACTTCATGCAATCAGGTGACAGTTAAAAAATTTACGCGCATTTTAATGACAGTAGTTTTTGTGTTTATGTTGTAAAAATACAATGGAACAACGAGCAAATATTAAATTTTGTGTTCAACTTGGCAAAAAAATTGCTGAGACATACGAATTGATGAAAAAAGTTTATGGTGATGATTGTTTATCTCGTGAAGATTTAAATGATGATGAAAGATCTGGACGTCCAAAAGCCGGAAATTGTGCTGAATTAGTCGAAAAAGTGCGTGAAATCATTGCTGTCGATGCGAATTTTACTGTTAGGATGTTGGGTGAAGACTTAAATACGAGTAAAAATACTATTGGGAGAATTATAACTGAAGATTTGGGTAAAAGAAAGGTTTGTTCACGTTTTGTTCCACATGAATTAAATAAAGACCAAAAAGTCGCTTGTGTAAGTCAACGAATTTTTGATGAAATAATATATTTGTGTCATAGACCACCCTCCGTATTCGCCTGATCTATCACCATGTGACTATTATCTTTTCTCAAATCTGAAAATTGCCATGAAAGGATGGTATTCCAGCCATTCAAGCAGCCGTGACACAGGTCCTTTAGATGGCATAAACAAATCTATGCATGCTCTAGTTGATCGTTCTTAAAAGTGTATTGATTCAAATGGAACCTATTTGGAATAAATATTAAGTTTCAAACATAATACAATGCATGTTTTAATCTATATCTAAAGAGTTTCGTTATTTTTGGGACATACTGTGTATATGTGTCGGTTTCTTGATTTAAAATAAATGAAGTAAAGAGCCATTATTTCTAATAATAGTACAGAAAGGAAGGGGATACTAAAATTTTCTTCTAATTCCTAAAGAAAATGTTCTGTACTATCCTACCGTTAAAACAAAAGATACAGATCATATTGACCTAAATTTGAACAAAGCATCAGAATTTAAAACGTGATTGGCAAAGTGGGTTATACGATTCTTCAAATCACTTAAAACTGCACTAATCTGACGAGACAAACCAAGGAACGAAAACAGTAAATTCAGCTTGATCGGTAAATGTCAATTAGTGGCCGAACAAACAACAGAACCAACACTAAAAGCTGCAGACTGCAGAGTAAAGTAAACATGGCTCCAACTAAAAATCCATTACTCATAATGTAATTTAAATTGACGTTTTTATTGCTGTCAGTAATAATGATAAACGTTACTTTGTTGGGAAACAGCGGCGTTGTCAATTTCGATCACAATATGGGTGGAAACCGAGCCGTCTTCGATATCAACATTTTATTACGTCCTATATCTTATATGGCCACTCATATGCTTCCCTTCGTGGCAGTAAAATTCTTTTTACATGTATAACTTCGTCTCGTTCGTACCGAGTCATTGATCGCAGATGGTGGCAGTCATATTGGACTCAATTTTATGTTTTGTGCGAATAAATAATTTAGCAATGTTTGATTTTGAATTATTATTCAATCATTTTAGTTGACAAATTTGTCAACACTATCGTACAAAAGAAACATACTCGTCTGTTTGAATTTTATCGTTCATGATTTAAGTGATAAAGTAATCAATTTTCTTTCTGAAACTTTTAAAATTTCGTCTTCTTCTTCTTCAATGGCGCTACAGCCCGATTCGTGCCTGGGTCTACCGGGCACACCGAGCCGCAGTTTTTACGCTGCCGTACTGCCGGTTTCCGTAGTCGATGTTACTTTTTAAGGCATATGTATAAGTAACTTACTTTTTCTGTTTTGTATATAAGTTACTTTTCTGGCGACAAAAATTTACCAACCAATTTCGACGATACAAACTTTATGAATTAATTTTTCATTACTAGAGAATTTTTGTTCAGATTTATGCAATAACTAAACTAGGAATTCTTGTACCTGAGTTTCTAAAAATAATGGAAATTGCAATAGAAAATTAAAACACATTTAACTGAAATTAATCTAGGGGTCTGTATACCATAACACAATTTTAGAAAACATTGTTTTTGTTTTTAATTTATCGCCTTTAATTTTTTGTATTGTTTTTGATATCGTTTTAGTATTTGCTCTACTTTGTGTTTTGCCGCCTGCTGAAAACACTAACAAATGTTTGAATTTCATATAATTATATTCGTTAGAAATAAGTGTGATTCTATTTTTTTAGTAAGAATTTAATTGAACATCGAACAAATTCATACAGATGTGATATCAGTTTTAAGCACATCACAAATTGATCTATTATATCATGAAGAAATTTCTTCAATTTACGAGGAATAATGGATTGAGTGTTTTTTGATACAATTTCTATCTGATAAATATTTTACGAAGTATCTGCCCACCAATTACATTGTTTGCTCGTTATTTAGTTCATTATAAATTTGTATAATTTGGAGAGGTTTGTTGTTGTAATATGGAATTTGGTTGGAATGTATTGTTTATGTTTATAATTCATTTGAGAATAACGCGGATGAAATGAAAATTATTGTTGATGTTGATAAGTAAATTCAATTGATTTTAAAGCGGATGTACTAATATTTTAGAACAGAAAAAATACGGACAAATAATTGCATTCTACATAATAACTAGTTAAGTTGAATTATGCGCCTAATAGGGGTTTTCACAATTTTTAGATTTTTTATTATTTGATCCACATTTTTTTTATTTTGAAGAAAAGGGCCTTATATTGGAAAAGAGTACTTTGAAGGGAACCCAGACATGTAACTTCTAAATAAAGTACATTTTGTTTTATGATGTCAGTCCGCGTATTTTTTGACAGACTTCGGTCAAAATTGATATGTAAAACATATTTCTTAATAGTCTCTATTGGGATTTGGAAATTTGTCATTTGATAGGTTCTTTTTGATGCAAGATATTATAGGTTATAACAAATAAGTTATATTATGTACAGGGATGAAAGTGTATTTATTTTCTTACCGGTACGCTACTTTGAAAAAGATAAAGAGGGTAGGAGGCTATGCTAAGGGGAAAAAATAGTTTTATATTTTATATATAGAGTTGGGCAAAGTAATTTACAACCCTGAGAAGAATATCTTAAGAGGTCGATACATTCAGTGTCAATAGCTGGTTTTACAAAAAAGACGGATTATTTGAATTTATGAAATAATAATACTGTTTGTAATTCTTTCTATTTATAAAAATAGTAGGTATGTCAAAAGGATAATAATTATGTTGGATTAATAATAAATAAATATATCATTAACACATTTGAATAAATGCTTATACCGTACATGGTGCTACGGCCAAGTGTTTTCTCTGACTGTATACCCGAATGAGTGGAGTTAAAGTGCATTGCACCCACGGTTTTACTTTAGTTTGTCGCATTCTATAGGCAATACTTATTTTAAAAATAAAATAAAATAAATATATCATCACGCCTTCTACCCATTACTGGGTGTGGCACTCTGCTGAAGCAGATCTCGGTAAGTGATATATTTTGCGCGTGAAGTGCGGTTACCAGTCGTCAAATCACGGCCCCCAAACATGTTAGTGGTGGAGGAGCCACAGGAATAGCTTTTTCAAATTATGAAAATTTGTCGCCTGTGGGAATCGAACCAGGGACCTCAGGATCCACAGGCCGACTTCATACCACTGAGCTAGCCATCCCATAAATAATATTTATATATATATATATATATATTTGTAATAGATTCAGGTACAATACTTTTAATATTTATAGTATTTTCTATTCCTGCACTGTAATAATTATCAACTTTTTTCTTTTTTGTCATTCCTTCTCACGATTTAATATATGCCTGGGGATTAAATATTATAGTCGGGAGAGCAGTAGTTGAAATAAATATTAATTGTGAAATAATTGTAAGTACAGAGCGCAAATCCGTAAAAGTAACATAATTATGCCAACCTAGGAATTTAGCTCGCTCGGTGTACATACTACCATTACCAAGAATTTAAAAATTATGTCATCGTACAGATATTGTGGAGCGCAATTTGAAATTTGAATTTTTTTAAATATAAAAATTATGTAATATTAAATGCATTAATTATAAATATCGTTTAAAATAAAATTATTTGTAAAATTTTCTTACCGGTACACCGTACCGGCTCTATTCCTCTTACCGGTACAGCGTACCGGACCGTACCGGTCTACTTTCACCACTGATTATGTATTATACTTATTTTTTAAGTTAGTTTTTAGGTAGTTGTAATTTCACAAATTATTTTAGAAAAAAGAATGTCAAATTAAAGCTGTAGAGAATTACACTCTGTCTCAAAATTTAATTATAGACGTCAGTATTTACCAGTCACATTTTAAAATTTTATATTTAGATAGAAATCTTACCTTAAGCCAAAGTTCTGAATTTAAAACTTTTGATCAACGCCAAGCAAATTGATCTTTGTAAAGCTGGTACTGGTATCACATATCTGTGAAACTAAAATAAATAATAGTTTACCGTCATATGCATGCATAAATAGTATCAGAATTTTGTTTGATGAAAATGGCGGCGGTTATGTTACCGTACTATATCGAATAAGTACATAAATATGACATTAGCTATGTTCGTCAAAATATTTTGGTTTACAAGATTTTCAACATTTCACGTAAAATATTTCTTCAGATAATTGAACTGTCAACAACAGATTTTAATATCTAATACTTGTATTCTACATGTAGTTCGTTTTGCTTACCAGCATCGGCAAAAGTCAAATCGAAATCAATATTCTCTATTCAAATCTCTTCAAGTTACAAGTCATGCAATATCAACAATACAGTTTGAATTGTAATTCAATTAATCATGATAATAAATCAAACAATCATTTTCCTTTCCGACAGAACAACTTCTAATTAATCTGACATTTTCAATGTCAGTTTCAACAGTTGACACATAAAGAATTACACGGTTCATCGCATTCGAAGATAACCGTTCTCTCGTACTCTGTTTTATCATCAACTGTTTATTCTAATTGTTTGGATATCGTGGCATGGCTAACTAGATGGCGCAATGTTGTGTAAAGAAGCATTGCACTCAAAGAGCGGTTTATAATTAACGTGGCAGTTAAGTACAGACAGATTAAGGATAACGATTTGTTTTTATCTTTATGACTTGAGAAATGAGGTTTATTATGTAATATATAGTATACGTAGAGGAATAAAAGCTAATAATGGCGATTTTGTCTAGAAAAATAGGAAGGTAATAAAGAATTACTATTATTACTACGGTACCTTGTTCGATAATAGTATACGATATTTCAAATTAATGTTTTAATGTACGGGTAATTCGCGCTCGTAATTGTATACCAACTTCTATATATTTCTGATAATTAAATCCCTCGACAATTTTAAAATTCCTTTCTTTATGGATAAGTGCGGTATTTCATATGGTAATTTCTTGCAACTAAAAAGTATCTTGTAAACAATTCTGAATTTCGCTGATTTATAGTATTAAAATAAATTAATTTGTAATAAAAAATTGTTTATTACGTCTGACCTTTTTGATTTGTTTTTAGTTGCAACAATAGAATATCTAACTGTAATTGTGTGGAATTTACTTTTAAAAACAAGCGCAGGACGATGCTCCTTTTTCTTATCTTTTTAGATTAGTTATTAAAGGAGAAAATGTAAATGTTGGCATGATTTGGGCATGTGTAACGTACGACGAGTGAAAGATTAATGAAACTAGGTGTACAGGCGAATGGATGGATGTGATTGAAGGTTTGATACGCACCTAATGAAAGATTCCAATTGTGAAAAATAAAGAGCTTATATGGAGGAAACTATGAATATGGTTGTAGCGGCGATGTTATGTTAGGATGAGTATGTTTGTCGAAGATTGATCATTTGATGAATCTTATAAGTGGATGTTCTGTGAAAGTTTCAAGGGTTCGTGCTATCCTACTTGATAGGATATAATCGAATATGTATAAAAACTGTGTATATAAACTTTGAAACATAATAGATTACATTTACAATTTACGAAAAAAAATATATTGAATAATTTCATATAAAATTATCAATAATTGAATTATAATTCTCTTTAAAATTAATTCTTTGTGACTTATGATCAACTGAAGAAGAAGCAATTAATAACTTTTAATCAGTTTGACGTAAACAAATTAAACTTTGTAATGGCGCTTCAGAAATCAGACCCATTCGTTATGCGAATTTACTTACGAATATAAGTACTTTTTAATTGATACGGACCTTACATACAGACATTATTAATATTAATAATTTATTGATTAAAATATCGAATATATATATATATATATATATATATATATATATATATATATATATATATATATATATATATATATATATATATATTACTTAAATATTAGTATTTATTTAGATTTCAAACATTAGAAGGAAATATATGTATGTCAAAAAATAAAATAAATACAATACTCTGTGTCAAATCATCCTAGGAACTTCGTTCTTTGCGTCCTTTGCCGGAAATTAAATACAGTTTATTGTCCTGGTAGTGAATCGAGTCCACAAATTTTTCTTACAGATCGTTTTTCCACTAAAAACATTTTTTCTTTGGGGTTGAGGGGGGGAGGTAATAATCCTAAGATCACATGTATGCCCTTAAAGTAGACACTATATACGTTTTCGTCTTCGAAAATTCGTCCAAATTAACTAAAAATTTACAAAGTTACGACGGTTTGAAAATTGGGAAAATTTCACGAATTTCAAGTGTTTCGTTCTTTTTTTTCTCCAGGGGTGAAAGCCATGCCCTATACAATTCTATTGTAGAATTCAGGCGATGTTTTTCAAGTAGCTAAATTAATATTCCATTGTAAAACATTTTGCAGTAGAACAAATATCATTTGTGCACTATTTGATACCAAAAACATTTGATTACTTCATGCTATATTGGGGAAAATCTTCATTTTTACTTGAAAGATGACAGCGATTCTATTATTAGAAATAGAATTCTGCAGGGCATGCTTCCACCACAGTTCCTTTAACTATGTTGATGGTATAATGAGGTCTGTGACAAATTTTTTTGTATGTGATTCTAGACAAGAAATTGAAATACCCATATTTTTATAAATCAAGTAATTATTTATATCGTAGGTAGGTGGTTTAGTGGTATCGAATCAGATAGATAGAACCCGAGTTCGCTGTCTACAACCAACAAGCAATTTTCACCTCATTACAAATCATCCCTGTAGCTCACTAACATCTTTGCGAGGCCTGATTTGACGGTTGGTAACTACATTTCACGTTCATAAACATATCACTTACCGAGATTTGCTAATACATAGTACCACTTCTAGTAAGTTGTTGAAGGATGGATGATAGATTTATTTATTTTTGTAGTTAGTTATATAGTTCACGAGAAAATAATGATGAAATATGCGACGTCACTGCGACGTACTAGTGGCATAAAAGAAAGATACAGGTTTTGTTCTTACAACAAATCTCAAATTATGTCACATGATCACAAGAAAAGAAATTTTTTTATATACTAAGACTTGACATATAATTCAGTTTATATGCTAAACCATTCCTATATCACGCGGAATGCGTAATTTAATTTCAAATTTAAAATACAATATAATTATAAGATTATTTGTAGTTTTTATCATTATTATGAGGCAACATATTAAATTATTTTATAATTTGTTTCTTTCAATTTTTCCTCAACAATTTCAAGAAGCGATCTAGTAAAATATTTATTTTAGAAGACGAGACGAAAAATGTATCAGAAGAATTTGAAATATGATGCCTTGCATAGTATACATGCTGGAAAATACGTGAAATATTTTATGTAACTTCATGTTCAGATGTGATCAGAATTTATAGTACATTTAAAAACTAAATAATAAAACTATTCAAACTGGAATATCCGTCAATAAAATATTTTATAATACTTTCCGTCACACAAAAGACATTTTCTTTCCCTTCGGTTTTGCAAATCAAAGCAACCCTAAACAAAACACTGCGGCAAGTATTTCCATAAACAACCCGATTCCTAAAACGAAGTACACGCTTCCCTTTCGTCGATTCTCTTCAGTCGTTCACTCCAACTTTTTGCAAACGACTTTCTTTAAAAAAATATATTTTACATCGTAAATGATGTGCTTTTCTCTGCCACACTGTCGACCCTGTTGAATTATGCAAGAAAATTTGATATGCAAATAATGCGTCGTTGTTGAGGAAGTTTTTTTTTTCTTTTCGTTGCTAAGTAAAAAGTTCTCCGGTTCTAATTAAGACCTCCGCCAATTAACATACATTGCAGCGCTGTCAGTGTGTTTGTAGTCTGTGCAAACAGAGGGCAGCAGCGGCGGTCCGGCGCAACTTTTCAAATATGTCATTGTCCGCGACAGACTGGGGCTCCCCCTTGTGTTCAAGGGGTGGAAAGGGTGATAAAGCTATGTATTCGTGTTTCTTGTCGGTGTCCGTGGTGTACCGTGTCAGGGATTATACCAGACCTGTTGCGCGATGTGACATATCGCGTTGAATAAACAAAGCCGCTTATTTGTGGAAATGTTTCGGTTTTTTAATGTGGAATGTAAATTTGTGGTTGTTGCGGCGCGCAAGGTTGGATCACGTTGTTATACTTATTATACAATTAACTTCACGTTTTTAAATACGTTACACTGCGGTTTCAGGTTTTTTGTTTGTACTCGTATAACTCATTTTCTTTATTTACTAATATTAGCTTCTTTAAAATAGACTAATTATATGTTACTATGTTTTAACTTATATTTGTTGTATTTTTTTAAAGTTTATGACAGAAAAATTCGGGAGACGCCCGGACTCGAACCGAGGACCTTCAGCTTGCCGGGCTGATGCTTTAACCACTAAGCCACGGCTCCCCTTTACGATATAGGCGTCAACCGAATTTATCTGTCATAGTGTCTAACACTGCATCGATCCCAAGACTCCTATGTCTCACAGGAATTGACAACGGGTTTCGTCTGTAGCGACACAATCTGATTTTTTAAGGAAATCATACCACAAAGTAAATTTAAAGAATTTAAGTCATATGAATGACTTTGAAGTTTGATAAATTTAAAGTTTATGACAGACGGTTCGAGTCCGGGCGTCTCCCGAATTTTTCTGTCATAAACTTTAAATTTATCAAACTTCAAAGTCATTCATATGACTTAAATTCTTTAAATTTATATTTGTTGTGTTTAGCTTGGCTTAAACAATCAAATAATTTTAATTATTAACTCAATTTAATTAGTATTGCCGCGAGACGAGACTTGTGGTCAGTTTTGTCCCGGTCTTGAGTATCATTAGCTGTGTTCTTTTTACCAATAACTTCTCAAAATGAGATGAAATTGAAGTTAGTTGAAATAGTTCCTTAGTAAATAGAACTCACACAATAAATATATTAAAACTATAAGCTAACATATATTTTTGCTCATCGATTTGTCAAACACTTCAATAAAGAACCTTCACTCATGAACTGAGGTGAGAATCTCAACAAACATTACCCCGCTAAGTAACTCAGCATAGGCAAGGAGGGAGAAGTTCGTCTCACTTCATTCTCAGTTCACCTCACCTCAATTGGGACAAATTGAAAGAACAACTTTACTGAAATAACTGAAGTGAGCTAAGACGAAGTGAGATATCACGTACAAAGAACACATTTATTTGGTCTCGAATCTCGACGAGTGTGTCGGCTTTTCATGGTCAAATTACTTAAACTATTATAATATATTTCCGTTAAATAAATTAATGAAACACTTAATAAATAAATAAAATTGTTGGTATCAAACTACCGAATGAAAACATATTTTCACCTGTCTATTTTTTGACATAAACCTATTTAATTTTTTTAATAAATTAATAGTCGAAAATTTGAAGGACATATTTTTTCTTTATCAGTCATGGTTAACTTATTTGATTTATTTAAAATTTTGAATGAAAATAAGTAATATTAATGTAAATCAAGTAGCCTGTTATTCATTGCATTTTAAAAACTGTAAGTTATGTCACATTTAAAAAATTAAGTTTCTCTTCTTATCTACCATCATTTCATCATTAAAATTATTTTGAAAAAAATATATATTTTTTACTTGCATTTGACTAAAATAAATGGAAAATAATCTTATTCTCTATTGATAAAAACAAGTTTAATGCCCGGTATTTTCAGCTTTAGATAAAGTAATTTAATTGTAGAATAAAATTTATTATATATTTTCAACTTCAGTTAAAATTTAAGCCAAGATTAAATGTGTTTTTAAATGATTTGGTAAAGCATTGTATAATGAGATCGAACTATATGAGAAAGATTTTTAGAAAGAAAAGGAATATTATTATTATCTGTGAATTACTGCTTCTTTCCCTTCTTTCCATTTCACAAATTAGCGACTTTTACTTCATCAGTGTGACCATTAACAACAACCAATTATAAAACTCATTTAATTGAAATGAAATATTTTAGATAGAGCTGAGCGTTCGATTCGATATATTGATATAGTATCGATCTATTTGCGATACGATGTACATTGATACAAATATGTAAATATCGATAGATATATATATATATATATATATATATATATATATATATATATATATATATATATATATATATATATATATATATATATATATATGTGTATCACTTTTTTAGATGTAAATGCTCTTATTTAAGACATATTTTAAAATATTGTTTTAGCAATATGTTACTGAATCTATATTTTATTTGTTAATAAATACTAAGTTTGTGTTCATTTATTTCGTGTATTCAAAAGTCTGGTCCGTAAGCAATACCAATTTTTCAAAAAAATATATCCAATATCTCTTTAATACAATTCAATCTGCAGAAAATCTCTCCACTTTTCCTACTTTCCCTCAATCTCTCCACTCTTTAACGTGTCGATCAACTGTGTGACGTGTGTTGTTTGTTGTTCCAGGGCTCGAGTAAAGAGCGGCCTACGCATCCTATCCGCCACGCCGAGCACGGACCAGTGGAACATCACCGTGGAGATCAACCCCAAGCACACTGGCGCGTCCGTCACGGCACTGCGCCGCGAGCCTCAGGAGCCCGACCAGGCGCCACCGCCCACCGCCGGAGAGTGAGTAGTTACATGTGTCTTTATGTCACCGTGACAATGTCAGGACCGGGAAATAAATCAATCGATAATGGTGGCTTATGAGTCAAATGTTGTCCGCTGTCTTCTCAAATATGCCAGAACTGATTTTTATGGCTATTTAACCCTTAGTTGCCTACCAAATATCCTATTTAAATAGGTTAGCAATATACTTGTAAATTAGATGCAATCAGATTTTGTCTTTATTTGAAGGCCGCAACAAATCACAGGCGGATAATAATTCTTATTTTAAGGTCAAATTTAGTGGTACATGGGGTGTATTCTAAACAGATTCTTAACTTCCAGTTATAAACTTTAATCAATAAAAAAATACAATGGAACAATTCGAACTTCTAGAACTCGAATTATTCTTTAAGTCGAATTTTTATCACAAATATTTACGTTTCCTTTTATTTTTAATGTATTTTTATCTCCCTAAGTCCAATTTCTATAACTCGAACTGATATTTCAGTAGTAAGTCGAATTTTTCGGGGCAATTCCTAGTTACGGACAATGTTTTCACTGTCCGTAACTAGGGATTTCCCCTTAGGTCGTGGATGAGTTCGAGTTGACGACAAGTTCAGTGGCAATTAGAGTTTTCTTCCGTCTAGTACTGTTGTGGAAGTGCACCTGTAAAATGGCGAAATGAAATTTAAAGTTGAAGAAAAATGTTTATTAATTACCGAAGTAGAAAAAGGCGTAAAGAAAAAAAGGATATTGCTGCACAATTTGGGATTCCTCCCAGCACCTTGTCCACCATTTTGAAAAACAAGGATACACTTTTAGAAAAATCAAAGACTATGGTGTTAGCAGTAAACGCAAAAGATTTACAACCTGTGTATATATTGACGAAGCTATGATCAAGTAGGTAACCACTGCACGAAATTTACCTCTTTCGGAAACCATAATTAGAGAAAAAGCTCAAGAATTTGCAGAGGCTTTGGGGCATGTTTATCTAGTGTAGGGTGGTTAGATAAGTTTAGAAAAAGGCATAATATTGTCCAAAAGGTGATTTGTGGTGAAAGTGCTGCAGCGGATTTGCAAACTCGTAACCATTGGCTTGAAAATGTTTTATCCAATTTGATTGGACCATATGCTAGTCATGACATTTTTTTGTCGTGTATTTTAGGCGTGTTTCTTTGGATTGTGATTGTGATTTTCTATATCACGATTCCTTTGATCGTGATTGCGTTGAATCATGATTAAATATGATACTGAAGAAAACATCGAACAGGAATAATGATTCAAATCCAACCCGATCGACGCGATCCTATAGTATGAACGTTAAAATAACTGCAAATGTCAAATACACAAACTAACCTATTTTAAAATTTCATAAATGAGTGTCCATGTAATCCATTTAAAAATTCTTCCAGAAGCAGCCAATTTCCCTTAATTCCACAAATAGAGCACATAAATTTATCATCAGACGCCATTTTTAAACCTTCGATGTGAATCAGTCAACATGAATTATAGAAAAAGTATGATTCAGAAGGGTAGGAGGATTGTCGTTTCATGATCACAAAATGAAAGAGTAGGGATAACGAATAACGAACGAAGAAACATGATTCTTCATGATCATGTTAAGTTTGATCACTTTGATTACGAATCACAGTCCAAAGAAACACGCCTTTTTTGTGTATTTTCTATAACTCGAATTTTCCGTAACTCGAATATATTTTCTTGTCCCTTGAGATTCGAGTTAGGGAAGTTTCACTGTATATATTAAATGAAATTTTCATTTACTAGTCAGTTCCGTCTGTTATTATTGGTTACAAATATCAACGGACCGTTAAAAATTAACAGATATGCTACAGAATATGCGGATACGGGGTGGTGCTTGGTGAGGTGAAATCATAATGTTGTAATTTCCTGTTTCTCTAATTATTTTAAACAAAAAACTTCGAATAGAAGTTTTAGGGCATAAAATTCTGCATCTAATTCAATATACAAAATTAATTTTTCATGCTTTGTAACGGCACAAATTAGATCTGAAAATGACGAAAATTACCTCAAACTGTCGATAACCATGTAATTGAACTAAAATGAAACAAATGTATGACGTGTTATCTATCAAAATTATCAAAAACCCCTAATGGCTAAATCCGCCCTTGCGCAGGCCTTAAAAAAAAGTAAAACCATTACTGGTCGGCGTACACACTACAATCATTCAAATATCACAAAACCCGATCAAATTTTCTCCACACTCTAAAAACCATATCAAATCAAAATACCATCAAAACCATTTTCTGTAGTCCACTTCACTTTACTACAAACGACGCCAATTTCATCCACACTAGAAAAGGATGACGATATGCTTCAACACTACCACACGCTTTCATGTACCTCACACGGCCGGTAGAGAGAGAGACAGCATGATTGCGTGCAGGGTGCGTGTGACAGAGATGATGCTTCATCACGCAACGGGTACATTAGCGAGTTGCTGGCGGTCGCACAAAGGGTGACTAGTGTAAACACCTCAATTATCGGTAAATGAGCGCGAGGGGCAAAGCCCTAGCTATGCGTAGAGTGTAGTGTATAGAGATGAGAGCTAAAGGGACTCAGTGAAGAGTATCGTGCCTCGTGCGACAATGGAGTTGAGTGGATTGAGTGGTTGTGTTAGAAGTGCGTTATTTTAATTACACCCTGTATAAAAATATGCTCTATTTTAATGATAATTAAATGCCAGAACTATAAATGGATTACAGGGTACACGATACAAGTCAATTAGTTGCTGATTTTTTATGTACATTTTGTACAAAATAGAACCGGTCCTAATTTATTCAATGTATCCTTCAATTAAATGCAAAAATAAGCTGCGCGCAGCGCATGGTATGGTGTATTGTTAAAAAGTCAAACTGTGTTGAATCTGTTGAAACCTTAAACCTCATTTTTACTTTCTTATACGTAGTATAAAGAAGTATTGGAATCGTGAAAAAAATTGTTGACGAGATTTTCGCGGAAATACATGTTTTGAGGTCCACTGAATCTGTTTTGATCATTTTCTCAATGATGTCTGTGTGTGTAGATGGATGGATGGATGGATGGATGGATGGATGGATGTGTGTCCGGTCGTGCAATATCTCATGAACGAGATAAGATTTGTTAACGAAACTTGGTAATTTTAAGTTTCATGAAAATACGAAGAGCTGAGTTGATTTTGAATGAAATTGAAAAACCGGAAGAGGAAGTTTACTGGACACACAAAACAATAAATTCCATTTATTTCAAAAATGGAATCAGTTACGAAAAAAAGTTTCAAATAAAAGATGTTAGCAAAAATATTTGGAACATAAAATGTTATTTGCAATTTTCCTGTATATGCGTCTAATTTTGAGAAAAACTAATTTATATATTTAATAATATATTTCAATAATCATAGTAGCAATAGAAACAAAAAACAAAAACATGTTTAACATTTATATGTCAAATAATAATTGTCAAATGCAAGGAGCAAGTCATAAGTGTTCAATTCAGCGTTTTTAATATGAAATATGCTGTGTATAAGAAAGTCGTTTGGTGACCACACCAGATTTTTTCTATTTGTATCATTATTTAATAAAATATCGTAGTCTCGACAACGGGTGTCCGCTTTAATAGAGACGTACAAAAGTAAGCCTTGCTTTTATGCAAGTAAAACTGCCATATATAAATTATAATTTTGATTCTGACACAAAGGCCCTAATTCAATACCAACATATTTTCAAAACGGATTTTAATGGGCATGCGCATCTAGCAGAAAATTGACTTAATTACATACAGGAATTTGTATCTTCAATGAAAATGTACTAAAAAATTGAGCACAAAAATTAACTTTAAAAATGTACATGACTAGATTAAGCGCTTCATTCATTGGGATAACGTATCGTATCCATCTTAATCTTGAAATTTTAACAAAATATATGATATCGATATCGTCGTATTTCATTATTAGTTCTAATTCTTCATGTTCCGTCTTGGTCTTGAGTTTGTTCATATACACGTTTCAGAATGTTTCTCTCAAATACTCTCATACGTGACTATTAGGGTACGGGCACACTAATGTCACGTTACGTGATCACACATGATTTCACGTGTGCTGTCAAATTTGTTGGACCTATGATTCCCATGTTATTATGCAATATCATATGACTTCACATGAATACACAAATAAATGGGAATCATGGATCTCAACAATTTGACAGACCACGTGATATCATGTGTATACACGTGACGTGTTAATAGTGTGTTCGTACCTTTATTGCATTATAATAATCGCTTTATTTACGTTTGACCATTTTATAATGAAACTCTAAACTACAGACAAAATATATATAGATTGAACTAAATATATTCAAATGGCAGTGCTTTTTATCAATTAAATTTGTAGTTCTGGATGAGTCTATATTGTAGCGCTACTGTCGATTGTTAGTGAACAAGGAATTATAGTTTATGTATTAACAATTAATTTTGAAATGTGAATTAAGTATTTTTCCTACAACTGTGCGATTTCTTTGTTATTACGTAACTATAATTGCCTTGGTTACGTATGGAAAGTAGATGAATGCAGACCAAGTGCGTTTCCGAAAACAAAGAAACACTAGTGCGGAAAGTGCTTCATTACGCAACTGTAAAAAAGCCAAGCGCGTAATTCATGTTTTGGTCACAGACGCTTATGGAAGAAGAAGATGCAGTGTTTATAAACATAACCTTAAATTGCAGTATATCTAATCTGTTCACAACTAATAAAAAGAACCGAACAAAATAAAATATATCGATAAATGGTTTTAAGTAAGTGAAATACATAATATTTATTGTGTGTGTATATTATTAACATAGTTGTTACAGTTGCTTATATTGACATAATGTAAAGTGGAAACTTTTGTATAGTCTAAAGGAACATTAATTTCTTCCGTACCTGTTCATATTATTAACAGTAATATTATTGACAACAATTTCGGAGGCTTTAGAAGTACCAGCAGCAGGTTGATTGTCATTGTCGAAAATAGATGCAACATAGCATGATCCGGAGCTCCAATTATCTTTGGAGGTATTTATGTTAAAGAAGAATCATTCACTGTACTATTCCAATCTAGACGATTTTGAAGAAATTATGTTGACGTTAGTAAAATATTTTTAAATAATGTAGAACAATGTGCAAGCAATCAACAAACAAACCATAGCAACGCCGTAAAACATCGTTCTCATGTAATATTATTAAAATTTTATAAATTTGGATAATATTTTAGTGATTTACTAAATCGCACAGTTGTAGGAAAAATGTTGTTTATAACTATTTTAAATGAATTGTATGTTGCGAATTATAATTCTTTTATTTTTAGTATCGTAATTCTATGTTCATGAACTAAATCGCTCGCATTTCTAAGAAGCAAAGCCTAAGCGCGATACACACGCAAGTTTTTATGTACGATTTTAGCTCAAATTATTCCGAATTTCATACATTTATTTAAATATTAAACGTGTTCCTTCCACGGCTCGCATTGTTCGTGTTTTAAACAAACAAATCCTAAGCCCTTAGAACGCACGCTCCACATACGCAATCCTTTATATTTGTTTTTCACAGAATTTGTATGATTTAATATTAAATTTCACAATTTTCCGGTACAACTATATTTTTGCTAGTGTGACACGGAATAATTTTTTGTCGTTCATTTGATGTTTTTTGTCATCATCATCAATAGCTATCTGCTGAACGCAGGTCCTAAATGCCTTCTCCAACTTCTTGTATTCATAGCCAGCCTCCTCATTTCAACATAACTTTTTCCTTATTTCATGTCGTTTACCATCTTCCTCGTACTCCTTGCTCTTTAACTTGTCCTTCTACTGTCCTTTCTATTACTTCCTTCATTAGAGTATTCCTTCTCAACGCAAGGCCCAACCACATTCTCTTCCTTTCCAAAATAGTCTCAACAGTGTCCTTCTTTCTCCTACTCTTTTCAACTCTTCGTTGCTAACTCTATCAGACCACTTAATACCAAGCATCCTCCTCCATACCGACATTTCCATGCCATCAATCCTTTTATTAGTTATTTGTAAATAGTGCTATAGTTTACTAGTAATAACAATAGTTTTGTTACCATCAATTTTAGTCATTACTTATTAATTAATAAATATATCTTCTAAAATCAAGTATCTACTTACGTATTGCCAAGAAAATGTTCTGTAAAAGATTTGAATATCATTTAAAAAGTTCCAGATAATTAACTGGTAAAATTATGACTAATGAGCTTTTAAATAGATTTTTACAGTGAAACTCTTTAATTAAGTAATTATAACGATGATTTTAAAAATAAACTCTAATTGAAATGAACATTAGGCGACATCGATTTCAACAGGATTCATAGCCTTTGCGTGACTGAGTTTAACTCTTGGGTGGTTGAAAGAAAATGGATTTTAAATTAATTGGATTTTACAAGGGATTCCAAATTGAAGTTTCAACTATAATGACGGCTGTTAGATTGTCGATGCTGATAAAGTGATGAGATTCTAATTATAGTTATGTGATAAAAATGGATTTTCGTGTCTAGATATTCAAATCTGAGATAATATTTAAATCGTTAGATCTTTAGATAGTTTGTTTTCCTTTTACATGCAATTTAAAACAACATAATTAAATAAAGCCCAATTTATTTACATATTGACACCAATACCTACTAAATTATTATTTTAGTAAAATGGAAATCAAGACAACCATTTTTATTCTTTTTTCATTAATGCTCTTCCATAGTAATAGTTATTTATCTGTTAAGGGCGTAATGAAGCTTTTATGGCGTGGGGCATCATTTAGAGCTCGAGGCAACAGCCGGGGGTTAAAAACACGTCAAAGGCCATAAAAGCAAGTTACACCCGGGTACGTGCATAATTTTATACACGGTCAAAGATTTACTAATTTCGCAAAAAAAATTCTGATAGAAAATTTTCACTCACATTAAATGGATGCTTTTTTTTGTTTGTAAAAACAACTTTAGTCACCGCTACAGCGTAAACGGTTTGATCAATTATTGATATTTTTTTTTAAATTTAAAGAATGTTTTGAACCAGTACCTTTTGGGTATTTTGGATTTTTTGGAAGTGTAGTTTATTTAAATATTTGAACAAATTAAAGAGGTTTTGTAAATCGCCGTTTTGACTCGGAGGTGTGCAAACTTGCATACTCCTAAAAATATAAATATAATTTTTTTTTAAACATCTAACTTATTAAACAAATTTTGTCATTTTAAATTTTTAATAACCACGTCGTGGTTAAGTTTTTGACCTGAAGATGAACACGAACAAGTGTTCGAAACGTCGTCGTTTATAATTGAAATAAATAATTATTTAAATATATATATATATATATATATATATATATATATATATATATATATATATATATATATATATATAAATTTGATCTCAAAATAACGAAAATAGCCTCAAAACTATCGATAGTCATGGAACTAAAACAAAATTAAACAAATGTTTGTCGTTTTATCTGTCAAAATAAATGACATAATAAATAAAGAAATTATTTTGACAGATTATACGTCAAACATTTGTTTAATTTTGTTTCAATTCCATGATTATCGACAGTTTCGAGGCTATTTTTGTCATTTTCAGATCTAATTTGTGCCGTTACGAAACATGCAAAGTTAATTTTGTTTATTGGCTTTGGTGCAGAATTTTAAGCCCTCAAACTTTTATTCGAAGCTTTTTTGCTTAAAATAATTAGGGAAGCAGGAAATTACAAAATCACAATTTTACATGTTAAATCCCTATGTTCGAGAGTTGCGTTCACCACCCTGTATATTTTATTATATTAAATTCATAAAGCCTTTATCCAAGAACCCTGGATTTTTTATTCCTTTTTTAAATAAATTGATTTATGTATAGAGGATTGAGGATATATGTTTTGAACTGTTACAGTTGATTTCATGTTCATATAAAAGTTTTAAGACATAACGTCAACTTGAAAACAACGGTTTATGACACTCTTGTTTGACGTTTAATTATAGCCTGCGGGCTATAATGAGATCCGATGGCTATAAAAAGACGTTTATGTCAAAGAAATTCGTGTATAATTGCCGAATTATATTATGACCGTGTATAAAAGTATTTAAATTAACATATTCGAATCAATTATTATTTATTTTATGGTATATATAACATTTCAGTCAAAAATTCGATTGTTATTTAAATGAATCAATTTCATTTACTTTGGAAGTGAATTAATTTGTCGTTTGTAAATCCGGCCATAAGTGTTGGTTTATCTAATAAGAAACAAGTCAGCTTTGAAATTTATTTTAAAATACAGCATCAAAAATGACAGTGCAATTTAAGTTTTCGATGCAAATATTTATATCTGGCAAATGAGTTATCCGTCCCAGCATAGAATATACGTCTATATTTTTATATTCTAAAGGATAATTTGTCAATCTCTATTCGCAGACCACTATATGTCAGGTTATGGAAAAAAGATCGCATCGAATCACTGAAACTCCTTTAAAATACCATCTTACAGCCAGTTAAGTCCACTTTTGTTATAATATTTTGTAATCCTGAATTATACTACAATATATCTGACAAATGAATTATCCTTCACTTTATCTGGAGATGGAAAAATCGCCACAGAATACTCTATTCATTATAATGAAATGGAACATGTTTTACTTTGAATAATAATGCTAATAATAGATTCCCATTTAGTATATTTTTCATAATTCAATATTTCAGAATAAAGCGGATCAAATCTGAAATAATTGAATACATCCACGGAAACAAACAATTAATTATAATAATTCCAATGTTTCCTTGGGCTATAAATATTTATTCGTTAGTTCGACGACAATAAAAAGATTACATTTTTAACGCGAACCGGAAAAACATTCAACTAATGGGCGGAAATAAAATTACATGCGCAATGTTCTTTTCGCATGCTCCGCTTGCAGGCAACCGTGACGATATATAGCACAATTTGATAATAAATTCATGCGAATAGTGTGCCTGACAGTATAAATTATTTCTGTTTAGTTTTTGCAGCACGGTCAATTCTTTTACGACAAGAATTTGGTTCTGTTAGCATAATGAAGAATTATGTTGGGTGGTAACAACTAAATTTTATGTATTTCATTTTATAACTTTCTGTCATTTATCAAATTATTCATTTGTATATATACTAAATAAATAAATATATCATCACGCCTTTTACCCATTACTGAGTGTGGCACTCTGCCGAAGCAGAAACTTTCTCCTACCACTTTGTCCATGTAGCCAGAACTCGTTCTGTTTAGATTTTAGTTCTTCTTTTTCTTCTTCTTTTGGCTCTACAGACTCCATGGATCCTTGGCCTGATCAACTTGTTTTCCACTCCTTCCTGTCGTCCACAAAGCGAACTCCTGCACTCCGCATATCCTCAATCACACTGTCCCTCCACCTATTCCTTGGTCTCCCTCGGCTCCTACCAGCTACTGAGTTCCGTTTGTAGGTCCTGTACACTTGACGGTCTTCCTTCATGCGGTTTACGTGGCCATACCATTTCAGTCGTAGGACTTTTACGAAGGCCGATAGAGGTACGTCCTTGTACAGTTCGTATAATTCATGGTTCCATTTAATTCTCCATATATTGTCCTCACAGGTCGGACCGTATATTTTCCGGAGGATTTTCCGCTCAAAATTGTCTAATTTGTCGCTGTCTTTTTTCTTCAGCGTCCATGTTTCGCTGCCGTAAGTGGTAACTGGGCGAATTAGCGTTTTGTATATTAGATTTTAGTTATCATGTATAAATTTTACCAAAAACACTTGCGTGTGTTGATAGCACGTTCGACGGACTGTGAGTTTGTTCTGTAAAACACGAGTGAAGCGAGTATTGCCAAGAACATATTCAATATATAAATAAATGTATGAAATTTGAGTTAAAATCGAATACAACTTCATGTGTCTATGCGTTCTTCAGACTTAGGGTTTGTTTGCTAAAAGTGCGAGCGAAACGACCCTCGTCAACAATGTCTTCTAATACACGTATAAAAAAGAACTGATAAATAATACAATATTCCATTTGGAATTGCCTATGTCAGAGTTTCTCAACCGATGTGCTGTGTGACATACACAGATGAACCGGAAGATTGATCGTGGAGTCTATGATAAAAAGAAATCTACGTCGCAAATAATGTTAAACATATTTGAATCATCAGTGGAATGTGGTTTTCTTAACTGATTTGCACAAATGTAACTGGTGTTCAATAAGTCTTGGCGTCCTGTGTAGTTATGGGCTGTGAAACGCATATCTGTACTTTATTCATACAATTAAAACCTTAAACGTCATAATTTATTTGACATAAATTAAAGTAAAACAATAATTTATTTTTGAACTGTTTTAGAGTAAAATGTTTACTCAGGAACAAAAAAAACGTTTGTAGTGAAGTCTTATTTTCACAATAGTCAGCGAAATAAAACAAAATTGCAGTTTCCTCATTTTGAATGACGTTTGACATTTTATTTAAGGTTAAATTGTATGAATAAAGTACAGACATATGTTTCACAGCCCATAGTCACCCAGGACGCCAAGACTTATTGAACACACGTTATATGTTACTGCTAAAGTGTATAATGCCGTTATTAGATGAAATACGTTGGCAATGTTCCAATTGTAAACATTGTATTATTTACCAATCATTTTTACACCTATTAGAACGCATTCTTGGCGAGGTTCGCTTCACTCGCACCTCTAAAAAACAAACCTTAAGGGGTTATACTACCCAGGCGCACTGAAAAGTTAACCTTTTTTGAGAATTTTTTTCTCAATTACTAATCAATGGATTAAAATGAAGTTTTGAGACTTTATTATACATGTATTAAGGTATATAAAAATATATTTTATTTAACGATACAAAATGGCGTCCTGGCACTAGGTAACTTGAACAAATTTTTTTTTTAGGAGGAAATCGGCGTGCACTGTATCAGTCTCTGTAAACCACCTAGACCAAAAAAATACATTTTTCTTTAATCTACATTAGTTTTTCTTTGGAAATACCTAAGATTACAATTTTTTTTTGTAAATTCACAAATTGACATCGATTTTCATTTTTTATACCTATTAGAACGCATTCTTGACGAGGTTCGCTTCACTCTCACTTCTAAAAAACAAACCTTGAGCCACATGTTCCACACACTCAAATTTTATATTTATGTTTTTAAATATTAAACACAAGCCTTTATATTTGTGTTTGGTAAAATATGCATGGTTTAACACTGCATTTCACACTTTACTTGAATTTCATACTTTAACGGTTACATATACAATGTATTTATAATGTGGTTAAATTTCAATTTAATCATAAATCTTCGATTGAATCCTCATTGATTTCTTTTATTTCAACTGTATTATATTTTAATTCTGAACTTGTAACAAGTGTTTTCCGCAACAAACTTAATTATGCAATCTACAAAATAAATATTTTGGACGTTTAGAATAATTAGTTAAAACTCGATCGTGTTAAAAGTTTCTTCTATTTTGTTTTTGTAAATTACTAAAAAATATATACTTTCTATCAAATGGTTTTAGCAAAGAAAAGCGGGCTTAAACACTGCTGTTTGGCCCCAGGGCCATAATAAAATAATTTCCTACGGATACGTAAACAAAATACTTGATATAAATTCAAATTTTTGTCATATGAATGACTTTGACGTACATTGACAATGATAAATTTAAAGTAAATTTTTATGACAGAAAAATCCGGGCGTCTCCTGAATTTTTATATCATAATAATTTATTTTAAATTCAAAATACATACTTGATTTTGCGAAATATTATTTTGACATATAAGTGTATCAGTTTTATAAAAATAAATAAATAAATATATCATCACGCCTTCTACCCATTACTGGGTGTGGCACTCTGCTACAGCAGATCTCGGTAAGTGATATATTTTGCGCGTGAAGTGCGGTTACCAGTCGTCAAATCAAGGCCCCCAAACATGTTAGTGGTGGAGGAGCCACAGGGATAGCTTTTTCAAATTATGAAAATTTGTCGCCTGTGGGAATCGAACCAGGGACCTCAGGATCCACAGGCCGACTTCATACCACTGTGCTAGCCATCCCAGTATCAGTTTTAATCTTTCAAATATAAAATTAAATGTTCTTTTGTTGTGCATAAAATATTGTATATGTACAACAGGTGATATTAGCGTTTCTGACCCTAAATCTGTTGTTAGCACTCGGCGCTTAGTTCCTCGTGCTAATAAACATGCCACAAGCCAGAAACGCCTGTTTTCACCCTTGATACATAAATAACTATTTATACACAACTAGGCCGAAATTCATGTATTTTAGCCATGAAAAGCGAACGTAAACACTTGTTTTTGGCCCTGGGGCCAAAGTAAGTTAATTTTCTATGGATACATAAACAAAATGACAATTTTTGTTTATTGTGAATACTTGATTTTGCAAAATGTCATTTTGACATAAATGTACCTGTTTTAATCTTTTGAATATAAAATTTAATGTTCTTTTGTTATACATAAAATATTGTATGTACCACGGGTGAAATTAGCGTTTCTGACTCTGAGCATGTTGAAATAAAACAAAAGACCTGAGAAGCTGATGCTAACGTGCTGTAAAACCTCTGTGGAATTATGAGACAAGTGATGGAAATTTTTTTCCTATTTTTCTTATTTATTAAGACTCAATTCCACTTCGCAATAGACATTGTCTTTTGTTTTATTTCAATAGCTGTCAAGCAGTTTGCGATTTTGTCGGTAGATGGCACCACGAGTGGCTTCATAGCTCTCATGTCATGTTACCGTTGTAGATAGGTTAACATCAGTCAGTTCAGCTAAGTTGGTATCACAATCCACTATTTCCTAGTTGATCTAGTTGGATAAATGATCGCATCATACTGATGAGTCCGGAAGGACGAAACGCGTCTATGGTTAAAGCTGAACTGACCAGCCGTTTGTTGATGACCTGAGAAGTTGATGCAAACGTGCTGTAAAACCTCTGTGGAATTATGAGACAAGTGATGGAAAATTTTTTCCTATTTTTCTTATTTATTCTGAGCATGTTATTCATAACACAGGCCAGAAACGCCAGTTTTCACCCTAGATACATAAATAACTACCTGGTGTGTCATGGAATTTTAATAATTTGTGTGTTGTGAAACAAAAAAACATTGAAAAAATCTAGCCTAGGCAATGTATATATTTCCTAAATTTGATACTTTACCGGTAACATATATATTTCGTAGAAACTAGAAGAGTATATTAAATATCACTAAACGTAATTTTATGAAGTAAATCAACAGAAGAAATATAAAAAAAGAGAAACTTATTTATTAATACTGTTTATTAAAGTAGTAGAGTGATACTTTAATAAAAAAAAATTCATTAAAACTAGCTTCCAAATAAGTGAGCAGCAAAAAGATCAACGGCAACTTCGGTTCTTGCCCTACAACTGAATCAGCGTCAGTGTGAGTGCAATTATCTTGAAGTAATATTCGTAATTTTGTTTCAAGCTTCAATTTCATTATTCGCCGCGTCGCGTCGTAGACAATATAGAGGTGTTCTTTGTGAACGTACTAAGATGCTAACACACATACAATTTTAGTTGAGTTATTATGGAATCTTGCCGAGTAACCAAGTAAATTGTATTTCTATTCTGAACATGTTTGGTCGCAAGTGCTTGAGGTTAGAGTTTGCACAAGATACAAGATAAGCACGGAATATAGTATTTTAGTGTGGGAAACATATATAGGTACATACAAGTAGAATTCACCATTAAAAGTTGAGTTATTGTCTAACTACAGTGGTTGCCGCGGTTTTCAGCTCATATATTTGTAACATAATCGACTGAGTATTTGCCCGCATGCAGTTCCGTCTTTCCCATAAGGGCACATGGGGCAATAGTGCTGGGCCCCCGGCTTGATGGGGGCTTCAAAATGCCGAGGACGTCGCTTACACGGAAAATAGAGGAGCTTAATTTTTAGTGCAATTTTGCTAAGAATGGCCGTTCATTTTTTTAATTTAATTCAAAAACCAGATGATATTTCTATATATTTTATAAACAATGGACAAATTTTACTAAATATAAAAAACAATAAAAAAAAATGCATCACGTAAAATTTCTTAATTAATGCTATAAAATATATGATAGGGTGGCTAGCTCAGTGGTATGAAGTCGGCCTGTGGATCCTGAGAACTCTGGTTCGATTCCCACAGGCGACAAACAATTTTCATAATTTCAAAAACTTTCCCTGTGGCTCCTCCACCACTAAAATTTTTGGGGGCCGTGATTTGACGACTGGTAACCGCACTTCACGCGAAAAATATATCACTTACCGAGATCTGCTTCAGCAGAGTGCCACACCCAGGAATGGGTAGAAGGCGTGATGATATATATATATATATATATATATATATATATATATATATATATATATATATATATATATATATATATATTTTAAATAGATACAAATATTAAAATAAATTTAAAATATTTGAAAGAACTTCGAGGATATAATAAAAGATTCTGTATAACAGAAATCTCGAAAGAAACTATTATCATTAACGTTAGTCCAATTCTCAAAATACGAGTAGTAATCACTTCACTTATATTTAATTTGTATAAAGCTAACCATAATAATCAATAAAGTAACTAAATAAAAATACATATTGATGTTTTCATTCACATTTTTTTTTTACTTTCTAAAAGGGCCACAAAGTCTGTGTGCCCAAGGGCCCCTGCATGGCCTAAAACGGTCCTGCTGGCATGTGTTGAATTGTTTACTCTTTAACTATAAATAAAATCAGTTAGAGGTACAAAAATAGTAAATGCAAAGAGTACTACATTTGCTATTGGTGAAAAAAAAAACTAAATACTTGAAATTCATGACATTTTTCCATTTTTCAAACCGTCATAACTTGGAGAATATTTAGCTAATTTGGACGAATTTTTGAGCGTGAGAAAGTTTAAGTCTACTTTAAGGGGATACATGCAATCCTACGGTTAACTTCCTCCTCAACCCCCTAGAAGAAAAAAAATGTCTTTAGTGGAAAAACGTCCATCTTTGACGATCTGTACAGAGCTAAGAAAAATTTGTTGGCTCGATTTACCATCAGGGATATATAGTTTATTCAATTCCCTGCAAAGGACGCAAAGAACAAAGTTCCTACGATGATTTGGCACGGCACAGAGTTATACGTGTTTGAAGTTGAATGTCCATTTGGGAGTTTTGGCCTAAAAATGTGTTATTTGTAGTGGTTGAAGGGTGCAAAAGGGGATAATCCTTAAAATAGAGACAAAACAGTTTTTTTTTTCTGAAAGAATCGCCCAATTTTGTTTAAAAGTCGCCGAGTTATGAGTCAAAAACTTCAATTTCAATCATGCTTAACTCTGTGCCAAATCATTGCAAGAACTTCGAAAATTGAGTCCACAATAAATTATCTCCGCACAGTAGAGGTCGGCATATTTGAAAATTTTGATATCCGATACGATCCGCCTTGATTCAAGATCCGATCCGACTCTATCCGAGATCCGATCCGAAATCCGATCCGAAATCCGATCCTAAATCCGATCCGAGATTCGATCCTAAATCCGATCCGAAATCCGATCCGAGATCAGATCCGAAATCCGATCCGAAATACGATCCGAAATCCGATCTGAGATCCGACCAGACGTGTCTTTAGATAATTACAATAAACCAATTTTAACGTTGCATATTCGAAAGAAAAGTAACAGTTATAGATGAAATTTAATAAATAACTTTGTTCTAAAAAACTAAAGAGACATATTTTGTTGTAACGTTATTTAATCATTTTTATCACAGAACGCAAAATGCTTATAAATATAACGTAGCGTAATATTTCTTTAGAGAGGAATTGGAATTTATGTTTTTACTAAGAGTGAATACCTAAAAGTTATGTATGTAAATTTCGGATTGGATGTTTTATCCCACTTTCGGATCGGATATTTTATCCGACTTTCGGATCGGTTTTTTTATCCAACTTTCGGATCGGATATTTTATCCGACTTTCGGATCGGTTATTTTATCCGATTCGTATAAAATATTCGATCCGAGAGAGTTCCGATCCGAATCCGACTTCGGATCGGATTCGGATATCGGATATTTTTGCCGACCTCTACTGCACAGATCGTCAAATATGGACATTTTTTCCACTAAAAATATTTTTTCTCTTTTAGGGTGTTGAATTTAACGTTTTTGTTTTATATTTCGGTGCTGCTTCGTACCATCTTCAGCTACACAATAAATCTAATATAAGTACAAAATGTTAAATTGAATCCCCTCATTTCAAACTCAAAAATTTAAATTATTGGCATTAACTTTGGTACACACGCGCCATGGTCTTTCGCTTTAGTGAAAACTTGAAAACTGGTCTTATTTGTTTTCAATTTTGAATTATTTTTATTTGTGTTTAGTTATCGTTTAATAATAATTATTATATATTTTTTAGTTAGTTACGGCTTTGAATGTAAATTAATACAAATAGCATAATCAACGAAAACTCTAGACAGTAAGTGAAGTTCGAAGAAGTATGAACAGGAATTCCCAAAGCAGATAGGATTACCTATAAAACTGCTTTAATATTTGTCATATGAAGGAGTACGCCAATCACATTATGGTTGTATGCATATACATCCGCCTAAACGTATTTCCAACTAGAACTTCAGCAACTAGTTCCAGTTTACAGGCACAGTAAACCAAATTACAAACGCTTACATAACCATCAGTAACCAAATTTCGTAACGTGCGCATCGCGTACGAAATTATCACATGATACACTATCGCAATTAGCCGCAATGAAACTCGCTCGGATCAATTATAAATTTAAATTTTTAATACAAACATCCAACCAGCGATGCAGGGACTAGCAATTAAAAAACCCGCTGTCGCTATTGCAGTGTTTCTCAAAGCTTTCACAACCATGAAACATCAACTGCACTCTTTTTATTAAAGTACTCTATCTCCGGTTCCTGTTGATCAATTTTGATGACGATTGATCCAAAATACACGGTTTCATATCTAGCATCCAATCTGATACAAGTGGTGTTTTGCATAATACTGTTTTTATCTCAATCGCAACTACAGTACATCTGCATTTTTTCAAATGATTCTTGATGAAATTCATTATTCGAAATATAGAGAAAGCGGTCATTTTCATCCGACTTTGAATATATTTCACTTTTGATTCGCTTCAACTAGAATCAGCAGTTAACATGTTAATTGATTATATTGTATATTTATATTACAATCTTTCCAAATAAATTTATATTTATAACATAATATAATTGTGTTTTAAATTTAATTATTGTTAGATTTAGATTAGAGGATGGCCACATCTAATGATCGAAACATTGACAAACTTTTACTAAAATGAAATATTTTTTCCATTCGAATTATATTTTGTTTGATATAATAGGAAGTTTTATTTTACTTTTATAATTAGAATGTACATAAGTATTTGATTTGGTCCAAGAAATTTTTTAGTTCTGCAAAGATTATTTGTCAGTAACACACTACTTTTAGGACTTTTTCAAGGGTTAAGTCGCACTAACAAACAGGAATGCTGAAATATTTAATGTAAAAGAAAACTATTCGAATTCGACATTTATCATTAACCTAAAGATTGTTTTTAGTAATAAACATAGATAAATCTTGTGTCTCTATCATTTTTACATTTTACATTTATTAAATAATATGGGGTGGCTAACTCAGTGGTATGAAGTCGGTCTGTGGATCCTGAGAACCCTGGTTCGATTCCCACAGACGACAAACAATTTTCATAATTTCTAAAAAAAACTACTCCTGTGGCTCCTCCACCACTAATATCTTTGGGGGCCGTGATTTAACGACTGGTAACCGCACTTCACGCGCAAAATATATCACTTACCGAGATCTGCTTCCGCAGAGTGCCACACCCAGTAATGGGTAGAAGGCGTGATGATATATTTATTTATTTATTTTAAATAATACAATAAATTTTCAACACTTTTAACGAAATTTAACATATACCTTAGACACAAAATGTGTAGCAATATTACTATAATTTTTTTGTACAAAAAAACTAATTCATCAAAAAATGGACAATTATCTTTTATTTAGTTTTAAAAATGAAATCAAAGTTAATTATTATTTAGAACAAATTTTATTATTATACAGAGTTTTAAATAAAACGAAAAAAATTTAGTTAATACAGATATGTTTACTTCTTCTTTCAATGGCTGTATTTATCGATTGACTTCAAATTTTATCTGTATATTAACAACGTACTCGTATTAGTATATGTGTCATTAAAATTTCATTTAATTCTCTTGTATACTACACGAGCAATAAAACTGCAAAATAAAACATCAAACGAAAAAACAAGGTTGGGGCCAAATGATGTAACGCAGGGCTCGTAATATACATAAATAAATAAATAATCAAACTGATTAAAATGTCACATTGACTTATAAATTAAAATAAATATATCATCACGCCTTTTACCCATTGTTTAGTTTGGCACTCTACCGCAGCAAATGTCGGTAACGGATATATTTTGTGCGTATAGTGCTGTTACAAGCCATCAAATCACTGCTCCCAAAAATTGAAGTGGATAGATAGTCACAGGGACAATTTTAATATGAAATCGAACTCTGGTTCTCAAATGCACAGGCCGACACATAGCCACAGCTAAAAAAATGGATCATGTTCTATTTTCCAGACAATTTTCGAAAAAAACTGAGTACGGGAATACGCACATAAGTATTCTATAGATTTTTTTCAAAACTTGTTCAATTTCAATATGTAGAGACGATAAAGAAGAATACTGAATTCGATTTAGAGACTTATCTAATCCTGTAAGGATCTGTTGTAATAACAGTGATAAAATAATAAGAAAAAGATGCAAGATGTTTCCATGGATACTACAGATAATCTTTAAGCCAAAGATTCCTTTTATTGTCTCTGAAAGGGTGTTGGTCACTTGCTTGCAACGATCAGTTTATCCCTTGCTGATAATCTAATCCCCCAAATCAGCAATGGGACACTTGCGTGTAAATGAAGAATTAAAATTTATATAAATATTGATGAGATTAGGACTTTCCTTTACAATTTGCTATACCACCCCCTCTACCCTCATTTTACTCCAATTTTACTTATAAATATAAGTAAAATTATAATATTTTACTAGTTCAAATTAGTTCTCTGACGTTTCAAAATGGAGATTATGTTAAGTGTAAGCAGATAGAAATTGTTTATAATCGCTAAATATACTTTTCGAAATGATAAAGATAGTGTTTCATATAGATATACGAAAACAGCTGTTAATTAGTTAATAAAGAAATAAGAGTATAAGTAGATTCGATTTTATAAGAAAGAAGTATTTGTCACCAATATGCTAAATAAATGTGTTCAATAAAACACAACCTTTATTTCATTTTGAAAACCATACATCTGACTATCTGATATTTTTGTAACCGTGGCGCGCAAATGACCCATAAGTGATTAACGCACACCTGTATTATGAGATGAAGACTACCTGTAATAAAGCCTCATTCGGTTACTAAATCAATAGTTATAGTTATTTATAGTTAACGCTAAGAGTCTGGCATGCGCAATAACGCATAAGCACAACAGCAAAATTAGTTAAGTTAATTTCAGTTAACGTAAAGCCTTGTTTTCACATCTTAACATAGTCTTAGTTTTTCGACATAACCTTGAAAGTTTGTCATATGTGATACAGGTGAGCGTTTTTATCTACTGTTTTAGTCTTAGTCTTTGTCTTTATCGCTACGCATATACACAAAGTTTTCAGACTACATATTTTCGACATAGTCTTTCGTCGCTGTTTTGTTAGAGAGAGTTAGCTGCGGTAATGCTATCTCTTGTTATGCTGGAATATACAGTCAATTCTATGCTGTATTTATTATATGTCATTAGGTTTGTGTTAGGAATACAATAAATATAGACAATAGAATAAAAATAGTAATAATTTCAACTGAGAAAAAATCAAAATTATTGGATTAACAGCAACAACAAAACTAACAAGTCAAAAAGAAATTATTTAGTCGCTGTCATTTTAAAATCTATTTCTTTTCTTTGATTTTATAAGTATAATTGCAATTTAATTATATTTTCATAAAATAAAAATCAATTTTGAAATTTAAATTACTATATTTGAAATGCTCTGGTTTGTTCACTACAATAATGTCTCAATTTTTTTAAATTATTTTGGAATTGTATAAATTAATTAAACTAGTGCTTAATTTTAATATTAATTACTGTTCCTTATTAATAATTTTATATGATTTTTAAAGTATTTTAAATAGTTTTATAGAATTATTTTCCCATTTAAGTGAACAAACCTTTACTAGAATAATGAATTAAGGTTATGTTTATGTTAAGAGCTAGAAATGGCTGAATTTTTTCTGACAAGAACAGAAACAAAAAAACAAAAACAAAGACTAAAACAGAGACTATGTTAAGATGTGGAAACGTAGCTTAAGAGTTTGCAAGTTCCAAACTTATAGTAAGTAGTTAACGGCTCTTGTCTAACTACCAACCATGAACGGGAATGAATTTTGACGTTGGAAATCTATGCTTTTTTGTGACAAGTAAAATCGTATAATTGAAAATAAAGAAAGGAAAAAATGACAGATAATGGTAAATTCGTCCAATATAGTAATCCTTGTTATTGATAATTTTAATGTCAGAGGATCTCCTTTGTTATAAACACATGTTTTTATTTTGAATCATATTAATAAACACCTCTTCACCATTTTTATAAAGAAACAGTGTGCAACAAACATATAAGCAAAGATACAACTGTTAAAAATATATAAAGATTGAACTGACATCTAGTATTTCTTTCAAAACTAACTATGACTACTAACTATAACTACTAACTATAACCACTAATTTCGTATTGTGAACAATGCTTAAGATTTTGTGATCGCGTATACAAGTTGCTCCTCTGAAAGTATTTCTTACAACTTTGTGTTTTTAAATGTTCACCTTTCCCTCAAACTCTTTGACAAACACTGCACTGTAGCTACAGCTACCCTGTTCCGGCCTAGTAGTGTATGTCATGAAACGGTACGAAACAGTTGAATCGACTACTTTTTGTTTTTCCGCTGATGCGCTCGTGTTTGCGTTCGTTGCTTGTTCGTGTAATTCATTTTGATGATGTATGAAGATAAACTCGCCGGAATGAGAGAATGTGCGCCGATTGCGTCATGAATAAATATGATGGATTTACAGGATGATATTGCCTTTGTTTTTGGGACTATTAGCATTTTATGAGGATGTATGGATTAATTTTGATGGAGGGGGTTTTTATTAAATTATGCATTTCTAATTATGTTCCAATGTGTGTATGTGCTAATCTAGACCTGAGAGCTAATTTGAGAGCCGATCAAAATGTTTTGCAACTTTAATATAATGGACAGCAAGGCATCTAATTTATATATTATTTTTAAAATAATCGTTCTTGAGTTGAATGAACTTTTCTCATTTTGTGAAGTTGAATTGTCACTTAAAAATATTAGCGATGTTTCATGTTTTCCATCTTTCAAATGTTGTGCATTTTTTGTTTTTTACTCGGAGTGAAAGTCACAGCGATGATTTAAACTAAATTTTACGCTGAAACTGCAAACTACTATAGTAATATGACGTAATTAATATAATTAATGTATAGGTGCCTCGCTGAAACAATGAAGTTCGTCAAATTGCGTCACTAATCGTTTAATAAACCTTAGAATACAAAAAAATGTTGATTTCGCCAAATTAATAACCGTATCAATTATTTTTATTATTATTTATGGAATATATAAATAAATACAGCTAAAATTAGATGTAAATATTAAAATTATCTAAAATATTATTAAATATTAATTTTTTTTAAAGCACTTTTCATTTGACTCGTGTGGCAACACTGATTTTTACTTTGTGTACAGTACAGACACTATTAGTGATAGTAAATTGTATTGCATTTTAACATTTTGATATTAACTGTAAACGTTGTAGATGAAACGTTTCCTCAGGAACAAATATGAGAACAGTTTTCTATTAAATTAACTAGGCACTAAGCGAATCTTAATTTATTGTCTTAAAGCTATTTTTTCTAGTTTAATTTACTTACTGTAGCTCAAAACTATATTTTGTAGTTTACAGTAATGTTTTATTGCTTAAATTTCATTTCAATTTCAGTCATATTAACTGAAAAAGTAGAAGGAGGAGCCACAGGGGTAATTTTAATATGGTGAAAATCAGTTTGTCGCCTGTGGAAATCGAACTTTGGTTCTCAAATACATAGTCCATTGCGTTGCCACTTCTAAAATAATAAGTAATTATTTAAATAATATTATGAGGAAAAATAAATACTAAAGTATTCTTCTGCTTATTTGGATTTCATGGCTTTAAAGATTAACGAACCGATGACGTCGTTTCGAATAGGTTTCGATTTATTTCTAAAATTAAAATAAATAAAAAAATAAAATAAATATATCATCACGCATACTTAATACAAGTTTAAAAAAAAAATAAAAATTTTGGGTATAATAATTTTATTACGTAGTAATATATAAAAAATTCGAAAAAGTCTTGAAAGGCCCATTGCCTCATTTCTAATGTTACTTAAATATGAAATAATTTTGTTGAGAATGAGATAATATTATTAATAAATAAATATATGATCACGCCTTCTACCCATTACTGGATGTGGCACTCTGCCGAAGCAAATCTCTGTAAGTGATAAATTTATGCAAGTGAAATGCGGATACCAGCCGTCAAATCACGGTCTCCAAAAATGTTAGTGGTGGAGGAGTCACATGGGTTATTTTAATATGGTGGAAATGTTTGTCAGCTGTGGGAATCGAATCAAGTTTCTCAGGATCCACAGACCGATTCGATACCACTGAGTCACCTAACTCCATAAAAATTAAAATAGTGTTTTCACAAACAATAATTTTTTTAAACGTAACAATCTATTCTTTTTTCATTTGTTGAGTAATTAATAAATGTAGCAAACTTACGAAATATATATTTAAATTAAAAGTTACTTTTTAAAATTAATAAGATAATAAAAAAAGAATAAAGTCGCTTTAGGAGTCAAATTGTGACTGACGAGCAAGGTAGAAACCAAACAAGAGCTTTACAACGTTAACAAAATAAATCTCAGTTAGCATCAAGTAGAAAACACAAAAAAAAAACAAATTTGGAGACAAGCAAAATATGAAATGTTGTCATCGTTTTGTAAATGTTCATTAAAGACATGATATCCAAATAACCAGAAGAATTCTTATTTATTTTTCCTTACAATATCATCTATGGGATGGCTAGCTCAGTGGTATGAAGTCGGCCTGTGGATCCTGAGAACCCTGGTTCGATGCCGACAGGCGACAAACAATTTTCATAATTTCTAAAGCTACCCCTGTGGCTCCTCCACCACTAACATCTTTGGAAGCCGTGATTTGACGACTGGTAACCGCACTTCACGCACAAAAATATATCACTTACCGAGATCTGCTTCAGCAGAGTGCCACACCCAGTAATAGGTAGAAGGCGTGATCATATATTTATTTATAATATTATCTCATTCGGTTTAACAAAATTATTTCATATTTAAATAATATTAGAAGTTAATCAATTATTAGTTCAGTTTGCTTAAATTTCCGTGGCGTCAAAAATTATCTAATAAACTAGAAGCTACTTTTTGCTTCTTAATAAACAAATAAAAGAGCAGAAAAACGTTCAAAGAACTTAATCCAATCGGCGAAACAGGAACTCATCCCCATTTACAAAGCAATCATATCAATCGGTCCAACTACCTTATACCAATCACACATAATGATCCAGCCAGCCGTGAGCCGGAATTCTATCTGTGACCGGAAACTTAATTCCGGTTACGCGCTCTTCTTTACTCCTCCCCTATCGTTTTCCGGGCGAGCACATTTATTTCCAATATTTTGTTTACCGGCGCAACGCTAGTACTTCTATCTGGAATCTAGACTACGATGCGCTCTGTGCTTTCGTCGCAGAAGGCTGTGCTTGTGCTTTGAGTTGATTTTAAAGGACGCTGTGAGCTGCGCCGGGCTCCACTCTCAAACGAAATGAACCGGTATTAGATTTGTGGATGAAAGAGCTTCCTAATTTGAGAGACTTTTTCAACTGAAGTCTTGTTATCGGCTTTAGGAAACGGTGATATGGTATTTATACACTTGTGTTGAATTGACAGTTTTTTGCTGTTTAGAAATTTTTATAGGTCTCTTGAAGTGATCAAAGAAATCGTTTAAATAAATGATGTGTACTGAAAAAATATACTACGACTTTTCAATTTATTATTTCAACTTATTTAATTCTTAAACATAACCAGCCCAATTCTTAAAAGAGTTTCATCGAATCCTGAATTTTAGATTAGTTAAATTAAGCTAAACCATATTCCCAAAAAAGTTTAAATAACGTATAATATATTCTTGTTACCATTTCGTTTTCGGAGAGATTTGGATTGACATTTAAAAATCGGACTAGAATAAAATTAGCTAAAATTCAGGATTAGCTAAAACTTTTTTGAGAATCTTGCTGAAAATAATTTTCTCATTTTCAACAGCAGCTATAACCAATATAATGTTTTTGTGATATGTAGTATCTTCTGAGAAAAACAAAATAATTTAATTCGAAACATAAAATTTCTATAATTAGATTTACATTTTATTACCTATAATATAATGCCATGAATTGAGAAATGATGAAATGAACAACAAATGAAAAGAAATTTTATATAGTTTAATGGATTTTATGAGTATATTTTATCAGGGCCGGATCTAGAGATGTGCGAAGTGTTCGGTTGTAATGAGGACTTCGAAGGACCACCGTGTGTCACCACACGGAAATAATTATGTTCTCTGTATGTCTAACCACTTTATTCACATTCATACATATGATACAGGTTTACAAAAATGAATCAGTGATGGTTACTGTACGACAGTTGATGACAGAGTCCCTTTTACATTCTTAAAAACTAAAACTGAAAACTTAACATAGGAGGGGTTGGTGACAATGATGGTAGGGAAAGTATTTTATGAAATGGCGGTAAATACTTAACAGGTTGCATACTTAAATGTGAACTGTATTTTCTTGTATATCTTTTGTGGGTGATTAAATATTTTTTGTTATTTAGTTTAATCATATTTACCAGCACAATGTTTCATTTGTTTTTTCTATAAACTTGTTTGTTATTTTTTTCAATAAATAAATAAAATAAATATATCATCACGCCTTCTACCCATTACTGGGTGGTTCACTCTGCCGAAGCAGATCTCGGTAAGTGATATATTTTGCGCGTGATGTGCGGTTATCAGTCGTCAAATCACGGCCCCCAAAGATATTAGTGGTGGAGGAGCCACAGGGGTATCTTTTAAAATTATGAAAATTGTTTGTCACCTGTGGGAATCGAACCAGGGGTCTTAGAATTCGTAGGCCGACTTGATACCACTGAGCTAGCTACCCCATTATTATTTATTTTTTTAGTTTCCTCTAATTTTTGTATTTTTAACAAAAAACAAAATAAACATCTATAATACACAGTTATACGAAAATATACATGTTTTAATATTTCTGTATATTCAAGCCCGATATTCTCTCATTAAACAATGAATATTGCCTCATAAGTAATTTACTATTTTAGTATGTCTTTAGTATATAAAATGTCGTCGGTACGGCAGTTTGGATTGCATGACAGCGTTGTGATTGAGAGTTAAGCATGCTTCACTACTATTACTACTTATGTAGATGAGTGAGCGTCCAAAGACATGGATAAAAAGTAAAAACAACACTTCGGCTCGGTGAGTCCAGTCATCTCAACACCCGCTAGGGTAGAGGGATATAAAATAAGCCATGGGTCATCTAGTCCTGGAGTGCTGAACTATATAATAGTATATAAAATAAAAGTTAGCAAATTTAGCCTACTTTATAGTCTTGAAGACTTACCTATCCCAAGTTTTCTCTTAGATCCGACCCTGATTTTTATGAATATAAAGTTAACTTCATAAGGTTTTAGTTAAACCGTAGTATATAAACCAGGCATTACCATATTTTTTTGCAAAATAACTTATGAACCAATATATAATCTAACATATAACTAATATAAAAAAGAAATAGTTATTAAAAATAAAAACTAATAAGTTTGTTAAAAATAAATACAATTTAATTTACTGGAATCGTAATATATTTGTTTAGTACATCAGACTTCTTTTAAAGATAATAAGATATGCAACTGAAACTGGAACTGTAGTTTGATAAATTTCCGTATGACTAAGAACGGACTAACAATAACTGAAACATTATCACATTGATTGAATTTTTTTAAAAGATATAGTGTAATAATGGATAACTGGCTTTTAATATAAGTCATTATTTAAAAGACGACGTTTCGACACTGATTAGTGTCATTATCAAGTCTTGTACAAGTATAAATTTACATTGAAATCGTAGGACGAAAATCAGATTTATACGGAGTGTTTAGATTCATCCGCCGATAGTAATCAGGAACTTTACTCTACGGGGACAAGACCGGTCCTTAGACAAACAGATTTTTAATTTGTAGGGCAAGCATCAACTCAAAATTTAATTACATTGGATTACTTTAATAGAATCTGTGAAGTATTGCCGAACAACCGGCGAATCCTTTACAAGATAAAATTGCTTTTCAGTTCGTAGCCTATCGATACGTAATTCAATAAGAATTAATTACTTTCCGTTTACAAAACTCGCGTAGTTTACAAACTCACAACCCTCCATTCGATTGTGCAATATTTGTTTTTATTTTATTTTTTATTCCTTTAATTGAAAGAAAAATAAACAGATAAAAGCTGCAAAATAATGAACCATTTATTGCACAATACCTGCTGTTATTGTCAAACATAATGCTCCAACAAAAATACCAGTTTATAATAGCAATATTTCCGATTATTTATTTTGTGTAGAGAAATAATTTTTAAATCAGACCACAAACATTTCCAATTTTCGAGAAAAAGTAGAAAACAGAAATGATTAGAGTTATTTTAATATAGTGGTTGGTGGTTAACGGAATATTTTAAGAAAACGTAAAGTTACAAATGACGCTGCAAATTTAACGTAACGTTCAAACAATTTGAAAGTTTGAATTTTTAAATGTCATCATTTAAAACCATCAGAGAGTTTGTTTAACTAGAGACGCTGAGAGTTGACACAGGCACGCAAGCAGAAAATTAGACAACCTAGTATTTGCACAAAACAAAAAATCTAATGATATCTTTACGGAAAAATCTTATAAACTATAGACGAAATATAACGTGGGTCCAAAGTGATTACCAAGTTCTAGAACCAACCATAGGATGTAGCAACCGTAATCTAATTGTCAACAAGGTACGAAAGAGTAACGAATATTATGTGATTTGTTTAGGTTTGCCTGTAGAGTATTTGTGATAAGAAATGCCAACTATACTTTTTTTAATCGGAGACTTTAAGTTCATTGCTTTTTTCGGATTCTGAATTATATTATAATTTTTTCAGACGCCCAGTTATGAAAGTAACTATAACAACATCATAAACTACTAGGGAAAATGGAAAATAACATACACTGATATGTTAGTATAACGCACACTTCTAACATCTTAGGTGAAGTTCCACTGACTGACAACAGATGGCGTTATGATGAAAGAAAATAATAAAATAAATGAAAATAATTTGTATTATTATTTACATCGAAGTTTTGGCACATTTACACAGATAAATATTATTATTTTAAATTAATAATTACTTATTTACTAGTATTTTAGCATTATTTAATATTTTGACATTAGTACAGTTGGTATCATAATACCTAACCTCAAACGTCAACGCTTACCTCCAAAAACGCATCAGCTGTCAAAGTGTAACAACATTGCTCTTGTAAACTTTTTTTAGAATTATTTTGTGGTCGTCTGAAAAATAGTGTACATAACTCGCTCAAAAGTGTGATATCTGTGCTCGTGTATTTAAATCACTCGGCGCTGCGCGCCTGGTTTTTTGTACTCTCGCACGTTATCTTACACTTTCAATGCTTGTTATGTAATATACTATTAATTAACATTTGTCCTCGTATTTATCATTTTATTAGATAGTCGAATTGTGGACTTAAAAACCCGCGTTCGATTTACACAGCTGTCAATTGATTTTAACTACATTTAAAATTTCCCTGTGGCTTTTAATCTACAAACAACTTTTGTGAACGTGATTTTGATCGATGGTAACCGCACTTTTCACGTAGTGCTACATTCAGTAATGTATAAAAGGCGCGATGATACTTTGTTTATGTTTTTATATTATCGATAAATTTGAATAAATATTAAATTTTCTAATTGCCTATCAAATTAAAAACAATTTGAATTATATATTTTTCCATGAGAAATTTATTGGAATATTTATTTTTTTATTGTCAAGTTAACATAGCTGCTCAACCATCGAAACAATAATCGCCAGAATCGAATGATACAGACATAGAAATGAATATTCTTTCTATCCTGCAAGAAGAAAATGTAGCAAAAAAATTATAATATTAATTACATATGAAATTTAGGGAGTAGGTATCATTTTTGTTGACTAATCTTCTAGTGAGATTTGACTTCATAATTTGCAACAAAGGACGTTGAAAGGAGTGAATATGGCATTACGATACTGTAGCATTGCTTGAAGTGAGGCTTGGGCAAGGGAAAGAGACAACAATAATTTTTCTCCGCCGTGCTTAGCCAAATCTCTTCTTCTTCCAAATATTTTGAATTTTTGTGTAAGAAAAGTGGCGTTTAGACGTTATCAGGGGGCGTTGTTGTATTTGAATATAACCACGAGGTGTTCATTTGTGTTTCAATCGTTGCGCTGTGTGGAATTAGTCATATTTTTTTGTAGATAAGATGGTAACTAAGTGTTTAGTTTGTACACTTATGTTTGTTGAAGTAATTGTAATTTTGATTTGTTTAAAAACATAAATTTGATATTTATTTTTATTATTAATAGTAAATATTGGTCAACAATTACAATTTCAAATATTTATTTTAATCGATAGATCACACTAATAATAAACGTTGATAATTTCAGTTTCCTAGTAAAAATGTATTATCTTTTAGGGAGAATGATTCTGTTCTGTCCTCTTTAAATTTCAAATCTCTTTATGACACATGCGCAATAGCAGGGGCTAAGCACGGTACAGAAAATAATACTTCCGTCGCTGTCAATCTGCCGAGCCTCACAGTCTTGATTTTAATGCCGTATCCCCTCCTTTCAACGTCCTTGTTTGCAACCCTATTTCTGATGAAATATTGAAGGTTATTCTTCACTGAACATTCGAGCCCATTTTACTTATTCTTCACATTTCTACTGAGTAGAAAATTTAAAAATAAGAAACTAGATAATCAATCTGCTTTAACAATAGTTTTCAGAAAAGATTTGCTCCTGATTATTTCCCTTCCGTATTTGAAATTCTCATTTACTTCTATTATACTCTGATCCTATATTTTCAATTACTCTTGTTATTTCTGAGATAGTGTTTTCCTACATCAATCGTATTAATTAATGATGTTCTTTCTAAAGATTTGGACTAGCTTTATAAATTACATGATAGTAAATTACCAAGAAAGGAAAAGATTTGGCGTGTTGTAATTAATCACTGTGTGTTCCAGTGTCTTGTAGAGTTAAGTTTTAACGCCTTCTATGATCATTTTTCTTTAGCTTAATGTCAAAGTGTAATAAAAACTAATAACATGAGGTACTATTAGCTTTTTCAGTCTGATAGCGTTTCGTTAATCGTCGGTACTTGAAGAGCAAAGATTCCGCCAGTCTTTAAATAAATACAAAATGTAATACACTATAATAGACTTTTTCAATCTTTTTTATCTCACGGCACACATAAAATATATTATGTTTTTTAGACATTCTGACTAAAAAAGTACACATTTTTGAATGATTTATATAAACAGAATAGTTATTTATTCAACTACTACTAAAATTGTCACTTTATTGTAAGAATGGAAAGCTTGCAGCATGAGACTTTTAATACTAATTGTATAGGTACTGAAACACAAAAAAACTCATTTATTTTGTAGGTTAATGAGTTAAATTTGTTTTATAGCAAATTTTTATACGACTTCACGGATATTTCAAAATTATTTGTCACCACAGTTCAGAATTAAATTTACAATGATTGAAATGCGAACTGGACGCGTTTCGGATACGTAAATATATGTGTACTGAGAAGTAATAGTTATTTTTATAACAAGTGCCGAAAAAGGCTTGTTACGTGCAAGTGCAGAATTTAACGCACGAGGCTTGCAGAGTGCGGAAAACTGCACGAGCACGTAACCTTTTTCGGCACGTGTTATAAACAACATTTTTCCTACAACTGTGCAATTTAGTAAATGACTAAAATATTATCAAAATTTATAAAATTTTCATGATATTACACGAGAACGATGTTTAACGGTGTTGCTATTGTTTGTTTGTTGATTGCTTGCACATTGTTCTACGTTATTTAAAAATATTTCACTAACTTCAAGATAATTTCTTCAAAATCGTCTAGATTGGAATACAACAGTGAGTGATTCTTCTTTATTATAAACACTTCCAAAGATAATTGAAGCTCCAGATCATGCTATGTTGAATCTATTTTCGACAATGACAATCAATCTGCTAATGGTACTTCTGAAGCCTCCGAAATTGTTCTCAATAATATTACTGTTAATAATACGAACAGGTACGGAAGAAATCAATGTTTCTTTGACAGTACAAAAGTTTTCACTTCACATTATGTCAATATAAGCAACTGTAACAACTGTGTTAATAATATATACAAACAATAAATATTATTTATTTCACTTACATTTAAAATAAAACCATTTATCGATATATTTTACTTTGTTCGGTTCTTTTTATTAGTAGTGTATAAATTAGATATACTGCAATTTAAGGTTATGTTTATAAACGTCAAAATATACCACTGCATATTTACTAGCGCTGGCTCATCGCATCTTCTTCTTCCATGAATTACGCGCTCGGCGCGAAATTTAAATCTTTCTCAAAACAACTTTTTTTACAGTTGCGTAATGAATTACTTGCCGCACTAGTGTTTCTTTGCTTACAGAAACGCACTTGGTCTGCATTTGTCTCCTTTCCACCCGTAACCAAGGCAATACTAGTTACGTAATAACAAAGAAATCGCACAGTTGTAGGAAAATAGTATTTTTATGACCAAATATAATTTGTAGCAAATCAATTTAGAAAAATTTATTGTACTGATTACTCAAATATGTTTAATATTATTTGCGACATAGACTCTATTATAAAATGAAATCCTTAATTAATGTATGTAGGAGAGCGTATTTTTATGTTATCTACCTAGCCATTAATATCATTAACAAAAAAAATTTTCAACGTAAATTTCTTTAATTATGTTATACCGTCAAAAATTCCTAGGCCAACTCTGCAAAAATTATTCAGTAGCTTCTTTGAGTGAGAAAATTGCTTTGCCCTTTTTAAATAAAAGAAGTATAGTGGCGCTAAATGTCACAGATATTTTATAATAATTTGTTTAACATCATTGCTTTTTTGTTTCATGCCTACGTAGATAACATAAAAATACGCCCTCGTATTGAAAAATCTTGCGGCCCACCGGTTGAAAAATCCTGCACTATTATAATAATATTTTGTATGAAAAGAAATAAATCAGATCATCGTTCTGATGCTTCAGAATGAATGCTTTACCTAAAATCACGTTTTATCTGATTATTTTAGAACGTTAAGTATACACGCATTTCGCTGTTATTGTGAAATATAATTCAGCCTTATTAATTTTTTACCTTTGCTGAACATGTACACATTTTACAGTCTGTATTGTTGAAATATGAAATAATCTAAAAAGCTTAACCATAAATAATAATTTAATATACGATTATATATTAAACGCATTTAGATATAACTGCTTTTTCCAGTCATAAACACAGCGATGCGAGTTTAAAACAGATTATCATAATCGTCAAGTAAATAAATCAGCAATAAAGCACAGTAACTCCACACCATTCGCTCTTTACTGGCCAGTACATCTAACTTTCGAAAATCATTACTTCGTTTAACGTTCGTTTTATTGGTCTTTTTAAATTATGACCCTCGGAGCAGCTCCCGTGACCAATGTGACGTCACACGTAGATAGCGCTGCGATCGCTATTATAAATGGATGACTGGTTTGCGTCTGAGATATATGGAGAATTTTTTGTCAACTGAGATGTGTGTTGAATATGAAATGTTTGAAAATTGCAATAAACGCTTCGAGATTTTTCTGTACCTTTTTTATCGTAGTTTACGTGCTTTGTAGAATTTTATTTATTTGATTCACGTTGTGTGCTGGAAAATATGTAAATTGTAGCTAAAACGATAAATAAATTATATAACAACCATGTTATAAATTCTAATATTATTTATAATACTATTGTAATATTGGCATTGTTCTTAATTAAGACAAACACTTCATCTCGGTTTTTTGAAAATAAATTACCATATATAGAAATAACTGAATACCAGAAGATTTGTGTTAAAGAGAACAAGTTCTCTTTTTGAAATTATTCTTATATTTTTCTAACAATAATTTTTTATATTGTATTTACAGTAGTACATAATCATCACACAAATTTAAGAATACTGATGCTGGGTTGCAAGAAAAAATAAAGAGCTCTTTAATTAAATAATTGTTTATCTAGCAACAGTATCAATAGCGATTTTCTGAACTTTATTGAACCGTTAGTTGTCCGGCAGTACGGTGGGGTGTGTAGCGTTACGGAATTCGAATCCGAAGATCCCGAGTTCGATTCCCACTCAAGCAAGAAATTATTATTACAATCACTCTACGGCTCAGTGCGTCCGGACCCTGTACTGTAATTGGGATTCAATTCCTGTTGTATAGAGTAACATAAATAAATAAATAAATAAATAATGAACCGATAAAACTTTCATGCAACCCAGGATGAAAAAGGCAATTTGATAGTTGAGAACCCTAGAGCAAATTATAGTTTTCACTAGGTACAAAAAAAAATTACCCCCTGTTGATCCTCATGCTCTAACTGTTAGAATCAAACATCTGCGAACGTTATGATTTGACGACTAATGATAGCACTTTCCGTGCAAAAATAATTATTGTACTTACAGATCAGCTGCTGTACATAGAAAGGGGAATATGGAAAAATGTGTTTTCTACTCCTATTATTGAAATGTCATTGAATGTACTGGTTTCCATAAGCTAAATAACATCGTAATTACATGTTGATAAGTTGTAACTTCTAAAGGCTGAAATTAGCTTCCTGCAGCTGTCGTTGTTACTTAACCTTACATTTCAAGTCATTAATGAAACTTTACATTTTTTTGATGTCTTAATTTGCGATCACAGGAAAAGTATAGAAAGTAACTCGTTTTGTAGACCTTTTTAGTTTTTTATACACTCGTCACTAGGCGTTCATAAAACTTAAATTAATTAATATATTGTTACGAAGTCGTTCTAACATATTTAAAAAAAAAAATAAGCCATCATACGTATTGTATATATTTTTTAAATATATGTTTATCAACTGACAAATTTTGTATATTCTGTAACATACCAGTTAATGTTTAACGGCCCTTTAAAATTTTTAACCAATGTTAATTGAATAAAATATTAAAAATCCATTTACCACATATTTTTATTGATTAAAATTTTTAACTGGTCGTTAACAATTAATAGATCAGTTATAAAATACGCCCTTAAATCATTTTTTTTTAAATCGGCTGATTCCCGGATTTGTACTCGGGTACCCTTTAATTCTAATAAAGCGTCGATAATAATTGATTTATTATATGTTGTTTAATCTTCATTTATATTTTAATTATAGTTATTAATATTATGGTCATTACAGATATCACAAATCACATTAAAAATAAAACTAAAAGGTTAAATTGCTTGTTTTATTAATTTAACGATTCTACTCTGTTTATAATATTTATGTTGGTATTAGTAGCTTATTCGACGCATAATCTAAAAAGTGCCATAGGCACATACACATCTACAATCATTATAATTTTATGATCCATAATCTCTTAATCACCAACCATATTAAACAAAAAGCAAATACCAATCTAACTAAGCCCAAACACTGAACTACTGAATAATTATGTAATATTAAGCTATCCATAATACTTGATTGAAACTATACTAGCCAGCTTCCGAGGAATTATTTCCCAATAATTCATCCCCGATATTTGTTCCCCACACAATTGGTTCCCAAAGAATTTGTCCGCGACATTTTTCTATTCAAAATATATCATCACGCTTTTTATCCATTACTGGGTGTGGCACTCTGCCGCAGCAGATCTTAGTAAGAGATATATTTATGCGCGTGAAGTATGGTTACCAGCCGTCAAATTACGGCCTCCAAAGATGTTAATGTAGCCACGGGGGTAATTTTAAAGTGATGAAAATTGTTTGTCGATTGTGGGAATTATTTGTGATATTCGTATATACCTACATAATAAAATACTTACGAAAAAACCTAACAAGCTACCCTACAAACCATATAATTTTTACATTTTGAAATGTGATAAGTGAAATTGGAATAATTAGTTAAAAACTTAAAACTCGAACGTAGAAAAACTAGGGTATGCAACTAGGGTTACCACCTCAGAACTAAGTCTCGCCCGGTGACGATGACAATTTTTTTTAAAGATCCTGCAATTTTTTTATTATTACTATATTTGATTAAAAAAAGAGTTACATTGTTTTGTTAAAGACAAGTGTTTTTGTTATCATGGTAAAATAATTACATATAAAATAAAGTAAAACAAGATTGGAAGTGATAAATCTACTGTAACAATAAAATTTGTGTATTTAACGTCATATATACGATTAAACTGTAACAATATTGACAAAATTGTAGATAATCACATGCAACAAAAGACATCCCCTCACGTAAAATTATTTCTGAAAACTTAATACAATTCTAATAAAATTTGATCTGATTCAAGATGATATATCAACTATTAGAACCGAAATTAATTGTATAAATTCTTCCTTAAAATCATCACGACAGAATCAAGAAATTGGAAGATTTAGTGACAGAAATTAAACTAGATAACAAACAGTAAGATGTAAAAGATCATCAAAGAAAAAATTTAATAATTTAGCGGCGTAGAAGATTCCGAAAGTGAGACAGATTTGTCCTGGACTTACTAACTACATAGCACTACATATTAAACTTACACAACCCGGAGAAATAATAATTAAACCCGGAGCCTGGAGATAACTCACTGAAACCCGGAGAGGTGGCAAGCCTATATGCAACTCGTATTAAAAGTTTCTTTATCGAACTCGCGGATTTGGAACACTTTTAACACTAGTTGGATAAACAACTATTTTATTTTTCTAAATCATTCAAAAATGTTTAATTTTTTGCCAGATGATTCAAAAATTTAATATATTTTTGATGTGCCGTAGAACTTGAGTAATTAGTTTATGTGCTGTGAGACTAAAAAGGTTGCAGAATTCTGGTCTATTTGAATCTTTTCCTTGACAAATAATAATTATTTATATATCTAGGCTATAAAGAAGAATTTTGTATTACGAATGCGGAGTAAAATATCCACGTAAGTAATAAAAAATATCTTTATAGTCGAAGTGTATATTTTATTTTTTTATGAAATCGCAGAATTATTATTTTAATTTAATTTATTTTATTTTATTCCAAATAATTAGGTTAGTTACACTTACTTTAGCTACATTTATCTAACTTAGTTTAGTTACATTTGTCAAACTTATCTGACAATTAGGTTTATTCGACAATACATGTCATCGATCAGTGGATCGGCAGCGCACTGACTGATTGAAAAAATCAGAACTAAAACTATAATTTTCATTACGATTTTTCAGAGCGGAAGTAGCTCATTATATCATCACGCCTTCTACCCATTACTGGGTGTGGCACTCTGTCGAAGCAGATCTCGGTAAGTGATATATTTTGCGCGTGAAGTGCGGTTACCAGTCGTCAAATCACGGCCTCCAAAGATGTTAGTGCTGGAGGAGCCACAGGGGTAGTTTTAGAAATTATGAAAATTGTTTGTCGCCTGTGGGAATCGAACCAGGGGTCTCAGGATCCACAAGCCGACTTTATATCACTTATTATTTAAAAAATAATATATATATATGTAACACTTTCTCGCTTTTCTCAGAGTCGCAGAGCTGTTCTCATGGCTGGTGGAGGTGACCGAGGGTGCCGAGGAGTCGTACGAGGGGGCCAAGGTTGTGTGGTCAGCGCGGTTCGAACCCCACGCCCCCGAGAGTCACCATCGGTCACACGGATCTGGAGGAAGCAACGGCGCCAACGCGGAAAATCGGAAACCCACGACGAAGCTGGAGGTGCAAAAGGATGACATTCAGGCGGTGGTGCCCATCAGCAAGGTAGGAAATGTTTCAAGTATCAAATAACGACAAATTACTTCATTGGTGTAGAACACAAATGTGTTCTCATCCTCCAATTATGTGCCAAAAATCGTCAATATCTGAAATTTGATGTTTATACTCATGATTAAATTGAGATTGGGGGAATTTGTTTATTAAATGTGTGCTGAAATATGATTGGAATACTGGAAATTGGATCGTGACTCGCAAGAAGTTAAATAGATTCCGAAACATTAATTTGAGTTTGGAATTATTATAATTTTAACTAGATAGAGAATTTTAATAAAACTTTATTTTAAAATTTCCAATATACGATAAATTTATATGGAAACAGGAAAACTCGTTTATTTACTGATAAGTATAATGTTATATCAAAAATGTTTTACAATCTTTGAAATATCTATGAAGTTTGTAAAGTTTACAGACTTTAAAGCATTTTAAGTCCATAAAATCAGTCATGGCATCTTTACAATTTACAATTTGAAAAGTTAAAAGTTATACATTTCACACTATTTGTGTTTATAAATCAATAAACTTACAGCTATTACATGAAGTACTTCGTACAACAAAGCGACGGGTATATTTACAATACAGCATAAATAGGGATTATGTAGTAAAAAATAATAAACACATTTTCGTCTCCTATGATCAATTATCCTACCGATATCTTCGTTGGTTGTAACATGCAGCACCTAATGGTGAGGGTGACATTACTGTATTAAATCAATTAATTATAATAGTTATTTGTGTATCAAGAGCGTAAAATGAATGTTTATTGCTCGTGCTCGGTAATTAAAGCGCGAGCGAAGCGAGCGCTGCAATAGAGCGAGAGCAATAAAGACACTTTACGCTTGAGGCACACACATAATTTTTTCTACGACTTTACTTACTAAAAAAATTTAAAAAATAATATGCGGCTAGTCCAATTCACGTTCCATCAATTTCTGTATTGTATGTAACCATGATGATATCAGTATCCAAGTAAATAATTAACAAATTCTGTTATCAACAATCATTGTTTGTGATAAATTTTCACACATAAATAAAAAATGTGCGCAAAAATCTCAGAAAATAGTGATTGGCGTACTAACTGAAAATTCTAATGAAAATATCACAGAATCTAATTTATCCTCAAATTTATCAAACACCATTTCAAGTTCCGGAATAAATATACAAAACTGTCAAAGCTGCACTTTCAGTTTTAACATCCCTCATCCTCAATAAGTTGGCACTGCTGCCCAGCTGCGTTCAGGTTCAACTTCAAATCATAGCGCAGCAAACTTCATGTATAATATGTGTAAAAGTATAAAAATGAATCTAACCTATATTTTAGATTTTGTAAGTATTGTTTCAATAAATTAAGATTTCAACAACTATTTATATTTTTCTAAGCGAGCAGTAAAGTATTTTACCGCTTGCTGCTATAGGAGACGCGCAGTAAAGCATTTTATTGTTTGTTACTCAGTAACCATCAACTTTACGATGACAACTGAAAGTATAAATATCAACTTTTCATAGCAGTCGTAGAAAAGGTTATTTTTGCGCGCGTTTCCAAGGCAACACTCGAAACAGATTATAGGTGTATTCCATTTGCCATTTCTATCAGATCTAACTTACATTTACTGAACCAGATCATATATTTATTTCACTGGATTACTTCGCTGACTTTGTTTCCAGTACTAGAATTACTGATTCTATTTTACTTTGAAGTAATTCACTTCAATAAGTGCATCAGTTTGCTTAATTCAGTTCATTTAGTCATGTTGCCTAATTTATCTGAACTGATTTAAGTGAACTAAGTGGCAAATGGAATACAGCTATTAAATGCGCGCTTGCTTCAATAGTTACCAGATATACAAACAAAACAGAAACTTGTAACAGAACGAATATATTTTTAGCGCTTTTATTTTTGATTCTTTTAATAATTTAGCGGTCTTTTGAATAATGCACCCTGATGCAAGAGCCCTCTTGCGTAATCCGATACTATCAGTATATTTTCATTCGGATAAACAAATAACTTATAAAAGAAACTTTTTGAATGACTGAAAGATAGATCTGTAAGAAAATGTAAATATATAAATATGACAAAAACGTCATCCAAGTGTGAGATTTATACAGTCTGAGTTTTGAGAAATATGTAGTACGCATTTCAAAGTATGACGCCTAACGATAATTTGACATCGTAAGACAAAGTTAGCGTGTGTGGAGCAAAAACTTCTGTCTCGACTTCGAAGCAACGAACGAGTGTTTGCAAACTGAATACTTATAAAGAAATATATCCGGATAGGAATTTATGGCTGGATTTGTCAAAGAAAATACGAGCAAAAGAGACCACGTTAAGATCCTACAATGTGTATGTCTGTACGTACGCGTATCTGTGTTGAAATCTGCATTAGGTCTCGTATTTTTCAAACGTCTTTGCATTTCCTTGTTTCTTTTTTCCATAGAGCCAAGCTAGAAAACTTTATTTTAATTCACTTTAGAGACTGCAGTTTTTTTGTCTACAAAAGTTTTCTAAAAAGATTTGCAAATCAGCAAATGAATAAATAAGAATGTAATTCATTTTAAATTCATTACAAAATTTGTTTTTGTAAGATTTCGAAGAGCAAAGTTTAAATTATTTAAATGATCATTTTTGATAAATAATTTGCAGATTACAAATAAATAATAGGGTAGGTGGCTCAGTGATATCAAGTTGACCTGTGTATTTTGAACCTGGGTTAAATTCCCACAGCCGAAAACAATTTTCACGACATTAAAATTACACCTGTGGCTCCCTATCCATTAATATCTTTGTGCCTGTGATTTGATGGTTGATAATCGCACTTCACGCTCATTAATATATCTCTTACTAATATCTGCTTCGGCAAAGTACTACATCCAGTAAAGGGTAAAATGTGTGTTGATATATTTATTTATTTATTTTAAATAAATAAGAAAAGAATGCAATTGATTCTAAAATAAATAAATAAATATATCATCACGCCTTCTACCCATTACTGGTTGTGGCACTCTGCTGAAGCAGATCTCGGTACCTAAGTGATATATTTTGCGCGTGAAGTGCGGTTACCAGTCGTCAAATCACGGCCCCCAAACATGTTAGTGGTAGAGGAGCCACAGGGATAGCTTTTTTTCAAATTATGAAAATTTGTCGCCTGTGGGAATCGAACCAGGGACCTCAGGATCCACAGGTCGACTTCATACCACTGAGCTAGCCGTCCTATTCATTTCTAACATTTTAAATAGCATTATTTAAATTACTTGGTTAATTTAATTAGTTTCTATGCGTCAATTTAATTAGTGTCTGTTTTCAAAATAACTACGAGACAAAATTTTAAATAATGTTAATTTTGATGTCACCGTATTAATTTTCAAATATATTTCAATGGTAATTTAATTTCTGTCATAAAATATTTAAAAATTATTAACCTAATTAATTTGATTACATATTGTTTACAAATATTTGAATTATTTTTATAATTACTTATTTATATAGTTGCATGATAGCAACAGGTACACGTACGAGTATTTATAAAAAATTCAGTATGACTATAACTGCTAGGAAAACATTATTTACTCAATAGCAGAGAGCAGGATTGTAGTATTTCTTGAATTGAAATATAATTATTTTATATTGATGGTTTTTATGTATATTTTTCCTGTTATTATTTATTACCCTGTTCAAATTATCTACGGTACGAATTTTAGAAAGCTCATTTCGCTTGCTAACAGAACGCACGTGATACACTCTACAAACTTAATCAACTCTGTTCAAATAAACAAATTATAAACGGAAGATTTTTTTCGGTCTCTAATCCGAGAAACACTTTTCAATTTGACGTTCATAAATCATTCTGTTTTAGACGTGTTGACATACTGTAACTGTCAAACAGAGAGCATAAAAATTTCCATGTAAGCTCAAAATTTATTTCAAAATAGATTATTTATCATCCTTTCAACTACTTTACGAAGATCAAGCAGAGTGCAATTTTTCCATGAGGTACACAAAATGTAACAATAATAATACATATAATTTCAAAATTCGAAAATGATCGCGAACTTTTGAACAATTGCATAAATGTCAAAAACAGATACCAATATCGAAGATGTTTTACAAAAATAAATAAATATATCATCACGCCTTCTACCCATTACTGGGTGTGGCACTCTGCCGAAGCAGATCTCGGTAAGTGATATATTATTGCGCGTGAAGTGCTGTTACCAGCCGTAAAATCACGGCCCCCAAAGATATTAGTGGAGGGGGAGCCACAGGAGTAGTAGTAATGTGGTGAAAATGTTTGTCGGCAGTGGGAATCGAACTAGGGTTCTCAGGATCCACAGGCCGACACGATAACCACTGTCCCACCTACTCCATAGATTTTTTACAAATACGCAAAATTGAAAAATATTATAAATAATTTCTTTTTCGCCCGTCGGCGTCGGTCCGAGATTGACAGTTTTACATATCTCTTAATTGTTCAATCTAGGAACTTTTTGTCAATTCATGTCTTGATTGGTTGGAGGTTCAAGAGATTTTTAACAATTTTAAATCAATAATTTTATTCATCGACGAGAAAAATCTTGTATATTAGGCGTCTAAAAATTATTTTGCGAGAACAGGCAAAAGTACAGTTTCCAGCCTAGCGAACAAATAACTATTATAAAAAAAATTACCGCACATGTCCTTTAAAGAATGCGCAGCGTGCAAAAAAAAACATATCTTATAAAACTCGTATAATATACTATTCTAACAAATCCAAGCAATTAAACTCGGTTTTCAATAAATAATCAAGTAATGCATCTTTTAAGAGAATAGAAAACAGAATTTTATGTTTTTACTTCAGTTATTAAATTTGCTAGTTATACTTTCCAAAAATGGAATAACAAAAAAATAAAACAATAAAATAGAGACACTACATTCGAATCCTTTCTCATCCTAATTGTTATTTTGCTAATAGTTTTTGTCTGAAGCTTCAAGTATTTATAAACAAAGCAAAATGAAACAAAAGCAAATAAAATTTGACGACAAAAGTCGAGAACTCAACTCATTGAATAATACAAATTGCAGTAAAATAAATAGTAATCAGAGACTGCAAGTAAACACGGGCTGTAAATCTTCGTCGAGCAATTCACGTTCCGACACAATACAAGTGCGTGTGCAATTTAAAACTTTTTCCAACTAATTTCGCTTACAACGCCGATAATTTAGTACAGTACAGTGATTGCATCGATCGGTCTTTGGAGGTTACCTCATACTTCATTGCTTTACATCGCGCTACTGTTTATGATCACAGAAAAGTATGGTGTATGAGTATTGAGTTTTCACAGATATTGAGTTTTGACTCTTTGTTTAATTTTTAATAGACTATAGTAATAACGTTTCGAATTGTGGAAATAACAATATAAGTTCGATCCCCACAGTCGACAACTGATTAAATGTTCCCCTATAACTTCTCTTTGCTCAGATGATCTGGTACATGCACACTTATTATTTATTTATTTCATTTTATTTAGTATTTATATTAATATGTACATTACAAAAGAATAACACACAAGACTAGTATTTACCTCGTCGACTTTCAAAGAGATGAACTTAATTGATTGCTACGGTGTCTTGGTGTTACATATAATAAATAAAAAATAGTATTTGGGATCCTAGATCGAGTCTATAAATAACGAATCCGAGTTTGGTTTAGAGACACCGACTTTATAAAATTTCGCGGGATGTACTGCCTTTGTTAAATGTTATATAGACATTTAAGAAGAAAATTATTACACAATAACGACATAAAAGGTAATATTTGATAATTGAAATATCACAACAATGACAGATTGTGATTTCAACAATCAAATAATCAGAAAGTTTAACATATGCATTTTCATTATTGTATGAACTGAATTCAGCAATATTACCTGTATAGTTTGAATTTCACTTTCCCATTAAAGCTAAATATATATGAACAACCACGCTACGGCTCGGTGCGTCCGGACCGTGTACTGTAATTGAGATTAAGTTCCTGTTGAACAGAATAGAATAAATAAATAAATAAATTGCAAAATTATACTACAATGAAAGCTACAAAAATTACAAATTAAAAATTTTAAATTGCAACATATATTATTTATTCATTATAATTTTGTATTTCTTGTATAGCGAAAATTTTAAAAATATTTTTAACCATAACTCATATATAATAAAGACATGACACTGATTTTAGTTGAATTATATGGCTCATGAAACACTAGTGTTTTATATTCCATAAAACACTATAAACAACTTGTTACTTAGCAACCACTTCATGTTTTACCGTATTTTGACAAACAATGTATAACTGAATCAACGTTAAACGTTACGACCAATCTTCTTCGATACCTAAAATTATGAGTTGTGGATAAAATTTTGTATTACACTTGTGTTTTATTGGTATATAAAACACTTAAGAATATTAAACACTCGACCTTCGGTCTCTTGTTTAAACTTTTCTTTCGTGTTTTATATACCTAATAAAACACTAGTTTAATAAATAACTATTAAAAATTTTGTTGGATGCAATTATAAACGTTTGTGCACTAAACCATTTTTTGTTGGTTGCACTTCTACTTACGTACCCCAAGTATCGACACCTATGGTTTAGGGTAATGTATGTAGTACGTACCTACGTCGTTCATTAGGTTAACTCAGTCATTCAATGGTTTGCTTTTTTTAGTTCATCAAACTTCTCAATTTTCAACTGATTTCAAACAATTTTCTTTTACAGTTTTAGTTCGACCTGTAGATTACCAAGATATTTCTATTTTTTAAATATTGCCAAGTATAGGCGATAATAAAATATTTATTTAGGTTGTAAGTCCGGTAAATAAGTTTTTTATGGTATGAGTAAGATGTTTCCGTACGAAGCGATGAAGGATCAGAGTCTGGAATTTCGAAATTAGTACCGTAAAAAATTATTAATGAACGTATGACGTACAATGTTTTATTTCTTAAATGTCAGAATCTATTTGTTACCTGGCAATCTTTCGATACAATAGTTATATTCCATTTTCCACTTGGTTCACTTAAATCAGTTCAGATAAATTTGACACATGACTAAATGAACTGAATTAAGCAAACTGATGCATTTATTGCGCTGAATTACTTTAAAGCAAATTAGAATAAGTAATTCTAGTACTGGAAATAAATTCAGCGAATTAATCCAGCGAAATAAATAAGTGATCTGGTTCAGTAAATGTAAGTTAGATCCAAGGACGTTGAAAGGAGCGGATATGGCATGACGATACTGTAGCATTGTTTGAAGTGAGGCTTGGGCAAGGGAAAGAGACAACAATAGTTTTTCTGCACCGTGCTTAGCCAAATCTCTTCTTCTTTCAAATATTTTGAATTTGTATGTAAGAAAAGTGACGTTTAGACGTTGTCTGGGAGCGTTGTTTTATGTAAACATAACCACGAAGTGTCATTTGTGTTTCAATTTTTGTGTTGTATGGAATTGGACATATTTTTTTGTGGATAAAATGGTAACAAAGTGTTTATAATTTCAGTTTCCTTGTAAAAATTTATAATCTTTTAGAGAGAATGATTCTGTTCTGTCTATTTAAATTTCAAATCTCTTTATGACACATGTCAATCAATAGCAGGTTAAGCACGGTACAGAAAATAATACTTCTGTCTCTGTCAATCTGCCGAGCCTCACAGTCTTGACTTGAATGCCATATCCCCTCCTTTCAACGTCCTTGGTTAGATCTGATTCAAATGGCAAATAGAATACGCCTAATACCGTAATATTGCATGATGATATCTAATACTGTAAATTCTCAATCCCCGAACTGAAACCACTACTATAAACATAAAATACGATACAGTATTAAATAAAATCATTTCTGCAATACTCAAACTTATGTACTATTTATTGTTCTGTGAAGAAATCTGCTTTTGTATAATCCTCCATTATTTAAAATCATCACCTTTTATCTGTGAACGTACAGGTCCCTCGCGTGCACCGAGTGACCGAGTACAGGGCAGGATTAATGCCAGATTGCCACGATAGGTTCCGCCACTCGGCAATGTACCGAGCACTAAACTCAACTTACTTTATCTTACATCTGTCGATGGCACGTGCGCTTGTATTCTCGCCTTGCGCTTCAGACTTCGTGAAAAGTCGATGCGGAACCAAATGTTTTAACGACTTTTTCCACCGAACAGTTTTGAAGTTGTCACGAAAATAGTCGATTTGGACGAAGTTTGGCGGATTGCGGTTGACTGAGCCGTGATCGTGTTGCGCGGTATTTTAATGGCGCAGGTGTTGGTGTTTTGTTTTTGTGATAATGGCGGATTTGATGTTGATTTGAGGAATGCGAGTTGAACGAACAGTTTCGTGAGCATGAATACTACGAGTAGATTGTAGATTTGAGATATGGTATTACGACAGTTCTAAACTTTTTCTTGCATTCAATTTCGTATATCGTGTTTCTTATTGCTTCCCTTAAAAATAGGATTGCATGGCATGGGAATGATTCTATATTTTAACATTGTATGTACATTGTATGTAGAAACTGGCAAATTAAACTGAACTAAATGTAAAGAATTCTGCTTCCATATAGTAAAAAATTAAGGAAATAGGATCATAAATTGCACAGAAATCAATCTAGCAATAGAATATAATTGGACGTTTCGTCCAGCGAACTGGACATCATCAGCTACAAATATAAAATACAACAATTATACATGTGATGAAACAAAAAAAAAAGATTGATTTCTGTGCAATTTATGATCCTGAGACCTACTCTCTATTTCCTTCCATATAGTAGTAAATGTATTATAACTTGGATTTTACAATTTTTCTAGATCTATTTGGCCATTACAGTGTCTATACTTATTCCAAATAAAGTCACAAGAGTAGGAGATATTTTTATTCAATAATTCTAAGTGCGATTCTTTTTAATGTAATATTTAAAAAAAGTATGAGTAATGTTTTTTTTTTATTATTTTACTTTGAAAGCATTTTCATACTCTTCTAATTAAAAGTACTTTTTCTGAAACCTGGCAAGAAATTGCCTAGTTTCCAGACCAATTTTAATATGGAAAGTAGGTTTTTTACAAAAACAGTCAAGTAAAATACGTATCTAAGGTTACAAGAAAAACAACAGTCTGGTATACTAGAAAACAATCTGGTAAAGATTTTACCTGACTGTTATTTTTGTTGTAACCGTGGATACATAGTCTGCTGTCAGTACAATTTATATAAATAAATTTAAACATTTTGAATTGTTTATGATTAAATAAAAATAAATAAATATATCATCACGCCTTCTACCCATCACTGGGTGTGGCCCTCTGCCGAAGCAGATCTCGGTAAGTGATATATTTTGCGCGTGAAGTGCGATTACCAGTCGTCAAATCACGGCCCCCCAAAGATGTTAATGGTGGAGAAGCCACAGGGGTAGCTTTTGAAATTATGAAAATTGTTTGTCATCTGTGGGAATCGAACCTGGGTTCTCAGGATCCACAGGCCGACTTCATACCACTGAGCTAGCCACCCCATGAAATATTGATTAAATTAAACGGTTTCAAAAAAAAATAGTATACATAATACGTTAGGAAAGTCTTTTTACTTGACTCAGCGGATTAAAATACTCGGCCTGTGGCCTCGTATTTCAATCAACCGGTTTGTCAAGTAAAATATCACTTTCCTGACTTATTATGTAATATACTATTAAAAAACTTCCATTTTGAATATACGTATCTCAGAAGGTTTCATTTGTTGTTTTTTACCAGGTTCATATTAATGACGTAGAGTGGTTTCGAAATGACTTTGGATATATCAGATATAAAATAACAATGCATAAAATACTGGGCTGATTTAAACAGTTTTCTTTTAATGATGAGTTGCATTCGATCCCAGCATTTTTAGTAATACCAGCCATCACCTTAATGCTCTCGGCTCAACCTGTTATTTCAAAGGAAAATAGCATTTCGACAACCTTTCATTATCGTCATCAAGTATTTTAGCTTTTGACAAATTAAAATATATATTTTCAGAAATATTTATTCAAATCAATGTACCAATGAAAGTGGCATACATACTATTCCATTCGTAATGTATTAATATTTTTGCCTGAAAAGTAGCGAAGTAGAAATGTTATGTAAATAAATGTTCAGATTTGACATTTTGACGGTATATAATTACTGTAAAAGTATTTCATTTCTGGAAATTGTATTTACGTAACGTAAGTCATTAGTACGTTGACATAAAATGCAGAGTTCAACCCCAAAGTTCAACAACCGTTAGGGGTTTTTCAAGCACTATGTGCGAGATCGTGGTTCACCCTTCACCAAGATCATTGAGTGCTTTAATGTGTTTGGCTAATAACTGCATACTAAGTACTCTCATTGCCATCGTAGCTCATACACAAGTACACCAACTAAAATCATGTTAATAATAATAATGGTACCACTAACTAAAATTTTATTCGAATTTTACTTATTCAATTTAGTTATAGCTTTACAAATTTTCGTTTTGTATTATAGTAAAAATCATGAAAAAATAGGGTATTTCAATACTTTAGGAACAAAATTAAATGGCAGATACTACTTGATAGGGTCTAGGAAAGTTCACCGAAAACAATTCACCGAATGCAATTCACCGAAAAATATTTCACCGACGTAGCAATTCACCGAAATACAATTCACCGAAAGACAGTTCACCGAAATATGATTCACCGAAATGCTAATTAATTTTCCTACTTTATCCAGGCTTATAAATGGTAGCAAAATGCAGGCGTATTTAAAAATAGAAAATTGATTCCTTTGTCATGCCTCATTTAATTTTTATAAAACTATATGTTTTACATTAATAACATTAATTATTTGCTATGCCTCGTAAATACTCATGTATGTTATTCTTGTTGTAATTTTGAACTAGATACTCTGTCCTCATAGTACAGTCTCTGTACTTTTTATGCATCGGTGCGCCGTCTTGGCCGCTCACGTACTGCTCTATTTGAATAAATCCTAATAACATATTGGCAGCGATGCTAAGTACTATACATGCGCGAGTGCAGTAATGCCATTAGAAACTGTCCCAGCTTAAACAAATTTTAGCCGATTCAATAATTACATTAACCCTACAATAATTAACGATATTTAACGTAATGGACAATATTCAAAAGATTCGGAATTTACGGTAAGTATCCTTTTCTAAATGCCTGCATTTTTCTACCAGTTCTAAGGAACATTAAATATACTACAGTTTAATTATCATTTCGATGAATATGTTTTTCGATTAATTGTATTTCGGTGAATTGTTTGTTCGGGGAATAGTTTTTCGGTGAATTGTATTCGGTGAATTGTTTTCGGTGAACTTACCGGCAGCCTACTTGATATACTGATCTCGGATTAAAAAGAATCTTTTAAAAACTCGCAAATGAAATGCAATTTATCTAAACTAAACATTTTAGTGTCACTAGTTTGATAGCTATTTCTAATATATTAATAAATAAATTATAATTATAAAATATTATTATTTATTATACAACATCAAATTAATGACTATTTATTTTTGCTAATTAATGCCGTATTTTACAAAGGATATAATTTATTTACTTCCATAGTAAATGTATTTAAATTAACAAATTGAAATAATTTTTATTTATTTTTCCTACAACTGTGCGATTTCTTTGTTATTACGTAACTATAATTGCCTTGGTTACGTATGGAAAGTAGATGAATGCAGACCAAGTGCGTTTCCGAAAGCAAAGAAACACTAGTGCGGAAAGTGCTTCATTACGTAACTGTCAAAAGAATATTGTTTTGACAGCGATTTAAATTTCGCGCCGAGCGCGGAATTCATATTTTGACCACAGACGCTTATGGAAGAAGAAGATACGGTGAACCAGCGCTAGTAAATATGCAGTAGTATATTTTGACGTTTATAAACGTAACCTTAAGTTGCAGTATATCTAATCTGTAGACAATTAATAAAAAGAACCGAACGAAGTAAAACATATCGATAAATGGTTTTATTTAAAGAGTAAGTGAAATACTGCATATTTATTGTTTGTGTATATTATTAATACAGTTGTTACAGTTGCTTATATTGACATAATGTAAAGTGAAAACTTTTGTGTCTAAAGAAACATTGATTTCTTCCGTACCTGTTCATATTATTACCAGTAATATTATTGGTAACAATTTCGGAAGCTTCAGAAGTACCAGCAGCAGGTTGATTGTCATTGTCGAAAATAGATCCAACATAGCATGATCCGAAGCTTCAATTATCTTTGGAGGTGTTAATGATAAAGAAGAATCACTCACTGTACTATTCCAATCAAGATGATTTTGAAGAAATTATTTTGACGTTAGTGAAATATTTTTAAATAACGTAGAACAATGTGCAAGCAATCAACAAACAAACCATAGCAACGCCGTAAAACATCGTTCTCATGTAATATGATTAAAATTTTATAAATTTTAATAACATTTTAGTGATTTACTAAATCGCACAGTTGTAGGAAAAATGTTGTTTATAACACGTGCCGAAAAAGGTTACATGCTCGTGCAGATTTCCGCACTCGGCAATCCTCGTGCGTTAAATTCTGCACTTGCACGTAACGAGCCTTTTTCGGCACTTGTTATAAAAATAACTATTACGATATATTTATTTTATTTATTATTCGGGACAACAGAAACTGTATCCTAGCTACAATGCAGAGTATGTGTTTAAATTTTAACGGCATACAATCTTATAACATTATTGTTATTTGACCGAATAAATATTATTTATTTTAGATTAAATTTGTACAGTAATACAAAATATTTAACATAAGCACTTATAAAATTTACGAGCACCCACAGCCAAAATAAAATTTATTTACAATAGGCGTGCACTGAAAATAATCTCATTACAGGTATTTTTGTAGAAATATTTGGTAAGTTATTATTATTATGCAAAATCGCAAATATAACGATTTCGAGTACATTTGCTGTTCTATGTTTATTTGACAAGTGTAATAATTAAATAGAAAAATATTTTGTTAGTTTATGCAGAGAGAGATTATATGGCAGACCACATTAGTTTATTAATTTGTCATTTACAAGCAGATTCACAAAACGGATTAGCGCTAACACCGTTTTTAATATTATCTATAACTCTGTTTCAAATTAAAACAGATTAAAGAATTAAACTAAATTTGATACTAATTAAATCTCTTTTTAACTCAAGTGAAAAAAAAATTGTTTCATATATTTAAAAGACAGTTAAAAACGAAATAAAAAATGGTGTTAGCGCTAATCCGCTTTGTGAATCTGCCTGTTAAAGGTGTATCTACACACTACACGTTAGTATACGTACAATACATACAGTAAATAGAGACGTTAGCAAATATCAAATCGTAGTAGGTACATACAGCTACACAAATTTGTGGCGAGTGAACCACAAGGGAAATGTCAGCGATGAAATCATGTAGATTTATGTTAATTATTTAAAATAATGATACACATAATAATAATAATACTTTTTTTAAGGAGTAAGTGGCTCAGTGGTATCGAGTCGGACTGTGAATTTCAGAATCGGAGTTCGATTCTCAAAGTCGACACATTAAAATTAGCCCTGTGGCTCCCTCTTCATTAACATCTTTAGGAATTTTAATTTGACAGCGAGTACTCGCATTTCATGCGCATAAATATATTACTTACCGAGATCTGCTACGACAGAGTGCCACATCTAGTAATGGGTAAATAAAAATTAAATTTATTATAAATTATTAATTATAAATTTATTTATAATATATTGTATGTAAAAACCTTAACAATCCATGAGCCAGTCTTTCCATCTAAAGAATAATATCCTTCGTAACTATTGGCGGGATAAATTTTAAAATATCTCAAATGACATTCAATGAAGGTTTTATCATTTGTGCTATTATTTCGATGCAATATTATTTAGTTTATTTAGCCGATAGTTACCTAGTTTTTTTTTTTGTGAAGATGAAATGAGCCGCCGTTATTCAGGTACGAAAATGTTTTTGTTTGGTAACAACTGACGAAAGCAACTGACATAAAATAGTGGTACCAAAGATGGAGAAATTTTATCTAACGTCAAAATGCTCGAATCTGTTTACCTCAAAGCAATTTAGTTTGAAAGAAAAAAAATTGGATTGAGAAAAAACTATATCTCGAATGGTATTTATTAAGATTATTTTCAGTATATTCCTGTGGCTCTCCCTCCACTAACAACTTAGGGGGCCGTGATTTTACGGCTGGTAACCGCACTTTACGTGCAAAATATATCACTTACCGAGATATACTACGGACTCTCGAGAGTCTTGACTATTTTAATAGACTGTTATACATTTTTATTTAACGTTTTTATTTGAATGTCGAAATAATTATAAAACTATCATCAATTTTATATACTATCTTTTTGCCGTTTTTACTTACAAATGTTGAGAATTTAATTTTATAACTTAAAAAAAATAAATATGGATAATAAAATACTGACTAGATGATATAATTCATAATAATTTCATTTTGAAATTGATATAAATGATACTACATCATTTAAAATAATGTTTATGAATACATATTGAATTTATTTATTATTTTTTGAATTTATTTTAGTCTAATGTACTTTATTATGTTTTTAATTTATTTTCTAAATAAAAATAAATAAATATATCATCATGCCTTGTACCCATTACTGGGTGTGGCACTCTGCCGAAGCAAATCTCGGTAAGTGATATATTTTGCGCGTGAAGTGCGGTTACCAGTCGTCAAATCACGGCCCCCAAATATGTTAGTGGTGGAGGAGCCACAGGGGTAGCTTTTGAAATTATGAAAATTGTTTGTCGCCTGTGGGAATCGAACCAGGGTTCTCAGGATCCACAGGTCGACTTCATACCACTGAGCTAGCCATCCCATAAATTTATTTTCTAAATAGAAATATTATATTAGTTATAATAATTTGACCTTAAAGAGTTGAGATTCTCGTTGAGACTCAAGACCGAGACGAAGCTGAGGTTATCGAGACCAGCTCCAGACCGAGACGAAGCTGAGGTTATCGAGACCAGCTCCAGACCGAGACGAGATCATGATACTCGAGACTAAATTGTGACCGAAACAACAAAAGTTAAATTTTGATCTTGAATTAAATAAATAAAAGCAAATCGAAATTAAGCGGAAAATTTAAACTTGTTGTCATACAATCAATTTCCTTTATTTATTTAAACTAACATTAAAATTTAACTTTTGTTGGTGAAACCGTCTCGCGGCAACACTGATTATGACATTTATAATCGATGTTTCCAAGGATATTGAAGGTAAATAAATTTTATCTACTTGGAAATAGTACTCTTCCCTGTTATCTGATACCAAACTGACAAAAGTATCGTGTCTATATGGAGTTTTTATATATGAAGTGAATTATCTTAGGATTTTCCTCAATATGTTTTTGGCGACCGGGATGTATTGCAATGTTAGTGTCCATATTCATAACAATTCGTTGACGTCAACACTTCATTATCGAGACAATTAGTTATATATCGCTCTTGACAGTTTATGTATGTATAGAACTTTTAAAATATAACGAATTGTTACCTAAACGATTTGCTAAATAGTTTTATAAATTCGGTCGTAAATCTGTAGAGAAAGTGATCGATTTTGATTTAAGTATTTGCAACATTTGGTGGAGGCGCACGTAACGTCCAGAAATGATGTTAACGATAATTAACAGTTCAGAAACGAATCATTCTAATCCTAGTAAACTGGATGACGGGTAATTCACCAGCTTAAAACACCATAAAATTTACAATTTTACGGCACTTATCCTGAAACGGTACCACCATAATGCACTAATTAAACATTAATTAGTTTAATAATTAGGTTCTCATTCCGTACAGGAGTCCCCCGGCACAATTAACGACCTCGTTCGCATTTAAATAATGTCATATCCTGAATCTTTTAAACCATCGATTTCCAAGTTGCGCAATTAGAGCGAACTTCCCTCCGCTGGCGAGGGTTGAAGCTGAAGCAAGTCGCTGAGCTCAAGCTACGGGGAAGTTGAGGTTGTAGTTCGCGCAGTTGAGTTGCGGTGTCGTCGTGTCGCACTGCGTCACCGGAGCGCTTGCTGGATAGATGTAAGGTTCTTTACGTTACGCGACAAAATGTTACATGGATACTGTTTTAGTTTTACATTTTTGCATACTTTTAGTTTTAATATGCGATATTGAAGTTTTAGGAATATTTGTCATATTTTTGTTTTAAAAGTATGCCTCAAGGAAAATTTCAAAATGTTGAAAGAAAAAAATATATATTTTTGCTGTACTCTCTACTAAACTAATATAAAATTTTTGACAAGGCGAACGTACTTTTCAACTACTCTCACGATATCCAAATTGAAGTATTAAAACTCAGTTCGAGTTTAAGAAAATACGTTTTTAAATGAAATCTTATTTACTATAGGTATCTGGCCGTATTCTGTAACTGACTCTATTAAAATTTAACGTCTGTTAAAAATTTTAGCCAAAGAAATCATGCATAGCAACAGAGCTGGGCAGTAGCTAGCTACTTTTGTAGCTTAGCTACGTTTACCTTAGCTGTAGCGAGCTATGTTTTTTTACTATTAGCTTAAAAATATTGTTATAACAATTGAAGCTACTTTTAAAGCTACTTTTTGTAGCTTAAAGCTACCGCTGTTCATTAAGAAATACCTATTTATTTTTGTTTTGTATTTGAATTGTACCTTCTTTATTGTTTTCTATAACTGTAGGATAACAAGTTATTATATAGTGTAAAATCTATTAACATATTTTATTTTTCACCTGTTCTTAACCTATCCTACTTTTGTATTCAATATTAGATGAACTAAACATTGACTGTTTAGGAGTCTTCTGTTAATGTGACTGTTAATTTATTCCGATATAAATAAGAATTATAGCATAACAAACTAACAGTACATTTGTCCATTTGCGATTTTTTAAATATTTATTAACAGTCATAATAACAAAAGACTGATCATATGACAATGGCAAATTTAATAATTCACAATAATTGAAAAAAGTAGCTTTAAAATTTAACGACTACTTTATTGAAAGCTTTTAGATGTAGCTTAGCTATATTTTACAAAATATAGCTTATTGCTGTAGCTCAACTATTTTTTTAAAGTATAGCTGTAGCTTAGCTTAGCTTTTTTTCTTTTTTTTTTATTGAGTGTCGTCTATTATTGTTAGATAATAATTTTAACGGGTGTTAAAAATTAACAACGTTAGATGTAGATTACGCCTAATATGAGCCCAGAATTATATCATTTGGCCTTATCATAATTGTTTTTTTTATTAAAAATTTAATAAATAATACTAAAAACTCAGATATCTTCCATTTACAAAATTCAACATTTAAAAATTAAATTAACATAAAATATACCTTAAGCACAAAATGTATAGTAGTACTATCAATATTTTTTCAAAAAAAAAAAACCTAATTCAACACACAAATGCTCTATAATCAATATTATCTTGTAGGCAGTTTGACAGATGGAATCAAACAAACTTTATTATTAAACTTTTTTGGTGAGTTACTTGTTCATATTGTATGACCAACAATTATCTTATATTGTTTTAATTTTTATACCTAGACCTGAAGATGGTTACATCCGTAACCGAAACGTTGTCAACTATGCTTCAATAAAATTGACTACAACTTAAGCCTAAGTCCTTTCATTTCAATCCTCCTTTATTATTATACAGTTTTGAATAAAATGAAAATTTTTTAGTTAATACAAAAATGTTTATCGATGTATTAATAACATATGTGATAAAATTTCATGTTTGTTTCAATATCGAAAAAAAATAATTATTTATTGAAATATAGACTATGAATTTGAAATGAATTATGTTTTAGAATTTAATTATTTTCTACTGAAATTTAGTAAATACAGAACATCGCACTATATCCCACCAAATGAGGAAGCACGAACCCAAAATCAATCTTTAAACATTGATACAGTAGATTCATTCTGCAATTAATCTTCGTTCCTATTCTGGTTTACCACTTCCCGTAGTATGGTTAGCCGAATTCGAATCCCACTCAATAAAAAAATATTTGAATTACTACACCGCAGTTCCGTGAGTCCGGATCCTATACTGTAATAAATAAATAATTCCTTTTAAAGCAGTACGGTGGAATGGATAGCGTTACAGAATTCGAATCCGGAGATCCCGAGTTCGGTTCCCACTCAAGCTAGAAATTATAATTACAACCACTCTGCGGCTCGGTGTGTTCGGACCCTGTACTGTAATTGGGATTCAATTCCTGTTGTACAGAGTAACATAAATAACAAATAACAAATAACATATCCATCCATTTATTCCTTGGTCGTCTCCGCAATGTTTTACCACCAATTTCACCAACATACATATGTTTTATCAATGTTTTTTTGCAACCCACTCTTCTAACAATAACGTTATTTGTACGTTTTCATGCACACCTACTCATAAATAGAATTTGCACCCAACAAAATATTGTACATGAATAAATTTTATTGAGTTGTAAATTCATATAATATTGGTTTTTATATACGCAAACATTTTTGCAATTTTCTCTTTTATTTACCAACGAATTTGCAATATTTACAGAAGGAAAACAAGAAACATAAAACATATTTTTCCAAAACAACGCTCAGAACTAATAAAATTAAAATACTTGCTCATATTTCCACTCGCATAAATCTACATTTCATGTAGTTCACGAAACATGAAACTGCTACTTACAGATCTCATTGAACATTACATACATATGCAATCCGCTCAGCCGAGCCGCCTGGCTGGCTGCATAACTCATCTAAATTAAAATCCTGAAGCGAGCGCGGGCGCGTGCTGCACATTACGACGCGCAGCGGCGTCTGCGAACGCGCATAAATTACAGGAATGCAGTTATTACGTAATTTATTGCTTTGAACTAAGATTTTAAGCTTGTATTTTCGCCGCACGATAAATAAAGCGTGGAAAACAGAAAAATTAACAGGAAATTGTAATTGCGTGCGGTGTTTATGCGCTGTTGATGAATACATTTACACGTAAATTGCTGCTTTGTTCTGCTTTTTTGTGAATTTTAATGACGAATGCGGTCGTAATGGAAATATGGAGTCCTATTTTGATTATATGCTTCAATTCACACATTCTGATGAATTACCATAAAAATTAGGAAATGTAATGACTTGAAAAGGATAAACATTACGATAATAATTCATGTATTCAAATCTTGCATGCCTAATTTCACTTCCTAACCTACTGAATGAGGTCGCACGAACCTGCTTAGCTCAACGTCATATTTAACCCTCACTCAACAATTATATAGTATTTTTAATTATCGTTTAATAGTCAATATTGTCCGCTGTTAAATGTTTCTAATGTTTCTAAAACAAAAGTACTTCAAATAATTGTTATTATAACTATTTTATTTTTTTTAATTTATATTCTCTGAATAATTTTGGAATGATATTCATATATTTTTAATTTGGCAGAATGTAAAATGAACGAAACTATATATAGAATCTATAGTCTGTTTTTTAACCAGGAGGAGTAAATGCACAAGTCAGATTTACACTATAGAAAGTCACCAAAGAAAGTTACTAGATTTTTGTTCGCGCGAAATACATAAATTTCTTACACATCTGCACTGATTAAGTCTCATGGAATTTATTTTAAAATACAAATGACATTATAAACTCTATTTTGTCACTCCGTATATTACTAGTTCTTAAAAGAACTGATTTATGTTAATGTCACAGAAATGCAAAAAACCAACAAGAAAACAGATAACCTCAAAATTTATGACAGCTCTAATAAATCAAATGTAAAATCTATGTACAGTGTAAACTGGACGAAGCACTAGCCAATCAGAAGCGTCAGTTTTAGCGGTTAAAATTTAAATTACTCCTCCTGGTTAAAAAACAGAGTATAGATACTGTCATGTTAGCTATGCTCAGGGCCGGCTTTAGGGAAGACAAACCAAGTATGTGCATCGAGTGACGCATTTTCAAGAGTGGCATTTTATAAATACTGGTATACATTAAAATATGCACTTGAATAAATGTGTGTTCTCGACTATTTTACTCCTTTAGGTAATGTACTAGCGGTCAGCCTGGCTTCGCCAGGCCTTCACGCTATGCTCCGCGGACACTGAAATAGGATTCACTTCTGTAAGACAATTGACACTATATAAATCAAATTATTTCCGAAGTAAAAGTTTTCAATTTTGCATGTCTATCCTTTGAAATACATTTAATTGATCCAAGCACGATAGGTTACGAAGCTCTGGCACTACAAAATTGACAATAAAAAAAAAGGCTCATTCAGCACACGAACTCTTTAAGCGACCTTTCATTTGATACCAAACACGATAGGTTTTGATACATTTTTACTAAAACAACTGCCGATCGAATAATATTTAGTTTTCTACGCGAGCTCTTCAATAGGCCTTTCATTTGATACCAAACACGATAGGTTTTGATACATTTTTACTAAAACAATTGCCGATCGAATAATATTTAACTTTCTACGCGAGCTCTTCAAAAGATCTTTCATTTGATACCAAACACGATAGGTTTTGATGCAACCTTACTAAAACAATTGCCGATCGAATAATATTTAATTTTGCATGCGAGCCCTTTAAAAGACCTTTAATTTGATACCAAACACGATAGGTTTTGATGCATTTTTACTAAAACAATTTCCGATCGAATAATATTTAATTTTCTACGCGAGCCCTTCAATAGACCTTTCATTTGATACCAAACACGATAGGTTTTGATGCATTTTTACTAAAACAATTGCCGATCGAATAATATTTAATTTTCTACGCGAGCCCTTCAATAGACCTTTCATTTGATACCAAACACGATAGGTTTTGATGCACTCTTACTAAAACAATTGCCGATCGAATAATGTTTAATTTTCTACGCGAGCCCTTCAATAGACCTTTCATTTGATACCAAACACGATTGGTTTTGATACATTGTTACTAAAACAATTGCCGATCGAATAATATTTAATTTTTTACGCGAGCCCTTCAATAGACCTTTCATTTGATACCAAACATGATAGGTTTTGATGCGTTTTTACTAAAACAATTGCCGATCGAATAATATTTAATTTTCTACGCAAGCCCTTCAATAGACCTTTCATTTGATACCAAACACGATAGGTTTTGATGCGTTTCTACTAAAACAATTGCCGATCGAATAATATTTAATTTTCTACGCAAGCCCTTCAATAGACCTTTCATTTGATACCAAACACGATAGGTTTTGATGCGTTTTTACTAAAACAATTGCCGATCGAATAATATTTAATTTTCTACGCAAGCCCTTCAATAGACCTTTCATTTGATACCAAACACGATAGGTTTTGATGCATTTTTACTAAAACAATTGCCGATCGAATAATATTTAATTTCGTACGCGAGACCTTTAAAACAACTTTCATTTAATACCAAACACGATAAGTTTTGATGCACTCTTACTAAAACAATTGCCGATCGAATAATATTTAATTTTGCATGCGAGCCCTTCAAAGGACCTTTTATTTGATACCAAACACGATAGGTTTTGAAGCACTTTCACTTAAACTATTACTGACTGAAAAAATCTCATTTCTACATGCGTGACCTTCTAAACTTTCGTATTATACCATATACGATAAATTTCGAATTTTAATAATAAATTTAAATAAATAATAATAAAATTGTATTTAATGTACATTGCCGTGAACAATATTTGCTTATTTTTACTATATATTTTTACCGGGGACAATTTTGGTTTGGTTTACCTGTATACTTTATATAACTTGTCAATTTGACGTTTAAACCAACTTCACAGTGAACTGTCAAAAATTTTCTTTTTAAATATACATATTTGAAATGTGTAATTATAATAAAAACGTCCCCTCATTTCCCCAATATGTGTAAAATATTTCAAAACTACTCACAGATATTTCATATTTACGTAATTTATAATTAAAAATGCGACATGTCCACTGACAAACGTCAAAGTGACGTTTGATCTTCTTCTTAAAAATTTCAAAGCCTCCACACTCTTAGTTGATTTTGCCCCAAAAACGCATGTTTTTTCAAGTTTTCTCGCACATCATGCGTAATAAAATTATGAATTTATAAAAAGGACCTCTCCCAAGTTGGTCTCTATCAAATAAAAAAAGTTTCAAATTAATCGGACAAACCGTCTAGGCTGTAGAGGTGAGCAATTGGCAGTGGTGAATCTATACAAACATACCTACCTCTTACGCTTTTAGTATATGGACTAGCGATCGGCCTGGCTTTGCCAGGCCTTCACGCTATGCTCCGCGGTCACTGAAATAGGATTCACTTCTGTAAGACAATTGACACTATATAAATCAAATTATTAGATTTTGATGCATTTTTACTAAAACAATTGCCGATCGAATAATATTTAATTTTCTACGCGAGCCCTTCAATAGACCTTTCATTTGATACCAAACACGATAGGTTTTGATGCGTTTCTACTAAAACAATTGCCGATCGAATAATATTTAATTTTCTACGCAAGCCCTTCAATAGACCTTTCATTTGATACCAAACACGATAGGTTTTGATGCGTTTTTACTAAAACAATTGCCGATCGAATAATATTTAATTTTCTACGCAAGCCCTTCAATAGACCTTTCATTTGATACCAAACACGATAGGTTTTGATGCGTTTCTACTAAAACAATTGCCGATCGAATAATATTTAATTTTCTACGCAAGCCCTTCAATAGACCTTTCATTTGATACCAAACACGATAGGTTTTGATGCGTTTTTACTAAAACAATTGCCGATCGAATAATATTTAATTTTCTACGCAAGCCCTTCAATAGACCTTTCATTTGATACCAAACACGATAGGTTTTGATGCATTTTTACTAAAACAATTGCCGATCGAATAATATTTAATTTTGTACGCGAGACCTTTAAAACAACTTTCATTTAATACCAAACACGATAAGTTTTGATGCACTCTTACTAAAACAATTGCCGATCGAATAATATTTAATTTTGCATGCGAGCCCTTCAAAAGACCTTTTATTTGATACCAAACACGATATGTTTTGAAGTACTTTAACTAAAACAATTGCCGATCGAAAAAATTCGAATTCTGAATGCGAGCCCTTCAAAGGACCTTTTATTTGATACCAAACACGATAGGTTTTGAAGCACTTTCACTTAAACTATTACTGATTGAAAAAATCTCATTTCTACATGCGTGACCTTCTAAACTTTCGTATTATACCATATACGATAAATTTCGAATTTTAATAATAAATTTAAATAAATAATAATAAAATTGTATTTAATGTACATTGCCGTGAACAATATTTGCTTAGTTTTACTATATATTTTTACCGGGGACAATTTTGGTTTGGTTTACCTGTATACTTTATATAACTTGTCAATTTGACGTTTAAACCAACTTCACAGTGAACTGTCAAAAATTTACTTTTTAAATATACATATTTGAAATGTGTAATTATAATAAAAACGTCCCCTCATTTCCCCAATATGTGTAAAATATTTCAAAACTACTCACAGATATTTCATATTTACGTAATTTATAATTAAAAATGCGACATGTCCACTGACAAACGTCAAAGTGACGTTTGATCTTCTTCTTAAAAATTTCAAAGCCTCCACACTCTTAGTTGATTTTGCCCCAAAAACGCATGTTTTTTCAAGTTTTCTCGCACATCATACGTAATAAAATTATGAATTTATAAAAAGGACCTCTCCCAAGTTGGTCTCTATCAAATAAAAAAAGTTTCAAATTAATCGGACAAACCGTCTAGGCTGTAGAGGTGAGCAATTGACAGTGGTGAATCTATACAAACATATATACCTCTTACGCTTTTAGTATATGGACTAGCGATCGGCCTGGCTTTGCCAGGCCTTCACGCTATGCTCCGCGGACACTGAAATAGGATTCACTTCTGTAAGACAATTGACACTATATAAATCAAATTATTAGGTTTTGATGCATTTTTACTAAAACAATTGCCGATCGAATAATATTTAATTTTCTACGCGAGCCCTTCAATAAACCTTTCATTTGATACCAAACAAGATAGGTTTTGATGCGTTTTTACTAAAACAATTGCCGATCGAATAATATTTAATTTTCTACGCAAGCCCTTCAATAGACCTTTCATTTGATACCAAACACGATAAGTTTTGATGCGTTTCTACTAAAACAATTGCCGATCGAATAATATTTAATTTTCTACGCAAGCCCTTCAATAGACATTTCATTTGATACCAAACACGATAGGTTTTGATGCGTTTTTACTAAAACAATTGCCGATCGAATAATATTTAATTTTCTACGCAAGCCCTTCAATAGACCTTTCATTTGATACCAAACACGATAGGTTTTGATGCATTTTTACTAAAACAATTGCCGATCGAATAATATTTAATTTTGTACGCGAGACCTTTAAAACAACTTTCATTTAATATCAAACACGATAAGTTTTGATGCACTCTTACTAAAACAATTGTCGATCGAATAATATTTAATTTTGCATGCGAGCCCTTCAAAAGGCCTTTTATTTGATACCAAACACGATATGTTTTGAAGTACTTTAACTAAAACAATTGCCGATCGAAAAAATTCGAATTCTGAATGCGAGATCTTCAAAGGACCTTTTATTTGATACCAAACACGATAGGTTTTGAAGCACTTTCACTAAAACAATTACTGATTAAAAAAATCTCGTTTCTACATGCGTGACCTTCAAAACTTTCGTATTATACCATGTACGATAAATTTAGAATTTTGATGATAAATTTAAATAAATAATAATAAAATTGTATTTAATGTAGATTGCCATGAACAATATTTGCTTAGTTGCACTATATATTTTTACCGAAGACAATTTTGGTTTGGTTTACCTGTATACTTTATATAACTTGTCAATTTGACGTTTAAACCAACTTCACAGTGAACTGTCAAAAATTTACTTTTTAAATACACATATTTGAAATTTGTAATTATAATAAAAACGTCCCCTCATTTCCCCAATATGTGTAAAATATATCAAAACTACTCAGAGAAATTTCATATTTACGTAATTTATAATTAAAAATGCGACATGTCCACTGACAAACGTCAAAGTGACGTTTGATCTTCTTCTTAAAAATTTCAAAGCCTCCACACTCTTAGTTGATTTTGCCCCAAAAACGCAGGTTTTTTAAAGTTTTCTCGCACATCATGCGTAATAAAATTATGAATTTATAAAAAGGACCTCTCCCAAGTTGGCCTCTATCAAATAAAAAAAGTTTCAAATTAATCGGACAAACCATCTAGGCTGTAGAGGTGAGCAATTGACCGTGGTGAATCTATACAAACATACCTACCTCTTACGCTTTTAGTATATGGACTAGCGGTTGGCCTGGCTACGCCAGGCCTTCACGCTATGCTCCGCGGACACTAAAATAGGATTCACTTCTGTAAGATAATTGACACTATATAAATCAAATTATTTCCGAAGTAAAAGTTTACAATTCAGCACGTCTGTCTTTTAAAAAACATTTAAATGATACCAAGCACAATAGGTTACGAAGCTCTGGCACTAAAAAATTGACAATAAAAAAATCCAATTCAGCACACGAACTCTTTAAACGACCTTTCATTTGATACCAAACTCGATATGTTTTGAAGCAGTTTCACTAAAACAATTTCCGATCGAAAAAATTCGACTTCTGCACGCCAGCCCATCAATAGACCTTTCATTTGATACCAAACACGATCGGTTTTGATGCATTTTTACTTAAACAATTGCCGATCGAATAATATTCAATTTTGTACGCGTGCCCTTCAAAGACCTTTCATGTGATACCAAACACGATAGGTTTTTATGCACTTTTACTAAAACAATTGCCAATCGAATAATATTTAATTTTGTACGCGAGCCCTTCAAAAGACCTTTCATTTGTTACCAAACAAGATAGGTTTTGATGCCTTTTTACTAAAACAATTGACGATCTAATAATATTTAATTTTGTACGCGAGCCCTTCAAAAGACCTTTCATTTGATACCAAACACGATAGGTTTTGAATTACTTTTACTAAAACAATTACTGATTGAAAAAATCTCATTTCTACATGCGTGACCTTCAAAACTTTGGTATTAAACCATATACGATAAATTTAGAATTTTGATAATAAATTTAAATAAATAATAATAAAATTGTATTTAATGTACATTGCCGTGAACAATATTTGCTTAGTTTTACTATATATTATTACCGAGGACAATTTTGGTTTGGTTTACCTGTATACTTTATATAACTTGTCAATTTGACGTTTAAACCAACTTCACAGTGAACTGTTAAAAAATTACTTTTTAAATATACATATTTGAAATGTGTAATTATAATAAAAACGTCCCCTCATATCCCCAATATGTGTAAAATATTTCAAAACTACTCACAGATATTTCATATTTACGTAATTTATAATTAAAAATGCGACATGTCCACTGACAAACGTCAAAGTGACGTTTGATCTTCTTCTTAAAAATTTCAAAGCCTCCACACTCTTAGTTGATTTTGCCCCGAAAACGCAGGTTTTTTCAAGTTTTCTCGCACATCATGCGTAATAAAATTATGAATTTATAAAAAGGTCACATTTCAAGTTGGCCTCTATCAAATAAAAAAAGTTTCAAATTAATCGGACAAACCGTCTAGGCTGTAGAGGTGAGCAATTGACCGTGATGAATCCATACAAATATACAAATATACAAATATACCTCTTACGCTAATAGTAGTTGGACTAGCGGTCAGCCTGGCTTCGCCAGGCCTTCACGCTAAGCTCCGCGGACACTGAAGTAGAATTCACTTTTGTAAGACAATTGACACTATATAAATCAAATTATTTCCGAAGTAAAAGTTTTCAATTTTGCATGCCTGTCCTTTGAAATACATTTAATTGATCCAAGCACGATAGGTTACGAAGCTCTGGCACTACAAAATTGACAATAAAAAAAAGTCCAATTCAGCACACGAACTCTTTAAGCGACCTTTCATTTGATATCAAACACGATAGGTTTTGATACATTTTTACTAAAACAACTGCCGATCGAATAATATTTAGTTTTCTACGCGAGCTCTTCAATAGACCTTTCATTTGATACCAAACACGATAGGTTTTGATACATTTTTACTAAAACAATTGCCGATCGTATAATATTTAACTTTCTACGCGAGCCCTTCAATAGACCTTTCATTTGATACCAAACACGATAGGTGTTGATGCATTTTTACTAAAACAATTGCCGATCGAATAATATTTCATTTTCTACGCGAGCCCTTTTATAGACCTTTCATTTGATACGAAACACGATAGGTTTTGATGCATTTTTACTAAAACAATTTCCGATCGGATAATATTTAATTTTCTACGCGAGCCCTTTAATAGACCTTTCATTTGATACCAAACACGATAGGTTTTGATGCATTTTTACTAAAACAATTGCCGATCGAATAATATTCAATTTTGTACGCGAGCCCTTCTATAGAACTTTCATTTGATACCAAACACGATAGGTTTTGATGCACTCTTACAAAAACAATTGCCGATCGAATAATATTTAATTTTCTACGCAAGCCCTTCAATAGTCTTTTCATTTGATACCAAACACGATAGGTTTTGATGCATTTTTACTAAAACAATTGCCGATCGAATAATATTTAATTTTCTACGCATGCCCTTCAATAGACCTTTCATTTGATATTAAGTACGATAGGTTACGAAGCTCTGGCACTACAAAATTGACAATAAAAAAAAGGCCCATTCAGCACACGAACTCTTTAAGCGACCTTTCATTTGATACCAAACACGATAGGTTTTGATACATTTTTACTAAAACAACTGCCGATCGAATAATATTTAGTTTTCTACGCGAGCCCTTCAATAGACCTTTCATTTGATACCAAACACGATAGGTGTTGATGCATTTTTACTAAAACAATTGCCGATCGAATAATATTTAACTTTCTACGCGAGCCCTTCAATAGACCTTTCATTTGATACCAAACACGATAGGTTTTGATGCATTTTTACTAAAACAATTGCCGATCGAATAATATTTAATTTTCTACGCGAGCCCTTCAATAGACCTTTCATTTGATACCAAACACGATAGGTATTGATGCACTCTTACTAAAACAATTGCCAATCGAATAATATTTAATTTTGTACGCGAGCCCTTCAATAGACCTTTTATTTGATACTAAACACGATAGGTTTTGAAGCACTTTCACTAAAACAATTACTGATTGAAAAAATATCATTTCTACATGCGTGACCTTCAAAACTTTGGTATTATACCATATACGATAAATTTTGATAATAAATTTAAATAAATAATAATAAAATTGAATTTAATGTAGATTGCCATGAACAATATTTGCTTAGTTTCACTATATATTTTTACCGAGGACAATTTTGGTTTGGTTTACCTGTATACTTTATATAACTTGTTAATTTGACGTTTAAACCAACTTCACAGTGAACTGTCAAAAATTTACTTTTTAAATATACATATTTGAAATGTGTAATTATAATAAAAACGTCCCCTCATATCCCCAATATGTGTAAAATATTTCAAAACTACTCAGAGAAATTTCATATTTACGTAATTTATAATTAAAAATGCGACATGTCTACTGACAAACGTCAAAGTGACGTTTGATCTTCTTCTTAAAAATTTCAAAGCCTCCACACTCTTAGTTGATTTTGCCCCAAAAACGCATGTTTTTTCAAGTTTTCTCGCACATCATGCGTAATAAAATTATGAATTTATAAAAAGGTCACATTTCAAGTTGGCCTCTATCAAATAAAAAAAGTTTCAAATTAATCGGACAAACCGTCTAGGCTGTAGAAGTGAGCAATTGACCGTGATGAATCCAAACAAACCTATTACGCTCTTACCCTTTTAGTATATGGACTAGCGATCGGCCTGGCTTTGCCAGGCCTTCACGCTATGCTCCGCGGACACTGAAATAGGATTCACTTCTGTAAGACAATTGACACTATATAAATCAAATTATTAGGTTTTGATGCATTTTTACTAAAACAATTGCCGATCGAATAATATTTAATTTTCTACGCGAGCCCTTCAATAGACCTTTCATTTGATACCAAACACGATAGGTTTTGATGCGTTTTTACTAAAACAATTGCCGATCGAATAATATTTAATTTTCTACGCAAGGCCTTCAATAGACCTTTCATTTGATACCAAACACGATAGGTTTTGATGCGTTTTTACTAAATCAATTGCCGATCGAATAATATTTAATTTTCTACGCAAGCCCTTCAATAGACCTTTCATTTGATACCAAACACGATAGGTTTTGATGCATTTTTACTAAAACAATTGCCGATCGAATAATATTTAATTTTCTATGCGAGCCCTTCAATAGACCTTTCATTTGATACCAAACACGATAGGTTTTGATGCATTTTTACTAAAACAATTGCCGATCGAATAATATTTAATTTTCTACGCGAGCCCTTCAATAGACCTTTCATTTGATACCAAACACGATAGGTTTTGATGCATTTTTACTAAAACAATTGCCGATCGAATAATATTTAATTTTCTGCGCGAGCCCTTCAATAGACCTTTCATTTGATACCAAACACGATAGGTTTTGATACATTTTTACTAAAACAATTGCCGATTCAATAATATTTAATTAAGCACGCGAGCCCTTCAAAAGACCTTTCATTTGATACCAAACACGATAAGTTTTGATGCACTCTTACTAAAACAATTGCCCATCGAAAAAAATTGAATTCTGTATGAGAGCCCTTCAAAGGACCTTTTAGTTGATACCAAACACGATAGGTTTTGAAGCACTTTCACTAAAACAATTACTGATTGAAAAAATCTCATTTCTACATGCGTGACCTTCTAAACTTTCGTATTATACCATTGCCGATCGAATAATATTTAATTTTCTACGCGAGCCCTTCAATAGACCTTTCATTTGATACCAAACACGATAGGTTTTGATGCATTTTTACTAAAACAATTGCCGATCGAATAATATTTAATTTTCTGCGCGAGCCCTTCAATAGACCTTTCATTTGATACCAAACACGATAGGTTTTGATACATTTTTACTAAAACAATTGCCGATTCAATAATATTTAATTAAGCACGCGAGCCCTTCAAAAGACCTTTCATTTGATACCAAACACGATAAGTTTTGATGCACTCTTACTAAAACAATTGCCCATCGAAAAAAATTGAATTCTGTATGAGAGCCCTTCAAAGGACCTTTTAGTTGATACCAAACACGATAGGTTTTGAAGCACTTTCACTAAAACAATTACTGATTGAAAAAATCTCATTTCTACATGCGTGACCTTCTAAACTTTCGTATTATACCATATACGATAAATTTCGAATTTTAATAATAAATTTAAATAAATAATAATAAAATTGTATTTAATGTAGATTACCATGAACAATATTTGCTTAGTTTCACTATATATTTTTACCGAGGACAATTTTGGTTTGGTTTACCTGTATACTTTATATAACTTGTCAATTTGACGTTTAAACCAACTTCACAGTGAACTGTTAAAAATTTACTTTTTAAATACACATAGTTGAAATGTGTAATTATAATAAAAACGTCCCCTCATTTCCCCAATATTTGTAAAATATTTCAAAACTACTCAGAGAAATTTCATATTTACGTAATTTATAATTAAAAATGCGACATGTCCACTGACAAACGTCAAAGTGACGTTTGATCTTCTTCTTAAAAATTTCAAAGCCTCCACACTCTTAGTTGATTTTGCCCCAAAAACGCAGGTTTTTTCAAGTTTTCTCGCACATCATGCGTAATAAAATTATGAATTTATAAAAAGGTCACATTTCAAGTTGGCCTCTATCAAATAAAAAAAGTTTCAAATTAATCGGACAAACCGTCTAGGCTGTAGAGGTGAGCAATTGACCGTGATGAATCCAAACAAACCTATTTACCTCTTACGCTTTTAGTATATGGATTACATTTTGTCAGTAATTAAATTATAAATCTAGAACGACAGAACGCAACACATTCAATTAATTTTATATTTTAAAAAATGTATGCGAATAAACTTTTTAAAATAATTTTTAATAGAGTCGCTTCGATTGCCTTCAACACTGAAGTAATTGAAAGAAAAGTAGGAATTTTCAAAAAATAAAGTTTTTATTTTCCTAAATATACTGAGAGGGTGATAGTTATTTCTGAAACTAAAGAGGAAAATTATTATTTTTTCCTCTTGAGTTCGAACAGAAGTGAAAAATTTATTTCCTTTTACGACATGCTTCAAAAAAGATTTATTCGAATTTTAAATACATTCAGGGAAAAATTAGATGGTACAATACAGTTAGTATTTTACTTATTTGAATCAAAATTATAAGATATTTAAAGATTTAAAATATGTTAGGTACTATTTTATAAGAATTTTCAGTAATAATATAAAAGAAAGTGCATGAGAATAAATTAAAAATAATTTGACAGATCTTTCGAAAACTTGTTGCCAGGCAATAGTCACGAAAGCCCTACGAGCTTTCGTGACTATTGCCAAATGGCTACAAGTTTGAGAACGATACTGGAGAATTATTTTTTAATTTATGCATGATTAAAAAAATATAGTTTATACTTGATATTTAACCTAGAGACGGCCCTAGATTACACTGTTTCTAAAAATATGTAAGAACAAGAAGACTATTAATCATGCAGATAATTGAGAAGGACCATTCCCTTTTGTTGTTCTAAAAATAGTATAATGCATTCCTATTTTTAAATTAGAAACATACAGTGTAACCCGAAAATGTATGTGTGCTTTGAATTATCACGCTGAGTAGAACACCTATGTACGTAACATCCCTACTAGTACATGCATTTGTATTTATTTATGTTTTCACAAATCTATAAAATTAGCATAAATTCAATCGTACAACCCAAACCAAAGCTAAACAAATGAACTATAAAACTATCAACTCCATATTAGTTCCTATAGGTGCACTATACAACAACAACACCGAACGAAATAACAATAACATTTACAGTCGCAATTTTCATTTAATCCACATAAAAACATTCAGAAACCATTCGGACCAGAATTAATTCCATCGTAGAATTTTAAGGTACACAATAACAATTTTCCATTCGCTCCGAGCGCCGACAGTTGCGAATCGTACCAATAACAATCCCGACTAAACAAAATGAAAAGGCGGGACTCTTAAATGAACAAATCGATGGCACTATAAAACTCGACTGACGATTCCTCGTGTGATCTACGTTGGCTGTGAAAAGTGCTGTCTGTTGGGCAAGATGCAAATTGCGTACAACCATAAAACTCGTGTTTGAATCTACACCACATCCCTTGTAATGTGTTCGAACGACCGACCGGCTAACGGAGACAAGAATATCGTTTTGTTTTGCTTGTTGCCACTGTTCGAATGGTTTTATTTCAAAGTTACAGTGTAAACATTTTATTATAGGAACTTTAACTAGTTTTTTGTGATACGTACCACATTATATTTTATTCTTTTCAATTAAACTAAGATTTATTTTAAACTAATTAAATTTTTGAAGAAGAACGATTTGACATGGAAAAAGTTTTCAGAACTTCGATTGCTCAGCATGCAATACAATTTCTATACAAGATTAAATTTGAAGACGCAAAAATCGTTGCCAAGCCTAAATTTATGAATGGTAGATTGATCAGAGAAGCTATTGAAATTTGCAAGAACAAGAACTATATAAGCAATTGTGAATTGAAAAAACTTGGCTTCCGTTGATCAAATAAATATATCATCACACATTCTACTCTGCCATAACAGATCTCGATAAGTGATATATTTATGCGCGTGAAGTGCAGTTACCAGTCGTCATATCACGGCCCCCAAAGATGGTAGTGCAGGGGGAGTCAGAGGATTAGTCTTAATATGGTGAAAATGTTTGTCGGCAGTGGGAATCGAACCAGGGTTCTCAGGATCGACAGGCCGGCACGATACCACTATGCCACCTACTCCATAAAATAATAAAATAAATATATCATCACGCCTTCTACCCATTACTGGGTGTGGCACTCTGCCGAAGCAGATCTCGGTATGTGATATATTTTGCGCGTGAAGTGCGGTTACCAGTCGTCAAATCACGGCCCCCAAAGATGTTAGTGGTGGGGGTGCAGACGCCACCCCACCACTCCAAATGAGCGTACCTACTTATCATCCTCTCGTCAACTGTCGGATATCATCGTATATTGCCGAAGCCGACAACAATGACTTACTATATTATTGTTTTAATAAATATTTGATACGGCAGTAAGATGATAATTAGTCTTGTGCCGTGATTGTGAACACATGCTTGCAAATAAAGATCTGAGAATTTAATCTTACATTGTGTTTTTAATTGTTTTAAAACTAATAACTAACGCCACATGGGTAGTTTTTGAAATTATGAAAATTGTTTGTCGCCTGTGGGAATCGAACCAGGGTTCTCAGCATCCACTGGCCGACTGCATACATCAATAATGAAGTAAAATCATAAGCTCTACGTTTTTTCTTCATTTTTTATGTATACATTTTTTATCATAGCTGATGATAACTCATTTTTCGGGTCGAAACGTTCGATTATATGAAATAAATGCGTTTATTCATTCACCACCTACATATAAGGATCCCTAAGGCCATCGAGTCAAACTTTAAGTGATTCTTGGATCCTCTTAACCTCAGATTCTTAAATATCTATTCATTCGATATTTTTTCCTTTATTGGGCATTTATAATGAACGTAGCTGGTGGTAAAAATACAATCCCTTAAGAAGGTAATGCATTAAATTTGGCAATATGTAATTCGGTCTGCTATGCAGATACGATAAGACAATATATTGGTTTAGTATTATTACCCTTAAATATTTAATTAAATTTCGGTGTGGCGATTTTTTCATATCTATTGCTGTTGTCAGTTTACAACAAGCTACCTCTTTCTCGTAAACACAAATTTTTCCCATAAAAACTAATCCTATTGTAGTATTTATTACCTTCGATAAAACATATTAAAATGGTTGATATATGAGTAGGTTAAAGCAGTGTATTTAAATGCATGTAATGTTTGGCAATACACATCCTGAATTATGTACCTTACATACACATTTCTGTTGGTGCATCAAAGCATGTTTCCGTAATATTTCATCTTTGTGCATGTGCAAAATACGAGTTCCGGAGCGCATGAAGCCAACGGCACCTGCGAGCCAAATACCAACCAATTAAAATTTATTCTCGTACTTGCGAATTTAATTAGTTACAGTTTTAAAATTTATTACTTTTGCAAAATTAACCTTTTGAACTACTTAATTTAACACAATACTTCGGTCTCAACATAAAATTTCATTGCTTTCTTTTCTTCAGAACACTCAGAGAGTAAAAACTAACGTTCTACGTATTACCCTAAACTTTTTATAATTTTGTTTGCTCGTATTTAGTACAGTTATAAATACTCGTTATTGAAATATTTTCTGTAAATAAATGGAATTATTTTTAATAATGGAAGTATTAATTATACTTGAATTTAATATGAATTACCTACATCATTATATTCACATACCTACACAGATAATTAATTATAAATTAGATGCAACAATGCGACCATTCAACATTTACCACGATGCTTACTCAAACATCAAAGAGATGATTTAATTAAATCTAGTCAAACCAACATCAAATAAATGTACTCTGAACTGTCTCCTCATTAATACTTACCTTGTCGTATTCAGGTATCCTCTCTCATATAAAAGAACTGCTTCTAATGCTATTTAAATAAATTCTAATTCTAAGATAATCGGTAATGTGTAAATTTTACTCTTTTACTTTCATATTTAAAAAAAAATCATTAAATACCATTCAGTTTTGTTTATCGTAAGAGTCTCGTATTTTTAATATTAATATTATTATTATGGGGTAATGGTTCAGTGGTGTCAAGTCGGCCTGTGGATCCAAAGAACCCTGGTTCGATCCCCATAGCCCACAAAACATTTTCACCTATTTAAAATTACTCCTGTAGCTCCCCTACCACTTACATCTTTGGGGCCCGTGATTTGACGGCTGGTAACCGCACTTCACGCGCATAAATATATCACTTACCGATACCTGCTTCGGCAGAGTGCTACACCCAGTAATGGGTAAAAGGCGTGATGATATATTTATTTATTTATAAATAAATATATAAAACATAATTTACCTCTACCTAGATGTAGTTTCTCTGCTCTACTAGATTTCGGAAAGTTTTAAAGGAGTATAATAATTTAACATAGCTATGTTATGAGTTGATATTTAAAGAAAAATGCTTCTAATAACAACTATAGATCTATAAATTACGCAGCTAATAATATCAATAACATTCATTTTTATCTATTTAATAACTGCGAAAATTAGGTTTGAAAGTTACCAAAATTTTTTTTATAAGGACGAGTAGACCCTGGATGCCGTCGAATCCAATAAAGACACTTTCAGTACGAGCAGCGTACAATATTTTTTGTTATAAAAAATATATAAATATATCATCACGCCTTCTACCCATTACTGGGTGTGGCACTCTGCCGAAGCAGATCTCGGTAAGTGATATATTTTGTGCGTAAAGTCGCCAAATCACGGCCCTCAAAGATGTTAGTGGTGGAGGAGCCATAGGGGTACTTTTTTTTTTAAATTATAAAAATTGTTTGTGGCCTGTGGAAATCGAACCAGGGTTCTCAGGATCCACAGGCCGACTTCATACCACTGAGCTATATTATTTATATAGTACTAGTATCGTAAAATAACTTTTTCTGAAACCGACAAGAAAGTGCTTACTTTCCTGACCAATTTTAGTATGGAAAGTAGGTTTTTACAAAAACAGTCATAAAGTACGTATCCAAGGCTACAACAAAAATAACAGTCTTGTAAAGTACAAAACAGTCTGGTAAAGATTTTGCCTGACTGTTATTTTTGTTGTAACTTTGGATACGTAGTCTACTGTCAGTACAATTCATATTAAATATTTAAACATTTTGAATTATTTATGATTAAATATTGTTTAAATTAAACGGTTTCAGAAAAAATAGTATACATAATACGTCAGGAAAGTGTTTTTACTTGACGAAGCGGTTGTTTGAAATACGAGGCCTGACTTATTATGTAATATACTACAGAGTGATCAAAAGGAATTATTACAGTTGGCAAGAAAAAAAACTACTTGAAATTGGTAAGCCTGATACATAAATTCATTTCCTGTTGTTGACAGTGACATTTAAAATTTAAATTTGAGTACATTTATTATTACATTTATTTCTAAAGTATTTCTATTACTTAAAAAGTCCAAATTCTATTAGCTGCCGGACTCCTGACATAACCTATTTGTATTTATTAGAAATGTCAAATAGCATTTCCGCCTTTAGGTACATTCTTTTTACATCAAATCTCACTTAATCTCAGCTCACTTTTGTTCAACTGAGTGTCTCAGCTAAATATGGCTGTTCTATTTATCTAACTGATATGAGTTTGAAGTGAGCATTCATACCTCCCCTCTTACCGATCTGAGCTTACTAAAAAGCAAGCTCAGTTCCAACTGAGTCACTCAGTTGATGTTGACAGCTAAAATACGATTAACATTAGTTAATTTTATTTGTTATTTGTAGTAATTTGATAACAAAATTTAATAAAATGAGTAAATCATTGGAAAACAGATCTTCCAAATATTGATTATCATCACCTGCTTCGAACAATGCATCCTAAAATAATTTGACATATTAATTTTAAGCGTATATACAATTTAATAACATTATTTCGAATACTTAATATGATCACAGACATAGTAAAATTTTAGGTTATATTGTCCAAACAAATGAAACTTTAGTAAAATAATAAAACAACTGTTCTATTTAACGAACACTTATCTCAGTTCGGCTTAGCTCAGCTCAGCTAATTTCAGCTCAGATCAGTTATAAGTGAGGTGAGAGAAGAAGTAAAAAGAATGTAGCTTTTATCTAACGTTGTGCCAACTGTGGAATAAAAAGATCTCTGGTATTGTATTGCCAACTATAACAATTCCTTTTGGTCACCCTGTATTTTGGTACTAATACTATAAAAATTTGTTTTCTGTTGTTACCTTTGTTATTAAAATATTAATACCTAATATAGTACGACTTTACAAAAAAACTTATTAGCGATGTTAAACATTTTCCGAGTTGCATCGGTATATTTTATGCACATAAAGTGCTGTTTCCAGCCTTTGAATGACGACTTCTAAGTTTCATATTTTCTGATGATGACAACCAAATTATTTAAGTTTTCATCCTAATTTTCAATTTAAAAAATGCAATCTTGTCCTTAATACATCATAAACTTCCTCTTCCTCGTTTACTCCGTTACAAATATTCACATTTATATCACATAACACGAATATATAACATAACCTCCTTGCATTACTTCCAGAGTTCCGGTAATTCTCCATACATTTCTCGTTCCTGCGTATGTACTTACTACAGACATTAGGGACACGGCGCTGTGATATCAGCTCTTGAATTCAGCCGTTGTAATAACAACCACATACCTCGGATTCCTACATATGCTTATTCGTAGTATTCGCTCGACTCCTCTGTCAAGATTAAAATTATCTCGTGTTTACACAGCGTTTGTTACGTGAATGTGAATGAGACAATGTGATGATTTTTTGTTATGTTCTGGTTAAATTATTGTGTTACAACGAGGATTATGGCTTACGTGGTTTTTATGATGAGATTAAAGTAACAGTGTAGAATGAGGAAATAAAGAATATCTGTGTGGTATAAAATTATGCTAGGGATTTTTCAGTTTTTTGTTTGTTGGGATTTGTGGAAGTTAACATATTTAAACAGTATGACATAATCTGCAAGAAATAGCAATAAAATTATAAAGTAGATAGTCACTGTATTGTCTTCTATGGTTTACTGTCCTATAATACAGAGTGATCAGAAGTGTTTCAGTTGGCAATACATTTCTAGGGATCTTTTTATTCTACAGTTGACGCTAGCGCCAGTCAAAGGCGAAAATACAATTTGACATGTCATTTTTATAATAAATACAATAGGTTGAGTGATAGAAATACTTCAGATTATTACTCTGTGAGTAACGTTAAGAAATAAAAGGATGTGGATAAGGGAAACACCGATTATTATTAATTAAAATTTTCAAATGTCACTAGCAACAACAGGAAATGAATTTATATATCAGTCGTACCAGTTCCAAGTACTTAGATTTTTTTATTGCCAACTAAAACATACTTCTGATCACTCTGTAGTATCTATATACAGAAATTGTACTTTTGCGAGTGCGAGCATATTTTGACAGGCCGAGCCGAGGGGAGACTTGCACCGATTTAAATGAAATTATTGATTTAAAATTCGTAAAAAACACTAACCTCCAAACATTCAACGAATGAAATTGACAGTCAGTCTTATTAGATCAAATGTGTCTACTTTAACAAATTGGAGAATTTGACTCGCCCAGCTGAATTTTGATCTCAATGGCGTATTAGACTATAAATATTATTTATTAAAGATCTTTATACATATTTTTATTGATTGTACACAGTTTATGCAAACTGAATTATAATTATGTACTTCCATCTGAGTTTACAATGAACAAATAGCTTTAAAATTGGTAAATATTTCTAACCTCCAAGCACTTACTGACATTGATAGCCAGTGATACCAATGCTAACATTATAAAAGTTCCTTGTTTTTACCAGACAAGTTTTCGAATGATTTTGAGACATGTAATACTGTTAATGTCGGACGGAGGCGTGAAAATAACTAATACATAACAGAATCTGAAAGTGATACTTTATTGGCGAGCAAGTATTTTCCAGAGCTGACCATATGCTAAGTTTGGAAGCTAGTCCACTAAAAAGAGTTTTAAGGTGTATTACGTACAATATTTTTGTGGGACCATAAATGACAAATTATTCAGTATTGAAATATATTCACGCAAAATAAATATAACTACCATGAAAATATTAATTTTCTGATTTCTGTTTGCAATTTAGGGATCGGTAAAGTTTTAAGTTATGGGAAGGAAATAACGATTTTTATTAATTTAAATTTTCACATGTCACTCAACTACAGTTAAAACATTTATGTATCACTCTTACCAATTTCAAGCAGTTTTTTTTTTATTTCCAACTGAAAGATATACTTCTGATCACACTATACACGATATCTGCAATTAAAGTTTAAATAGAAACAAATATAACTTTATTATTTTAAACAAAAAGATTATAAGTAAATCATCATCATAGGCGTATTCCATTTGCCATTTGGATCAGATCTAACTTACATTTACTGAACCAAACCACTTATTTATTTTGCTGGTTTACTTCGTTGACTTTATTTTCAGTACTAGAATTACTTATTCTAATTTACTTTGAAGTAATAAACCCCAATAAGTGCATCAGTTTGCTTTGTTCAGTTCATTTAGTCATGTTGTCTAATTTATCTGAACTGATTTAAGTAAACCAAGTGGCAAATGCAATACAGCTAATGCTTAGATATTTATTTTAAAATAATTATTTTCCTAAAATAGATGGCATTGCTCAGTTACAGTTATTGATAAACTGTTAGGGATTAAAACCATTTAAAATTTTATAGAATAGTCTCAAGTTTGACAGTGACTTATTAAAATTTTATAGTGGTTTCACGTGCTATACTAAATAATTCCAAAACTAAAAACTAGTTAATAATATAAACCAATAACCAGTACACAGGTTAGGAACTGCTAACCAGGATTAAAGCCAAACATCCGAACAAATCTCTCAAAGGCCTCACCCAAACACAGTGAGTAGAGTTCTAGTTCTCAGTTCCAGCGAACAGGAACAACGAACAACCGAACATTGGTTAGGAATCTAGCGATTCGCCGATCCTTTATTGCGGTGCCGGCCACAAAAACTAGCCCTTTACGAAAATCCAGCCGTAGCCGAGGTATTGCATTCCGCCGCACAGCGACGCAGACAATAAACAGGTTGCGGGATCGAATCCCTATGGTGACATTCTCTTACCCGGCACGACAGCTCGCGCAGTTAGCAGCCATAGAACCAACATCTCATTACTTTCGCACCAGAGGCGGATTGAGAAGAAATTAAAATAGGAGTGATGAGCTAGAGATGGTCTGTTCCATTGTAACTTCATAGCGTTGTATAGAATTTCTGCGTCGGTAATAAAAAATACAGGAGACCAATTCTAATTCGTAGCAACCATATATTTAGTTGAATGACGTATTCTTGATGAAGTCAGGCGATTTAGTTAAATTTCTAGGGAATTTATTTTGTACTGTTGGTAACAAAGGTCAGACTATATTTTGGTGTGGTATTTCAGATAAACTTGTTGCCGCTATTTGTGATTGTTTATTATTAACAAGTCCATTTTGTTGATTGAAATCGTAACTATGTTTCTATATTTAGTATTATTTATTAAAATAACCAAACTTTTCAAAACACGTCACTGCAAAACATACGAATAGGACGTAGCGACTGAGTTAGCGACTGGTTCAAAGCTGTTGCTAGCAGTAAGTCGCTAGAAAATGTCTAGTCGCCAATAATGACGTCAAACCTAAGTTACACTTTATCCCGCAAGGTGGATACACTATCGGTAGCGACAAAAAATTACGTCAATCCAGTGGCTACAGCTAGTTGCTAAGAATTAGAATCGGTCTCCAGTAGTGACTACGACAAGTGACATTCATTTGTAGTCTTCTGTTTGCCAGTTCCCTGTCAGTCAATGCATCGTTTCTCGGTTTTAGTTAATTTTATGACAGTGGTATATATATTTCGAAGTTTTTTAAAATTTCTTTATAATTTTTCGCTTTGTAAATCGGTTTAGTATGAAGTTATGGCGAGACAGACTATATGCACATATATTTTTTACTTTCTAGACCTATACAAATGTACTCGTACGTATAATGCAATGGTTTTTTTTTTCGATATCGAAATTTGGATGATTATTATATTTAGACCCTACTGTACTCAATAAATATAGCCCAAGAAAGTTTGTTAACACGAATTCTTAAAAAGGCGGCGAAATTTTGGATTGAAACTTTATATTTAACGTTTGAAGTAAAAAAGTGAGGTTAAGTTTGGATTTGTATACAATCTGTGGTACCACAACTTTGTTGGTAGATCTTTTAAATTTTGTATGTTTATTTCGTAAACAGTATTGATTTTCATAAAATACGTAATAACTGCAATGAACTTTAATTTGAGTTAAAACAACTTTAGCTTGAAATATTTTTTTGAAGTTAATATTTTTAGTTTTTGTTATAGTAGCATTTTAATAACTTTGAAAATCATTGTTGTTAAAGTATGTGAAAAACAAAACTTCTCAAAATAATAATATGATATTAGAGATTAGAGTCCTCATGACTTATAGTTGAGTGTGCAAAATAATATTTAATCGTTCATCAATTGTTTTTCCAAAAGTTATTCAAAATATATCGAGTTTGATATCTAAATTAAAGTATTCGGGTAGAGAATTATAGTAAAAATATTTTTTTTTTTTAAATATATTTTACCTACCTATTGTAATAAATAAATAAATATATCATCACGCCTTCTACCCATTACTGGGTGTGGCACTCTGCCGAAGCAGATCTCGGTAAGTGATATATTTTTACGCGTGAAGTGCGGTTACCAATCGTCAAATCACGGCCCCCAAAGATGTTAGTGGTGGAGGAGCCATAGGGGTAGATTTTGAAATTATGGAAATTGTTTGTCGCCTGTAGGAATCGAACCAGAGTTCTCAGGATCCACAGGCCGACTTCATGCCACTGATCTAGCCACCCCTATTGTAAATTGTTATTTTCAAATGTTGTACAAATTATACCGAGTTTTTTTTAAACTTATGGTCAGGAAAGATATGTGATGGCCAAAGCAGATTTTTTTTTACTAAATAATACACTTATTTTGTCTATGTAGTCAAGATTGGTCGGTTCCTAATTTCTTTTGACAATAAAACCATCACTCATTTTGTTTTATTCATTTACATTTATATTTCCTGTAAGAACACAGTTCCTATTTTGAATGTGTTATAGAATGTATAACTACGTGCATGTCGTCAATTTTATTTAGCTACCAAAATGTTAAAATGGGGACAAAATGTTTACAAAACTATTTCGTAATTTTAAATAGTTTCGAGCGCAGTGACTAGTGAAACTACATCTTTATAATTAGTACTTCTCTACATTATTTTAACAGGTATATTATATTTTCAAATAAAACTCCAACAGTATCAGGTTAAAGAATATAGGTTTTCCAAATGACCACATGTTAGCTTTGCCGACAACAGCCAGAAGCAGTAATTAGTTTCTTGTCTTTCCTAGGAGCCAATGTTGAACACAATGGATACTACAGTTTATATTTTATGGAGGCAGTTTTATACTTGTTCACAAATTACTTCAGTAAGTTAAATTGGTTGTTCTCAAACTATAAATGAACAATAAATGTATAATTGAACATTGACCCGGTAAATATTACTATGAAATGAAAATATCCTTCCAGGAAACTGCCAATTGTCAGATTATATCAGTTTAATAAATCAAATTGAATTATAAAGAGAAAAATTGAGATTGATCCTGGAACATATGAATTCCGAAAATATGATTTAAACGATGATGAGGTAATAATGGACAAGGGCTTAAAGTTGTAGTTAATTTATTGAAGATTTAATGACAACGTTTCAGCCAACGTTATGGCCATCTTCAAGTTCAAAGTTAAATAAAAACGATTAACAACAAGTAGAATAAGTTACGAAATTAATTATTTAGGGCAAACATATATCAATGAAAAAAAAATAAAATAAAATAATAGTCTAAGTGTTGCAAAAAGAATGAATCTAAATTTATATGTTTGCCCTAAAGAGTCAGATCAACGATATTACATTAGGCTTATTAAAACATTCTACTAGAAACATGATTTGAACGTATAAACCTACTGGTCACAATGTGATTAAGATCTAATTTTATTACAGTTTTTCTCTCAATATTTATGTGGTATCACTGCATATCGCTAGATGTTTCTAGCTACATCAAGGATTCCAATTCCAAAACAATAGAAGAGCTACAAGTTTGGCTAATAGTATTCCTCAAAGATCTGACCACATAGCTTATGTCATGTTACGCCTGCGTTATATTTGTCTGCCATTTTAAAGTTATAAGAAATTTTAGTTTAATAATATAATAATTAAAACATCAATCAACAAATTTATTATCTACTTATTCCTCACTTTCAATGCTTGTCCAATGTTTAAAATCCTAATGATATTAATAAATTTTCATCCAAACTCATCTTGCCAATATTGTCAGTAAACACAAACAGCTGATTAGAAATCCTTCTACAGGAGTGTCAACGGACACTTCTGCGCCAGCACAGACTTGCGATACAAAACAAAAAGTTGAGATCCAATCAACTGTTATGTTATGTTCTGTAAAAGAAATAACATACGCGAGATAACCTATATGAATCATTTCATAAGTTTTCTGTTTATTCAACATATTGGCATGATATAGACATAACAAGACATAAGCTATGTGCCTTAACTGTGATTATATTATAAGTTAGCAGTCCAGTGTTTATATAAAATCCTTTAAAAATATTTCTGTGGTTTCTCTGCCATTGTATTTTGGCATAGCAGAATCGCTAAACCCTGAAATGGGTATATACTCCTAAACTTTATTCCCTGTATGAAAACGATTACGTCATATATGGACGAGGTTATCATAGATACGATGAAATATAGCAATCTTTTTTTATTAATATTATTCGTACCTATGCGAATGGTATTAACGTTTGTCTAAATAAGATAAGACACACGTTTAATGTTTTTTTACGTTCTATCACATTTATTATTTTAATGAAAACGTGTGACAATTCTTACGAATACGAAAATTGATATTTACTTTGTTCGCATTTGTTTATAAAATAAAAATAGAGACCTATGGTCATGATTTCGTCATTTTCTCGCCTGTCATTTCTAAGTTTGTGACATTTTTGATACATAAATACAGACTGAGAAATAAGAAATGGCTAGAAAAAATTTTGGGTAACCAAATGCAGAAATGTGTTTCTCATCTTCATGATTATTTGCGCTGGAGTTAGAGAATCGAGGATCTTTAATTAATTTATCTGTAGTACAAGAGGTAATGTGCATTGTATTTTGTATTTTGATATATAATGTATTTATATGTAATAATAATACATATATGATGTATATTCTTTTCAGTTTTATTTTATAAAATTAAATATTTCAATAATGAAGGTAATATTTTTCGTGTGTTAAGATAATTTATATTTGGTTTTTATGTATTATATTGCAGAATTTGGTTATTAAATTTTATAAAGTAATAAATATTTTAATGACATTTAAATTTTACATTATAATTTAAGAATGTCAATCCATAACCAATGTAAACGTTTTAAGTACAAAATCTTGAATCACATGGATACCGAATGTGACGTAATACAGGATGATCAAAAGGAATTGTTATAGTTGGCAGCACAATTCCAGAGATCTTTTTATTCCACAGTTGGCACAACGTCAGATAAAGGCGGAAATGCTATTTGACATTTCTAATAAATATAAATAGGTTATGTCAGAAGTCTGACAGCTAATAGAATTTTGACTTTTTAAGTAATAGAAATACTTTAGAAATTTAATAATAAATGTACTCAATTTTAAATGTCACTGTCAACAACAGGAAATGAATTTATGTATCAGGCTAACCAATTTCAAGTAGTTTTTTTTATTGCGAACTGTAACAAATCCTTTTGATCACTCTGTAGTTTTCATACAGGGAATGAAGTATACAACTACAGTGAAACTTCCCTAAATCGAATCTCAAGAGACAAAAAAAAAATTCTAGTTACGAAAAATTCGAGTTATAGAAAATACACAAAAAACACACGACAAAAAATGTCATGACTAGCATATGGTCCAATCAAATTAGGTAAAACATTTTCAAGCCAATGGTCACGAGTCTAAACTTATCTAACCACCACAGTACTAGACGGAAGAAATCTCTAATTGCCGCTTCCTAGTTACGGACAGTGTTTTCAATGTTCGTAACTAGGAATTACCCCGAAAAAATACACTTACTAGTGAAATATCAGTTCGAGTTATAAAAATATTCGAGTTATAGCAATTCGACTTAGGGAGATAAAAATATATTAAAAATAAAAGGAAACGTAAATATTTGTGATAAAAATTCGACTTAAAGAATCATTCGAGTTCTAGAAGTTCGAGTTAGAGAAGTTCCACTGTACTTACATATCAGATATTTAACAATCATTGGTACAGTATGTATTATACTTATTTTGTTTTTGCTAATTTGTCAGGTAATTATAGAGTGTTCATCAGTAATATATTTACGTCGTTTCCTCTCTCTATAAAAACCTCTATCTCCGCCTCTGTTCCGCACCCCACACGTCACCATGACAACCATCCTGGAACTTCTACGACGAGAACGTGGAAAATTACGGAAACGGAGAGTGAAGTATCCTGCGTCCCGCGTACGAGGAATTCACCTGGGAGTCACCTGAGAGGTGATCTCCTCTTCACCTCTTCTTCCTTCCTTGTTATTCCCTCTCTCTCTCTCACCCTGTCTACGGAGGGAGTGAAAGTTAGGGGACTGTCATCATGATTTAGGAAGATTTCTAATTGCAAGGAGTAATACCAAGTTTGTAGGGAATCGTTTTGAGTTTAATGAATGTTCATTGTTGATGAGATGACAAGATTCAGGATTGCGAGGATTGGACGATCGATTGGTGGCAGTTGTTTGTTTGAGTGGGATAATTATTCAGAATATGTTAGCATATCTATGAAAGGCGAGGAGAATTTTGATTTTTAAAATTACCTGAAATTTATTCTATTTCTTTAATTAGCTGTTCATTTTAATGTTACTCAATGGCTTGATTCTTACGCAAACCATGTACTCGTATGTGTTGTGAATTAATTTGAAATTCTAAGTTTTATTTACCATGGTAGAAATTCATGGTAATATAATAAATAGAGTGGTGGATTTCAACATTAAAGCTGGGCTGCAAACCTAATCGTTCATTGTTAATTATATTTGAAAAAATCAACTTGCTTCCGCCAGGATTTGAACCCGGACCTTCCACTTGGACCGCGAACGTCCTACCAATTAGACCACAGAGGTGTGTCTAATTGCTGGCACTGACAAGCGATTTTTTTCTATGTGTCGATTGTTCGTAAATATCAAATGTGCGAATGGGTTTTTTCGACAATGCAAATGATATACAAACGGATTGACACGATCGAAGAACTTCAAATAATATAATAAATAACAATTACAATTAAACAAAAACAACTAACCGTTTATTGTTCTTGAACCACGAACTCGAACCGCATAAATACCGGTAAATTACTGTACCAAACACATGTATCGGTAGAATTACGCGTGTGCACTGAATAAGTCTGTTTTAATCGTGATAAAAATTATTTATGTTTTTCATTTGATTTGTTTAGGCAACTATAAAATAAAGCTACGTTTCCACATCTTAACATAGTCTCTGTTTTAGTCTTTGTTTTTGGTTTTTTGTTTCTGTTTATGCCGGAAAAATCCAGCCATTTCCAGCTCTTAACATAAACATAACCTTAATTCAATATTCCAGTAAAGGTTTGTTCACTTAAATGAGAAAATAATTGTATGAAACTATTTGAAATACTTTAAAAATTATATAAAATTATTAATGAGCAACAGTAATTACTATTAAAATTAAGCACTAGTTTAATTAATATATACAATTCCAAAATAATTTTAAAAGATTGAGACATTTTTGTAGTGAACAAACCAGAATATTTCTAATATAGTAATTTAAATTTCAAAACTGATTTTTATATTATTAAGATATGATTGAATTGCAATTATGCTTATGACTAAATAATTTCTTTTTGACATGTTAGTTTTTTGTTGCTATTAATCCAGTAATTTTTATTTTATTCACAGTTGAAATTATTACTAATTTTATTCTATTGTCTATATTTATCGTATTTCCCACATAAACATAATGACATAACAAGAGATAGCATTACCGTAGCTAACTCTCTCTTACAGAACAGCGACGAAAGACTGTCGAAAGTATGAAGTCTGCAAACTTTGTGTTTATGCGACAAAGACAAAGACTAAGACTAAAACAGTAGCTGGAGACGCTCAGTTGTATTCACATATGACAAACTCTCAAGGTTATGTTAATAGGTGGAAACAAGGCTTAGCTTATAAGTTATTTAGAGTCTTGTTTGTTTTTATATTTCATTTAAAGTTTTTATAAATTTAAAAATTTATTTTTTTTGTTTTCTATTTCCTAATTTATTTTATTTTTTTTTTATATTTCAGTAATAGTGGAAATATATTTTATATAACAAAGAAAAAGGTTAATATGAACAGATATTTTTTCTGACTGTCAAGAACCACAAACTTAATTTCTGCCATGTATTTTCAACAAAACTGCCAGTTATTAACATTTTTTTACAAAATTCATAGTTTAAACTGTACATGTGTTACCAGCTTTTGAGGTAATGAATTATGGATGGTAGCGATTAAGATTTGATCCCAGAAACACCAATAATTGTGAAATTCTTCAAAACAATAACTTCGTACACACATATTTATTATGTAGCGTAATAGACAACTAGATGCATTCACTATATAATTCACTTTTTCTGAATGTATAAAAGAAGAATGAAAAATGTCATCATATATTCGTTCGTTAATTTTTTAGATTGTAATTCATGAATATTTTGTAGTAATATTGAAATATTTAATTATCTTTAACAAGGTATATGTAATTTTTATTTCGAGTTATACATATATACGAACATTCGTAGACATTTAATTAACTAAATCTGCATATTCATTACATATTAAAATTAAAATAAAAGCTTCATTTCTTTTGCCTTTTTCGTTTTGATTAAAAATTGCAGTTTTAATGTTTCACATTTCTGTTAATTAAAATCAAAATTAATGTTCATGCCGCAGATTTTATAATAATTGAATTTTTCGCATTATTCAAAGTATCCTTTTTTTCTTTATACTTTATTATGCAGTATTACAGTAGTGTGTCTTTTGATTTGATATTTACTTTCTAGTTTCATATATAAATTGTTATCTAGTCCACTGTTACATTTATTTTATTCCAATAAAGAATAACAACCTTCTTCATTTTTCATCATTTTGACTATTTTAATTTCCATCTTTATTAGTTAATTAATTCTGTGCAATAAACTGTATTTAATTATGGTTATAAATAAATAAAGTTATATTTGTATAATTAATTGAATAACTTTATTTCAAAGAATTAATAAAAAAAAGAAATTAAAAATAGTGAAAATGATGAAATATGAAAAGGGTTGTTATTATTTTTTTCTCGAAACAAAATAATTCATAAAACATAAACAAGTCTTCAAGTTAACTCTTAACAATCAAATAAAATATAGGGATAAAATACATGTAGCAGTGGAGAATTTATAAATGAAACTTGAAACAATATATCAAATCAAAGGACACACCGCTACACCGTTACAGTATCATGAATTGTCATTCAAGTAAAAACAAAATCTTTCTGAAAATAAAGCTCCATATCCTCGGACATTCCATTTGAAAACGGTTGCAAATCCACAAGAGACATTCTCCACGCTATGTCCATACAAACTTTAGAACAATATTTCAGGTTATAAGACAACCACCATTTTGAATTCCGGCTGAACATCGGACAGGACGTATTAAAGGGAATCCCTTCCTCGACTTCTTTCCCTACCCTCTGACCTTCGTCACGGCTTATTACGGACGGCCGAGAAAATCGAAAAATCAAACATGGTTGTGGAACATGCACGCATCGCAATACGCGGTGTTATCCACGGAAATTTATTTAACTGCTCGGACATAAATTCATGACATCGACGCTCATTTTTTTGACCTCTTTCTTTGGCCATCTACTCTTTTATCGCAGTAGGCGAAATGGGTAACCTCATGTGGACAATTTCGCAAAAGTGTTCGGCATATTTTACTTGTTATCGTTGGGATAAGATGGGTGTTAGATAGCCCTATATGGGATCGTGATTGCGGCCATTTGTCACAAATGGGATATTGACGTAGACAGAGAATATTTTAATATATTTTTTCCCGATATAGTGTCATCATATTTTTATTAAGGAACGAAATAAAGTCTTGTTATCAATTTCTTTGCAGTTTATACCGTTTTATGTCTTAAATTTCAAGCAAGGGATAAAAATAAATATTTTTCGGCAAAGGTTGAACGGTTGCGGCAGGCTTTTGTTACTGACAGATTAAACAAGGGTTAAGGTTGACTGTTTGTGTTTTATAAGAAGTTGGGAAAGTTTTCACGTCAAGATATATTGAAAAACAAATGTTACGTTTAAACCGACATATTAAATTTAAAATGAATAAATTCATTTTCAAATTTTCTCGAAATATCTTTGATTAAATTTTGTAGAATTTGGAAGAGTATGAACTCTTATATTTTCTATGCAATAAAAACTAGGGTGCTGAGCTAAGCGAGTGAGTGCATTACAAATTATTTCCTTTATTCATTGCGCGCTGTCACTTTACAAACAATTTATTTACATTACACCAACAAAACTTTTAAATGAAATAAAAAAATAAATATATCATAACGGTTTTACCCATTGCTGGCTGTGGCATTCTGTCTTAGCAGATCTCGATATTGATATATTTATGCGCATGAAGTGCGGTTACCAACCGTCAAATCATGACCCCCCAAAGATTTTAGTGGAGGGGAGCCAGACGGGTAATTTAAATGTGATGTAAATTGTTTGTCGACTGTGGGAATCGAACCGAGGTTCTAAAATCCACAGGCTGACTCGATACCACTGAGCCACCTACCCCACATAAAACTTGTAATGTTAATTTAAATCAAAGTACATCAAAGTTACATATCGCATGTGTTAGTTTACATAACTGTCAAACAATTAATTTGTATTTATTAATTTTACCCATAACTCATATACATATATTATATATATTACACTGATTTCAGTTGAATTATATAACCCATTAAACACTAGTGTTTTATATTCCATAAAACACTGTAAACAACTTGTTACTTAGCAACCACTTCATGATCTACCGTATTTTGAGAAACTATATATAGCTGAATCAACGTTAAACGTTACGACCAATCTTCTTCGATACCTATAATTATGAGTTGTGGATAAAATTTTGTATTACACTTGTGTTTTATTGGTATATAAAACACTTAAGAACATTAAACACTCGACCTTCGGTCTCGTGTTTAAACTTTTCTTGCGTGTTTTGTATACTTAATAAAACACTTGCATAATAAATAACTATTTCAGACGACCACTTATGAAAGTAACCATAACTATTACGGAAAGTTAAACCTAACATACTGATATGTTAGGATGTATAACGTACACTTCTAACATATGAGGTGAAGTTCCACTGATTGACAACAGATGGCGTTACGATGAAAGAATATAGTGAAATAAATGAAAAGTATTTGTATTATTATTTAAATCGAAGTTTTGGCAGATTTTTCAACACATTTGCACAGATAAATCTTATTTTATTAAATTAATTTACTTATTTACTAATATTCTAGCATTATTTAATATTTTAATGGGATGGCTAGCTCAGTGGTATGAAGTCGGCCTGTGGATCCTGAGGTCCCTGGTTCGATTCCCACAGGCGACAAATTTTCATAATTTCAAAAAAGCTATCTCTGTGGCTCCTCCACCACTAACATGTTTGGGGGCCGTGATTTGACGACTAGTAACCGCACTTCACGCGCAAAAATATATCACTTACCGAGATCTGCTTCAGCAGAGTGCCACACCCAGTAATGGGTAGAAGGCGTGATGATATATTTATTTATTTTATATTTAATATTTTGACATTACGGTTATTACAGTTAGTATCACAATACATAACCTCAAACGTCAATACAAAAAGGCATCAGCTGTCAAAGTGTAACAACATTGCTCTTGTAAACTGTTTTAAGAAATATTTTGTGATCGTCTGAATTTAATTTGTTAAATTTAGAATCTTGAATAAAGCCAAGGAATCCAATAACTTTGGAAAATTGTTTTTATAAACTTTTTCCTTAAATAAAATTATTAATTTTAGACCAAATATAATGTTATTAGTTTTTCTTTTTATTATTATTATTTGGAAGGAATTAAATTATTTCTTTTTTTAAAATTTGTTGCTAGGTGAAATTTTTAAATTTACATCGTTGCATTATTTTATAATTAAAACTTCTAAACTTTTACAATAGATATCAAATATTATTTTGAACATTTTATCAATAACATTAACATTACATAGGACGGAATAAATTGGTGTTAAACATTAAATTAGTTTTTATTTATTTAAATTAACTTTGAATTTAATTTTTGGCTATGCAATAATTTTTTTTATATAAATTATAAAACAACGCTTATATATTGGAATGCAGATAATGAAATCCTCCATATAGTCTTTGTCGTATATAATAAAATAAGAAAAAAGGAAAAAAAAATTTCCAACAATTGTCAAAGTTCCACAAAATTACAACACATTTGAATGAACTTATTAGGTTATCATCAAAGGCTGGTCAGTTCAGCTTTAACCATAGACGCGTTTCGTCAGTATGGTGCGATCAACTATCCAACTAGACCAACTACGGGCTAGTGAATTGTAATACTTTTTTAAGCTGAACTGACGGATGTTAAACTATGTTAGCCGGTAACATGACACGAGAGCTACGGAGCAACCCATGGTGCCATCTGCCGACAAAAATCGCAAACTGCTGAATAGCAATGAATAAATAATATAAAGACAAATTGTCAATGAATAAATAAAACAAAGACAAATTGTAAATTGCGATGTGGAACTAAGTCTTAATAAAATAAGAAAAAAGGAAAAAAAAATTTCCAACACTTATCAAAGTTGACCTAATAAGTTGATTCAAATGTGCTGTAATTTTGTGGAACTTTGACAAGTGTTGGAAATTTTTTTCCTTTTTTCTTATTTTATTAAGACTTAGTTCCGCATCGCAATTGGCAATTTGTCTTTGTTTTATTTATTCATTGACAATTTGTCTTTATATTATTTGTCGTATATATACATATATATATATATATATATATATATATATATATATATATATATATATATATATATATATATATATATATATATATATTGATTATATATAAAAAGACAATAAGGAGTGTATTTTTTAGATTTTTGAAATTAATTTTCTTTTGAAAGAGACGGGCCCCACATTGTGCTTAGGGGCCCCGCAATACCTAAATCCGGCCCTGAGCTGGGCTACAGTTGGCTTTGATATTAGCAAAAATTTCTTTATCCGCCATAACAGCTATTTGGATGTTGGAAATACTCTTATGTCAACTCACAATGTATCTTTTTCTTGAACAAACTTCCTGACCCTGAGCAAGACCTAACACCTTCAAATATGACTTCCCAACTCAATATAAACTTCATCCTTCTTACATATTTACCTCAAACACCAAACAGTGTTCCAAAAATTCAAACACAAACTATTTGAAATTCGCGTTATCTTGGTCTGCAGCTAGAATCTCGTTCCCCGCTGTCGAGTTTGTCTCGGCAGTCTTCGTTTTCGCTTCACCCTTCAATGCGCGAAGCTGTTTTGCACTTCATAGCGCTAAGTATCCGATATGGAAATTCTACACGCGGCAGCAAATCCATTGAAGCCCGGGGTATTTGCGGAACTTTCACGGGACTCTTCATACGAATGGATCCTTTCCTTTTCCTCACGATGCGACAGCGACACGACCCGCCGACTGCCGATGAATGCCCAGACCCGGATTTGATGATATCTGTGATACTGATGCCTGGTTTTGTATGGAAGTGTGAAAGTGATGTTGAAAGGTCGATTTTTTGTTGAGTAAATGTTTTCTTTTTGTGAAAACTTTTTTTTAATAATATATGTTTAGTTCTCATATGTAGCTAGCGTAAAAGGGAAGTATTGTGATTGAGTTAAATACACAACTCATCTAGAATCAGAATTACTATTAGGTTTGGCTTTAATCGGTATTTATACTTTATGAAAATGGATTTTCGGATAATACAAAGTTAAACTTCAAATTAATATAACCTAATTTATATAAGTTTTGAAAGAATGTAAGCTGCATTAATAACTATGCGTGTATATTATTGTCGCAGCAGACAGATTTTGCGATCTTGTAGTTGAAGCTGGATTCATTCAACTATTCTCATTTACATTTAATTTAATTTTCATTCAATTAATAAATATACATAACTCAATGTAGCCATGCATTAGAGGTGTGTAGTTCGTGAACGAACTAGTTCATATGAACTATTCTTTATAGTGAACGACACGAACTAGTTCGTGAGTTTATTAAAGACTAGTTCACTACGAACTATTCGGATATGATTCACAACCACGGCAGAACGGCCGATGAAGTCGAATCGAAAGCGGAGAACGGAGAACAAGTGAACGAGTGAACGAGACTAATTACTAGAGGAGCTTACTAAGCTTACTTCATACTTCGTTCGTTCGTGGTCGTTGCTTTGATCACCACTCTGTTTCTGCTGTCTACTGTCAAATTATACTAGAACCAGATACTAAAAGTTCACTTGTTCTCGCTCGTGAATCACAATACAACACGATTTCCGTTCATCATAGTCTTAAAAATTTCGTAAACGAAAGTGAACTAATGAGCTAGTTCAGTGAACTAATATTTTTGGTGAACGAGAACGAATGAACTACTTCACTCAAATGAACTAGAATTCCCATCTCTACCATGTATGCATCATTTTCATCAAAATTTTAATTTATCTATCATTTTCAGTTCATTTATGTGATAAACAGCTTTTATATTTTAAATGTAAATATAAATGAAAAATGTCTGCGCATGTGCAGAGTAAACTTTGATTACTGTTAATCTGTCAAAGAATAAGTACACATAAAATGCACTTTGACGATTACAAATTAATGGAATTAGTTAGGCCTTATTCACTAATATACGTTAAAATTCCGTATTGTAGAATTGTCAATATTTAGATTTTCGCATGCGTTCATTTTACATTTATATTTTTTGTATTGTCTGCCTGAATGACACATTTTTAAATGAAACTTTCAAATTAAATGTAAATTGGAATGGTTGCATAAATCCGCTTCTGGTTAACATTTACTTAACAATCATTTGATAAATCGGGCATGGTATTAGAGTGAGTTAAATTTAAATTTAATAATAATAATAATAATTTTGTATTTAGGATTTTCATTTTTAGAACATAATAGGGACCTATAGTAAGATAATACCCTGAACACAACCGTAGATCACAAAAAAAACTAATATCTACCTCAAATTCCTAGCTGTCTGTTTGTATGTGCAAATTCCTTAACCCAACCTATTAGCTGGATTACTTATTCCCAAATTTTCAATTGATTGTTATGATGTTATTATAATTATGCTGTAGCTGAAATATATAGATATAAGTAAATATGTATAATTTATGATGTTTTTACTCACCAGTCGATTGATAAACTGGATATTAATCCATAAAATAAAATAAATAAATAAAAAAGCACTCGTATATCATCATTTAGATCTCGGTTACTGATATATTTTACGTGTGAAATGCGGTTACTAGCCGTTAAATTACGGCCCCCAAATATATTAGTGGAGTTGAGATCCGACGCATTGCCATTGGGCTATCTACTCCATTTTAAAATAGAGTATTAATCCACCAAGACGTAAATTTAATGGCAAATCAATCATGTAGTTTGCATATGTGAAAATAGTAAAGAAAGTTTGTATTTCTTATTTTTTGTTTCTCATAGTTCCTCAGAGTAACCCGCAAGCAAAAAAAAGAAAAAAGATCTAATAAAATCCGCTTTTAGTTAAAGTTCAAATACTGCTTTACTTATTTTCAACTTTATAAAAAAGAATTCTTTGTCGTAACCTAACCTCAAACATCAAACGTCAACGCTTACCTTCAAAATCGCATCAGCTGTCAAAGTGTAACAACCTCAGACAAAACATTACTCAAAAATAATATATATACTTTTATAGATGGGAGACTGTAATGTTAAAGGCCGGCGCCCTCTTTCAACGCCATCTCTTGGTTGGGTCAAGAACTAAACTAGATTTGAAAGCATAGCCGGGAATTTATATTATATGAAATACATGTTTTTAGTCACATAACATACAATTTTTTAAAGAAATTGTGAAGTACATGAAAATACATTACTAGACAGATAACAACGGCGTTTGTTGTGAAGCAGAAGGGGATAGAATAACTGGGCGATGAGACGGATGCGCGGCAAAGAGCTAGTACAAGTTGGTGTTATGCAGGTTGCATTTATGTTGATGACAGTTATCAGGCGCGAGCATTTTATTTATTTAAATACAAAAATGCGTATACAAAACACTTAATATGGCAAAAACTAACCTTTACTTTGATGTATGAAAAGTAAGTAATAGAATATAAAAATAACTACACAAATGTTCGCAACTTGCATAACATCAAAGTGTACTCGCTCCTTGCCGCGCACCCGCCTCTCCTCCAAGTTATTCCATCCCTTTCTGCTTCACAACACTGCATTGCCTTGAATATGGCATAATTCGTCTAGTATTATACGTCATTGGTAACAACATTGCTCTTGTACACTTTTTTTAGAAATATTTTGTGGTCGTCTGGAAAATAGTGTACATAACTCGCTCGAAAGTGTGATAACTGTGCTCATGTACTTAAATCACTCGGCGCTGCGCGCCTCGTTTTTCAATTTGTACACTCGCACGTTATCTTACACTTTCGATGCTTGTTCTATAATGTACTATTGTTTGCAAACATTAATTTTTGTTAGCAACTCCGCATAAATTAACCCCTTCGCAAGTACTTGGAAACTACTAAATAATCTGTAGTAGTCGAGAATATTTGATGAATGAAATTTCCCAATACACTTCTGGCGAAGATGAACTCAGCATCAACAAGAACGAAGCGAACACTGCGAACAAACGTACAGCGTCGTAGTAGGGGACAAAGCTCCAGATTAAGTTTAATTTTAAGTTGACGGTACTTATGAACTTCAACCCCATCGGCGTCACTGGCATGTCCTGCTCGCCCTTTAACCCTGCATCCCTCTAACCGCACCCTAGTTGAAATGTCTTGTCATGTCGCCCCACTTCCAGAGTTTCTCAAACAATGCGTCGAACACCCCGCAAAAACTGCTTTTAAAAGGGAAATTTTAAAAGTTCCACGTTACTAGTGAGTAAAGAAATTAAGTTTTTGTTTATAGGATAAGTTTCAGGCCTGTTTTTGACGTGTACTTCAAGGTACTTTTCTGTTTGCGAGATTTATAAATTGCGAAATGGAGTCTCAAATTCTTTTGTTGAGTTTTGTTAAGATGTTATAATTGGATATTTTCTTTTCTTGTTTTCGTTGTAAGTTTCTTTAATTAAGATTTACAAATGTTTCATAACTTCTTCATAATATTTACTTTCATTAACAGATTTAATTAATATGAAAGTTTTTTACCTTCTTCATATTTATAACTTGTATCGGAATATACATATAATAATTTAATAAAACATCTTCATTTACATATTCTTAATATTATGTATATTATGTATATTATGTATAATGAATGTGTTAACTTGAATCAGAGTCAGAGAAACTAACTTACAAGATCGTGAAATTATTTAAATGTTCATGACTTCCAAATAGGTTTGAACTAGTGAAATGAATCCATATTTGTGTCAAGTATTTTAATAATTCATTACGGTAAGTCCATAAAACGATAATACAAGTTCATGGCAGTGTAGCAAAAAAAATGTCAGCTATAAATAAAGAAGAAAATATGGCGGTTACTCTATGAACACGCACGTCCCAAATTGGGAAGATATACGTTCATTTTTATGGTCTTTATACGACCAACCGGCACACAGAACTTGCAAGATTTAGGTACACTTACTCTTAAGCAGATTATTATAAATTTATTTGCAGGAAAACATGTTATTTATTTATCTGCAGAAGAACTCGGTTACATGAGTTATTCATTAGATATATTTTTCGGAATATAGCAATGTTGTTTTTTATAAGTTCATATAGATAGATCTAATATTAGCGCTTTTTTGAGAATCATATTAAAATGTCTAGATATGGTCTTTTTGTTGAATCAGTTTATACGCGTCATCATTTTAGGAAAAACTTAACAAAGAAAAATTGTCTAACTCATTTTATAAATCGACTATAATTACAATTGCAACAATAGTTATTTATTTAACTGGGTCAAAAAGTAGCAGATTTACTGCCGCGGCTAAAGTTTCATAACCAAGGCGCAGCCGAAGCTAAAAATCTAACCGCCATTTTGCCCTGTTCAATATATAATTTTTTTCCAATTAGATTATTTAAAATATTTTTAATGTTATTGATATCATCGTAGTCATCGTGTTGCTGTGCATTTGTTAAGAAGTGGCTATGTAAAAACAAATTTAACGTTTATAATTTCAAAAAGTCATTCTTCTTTTTGTGAATATTATCAATAACTATACATATTAAATAAATTTATTATATATAATAGAAAGTGACGAATGAATGTTAACTTCTCCCGAGATTAAAGAAGCAGCATGCAGTTGTAATGACGAGTATATTTATTAAATCGAATTCAATAGGGACTTATACAATTCAAATTTTTCGGTTGCCATCTAGTGAGTAAAACAGTATTTAATAATTTGTTATGTAGCGAACATGGTATAGCTTTACAGTTTGACGTATATCACGTGATCCAAATGTTAAACGTCAAACAAATGTTGGGATCTGAGGGGAGAAGTGTTGAAAGGAGAAATCAATTGTTCGACTCGACATGGTGTCACCTCGCTCTGTCTACAAATTTGTTGTTTCACACAAAATTGTGTGGTGGGGGGTCTGCTGCATGTGACGTCAAAATTATATGTCCCTATTATAAAAATACAAATTTGATACTGTCAGGATTTTAACCAATTTTCTTTTTCTTTTTGTAATTAAATTTGATACCATCAATTATTAAGTATTTACTTTATTTATGAAATAAAATAAAAAAAACTAATTTGTTGTTTTTTCATGCCTAGGTTGTCAAAGTATACTTTTATAGTCTTGGCTGTAAAAGTGGCACTTCACAGCCTGTCAATTGTCAACAAAAGCCCACTTTTAATGTCAATCTGAAAAAAAAAACTTTTATCAAAATGTTACATCTATAAATTTGTTTCAATTTTACATCTATTAATAACACGGAAATATAAATCTGCAATGTTTATTCGTAACTCTCAAACAGCGTATTTTGTCCGTTTCATTCGTGTGTTGAATATTTAAAATGCCAAAGGCAGGTCGGCAAAGTCAAAAACTCATTCAAATTTAATTGAATATGAAAAAGGCAAAGAAAATCAGTAATGATATGATTATGGTACCTACATATAAACGTAGTAAGATATGACGTCATAGTTACTTTTATTTATGACATGTACGAGTATAACCTGATTCAACAAATAGGCCATAGTAATAATAGGTAATAGAAAAATAAATAATTTAATGTAATGGCGGCATATGACCTAAGTAGTTGGTCCGCCAAAGAAGCCACAAAAAAAAAAAAAAAAAAAAAAAAAAAAAAAAAAAAAAAAATTTAAACCATATTGCCACTGGACCTGAAGGCAAAACGTACAATTCTAATTACTGGTAAATATTAGTTATACATTTAGGGACAAAGAAAAATATCACTGTTCATCAAACGGCTACTAAATATTAAATATTTTAGTACTGATTATTATTCTTGCTCATCAAGATTTTGTAGGTATATGTGGATCAAACCAAAAATCTCGTTATAAAAATAAATATGTTCTGCTATATATTCTTATCTTCTTGGTAATTATAAAATAAATATAAATATACCATCATGCATTTTACCCATTACTGAGTATGACACTCCGTCGAAGTAGATCTCGATAAGTGATATATTTATACGTGTAAAGTGCGATTACTTAGCCATAAAATCACGGCCCTACAAAGATGTTAGTGAAGGGAGAGCCACAGGGGTGATTTTTAATGTGATGAAAATTGTTTGTTGGCTGTGGAAATCGAACCCGGGTCTCAATTCACTGTCCGACTCGGGTCTAGGAAAGTTCACCGAAAACAATTCACCGAATGCAATTCACCGAAAAACCATTCACCGAAGTAGCAATTCACCGAAATACAATTCACCGAAAGACAGTTCACCGAAATGCTAATTAATTTTCCTTTATACTTTATCCAGACTTATGAATGGCAGCAAAATGCTGGCGTATTTAAAAATAGAAAATTGATTCCTTTGTCATGCCTCATTTCATTTTTATAAAACTATATGTTTTACATTAATAACATAAATTATTTGCTATGCCTTGTAAATACTCTTGTATGTTATTCCTGTTGTAATTTGGAACTAGATGCTCTGTCCTGATAGAACAGTCTCTGTACTTTTTATGCATCGGTGCGCCGTCTTGGCCGCTCACGTACTGCTCTATTTGAATAAATCCTAATAACATATTGGCAGCGATGCTATTATAAGTACTATACATGCGCGAGTGCAGTAATGTCATTAGAAACTGTCCCAGCTTAAACAAATTTTAGCCGATTCAATAATTACATTAACCCTGCAATAATTAACCATATTTAACGTAATGGATAATATTCAAAAGATTCGGAATTTACGGTAAGTATTCTTTTCTAAATGCCTGCATTTTTCTACCAGTTCTAAGGAACATTAAAAATACTACAATTTAATTATCATTTCGATGAATATGTTTTTCATTGAATTGTATTTCGGTGAATTGTTTGTTCGGTGAATTGTTACTTCGGTGAATTGTTTTTCGGTGAATTGTATACGGTGAATTGTTTTCGGTGAACTTTCCGGCACCCGTCCGACTCGATACCATTGAGCCACCTGCCCCATAATTATATTATATAATTATATTCTCCGTGAATGAAAATGTTGAAAACTGCTGAATTTGCAGATCAAAAGTCCCGACTCTTGTTTCCAGTTTCAACAAGGAAAACGGTTTTACACGTCACCCTCTTAGAAATCTATCCGCACTAGTCATACGATTTCTATTTTATCCACCATTACATGATCACTTCCGCTCTGCAACCCTTGTCATTGCATAACGTCATTTTGAACCTTAACCTGATTTTGTGATGACTTCGCCATTTTGATTCACCATTACATATCTTACCTACTATACTAAAGTAGAGAACATCGTCACTAGTTTTACTGAAATGTGATTTCTACTTGTAACAGCATAGTGTAAATCACTTATCGAAGATGCAATTGCTTTCTCAGCTTTTACTAAAATTGTCACTTTGGTTGGTAAACACTTTGACAGAGTGTTCTATGTTCACCTTAAATTGTCAGTTGTCAGCAGTTATATTCAAATAGTTTGTAGTTGTCGAAAGTACTAATGTGTGCTTCATTTTAAATTATAAAGTTTATTCAATTATATTTATTTTGTAAAATAATTTTGGCAGGATAAAAATTTATAATGTTATTTGAGACTTAAAAATTGTAGAAAGCAATTTATTTTTTATATTTATTTAGCTTATTATAACATGGGGTAATGGTTCAGTGGTATCAAGTCGGCCTGTGGATCCTACGAACCCTGGTTCGATCCCCACAGCCGACAAAACATTTTCACCAATTTAAAATTACCCCTGTGGCTCCTCCACCACTAACATCTTTGGGGGCCGTGATTTAACGGTTGGTAACCGCACTTCACACGCATAATCTGCTTCGACAGAGTGCCACACCCAGTAATGGGTAAAACGCGTGATGATATATATATTTTTTTATTTATTATTTCCGGTTTTAATTGCAGTTTGATAGAATCTTTTTACCTTCTATATCAAAATATATAAATATATATGTAAATATATATATATATATATATATATATATATATATATATATATATATATATATATATATATGCCTATTTAAATCTATAATTTATAAATAATTCAAGAAGCATTAATATTTCATTCAAGTACATGGTGTCTGTACTAAACTTACTGGTCACTAAAATATGCAAATATTACAATAAATAGTAATATTAAAACTGTGAATTCTTGATTTTACTTTTATACGCCAATTTCGTTCTAAATTAAAAATTTATTTAAGCAGAGAGAATACAGGACTTACATACGTTTAGGTTAAGTCTTGTATTCGTCGGTCAGCAACTTGAAAAATGGCGTTTATTACGATATATCGAATTTGAGACAAAGATACGCTTTCAGTTGGTCTCGATAAGTTTACTATTGCGGTAAATTTTTTTTGTTTTCTTTTTTTTTTAATAATTTATGTGGTATATATTTCTCTGTTATCGTGGTTTTAGTATTAGTCTCATTTGCTAGTTAACTTTTAGGTACAAATTTTGGTATATACCATAATTCATAGGTTCTCATAATAGTGTAGTTTTTTTTAGAAGAAATTAGTTATTTTAGTATGTTAGTTAATTATAGTTTTATTACCTTCATTATTGTAAATATTAGTTCTACTCGTATTATCATTCATTTTTATTTATTTTTAAGTATTTATTAGGTTAGTAGCAAACTGTATTTTTGTCGTAGTTACAATTTTCGTCACTATGAACGCAATCTTATTTTAAATTCTCGAAATTATAAATGACCACGTCTACAATTAATAATAAAAAATGTAACTCCAGCTGGTCTAGGGAATATTGGATTCACTTCACTTCAATATAAACTTAATTGAAAATAACTTCAAGTTGTGTAAATAGATATTTACCTGACAAGTTTTCATATTCATCTATCGTATCAAAACTTAATGCTACATCCTATGTCGCCATATTCTCATATTCATTATTGTATTGTTTTCTTTGTAGATTATAGGGTAAGAAGTCGGGCGTTACGAGGGTGTATGATAGTCTAATCATCTCGGATGTAAGAACTGGGGTATCTGCTTATGAAAATTTAATTTCACATCTTGGGCCGTGTACATGCGCACTCGCGCAGGTAATTCGCATTGCACGGTTATGCGTTATTCAACGTTCACGCTAGCGCCATCGCGGTACAAATGTCAAGCACTGTTCCCTTTTGTTTTGTAAGCGAAGCGGGAAATGTAAGCGGGAAGATGCAACGACACTGCTCGTTGGATTTCTGTCCGGAGTGCATTTGTTTCTTCCGTTTTAGACTTCTTCTTGTCTATTTTTATGCGACAAAGTCGGGAGAATTCGCGTTAATATTTGAGCATGTCGGAAATGTACAACTGTGATATTTTATACTAGGTTTTTGTTGAATATTTATTTAGAACCTAAAAATGAGTGAATTTATTGCTTACTATATTGTAACAAAGTTAGTACCTATATTTTGTCTTAGTTTTGACACGACTATTTTTCTTGCAAGATTGCGCAAAAATTATTATAGTAGTCTATAGAATTCTACAATTAGATATTTGTTTATTAGAAAAAATTAATTTGAGTGTGATAAATAAATGAGTTTATATGGAGGGATCTATGAAAATGGTTGAAGTGAAGGTGGTAGGTTTGAATGATAATGTTTGACGGGGGCTGATTATTTGATTATGTTATGAGTTAATGTTTTATGAGTGATTTTAGGGTTTGTGCTACCCAATTTGATGGGATATAGCGTGAAGATATGTATGTATGTATGTATGTTAATTTGAACACAATTGTAATATAAATTTCAGATAAGTAAAACTAGAAACTAGTTGTTAGAAAATTATTCCATTTTAAATTATGAAGTCCCTTTAACATCAGTCAGTTCAGCTTGAAAAGTATCACAGTTCACTAGTCCCTAGTTGGTCTAGTTGGATAGTTGATCACACTATACTGATGAGCCCCCAAAGGACGAAACGCGTCTATGGTTAAAGCTGAACTGACCAGCCGTTTGATGATGACCTGATAAGTTGATTCAAACGTGCTGTAAATTTTGTGGGATTTGTGACAAGTGATGGAAAGTTTTTTCCTTTTTTCTTATTTATTAAGACAGTTCCACATCGCAATTGACTTTTTGTCTTTTTATTACTTTTATTTACATTTTTTATTGCAACATTTCGGCCTAAGTTGTGGCCATTATCAAGCTAATTTTTACATTATGTGTAGCAATTCATTATAATTAATTATGTAGTTACAATTTTTATTTAAAGTTGATTTTGACGAATTATAAGACATAATGTAAAGTTTAGCTTGATAACAGTAACAACCTAGGCCGAAAGGTTGCATTAAAAAAAAGTAAATAAAAGTTTTTGACTTTTTTCATAATACCTCAAACCTGGAATCCAATAAAATATTAATATTTTAATAAATTAAATAAATAAATATATCATCACTCCTTTTACCCATTACTGGGTGTGGCACTCTGCCGAAGCAGAACTCGGTAAGTGATATATTTATGCGCATGAAGTACGGTTACCAGCCGTCAAATCACGAATCCCAAAGATGTTAGATGTTTTCACTAGGATAAATTGTAATAATTTTAATAATTGTAATTGCAATTGGGTTAAATAACAAAATAAGTAATGTTATTCTATTCGTAATAGATGCATTTTTAGACAAAACTGCGTTTTCACTGAATATAGCATTTTGAATTCTAAAAATCTTCTTGAGAGATTTATAACTAAAAAATGCGAGCGAAGCGAAGTTTTTCAAATATGCGTGTCATGTTACTTTTATGGGGTGGCTAGCTCAGTGGTATGAAGTCGGCCTGTGGATCCTGAGAACCCTGGTTCGATTCCCACAGACGACAAACAATTTTCATAATTTCAAAAGCTACCCCTGTGGCTCCTCAACAACTAACATCTTTGGAGGCCGTGATTTGACTACTGGTAACCGCACTTCACGCGCAAAATATATCACTTACCGAGATCTGCTTCGGCAGAGTGCCACACTCAGTAATGGGTAGAAGGCGTGATGATATATATATTTTTTTATGTTACTTTTCTTTTCCAAAGAATTGAACTATTTAAGTTTGTCAAGTATTCGTTTACCGAACTATTTTCTTAAAATGTACTTTAACCGGTGTTAAAATTATTGTTTCAAATTAATCATTTCAAATATTACTATCTACTAGTAAAAAATTTAATTTATTTCATTTCAAATTTAGAGCTATATTTGATCATACCATGAAATTTCATATTACCTTTCATATTCTCTAGCTTCTAGCACTTATTACCATATAAAATATTGACATAAAAGTAATATTATTCAAATGCGTATGATACCTACTGTGAGAGATATCAGATATCTTGGTACATAGAGAATTTTCAGAGCACCTACGTGCATACATTATTATAAAAGCTGGAGTTGCGTCTAGGACGCTCTGGGAGCAAGAAAAATGGTTCATAAATTTTGATTCTTTCTAAAATGCACTGACTATTGAAATTATACGTCTGCTACTATTTTTATTTGACAGAATGAAATAACTAATATGAAATATGGCTAATATAAATGTAAGATTTCGTAAAATGGATACTTAAAATCTTTATTATCAGAGAACATGTTTTTAATTTAATATAAAATATAAACAATAATACAGGTGAAGCAGTATAATATTTTAAATGCTTAAAAGGTACAAGAACTAATGCAGGGCACAGAAATTGTTATCAAATTAACATATCTCGTCAAAGACAGAAAATCGTGCATTTGAACAGATACCAGTACTAATTTTGGAAGAACTATGGACAGCACTTAAAAAGACATGGAATACCGCAAGATGTTATCCGTTATTTTATTCCGAACCTCGGTGTACAGAAGCTAACATGGGCGGGTGCCGGAAAGTTCACCGAAAACAATTCACCGAATACAATTCACCGAAAAACAATTCACCGAAGTAACAATTCACCGAACAAACAATTCACCGAAATATAATTCATCGAAATGATAATTAAATTGTAGTATTTTTAATGTTCCTTAGAACTGATAGAAAAATGCAGGCATTTAGAAAAGAATACTTATCGTAAATTCCGAATCTTTTGAATATTATCCATTACGTTAAATATCGTTAATTATTGCAGGGTTAATGTAATTATTGAATCGGCTAAAATTTTGTTTAAGCTGGGACAGTTTCTAATGACATTACTGTACTCGCGCATGTATAGTGCTTATAATAGCATCGCTGCCAATCTGTTATTAGGATTTATTCAAATAGAGCAATACGTGAGCGGCCAAGACTGTTCTTTTTCATCTCTGATTTTGGTAAGTTCAACAAATTCAGAACCAATGATAAACCCTTCCACTTTAGTTTGTTCTGTGCTATGAGGACATAGCATTTAGTTCAGAATAACATACATGAGTATTTAAGGCATAGCAAATAATTTATGTTATTAATATAAAACATATAGTTTTATAAAAATGAAATGAGGCATGACAAAGGAATCAATTTTCTATTTTTAAATACGCCTGCATTTTGCTGCCATTCATAAGCCTAGATAAAGTATAAAGGAAAATTAATTAGCATTTCAGTGAATTATATTCCGGTGAACTGTCTTTCGGTGAATTGTATTTCGGTGAATTGCTATGTCGGTGAATTGTTTTTCGGTAAATTGTATTCGGTGAATTGCATTCGGTGGATTGTTTTCGGTGAACTTTCCTAGACACAACATGGGCTACTGGATGTAGCATTCTGCCGAAGCAGATCTCGGTATGTAATATATTTATGCGCGTGAAGTGCGGTTACCAGCCGTCAAATCACAGCTCCCAAAGATGATAATGGTGAGGGAGCCACAGGGGTAATTATAATGTGGTGAAAATGTTTGTGGGCTGTGGGAATCCAATTAGGGTTCTCAGGATCCACAGGCCGACTCGATACCACTGAGCCATCTACCCCATATAAAAAATGTAATTATATTACTCAAAATATTATAGGTATCTTGTCATTTTGATAGTTATAAAGTGCAACTATTAAATATTTACAGTAAAATGAGCAAATTACGTGTTAATGTATTTGTTCATTATAATCATCATTTTAAGTGTTATTCACCCGCATTAAAAATATTTTGATGAAGCTGTAAGGTTTTATTACAACATAATTTGAAATTTAATGGTTGGCAACCGTGAATTGTAAACAGAAATTAATAATCTGGATCATAATTCAGATGAATCAAAGTACGTCATTAAAGTGAAACAAATTGAGTTCACGATAAAAATTATTAACATAAACAAAACGATAGAATAAAATTTGTATGCATCAAAGCATTTTCATTTTATGCAAATTTGTTGTAAAGTTTGAACAACTTTTTGCGATATAATGCGTTGTACGTGTCGGTATTTTTATTATACTTTTTCCTCGTAATGAAAACATATTTCAGCTCTGATAAACATCAGAATATTAATGTCGGCAATACTTTTGGCTTTGCAGCGCAGCTTCGGAAACACGGTATTTATTCGTTCAGAGATTAGTTTAAATCTATTTACGTTATTGTGTCAGCGTTACACGATATCAAATGCAGTGGCGTAACTACAAAGATTACAAGTATGCATCTCCAATATAATTACTTTGGTTGCCAAATCCTTCTCACCAGTACCCGATATTTGAGAAATCAAGATTAATTGAAAAAAAAGTATAATTTGTTGTTATAATTATATAGATTATTTTTTTATGTTTCTCAAAACCAATGAAATGCTTCATTGTATGTCACGTGTCTGCTTTTTAACCAATCCTGTCATTATTATACTGGGAATAAAGCTCTTGTGATTATTCCCGGGAATTATCTTTGTAGATGCCTTTTTGTTTGTGACAAATGAGAGGTAGTTCTCAAATAATTATTTAAAACTGTCAACACGTCAAGTAAAATGTGTGAAAAAAGTCGATTTAGTTGTATTTGAGATACAGAAATACACCAACAAATTTTGGAAACCACTTCCAAGAATACATTAATAAGTAATCAATCGAAATGGACCCAGTTCAAAATCTTTTAAGTTGGATGAATCGACCTCAACAGTTAAGTCAAAAAATAATCTAATTAAATATAACTCGAGATTTTGATAAATTAGAAAATAACTCTCCAGTATCTTTCTCAAACTTGTTGCCATTTGGCAATAGCCACTCAAGCCCCACGTACTTTCGTGACTATTGCCTGGCAACAAGTTTTCGAAAGATCTGTCAAATTATTTTCAATTTAGTCTCACTCTCTTGTTATATTATTACTGAGAATTTTAGCTCGACACTCTTAAATTTCGATATAACAGATCTGAAGCCTGTGTAGTCTAAATTAGTGATTATTAACTAGGCACCCGCGGGCCACTGGAGTCCGCGAAACTTAAAGATATCTCAAATTTTAATTGTCTTCTAGTATTACTTTTCAATATTTTATTTTAGTTATTATTAAAATTTTCAACCAAATTCAAAAAAAGTTGCAGATAATTGTATTTTAACACTTGCGTGCGAAATATTACTTTTATGTAGGTCTATATGTAAGTCTTTATGATTAAATAATAAAAATTATGGAGGTGGTGGCTCAGGAGTCGGACTGAGGATTTGGGAACCCGATTTCGATTCCCACAGCCGATAAACAATTTTCACCACATAAAAATTATCTCTGTAGCTCCTCCTCCATTAACATCTTTAGGAGCCGTGATTTAACGGCTGGTAACCGCATTTCACGCACATAAATATATTTCTTACCGAGATCTGCTACGACAGAAATAGGTAAAAGGCGTGGTGATATATATTTATATTTATATTTGGTAGGTGGTCTGAGAAGGATTTAAAATATGCACAGGCATGATGCTAAAACTTTAGCAACTCTAATGGTTATTTGTATAAATTATGAACCACTTATGAACTATACTAGTATGATTCACAATACTTGCTTGTTTATATAAAGATTATTTAGTTCACAATTTATTCATTATACAATTTTAACTTTATTGTTAATTATTTATATTCCTAAATTTATTCTACTTAGGAAATGCATTAATAGATTTCTTGTAAGTTACTCACCTCACAAATTTAGAACAAATTACGTAAAAATTTTAAGGTACCTGTGTAGTATAATATCAAATACGCCCCCTATAAATAATTTTATGTTACGCCTCTGTAGAAATATGTGGCTGTTGCATGATGAAAATATTGAATGAAATTGTTATCCGCCGTATAATAAATTGCAGATTTTAAAATGTAAATGGTCTGTTGACTCGTGGAAATATTGCTGATAAATACTTCAAGTTAAAAGTTAATTCAAATAGATTGAGGTACTCAATATTAATCTTGAATAACGGATTATGCCGAAGATAAAAATTGGAAGAGCTAAATAATTTTCACTGATAAATATGCAGATATTTATTAGAAATATTTCAGTATTTAAGGATTATTAATAACATATGAACATATGATTAATAAATAGAATTATATTAATCAGATTTATTGGAAAAGCAATCCAGCTGTATTTTTGCACAGTAAATAGGATAAGAATGTGTAAAATGTTTTTTGTTCGGTATTTGATTTGTTTCGATTATGCAGTAAACTAGAGATGAAATGCTGCAGGAAATTAAGAAAATATAAAAGAAGCAAGACGACAATAAACAAAACAATTCAAATATATTTACAAAAAAATTTATTTATGGTTTTGAAAAAGTTTCTTACATTCTTTATTTCTTTTATATGAAGTGGCTTGCAGATTATTATTACGAAACGATGAAATTGACCAATAGCAGCACAAAATTTACTGTTTCTATGGTTTCCATGAATTACTCAGTAAAATAACAATAGTTTTATTTTGACATTAAAGTATAACATTTATTTTAATAATTTGGATATTGATTCAGATCGTAGAAAAAATAGTGTACGCAACTTGTGAATAATACTACAATATTTTATATTAATTATTGTCATAAAGCAGCATACATAATATATAAGGAATGAAAGAAATCAAATATTTCAACATCGATTGCTACTAATAATACAGTTATTTCTATATACAAAAACTTATATTGTATCAATCAATATAATGGAAAATAGTCCCATAATTCAGTGTTTCTTTATGATTTTTGGTGCAAAATTAACAAGCATATTCACCCCAATGACAACATAACACCATCAAAACAATAAAGTTCATTATTTTTGATAACTACGCCCCAATTTTTCAACAAACCCTCAATCATGTCAATCATTCTCCCGAACTGCCGCTTCGAAATCGGAATCCAGGCACAGAACACAACAAATTACAAAATTACCGCCAATACATCACAATACGCTAAACCGGAAACATAAAAAATCCATCAAGCAAATCCTACCACCGATGCTACCGCCTGCCGCCGAATCGGAAAAAGCAAAAGCGCATCGTTGTTCGCATCGGTTCTTTGCTTCCATTCCAAATTCCATTGTTTTCAGCTTTGTACGTAGATATAGATGTAATATAAACTACCGACTGTCTTTTATACTTTTGCAGATATCTTTTTTTGGTTACGTATTTTGTTACAAGCCTGATCATCATAATTTTGAATTAACTTTTCCTTGAGAAATATGGCCACCAGTAATAAATAAATAATTGAATGCAAAGGTTTACGAGCCCGGACCGGACCGTTTGATGTTATATTTTACAGTTTTATATCTCGTGTAGCATGCAAAAAAAAAGAAATTTTAATGAGACATATACTAGTATGTTGTTAATACACAGGTAAAATTTTAAGTCAATCGATATATACATCTAGAAATGACAGCCATTGAAAATGTTTTATTAAAAAACTATATAATAATAAAGTTTAAAACAAAAGACAAAATGTCTATTGCGAAGTGGAATTGAGTCTTAATAAATAAGAAAAATAGGAAAACAAAATTTTCCATCACTTGTCTCATAATTCCACAGAGGTTTTACAGCACGTTTGCATCAACTTCTCAGGTCATCAACAAACGGCTGGTCAGTTCAGCTTTAACCATAGACGCGTTTCGTCCTTCCGGACTCATCAGTATGGTGCGATTATTTATCCAACTAGATCAACTAGGAAATAGTGGATTGTGATACCGACCTAGTTGATCTAGTTGGATAAATGATCGCACCATACTGATGAGTCCGGAAGGACGAAACGCGTCTATGGTTAAAGCTGAACTGACCAGCCGTTTGTTGATGACCTGAGAAGTTGATGCAAACGTGCTATAAAACCTCTGTGGAATTATGAGACAAGTGATGGAAAATTTTGTTTTCCTATTTTTCTTATTTTAAAGTTTGTTTAAAATAATAATAAACTTCAATTTCATCCGGCAAACTGCCCACAAGATAATAATCATGATAGTTCATTTGTGTGTTGATTTAGTTTATGCGAAGAAAGTTATATTGCCACACATTTTGTGTTTAAGGTATATTTAATGTTAAATTTAGTTAAAAATGTTGAAAATTAATTGTAGAATTTATTAAATGTAAGATACCTGGGTTTTTAATATTATTTAAATTTTTAACGAAAAAATTTGATTTGGGCCAAGTGAAGCGGGAACGGGCTCGTATATTATATATCGATTATTTACTAATTACAAAAGTTTGGTAATGCAGGAAGCATGAGATAGACTAATGTTATATTACATTTATTTGTCATTTATCTTGCATATTTAATACGAGTATGAATAGACACTAATAACAAATTTTATTAAATTATATTTTGGTTCAATGTATGTTTTAAATTAACATAGGTAATTAGGTTTTCAATTGAAATCGTTTGTTATTTTGGATTATGACGCAAGTAAAATAATTAATTATCAATTTGTGTTAATGTTTCGCTACTAGCAAATATTATCCGCGCAGTCCTTTTTTGGAAATTTTTGTGATATCATTTTTATTATATTAAAACTAAAGAACTTTATTATTTATTTATTATTGTTGATAATTAACATCCTACAACTTAAAGTGAAATCAGAACCAATAGAGTAGGTGGCTTAAGTGGTATCGAGTTGGATTCTGAATTTGAGAACCCAGATTCGATTTCCACAGCCGACTAACAATTATCACTATATTAAAACTACTTTATGGGGTAGCTAGCTCAGTGGTATCAAGTCGGCCTGTGGACCCTGAGAACCCTGGTTCGATTCCCACAGGCGACAAACAATATTTCACCATTTTAAAACTACCCCTGTGGCTTCCTCACCACTAACATATATCATTTACCGAAATCTGCTTCGGCAGCGTGCCACCCTCAGTAATGGGTAGAAGGCGTGATGATATATTTAAATTTATTTATTTATTATTTATGGTGTGGCACCACACGACTTTCTTATACACAGCATATTTAATATTTAGAATATATGAATGTAATATAATATTATTTAACATGTAATTTCGTTTTTCAGTAATTCAGCATTTATCTGTTGTATGACGTATTTGTTTATCCGGAAAAAAACATAGATAACTAGATAAAGCGAAAATTAAAATTTATGTTTTTTGTTTCTATTGCTACTATGATTATTGAAATATATTATTAAATATAAAAATTAGTTTTTCTCAAAATTAGACGCATATACAGGAAAATTGCAAATAACATTTTATGTTCCAAATATTTTTACTAACATCTTTTAATTGAAACTTTTTTTCGTAACTGATTCTTTTTTGAAATAAATGAAATTTATTGTTTTGTATGTCCAGTAAACTTCCTCTTCCGGTTTTTCAATTTCATTCAAAATCAACTCAGCTCTTCGTATTTTCATGAAACTTATAATTACCAAGTTTCGTTAACAAATCTTATCTCGTTCATGAGATATTGCACACTCGGACACACATCCATTCACTCACACACACACACACACAGACATCATTGAGAAAATGATCAAAACGGATTCAGTGGACCTCAAAACACGTAATTCCCCGAAAATCTCGTCAACGATTTTTTTCACGATTCCAATACTTCCTTATACTGTGTATAAGAAAGTAAAAATTAAATGTCATTTTTTGTTTGTTCAACGAATAAATTTACTAGGTACTTTGTTATAAGATTGAAATATCAGCCCTTGTTATAATAAAAATACGCTGGTGACAAAAAAAATAGTTTTTTTTCTGAAAAAAAAACGTCCAATTTTGTTGAAAAGTCGGCGAGTTATGAACCAAAATCCCCCAAATGCACCTATAATTTCAAACACGCATAACTCTGTGCCAAATCATCGTAGGAACTTCGTTCTTTGTGTTCTTTGCAAGGAATTGAATAAACTTTATTGTCCTGATGGTGAATCGGGTCAACAAATATTCTTCAGCTCCTTGCAGATCGTCACAGATGGACGTTTTTCCACTAAAAACATTTTTTTCTTTTAGGGGTTGCGAGGAGGCAGAAGGAGTTAACCCTAAGATCGCATGTATCCCCTTAAAGAAAATATTTTAAACTTTTTCGCCCTCAAAAATTCACCAAGTTATGACAGAAATTAGGTACATTTTTATCTTAAATTGTTTGTTGTTGTTTTCTGGAAATTGGACATATCTGACTTGTCTTAAGGTAGTACTAGCGTGAAAAAAAATTTTGCACATCTGATTAAAATTTTGCGCACATAAATATTGGATAGTCATACACATCCTGTTAAAATATAAAACACATTCATCGTCTGTGAACAAATATATTCGCTTGTAAAATTGAGTTCTTATACACGGGGCTTATGGCGATCATCACTCAGAATCGCACATATTTGGATTGTGTACCTTTAAAATTTTGCAGTTTCATTTGAAAAACTAGTATGATGTTCTAGAACAATCCATGTATGTTGTGTCAGAAGGAGAAAGTTTTATATCGTTTAATAATGGATATATAGCCATGCAAAACCTTGTTTTTAACGAAAAATTAAGAATCCCAATTTATAATGCCAACACCACACGGTGGTATTGTATTTGAAAATTCACTAGACCAACAACCTGTTAACAATTCATGATATTCAAATCATAATAGGTATAAAACACTTATTTTATTCATTTTTTATATTTTTTTGAGCGTCAGTTTCGCCACTCGACAACCGATGGCGCCACCGTCACACTAGTACTACCTTAACTCCATCTCATCATTGCACACGAAACTGAAACAAAATCCAACCTCTTAATCTATAGTTTCATAGCTCTAGCACGATTTTACCCTATGCCTAAATATCCAATAACGCCGTGTGTGACAGCTCCTAGCAGCTGCAGCCTCCACTGCCTAAACCTTCGCGTATATATATCAACATGTCGCGTTTGTCGTTGCCCCGCGTGTCATGTCGTGATATCAGCGTCGCTCGCCGTCGATTTCGCATCGAAATTCAATATCTCCTCTCTTAGCGCACGTTGCACGTGTGTGCGTGTCATGCTAAACAGCGAGCGGACACGCGGCGAGGAATGCTATTAGCTACCGGAAACGGAAGGACGTGCTAAGTGCCAAGTGGCGCCCAGTGGCGAGTGATTGGTAAGATCTTGTACTAAGGTTGTTACGTTGTTAATAACGAGTCATTTGATTGCATTGTATAAAGAAGTTAGGTGTATTTTATGGTGTTTTCATGTGGAACTTTTGTAGGACAATTAAATTAGCTGTAATACCTCTAGAAGGTTTATTCGAAAACTTAGATTACTTCAGGAAAGTCTAAAAGTCTATGATTCGTCTATCTTTTGAAATAGATTAAATAAGGACAAATACATTATACAAACATAAATAATATCACAGTATGCTTAAGGCACGGACCACTTTTGATAGATATGCCTGCATTTCGCAGTTTACTACAAAAAAATAATTAATTAACAAATATGAGAAAGGTAGAAAAGGAAAATATAATACAACATACCTAATATTGTCGCAATAATATGTAACTTCTGATAATTTTTATAACATATATATGATGAAAACTTTTTCGTGATTAATGCTGCTCTTTCTGCACTTCTCTGTACATGTCTTTGTCAAACTAATAATAAACAAAGTACAGTGAATATGTACATCAGTTTTATTTAATAAACATTTACAATAATTACTTTCGACCTTTCTCCTCTATCGCCGGATACACACTATCTTAAAAACTATCTACAAATCACATGCGCCCTTAAGGTAGTACTAGTGTGACGGTGGCGCCATCGGTTACCGAGTGGCGAAACTAACGCTCAAAAAAATATAAAAATTGAATAAAATAAATATTTTATACCTATTATGATTTGAATATCATGAATTGTTAGCAGGTTGTTGGTCTAGTGAATTTTCAAATACCATACCACCGTGTGGTGTTGCCATTATAAATTAGGATTCTTAATTTTTCGTTAAAAACAAGGCTTTGCATGGCTATATATCCATTACTAAACGATAAAAAACTTTCTCCTTCTGATACAATATACTTGGATAGTTCTAGAACATCATACTAGTTTTCCAAATGAAACTGCAAAATTTTAGAGGTACACAAACCAAATATATGCGATTCTGAGTGATGATCACCATAAGCCCCGTGTATAAGAACTCAACTTTACAAGCGAACATATTTGTTCACAGACGATGAATGTGTTTTATATTTTAACAGGATGTGTATGACTATCCAATGTTTACGAGCGCCAAATTTCATTCAGATCTGCAAACAAATTTTTCACGCTAGTACTACCATTCGCACACGTCTCTTTATCCATCATCCATTCTAACATGATATCATTTTGGCGTCACTCAGACGGATCCAGGCACACTTGACTATAATTTATTGATTTAAAAACAAACACAATCCTAAACATTTCACTCTCACAATACTTATGCTAGGTTGCAACAAAAAAATAAAGAATCTTTAGTGAAAGAATTGTTTATCTAGAAACAGTATCAATAGCGATTTTCTGAAACTTATTCAACCGTTAGTTGCTAATGAACCGATAAAACTTTCATGCAACCCGGGTTATATATTTTCTAGACCAATAACTATAAGTTAGCTGGTACTAAACTAAATACATCATTTATCAATAACAGTCTAAATGATAAATATTGTCATGTAAGACAAGCATCGTAATTTATAAAATATTAATATTATCCTTGTGGCTCTCCCTCCACTAACATCTGTGGAGGCCGTGATTTGACGGCACGCACTTCGCATGCATAAATACATCATTTACCGAGATCTGTTATGGCTGAGTGCCACACTCAGTAATGGGTAAAAGGCGTGATAATATATTTATTTAACTATTAAGCCAGTTCATTGAATCGGTTTTTAAAATAGTTCGTTAAAAGCAAATATTGAACCAAAAACATTAATAAACCGCGAACCGAAACCAAATCGTAATTTTTGTGATTCGATTTCCTAATTAATATATTTATTAAACTAAAAACGTTATGAATTATTATTAGTGCATACATAATGTTCTAGTATTTTTATGTTCCGTTCATAATGAGTGTGATATTATAACTATCATATTATTATTATTATTTTTTTTTCTTTTTTTTTTTTGGTGGCTTCTTTGGCGGACCAACTACTTAGGTCATATGCCGCCATTACGCCCTGATCTGCGTTTTAGGTATTATGGTCAACAGCAAGGCGGGTTTTCTCTGGACGGTCACTCATCCAAGTACTACCCGCGCGCAACGTTACTTAACTCGCGTTATCGCTTAGATCAGTTATTATTATTATTATTATTATTGTACTACAATATCGCTAGCTTTAGATCACAGCAACATTTCAAGACTACTCATAACCAAATAGTGATTCGGATTCCACTATATTCTAATTCGTTATGAATGAATATTTTACCAATATGCGAAAAGTTATGAAATTATTAACAAAACATAAAACAGTATTTAATATTCATAGAAGCATTGATCGAGTAATTTTTAATTTTTATCCATTACTATTAATTTTTATAATACGTTGAAAATATTTATAATTATTATTTTAATTTAAATTGCAGCAAAAATTATACAAAAGTAATTTATTCATCAGCTGCTTTTGTTAAATATAATTATAATATGCTATTATGTTTTGTTTAATTATGCATTAAATGCATCAGCACTCATCATATGAATTAACAATTATTTGATTAAAGAGAGCAAACTATTTTGATAAATGATATTAATAGATATTTAAATTAAATGCATTTCTAGTAAATATTTGATAATTACAATTATATTGTTCATTTAACTATCATTTGCCAAATAGCGGTCATAATTAAACATAATAAATTGTGAATTAATTAATTTCAACGCGAGAGTTTTTGACGTGAGAGCTACTTGTTAGTCGAGTATGTTTATACATTTTACATTGGGACACAGGATACCTAAATGAAATGTTTTCCAGTTTTCTTTACTATATTTTATCTTTAGAAGATGAAAATTCATTGAACACAATACTACAAAGGGAAAAAAGAAACGAAGCTTTTTTTTTAGTCTGGATGTGACAGTTCTATATTACATTCATGTATTCAGTGTTTTCATTAAATGATATTTCTTTATTAAGAAATATAGTTACCACTGCTGGCACTGCCAGACATCGAATTACAATTAAAATACGTACTATGTAAATCAATTTTGTAATTTAAACCTCATTCCGGGCAGAGCTGGGCAAGCTACTTAAAAAAGAAGCTAAGCTACAGCTATTCTTTAAAAAAATATCTGAGCTACAGCTATAAGCTACATTTTGTAAAATATAGCTAAGCCACAGCTAAAAGCTTTCATTAAATTAGCTGTTAAAATGTAAAGCTACTTTTTTCAATTATTGTGAATTATTAAATTCGCCATTGTCATATGATCAGTTGATCAGTCTTTTGTTATAATGACTGTTAATTTACTATTATGTACATAAATATAAAAAATCGCAAATGGACAAATGTACTGTTAATTTTTAATGCTATAATTTTTATTTATATCGGAATAAATTAACAGTCACATTAACAGAAGACTCCTAAACAGTCAATGTTTAGTTCATCTAATATTTAATACAAAAGTAGGATAGATTAAGAACAAGTGAAAAATAAAATATGTTAATAGCTTTTAACTTGTTATCCTACAGTTATAGAAAACAATAAAGACGGTACAATTCAAATACAAAACAAAAATAAATAGGTATTTCTTAAGGAACTGTGGTAGCTTTAAGCTATAAAAAGTAGCTTCGGGCTACAAAAAGTAGCTTTAAAAGTACCTTGAGTTGTTATGATAATATTTTTAAGCTAATAGAAAAAAAATAGTTCGCTACAAGCTACAGCTATATTTTTTCACATTTAGCTAAGCTACAGCTAAGGTAAACGTAGCTAAGCTTGTAACTAAGCTACAAAAGTAGCTAGCTACTGCCCAGCTCTGATTCCGGGCTTGTTTTATCTCATCATATGCAACAATAGCTATCGTTATTTAATTCAACAATTCAAGCAATATTTATAACAATGTTCATACTGGGTAACTTAATTTCAAAATTACTTCCATACAAATAGGATAATACGAATCCTAGAAACATTCACTAATCATTTCATTAATCTTCGCTAAATATTACTATCTTAACAAATCGCTTTCGCGTTATCCACATACATAATTTGTTTCATACTCGCTTCTTTATTCTTTCTATTCCAAATGATTCTTTCACTCAACCAACCTTCATTCATATTTATCCATTTATTCCTTGGTCGTTCACGCATACTCCCATAACCAATCTTTTATTCAACATACGTTCTACTGTTCTACATGCCTAAACCATCTCAACTAGCTCACGCTTTGACCTTCACTCTTCTTATAACATTCTTCTCAATTTCACACCCGTCATAAACCCAACGTATTCTGGACATTATTCCTTCTTGTATACCTACAAAAACTCTGCAAACACCTCCTTTATACAGCTTCCTCATCTTCATTCAACATTCACTACCATCATTAACACATCATTATAAATATTCAATCGACCATCTCTGGATATACTTTCTTTTCAAGCAAAGGTAGCCAGAGCATCCAATACCTTGCAACATACTACCAAAGTATACAAACTCATTCGTGCGCCAAAACATTGCAATCAGTTACTAAATTACTCTTCTCAAATATTTTTGCATTAATCAACTTTTAACTACATATTCAAATCTTCCACTGGTTACAACCATTCTCCTCAATATCTTTTCTAATTCTCCCATACAATAACAGCAGTGGCGTACCTAGAGGGGGGCGGTGGGTGCGGTCCGCACCGGGCGGCACATATTTTGGGGCGGCGTTTTTTATATTTAGTTTTAGTTGTAAAAAACAACTTGTTCACTTCATAAGTTTACTATTCGATTTCTACGAATTATTAATTACTATATGATTTCGAATATTTTTCTTCATCGTCAAGTCAATGTAGGGTTGAAAATATTATCACGAAAAATTCCTGCCTAATTTAAATATGCCATCCAATGGTAAAAAAGTTCCCCACCACAGTTTGTCTTAATTACAATTACTTATTTATGTTTATTAATTTAATGGGGTAATGGTTCAGTAGTTTCGAGTTGGCCTGTGGATCCTGAGGACCCCGATTCGATTCCTACAGCCGACAAACAATTTTCACTAAATTAAAATTACCTCTGTGGCTCCCCCACCTCTAACATCTTTGGGGGCGTGAGTTGATGGCTGGTAACCGGAATTCCACGTACATAAATATATCACTTACCGAGATCTGCTTCGACAGAGTGCCACAGCCAGTAATGAGTAAAAGTCGTGATGATATATTTATTTTATATTTATTTTTTTAATTTATAAAAACCACCATTTGATTGATTTAGAAAGGGCGGCAAATTGAAGACCGTCCTGGGCGGCAAAAGTTCTAGGTACGCCACTGAATAACAGTATCCTTATAAGTTATTGCAGACATTTTACCGCTACCAATACGTACACAATCCACTCCATTTAGCGCCTGTCGTAGTAACAATTAAACATTCACGAAGATATTTCGCAATCTTGTTTTCCCCCAATCACTCAATCTATCATCAACTCTCATCACAGCCTCGCTACAACCCAGCAACGTACGAATAATTTATGATTGAAAAATAATAACTGAATAATCAGAACATCGATAGTCTCATTATTTACATTTGTCCGTGACGAGATCATCCTCTCGGCATAGTTATTTTTATTTATGTGTTTATGCAGTAAAACCGGAAATTAATCCCAATTATAGTACAAGGATTTTCCGGTTAATAATTGATTTCAAACGTCAAAACCACTCGAACTCGCAGTTGCATGTTTGATGACTATTAATTCAATTAGTATCGAACTGTCTAACGCCCGCTTACACATCGAGCGTGCTAACCATTGAGTCTGTTATTCCTTTACAAGTATATTGTTTATTATTCTTGTCAAAAATACACTCAACGTACAGTGGCGTACCTTCGTGACCATAGGCCCTGGGGCAAAAAAAAATTGGGGCCCTAACTAAATAGTAAAATTATATAAATACATATGTACATAAAATAAAAATACATAATAAAAGCAAAAAAGTTAATTAAATTTTAATTAGGCAGTAAAACGAAGTAGATAAATATTAAATGGTTTATTATATAAGGTCGCATTACAATTATCTGCCTATATTAGTGATATTCAAAAAATATTCAGTTTACAATCTCTTCCCAGCCTTAGTTTTCGCAAAACTATCAATGACATCGGATAAATCTAGGCTTTATGCGCCCTTGTTTTCTATTGCTATTAGCGCTTAATCTCGGAGTCGAACTTGGCCTACACTATTTATAAATAGTATTTTATTATTTTTAATTTGTAAATGATCCTTCAGTTGATGCAGTAGTGACAGGAATTGTATAAAATAACAATATTTATTTATTTATTTATTTGATACTCTGCACAACAGGAAGTAAATACCAATTACAGTACAGGGGGCCTACAGCTTATAGTGGAATCCGAACCACTCAGACACAATCGTATTTTTTTTATATAAGTAGAAGTCAGTGAGATTTGAACGCACGACCTCTTGCTTGCTAATTAAGAAACGCAAGTTTCTCGCTTTTATCCACTGAGCTACGATTACCTGTAAATACATCCGTAAGATCGCATTCTAGCACTCCATATTTTGTCATTGTTTTCTTACATAACTGGTAAACAGTCCATGCCTGAGTCAATTCAGATAAAATTAGGTGGTAAATATTAAGAAATTGAAGTGAAAAATTAGGTCCTATTATATCAGAATATTTTCTTTGGAAATGATCACATTTTTTTTAATAAAGTTGCTTCATCTACAAGTTGTAAAAATGTTGGTGTTAGAAAATCAAATATTTGAGAGACTGTACTCATACCCGTAAAACGTGTATTTAATTGAGCTATTATTGTGTCTAGTACTTTATTGAAAATGGTAACTTTAAATATTTCTTCCTTGTTTCTAAATCGGTTGTCAGAAGCTAGTTTATCAAAATGTTTTTTTAACTTTCCTTTGCCGTTTTTCTTGAAAATTGGGATCTATACCATATTTAATTGCAGTTTCACTGGCTTCGCACTTGAATGATTCACGCACTCTCACACACAGCATGCGATCTATTACGATAATTAAGTTTCTTATTATAATACTGGAGGTTGGAGAAAATTTGTAAGGACAGCTAGAGTTAGAGGTATGCTGGCCAACGGCCAAGGCCCCCCTGAGCTTAGGGGCCCCGGGGCACGGCACTGCCTAGCCCCTTGATAGCTACGCCACTGTCAACGTAGTGAGTTGTATTTATATGTTAATAAAAAGAAATAGCGTACAAGTCCAGAATACGTCAGTCAGGGCACACATTAGGAATATCAAACCAGTCGCAAATGTTTGACCTGTGCCCTTTTTAACACGCATCCCAAACTTCGCAAACAAAACACCAAAAATTCAAAAAGTTTATATCGTCCGCTTTATCCACATACGGGATAAAACTTCACATAAAGTGAAGGCCGAAACTCCGGCTATTTTGCTGTATCCTACACACACTTCAAAACTTCTACTTCATCCACGAACAACGATGTTTAAAATCTTCACGAAAATCTCACCCTTACGGATGCGTGCAATATGGACAATCTCGCGAGAATTTCTTCAATCCGCGGTCATTCTACAAAGCATTTGCTTTTCATAAAAGATGAACTCTTGCTGTTCGTTTTGCGATGCAAGAAACACGAGTGTTGGAGTGTTCTCATGCGTTTCATTTCACAATATGTTCGTATAAATTGTGGGTATGTTTAGTCTCGGCTTGAGAATAAATCGACTTGATAAGGGAAATGTGCTAGATTCTTTCTTATTCTTTTGCTACGAGATTTTTATGCTTGAAAGCCAGAGTACCGACTCGGGAATATTAAAGTCTGAAATGAATGTCGATATTTATTTTTATACTTATTTATACTTTATTTTAGTTATTTTTATAATTCTGATATTTATTTGGGAAAAACTGTTTCATATTGTTTGTAAATTAACTTTAAAATTTGACAAAAACACAGTATTTAAAAAAAATAATATTACACAAATAATTCTGTATTTTTTTGTTTTTAATTTAATTTACTACAGCTTATAGTAACAGTCGAAACAGTCAGAGACAGTTGAATTTTCTTAAGTTGAAGTCGGCGAGGTTTGAACGCGGTAACTCTTACTTGGTACGACTGACTTTTTTGACCTGAAATAATATTACCGGGTGACTATAAATGATTTAATTTTTTTTTGTGTTACCTATATATTTTAAGTTTATGTTGGTAATGTAACAGAACGGACAATTCAGAATTTGGTTTTGTTTATAAATTATGATATTTCACTATCAACTCAGCTTCGGAGATACAGACTAATTAAGAGTTATCTTAAGTATCTTTCTAAAATTGACTTGACAGAGTTTATTTTGTTTATTAAATTTATTAGTGCATCTGTTATAGTAACTTCAGTATTCCGTAGATCATTAGTTTATAGCTTTTCTGAATTGTCGCGTCCGGTTATACGGGATGTAATGGGTAAAGTAATAGCTAGGCATGGGTCGGATAGATTTAATCTTTGTAACTCACCCCGTCTGGGTTTTTTATGTAAACTCATGTGTGGAAACGTTTATCTAGACCAACATAATCATACCAGCCCCTTACCCTTTGTCAGAACATCCCATGGAATACAACAACAAGTAGTTAGTGGTAGATTGGCTTTCGTCGAGACAAGTTTGGCTCTCGTCGTCTGGGCAAAATGTAGGTCTTGCCATGTAATTTTGTAACTTAACTAAGAATAGTTTATTCATACGTTGTTGTTGTTGTTGTTCCATTGTCGATTCTTTTGTTTATTTTATAACTTCTGTAAATATTGGTATTTCATTTTATGTTTTAAATATATATTTTTACAAGAAGTTCGCATCTGTTTCGTCTTATTTCGTTTTATTTAATATTGAATTAAATCGCGCGTCTCTTTAACAATTGTTTTAATCTCATAACAGTCGGCCCTCTCAGCCCTGTTAAAGTAAATCTGATTGTCAAATTCAAATATGTCAAATAACATATTATTGTAATTTGATTACATGTCATTGCCAAACTTTAATTTACCTTTAATTATCAAAATGGTTATTTACAATAACACAAAATTGGGAAAACTTTAACCAAAAAAATTAATCAAGAGATGTCATGTTGACAGCGACGAGGCTTGCCAACTAAACAGGGTAGCCAACTCCACATTTTTTGTCAATCAATTATAGTCACTGTATACTATATCTAAATATATTTTGTAACATACGAAAATTTAACATTCTCAGTCATATGTATTAAATTTATATGCGAATGAAAAGATACAACTGCCACCAATAAATTAAAAAGAAAATACGAGCAGGAATTATGTATTAATGTTATAAATCTAAAACCGTGTGCTTTATAATAAATAATTATACTGGGAAAGCTATTTCCGATTTTAATTTTATTTAGAAATTTAGTAGATAGTATCTCTCATAACTTGAATACAACGATGAGCATTACTTCAATCATCTTAGGATTTTATTATTAAAATTTCATGTACAGGAAAAGATGGAAAAGATTTATAATGTTGCTATAATTTAAGTTTAAATACTTAGTAGATAAACACATTTTTTAAATTAACATCATTATTACTTTTATCGCTATTATTATTAAATGTTACTTTAATTACTTTTTTTTTTTTAAATAAGCCGAATAGAATAATATTTTAAATATTAATATTAAATGGATTACTGGCTTAACGTGGTAATAAAATTGCAAAAATTGAACCAATTTTTAGTTTAATTTTATTAAAACAGCGACGTTTCGGCGCAAAATTTTGGCCATTATCAAGCTACAAAGTAAAGCACAATAGACGTAATATTTGAAAAACAAGAGAATATAATTTAAACTTACCACAACACACATTATAATTATATCCTAGTCAGGACCAGTTGTAAAAAACCATGATTACAGTACTGTTAGTAACAATATGTTGTACTATGACAGGTTAAGCATACAATTCACGTGTATTTTTAATAGGGTGTTAGTTTGACAGAAGTTTACGTAACTATAAATACATTACTGAGCATTGTACAAGGGCCAGTTTTTTTATCTCCGGATAAATTTTCAGATAAATTTTGGCATGATAACTGAAAAAAATGTCGCATTGGAAAATAGTATTGAATATAATTGTTTTATGATTTCGATGTGCTATATTTTTTACGAGGGCAGGGTGAAAAGACCCTGAAAAATAAAACAGATGACGCCAGAATCGCAAATCTCATGTGACATTTGTGATGTACCATCTTTATCTAGAATCCATTAAAATTTTCAGACTGATATGTCATTCAGTTCTGTTTTGACACATATCGAAAGCAAGCAACCTTGAAGATTTTTGAAAACATAGAAAAAAGTGAATTTCGAGTCTTGATTAAACATTATTTCTTGCGTGGACAAAACAAAGCATCGCTTGTTAAACATTATGGGGACTCCTCACCATCGATTGGAACGATTCATAAGTGGTTTACTATTTTGAAGAATTGCCAAAATAGTATTATTTGGAAGGGATCGAAAAATTATAAAACGTTGTACGAAGTATATCGAGCTACAAGGAATTTATGTTGAGAAATAAAATATGTTTTGACCAAATGAATCATTTCTTGTTTAATTTTTCAGGGACTTTTCACTCTGCCCTTGTATTTATCCTGTCGTTAGTTATTGAAAACTTTACCCGGAGATGGAATACCGGCCCTAAATGGTATATTGCGGTGCAGAAACTATAAAATAAATTCAGTAAATAATCAAGATTCGCAATACATTCCTATCCTGACAGATCAGTTCTTACTTCATCCACTTTCATCTACGCCTTCCACTGAAATTCATTTATTCAATTTTACGTTCATATTATATAGATTTTAACAGTCTTTAATTCGACATTGTTCAAAATTTCAACTAACTACATTCTTCTCAATCTTGACACCCAATATCCGCCAACATATTCGCCACATGATCCTATCTCATGTACCTACATTTGCATCACAAATTCGAAGACATTTATAAAACCTTTAATAGATTTGGCATAGCTATCAATTTCTTGGTGTTGAAGTTCGTATCCCTTTAAAATGAATTCAAATTCAGAATTCTTATAATAAATTAGAATTTTCAAGAACGGTATAGAAAGCTAATAAAACTTTCAGACGCAAAAATTCCATCGCAAAGTTTTCAAATAATTCAAACATTAATTCCCAAACTGTCAATAGATTGCGCACAGTTAATTTAATTCGATTCCTAAGTGCACGCCGATATTAAATTAAATTTCATAATTCCCGCAAAGTTCCTGTCCTTACCTTCAGTTGCACTTGCAATCAGACGGGCCGACGCTGGATTATTGCCAGTTCTCGAAGTGGAATATTCTCCAATCGGCTCTTCTCGATGACTTCAGGAATATATTAGGCATTTTCACTCGTTCGAGGTGCATTTATGTTGATATATTACGCAGTAAAATTGTATTAAACTCCTCTGATGAAATCGTGTGAAAAACTTACTGAATGTTTATTCTCAGATGACTTTTAAAGCTCTTTCACTTCTGTTTAATACTCAAGGTTTGTTGTAGAATAAGAAATATGAGCTGTTTATGTTTTCAGTTAACTATTTTGTTTATATTTGAGTTGAATTTTGGTATACATTTCTGTAATTATCACAGTTATATTTATTTCATCTCATTAATTTTATTAGTTAGCCCGTCTTTGCTTATGTCATCTCCTTTTATTAACGCAACTAAGTATTTATGTAATGTTTGATTGAATATTTATTTACTGAATCGTCGGATTTCTTACGTTAGTTACAGTTCATCGTTTGACAAGTAAAGTAGTGATGAGATAGTTAGATATTGTGTTAAGTGCTTGATAGAGTTTCGAGGAATATTCAGGATAGGTTTAGAGGTGAGTCCTCCTTGTGTATGTAAGTTGAGTTGGTTGATGGTATTGTTGAGTTAGCGCAAGTGTGAGCGCTTGTTACGGCTGTGGCCGAGTGTGGGTTTATGGAGATCTGTGGTTGGCTCCCGACGTGCGGCGAGCAGCCTTTTGGGCTGTAGCGGAACCGTGACTGGTCGCCTACGGGCAGCGAGCAGCTTTGGGCTGTAGCGGAACCCTAGTCAGGCCGCCAACGTGCAGCGAGCAGCCTTTTGTGCTGTAGTAACCAGGTGTACCAACGAGATACGCAAGGATAGCGAATGTTATGGGACTTGGTCAGTTTGACCTGTGGAGTATTTGAAGTGAATGATTGGAGGTGTGTTCTCACTGAGCTTTAATGCTTAATTAGTATATTCTTTCCAGATGCTAAACCGTGAATAGATATCGTAGGGCTTTCTTTGGACAGGTATTATTCACTTATAAATCACCTATCGTAACATAATCATGTGCGTTGACGTTTGAAAACTGAAACTGAAAGTTTTTCAAGTTATGGTTTCAACATACTACCGAAAAAAAAATATTTCTTACTTCTTCTTTACATTATTTCTATAGTTTTTTTATTTTTTTAAATTTAATTGCATTTGTTGTTATCTACAAATAAAGAATAATTATATACAGCTGTAATAAAATTAAGGCCTTGAGGCCTGGTTGCATAGAACGTTGTCAGCTAAAAGTTGAATTAGAATAAAACAACGCATCTAAGAAATGTCAACATTTTTAACAGTTCAATATTTTAAACGTTATTATTTCTATTGAACTAATAATTATTCGTTACAAATATTGTTTTACAATTGATATTTAACTAACAATAAACATTTTAATGCTGATATTAATTCATTATAACATTAAACATAGAAAATATGAAAATATTCTCAATTTAAAATAGATATTTATTTATACTTTTATAATTCAGTTACATATTTCTTAATTCATTTGTGAAATAATAGTATTTTAAATTATTAGTTACATTACTTGCTATATGGGGTAGATAATTCAGTAGAATCGCATAGACCTGTGGATTCTGACACCCGAGTTCAATTTCCACAGCCGATAAACTTTACTCTACATTAAAATGATCCCTGTGGTTCCTCCTAACTTCTTCGGGCGCTTCTTGACGATTGGTATAATATGGTATATAACTTACCGAAATCTGCTACGGCAGAATGTCACACTCAGTAATGGGTAAAAGACATGATGGCATATTTATTTATTTATTTATTTTATTAACTAATATATATTTTTCAATATGCAATTCATATAAATTTATTAAATTTAATAGAATTTTAAAAAAAATAACCAGCTGATAAAGCTATCTAGATCAAGGTAACTAAAAATATGTACTTCCTAATTTCAAGCTGGTGATAAAAAATTTCAGCTAAATAAATCTTCACACGCACGCTTAAATTTCCTTCTATTTTTAGTTCAGAGGTCACCAGCACAGCTATATAACCACGAAAGTGAAATTATTTATTACTTTCCTTTATCAGGGAAAATTTTAATTTTTCATTATAAAAGAATTTATTTCACCCAAAACGAAGTTGAAAATTAATTAAGAGTTATATGCACACTTTTTCTTCATTACAGTTAAGATAATTATATACTTAAACACAAGTATTTCGAATTAAACGGTAAAAATCAAAGCTAAAAAAATCACAAAAATTGCTTTAGAAATAGGACAGTATGTTTGCAAGTTCTTTGTTTAAGAGTTATTGACACATAATTATACAGATAAGAGGCGTATTCCATTTGCCATTTGGATCAGATTTAACTTACATTTACTGAACCAGATCACATATTTATTTCACTGGATTACATAATTCACTTTATTCCCAATACTGGATCTACTGGTTCTGATTTAATTTGAGGTTATCCACCTCAATAAGTGCATCAGTTTGCTTAGTTCATTTCATTTAATCATGGTGTCTAATTTAACTGAACTGATTTAAGTGAACCAAATGGCAAATGGAAAACAACTAAAAATGAATTACTTTCAAGTCAGTCTTTTAAGTTGTGTATTTCTTTTCTTATTTTTGTTAAAATTTAGCGGAACGTGGCGTGATTTCATGGACGTCAATTTGGAGTAATTAAAAAACAAGAAATATCTTCGTAAGTTTATGTTTATCCTTAGAAGGGATTTATTTGCGTGTTTTAAATTAAATAGTTGTTAAAACAAAACACAAATGAAAAAAATCAATACAAAACTGTCTGAGGTCTATAATAAATGCTCATAAAAATGGTATTTCTGCAAGAAAAATATCTATTTCTCATTCTATTGCGAGATCTATGATACAAAATATTTAAAACTTATATAAAAGGTTAGGACTATCATTCCTAGAAAAGTTTTTTAGTAGGTATTCTCAAAAAATATTTATATGAAACAAATCATAATTGTTTGTTTTTCGTATCTAATCATTTTAAGAATGAGAAAATATTATAATAAATTGGAAGAATATTAAAGAATAGCAATAAATATGTAAGTTTTTCGAAGAAAATATTTTAATATCTTTGCATAAGAATGTATTCACATTTGTTTATGGTTTACGTACAGAAGCTTCTAACCCCTAACGTAACAACATAAGACGAAACAAAGCAATATGGTAATACTTGAGAAAGAAATATGTATTGTTCTAAAGAAAAACGATTTGAAATGTCAAAACAAACAAAATCTCTCGGAAAACCGCTCGAGATCCATCAAAATTTATGACGTACAATGCGTGGAAGTTGAGAATGACAGAAACAAATTGATATACGCAAAACGACGCGCGTGGAAAAGAATGCTGATAAAGGAATGTGCAGCAAAGCAAGGAACCAGTCGAGCGATTAATTTTACCGACCAACCGAAGTAAATCTGCCAACGAAATAAACATTATACGCTTCTATTTTATTCCTTTTAAATCCTCAACGTTGATTTTGTCGTAATAACATTACATCATTATGCTTCAAAAACAGATATTATATTGTCACAAAAATTTGAATACAAAAAGAAATAAAGAAGAATACCTGGAATTAATTTATTCAGAATGTTTCAACTTCATTCTTCGAATTTAATTTTTTAATTTTATACAAAAAAAGCATAATAAATATTTATACACTTTATTTTATATACTTTGTATTGCTATGCCAAATGTTAACTAAGATACCAATGTCAGGAAATTTACAAATAGTCCTTGTCTCAAGTCCCGGAAAATCAGTTCAAGAGTAGAAGTTCTTAAAAGAAATATATTTTAACGAAAATGGAATCGTTTAACAAACAAAACAAAATTACTAAAATAACAAATAAAGTTATTAAAATATATATTTTTTTAATTATCCCTGGAATATGATATTAACTACATTCTTCTGTAATAATATATTGTAACACAAGTGTGGCAATAGCCGCTCCACATGTATGTTATGTATGTTTATGGGGTAATGGCACAGTGGTTATCGTGTCGGCCTGTGGATCCAAAGAACCCTGGTTCGATCCCCACAGACGACAAAACATTTTCACCAATTTAAAAATACCCCTGTAGCTCCCCCACCACTAACATCTTTGGGGGCCGTGATTTGACGGCTGGTAACCGCACTTCACGCGCATAAATATATCACTTACCGCGATCTGCTTTAGCCACACTCAGTTATGGGTAAAAGGCGTGATGAGATATTTATTTATTTTTTTTTTATATGTATGTTACATACCATTTTTTCCACGGTTAAATAAAATAAATAAATATATCATCACGCCTTCTACCCATTACTGGGTGTGGTACTCTGCCGAAGCAGATCTCGGTAAGTGATATATTTTGCACGTAAAGTGCGGTTACCAAAGATGTTAGTGGTGGAGGAGCCACAGGGGTAGTTTTTTAAAATATGAAAATTGTTTGTCGCCTGTGGGAATCGAACCAGGGTTCTCAGGATAAACATGCCGACTTCATACCACTGAGCTAGCCACCCCATTAATTAATTAATTCATAAAATCGATATTTGAATCGATATTTGACATCTTCCATTTACTTTTATATTTCAGATTAATTAAAAAAAAAGATTGTTCAACAATGGTTGCCTTCGAAATAACGTAAATGATTCCTTGTCGCATTGAGTGTTGCTAAATAGCTGTTTAAGTTTTTCTAATTTTTATAAAAACAAGGTTTCTTAATTTCAAATCGATGAAATTATTGTTTTATTGACAATAAGGTAGGTACATTTAATTCGCTTGTCTATTTGAAATTTTAAATTATATTTATACAGAAATGTTAAGTATCAAATATATGTAATTTAGGTTTTTAAGATTTTAAAATATTTTTAAATGTATTATTTAAGTTTACATATACCAAGTGATACTGAAAAAGCTACACAAAATCTGATAAAATATAAAAATTGTGTTAATTAAATAATACATTTTTTTATTTTTGTATTTCGTATTTCGCAATTGGTGATAAAACTAGTTGTGAAAAATTTTTCATTTCATCACTAATTTCGCAACATCAGTCAGTTTTGAAAAGTGACACGTTATGTATCAAAATTATAGAGAGATACGTTCCACATTCATTTTGAATGTTGATATGTTGACTTTTCAATAACTACCGTAGAAAAAGATACTTTCCACAATCATTTTGAATGTTGATATGTTAATTTTGCAACACGACCGTAGAAAAAAGTATTTAGAATGCACATATTTGGCAATTTGAAAATATCGCCTGCATTCTACTATAAAATTATATACGCAACCCACTCACAACTATCGTCATAGAAAATCAGTTATTATATTTTTGAGATATTTTACTCGGTGTCGGTGCTTTGCTTAAAGTAATTTGAATACGATTGTAATGAGATTTTCTTTACAAAAGCTTATCTTGCTTTCAAACACCTTGATTAGCACTGTAGCTATTTAGAGTTTGCGTGTACGCAACTGTGTAATAACACCAAAGCCATGCATTATAAAATCTGCGTCATGACCCGTTTTGACCTCTGACACGAAAACCTGCTTGATTAATTTCCCAGTTGAAAATATACGTCATAAAACAGAGCTTTAGTTTTTGTTGTCGTTTACATAGCTTATTTAAATAAATGGAGCGAATACCAACCCAAAAACAGTCATGATAACTACATTAATACCATTTGTATTAAGTTTTTAGGAAGATTAATGAGGTATTTATTTATTTTTCGTGACAAAAGCCAAACGCGACAGCCAACTAAATTACGCACCACAAATCAAAAAGTAATTAGCTTCTCTAACAAGTTTATTATTTTTATAATATTTATTTAGTAAATATATAAATAAATGGTGTATTTTTGACTTAATGCTGGATTAATTGTATATTTGCATGTTGTCAAATTAGAGTTACATTAAAAAATTATACTTTTTGTAATGTTTGGAGCTACATGAATTTTAGTAAGTAAATTTATGTCATTAATGACATATCAACCTGGGTCAGTTGTTAAAATATATGCCTAGTAATTTTGTGAGCAATAAAAAATTATATTTTCACAATACAAATGACAAATTCATGTTTACCCAAGGATTTTAAATAAACATTGGATAGCTGTGGTAGGGGTATGCCCTATTGCCTCTATTTATTTATTTATCCACAACTCATAGTTGAATTATATGGCTTATAAAACACTAGTGTTTTATATTCCATAAAACACTGTAAACAACTTGTTACTTAACAAACACTTCATGATCTACCGTATTTTGAGAAACTATAGCTACATTCACAAATCGAAATTAGTTTTTGTTTTACGTTTTCCATTTTTGTTTTAACAACCTTGTAGACATGTTATCTAATGCAGCCATTCACAAATCAGTATTTAGTTTTGGTTTTAACACAAAAGTTTGCAAACTCCAAACTTATGTTTTAGTTTTACGTTTTATACTTAGGAATAGACCAATAGGACGAAGCGTAGAATGATGTAGTGATATATACTTGACTCTTTCTATCATCCTTCGCATTGACGATAACCTAAGTTTATTTTTATTCGAGTGTCAAAATGAATGAAAATAAAAACAAGATTTTAATACCTACTTACTTATTATGATAATATTTAACTTGTTCTTCCAAAAAATACGAAAGTAAACAAACAACATAAGACAGCATGTGTAACTTAGCTACATTTACTATATTACCGATCTTCTAAAATTTATGATAGATGTCACTACTAATTAAAATCGACAAAAGCAAAACTATTTATGTATGGCACCTAAAAACACACAAAAATATAAAGCATAAAACAAAAACTAATTTCGATTTGTGAATGTAGCTTTAATATAACTGAATCAACGTTAAACGTTACGACCAATCTTCTTCGATAGATACATATAATTATGAGTTGTGGATAAAATAAAATTCAACACTCGATCTTCGGTCTCGTGTTTAAACTTTTCTTACGTGTTTTATATACCTAATAAAACACTTGTACAATAATAAATAATAATAAAATAAATAACTATTATTTATTTATGCTACTCTGCACAACAGGAAATTAATTCCAAATAAAGTACAGGGTTCGGACTCACCGAGCCGCAGTGTGCAAGTTCATGTATCTGTTTAGCTTGAGTGGGATTCGAACTCGAGATATCCGGATTCAAATGCCGTAACACTACTTACACTATCGTACTGGCGGACTATTGTATTATACGACATTTTTCTTGTGTTTGTATTGAGTAAATACTGTCAAATGTGAAAGTATAAATTGAGTCAAATAAATTATTCAATATATAATACAAACATTAAAAAAATGTCGTCCTTTTGTTGCTTGTAGGCGCATTTTGGTGATAAAGTATTTGCAATTACATGAATTGTAACGAACTCAATAAATTTGATCAAATCTAATAAATTGCATCAAGTCAATATTACCACTTACAACAAATGGAATATGTTAAACTCAAATAATAAAAATGGTTAATTTATTTATTTTATTTCTCATGGCATTCAGAGACTAACTAAAAATTAATATTGACCAAAAAAAAACGGGTTTAATCAATTGTGTTTTTAGTTCCAAATATGTTTTGTTTTGTTTTTACTTTCTTATACACAGTATAAGGAAGTATTGGAATCGTGAAAAAAATCGTCGACGAGATTTTTGCGGAAATACGTGTTTTGAGGTCCACTGAATCCGTTTTTATCATTTTCTCAATGATGTCTGTGTGTGTGTGTGTGTGAGGATGAATGTGTGTTCGAGTGTGCAATATCTCATGAACGAGATAAAATTTGTTAACGAAACTTGGTAATTATAAGTTTCATGAAAATATTAAGAGCTGAGTTGATTTTGAATGAAATTGAGAAACCGGAAGAGGAAGTTTACTGGACACACAAAACAATAAATTCCATTTATTTCAAAAATAGAATCAGTTACGAAAAAAAGTTTCAAATAAAAGATGTTAACAAAAATATTTGGAACATAAAATATTATTTGAAATTTTCCTGTATAAGTGTCTAATTTTGAGAAAAACTAATTTTTATATTTAATAATATATTTCAATAATCATAGTAGCAATAGAAACAAAAAACATAAATTTTAATTTTCGCATTATCTAGTTATCTATGTTTTTTTTTGAAAAGACAAATACATTATTAAAATGATCAACTAATTTGGCAACTTTGCCTCAATTTAATCGACTTCGTATCTCACTGTTCTTGAGATACGATGGGTTAGGCTCGAAAAACGGACATTCTGTATATTGCTCATCAGTAAAGTTAGACATAAAGTAGTCAATATTACTAAAACATGATACGTAAACAAATTTGATATTTTATATTTCAAACAGATAAATGCTGCATTACTGAAAAACTAAATTACATGTTTAATAATATTATATAACATTTATATATTCTAAATATTAAATATGCATAATATTATTATATTCTAAATATTAAATATGCTTAAAGTCGTGTGGTGATCACACCAGATTTTTTTCTTCTGTATTTACGAATAACTATAAATTCAATATTAATATCTGTTACACAGTTTTATTTTTTTGTGTTTATATTTATTTATTATATTTTATAACCTTTCAGCATAACGTTTTAATTATAATTTTCTAAGTAAATACATATTAATTGAAATAAAGTCAAATTTGAATCCAGGATCATTGTGGCACAGATGGTTAGCCAGAGTTCATTAGTTCCAGGTTCAAATCCTGACGGTACAGAAAATTGTTATCTTGATAATTTAGCATAACGTTTATTTTTCGTTTGTTAAAATATTTATTTTATATTTTCAGTAAATTTAAACATATTTTAAAACATTAATGCTTTGTGACACATTTATATATAGCGCTATTTTTGCCTGCCCTGCAAATGGCCGCCGTCAACTTGCTTGCCTCATAGATGCCAATGTATGTTACAAACAAATTAGCTATCCAGTGTTTATATAAAATCCTTGTGTCTGTCTTTTTGCACAGTTGAGCTTAAGCAGTATAGTGAAAATTATATATTAAAAATACTTCATAGGATGACATAAAATATAAGGCGAAATATTTCATATCATAACATATATTAAATTCTTGACATAAATAAAATATGTATTTTATTTTATTTTTAGCGAAAAATTATATTTTTCAGCCCCAGATGTAATTTCACAAAATATAAAATATCGTGCTTTCGGAAAATGTAAAAACTAGACGATTAAAAAAGCTTTTGAATTCTACAGTTATACCTACGTACGTACGTACGGTATCTCAAGGGGCATTATACGTTTCCCTAATTCCCAGCTCCATCTACGTTCATGAACAACCCTTGCTCGACATTTCCATCTCAAATTCTCAATTCCCGTATTTATTAACTAGAATTAGTTTACTTGTAAAGAAGCTTAACTATAACTTCCTCGTCGTCATATCTCCATAATATACGTTGTAAGTACTTGCGAAGTTCGTAACTATTGCACTTGTAAACGGATTAGACATTCTGGAAATGTACTGACACTTTATAAAATGAAATTTTAAAATTATGTTTCCTCCAGCGAACCGAATGGTATGAAATAAGAAGCAGGTGTTACGTCGAATCTAGTTTATGTTTTATTTTATTTGCAACTGGATCATCCAGATGCTATCTCGACATCTCGAACTCGATAGTATTATGTTATGCTGTTGTAACAGCCCACTACGTGAAGGTACATAGATATTTTATTAAAATAAATTTGCATAATTGGCACTGTGTGCGTATATCAACACAATGTAATTGAAATAAATATGTGTGCAAGCGAGCTTGTTCAAATAAATGGATTAGTTTGAGCGGAAACGTAGTTTATTTATTTTCTGTGAAATTCGTTCCGGTTTTACTCGAATAAAATAAAACTGTGAATATCAGTTAGCATTTTCAATGCATTTTTCATTCCAAGCCGGCTTTTTTCTTTCCATTGAATCTACTTTATTTATCGTATTTTTCATTTTAAATCTTTTTAATGCAAATGATTTTATTTTTCTATAGATTCTATTGAAAACAAAATAAATATAAATATATCATCACATGTTTTACCCATTACTGCGTGTGGCATTCTACCGTAACAGATCTCAGTAAATAATATATTTTTGCGCGTGAACTTTGGTTACCAGTCGTCAAATCACAGCTTCCAAATATGTTAGTGGAAGAGGATACGAGGATAATTTTAATGTGGATTAAAGTTAGTCTGATGCGGGATTCGAACTTGGATACTCAAATCCACAGGCCGATATGCTACCAGTGAACTATCTACCCCATACATTCATGTATAATTATTTATGTATTAAGGGCATAATCAAAAGGCACTGAGGAAATGTTTAAAGCTCGACGCGTAATGGAGTGCTCTTTATTATGCCCGTGGTACATACAACGTTATATTTTATTTTAGTCCTCGAAATTAAAGGATTCAATCAGTAGGGATAGGTTGTCCTTTTGCTGGCGTTGTTAATTTTAAGTATGCAGTGGTTTCTATGAATGTACGTAGATTGTTGGTGTTGCTATATTGTTTCTTTACGAACATTTTTTTATTTATTTATTGTCAAATAAAATTTAAAAATATGAATAACTATATCAAAGAAATATTGGATGAATTTGAGTCTATACAGGGAAAATTAGTACCACAGTACGAAAAACAATACGAATTTATTGTGTTAACTAACATTTAGCCACAAATCACGATTTTGATTTATTTGAAAAGCTGTTCGTGGCAACTTAATACGCCCTAGGGCTATAATAGTTAAATTATGCCGACTTTAGAGGGCCAATAAACAAGTGTATGATGCCAAAATAAAATTAAAGTAAATACTATATCCTTATAAGATAATTGTACATTCTATAATTTATAGGGTTGTTGATTTTTCGAATATTCGAGACTTCGATTGTTCGGATTTATTGAACCTTCGAATTTAGATTCGAACTTTCGAATTTTTGAATATTCCAAATTTACGAATTTTTGAATTATTTGAATTGTGAATCTGGAGCCTAACGCGAACACGGCATGTTGATATGAATTATTTTCAGAATAAATTAATTTACAGAGTTTTGTATTAATTCGTAAGTAATTATTATTAATCATTATTATTTGCCAAATTAATTGAATTTAGACTTAAAATTTCGCTACACTGTGAAAAACGTTTTAATGAAGACGTTTTTGTATCCTTTTTATTGTCATTTTAAAACGTTTTACTAAAAGTTCATAGCAGTTAGATGGGCGGTAAGAGAATAGATGGCTTAATTAAGACGCCTAAACTTGCAGAGTTTTTACAGGATACTTCGCCGAGTTTATTATTTAATTCGTGACCAACTTTTCGCGAATTATGCGTGAGCGTGTTTGGAAATGACAGATGGCGTTAATTCAGTGGCAAAATTCAATAATTTGAAGTTTCGAAAAATTCGAAAATTCGTAAATTCAAAGCTTCAAAAAATTCAAAAATTCGAAGCTTCGAAGTTTTTCTGACGAAGTTCAAAACATTCGAATGATCGAACGATCAGTAATTCAAACTTCAGTGGAAATAAACGACCCTAATAATTTATAACAATTGTATATGGGTAGATGGCTCAGTGGTATCGAGTCGGCCTATGGATCCTGAGAACCCTTGTTTGATTTCTACAGTCGGCAAACATTTTCACCACATTAAAAATTACTTCTTTGGCTCCCCCTCCACTAACATCTTTGGGGGTCCTGATTTTACGGCAGGTAACCGCACTTCACGCGAGGATATGGGGGTTCCAGCTTACCGAGATCTGCTTCGGCAGAGTGCCACACCCAGTAATGGGTAAAATATTTATTTATTTTATTTATAAATGTAATAGATATGTTGTAAATTTTATAATAATATATTCAGTTACGTTATAAAACTGGGCTAATTTGTGTTCCTTTTTCATGATTTATAAATTGAATAATGCATAGATCCTATTGTCAATAATCTTGTATATTATTTTGTATTTTTTTTTAAATAAAATTAATATCTCCAGTCATCACGACAATCACTAAATGTGTCTTACTAATTATAATGTAACGTTAATAGCAAAATAAACGAGAAAGACAATTTTAATAGTTGAGGTATAACAGCAAATAGTCAAACTTTACAGAATATATCAACTTAGTACTGTAGATTAGGAAACAATTACTATCGCAGCTATCAAAGCAAACCCAAGTTGGAGATTTATACGGCACCATCCTGGCCAAATTAATTGCCAATCTATGCGAACACAACGAACCAGTTAACTTTTGTCTAACACCTCGCACCTTGACGTCTCTACCTCAACTGTGCGACTTGTTTCTGATGTAGCGAGGTAGTTTGCATGTTAATCCGTACATGGCGCTAGGTGTAATGTATGAAGACACTTTGTTTGGTTAAACTCGAACTATTTGCATCAGATTGTCTTTGGTCGGAAGCGGAAGTCGAATCGGGGCGTATCGGCAACTCCTGTAATCGAAGCAACTGACACTGACACGATCAAATTGACGTCATTTGCAGGGTTGCATGTTTCATGCGCTGATGGTTCATTGTCAATAGGAATCCAGCGGAACAAGTTTATTTTTAGATTTTTTGCTGTCAGCGAGTTTATGTAAATATTAGATAGTTTTTCTGTTTTCAAAAGAAGCGCAGATTGTATCAATTTAGAATTAATTACAACTTTTCCTCCGGGCAACTACTTTGTATTATGCAGATATTGATGCAAATTATTTATATTTCTCTTTACAGTATAATATATGCACTTAACAACAAAACAAATTGCATTTTTTCATATAAATAGTGATTAAATAATTTTTCGTTTTTTCTTATAAAAACTTTTTTGAGCGCGCATTTATCTTATTTACATTTAAACTGTATTTTATAATTTGGTTGATTTGGAATCGTTGGTCAGTGGTTAAAACTTGTATCCACCAAACAGGAGTTCACGCTTTCAAATCTTTCTGACTTATATCCAAGCAATATAATGGGGGATTCAAGTGGTAGAACTTTTTAATATATATTTATTAAAATAAATTCTTGGCCGTACATCATATTTAATACAATATAAAATCATACCATAAATTATATCTTTATTGCTGAAATATGAAAGTTAAAGTTGAATAATTTAAAACGTTCGCACTGCCATATTGCAATGACGTAGTTGCATTAAGCCAATCACAGAGCTTTGTCTGAAACGTTTGTCGGTGCTCAAGAAGACGAAGAAGAAATAGGCATTCAGCATTCTACGATTCTACCAATGACGTATAATACTAGACGAATTATGCCGTATTCAAGTCAATGCAGTGTAGTGAAGCAGAGAGGAATGGAATAACTTGAGGGTCCGCCGGATGCGCGGCAAGGAGCGAGTACACTTTGATGTTATGCAAGTTGCTCCTTGTCGCGCACCCGCCTCACCAACCAGTTATTCTATCCCTTTCTGACTCACAACAAACGCCGATGTTATCCGTCTAGTTATGTTTTGTCTGAGGATTCTACTGACAACGACAAGTTACGTGTTATTTATCTCTGTCTTATCTGTCTCTCTTTAAGCTAAGATGCAACTACGTCATATTCATTTGTTTCGAAAGTTTAAATATTTTTATCATGCTTAATACCTACAAGTTTTTTAAAAAAAATAAAAATTTGGGTATAATTATTTTATTACGTAGATTAATATATAAAAAATTCAAAATGGTCTTGAAAGGCCCATTGTATCTTAATGATACAGTTTTCACTATAAACTCATAGCCTTCCTGTACTATAATTGTGATAAGGTTTCTGATTTGTAAAGTAACAAAAATAATGTAATAAAAATCTATATTTTAAGAATAGGTAGTTGGAAGATAATTATTCGTTAAATAGAATATTAGAGCAATATTTATGATACAAGTATTTTATTTTAAAATATTTATCTTTTCAGAACTGGGAGGTGATGAACACAGCAGTGTTAACAAATCGACAAGTGTCTCAAGCTATGAAAGTATTTATAGTTTCACAAGCAGGCAAAGCGGCAGACGTCACCCTTCAATCCTCCTGCCACTCTGAAGATGAAAGTGTTTTAAAGGTACTTTTCCTATCTTTTATTTCATTTCTAACAAAAAATTAATAACATTCGGATTATTTAGGTATCGTCATCCTGCAGCTCTGTGTACGTGGACGGATCAGAACTCAGGGGTTCCGTAAACGGTTCCGTTTTGGTTAAATACGCGACTTACACGGGATTGGCACGTTTTACAGTTTGGATGCCAGAGTTTCCACTAGATTTAACGGTTCCGGATGTTAGGTTATCGCAAATAAAATCATGGAAAGTTCCTGATTACCACCCGAATGTTGGAAAAGTTAAACGAAGAAAGCGATCTTTCGGCGGCTGGGGTCCCAGCATGTTACCGGAAGATTTCAGTAACGGAGTTGGAAATGAAAGACCGCTGTGCCGTTTACGTTATCAACAAAGCCCGGTTGATGTCTACGCTCATTTCGTGGCAAATGATCACGATTCGGGGCGCGTAACCTATTTTGTTAACCGTCGCACCTGGTTACGAGTTACTGATTTGGTTCTGCCGTTGTTAAGAGTAAGCGACCCTAGAATTGCAAGTTTACATGGACGAATTCTGCAAGGAAGAAGCATGGGACGGACGGAAGTACAAGTTCTTTCACCGATAACAGGACGAGTAATTGGTGCAAAAGAAGTACGGGTTGGAAATGATAAAGTTTTCATCTCAAAACTTTCCGTTAGAGTTGTTTCCGGATTGCAACTAAATATTTCACCCGACAGTTCGATTGAAAACGGTTATATCGCAGAGACTAGCGTCACTAGGCGGCTTACTGCTCAATATCAGGTATGTTAATATTATTTTAATTATATTTACGGGGTACTTTATTATTTTATTTGAATTTATTAAAGGAAGGGCTATTGGACATAGAACTGGAATTTAATGATGGTTCTAAAACACCGCTACGCGATATAGCTGACGCAGATTATCACTTGGTTGTGAAGAGTTTAGATACTGAAGTTGTTGCTTTTGCGCCAATGGTTGCTTCACATCATCCTCGCGTTATTGCCGTGGGCGAAGGTAAGTTATTTTATAATATTATACAGTATTTATAAACTTACTCGTATCGTAAAATTATTATTTTAATAAGTAAGTATCCCATAAAGAAAATTATTAAATATAGAAAATAAAGAGAACAAAGATTTTATAAAATAAATTTTATTTTGTTTGTCGAAAAAGAGAAAATCTTTGTGATAGGATGATTGCATGGTATTTTCAGGAAACGGAGATTTACTGCAAGTATCACTGTTGCTGAACGAAGATTGCCGAATTCCAACGCGTCCGAAACTATCCGGAAAGAGCCCGGGTCCGCTGGCAACAGCAGCAGCCGAGGTGGAGGTGGACTTCAGCGTGAGCGAGATTCCTCACCGGCCTGATTTTGTTCAGAATGACGGAGGTATGTTTGGTTGGCCTCGTGACAGAAAAGATGACAGAGATGTCACAGACCTACATGATATATTGATCGGTACCGAATCGCTTGATATGCGAAATTATTTCACTGAATAATCTAATAATTTGTCTGTACAGGAATGCCTCTCAAAGACGAGAACAATCACGAACCGACCGTTCAGGCTAGACAACATCATTCACTGCAGAATGGCGTACTCAGCAATCACGGAAGAGGAGTCACTCGGTATCAACAACCCGCCAACATGACGCCTTTGGAGATTGGAATGTATGTTCTTCTCACTGCTTTCTGCTTTGCTATTGTCGTAAGTTGATGCGTGTCTCATTTATAAATAACAGTTAAATAACAAGTGATTTTGTTTAGGTGTTTGTAGTATCGTGCGTTGTTTACGCTTCTAAATTTAAGCCGCAGGGAATGGACGCTCAATTAGGGAATGGTAATGGAACAGCCGCCGTACCTTCGTTGGGTAGATCTACGCTTGGAATGGGAACTGGCCTTGGAATTATGCGGGAACCGCGGAAACCGAGAGAGAGTACAACTAACGCTCACGACTGGGTTTGGCTAGGTACAAACTCGTTTAGTTTATTCTGAAACTGAAAGGACAATACGATTTTGTTTCATTTTGAATTTCAGCATATTTGTTTACTTATTTCAATTAAAAAGAATTGTTATATATCCTATTGTACCGCAATAATAATTTTTTATTTTGTTTTTATCTTTTCATTATTTTGTAGAAAATTAAATTTTAATTTAATTTGTTTTTAATTTATTATAACTTCACACAATGATGATGAACGAGTATTTTAATTACATTTATTTTTAATTTAGGGCGAGCAACACTTGAGAGAAGTTCAGGCATGATGCAAACAAGCGGACGTTCATCAACAATAAACAACAACAATTCAGCAGCTACTGAAATGCGTATTACAACAAATCCCATGAGCCTAAATTATTCCGAACCTGATGACTGCATTATTCAAGCAACAAGTTTCGATAATCCACATCATATTGAACTACCATCACGCCATATTGATTCTGCAACCTACTGCAAGAAGGACCGAACGAACAACAATGGACAAACTCATCCTGGGAATAATAACAATAATAATAATAACAATGCACATTCGCTTGGAATAGCAAATTCAACCAAAGATACGCAAGATTGGTATATTTACTCTATAATTATAATTTAAAAATAAATAAAATTAATTTGTTTCACTTTCTTTACAGGGATGAAGATGTACCTCCGCCTTTGCCACCACATGCAGTTCCTCTGCAACCAGATGCTTCTAATGAAGATTACAAACCACCAGTTCCACCACACAGAAATATCGGAGTGACAGCTCGCATTAGTCCTTCCAGTGGAACACCACCAATAGTTCCGCCTCCAAGAAAACATCATCATCATCATCACCACCGCAACAGCAAACACCAGGCTGTAATCGAACCAAAGAAAAGCGCTTTCGAATTTGACGACACTGAACCATCCAGCGATTTCGACCACGAGATATTTCAGTTAGCTCAGCAAAAAGGAGATAAAGTTAACTTGAGACATAAAAACAAAAATGATAATGATGATAACGTGGAATTTGTCCAGTTTCCGAAGAATGCAGATGGGAATAGCAATGGCATAAGTATGTAACGCTTAACTCTACAGTATTTTTTGTATTATGTAACCAATGCTATTGTTTATACTTATTTTTATATACATTCAATGTTTATATAAAATAGATTTGTTGTTCATCGCTCAGGTTTAAAGATTCCAAAGCTCAAACAGTATTTATTCGCATCGAATTAATCCTTATATTTTTGTATATTTCTTATCGAGTAAAGATACTCAGTAAGTTTTGTGGTAACATGAAAGCAATTATTATGGGATCTTTAATTTTGGCAAATTTGTTGTTGTTTCAGTGTAAAATGAGTAGATGTATTGTATGTGGTGTGTAGATTAATTTGCTTTGATTTGTGTATTGAATATTTTGATTACGTTCTGTCTGAAGTTCGCGGCAACAGCCCCGAAGTAAAGCGAGCAACAATAATCGGGAATCCGATGTTCTCAGCAAGCGCCGACGTGGACGCCGAGACGCAGCAGAGCAGCGACACCGGCACGACGCCGGCCGACCTGTCCGCTCTGGACGACCTGCAGTTAGACATGGATTACGATCAAATCATGCACTATTTTGATAATCTAAAGGTACGTGATTAAGTACTGGACGTACATGTGATGTAACGTGTTGTTTTGTGACCATTTCAGGAATCAAACGCTTGAGTAGACGAGATCATTGCAAAGATCCGTGAAATTCTACTTTCGTTTAGTGTTCAGTACCGCCAGTGTGCTCTGAACGGCAATTTGGGACCCACCAGCGGCAACACAAATATCAACGAAAGTTTTGAGTATTTTTTCGATCACATCAGTGAGTCGTACGCTTAAAGGTAATGTCAGGCTACTGCCTGGCATTAATTTCAGCTAGGCTTTATGCTGGGCGGTAATTCGTAAATCAATTGAATTACATGTATATACGTTTAACATACAATAATATCCAATATATCAGCTTTTGGAACTTTACATTCTTATATAACGTATAACAAAGTGCAATAACACTTTGCAAGCTCTTTGTATCTTAATATTCAATCAATCAATCATTGACGTACGAAATAACGCGATTAAATATTCAAAAATAATCATTGGCTCTTTGCAGTGATCTGAACCGAGTAACAAACTAAAACTCTAGTCATATTGTATCTTAGCTTTACCTTAATTTATACTGCATAAATGTTTTGTACAATACACGTTCCCCTAAGCGCCCCTTAGAGCATCATAAATGCACAAATCGTTGTTCCTAATCTGCTTGGAACATGTTCTTCTATTTACGTTTATTTATTGTCGCGGAGATGTAGTATTCGCAACGCGGATTTTAACTTACAACTGTATTATCTTCAGTTTTACTTTATTTTGTTATGACATTGTTTCATTGTACAAAGGATGTATATTATTTTAACTTATATTTGAGCGATTCCGATTTTATAATTTATTATAGTGAAATGTATGCGCCATTTATTGTGTACAGTTTGTCATTTGTAAAGATGTGTACATAAAAGATGTATATTGTTCCACGACTGATATTGTGTATCGCGTGCGTGTCGACGCACTATAACAAACTTTTAGTTTTAGTTATTAGCTATTAGAACAGTACATATAGTCACAAATGTAACATATAGTAAGTGTATGCTTTCTAAATTTATATGAAATCTGGCTATTTATCATTCAGTTGAACATTTATTCAATTGCGGTGAATTGTATCCTCAAAAACAAAGTCAAAATTACATCTAGATATAGGATTTTTAAAATTAACCATTCGTTGTATTTAAAAATCTGTAATCTGGATAATTTTTTACAAAAGAAAATTTAGAGAAATCTCAATATAAAATAAAGGATATATCCTGAACTCTAGTCTGGTATGTGTGTATGACTGTAACTGAAACTTAGATCTAGTGATGTACTTTAAGTAAGGTATTTGTAAAAACTAATTGACAAGTATGCAATGCACGAGATGTAATGCAAAGATAAGCAGTCACTGCCGCTGTAGAACGGACCTCGATGATAAGACGTGATTCGATGGGCCAACAAGTTATTGTTGTTTAAATCACGATGTATCTGATATTACTTCTATATGAGAGTAAGAACGTTTTTATTCTTCCGTCGCACAGTTTCACATGAACACGACACCTGTCAAAGAAATTGCATTTTGATTTCGATTGCGAATTCGAGCGATACATCGCGCGTACCGCGTACTTCCAGAGAATCAGATTACGTATACCGACTGCACAACTCAATGAATCAAAGATGTCAATCAATCGCATCAATTATTAATATTATAAACTTAGACTGCTGTTTTATGGGTGTTGCATTTGTTAGATGATAATGACTACATTCCCTCCTCATTATATTCATGTAGGCGCATAGGTTTTCAATAAGTAGTTGAATAGTATTGCCCATACGCTGTCACCTCTGTTTACAACTTTCTTTTTTTATAAATTATGGAATGATTATTTCCAGTGACTTGGGAACTTAAGTGAATGTACTACCAGTCAAGAATTGTTTGCATACTGTTTGAAATTTTAAAATGTATCTGATACAAATGTTCTAGATATTAGATAACAAATATAATAATTTTATTTATTCGCAGAATATAATACTTTCCCTCAGGTTTTGCTATGTTATAAATGTTATATATTGACAAATATCCTTGTAGCTCTTTAAATGAGTCTGCCATATATGTACAATGTGTAAGTTACCACTCATGAAATCAGTATGAAATAAATTTTGTTTGTAATTGTAAAACATTGTATTTTTATTTGAATACTTATATACATTATTTATAATTATAACAAAATTTCACTAAATTAATGATATTTTCCGAACCATTTAAAATCTACAGGCGACAGCCATCGATGGCATCCACCCATATTATTTTGAACAATATATTTATAAGTGTATGGATTAATATTATTATTTTCTTCCCATTCCTCTTCTGCCTTCGCTTTGTTCATGAGTTCATATGATACTGGGATGGCTTTAAATGGTAGTTTATCTGCGATTTGTTTGAGTCCGTCTTTCACTTCTTCATATTCACATTTGCCGCCTAATTCGATAATAACTCTCCCCGCTTTGATAGGAGTTACGTAATGATCTATAGCCCCTTTCCCACCACCCATTCGTTGTCCTTGGCCTTTTTTAGTTACAGGTTGCCATGGAGCATCGAGTCGCCAAATGGCAAACATTCTGTTCACGTCCATTTTTCGACCCAACGTCAAACGAACCATCTCAAAGTGTCCCCACTTCATACGACCACCACCTGTAGCCTATACATACAAAATCACATGAATATTGTATTATGTAACAAGACTGTGATGTCTTACAATTATTCCGTATTGTTTATGTATAAGAAAATTGTGAAGCGGTTCTGGGCCTCTCATTAACCGTAGCTTTTTCTGCATTTTCGGAGGTCGAATAGTTGATGGATATTGAGGAACTTTATCCATGAATCGAAGTTTTGGACGTTCGGGAAACTCAACATCTAAACAACGGTATCTTACATGAATTACATACCTGAACTAATTAATTACATAAAAAATAGAATCTTACGATCATAATTTGGCGGTGGTAAGTAGTTTTTAACACCAGCAATTTGTACTATACTAGTAGATGAGGCTAAAATAAAAGATTTTAGGTTAGTTTCTACATAACCTCTTTGACAAACAACATACGTACATTTTAATAGTGTAGAATTAAATATTCGAGAAAACAACATTTTCTGCACCTTTTATTATAATCGCTTACAGGTAATACTTATTAATTATAATTGTTCAAACTATTGTTATTTATTTTAAATAAAACCACCGTAACATGCTTTTGTCGCTTTTGTCAAAAACATACTTTTCATGGGCGTCGTAGATAATTTTTTTGCGTAGGGTTCGTATTCATGTATTTTATTAAATTAACTACGAATTATTAGCAAAAGAGTTTTTAAATTTATTTTAGTTATTTTTATATTGTCTATAACATATTTTATTTAAACTTTAAATCATAATAATTATTTTATATTTTATATATTTCTGTGATCCAAAAATATGTAACCATGGAAATTTTATCCAATAATACAAACAATCAATCATAAATTGGGCATAGTTATAAATTTTCTCCTGTGTTGCAGGTGTAATGTATTTTTAAAAGAATTTTTACCTGTACACATTAATTTTAAACATGGATTGGCGTGAAAAGGTAACAAAAGTTACGGAAAAAGTATTTCCTGGATTATCACAGATAAGTCCACGAATTAATGGTAAATAAAATATTAATATTTCATATATTATTTCTAAATAAAACGTATCAATTCTAGGTAATGAAGTTATGTCAAATTTACCTTTACAAATGTCTTTATTTTTTAATGCTACATTTTTCCCTGTATGGCTACTAATAATGGCAGCTTATTTACGGAGCCAGGTAAAATAATTGTATTTATATAATTTAGTATTTACAATTAATTCGTTTCATATTTTCAGTATAACTGTTTTAGTCATTTGCACCAATTTGTTTTAATAATTGTATTTACGGCGATTATTTTAACAGAAACTTTAAGATTATATTTAGGATATATAGGAAATTTAAAAGATAAGGTATTTAAAAGCTTTTTGTTATTTATATTTATACTAATAATTTCAGTTTTAGATTTCGGAGTTAGCTGCATTTTGGCTGCTCTCTATGATGTTGCAAGTGCCTTTAGAATTAATTATTTTAATAAATCCATATTTTCAATGGCAGGTTGTAGAATTTGTTGTACATTGTACAATGAGTTTGATGTTACTTTTTCAAATAATTATTAGTTATTTTGCTCTCAAAAGTATAGCTACTCATCAAGCAACTGTTTTCAGGATACTCAAAATGAAAAAAGAGGAATTAGAAAATGTTAATGACAGTAAAAGAAAATAAAAAAATATTGTAAATATAAAAGTATTTTAAGTATGATATAAAATGTATTTTCTGCAGTGAGAATCTGAAAAAGTTGAAAATATACACCCAGCCGCGGTTTTATTTTAGTTTGACGACCTGTATAGTCTAAACTTTTGATAGTTGAGTGGCGCTAATGTTGCTCAATCGATATCGGCAGCACGGTAAAGTTTGATGAGCAAAATTTTATCAAATGGGATATTTGTGTAAATATATGTTGCTAGTTTCACATCAAAAAAATATTGTTTATGTTTATATAAAATGTCAAATGGTATGACATGAGATACATTTATTGATTTGTGAAATTATTTTTATATAATCTGCAAAATGGATAAATACGAAGTTATTAGATTAGTTGGTGAAGGTTCTTTTGGTCGCGTGTTTCAGGCCAAACAAAAAACAGATTCGCGTATTGTTGCTTTAAAAGTTATTTCAAAAGTAAGTATAAATTTCAAATTGTGTTACAAATGCTGTAAATATAAATTTTAACCAGAGAGGTAGAACACAAAAGGAATTGAAAGGATTAAGACGAGAATGTGAAATTCAGAGACATTTACACCATCCCAATATAATTCAAATGCTGGATTCTTTTGAAACTGAAGATGAAGTAAAGATTATCTGAAGTAATCGAAAATTGTATATTTCATAAATAATAATTTTACAGATTTACGTCGTTACTGAATTTGCTCATAAAGAATTATATATCATTTTGGGCAGAGAAGGTTATTTACCTGAAGAACGAGTTCAAACAATAGTTTGGGATTTAGTTTCAGCTTTATATTATTTACATTCTCACAGAGTATTACACAGGTACATAATTATAATAATTATAGGTCCTTAAATAACAAATTATTTTCAGAGATTTAAAACCACAAAATATATTACTTGATGTCAACGATTGTGCTAAGTTATGTGACTTTGGTTTCGCAAGAAATATGAGTACTGGTACTCATGTACTTACTTCAATTAAAGGAACGCCTTTGTATATGGCTCCAGAATTAATCGAAGAACATCCATATGATCATAATGCAGATTTATGGTCATTAGGATGTATTATTTACGAGTTGCTTGTCGGTTCGCCTCCTTTTTGTACCACATCAATATTACATTTAGTGAGGCTAATAAGGCATGAACAAGTGCAATGGCCAAATTTTATTTCAGGCACTTGCATATCATTTTTACAGGTACAATTTATTATTAATTTATATGAATTTGTAATTATTTTTTTTGTAATTTAGGGTTTGTTACAAAAAGATCCAACAAAAAGAATGACATGGCCAGAAATTTTGAAACATCCTTTTGTAGAAGGACATGTAATAATGACTGATGATGCTGATACTATACCATTAACTAAACCATTACCACCTTCTGAATTAGAAGCAAAAGAACGTCAGTTTCAAGATCTTTCCCAGAAATCTGCTGTACAATCAAAGTACATTATTTGAATTATATTTGAGGTTCAATGTTTATTCCTAATTTATTTTTAGAGCTAGAGCAATATCTCCAATAGAAACTAATAAAGAAGAACAACAAAAAATAGTTGATCTAGAGAATTCAGATGTAGAATCCGATAATTCTTGTAAATGCAATGTAGGAGATAATGATTTGCCCCAGAAAATGGATAGTCAAAATAACTCGACTGTATCTAGTGAAAACAAATTAAATGTGTCTAAAATATCTTTGGAAACTTGCGAAAAAAATTCTCGCAAAAATTCTGTGGAAAAAGAAACAACCGAATTAAAATACAGTAAGTCTCGCGAAGGACATCTTACAAAACTATCACAAAATTTAGATAACTTTTCTAAAAAGATCAACAACTCAGATAAAAGATCTAAAGAAAACGATATTTTACTAAGAAATCTATCTTTAGACAAAAACTCTAACTCTGAAAATAATAATCATCCTCAAAATGAAAATATTCTTGGATCTCATGATTCAAACAGAGAAGATACACCAACAAAGTCAAACTCTTTACAAAACTGGAACTGGACTGAGGATTCTCAACCGATTGAATGCGAAGAATGGTTGGCATTTTTACAAAGATCCATGCAGGAAATTATGGCTGGAGAGTTGGGTTCGCTTTGTCAGTCAAATCTTGCAACTATTATAATTGCGCCCCTTCGTAACTCCAATGCAAGTTGCAAAGTTCTGGAATATGTTGCGTGTCTTCTCTCATTGCCGTTTGTTGTCAGCGAGGTTACTGATGAAGTTCTCACTAAAATCAGACTGGTAAGATTAAAATGCTTTATCCCTGATTTATCAGTCGACTTTTAACTAAATATTATTTAACAGCAACATAAATTACATTTATGTTTTTTCCTATATATAACACGAGAACAATTGTATCAGTAACTTGAAAAAGTGGAACAATATCTCTGATTTAAGTTTAAATTTAACTAAAATAATTTAAAATTATTACTTCCGTAGCCTATAAAATAAAGAAATTATTGTCTTGATTTATTGAAGTTGCATAGTTTAGAGTTTTTAAAAATAGTTGAACTGTTTGCCTGTTTATATTTTTTGGAACATACCTCCTATTATTTTGTAATTTGTAACTACAGTAATTTTAGGTGTACCTGGATATAAAAGTGATTCCAAATTTGATTTATGCTTCAAAACTGTTGGTAAGAAATAAACGAACATGTGGGACAAGTTCTAGTGACACAACACCAACACCAACAAATACACCAGTACCATCTATACAGCAAACAGCTCCAGAAATTTATAGATCTATGTCTGATCTTTCAGCCGATGAACTACAAGCTTTGGAGTATATTTATTTAATAATTTGTCGGTTAGTTCACCATGAAGAACAATTTATCAATCAATTCTGTGACGCTGTTATACTTTTAAATGCTACAAGTTTGATTCAACAGTTTCTGTTATTATGTAGGTATTATTATACATCATATACATAACTTCACGCTATATACCATTGTGTAGAATTTTATTTCATTTATCACTTAGCTTACTTGTATCACTTTAAATAAAATCAAGTGATTAATTGAAATATATACAAACTGATAGAACTAGGAAGGTACTTCAAACTGAACCTGAATTAATAAATCTAGTATTGGGAGTAAAAGAAGAGAAGTCAAGCCATTCATTAAATAATCATTCGATTATAGACTTTCAATTTAACTTTTATTCAAAAGAGCGGTTTCGGCTTAAATTTAAACTTAAAAATAGCTTAAATCCAAACCAAAACGTCACTATTTTGAATAAAAAGTCAACCAAAAGTTTGTAATCCAATAAGTATATAATTTATTTATTTGTGCTACTCTGTACAACAAGAATCTTAATCCCAGTTACAGTCTAGACTAATCGAGAGCCAGTGTGGTAGTTATATATTTTTAACATGAGTAAGATTCGAACTTGGGACCTTCGGATTCGAATGCCGTAACATTACACCATTGTACTACAAGACATTATCATTAATTGTTCAATATTTCAAAAAATTCCTTTCGGATTAACATTTCAAATAAGAATGAAAAATAATTGATCGGGTTCAGTTAAATTGGATCCAAATGGCAAATGGAATATATATTAAGATAGCATAAAATCTTAGCAGTGAACATTATTCATTTAGATTCAACCTACAAGCAATCTCCTCCAAACATTTATATCCTGTCATATCTCCTTCGCCTCGTCCACATTCAGAATATCTCGCTTATATCTCAATTATGTTTATGCTTCTTTACCTATAGTTATTGGTTGTTTGACATACTTTTTTAAAGGAGTAAAATTTGTTTTTTAGCAAAAAGAAAATTAAGAGTTGTGACGGATATAATAGCAATATTAACGCAAGTATTGAGAAAATTCCCAGAAAATGCAGAACTAGTTGAAAAAATATTATTTTTAAGTCCTGTAAATGAAAGTTTACAATCTAACAGCCCTATAGATATTGTTCATTTACTGAGGCATTCAAATCCTTTACTTAGAGCTCGAGCCTGTTATTTGTTAAGATTGTTGGCAAGATTTAGTTCTAGGACTTTGCAAACTGCTTGGACAATAAGAATACAAGAAACTTTAGAAGCATTGGTTTATGATTCGATAGAAAATGTCAGAAATGTAAGATACTAATAATTAAATGAATAGAAGTTATTATATTTATAAATTGATTATTTTTTAGGCTGCTGAAGCTGCAGTTTCAGAATTGAAACAGTTTCCTTTTTATGACCAGGATAAGATGACAGTAGTTTAAATTTAATTTATATAATTAAGAAAATTAAGATGCGTAGTATTAAGTTTGTTATAATATTTTTATACATTATTTTATAATATACTTATTTACAATTAAACGTTATGCGTTTCGTTGTTCATTACATTAGATTCTTAATTGTTCACGATTATAAATATATCAGTGTAACCAACCTGCTTTAATCTGATAAGTTTTTGTTTGTTTTTTGTCTCTTATATGTAGTATGTACAAAATGAGAGATTATGAACAAAAATTTGAAAGGTTACTAAACTTTAAAAACAATTTACCTATTATAAGAATTTGTTTATTGACAAATTGTCTGTTGGTAATTATTAGAAATAATTTTTGTAAAAGCAATGAGCGTTCGCCGGGATTTGAACCCAGAACCTTTCATTCGCATGATGAATAAACAAATTTTTATAATAATTTCACCCAGGGAATATCACCCAACGCATACTAGGTTGTTGACTTGTAACGAATTGACGCAACCCATGTCACTTTACATTTCTTCAACTAAAGATTGCACGAAAAAAAGTATTCGCCGAGTGTTTGTAGCTCAATTGGTTAGAGCAGTCATCATGCGAATGAAAGGTTCTGGGTTCAAATCCCGGCGAACGCTCATTTCTTTTGCAAAAATTATTTCTAATTTAGTACCTATTTTCTTTTTTTGTTGACTATGTTGTTAAGGTGTTAATAAGCAAATTTTGATTCATATTTTTTCTGATTCCACTTATAGTAAAATGGAAAAGCAGAATATTGTATTAATTATAACGCAATTTACATAAATTATTTAATTATCGTCATATAGTTTTAAAATTAATTTTGTTATATTAGCGTATGGAAGAAATGAGCAAATCACATTAATTAAACTTGAAAAATGTTTTGGAATCCCTGTAATAAGCTTCTTGTAGCTACCGCCGCCATCAACAGGTGTGTAAAAACAGGAACTAAAGTTCAGTGTCAGGGGTAAACTTGTGAAAGTGAATTTGATTGTATTTTTTAAAAGTAATATTATCTTAATTTATTATATGTGAATTAATTTATTAGTGTGTGATTTATAAACAATCAAGATATAAGTGTTTATTTCAATAAGATTCTTTAAATATAGTGCCATAAATTTTGACATTTAAAGGTAAGAACTTTCTGTTATATTAATTATAGCTAATTCCAATTACACGTAACGAGATATAGTAGCATATTTAATAATTTGGTAGTTTTGAGAGTATGTAATTTTGTTGTCACGATATTTTACCGTAAATGCCACGTGATGTAAGGCCGGTTTCCGCTTGTTTTTGTTCAGATCTTATTTCAACTTCGTTGGCATTTTGCCGTACAACGGCTTAATATTTTTTTACTTGTCAAGGCTATTCCCAAAGAATGAATTTACATAGAATAGGTCGACGACATACGGGTTATTACCTGTTGTTTGTTATCTTAGACAGGAATCCATTCATAGTTCACTGTTCACTTCGTTTTAATTATAATTTGATGTCATTGCATCTTTTGTTTCTGGACATTATTTTCGATGCGGTTTTTTTTTATTGTTTATTATAGATTAATTTTTTTAAATATGAATATATTCGCTATACATATGGTGTAAGGTATATCTAAGAAAAACGGAAAACTTATTGCGATGCAATTGTTTTAATCTTGTTTATATACATGACATATATTTATACAAAATATAGAATGAATTATGTGCGTAACATAATTAACCATTTAATTTGCTATTGTGATGGCGTAATTTTAATACCAATTCTTTCTAAAACATAACATGTTAAATATTTTTTATGACATTTTTGTCATAAAATATTGGATTGAATGCCTTTTTAAGTTATTTCTTTCTTTAAAACACATGATAATTTGATATCTATTCATAGAATAATATAATGAAAATCTTTGAAAAATTATTGCCTAGTATTTATTTTAATTTTTTCCCATTAAAAACTAATAGTAATACGGGACAAAAATGCATAATTTAATCCTGCAGGTGGGGGAAATAATCACCTAAAAGATTAAATAAATTTAGTCCTGTGGTATATACACTATTTTTCGCACTTCCAGCCATACATTTTGAGTTAATGTTAATTTTGTACTGACTTGACATTAAAAGTGATATTTGAACCCTCGAAAAGAAAGAATAAAGTAAGTCATTTTCTCCTGTAAGTGTGAAAAATATATTTTTTCTTACGATCAGTAAAGCAAGCTTTTCGAACTTAATTTTGACAGCAAGTGAACTTTTGCGGTCTGTTGCTATTAGCAATGGGATTCATTAGGAGTATTCCATTTGCCATTTGGATCAGATCTAACTTACATTTACTGAACCAGATCACATATTTACTCGTATTTAGCTGTATTACTTCTCTGACTTTATTTCTATTACTAGAATTACTGATTCTAATTTACTTTGAAGTAATTCACCCCAATAAGTGCATCAGAATACTTAATTTAGTTCATTTAGTCATCTTGTCTAATTTATCTGAACTGATTTAAATGAACCAAGTGGCAAATGGAATACGGCTAATGCTGACAAAAAAAAAAAATGTTAATTTTTTTTTAGTTTGTATTGTTTTGTTAGGCTGTGTTCAAAGTAGCCTTTTGACATTTAGGATTTAGGATAGGGGAAAGAAATTATGAATTCACTTAAATACAACTTCGAATAGTATAATACTAATGACATCTGCAGTCTGTAGGTTGAATTGTTTGACGTTTAGGCGATTAGGTATTCATAATAATATTTTTAATACTTTTTATACTTACACACAAAATACGAAGCCATTTTTTTCTTCAAAAATGCTACAGCAAATTTGTAAACGTCAAAAAATTATTCTTGTTTGGCCGAAACGCGCATGATTTTTAATTTAGTGCTTACCACTTCAAGGCGTAGTGTGCTCTTACAAATCCTAAAATCTAATAGGATGCGGGTAGTCACGTGACACTGTGACGTTTTTGTGACGTAAAAACAGTTGTTCCGGGAAAGATCAATGCGCCACCTACAAAAATTTTTTGGGACGAGATTTAAAAAGAACCGGTTCTTTTCAAATCTCGTCCCAAAAAATAGTTCATTTTTGTAGGTGGCGCAGTGATCGTTTCCGGAACAGCTGTTTTTACGTCACAAAAACGTCAAAGTGTCACGTGAGTGCCCGCATCCTATTTCTAAAACCCTAAATTATGACGTAATTCAGGGCACACAAATTTTGGATTTGGTATGTTCGGGAGATAAAAGTGCAACTTCAAACACAGCCTATATTATCTACATTCTAAATTTTTGTTATTAAAATTAAAAATCGTTTAATCTTAATTATCAATCGCAGAAAAAATGTTGTGTACACCTCTGGTAGATATTAATAATCTCTAGCCCTGGTCCGCAACCCTTTATATACAAATAACTATTTTAATAGTTTCGATTTCGAATAAATAATAATAATAATTTGAACTACGTAATATGATTTTAATTTATGCCATAAAGAATAATTTCAAGCTCCAGGCATAAAATAAAAAATGTAGATCCTTAATCAATTCGCAAATTTCGTACTCATTCCATTACAAGCCCAATATATAATAATTCAAAACTGTATTTTACATAATTGACAGCTACCGTGTACCACGTTAATCACCTGATTGCACGCATATGAGCTGTCGAATCTTGGCAGGTTTGTCTGCACATAAATAAACAAAATTTCGAACCCGTTGGTCTGAGGCCCTGGTGTTCATGGTAACCTCATTCGCTTTATGCAACAAGTTGCAGATTGGATGCGTGTACTTTAGATGCAGTTTGCAATTGGATAATATTTACAATTCGATTCTAATTTGAATCCAATACGATGAAATTCATGTATAGTTTGCGGGTGGCTTAGTGATTTTAATGCCAGTGTATGAACGTAGTCAACAGCGCATCCAGAATTTTGTGTCTGTCTGGTCTAAAAAAGGCGCCAAAATTTGACGTCCACAAATTTACCATTAGTAGATAATATGTACATGTAATAAACACAAACAAATCAATATCATTTTAGTTCGAGATAATCATATACGAACTATGATTTTTGTTATAACTACATCTATACGGCTGTGATTGTCACCAGCACTGGGCAGTAGCTACATTTATCTTAGCTATAGCTGTAGCTTAGCTAAATGTGAAAAAATATAGCGGTAGCTTGTAGAGAACTATTTTTTTTTCTATTAGCTTAAAAATATTGTTAGAACAACTGAAGCTACTTTTAAAGCTACTTTTTCTAGTCCAAAGATACTTTTTGTAGCTTAAAGCTATCACTGTTCATGAAGAAATACCTATTAATTTTTATTTTGTATTTAAATTGTATCTTCTTTATTGTTTTCTACAACTGTAGCATAACAAGTTATTATATAGTTTAAAATCTATTAACATATTTTATTTTTCACTTGTTCTCAACCTGTCCTATTTTTGTATTAAATATTAGATGCACTAAGCATTGACTGTTTTGGAGTCTTGTATTAATGTGACAGTTAATTTATTCCGATATAAATAAAAATCAAAAATTAACAGTACATTTGTCCATTTGCGATTTTTGATATTTATGTACATAATAATAAATTAACAGTCATTATAACAAAAGACTGATCAACTGATCATATGACAATGGCAAATTTAATTAATTCACAATAATTTAAAAAGTAGCTTTAAAATTTAACAGCTACGTTAACGAAAGCTTTTAGCTGTTGCTTAGCTATATTTTACAAAATGTAGCTTATAGCTGTAGTTCAGCTACATTTTTAAAGAATAGTTGTAGCTGTAGCTTAGTTACTTTTTTTAAGTAGCTTGCCCAGCTCTGATTGTCACTTTTGTTATAAATATTTGACATTAGTATGCGTTTTTACCGATATTGGGATATCCTACTACTAAGACACTAAGAGATGGCATTGATCACGATATGTCTAACTTGAGATAAAGGTACACTTTCAGGTAATCTCCATAAAGACTCCGAGTCTACCATTTGACTGCCAAAAATAGAAACGCCTCTATTTTCAGCAGTCAAGACTGCCGAAAACCAACTTCATTATGATGCTGGTTTTTTCGCTATCTTCCTTTGTTGTTTGACGTATGAATTATTATTGTTTGATATTTTGTACATTTTTATAGTTAAATTCATTTACTTTATACATAGTTAGATACTTTTAAGTTTTCATATTTCATTTATAGTTCATGTCAATTTTTTTTAATTTAATTTTTTGTTTTATTAATCCTAGTTTATAGTTTTTATATTTCTTAATAGTCTATAAATATTTTAAATAATACATTTAAGTTTTTATATTTCATTTATAGTTCATATAATTTTTTTTTAATTTAATTTTTTCTTTATATTTCGTAGTTTTTAGTTTTTATATATCTTAATAGTCGATAAATATTTTAAATAATACAAATTAACAAATAACACGTTAAAATTAACAAATATTTAATTCTGACTGTCAAAAACATCGACTCTATATGTGTCACCCGTTTTGGACGTGACTCAGTTTTTCAGCAGTTTGTAGCAGACTCGGAGTTTTGACGCTATATGTGCCAGGGGCTTAAGCTTACCATTGCTGTCACTTGTATTTTTTTGTTTTTTCTTTTATTATGTGTTTGCTAGTAGTATTTTTATATTTAATTTACATAGAATATTGTTCTATTTGTCGTTAGTTTTAGTTTTTGTATTAGTTTCATTTATCGTTTAAGTTTCAGGTACAAATTTAAGTATGTACTATGTAGTTCATATATTCTTTTAATGTAAGTTTTTCTTAGTACATATTAGTTTTTTTTATAGCTAGTTGCACCAATAAAACTTAAATTTGAATCTCGGTTTACATTAATAAACGCAACATGTCAACATGTCATATAGAATAAATAACATTACTGTCAAATATTGAATTTGTTTTTATTTATTTAAAGTAAGTTTAGAATTAAGGTTTTGTTGGTGCAACTAGCTATTACTATAGTATTAGTGAAGTACAGTTTTATTACCTTCTTTATTGTTAATAATAATTAGTCTATTATCATTAATTTTTACTTATTTTTCAACTTTTTGTATTACAATTATTTGCCGGACAATTTTGATTTCCAATTACAATTTGCAAATACATCCGTTTGACTAGAGATATCGAACAAACAGTATATTACTGGACTGGTATAATGCCAAACTATCGTTTCATGGTTTAAGATGATAAATTGAATATTAAATGTAGAAATTATAAATTGATATCTTTAATAGGTTTTTAATGAATTTATATCAAAATAATTTTAATTATACATATAAAAAATGTAACGCAATTTTTAATTACTATAAATTTAATATATAAGATTATGTAACTTTATGTAATATTTATTAGTTCTGCGATTGATCATTATTCTTTAGTAATAATTTTTTAGATGACAAGCAATAATATTATTTGGAAATTACTAAAAAAATATCGTTAAAAACTTTCAAATATAGACACAATAATTGTTTCATTCAATTTATAATTTCAATGAAACTGCTACAAACATCTGGCGGAAATAAACAATCGTGTAAATGCGGTATGAAATAAATTGCTGCTAATATATACCTACCACACAACACTACACAGTAATTGTTAATTAATTTAGAAATTAATAGTACATATTCCGTACGAGCAATGTATACAGGTAAACATCCTTATACACATGTGTGAGTAAAATATATGGTGTATTACGTAATACAAACAACATGTGCTTATACTGGGTGTACCTGCAGTTTCTTTGTGTCAATTTTTATTTTTTAATATAAATTTGAATAATAAATTTTGCATCCTAATTAAGCTACTACAGAGTGATCAAAAGGAATTGTTAGTTGGCAATACAATTCCGGAGATCTTTTTATTCTACAGTTGGCACAACGCCAGGTAAAGGAGGAAATGCAATTTGACATTTCTAATAAATACAAACAGGAGTCTGACAGCTAATAGAATTTTGACTTTTTAAGTAATAGAAATACTTTAGAAATAAATGTAATAATAAATGTACTCAAATTTTAATTTAAATTTTCAAATGTCACTGTCAACAACAGGAAATGAATTTATGTATCAGGCTTACCAATTTCAAGTATTTTTTTATTGCCAACTGTAACAATTTCTTTTGATCACTGTGTATTTTCAATCCAACCAGCTATTACTTACGGTGTACAAATATAAAAATAATGATATAAACATATATCATTGTTACCTATTTCTGAAAGTGGCACTTTGCTATCCATACAAAGATTTAAGATCATATTTAGTACTCATAGGTGATTTATAAAAAAATATTCATATATTCATATTTAAATAAAAACATGTTTTTCGACAATGAGGGTTTCAAATATTCGGAATCTCGGATGGTTTGCATTTAATGTATTACTCCCATTTTTTATCAATACACCGTAACTAAATGATGAATTTAATATATGGTTAGTGTAAAATAATATTCCACTAATTCATTCATCAATATATACATAAACAAACATTATTACGAAACTATTAAAATCGTGTTCTTATTCACTGAAAAATCACTATAATTTGTTTTGTACAATTTCAAATTTTTTACATGTTTATGATAGGAAGTAAGAACAAAGACCAATAAGTAAGAACAATCGATTCAGTGTGACTAACTACTAATAGAATATTTTTTTCATTGAAACATTCTTAAAATAAATTCAAATAAAAGTGCAAATAGAAAGAACTAAATATTCTATCACTATTATTTGAACAGTTTGATGTTTGATATCTTAATTTAAAGTTACTCTTCTACTAATTACCTATTCTTATATTTTCATGTTTATCAATGTGTAATAAAGTGACAGAGACTGGATTTCTAAGATAAGTAAAAATATCGTATCGAATTTAAACTGCAAAAATTATAAACCAGAATTATATATATATAAATGAATATATCATCACGCCTTCTATCCATTACTGGGTTTGGCACTCTGCCTAAGCAGATCTCGGTAAGTGATATATTTTGCGCGTGAAGTGCGGTTACCAGTCGTCAAATCACGGCCCCCAAAGATGTTAGTGGTGGAGGAGCCACAGGGGTAGCTTTTGAAATTATGAAAATTGTTTCGCCTGTGGGAATCGAACCAGGGTTCTCAGGATCCACAGGCCGACTTCATACCACTGAGCTAGCCACCCCATATAAACCATAATTAAGCTGCACATATCCTGACCGCCGCTGTCAGTTTTTTATTATAATTTTGCTATAACATTATTAGATCACAATCAGTATTTTGTTTTTGAAATGTCGCAAATGTGTAGAAATACCAACTTACTTATTTTACAACGAAATAATACGGGAATTAAAGTTTTGAAATTTTATGTTAGTTCGTTGTTTGCTACTGGTGTATTTTCTGAAATTTAGGTGCGATTCTACTACAGGGTGATCAAAAGGAATTGTTATAGTTGGCAATACAATTCCAGAGATCTTTTTATTCCACAGTTGGCACAACGTCAGATAAAGGCGAACATGCTATTTGACATTTCTAATAAATACAAATAGATTATGTCAGGAGTCTGACAGCTAATAGAATTTTGACTTTTTAAGTAATAGAAATACTTTAGAAATAAATGTACTCAAATTTAAATTTTAAATGTCACTGTCAACAACAGGAAATGAATTTATGTATCAGGCTTACCAATTACAAGTAGTTTTTTTTATTGCCAACTGTAACAATCCCTTCTGATCACTCTGTATAATTTATTTAGATATGTAATTTTCGCAACATTAAAATTATCCCTGTGACTGCCCTTCTACTAACATCTTTAAGCTCCGCGATTTGACGACTGGTAGAAACACTTTACTCATAAAAATATGTTACCCAGTAATTTCTGTTTTTGTTTTGCCGATATCTATGTTTTGATATCTATAGTTACTCATTGCATAAAGATCTGAGTATTATATGTACACTTTTAGACACAGTCTTAGTGTTATACTAATTTTAAATTTAAGAGAGATAAATATGGTGGCCATAATTCTGAACAATGTTCATACGAACAAAAATAAACTATTTGTATTTAATGTTCATTTTATAGAGAATAATTCAAGAATAAAACTAAGATTTTTTTATCAAAATGATAATAATATTCAATAAAATAAAATTTATTAACACATTTCATGCGGTTCCTAGTTCAGTGGTATGAAGTCGGCCTGTGGATCGTGAGAACCCTGGTTCGATTCCCACAAGCGACAAACAATTTTCATAATTTCAAAAACTACCCCTGTGGCTCCTCCACTACTAACATCTTTGAAGGCCGTGATTTAACGACTGGTAACCGCACTTCACGCGCAAAATATATCACTTACCGAGATCTGCTTCGGCAGAGTGCCATACCCAGTAATGGATACAAGGCGTGATGATATATTTTTTTATATTTTTATATATTTCATGTTGAAGTTTAATTAAACTGATAGAAACTGAACGTACCTTAAACGACAAAAACAATAATAAAGGACATAAATCTAAAGAACATTGCTTTAAAATAAAGGACTGTCCACCATAATAAATTTTGTATGGTCACCATTAGGGTTGTTGATTTCCACCGAATTTCGAATTTCTGAACATCCGAAAATGCGAATTTTTTGAACTTCGTCAAAAAAAATTCGAATCTTCGAATTTTTGAATTTTTTGAACTTTTCGAATTTTCGAATTTACGAATTTTTTGAACTTTTCGAATTTACGAATTTTCCGAAGCTTCGAATTTTCTAATTTTTTGCCAATTAATTAACGCCATCTGTCATCTCCAAGTACGCTTACGCATAATTCGTGAAAAGTCGGACACGAATTAAATAATAAATTCGGCGAAGTATTCTGCAAAAACTCTGCAAGGTTAGGCGTCTTAATTAAGCCATCTACTCTCTTAACCGCCCATCTAAATGCTATGGATTTTTAGTAAAACGTTTTAAAATGAGAATAAAAAGGATACAAAAACGTTTTAAATATAACGTTTTTGACAGTGTAACGAAATTTTATTAATAATAATTACTTATGAATTCATACAAAACTCTGCAAATGAGTTCATTCTGAAAATAATTCATACCACGTTAGAATCTAAAACATTTCAAATAATTCGCAAAATTCAAAAAATTCGAAAAATTCGAAAATTCGAATGTTCAAAAAATTCAAAACTTCGAATAATTCGAAATATTCGAAAATTCGAATTTTCGAATATTCGTAAAATCAACAACCCTAGTCACCATAGAGATAGCTATAAGGAATGCATAGCAATATCATTATCAACATCTGCATTGTATTTCCTACACGCAGAAAATTGCACACCCGATAATGTGTACAAATACGCACACACACATTAAGAGCCTTGTGGCGGATCTGTGAACACAGTTTATTTACCTGAGGTGACATTTGTATTGAGGTTAAATGCGGAACAAGTCACGTGGTCTGCGTTTTGCGCTCCAAATATTTAGTCTCGTGGAATCATGGTGGCAATTTCGATTTTTTCAAACATTTTTCTTCGCTAGATAATTTTCTAGCTTAATCGAGCGTTGATGTCACTGAATTTATTTCTTTAAAATTTGGACTTTCTTTTGTGGCCGTTTATTTATTTTTATTTGATTTAGGAATGCAATATTTATACCTTTATTGTTCTTAATAAAAATAGAAATACATCTTTATCCCATTTTACCCATTTCTGAGTGAGCCATTCTGCTTTAGTAGATCTCGATATTTGAGGTACTTTTGCGGTTTCCAGTCATCCAATTACAGATTTTAATGGAAGGAGAGCCTACAACCAGAGCTGGGCAATCTACTTAAAAAAAGTAGCTTAGCTACAGCTACAGCTATTCTTTAAAAAAGTAGCTAAGCTACAGCTATAAGCTGTATTTTGTAAAATATAGCTAAGCTACAGCTAAAAGCTTTCGTTAAGTAGCTGTTAAATTTTAAAGCTACTTTTTTAAATTATTGTGAAATAATTAAATTTGCCATTGTCATATGATCAGTCTTTTGTTATAATGACTGTTAATTTACTATTATATATATAAATATCAAAAATAGCAAATACAATCAAATAATTATTTTGTGTGGGTTTAGCTTGTACGCATGCGTACTTTGTTGACCTTCTGCTTAAAAAGTAGCTATAAACTACAAAAAGTAGCTTTAAAAGTAGCTTCAGTTGTTATTTTTAAGCTAATAGAAAAAAAAGTAGCTAGCTACAAGCTACAGCTAAATTTTTTCACAGTTAACTAAGCTACAGCTAAGGTAAATTTAGCTAAGCTAGTAGCTAAGCTACAAAAGTAGCTACTGCCCAGCTCTGTCTACAACTAATATTTTTATCAAATTAAAATAAAATCTAAGAAGTTATTAAAATAATTGTTCTAAAATATGACTGATTTAGTTCGTAGAAAGTATTTTTATTTAATTTCAGACTGATTTTGTGAAGGGCATTTTTTCAGTAGTTTTGTAAGTGTTACCAGCGTAACCGTAATGCATTGCGGGTTCCATATCCGGCAATTAAATATCGCCTGTTAAAAATTTAAAACATTTTATTCATTCTTTTTTAAATTTGTTTTTTTTAAACTAACTAAAAAATCTGAAACTGCATCATGAAGGAATGTTATCTGGTACAAAATATGATTCTCCTAAAGGCAAATGACAAAGGTTGCTTTCTAAATTAGCCTAAAAATAAATGTTTTTTGTTAAGTTTATAAGTTATTTTTATCCGCAATTCTAAAAATAAACCTGTTGTATCTTCATTTTTTCTCTTTGTATAGCATCGCAATCATTTGGCAGAATGCTAATTTGCATTTCGAATATATACATTCAGGGGTCGAGTTCTGCATTACACACATACATAATACAAACAAGATTCTACATTCATAAATAACTGACAAGTTATTTGCTGTTCCAGTGTCTCTTAAACAATGGCACAGTATCATCTTGAGATAACAAAAATTTTAATATTTTAAGAATCGATATGATATATTGTTATAGATAATAGTAGCCCAGCGGATAAAACTTGCGTTTATTATTTAATAAGCACCGTGCAAATCTGGGTGACTTCAGCTTATTAAAAAAATACGATTGTGTCTGACCGGTTCGGATTCTATTATAAGCTGTAGGCTCCTTGGTAACAAATATATCATATAAAAATTACCTTTGTTTTCTTTCCAATATGGCTGTGGTTTGACGGCTGATTATCACATTACATGCGAAATTTATATCGTATAGGTGTGCTATATTTTCATTTAAAGCACAGGACCACATCTTGAACTGGGTAAATGGTTTGATATAATTTTTGGATTAGAGATGTAGACTAATGAAAAAAAAGAACCATTACTGCTAGATTTTCTGTGTACCATCTGTTGTTTTCTTTTTCGAACTAACTATTATACAGGCTGGTGAACGCAACTCTCGAACATAGGGATTTAACATGTAAAATTACAATTTTGTAATTTCCTGCTTCCCTAATTATTTGAAGCAAAAAAGCTTCGAATAAAAGTTTTAGGCATAAAATTCTGCATTTGTTAAAATTACTGTTTTAGAGACGATTTAAGAGACATAAACGAATGACGAAAATAGCCTGAAAACTATTGATAACCATGGAACTAAACAAAATTAAACAAATGTTTGTCGTTTTATCTGTCAAAATAAATGACATAATAAATAAAGAAATTATTTTGACAGATTATACGTCAAACTTGTTTTAATTCCATGGTATCGATAGTTTTAAGCAGGCAGCAGAAAGTTATATAGGTAACCATAGGACTGTGTTTATAGTTAGACTTCCACCTAAGGAATGGCGCTAATAGTCTTTAAGTGAAGACATCCATTTTAGATAACTACAATATCGACAATCATTGGTTACTAGATTGTTTCTGTAGTTGTCTTTTGTATACATTTCAAATTTTTTAATCAGTCAAATATCCAATTAATTTTTATTTGTGAAATAATTGCATATAAATAATGCCATCAACTAATATCAATTGATGTGTAAAAAACTGCACTGCTACTGGTAAGTAAGTGATCATATAATAAATAATATTTAGATGAGGAAGTCATAATATATTTTCAAGTTCACAAGGATTGGATAAAACTACGATTCAAACAGTTCAAATTATAAATAGTTGTATACAGGAGAATATTTTAATAAATATTCATATTGTAATAATTAATTTTTATTTTATGTAGTTTAAATAAATATAAAATAATAATAAAAATTACAAGCTGCCTAAATATGCATAACGGGTTGCCTATATACATGACTTTAGTTAGACTTCCACTACTCAGAAGGCGCAAAATACAGTCCCAGTACGTAACATGCCAGTTTCTTATCTATAGTAGTATATTATGATCTGTGGTTTTAAGGCTATTTTTGTCATTTTCAGATCTAATTTGTGCCGTAACGAAGCATGCAAAGTTAATTTTGTTTATTGGCTTAGATGCAGAATTGTATACCCTAAAACTTTTATTCGAAGCTTTTTTGCTTGAAATAATTAGGGAAGCAGGAAATTACAAAATTGTAATTTGACATGTTAAATCCTTATGTTCGAGAGTTGCGTTCACCACCCTGTATATTGATGTGCATGTATTACATATCGATAATAAATTCTGCTAAGCAATAATATAGTACAAAACGCAGAAATGAAGAAAAGAATAAATTTATTTAATTAAACACACTTAAACAATCATCAATATAGATGTTACAGTTCATTCCAAGATAATATTGATTTATTTTTATGTAAATAATCTATCTATTAAATCCTTCTAGTCCTATTCGATTGAATCATAAAACTGTATTTTCAGGACAATTTTAAATAACATCAACTGCGGTGTTATTAATCGTACTATAAATTTTACATGTGCAAAAGATCAAAAGTCAGTTGGATACAAAAGAAAAGAAAAATGAATTTAACACGTGCAGCGAACAAATCAAAAGCAAATGCTCCATGAATACTGATTCTGTTGAGATCCTCTGGCAGTTTGGGAAAGGCTAGTGTTTGCAATGAGTATCAGGTTTAATCAAAATGAATATTTGAAAGTTGCCAAAACTCGGCATCGAAAAATGCGTGTCAGTATGACAGAATTCCAATTCGCATGCCATTTTCACCTTTATGCGACAAGTACCTTTAGGGTCAGAATCTCTTGAGAGATCGATGGTTCGTTTGCAAAGCGTTCATCGACCCCGGGTACCAAGTGTTATTCTCGATTTTTTCTTAATTCTTGTTCTATATTTAATTACTTTGCTGCCGCATGAAAATAAATTATTTTAATTTGACTTTAATGTATTATATATTTGATTCTATTTTTGTGTAATTAAGTGTTTTATCCGGAAATTTTATAAATTTTATGTTAATACTTTATTACCTAGCAGATTTAACTACATTAATTTATATAGGTACCTATTTGTTGTGTACTCAAATGAAAACTTGTTAAAATTAATTGATTTCAATAATTTAGTTCTCCACAGTATTTTTTTCTGGTGTTTAGTACAGATAAATTTACTTTGAATATGAAGGAATTGGCACATATATTAATTATGCCAAAATTAGTAACAGTTATTAAAAGTTTTAGTGAATAAATTAAAATTTGACAAATTAGCCAAAGTGCTAAAGTTTACAGTGCGTTTATAGAGCTATAAGAAGAAATAGAAAATAGAATATTGCTTATGGGGCACGTTTGTTAATAGTTTAATACGAGTATAATACATAAAAAGCTTACAATTGCTGTGGTTACTATGCAGCCATACAGTAAAGTCCTATGGGTGCCTTTGCATCTGTGTACTCACACATTTGGTTTTCGGAAAGTGATTTAGATTAACTTTTTAAAATCGGACTAAAATAAGATTAACTAATCCAAAATTCAGGATTAGCTATAACTGTTTTGGGAATCGGACTATTGAAGTTAAACTTAAAAACTGTTTATTAGATTAGTGTTCTACTTTGTAAAATAATTTTGTGATCAACATAAAACGATTTAACACCTCTCAGTTACGTTTACATAAAAACCTAACAGGCAAATTTACAAAACAGATTAGCGCTAACACCTTTTTTAATATTATCTATAACTCTGTTTCAAATTAAAACAGATTAAAGAAATGAACTAAATTTGATATTAATTAACTCTCTATTTAACTCAAGTTAAAATAAACTTGATTCGTACATTGAAAAGAGAGTTAAAAACGAAATAAAAAATGGTATTTGCGCTAATCCGCTTTGTGAATCTGCCTGTTAAATATTACCTGCAATAAATAAAATGTTCGCACAGGATTGTATTTTCTTTTTAATATCAATATTTAAATAATTTTATTATTTATTTTAAATATACGAGTACAGTACATAATATAGGCATACGATACACTTAAATACCTATATTTATATTGGAGTGAGATTTACATACAAATATAATATTCTACCTAAACAAACTCATAATCTGATTCAGTACTTGATCAAGAACAATTTTGTTATAAAATTTATTCCGGGAAATTTAATTTGATTCTTATATTTATTTATTTACGATTTATTTATGCTATTTTATACAATAGACACTTAATCCCAATTACAGTATAGGATTCGGACTCATCGCAGTTTGGTACTTTATATTTTTATAAAAATAATAATGTCTGTATTTATAAACTCTATTGAAGAAGCTGTTGCCACTAGGTGAAACATTGTAGAATAAATAAAAAAAAACACTCGGTTTGTTTCACAAAATAAAAGAATAATGTTTATTCTTCTGATGATGGCTTAACAGCCGAAATTGTACAATAAAGAATTTTCTTTTATTTTGTGAAACAAACCCAGTGTTTTCTTTTATTTATGTCTGTATTTATTTGGCAATATTAAAGTAACCGGGCAGGTTACTTTTGTTTAATTGGCACATTTTAAGTAATCCAGAACAGTTCCTGAACTGATCCTACTGTCTCAGCTATTTTGGTGGGTTGGAAGATTGAACCCGTGTTCTATCTCTTTCTAATCAACTTGTGTTCCTTGTTATTCATTTTGAATGTATGGCATCGCAATTTGTATTTAAGCAGATGTCACTTTAAACGTGCATTCACTATATGCATCATTTATTTGGAAGTAACACGAGTTAGTTCTAGACCCGGTCAGGGTTGAACCTAAAGTTTCCAAACAAATACGGCCATAGATACTTATCTTTATGCACAATCATAGGGATTTTAATCAGTTTAACATTTCCTGGATCAGGTAATTTTGAAATACATATATGTTAGTTTAATTCGGAATTATGCTAAAGAGAGACGAATTTTACATTGAATCTAACCCTAGGAATTTTGGCTATTATAACCATAATAAATAAGAAAAAATAGGAAAAAAATTTCCATCACTTGTCTCGTAATTCCACAGAGGTTTTACAGCACGTTTGCATCAACTTCTCGGTAGATGGCACCACGAGTGGCTCCATAGCTCTCATGTCATGTTACCGTTGTAGATAGGTTAACATCAGTCAGTTCAGTTAAGTCGGTATCACAATCCACTATTTCCTAGTTGATCTAGTTGGATAAATGATCGCACCATACTGATGAGTCCGGAAGGACGAAACGCGTCTATGGTTAAAGCTGAACTGACCAGCCGTTTGTTGATGACCTGAGAAGTTGATGCAAACGTGCTGTAAAACCTCTGTGGAATTACGAGACAAGTGATGGAAATTTTTTTCCTATTTTTTCTTATTTATTAAGACTCAATTCCACATCGCAATAGACATTTTGTCTTTTGTTTTATTATAACCATCATGAAGCGATTTGCGGTATTATGATATCTTGCGGAAACCCAAATGTCAAAAGTTGAACAAACACTTTTGTTTGACTTCCGTAAGTTTAACAATGCAGGCTGTAGAATTACTTTGTTTTATTCTTATATTTTTAGTATTTTCTAAGATTTTATTAATAATTTAAGTAAATTATAGTTCAGCGTTTCTTGTTGTGTTAGTTTTATTAGCACATTAATTTTAATTTTTCAGTTTAGATACGTAATTTAGAAACTAGTTAGGTTATGTTTGTAGTTAACTTTATTGTAAGTATAAATTTTGTTTTTGTTTTCGCAGTAGATTTACATTCAGGTACACAACAATACTTTCTACTTTTGAATGTTTTTTTTTTTGGTGAAAATTCCATTTTTCACAATAACCTACAAATGTCATTACACATTTACTGTTCTATTTTGTATGAAGTGTACAACATAATAACAATTAATTTGTACTTACAGAAGCAAGAAAGCATACGGATGAAATTTAGATTTAATTTTCTACGATAATATTTAAAGTAAATACACAAACAATAAGGAAACAGTAGCGTCCCATGTAACAGCATACAAATCTCATGAAAGTGACCCTTTGCCTTAGTTTCATATTTCGTCACTAAGTTCGCATTCTTACTGAGATATTCCAATACGCACTAAGAACTTTTATACAGAAGCAAGATAGGATAAGGATAAAATTTAAGTTGAATTTTCTTCGATAATATCTAAAATAAATACACAGACAATATTAAACAGTAGTGTCCTTTACACAGGAGGACTTTGGCCTAGGCTAAAGAGGCAATAGCCTAGGGCCCAAAAATTTTTGGGGCCCGGATTCAAGCTTTTAGTTTAAATAATATAAATATATATACAGGATGATGACGGCGACTCTCGAACATGGGTATTTAACATGTAAAATCATAATTTTATAATTTCCTGCTTCCCTAATTATTTTAAGCAAGATAGCTTCAAATAAAAGTTTTGGGACATAAAATTCTGCATCTAATCCAATAAATAAAATTAATTTTTCATGCTTCGTAACGGCACAAATTAGATCTGAAAATAACGAAAATAGCCTCAACACTATCGATAGCCATGGAATTGAAACAAAATTATATAAATGTTTGACGTTTAATCTGTCAAAATAATTTATTTATTTATTATGTAATTTATTTTGACACATAAAACGTTAAACATTTGTTAATTTTGTTTCAATTTCATGGCTATCGATAATTTCGTTATTTTCAGATATAATTTGTGCTGTTACGAAGCATGTAAAATTATTTTTATTTATTGGATTAGATGCAGAATTTTATTTCCTAACAGGCTCGAAAAAAATATTTTGCCTAGGGCCCGAAATATCTTAAATCCGCTTTTGGTCCTTTGTTACAGCATACAAATTTCGTGAAAGTGCTTATTTGCCTCAGTTTCAAATTTCGCCACTAGGTTTGCACTCTTATTTAGATAGTCAAATAAGAAACTAAGAACTCTTTTTGTAGTTTTAAAGTATATGATTATTTTATCGTTTTATGCCAATCATTCGTAGACTTTCAAATAAATAAACCATACTCCTGAGTCTCGCTGAAGCCAGTGTTTTCTGATAATATAATATAATGTTCTTTTTGTATTAATTGGCTTATCATCAATTATCAAATAACATGGTTAAATAAATGAATAATGTGTATTTTACATTCATTTAATTTAAGGTTATATAAGTAATAAAATGATCATCTTCACTGCGCTATAAATGAATAATTACTGTGTTATTAATTGGTCGATAGCGATCTAAGCGCCATCACTAACCTACTAGGCTAGAGAAGCAAACGACTCAAACGAGTTATTTAGAATTGTCGATACGACATATGATCTGTGCCCTTGTTTTTAATTATAGACGCAACAGCGCATAGTAAAACGAAGGCAAAATTAATTGCATGTGTAAATATGTTGCACGTGTAGTGTAGTGCTTGCTTGATGCTTGTTTGCGATGATGCATGTGCCTGTTTTAGATGTCGACGTCATTGTGTCATTCGACAATGAGTTGTTGTCGATTGTGTGTTTGACATAATTTACAGATTTTTATCTTTGTTTTTATTTTATTTTGAATTTATTACAAGCTTTCACGAATTCGTATCTTCTTATTCTTTAATAATGCCATTCTAAAATTTTATTTATATAATATTATTAGTTTAAGTACCTATCTAAAAAGTTGTATTAATTATTTTCCTTTCTATTAAACTAATTTGCAATATATCGATTAGATGGTATAGGAATTCTTAATTACTACTAGCCATTTGTACTGCCAAAATTTAAATTTTAAACTTGGTTTAAGTAAATTAAAGCAACACGAGGTTATAATTGACGCTCAGTGGTATCAATTTGAATTGTGGATTTGAGAACCTGGGCTCGATTCCCACAGCCGACAAACAATTTTCACCATATTAAAATAACCTCTGTGGCTTCCCCTTCACTAGAATTTTAGAGGGCCGTGATTTGAGGGCTGGTAACTGCACTTCACGCGCATAAATATATCACTTACGGAGATCTGCTTCGACAAAGTTTCGCACCTTGTAAAAGGTAAAATACGTGATGATACATTTATTTATTTTTTTTTATAAAAATCAAATTCGTATAAAGATTTCACGTTTTTCTGTTACTTCGTTAATTAAACTGTCTACCTGTATCTACATATGTATGTATTTATTATTCATGTAAGCTCAGTGGATGAAAGCGAGGTAAAACTTGCGTTTCTTAATAGCAAGCTAGAATTCGTGCGTTCAAATCTCACTGACTTCTACTTATATCAAAAAAATACGATTGTGTCTGAGTGGTTCGGATTCCACTATAAGCTGTAGGCCCACTGTACTGTAATTGGGATTTACTTCCTGTTGTGCAGAGTAACAAATAAATAAATAAATAAATGTCATAATATTTATTGAAAATTTCCTGTCATAAAATTAGGTATTTGATTTAATAACTTTATTAATCTATTTTGATTGAACTATACCAAATACTAACTAAACTTTTTGCCAAGAAAAAGATGTATTGTACGGTTTGGTCGAATGATTAGCATAATCCATCCGAAATAAAAAATTGGCCAGGTTCAGTATCATGACCGATGTTTTGTGTCATCACGAGTAATAATCTTAAAAATAAATTTAAAGGTTTTTACTAATGAATTTCGGCTCGGTGAGTCCGACCATCTCGACATCCGAAAAGGTAAAAGAGATGTAAATGATTACGAAACGAAACGAAACTAATGAATAGCAGCAAAAAATATATACCATATAGTATGGTTAATAATAAATTATTGAAAAGTTAAAATTAATTTAACTAATATATTCTTGTGATATTATAACTATTCTACTAGAGTTAAGGGCCGTATCACACAAACGATATTTTATTGGATTATTTTTTTTATCGTATGATAAACTCAAATACATTGACTGTAATGTTAGGTTTCACACGACGACGATACGGTAAAATTATTGTACGATAAGAAGTCATTCGATATAATATCGTTCATGTGAAACGGCCTTAATTAAAAAGTACTAATAAATGAATGAAAAGAAATAAAATAAGAATGATTAGAATACGTCTCTGTGCGGTTCCTAGCTTAACCATTCATTGACGTCACCGGCATGCGGCATCGGTTGAACACCGGCTTAAGATGCCCTACACAGATCTTCTAACTCAAACTAATTATTTTCGCCAAACAAGTCACGATGATTCTCTCTCTATTGAGCGTGGGTGTAAATCGTGTCCCATACACATTCTCCCATTCCCTCGCGCCCTGTTTTGTCCACAGTTCGCTCGATTCGCGATCGCGCATTTGCAAAACATCGTAGTATGCCATGCGTAGCCTCCTTTTACACGTGAACGCAAACCTAGAGTATCGATGGAGGTAGATGGTTTTAACACGATTATGTTATTGATTGATTTCATTCTTTCTTAGATATAAAAAGTTACTTGACTGATTGGAATATTATGGAACTATTTTTTATTGTTATTTAGACGAAAAATTTTACTCTTCGTAAATGTTTATACTTGTCATTAAACTACCAAAAATGTAAAAATATTACATTTATCATATATAAGAATATAGAAAATGGCCTAGATTCAATACAAAAGTATATTTATATTTTCAGATTGAGGTTTAGTGCGATTTACAATTATGTGAAGAATTTATAAATAAATATAAATATATCATCACGCCTTCTACCCATTACTGGATGCAGTGGCGTACCTAGGAAGGGACGGTGGGTACGGTCCGCACCGGGCGACATATATTTTGGGGCGGCATTTTTTATATTTAGTTTTAGTTGTAAAAAACAACTTGTTCACTTCATAAGTTTACTATTCGATTTTTATTAATTATGAATTAATAGTAATGAAGTCGGCCTGTAAATCCTGAGAACCCTGGTTCGATTCCCACAGACGACAAACAATTTTCATAATTTCAAAAACTACCCCTGTGGCTCCTCCACCACTAACATATTTGGAGGCCGTGATTTGAGGACTGGTAACCGCACTTCACGCGCAAAATATATCACTTACCGAGATGTGCGTCGGCAGAGTGCCAAACCCAGTAATGGGTAGAAGGCGTGATGATATATACTAGTTTACGCAATTGTCAAAATCATATAGATGATTTCGAATATTTTTCTTCTTCGTCAAGTTAATGTAGGGTTGAAAATATTACTCAAAAAAATCCTTTATTACTGCCTAATTTAAATATGCCATCCAATGGTAAAAAAGTTCCCCACCTTTAGTTTGACGTACATAAATATATCACTTACCGAGATCTGCTTCGGCAGAGTGCAACACCCAGTAATGGGTAAAAGTCGTGATGATATATTTATTTTATATTTATTTTGTTAATTTATAAAAACCACCATTTGATTGACTCAGAAAGGGCGGTAAATTGGAGACCGCCCTGGGCGGCAAAAGTTCTTGGTACGCCACTGACTGGGTGTGACACTGCCGAAGCAGATTTCGGCATGTGAAGTGCGGTTACCAGTCGTAAAATCACGGCCTCCAAAGATTTTAGTGGAGGGGGAGCCACAGGAGTAGTATTAATGTTGTGAAAATGTATTGTCGGCGGTGGGAATCGAACCAAGCTTCAGGATCCATAGGCCGACTTGATACCACTGTGTTATATTAGAATTAATTATCATACAAGTGGTACTAAAATCTACACTTCAAATAAAGAGCATTACTTTTGTGATTTTTTTAAAATTTTTGTTTTTATATCATATCAAATTATATAACCCATTATAGTTTCGTAGAAACATCCTATGTAATTACGATTGTTAAATTTATAAACTTTGGCGCATTGGTTTACAGTAAAGTACTTCTTCCTACAACTGTGCGATTTATTTGTTATTACGTAACTATTATTGCTTGGGTTACGTATGGAAATTAGACAAATGCAGACCAAGTGTGTTTCTGTAAGCAAAGAAACACTAGCGCCGAAAGTAATTTCTAGTTTACGCAATTGTCAAAAGAAAATATAAGTGAGAGCGATTTAAATTTCGCGCTAAGCACGGAATTTCATATTGTAGGCACATACGCTTATGGAAGAAGAAGAAATATGCAGTGATATATTTTGACGTTTATAAACATAACCTTAAACTGCAGTATATCTAATTTGTACACATCACATTGAGTAGACAAGAACTCAAATATATCATTATTAAATATGATAATTAATAAAAATAACCGAACAAAGTAAAATATATCATAAATGGTTTTATTTAAAGAGTAAGTGAAATATATAATATTGATTGTTTGTGTATATTAATAACACGTTGTTATAGTTGCTTATATTAACATAGTTTGAATTGGAAACTTTTGTACTGTCTAAAGAAACATTGATTTCTTCCGTACCTGTTCATATTATTAACAGTAATATTATTGACAACAATTTCGGAGATTTTAGAAGTACCAGCAGCAGGATGATTGTCATTGTCAAGAATAGATCCAACATGTATATGATAAAGAATAATCACTCAGTGTAGTATTCCAATCTAGACGATTTTTGAAGAAATTATCTTGAAATTAGTGAAATATTTTTAAATAACGTAGAACAATGTGCAAGCAATTAACAAACAAACCATAGCAACCTCGTAAAATATCATTTTCATGTAATATCATTAAAATTTTATAAATTTTGATAATATTTCAGTAATTTTCTAAATCGCACAGTTGTAGGAAAAATGTTGTTTATCACACGTGCCGAAAAAGATTACGTGCTCGTGCAGATTTACTTGTTATAAAAATAACTATTAAATTTAAAATAAATGAACGTGCTTTTTTAGATAAAAATTTGCAATTTGAACACTAAGTCGGATCTAAGGCAAAGAATAAAAAATTGAAACTATTTCCGAAAACGAGTAATAGCGCAGTATTTCAGACAGTAATTGTTTTACGTATTATGTAAAGAGAAGGTATTTAATAAAAATAATACTTATAAATATTAGAGTGAGGGATCTTAACCAAAAAGGCATTTAACTTAAAAATGAAACCTCTGCCGTTGTCAAACCCAACTATCCTTAAAATCTCCGCTAGCTCCAACTATTTGCGAAGTATTTGCGCAGTTGTGCTCACTTCTCTAAGCGGTAAAAATGCGCATGTTTTATTAGAGACAGTGAAAGCACGCGCGCTTGTCGGGGAATACCCCGGCACGCTCGGGTGAGATCGGCTGCGCTCGGCTGCAAGGCAACCCGCAGTACGCTGCACGACCTTGGTGGTCATTGACCCTCCGCGCCGTACCGAGTTGAACACGTGCAGTGCAATGTTGGTATAGTAATAGTAGTAGTAGTACGTTCTGAGATAGTAAGGTAATTAGCTATGATTAATTGACTGGATAACGACAAATATTAAATACCTACCGAGATATCTACGAATTGAGGACTAACTAGTGTTGTTTGTTTACTAATTTCATATTTATTTATTTATTTATTTATGGTGTACAACAGGAACTTAATCTCAATTATTCGAATTCACTGAGCCGCAGTATGGTAGTTCTTTTTTTTTTAGCTTGAGTGAGATTCGATCTAGAGATCTTCGGATCGAACCCACACCACCCTACTGCTGAATAATATTCATAATTGTTATAATTTGTTTCAATAATATGATTACTCTAGTTTTGTGCTGTATTTTTTATTTCATTTATTTAATGCCAGATAGAATAAATTTATTTTCATAATAAATGTATTTTATCCAACAAATTCGAATCAATTTTATTTATTTTATGACATATCATTATGCATTACTATCAGAATTTCGACTGTCATTTTAATGAATAAATTTTATAAAACAAAAGACAAAATGTCTATTGCGAAGTGGAATTGAGTCTTAATAAATAAGAAAAATAGGACAAAATTTTCCATCACTTGTCTCATAATTCCACAGAGGTTTTACAGCACGTTTGCATCAACTTCTCAGGTCATCAACAAACGGCTGGTCAGTTCAGCTTTAACCATAGACGCGTTTCGTCCTTCCGGACTCATCAGTATGGTGCGATCATTTATCCAACTAGATCAACTAGGAAATAGTGGATTGTGTCGAATTATGAGACAAGTGATGGAAAATGTTGTCCTATTTTTCTTATTTATTAAGACTCAATTCCACTTCGCAATAGACATTTTGTCTTTTGTTTTATTTCAATAGCTGTCAAGCAGTTTGCGATTTTGTCGGTAGATGGCACCAGGAGTGGCTTCATAGCTCTCATGTCATGTTACCGTTGTAGATACGTTAACATCAGTCAGTTCAGCTAAGTCGGTATCACAATCCACTATTTCCTAGTTGATCTAGTTGGATAAATGATCGCACCATACTGATGAGTCCGGAAGGATGAAACGCGTCTATGGTTTAAAGCTGAACTGACCAGCCGTTTGTTGATGACCTGAGAAGTTGATGCAAACGTGCTGTAAAACCTCTGTGGAATTATGTCCTATTTTTCTTATTTAATAAATTTTACTTATTTGAGAAGTAAATGAATTTATCGTTTATAAAACCAATCATAAAGTCTACTAATCAGTCAGAGATGACTGTTGGCTCATGCTATTATAATATAATACGTATTAAATATAATAAATAATAATTTTAAACATCGTATGAAAGTTCATTTAAACTCTATTCATAAACAAACAAATCGCACGGGGTTTTCTGACCATTGTTTTGATTCCAAACATAATTATAACGGCAACTTTGAAATTCTGCATATAGCCGAAAAGGGATTACGGATGAACTGTTTAGAAAATTTAGAAATTAGGAAAGCAGTCAATTCTGGAAAATGCATCGTTAATGAACAGGTAGATGTATCTAACTTTCCCCTCTTAAATTTGTGTACTACATAAGGTCCATGTTTGTAATTTAATTTTAAGTGTCTGATGATGTCCGAAAGGACGAAACGGACGTAACAAGTTTTAAATAAATATTTTAGTGGACAAACCAAGTGTGTGTTTGATTTTCTTATAAATAATAATATATATTCTAAATTATTAAAGAAAAAAACGACATAAAAGTTGTAATACATTAATTTACCTATCTCTATATCTTCATATTTCTGTATGATTTATTTTTCATTAGTATTTTTTAAACTAAATACTTAACAGTTGATGAAATCAAATTAATGAATTTAAAACTGGGGCTATTGAATACCGAGGAAATAATCTAACCTATTGAATTATGATATCCATGAATTTCAAATAACGGTGTTATCAGAATTTTTGTCTGTATAAGAAAATTTGATTGATTTTTCTTTAAAATATGTAATATAGAACCTTTTCGCAGAAGAAAAATTAAATTAGTCTACTAGTTACGTCGGTTGTTTATACTAGTAGTTATTGTGTGTCATTTGAAATACGAGTAACATGTTAAATAATGCTTTTAAAAAATGATGAATAAATAATTACACAAATATGCGTCATTGTTTATTTTGCACTGATTTTCTTATAGATATTATTTTTTTCTTTTTTCTGAAGGAGTCAAAGATAATCTCCCTTAATATAAACAGTTCACTAAACTGAAACGAAACCTTCTAACAATAAATAAATAAAAAGACTTCAGGAATCCAATATTGGACGTCTCGAGCTAAAATATAGCTCATCATCAGCATCTTACTAAAAAGTAACGTATATAATAAATATTTCTATATATATATATATATATATATATATATATATATATATATAGAAATATTTATTATATACGTTACGTCCAATATTGGATTCCTGAAGTCTTTTTATTTATACGTTACGTGGGATGGCTAGCTCAGTGGTATGAAGTCGGCCTGTGGATCCTGAGGTCCCTGGTTCGATTCCCACAGGCGACAAATTTTCATAATTTGAAAAAGCTATCCCTGTGGCTCCTCCACCACTAACATGTTTGGGGGCCGTGATTTGACGACTGGTAACCGCACTTCACGCGCAAAATATATCACTTACCGAGATCTGCTTCAGCAGAGTGCCACACCCAGTAATGGGTAGAAGGCGTGATGATATATTTATTTATATATACGTTACGTTTTATTAACATATTGATGGTCAGCTAAATTTTAGCTCGAGACGTCCACAAATACAGTTTTTAAGTGATATTGAATTCCTGAAGTATTTTTATTTATTTCATGTTAATAATTGTTTTGGATCCATTTTAAATATTTATGAAGCCTTCTGACATTTATACTTTATACTTTCGTCACAGAATATTATATAGTATAGTAGTATTCTGTGCACTTTAAAATATCGTTCAATAATTATTAATTCAAAGAGAGAATACGGATGACGCCGAGATTTTAACCGGATCTCTTTGATTATCACTTGATAATTATTTACTTACAAAAATATTAAACAAAATCCTTTCAGTAAATGCACAGTTTCGAGTAAATCTGGTCCAAATAGATAATCTACCAAAATTGATATTTCGTTTTGCGAGATATGTGTTCATAATAATTTTTTTGGAATACTGTTATATCAATATTATTTGACTGATAAGACAATAAGTTCAATGACCAATATTTGTATCATTACAGTCTACCAATATCAAATTGAATTACTGAATGAATTAAAATTTCTCACGTAGGCCAGACCACAATTAGATATCGCGCATACAAAACAATACTTAACACGATTTTAGATATTTTAAAATAGAACCAATATTAAAATATTTTTGTGGAAACAAAAATATGTCTAAAATACCCCTTCAAATGCAACAAAAAAGTCCTATGTAATCAAACTCGTAGGTATTAAAGTTCCTGAGACCCAAAAGATGGCCTACGAAATTTCGACATTATGTTTAATCCACTTTGTAGTAGATAGATGCTTTGTGATCCTGAACGCCTTGGGTTCCAATCCTAATTTTATATCTGTTTATAAATGAATTAACAAAATCTATTTTGCATCCTTGTAAATAAGATTTGTTCGTAGGTATCGTAATTTGGCAATTTATTTATTTTATTTTATTTATTTTATTTTGCGTATGGCTACAGAAACATATACGATTATAGTTACATCAATATTTATGACATAGTTATGATATAGTAAAGACACAAGCTGAGCATTTACATACATATACGTACATACATATATACACATACACATGTACATATACATACACTGCATACATATGCATACACACATATACACATAAGTATAAATATAAGTATAAATTTAGATATTTCATAGTTCGATGTCCAGAGTGCTTAACCAATTGAGCGCTGTTGGGGTACCTTGTTCTATGTCTTTCCAAGTGCCTTGGAGTTTTCGTTTGGGGCATTCTGTAACAATGTGGGCTACTGTTTGTTGACTTGCTCCACAGTCGCATTGTGGGCTGTCAGTAGCTCCCCACTTGTACAAGGTTGCTTTACATCGAGCGTGTCCTGTTCTTATACGGTTTAGTTGGGTTCATGTTTTTCTTGGGAGATGCATGCCTGAAGGCATTGATGTTGGATCAATTTGACTCTGTTGTTGATTGAATGATGCCCATTTTTCTCTCCATTGTTTATTTAGGTTAAATGGTGTGGTGTGATTGAGGCTGTCAGTTGTCCATATTGGTTTCCTAGATTTTAGGCGTATATTTGGTGGTTGGTTTAGAGTTTTATGAATTGGAGCACTTCTAGGGAATAATGGGTGATTTATTTTTCTCCACTCACGGTTTGTTGCTTGAAGTCGCCTAAGATCTGGTGGGTAATTTGGTAATTGATAGATTAATCACTTCTCAAAACAGTTTTAATTAATTCTGAATTTTGGATTAGCTAATCTTATTTTAGTCCGATTTTAGAAGGTTAATCCAAATCACTTTCCAAAAGTCAAATAGTAAAAAGATTATATTAGAAATAACTTAAACTTTTTTGAGAATATGGTTTAGCATACATCCAATGAACATATTTTATTTTATTCACATAAAATATATTAGAATTGATTGGTTTACAGAAACGAAAACGAATTGTACGAATTACGTACATTACATTATAAATTACCATTCTGTACCATCGTCTTTTCTTTTTATAATAGATTTTATACGTCGTCAATTGTTTTAAAACAGAAAATGTGAGTCTGTTGTAACGCGATTGTCCGAATATGTTAAAATATAAACTAGAAACATTGAACAACGAATCTTTTATAATTTTGCAATTACATTGATAAAAACGTTTTTATTTAAAAAAAAGGAATGAAAAATAAATAAACCAGTTCAGAATAGTACTAATATTGCTACTGCAGCCTAATCAAAGTGACAGTTTCAAAATTTTAAGCAAAATAATAAAACTGTGGAACTACATTGGGACCGAATTCGTATAGTGGCCTCAGAAAATTTTTGGGAAAACAAAATCACGTCTAAAATGTCTCTCCAAATGCGGAAAAAAATCCCGTGTAATCAAACTCGTAGCTCTTCTAGTTTTCGAGATTTAGCCCTTTGTACTCGTATGTTTAATCTATATTGTAATAAATAAATATTCTGTGATCCTGAAAGTCTTGGATTCAAATCCATATCTTACGAGGTCTGGCTATTAAATAACGAGACTGATACTGTTTTACCATTTTATTTCGATTCCATACCTATTTACTTATTATCACTTTCAATATACACCCCTCCTCTATCCCTACAACGCTCCATGCGAATCTTCCATTGTTCGAAACAGTGCTGGAAGTCTTTTTCTGTCAGCTCCTTCAGAACGCGTGCCGATTTCTCTTTCCAGCAGCAGGTTCATTGTCATTGTCGAAAATAGATGCAACATAGCATGATCCGGAGCTTCAATTGTCTTTGGAGGTATTTATGATAAAGAAGAATCACTCACTGTACTATTCCAATCTAGACGATTTTAAAGAAATTATCTTGACGTTAGTAAAATATTTTTAAATAATGTAGAACAATGTGCAAGCAATCAACAAACAAACCATAGCAACGCCGTAAAACATCATTCTCGTGTAATATCATTAAAATTTTCTAAATTTGGATAATATTTTAGTGATTTACTAAATCGCACAGTTGTAGGAAAAATGTTGTTTATAACACGTGACGAGCCTTTTTCGGCACTTGTTATAAAAATAACTATTGTATTCTTGTAAAGAAGATTTGTTCCTAGGTATCTTGATTTGACAATTAGTTGATTACTAATAACAACTTTATGATAAAAAAAAATACATAGTGTATCCGTATACGCCATGTTTTGTGGTACAAGACATATGTTGATCATTTTGTTTTTATAATTTTCATTTCCATTGTTGTAGTTTAACGTGATTTTAAATTATTTATCGAGATCTGTAGATACTGAGCAGATCATAATATTTATGTATAATAAATGTAATTCAAGTTGAAGTTAAATTGAATTCTAGGTCATAGAAGTTTTATTGATTGATAAACCAACGGATATTGGACAAATGATAGAATGTAACATTTGCATTTGCTATTCGATAATGAAACAAGTGGTAAAAGGTTTGATTGTACATTTACATGTTAGACTAATTAAAATCTAGAAACCTGCTACATATAGATGCATTTACTTATCTTCTCATTCTCATATGGAATACATGATGGCATGTCTTCCGGGTAGATACCTACTCGATCGTACTGATTTAAATTTATAGTTCCTCAAACTAACAATAAAGTATGTAGGTCTTGCACTGACCGATATTTCAATACTTGTTATCTATTATCAAACCTCCATGTAGTCATAGTACATTCTTGAGTATAATAAAATGGACTATTATCCGTGTTAGTTCCCGGAAAACTAATATGTTGTACATGGATCTAATCACATGTAACTGTATTTAGCTATTGAATCTTAACGGGTATTAGGGTAATAGGATATAACTAAATTTGGAATTAGGAATATTTGATTTTTATTGACTGGTGATTTAATAGGTACAATTGATAGGATACTTCCATTATTTTTATTGGTTTGGAATAAATAGGACACTAGCCTTAATGGAGAGAAAATACTATAGTTTCCAATTTCAATTAGTACGTACTCGTATTTAGGTGTTGGTGCTAGTCGGTAATTATATCATTTGATCATTATTATTTATCGGAAATACTTGAAATACAATAATTTATTTTAAATAATTAACAATTTTAGAAAATATTTTAAATAAGCCGAATGGATATATTGGAAGTATTAATTGTTGGATATCAGGCTATAGGTAAAATTAATTGGAAACTTCTATAAAACATTTTACAAGTTTATTAAATTGCAACGTTTCGGCCAACGGTTATGGCCATTATCAAACAAACAAAAATAAATTAAAAAATATTACATTTAATAATAGTTATTTATTATACAAGTGTTTTGTTAGGTATATAAAACACGCAAGAAAAGTTTAAACACGAGACCGAAGGTAGAGTTTTTAATTTTTCGTGTTTCGTGTTTCATATACCAATAAAACACAAGTGTAATACAAAATTGTATCCACAACTCATAAATATGGGTATAAGAAGTTTGGTCGTAACGTTTAATGTTGATTCAATTATAGTTACGGTAGATCATGAAGTGGATGATAAGTAACGAGCTGTTTATAATGTTTTATGGAATATAAAACACTAGTGTTTTATAAGCCATATAATTCAAGTGAAATCAGTGTAATTATGTCTTTATAATATATGAGTTGTGGATAAAATATTAAAATAACAATTGTACGTTAAAAATTTTACAATTGAGAAGTCCTCAAGAGTCAAAAAAGAAACTATATTGTTTTATTACATTACATTATTGAAATTAGCATATTGGAAAATAGAAATTGTCATTCAGAAAATTGTATCTGAGAAAATGGACGGTGATCCAAAATGATCGATAAATTAATAATACCAATTTATTGAAAATATCGATATATCGAAAATATTGATATATAAAAAATACCAATATATTGAACATATTGATATACCGAAAATACCAATATTTTGACAATATCAATATATCATAACTATCGATATATCAAATATAATTGATAAATCGAAAATATCGATATCTCGATATATCGATATCGTTAATAATATAATATCGGTATTTATCAATATATCGCTCACTCCTAATAGATACTTACATGTGAAGTACATAACTTTTTTAGTAGAAATCTATTATAGATACCTGCTTATCTTATAATTATAAATTTAAGAATGTACCCTCTGAAAATGTAAGCGTGTACTCTTTTGTTTTTTCAACTATAATATGGACGAATAGTAACAGTAACTATACATCAAGTTTCATGTTAAAAATCTGTTGCTAAGTAGCAGTTTATTTTATTTTAATAACATCTTTGGATGCCGTGTAAAATGTCATCTACAGTGCTGACACATCACTGAGTAATTATATATTCACAATATTGAATAATTTACATTTCATATAGTAATATTACTGATAGTAGTTCTTGGTAAACAGTTGTACTGATGTCAAATAATTGGGTACGGTTCTGCTTTATGCACGTGGTACACAAACAGCCGCTCTCTTCGGCAGGCAAAGAATAATCACTCGGTTTCCTCAGCAAGTAAATTCATAACTAATGACGCTAAAAGAACACATTCATCTTCCAAGTACTCGTTTCTAGAGTCCGAGTCTTCTCTGTCTAAAAGCATTTTTTATTTGTCCCACATTTCGCGATGTGATATTCGCGTATACGTGCGGAATTTTTCCAACTTGGATTCAGCTGGTCTTCCTTGTTTATGCGATAGGCGATACGCGCTGATGATCGCACCGATATGCGGAATCACTCACACAACCGTTTATCGGGCGATCTAACGACGACCTGTTTAATAAATTGTTGCTGATACCACCTAATTAAGTTATATTTTAGATAATTTACGCACGTTAGGCGGAAGTTGCTTCTTTTTGCTTGTTTTTTTGATTGATTTAAATGCCAAATTGCCAAATTGAAGTGCTACGTTTGAAGCTATATAATTTTTTTCTCAATTCTCAAGCTGTAGTTTATTTGTTTTTGTTTTTTTTTTAATTGAAATTTTGAGCAACTTTGATATATTGTCGTAAAAGGTCAGTCACCTTTCTTTTTAATCTGTGTAAATTTTATAAGTATTTAGATTTAACAAAAATAAATATATCTTAATGTACCTGTAACTATGTTAGATGATAATGAGACGATGACACTAAAAAATATATATATTAAACTCAAGTCTTTAAGAATTAGATATTAAGAATACCGTTTAATATATGAAAAGTTTGTAAATAAAATAAATAAATAAATATATCATCACGCCTTCTATTCATTACTGGGTGTGGCACTCTGCCGAAGCAGATCTCGGTAAGTGATATATTTCGCGCGTGAAGTGCGATTACCAGTCGTCAGATCACGGCCCCCAAAGATGTTAGTGGTGGAGGAGCCACAGGAGAAGTTTTTTGAAATTATGAAAATTGTTTGTCGTCTGTGGGAATCGAACCCGGGTTCTCAGGATCCATAGGCAGACTTCATACCACTGAGCTAGCCACCCCATGAAAAGTTTGTGAAAAGTCGAAAAAAACTAGTACAAATGTCTCTATTATTTTAGAGAAAAAATGCGTTGTAAAAAGGTGGTACAAAAATATTTTACTTTGAACTATAAAGACGAAAATTGAGATAGATACCGATAGGATTTGAACCTGGGAATTATGATGTCAACAATTATTTATTTTAAAAATACTATTTAAATTTACATTTACTTTAAGAATTTTAAATGTATCATCATCACGCCTTCTACCCATTACTGGGTGTGGCACTCTGCCGAAGCAGATCTCGGTAAGTGATATATTTTTGGACGTGAAGTACGGTTACCAGCTGTCAAATCACTGCCCCCAAAGATATTAGTGCAGGGGAAGCCACAGGAGTAGTATAAATGTGGTGAAAATGTTTGTCGGCAGTGGGAATCGAACTAGGGTTACCAGGATCCACAGGCCGACACGATAACCATTGGACCACCTGCTTCATTAAGAATTTTCTCTAAAATAATTTCGAAATGTTTGATAGCGGAAAATGTACGATATCAAAAGTTCAACATGAATGTATACAAACGAGAAAAAAACAAATATTTACATAAATAAATAAATATAAATATATTATCACGCCTTTTACCCATTACTGGGTGTGGCACTCTGCCGAAGCAAATCTCGGTAAGTTGAATATAACATACACTGATATGTTATTATAACGCACACTTCTAACATATCAGGTGAAATTCCATTGGTGGCAACAGATGGCGCTACGATGAAAGAAAGTAATAAGATCAATGAAAAAAAATTGTATTATTATTTAAATCGAAGTTTTGGCTGACTTTTTGACACATTTGCACAGATAAATCTTATTCTTTTAAATTAATAATTACTTATTTATTAATATTTTAGCATTATTTAATATTTTGACATTACGGTTAGTACAGTTGGTATCACCACACCTAAACTTAAATATAATTAATTGAGTAAGCTGTTGGCACTTGTTGAAACATGTTTGATAAAAAAATATTAAATAAAAACACTTGGTTGTTTCAAAGGAAAAAAAAAAAAAACAACCAAGTGTTTTTATTTACTATTTTTTTACCTAAACTTAAACGTCAAACGTCAACGCATACTTTCAAAATCGCAGCTGTCAAAATGTAAGAACTCTTGTAAACTTTTTTTTAGAAATATTGTGTGATAAATAAAAAATTAAATATATCATCACGCCTTCTACCCATTACTGGGTGTGGTAAAGCAGATATATTTTACGCGTGAAGTGCGGTTACCAGTCGTCAAATCACGGCCCCCAAAGATGTTAGTGTTGAAGGAGCCACAGGGGTAGTTTTTGAAATTATGAAAATTGTTTGTCGCCTGTGGGAATCGAAACAGGGTTCTCAGGATCCACAGGCCGACTTCATACCACTGAGCTAGCCACCCCATCGTGTGATAGTGTACATAACTCGCTCGAATGTGTGATAGCTGTGCTCGTGTACTTAAAGCGCCTCGTTTTTCAATTTGTACACTCGCTCGTTATCTTTCGATGCTTGTTATGTAATATACTAAGGTCTTATTCTGTATGTGTTATGAAAAGTTGTATAAGCTTGGTGCTTAATGCATTGTTAGTCTACACATCCCGTGGTAATATGTCAAAACTATTCATAATGTGAAAAATTTGTCCGTAAAAATTATTTTTTTGCGGACCACAAATTGAGAATTGCTGGTTTAAATAAATATATAATTATTTAAATTTGTATTTATTTGTATTTATGCGGTGGCTAGCTCAGTGGTATGAAGTCGGCAGAGTGCCACACCCAGTAATGGGTAGAAGGCGTGATAATATATTTATTTATTTTGTATTTATTTTTTAGTCAAACATAAAATTTTCTTCTCACTACAAAATAAACAATCAATATGATAATAATATTTATGTATTTATCCTATTAACATTTCGATATGCCATATGCATTCCTGCATTCTTTAATCAAATTAATCTTACAGTAGCTGTTTAAATTAATATTTATTACCTCCATAGTTAAACAATTTTAATATGATTCTACAATATGCATATGTTTCTCATTCCGGTATCTGAACATCTTGTAAGCGATTTTCCACGGAGAATTCGAAACGGTCGAAGATAACTTTCGCGGGTTTTCCACGAGATGCGTTTATGCGTCAGTCCTACATTGCACACACAACACACGCATACTCACACATCAGCTCTCAGTTCAACTCAGTTAGAGAGTGCTCGTAAAATTTATTCGTTTTACTTTTTCACATAGTTAACAAGTCTTCACGTACTGACAGAGCACTACTGTGTGGTTATCTGGAATCTAGAGACTAGAATATAGAATTTAATGTCTACAGGATTACGACGTATCTGGTTCATTTGTAAATGTCCCGGAAATTCGATGGCTTATATTTGGAATATTTATGTATTCTGGTTACGTTTTGATTGGAACTGTGATAAGAAATGTAAACAAAAGGGTAATTTGAAATATGATGTCAGGTTAAATTGGATTTAAATGTTGTAAGTACGATATTATGACATACATCTTTTGTTTATTGTGCAGAAATTTTACTAGGTGAAGTAATAATGCCAGTATATAATATTTTTCAAATTCTTCAGAAAAAAATCTGGTGTGGTCACCACACGACTTTCTTATACACAGCATATTTAATATCAAAAACGCTGAATTGAACACTTATGACTTGCTCCTTGCGTTTGACAATTATTATTTGACATATAAATGTGAAACATGTTTTTGTTTTTTGTTTCTATAGCTACTATGATTATTCGAATATATTATTAAATATAAAAATTAGCTTTTTTCAAAATCAGACGCATATACAGGAAAATTGCAAATAACATTTTATGTTCCAAATATTTTTGCTAACATCTTTTGATTGAAACTTTTTTTCGTAACTGATTACATTTTTGAAATAAATGGAATTTATTGTTTTGTGTGTCCAGTAAACTTCCTCTTCCAGTTTTTCAATTTCATTCAAAATCAACTCAGCTCTTCGTATTTTCATGAAACTTATAATTACCAAGTTTCGTTAACAAATCTTATCTCGTTCATGAGATATTGCACACTCGGACACACATCCATCCATCCATCCATCCACACACACACACACACACACACACAGACATCATTGAGAAAATGATTAAAACGGATTCAGTGGACCTCAAAACACGTATTTCCGCGAAAATCTCGTCAACGATTTTTTTAATGATTCCAATACTTCCTTATACTGCGTACAAGAAAGTAAAAATATGTATAATCTTATTTAATGTTCTTTTTTTACTTTCATATAAACAGTATAAGTGTTGGAATCTCGAAAAAAATCGTTGATGAGATTTTCGCGGAAATACGTGTTTTGAGGTCCACTGAATCCGTTTTGATCATTTTCTCAATGATGTCTGTGTGTGTGGATGGATGGATGGATGTGTGTCCGAGTGTGCAATATCTCATGAACAAGATAAGATTTGTTAACGAAACTTGGTCACTATAAGTTTCATGAAAATACTAAGAGCTGAGTTGATTTTGAATGAAATTGAAAAACCGGAAGAGGAAGTTTACTGGACACACAAAACAATAAATTCCATTTATTTCAAAAATGGAATCAGTTACAAAAATTTCGAATAAAAGATGTTAACAAAAATATTTGGAACATAAAATGTTATTTGCAATTTTCCTGTATATGCATCTAATTTTGAGAAAATCTAATTTATATATTTAATAATAATCATAGTAGCAATAGAAACAAAAAAAATAAACATGTTTAATGTTTAATAAGAATAAGAATTCTTATTCTATTACTAGGATCTAATTCATTTAAATCATTAAACATGTTTAACATTTATATGTCAAATAATAATTGTCAAACTCAAGGAGCAAGTCATAAGTGTTTAATTCAGCGTTTTTGATGCTATATCAATTTTATTGATCAAATAGTAAGTAATTTTAAATCGACTAAAATTTTAATTTTCACTTTATCTAGTTATCTATGTCTTTTTTCGGAAAAACAAATACATAATTAAAATGGTCAACTAATTTGGCAACTTTGCCACAATTTATTCGACTTCGTATCTCACGGTTCTTGAGATACCAATGGTTACGCTCGAAAAAAGGACATTTTGTATATGCCTCATCAGTAAAGTTAGACATAAATTAGTCAACACTACTAAAAAATTATACTTAAACAAATTTCATATTTTATGTTTCAAACAGATAAATGCTGAATTACAGAAACACTAAATTACATGTTTAATAATATTATATAACATTTATATATTCTAAATATTAAATATACTGTGTATAAGAAAGTCTTGTGTTGCCCACACCAGATTTTTTTCGTATCGTGTCAGTTATAAAACTAAAGTAAACAAATATATCATCAGATGTATGGTAACTGTGCATGTGCAGATTTAAGTATGTATGTACTGTTACCATCCGTATAAATGGGTATAGGTCATGTTAGATAGAAAAACAATTATTTAAATCCTTACAACGTAACAATGTTATTTTTAGGAGAAGCAACGTAGGTATATCGTGTACCACAAACACATTCAATGACGTAATTCTCATCTAATCTGACGTATCCTTTAATCATTGATTACTGAAGGATGACAAAAACGGAAGATATTTTTAAAAAGTTGTAATTAGGAAATAGTTATTTAACTAGGCAAAAAAGTATCAGATTTACGGCCGCGGCTAGAGTATCATAACCTAGGCTATATAAATCTATTCATGATAGTAAATCTGCTTTTTTTATCGTGTTGAACACATAATTTTTTTGCCAAATGTTTAAAATTAATATTAATTTTGTGATTATATTCAATATTTTCAATGTTATCGGCATTATCGTAGTCATCATGTTGCTAAGTAATTATTAAGCGGTTTATATATTAATTAAATGTACAAATGAAATGTTAATCTCACCCGAGATAAAAGAATGCGGTGGTAATTATATTTATTAAATTAAATCATAAATGACAAATTTATTATTTTTATCCATTACAACAAGCAATGGAGTAGCTAGCTTAGTGGTATGAAGTCGGCCTGTGAATCCTGAGAATCCTGGTTCGATTCTCACAGGCGACAAACAATTTTCATAATTTCAAAAGCTACCCCTGTGGCTCCTCCACCACTAACATCTTTGAGGGCCGTGATTTGACGACTGGTAATCGCACTTCACGCGCAAAATATATCACTTACCGAGATCTGTTTCGGCAGAGTGCCACACCAAGTAATGGGTAGAAGGCGTGATGATATATTTATTTATTTATTTATTTTACAACAAGCAAGTAGGTGGCACAGTGGTTATCGTGTCGGCCTGTGGATCCTGAGAACCCTGGTTCGTTTCCCGCTGCCGACAAACATTTTCATCACATTAATACTACTCCTGTGGCTCCCCCACCACTAACATCTTTGGGGGCAGTGATTTGACGGCTGGTAACCGCACTTCACGCGCAAAAATATATCACTTACCGAGATCTGCTTCGACAGAGTGCCACACTCAATAATGGGTAGAAGGCGTGATGATATATTTATATTTATTTATTTTTACAACAAGCACTTTTAATGTCAATCGACAAAAAATATTTTTTACTTGGCACTTTTAAAATTCATACAGTTTTTGTGTCTTCAGTAGTTTGTAAAGTAAAATTTATATAAACTTTTAAAAAGAGACATTGTGATTAAACAAGGGTAGCGATTTTTCGAAATCTACAAGGAATTTATATGACTAATATGGAATTAAATTAGTTTTTGCTTATCACATTTTAAAATTTATCCACACTTAAATAATATATTTCTTGCTAATTTTCTTGTAAACTATAAATACCGTTTATCCATTTTTATCTTTAAAATGTTTCCAGTAATCAATGCATTTTGCATTGAAAGGGCAACGTACTTTTGAAATATTGTTCTATTTTTAAAATTCCGAGAGTTATCGGTCATTTGCTATCACCACGTTTTTACAAGTTGATTCGATGTTAATCGGATATTTATTGATCCGATTACAACCCACCAAAAAAATAATCAGTCAAGTTCAACAAAGCGTTGTCATCGCAACCATTCACTTGTAAATGAATCATCGTTTGTTCAAACAATCGACCATCGGACAATAACTACAAAATACCGCGCTGAAGAAAACAGATTGACGGTAGCTGATCTCGTTTTTATCTCGTGGTTTTTTCGTCCGGAGAGGACGGAGATCCAACGATCCGAGCGTTCTTTGCATACAATTGTAGGTTGTGGTGCCGGCTGGCGGCTGGCACGAGTGGGCCAGTCCGCCCCTGGCCCTGGTCGCTCGTGGACCACTGACCTACTGACGTGCTGCTCCCGCTCTGAGTGTGCGCTCCACCGACAACAGTGACTCTCAAACTTTATTATAATCTAGTCGTAAGACATTTATTTATTATTATCATAAAAATTATCCATGTGGCTCATGTTCTATTGATTTATGTTGGTACTTATGGAATGACAATTCAATAGTATACAAAAGTCGTCTATTGCGATTTGCAAATTCCTCGCTGACATATGTAGATTCGCCAACAAAACATACATATATACATATCATCACGCTATATCTCATCAAATGGGGTAGCACGAACCCTAAAATCATTCATAAAATATTCACACATAATCAATCCTCGTCAAATATTCTCAGTAATAATATGACAAGGGAGTGAGAATAAATTGAAAATAATTTGATAGATCTTTCGAAAACTTGTTGCCAGGCTATAATCACGAAAGCCCTTAGGGCTTGAGTGGTTATTGCCAAATGACAACAAGTTTGAGAAAGATACTGGGGAATGATTTTCTAATTTATTGAACTCTCGAGTTATATTTAATTAGATTATTTTTTGACTTAGCTGTTGAGGTCGATTCATCCAACTAGATCAATATCGATTGATTACTTATTGATGTATTCTTTGAAGTTATTTCCAAAATTTGTTGATGTATTTCTGTTTCTGAAATGGAAGTAAATCGATTTTTTTCAGACATTTTACTTGACGCATTGGCAGTTTTATATAATTATTTGACAACTACATTTGTCAACAAAAACAAAAGCTACAGAGATTATTCCCGGGATTAGTCACAAGAGCTTTATTCTCAGTATAATAATGACAGGATTGGTTAAGACGCAAACACATGACATACAATGAAGCATTTTATTGGTTTTGAGAAACGACAAAAAATAATCATCGAAACACACCCTCCTCACTTTAACCACAGTCATAGATTACTCCATATAAACTCATTTATTTATTGCACTCGAAATCATTTATCACACAACAAACCTTCAATCATATCAAAACAAATCCATTATTCCTAAATTTCATATTATTTAATATCAAACAATTTCACTGAATTGTCTTCAACTTTCTTGAGAAATGCCCAAATTTAATTCAGTGCCTATTATGTCGGTTATTAATTCGTGTCAAAAAAATAATATCTCTATAAATCTTTCTTACAAAATGCTTATATTATAATTCAATAAGTAATACAGTTTTAATTTTGAACATATATATATATATTATTAAAATTCATCTTTTGTACATGGAGATTATAGCCGTATTCCATTTGCCCTTGGTTCACTTAAATCAGTTCAGCTAAATTATACAACATGATTAAATGAACTGAATAACGCAAACTGATGCACTTATTTTGATGAATTACTTCAAAGTAAATTAGAATCTGTAATTCTAGTACTGAAAATAAAGTCAACGAAGTAATCCAGCGAAATAAATAAGTGATCTGGTTCAGTAAATGTAAGTTAGATCTGATCCAAATGGCAAATGGTGTACGCCTAATGTATACTTAAAGATAAGAATAAGAAAAAAACTTCTTTATTTAAAGAAATTTGTAAAAGTTCCGAAGCCCAGAGAAAAAACCCTCAATCCGAAGTTTTCGGATCAAAAAGCCCAATTAATCCTATGTAGGATTGGATCAAACTTTTATTCTTATCACAGCTAATAAATGACAGATAATTAATCTCTTAAATAAATTAAATAACATGGCATTTAAATCGTAGTATTAATTGTACAAATTATTGCTGATACAATATTTTCTCATTTATTTGGTTAGTTAAGGCAGGTTAATTGAAAAATATCGCATCAAAAAAGAGGATCGGTGGCTCAGTATCGGCCTGTGGATTTCAGAAACAAACAATTTTCAGAACATTAAAATTACTCCTATGACTTCCGCTGAGTAAAGACTAATTATCCTGAAAGCTTAATGTGTAATTGATAGACTTTCCTCCGTTAATATTTGATGTGATTGTCATAATATGGCTATTGTGTAGTCAAATTTACTGTAACAAATCTGGTATCTATCGAGATGTGCAATTGCAGAGCTCTTAAATATCGGAGAAGATTGTAAAATACTTGTATAGAATAAAATACTTATATTTCATTCTGACTGAAGATCTAAATTAAATTTGATATGGTGAATAGATTTGATGAGTGCACACATGATTAATTAAGATCAAAATATTTATTTTCTTCTATTTTTGGCGATGCCGCTAACTAATAGAGAAATTATCAGTACGGTATATTGTATACTTGAAAGTTGTTATAATGAAACTGACTTTCAGCCTATTTTAACTAATTTCATTTTAATGGTTCATTCAACTTGTAGACAGAGCTGGGCATGATTTAAATCAAAAGGAATTATAAATTGATTTAAATCATATTTCTTGATTTAAATCAAGTGAATTAAGCATTTTTAAAAATTCACAAATCAGGCTTGCGATTTAAGACCTTTCAAGAAATTGATTTGGGCTTGCGAATTGTTCTAGAGTTTAATTCAATTGAAAGGGCTTAATTTAATTAAAAGGACACACAAATTTGCTATCGTTCGTTATATATAATAATTTTTCATTTTTAACGGTTTCTTTATTTTTTGGATTATATAACAGTACATTATTTTTGTTATAGAGATTGGCAATGCTCGTGCACGTTTAAATGTTACATTTCTGGTTGTAACTATCCGATGATCTGTGAATTGATTCGTAATTGTGTTCCATGAAACATTTGTTTCAAATTACTAGCCATTTTGTATATTTTTACAAAGAAAATTCGTATTTTTGAAGACTTTGATGCTGGGTTGCATGAAAGTTTTATCGGTTCATTAGTAACTAACTGTTGCTAAATAAACAATTCTTTAACTAATGAGCTCTTTATTTTTTTCTTGCAACCCAGCATTAGTCTATAGTAGTTTTAAAAGGTAAACTGTTACAATGCAATACAATGTAAAACCAGGTACAGATTTAATGTAAACATGTCATTCAGTTAATTAAATTTTTTGATGATGTAATTCAATCCTTTGAATAAATCTACTTAAATCTGTTTTCATTCGGTTGTGCACATATCTTTAGCATATTGCAATGCACCTACTATTTTCTAAAATAAATACTAAATAAATTGATAATATTTAGTTCTTGTAAATGTGATTTAAGCCCCAAGCTCCAAGCACCAATTCACAAAAAGGCTTGTAATTTATAATTCACATAAATAAAGCACAAATCACTTTGATTTGTGAATTAATTCACTTTGAAAATGAAGTGGAATTGTGAATTGTCACAAAAAAATAATTGTTTGATTTGTGAATTGTGATTTAATTCCTTTTGTTCGTGATTTTGCCCAGCTCTGCTTGTAGATCACCAGAATATTTAAATTTTCTTAAATTTTTACAACGTTTGGCGAAAAAAATCATTTCCATAAATATCCAAAATTATGTACATTTCTATCACTGGTTACAATAAGTGTTCAGCAATTTTGTATTCATATTATAATAGTATTCGATAGATATCTTTCAACAATTTCATTTATGGATAAAATATTAATTTTATTTAAAGAGATTATATATCATCAAGATTTTTATTTACCCTTTAATCGATGTGGCACTCTAGGTAGCAGTTCTCGGTAAATGATATATTTATGCGCATGCGGTTACCAGCCATCAAATCATGAGCAAAAAATGTTAATAGAGCGCCCTATTCTGTAACTGGATTATTATCTGTAATAGATCGAATGATAATTTTGTATATTTTCTGATTATGATCAGAATAGTTTACCTATTTTGCTTACTTATTATTATTATAATGACAGCTCACCAACAGAGCTGGGCAGTAGCTAGCTACTTTTGTAGCTTAGCTACTAGCTTAGTTACGTTTACCTTAGCTGTAGCTGTAGCTTAGCTAAATGTGAAAAAATATAGCTGTAGCTTGTAGCGAGCTATTTTTTTTTCTATTAGCTTAAAAATATTGTTATAACAACTGAAGCTACTTTTAAAGCTACTTTTTGTAGCTTAAAGCTACTTTTTTTAGCTTAAAGCTACCACTGTTCATTAAGAAATACCGATTAATTTTTGTTTTGTATTTGAATTATACCTTCTTTATTGTTTTCTATAAATGTAGAATAACAAGTTTTTATATAGTGTAAAATCAATTAACATATTTTATTTTTCACTTGTCCTTAACCTATCCTAGTTTTGTATTAAATATTAGATGAACTAAACATTGACTGTTGAGGAGTCTTCTGTTAATGTGACTGTTAATTTATTCCGATATAAATAAGAATTATAGCATAACAAATTAACAGTACATTTGTCTATTTGTAAATTTTTATATTTATTAACAGTCATTATAATAAAAGACTGGTCAACTGATCATATGACAATGGCAAATTTAATAATTCACAATAATTGAAAAAGTAGCTTTAAAATTTAACAGCTACTTTAATGAAAGCGTTTAGTTGTAGCTTAGCTATATTATATAAAATATAGCTTCTAGCTGTAGCTCAGCTACTTTTTTAAAGAATAGCTGTAGCTGTAGCCTAGCTACTTTTTTTAAGTAGCTTGCCCAGCTCTGCTCACCGACAGTTTCGTAAAAAGTGTGGTTAAAACGAACTATTTTTTTATACTGACAGAATTCGCATAAGTAAAACAGAAATAACAAAATAAATAATTTTGAACACTGAAGGCTAAAATGGCGGTAATCATTTATACAGAAATCATACAAAAATGGTTGTCATTAACTTATTGATAGGTAAAAGTTAAAAGTTACGAAATAATTGTTCACCTAATATATATTTATAACTTCAATACATTACCAATAAGATGTGAACGAAAAATAGTGGTTCCGTAGTAAATTAAACAGCCCGAATTTCAAAAAAAGTTTTAGCTAAATCTGAATTTTGAATTAGCTAATCTTATTCTAGTTTGACAGCAATATTAATTATTCCATTTGACATGTACCTTCAATTTTCTTTTATTAATTTAAAACAAGTTTAAAATTTAAATTTTGTTGGTGTAACTGGCCATAATGCCAATGGCACACTGGTTGAGGAGCATGAATGTGCGTCAAGGAACTCATCAATGAAACAACAGAACGCATCCTGACTGATAAAATAAACACACACGAAAAAATAGCACAAAGCAAAACCAAAATGACAGTCCACGCTAACATGAAATGAGACACAATAATACGTGTGAAATGAGACACAATCGTTTCATCGAGGATCTAGAGGCGCCTCTATTTTTCATCGATGACGGGTTCGTTCTGTTGTTTCATCGATGAGTTCCTCGACGCTCACTCATGCTCTTCGATCAGTGAGCCATTGGCATTAGTGTTTACACGTCGCACAGCGGGGCAAATCGGGATTTTACTGTGCAAAAATCGGTGGAGACCTTACTATCCATCGGATCTGGATATATATACTTTTAAATTAAAGGTAATGAAATTCCCTACACATCTGCCAAGGCAGATTTTTAAATTATTCTGTCAAATTTGATTAATTACGTAATAAACTGTAAAAAATTTGTAAAAATATTAAAAATTTAAACAATGAAAATTATTTATTCTTATATTATTTTAATATATTACAGCAACATGAAAGATTTTACAAAGCTATTGACAGATGTCAACTTTATATTATGTTGAGAATAATTACAATACAGATTTAATGAATAGATTAGAAATTTAGTTAGGGTATCTTAAAACAGGGAATCCGTATTGTAATTATTCTCAACATAATATAAAGCTGACATCTGTTAATAGCTTGGTAAAATCTGTCATATGCTTTAATATATAAAAATAATATAAGAATACATCATTTTCATTATTTAATTTTTTATATTTTATACAGTTTTTCGACAGTTTATTATGTAATTAATAAAATTTGACAGAGTCATTTAAAAATCTGCCTCGACAGATATGTAGGGAATTTAATTACCTTTAATTAAAAAAAATATTATCCAGATCCGATGGATATCCGATTTTTGAACAGTAAAATTCCAATTTGACCTACTGTGCGTCGGTCACAGATACAGACTAAAATTAAGTTATACGAAAAATACATGATCCTTCATCAATTTCTACTGACGTGTGTCTGGAGACCGATTCTAATTCGTAGCAACCAGCTGTAGCGACTGGCTTGACGTCATTTATTGTCGCTACCGATAGTGTAGCCACCTTGCGGGATAAAATATAACTTAGGTTTGACGTCATTTCTGGCGACTAGACATGTTCTAGCGACTTACTGGAGACCTATTCTAATTCGTAGCGACTGGCTTGGCGACTAAATTCAGTCGCTAAGTCAATGACGTCTCGGTTGGCATTGATTGGAACCACGAAGAATTTTGTGTTGGTGCTTGTGATTTCTGACAGCTGCTTGTTGAAACAAAAGATCCTATTTACATTTTATACTCACCGTATACATATGTAATATATATAGATATAATATTATGTGTAATAAAAAAGTGCTCACAAAAAACAAAACTTTTCGAAGTTGATAACAAATCACCTAGAAAATGCAAAGCGACTGACGCCATGACACTTCGCAACAGCCAGTAGCCAACAATGACGTCAGGACTGTACTTTTTGACTATACCAACAGATGGCACCAGTATCAAAGTCGCCAACTATGACGTCAAACGGTCGCTAAATCCAGTCGCCAACGAATTAGAATAGGTCTCCTGCTAGCAACTGATTTGAACCAGTCGCTAACTCAGTCGCTACGTCCTATTCGTATGTTTTGCAGTGCCGTGTTTTGAAAATTTTGGTTATTTTAATAAATAATACTAAATATAGAAACATAGTTACGATATCAAACAACAAATTAGACTTGTTAATAATAAAAATCACAAAAAGCGGCAACACATTTTTGAGAAATACCACACTATATATTTTAGTCTTTGTTACCAATAGTAGAAAATAGATTCCCTAGAAATTTAACTAAATCGCCTGACATCATCAAAAATACGTCATTCAACTAAATATTTGGTTGCTACGAATTAGAATCGCTCTCCTGCTCAGCACATTTTGAATACTCCTGCATTACCTGTAGGTGACTGAACGTACTTACACACTAATTCAAATCCCCCCGGATCGTCGATTTTATTTTTTGTTTTATTTAGTTTGTTTCTTTTTCACTTGACCCGCCCACTTCTATTTTTGGTTGGAGGTTGTTGCACCCGTGTGTGGTAAATGATCGCGTTCTTTGTTCCACTGTGTTGTGTTGATACCAACACCAGGTGTTAATGTGTGTGTGTGTGTGTGCGTGTGCGTGTGTGCAAGGAGTTTGGAAGTGGTTGAAGCTGTGGAAAGCGTCATCCGTGTTCGATGTTCGGTGGTCAAGTCATTCTGTGGTGGAACTTTGGAGAGAACGCATCAGACTTTCGGAAATCTCTTCTGACACGCGCTTTAACGCTTGGAATCGAATCAGAATTTATTTATTTATTTGTTATTTTGCACAGCAGGAATTTAATCCCAATTACAGTACAGGGAACCTACAGCTTATAGTGGAATCCGAACCACTCAGACACACATTTTTGGATATAAGTTGAAGTCAGTAAGATTTGAACGCACGATCCCTTGCTTTTTAATTAAGAAACTCAAGTTTTACCTTGCTTTTATCCACTGGACTACGGTTTCCCATAGCACTATTTACAAGATTAGGGATGATATAACTGTTAATTCTATTTGAGGAAATGATATTACATTTTCTTTTTTTATAATACTGCAAAATGTATTGAAACATTTTTGCAAAAAAACTGTATTTTTTTAAGATAGATTCAAGTGAACGTCAAAATTGCAAGAGTGTGTGTTTCAGCAGTATGTAGGTCGTAAAAAGTTACTTTAAAAGTAACGAAACATTTCATATTTGCATTCAATTATTGTATGAAAACGCTTATGAATTTACGAGGAGTCATTTATATTAGATAAATAAATAAATATATCATCACGCCTTCTACTCATTACTGGGTGTGGTACTCTGCTGAAGCAGATCTCGGTAAGTGATATATTTTGCGCGTGAAGTGCGGTTACCAGTCGTCAAATCACGGCCCCCAAAGATGTTATTGGTGGAGGAGCCACAGAGGTAGTTTTTGAAATTATGAAAATTGTTTGTCGCCTGTGGGAATCGAACCAGCGTTCTCAGAATCCACAGGCCGATTTCATACGACTGAGCTAGCCACCCTATTAGACAAATATAGTAAGTCAGAAAGTATGAAATATATCTCTGCCTTTACATTGTAGGATTGTACCGATACAGATTTTGTTCTGATAATTCATTCTGGTACACAAACATTTGTGCAAAATTACAACACCACCTTTAGAATTCTTAAATCAATTACATCCTGATTCTCAAAAAGGTTTCAGCTAATCCTGAATTTTGGCTTATTCAAATGAAGCTTTAAAAAAGATTGAAATAAATCCTAATTTAATCCTGTTACCATTTTGTTTTTAAAATGTGGTTTGAAATATTTGTTTGATATGGCGTTAGCATAAGATTAGCTAATTCAAAATTCAGAAGTAGCTACAACTTTTTTGAGAATCGGTCTGTAAAGTTCTAACCAAATATATCACAGGACATCATTAATAGTGACAATTTTTTGGTGTTAAAGGCTAATCTTTTGCCTAACTGAAAGCCATTAAATAAATTCATTTTGTCGAAGATCAAATGCAGTTTGAGAATGCAACTTAATTTATTAATTACCAAAATATAACTTTAAGGACCAGTTTTTCAATCGCCGGTTTACTCTCGATTAGTGTTAATCATGATTAAATAATAATGGAAATCATAGTTTCTATTATTATTTAATGATTGGAAAACTGGCCCTTAATCTGTTGTATTTATACCTACATCAATTTACGCTTGGGCCCTTTATTAATATTGGATTAAAGTCATAGATATACATATATTATCATTTATTGGTGCAATGCTATCGCTTTCATCTTTTCTAATCTTTGTAGATTCGTTGTTAGATTCATTATTAGATTCGTTGTTAGAAGTAAGCGTGAGGTATTTGAGATGTTTTATGCATATGTTATGTACGTCAAAGAAAGAAGATGAATGATAAGTGAATAGGAATGATTGGATAGATGTGATTGAAGGTTTGTTGTTTGATAAATGATTTCGAGTGTAATAAATAAATGAGTTTATATGGAGTGATCTATGAATGTGGTTTAAGTGAGGGTGGTGTGTTTGGATGAGAATGTTTAACTAGGGCTGATTATTTGATGAATGTAATGAGTGAATATATTATGAGTGATTTTAGGGTTCGTACTACCTCATTTGATGGGATATAGCGTGAAGATATGTATGTATGTATGTATATTTTTGTTTGAAATAAAGTTAAGTATTATTTTTATTAGTAAAGAGAGGCATCACTAATATAATTTTGTTATAAAGAAAGTTGTTTTATTTGGATTTATCTATGGTTATGTAAATAATCTATGTACTGTTAAACTAACATTCTGATAGAAAAATTTACATGAATTGTATGATTAATCCGTTGTCATACAACAGATTTTTATACTAATAAGTTGTTAACCGTACTGTCATGTAACCAGGGTTTGTACAGCTGGCCGAATATATATATTTAGCTAAAACTTATGATTTCATTAATGAGATTATGAGCAGTGTTCTTTGCAAAAATTGTGTATCTCTAATTAATCTAAACTTTGTTTCAATGCTTTACTCTTGATTGATCGACCGAAAAATATTCTATTATTAAACTGGGGTTGATGGCCTATAGCATATTAGATAATAGAATGTCCTAATTTCATTAAAACTCAATTAAAAATACTCATTTATTAACTATCTGATCTGCAAATGTAAATAGAAAAAAACGTTATGATATATTAATTAAGAAGTTGATTTTCTTCTATACGTATTGTGAAAACCAATAATGGTACACTGGTAAACAAAATAATTCTTTGTTTGACAAGAAACAAATGACAAATTTTAATTTGACTAAATATTTGATATTAATAAACACTATTATGATAACTAAATATTAATGTACGAGTATATTAACAATGCATTGATAAAATATCAATACAGTTATTTAATTACATATTGATGACTAATTATTACACTTTTATTTTACATCAATTGGAAATGACTTAAAAAAATACTTATCGGTCAATGAACCAATACAATGAATTCACCAAATATTATCAAATTAAAATACATTTGACCGATATGAGAAGTATTACTTACTATGATTATGCAATTATTTGCACGAAATATTTATCGAATATCTCATAAAGCAGGCTTAAAAACAGTAAAAGATATTGAATTTAGCTTTCTAGTATTTTAAATCTTTCAGTAAATGTTTGTTTACAAAATGCGGTTCACTTCTGTCTGTTTGATACCCGTTAAAGAATTTTTACCAGCGCGATTTCTACGCACCTTGCGTATTGCGAATATTGCGAATTTTAAGTTTATGAAAGCAACTGAGGTTATTGAACTTTGGTAAGATTTGTTTGCCTCGTTACCAAGTCTACCCATATTCGCTCTACGGCATTTAGAATTCACGGTACGTCTTACGAGGTATAAGAAATCAAAGAGCTATACGCATAGGTCATGTTGATATCGATCAGGAAGTCAACACTTCAAGATTTTAATATTTTGTAAAAATTGAAGATGTTACAAAACTTTGTTTTTGTTATATAAATAATATAAATTGTTAAGTGTACTTCCAATACGGCTATTCTGTTTGTTTACAACATCAATACTGAAATTTTACATTTATCTTCCTTAAGTTCATAATACTGAATCGAATATTTGACACTACTGTATTCCATTGGCCATTTGGTTCACTTAAATCAGTTCAGATAAATTAGACTACATGATTAAATGAACTGAATTAAGAAAACTGAATCACTTATTGGGATGAATTACATCAAAGTAAATTAGAATAAGTAATTCTAGTACTGGAAATAAAGTTAGCGAAGTAATCCAACGAAATAAATATGTGATCTGGTTCAGTAAATGGAAGTTAGATCTGATCTAAATGGCAAATGAAATACGTCTAATATAAACTATGCATTTTATGTAATATTGGCACAATTATTAAAAATCATTTGAGATAAATTTGAAGTTTGAAAGTTATAATTTGTTGATGTCGATAGTGTATTTAAGGTATTAACAATAGAAGTTTTAATTTTGTTAGCTACATGTAGCTAATTTTTCAGTGATTCGTCGATGTATCATGGAGTACTGTGTTCATAAAGTAGAAGCTTTGTAATGTTTCGATATATGACCAAAATAAACCATAAGAACATTTTCGGAAAATGATGTTTCGCCAATCCAAGAACTATTAACATGCTTCCTCATATTTTTTCTTCAAATTTCTGGTAGTAACTCTAGAGACGTTATTTTCGCAGCTTCTATAATATTTGGGGGAGTCAAATTAAGATTTGCTTAGTTATCTCTTTTAATTTTTATTCCCAAAATTTTGAAACTATTGACTGTTAAGAAAATAATATGATTTAATTTTTGTTTTGTTGCTAGTTGCTAGGATACTCACTTTGAAATGTTATACTGAAATAGTGAAATCGGGACATCTTTCAGGCAGATTCACAAAACGGATTAGCGCTAACACCGTTTTTAATATTATCTATAACTCTGTTTCAAATTAAAACAGATTAAAGAAATGAACTAAATTTGATGCTAATTAACTCTCTTTTTAACTCAAGTTAAAATAAACTTGTTTCGTACATTGAAAAGAGAGTTAAAAATAAAATAAAAAATTGTGTTAGCGCTAATCCGCTTTATGAATCTGTCTGTTATTATTAAAATTTAAATTAATAGGGCTACAATATCGTGGTGGAAGAAAATGTGTAGTGTAGAAAAAGTGTAGTGTACAATTCGCATAGAATGTCAATTTCATACTAATTTTAATTTTACTATTATATTATCTAAATTTAACAACATTATTAGATAATAATAATATTAGTTTTGTTTTGTTACTATTTTGATATTAACATTTTTATTCCAAGTACATCAATTAAGAATGAAACATTTTCTATAATATTTACTATTCAGAAATATACTAGTAATACTCGATATATTTTTAAAAAATACACAAACAACATTTGTTTTTATTTTAAGTTAGCCTTTACTCCCTTTATTCTGCATCTATGGGATGGCTAGCTCAGTGGTATGAAGTCGGCCTGTGGATCCTGAGGTCCCTGGTTCGATTCCCACAGGCGACAAATTTTCATAATTTGAAAAAGCTATCCCTGTGGCTCCTCCACCACTAACATGTTTGGGGGCCGTGATTTGACGACTGGTAACCGCACTTCACGCGCAAAATATATCACTTACCGAGATCTGCTTCAGCAGAGTGCCACACCCAGTAATGGGTAGAAGGCGTGATGATATATTTATTTATTTATTTATTCTGCATCTGGGTCATTATTTGTAGTACATTAATTAACAGATAATAACATCTTTTATAATTATTTACTTTCTAGAATATGACAATTTCTGTATTATGTGACCAAAATAATGTATCCTGGTGTTTCTATGTTATTTTCATGTATTTTGCTTACTTAAATGTACAAGTAGTTGTCGTTACAAAAAAAATATATAACTTCTCACTCACAGCTTCGAAAAAAGTGTGAACTAACGCATGTAGTAAAATAGAATTCACAAAATACATACATACATACATATCTTCACGCTATATCCCAACAAATGGGGTAGCACGAACCCTAAAATCACTCATAAAACATTCACTCATCACACTCATCAAACAATCAGCCCTCGTCAAACATTTTTAATTAACAAAATAAACAGTTGTAATTACAGAGTGTCAAATCTACAGAGTAATTATGAAAAATAATGGTTGTCCTGAATGTATCTATCGGTAACAAATAATGATGAGTTACAGAATAGGAGAGATATAACAAAAGCTTGTATTTTTAGGATTTGTCAGTTAATCGTCGTTATACTATATTATCATTTATTTATGGGATGGCTAGCACAGTGGTATGAAGTCGGCCTGTGGATCCTGAGGTCCCTGGTTCGATTCCCACAGGCGACAAATTTTCATAATTTGAAAAAGCTGTCCCTGTGGCTCCTCCACCACTAACATGTTTGGGGGCCGTGATTTGACGACTGGTAACCGCACTTCACGCGCAAAATATATCACTTACCGAGATCTGCTTTAGCAGAGTGCCACACCTAGTAATGGGTAGAAGGCGTGATGATATATTTATTATTTATTTATCATTTATTTAATGTTATATATTCGAACTATCATATTTGATTTTAATTTTAACGAAGAATGTACTTATTCTTTATTTAATTAAAAGATATTGTGTGCGATACATTATTAATTACATTAGAATTAATTAAAATTTGTTTTCATTATGACAAATTTAAACATCCTTAATTTTTTATGGTTACTGTAAAATATTATAATAATTTATGTAATTTTATTAATATCATTTTATTAAATCTATCAGAAATGACGTAATATTTGATCTACATAATCTCAAGTTCTTATTCTATTCTGCATAAAAATATACCTGCACTCATAATATTTGTTCAAGTATTGAAGTGACTCCTGACGTTGAACGTTTATTCTAGTTCAAACTGTGATTGTATGATTGTTGTCACTTCACTTGAAAGTTCGGTGAACGAAAATGTCATTCCTGGCCAAATTCCATCTGTATTTTTACGTAATGCGCTGGGTTTAAACGTTGAACGTATTAAAATGAAGCATATATTATTTTTTCATGTTGTATGCTGCTCGTGCTGTAAGCTTGATTTCATAATTTTTGTCTCCGTGTGGGTTAATGAACGCAGTGCTTGACTTTTGATGCTAAATTTGATATTTGTAATATTTTTTTATCTAAATGTGGATATTACGTTTGACACGATAGTTTAACGATTTAATTTTGAATTCCAATTGCACAACATAGTTTGTCATTAGGTACATAAATAAAAATACTTTAATTTTATCTGTAATATGATGTTATAGTCGTTTTATGTAGTTTATTGCCAATTATTTTTTGCTAACGAATTAGGAAATATAAAACATATTTGCAGATGAAAATATTTGAATAATTTATTTTTTAAATGTTATAACTTAAAGAGTTGGCAAAGATGGAGACATTAATATGCTATATGAAAATATTTGATGAAATTTAAAATTATATGTATTATCCTATCATGGCAAAATTTTATTCTAGTAAATAAAAACCTTAAGGTAGTACTAGTGTGACGGTGGCGCCATCGGTTGTCGAGTGGCGCAACTGACGCTCAAACAAATATAAAAAAGTGAATAAAATAAGAGTTTTATACATATTACGATTTGAATATCATGAATTGTTGTGAGGTTGTTATAAATTGGGATTCTTAATTTTTCGTTAAAAACAAGGCTTTGCATGGCTATATATCCATTACTAAACGATAAAAAACTTTCTCCTTCTGATACAATATACATGGATAGTTCTAGAACATCATACTAGTTTTTCAAATGAAACTGCAAAATTTTAGAGGTACAAAAAGCAAATATGTGCGATTCTGAGTGATGATCGCCATAAGCCCCGTGTATAAGAACTCAACTTTACAAGCGAATATATTTGTTCACAGACGATGAATGTGTTTCATATTTTAACAGGATGCGTATGACTATCCAATGTTTACGTGCGCCAAATTTCATTCAGATCTACAAAATTTTTTTTCGCGCTAGTTCTACCTTAAACCTTCAATGCTTATTACTGCAGTGTTATAGATATATGTGTATGCATGTAAATATTTGGCTCATATACGACTCACTCTAATCTATTTGAATGTTGATGTGTTCATATAATCTGTCAGATATAATTGATCATTTTATAGTCCGCTTTAACATATAGATATGAAAAATTAAATATGTACTCGTGTATTTTTCTCCTGTATTAACTCAGCTATACTTGTAAGCTAACTAGATAAAACTACTCATAACGAAGATAAACTGAATTATCCTAATTCTGAATTAACAACTCAAATATCAACCTACAGAAAATTGAACCAAAACCGCACCTGTTAAATAAAGTTGGCAACTGTGAACTCAATCTCACACCGAGATTAGTTAATAAAAAATATCCCTACTCCTTAAATTTTATAATAATTTATCAGATTTTTTTGCTACATTCCTCTCAATATATTCAACCTCTTGAGCAATGCTCAAAAAGTGTATTCATTTCTAACTTCCTACCATTCGATTCAGGGACTATTGTAACGATTGTTAATCAGCTATGTTAACTTGAAAATAATTCGCGACAAAAAATAAATATTTCTATCATGTTCCACATTTAATTTAGTATTTAATATGGGGGCAACGTATACTTAACATTGTATATAATAAATGAAAAATATACTTAAAAAAACTAATTAACCCGATGCTCGGCGAAAAGTCCCCGAATCTGAAATCTCCAAACCAAAAAACTTATATGGCAATCAAGCTGGCATATGCTGAAATGTTTTCAGACGATCACGTATGAAAGTAACCATAACAACATTATAAACTACTACGGAAAGTTGAATATAACACACTGATATGTTAGTATAACGCACACTTCTAACATATCAGGTGAATTTCCTCTAATTCACAACATATGGCGCTACGATGAAAGAAAATAATAAAATAAATGAAAAGAATTTGTATTATTATTTAAATCGAAGTTTAGCAGATTTTTCAACATATTTGCACAGATAAATCTGATTCTTTTTAAATTAATAATTACTTATTCACTAATATTTTTGCATTATTTAATATTTTGACATTGCGGTCAGTACAGTTGGTATCACAATACCAAACGTCAAACGTCAACGCATACCTTCAAAAACGCATCAGCTGTCAAAGTGTAACAACATCACTCTTGTAAACTTTTTTTAGAATTATTTTGTGGTCGTCTGAAAAATAGTGTACATAACTCGCTCGAAAGTATGATAACTGTGCTCGTGTACTTAAATCACTCGGCGCTGTGCGCCTCGTTTATCAATTGATATACCCGCACGTTATCTTACACTTTCGATGCTTGTTATGTAATATACTAGTCAGCTTCACATTTCAAAGTGATATACCTACTTGTAAATACAAAAGTATGCTTCAAACTATTAAATAATCTAATATTAATATACTTGTACTACTAATAATTAACTATTCATGTATTTTTGAATCGTGTAAGTATTAAAATAATAAATGAATGTCACATAAAAAAATGTACATCCAGCAGTACGGTAGTGTGGTTAGCCTAACGGCATTCGAATTCGAAAAACACGAGTTCGAGTCCTACCCATACTAAAATCTACCACTCGACAGCTTGGTGAGTCTGGACTCTGTACTGTAATTGGGATTAAGTTCCTGTTGTACTGGGTAGAATAAATAAATAAATAAATGAAGCATTAATGGTGTTGGACAGCAATGTTGAAATTTAAACAGCGAGGTAACTTGAAATTATTTGGGCCGGTATTACCAACTACATTTATTTCTTAAATCTAGTTTAAGGTAGTACTAGCGTGAATGTTTTTTTTGCAGATCTGAATGAAATTTGGCGCACGTAAACATTGGATAGTCATACACATCTTGTTAAAATATGAAACACATTCATCGTCTGTGAACAAATATATTCGCTTGTAAAGTTGAGGTCTTATACACGGGGCTTATGGCGATCATCACTCAGAATCGCACATATTTTGTTTGTGTACCTCTAAAATTTTGCAGTTTCATTTGAAAAACTAGTATGATGTTCTAGAACTATCCATGTATATTGTATCAGAAGGAGAAAGTTTTTTATCGTTTAATAATGGATATATAGCCATGCAAAGCCTTGTTTTTAACGAAAAATTAAGTATCCCAATTTATAATGGCAACACCACACGGTGGTATGGTATTTGAAAATTCACTAGACCAACAACCTGTTAACAATTCATGATATTCAAATCATAATAGGTATAAAACACTTATTTTATAAAATTTGTATAATTTTTTAAGCGTCAGTTTCGCCACTCGACAACCTATGGCGCCACCGTCACATTAGTACTACCTTAAGAAAGCGAATCATTTATGGGAAATTAACATTGCTGTCCAAATTTCAACCGCAGTTAACGATAAATGCGCGTTTAAATGTTTGATAATTCCGACCTTTACCTTCTACTCTCAAATAAGCTTAACTCCTGATTTAACTCGCAGTAATCCACCTATAATGGCCGTATTTATTTGGCATTTTTTAAATAACCTGGTAGGTTACTTCTGTTTAATTAGCACGTTTTAAGTAACCCAGAACAGTTCCTGAACTGATTCTACTACCCCAGCTATTTTGGTGGGTTGGCAGGTTAAACCCGTTTTCTATCTTTTTCTAATCAACTTGTATTCCTTGTTATTCGTTTTGAATTGGTGGCATCGCAATTTGTATTTAAGCAGATGTCACTTAGAACGTGCATTCAGATTCTAAATTTATCGCTAATTTTTACAATTGACTATGGATGCATCATTTATTTGGAAGTAACACGAGTTAGTTCTAGATAACTTCAGGGTTGAACCTAAAGTTCCCAAACAAATACGACCATTGTAGTACCTTTACAACCTGCAACAAATATAACTCAAAACATACTCATAAACAGAAAACAAAGAAATATGGTCAAAATTCAATTTGACAAATATTGTAATCCTCACCAACCTCACGACCATCACATCAGGAAGACATCAAGTCGTCATAGCTACGTGAGGTCGCTTCATTCACCGCTCCATCCTCGGAATGGAATGAAACAAGAGCGCTCCGCTACAGCAGCTACTCGTACGCTATGCGAGCCACTCTCACTCTCGTAGGTGGATGAACTCCGCGGTTCTATACCGCGGCTGCGGCGGCGTGGCGATGTTGTGGCGGCGATGTACGAGTACAGCTACCGCATATCGGACGTGAGCTGTACGACGATGAGGGCTTTGTTTGTGTTTATGTTTGGTATGTTTGAATTTAGGCAAATGGAATATGTGGAGGACGTGATCACAGTGAGTGAGGTTGGGAATCTAAATACATTCGTACTCGTACTTCCCTTAAGCCTGTCATTGTTTTGAATGACAAACTCAATTTAATGACGTTACATCAGTGAGTTTGGCTGAAATATCTAAATAGAGATGTTTTTATATATGACAGTGAAATTCCCCCATTCTTTTTTCAAAGCAGTCGTTTGACGTTTTTTTAGTGAAATTAAAAATATAAATATATTTGTGTAAAGACTACCTTGGTACTAGAAATATATTTTATATCTAAACAGAATAGAATATAAGGAATATTATTTGACTCGTACTTTAGCTATGGAACATAATTTGCTTCATACAAATCTATTAAAATAGATATTTGTTCTCTTATCGAACACATTTTTAAACAAATTTTAATCAAGAAACTTATCTATGTAAACCAAATCTGCATGCTACAAGAATACGAGCAAACGAACAGGAAGAAAACACATATGAACACAAGAAAAAAGGGTACTGTTTACCGATCGTACCAGTTTTAGTAGTTGTTTGATGATTGTAAGTAAAATATTATACATTAATGCGAAACAACCCACACTAAAATTATACATTACTGAAACCGCTGATCGTCTGAAAGCACCTTCAAATAGAATGCCTCAAACTTACTGATGTGACGTTATCAATCAAAGTTTGATAAACAAAACTGATGAAAAAAGTGATCGTCTAACACTGGCTTTATGTATCGAATGCTCAGTAAAAAATATTGAAAAAAAATCAAATTTATTTATTCATATAGTTACATATCGATTTAAAATTTCTTTTCGGACGAAATACAAAATACCTGTCTCACAATGGATCTTCGTTTACGATTGTCTAATCGGAAATTACATCGATAACCTATTCGTTAAGGAATATTTATCTGATTTTTCTTAGGAAGACAATAGTCAACTTTCAACGCGCATATGAGAGAAGAAAAATCAGAATTTATCAATTTCTTAATACTGAAAATATAAATAGTACAGGTATGACAGAAAAAATTGAATTATGTATGTCTTGCACCACGTACAAATTCAATAACGTAATTTTAAGGCAATATTTTAATTTGTTTTCATGATTCTCTGAAATTAGATAGAAATAATTATTTACAGTAGACTGTCATAGATTATCAATTCTAAGGGTCAGTTTTTCAATCACCGGTTTACTCTCAATTAATGTTAATCATGATAATGGTAACCATAGTGTCCATTATTATTTAATTATGATTAACATTAATCGGTGATTGAAAAACTGGCCCTTAATCAATTATCTTTAGTCTTGATAATGAAAATACCCAAAAAATTTAAATAATTATTGTCAGATCTAACACATTTATCAGTAATGTGAATATACTTGAATGAATGTTGAATTATTATAATTTCAAATATTTTATACAATACATACAAGTTGTATTATAATAAAATAGTTGCGAATATAATTACAAACTAAATAATAATGTTATAACACTACAAAACACTAAAATTGAATACATTCTAAATAAAATAAAAACAAAAACAGTTCCATAAAAACCAAATATCTTTCGATGTGACTCGACCTCACGTAGCTCCACTGCCTCACCTGATCATTCCAATCTTCTCTTCCTGATGTGGTTTGTTGGTTCGTGATTCGTCCTCTACGATCACGATCTGTCCCGATGTCCAGTATCCGAGCTGGTGTCGTGGACCCGTTATGAAATTTTGTTTTTCTTCTTGGGATTTTGTTCTGATAACTGGATGCTAATTGGATTTGGATTGGATTGTTGTCGGATTGGGATTTTTTGTTGATTGGTTGTCACAATGAAGTAATTTAATCGGATGATATTTTTTGTTCATTTCAAGACATGTTTCTTCTATTGTTGACAGGAGATGTAGGATACAATTATAGATTGAGATCTGTTTCTATATTTTTATAAACAATGTGTAGTGGGTACGAGAGGTGAATGACCAGTTTAATGCATTCAGGTGTCGACCTAAAGAGCTCTGAATCAAATACAGTTTAAAAGATTTACTATGATCCTTTCGTACAACAAACTGTTAAACGAAAACTCTCTAATATTTTCAAACTGTATTATGGATGCTATACAAATTAATTCAATAAGATATTTCTTAAAAAAAAAAACAAGTATAGTTTCTAAGGTTGCCAACTATGAACCAAGCTCACTTGAAGATTCGTCATTACAAATATGTCCCTAATACTTAAAATTTATCATAGTTAATATCATCAATGATGATATTAACTATGATCATTCATCATATCTAATAGGATAGCTAGCTCTGACAAATTTAACTCAACCATTATATCCCGAGTGCTAGGAATTTAATCGAACATGTCTGGCTTATTTAAAAAATTTTGCTTAGAAAGTATTTGAGTACATCATCTTTCTTAAAGCAAAATTTTGAAAATAAGCCATGCAGACATGTCAAATTTAATAGATAATTTTTTTAAGCATGGACTTGACTTCACTGTAAATAAATTTTGTTGTTACGTAACCATTGCGACCATAGAAAATCGTTTGCAATTTTTTTTTATTTCCTGCAAATGAACGTCAAAAAATACTACATTATTCCCCATATTCTGTAACTGGATCAGTATCTGTTAATAATCAATAAGTAAATGATAGTTTTTATTAGATAATTATGCATTTAATAAATATTCAGTTATAATATAACAAGAGAGTGAGAATAAATTGAAAATAATTAGACAGATCTTTCGAAAACTTGTTGCCAGGCAATAATCACGAAAGCCCGTAGGGCTTGAGTGGTTATTGTCAAATGGCAACAAATTTGAGAAAAATACTGGAGAAATATTTTCTAATTTATTGAACTCTCGAGTTATATGTAATTAGATTATTTTTTGACTTAGCTGTTGAGGTCGATTCATCCAACTTAAAAGATTTTGAACTGGATCAATATCGATTGATTACTTATTAATGAATTCTTGGAAGGTATTTTCAAATTTTGTTGGTCTATTTCTGTATTTGAAATGGAACTAAATCGATTTTTGTCACACATGTTACTTGACGCGTTGACAGTTTTAAATAATTATTTGACAACTACATATCATTTGTCAACAAAAAGAAAAGCCCCGGGAATAATCACAAGAGCTTTATTCTCAATATAATAATGACAGGATTGGTTAAAACGCAGACACGAAACATACAATGAAGAATTTCATTGGTTTTGAGAAACGTCTAAAATAATTACAAAATTTAGTTTATTCAAAAAAATGTGTTTTTAATCCGGAACTCGAAGAAAAGACCTTGAACCCAAAGTCTCCAAGTCTTATTGGCAATTTTAATAGTTACAAACATCTAAGTTGACTACAAAATTCGTACTGTTTTGATTGAAAATTGTTCAATTTATATTCGTACAATCTGATACATTTCCTAAAATAAATAAAATATATCACCACGCCTTTTATCCATTAGTGGGTGTGGCACTCTGCCGAAGCAGATCTCTGTAAGTGATATATTTATGCACGTGAAGTGCGGTTACCAGCCGTCAAATCACGACCCCCAAAGATGTTAGTGATGGGGGAGCCACAGGGGTAATTTTAAATTGGTGAAAATGTTTTGTCTGCTGTAGGGATCTGACCAGGGTTCTTAGGATCCACAGGCCGACTTGATACCACTGAGCCATTATCCCATTTAATTGAATTCTTTAGATGTATAGATACGAGTAGATCAAAACTAAGCATACTCGTACATGTACAGTTTCCAATATATTTTAAATTTTATTCTAATCTGGTCAACGTATTTAGAATACTCATGGCCGGTTTCATCAACAAAAGTTAAATTTTAAAAGTTGATTAAATAAATAAAAGCAAATCAAAATTACATGTCAAATTGTATCATTAACATTGCTGTCATACATTCGATTAGCTTTTATTTATTTAAACCATCTTTAAAATTTCATTTTTGTTGATGAAACCGGCCATCAGAGCGAGTTTTTCAATCACCGATTAATGTTAATCAAGATTAGTGATGCGCCGAATACAATTTTGGCCGAATAACCGAATACCGAACATTACCGAATTTCATAGCGGCTATTTAAAATATGCGCATTGCGCGGTGTGCATCGAAGCGTTCCTGTTTTCTGTGTATTATCTTAAGAATTGCGATGTTTTTTTTCTAATAATTTTTTTTTTATGAGGTGGCTAGTTCAGTGGTACAAAGTCGATCTGTGGATCCTGAACACCCTGGTTCGATCCCCACAGGCGACAAACAATTTTCATAATTTCAAAAACTACCTCTGTGGCTCCTCCACCACTAACATCTTTGGAGGCCGTGATTTGACGACTGTTAACCGCACTTCACACGCAAAATATATCACTTACCGAGATCTGCTTCGGCAGAGTGCAACACCCAGTAATGGGTAGAAGGCGTGATGATTTATTTATTTATTTATAAATAATTTACGTTATTATATGCATTATAATCGTTTTCAAATAAATACGAACTACTAATATGATAAAATATTTTTGTTTTAAATAAATGATTAATTTCCAGAAACAAATAAAAAAATGTCGAATGTTCGGCCGAATAACCGAATAATTCGGCTATAACCGAATAAACAAAAAGTTGCCGAATATGCCGAATACCGAATAATAACCGAATACTCGGCGCATCTCTAATCATGATTAAATAATAATGGTTACTATGGTTTCCATTATTATTTAATCCTGATTAACATTAATCGAGAGTAAACCGGGGATTGAAAAACAGGCACTAAATTTTTGACAGATTATTTTTATTAATTGTCATTTGAATTGACACAACAGGTAAAAGATAAATACCTGTTACTTTTAATAGTCCTATATAAGGAAGAAAGTAAGTACGGAACTATGTCTCATATAATATTTATTTAAATCTATTTACCTTTCAAAAATATTAATATTTACCAAGAAAACCATTATGACTGCAGCACACATGATCATATACAGTTAGTTACTCTATAGAATTATATCAAGTACATTTCGTATCATATCTATTTATTTAGAAAAAACCTGATTAAATATTAAATTTCAATTTTAATTTTGCTCAGTATTCTTTGACTATAATGTTTCTTTCTTATTATATTTTACGATTAATCATAAAATATCTAAAATTTCCTTGCAATGTGTTTAATTTTTATGAAACATTAATGTCGAAGAAATATAGAAATAATGATAGATGTATTATGAAAAATGTAAATAATTCTTGAATTCAACAAAAAATAACCTCCTTTGGGCTAAGTTGAGTTGATGGCCTGCAGTGAAGTGAGTACAGGCCATCAACTGTTCATCATCGCCGATAGGTACTTGACCCTTCTTTAAGTCACCAGGTCAGTCATTGTCGTGTCGTGACAGCGTAGCGTAGCCGTAACGTGAAGTAAACTCAACGTAACCCATAACGTCTGACGTGAAGCAGTACAGCGTCGAACGTCGAATACAAGTACCTGTAACTCATTTTTTTTAATTATTATTTTTTCTCTCCTTGTATGAGTATGTGTCCGCATGTACGTACAGTAACCGGATCCTGAGGCTGTTCGAAACTAGCAATCAAGTGAGTCATGAATTTCTGACTGCCTCTTAAATTGAGGTTCGGTATTTCGTTATTAATTCTTAATGGGACCGTATATAAGTAAAATGTCAATTGTACGTTTTATAATCGTGACTTAAATCATAATTAATAACATGTCAGGCGTGAGTTATTTCGTAAAAGTTTGGTTACTGAATGCTTGACTGTCTTTTGTCTGTTGTGTTTTACCTCTCGGCTACTAGGGTTTGTCTTGTGTCTTATAGTTAAGAAAGGTTATCAAGATTCATTTTATAACACATTTCTACGTTCTTTCATGTTTCAATTCATTGCAAAGGAATGTTTCATTTGTTGTTGAATACTATGCTATAAATAATGATGAACTTTTCAACCAATTACTTGAATGTTCTATTAAATCTACACTCATAATGAACCAGAGGCGTAACGAGCTTATATTGTACCCGGGGCATCTCCAGTAAAAGCACCCTGACGGACAAAAAAAAACATAAGGAGGTCCGCAGTTGTTACCAGTATAGTTTTGGAGGTATTATGACCCTCCAATAAAGCCATAGTATTATTAGGTCCAATGTTCCCAGTCTTAGAGTTGAGGTAAAACCTCGGTTAGAGCCATACCCCAGTGGGGAGTTGAGATACGCTCAATTAGCGCGGCATCTGTCTGTCACTTGACAAAATGCCTACCAGTCTCTCATCAGAGTACAAGCTCCTAGACCTCTCTGGTGGTAGGGGGTCCTATCTAAAACCCTACTGATTCTGCAGATCAGTACCCGAGCAGAGACGCTGCTCACCCGCCGGTACCCGTTGCCAACGGATATCTGCCGGCGTAGGCTTCAACCACTACCCGCACGAATTCAACCCACGACTAGCCGGCCAAGCCGGGGGCCTAGTCCCCGTGCTACCAGAGCCTCTGGTCAGGGCCTAGTGCAACGCTTGTACGTATTCACCAGGCTACTAGAGGACGTGGGGTCGTAAAGCCCATGAGTTTTGTGCAGTACTACTCCTCCCTCTGCGTCGATCCGGACCCAACATTAGATTAAACAGCGCCGTTTAAGGCTGTTGGTACGGTCTTGGGTGGGACCTTCAAATGTATCCATAACACCCCTGCACTCGGCTACGGCGCTCCACCTAAACGCCCCTCGAGATGAACCTCAGTAGAAACAAGTATAATAGCGCTCATCCCAAGGCAGTGCTTTGACGCCAACCCTGACGGACAGACAGTGTGACAATTTTTTTGTTCAAAATGCGAAACATCCCACTCTAATTTTATTGTATTTGCGACAATAGAATCTATAAGGTGGCCAATCGTTTTAATCTTGAAAATCCTGGTATCACCAACAGTTCATTGGGAACGGCCATTTGTCCCATTTTTATGTATAGTACACTTTAACAATTTTTGAAGTGAATAAACACTTACACAAAATTGTATATATAGTAGAATATATTTTATATTTATCAAGTCGATGTATACAACATTTTCAATCTTAATAGAACATAGACAACAGAAAATTAAAAATTATTTACTTACTTACTTACTTAATCCTGTACTCTTATACCAGCAATGCCGGTGTCGAGTTCTTCATTTATTTTCTTTTATTTTCTTCCTCCATTTCATTCTATTTTGAGAGAGCTGTTCTGCTTCTTTCCATTCCATTTCTAATTTCTTTAGTTGGCTTCCTATTTCATCGTTCCATTTGCGTCTGGGTCTGCCTCTGCTTCTCTTCTTTAATCTCCCCATCTTCCAAATTTTCTTAGCTAGTCTGTTCATTGGCATTCTATTGAGGTGTCCAAACCATCGTAGGGAGTTTTCTCTTATTTTTTGCTTATATCTTCACTTCGGATCTTATCAGTTAGCTTCACCCCTGCTATTCTTCTTAATATCTTCATCTCGCTTGCTTGCAATCTTCCTTTTTGTTTCTTAGACAGTACCCATGTTTCCGAGTTATACGTTAGTGTTGGTACAAAATTATTTAATTGACACTTAAACACTAAAATTAATTTTGTAATGGATTGTTTAGAATTTTCTAAGTTTCTAACAAAAAATCCAGGATTGTTGAAATAGATTTTATCGGTTGAGAAAGATAATGACTAAAACTATTAAATAAGTAAATTTTATTTTATTTTATTTTAAAATGGTATTTGTTTAGATTTTTTTTCAAAAATATTGTATTTATTTTTTTAATTTTGTAGAATATTAAAGACAGCTTTATATTTATGAATATGTCCAAAAATAAACGATAACTTTAGTTATTTAAATAAATAAATAAATATATCATCACGCCTTCTACCCATTACTGGGTGTGGCACTCTGCTAAAGCAGATCTCGGTAAGTGATATATTTTGCGCGTGAAGTGCGGTTACGTCGTCAAATCACGACCCCCAAACATGTTAGTGGTGGAGGAGCCACAGGGATAGCTTTTTCAAATTATGAAAATTTGTCGCCTGTGGGAATCGAACCAGGGACCTCAGGATCCACAGGCCGACTTCATACCACTGTTCTAGCCATCCCATAATAATAATAATTTCATATAATATAGCATAAAAGAACCGATGTTTTTTGTACCAGGTTAAGAAGAACAAATATTGAATCCATTTTTATTGTAGAATTATTTAGAATATTACTAATGTGACAATTTAAAAATTATCGCCTGCATTCCACTATAGAATTATATGTGTAAAAGCCGAGATCCCACCAAAGAACCAAAGCAAAACAGTAAATATTTTGCCGAAATACGATTAGAATTTTTGGTATTCTGTTCATAGTATATTGAGGCAGGTACCGTACTACAATACTTGCATATTTATATATTTAAAAATAAGTTATAGCAGAATTTAGAATCTTCCATTTTTAAAATTCAGCAACAGTCTGTTTTCTAATGTTGCGAATTTTTCTCACAGTATATAACAGTTGTTTGAATATTTGTGTTTTTCATTTACGTAAGAGTAACTTATAGTGTTCTAGTATATGAGAACTAGAGATGGGAATTCTAGTTCATTTGAGTGAACTAGTTCATTCGTTCTCGTTCACCAAAAAGATTAGTTCGCTGAACTAGTTCATTAGTTCACTTTCGTTCACGAAATTTTTAAGACTATGATGAACGGAAATCGTATTGTATTGTGATTCACGAGCGAGAACAAGTGAACTTTTAGGATCTGGTTCTAGTATAATTTGTCAGCAGACAGCAGAAGCAGAGCGGTGATCATAGCAACGACTACGAACGAATGAAGTATGAGTCTCGTTCACTCGTTCACTTGTTCTTCGTTCTCCGCTCTCCGCTTTCGATTCGATCTCATCGGCCGTGCCGCCGTAGTGGTGAATCATATCCGAATAGTTCGCAGTGAACTAGTCTTTAATAAATTCACGAACTAGTTCGTGTCGTTCACTATAAGGAATAGTTCATATGAACTAGTTCGTTCACGAACTACACACCTCTAATGAGAACCATAACAGAAGTTTAATTTTATCTAAATAATTTTTTTTTGTTTTAAATGCAAAAATTAGAAAATAAATTCTCTTAAAATTAGTTTCGAAACCTTATTTTAACTGAGAAAAATATTTAACTAGTTGTTAACTTTATTTTTCACTGTGGAAAAATTCTAAATGAATGAAGATAAAAAATTTACAGAATTAAATATTTAATCATATATCTTTTTAACCATTTTCTTGAAGGAACTTCGGACAGCTGAAAAATAAAGTTAGTCAACAACTGGCAATCGTTGACTTTAGACAGCCTGTAGAAAACATTAAAATTTAACAGCCCAATTCTCAAAAATGTTTAGCTAATCTTAAATTTTTAATTAGTCAAATTAAACTCAACTATATTCTTAAAAAACTGTAAAAATTCTAAAATAATTTTGTTACCATGTTTTTCGAAAAGTGATTTGGATTAGCTTTTAAAAATCGCATTGGAATAAGATTAGTTAATCCAAAACACAGGATTAGTTACAACATTTTTGAAAATCTGCCTGGATAACTAATAAACCCATAACTTTAACAAAGATATATTGAAATGAATTGAATATATTGTCACGCTATTGCTGAATGTGATAATGATACATATTTTTACGCATAAACGGTCCGATTATAATAAAAAAATATTAGCTAATACTGAATTTTTGATTAGCTAACTCTATTTTAACTCAATATTAAAAAGGTAATTCAAATCACATTCTAAAAATCAAGTCAAAATTTTAGAGTTTATTTAATTAGTTTTTTTTTGAGAATATGGTTTAATTTAATTTAAATAAATAAATAAAATATATCATCACGCCTTCTACCGATTACTGGGTGTGGCACTCTGCTAAAGCAGATCTCGGTAAGTGATATATTTTGCGCGTGAAGTGCGGTTACCAGTCGTCAAATCACGGCCTCCAAACATGTTAGTGGTGGAGGAGCCACAGGGATAGCTTTTTCAAATTATGAAAATTTGTCGCCTGTGGGAATCGAACCAGGGACCTCAGGATCTACAGGCCGACTTCATACCACTGTGCTAGCCATCCCATAATTTAATTTGAATAAAAAACATCAGGATTAACTAAAAAAATTTTGAAAATCGAATTGTAAGTTTTACTAGCCATCAAATCACTGTCCTTAAAGATAGTTGTGAAAGGGAAGCCACAGTACTTATTTTAATATGTTGAAAATCAGTTGAATTCTCTTAATTATAGTAAACAACATAAAAACAAAACAAACAATTAGAATGTAAAATGAAGAATATACCAAATAATCGATTCGTCGTCGTCCGGATCTTCAGTTGTTGTGTTGTTGAGGAAGGTTGAAGGCGCGGCCACGGAGGGCGTTACGCTGGCACAGCGCACCGCAGCTCCAGCTCTGACACAGTTTGATGATAGCGGGCGATGTGGAGGAGAAAGTCACAGCCAAGGCTGAGGTTGACGACCTCAGGTAACTCCACTGTCCAATATTCAATAAACCAACAGTACCTGTAGTATACGTGCCGGCGCGCCAAGCGCTGCGTGTACGTCGACCCGAGACCTGTCAATGTGATGTTAATATCACTATTTTTCTGCATTTTATCACCTGAAAAATTACTGCATGTTATTATCTAATATTTTATTTTCATTTTCAGGATTGCACATTTGATCATCTCATGTTTGATTTAGTTATTGATTGATTTTTTTTCTTTTAATTCAGTGTCTCATATTTGGGCTTATTTATGAGCAAAGTAAAAGACCGGAGCCCATAGGTCTCAGGTTCAAATCCTGGCGGTATCTCAGTTTTTCTCTATATAATTTCATTTAAAAAAATCTGGTGTGGGGTGCACCACACGACTTTCTTATACACAACATATATAATATTTAGAATATATGTTATTAAACATGTAATTTAGTTTCTTTCCGAAAGAAGACATAGATAACTAGATAAAGCAAAAATTAAAATTTATGTTTTTTGTTTCTATTGCTACTATGATTATTGAAATATATTATTAAATATAAAAATTAGTTTTTCTCATAATTAGACGCATATACAGGAAAATTGCAAATAACATTTTATGTTCCAAATATTTTTGCTAACATCTTTTATTTGAAACTTTTTTTCGTAACTGATTCCATTTTTGAAATAAATGGAATTTTTTTGTTTTGTGTGTCTAGTAAACTTCCTCTTCCGGTTTTTCAATTTCATTCAAAATCAACTCAGTTCTTCGTATTTTCATGAAACTTATAATTACCAAGTTTCGTTAACAAATCTTATCTAGTTCATGAGATATTGCACAACCGGACACACATCCATCCATCCATCCATCCACACACACAGACATCATTGAGAAAATGATCAAAACGGATTCAGTGGACCTCAAAACACGTATTTCCGCGAAAATCTCGTCAACGATTTTTTTCACGATACCAATACTTCCTCCTTATATATATAAGAAAGTAAAAATAATAATTTTCTTCGATTTTTTATGCTTTTGTAATTTTGATATCATTTTAAATGATATATGTCAGAACTATCTAGGTATTGATTAGTTATGGTTTAGTTTGATTTCTTTTCCTTTCTTTTTGAAATAAAATGTTTTACACGCTGAATTGCATTTTCTCTCTTAAGAGAAAATTCATAGTTTGTTTAAACTTTTCATATAATTTAATACAATTCTTGTACAAAAAAATATAGATAATTATTAAAGTTTGCAAATGCCATGGTGTTACCGGCCTGAAATTCCTAAAAATTCTGGTATAAGCCTTGAATTTGTTTCTAATACGTATAAAAAATATATATTTACAATAAAAATAGTTATTTGTTTCATACAGACAATCGTAGCTCAGTGGATAAAAGCGAGGTAAAACTTGCGTTTTTTAATTAGCAAGCAAGAGATCGTGCGTTCAAATCTCACTGACTTCTACTTATATCAAAAAATACGATTGTGTCTGAGTGGTTCGGATTCCACTATAAGCTGTAGGCCCCCTGTACTGTAATTGGGATTTATTTCCTGTTGTGCAGAGTAATAAATAAATAAATAAAATAAATAAATTAGGACTAAAAGTTTTCGAGTCGAGTAATAAAGGCAATATTGCGAGATTCGAAATAGTATTTTTAGTCCGTTCGAAAAATGTTCATACTTTTTACCCACTTATATAGCAAATTTCGCAAATATATTCAAATGAAAATGACAAAAACTACCCCTGTGGCTCCTCCACCACTAACATCTTGGGGGGCCGTGATTTGACTGGTAACCGCACTTCACGCGCAAAATATATCACCCAGTAATGGGTAGAAGGCGTGATGATATATTTATTTATTTATATTTTGAAAATGACAGAAATTGACAAAATTTATTTACGTTATTATTTTTAATACAGTTGTCATTGTGAAATAACACTCCTGAAATAGCGTTCTTGTTGAAGTTGAAATAAATATATCATCACGCCTTCTACCTATTACTGGGTGTAGCACTCTGTCGTAGCAGATTTCGGTAAGTGATAAATTTTGCGCGTGAAGTTCAGTTACCAGCCATCAAATAACATCCCTCAAAGATGTTAGTGGAGGAATAGCCACAGGGGTAGTTGTAGTGTAATGAATTTATGTATCAGGCTTACCAATTTCAAGTAGTTTTTTTTTATTGCCAACTGTAACAATTCCTTTTGATCTCTCTGTATTATACCTATTATTATATTTGCCAATATAATAATATCATGACGCCTTTTATCAAATTCTAAACGTGAAAGCTGCATTATTCATAAATAATTTTTATCGTGCATTGCTTCTAACGTAAGACTCAAAGCCACAGATGTCAGCCAGTAGAGAGTGAACAGTAAACAACAAAATTAATTTTCAGTGTTAAATTGATATAACATGGAGGCTGGGTCACATTTTCCATTAAGTACTGTAGATTATAGGCTTTCTGTCTAAAATCTATGACAGTTTTAGGATTTGCAAAGAAATGTATATGGTGAAAATAATAATAACTATAATAAATAATAAAAATTTACAAAGTTAAACATATAAATAAATATATCATCACGCCTTCTACCCATTACTGGGTGTGGCACTCTGCCGAAGCAGATCTCGGTAAGTGATATATTTATGCGCATGAAGTACGGTTACTAGCCGTCAAATCACGACCCCCAAAGATGTTAGTGGTGGGAGAGCCACTGGGGTAGTTTTAAAATTGTGAAAATTGTTTGTCGCCTGTGAGAATCGAACCAGGGTTCTTAGGATCCACAGCCCGACTCGGATACCATTGAGCCATTACCCCATAGTTAAACATAATTTTAGAAATCAGTAAGCAACGATGACTGCTCTTTAAACAATCGATTTAGGATCATTTGACTAGTTCTGAGATTAAGTAAAAGATTATCTCTGTCAAATAATTAACAAATATCATGACTGGGTGTGGCACTCTGCCGAAGCAGATCTCGGTAAGTGATATATTTTGCGCGTGAAGTGCGGTTACTAGTCGTCAAATCACGGCCCCCATAGATGTTAGTGGTGGGAGAACCACAGGGGTAGTTTTTGAAATTATAAAAATTGTTTGTCGGCTGTGAGAATCGAACTCGGGTTCTCAAAGTCACAGACCGACTCGATACCACTGATCCATCTACCCCATAAGTTGAAATAATAATGTCATATTGAAATGGGAAAAAATATTGTGTAATTTAGTGTCCTGTGTCAGGGGATCAGTTTTTACGTAACAATTGTCTTCCATTTATTTAAAATTTCTGACAATTTTTAATCCAGTTTTTACAGTAATTAACCAAATAAATTTAAAAGTATATAGATACAGTAATTTATTGTTTACAGAAATGTTCACTCAAATTAACGAATATTAGGATACATAACCCGAATTTGCTATGAAACTACCTGGAATATTTTGTAATATATTAAAATACGTAATCTTCTGGAATTTTATATTTTGAAAATGGTTTTAATACCTGAAGTAGTGAGTAATAGAACTTGGAAAGTAAAAACTTAAAGCTATATTAATAATAATTAATTTGTATCAAATTTTTATGTGGTTCTATGATTGCAAAATGACAAATTTAATTACTATATATCTACTTCAGTAACCCCATGGGGTAGCTAGCTCAGTGGTATCAAGTCGGCCTGTGGATCCTGAGAACCCTGGTTCGATTCCCACAGGCGACAAACAATATTCACTATTTTAAAACTACCCCTGTGGCTCCCTCACCACTAACATCTATGGGGGCCGTGATTTGACGGCCGGTAAGCTCACTTTACGCGCAACTTACCGAGATCTGCTTCGGTAGAGTGCCACACCCAGTAGAAGGCGTGATGATATATTTATTTATTTATGTACTTAAGTAACTACTTTAGGCAGGATAATGGTGGAAGGATGTTATTTCAAGACTAAAATAATCTTTAATGTAGGATTAAAGTTCTAATATAATTAGCTTTTAATTCGATTTTTCTATTACACAATTAAATTTAATGTAATTCCAATTATAGAAACATAAGAAGTTTGTTTCTTCTCCAGCATTAAAATCACGTAGAGAGGCCAACTTTATAAAAGTGAATGCAATAAAAATAAAATATTTTCGTAACTTAAATACATGTTAACATTTATTATTAAGCATTTATGTACACATAGAAATTATATCACTTTATTTATCTTTAAAAATGTTGATAACATTTCGCAGTAAAAAAAATTGCAAGTTCATTGCTCCGTTACATAACCACCAAACTCCAGTCATCTACAAAATCTATATTTAGCATTCATAATTACCAACCTTACATAATAAAAGAAACTTCATCTTATTACTGAAATATTAATTACCAACAAACAACAAGATTAATAACATGTACAGTAAGTTGAAAACATGAAAAAGTCAAAAACAAACCCACGAAATCAACGAATGCATATAATTAGTCGAAAACGCAGCAACAACCTCCGCGCCTCTGGGCCTGTAAGCTGTAGTTCTCGCCCGGTAGCGGTTGCACAGAAGTGTCAGCTACCAAGTTACGTAACAGAGCCGGACTGATGGAGAGTTTGGTGTTTGGTTATCCGGTGATCAGGTGTTAAGTTATCGTGGGACACTGACATTTCATTTTGCCCATGAAAGGAAGTGTGTAAATCTGGGAAATAAAGGTAGCATCATAATTATGGTGGAAACTAACAGATAAAGATGGATATGTACATCACAAGATTGGTGTATTTATGGTTATACAAGTTTGTAATTATTTTATGGATTCAAATTGAATTTAATGATATATATCTAAGCATGTGTAAAGCAAATTACTTACACATGCGACTAAAATGAAAATATATAGAACGATTATAAGACCAATAACACTGTACGCTGCAGAAATAATGACAATGACAAAGAAAGATGAAGAAAATCTAAAAGTAATGGAAAGGAAGATAATGAGAACTATTCTAGGTCCTATAAAGATAGCAGAAAACGAATATAGACAACGTATGAACTATGAAATAGAGGAAGCATTGGGAGGAGAAGATATAGTGAAGAAGGTAAAGCAACAGAGAGCCAGATGGCTTGGACATGTATGGAGAGCGGAAGAAAAGGACGCAATAAAAGCAATAGTCGAATGGAAACCAAGAGGAAGACGGGGCAGAGGCAGACCCAGATCGACATGGTTACGGGAAGTAGAAGAAGATTTTAAAAAGGCAGGAATCTATAATTGGAAAAATAAAACAAAAGACCGGAAGATGTGGAGAGATTTAATAAAAACAATATAGCAGAAATGAAGAAGAAATGGAGACTGATCTACTCCAATAAATAGATCTAGATAGCTCCGAAAGGAGCGGCGCAACCCCACTTGGGGTGTTAAGCCACCTTATATATATATATATATATATCTAAGCTTGTAAGACATGATTTTCTTAATTTGTTTTCCATGCTTCAGTCCAGCTAGTTATCTCTGAGGTACCAAGGAAATTATTACTTCTTAGTAGTAGTGGAGCTATTAGAATTATTCGAGGTTTTCGATGTAAACCAGAAGTATTTTTAAAAACTGCTGCAATAACACACACATCAGTGCAACAATCGTCTACATGCTAAAACGTCATTTTGAGAAAATCAAGAAGACTTAAAAAATAAATAACTTTTTAAAATTTCTGTCAAGGAAAATTTGTTTAATAAAACAAATAACATATTTACGTAATAAGGTAAATATTCTAAATAGATACTCGTATAAAATAACAATATAATATAATTTTATTTTTTTTGTGTCTTCTTTGGCAAATTAGACAAAAATTCCTGCATACGTATGCATAATTTTCTGGCCACAAATAGTATCAATTGTGAAATTACTTGAAATAACGTAAGAAGGAAGAATATAAACAACAATAAAACGATTAAAATGAAGATGGATAGGACACGAAACGAAACAAGCTCTAGATTTAAACGTAGCAAGTGATAGACGTACAGATAGACCAACTGAACATTGGAGAAGAACTGTTAAGAAAGAATTAAAACCAGACACTGCCAAATGCAACCTCATCATGATTCTGCAAAAACAATTAATATAAGTAAGTTCAACATAATACTAATTATAATAACTTACATTCAGTAAATATAAAATATTAACAATGGTTTTTAAATGATTGAAAAACATAAATAATTCATACAATCTCAATTTTTTAACAGAAATTCAAAAACAGCTGGTACACTTCGACACATCTGCAAGAGACAATGCTTGAAACAAAACAATGCGTTGGATGAACCTTCTGTTAAAAAATTGAGATTGTATCAATTATTTATGTTTTTCAATAATTTAAAAATCATTGTTAATATTTTATATTTACTGACTGTAAGTATTATGTTGAACTTACTTATATTAATTGTTTTTGCAGAATCCTGATGAGGTTGCATTTGGCAACGAAACGTTGATGTTGTCGGTTTCGTGAATAATAGTTATTTTTATAACAAGTGCCGAAAAAGGCTCGTTACGTGCAAGTGCAGAATTTAACGCATGATGCTTGCCGAGTGCGGAAATCTGCACGAGCACGTAACCTTTTTCGGCACGTGTTATAAACAACATTTTTCCTACAACTGTGCGATTTAGTAAATCACTAAAATATTATCCAAAATAAAATTTTAATGATATTACACGAGAACGATGTTTTACGGGTTCCTATGGTTTGTTTGTTGATTGCTTGCACATTGTTCTACATTATTAAAAAATATTTTACTAACGTCAAGATAATTTCTTCAAAATCGTCTAGATTGGAATACTACAGTGAGTGATTCTTCTTTATCATAAACACCTCCAAAGATAATTGAAGCTCCGGATCATGCTATGTTGCATCTATTTTCGACAATGACAATCAACCTGCTGCTGGTACTTCTAAAGCCTCCGAAATTGTTGTCAATAATATTACTGTTAATAATATGAACAGGTACGGAAGAAATCAATGTTTCTTTAGACAATATAAAAGTTTCCACTTTACATTATGTCAATATAAGCAACTGTAACGACTATGTTAATAATATTCACACACAATAAATATTATGTATTTCACTTACTTAAAACCATTTATCGCTATATTTTACTTTGTTCGGTTCTTTTTATTAGTTGTGTACAGATTAGATATACTGCAATTTAAGGTTATGTTTATAAACGTCAAAATATACTACTGCATATTTACTAGTGCTGGCTTACTGCATCTTCTTCTTCCATAAGCGTCTGTGGCCAAAATATGAACAACGCGCTTGGCGTGAAATTTAAATCGCTCTCAAAAAAACTTTTTTACAGTTGCGTAATGAAGCACTTTCCGCAGTTAGTGTGTCTTTGCTTTCGGAAACGCACTTGGTCGGCATTCATCTACTTTCCATACGTAACCAAGGCAATAATAGTTACGTAATAACAAAGAAATCGCACAGTTGTAGGAAGAAGTTATTTATTGACTGAAGACCTGTGTAATTAAAAAAAAAATAGAAAATTTACAATACTAAATAACGGCCAATTAATAATTTTTAGTAAATTTTTCTACTACTAGCTTTAACTTTATTGATAATTATTCACAAAAGTTATGAAACCAAGTGCAACTGCAAATTTTTGTACATGATTTTAGTTAATTCTAACAATTTCAGTATTAAAAGATAAAATTTTCTTTTGGTTCTTTGATAATTCATATTTTTCAACAAAAAACGTTACAAAATGAAGAAACCAAGAGATGTAGAAACCTCAGTAGAAACTGTGCAATGTAACCAAAATTTATACATGTCAATGGTTAAGTAAGTTCATTGGTCTTAATTCATAAGGCAATTCGGATGCAACTAGCAACATTACAAAAAAAAAACTTTTTATATGATTTTTAATTCAATAAGGTCAGGAAATGATAATGCAATAATTTAATAAGTGTAATTTATAGTGATGAAATTTACGCACTGAGATCACAGATCACGCACTAAACATATTAGTGGCGTTATTAAATTTGCCTCTCACTCTTTCAAAACAATATGCACCTAACCTAGCCTACCTAAATCGAATTTGATAATAGTCCTGTGCGTACGATTACAGATACGTACGCATACGCACCTTCTCGTATTTAATTGTTGCATTATATTCACGTTGCAAAACTTATATTGCCACGCACTCATATTATTTTCTCGTTACAATCATATGTCTCCTTGAAACGGATATTTTTCATTTTATTGCTATGGAGATAATTATCCGAAAGTTTATGATCCTATGAACAAAGAGCAATTAATGATCATTATGCTTTTACCCAATTACACCAAGATGTGTAACTGACCAATTTTTACACTTGGTATCCTGTTTCCTGTAAGAGACTCCATTATTTTTAATTAATTAATGTTTAATTATGTTAATATAATATAAATAAATATATTATGTCGGTAAATGGAGCATGAGGGTTGATTTTAATGCTTAAAATCTTTTTAGTTTATTAAACTTTATGGAGAAGTAAGTATTATTAACTGTCATTATCTGCTATCAAGATCATTACTCCTGAAGCTAGAAGGATATTCTGTAGTTATTTCTTTTTTACTAAAAAATTATAAATACTGTTTACTGGTATTGTGTCGGCCGGTGGATTTGATAACCCGCGGTCGACTCTCATAGCTTACAAACAATTTTCAACACATTAAAATTACCTCTATGGCTCCCTCAGCACTAACATATTTGGAAGCCGTGATTTGACAGCTGGTAATCGCACTTCTCTCGCATAAATATATCACTTGCCATATTCAGTAATGGGTAAAAGGCGTGATGATATATTTATTTTTCTGTTTAATGTATCTACTCATATACATAAAATAATAAGTAATTTCGTCAACATTTATATTTTCTGTTGAACTTCTGTAGTTTTTTTAGTTTTTAAATTTAATTACATATGGGGTAGCTAGCTTAGTGGTATCAAGTCGGCCTGAGGATCCTGAGAACCATGGTTCGATTCCCACAGGCGACAAACACTTTTCACCATTTTAAAACTACCTCTGTGGCTCCCTCACCACTAACATCTTTGAGGGCCGTGATTTGACGGCTGGTAACCGTACTTCACGCGCAAAATATATCACTTACCGAAATCTGCTTCGGCACAGTGCCACAGTCAGTAATGGGTAGAAGGCGTGATGATATATTTATTTATTTTATATTACATAAAGATGCAGTGCAAATCTGTTTATTAAACTATAAAGTGACAGTTATCTATCATATATGTGGCAAAATATTGTAGCAAGAAATTTCACTTGCACCAATAACATCGAATTGAATATTTGACAGCAATATTAATTGTTGACATGCAAATTCGATTTTCTTTTATTTATAAACCGAGCTTAAATTTTGTTGGTTGTTCATAAAATTTGTACTATTTATGCAGCAATATTGAATAGTATTAGGCAGATAGATTATCTGCAATGCTAAATGGATGTAATCATTTTAAGAAATTCTAAAATTGTGACTTTTAAATAATGCGGTATGGTTAGGGATGAAAGATGTCGAAGTAAGGAATATAGATCCTATAATAATAAGAGCTGTGGAAATATATGGTCTCAATGTAGAATATCTTCTAACAATCCCCCCTATTCTATAATTGAATCATTATTACAATGTATTTAATTAAAAAAAATAATGTATTTAATTTAAGTCAAACTAATATGTATAAAAAGTATATTCAATTGAGCGATTGCTTGTAATAATAATAATAATAAATAATAATAATTATCTGTTATTGATTGATAGGTTAATAACAACCCTTATTTGCATGCTTACTCTATAAGATTACCATAACTTTTGTTTTGTTATTTGTATTTTATATATGAAGGTGCTACTAAAAATTTTACATTGTAACCATACTTTTTACGAAGCTGTCATTATATTCTTTTTTATAACATCTACTTATATAAATAAGCAAAATAAATGAAAATAATATAAAAATGCAAGGGTAAATTATTCTTATCACACAATACCAAAATTGTAATAATTTGTAATCATCAAAAATAAAAGTTGTCATTAACATATCGATCATATATAGATAAAAATCCAGTTATAGAATATAGGGTAACTATCTCAGTGATATCAAGTCGGCCTGTGGATCCTGAGAACCTTTGTTCGATTCTCACAGGCGACAAACAATTTTCACCATTTTAAAACTACCCCTGTGGCTCGCCTACGACTGACATATTTGGGGGCCATGATTTAACGGCTGGTAACCGCACTTCACGCGTAAAATATATCACTTACCGAGATTTGCTCATCAGAGTGCCACACCCTGTAATAGGTAGAAGGCGTGATGATATATTTATTTAATTATTTATATTTATTTATTTATTTGGACGTTTCGGTTGGCGTCCAACAATCTTCAGCAAATGATGAAAATCTAGTTAATAAGTAACCAAAATGTATAAATTAAACAAAATGTACAGAAAAGGTTCGTGCAAAGAACAATTAAAAACTTTTGTTGTAAGTCAGAATTCTACGGATAAAAGATGCAAATGCTTCATTCGTATATTAAGATTGTTGTGTATTATAAAGAAAATGATATAAAGATATTCCAAACTTCCAAATCCATTTACAGATATTGTACTGCTTACAGTGGAATTGAAACCACTCAAACGTGGTTATGTAGCTTAAATTATTCTAAAAGTGAACTGCCAGTCACGTATACCCATTACAAACATATCGTTGTAAATTCCATATAGAAATCTGTCACAATCTTCCTCATGCACATCCAAATCAGCTGTTCCTCTAGTTCTAACAATCCTTCCAGCGCAATAGCTGACGACTCGGCAATCAGCTGAGCCTGTGACACTATTACATCACCGCCGCGTTCCTGTCCCCGCGGCACGCACGCCTCTGGCGCACGCACTCACACACTCGGCAGTGGGTCAGCCCAGGCAAGCCGCCTGCGTCGCGCCTGCAGGTGAATAACCTCTGTGGAGCTGGAGTGGCTGGAGTGTTATGGTGTGGACACCGAGCCAAATGCCAACGAACTTTGATGACGTCCAAGACCCATCCCAATGCGACGGCGCGTGCTGTGGTAAAGCGCCGGGGTGCAGCCGGGATGTGTGTTAAGAAATTCTATGTTGTTGTAGAGCTGGCTGGTGCGGTTGTAGCGGTAGATGTTAGCAGAGGATGAATTGAAAGGATGATGAGGAGCTTCGATCCAGGTTTCAAAGATCTCAAACGGAAACTTGGCGTGATACTTTCAAAAATTATACGAGGTGTGGCTATTAAATAATGAGACTTATGCTGTTTTACCATTTTACTTTGATTCCATACCTATTTACTTATTATCACTTTCAATATACACCGCTCCCCTACAATGCTCCATGCGAATTTTCCATTGTTCGAAACAGTGCTGAAAGTCTTCTTCTGTCAGCTCCTTCAGAACGCTTGCCGATTTCTCTTTCAAAGCTCAAATCTTGTTGCTATAAAGGCAAATTTCACTTTAGGAAACAGATAGAAGTCGCATGGTGCAAGATCTGGCGAATAAGACGGATGGTCCAACACTGGGATGCTGTACTTGGCTAGAAATCTCTTGACAGACATTGCGGAATTAGCCAACGCATTGTTTTGATGGAGAAACCATGACTTGTCCTTCCACAATTCGGGTACTTTTTTCAATGTTGCATTTAACATTTTTTCGGTGAAACAAAATAACAACTATAATTAGAACGAATGCTACGGCTATACGGATTTGTTTACAGAAGCGAAAGATACTGCATTCGAAAGAGAAAGCTTCACGCTAAAAAGCTGACAGTCGCTGATGTTTGGCGCATGCGTACAGCGTCAGTCTCTTTATTTAATAGCCACACCTCGTATAGTAAAGAAATAACAAAATTTATTTTGGTTGTTTCAAAAGACAACTAATATTTGTACTATGTACATTTTTTGGATATTACAAAAATAAACTGTAATTAGCTTCTCCGTTATTTTTATTATATATATGGGTGTCTAAACTTGATGATCAAATTTTTAAGTTTTATAAGCGTACAAGATGGTACAAAAAGGTTTTTTGTAATTTTGAAAAATAATATTAAAGCTATGGGTCGAGTAAAGAACCTTCGCGGGCCGTCAGTTTGCGACACTTGAAGTTTGATCATAAGTTTAGAAACTTCCTGTATTTATGTATATGGGCAATTATAGGCCATGAGAACCAAATGTTCGCGAGTTAAGATTTCGATATTTTCAGCTTATAACCAAAAATACACTGATTCGTATTCAACTATAAACTGTAGGTCTCCTACAGCATATAAATAGATATCTACATTAATCAGTGACTCTAGTTTAAAAATTAACATATTTTGTATATATCTTTAGAAAAAAATCAATTGCATTAAAATTGCTCTAGTACTCGTATAATTTGCATACACAACATTCGGTACTTACTATGCAAATATACATATACCATATACTTCGAAATACATTCTGTTATTAGACATTATTGAAATGATTTTTTCTCTGCTTGCACTCGTTGTAATTTCTAAAGATTTCTAAGTTAAAATACATAATGAAATCAATAGTGAAATCAAAATATTTGAACTGAATAAACATGAGATCGAACAGATTTTGTCACTAATTTATGCTTCATTACCAAGATAGGTTATTCATGTGGCAAATGTGACGATTTAATATATTTTGTAATATAGATAAAAAATAAAATTAGTTACAATATTTAATCCTTTTAGGTGTATACAAATCTATCAATGAAACTGTCATTGAATTTATTTTTCTAATAAAATGAAGAGCCAGTTTTTCAATCATAATTAAAGTTAATCGAGAGTAAACCGGTGATTGAAAAACTGGCCCTTAGTGTTTTATCGGATCTCTCATACTTTGTGAGTTAGATATTAATATAATACGTGCACTTTCATTTGTAAAATGTGCATAGAGATTGTGCAGATAAAAGTCAGTTACCAAATTTAACTTTTCATCGGTCCTTGTACCACATTGTTAATACATCGTGAGATATTATAGAGCACTTTGTTTTGTGAATCCTTCATACAAAAATAAAAACCAATAACAAGATTTAACCCAATAAGTATCGAAACCACAAGGCCATCAGTCGAACTGTCACAACTTTAATTCGTCTCATCAAGCTCAATTTTTCATCGGACTTTTTCAGTCCATCAGCAGCAGATAAATCGCTGCGTCAGTGTAAACAGGCTCGTATACATCTGCATGCTACAATTCAGGTAGCAATTAACGTCGAGAAACGCCTCTCCTCGCTGCTCCCTTTACCCTGGCCCGTGGACCAAATTAACATGTCGCTGTTTTTTCTTGGCGTTTTCTTTATTGAATACTGCTACCGTTTGATTAGCAAAAAACCAGGTGTTTTTGTGTTTCTCTCGCCGATACAAATTGCCGGCTCCTTTCTTGAGTTGGCCCCGATCTGGGATCGAAGATGAGATGCAAGATGAAAGATGTTCGATGGTGACAGAGCAAAGAAGAGAGGAGTGATATCTGTAACTCGTAAAGTTTGGAAATAATCTGCGGTTGGTTAATGATTGTGAAATTACGTGCACGCAGATGGGTTCATACTTTGTTGCAAGCCAGGGTGCGTGTTTTTGAAATGTATCTGCTTTCAATTCTGGGTGATCTGAAGTAACTGTTTCAGTTGGCAATACAATTCCAGGGATGGTTTTTATTCCAAAGTTTGCATACTAGGTAAAGCCGGAAATATTATTTGGCATTTTGTTTGTTTGTAATGAACACATATAGATCATGTTATGTTACGAGGGCAGGGTGAAAAGTCCCTGAAAAATAAAACAGATGGCGCCACAATCGCAAATCTCATGTGACATTTGTGATGTACCATCTTTAACTAGAACGCATTAAAATTTTAAGACTGATATGTCATTCAGTTCTGTTTTGACACCCATCGAAAGCAAGCAACCTTGAAGATGATTGAAAACATGGAAAAAAGTGAATTTCGAGTCTTGATTAAACATTATTTCTTGCGTGAAAAAAACATTACTCAAACCAAAGCATCGCATGTTAAACATTATGGGGACTCCTCACCATCGATTGGAACGATTCACAAGTGGTTTACTGATTTTCGTTGTGGTAGTATGACCACAAAGGACGCCGAACGTTCTGGTCGTCTAATTAAGGTTACAACGCCAGAAATCGTGCACGAGCTGGCTGAGGCTATGAGCATCTCAACCGAACGGGTACGGAACATTTTGCATAAATTTTTGGATATGAGAAAGCTATCTGCCAGATGGGTGCCGCATTTGCTCTCTGCACCGGCACACAGGTTCGCAGTCGCAATGGCAAAATTGCATGAATTGCGCTACGAATTGGTTCGTCATCTATCATATTCTCCAGATTTCCCCCCCTGCGATTTTTATCTATTTCCAAACTTTAAGAAATGGCTCGGCGGAAAGAGATTTAGCTCCAACGATGAGGTCATCGCTGAGACAAACGCCTATTTTGAAGGATTGCCAAAATCGTATTATTTGGAAAGGATCGAAAAATTTGAAAAACGTTGTGTATCTAGCTACAAGGAGATTATGTTGAGAAATAAAATATGTTTTGACCAAATAAATCATTTCTTGTTTCATTTTTCAGGAACTTTTCACCCTGCCCTCGTATTATATAAATGTCAACAATAGGATATATATATATATATATATATATATATATATATATATATATATATATATATATATATATATATATATATATATTTGTATCATTATCAATAGTTATCTGCTTGACGCAGATCCTACATGACTTCTCCAATTTCTTCTTTAATGGCAACCCTTTCATTTCTACGTAACTTCTTCCTTCTTTCAGGTGGTTTATCATATTCCTCCTCTTCCTGCATTTTTTTAACTTCTACTGTCCCCTCTATTAAATTCTTCATTAAAGTTTCCCTTCTCAGCGCATGGCCCAACTACATTCTCTTTCTTTTCAAAATAGTCTCATACAGTGTCCTTTTTTCTCCTACTCTTAATAAAAGGGTTGACAACTATATTATATTTTTAATACCAATATTAAAAATATAATTTCCTAATTTGTTACTAAATCTTGCTATGAAGACAATTGAGTATAGCTGTCACAAAAAAATCATAGCCCTAGCCACAGCCACATCTCGTTATGAATTAGAATAGACCCCCTGGACGTTTTTTCACGCCGATTTATATGAAATTATTGATTTAAAATTGGTAAAAAACTATAACTTCCAAACATTCACTGCCACTGAGACTCATAACATCGTAACATCCCAATTTCCACTAATTGGACTCGCTCAACTGAATTTTTACCTCTACGGCATATTACATTATTAATATTTTTTATTGAAGATAGTTCAATCATAAAATAAAATAAATAAATATATCATCACGCCTTCTACCCATTACTAGGCGTGGCATTCTGCCGAAGCAGATCTCGGTAAGTGATATATTTTGCGCGTGATGTCGTCAAATCACGGCCCCTAAAGATGTTAGTGGTGGAGGAGCCACAGGGGTAGTTTTTGAAATTATGAAAATTGTTTGTCGCCTGTGGGAATCGAACCAGGGTTCTCAGGATCCACAGGCCGACTTCATACCACTGAACTAGCCAATCATCTGTATACATATTTTATTTGGTTGTCCACAGCAACTGTAAATTGAATTTAATTGATTTCTGTTTGAGTCTACAATGAACAAATTAACTCTAAAATTGGTAAATTTGCTAACCTCTAAGCACTCAATGATACTGACAGCTAGTGATGCGAATATTAACATTACAAAAGTTCCTAGTTTTTACTGAACGTCGTTCGGTAAACACATACCTAGTTTTCGAACGATTTTTAAAATCTATAATACTGTTAATATCGAACAGAGACGCGAAAATAATATTAAATATTTCGATAGTCAACATGTCTGTATGTGTAGGTATCTCAACATACCTCATACAGTCATACAACATCAACAAGTCGTTCAACAGTTGAATGGATACAAATATTCAAGTACCCTGCTTGCAGCGCGTGGGCACAGCATTCTTTGTATCCGGGTTAAAACTGTGGCATATGCAAATCATTATTTATGTATTTTTGCTGAGACTGTTTGCACGATAGTTGCTAGTGCCAGCGCGATACTTTACTCTGGATCGTTTATTGTTTCTCTGATGTTGGATTTGGAAAGAAGGTGTGTTAGGTGCGGAAGCTGACAGCTAGTTGCCGAGTTATTAATGTTATTACATAAAAATAAAGAACGGAATTTTAGAGAGAATTTTAGATGTAGTTTAGATAAAATTGTTCAAAACTTGTTTCATAATTGAGATGTGAAAAATGTTTATGGTAAGGTTATTCCACAAAACTATTGCTTGCTTATAAATTTTCTATATTGATATAGATAATATTCACGATATTATGACGGATAAAATTAATAATTAAGTATGTATTACAATACAACTTAAATATAAATATTTCATATAAAAGCAACAGTTAGCAAGTTTACTATTTTTATAATTTTGAAATATTAGTTCCAACACTATCAAAATAATGTCCCATGTTCTAAAAAGAAATAGATGACCATAATAACAATTATTCACCGCCACAGTGGAGTACCTAGGGGGGAGGAGGTCGGTCCGCACCGGGCGGCACATATTTTGGGGCGGCATTTTTTATATTTAGTTTTAGTTGAAAAAACAACTTGTTCACTTCATAAGTTTACTATTCGATTTCTACGAATTATAAATTACTATATGATTTCGAATATTTTTCTTCATCGTCAAGTCAATGTAGGTTTGAAAATATTATCTCGAAAAATTCCTTTATTACTGCCTAATTTAAATATGCCATTCAATGGTAAAAAAAGTTCCCCACCTATAGTTTGTCTCAATTACAATTATTTATTTATGTTTATTAATTTAAAGGGGTAATGGCATGTGGATCCTGAGGACCCCAGTTCGATTCCCACAGCCGACAAACAATTTTCACCTAATTAAAATTACCCCTGTGGCTCCCCCATCACTAACATCTTTGGAGGGTGTGATTTGCTGGCTGATAACCGCACTTCACGTACATAAATATATCACTTATCGAGATCTGCTTCGGCAGCGTGCCACATCCATTAATGGGTAAAAGGCGTGATGATATATTTATTTATTTATTTGTTAAAACCGCGAGCGAAGTCAGGCTCGCAAAAAATGAGTTCTAATATAAAAAATTACAGATAAATAATGCAATTTTTGCATTAAAAATTTTGCACATAGATGGCATTTTATAATCTGCCGGTAACATATGCAAAAAAATATATGACTGGTCTGAATTGTTCGAAATTCACTAGAGTTGTAGACTGCTGTACTAAAATTGAGATTAAGATAGTACTAGTGTGACGGTGGCGCCATCGGTTGACGAGTTGCGAAACATGCTCAAAAAAATATAAAAATTTAATAAAATAAATTTATTTTACAAGCAAATTAAGAACATGTGGAACAAAGAATTAATTAAAGTAAAAGTAAAAAAAGACAAAATGTGGGAAGTGTCGTCAAGGTTAGCAGTGTGCGGGACTTAAATTTTAACAGTAGTATCTAGGAATGAATCAAAAGAATTCTTATCATATCATCTAAATAGGAATTAAATATAACTTTCTTCCTATCATGATTATCTTCTAGCTGATTGAGCACGGCATCGCCAGTGATAAGAATCAGATTCTTTAAAGCCGAACAGAACCATCATACATCATATATGATACAATAAGTTTCTTATCTTCGAAACATTTTATTAAAGACAACTTATCCTTTTGTAAAATAATTAATAAAGAATTCGAGTTTCCAATTTTAGTGAATTGAAATCGATCTTTTCTGAAATTATCCATATGTTGTAAAATGACAAATAAAACAAAATCAGAAATATAAGTCTCTAATTATATTTGGGAAATAATCATTGGTAAGAAAAGTGGTGGCGAGTGAATTTTGACTTTTGACTTGACAAGTGGACTATTTTGCAGTTTTGCCGACAAGTTTTTACAATTCAAATGACAGTATATAGAAACAAAATCTGTACATATTGTGCTGTTTACAACTTAGATTACTCATTGTCATTCGGTCAAATTGATATATTTTGTATACTCGTAGATTTAGACGAAATTGCACTTTAGTTCACATATTTTCCGTACTTCACATCTTGTTGGTTACTTTATATTTATTGCTATCTTCTTCCTCTGGCTCCTACTGGAGCACAGGGCGACATGCTGTCATTTCTTAGCGTTGGTTGTGATGATCGACTAGCTAGATCTGCGCACCTTCCTTTTTCTCTTATTCTTTGCTATTTTAGTGTTGGTTGTACTTATTACTTCTTTCTACTTTTCTCTATTTTTGGCTATACTTTTAACTTGCTTCCAAGTCGTGTTTACAGTTTTTAATTCTAAGTTTACAGTTCTTCTCCATGTTTCAGTCGGTCTATCTTTATGTCTATCTATTTACTGGTATGATATTTGTTAGTTATTTGACACACGTAATCTTTTACTTAATTTCAGAACTAGTCAAATGGTCCTAAATCGATTGTTTAAAGAGCAGTCATCGTTGTTTACTAATTTCTAAAACTATGTTTAACTTTGTAAAGTTTTATTATTTATTATCTTCTTCTTCTTTAACGGCGCTACAGCCCGAGTCGGGCCTGGGCCTACCGGGCACACCGAGCCGCAGTTTTTACGCTGCCGTACTGCCGGTTTTCTGAGTCGATGTTACTTACTTTTAAGGCATATGTATAAGTGACTAGTTTATAGCGCCCGAGTATGATTAATACAAGTAACTGTATTTTTTATTTTAACGACAAATCATACTTTGTCGACAGGCGGATTCGAACTGACGAACCTTGGTTCGGATGACGTCACAGCATGTTAAGAGATGTGCATTAACACGCTCGGCCATCGCGCCTGTATTATTTATTATAGTTGTTATTAATTTTACAGTTTATATTCCTTTGCAAATCCAAAAACTGTTATAGACTTTAGACAGAGAGCCTATAATCTACAGTACTTAATGGAAAATGTGACCCAGCCTCCATGTTATATCAATTTACCACTGAAAATTAATTTTATTATTTACTGTTCACTCTCTACTGGCTTATTATGAATAATGCAGCTTTCACGTTTAGAATTTGATAAAAGGCGTCATGATATTATTATATTGGCAAATATAATAATAGGTATAATATAATGTAACCAAAGAGTTTTCTGTAGTAGTATTTTCATTTCCTCCTTAATAATTGAACACAATTATTGAAAGTTTTATGTCCATAAAAATAGATGCTTGTAAGATTTAAGAAATATTTTTGAGTCGGCGTCAGCGTAACACAATTTTAACAGAGTTTAAGTGAAACTCGAATACTTACAAGATTTATATGTCTAGATTGTTGTCACTTTGAGATAACGTTGAAATTTATGGAAACTAGTTCAAGAGGGCACTGAGCCTAAAATTTTCGTAAATTTCTACGCATTCAGAATAATGCCTAACAATAAAACGAAAACGTGATGAAACACACGTAGGTATTATTTTAATAATGTTCTATTCACAAATGCATATTAGGTAGAAGTAGGTATCTACATTTGGAAGGTAAAAAATTAGAATTTAACCAGAGACGGATTTAAAATTATATTTTATTTCTTTTGGGATTCTTCTAAATCTTGAGACATTATGAACACATTTTTACACTTTTTTGACCAATTTGACTGTTTAATGATTTAAAAAAATACAATAAATCACTCGTTGAGATACAGTTAAAATTTTCTGTAATAATATAACCAGAGAGTGAGAATAAATTGAAAATAATTTAACAGATCTTTCAAAAACTTGTTGCCAGGCAATAGTCACGAAAGCCCGTAGGGCTTGAGTGGCTATTGCCAAATGGAAACAAGTTTGAGAAAGATACTGGAGAATTATTTTCTAATTTATCCAACTCTCGAGTTATATTTAATTAGATTATTTTTTTATTTAGCTGTTGAGGTCGATTCATCCAACTTAACAGATTTTGAACTAGGTTCATATCGATTGATTACTTATTAATGTATTCTTGGAAGTTGTTTCCAAAATTTGTTGGTGTATTTCTGTATCTGAAATACAACTACATCGATTTTTTTCACACATTTTACTTGACGCGTAGACAGTTTTAAATAATTATTTCACAACTACCTATCATTTGTCACAAACAGAAAAGCACAAAAGCTTTATTCTCAGTATAATAATGACAGGATTGGTTAAAACGCAAACACGTGGCATACAATGAAGCATTTCATTGGTTTTGAAAAATGTCAAAAAATAATCACATTAATAGTTATTTATGTATCAAGGGTAAAAACAGGCGTTTCTGGCCCGTGGCATGATTATTAGCACGAGGCGCAAGGCGCCGTGGGCTAATAACATGCTCAGGGTCAGAAACTTTAATTTCATCTGTCGTACATGCAATATTTTGTGCACAACAAAAGAATGTTTAATTATATATTTAAAAGATTAATGCTGGATTACAAGAAAAAAATAAAGAGCTTTTTAGTTAAAGAATTGTTTATCTACCAACAATATCAATGGCGATTTTCTGAAACTTATTGAATCGTTAGTTGCTAATGAACCGATAAAACTTTCATGCAACCCAGCATTAACCACAACATTTAGTGACATTTTGCAAAATCAAGTATTCACAATAAACAAATTGTTATTTTGTTTATGTACCCATAGGAAATTATTTCATTATGGCCCTAGGGTCATAAAGAAGTGTTTAAGTCCGCTTTTCATGGCCCGGTTGTGCATAAAATATTTTATAGGATAAATGACTCAGTGGTATCGAGTCAGCCTGTGGATTTGAGAACCTGGGTTCGATTTCCACTGCCGACTAACAATTTTGTCTACGATACAAATATCAAAAAGTATAAAAATTATGTATCTACATTTAAATAAAATAAATAAATATATCATCACGCCTTCTACTCATGACTGGGCGTGGCACTCTGCCGAAGCAGATTTCGATAAGTGATATATTTTGCGCGTGAAGTGCGGTTACCAGCCGTCAAATCACGGACCCGTAGATGTCCGCTTTTCATGGCTAAATTTTGGCCCGGTTGTGCATAAAATATTTTATAGGATAAATGACTCAGTGGTATCGAGTCAGCCTGTGGATTTGAGAACCTGGGTTCGATTTCCACAGCCGACTAACAATTTTGTCTACGATACAAATATCAAAAAGTATAAAAATTATGTATCTACATTTATTTAAATAAAATAAATAAATATATCATCACGCCTTCTACTCATTACTGGGCGTGGCACTCTGCCGAAGCAGATCTTGGTAAGTGATATATTTTGCGCGTAAAGTGAGGTTACCAGCCGTCAAATCACGGCCCCCGTAGATGTTAGTAGGTAGGCAGGGGTAGTTTTAAAATGATGAAAATTGTTTGTCGCCTGTGGGAATCGAACCAGGATTCTCAGGATCCACAGGCTGACTTGATACCACTGAGCTAGCTACTCCATTTATTTATGTGTCAAAATAATATAATTAGAACAAAATTCATTATCGTGTGCAGAAATTCGCACGATTAGAGTTAATTATACTCAGTGTATTCAGTTAGAAGTTTTTTGCTTTGATTTATAAACACGTTTTTCCGTTGCAGTTTCAATGTCATCTGAAACAAGTACATGCATGAAAGTGTGTTAAATTCTGATGCTCATCACAGGTTTATGTCTAGGGAAAGTTGCATATTGACTTTCGAGATCTATTTCAATTTTCTGTAAAAAATATCGTTTTTACTGTTACCGTTACACAAACACATTTCTTCACTTTTTATTTATATTTCGTTTCAAGTTCCAACCGCGATGTATTCATTGGATACTGGAATTGAAAGCATCATTATAAAGATATTATAACTAATAGGTTACATCTGATATTTTATTATCAGCTGTGTGCTCATTCCTATTCTATCTTATGCCTTTTGCTTTTAGGTCTTCTTCTTTCCTCTTTCCATTTTTACTTTTAAGTCACTTTCTTTATTTTGCTATTGTATATAAATATCCATCTTTAGTTTCCTGCACGATTTCAAAGAGTGAATTAACATAATGTACAGTTACGAATGCCTGGTTAACGCTCTTGCTTCATAAACTAGAGTTTGCGATCCAATAATAAATAATCAAAATATAAGCTGAAATTGGAATGAATTTCTTGTTATACAACATAATGAACAAGGGCGTAGAGTACATGGGTGCACAGATGCACGAATACCCATAGGCAGGAAAAATATGCAGCAATCTTTGACTTAAAGTGCTACTGTGTTCTTAACCTATCTGTGTTCCTGTTTGCTATAAGAGAAATCGTAAATGCACAAGGCAATCAAATGCAAGTTTTAATATTTATTAAGTCGTTTATCAGTTTAATTTATCTTAGTACCTAATAATGTCCTTTTTATTTAGTTTGAAAATAGTTTCCGTATGATGAATAAAATGTTATTCTTGTTTATAACTCGCAAAGTAGCGGAGTGATATGTGATGTGGCTGGTTTTGATAAGATAGACCATTAAATTTGTCTATATAATTGTTTTTTTCATATTTTTAACTTTATACAGTAAAACAAAGTATTTCCCAGTAACATATTTCATATTTAGATGCATCCGCAGTCAAAATTAAAACTAGGCTTCTGATAACAAACAATAATATCGCAAGTCTATATATATATATATATATATATACAGGGTGGTGAACGGACTCTCGAACATAGGGATTTAACATGTAAAATCACAATTTTATAATTTCCTGCTTCCCTAATTATTTTAAACAAAAAAGCTTCGAATAAAAGTTTTAGGGCATAAAATTCTGCATCTAAGCCTATTGAGGCTATTTTTGTCATTTTCAGATCTAATTTGTGCCGTTACAAAGCATGAAAAGTTAATTTTGTGCAGATGCAGAATTTTATTCCCTAAAACTTTTATTTGAAGCTTTTTTGGCTAAAATAATTAGGGAAGCAGGAAATAACAAAATTATGATTTTACATGTTAAATCCCTATGTTCGAGAGTTGCGTTCACCACCCTGTATATATATATATATATATATATATATATATATATATATATATATATATATATATATATATATATATATATATATGTGTGTGACACTCTACCATAGCAGATTTCGGTAAGTGATATATTTATGCGCTTGCAGTGCTGTTACCAGTCATCAAATTAGGGCCTCCGAAAATGTTAGTGAAAGGGGAGCCACAGGGATAATTTTAATGTGGTAAAAATTGATCGATACCACTGAGCCACCTACATCATATATAATATTTAATTATATATTATAAATAATCTTGAGAGTTGTAAGTATCTAATTACTTTCTTTATCTGACCCTATTTCTCTCATCTCGTCTCGAAATTCAAATAGGAACATTAGTCATTCTCGTCTTGAATTTCAAGTAGGAACTATATTGGTTTAAGATGAGATTTCACGGCTCCACTAGTAAAAAAATACAGTTTTTTTATTCGACTTTTCTTCAAGGTCAACGGCTCATAACAATAAGAAGTGTGAAAGTAATAGAATAATAATACATTCTTAAGAAATTAATGGCTGTAATAAATATAGCATCTGTTGGTAACATTCCTGAATTCTCACATTATTGAAATAAAAATCCAGGTCAACAATATAGCACAATACACTACACAAATGAACAATCCCACACATGGTAGTACTATCTTCAACTCCCCTGGAAATCAAGTCACTTGGTCACGAATCCTGCGATCACGAATCAAGAAACAACTTAAGAAAGCAACCATATAATGCGATTATAATTTAAGATCGTAGCGATGATATTCACAAACATTCACGTTACGTTCGTTACGTTACGGAAGCTTATACGTTTGTTTATTGTAATACGGATACATAACAAAGTAAAGGGTTTAATAAATAACGACCATGAGGAAGTAATAACCGTACGTTACGTTGGAATCGAAATGAACGAATGTAGTCAATGGAGATGGAACCGGAGATGAAATAAACTGATATAAGAGATAAAGTTTGGATATAGGTTACGGGTTATGATCGTTGGTTATGTTTTCTAGATGACGTAGAACTCAAATTGTAAGATTTATGTGGTTAATATGAAGTAAATATTGATTTTATTGATACGTAAATGTTGAAATGATACAGTGTAGTTCTTAGTTGATGGTTATGACTTCTATTTGAAAGTTAGTGTGTGGATGTTACTGTTATAGAGAATTTTCAGGAACTTCGTAGGTTGATTCAGTTGAAATCATTTGGATATATTACTGTTTGTTTATTTTTATGGTCATCTGAACTGTAAATTGCTTACTTCTTTATTTAACTTATACTTATACTAATTGAATATTTGTTCGTTCGAATATATGTTTTATATTATTTTAAGAAAACAGAGAGTAGGTCTCAGGATAAAAAATTGCACAGAAATAAATCTAGCAATAGAGTATATTTGGACGTTTCGTTCAGCGAACTGGACATCATCAGCAAAAACAACAAAATGATATTTTAACAAAATAATTGTAAAATATAAATAAATAAATAAATATATCATCACGCCTTCTACCCATTGCTGGGTGTGGCACTCTGCTACAGCAGATCTCGGTAAGTGATATATTTTTGCGCGTGAAGTGCGGTTACCAGTCGTCAAATCACGGCCCCCAAACATGTTAGTGGTGGAGGAGCCACAGGGATAGCTTTTTCAAATTATGAAAATTTGTCGCCTGTGGGAATCGAATCAGGGACCTCAGGATCCACAGGCCGACTTCATACCACTGTGCTAGCCATCCCATATAATAATTGTAAAATAATTAAAATAAAGACAAAAAGTCAATTACGATGTGGAACTGTGTCTTTAAGGACGAAACGCGTCTATGGTTAAAGCTGAACTGACCAGCCGTTTGATGATGACCTGATAAGTTGATTCAAACGTGCTGTAAAAAATTTTGGAATTTGTGACAAGTGATGGAAATTTTGTTTTCCTATTTTTCTTATTTTTTAAGACACAGTTCCACATCGTAATTGACTTTTTGTCTTTATTTTATTTAAAATGCTGTCATGCTGTTTGCGATTCTGTTGGTAGATGGCACCACGGGTTGCTCCTTAGCTCTCATGTCTTGTCTACCGGCGTAGTTACTTTAACATCAGTCAGTTCAGCTTGTAAAAATATCACAGTTCACTAGTCTCTATTTGGTCTAGCTGGATAGTTGATCACACCATACTGATGAGTCCCTAAAGGACGAAACGCGTCTATGGTTAAAGCTGAACTGACCAGCCGTTTGATGATGACCTGATAAGTTGATTCAAACGTGCTGTAAAAAATTTTGGAATTTGTGACAAGTGATGGAAATTTTGTTTTCCTATTTTTCTTATTTTTTTGTAAAATTAAAAAAAACTAAATAAATAAATATCGTCAATTTGCCATTTTGACTTGTGTCTTTGACATGTATTATAATTATCTTATTGTGACGATATTTATTTATTTAATTTTTATGGTATTGACTTTTGTAAAATTTGTTTACAATTATTTTACAATTATTTTGTTAAAATATCGTTTTGTTGTTTTTGCTGATGATGTCCAGTTCGTTGGACGAAACGTCCAAATATACTCTATTGCTAGATTTATTTCTGTGCAATTTTTGATCCTGAGACCTACTCTCTGTTTTCTTAATATATCGATAGGATCTGCATTATTAAAATTTTTGGTTATACTATTTTAGAAAACAAAAAATAAAAAATAATTATATCATCACGACGTTACCCATTACTGTGTGTGGCACTCTGCCGAAATAGATCTCTGTACAACTTTTCAAAAACAAGCGTTGTAACTCAATACAAATAATATATTAAAATCTGGAAATAAAGTGAGCAAAGTAAGCCAATCAAATAAATAAGTGATCTGAGTTAGTAGGTGTAAGTTAGATCTAATCTACTAAATGGCAAATGAAATGCACTTATTAGCCGTATTTATTAGGCATTTTTAAAGTAACCCGGTAGGTTACTTTTGTTTAATTTTGTTTTAAGTAACCCAGAACAGTTCCTGAACTGATCCTACAGGCCCAGTTATTTGGTGAGTTGGCAGGCTGAACCCGTTTTCTATCTCGGTCTAATCAAATTGTGTTCTTTGTTATCCGTTTTGAATTGGTGGCATCGCAATTTGTGTTTAAGCAGATATCACTTAGAACGTGCATTCAGATATTAAATTTATCGCTAATTTTTACAACTGACACTAGATGCATCATTTATTTGGAAGTAACACGAGTTAGTTCTACAGGGTGATCAAAAGGAATTGTTATAGTTGGCAATACAATTCCAGAGATCTTTTTATTCCACAGTTGGCACAACGTCAGATAAAGGCGGAAATGCTGTTTGACATTTCTAATAAATACAAATAGGTTATGTCAAGAGTCTGACAGCTAATAGAATTTTGACTTTTTGAGTAATAGAAATACTTTAGAAATAAATGTAATAATAAATGTACTCAAATTTAAATTTTAAATGTCACTGTCAACAACACGAAATGAATTTATGTACCAGGCTTACCAATTTCAAGTAGTTTTTTTTATTGTCAACTGTAACAATTCCTTTTGATCACTCTGTAGATCAGTTCAGAGTTGAATCTAAAGTTCCCAAACAAATACAGCCATTGACAGCAACGTTTATAATAAACTCAAAATTTAAGGGATCAATGATATAATTAGAATAATAATAATAAGTAGTTTATATTATATTACAAATGCTAAACAGAAATTGAAGAATTGTCTCCGCGCTTCCATATCCCTCCATCGACTGGTACACCATGAGACTGCTCCATCTCCAGCGTCTCAACTGTCTTCAGGGGATGTTGGTGGGGGCCCCACGCTAGTCATTGACCCCGTCACGCCCCTAACATGCGCCCACGACCATCCGTGAGGGAGTTGACCCATATCCGCGCGCGAACTAGACCACTAGGTGAAATCTGAGCGATGCCACTGCCACTCTGAGTATGACACAGCGGAGTGATGGTGTGGTGGTGCGAGTTGTTGATCGGCGGTAGTTCTGACGCAGAGATTCAAATGATCCAGGTCCTGGAGAAGAGATGTTAAAAAATGTGTGTTTATTTTCATGCCAAGCGAAAATGTTTTATGCGAATGGCACACTGGTCGAGGAGCATGAATGAGCGTCGAGGAACTCATCAATGAAACAACAGAACGCACCCGTCATCCATGAAAAATAGAGGCGTCTCTATTTCCATCGAGGAGTTCCTTGATGAAACGATTTCATTTCACACGTATTATTGTGTCTCATTTCATGTTAGCGTGGACTGTCATTTTGGTTTTGCTTTGTGCTATTTTTTCGTGTTTGTTTATTTTATCAGTCAGGGTGCGTTCTGTTGTTTCATCGATGAGTTCCTCGACGCTCATTCTTGCTCCTCGACCAGTGTGCCATTGGCATTAGATGTGTTAGATGTTGTTTGCAAATGTGAAATGGATGGAAATATGTCGTCGGGATGTGTGTATGTGAAATGTTACTGATCTTAGAAGTCAGACATCTTTAAAGGTTGCATAAAAGTAAACAGAGACACAACGATACCAATAAATGACTGCCGAGGGTGGCACTCTGTGACAGCGAGCGCGATACACTATCGCTTACAACGCGTTCAATACGGAACTAATATTAACATAGGCTGTTATGGAATAATCGTATTTCTTATTCATTTCAAATTTGGTGTATTTTATTAGATATATATGAGTATATTAGAATTTCTGATAATGAAATATAGGGCGAAAGGGGTAATGGCTCAGTGGTATCAAGTCGACCTGTGGATCCTGAGAACCTCAGTTCGATCTCCACAGCCGACAAACAATTTTCACCAAATTAAAATTATCCCTGTGGCTCTCCCACCACTAACATATTTGGGAGCCGTGATTTGACGGTTGGTAATCGCACTTCACGCGCATAAATATATCACTTACCGAGATCTGCTTCGGCAGAGTACCACACTCAGTAATGGATAAAAGGCGTGATTATATATTTTATATATAAATATAGGGCGAAGCACTTTTTATTGTAATTAATATATTATAATTAAATAATTATAATATGAGGTGGCTAGCTCAGTGGTATGAAGTCGGCCTGTGGATCCTGAGAACCCTGGTTCGATTCCCACAGGCGACAAACAGTTTTCATTATTTTAAAAACTACCCCTGTGGCTCCTCCACCACTAACATCTTTGGGGGCCGTAATTTGACGGCTGGTAACCGCACTTCACGCGTAAAATATATCACTTACCGAGATCTGCTTCGGCAGAGTGCCACGCCCAGTAATGGGTAGAAGGCGTGATGATATATTTATTTATTTATAACTAAATAATTTTTGTTTATACTTTTACATTTTTTAATTTATAAAAAAAAATGTAAAGTCATTCCTTAGAGACCTCAATCTAATTTCTATAAAAACATAAAATCATTTATTTCAAGTAACATATTCCGAATTGGAATACTAATCTTAATGAGGTTGTATACTGAAAACGTTATAAGGTGGACAAACGTCATCAAAAAATATAACTAGGTGAAAGATATAGGGTTGTGCTACATTTACATAGCATATAATATATAACCGGCTTTATATTTTATTGCTCGTTGCTTCTTCGGATTACATTTTTCTTTGATTTCGCAGATATTTTAGAGACCGTGGATCTACTAACTTTTAGTACGTCCGGTACTTTCTAATAATTTTTTAATTAGTAAGAAAATTAATGACATATATACTATTTTGAAAATGATCCAATGAAATGAAAGCTATTTTGTTAATTTTCCACTAGTGAAATTAATAAGTGATAATTCTTCACGGTAATTAAATCTTCTTGGTTACTAATAAAATAAATGAATTTTCATAAATGTCAAATGAAACTAATCTATCGAAATGTCAAATTCTCGATTAGGAACGGTTTTTACAAAAGACATTTTTATTAATATTAAAGAGAACGCTAAAGAAAATACCAAAATTAAATTAAAATTGTAAAATTCTCAGTAATAACAAGAGAGTGAGAATAAATTTAAAATAATTCTCCAGTATCTTTCTCAAACTTGTTGCCATTTGGCAATAGCCACTCAAGTCCTACGGGCTTTCGTGACTATTGCCTGGCAACAAGTTTTCGAAAGATCTCTCAAATTATTTTCTAATTTATCCAACTTTCGAGTTATATTTAATTAGATTATTTTTTGACTTAGCTGTTGAGATCGATTCATCCAACGTAAAAGATTTTAAACTGAGTCCATATCGATTGATTACTTATTAATGTATTCTTAGAAGTTGTTTCCAAAATTTCTTCATGTATTTCTGTATCTGAAATGCAACTAATTCTATTTTTGTCACACTTTTTACTTCACGCGTTGACAGTTTTAAATAATTATTTAACAACTACCTTTCATTTGTCACAAACAAAAGCACCTACAGAGATTATTCCCGGGAATAATCACAAGAGTATTATTCTCAGTATAATTATGACAGGATTGGTTAAAACGCAGACACGTGACATACAATGAAGCATTTCATTGGTTTTGAGAAATGTCAAAAAATAATCACATTAATAGTTATTTATGTATCAAGGGTGAAATAGGCGCTATGGGTTAATAACATGCCCAGGGTCAAAAACTTTAATTTTATCCGTCGTACACACAATATTTTGTGCACAACAAAAGAATATTTAATTATATATTTAAAAGATTAATGCTGGATTGCAAGAGAAAAATAAAGAACTTTTTAGTTAAAGAATTGTTTATCTAGCAACAGTATCAATAGCGATTTTCTGAAACTTATTGAACCGTTAGTTGCAAAATATAATTCATTATATGATAATAGGATGCGGGCACTCACGTGACACACTGACGTTTTTGTGACGTAAAAACAGCTGTACGGGCAAAGATCACTGCGCCACCTACAAATTGGACTATTTTTTGTGGCGAGATTTGAAAAGAACCGTTCTTTTCAAATCTCGCCACAAAAAATAGTTCATTTTGTAGGTGGCGCAGTGATCTTTGCCCGTACAGCTGTTTTTACGTCACAAAAACGTCACTGTGTCACGTGAGTGCCCGCATCCTATTGTCAGATAATATTTTGCCATGGATTTAAATTAATAATTACGGAAATAGGAAATACAGCTCTATAACAACTCATAATTCATGTTAAAATATTATCGGAAATTATCATATAACTTGATATCTTTGTTATGAAAATTCACAAATACATATTTTTGTAGTGAAGAGCATAGTTTTTTCAAAATCATACAACTTCAATTAATCCAAATAAGCATTCGTAAATGAGACCCTCGATATTAATAGACGGTAAGTAACGCTAAATAGTTTCGATTTAGTGTCAAACTAAGGTTATATCTCAACAACGAAGTCATCTCTTCGTTCATGGGCATTATCCCTTTAAAATAACTAACTTCCAATCTGTAAGCAAGTGGGATACAGGAACGTACGTCCGGAGCGCATAGTGCGTGTTCCGTGACGGGCCCCTCGACTTCAATTCCATCTCGCACGTGTCGGTGCGGTTCACATTTCACTTGGAAACCGATTAGAATTCTACGTCTGCCCCAGACGCACTTCACCACACAAATATTTCAATTTGATTATTAACCACATTTAATTTAATTACCCACAATGTACTTAAATCATGTATGTAATAAACAGAGAAAACGCTTTTCGAAAGGGTTCGTACCTCTTTTAGAATCTGGAACAAATATGTGTGAAATTTTTGTTGCAGTGAATAGCTAATGAGAAATTAGTGGATTTCATTTATAATTAGAGAACTTCTACTTTTCTCGTACAATGTTTTGTTTAAGACTTTCATTTAAAGAGTAAATATGTGTGCTTATATTTTCACTTACTTGTTCAAACACTTATTTAATGCTACATTGTTTTGTCGTAAATTTTATTATAGTAATATTTCTGTTAATAGAAAATAAATTATTGTAAATTGACAGCAGGAATTTGTGTTTCGTATTATACTACATAAAATTATATTTCTGATAATAAGTTTATAGGTTATTGGTATTAAGATAATAAAAGTTACTCTATAGTATTAGTAATCGTTATAAAAATTCGATACTGAGTTTTCAATGAAAAAGCTCGGTTTAGAATCCTTAAAATATAATTTTAAATATCATTTGTAACCCACAACTTGTTGTAAATTGCACTTTCATTTGTTTCTTAAAATTATCAGTAATAATATAACAAGAGAGTTAGAATAAATTGAAAATAATTTGACAGATCTTTCGAAAACTTGTTGCCAGGCAATAGCCACTCAAGCCCCACGGGCTTTCGTGACTATTGCCTGGCAACAGGTTTGAGAAAGATACTGGAGAATTATTTTCTAATTTATCCAACTCTCGAGTTATATTTAATTAGATTATTTTATGACTTAGCTGTTGGGGACGATTCATCCAACTTAAATGATTTTGAACTGGGTTCATATCGATTGATTACTTATTAACGTATTCTTGGAAGTTGTTTCCAAAATTTGTTGGTGTATTTCTGTATCTAAAATACAACTAAATCGATTTTTTTCACACATTTTACTTGACGCGTTGACAGTTTTAAATAATTATTTGACAACTACCTATCATTTGTCACAAACAAAAAAGCATCTTCAGACATAATTCCCGGGAATAATCACAAGAGTTTTATTCTCAGTATAATAATGACAGGATTGGTTAAGACGCAGACACGTGACATACAATGAAGCATTTCATTGGTTTTGAGAAACGTCAAAAAATAATCGAAATATTAGCAACATGTACGTTATTACTGGTGATAATTCATTTTACACAGCTCATTAGAAGGCCTGAAATGTTTTTCTTAAATATATATCTGATTAATTACTGTTTTCTTACAATATTTATGAGAAGGGAAAATTATAATTTTTCTCTATCTAGCATCAGTTAATAAAACTAAAATTTCTATTTTGATAATTTTATTTACATCTTTCGCTGACCTGCTTCTTTTTAGCAAACATAATAACGTCTCTTAAACGAATATTTGTGTTATAATTTAAAACTGCACTATTTGGGTTACTTTACGCTGGTTATGTACTAGAGGCATCAGTTTCATTGATCAATTTATGATAATTTTTACAACAGGAACTTAATTTCATTTACAATGCAAGGTTCGGACTCACTGAGCCGCAGAGTAGTAGTTTATCTTTTTGTATATATTTTACTTGAATGGGATTCAAACTCGGAATCTCCGGATTCGATGTCATACCAGTTATGTATAAATATTAAATTATTTCTTTAAATTGTTTTCAAATTGCAATATTAATTCTGCTTTATGGAGTACAATATCATTAATTGTTTTATTATGCATGGGGAAAATGTAAATGAGAATGGAAATATATTTTATATTTAACACTTTTAGTGGACAAGATTAAAATAAACTCTCGCCTAAATCAAATTTAAAAACTGGTTAAACAAGATAATGAATCCATGATAATAATGAATACATTTTTTGAAGGCTAATCAAACCGATATAACTTTTAATTATTTGATGTGAATATTAATTATTTTCAAACGATTTAATTTTATTTTGAAATTTGCATGACTAAAGGACAAAATATTGGAATAATACTATTGTCAAGATCCACGAAACAATATTGAAATTTCTGAGAAGTAATAATAAAATTATATAAAATACATAAGGAAAATATATTTTAAAATAATATTAAAACCAGTTCGATGGCTTCTCGAGTTTTAATAGAATAAATTATTAAATATATATAGCCTGTCTATCATTACCTTGTATTAGATACAATTTTAAGCGTATTCTTTAAAATTTAAATGCTAACTCTGTTTAATGTCTGACACTGTCAAATGAGGAAATCTGGTTAATTTAAAAAGAGAATAATTTGGATGAGTTGAGATTATGAGAATATTAATTTTAAAATATTAAGATTAATTTAATTAATATTCATACTTTGCGTTATCGTGCATCATCATCAATAGTTTATAGTTATCTGTTTGATGGAAGCCCTTCTCAAAATTCTTCTACTCATAGTCGATCTCTTCATTTCAAGATACTTCTTCCTTCTTTCAGGTCGTCTATCATACATATTTATAAGTTATTTTGATGAAGAAAGCTTCAAATAGAAGTTAAAGAGAAGCTTTTTCTCTATTTTTCAATAAAATATCGAATATTATATTATATAATGTTATTAAATTTTTTCACAATATTTTATTAATAATATTGATAGGGGTAAATATAAGAATCTAAATTGAATAAAAATACTAGTAAAATGTTTAAATGTCCTATACTCTTGTATTCCTTATACTTTTACTCTTACTCCTTTAAAAAGTGAAAGGAAGATGCAGAATAAGAATAATATTGAAATAATAATTTTAAAATATCTACAACAAATTTATTTAAATTTAATTAGTATTTTAGGTAAATACTTAACAATTGATGAAATTGAATATTGAATTATAAAGACATAAATTGGGATATTGCCAGGATTTCAACCTGGGACCTACGAGTATGAATTCCGGTCATATGCTTTAAACCAACCAAGCTGCGATCGCCCTTGATTCAAATCTGATATTGTTCGCTTTATTTTGGGCGTATTTCATTTACCATTTGGATCAGATCTAACTTACATTTACTGAACCAGATCACCTATTTATTTCGCTGGACTATTTCGCTGACTTTATTTGTAGTACTAGAATTACAGATTATAAGTACAGATTATAATCTACTTTGAAGTAATTCATTCCATAAGTTTGCTTAATTTAGTTCATTTAGTCATGTATCGAATTTATCTGAACTGATTTAACTGAACCAAGTGGCAAATAGAATACAGCTTTTGTTATATGTCACAGACAACCTCGATCCCATGATTCTTTGATATACTGAAAGGCTGACAGTCATTTACAGTGACACTGTTTTTTTTTTTTACTTAAAATACTAATTAAATTTCAGTTGATAAATATTCTCTATAAATAACAGTGTGGGGTAGCTAGCTCAGTGGTATGAAGTCGGCCTGTGGATCCTGAGAACCCTGGTTCGATTCCCACAGGCGACAAACAATTTTCATAATTTCAAAAAACTACTCTTGTGGCTCCTCCACCACTAACATCTTTGGGGGCCGTGATTTGACGACTGGTAACCGCACTTCACGCGCAAAATATATCATTTTCCGAGATCTGCTTCGGCAGAGTTCCACACTCAGTAATGGGTAGAAGGCGTGATGATATATTTATTTATTTTATATTTATAACAGTGTCACTGCCGATGACTCTCGTTTTAAGTCTTTCAGTACCTATATGAAAGAGTCATAAAATCATTTCAGCCAAATTTGAATCCAGGGCGACCGTAGTTTAGTTGGTTTAAAACATATGACTGGTTCAGGTTCAAACCCTGGCGGTATCTCAATTTTATAATAATGTTGCAAAGGTAAAGTAGAAGAATCTTAATTCCTATACTTATGATATCAAATGCCAATGAAACTTTGATACGCACTATACTTCTTTAAGGAGTGAAAGAAAGAAGCAGAATGAAAAGAATATTAAAATAAAATAATTGTAAAACGTCTAAAATAATGCGAATTGCTAATTATTAGCAAAACAAATTGTCAGTTACCGTAATATTAAAGTTAATTAATTTTATGCAAATCATCATTGACCAGATCAGATACCTCACATATTATTTATAATTGTTTGCCTTGGACTCTTTAGTAATTTAATTATCCAATAAAGATAAATTACAACTCAAATACATACCATTCATTTCGCTGCCATGTTGAAAAACAACTGCCAGTATGCTTGCTACCCAACAATCAACACCGGTTAATTATAAAATCCGACTAATTCTCCAATTACTCGAACATAAGTTCTCGTAATACACATCCGATGCAAGCGGCTGCATAATTCAAATCTTAAAGTGATAATTTGTATGCAGTGTCGCGCGAATGCAGCAAGGAGTATGTGATAACGATGTTGAGTTGTTCATTTACATGGAGCAGTGCAATGGAATTGTGTCAGTCCATTATCAGCGGAAAGGTTATGGTATACTAGTAATTAAATGAGTAGGTGTGCTGAGAGCCGAGATCGGTGCTCTGAACCATACTGGTCCTGGTACAAATGAAGAAAGGAATTATAGAATGCAGAGCTTGTAAGATCTGTCTAAGTGAACCACAAGATATAGTCATTGAAGAAGAAATTTATCAGTTCTGAAGTTCTTACCATAGTTCACATATTTTTATTAAAGATCTACGTTTAAACTAATATATGTTTTATTTCTTAAATAATTTAGGCTCAATTAGTTACATACATAGATACATAACATCATGCTATATTCCATCAAATGGGGTAGCACGAACCCTAAAATCATTCATAGAACATATGCCCATTAGATTCATCAAATAATTAGCCCTTGTCAAACACTCTCATTTTGAACATTATCAGCACGATACGAGATAGGTGGAGTAGATGGCTCAGTGGTATCGAGACGCATTGTTGATTTGAGAACAGGGGTTCAATTCCCATAGCCTACAAACAATTTTATCCATATTAAAATTACCCCTGTTATTCCTCCTCCATAATCTGTTTTGGGGGGGCCGCACGCCCATAAATATATTACTTAACGAGATATGCTACGACAGAGTAGCACACTTAGTAATAGATAAAAGGCGTGATGATATATTTATTTATTTTAGTTTATCTGCTCGATACTTTAGCTAATCCTGAATTTTTGATTAGCTAACTTTATGCTTGGCGTTAATCCAAATCATATTATCAAAACAAATTATATCAGGTTTACGTACGTATCAGTTACAATAAACCGAAAATGGTCACGATGATGAGGTTTCGGCTTTTGAATTATTTGTTTAACATTCATTGTAAACTTTATAATGGCTAATACTATTACCGGAACATCGTCACTTTGTAATAATTGAAGATTTCTTCAGTAAAATATTTTTTCCTGCAACTGTGCGATTTCTTTGTTATTACGTAACTATTATTGCCTTGGTTACGTATGGAAAGTAGACAAATGCAGACCAAGTGCGTTTCTGTAAGTAAAGAAACACTAGTGCCGAGAGGAATATGTACTTTACAAAATTGTCAAAAGAAAATATAAGTGAGAACGATTTAAATTTTGCGCCAAGCTCAGAATTTCATATTTTAGGCACATACGCTTATTGAAGAAGAAGAAATATGCAGTGATATATTTTGACGTTTATAAACATAACCTTAAACTGCAGTATATCTAAGCTGTACATATCAAATTGAGCAGACAAGAATTCAAGTATATCATTATTAAATATGATAATTAATAAAAATAACCGAACAAAGTAAAATATATCGATAAATGGTTTTATTTAAAGAGTGAGTGAAATACATATTAATAACACGTTGTTACAGTTGCTTATATTGAGATATTTTGAAGTGGAAACTTTTATACTGTCTAAAGAAACATTGATTTCTTCCGTAACTGTTCATATTATTAACAGTAATATTATTGAAAACTCTTTCGGAGATTTTAGAAGGACCAGCAGCAGGTTTATTGTCATTTTTAAGAATAGATCCAACATGTATACGATAAAGAAGAAACACTCAGTATAGTATTCCAATCTAGACGATTGGGAAGAAATTATTTTGAAATTAGTGAAATATTTTTAAATAACATAGAACAATGTGCAAGCAATAACCAAACAAACAATAGCAACGCCGTAAAACATCGTTCTCGTGTAATATCATTAAAATTTTATAAATTCTGATAATATTTTACAGCCTGATTCATAAAGCGAGTTAGCGTTAACACCATTTTTTATTTCGTTTTTAACTTTCTTTTCAATGCATGAAACAAGTTTATTTTAACTTGAGTTAAAAACAGTAATTAGTATCAAATTTAATTCATTTCTTGAATCTGTCTTAATTTGAAACAGAGTTATAGATAATATTAAAAACGGTGTTAGCGCTAATCCATTTTATGAATCTGCCTGTTAGTGATTTTCTAAATCGCACAGTTGTAGGAAAAATGTTGTTTATAACACGTGCTCGTGCAAATTTCTTCTCGAAACAAGCCTTTTTCGGCACTTGTTATAAAAATAACTATTCACGACAGTAATGCATTAAATTCTAATCGTAACAAATTAATATAATTTTTTCAGGCGTCCATTTAAGTTATAGTTTTTTTCTTAATGGAGCGCATAGTTGAAAATTATAGCGGGAGTAATATAGTTGTACACAAGTATATTTTGAGGCAACACAAAAAAAAGTTCGCCGACCACTGAAGGTGGTGATTTTTAACTGGTCTCAATAATTAAAAATATCACTATAAAAAATTCTGATTTTTTACCATTGCTGCCTAATAAAACAATTTGTATATGTAATTCTAATATCATTGTTTTCGCTAGAGAAATTATCTAAATCCGCTACTGAACAAAGTATTTACTGTAGTAATTAACATTAACTTCATGTAAATGTTATAAAAATATATAGAGTAATAAAATATAGTTATAGGTAATTGATTATTATATCGAATTATTTTGCAATATTATTCATTAATAAATTAAATCTTTAATTACATTGTGAATGCGTGTAATTAATATACAGGTAGTCTACTCCAAGTATTTTTCCTCGTATTTTTATTTGTAGTTTCCCAATTGTGTATAGTAAACTTGAATTTTTCGGAAATAATTTGCAATGTAAATATAAACGTCGTCTGAAAATTCAAATTTATAGGAAAACTGATTCACTGGAATTCAGTTCAATATTCTGCTTCAAGGTTTAGTATTTTACATTTTTGAAAGTAAAATCATTTCTTGAAATAATATAAATAAAATGAGACGTACAATACGTTGCAGGTTTTGCAGTAAGGAAAATATGCTATAAAATTGTATAAAAATGAAGGCGCCAAGCAAGTAAATATTTCCACTCACTTCTTGACCACAAAATTTACTTATCACATACCTGAAGCGACTGCAGCAATAGTAAATATTTTACAGACACATGGAACACCATAATTTTATAAATAAACAGCAGTAAATGCTAAAGAACACAATTTAAATTTTTACTCATACTTATTATCTCTATGATTCAGTCCTACATTCCTTCAAGACAACAATTGCCAGATTTACTACGAGATATTTTAATATTTTACAAACATATAAGAACGTTTAACTTTAACTTCATAAATAAACACCATACTAAAGAATATTGTTATTTTATTCGTACCTACTTATTGTCACTGACAGCAAATAACATCTCACCATGAGCTAACAAATCAAATAATAATGCAGTACGAAATACCGAGAAAATAAATAAATATCGTAAAATAATATGTTAAACTCAAGATGCTGGTTTTAATGATGTTTAAAGTTTTCGCATTTTTGAAATACGAGTATATAGGGTATCAAGTCGGCCTGTGGATCCTGAGAACCCTGGTTCGATTCCCACAGGCGACAAACAATTTTCACCATTTCTAAAACTATCCCTGTGGCTTCCCCACCACTAACATAAGGCGTATTCAATTTGCCATTTGGATCAGAGCTAACTTACATTTACTGAACCAGATCACTTATTTATTTCACTATATTACGTCGCTCACTTTATTTCCAGCAATAAATTTGCTGATTCGGATTTCACTGAAAATAATACACTCCAGTATGTGCATTAGTTTGTTTAATTCAATTCATTTTGTCATGTTGTCTAATTTATTAGAACTGATTTAAGTGAACCAAGTGGCAAATGGAATACAGCTATATTTGGAGGCCGTGATTTGACGGCTGGTAACTGCACTTCACGCGCAAAATATATCACTTAACGAGATCAACTTCGGCAGAGTGCCACACCCAGTAATGGGTAGAAGGCGTGATGAGATATTTATTTATTTTATTTGAGTATCTTTATTTTTAAGGGTGAAAGTAAAGAAAATTCGTTTCAGACTCTGATAATTTCCATGGGATGGCTAGCTCAGTGGTATGAAGTCGGCCTGTGGATCCTGAGGTCCCTGGTTCGATTCCCACAGGTGACAAATTTTCATAATTTGAAAAAGCTATCCCTGTGGCTCCTCCACCACTAACATGTTTGGAGGCCGTGATTTGACGACTGGTAACCGCACTTCACGCGCAAAATATATCACTTACAGAGATCTGCTTCTGCAGAGTGCCACACTCAGTAATGGGTAGAAGGCGTGATGATATATTTATATTTATTTATAATTTCTAGCTTTGAAAATGACTTTTGTCCATATCTACCCTAAAATTATTCGAAATTTAAAGTTAAAAGTAAAATAAAATATTTTAGTTAACTGCTACTTAGAAAATATTTTATTTTCTAAATAACTTTATATTAGGATCGGTCTCCTAAAAATGGAAATAAATTTCTATTATATATAAAATAATTAAAGATTATTGCACTCTGTCGTAGCAAATCTGGACAAGTGATATATTTCTATGTGTGAAGTATGATTGCCAACCGCCAAATCACAGTCCGCAAAGATGTTAGTGGCGGTGAAGCCACAAAAGTAATTTTTAGGTGAAACAAAGTTTGTCAGCTGTGGATATTGAACTCGGGTTCTACAAATCTCTAGACTGCAACGATGCTATTTAGCTATCTACCTCATTAAGAAACAAGTAAATAAATAAATATAAAATAAATAAATATATCAACACGCCTTTTACCCATTACTAGGTGTGACACTCTGCAAAAGCAGATCTCGGTAAGTGATATATTTATGCGCGTGATGTGCGGTTACCAGCCGTTAAATCACGGCCTCCAAAGATGTTAGTGGTGGGGGAGCCACAGGGGTTATTTTAAATTGGTGAAAATGTTTGGTCGGCTGCGGGGATCGAACCAGGGTTCTTACGATTCACAGTCCGACTCGGATACCACTGAGCCATTACCCCATAAATAAATAAATATCACACCATTATTGGGTATGACACTCAGCCGTAGCAGATCTAGATAAGTGATGTATTCATGCATATGAAGTGATATTTCTAGTCTTTAAATTACTGCCCCCGAAGATGTTAGTCGAAGGGAAGCCACAAGGAATATTTTAAATATGTGAAAATCAGTTTGTCGGCTGTGGGAATTGAATTCGGGTTCTCAAATCCACAATACGCGTTACCACTGAACTATCCTTTTAATAAGCTGCCACTTCTGAGGAATTCAAAAGAAATTCTGTTCAATAATATTTTATAAATTGCAGATCCTCCAAATCAGTGGTGTGCAACCAGTGGATCGCGGTCCCCTTAGATTAACTGCACGTCAATTAATATACTAATACTACAGGGTGATCAAAAGGAATTGTTATAGTTGGCAATACAATTCCAGAGATCTTTTTATTCCACAGTTGGCACAACGTCAGATAAAGGCGGAAATGCTATTTGACATTTCTAATAAATACAAATAGGTTATGTCAGGAGTCTGACAGCTAATAGAATTTTGACTTTTCAAGTAATAGAAATACTTACGAAATAAATGTAATAATAAATGTACTCAAATTTAAATTTTAAATGTCACTGTCAACAACAGGAAATGAATTTATGTATCAGGCTAACCAATTTCAAGTAGTTTTTTTTATTGCCAACTGTAACAATTCCTTTTGATCACTCTGTATTATTAGTTAAAAAAATACAACAGACAATTAGAATTTTAAGCTTTGTTACGATTTTATAGTATTTTCCAATGATACATATAATAAATAAATAAATATATCATCACGCCTTCTACCCATTACTGGGTGTGGCACTCTGCTGAAGCAGATCTCGGTAAGTGATATATTTTGCGCGTGAAGTGCGGTTACCAGACGTCAAATCACGGCCCCCAAACATGTTAGTGGTGGAGGAGCCACAGGGATAGCTTTTTCAAATTATGAAAATTTGTCGCCTGTGGGAATCGAACCAGGGACCTCAGGATCCACAGGCCGACTTCATACCACTGAGCTAGCCATCCCATAATACATATTCGGTATTAAAAATTATTCGTATATATTTACAGCTTTTCAACAAGTTTCTAAATGATTTTACAACAAAAAAATGATTATTTCTGTACTATAATTTAGAAATGTTTGATAGCAGATGCTGAATGTATCAACAAGATCCTTTAATAATATTGTAGATATATGTATATCGGAATTTTATTTAATTCTTTTGTGCTGCTATTAATATGTTATAAAAATAGACCTTGGGCTTTAAAATCTAAAAGTATGAAAACAGAATAAGTAAAAAACAGCTTGCTTCTCTAATGGCGCTGCAGTAAGCGTCGAGCATCAACATCAACCATCAAGGGAAGTGAACTGAAGTGACCCATAACTTTTACTTTGCAAACCACCTACTTACCTTCAATTCGTGTCAAACAAATGAGCACATTCTTGTAAAATCGTCCATTACCATTACAATCAGCAAATCGCTTTTTACCCAAACGTAATTTGCACCGTTTGCTCCCGATCTTTTCGCGCGTCGTTTCGTTTAGAAATCGTCACAAAAGCTAAGGTCAATGTTTTTCTTCTTGCTGGGAAAAAAACCCAGCTTCTCGCTGCATTTCTGGATTGAGGTTTCTATGACTAGAAGATGGAGATGTAGAACGACAATGAGATAATTATGCTCGTCGTTTGTGTAATTATACCAGTGAAAATCGTTTCCGGTTTTGGTTTTCGTTTCGTGATACTTCTTGTCACTTTTATTCGAACGAGTTTGGATGGACTAATGTTTGTTTTGGAATTTTTTAATGCAGCTAGTTTCGATTAAGGTTTTGATTACGTTACACTTCTTTTTTCTTCTTAATTATGTGTGAAATTAATAATACGTGCTTATAAAAACTATAAACATCCGTAATGTTAAATTAAGAACATCTAAAATATATTTTCTTCAACTGATGACAAAATTATTTGTATGCAATATGATAATTCATTTTACGTCATGCAATAATCAGATTTTTTTGTATTTTAATTTTATATATTTGCAAACTTTTCAGTGGTATGAAGTCGGCCTGTGGATCCTGAGAACCCTAGTTCGATTCCCACAGGCGACAAACAATTTTCATAATTTCAAAAACTACCCCTGTGGCTCCTCCACCTCTAACATCTTTGGGGACCGTGATTTGACGACTGGTAACCGCACTTCACACGCAAAATATATCACTTACGGAGATCTGCTTCGGCAGCGTGCCACACCCAGTAATGGGTAGAAGGCGTGATGATATATTTATTTATTTTATATTTATAACAGTGTCACTGCCGACGACTCTCGTTTTAAGTCTTTCAGTACCTATATGAAAGAGTCATAAAATCATTTCAGCCAAATTTGAATACAGGGCGACCGTAGTTTAGTTGGTTTAAAACATATGACTGGTTCAGGTTCAAACCCTGGCGGTATCTCAATTTTATAATAATATTTTAATAATGTTGCAAAGGTAAAGTAGAAGAATCCTATACTTATGATATCAAATGCTAATGAAACTTTGATACGCACTATACTTCTTTAAGGAGTGAAAGAAAGAAACAGAATGAAAAGAATATTAAAATAAAATAATTGTAAAACGTCTAAAATAATGCGAATTGCTAACTATTAGCAAAACAAATTGTCAGTTACCGTAATATTAAAGTTAATTAATTTGCCACGCCCAGTAATGATATATTTATTTTTGCAAACTTTTTCTACAATTACAAATATTCTATAACCATATACGAGTACGTGAGTGGAACATTAAACTTTCTGGACCACTGTACCTGTGATATTATGAAGTTTGTGAGGCAGCGGTCGCACTGATCGAGTACCGTCAATCGTGGGCTGTCGTGCAAATTTCAAATACGTGTACTGTAATGGCGGGCGTCGCATTGGATCCTCTTTTTTCATTGAGTGCCGTCGAGTTGTTTGATTTTCAAATTAGTTTGAATTTTATTCGATGTTCGATGCTGCTCGATGTCTTCGCGCATGTTCCTATATCAGTTTTGTTAAAATTTCATTTCATCGGATGACAGTTCTTTACGAAAATGAAATCAACAAAATTAATTGATAAAGAGTGGACCACAAGTGAAATTGTATCTATTTAGAGGTTATATTTTCACTTGTTAAAAGAGAAATGTGTTTAACGGCCAAACGATCTATACAACTCGATCAGTGAGACCGAACCATCTATTTTTACATGTCAAGACAAGGATGGACACTATAGTACATGACACGACTCGATCAGTGTGACCGCTGCTTTTACCATGTTCAAATTCATTCGGGGGGAGTGAGGGTTAACCCCCATAACGCTTCCCCTGGCAATGCCTTTGGGTTCTTTACGTCATTATGCTAACAATGCTTGAACAAAACGAAATAAGTTATTTTGATGAAACATATTGAAAGTGTAAATGACGAGTTACGAGGGCAGGGTGAATAGTCCCTGAAAAATAAATCAGATGGCGTCACAATCGCAAATCTCATGTGACATTTGTGATGTACCGTCTTTAACTAGAACGCATTAAAATTTTCAGACTGATATGTCATTCAGTTCTGTTTTGACACCCATCGAAAGCAAGCAACCTTGAAGATTTTTGAAAACATGGAAAAAAGTGAATTTTGCGTCTTGATCAAACATTATTTCTTGCGTGGAAAAAACATTACGCAAGTCAAAGCATCGCTTGTTAAACATTATGGGAACTCCTCACCATCGATTGGAATGATTAACAAATGGTTTACTGATTTCCGTTGTGGTAGTATGACCACAAAGGACGCCGAACGTTCTGGTCGTCCAATTGAGGTTACAACGCCAGAAATCGTCGATAAAATCCATGGTATGATATTGGACGAGCATCTCAACCGAACGGGTACGGAACATTTTGCATTAATTTTTGGATATGAGAAAGCTATCTGCCAGATGTGTGCCGCATTTGCTCTCTGTTGACAACAAGCGCGACCGTGTGACAAGTTCAAAGGAGTGTTTGGCGATGTAGCGTAATAACGACTTTTTTCTCCAGATTTGCCCCCCTGCGATTTTTATCTATTTCCAAACTTGAAGAAATGGCTCGGCGGAAAGAGATTTGGCTCCAACGATGAGGTCATCGCTGAGACAAATGCCTATTTTGAAGGATTGCCAAAATAGTATTATTTAGAAGAAATCGAAAAATTTGAAAAACGTTGGACGAGGGGTATCGAGCTACAAGAAGATTATGTTGAGAAATAAAATATATTTTGACCAAATAAATCATTTCTTGTTTCATTTTTCAGGGATTTTTCACTCTGCTCTCGTACGTACATCTAAAATTAAATTTACAATATACAAATACGTATCACATCGACACCGTTTATGCACTTGTCCACGATATAAAATAATGAACAGCCTAGTCCGCGTACTATTTATAGCCCTGGAGTTGAACTGCGGACACCGGACAGAGCGGATAGTGGTCGTGGTCGTGTAGAGGGCATTGGTACCGGCGAGTCCGGTGTACGTGCCGCAAGGCGCGACTCCCGCGGGTGCGATGTGAATAACCGGGGCCGGAGACCCTCGCATCCCGTGACCTTGCGGCGGAGGCGGCGTGCTGCAGAACCGTGTTCAGGGCGGACGAACTAGAATACACTAGGAATTTTTACTTTACATAGGTACTCATGTAACAAGCGCAGGGCGAAACACGCTCTTCCTTTCTTATTTTTACTTTCTTATACGCAGTATAAGGAAGTATTGGAATCGTGAAAAAAATCGTTGACGAGATTTTCGCGGAAATACGTGTCTTGAGGTCCACTGAATCCGTTTTGATCATTTTCTCAATGATGTCTGTGTGTGTGTGTGTGGATGGATGTGTGTCCGAGTGTACAATATCTCATGAACGAGATAAGATTTGTTAACGAAACTTGGTAATTATAAGTTTCATGAAAATACGAAGAGCTGAGTTAATTTTGAATGAAATTGAAAAACCGGAAGAGGAAGTTTACTGGACACACAAAACAATAAATTCCATTTATTTCAAAAATGTAATCAGTTACGAAAAAAAGTTTAAAACAAAAGATGTTAGCAAAAATATTTGGAACATAAAATGTTATTTGCAATTTTCCTGTATATGCGTCTAATTTTGAGAAAAGCTAATTTGTATATTTAATAATATATTCGAATAATCATAGTAGCAATAGAAACAAAAAACAAAAACATGTTTCACATTTATATGTCAAATAATAATTGTCAAACGCAAGGAGCAAGTTATAAGTGTTCAATTCAGCGTTTTTTATATTAAATATGCCGTGTATAAGAAAGTCGTGTGGTACCCACACCAGATTTTTTTTTATTCGTTTCTGTTCTTATAATACAGTGTCTAATTGCAATTGTGTGCAATTTACTTTAAAAAAACATGCGCAGGCGACGCGCCCTTCCTTTCTTATCTTTATTGATTCCTTGTTAGATGAATTGATGTAAGTAGAGATGATTTGAGCATGTAAGATGTACATCGAGTGAAAGATTAATGAAACAGATATAGAGGAGCAATTGGATGGATGTGATTGAAGGTTTATTGCGTGATAAGAAATTCCAAGTGTGAGGAATAAATGAGTTTTTATGGAGAGTACTATGAATGTGGTTGAAGCGAAGATGGTGAGTTAGGAAGAAAATATTTCACGGAGACTGATTATTGGATGAATCTGATAATTGGATATTTGTAAATATTTCAAGGGTCGAGCTACCCAATTTTATAGGACATAGCCACACAAATTGAATGCAAATTGTTTTATTTCGTCAAATTGCGTAATATAAACGAACGCATCGGACGAAAAGTTGTTATCTGGGTAAAATTTCCGAACGCACGCCAGTGTTCTTGGATTCGATGTTTTTATTTGCTGCTGTTGCGAAATACATATTATGCAATATGAGATTGCAGTCATATATCGTCCTGTTTATTATTTTAGTGTAATTTTCGTTATCCGGTAATCGAGAGGTACCTATGAACCTAAGATGCTGGATTAGCGAGATTCTACTTCAATCTCTTATTATTCTGTTATTGGTCACGTTCACGCCCAATTTTAAACTGTCTCACAGTCACGCGAGCCACAACGTGAGTTATTGTGACACTGTAATTATTAGGGTTGTTGATTTTACGAATATTCGAGAATTCGAATGTTCGGATTTATTGAACCTTCGAATTTAAATTCTAATTATTGAATATTTCGAATTATTCGAAGTTTTGAATTTTTTGAATATTCGAATTTTTTGAATTTTGCGAATTATTTGAAATGTTTTATATCCTAACGTGGTATGAATTATTTTCAGAATAAACTCATTTGCAGAGTTTTGTATTAATTCGTAAGTAATTATTTTTAATAATTATTGTTTGCCAAATTAATTCAATTTAGATTCAAAATTTCGTTACATTGTCAAAAACGTTATATTTAAGACGTTTTTGTATCCTTTTTATTGTCATTTTAAAACGTTTTACTAAAAATCCATAGCATTTAGATGGGCGGTTAAGAGAGTAAACGCCAACCTTACAGAGTTTTTGCAGAATACTTCGCCGAATTTATTATTTAATTCGTGTCAGACTTTTCACGAATTATGCGTGAGCGTACTTGGAGATGACAGATGGCGTTAATTAATTGGCAAAAAATTCGAAAATTCGAAGCTTCGGAAAATTCGAAAATTCGAAAAGTTCAAAAAATTAAAAAATCGAAGATTCGAAGTTTTTTTGATGAAGTTCAAAAAATTCGAATGTTCGAATGTTCAGAAATTCGAAATTCGGTGGAAATCAACAACCCTAGTAATTATTCGACAAAATTATAACCATCTATTCTAGGTTTAAATGGTTCTAAATCTACCACAGCTATAAACAGATAGAGAAATAAAGCTGACAAGTTCAAATGATATTTTTTATATAAAATTATAGTTTTTTAGAAAAATAGAAATGTTGATTACTGAGGACGATCAAAAATCTAAGAGTTACAATTAAATAATAAATTCTTTAAGTAACTCATTGAAAATGATAATAAAATTAAATTTTGTAAGTTTTACTTATTTTGTTACTTTGTAATTACAGTGCCATTTATAGTGGAATCCGAACCACTCAGACCTAATCTTTTTATTTTATATATATAAGTTGAAGTCAACGAGATTTGAACGCAAAACCTCTTACTTGTTAATTAGTAAACTCAATTTTTACTTCTGTTTTATCCATTGCGGTACGATTTTAAAGAGTATACGAAAATACAATTAAGCAGCCTAGTGTTATTGGGACGAGGATGTAAAAGATTACACAAATTAAAATACAAAATTATAAATATTTATGTATTGGTTGATATGACCATATGTTTCATGTTTGTCACACTTTTTAGCAGATGTCCGTCATAACAAAATTTCTATAGGTGCCATGAATATCTGGCGCCAAAATTTATCATGTTCTACGTTGAAGAGATCCGTTTAAACTGGAGCACAGCTTGCAATACGATAAATATCCCAATTTCAATTAGAGTATGTTATAGATTTCGTCTTTATCTTTTAGATATTTTGGGTTAACTTAGTTGACATTTAACAACGACGTTTCTTTTTATAAAAACTATTTATTTACTTATTTTTATAATTATTATTCTTTTTCGGCATTTTCTAGCGCACAGTTTTGACACCATGTTTGCAAAGGCAAACTCATGAGTTCAAAGTTTCGTGATTTGAACTTATAACCAATAATACAATTACATCTGCTAGGTCCTGATTCTATATAGTAGATATTTTGAACTGTAGTTTAGGTTAATTTCTTGTTGTGCTGAATAATTAATAAATACCGTAAATAATTAAGTAATATTTGAGCAAAGTTTTGTAAATATCTTTATTTAAAGTGTTTTACCTTCAGGTTAATAGTGTCGTTATTAAAATAAAAGTATAGAGATTTTACCCAAATATTTACTTAATTATTTAAAAAAATTCGTTTGCATCAACGAAACCAAAATTTTATGTCTGACTTAAATAAACAAAAACAAATCGAAGTAAAATATGAAGACATTCCACACTCCTTTTTTATCGATTAACAACTTGTATTGTTTTCGTTGATAAGTGAAATTGTTTAAGAATAACTCAAATTTGACAATAAATATCATCGAATAATAGTTATTTTTATAACAAGTGCCGAAAAAGGCTCGTTACGTGCAAATGCAGAATTTAACGCACGAGGCTTGCCGAGTGCGGAAATCTGCACGAGCATGTAACCTTTTTCGGCACGTGTTATAAACAACATTTTTCCTACAACTGTGCGATTTAGTAAATCACTAAAATATTATTAAAATTTATAAAATTTTAATCATATTACATGAGAACGATGTTTTACGGCGTTGCTATGGTTTGTTTGTTGATTGCTTGCACATTGTTCTACGTTATTTAAAAATATTTCACTAACGTCAAAATAATTTCTTCAAAATCATCTTGATTGGAATAGTACAGTGAGTGATTCTTCTTTATCATTAACACCTCCAAAGATAATTGAAGCTCCGGATCATACTATGTTGGATCTATTTTCGACAATGACAATCAACCTGCTGCTGGTACTTCTGAAGCTTCCGAAATTGTTACCAATAATATTACTGGTAATAATATGAACAGGTACGGAAGAAATCAATGTTTCTTTAGACACAAAAGTTTCCACTTTACATTATGTCAATATAAGCAACTGTAACAACTGTATTAATAATATACACAAACAATAAATATGCAGTATTTCACTTACTCTTTAAATAAAACCATTTATCGATATATTTTACTTTGTTCGGTTCTTTTTATTAATTGTCTACAGATTAGATATACTGCAAATTAAGGTTACGTTTATAAACGTCAAAATATACTACTGCATACTTACTAGCGCTGGTTCACCGTATCTTCTTCTTCCATAAGCGTCTGTGGTCAAAATATGAATTCGGTGCGAAATTTAAATCGCTGTCAAAACAATATTCTTTTGACAGTTACGTAATGAAGCACTTTCCGCACTAGTGTTTCTTTGCTTTCGGAAACGCACTTGGTCTGCATTCATCTACTTTCCATACGTAACCAAGGCAATTATAGTTACGTAATAACAAAGAAATCACACAGTTGTAGGAAAACTATTTTTAAAGACTAAATGCAAGAGTTTTTTTTCCAAAAAGCTTTGAAAAACCAACAATTCACATCAGAAACAGTTGGCAACAATAGATACTTTTGAAAATAAAATGGAAATCATGAAGAAAAAAAACAGGTTAATCGGAACGCAAATATATATAGAAAGTGATCTTACAAGGGAAGACATGAGAATACAAAAAGAAATATTAAAAATATATAAGGAAGAAAAAGAGAAAAGAAATGAAGTTAAAATAGGATATAGAAAAATAAAAATTGGAGGTGAATGGATCGAATGGAATACAAACAATGGAAAATTAGTAAAACGACAAGAAGCAAAAAATGATCAGCAAGAGCTCGCAACACACGCACCGCCAAAAAACGATTAAAAGCCAACAACGGGGAAAACGAAAATGATGACGAACGGCATGAAACAGGTTATGAGAATATTGATGAAAAAAGAAATGAGAGCGAAAGCAGACAAAAAAATGACGAAAATAAACTGAAGGAAGTACAGCCAAAACAAAAGATAAACGGTAGGAGAAGGAAGAAAGGAAAGAAGATTAGAATAAGCACATGGAACGTAAGGACCATGTTGCAACCAGGCAAAATGCAGGAAATCGCATCAGAAATGATGAGATACAAAATAAATGTTGCAGCAATCCAAGAAACCAGATGGGGAGGAGAAGGAATTATAAATAAAAAAGAATATGATGTACATTATTCGGGAAACAAGAAGCAAGGACAATATGGAGTAGCACTATTTATTATGACAGAGCTAAAGAACGAAATAATTGAATCTAGACCAATAAATGAGAGAATGAACTACTGCAGGATCAATACGAAACCACTCAAATTATCTATACTAAATGTGTATGCTCCAACAGAAACAGCAACTGCGGAAGAGAAAGACATATTTTATGAGAAACTAGAATTAGAAATAGAAAGAATACCAAAGGAAGACACAACAATTGTACTAGGAGACTTTAATGCGCAGGTAGGAAAGGAGAATTATATACGACACGTTGCAGGAAAACACACAATACACGAAAAAACTAATGATAATGGGCAGAGGCTTTGTAGAATGGCAGCTAGGATGAATTTAATCATAAGTAGTACAAAACACGAACATCCAAAAGTACACAAAGTGACATGGACAACAGCAGATCAGAAGCATCAAACACAAATAGACCACATATTGATAGCAAAAAGGAAACAATCATCGATACTAGATGTCAGAACATATAGAGGAGCATGTGCGGAGTCGGATCACTATATGGTCACAGCGACATTAAGACATAAAATAAAGAAGGAAAACAAAGGTCAAAACACACGAGTGAAATGGAATATAGAGAAGCTAAAGGATAAAAAGACAAGAGAAAGATACGCAGAAGAATTAGACAAGAGACTTAGTAAAAATGGGCACGAGAAGAAAGAAATAGAGGAGAAGTGGCAGAATATTAGAAAATGCATACAAGAGGCGACAGAACAATGGGTAGGAAGAGAGGAACATAGAATAAAAAAGGAATGGTTTGACGAAGAGTGTCATGGAGCAGTAAAAAGAAAGAATGAAGCAAGAATGAGATGGATGAGAACAAATATAGAAGCAAATAAAGAGGAGTATGAAAAAAGGAGAGGAGAATGCAATAAAATTATAAGAAAACACAAGAGAGACTGGATAGACAGTAAAATAGAAGATATAGAGGAGGAAAGCCACAAAAAAAACACAAAGCAATTTTATCAAAAAGTCAATGAACAAAATAGAACACGCAAGGCGAAATCATGCGGTGTGAGAGACAAAAATAATAAGTTAGCAGAAAACGATACAGAATATAAACAGGCATGGAAAGAACATTTTACAGAACTGCTTACAGAAGCACAGCAGAGTAATGAGATAGAGGAGCAAGAAGCGAGGGAGGACGGAAATATAACAGAACCAACGATAGAGGAAATTAAAGAAGTAATAGGAAAGAGTCGAAATGGGAAGACATCAGGAAAAGACGGGATTAATAATGAATTAATAAAATATGGAGGAGAAGAACTGCAGAACCATATACACGAATTAATTAAGAAAATATGGCGGGAGGAAAAGATGCCAAGAGAATGGGAAGTAGGACAAATAGTAGTGATACATAAAAAAGGGAATAAACAAATATGTGAGAATTATAGAGGTATAACACTATTGAACACAGCGTATAAAATCCTATCATCGGTAATACAAAGAAGAATAGCGGAAGAAACAGGGCGTATTGTGGGATCATATCAATGTGGTTTCACACGAGGCAGATCGACGGTAGATGCAATACACGTAGTAAAGCAAATAGTTGAAAAAAGCATCGAATACAACATAAACACAGAAATCCTTTTTATAGACTTCAAGCAAGCCTTTGACTCCATTAACAGAGGAAAACTGATGATAGCGCTGAAAGAACTGGGAATTACAGGAAAATTAAGGAAACTAATATTAATGACAATGAATAAGACAAAAATGACCATAAAAACACAAAAAGGTGAGACGGAAGAGTTTGAAGTAAATAAAGGAATCAGACAAGGAGACGCATTATCAGCAACATTATTCAACCTGGCTCTAGAATATGTAATGAGAGAAATAAACAAAGAAGGGACGCTACGAACAAGAGGAGGACAAATAGTTGCCTACGCTGATGACATTGCAGTAATAACAAAGAGTCGGGAAATAATGGAAGAAACTTTGAGAAAAATAGTAGAGGAAGGAGAGAAAATAGGACTAAAACTAAACGAAGCCAAAACCAAAATAATGATATTAGGAAAAAAAATCGAGAGAAATGAAATAGAGGTAGGGAGGTTTAAGTTCGAACAGGTGGATAAATTTAAATACCTAGGAATAACAATAACAAATAAAGGGGAAGGAGAGATGGAAATTAAAGATAAAATAATGGCTACAAATAGAGCATTCTATGCCAACAAAAAATTGCTAAATAGTAAGATACTCTCATATAAGACAAAAATAAAAATATATAATACAATTATAAGACCGATAACACTGTATGCTGCAGAAACAATGACGATGACGAAGAAGGAGCAGGAAAATTTGAGAGTGATGGAAAGAAAGATTATAAGAACAATACTAGGACCAATAAAAACGGCAGAAAATGAATACAGACCAAGAATGAATTACGAAATAGAACGGGTGATGGGTGGAGAAGACATAGTGAAGAGGATAAAACGACAGAGAGTAAGGTGGCTGGGGCATATATGGAGGACAGAAGAAACAAATGTAATAAGGGCAATAGTAGAATGGAACCCAGGAAGAGGAAGAAGCAGGGGAAGACCTAAATCGACATGGTTACGGGAAGTAGAAGAAGATTTAAAAAAATCAGGTATTAGTAACTGGAAGAAGAAAACAAGAGACAGGAAGGGATGGAGAAAGGTAATTGAATCAATATGATACAATGAAAGAGAAGAGGAGACTGATCTACTCCAAAACGAAAAGATCTAGAGAGCTTCCAAGAAGCGGCGCAACCCCACAGGGGGTGTTAAGCCACCTTATATATAACAGTTGATATGTAACAAGAAAAATATATAAATTCAAGCGTCTACCAAGCATTCAAATCTCTCTCACTATGACTTATATTAAATAAATACTATTTTGTCGAAGTGGTTTGTATTCCACCATAACCTGTAGGATCCTTGATCTATAATTGTGTTTAACTATCACAAATTTATATTTTTTAAGAATTAATTTTTTAATCTAACCAAATTTGTAATTTAGAATTACTTTGTATTTTTGAATATATAGTTAAAAAATATCGTTTTTTATGACTAAAAAACAAATAGACTAGATCATGGTACCAACCATAAGTTCTGAAACGTCATCCATTCATTTATTTATACTACTTTGTACAACAGGAACTTAATATCAATTATAGTACAGGGTTCAAACACATTGAGTCGCAGTATGATAGTACATATATTTTTAGCACCGCCGCACTACCGGACAGTTTCATTTATGCTGGGTTGCAAGAAAATTTTATCGGTTCGTTAGCAACTAACGGTTCAATCAGTTTCAGAAAATAGCTATTGATATTGTTGCTAGATAAACATTTCTTTAACTAAAGAGTTCTCTATTTTTTTCTTGCAACCCAGTACTAATCACATAAATTGTGTGATTTTCCGTTCCTACCATCAAATAAAAAATATTCAATAATAATATAACAAGAGAGTGAGAATAAATTGAAAATAATGTGACAGATCTTTCGAAAACTTGTTACCAGGCAATAGTTACGAAAGCCCGTTGGGCTTCAGTGGCTATTGCCGAATGGCAACAAGTTTGAGAAAGATACTGGAGAATTATTTTCTAATTTATCCAACTCTCGAGTTAATTAGATTATTTTTTGACTTAGCTGTTGAGGTCGATTCATCCAACTTAAAAGATTTTGAACAGGGTCCATATCGATTGATTACTTATTAATGTATTCTTGGCAGTTGTTTAAAAAATTTGTGGATGTATTTCTGTATCTGAAATACAACTAAATCGATTTTTTTCACACATTTTACTTGACGCGTTGACAGTTTTAAATAATTATTTGATTACCTATCATTTATCAACAAAAACAAAACCTACAGAGATTATTCCCGGGAATAACCACTAGAGCTTTATTCTCAGTATAATAATGACAGGATTGGTTAAAACGCAGACACGTGACATACAATGAAGCATTTCATTGTTTCTGAGAAACGTCAAAAAATACTTTGAAATTCATTTGACAATAACAAGGTATCTAAGTAGCGGGTGTCTAAGCTAGTCCGTCCCTGTTTAGACTCAAGAACAAACTCCAACGCAACAACCCCATTAACAAAACAATAACCCATGGTGCGGCAACCTCATAACCCTCACTGGCTCACTCCGCACATATAATCCAATAACCTCATTATGGATTCAGTCCCACACCTTCAGCTGGTGCTGGTAAGTCTCAGTCAGTGGTCAGTGCCAGTGATCACCACGAATCGGCCCGTTATTACTCACAGACGGCTTTATTGGTCGCGCGTCGTTTTTTGCTCGTAAATGTGACGTGGGTTCAACAGGAATGCTGATTGCTGAATGAATTTTAAATCGGGTGATTTATTTTACTCACGTCGCGGCTTGGGTTGTTACACTCAATGGGGACCGTGAGGATTGAGGAGCGTTCAGAGGGTGCAAGGTTGTGAGGTTGATGGTCTGACGAACCGTTCAAGTCACTGGTAGTGTATTCCGAAAATGAACCGGTTAGTTTTTTCAGTAACCGGTTTCATTACGGAACACGGTTTTTTTAAATTGTGGTTAGTTTTTAATAACCAAACTAACCGTGCTCGAGCGGCGGTTAGTTTGGTTACTTCACAGCTGTTGTTGACAAGTTTGAAATGTGTTTGGCGGCTTTTGCAGTGTTTGTGGATTTTTGTCTTATAAAACTATATTTTTATGATGACTGATAAATAAACAAGTGATACAAAATGTATTTTTATTATTTAACAGTATATATTCATATTAGATGAATTTATTACTTGTTCTGAAGCTCATATTTACTTTTTTCTTTGTGTTATTTTTATATCCCTATATTTAAGTTAAAGCAGGTGTGATGTAGAATACAATATTTTTATATTATAAACATTTTTCCATATTAAATAAATTTCACATTTCGAAACTCATCTGTCAAGTAACAACTGTCATCGTGAAAGTGTTCCGTTATGACGTCATTCTAACCGTAACCGTGGTAAAGTTGAACCGCATTGTGGTTCATTTTCGGAATATACTATGGGTGTTTTTTCTTACTTGTTAGCATTTGGCGGGAAAATTCACTTTTTCTAAGAACTATTTAAAATTCGTTCATGATAATTTTTGTTTTCTAAGGAATTTTAACCTACCTACTTAAGGAAGCGTTGATATTTCTATTTTTCTTGGAATAACTTGTGGAATATTTTCAAATTTAACAAGAAAGCTGATATTCCCAATATTCTAAATTTTTTTTTGTGAAATTTAGAAATATAAAACTATACTCCGGTCTCATAAAACATCTTTAACAATTGTTTAAATTAAATTAAAATAAATATAAATTAAAGCTTTTAATTATTGCTATGCGCAGAACCGGCCAAAGATTCATGTGTTTCAACCATGAAAAGCGGATATAAACATTTGGTTTTGGCTCTAGGGCCATAATAAAATAATTTTCTATGGATATATAAACAAAATGACAATTTTTGTTTATTGTGAATATTTGATTTTGCAAAATGTTATTTTGACATAACTGTACCTGTTTTAATATTTTGAATATAGAATTAAGTCCTGTTTTGTTGTGCATAAAATATTGTATGTACCACAGGTGAAATTAGCGTTTTTAACCCTGAGCATATTAATCATGCCACGGGTCAAAAATGACTGTTTTCACTCTTGATACATAAATAACTATTATTGCTAGTAATTTGCATTATTTTCATAAATTCGTTTATAAAAATCATGTAGTATCTACAATTTAGGCCTAAATAATTATATTTATAAACATTTTGTAGCAATAAGCTTGAGCGCTGAGAAATCTAGGAATTTGGATTAGCGAGAAAAAGTGAATTTTATAAAAATTAGCTCTAGTATATTATTTTCATCAATAATTATTCTTCTCTACCAGCATATGCGAACCAGTTATTCTTATTATATCAATTAGTATTTTAAATGAAAACTATACTAGTTATAAAAATAATAATATTTATTTATTTCGCATATTTGCTAATATATGCAAATAATTACAAAAATTAAGTTAAATTATGGGGTGGCTAGCTCAGTGGTATGAAGTCGGCCTGTGGATCCTGAGAACCCTGGTTCGATTCCCACAGGCGACAAACAATTTTCATAATTTCAAAAACTACCCCTGTGGCTCCTCCACCACTAACATCTTTGGGGCTGTGATTTGACGACTGGTAACCGCACTTCACGCGCAAAATATATCACTTACCGAGATCTACTTCGGCAGAGTGCCACACCCAGTAATCTGTAGAAGGCGTGATGATATATGTATTTATTTATTTATTTAAGTTAAATTAAATAAATACCTAAGAACAATTTACAAAACATTACAAATACGTAGAAGAAGCACAAAGTACATTCTTTTATAAAAGTGAATACAAATTATTTTTTTATATATTTAAATTCTCAAAGAGTAAGTTTTTGCATTTGTGTATTATTACTTTAAACATGTGCGATAGCGGCGCCTGACTACCAGAGCTGGGCAAGTACCAGGACCAAAGTACTTAAGTATAAGTACCAGGACTAACCATGGTCAGTACTTGTTATGCAGTACTTTTTCAAGCATAGCTTGAAAATACTTAAGTAAAGTACCAGTTTTTTAGACCAAAGTACTTAAAAATAAGTATTTTGCAAGTACCAGTATTGGGTATATTCGTATGAAATAGTTTTCCTGTTATTGTTATTTATTTTAATAACAACATATTCTAAATATACATTTTGAAAACATGATTATAAAATTTAAAGATTTTTTAATTTAAAAATAAATAGGTACATGTAGTCGGAAATTACAAAAAATCAGTCTTATATATATATATATATATATATAAAACAAAAAATAAAAATATACATGTCTGTGCTCGTCACGTTCACGTCACATTACAGCACAATAAAAAAAACTGCATTAACCGCGAACTCAAAGTACTTCAATGTTTCGAAATATTTAAGTACTTTTCGTGATTTTAGTAATATTGACGTATTTAATTATTTGAAAAGTACTTCAATATTTTTTACATTTACTATACAAAAATGTAAGTCAAGTACAAGCTGAAATTTAGTACTTAAAAATTTCAAGTATTAAGTAACACAAAAATAAATATACTTCAGTATAAGTATTAAGTACTAGAAGAAACGAAAAATTGGTACTTAAGTACTAAAGTACTTAAGTATTGCTCAGCTCTGCGGACTACCCGCTTCAATTAGTGATTTTTTAAAAGTATTTCTAAAAAAAAACAAACATAATATAATTAGAACTTACTCATAAAAATTAATAACTTCATGATCGAGAAATAAGTACGAATACGGTTTTATTGAAATCAGCAGCTGCAGTTAATTTACGTATATTAGAGTTGCGGAAGGAGATATTATCGTAGTGATATTGAATGTTCTAAATTACTTATAATATGCGTCTAATAGAAAATAATTTTTATTGAATAAGTCCGTATGAAACTGTCACATGCGATCTGCTTGTTATAAATAAATGTATATAGAATATGAATCTACCCATGGAATAAATCTGTGATCTCTCTAATAACCTTGAAATTCACTGAAGTAAAACATGTTAACTTCATCATATAAATGTTTCTGCAGTAAAATGACTTTTTCTTATTTTACTTTATTAGCTTTGCAACAAAAATTGAGTTTGTTACTATATTATGAGCATAATAATATCCTTGTTTTATTTTTGTCATATTTCTTGGATAATACCTACTATACCGGCAAAGGAACAAGGTAGATGACCTCACTGGAGATATAAGAGGGCATATTGTATGGTAGGTATGTTACCTTGAATTCATTTGTAATTGCTTTAGGTCGTTGATCGTCGATTGTTACTAAGGAGTTTTGATGAAAGTGCATCGGAAGTGCATCCGCTTCACATGCAACTGTCGTATTTCATGTATTATTTATTTCTGTGTAGCGTTAATTGCGTTTCACAATTAAATTATTGAACTATATTTTATTCTAATTTAATACAAGAAATGTGAAATGTGTTATTTCATTTTTCAATTACCTCCTTAAGAAGATATACTATTTATGGACCAGTACATATAATTCAAAGATATTAATATAATATATTAAATATATTGAACAGTTTTTTTATATTATTACCAATTAGTTACTCGAGCTACGTATTTCAAAAATAGCTAAGAGTTTTTTACGAGTATTTTCTAATTGAAATAAACTTTATTTTTCACGTTTACCTAATTTTATCTAGATTCTATAACATAAATATAATAATAAATATATCATCACGCCTTCTACCCATTACTGGGTGTGGCACTCTGCCGAAGCAGATCTCGGTAAGTGATATATTTTGCGCGTGAAGTGCGGTCACCAGTCGTCAAATCACGGCACTCAAAGATGTTAGTGGTGGAGGAACCACAAATTTATAACTAAAGGTGAAATAAAGTATGAAAATGACAGATAATCAAATTACAATTATATTTTATTTGACATATTTGAATTTGACATAAATAAAGGTGAAATAATGTTTGACAATGACAGGAAATTAAATTACAATTTGACATATTTGAATTTGACAATCAGATATACCAACATGAAACTTAAAATATATAGGTATCACTAAAAAAAACAATATCAATCATTTCTAGTCACTCGATAGCTGTATTTCATTTGCCACTTGGTTCACTTAAATCAGTTCAGATAAATTAGACAACATAAAAATAAATAATAAATATATCATCACGCCTTCTACTCATTACTGGGTGTGGCACTCTGCTAAAGCAGATCTCGGTAAGTGATATATTTTGCGCGTGAAGTGCGATTACCAGTCGTCAAATCACGGCCCCCAAACATGTTAGTGGTGGAGGAGCCACAGGGATAGCTTTTTCAAATTATGAAAATTTGTCGCCTGTGGGAATCGAACCAGGGACCTCAGGATCCACAGGCCGACTTCATACCACTGTGCTACCCATCCCATAACTAAATTAACTGAATTAAGCAAACTGATTGGGGTGAATTACTTTATATTAATAAGGAATAAGTAATTTTAGAACTGAAAATACAGTCAGCGAAGTAATCCAGCGAAATAAATAAGTGATCTGGATCAGTAAATGTAAGTTTGATCTGATCCAAATGGGAAATGCAATACGCGTATTATAAGAAAACTTTGTTGAACAAATGGGTTCGGTTCTCGACGAAGCGTTAAACTCGCTAGAATGATTCTTGTTTAGAACAACATAAAATAGCAGTTGTAAAAGAATGACACTTTCTTCAGTTTTCTACATATGATCGAGGTCCTGTTCATGAAATTCTTTTCGATTTCCATTGTCTATCACCTTCTGTCGTCTCGTCGCACATTTAGTCCACATTCCCGCGTTAGATGCGTCATTGTGAATGACCCTCGTTGTCTTCGGTGAAACCTCACGCGCCCAGCAGTGAAATCACCGCGTCGGTGTCGTTGGCCTCTTGGCGAACGGACGAGCGTGCACCCTTACCATCCATCGCCGCCGCCGCCACTCTGCGCACGAAAGTAGATGAGACAGTCACTTTTCTGAAATTATAAAACTAGGCCGTCATTCCACTTACGTGTGGAATTGGGTTATGTATTTTTATACCCATCAAAAGTGACCGAGCACTGCAGGTCGGGTATCTTTGTGAAGCGGCAACTGTTTGTTTTTGTTTATGGTCTGTTGATTGTTGACTTTCTTGCTCTTGAGCTTCATCGACTAATTGTGATGATATTAAGTCAGAAAATTGGTTATCTAAACACAGCATTAGATTTTCGACTATTTTAATTTTAAACTATAATAGATACAAATTTATTAGCAGATTTCTGTAGTAACTACTCAACCTAGAAATTAATAAAATTCTGAAATAGAACTACAAAAAATGTTATTTATTTATTTATTTAAGCTCTCAACAGGATAGAGTCCCAATTACAGAGGGCATATAAGAAAATAACACAATTTAAACAATTTAAACATGTTACCACAATTAGATAAAGACCATACAAAAATTAAGACATAAGTAAACTACTACAACTACACTTATTCTATACCTAATAGTAAAGACCCAAATAATTTGTTTTTAAACTGCTTTAGAGTATCATTAAATATATCAATATTATTACGTGGATTATCTAATTTATTAAAAATATTACACATATATCTTATAGGGCTCTTTGCCTCATAGTTAGTTTTCACAGTTTTAATAGCAAATGCAACTTTTATCCTCGTGTTACAGTTTTGTGGTACATTTAAACATAATAATGATAGCAGATAAGAATCGTCGATAGCATTATTATTAAGTTTATATAGAAAATTGCAAGCCTGCAAGCTACGACGATCATCATTTCCCAATGAGTAGTGGCACAGTGCCATTTTCCTGTTTGAGGATTTTAATTTATTACGTTTCTTTATATGCAAGATAAAGAATCATAAAATTATAGCAGGCTGATTAAATCAAATTTGAAGTTACCTAATTCCAATTTTATTCCGAATTGAAATTCGAGGTATTTATACTCGTAAAGTAAAATAAAGTTATTCATACATATGAAGTATTCGTTAGTGCTTCAGGCGTCATATTAGGTTGTTTTATGCCAATGAAAAATAGAGACGCCTCTATTTCCATCGAGGAGTTCCTCGATGAAACGATTGTGTCTCATTTCACACGTATTATTGTGTCTCATTTCATGTTAGCGTGGGCTGTCATTTTGGTTTTGCGTTGTGCTATTTTTTCGTGTTTGTTTATTTTATCAGTCAGGGTGCGTTCTGTTGTTTCATCGATGAGTTCCTTGACGCTCATTCATGCTCCTCGACCAGTGTGCCATAGGCATTAAAGTTAAGTTAAAATTAAAACTGAAAATAATTGTAGAACTCGCTTATCTGGTTTATGCATGTAAGAGATTTAAATTCTATATGCGATTCAAACACAGAAATTTATACTTACGACTTGTTTTACTATTTTTCTCGTTCAATAGATCTTAATTGCAGAGTAGTAATAGTATATAGTGAGCTTTAAATATTAGTAGACACGGGTGTCAGGCAATGTGGTGTAAGGCAGTGTATAACAATATGATGTTTACAAGAAAATTGGGTTAAGGAGCTATTTTCTTTCGTATTAATTTTATTCCTATTGGTAGTTTAGTTTAGAACTACTTGTAATAAATTTGATTCACTTCTCTTTGACAAAATGACCTAACATGCATCTTTAGAAATTAGCCTACATTTACCAGCAAGCAACACAAATTATAATATTTATTAAACTCTTCTAAAACAGTCCTTCAATTAAAAAAAAATCACAATTGACAAACTTGCAAACTGTTGAAATCGGTATTTACAAAAATATCCTAAATTATATATATTTTTATTTTTTACTTGAACATTATTTGTTGTTTATTGATATACTACGAAGTATGTAAAGAGCTTCATAACGGTCAGGGCATTAGATATATGCGGACATTATGTTTCATAACGCCCGCTCCGTTCAAACAATGCTACAGTTGATTAATACTCTTATACGCGTTACTATAATCATAATGATTATAAATTAAAAATAAAATCATGTATGTACCACGGACGTTCCTAGATGATAATGACCTAACGCTCTTGGCGCATAAATTACTATAAGACTTATTGGGATATCTCACTAATAAGAGATGGCGTTAAAACCTATATGTGAAAAGTTGAACAAAGAAGTATTTTTGTTTGACTTCCGTAAGTGTAACATTACGAACTGTAGTATTTCGGTTTTATTCATATGGTTTCCATATTTTATAATTTAGGTAGATTATAGTTTAATGTTTCTTTTGTTAGTTTTAATAGTACATTAATTTTAATTTTTCAGTTTAGATACGTAATTTAGTAAATAGTTAGATTATCTTTGTAGTTAACTTTATTGGAAGCATAATTTGTGGAATCTAGCTGTTCAGTTGTTCTTCCTAGTAGGTTTACATTCAGGTACACAACAATACTTTCTACTTTTTAATGTTTCTTTTTTTGGAGAAAATTCCATTTTTCACAATAACCTACAAATGTCATTACACATTTACTAATTTAATTCATATGAAGTATATAACATAATTACAATTAATTTGTTTACAGAAGCAAAAAACTATAAGGATGAAATTTAAATAAAATTTTCTCCAAAAATTTTTAAAATAAACACACAATCAATATTGAAACAGTTGCGTCCCATGTAACAGCATATAAATCTCATGAAAGTGTTATTTTGCTGTAGTTTAAAATTGTGCCATTAGGTTCGCATTCTTATTGAGATATTCCAATAGTCATATAGATCAGTCGAGTTCCTAAGCTCACAGGATTCATGCTTTAGTCAAAAACGAGAATTTCTGCTTATGTGTAGCATTTTCGAGTAAACTGTCCTTATATTTAATATCAGCACAGGGGAGGTAAGAAATGTGCGATCCGCACATCGTGCAATGTGTGTCGAACTATCGAGACAATGACCGATCCAATCGTCAGCAGCTCTCAGCTCTCGATGAGTGAGAAGAGCCGTGTTTTATAAATAAGTGTCGATATGAAAGTGTAATGGCATGCAACGAAACGACAACGAACTGCTAGCAGCACCGGCACGCATCATGCATCGCTAGCGTCTCTCGATCTCGACGGTCGACGCTATGACGAAGCGCCAAGGAGCAATGCTCGCTCGAGGAATATAGGTTATAGGCACAGATGATCCACTCTTACATCTAGTTACTTTTCTCTCTAGCCGTCTCTATGCGTGCTAACGTACTATAACGTGGCGTTTGATCTTTATGTGGGATTGATGTATGGAATTACTACTACATTACGTACTCTTTCATGGACTAATACAAAGAAACTTATCTTAATTAAATACCCTTTACTGGGTGCGGCACTTTGCTGTACCAGATCTCGAGAAACTTATCTAAAATAACAATTAGTACAATTGATATAAAGGAGATGCAAGATTTTATTTTGAGTTGAAGATGAATGAGGAATAATGAATTCGGTTCATTGTTGCCTAAGAAATTAAGGATACTATGATAGTTATTAAGTTGTGGATCTTTGTTTAGAACGACCGCCTTATAATTGCGACTTTGAATGTTCAAATCCTGCTATATTCGAGTGGGGTCTAAGAAAGTTCACCGAAAACAATTCAGCGAATACAATTCACCGAAAAACAATTCACCGAAATAACAATTTACCGAAATAACAACTCACCGAAATGCTAATTAACTTTCCTTCAAAGTTTATCCAGGCTTAAGTCTAGCAACAATATGTATACTCGTTTAAAAGTAGGAAATTGATTCCTTTGCCAAGTCTCATTTGAATTTGATAAAACTATACACATATGTTTTACATTAATAACATAATGTTATCCTTTAATTTTGAACTAGATGCTCTATCCTCATAGCACAGTCACATAATTATGCAAGCCGCTAATTTTCACGATATTATCATTCATCAAGATTCGGCATTTACGAGATGTATCCTTTTCTAAATGGTATTTTATTACGTTAATAATATTAGAATTTAATTATCATTTTGGTGAACTGTAATTTCGGTGAATTGTTTCTTCGGTGAATTGTTATTTCGGTGAATTGTATTCGGTGAATTGTTTTCGGTGAACTCTCCGGCACCCATTCGAGTGGTGCCTACTTTTTAAAAGGGCCAGAAAAATGAGTAAATTTCCATTATTCAAATTGTGTGTCGCCTGTGGGAATCGAACCAGGGTTCTCAGGATCTACAGATCGACTTGATACCACTGAGCTAGCTACCCCATAGATAATATAATATGCCGTTATAGAGGACAAGTCCCAATAACTGATAAAGAATACATCAAAATGAAATACAATTAAAGTAAAAGTGATCAATTATTGATAGAAAATAAGGCATATGTAAAGCGAAATATGATAAACACAAAAAGTTACCAAATAACAATTTCTTTACAAAGAATATTAAAAGTTTGTTATAAGTAAATTAAATGTACTGAAGAATAATTTAAAAGTGATCAAAAATCATTTGGTTTAATTATATAGGGTGGTATTTTATATAAAAATGTATGTAGTGAACCCAGATTGTCAATGTACGACGGCTTGGAAGGACCAGGGTTTAAACTCGGGATTCCGACTTTTAAACTCGGAATTCCGACTTTTAAACTCGGGATCCGACTTTTTAAACTCAGGATTTCGACTTTTTAAACTCGGGATTCCGACTTTATAAACTCGGGATTCCGACATTTTAAACTCGGGACTCCAACTTTTTAAACTCGGGATCCGATTTATTAAAGTCGAGGTTCCGACTTTTCAAACTCGAGATCTGAATATTTCCGTTATTCGTCCATATTCGGAGTCGGAATCTCGACTTTAAAAAGTCGGAATCCCGAGCTTAAAAAGTCGGAATCCCGAGTTTAAAAGTCGGCATCCTGACTTTAAAAAGTCGGAATTCCGAGTTTAAAATATCGGAATCTCGACTTTAAAAAGTCGGATTCCGATTGTAAAAAGTCGGAATCCCGAGTTTAAAAAGTCGGAATCCCGAGTTTAAAAGTCGGAATCCCGAGTTTAAAAGTCGGAATCCTGACTTTAAAAGTCGGGATTTTAGCCAAAAATATATTTTACCCTGGTCCTTGCAAGCGGTCGCGTCGTATCAATGAAACTATGAACAATTTTATACAGTAACGACATATAAAAAAAAAACTCTAGTCTTATATAGCGGCATCGATGTAAATATATTAGTTATTAGGAAATTTTAATCTTAAAGCATAAATAAATTTATATAACAAAAATAATATTTTTGAAATTCGCAAAAGTACGACGGCTTGGAAGGACCAGGGTAAAATATATTTTTGGCTAAATTCCCGACTTTGTAAAGTCAGGATCCCGACTTTTAAACTCGGGATTCCGACTTTAAAACTCGGGATCCGACTTTTTAAAGTCGAGATTCCGACATTTTAAACTCGGAATTCCGACTTTTTAAACTCGGGATTCCGACTTTTTAAAGTCGAGATTCCGAATCCGAATATGGACGAATAACAGAAATATTCAGATCCCGTGTTTAAAAAGTCGAAATCCCGAGTTTACAAAGTCGGAATCTCGACTTTAAAAAGTCGGAATCCCGAGTTTAAAAAGTCAGAATCACGAGTTTAAAAAGTCGGATCCCGAGTTTAAAAGTCGGATCCCGAGTTTAGAAGTCGGAATCCCGAGTTTAAAAGTCGGGATCCTGACTTTTAAAAGTCGGGATTTTAGCCAAAAATATATTTTACTCTGGTCCTTCCAAGCCGTCGTACAAAAGCAATTGCCCTTTTTTAATTGTACATTTCTGTACAGTGGTTTAATAGCAAATTTTATTAGTTATGAATTATTTTCATAATGAAATAAAATGTATTAGAATAATAATAATTTACATTACACAGTGTCAGATACCTACATAATAATTAAATGTTTGTAGGTAATGTTTAAAATTTTATTTCCATGTATAACATAATTAATAAATAATTCAATTTACTGTTAATGTCCTCATCATTCAACTTCAATCATCCTAACTATTAAAAATATGAACTCGAGATACATTTCAGTTTAATTTCAGTTATAGTTCCGGTTCAATTTGAGGTCGTATTTATAGTTTTTTTTATTAAAGATTTGAAATATTGAATGTTATAGCCTGGATTAAACGAGTGTTTAAGTGTTGTATGATTTATATAAAATCAGATTACGTCAAGGAATACAGAGCAATAACAGAGAACTCACGTGAGTTGGATCCTCTTGTAATATTACAAATCCAAATTCTTCCGCATCTGATAAGAAATGCCTGTATTTAAATTGCTAGTATTAATCTTAATTAGTTAGAAAGTTTGACATCATAGGTCAATATTTGGTATCTGAACGTTGAGCGTTCTATAATATCCATCAAATATACTTAAAAAGTAATTGCGTGTAATTACATATAACTGTGTATGTTTTTACAGTACCCTAAAATATATGTTACACTAGCGCTAGAGTAATGCTATTGGAATACATTAACAGCTTAGATTAGGTGGATATTACATCTTTACATGAATATTAAGGACAAAGATTATTCTGCCATTTTCTAGTTTAGCACTTACAAGTACTCATTTTCGCTGTATCATTTACACTTACATTTAAAGTATGTACTAAATTATACCTGATTATTACATGCATTTATTTTCTTATCTAGAGACTAGAGACCTGGACAGTTTTATATATTAATATGTTCGTACATAGCTGGTTCATTTTGACTACTAGATATAATTCGATCATAAATTTGAAATTTCAAGTCAATAATTTACGTTGTAGTTTTCATTATATGGTGATCACTAAAAAATTAAAAATAAATATATCTTCACCAGAGCTGGGCAGTAGCTAGCTACTTATGTAGCTTAGTTACTAGCTTAGCTACGTTTACCTTAGCTGTAGCTAAATGTGAAAAAATATAGCTGTAGCTTGTAGCGAGCTATTTTTTTTCTATTAGCTTAAAAATATTATTATAACAACTGAAACTACTTTCAAGCTACTTTTTGCAGTTTAAAGCTACTTTTTGTAGCTTAAAGCTACCACTGTTCATTAGGAAATACCTATTAATTTTTGTTTTGTATTTGAATTGTACCTATTTTATTATTTTCTATAACTGTAGGATAACAAGTTATTATATAATGTAAAATCTATTAACATATTTTATTTTTCACTTGTTCTTAGCCTATCCTAGTTTTGTATTAAATATTAGATGAACTAAACATTGACTGTTTAGGAGTCTTCTGTTAATGTGACTGTTAATTTATTCCGATATAAATAAGAATTACAGCATAACAAATTAACAGTACATTTGTCCATTTGCGATTTTTTATATTATAACAAAATATGACAATGGCAAATTTTTGAAAAAAGTAGCTTTAAAATTTAACAGCTACTTTAATTAATGCTTTTAGCTGTAGCTTAGCTGTATTTTACAAAATGTAGCTTATAGCTGTAGCTCAGCTACTTTTTTAAAGAATAGCTGTAGCTGTAGCTTAGCTACTTTTTTTAAGTAGCTTACTCAGCTCTGATCTTCACGTCTTTTATCCATTACTGCGTCTCTCTGCCGTAGCCGATCTCGGTCAGTGATATTATTTATGCGCGTGAAGTGCGTTAGTGAAGGGCTAATTTTAATGTGATAAAAATTGTTATCTAAGTCGCAGAATTCACGATTAAGAGGATAAGAGGTCGGATATTATTTTGAAAACTTTTAGAATTATTAGAAGATTAAAATTATTCCACGATAGCTGTAAACTGTTTTTAAAAAATTTGTACGAAATTTTTGTCAGTATTTTAATTAATTAATTTAGAAATATTTGACAGCCAAATGTGTTAAAATATTATTATGAGATGAGAAGAATTAAAATAATTCTCAGAAAATTTGGAAAATTCGGCTTTATTTGTAAAAATTTAAAAGAAGTATGCGAGGACGTTTTGTCAAATTTTTAAGGAAAAGTTAAATACATTTTTAAAATAAATAACTTAATAACTAGCAATGAATTGTATACACTAATTTATTTTTTTAAAATTACTTTTCATTAAAAATGGTCAATTCAACTTTATAATAGAAATTATTAAAAAAAAATTGAATAGAGCTATGTTTTCCAAAAATTTTAGTTCTTCCCATCCTACAATATAACTATTTGCTTAATAAATTCTGAATTTATTAATATATTATGCTATTCTTTTATTTATTTTTTTAATAATAATACCCAATATTGTTGTTTTTAATCGCGATATACGAACTGAATACAAATAATAAAAATTATATTTACTAATACTTGTATCATTGTAAATGAGCATAATTTTTTGCATGAGAAAAGGCAGCAGGTAGAACAATTCACAATTTCTGTCAAAACAATTCCACAAAAACACCTTAATTGCATCATGTTGCATTCCATCATTTGTGATTCTGCACACAAATAAAGCAAAACTCGTGCACAAAAACACACATGGGGCATGGAAAAATACCACGGCACGAAGAAGCAGTTTCGCCCCAACGTCCCTTATTGGGCCCCTGTTGCCAAGCGAGCCCCGTGGTGCCTAGCGCCTTCACCTTATCAGCTTCTCGGTCGACGACACCTGGTCACTGCGCTGTCTGTTGACCCGTCTCGCTCGATAAAAAATCATTCATTTACCTCGAGCTGCTGACCTTTAAAATGCAAAAATGATCACAATGACCTCTACGGTACATACGCTGGACAGCGCTGCTGAGCACGTTAACCAGCATAAAGGGGAGAAAAGGAGATACATACCTACATGTATGGTTTATTTGTAGCTTATTTTCTTAGAAATTTAAACGATCGTTTAGAGAGGTAACCTTCTATAGTTTGTTTACCCCTTGCTTCAAACTTTATAGGCTGCAGTTGGAGAGTTCATTACCTATCTAGGATTACGTCTACTGCAAAAGATAATATTTATTTAACATTAATATTAAATTTTAGTTTTGAGGAAAATAAAACAATTTCACCTGAATTCTTGGATTTTTTGGATTTAATATAAATTACGAACGGAGGCGATGTTTGGAATCTCGTTCCGATCAAGTCTAACAAAAGTTACAATTGTGTTGCAAGACAATATTTTAAATAAAACAATAAGTACAATTCAATAATTAACAAAAAAATATTCTAATCGATAAGGTTTGTTACTTTTGTTAATTGTTCATTTGACTTTATTATTTTATATAAAATATTGTCTTGTAACACAACTGTAAATTTTTTTAGACTTGATATTGAATCAGAACGAGAATAGAAACGTCGTCTTTGTTTGTAATGTATATTAAAGCCAAGAAATCCAAGTAGTTGTTTAATAAATACAAGAGTAATATTCATGAAAGAAATATATAAATATAACGGAATAAATTATTTTGGTCCTAACAACATAATTCCAAAGTGGTGGTAAAAATCTCTAGAGTAAAAAAAAATAAAATAAAGGTTCTCATTAATTTATCAATCAGTAATATCCTAAATTTAGTATACTAATGCTATGTTTTCGCAGCTTAGCCTGAACAGTTTAAACACTTCGAAATATATCATTTATATATGAAAAATATAAACATATCATCGCGACCATCTACCCAATGTTGGGTAGCAGATCTCGGTGATATATTTTGAGCGTGAAGTGCGATTAACAGCTGTCATATCAGGGCCCCCAAAGATGCTTGTGGTGGAGAATCCACAGGGGTAGTTTTAATGTGGTGAAAATTGTTTGTCAGCTGTGGGAATCGAACCCAGGTTCTCAAATTCACTGACCGACTCGATACTACTGAACCACCTACCCCATATATAATTTTTTTTTAAGATGTTCATATACTACTAAAAATAAATGATTCTCTATATATGAAATATTATGAACAATTTAGGTCAATACAAAATATTGTCAAATCTTCTATAAATTTAAAATAAATAAATAAATATATCATCACGCCTTCTACCCATTACTAGGTGTGGCACTCTGATGGAGCAGATCTCGGTATGTGATATATTTTGCGCTTGAAGTGCGGTTACCAGTCGTCAAATCACGGCCCCAAAAGATGCTAGTGGTGGGGAATCCACAGAGGTAGTTTTAATGTGGTGAAAATTGTTTGTCAGCTGTGGGAATCGAACCCAGATTCTCAAATTCACTGACCGATTCGATACTACTGAACCACCTACCCCATATATAATTTTTTTTAAATGTTCAAATACTACTAAAAATAAATGATTCTCTATATATGAAATATTATGAACAATTTAGGTCAATACAAAATATTATCAAATCTTCTATGAATTTAAAATAAATAAATATATCATCACACCTTCTATACATTACTAGGTGTGGCACTCTGCTGAAGCAGATCTCGGTATGTGATATATTTTGCGCGTGGAGTGCTGTTACCAGTCGTCAAATCACGGCCCTCAAAAATGTTAGTGGTGGAGGAGCCACAGAGCTTCTTTGAATTTGTTCGTTATATATCTACTATGTTTATTTATTATTTGTAAGTAATGTCAAATCCTCAGTAAATATTTAGCGACGTCTAAATTTTATTAATAATTATATTCTTAATTTGTCTTCGGAATATTCTTATTAAAACACTGCAATTAGTTTAGAACTTGGACAAGAAATATTTACGATTTTTTTTTATTAAGATCATAGAATGGGGTGGCTAGCTCAGTGGTATGAAGTCGGCCTGTGGATCCTGAGAACCCTGGTTCGATTCCCACAGGCGACAAACAATTTTCATAATTTCAAAAACTACCCCTGTGGCTCCTCCACCACTATCATCTTTGAGGGCTGTGATTTGACGACTGGTAACCGCACTTCAAGCGCAAAATATATCACTTACCAAGATCTGCTTCGGCAGAGTGCCACACCCAGTAATGAGTAGAAGGCGTGATGATATATTTATTTTATTTACATTCTTAAAATAACATATCTAATCATATTATTTTGTTTTGAGAATATGGTTAAGTTTCATTTTTCACTGCAGAATTAGACAAATTTAACTAAACCCAAGTTTAGATGTAGCTATAAACCTATATTGGGAATTCTGCTGGAATGTTTTGCATAATAAAGCAATGAAATATCTGTTTACGGACATAGCACACTTGATATATTGCCACATGTCATTTTGTTTTTGCACAAATTTTCACTTGCGACCTAGGAGTTATGTGTGTTGACCATGTATATGAGCACTTGAGCAGCGAATAGCGAATCATCTAGTGGCCTGTGGATATTTTGAATAGTTTTTTGCTGTTATTTATTTGTTCTCGATTTATGTAGTGACGTCAGTATGTGGGACATGTCTGTCAAATTACTTTCTTTACTATGCTTGATGTTTTCCATTTTGTTTGTCCATGATGAATAGTAAAAGAAATAAAATTGTAATAACTTGTGTTAAAGATAATTGCTACTAGCCGGTGGCAAACGTATGTTTAGTTTTATTGTATTCTTGGCATTTAAATTTTGTATGATGTTCGACTTTTTTCTTTCTTAAGTGTCATCGTTATTATTTATTTTACTCTCTCATTAGTGTTTTATACTTGAATATTTATTAAAATATATGTCTGACTATAATATAATTTTTAGCAGATATTTGCGATAAATTACATGTATGTAAATAGTAATAGAAATTATGAGACTCATAGATATAGGCGAGTGCTAGAATCCAAATACTGATCTAAGTAGAAATTGAGAGTTTATTGAGCATAAAATTTTTATTATATATTTCTCAAGAGATAAGATGGCAGCATGGCCTAATTGCTATAAACTTATCATGATTAATAGTAGAATTCTGTGTAAAACTAAAGTTTTTTTAGTTCCATAAATCTGTATATTTTGCCATTGCGACTGCGGTCGCGCTTGTTGTCAACAGAGACCAAATGCGGCACCCATCTGGTAGAAAGCTTTCTCATATCCAAAAAATAATGCAAAATGTTCCATACCCGTACGGTTGAGATGCTCATAGCCTCAGCAAGCTCGTGCACTTTAACTCACCGATCGTCCAATATCATACCATGGATTTTATCGACAATTTCTGGCGTTGTAACCTCAATTCTGTATATTTCTCAAGAGATAAGATGGCAGCATGGCCTAATTGCTATAAACTTATCATGATTAATAGTAGAATTCTGTGTAAAACTAAAGTTTTTTTAGTTCCATAAATCTGTAAATGATGAACTGAATCGCAACGATATTTATAACTTTATGCAATATTTTCTATTTATCATGAAATACGAGGACAGGGTGAAAAGTCCCTGAAAAATAAAACCGATGGCGCTACAATGGCAAATCTCATGTGACATTTGTGATGTACCATCTTTAACTAGAACGCATTAAAATTTTCAAACTGATATGTCATTCAGATCTGTTTTGACACCCATCGAAAGCAAGCAACCTTGAAGATTTTTGAAAACATAGAAAAAAGTGAATTTCGCGTCTTGATTAAACATTATTTCTTGCGTGGAAAAAACATTACGCAAAGCAAAGCATCGCTTGTTAAACATTATGGGGACTCCTCACCATCAATTGGAACGATTCACAAGTGGTTTACTGATTTTCGTTGTGGTAATATGACCACAAAGGACGCCGAACGTTCTGGTCGTCCAATTGAGGTTACAACGCCAGAAATTGTCGATAAAATCCATGGTATGATATTGGACGATCGGTGAGTTAAAGTGCACGAGCTTGCTGAGGCTATGAGCATCTCAACCGTACGGGTATGGAACATTTTGCATTATTTTTTGGATATGAGAAAGCTTTCTACCAGATGGGTGCCGCATTTGGTCTCTGTTGACAACAAGCGCGACCGCAGTCGCAATGGCAAAATTACATGAATTGCGCTACGAATTGGTTCGTCATCCACCATATTCTCCAGATTTGCCCCCCTGCGATTTTTATCTATTTCTAAACATGAAGAAATGGCTCGGCGGAAAGAGATTTGGCTCCAACGATGAGGTCATCGCTGAGACAAACGCCTATTTTGAAGGAATGCCAAAATCGTATTATTTGGAAGGGATCGAAAAATTAGAAAAACGTTGGACGAAGTGTATCGAGCTACAAGAAGATTATGTTGAGAAATAAAATATGTTTTGACTAAATAAATCATTTCTTGTTTCATTTTTCAGGGACTTTTCACCCTGTCTTCGTATTGATGTGATTTTTGTATTATTTATTTACATACTTCCACCATATATCGATAACTATATATTCCGTTTCTTTCTAGTTATTAACTCGTTCCATATCTGTTAAATTCCTTACCAGGAATTAATGAACATATTTCAATCCGTTTACATTCTGTTATCTACTAATTCCGTGTAGTATTTTCGTAAATACATTTATGATAAATGGACAGAACGAATGGAATAAGTAAGCATACTTACTTATATTCAATTCATTTGGAATAGAAACATAGATATATAATAAATCAATGCTGGATTATAGCATATTCTGACTAAGCTATAGCTTAGGGCCCCGACACATTGGGGACTCCGCGGAAATTGTAAAAAAATAAAAATAAAAATACTAATTAAAATAATTAAAATAAAAATAACCCCTAAGCCTTAATCAATATAAAGAAAAATCTAAATACGTATTTCGAGAACTAATAATGAAAATTTTTCTGGGTAAAAAATAACGAAGTGAAGAAACTACTGGAATATATAAGTTTGCGGTTAGAAAATGTAGAAAAGGACTATTCTAATGTTGGGTTGCATGAAAGTTTTATCGGTTCATTAGCACCTAACGGTTCAATAAGTTTCAGAAAATCGCTATTGATACTGTTGCTAGATAAACAATTCTTTGAACTAAAGAGCTCTTTATTTTGTTCTTGCAACGCAGCATAACTCATTTAGATATAAGCGAATCGTTCAGCAGATAATTTTCAAAAAGTGCATTTGTACAAGTTATTAATGTAGTTACGCATTGTATATTATTTCAAATTATGAAGACCTACTAATGGAGTCAATATTCATTTACTTATTTTCCTGGCAATAATCTTCTCTTTTCAATTGTACCGTTTAAAAACAATGGTACATACAATTATAAATGATATGCAAACGAGATTACTTTATTCTGTGAAACGGGAGGAGGGGGCAAAATCTGTTGTGCTTAATGCCCCTCATAGTGTTAATCCGCCCCTGTAATAAATAGTTATACTAGGTTGGTGGGATGAATCCAAAATAAACTTGTTTTACATAAATAAATAAATAAATAAATATATCATCACGCCTTCTACCCATTACTCGGTGTGGCACTCTGCCGACTTCATACCACTGAGCTAGCCACCCCATTACATTTGTTGTAAAATTTAAAAAAACTAAAAGTATAAATGGGTATATAATTTCTATCAATTAATTCTTATGTACATATTTTAAAATTTCCTGGAATTAATTAGAAATTTCAAAATAGAAGCTAATTGATCTTCTAGAGGTTCTAGCATCTTTCTAATTTAATAATTTTTACCTTCATTGTTTATTACACTCATACTTCTCTTGCTAGAGCAGATTATGTAGTTTTAATTAAAAAATCAATTTGCATGAAACAAATCAACATCAGATTTAACTTGCCCATTAGAACTAACATCTCAATTAAAGCAGTCAGTGCCAGTGCTCTGAGAAACCATCCAATAATTATTTCTATAATCGTACCGCATTTTTCCCGCTGAAAAAAACGCACCGGATTTTTTCAGCGGGTCCTCGTTTGCACGACAACGAACGAGCTAAGCGTACTGTCGTTTATTGCAGGATAGTGTTGTCCGGATTTGTCTCGTGTGGTTTCATCTCAAGAGTTATGTATTTCTACATCTGTTAGTATTCTAGAAAGAAATTTGTACATTCAAGAAGATCTGAGAATATCTTCATATCGTGTTTCTAATTACATATCTTCCTTATTTAACAATAATTAACAATCGTAGTTCAGTGGATAATATCGAGATAAAACTTGTACCTCAAGTGCCTTTGTAATCTCGCTAACTTTAACTTTATCAAAAAAATACTATTGTGTATGAGTGATTAAGTTTCCACCAGAAGCTGTAGTTCCGTTGGGATTAAATATCTGTAGTACAAAGTAAAAAAAAATTTCTACGTTGTATTGCAGAATTCAGAAAGATTAATTTTGACAGTTCATGACAATCAAACGTATGGTGGAGTCTTCCACTGAGCTGAATGGATATAAATATATGTATAAGCAAGAATATTTCTATGCCTGCCATATTGCTTGATTACATATAAAACGGTTAAATGTAAGAGATCTCATCTGAACCTATCCCAGATAGTATAATTTGTTTCCTGTCCTAACATTACCTCTTAAGATAGTTCTAGCGTGAAAAACCTTTTTTACAGATCCGAATGAAACTCGGCGCATGTAAACATGGGGTAGTCATACTCATCCTGTTAAAATATGAAACACATTCACCGTCTGTTAAAAAAATACATTCACTTGTAAAGTTGAGTTCTTATACACAGAGATTATGGTGATCGTCATTCAGAATCGCACATATTTGATTCGTGTATCTCTAATAGTTTACAGTTTCATTTGTAAAACTAATATGATGTTCTAGAACTATCCACGTATATTGTATCAAAAAGAGAATTTTTTTTCCTTTGAGTAATGGATATATAGCCATGCAAAGTCTTGTTTTTAACAAAAATTAGAGATTCCAATTTATAATGGCAACACCACACGGTGGCACAGTATTTAAAAATTCGCTAGACCAACAACCTGTTAACAATTCATGATATTCAAATCATAATAGGTATAAAACACTTATTTTTTTCTATCTTTTTTTTCCCCGACCGTCAGTTTTGTCACTCGACGGCCGATGTCGCCACTGTCACACTAGAACTACCTTAAGGAGTCTATTAACATAAAATAAATAAATATATCATCACGCCTTCTACCCATTACTGGGTGTGACACTCTGCCGAAGCAGATCTCGGTAAGTGATATATTTTGCGCGTGAAGTGCGGTTACCAGTCGTCAAATCACGGCCCCCATATATGTTAGTGGTGGAGGAGCCACAGGAGTAGCTTTTGAAATTATGAAAATTGTTTGTTGCCTGTGGGTATCGAATCAGGGTTCTCAGGATCGACAGGCCGACTTCATACCACTGAGCTAGCCACCCCATTAAAATAAAAATTTCAGTTAATAAATAAGTAATTAACATTCGTTATACATAATTTTGACCAAAACGGTTTAAAATTAAAAAAACCTTAAATGCAAGTGATGTAAATAATGCTTAATTATTATTAAAATGCCTTACAATTATTATCATTTTTATTTATTCGACAGAATTTATTTTGTCTTAATTTCTTTGCGCATTTTAATTTGAATAAATTAGAATTTATATAATAATATTTTAATCAAGGTTGTTCATCGATACTTGTGACACATTTCTTAGAGCTTCATATTCATTTGTGAAGGTCTATTAATTTTATTATCCTTATCATTTGTTTGCTTATGTGATGAAGTTATAGCATGCATAAATCATAGACAAAATAGTTGCATTACAATTATTACTACAAAATATTCCTTGAGAATTTAAATGAAATTGAAATAACAGTTAGAAAGAGAGAGATTTTTTTTATTGTAAGGACAGTTAAAATCACTTTATTATCCGCGACTTTTCTTCCATATCTAGAAGTGGGTGGTTGTCATAATTTGAGAAATAAATATTCCCAATTTAGTAAAATAACCATGCGTAGAAATGAGATGAGACTGAACATTAGTTTAATAGAAGCTTGGGTATGAAATAAGATGTTCTCTTCGAATGCAAGAAATGCTCAATAAAAATCAAAATCATTTAAAATTTGTAAACACAGAAAATAGAGGACATATCTTGGAAAAACAATTTCTCATCAATAGGGACTTATACAATTCAAATTGAGTAAAATAGAATTTAATACTTTGTTATGTAGCGAACATGGTATAGCTTTACAGTTTGACGTTTATCACGTGATCCAAACGTGAAACGTCAAACAAATGATGGAATCTGCGGGGAGTAGTGTTGAAACAAAAAGGCAGTTGTTCGACTCGGCATGGTGTCAACTCGCTCTTTCTACAAATTTGTTGTTTCACACAAAATTGTGTGGAGAGGGGTCTGCTGCATGTGACGTCAAAATTGTAAGGCCCTATTGAAATCAGATGTTTGCATGAAACCCAGCACCTTGGGATGAATTCTTCGGGGTCGTAACATCACATTGACTGTTGGATGGTCGGACAACAGGCAACGGACAAACGTATGATAGGCTCTTAGTACGCGGCACGGCGGTATACAGCGGTTTGCGAATCGAATGCAATGAACTGCAAGTGGTCGTCCTTAGATTTTCATAAAAATAAATCCGTTGCTCCCGGCTCGAGCTGGACAGGTGTTTGACCCCGCTAAATACTGCACAATGCAGTGTAGTGCAGCGCTCCACACATCCACACAGACCTGGATTCAGGAGGACTTGATGACTGCTTAGCGCGGGAAACATAAATTAGATTCATTTCTCACTAAAGGATTCAGATAAAATGCTCGATAACTGTGTCTGTGAGCGTGTGTTAGATATAACATCGGAATCACAACATAAATTCTACAAATTATAATGAATAATATTTTTTTTGAGTTTGATTCATTTTTAATAATATAGATAAGTTTCCTATTCGATTTTAATGCTTCATATAAATGATAAAATAATGATGCCGATACCTTTTAACTTAAACGACCTATGTAATTTTTATATTTATTAATTTGATGCAAGAACTTAAGGTAGTACTAGCGTGAATTTTTTTTTGCAGATCTGAATGAAATTTGGCGCACGTAATCATTGGATAGTCATACGCATCCTGTTAAAATATGAAACACATTCATCGTCTGTGAACAAATATATTCGCTTGTAAAGTTGAGTTCTTATACACGGGGCTTATGGCGATCATCACTCAGAATCGCACAAATTTGGTTTGTGTACCTCTAAAATTTTGCAGTTTCATTTGAAAAACTAGTTGATGTTCTAGAACTATCCATGTATATTGTATCAGAAGGAGAAAGTTTTTTATCGTTTAGTAATGGATATATAGCCATGCAAAGCCTTGTTTTTAACGAAAAATTAAGAATCCCAATTTATAAAGGCAACACCACACGGTGGTATGGTATTTAAAAATTCAATAGACCAACAACCTGTTAACAATTCATGATATTCAAATCATAATAGGTATAAAACACTTATTTTATTCAATTTTTATATTTTTTTTGAGCGTGTTTCGCCACTCGACAAACGATGGCGCCACCGTCACACCAGTACTACCTTAATCTCAATTTTAGTACAGGAGTCTACAACTCTATTGAATTTCGAACAATTCAGACCAGTTATATATTTTTTGCATATGTTACCGGCAAATTATAAAATGCCATCAATGTGCTAATTTTTAAATGCAAAAATTGCATTATTTATCGCTAATTTTTTATATTAGAACTAATTTTTTGCGAGCCTGGCTTCGCTCGCAGTTTTAACAAATAAATAACTAAATATATCATCACGCCTTCTACCCATTACTGGATGTGGCACTCTGCCGAAGCAGATCTCGGTAAGTGATATATTTATACGCGTGAAGTGCGGTTACCAGCCGTCAAATCACGGTTTTGGGATCAAACCGAGATTCTCAGGATTTGCAGGTCGACTTAATACCACTGAGCCATTACCCCATGTAAATAAATACTAAGCTATATCGTTATATTCGATTTTAGCTCAAATTATTCAGAATTTCATCCAATTAACTTTTTTTTAGTGAGATATGTTACAAAATATTCAATATATGAAACGTCACATAGTATTTCAAAGTTGTCGTAACTTAAGGGCCCGTAATAAAGTAAAAGTAGTGTAACTTTTGATATAATCAAATTTAGTTACGTAAAGTTTCTACTTAATCGGAATACTTTATTTTTTATCGGAACTGTCAACTATCATCTGTCATAATTCAACTGGTAATATACTCGTACTAACTGCGTATATTTAAGAAAAAATTATCTTGATATTTTATTTTTAGGAAATAATTATTATAAAATCAATTCTTAGGCGTATCCCTATTTATTAGGCGAGTTTTTATTAAATGTTTCTTTTTCATATTTCTCATACTTTAAGTTATCAGCGGTGACACAAATATTAACTTCTACTTCTTTCAACATTTTTAAATAAAATTAACTGCAAATGTCAAAATAAACGTATATTACATTTGAAGTTTCGGTAAAAAATATCAATTTTTTGTGTAATTAAGTTACGAATAAGTGATTTTAAGTTACGTTACGTGATCTCTGAATTCGGCTTCAGGATTTATTTGCTAAAAATGCTAGCGAAGCCGGCTTCGTCAAGAATGCGTTCAATTTTTAAAAAGTAATAAATAATATAAATGTTTGCATTTGAAATTTAGGTATGGTATGGCTTGTAAAACTACTGAAATAGAATAACTTTCAGTTAAAATTAAATATGTATTCTGTATAATAATATCGAGGATGGTGTAAGTTCGTAAAATAAAAATAAATAAATATATCATCACGCCTTCTACCCAATACTGGGTGTGGCACTCTGCTGAAGCAGATCTCGGTAAGTGATATATTTTGCGCGTGAAGTGCGGTTACCAGTCGTCAAATCACGGCCCCCAAACATGTTAGTGGTGGAGGAGCCACAGGGATAGCTTTTTAAAATTATGAAAATTTGTATGTGTAAGTTCGTTAGGGTACATATTCGATGAATCCGTATATTCCGTCCCTGAGTGAGGCATTCCCAACGTCGCTGGTCGCGGGCGGTGGTGATCTGCCGTCTGGCGGTTGTCGGTTGGGTCCTGTTAGTGCTAGTGCAGTGTCCTGTGCCTGTCTGATGGCGCCGCCGGGTGCATTGGCTTCACCTCAGTGACGTGCAAGAGGGATTCACTTGTACACTTACATCCCTAATTTACATACAGTTTCATTTTCATTTTATACACACGTAGATATAGAAACAGAGCCTTATAATTATAGAACTGGATTGATATAAAAATAAATTCTGCTAGTTTATGACTTTATCAGTTTTATAGAAGTGCTTATTTTCTTTACCCTTATCGTAAAAACATAATATTCGTATAAGTACGTAGAAATTACATTTAATTTAAATTACGACAACGACAGCGCATAAGCACCAACAGATGTTGAAAAGGATTTGAACGTATGTGTATCATAGAGGCGAGTTTTATGTAACTTATGTAGAATAGATCAGGGCTAGGAATGAACTCAGATTTTCAGATTGTCTTAATTGTCCGTATCACTTGCTTGATTGTGTAATAAAATTTACAGTGCAATAAATTAAAATGCTGGGTTATAGAAATATAAAACTGCATAAAGTCTATTTTAGAACTACACCTTTTTAATTTATTGTTCCTTTTTAATAAATAAATATAATGAAAATAGAGCATGAAATCTGATATTAATATCTCCTTTTCGAGAATTGTTTTTATAACTAAATTTAAATTAATTTTAATTATACTTCAATGGTGTATATTCGGTAACTATTTACATGTTACAAATTCAAATTAACGTATGTATACATTTTGTTTAAATAATATTTGAAATTTAGAAGTATGAATATCGGAAATTGAATTAATATGAATTATTAACATTAAAGTGGGAAATGCAACAATGAATCATGCAAATTTATGCCAAAAACAAATATAAAAACTTGCGTACAGACTTAAGGTTTGTTTGTTTATAATTCGAGCGATTGGGTGCTCGCTACTGTAATTAAGTCACTCTGGCAGAAAGCGCTATTTTCAATAGTTCCATACAAAGACAATATTTAAGGTTTCTATATAACAGCACTTTACATAGTTACGGAATCCAAACAAATATGTATCAAACGTTAAATTACAGAATACAACAAGAAGTTTGTATACGGACTGTGTACATAACATTTTCAATACAAATATAAAGATGCTACAAAAATATTAGGTTGTCTTATTGCTTCAATCATTGAAGAACCAAAATAAGTAATTATAAAAGCAACAAAAGTATATATTAACACTGTTCAGCTGATGTCAGTTATCAAAGAATGGGCTAATGAAAGCGAGGGAGTTTGCTTCTAATATTTACTAATATTTACTACATCCCGAACGCGACGTTAATTTTGTAAATATCTATTGAGAATTTTAGTACTAGAGAAATTGGTTTTATATTCAATTGGGGAAGAAATCAGTTCGCAGAGCGCTGACTACTTTTAAATTCTGGAGCGATATCAGCGTAGAGCAATTATGTCATACTCGTAAAGCAAATATTAGAGTGCTCCTCGAGCATATCAATCTAGAACGCTATAAGTTTTAATAATAGAATTAGCAGTGATTTTAATTTTACTTTAATTATTTAATCATAAATTTTGTTAACCTTATTCACTATTTGAGTAAGAATGTTCGTTGTTCGATGATAATTTTTATTTTGTTGAAAATCTCTAGGTACATACCTAGAGATTTATATATATATATATATATATATATATATATATATATATATATATATATATATATATATATATATATATATATATACTGGTGAGAGAAAAAAACGAAACACTTAAATTTCGTGAAATTTTCCTAATTTTCAAACCATCATAACTTGGCTAATTTTTAACTAATTTGGATAAATTTTCAAGCTAGAGAAAATGTAAAGTGTCTACTTTTAGGGCATATATACGATTTTAGGGTTGACCCTTTCCGCACCCCCTTCAACCCCCTAGAAGGAAAAAATGATGTTAATGAAAAAAACGTCCATCTTTAACGATTTGTACAGAGTTAAGAAATTTTTTTGACTCTATTCACTATCAGGCCGATAAAGTTTATTCAATTTCCTACAAATTACGTAAAAAAAGAAGTTTTTACGATGATATGTTACAGAGTTATGCGTGTTTAAAGTGAAATATGCATTTGGGAGTTTTTGGCTCATAACTCGGCGACTTTTCATCAAAATTGGACGATTCTTTTAGAATAAGAAACAGTTTTGTCTCTACTTTAAGGAGCTGTACGCAAAATTAAGATTATCCTCTTCGGCCCCCCCTAAACCCCCTAGAAGAAAACTTGTTTTTAGTGGAAAAAACGTCTATCTTTGACGATCTGTACGGAGCTAAAAAAATTTTTTGGACTCAATTAATCATCAGGGCGATAAAGTTTGCTCAATTCCCTGCAAATTTCTTAAAAAACAAAGTTCCTACGATGATTAGGCTCAAAGTTATGCGTGTTTGAAGTTGACTCTGCATTTAGGGGTTTTTGGCTCATAACTCCGCGACTTTTCAACAAAATTGTATCATTCTTTCAGGAAAATACCTGTTTGTCTCTACTTTAAGGGACTGTACGCAAAATTAGGATTACCCTTTTTGCACCTTCAACATCCCCCATCAACAAATTTTACATTTTTTAACCACCGACAACAGCTCCTTAAAGTAGAGATAAAACTGTTTCTTTTTCTAAAAGAATCGTCCAATTTTGATGAAAAGTTATGAGCCAAAAACTCCCAAATGCATATTTCACTTTAAACACGCATAACTCTGTAACAAATCATCGTAAAAACTTCTTTTTTTACGTAATTTGCAGGGAATTGAATAAACTTTATCGCCCTGATAGTGAATAGAGCCAAGAAAAATTCTTAACTCTGTACAAATCGTCAAAGATGGACGTTTTTTTCATTAAAATCATTTTTTCCTTCTAGGGGGTTGAAGGGAGTGCGGAAAGGGTCAACCCTAAAATCGTATATATGCCCTAAAAGTAGACACTTTAAACTTTCTCTAGCTTGAAAATTTGTCCAAATTAGTTCAAAATTAGCCAAGTTATGATGGTTTGAAAATTAGGAAAATTTCACGAAATTTAAGTGTTTCGTTTTTTTCTCTCACCAGTGTATATATATATATATAAATATTGTGGTCATAAAATTGTTTTATAAATTACGGTTCTTGTTTTGTATTATTTTGTATAATAATTTATGGTACTAATGAAGGTATAAACATTTGCAACGAGAGATTGATAATTACATACATATAACACCACGCTACATCTCATGAAATGGGGTCGCACGAACCCTTGAAACATTTACAGCAGATCCATCACGAAATCAATCTTTGCCAAACATTCCTATCCTGACACATCATTTTCGCTTCATTCATATTCATTATTCCTGTCATACATACTCGTTCATTCTTCACACTCGGTACCTTTCGTTCACAAATCTTCAATCTTATTCCTAGTCCATACAATTTCTTATCTTCAATTTCACTAACATACACCTGTATCGCCAATTTTTGATTCGATATACGCCCCACATGCCTATACCATTCCAATTGACTCAAACTCATTCTTATAACAACATTCTTCCAATCTCGGAGCATTATACACCAATGTATTCTGAACATAATCTCTCTTGTATATCCATATACAACCCCAAATACCTCATTTGCACAACAATCATACTACGTTCATGTTTCCTTATCGACACCCAATATTTACTACCATACATCAAAATAGGTACTTACACACTATTATAAACAATAAAACAAGCATTCACGTTTCGGGCCTCGGATACCTTGCAACGCGCAGGTACTTTTAATAATTATTTATCTTTATGCATTCAATTTCTGATTACTCATCTTTTTTCTAAACTCTCAATTAAAATAATTGAAATATTTGTTGTATTTGTAAAATGCCCCTATTATAATCTACATCTCCTGCGACACTGTTGTGCTTTGGTTGCACGTGCAGTTGGCATGGTAACCACTTACCACCTTCGAGTTCTCCCCACCCCTCGATCGTCCCCTGACCCTGTACCTTGCATCACCAGCACGGGCATTGGGCATCGCACATATGTGATGACCACATATACTATTTTTTATCGTCTTGTTTATGACAAGACAGAGAATGGGCCTTTCAAGACTTTTTTGAATTTTTTATATATTAATCTACGTAATAAAATAATTATACCCAAATTTTTTATTTTTTAAAAAAACTTGTATTAAGCATGATAAAAATATTTAAACTTTCGAAACAAATGAATATGACGTAGTTGCATCTTAGCTTAAAGAGAGACAGGTAAGACAGAGATAAATAACACGTAACTTGTCGTTGTCAGTAGAATCCTCAGACAAAACATAACTAGACGGATAACATCGGCGTTTGTTGTGAGTCAGAAAGGAATAGAATAACTGGTGGGTGAGGCGGGTGCGCGGCAAGGAGCAACTTGCATAACATCAAAGTGTACTCGCTCCTTGCCGCGCATCCGGCGGACCCTCAAGTTATTCCATTCCTCTCTGCTTCACAACACTGCATTGACTTGAATACGGCATAATTCGTCTAGTATTATACGTCATTGGTAGAATCGTAGAATGCTGAATGCTTATTTCTTCTTCGTCTTCTTGATCACCGACAAACGTTTCGGACAAAGCTCTGTGATTGGCTTAATGCAGCTACGTCATTGCAATATGGCAGTGCGAACGTTTTAAATTATTCAACTTTAACTTTCATATTTCAGCAACAAAGATATAATTTATGGTATGATTTTATATTGTATTAAATATGATGTACGGTCAAGAATTTATTTTAATAAATATATATTAAAAAGCTCTACCACTTGAATCCCCCATTGTGAATTGGCGAATCTTTCTAAACTGTGCAGTGGGGTTGAGCGGCTGAGGTTGAGAACCTGATCTTTACCGTGTCAGCAATGACTTGCGAGTTCTGCTTCTGCATTTTCATATCTCTTGCACTGCTGCACTTTGCTTTCAGCGGTTTTAGACATTGATATCTGCAAGAGTTAGAAAAATCTAACTATCTATTTTTATATCTTTATCGCTGTAATATTATACTGAAGATATGTTTACACCTTTGTAAACTGTATTAAAACAATTATTCCATTGTTCAAACGCAAATAATTTTTTTTTACTTATTTAAAATTAAAATAAATAGATAGTTTTAAAAACTATAATTAACTAGAGAAATTATTTTCTTATACACTACTTAGAGAATACTTATCTATCAGAGCCATAAATAGTATTTTTTGGGCCTGAGTTGAGAACAAAATATTGTATCTCCTCAAAAAATGCATTATTTAAATATTTAATTGATAACCGTTTGACCTTATTAGATATCTATAAGTTTTTCGACTAATGCACCAACTAAAACTTAGTCATTGAAGTTATTATTATAAGTCATTATTGTATTAGTGCTTGTAAAAAAATCAAAGGAAAGTGAGAAAATAAATTAAGTGAATTAAGTTGGTCAAGCTCATTGTTGTAAGTCATTGTTATAAGTCATTATTATTTTTATTTTGTAAAAGAGTCAAAGTAGAGTGAGATAATGAATTAAATAGGTCAAGGTCATTGTTATAAGTCATTGTTGTAAGTCATTATTGTATTAGTGGTTGTAAAAAAGTCAAAGTAAAGTAAATAAATAAATATATCATCACGCCTTCTACCCATTACTGAGTGTGGCATTCTGCCGAAGCAGATCTCGGTAAGTGATATATTTTGCGCGTGAAGTGCGGTTACCAGTCGTCAAATCACGGCCTCCAAAGATGTTAGTGATGGAGGTGCCACAGGGGTAGTTTTTTAAATTATGAAAATTGTTTGTCGCCTGTGGGGATCGAACCAGGGTTCTCAGGATCCACAGGCCGACTTCATACCACTGAGCTAGCCATCCCATAAGTAAAGTGCGATGTAATGTAATTAAGTGTGTCATCAAGATCATTTTTATAAGTTAATTGCAATTTTTAAATTAGTTTAAATAAATAGAAGCATATCGAATGTTTGGCAGCAATATCAATTATTAAATTTTACATGTTATTTAGATTTTCTTTCATTAATTTAAACCTAGCTTAAAATTTAACTTTTGACAGTACAACTGGCCAATAGAATTTTAAAGTTAAATATACGAGCAAAGCGAACATTTCAACAACAATCTGCTCTTTATAATTTGTCTATTTAAATCGATTTCCCTGATTTGAATTTGTGGCAGTTTTGTTAGTCATAATTTTTCCAGTGAAAACGATCCATATGAATCTAGGTAAAGTAAAGTAATCATTAAGCTAATATAATATTTATCATCTATCCAATGAGATGGCTAGCTCAGTGGTATGAAGTCGGCCTGTGGATCCTGAGGTCCCTAGTTCGATTCCCACAGGCGACAAATTTTCATAATTTGAAAAAGCTAACCCTGTGGCTCCTCCACCACTAACATCTTTGGGGGCCGTGATTTGACGACTGGTAACCGCACTTCACGCGCAAAATATATCACTTACCGAGATCTGCTTCAGCAGAGTGCCACACCCAGTAATGGGTAGAAGGCGTGATGATATATTTTTATTTATTTTCCAATGAATAGCAAATTGATATTTCAGTTTGTTATCTGAATAGCTCTACCCTTTCCCGAATTATAGATGTACGAATTATTTTACATAAATAGAATATCATCACGCCTTTTACACATTACTGGGTGTGGCACTCTGCATAGCAAATCTCGGTAAGTGATATATTTATTCGCGTGAAGTGCAGTTACCAGCCGTAAGAACTCTCCCCCCAAAGATATTAGTGGAAGGGAGAGCCACTAGAGTAATTTTAATGTGATAGAAATTGTTTGTCGGCTGTGGGAATCGAACTGAGGTTTTCAAATTCGCAGGCCGATTCGATAACACTGAACCACCTACTCCAAATCTACATTCTAAAACGTTATTTTTATTTTTACTTTACTAAATCCAAGTAATGCGGTAATCGTATAATAATAATCAATCAAATTTTGTAACGCATCAATTTGTTCAGTGTAAGTAAATATAGAAAAATAAATAAAAAAGAATTCCATATCGTATATAATGCGTGAATCGTTTGCTAAGCCACAAATGTTGTGTTGTTTGACTGTGGCTGTTTTGTATTCCGAATTCATCGGCGCCGAACGAAAGTAAGAGTGGTTCGCTGATGGTCGATGTGCGGTTGCGATCCCGTAACACTGCTGCCACAACGCAGTATCGCCACAAACACTACACACATGGCATTGGTAACCGTAACGAGCACCGTAACTCCGTACACAAACAAATGAACCCTAACCTAAACAATTAACAAATGTTGATGTACGCTGAAATATGCGATATGAAACAGACTTTATTTGGACTCTATTAAATGTATATCAGAATGATAGAAGTTAGTTTTAATTCTGATTAACTTCCGCTATGAATCCAATATGATTTTTGAATATAAAAATATTAGACGATTTGACGGTAGAACTATTAGTTTTCTGTAATTGGTATATGTAACATTTTTTTATATACCAAAAATAAGAACAATATTTTTTAGTTCAGATACTAGCAATTATTAAGAGCTCTTTTTAATTTGCTGTCTTATATAATAGGGGAAGTATTATGACGATGATTTTCATCAATCTAGAATTTTTGGTAAATCTTCACATTTTGGAATATACTAGGGTTGTTGATTTTACGAATATTCGAGAGTTCGATTTATTGAACCTTCGAATTTAGATTCGAACTTTCGAATTTTTGAATATTCCGACTTATCGAATTATTCGAATTATTCGAATTGTTAATCTGGATCCTAACGTGAACACGGCATGTTGATATGAATTATTTCCAGAATAAACTCATGTGCAGAGTTTTGTATTAATTCGTAAGTAATTATTATTAATTATTATTATTTGCCAATTTAATTCAATTTAGACTTAAAATTTCGCTACACTGTCAAAAACGTTTTAATTAAGACTTTTTCTATCCTTTTTATTGTCATTTTAAACGTCTTACTAAAAGTCCGTAGCATTTAGATAGGCGGTAAGAGATAGCTTAATTAAGATGCCTAACCTTGCAGAGTTTTTGCAGGATACTTCGCAGAGTTTATTATTTAATTCGTGGCCGACTTTTCACGAATTATGTGTGAGCGTGTTTGGAAATGACAGATGGCGTTAATTTAGTGGCAAAAAAATCGAGAATTTGAAGCTTTGATAAATTCGAAAATTTGTAAATTCGAAGCTTCAAAAAATTCGATAGTTCGAAGCTTCGAAGTTTTTCTGACGAAGTTCAAAACATTCGAATGTTCGAATGTTCAGAAATTCAAACTTCGGTGGAAATCAACGACTCTAGAATCTACTAAACCAAAAAAAAATTAAAAGTCAATTTGTCTGTTGGTCTGTATGCACAATATCGCAAATATACATTACAATTTTGGAATAAAATTTTATATTTAAATTTATGGCTGAAAAACTAATATTAAGTTCAATTATCCGTATTGTATCTGGGTGCTGTTTTTAAAAAACAAGTTTTACTAGAAACATTTTTCAAAATTATTATAAATCCATTTGTTTTTATTTTTCAATTATTTTTGTGTCTTTTTAGTTTATTATTGATTTGTAATACCATGGAAACAAGGTACATTATTTAGTTCTTAATGCCTTAGGGCATTATATGATTTTAATAGGTCATAAGGAATTAAGAGTGTCTTTTCTATAGTAATACTGTCAAAAGCTGATATTTCTTCTGTTCAGTGTTGTCAGGTAATCTATTATTTATTATTTAGGTTATTAAAAAATACTAGTAAGACATAATAGTTATTTGTGTATCAAGAGCGTAAAGTGAATGTTTATTGCTCGTGCTCGGTAATTGAAGCGCGAGCGAAGCGAGCGCTGCAATAGAGCGAGAGCAATAAAGATACTTTACGCTTGAGGCACACTCATAATTTTTTCTACGACTTTACTTCCTAAGTAATTTTAAAAAATAATATGGGGCTACTTCAATCCACGTTTCACCAATTTCTGTATTGTATGTAACCATGACGATATCAGTATCCAAGTAAATAATCAAAAAATTCTGTTATCAACAATCATTGTTTGTGATAAATTTTCACACATAAATAAAAAATGTGCTCAAAAATCTCAGAAAATAGTGATTGGCGTACTAACTAAAAATTCTAATGAGAATATCACAGAATCTAATTTATCCTCAAATTTATCAAACACCATTTCAAGTTTCGGAATAAATATACAAAACTATCAAAACTGCACTTTCAATTTTAACATCTCATCCTCATTAAGTTGGCACTGCTGCCCAGCTCCGTTCAGGTTCAACTTCAAATCATAGCGCAGCAAACTTCATGTATATAAAAAAAATTTAAAAAATATATCATCACGCCTTTTACTCTCGGTAAGTGATATATTTATGCGCGTGAAGTGCGGTTACCAGCCGTCAAATCATAATAGGTATGTGTAAAAGTGTAAAAATGAATCTAACCTATATTTTAAATTTTGTAAGTATTGTTTCAATAAATTAAGATTTCAGCAACAATTTATGTTTTTCTGAGCGAGCGGTAAAGTATTTTACCGCTTGTTACTATAGGAGACGCGCAGTAAAGTATTTTATTGTTCGTTACTCAGTAACCATCAACTGAAAGCATAAATATCAACTTTTCATAGCAGTCGTATAAAACATATTATATACACCACAAACATCACTTGATGTTCGTATCCGTCGAACAAACCCTCGGGACAGAGGCCCTCGACTTTGTAAGCATCGTCCTCGGAGGGCATAAACATCTTTATAAAATAACTATAATTATGAATTATTATAGTGAAACTCACTATTTTGTTATTTCCATGTTCAAACTGTAATGAATGTATTATAACATTAAAGCTATCATACGAGTATTATTGTGGTTTGGGAAGTATTTATGTTGACACAATAATTTATTTATATAAAAATATTTTAAAAATTTAACATGTCAGGTTTTTATACTGCAGGGCGTTACTATTCTTAAATTTCATCTTATTAATTTAGACAATGTTTAGATCTTATCTCAAGTATTAGCTAACCTGAAGATTTAAAAATGAAACTTTTTTGAACGGCTAGTAAGTGTAGAATTATAAACGTGTTTGATATTTATGTGATCATTTGAATTTCTAAATCATGTATCGAACTATCAGAATGCGTAACATCTCGTTGAGTTCAGTTTACTTTTGCAGTTGCGAAGCTGCGTTCAATATTTGGTGACGTGATTAAAGTAAAAATATTTAAACTGTTATCTAAATATCTAAGTACTTGATTAATTTGTATAATAAAACGTCCACATAGTATAATTTCTCATAATTGTGTGTAAAGATTACGCAAAGAACAAAGAAGTAGATAACCTTAAAATGCAGAATTATCTATTTCAAGTAATCCAAGTAAGTATGGGGTGAGTGGCTCAGTGGTATCGAATCGGCATGTGGATTCTGAGAACCCTGGTTCCCATAGCCGACAAACTTTTTTAACCATATTAAAATTACCCCTGTGACTTCCTCATCACTAACATCTTTTGGGGCCGTGATTTGACGGCTGGTAATCGCACTTCACGCTGTAACACGGCATTACAATTGTATAATATTATAAATAAACTAATGGTGAAAACAGATTTAATTTTGAACTTGAGTTACACTACCTATAAAAATTCTTAAGTAAATTCGCGCACGCTGCGTCTCTTGTGAGGATGACCGCACATCCTCACGCTTCGAGTCGGTGTTTCTGACTGACTTGGCTACCCCAAACACTTGACATCCTCTGGGTAAAACTACCCACATCTGGAATCCATTTCCACAGATGTCTCAAGTGCCTGGGGCTGTGTAATCTGACACAAAGTCATAGCCGATCATGCGAACATGAAAAGTTGCTAGAACATTAACTAATAACTGTGACTTTTATAAGTTAATGTCCTATATTTGAAAACCTAAAGTTTTCAAATTCACACCAAAGGACATGTGGCCACGAGTGTCAAACACGAAGCCAAGCTTTTATCTAAAGCAACATATCAACAATAAAATAGCTCATATTGTTACAACGCACATAAAAATATCACTTATTGAGATCTGCTATGCAGAGCGCCACATCCAATATTGGGTATTTTTTATTTGTAAACCACTAAAATATTATACTAATCCACTAAATATTTCTTTTGTTACAGATGTTCCTCATCATACTCACCTTCACCTTCACGTGCCTGCTCACCTACCTCACCTACTGCTGGTGGAGTCGCCGACATCGCCCTCCAGGTCCATGGGGCTTGCCCTTTTTGGGTTACCTCCCATGGTTAAGTCCTAATAAGCCCTATATCACTCTCACTAAACTATCGCGCAAGTACGGCTCTGTTTATGGTCTGTGGCTTGGAGGAGTGTACACTGTGGTCCTAACGGATCATAAGGTGATACGCAGGACCCTGATTAAGGATAGTTTTGCAGGAAGAGCACCTTTGTATTTAACGCATGGTATTATGAAGGGATATGGTAAGTAAAGTTATTTATATTTATTTATTATTTTAAAGTACATAGTAGGATAGATGGTGAATTTATTATTATATCGTAAACCTAATACAAGGACCACCATAACTTATAATCCGTAGCTACGAGATAATTATATTTTAAATTATTTGCATTATTTTAATATGTTTTAATATATGTGGTAATGGCTCAGTGGTATCAAGTAAACCTATGGATCCAAAGAACCCTGGTTCGATCCCCACAGCTGACAAAACATTTTCACCAATTTAAAATTACCCCTGTGGCTCCTCCACCACTAATAATCGCACTTCACGCGCATAAATATATCACATACCGAAATCTGCTTCGGCAGAGTGCCACACGCCACACTCAGTAACGGGTAAAAGGCGTGATGATATATTTATTTATTTTTTATTTTAATGTTTATATAAGGGTGGTTTGTTTGGATGAAAATGTTTGACGAGGGCTGATTGTTTGATGAGTGTGATGAGTGAATGTTTTATGAGTGATTTTAGGGTTCGTGCTACCTCATTTATTGTGATATAGCGTGAAAATATGTATGTATTAGAGCTGGGCAAGCTACTTAAAAAAAGTAGCTAAGCTACAGCTACAACTATTCTTTAAAAAGCTACAGCTATAAGCTATATTTTGTAAAATATAGCTAAGCTACAGCTAAAAGCTTTCGTTAAAGTAGCTGTTAAATTTTAAAGCTACTTTTTTAAATTATTGTGAAATAATTAAATTTGCCATTGTCATATGATCAGTCTTTTGTTATAATGACTGTTAATTTACTATTATGTACATAAATATCAAAAATAGCAAATACCATCTGGCACCTACTGTGTATTTTTGCGTATTAGAGCCAGTTAGAACCGGCAACAAATAATTATTTTGTGTGGGTTTAGCTTGTACGCATGCGTACTTTGTTGACCTTCTGCTTAAAAAGTAGCTTTAAGCTACAAAAAGTAGCTTTAAAAGTAGTTCAGTTGTTATTTTTAAGCTAATAGGAAAAAAAGTAGCTAGCTACAAGCTACAGCTATATTTTTTCACAGTTAGCTAAGCTACAGCTACAGCTAAGGTAAATGTAGCTAAGCTAGTAGCTAAGCTACAAAAGTAGCTAGCTACTGCCCAGCTCTGGTATGTATATTTGGGTTAGACTCTTTTTATTGGATCTCAGAAACATTAGGTTACTAATAGGATTTGAACCTTGAACCTATGAATTTCAATCATATGCTTTAACCAACTAAGTTACGGTCGTCATGTAATTCAAATCAGATTTTATTCCAATTTATTCACATGACTTTCCATGACTTTTTACTTAACTCAAAATCCGGCAGTACGGTAATGTGGATAGTGTTACGGCATTCGAATCTGATGGCGGTCCCAAGTTCGAATCCCACTCAGGCTAAATATACGAGTATATGTAGTACCGCACTACGGTTCGGTGAGTCTGAACCCTGTATTGTAATTGGGATTAAGTTCCTGTTGTACAGAATACCATAAATAATAATAATAAATAATCAAATGGCCAAATTTTGATTTATGGTAAGTCTTGTAATAAAGGTATTTTTATGTTCATTTAATACATTTATTCGTTATTGTATTTTTGGTATACGTAACGCTCTTGTAATTGGACTCTTCTCTTAATTTCCCTTATTCTAATAGTTACAACTTTGTAATTACTAATTACGATTACTAGTCGTCAAATCAATTGAACTACAGAACTAGTTACAGAGATGAATTTTCAGTGAAAAATATTTAACACCTAGATAACAGAGAGCTAAAATCAAATCCGGTGCATTTATATAGCGTCTGTCAACTAAAACATAATAATTATTTGACAGGGAATATTTGTTTGGATACGCGAGTAAAAAGTTATGGTACAATTTTTTTCTTTTTGTGCACTCGATTCTGTGTGGACAATTATAGATATAGGCAGCTCTTTATTATAATTATAAATCTAAATGATGAATTTTAAATTGTATTTTCTTTTGTATGATGTAAATGAACTCTTTATTTTCATAGCATCATAACCCGTTTTATTATTAATTATGTCGAATTGTTGTTTTTTTGTATAATGAGATAAAATTACAGAGAAAAGAAAAACTGCAGGTGAAAATATGTCGAAAAATACGTATTTTTATAAGAAACCGATTTATTTCCTCAAAATAAATGTGTAATTATAATTTTGTAAACATATAGCGTAGCGAATTATTGTCGAAGTCTGTTATTGCTAAGTGAAATTTACGCAAGTACTGGCTTACCGCCTTACTATACTATGTAGAGGAATCTCTCTTTTATATTTACTAAAAATCATATAAAAATAAACAGTTTTTATTCTTAAAATAGTAGCCAACTGTAGTTTAACAGTGAGTGTGTTATCATTTTTAAGTAGATAAAATAGTTGAATGATGATAATGCTCATATTTATTTTAGCTGTACTATTTTTAATTAATGTATTTATTAGCGATTATATATCTAATGTATTTTCAATTACGCAGGACTTCAGTCAATAACTAATCTTTATTATTGACTGAAGTCCTGCGCAATTGAAAATATATCACATTTTCCCAGTCACATAAAAAAGAAAAAAGAAATATTTAGATATATTTAAAAACAAATGTTACCTAGCTGTATTTATTTTACGACGCAAAATTACCAATCCTATACTGAAATATAAGTCGCTAGAATTGACAGAGATTAATAGCTGAAAATTCTTCATTGCAATAGTTTGCTAAATTATCAACAATAACTTATCTCTTACGAATTATAAATAGTTAGTTTTTCATTAAAATTTAAAAAATAAATAAAATAAATAAATATATCATCACGCCTTTTACCCATTACTGTGTCTGGCACTCTGCCAAAGCAGATCCCGGTAAGTGATATATTTTGCGCGGGAAGTGCGGTTACCAGTCGTCATATCACACCCCCCAAAGATGTTAGTGGTGGAGGAGCCACAGGGGTAGTTTTTGAAATTATGAAAATTGTTTGTCGCCTGTGGGAATCGAACCAGGGTTCTCAGGATCCACAGGCCGACTTCATACCACTGAGCCAGGCACCCCATTATTCCAACTACTTATGCATGAAAATATGAGAAATAGAATTCGTGATGCATTTTCAATCATTTCGCCTTATACTCGTATGTTCTATTCCGTACAAACTAATTTTATATTAAGAATACAAAAATGTATTAAACTTGAAGGATATGTTTTCGAGCATTTATTATAATTTTATTTTGTTAGTCTCCCAAGGATGTTAGTGGTGGATGAGCCACAGGTGTTATTTTTAAAATAAAAATAAATATATCATCACGCCTTTTACCCATTACTGTGTCTGGCACTCTGCCGAAGCAGATCCCGGTAAGTGATATATTTATGCGCGTGAAGTGCGGTTACCAGCCGTCAAATTGGGGCCCCGAAAGATGTTAGTAGTGGGGGAGCCACAGGGGTAATTTTAAATTGGTGAAAATGTTTTGTCGGCTGTGGGGATCGAACCAGGTTTCTTAGGATCCACAGGCCGACTTGATACCACTGAGCCATTACCCCATTAAAAAAATTAATTAATTAATTAAAGAAATCCATTCTTGAAGTAAAATACAGTAAAAACTATAATTAAAAAAATTATGTGATTGAATTTGGAGAGATAATTTTGAAAAAATTTTAAATATCTTTTTCATTGGTTGTATTTAATTGGGAGATAATACCATCACGTGATATTTATATATTCAATTACTAAGAGATGACGTTGTTTATGATATGTCAAACTTGTTAAAAAGGTACACTTTCAGTTGGTTTTTGCTGTCATTTGTATTTCTTTGTGTTTTCTTTTATTTTGTGTTTGCTAGTATAGCTTTTTAATTAATTTATATAGAATATAGTTTTGTGTTGTCGTTAGATGTAGTTTTAGTATTAGTTTTAGTCATCGTTTAACTTTTAGATACAAATTTAAATATAGAGTTCATTTGTTCATTTATTATAAAAATTTGTTTATTGGCAAATTGTCTGTTGGTAAATATTAAAAATAATTTTTGCACGAAAAAGCATGAGTATTCGCCGCGTGTTTGTAGCTCAATTGGTTAGAGCAGTCATTATGCGAATGAAAGGATCTGGGTTCAAATCCAGGCGAACGCTCATTGCTTTTTCAAAAATTATTTCTATTTGTTCATTTAGTTTTGTAGTTTATAATTAATTTAGTAAGCTGTTGGCAGTTGTTGAAACATGTTTGATAATATTTAAAAAATACAAAATAAAAACACTTGGTTGTTTCAAAGAAAATATTTATTTTTACTCTTAATACGTATTTCGGCTTTTACACCACTTCTGATGATGGTGTAAAAGCCGAAATACGTATTAAGTGTAAAAATAAATATTTTCTTTGAAACAACCAAGTATTTTTATTTTGTATTTTTTAAATATTAGTTTTGTAGGTAGAAAGTAGTACTTTTAGTATACTTTTAGTTAAATATAATGTTATTATCTTCTTTATTGTAAATATTAGTTCTATTATCATTCATTTTATTTATTTTTCAAGTACTTAGTTAATAAGTTAGTAAAAATTGTACCTGTGTCGTCGTTCAAGCAAGAGGTCACGCGTTCAAATTTCGTTGACTTCAACGTACATCCTTAAAATACGTCTGTGCGTGTGCTTTAGATTTCACTATAAGCTGTAGCTCTCGAACTATAATTGAGATAAAATTTCTGTTGTAAAAAGTAGCAAATAAATAAAAATAAAATACGTTTCAGTTTGTCTGGGATTTACATTTTTTGAACTAACAATAAAAACTGAATTAATATAAAAAGATACATATATAATTTGTTAGAGTGTTCGGTTGTACTTGGGTAGGATTCGCAAACACGCATCCCGGAGTTGTCAAGTACCGGGCCCGGTGACACCGCCACCGCCACCGCCACCGCCACCACAACCGCGCGGGGTCGCGGCCTCCGATTCGCATTCAATTCTCCGCTGCGCTCACTGCGCCCGGGTCAACGACTTTTGCAGAGTTTCTTTTCACGGCGTGCGTAGTTGGCCAAGCGCTTAGCGTACACGAACAAAAAACGTCCTGTTATTGGGTTAGTGTGTCCGACTCGTAACGTTTCCTCTCGCCAGCAGAACGCCTAGCCTCACTTCTTCAGCGCGCGCGAAGCGAGCAAGCCGCAGGCCGATTCACCGCGACTCGGCTCTACATGCTGCGGCTTACGTCATCTTAGCGCAGATTTGGCGGTTTCGGAGGAAATGAAATTCGCACTTTGACACGTGCTTCAAACACGTGTGAGAGATACTTTCCTACTAGAGTTCACTGCCTTTGCTTTCGACTATTCGACATATCGCCTCTGTGATTAGAACGCTCGCGAAACGTGTGAATTGGTGCAACTATATTCATAATTCTATTATAGATTCATTTTTACTAAACTGTGTTCTTGATTACTAATTTTATAATGTTTTTTTAACGTGAGTTCTAATCAAACACAAATACTTTATATGGTGTTTATCTTATTGAATTTAGATTGTAATGAACCAGTTATTTCCGGATTTTTTTATCATCTCAAAATGTGTAACGTCATTGATTTATTTGATTATTTGCTGAACTCTTTTCAATTCCGGTTCAATGAAAAAATAATAGTTATGTTAAATAAAATTAGAAATATTACGTTAATAATATATTTATATAGAGTAAGCAAAGTTGATGAAATAATATTTAGGTACATACTTAATAAATCAAACCAATAGATAATTTTATTTTTTTTAATTATAATTAATTCAATGCACATTTCTTATAATCTGTTGAAGTTATGAAACATACATTTGGATGCTGTGACTTTCAACCAACATTGCGTGTAAGTGATGTGGGCTGCAGAACTCAAAGTTATCATGGGATGTAGATGTAATAATTTGCGTTACACTTTACAAAATAAATAATATATTTTTCGAAAAAATATGCATTTAATATAGAAATAATAAATATAATATATTATAAGATATCAAGTAATACAAAAATAAATTTTTCAAACGACCACTTATTAAAGTAACCATAACAACATCATAAACTACTACGGAAAGTTGAACATAGCATACACTGATATGTTAGCATAACGTACACTTCTAACATATCAGGTGAAGTTCCACTGTTTGACAACAGATGGTGTTACGATGAAAGAAGAAAATAATAAAATAAATGAAAAGAATTTGTATTAGTATTTATATTTAGATTTATGGGATGGCTAGCTCAGTGGTATGAAGTCGACCTGTGGATCCTGAGGACCCTGGTTCGATTCCCACAGGCGGCAAACAATTTTCATAATTTCAAAAACTACCTCTGTGGCTCCTCCACATATATTTTAATATATGTGGTAATGGCTCAGTGGTATCAAGTCAACCTATGGATCCAAAGAACCCTGGTTCAATGCCCACAGCTGACAAAACATTTTCACCAATTTAAAATTACCCCTGTGGCTTCTCCACCACTAACATCTTTGGGGGCCGTGATTTGACTACTGGTAACCACACTGCACGCGCAAAATATATCACTTACCGAGATCTGCTTTGGCAGAGTGCCACACCCAGTAATGGGTAGAAGGCGTGATGATATATTTAGATTGAAGTTTTGGCAGATTTTTCATTACATTTGCACAGATAAATCTTATTTTTTAAATTAATAATTACTTATTTACTAATATTTTAGGATTATCGAATATTTTGACATTACGGTTAGCACAGTTGGTATCACAATACCTAACCTCAAACGTCAAACGTCAACACTTACCTACAAAAATGCATCAGCTGTCAAAGTGTAACAACATTGCTCTAGTAAATTTTTTTTAGAAATATTTTGTGGTCGTCTGGAAAATAGTGTACATATCTCGCTTGAAAGTGTGATAACTGTGCTCGTGTACTTAAATCACTCGGTGCTGCGCGCCTCGTTTTTCAATTTGTACACTCGCACGTTATCTTACACTTTCGATGCTTGTTATGTTATATACTATAACATATATTTAGCTTATTTATTAACAATAATTAAATAATAATTGAAAGAGAATTTGTATTCGGTATTTGATTCCACATATTGAATACGAAAAATTAAACAATTTAATGTTGGTTTCTTCAACAATTTATAATATTAAAATTAAACAGTAGGTGAGAATATCTAGACAACTTATAAATTGTATATAATATAAATAAATATATCATCACGCCTTCTACCCATTACTGGGTGTGGCACTCTGCTGAAGCAGATCTCGGTAAGTGATATATTTTGCGCGTGAAGTGCGGTTACCAGTCGTCAAATCACGGCTCCCAAACATGTTAGTGTTATATTTAAGCATATTTATTTTTAACCTCATACTTGAATAACATGAAAATTTTATTTGCTTATAAAACAGAATTAACCAATTATTATTTATTGCAATTATGGGGTAATGGCACAGTGGTAGCAAGTCGGCCTGTGGATCCAAAGAACCCTGGTTCGATCCCCACAGCCGACAAAACATTTTCATCAATTTTAAATTACCCCTGTGGCTTCCCCACCACTAACATCTTCGGCAGAGTGCCACACCCAGTAATGGGTAAAAGGCGTGACGATATATATTTTTAATAATAATGATTATAAAATAATAACAATTTATTTTTAAATTATTGCGTAATTAATAAAGCGTTAGTAAAAAAATTCTTTTTATTTGGACTTTTATAATAAATTTAAAACAATGAAAGTGGGGAGGCACATGTACTTAAGTTCTAGGTACCACCCCTAAAGGCGGTGACTAGTGGTACACACGAACATATAGGCGTGGCTACAATAAGCACCAATGTCTACGTATTCTTCCATACACACTTCCAAAAATAATTAATTATTACACGTCTTGAAAAACGAACGTTAATTAATTTAAGTGCATTATGTAATCATTACATATAAACGAGATAATTAAACAAGAATAACAACGCTATTTTCGTTTCCTTATGAAAATTCAATACGACTGTTTCGATTTCATTCAACTTTTACCTGCAAACTATTAATTAAATTAAAAATAATGTGAATTTATAGCGACAATATAATTTAACACACTAAAATATTTTGAATAATTGAGCATAATCTATCAAGTTAATTCGCAATTTGATTTAAATCTTTTTTATAAAATTCAATATTTGTTCCATGTCATTCGAGGATTAAAAAATAACTATATTACAAAATTAAATTAAATAACTTGAGCTGGACGCCTTAAATGTATGTTTTATTTATTTATAATAATCCTGGGTAATTCCAGACCACAATTAATTTCCATTATCCTCTGCAAAATGGCAGCAGATAATCGCACTCCATAATTAAATTTATGGGGTGGCTAGCTCAGTGGTATGAAGTCGGCCTGTGGATCCTGAGAACCCTGGTTCGATTTTCACAGACGACAAACAATTTACACAATTTCAAATGCTACCCCTGTGGCTCCTCCACCACTAACATCATTGGAGGCCGTGATTTGACGAGTGGTAACCGCACTTCACGCGCAAAAATATATCACTTACCGAAATCTGCTTCGGCAGAGTGCCACACCCAGTAATGGGTAGAAGGCATGTTGATATATTTACATTTATTTATTTATTTAAAATAAAACCATTTATCGATATATTTTACTGTGTTCGGTTATTTTTATTAATTGTGTACAGATTAGATATACTGCAATTTAAGGTTATGTTTATATACTACTGCATATTTACTAGCGCTGGCTCACTGCATCTTCTTCTTCCATAAGCGTCTGTGTCCAAAATATGAATTCCGCGCTCGGCGCGAAATTTAAATCGCTCTCAATACAACTTTTTTTTATAGTTGCGTAATGAATTTATTTATGCTACTCTGTACTAAAGGAACTAATTACAATACAGATTCCGGACTCACTGAGCATGGTAGTTCATGTACTTAGTTTTAGCTTCAATGGGATTCACACTCGGGATCTTCAGATTCAAATATCGTAACGCTACCCACCGTATTACCGGGAATTATGTAGATGATAATGCACAGAGAGCGACTGTATCCAGGCCGGGGTCATTATCATCTAGTAATGTCCATGTACATGATTTTATTTTTCACTAGAATATGTAGAATCACCTTTAATTTATAATAATTATTATTTTAGTACATATATACAAACATAACATATGCAATCCCATTAAATGGGGTAGCACGAACCCTGAAATCCTTCATAAAAATATTTACTCATCAGACTAATCAAATAATATTATTTTAATAATAAGAAGTATAAAATAAAATAAAAATAAATATATCATCACGCCTTCTGCCCATTACTGGGTGTGGCACTCTGCTGAAGCAGATCTCGGTAAGTGATATATTTTGCGCGTGAAGTGCGGTTACCAGTCGTCAAATCACGGCCCCCAAACAAGTTAGTGGTGGAGGAGCCACAGGGATAGCTTTTTCAAATTATGAAAATTTGTCGCCTATGGGAATCGAACCAGGGACCTCAGGATCCACAGGCCGACTTCATACCACTGAGCTAGCCACTCCATAAGAAGTATAATAGTATTAATCAACTGTTGTGTGAACGGAGCGGACGTTATAAATCAGAATGCCCCGATCGTTATGAAGATGTTTATATACATGCGTACCCGAATTTTTCTCTCAAAAATTTCAACATTTACCCATTACTGAGTAGCTGTTTCAAAATTGTTAGTTGTTCTGCATTTCCTTTCTCCGTAAAGTACTATCTTTCCAACATACATATGTACAAGATTAAGAATTTATTTTTAATTATTTATAAATTAAAATTTTGAAGGAAGGATCTATCTTGAGAAAAAATTAGTTGAGAATTACAATTTGTTTCCTTATGAAAATTCATTACGCATTTCGATTTCAACAACTTTTACCAACAGAATCGTTAAAAAAGTGAAAAACAAAACATAAATAAATACAATTGTTTCCACTTTTGCTTTTAACTCCGTCCTCGTATCAAGCGCATTGCTTAGCCGCTTAGTGCGTGTGTAGTGTAGTGTGATGCGCAAACGGACAAAACGAAACCGCAAGTGCCGACTGCTAACATCTTGACGATTCGATGCAGCAGTGCGCACGGCCATGTGCCAACGTGTGTCACTTGGGGAGCATGCGTCCGCGCACAGGTTCCTGCCACTGGGAACTGATGTCGAGGTCAAAGGAAGTATGGACAGAAAATTTCTAACAAATGTGAGCTTCATTTGACTTCGGAATATTCTTATTCAAAAAAATGCAATTAGTTTAGAACTTAGACAAGAAATATGTACGATGCTTTTTTTATTAAGATCATAGAATGGGGTGACTAGCTCAGTGGTATGAAGTCGGCCTGTGGATCCTGAGAACCCTGATTCGATTCCCACAGACGACAAACAATTTTCATAATTTCAAAAATTACCCCTGTGACTCCTCCATCACTAACATCTTTGGAGGTCGTGATTTGACGATTGGTAACCGCACTTCCCGCGCAAAATATATCACTTACCGAGATCTGCTTCGGCAGAGTGCCACACCCAGTAATGGGTAGAAGGCGTGATGATATATATATATATATATATATATTTATAGAATTTAAGATCTTAAGAACCCTGGTTTGATCCCCACGGCCGACAAAAACATTTTTACCAATTTAAAATTACCCCTACGGCTCCCCCACTATTAATATCTTTAGGGTGATTCGACGGCTGGTAACCGCACTTCACGCGCATAAATATATCACTTACCGAGATCTGCTTTAGCAGAGTGCCACATCCAGAAATGGGTAAAAGGCGTGATGATATATTTATTTATATTTTTTATTTATAGAATTTAATTTGTTGTAAGATGAAACTGTTAGACTTATACAACAGTCAACAGTTTTTCTTTTGTAGATCCTCTATCATTTATATCTTTGAGGGCCGCGATTTGACGACTAGTAACCGCACTATCTCACTCAGTGAACACCTAAATTTTATCAATAATTCGCGATATAGTGAACAGCAGGAAACCCCGATAGGATGTGGTATTTGCGGTATTCATGTGTACCGTGCACATCATTTCAGTGGTAAATCTGAAACACATACGTGGTATTTTTTTTCCTTGTCAACAAAAATGTCTTTTTAGTGTCACTAGTTTAAATTCAACATATTGCTAATATGACTACAACTTTAACGTATTTAAGGTAAAAATTAGTGTAGACAATTTTTCTTATACTCCACCTGAAATATGTGTAATTGCTGAAAATACCGTCAAGAATTTGCTATCTAGCTATCTTTTTTGATATTATTATGTTTTAGCGGTCACCACCTGAAAAATAGAAATTGTACTGCGCTACACAACGAATGAGCTATTAACAATCTCTTTTAGGTGCTTTAATAGCTATGTTATAGACGCAAAATAGAAAAATTATGTTATGTAACGTTTAAACAATAAATAAATATTATTTAATTATTTGGAGAGAAACAAATTTAATATTTCTGTTGAAACCAGTGGCACTAACACTGGTATGCATAGTCGTTCGCCCAGCGACGCGCTGAGGAAGCGCCCATAAGCGATACACTTGGCGAACCGCTGGCGAACGACTATGAATACTAGTGTAAATGTTTGTTAGTTCTGTTGTTTTACATCCATAATTTTGTTGATTATTATTTCTCAAAATAAGTCTACTGCTAAATTTGAATAAGTCTACGATATATTCCTAAAGAGTGAATTGGTTTTGCCGAAATTAGTAATTTAAATCGCAATTCTACTGTATTGTGATTTATTTTCTTGTTTTCCTTATTTCATTGTCTTTAACCTAGTTGATTAACTAATAAAACTACGATTTTGATATTCAGATTTATTTTTTTAGGGTAGTGAGATTATCAGCTGTCAAAACTTGGCTCCCTAAGATTTTAGTGGAGGGAAAGCTATATAGGTTTTAATAGTTATTTCTATATTAAGTGCATAATCAAAAAAATATAGCACTGTGAGAATTTTTAAAGCCCGACGCGTAGTGGAGATCTTTAAATTTCCCAAGCGCTACAATCTTGATTATTCCCGTGGTACACATAACGTTTTATTTTATTTTAGTCCTCGAAATTAAAGGATTTAGTCTTGAGTCAATAGACATTCGTTATCGTTTTACTGGCGTTGTTAATTTTAGGTATACCGTGGTTTATATACATATACGTAGATTTTTAGTGTTGCTACAATTATTGTTTACGAACAACAAATTTTTCATTTATTGTCAAATAAAAATGGAAGATATCGATAACTATTTCAAAAAAAATATTGGTTGAATTTTAATCTGCACTGGCAAAATTAGTACCACAGAAGTCAAAAGAGCTTTACGAAAAACAATACGAAGTTACTTTGTTGTTTGCCATTTCTCCATAGAAACGATTTTGATTTGTTTGAATAGCTATTGCTTGACAACTTTATACGTGCTAGGGTTAGCCAAATTACACCTACTTTAAGGGCCAATAAACAAGTTTATGATGTCAAAATAAATTTAAAAAATAATTGTCGGTTGTTGCAATCGATGTTCTCATTTCCTTTTAGTTACAATATCTATAAATAAATAAATATATCATCACGGCTTCTACCCATTACTGCGTGTGGCACTCTACCGAAGCAGATCTCGGTAAGTGATACATTTTGCGCGTGAAGTGCGATTACCAGTCGTCAAATCACGGCCCGCAAAGATGTTAGTGGTGGAGGAGCCACAGGGATAGTTTTTGAAATTATGAAAATTGTTTGTCGCTTGTGGGAATCGAACCAGGGTTCTCAGGACCCACAGGCCGACTTCATACCACTGAGCTAGCCACCCCATAGTTATAATATCTATAGGTTATAAATGTAATATTTGGATAGATAACCTAGCTGTATTTAAAAATACTATTCATAAATAGATTCCTAATTTATGTATATACTTATTTGATATTATCTTATACGTCCTTGTATTATAATTTTATCTAAAATTTAGTATGATATTAATTTATTTAAATCAATAAAAAATTAATATTAATCATAATAAAAACTAGTTGATAACTGTTCATGGATCTTGACTTTAATTAATAATTTGTATTAATATTAATGTTATATAAAAGTCATCGTAAAGGATGGAACAAAATGGCATATTTAATTTAAATGGTTCTATATCTCGGGGTTGTTTGTTGCCTATTCAGAGAAGAGTGAAAATGTTATTCATCCCTCATCTCACAACATGAGCACTGTACTCTGAAGATGACACTAAACAACGCCGAAATTTAATTTAAATCTCGCATTTTGTTCCATCCTTTACTATGACTTTTATATAACATTAATATTCATGCAAACTAGTTGATAAGTGTAAATGTATTTATTTGGATATTTATGTACCTATTCTGTTTTTATAAATATGAAGGTTACTACTGATTATGTTAATTTATGTATTTTACTTTGAATTTCAAATACTACGATCAATTTGACGAGTAATTTGTTTAAATAAATTCTAAGAGAGGTATTTAACCGACCGTGACATTTTTCAGCAGCATATCATTACAAGTCTGAAAAATGAAAAATGTGAATTTAAATATCGTAAATTACTAAAAATTAAACGTAAAACTTTATATTGAGTGCTCTCGTGTCTGTGACATCATCACGAACAATCATTATCATTTTTAATTTCAGAGACAATATGCTTCGATGCGTGATAATGCACTCTCACAAGAATCGCGTGGTATTTCAAAACGGAACAAAAACGTGAACTTAAGTAGGCGAGCTTTAATCGCTAACGATCGTGAGAAATTATTTCATGTCGGCAGTGCAAATGATATTCATGATATTTCTGTAGATATCATAATGAATAGATAACAAATACATAGTAGATATATTCCAGATATATTTTTATCTGATCTAGAAACTACCTACATAAGAAGCAGTAGATGTAATATAGTTATTTATGTATTATAGCACTAAGATTGTTTAAAGCTCGATGCGTAGCGCAGAGCTTTAAATTTCCCTAATGCTATAATCTTGATTGTGCCCGTGGTATTTACAACGTTTTATTTTATTTTGGTCCTCAAAATAAAATGATTTAGTCAGTATGTATTCGTATGCTGTGGTTTCTACGCATGTACATAGATTGTTGGTGTTACTATATTGTTTGATTACTAATTTTTTTTAAATTTATTGTCAAATAAAAATGTAATATATCAATAAGTATTCAAAAGAATTATTGGATTAATTTGAGTCTGCACAGGGAAAATTAATACGACCGCAGTCAAAATAGCTTTACGAAAAAAATACAAATTTATTGTGATATCTGACTTTGGTTCATAAATGACGTTTTTGATTTGTTTGAATAGCTGTTGTTTGGCAACTTTATATGCCCTAGGGCTATAATAGCCAAATTACGCCCGCTTTTGATGACCAATAAACAAGTTTATTATGCCAAAATAATAGTTATTTTAAGTGTCGAAAAAGGCTTGTTACGTGCAAGTGCAGAATTTAACGCACGAGGTTTGCCGAGTGCGGAAATCTGCACGAGCACGTAACTCTTTTCGGCACGTGTTATAAACAACATTTTTCCTACAACTGTGCGATTTAGTAAATCACTAAAATATTATCAAAATTTATATAATTCTAATGATATTACACGAGAACGATGTTTTACGGCGTTGCTATGGTTTGTTTGTTGATTGCTTGCACATTGTTCTACGTTATTTAAAAATATTTCATTAATTTCAAGACAATTTCTTCAAAATCGTCTAGATTGGAATACTACAGTGAGTGATTCTTCTTTATCATAAACACCTCCAAAGATAATTGAAGCTCTAGATCATGCTATGTTGCATCTATTTTTGATAATGACAATCAACCTGCTACTGGTACTTCTAAAGCATCCGAAATTGTTCTCAATAATATTACTGTTAATAATACGAACAGGTACGGAAGAAATCTATGTTTCTTTAGACAGTACAAAAGATTCCACTTCACATTATGTCAATATAAGCAACTGTAACAACTGTGTTAATAATATACACAAACAATAAATATTATGTATTTCACTTACTCTTAAAATAAAACCATTTATCGATATATTTTACTTTGTTCGGTTCTTTTTATTAGTTGTGAACAGATTAGATATACTGCAATTTAAGATTATGTTTACGCCAAAATATACTACTGTATATTTACTAACGCTGGCTCACCGCATCTTCTTCTTCCATAAGCGTCTGTGGGCAAAATATGAATTACTCGCTCGGCGCGAAATTTAAGTCGCTCTCAAAACAACTTTTTGTACAGTTGCGTAATGAATTACTTTACGCACTAGTGTTTCTATACTTACAGAAACGCACTTGGTCTGCATTTGTCTACTTTCCATACGTAACCAAGGCAATAATAGTTACGTAATAACAAAGAAATTGCACAGATGTAGGAAAAATTATTGTACCAAGAAAAAAAATTTGAAAATAAAGTTGTACATAACATCAGTTAGTATTCTGATTCGGTAAATATTTGCAATATGCAATAAACAAATCTAAAACATAATTCACCTGCCTATGTAAATATGATCTTTATTCATAAATTTACAGCAGATAGATATTAATTTTTAAAATATTTTATAATATTTTTAAATATAACAAGGTGTCAATATATTTTAAAAATAATTATATGATATGTTGCCTCCATCTATATAAATACAGCTTAACATAAAGGTAAATAAGATTTAGTAAATCTTGAATAAAAAGAAAATTAAAACCTATTTATGCATTTTTGGTAATTTAAAATAAATGTATTACCATAATGTCGAAACAGCAGATATTTCGAGCGGTACCTACCTATATCTTGCATGAAAGAAACGTGTTTTTTATGGGTAAATTATCAAAATAAACAAATCAAAATTGCAAAAAACTGCAAGCGAGCAAATATGAAAGGAACTGACCCCAGCTTAGCAACGGCCTTCTTCTAAAATGTATTTTTGTTTAATATTTTATCACAGAGGCCAACATGTGTTTTTGCAGCTGCAAATGTCATTTCCACACTTTATTGGGTTGATGGTGCAGTTTTTTGTTTTGCATTCAAACATTGGTCCCACTGTACACCTCTTATTATTCCAAGTAAAAAATTCTAATACCAAGTTCATTGCAGCATACCAATTCACTAGTGCACGGTGTTGCTTGGCAGATTTTGATAACATTCCGCTGGTGCACACAATGCATTACACTTGTGTCCTGTTGCAAGGTTACATACAGCAAATATCAAATGTTTTATACGCAGTGGAAGATTTTAATGTATTCTAAGGTTTACGTCATTTTATTCCTCTTGTGTGCGAATAACTCGTTGTCCGCTTTATGAGGGTTAATTACACTCTTATCCCCGATAAATGATGCAAGGCGTTTTTGCACTTCATCTGTTTGTTTGTCATTAATTATCTGAAAGATAACCGCTAATTTATAACCAATAAACTCTCTAATATTCTATCTATTTACTATTCTGTTTTACTTGTGTTTTAATGCCTTTAATCCTTGCGATACGTTAATCATTTTAAAGTACATGCATACCTACACATTCTTTTATCGTCAGTTATTTCATCCACAAATAGTTTTATTTTTGTACACTTTATAAAAATTCACCAAGAAGGCACTATCAGATTAGTTATGATCATTAAACTATATTTTTAATTTTTATAGTAGTCTTAAACAGGCAGATTCACAAAGCCGGTTAGTGCTAATTTCATTTTTTATTTCATTTTTAACTCTCTTTTCAATGCATGAAAACAAGTTTCTTTTAACTTAGGTTAAAATGAATGTTAATTAGCATCAAATTTAAATCATTTCGTGAAACTGCTTTAATTTGAAACCGAGTTATAAATAATATCAAAAACGATGTTCGCGCTAATCCGTTTTATGAATCTGCCTGATAGAAAATATTTTTTTTTTCACCCACTTCAATATGCCACTATTATTCCAACTTTTTGAATAGTAAGAGAATGCTATTTCAGGAATTTTTACTTTACCGTGATACATCATTGTTTTTTTATCTTAAGACTAAAAATAGCATTTTTACTACACTTGTTATGGTAACGTAAATAATTTTGTCATATTGATAATTTCAATTTAAAAAAATTTGCGAAATTTTCTAAATAAGTGGGTAAAAAAATGTGTTTCAATCGGACTGAAGTAGTATATTACATAACAAGCTTCGAAAGTGTAAGATAAAGTGCGAGTGTACAAATTGAAAAACGAGGAGTGCAGCACCGAGTGATTTAAGTACCCGAGCACAGTTATCACACTTTCGAGCGAGTTATGTACACTATTTTTCAGACGACCACAAAATATTTCTAAAAAAAGTCTACAAGAGCAATGTTGTTGCACTTTGACAGCTGATGCGTTTTTGTAGGTAAGCGTTGACGTTTGACATTTGAGGTTAGATATTGTGATACCAACTGTACTAACCGTAATGTCAAAATATTGAATAATGCAATAATATTAGTAAATAAGTAATTATTAATTTAAAAAAATAAGATTTATTTGTGCAAAAGTGCTGAAAAATCTGTTAAAACTTCAATTTAAATAATAATACAAATTGTTTTCATTTATTTTACTATTTTCTTTCATCGTAACGCCATCTGTTGTCAATCAGTGGAACTTCACCTGATATGTTAGAAGTGTACGTTATACTAACATACGAGGTGTATGTTAGGTTCAACTTTCCGTAGTAGTTTATGATGTTGTTATGGTTACTTTCATAAGTGAGCTGTATTCCATTTGCTACTTGGTTCACTTAAATCAGTTCAGATAAATTAGATAACATGACTAAATGAACTGAACTAAGAAAACTGATGCACTTATTGAAGTGGATTACGTCAAAGTAAAGAAAAATCAGTAATTCTAGTACTAGAAATAAAGTCAGCGAAGTAATCCAGCGAAATAAATAAATGGACTGGCTCAGTATATGTAAGTTAGATCTGATCCAAATGGCAAATGGAATACGCCCGTGGTCGTCTGAAAATAGTATTTTTACTATACTTGTCATGGTAACGTAAATAATTTTGTCATATTGATAATTACAATTTTAATAAATTTGCGAAATTTTCTTATTAAGTGGGTAAAAAATTAATGTGTTTCAATCGGACTGAAAATACTATATCAAGTTTCGTGATATAGATTACTTGACCGAAAAGCTTGTATTTTTAGTCCTAATGGAACAAATAACTATTACTGCAAGTTGAAACATTGAAATTGGGAGATAGTTTTTTAATTTATTAAATTTTAAACGAAATATAAATAATTCTAGTACTGATTCTGGTTCAGATAGTTTAAAGTAATGTATTGCTTTCAATATCGACAATATGTATTTACTTTAAAAAGAGTTAGATATGGGGTAGGTGGCTCAATGGTATCAAGTTGAACTGTGGATTTGAGAAACCGAGTTCGATTTCCACGGACGACAAACAATTTTCACCACATTAAAATTATCCCTGTGACTCTCCTTTCACTAACAATTTTGGAAACCATGAATTGACGGCTACTAACCGCGCATAAATATATCACCTACCGAGATCTGCTACGGCAGAGTGTCACACCCAGGAATTTATAAAACACATGATGATATATTTATATTTTATTTACAAAGAGTTATAACAAATATTTATAATTTCTTACATTTACGAACAGGAGAACAGCTTATTTAGTAATACGTTTTATGTTTGTTATTAGGTCTAATATGCGCCGAGGGAGAACTTTGGAAGGACCAACGGAAGTTCGTGTACAGCTGCTTACGAAATTTCGGTGCAAACAAGAGTAGCCCCAAAAAAGAGAAACTCGAAGAATTCATCAAAACCGGTGTGAATGAACTTCTGCAGGTAAGTACACAATATTTTCTGTAAAATTTGCTTAGTTTTGATTTTCACTTTATAATAGACGCTTAAAGAAGGCTCAACCCCTGACATCACAATCAATATTTTAACCCCACTGCGTCATTCTCTCGGCAATGTAATAAATGAGTTCGTATTTGGTTGCACTTGGACTGTCGATGACACTTTGTGGAACTGGCTTCAAATCCTTCAAGAAGAAGGCACCAAACACATTGGCGTGGGAGGCCCTATTAATTTTCTACCTTTTATGCGGTAAATACGAACGAAACAACAAACATAAAATTAGGTACTAAAACTTTAGAAATTATTTAGATATCTTCCAAGATACCGTCGCACTTTGGACTTCCTCATAGATGGAAAATTAAAAACACATAAAGTTTATCAAACTTTAATTGATGAACACATAAATGCAATGAAAGAAAACCCAACAGAACATGAAGAATGTCGCAATATTATCACCGCATTTTTAGTTGAAAGAGAGAAAAGAAATTCTTCAAATGATCCTTCAAAAGAATTCTATTGTGATCAACAATTCTATCATCTCTTAGCTGATGTCTTCGGTGCTAGCTTAGACACTACTTTAACAACTCTTCGATGGTTCTTCTTGTTCATGGCTGCATTTCCAAACGAGCAAGCCCGGGTTCAGGAAGAATTAGATTCAGTTCTAGATTGGAGACAACCTAATTTGGATGATATATCATCTCTACCATTTACCGAAGCAGCTATTGCTGAAACGCAAAGAATTAGATCGGTTGTACCACTTGGCATACCTCATGGAAGTTTAGAGGACACGGTGATTGAAGGTTATCAAGTTCCTAAAGGAACTATGGTTGTTCCATTGCAGTGGGCAGTGCATATGGATCCTATGTACTGGGTTAATCCAGACTTGTATAATCCCTCCAGATTTCTGGATGCTGAAGGCAGGTTTTTTAAACCTGACTGCTTCATACCTTTCCAAACAGGTAAATAATGCATGAAATTGAAAGAAATTAAAATAAAAAATTAATTTTACTTGTTAATTCTAACACTATAACAAATTAGCATGTGATAACTTCTAATATAACAGAATAACATTACTAAATATTAGTTAAAGAGCTAGGGTGCAAAATGATGTCTCATTTATTCCAGTGACAGAAATGGATTTTTTAATAGATTATGTCATGATAAACATGAAAAAAAGAAAATTAGATTTGAGAACGGGTGGCAACTATAGATGGCGCCGATGTGAATGCGCCGATTTTAAGGGTAATTTTCAGTTTAAATTATATACTTTGGTATAATTAAGTAATAAAAATGGTAGACAGAAGTTTTGGCCGGTGACGCATGCGCGACAAAACCGGTCAAAGTAGGCAATTTTTATGGTGTCGTGTGACATATTACTACTTGTTCACGACGAATACATGAAAAATTATTGACAGAAATTATTACTGGTTGCTTATTGGTGACAGAAGCTCTGAAAGTGGACTGGTGTAGGGATCAACAACCACCCTTAAAATCTGCGAATTCGCATCGGCGCCATCTATAGTTGCTACCCGTTCCCAAATCTAATTTTCTTTTTTTCATGTTTATCATGACTTAATCTATTAAAAAATCCTTTTCTGTCACTGGTATAAATGAGACATCATTTTGCACCCTAGCTCTCTAACTATATATATATATATATATATATATATATATATATATATATATATATATATATATATATATATATATATATATATATATATTTATGGAATAATAAGACCGTCTAACTAATAACTAACTATTCACTATTTTTTTTCTGTATTTAACAACCAACCTTCGAAAAATAAATGTTTTAAATTTGACTTCCCACACGTCTAGCTTCAAGTGAAGTACTTTTATGGAAATCAGAATTAAATTGAAAATCTTGTTTCATGACCTTACAAAAAAAAAATACTAATTAATTCAAATTCAATGGTCTGTCTGTCTGAAATTGTTGACACCACTTTATTTCCTAGAGATTTATAATTTAAATTAATCGGTTACGTCGAAAATTTTATGAAAAATCAATCATGCGATATAGAAATGGAAATAATAAATAAAGAATGATTATATGATTTATTCTACCACGTGTCTTCTTTTTCTTATATTATATTAAACACAATTGAAAATTTTCATTTGGTGGTAGTTTCGTTCCTATTAATTGTAGAATAAATTTGTAATTATCAAACATAATTAAGAATTAAAAACTGCATCCAATGAATTAAAATTTATTGATACAATGTGTTGTTCCTGTTACGTGAAAGACGTAAATTAAAATTACTATTTTTCCATAATATATTCGCGTGCTCTAATTTACTTTTTATATTATGTATATTGAAAATACAATGCTAAATTTTTATTCGGTAATGGTTTATTTTCTACTAATTTTTTAACGAAAATGTTAATACAAAACATGTTCAAAATTAAAAACTGTATCTAGTGAGTCCAAATTTATTGATATATAGTACATCTTTAATGCTGGGTTGCAAGAAAAAAATAAAGAGCTCTTTAGTTAAAGAATTGTTTATTTAGCAACAGCATCAATAGCGATTTTCTGAAATTTATTGAACCGTTAGTTACTAATGAACCGATAAAACTTTCATGCAACCCAGCATAAGACTGCCATGACAAATAATTAAAAAAAAATTAATTTTTATTGACAAATCTGTCAAATGCTAATGTCTTATGGCAGGAATGTACTATATCAAGAAAATTGGATTTACTGAATACAGTTTTTAATTCTGAACTAATTTTATTAATAAAAAAATAAGTAGACACAAAATTTCGTAAAACACTTGATAGAGAATTGGCGGCACAGCGTTTGCAAAACTGTAATTGGAATTATGTTAATATTGTAGAGAGTAGCATAAATAAATAAATAAATAAATAAAACATTGATATAAACGGTGATATAAAATTTAATTGAAATTTTAAAATATATCTAGTTGTGTAAAAATTGAAATGGAAAATGAAATGTTTATGAAAAATTAGAGTTAAATTTATTTTTAAACTTTTTTTGAGAATTTTAGAATCACTTTTTAATGAATATTCTTGTATTACTAAATATTAGTATGAGTTAAATTTCAAGGTAGAGCGTTAAGATTTTTGGAAAAATATAATTTCACTACTTTAAAATCGTGTGAAGTCCAGTTTTTCTCTATATCTATTTTAAACTGCACGTATGTTCTTCTAAGTACTAATAAATTTACTGTTTTTATGTGTTAATAACTTCACAATAAAACATATGAATGAATCAAGAAAAAGTGTAATATGTGAAAATTTTATAGGAAAACGTATGTGCATAGGGGAAGATTTTGCAAAAATGCTGTTATTTTTATTTGGAGCTTCTGTCGTCCAACAATTCCGAGTCTCATGTCCTATTAAAGAAAAAATCGACTTAAGCGGAGAATGTGGCATCACCTTAAACCCCAAGAAACATTACCTTGTCTTTACTCCAAGGCACAACAATAATGATTAGTACTTACCAGTTTTTTTATGAGAGAATATAATGTATTCGTATGTTAAAATAACATATAGATTTTAGATAGATGCCTATTGAAATTGTTTGCCATATTATAAAGCTTTATTTTTATACTGTATTTTGTATAGGTATTACTGAGTAAATAAAAGAAGCATGTTTATTATTCTTAAATAGTATTTTATTTTCAGCCGATATAAAAATAATTAAATAACAGTTACTCATACATAGTCTTTGTCTCTAAAAATATGTACAACATAAAAACAAATACGTGAATATTTACAACTTATAATACTAAAACATATGTACTTGTTGTGATCGATACTGTCTGAACTTAGTCATGGACTAGCCAGTCTCAAGAAGAACTATAAATCGCTTCACACCAGTGATTAACGGTTTAGCTGCCCTGAATGCACGCCACTGGCGTCGAAAGGTAACGAATTAAATAAGAAGTTTGTACAAACGTGAACATGACAACACATCGCGATAACTCAAATCCATCAAAGGTAAAAACCAAACAAATAGGAAAGTTGTTGTCATTACTGGGTAAGCAGAGTGACTAGTTCCACTTAAAATTAAATTAATACTACAGGTTAATGAGAATGAACACTTTGTAATGCACAGCCGCTCTGAACGGGTGGAGATCTGTCGTCGAATCGAATGATACAAGTTCATGAGAATGTCTTCGTTAAGTACACGCAATAGGAACCTTCTGGGAACACCGTGCTCTTGAACTTAACCAACACTAATGCGACCCAACGTTTCTGATCTGACTGTTACTGTCGCAATCCATGTTCCTCGGCGTCAGACACACACTGTATGCGTCAGGGGTGATCGTGACTCCGGCGTTGCCCTTGAGCGAGGGGAGAGTGTCACCTTCCGGGACAGAGAGATCGAAGGTGTGAAGCAGGGAGGCGAAGTAGAGGAAGAGTTCCATTCGCGCGAGAACGTCGCCAAGGCACATGCGGCGCCCAACACCGAACGGAAGGAAGTATTCTGGCTTTGTGACTTTGCCTTCTGCGTTGATGAAGCGCCATGGATTAAACTGCTCGGGCTCGTCCCAAAGGGTGGGGTCCATGTGGACCGCATGGAGCAGAGGAACAACCTGCGTGTTCTGGGGCACCAGGAAGCCATTCAAAAACACATCTCTGTAAACAACAAGGAAGAAAATATTAGATATTTTTCAGTTATAAAACAAATAGAAAATATATATGTCAATTATTGTCCTTGAAATAGACAAAATTAAATAATAATGAAAACAAAGTTTAACTAATTCAAGTTATATCTTTGGTTAAATGTTTTGGAAAATAGTTAGTAGCTTCGGTTTAATTAGTAAAATATGAAGCATTTGTACAATGTGCGATGTGCGATGTCTCGATGACGCAATTCGCAACGTGCAGCGGCTACACGCGTTGAGAAATCTCCGTGCGAATTCCAATTGTCTTGCGCGTGAGACGCCGAGTTCAACGCACCCACTGTGCGCGTAACGTCACACGCACAACGCACCGTGCACGAGCACGGTAACCAATTTTTTTCTCGTCTTGAAGAAACTTTCACTTTTTCGCAGGTGCGAATTTGACTGGTGACCCATAATCTTGCTGAATTTCAAGGACCAAACAACATTTTAAAAGTGTTTTTGCGAGTGCTTACCTAGTAGGCGCGTGTGTGGTTCCTAGAGGTACGATACTGGATCGACGCATAACTTCCAAGATGGTAGACTCTGTGACGGGTAGATAAGCGAGGTCTTCGAGTTTGGGAAGACGCTGGCGTCCAACCACGGAGTCAAGCTCTTCTTGAACTGCTTTCATGACATTAGGGTGGTGGAGCATGAAGAGAACAGCCCATTGCAGAGAAGTTTTAATTGTTTCCATACCAGCGGAGAAGAGATCTCCCATGATCTGTTGCATTTGACGATCTGTAATCATAAAAAAGCAAACAATAAATACACAATTCGAAAATTATAACTAAATTTTAATCATGTGAAATAATCCTTACCATGATCTCTTCCTTCGAATAAATGCATATCGGTGCCAGCTTCCTGAGCTTTCTGAATTTCAAAAAGATAAGTATCGAGAAGATCTCTGAGGTTGCTTGGGTCAAATGTACGACGGTGTTCTTCAACTGTCTCTTGAAGAAAATCAGCCATTTCTTGTCTGTTCTGTAACAATAAACACAACAATGAATTTCATATTCACTTTGAAACATTTATAAAATTTGGATGGAATTTAATTTACCTTGGCAATCTTTTCTTTGGTCTTCTGTAATCCAGGAAGGTAACGAAGAATAGGAATAAAGTTAGCAGATTCCATGGAGCCGAACAGTTTGAATCCTTCATCGATAAGATTCATGAGACGTCGGAAACGATTATCATTATGTGAGAATCTTGTGGACATGATGATATCACAGATGACATTGCTGATGGAAACTGCCAGAAGTGGATTCAAATCAACTGGCGCGCTTTTTGATGCTTTCAACACGCAGAGGAACTCTTCTACCTCGCCCTTTAATTAACAAAAATCAAACAATTAATAATCGAAAAACCTAACTAAAATGATTAATTCCCTAAGTAAAGACACTTACCATGATTCTATTTTCCATTTGACTCTTCTTGGTTCCCAAATACGTCATGCCAAAATGACGAAGACGATCATGCAGGAACCGTCTTTGTTCTTTCCATAGTTTCCCTTCACTGTTGATAACACCTATAACAAACACAACAAATGAGTATCGTATCGCGCTGTCTTTTGATCATCAACTGTGTCAGCGTGTTTATGCGAATCTGTAATTAACGGTCGCAACGCATTACTTGGAAAAGCGCGGTATCTAATCATCATGTACGGTGAACCGCGTGTGACTCGCGACTCGCGACTCCCGTTTGAGTTGAGGATCTTTGCGCTGATTTTCCTTTCCGCTGCGTTTTTTTACCGCTGTTTTGCTTATTCATGCTGTTGTTATTCCTGGCGGACGTTGCACTGGCAATATTTTTTGCATTTCGTGAAAAAATTCAGACACAATACATTTCTTGGCTAAGATAATCAAACAAAATTTGAGTTATCGAACTCTATGTTTTTGGCTAACACTATATCAGACTAGAATTTAAGTTATCGAACTCTATGTTTATATTATTTTATATTTAAGATTATTTTGGTTGATCTTTACTATTTACATTTATTTTCATGGTATATGAAAGTGATTTATGATGGAATCGATGATAGTTATGGTATTTTTAAGACAGTATTGACGTTTGAAGTGGCGCCTAAGAATTATCAAGAGTTTTTAATAAAATTAGGTTATATTGATAAGAGCGCGATAAATACTACATTTGCAACATTTTAATTCTACAATTAGTCTCGATGTCGCTAGAGTTGACTGATATAGTTCAAGGTTATTATAATAGTAATCGCATCAATCAATTAACCAACATAAAATTGTTTGTAATAAAGCCGCACAATTTTGAAACGAAGATGAGAGCTTTGGAAGTACTAAAGAACTGCGAAGGCTAGAAGTGTGTGCGGTGTAATAGTAACGCGGGTAACGGCTCGATAAGGTCGTTCGTTCGCTGAGACGCGCGCGGCATAATTCATCAGATCAGCGCAGGGCACGCGTCAGGCGTCACGCCGTCACGCAATGATAACACGCGCACGCCACGCGCAACGTTAATCAATTCAAGCACTGCATCGAATTTGATAAAATTTTATAAATATTTTTCAAAAAAGAAAAGTTACATATAATTTTGCGTGTTCTGTGTAGTATGTCAGAAGAAAAATGTTGGTGTGTACTCACCATATCCGCCGAGGATGTTGCTGAACTCAGTGTTAGGCCTGCCGGTGAACTCCTCCTTGCGGAAGGCATCGCGAATGGTCTTGTAATCACTGAGCACGACGATGAGCTGCGAGCCAAGCCGCGTGCTGAACATGGAGCCGTACTTGTGCGTCAAGTCTCGGAAGTGCAAATGCAAATCACCCTTGACGAAAGGCAAGTATCCAAGTATCGGGAATCCCCAAGGTCCAGGCGGCAGTGTTTTGTTCTCGCGCAGAATCTGGAGTCCGCGCACCAGCAGCAACACTACGAAGAAGACAGCCAAACCGGTGGCCGTCGCCTCGCGGCACAACCACTGAATTAGGTAAACAAACATCGCTAAGTCTTTAACTGAGTAACTGATCAAATTATATTCGCAAAGTAACAAAACCGCACAAACTGTGGCGCCAATTCGTGCACTGTTTGGATCGTTGTCAATGCATGAATAACCAACAACCACTACAAGTGGCGATCGCCGGCTGTTGCTTTTATACACGCATCTCCGCGGTATACGCATTCGTAGCGTCGGGCGCGCCGGGGTGGCAGGCCGGAGGCGGACGGTGGGCGGAGTCAGCGTGCTCTGCCAATCGCAACGCAATCCGTTCCCCACTGCAACTCGCAACAGATGCACTCGTGCTTATCTCGCGCCACCAGCCGCTGCATCTTATTCATTCATTAGCCGCGCGGATGCGATGGCTTGCGCACTGTGTCGAGGTTCGTGACGCGTCACGTGTGTTTATCTCGCACGGATTTCTCTGAGATGAGCGACGTGAGCTTTCTTCCGAAGATGATAGCATATCTCGCACCATCTTATCTCTAATCTATGTTAACCTAATATCGTGGGCTACTTTCTTTAATTCAATTGTTCTGTTCTTGGATCTCATGTTTTCAACAGATATGAAATTATCGCTGAGGTGTGAATGCATCTGTAACTGTCAACACAACTGAATTGCTTCTCATGATAACTGCTCTTTAAAACATTAGACAAAGAAACAAAATCCAAACATTTTATTATTTTATAAATTTATTTTCGAAAACTTTTAAAATCATCAAGTTTTCAAAATAAATATTTAACCAAATAAGAGAGAACTTTCTGAAAGATTTTTAACAATGTCAAATATTTATTGTTCACTTGTAGATATATTTTTCTAAAGAAGGTATATACGCAAAGCATTACGTCTATTTACCGAAATAAAAAAAAAAATTACAAATATCAAATTTTGCAAGTAAACATTCTTTCACACCTCAGGACGTCAGGGTAGGTCATGAACAATTTTTCTGAAACATTTATTTTTATTCTTATATAATTATTAAAATATTAATTTTTGCAATTTTTGTTATTTAAACATTTTTTAATAAATGAACATAATTTTATCTAAACTATGATACATTTTCCAAACTTTACGCACGAAAAGAGTATTAAAAATTTTGGAAATACTGTAAAATTGTAGTGGGAAATATTACTTAAAGTAATTATGTACTTATTTACGTTCACTTTTATAATTGAAATAAAATTCCCAATTTCCAAAGTATCTCATAATTTGAAGTAAGAAATGTCAATTACAATGCAATTAACAAAATTTAAATTCTAATAGTCCTGTGGGGTCAACGTTTCAAAGAGAATGTACCAAATAATTGTCACTGATTGATTGCCGCACTTGCTAATTTTAGTACAAAATGCAAGTGCAAGTATCCAGGTGAGTTGTGTAGTATTTCGATTGCTTTTCATTGCATTATCGACCACTGTTTATCTGTTCGAATGGATTTCCATGCATCATAACGTTACATCACAAGACTAGGCTAGCACTTTGTTCACCTAGTTTTTATTTATGTTTTGAACAACTAGGCAATTTGAATTGATTTAACCTTGTTAATGCTACCAAAATCACGTAGTATCTGAGTAGTATGCATTTATAAGTATTTCCTTCTTGAAAGTTCGAAGTTCATTTATCTAAATTGCTTTAGCTCCGATTGAACAATTTGTGTTATGTGATAAACAAAAACATAGTTTTAAAATTATGTAACATTTTTTTGCGATCTACAATGTTATAAAACATAAAATATTTGCAAATTTTGATAACAATTAAAAATAAATATAAACTAACATAATAAATAAAGCCATTGAAAAGAATGTACAAACAGTGAACTAATTTGAGTCACATGCAATTTTATTTCCTGTTTTACTAACCTATTTAAAAGTTTACCCGTGGGTCTTAGTGTTGCTGTTAGGTATAGAACTGCATGCGTATTGTTTATAAATATTCTTGTAAACATAGATAAATAAAATTTGCATTGTGCAATGCAATTGTAAGAATAAAACAATTTTTGTTTAAGTTCTGTATAATTTTATTTTAAAAGTACACGTTTCGTAGGTAACTATTTATTTCATTTGTATCTACAACAGCAAGTACAAATTGATAAGTATAAGTTCTGAATTTAATTTAATTTAATGGGATGGCTAGCACAGTGGTATGAAGTCGGCCTGTGGATCCTGAGGTCCCTGGTTCGATTCCCACAGGCGACAAATTTTCATAATTTGAAAAAGCTATCCCTGTGGCTCCTCCACCACTAACATGTTTGGGGGCCGTGATTTGACGACTGGTAACCGCACTTCACGCGCAAAATATATCACTTACCGAGATCTGCTTCAGCAGAGTGCCACACCCAGTAATGGGTAGAAGGCGTGATGATATATTTTTTTTTAAGTTCTGAATTTTTTTCCGCATGTATTTTTTTTATGTACTAAGCTATTTAATTATTATTATATTATTTTTAATAAGCTGAAAGATTAAATCATAAAAAATGATTTAATATTCATAATATTTAAAAATTATTTTTAGAAAATTAAAAGAGCAATTTTGATTATAAATGCCTTCTACCCATTACTGAGTGTGGTACTTTGGCACAACAGATCTCGGTGAGTGATATATTTTGTGCGTAAAGTGCAGTTATCAGCCGTCAAATCACGGCCTTCGAGTATGTTGGTGGAGGGGGAGCCACATGAATAGTTTTTATATGGTGAAAATTGTTTTCATGTTTCGTTTCTATTGTATTTTGAGGTAAACATGCGAAAAAAATGAAATTCTTACATGGCGCGATACCAATTTATCGCTTCTTTCCTACAAATATCATTTTCTTAGCAACGAGTCGCTACCTTTCTACATTTCTACATGGCGCAATCCCGCTACAGGGTTCTCAAATTCACAGGCCGACTCGATACCCCACCTAAAGTGGTGAACGCAACTGTCGAACATAGGGATTTAACATGTAAAATCACAATTTTATAATTTCCTGTTTCCCTAATTAATTTAGCCAAAAAAGCTTCAAATAAAAGTTTTAGGGAATAAAATTCTGCATCTAATACAATAAATTTTGCATGCTTCGTAATGGCACAAATTTGATCTGAAAATAACAAAAATAGCCTAAAAACTATTGGTAGCCACGGAAGTAAAACAAAATTAAACAAATGTTTGTCGTTTTATCTTTCAAAGTAAATGACATAATAAATAAGAAATTATTTTGACAGGTTATACGTTAAACATTTGTTTAATTGTGTTTCAATTTCATGGCTATCGATAGTTTTGAGGCTATTTTAGTCATTTTCAGATCTAATTTGTGCCGTTACGAAGCATGCAAAGTTAATTTTGTTTCTTGGTTTGGATGCAGAATTTTATGCCCTAAAACTTCCATTCGAAGCTTTTTTGTTTAAAATAATTAGGGAAGCAAGAAATTACAAAATTGTGATTTTACATGTTAAATCCCTATGTTCGAGAGCTGCGTTCACCATCCTGTATATACTACACTGATATCTTAGGGGCCATGATTTGACGACTGGTAACCGCACTTCACGCGCAAAAATATATCACTTTCCGAGATCTGCTTGGCAGAGTGCCACACCCAGTAATGGGTAGAAGGCGTGATGATATATTTATTTATTTATTTATTTATTTATATTAAATTGACCTTGTCATAATTAATAAAACTCAAGACAATTGTTTGCTTGGTCTAAATAAATGATAAATATATCATCACGTAATGTATGACGTTTTTATGGTTACTTTCATAAATGGTCGTCTGAAAATAATATATCATCATGCCTTTTATCCATTACTGGGTGTAGCACCCTGCCGTAACAGATCTCGGTAAGTGATATAAAGTGCGGTTACCAGTCGTCAAATCACGGCCTCTAAAGATGTTAGTGGAGGGGAAGCCACCGCAATCATTTTAATATGGTGAAAATTGTTAGGAAAAAAATGCATGAACTTATTTCAAAATTATTAAATAAAAAGTAGTATCGAAGTTATATAATTTTAATAAAAAGCAAAATATGAAAAGTCATTTCAGATACCGACTCCTTACGAAAGATCCACAATGCATTACATTTAATTATAAAATAGCTAAAAGAAAGATAACTATAACACACATTTAAACAAAACTATGGAAGAATATAAATAAGATTTATATCAATAAAAAAAATATATATATATATATCATCACGCCTTCTACCCATTACTGGGTGTGGCACTCTGCTAAAGCAGATCTCGGTAAGTGATATATTTATGCGCGTGAAGTGCGGTTACCAGTCGTCAAATCACGGCCCCCAAACATGTTAGTGGTGGAGGAGCCACAGAGATAGCTTTTTCAAATTATGAAAATTTGTCGCCTGTGTGAATCGAACCAGGGACCTCAGGATCCACAGGCCGACTTCATACCACTGTGCTAGCCATCCCATATTTATATCAATAATTTTCAATATTTTTATTTTACTCAAGTTGGAAAAATATGCAGATAGCAAGTCGCGAAATATGTAATTTTTTTTTTGTGGCTTCTTTGGTGGATTAACTTTTTAGGTCATATGCCGCCATTATGCCCTGATCTGCGTTTTAGGTATTATGGTCAACAGCAACGCGGGTTTTCTCTGGACGGTCTCCCATCCAAGTACTACCCGCGCGCAACGTTACTTAACTCGCGTTATCGCTTAGACCAGTTCCAACGAGTGCAGCCATGGCCGTTGACAAAAAAAAAATAATAATAAAAAAAAATATGTATTTATTTACCTATTGTTTGTTACTCTGCACAACGGGAACTTAATCCCAATTACAGCTATGTGTAATGAACAAGATTTGAACGCACGACCTCTAGCTTGGTAGATGCAAATTTATTCACTGGGCTACGAACGTCTGCATCAAGACAAGAAATCTTGTCATGGTGAAAAACTATTAAAACTATTATCCAAATTGTAATTTTTCTGTCATTATGCATGAATGGAAAACCCAGCACAGAAATAAATCAAATACTCGCTACATCACTTATAGTATCTCTGTAAAATGCAGCAGATTCTTATCACGTATGTGAAAACTAATCTAGTTTTTTAAACTGGCATGCGATCAAATTTCATTTGACTGATATGCAACGCGTGGTCACTAGAAATTGGTGTCCTTTTCGTACATATCGCATATGAATGTATCTGTTCTGTACGTACGCCTCTACCTGTTTGTATTTACGAGAATGGTGTAGTATTTGTGAGTTTACATTCAGTGTAGTACTTAAACTGTTAAGGGGTCAACGACCCAGGTTTCACTCCCACTAAACTGAACCAATGTACTCACTCACTAACTTGGATTTTACAATCACTGGATTTGTGTGTATGTTTGTTTTGTTTGTGATTCCATATTACAGGTGAAGTTTTGTTTACGAATGTGCCGCTGATAAATAGTGTATTTTTGATTAGTTTTCTTTTGTTTTTGGGATGTTTAATTATTTTAACACGTTTTATAACATGTGCTTTCGGATAAGATTTATTATCTTTAAGTTGGGAACCACGTTATTATCAAATTTAGGAAATGTAAGGTGCAAAATACAATAATAGATGATTAATCAGGTAAATAACCTCTATAACCACGAGACTTAGTATACACTTTTGTACCAGAACTGCTTTATTACGTTTTTAATCAATTAAATATGATATCATTAGCAAATAAATATTATACGCAATAATTTTTATCTGAATGACTTAAAATATAATATTTAGAATCTGTTTAGGATAAAGTCACGGGAATTCATCTGTCAGAGATGATAATTAATATGATTTGTGCAGATTAAACACTGATTTCAATGCGACACGATTTCCTCTTATCTGAGAAATAAGTTATCTATCACTATATTTTAACACTATGTGGTAGGTGACTCAGTGATATCGAGTCGGCCTGTAGATTTGTAGAACCTGGTTCGATTCCCACAGTCTACAAACAATTTCCACCATATTAAAAATTAAATTATGGGGTAATGGGTCAGTGGTATCAAGTCGGCCTGTGGATCCTAAGAACCCTGGTTCGATCCCCACAGCCGACAAAACATTTTCACCAATTTAAAATTACCCCTGTGGCTCCTCCACTACTAACATCTTTCGGGGCCCTGATTTGACGGCTGGTAACCGCACTTCACGCGCATAAATATATCACTAATCGAGATCTGCTTTGGCAGAGTGCCAGACCCAGTAATGGGTAAAAGGCGTGATGATATATTTATTTTTATTTTAAAAATTACACCTGTGGCTCATCCACCACTAACATCCTTGGGAGACTAACAAAATAAAATTATAATAAATGCTCGAAAACATATCCTTTAAGTTTAATACATTTTTGTATTCTTAATACAAAATTAGTTTGTACGGAATAGAACGAGGAGAAGGCGAAATGATTGAAAATGCTTCATGAATTCTATTTTTCGTATTTTCATGCATAGTTGGAGTTTCCATATGAACTATGATAACTTGATTGTTAATAGTAATGAGATGTAAACATATGATTGAATGAATAAATATAAATAACTTCTTAACTTATAATTTTAGACACTTTATTAAATAATAGTTTTTGAAATGACACATGAAACAATAAATGAAAACGAATGGATTTACAGTATTGATAACAATTTTCTTTTAAACATAGCTAAACTATTTGTGAAAATATTTGAGCCATTATTGTTCTGGGTTCTGCGAATACAATATATAAAAAGAATGGCGGCCCACTGACAGCTTCATAAAAGTTATGGGTTACGAGAGTAAAATATATAAAAGTAAAATAGAAACAACGGAATAAATGATTTTAGTTACAGATCTTCGAAGTACTGGTAATTTATAATAGTGAATATACCGGGTGTCTACATTTTTATGGACAATAGGAAATGCAATGGTAAAATTTTCAAATGGCTGTAATGTCTGCCCTATTAACTTTAGAACAAAAATGTAAATATAAACAATGTTTATAATTAAAAACTATATCAAATGAGCCAAAATTTGATGATATAATACCTTCCAATTATGCGGTAGACGTAAAATAAAATTTCCATCTTTAAACTGTTTACAGAATGTCGTGGAAAACAAAACGTACAATTCAAATGGTCATATTGTTTGAGTTTGACAGATAAAAGTTTAGTAATTGATATTTAATTGTTAATATTATTATTATTTTCCTTTACTTTTGAAAATCATGGAAAGATCGTGCTAATAATATAATGAATTCATTAAATCTTTATGAAATATGTCATCTGTCAAAGCCAAACAATACAACATTTTTGGTCCTATGGTTCATAAAAAGACACCCGTTGTAAATATATATATATATATATATATATATATATATATATATACTTCGAGTTGGCCTGTGGAATTGAGAACCCGGGTTTGATTCCCAGAGCCGACAAACAATTTTCACCATATTAAAACCCCCTCCATAACATCCTTCCACTCTCTACTTTTTTTTATAGACCATAGGAAATATAATGGTAAAATTTTCGTATAGCTGTAATTTCTGGCCTATTCATTGTAGAACAAAAGTATACATACTAAAAATGTACAAAATTAAAAACTGCGTCAAATGAGCCAAAATTTATTGATATTACACCTTCCTGTCATGAGATAGACGCAAACTAAAATTTCCGTCTTTAAGCTGTTTACATACTGCCTTGGAAAACAAAATATACAATTTAAACAGTCATATTGTATGAGTTTTACAGATAAAAGCTTGTTAATTGATATTTAATTGTTAATATTATGTGATTATGATTTGAAAATTATGGAAAGATTGTGTTAATAATTTAATGAAATCATTAAATCTTTATGACAAATGTCGTCTGTCAAATTCAAACAGTACAACATTTTTGTTTTATTTCTCATAACTAAAAAGTCAATTTTTATTTTGCCTCCTTGTGGTGAATGAAACGCGAGTAAACAAGAATTTTAGTCTAATTAGATGGAGTTCTTAATTCTGAACATTTTTTGTTTTTACACTTTTCTTTTAAAATTAATAGGACAGAAATTACACTTATATGAAAATTTTACCGTGTATTTCCAAAGCTGGGCAAGCTACTTAAAAAAGTAGCTAAGCTACAGCTACAGCTATTCTTTAAAAACGTAGCTGAGCTACAGCTATAAACTACATTTTGTAAAATATAGCTAAGCTACAGCTAAAATCTTTCATTAAAGTAGCTGTTAAATTTTAAAGCTACTTTTTTCAATTATTGAGAGTTATTAAATTTGCCATTGTCATATGATCAGTTGATCAGTCTTTTGTTATAATGACTGTTAATTTATTATTATGTACATAAATATCAAAAATCGCAAAAGACCAATGTACTGTTAATTTTTGATGCTATAATTTTTATTTATATCGGAATAAATTAACAGCCACATTAACAGAAGACTCCTAAACAGTCAATGTTTAGTTCATCTAATATTTAATACAAAAGTAGGATAGGTTAAAAACAATTGAAAAATAAAATATGTTAATAGATTTTAAACTATATAATAACTTGTTATGCTACAGTTATAGAAAACAATAAAGAAGGTACAATTCAAATACAAACCAAAAATTAATAGATATTTCTTAATAAACAGTGGTAGCTTTAAGCTACAAAAAGTAGATTTAAGCTACAAAAAGTAGCTTTGGGCTAGAAAAGGTAGCTTTAAGCTCCAAAAACTAGCTTTAAAAGTAGCTTCAGTTGTTCTAACAATATTTTTAAGCTAATAGAACAAAAAATAGTTCGCTACAAGCTACAGCTATATTTCTTCACATTTAGCTAAGCTACAGCTACAGCTAAGGTAAATGTAGCTAAGCTAGTAGCTAAGCTACAAAAGTAGCTAGCTACTGCCCAGCTCTGTGTATTTCATATGATCCATAGAAAAAGTAGACACCCGGTATATATTAAATAACATCCCTAGCATTTATAAAATTCTATTTCGGTATCATTATCTATACCATTGTAATACAAAGTTTAGAAAAATATTACTATAAGTTTCTGTAATATCTGGATGTCCTACATACTTCTAATTAGTCTAACATGAAACTAAATTCATATTTTGATTTAGAAAAATAATAACATTATCTTTTAACATTTGAATTATTTATAATAAAAATTAGAATTCTTAGGTCCAGTTTTTCATTCATCGATTAATATTAATCATGATTAAATAATAATGGAAACTATGGTTTCCATTATTATTTAATCATGGTTAACGTTAATCGAGAGTAAACCAGCGATTGAAAAACTGACTCTTATTATTTTGCAACTTACACTGTCCAAGTCACAAGTTATTTTAAAACTTATAAGGATATATTTTACGATCAAATGCAAACATTGAAACAGATAATACAATTTTTTTTTCGTTTTATCGTTACCTGATTTATAAAAAAATTCCGCTAACCTAAGCGGAAATTTTTTTTGCAGTCAAATCTCAAACGAGTTGTAAATAATTTTCCTTCTTTATACGTGCGGAAAGGTGCGTGTGCCTACCTAGTACAATGCGTTATCGGATGAAATTTGAAAGTCTCCTAAACGGAAGTGATTCTCAGAAGAGCCTGTTTGCCTGTTTTCGTCGATGTGTTGTCGATAGTCTTCGATGTGGAGATTTGTCATTTGTCAATGTTTGAACGCTGACAACAATAGATTATTTTTACCCCCAGGGTAGTTTTGTTGATTTTGAGAAATAGCGGTCAGTGACCTGACAAACAAAATAGTTTTGAACTGGAACCTGTGTCCTGAGGGCTCGAGTGAAAATTGTTTCTATATTTTAGGAGTTTTGGATTTTACAATAGCCTTTTCAATTAGGTACCATTTGTATTCTGTACATTTAAGCTCTAGACATTTTTCTGAGAAATATTTTCAGTAAGTAATTATTACTAAAAATTTATCATTTCTTACACTTATAGCATTTTTCGCCAACAATAATGAATAGTATGTTTATTATATTTCATTTGTATATTTCATACCAATTATTTTTTTTCTTTTTTCATTTGTTTTAAATTTATTATTTCCTTCAAAAATTATGTAATCTTGATTTAAATCAGATCAATCTCGTACTTTATAACAATTGGAATTTACAAATAAACATTATCCAAATTAGTGATGTCACAACATAAACGAGAAATTATCAATTCTCGCCAAATTTTTTACATTTCTCTTTACGTATTCGTATAAGTTTAACCAATGCAAAATTCAGTCAAAGGTTTGTGCTACTCCATTTCATGGAATATAGTGTAAAAATTTATAAAACCTATTTAAACGAAATTCTTTACAAAAAATAATTCTCAGCATTCTAGGCTAAAGGCCGTTTGAAACGATGCATTATTTTATACAAAATTATGTACATTTTTCCGTTTCAGAATTATGAACAAAAAAATATACCGTTGCGTACAGTAAAATAACGTTCAGAAAAATGTTCAAAAAAATGTACAAAATTATGTAGAACTTGTTCTATATTCTAGCAAAATTTTGTACAGAAATGGCTCAGTGGAGATGCGCAATGAATTATTCCGATTTCGTTTACTATTTGACGTTTAATTATACCTAGTTTTATATCAAAGCTTCTGATTCTGTATTTACATCTGGTTTTACGTGTTTCTTCTTTTGTGAATTTTAAATTACAAAATGTCCTGGCCTCGCGATAATGTGAAGATTTTAATTGAAAAATATCAGAAATATCCTTGGCTATATATAGTTAAATCATTAGAATATAAAAATAAACATGCAAGGTTACGGGCATTAGAATTTTTTTGGCCATAATAAAAGAAAAAGACCCGAAACAACTATCAACGACATCAAAATTAAATTCAATGCGTTGAAAACAAATTCAATTCTCAATTCGTTATTCAATAAATGCAAGATTCCTTTGACCTCCTCTCGCCTTTTTAGCCAATTCCAACACCATATTTTCTTCTTTGTAATTCTTCTTTTATTGTCTATTTGCTACTACTTGTATTACAGGCAACAACAACAATAATAGTTTTAAATTAATTTCTTTCAATTTATTAGAGATCTCAAATAATTTCACGTCACTGGTTGTGATACAGTTTGTGCGCAAGCGCTTATACATAATTATATACAAAATTATGAAGCAATGGCATACAGTACTACAAAAAATGTTCAGGAAATTGTTTCATTTTTATGAATAAAATTTAACACAAAATTATGTACATAATTTTGTACAAAACCTTTAATTATTCGCTCCAACATAACTTGTGCGCGGGTGTTTACGCTTCCATAAGGGTCGTAATTGTCTACTCCCCTTTCAACCAATCACATCCTGGCTTTGTGTTCACGGAGAAGGCTCTCCGTTAAGGGTGGGGGTGGTTGTTCCCGCCAACCGATACGCCAGAAGGTGAACGACCTCTTGCTCGGGCGAGACTCTATCAGGTCCAAGGAACTGTGTTCGAGATCTGATGATGTGAGTCTTTGTCACGAGAATCAGAAGAATGTATCTATGATCGATGAGATTAACTCTAAGAATGTGATTTATAAAGCTGAAAATTGTAGTATACAAGGGGAAAGAATGCAACATGTAGCATAATTCTTCCAAAACGTTATTGTAGACAATTTGTTAAATCTTTATGAGCACAAGCTGCTTATCGCATAATAATAATTCATATGGAGACTAGAATTTGCACGTGTGAAAAATAGGTTGACGATCTCACGTTATTGTAGATTTTTTTACAAATTTTTCTCTACAACTAAGGTCTTTTTATTAACCTTCCAGTGATCGCGCGCGGACTCTCACTCCGCAAGATTTTTATTTTGTAAATAATTCTTCTGTACGTTAAAGGCCTTTACTCATCTTTTAAGTATTTGCACCAAATAACTCACTGTAGCTCTGTGCATAATTACATTTTTTTTTAAATACTTATTAAAGTACTAGTAGGGTCTGCGGATTGTCAGTCAGCGTGCGACCAACCGTGTAATATATTTGTACGTGTGTCAGTCCGCGGGTGAGCATTCTTTTCTGTATTAGATTAATTCTAATTTGTTTGTTAATTTATAATTAAGGTGAGTTATGCATATATCTCATGTATTTACATGTTAAATATGAATGTAAATTATATAAAGATGAGTTTGTGGAAGGAAGAATAGAAAGGACAAAAAAAACTTATGTAGCAATGTTTGGAGGATTTTGATGACGAGGAAGAAGTAGAGGAAGAGGATTTTGTTGAAATACAAAATAGCGACACCGACATACTAAGAAGATGTTCTTGTATTGACTGTAAAAAATTTCTATGCTTTGGACATTCATTAATTATTTGTAAAAACTGTTATAATAATAAAGATGACAGTGAATATGGTTCGCTGAATAATATTTATTAACCTTTACGTATATTTAAGTGGGTTAGATTTTTGTTAAGAGAGGCAGTATGTTCATTATTGTTTATTTTCTATTTCTGAGTTACTAATTACATGTATTAAATTTATTTGTTAAGTGGAAAGTCCGGGTTCAAATCCTGGCGGAGCCAAGTTAATTTTTTCAAATTTCATTAATAATATTAGGTATTCTGAAAATATTAATCATGTTGAACTTGAAAATTACTATCCGAAAGCTATATATTTTTAACTTGTATGAAAACTTATGCCCCAAAAATTAATAAATGTTTTTAATATTGCAGTAAACACGGGAAATATTTTTTTTCGTCTGTTACTTCCTTGATTACTTTATAGGAAAAAGTCAAAATAAATGTTCTACAAAATAAAATTCTGTATCTAAATTAACCAATTTTCCTTTGTCTCAGTTTTCTGACTAGCTATGTAAAATCATATCAGTTTTTCTCAATTTTTAAAATTAATTTTAGCAGTAATGAAATGTGTTAATTGATTTAAAATCAGAAATTAATTCTCTACAGTTTTTATCATAATAAGGGCCAGTTTTTCATAGCTGGTTTACTCTCGATTAATGTTAATCATGATTAAATAATAATGGTAACCATAGTTTCCATTATTATTTAATCATGATTAACATTAATCGGTGATTGAAAAACTGGCCTTAATGGCCGGTTTCATCAACAAAAGTTAAATTTTAATCATGGTTTAAATAAATAAAAGCAAATTGAATGTATGACAGCAATGTTAATAACTTCATTTGACATGTAATTTTGATTTGCTTTTATTTATTTAATCCAAGTTTAAAATAACTTTTGTTGATGAAACCGGCCATAAGAGTAATAATAGTGAGAAACTAATTTTCATTATTCATAACCATTCCGTAGTTTTCATGTGACCCGCTGTATAAAAAGCAATAATATAAATATTATTTTTGTAATAAATCAAATGATCAGGCAATCGTTTGTTTAAATGTGAATGCAAATATCTATCTCGTTTAACTTTAGCAAAGTGTTAATATTTTTTTTATTATTATTCAGTTTGTAAACTGCTCTCGCATAATGCCGTGCAATATAAATGTTAATTTTATTTAACTAATTGTTTTACTAGTATGTACTGTCAATTTTGTCAGTTTCACTTATTCCTCTTCGTATCTTATCAAATACAAAGGTTAGCAATAGTGTATCAGTTAATTGGATCATCCTGTATAGTGCATGTTTGTTAACGTATTTCTTTTTAGTTATAAAAACAATGTCTTTTTCGTTCATTCACTCCTGTATAAATGACTTCCGACATTTGATATAGTTCATTACACTTCATGCAGTTTTTGAATCACAACAATAAACAATTTATGTACTCTTTGACCGTCTACAGACTACACAATTTTAAAAATAAAAAAATAATAAAAAAATATTATTGTCTAGGAAGTCGTATATTTTGAAATCATTGTTATGGTATATTTTAAAATAAATAAATACCTGTGTTATCAATTATAGATTAGATTCTAAAAATTTCAGCATTACTCATTCTCGATAAATCGTTATTAAATAATATAGAAAGTGATAATTATCACTTTGTATTCATTATATGAAAATTTTCTATGTTATGTGAATTTAAGAAAATTTTAATTAAATGGATAAATAATAATTGAATTTATTATACAAGTGTTTTATTAGCTCAGTGGTATGAAGTCGGCCTGTGGATCCTGAGAACCCTGGATCGATTCCCACAAGCGACAAACAATTTTCATAATTTCAAAAGCTACCCCTTTGGTTCTCCACCACTAACATCTTTGGGGGCCGTGATTTGACGACTGGTAACCGCACTTCACGCGCAAAATATATCACTTACCGAGATCTGCTTCGGCAGAGTGCCACACCCAGTAATGGGTAGAAGGCGTGATGATATATTTATTTATTTATTTTATTTTATAATACACGCAAGGAAAGTTTAAACCCGAGACTGAAGGTCGAGTGTTTAATATTCTTAAGTGTTTTATATACCAATAAAACACAAGAGTAATACAAAATTGTATCCACAACTCATCATTATAGGTATCGAAGAAGATTGGTCGTAACGTTTAACGTTGATTCAGTTATATATAGTTAATCAAAATACGGTAGATTACGAAGTGGTTGCTAAGTAACAAGTTGTTTTCAGTGTTTTATGGAATATAAAACACTAGTGTTTTATGAGCCACATGTTTCAACTGAAATCAGTGTAATAATGTCTTTATTATATATGAGTTGTGGATAATAGTTATTTTTCGGCACGAGTTATAAACAACATTTTTCCTACAACTGTGCGATTTAGTAAATCACTAAATTATTATCAAAATTTATAAAATTTTAATGATATTACACGAGAACGATGTTTTACGGCGTTACTATCGTTTGTTAGTTGATACCTTGCACATTGTTCTACGTTATTTAAAAATATTGCATTAACTTCAAGATAATTTCGTCAAAATTGTCTAGATTGGAATACTACAGTGAGTGATTCTTTTTCATCATAAACACCTCCAAAGATAATTGAAGCTCCGGATCATGCTATGTTGGATCTATTTTCGACAATGACAATCAACCTACTGCTGGTACTTCTAAAGCCACCGAAATTGTTCTCAATAATATTACTGTTAATAATATGAACAGGTACGGAAGAAATCAATGTTTCTTTAGACAGTACAAAAGTTTCCACTTTACATTATGTCAGTATAAGCAAGTGTAACAACTGTGTTAATAATATATACAAACAATAAATATTATGCATTTCACTTACTCTTTAAATAAAACCATTTATCGATATATTTTACTTTGTTCGGTTCTTTTTATTAGTTGTATACAGATTAGATATACTGTAATTTAAGGTTATGTTTATAAACGTCAAAATATACTACTACATATTTACTAGCGCTGGCTCACCGCATCTTCTTCTTCCATAAGCGTCTGTGGCCAAAATATGAATACCGCGCTCGGCGCGAAATTTAAATCGCTCTCAAAACAACTTTCTTTTGACAGTTACGTAACGAAGCATTTTCCGCACTAGTGTTTCTTTGCTTACAGAAACCCACTTGGTCTGCATTCATCTACTTTCCACACGTAACCAAGGCAATAATAGTTACGTAATAAAGAAATCCCACAGTTTTAAGAAAAAATATTTAAATTGGAACCAATATTTACAAGTATTTCCTATAGTATACCAATTATATATTTTCTTATTTATCTGATTATATATAATACATAGATACTTCTACCAGAATTATAAGCATTAAAAATAATTTGCTTAATAACTATTTAGATAAATACTTTTTTCATTAATTACGGATTAAATTACTATATTATCGTTTCCACCAATGAAACTTACATTATAAATTTGGCATAAATTGATAATATTGCCTCAAATGTTTGACAGCAATGTGAACTTCTTCATTAACATTTTACTGCGTTTTGCTTTTATTTATGTAAATCGGACATAAAATTTAAATTTCAGTGGTGAACCTACGAGCACAAGCTCATTAATTAAACAGTTTGTTTACAGTCACAATAATCTTCTAACTTTGATGTTTAAATATTAAGTTAACCCTGTATTCTTAGTACATAATATGTTGAGTCAATGTCATCGGTTATTCACCCCAATATATTATATTTATTTAGTTTTGGTGTCGATTTAGATAATTGACTTTAATTTCGGCTAACCTCGCAAACATGTTTATACCCTTGAGTCATATCTCCTAATAACAGCATAATTTTATAACCTCAAATTCACAAGTAAATTGCACACTTTAAAATCCATCAGAGTTCCATCCTTGGGGTTGTTCACCCTGCATTTTGCGAAAAGAGCTGCTCACAATGCTGTAAACCAAACCTTTTCCCACCTAAAGGGCGCCGACATCCCTCAAACAAAAGACTGTCTGCATAGAGCGACCAACGCCGTCTTTGAACCAAGTTCATGGACCTTTGGGCCAAGGGAGATGGTGGTTTTAGCCTACCCTAACTGTAAGTGAGTTGACTCTTCAAATATTTTGCAATATTGCCCGATTTTTTTATAGTGCTTTTTACACAGACACAGTTAGAATAGTTTGGTTTTATTAGGGGCAGATTTCACAATTTTGTAATACTTTTATATATTTTATTAGTGTTAAGGTAGTTTATTTATTACTTAGTTTTGGTTTTATTAGAACCGTATTGCGATTTGCAGAATCGTAAAATATTGCAGAATTTTGTTATATATTTTTTTTGTTCAAATTAGGGTTATTTATGTTTCATATTTTTAGTTTGCTTTTATTTTATTAGCTCTGTATTACAAATGACCGTTATATGGTACATATAATCGTAAAATATAATATAGTTTTATATGTTTTTATGTTGAGATAAAAAAGAAATAATTTCTTTTGTGACATATTGAAGTTTATAAATCTAATATTATCCCAATATTTGTAGTTATAACGGTTCACACCGATATAATCTTTCGATCTTTGCAGGTATATAAGGTGTTGTTATAGTTCAGAAAAAAATGTTATATACAAGCCCTGCGTCACATCAGTTGGCCCTTATCTTATTTTTTCGTTTAATGTTTTATTTTGCAGTTGTATTTGTCGAATAGCGTAGCAGAGAATGAAATTCAATTTTAATGAGACACATACTACTATTTTGTTAATATCCAGATAAAATTTGAAGTCAATCGATACATTCCTCTTGGAATGACAACCATTGAAAGAGGAAGTAAACATTTCAGTATTGACTAACATTTTTTAAAAAACTGTTTAATAATAAAGTTTGTTTGAAATAATAATTAACTTTGATTTGAGCCGTCAAACTGCCTACAATCTAATAATCATGATAATAATTTGGGTGTTGAATTAGTTTTTTGTAAAAAAGAAATTGCTAGTAACACTGCTACACCTTTTGTATCTAAAATATATTTAATGTTATATTTAGTTAAAAATGTTTAAATAGTATATTACATAACAAGCATCGAAAGTGTAAGATAACGTGCGCGTGTACAAATTGAAAAACGAGGCGCGCAGCGCCGAATGATTTAAGTGCACGAGCACAGTTATCACACTTTCGAGCGAGTTATGTACATTATTTTTCGGACGACCACTAAATAATTCTAAAAAATGTTTACAAGAGCGATGTTGTTACACTTTGACAGCTGATGCGTTTTTGAAAGTAAGCGTTGACGTTTGACGTTTGCGATTAGGTATTTTGATACCAACTGTACTAACCGTAATGTCAAAATATTAAATAGTGCTAAAATATTAGTAAATGAGTAATTATTAATTTAAAAAAATAAGATTTATCTGTGCAAATGTGTTGAAAAATCTGCCAAAACTTCGATTGAAATAATAATACAAATTCTTTTCATTTATTTTATTATTTTCTTTCATCGTAACGCCATCCGTTGTCAATCAGTGGAATTTCACCTGATATGTTAGAAGTGTGTGTTATACTAACATATCAATGTATGTTATGTTCAACTTTCCGTAGTAGTTTATGAGGTTGTTATGGTTACTTTCATAAGTGGTCGTCTGAAAATTAATTTTAGAATCTAGTAAATGTAAGATATCTACATTTTCAGTATCATTTAATTTCTCAACGAAAAAAAAAATATGGGTCAAGTGAAGCGATTTTAGGCTCGTATTACATAACATACTGATCATAAAACAAACGATTTTGTTTTCAAAATTCTGAAAATTAAGGATGGTTTACATTAAGTAAACAATTTAGTACCATTGGTTTGATAGTTATTTCTAATATATTAATATTAAATTATAATTATGAACACTACAAATAATTATTATATATATTTTTCTACGATTAATTTAAATTCGTATAAAAATATTATCTGATAATTAACATATTACGCGCTATATTTTGCGTGAGAATTTAACAAGCAAAAATAATTAATAAGATTTGCCATTTCGATCGATTTTTTCAATTGAAAATTGTTTGTTGGCTATGGGAATCAAACTCGAGTTCTCAAATCAACTCAATACCACCGCATAAATTATATCGTGAACACTCAAATTCATAAAAAAAAGACAGATGACTGTTACAAATATACATGCATGTCATTTATTTTTATAGCGTATGTCAAGACTCCAGAAGTATTAAACAAAGAAATTAGATATTAATTTTTGTATGTTTAATAATTATTATGAAATTTGTTAAACTAGATAAAGCGAAAATTAAAATTTATGTTTTTGTTTCTAATGCAACTATGATTATTGAAATATATTATTAAATATAAAAATTAGTTTTTCTCAAAATTAGACGCATATACAGGAAAATTGCAAATAACATTTTATGTTCCAAATATTTTGCTAACATCTTTTATTAGAAACTTTTTTTCGTAACTGATTCCATTTTTGAAATAAATGGAATTTATTGTTTTGTATGTCCAGTAAACTTCCTCTTCCGGTTTTTCAATCTCATTCAAAATCAACTCAGCTCTTCGCATTTTCATGAAACTTATAATTACCAAGTTTCGTTAACAAATCTTATCTCGTTCATGAGATTTTGCACACTCGGGCACACATCCACACACACACACACACGCACACACACGCCCCCACACACACACAGAGACATCGTTGAGAAAATAATGAAAATGGATTCAGTGGACCTCAAAACACGTATTTCCGCGAAAATCTCGTCAACAATTTTTTTCACGATTACAATACTTCCTTATACTCTGTATAAGAAAGTAAAAAATACAATTTGTTTGTTATTACAAATTATTTAGCCCCTTACTCCTAATTATTTTATGTACTCGTATATAACATTTTTCCCTAAAGTTATTAGTTCGTCCAAAAATGCACTGGTTGTTTGAAAGGAAACGCCCGGTATAAGTACATCATATAAAAATAAAATACTTATTCAAAATGATCATTTGTTTATAAATCTCATTAGTACAGCACCATAACGTTATATTTTATTATTTTTTGCAGTCACTCATGCTATGGTTATAATTCAAAATTCCAGGTATAGTATTTTCTGTGCTACCGGTATTTTGGGGTCGTCACCCCGTGTTTCGCAGATGTTTCAGGGCGGATTTTAAAGATCTGACCGAGATGAGGGTGTTTGGGATTTTGGCAGTACCGTTATCGGCTACCTCGCTTGACAGATGGGGTTATTAACCCCAAAAATCTGCAGATGTGATGTTTTTTAGTTGGAGGTTACACAAAAAAAAACAATTTTCTACATCCCTTGATTAATCCCTCAGGATTTGTTGAGGGTTGTAAAAAATTCCAGGTTTGAAACGGTTTTTTATGTTTTAGCCAAGGGCAAAATGCTTGGGATGGATTTTGAGGGAGATATTTTTTTGTGGAGTAGATTATAGTTCTGGTGATATACAAAAGAACTGTGCTTGATCGTAGAGATTTTAAATAGCTCTGCTTATAGGTTACTGTAAATGGGAATATACCAGAACCAAACGGCAGGTTTCTTGAAAACTGTTGTCTGTTTTTTGACATATTTGTACAGTTTTTAACAGAGCCGTAACAAGGGTGAGACGAGTGAGACACTTGCCTCGAGTCCACAAATTTGAGGGGTGGCCAGCTCAGTGGTATGAAGTCGGCCTGTGGATCTTGAGAACCCTGGTTCGATTCCCACAGGCGACAAACAATTTTCATAATTTCAAAAGCTACCCCTGTGGCTCCTCCACCACTAACATCTTTGAGAGCCGTGATTTGACGACTGGTAACCGCACTTCACGCGTAAAATATGTCACTTACTGAGATCTGCTTCGGCAGAGTGTCACACCCAGTAATGGGTAGAAGGCGTGATGATATATTTATTTATTTTATTTATACATATATGTTCTTTTAGTATGTAAAATTATAATAGTTATGTATGATACAAGGTTGAAAAGAGCAATTTTTCGTACGAATGAAAGAAATTTTCAAACACGAAACACTCGTCGAACATAAAATATTTTCCGGTCTAGAGCGAAACTCTTTTTTTGGTGCTAAAAAATAGTTGTATTAAAATATTTCTATAAAAAAAATCCTTATAATTGAATAAAACATAGTGCGTGACATGCGGATGATACTTTTTGTACTCATATGGTTTCATTTGTACGAAAATCTGAATTTTTCTTCCTTGTATCATAAATAATGATTATGTTCGACTGCACCATAGCTACTTGATTTATGACACTGATTAGTGTCCATAAAATAGCACTTTATTAGACTAACACAATAAAATAGCAATATTGACTTTAGTTAATATCAAAAAATAAAAATCAATATAATTATTATATCTAATTAATTAACTAACTTCTGTGCATTTATTACAATTTTATTTCATTTATTTTTGGATCCTTCTGTCTTAAGACGTTATGAACACATTTTTCCACTTTTTCTGACAAATAATTTGAAATATTATTGTTAAGGTGGTACTATCATGGAAGCATTTAACCCGGATTTTAATGAAATGTAAATATGTAATTTTTCATGTGTTTCTATACTAGTATACATTTCTTTTTTTAAAGATTACCGTTGTTGAGCTGAGTAATGTAAAGTTAAAGTCGACCAAAAATGCATTGGTGTTATAGGAACTGTACGTCGCGAGGCAGCTTACTGCGTAAATTCATATATTGTAGTTATTTTTTAACAAAAAACTAACACACAGTACATCATGTAAAGATAAAGGTATGAGAATTAAAAAATCCATGCCTTACCGGATTAGTTTCAAAGAAATTGGCGATGAAAGTTGGATATTCTATGATTTACAATGAAACTGTCAGAAATGCTTGGCAACGTTGCACGGGTAGACAGAGATGGTCGCACGCGTAAACAGAGATGGTCGCAGGCGTAGACAGAGAAGGTCGCACGAATGACAAAGCATGAACTATGAAAGTTATTATTTCAATCAGTGAAATATATTAATTTTAATACAAAAAAAATATTACAGCATTTTTTATTTATTTATTTGTTGTTACAGTTGATAATATAATAATTGCTTTGGTGCATTTTTCTCATTTTTCTTATGAACTGTCAACAGGATGTATCGATAATACAGTCACGTTTCGTACCTACTGGTACATGCTGCTTGTAGTTCTCGCCTTGTTGTCATAGCTTCTGCTGTATAAAATCTTACACTGCTATTGGTTGGCATGAAACATTCACTTCCAAAACTTTTGTTATGTTACTGAATTTCATAAACTAGTTAAATAGTTTTATTTAATATATTCAATGTTATTGTTAATTATACGATATTTGCAGCGAAATGTTATTCTGTTAATAACCTACACCATACAAAAATGTAATAATTATTTTTATAAACTTTTTAGGTTATCTATACTTTTGTATGAGACTGTCATGATAGAACCACCTTAAATTTTCAATAAAATCTTGGTTTTATTGTTTTTGTCAGACTGTCATTTTACTGTCAAAGTTCATTACAATACTTGTATCGCAATAGAACGCTTTTTAAAATTGTAATATTGATATTACGTTATGAAATTAGGTAAATAGCTATTACGGACGGTAAAATAACAATTACTAGCAATGACAAAAATATTAACACTTCAATGAAAAGATTTTCGTGCAAATAGTCAAATAAAAAAAACCGCCAATTTTTGATACAATCGAATAAAAATTAAAATTTTATGTGAAATGTCAAATTAATTCGGTTTTTGTTTTGGGAAGCATTCTGCTTGGTCACGCTTTATGTAGGTATACTGTTTATTTTTGGTTTGCTAACCTGCTCTAACGTAACAATTAATTAACGAATATAATAGTTCAGGTTTGTTGTAGCTACGAACGTTTAGTTGAGTTTTGAAGCTTGTACTGTGTTGTATGGTACTAATAAGGCACAGTCGATAAAATGTAGTGAAATATGTGAAATACTAGTGTTTTGTTTTCTTCTGTCCAGCTTCATGATACGGGTCGGGCATGGACATCTTAAATTTGATTTCAAGGTAGGTTTTGTTTATTTGTTTTGAATGTTAAATAAAAAAGACCAATGTCAAAAAGGGCGATACGTTGCAACTTGCAACTGCGTCATCCTTACAATTATTTACATATGCAAATAGTTAAATATGTATACATGGAAACGACAAAAGTACGATCTATTTTATATTTTTGACACGTTTTGAATTCATTTTTTTGTTGAGATAATCTTATGTAAGTTATTATTACAATACATTCTATAGTTCGTTCGTTGAGCGATTACAGTGTGGAAGGTATAGTACGTAATTGATCTTTTTCATGATGAAGACGAGTTCACGCAAAATGCGGAAATCTCTTTTGACTTTTCTTTACATAGTGTATCACTTTAAAATTGTAATTACTTCTTGAATTATATCGTTATAATTATATTATGTACCTATTAAAGAACCGTTAATTCGACAAAGAATTATAATTTTGAAATGATAAAAAGCCAAAAGTTTTTTTCTTTGCTCCATTAACAAATACGTCCTGTACCACTACTCACCGAATGAACTATAGTTATATTGATATTTTAAAAAACATTCTGATGATTGAAACATATTTAATAAATGACCTTGAATTAGGATTTAGATTTAAGAAAATATCTAATGGGGTAGATGGCACAGTGCTATCAAGTCGGAATGTGGCTTGGAGAAACCGGGTTCGATTCCTACAGACGACAAAAAATTTTCTCCACATTAAAATTACCCTTGTGGCTACCCTTCCACTAAAATCTTTGAAGGTCGTGATTTGACGACTGGAAACCATACTTCACGTGCATAAATTTATCACTTACCGAGATCTGCTACGGCAGAGTGCCACGCCCAGGCTTAATGATATATTTATTTATTTGATTTAATTTCTTAATTTGGTTGACGGTATAAATCCAGTATAACTAAACGAATGTTAATGTAATTGCAAGACATATAGAATCAATATTCTTTGATGTCATCAAAGGTCAAGTAATGTGATCGTTCGGACTAGTGTATACTAATAAATAAACGTGTGAGGATATATTTATTTATTTTATCCACAACTCATATATAATAAAGACATTATTACACTGATTTCAGTTGAATTATATGTCTCATAAAACACTAGTGTTTTATATTCCATAAAACACTGTAAACAACTTGTTACTTAGCAACCACTTCAAGATCTACAGAATTTTGAGAAACTATATATAACTGAATCAACGTTAAACGTTACAACGAATTATGAGTTGTGGATACAATTTTATATTACACTTGTGTTTTATTGGTATATAAAACACTTAAGAAAAATTAAACACTCGACCTTCAGTCTCGTGTTTAAACTTTCCTTGCGTGTTTTATATACCTAATAAAACACTTGTATAATAAATAACAACACATATATTATAAAGACATTATATTGATTTCAGTTGTATTTATTTATTTGATACTCTGCACAACAGGAAGTAAATCCTAATTAGAGTACAGGGGGCCTACAGCTTATAGTGGGATCCGAACCACTCAGACACAATCGTATTTTTTGAATATAAGTAGAAGTCAGTGAGATTTGAACGCACGACCTCTTGCTTGCTAATTAAGAAACGCAAGTTTAATCTCGCTTTTATCCACTGAGCTACGATTGCCTGTAAAATTATATGGCTCATAAAACACTAGTGTTTTATATTTCATAAAACACTGTAAACAACTTGTGACTTAGCAACCACTTCTTGTACTACCGTATTTTCAGAAACTATATATAACTGATTCCATGTTAAATGTTACACTTGTGTTTATTGGTCTCATATAAAAATTAAATTTTCTAATAGTTTGTCGATAGATACCGTAATATTTTCAAATGTTAAAATGTGCTTTTATTTATTTAAATGTCATTTAAAAAATATTTTTTTAATAAATTACAGATAGGTACCGTAATATTTTTTGCAATAACGAGTAAACAAATAATTATTAGCTAATAACAGGTATCGTTTAAAATTCTAACAGTACAAATTGCATAAGTTAAAAACGAAAACACTAATCTACATTTAAAACAATTTTCGCATAACTTCGTTCCGCTAGAGTAGCCACGCATCCGTTCATCCTTCCGAGTATCGCCGGCCGGTTCTCGGAATTGTTTATCCAGAACGTTCTAACAAAACAGCAAAAAAGACACAATAACAAACCGCGTCTTCGCCTTGCTAATGACGTCACACACGGTCAAGGTTCCATCCTCCTCGCACCGCACCCTTTGATTCTTCGTCTTCCCCACCTGGCGCCAGCGTAATATGTCGAAAAAATGACATTGAGCAAGTTGGCAGTGGTTCATTGCTCGCGTTTCGTATGAAAAACGGCTCCTTGAATTGTCAATTGTGACAAATATGTTTATGAGTGTTATACAGTCGTCATTTGTCGCCCGCGCCTTCTTCGACGTCATTTGTTAACATGTTAACTGGATTGCTGAGCGGGTTTTTTGAAAGATTTTATTGAAAGTGAAATGAGATGTTTAATTCATTATAGTAGTGTGTGTTTTTATGCTGAGTTTTTCTTAGGATTTTGTGCGCATTCTTTCATTTTTTCTTCAACGAAATATTACTTTATTATTAGGTATAGTATATTCATTCAAATTTGGCCACTTAGGATTTTATATATTTTTTTTTCATTGACATATAGCGCCATTTTTACGAAAGCCTTGTGCTTTAACAATAGATAAATTTGTTGACAATACAAATGCATGAATTTCTCAGGAATTTAGGGCTGTTTTAATATCTTCTTGCCCTTAGGCAAATAATTATTTCCGACCTGCTTTTTATATGTACGAGTAAGTTAGTAGGGAAAAATATTTTTAAGGTATTTTTAAGTTTGCTCGCTTCACTTGCACTTATCAAAACTGATCCTAAGATAGACAAACAGCTCAGACAAAACATATCTTAGACAAAGTCTGCCGTATTCAAGTCAATGCAGTGTTGTGAAGGAGAAAGAGTTGGAGTAACTTGTGGGTGAGGCGGGTGCGAGGCAAGGAGCGAGTACACTTTGATGTTATGCAAGTTGCAAACATTTGTGTAATTATTTTTATATTCAATTACCTACTTTTCATACATCAAAGTAAAGGTTAATTAAATAATAAAAATGGTAGACAGAAGTTTTGGCCGGTGACGCATGCGCGACAAAACCGGTCAAAGTAGGCAATTTTTATGGTGTCGTGTGACATATTACTACTTGTTCACGACGAATACATGACAAAAAAATTATTGATAGAAATTATTACTGGTTGCTCATTGGTGACAGAAGCTCTGAAAGTGGACTGGTGTAGGGATCAACAACTACCCTTAAAATCTGCGCATTCGCATCGGCGCCATCTATAGTTGCCACCCGTTCCCAAATCTTTCTTTTTCTTTTTTTCATGTTTATCATGACATAATCTATTAAAAATATATTTCTGTCACTGGAATAAATCAGACATCATTTTGCACCCTAGCACTCTAACTATATTTTGTTTTTAAAATTAAATTAATTTATATATTTTCAACTACAGTATATTTGCTAATATTTGACTGGTTGTATTCTACTTGTAATTACTTAGTTTGTCTTTAATTCTTACTTTCGAATATTGCATACAAATAAATTTTCTGTCAAATTCATTGAACTCAAGAAACGTCAATAAGCACCCAAACAAACATGAAAAAGTTCCAATCAAATGAACAATTATTCGATTAACTTTTCAAGTACAAGGTATTTGAACCTGCAGCAAAATACAAACAAGTGTGCGATCGGTTGGATTCGCGCTTCTCCGTACACTACGTCACCGTGACGTCAGTGCGACCGCTGACGTAACGTGCGATGCTCGCTTGTCTGCGATGCGCTGCGGCAGACGCAGACGACTTGATCTGTAATCGTGAGACGTATATTTACAATGTATGAGACTCGTTGTTGTTTTGTTTTGTGACGCAGGCTACCTATTACATTAGGGTTGGTTGAGGTTGGAATTTTTGATAGTATGATTGTTTTGCAGCGTGATTCTAAGCGTGACGGATGCATGGTACATTTGATGATGTTATGTTGTTGACAATTTTGAAGGGTGGTCATCATTGACGCAGTTTATAATTTGACGAAATTATTGTGGGATTTTAGACAGTGAATTAGGATTTATTATTTTAATTAGATGATTATTTTCGGGTGTCTGTCTGTATTACATCCTCTTAGACAATTTAAAAATAAAACAAAAAATTGTTATCCTTAGTGGCTGTATTATGATGATATGAACTATTACAAAAATGGCCCGGCAATTTTAAAATTGTATAACCTCATTGTACATTTGGGTTATCAACTAACTTTTGAAAATAGAAGCTGATTTTCGAGGCAAAATACGAATAATTAAAAAATAATTTATCATCACGCCTTTTACCCATTACTGGGTATAGCACTCTGCTATAGCAGTAAGTGATATAATTATGTGGCCCCTAAAAATGTTAGTGGAGGAAGAGTCATGGGGATAATTTTAATGTAGTGAAAATTGTTTGTCGGCTGTGGGAATTGAACCCGATTTCTCTAATCCACAGTTTTAATTCTTTTTAGTATTGTACGTAAATAATAGCAACAGCATTATTTATTTTGTTATTAACGAAATTCAATTTTCATCAAATATCATTCTCATACTGTAAGTGTGATATATTTTGTAAAGCTCAATTATTCGTACTCGGCTCGAATTAACTGTGATTCTGAAAAATCCTGATTATCTATCTATTTTTGTTTGTTTTTAATTTTTTATACAGTTTACATATTATCTACATCATAATTTAAATGTTCAATGTTTACCTGCAGTTTTGAGTTTGAGAATAAGAACAATCAGAATACGATTACGTGCTGATCTCATGCAAAGATACTCAATTCGATTTGAAAACAATGTATCAGGCGCAGAGCTGGGCAAGCTACTTAAAAAAAGTAGCTAAGCTACAGCTACAGCTATTTTTTTTTAAAAGTAGCTAAGCTACAGCTACAGCTATTTTTAAAAAAAGTATCTAAGCTACTGCTATAAGCTACATTTTGTAAAATATAGCTAAGCTACAGCAAAAAGCTTTCGTTAAAGTAGCTGTTAAATTTTAAAGCAACTTTTTTCAATTATTGTGAATTAATTAAATTTGCCATTGTCATATGATCAGTTGATCAGTCTTTTGTTATAATGACTGTTATTTACTATTATGTATATAAATATCAAAAATTGCAAATGGACCAATGTACTGTTAATTTTTGATGCTATAATTTTTATTTATATCGAAATAAATTAACAGTCACATTAACGGAAGACTCCTAAACAGTTAATGTTTAGTTTATCTAATATTTAATTCCAAAGTAGGATAGGTTAAGAACAAGTGAAAATTAAAATATGTTAGTAGATTTTAAACTATATAATAACTTGTTATCCTACAGTTATAGAAAACAATATAGAAGATATAATTCGAATACAAAACAAAAATTAATAGGTATTTCTTAAGCTTAAGCTACAAAAAGTAGCTTTAAAATAAGCTTCAGTTGTTATAACAATATTTTTAAACTAATAGAAAAAAAATAGTTCGCTACAAACTACAGCTATATTTTTTCGCATTTAGCTTAGTTACAGCTACAGCTAAGGTAAACGTAGCTAAGCTACAAAAGTAGCTAGCTACTGCCCAGCTCTGATCAGGCGTAATATAAAAAGATATTTTGTCATTTGCGAAATATGATCTTTACACGTGTATTACATGGTTGGTCATATAATTTTTAAATAGTGAATTAATCTGCCTTTCGACTAGAAATATCAAGGGATCGCAAAATTAGTTCAAGTTATAGAAATTTCAAGTTATTTATTGAACACATTCGTAAAAAATGCATAATTCTAAATTATAATTATGCAAAATGAAACAGGATTCACAGAGTATAACATAGGGCAAATAACATATGTATGTACATAATCTGTACAAACAAAAAATAAAAAGCAAAAGTAGATCTCGTCGCTCTTCGAGAATTCCCTAAAATCTACACAGGTTGCATGCGTTCTGCGCGATGAAACAAAGTTCGATGAATCTTGACGACCGAACATAAAGATAACATGCAAATATTATACCGAAAGACTATATTTTTACCGTGAAAATTCAACTTGCAGAGATTACTGTGTTGTTGGCTTTGGATTACAAAGATTTTCAAGTTACAGAAATTCGAGTTAAAGAGATAATACATGGCAATTTACAAAATGTACACTGAACAACAGTAAACTTCGAATTACGGTAAATTTTGGGTTATAAGGTGTTCGAATTTATATTCTTAATTACAAACAAATTAATCAACAATCACAACGAAATAGCAACACATATATGAACTAATGCACTGCTGTTCGGTGAGCCCGGACCTTGTAATGTAATTCGTATTAAGTTGATGTTGGATAGAGTAGCAAAAATAAATATAATTCCTAAAATATTCAAATATACAAAGTAAAACTATAATTTCATTCCGATCCTATCATATAACTAGATTGGAATGAACTAACCAAATCTGGATTTTTATTATTTACAATGTTTACATGTTGTTTAAGGTGGTACTATCATAGAAGCATTTAACCCGGATTTGAATGAAATGTAAATATGTTATTTTTTATGTGTTTCTACACTAGTATGCATATTTTTTTTAAAAGTTTACTGTTGTTGAACTGAGTAATGTAAAGTTAAAGTCGACCAAAAATGCATGAGAATTATGAGAATTAGAAAAACCATGCCTTACCGGATTAGTTTAAAAGAAATTGGCGATGAAAGTTGGATATTCTATGATTTCCAATGAAACTGTCAGAAATGCTTGGCAACGTTGCACGGGTAGACAGAGATGATCGCACGCGTAAACAGAGATGGTCGCAGGCGTAGACAGATATGGTCGCACGAATGACAACGCAAGAACTATGAAAGTTATTATTTCGATCAGTAAAATATATTAATTTTAATACTAATAAAAATATGGGATGGCTAGCTCAGTGGTATGAAGTCGGCCTGTGGATCCTGAGGTCCCTGGTTCGATTCCCACAGGCGACAAATTTTCATAATTTGAAAAAGCTATCCCTGTGGCTCCTCCACCACTAACATGTTTGGGGGCCGTGATTTGACGACTGGTAACCGCACTTCACGCGCAAAATATATCACTTACCGAGATCTGCTTCAGCAGAGTGCCACACCCAGTAATGGGTAGAAGGCGTGATGATATATTTATTTATTTTATTTACTAATAAAAATATTACAGCATTTTATATTTATTTATTTGTTGTTACAGTTGATAATAATTGCTTTGGTGCATTTTTCTCATTTTTCTCATTTTTCTTATGAACTGTCAACAGGATGTATCGATAATACAGTTACGTTTCGTACCGACTGGTAATATCATGCTGCTTGTAGTTCTCGCCTTGTTGTCATAGCTTCTGCTGTGTAAAATCTTACATTGCTATTGGTTGGGATGAAACATTCACTTCCAAAAATTTTGTTATGTTACTGAATTTCATAAACTAGTTAAATAGTTTTATTTAATTTATTCAATGTTATTGTTAATTATACGATATTTGCAGCGAAATGTTAATTCTGTTAATAACCTTTACCATACAAAAATGTAATAATTATTTTTATAAAGTTTTTAGGTTACCTATACTTTTGTATGAGACTGTCATGATAGAACCACCTTAAATGAAATTAAATTTAGTCAGGATTCATTCCGTCATGTGAACATAGTGAATGTTTATGTTATGTTTTTATACTTTTTTATATGTGTTTAACCCGAAAAAAGTAATTTGGTATAACTATGTTTTTTCTTATCTGAGCTGTAGCTTCCCCTAATTCCCAATTATTATGGTTAAACTTTTTCTGTACTTAAAATACTTTTGCTATAGGTAAAGTAACAGAAACGTAAATTGCTTTTCATAAAATTTAAAATAATTATCTAATATTTAATTGTTATGAAACGTATTTCACATCGTTATTATTTTATTGTTAATAATAATAAGAGATATTATCTAAATAAATTCAGTTGTAAGTAACTTTTTGTGTTACCAATTAATAATTTTAATTTGTTTAAAAAGAATAAAAATGTTTTATTTTACAAATAAAAATGTTTTATTTTACAAATAAAAATTTTATTACTTCAATTTTTCAAACCATAAAATTTTATATTCAATTGCAACAAATCTAAAAGTTTTACAACTACAAATAATTAATTATTTTGATAAACTTTAATACGCAAACGTGCATAAAAATTAAAGCGGACCGCTTAGGTTTAGTTCAATTTTTATCAAGTTCTGGGTCACTAGGTGTGCTCAGGTTATCATCAACACAGAACTGCTAGTGAATGTTAGAGAGTTCAAAAACCTTTGGTGATTGCGAATTCACTTTTACTCCTTTACACGTGGCGTGAAAGATTTTGGAAATTTGCGGGAAATTTAAAAAATAAGAAGAAGTAGCATTCATATTTCAGTTTAAATTTAAACTGATACAAACGACTTTGTTTCTCTGTTGTGATATTTCTTTTATTGTAAGGAAATTTCTGGTACCAAGTAATTATTTAGTTTTGATTAGTAAAGTTTAATTGTTTTCAATGAGATTGCATCTGTCATCTAAACTAGAAGCAAATATTAGTTTCTCATTTCATTTTATTTAAACGACTAATGTTAACGACCTATCCAAAATATTTTACTTACATATAGTATCGAGAATCGTAGGTCAGTAGTTAAAGTCAAAGTAAAATTTGCATTTATTAATTAACAAACAAGAAATCTTGCATTCAAATTTGTCTGAATGATTCGGAGGCCACTATAAGCTGTAGGCCTTCTATATTATAATTGGGACTAATGGTGGAATATGTGTAAAGCCATAAGTATGATAGATCCATGAATCTGTAAATAAAATCGTAACGAAACTTATGTCTTTATGACATATTTCCTACTTATCCATAAATATTGATGTGATTTTGTTAATTATTTATAGATTTGTGGATCTTTAACAGGAATGTCAGATTAAAAAAAAATAATAAGCGAGACAAGCAATTAAAAAAAATTTGCGGTGTGAATATCTTCTGGGGCTGAATTCAATCAAACTAATTATTATAAATACAATTATTTTTGCATCGGTACTGGTGTTGACAAATTAGAATTATCAAGAGCAAGTATTATGGGGTGGCTAGCTCAGTGGTATGAAGTCGGCCTGTGGATCCTGAGAACCCTGGTTCGATTCCCACAGGCAACAAACAATTTTCATAATTTCAAAAACTACCCCTGTGGCTCCTCCACCACTAACATCTTTGGGCGCCGTGATTTGACGACTGGTAACCGCACTTCACGAGCGAAATATATCACTTACCGAGATCTGCTTCGGCAGAGTGCCCCACCCAGTAATGGGTAGAAAGCGTGATGATATATTTATTTATTTAAGAACAAGTATTAATTGCTTTAAAATTTATTTATCCTAAACAGTTGATAACCTATTGGAGAAAATTAAAAAATTTATTAAGAACAAAATATCTATTAATTTCATATCCAGTTTATGACTTTCTCAGGTTTATTTTTCTCTGTTTAAGTTTCATTACTGCATTCTTAAAACTATAGTTTGTTGAACTGTCATCTATCTTCCAAGAAATAAGAACAAATATTGGATTTTCATTTAAAATTTGTTTAAAGGCAGAAGTTCATGACCTCTTCAAAGTTATACAGAATTTTGGTAACAATTACTAATTTTTTTCAACATTTTCTTCAATAGCCCTAACTCACATATCATAATAAAGTTGATAATAATCTGGTCATTGAAGTAACTTCATTTTTTTAATAATACAATTGCTCTTAATTTAAATGCATTAAGTTCTAGAATATCGCAAATTGTATATATATTCATTATTTCATAAAAATATATATATATATATATATATATCTATCTTCTTCTTCTTTACTGGCGCTACAGCCCGAGTCGGGCCTGGGCCTACCGGGCACACCGAGCCGCAGTTTTTACGCTGCCGTACTGCCGGTTTTCTGAGTCGATGTTACTTACTTTTAAGGCATATGTATAAGTGACTAGCTTATAGCGCCCGAGTATGATTAATTCAAGTAACTGCATTTTTTATTTTAACGACAAATCATACTTTGTCGACAGGCGGATTCGAACTGACGAACCTTGGTTCGGATGACGTCACAGTATGCTAAGAGATGTGCATTAACACGCTCGGCCATCGCGCCTCCTTATATATATATATCATCACGCCTTCTACCCATTATTGGGTGTGGGTGCGGTTATGTTAGTGGTGGAGGAACCACAGGGGTAGCTTTTGAAATTATGAAAATTGTTTGTCGTCTGTGGGAATCGAACCAGGGTTCATACCACTGAGCTAGCCACTCCATTTGATCCTTTATAACACACTTCACATCTCCAAAAAAAATTGTTATGTTTACATAATATTATTTATTATTTAATTCGGAAATAACTTGATTTAATAGTTATTTACTAATTTAGTCTACTATCCACTATAAAAAAATTATCACACTACAGATTGTTCTGGAACAAGCTCATAATAATAGTCAAATAATAAATGCTGTAATACTTTTGATTAAAAAAGTCAAAGTTTATGATTTTTACATGAATGCATTATATGGTAATGTGATAAAAATTACATTTGCAATAAATACTGATTATTAATCCAGTTTCGCCTGGTTAAAATTTAAAAAAAATTCCATCTACATGCTCTTAAATTACTTACGTATAATATTTACTATATTTTATCGTGGTCTAGACGGATTTATGAGGCAAAATACGTCAAAGTTAAATTGCCATTATCTCACATCCTGAACAATGTAAAAACTATTTGTTTTTTTTTTTAATATCAATTTCGATAAAGCATTTTCGTATTATTTAAAATTCAAGTGAATTTTATACGATAATTCTTTTTTTATAAACCATTTCCTTATAGGAAGTTTTGTATGTTAAAATTCTTTAGATTTATAAAATTTTAATTGAACAAAGTCAGAATATAGGTATTTTATTTAATACTTTTTACAATATTTAGATACGAGTATTATGTAGGTATGATTATCAAGTACATAAACATCACGTAATATTTTCGAAAATTAACTAATTTTTGTAAAATTTTCCATAATGGTTTGTTGTATAAGTTAGTGTTAGTATCTATTAATAATTAGATTTATTATTTCGGGGGTCAAATATAAACTTAATTTAAATATGCAAAATACTTTTGCAGTCTCATGAAGTCGTGATCTTTAGATCTCGTAGCAAATTTGTTATAATATTTGTTGTCCTTGACCGGAGTCAATTTTTTACAACCATCTGTTTAAACAAAAATTAAATTTCGCCGCACACCCATGAAAACAATTTTTTGTATCACATTCTTTTCATATTATATTATGTAATAAACAATAAAAAATACACGTTTAATTTTATCTTCTTTCAGAGCTCGTAAATCTAAGAGAAAATCTATTTTTAAATAAATTTTAATATTCACTAATAATCACTACTATATCCTGCATAAAATTTGTAAATTCAGTTAAAAATATAATTAGTTATAAGATAATATTCTTGTAAATTATTGTTGAAATTACTTAATAAAATAATACATTTTAATTTATTATAAACAAAGTGTGATTCATTACTTAGTTTACAATTCAAACAATTGCATTACGCAGTTCAATAATATTTGGTTTTGGTTTAGATTAAAATGAAACTAATCAAAATTTGAATTATTTTCCTCTAAAGTAATCAAGAAGGCAATGATTTCGTTGGTATTACACTATCATATTTATATATTATATATTTAGGATACTGTCTACAAATCCTGAAATATAGAAATAGTCCACAAAATTTCCTATTTTAAATGCAAAATAGTTATTTAAATAAGTAAGCTTCCTATCTGTTGAAGATTAGTTTGGAGATCGAAACAATATCGAAATCTTCAATATCTACATCTGGTAACGTGGTAACGGTAGAGCACTTACTGATTATAATGTTTTTTTTTTGCACTATCGACGCAATAAAGAAATTATAATTGTTAGGAATATTTAAACATTATTTGATATTTTAAAATATGGTCGTTGGCAGAGTATCCATTTTTAAAATATGTTTTGATAGTTGCGACCGTCCAAAAAATAACCCTTTCTGATCTACATCGGAAAATACAACCAAAAAGAAAGCAGAAATTATTGTTTCCATGCAGATTAATTTATTTATCCACAACTCATATATAATGAAGACATTATTACATTGATTTCTGTTGAATTATATGGATCATAAAACACAAGTGTTTTATATTCCATAAAACACTGTAAACAACTTGTTACTTCGCAACCACTTCATGATCTACCGTATTTTGAGAAACTATATATAACTCAATCAACGTTATCGTTACGACCGATCTTCTTCGATACCTATAATTATGAGTTGTGGATAAAATTTTGTATTACACTTGTGTTTTATTGGTATATTTCTTGCGTGTTTTATGTACCTAATAAAACACTTGTATAATAAATAACTATTATTTTACCTAAATATTTCTCATTCGTATGTCAAGACATTAATCATTTGTCATTGATGACCGCAAAATAGTTATTTATGATATAAGTATCATAATGGGGTGGCTAGTTCAGTGGTATGAAGTCGGCCTGTGCATCCTGAGAACCCTGGTTCGATTCCCACAGGCGACAAACAATTTTCATAATTTCAAAAGCTACTCCTGTAGCTCCTCCACCATAACATCTTTGGGGGCCGTGATTTGACGACTGGTAACCGCACTTCACGCGCAAAATATATCACTTACCGAGATTCGGCAGGCGTGATGATATATTTATTTATTTTTATTTAAGTATCATAATGTGTTATATTACGAAACAAAATAGGAAAATTACGAGTTTCGTATTAATACATTACGATACGAATATCGTACAACGTTTTATCTACCATCGTCAATTAGTGTCATATGTACCTGTCATGTATTATACCATACTTCTATGAAATAATATTTTTTTCTTGAAAATAATGATGATAATAAAACTTGTCAATATTATTGTTAATTTGAATGATTTTATGAAATATTCCTACTTTTAAATTCCAGCTTTCTTATCATTTTATATTGTTATTAAACTTGAATTAAATATATTGGCTATACTAAAACATATGAATCATATTCGATTACGGAATTTGAATCCGGAGATTCCGAATTTGAATTCCACTCAAGCTAAAAATATATAAACTACCACACTGTGGCCCAGTGAGTCCAGTGGTATCGAGTCGACCTGTGGACCCTAAGAACCCTAGTTCGATCCCCACAGCCAACAAACATTTTCACAAATTTAAAATTAACCCTGTGGCTCTCCCACCACTAACATCTTTGGGGGCAGTGATTTGACGGCTAGTAACCGCACTTCACGTGCATAAATATATCACTTACCGAGATCTGCTGCGGCAGAGTGCCGCACCCAGTAATGGGTAAAAGGCAAGAGAATATATTTATATTTATTTTATTTCATAATTTCGCAAAAGCACAAAATGTTATCATTGCTATTAAAACGATTTTTAAAATAAAAAATTATAGTCCCAAGCAAATGTACTACAGACGTAAGCTTAATATTTTTTTTTCCAAAATTGAACTTGTAGCTCTTCGATTTTTATAAATATAATTTTATGAATAAGATGTAGCGTGAACAAATATGATATTAACGTTAATATATTCTATTAAATAATAATGGCAAAGGTTTTGACTATACCAAGAATTTTTTTTTTCTAGTAACATATTAATATTGCATTTTTAGGTAAATATCATTACATCTAATTATAAATCAAACGATAACACAGAACAAAATGGTTATTTATGTTCCAAGGATGAAAACTGCCCTGAGCATGTTATTAGCCCTCGGCGCTTTGCGCCACGGGCCAGAAACACTAATTTTACTCGTGGTACATACAATATTTACTGCACTACAAAATAAAATTTTATTATACATTCAAAAGATTAATATATGTAAATAAGTTATATGTCAAAATGACATTTTGAAGAATCAAATATTCACAATAAGCAAAAATTATCATTTTACTTATGTATCCATGTATCTAAAAGAACTTTTTAGGGCGAAAGCACAAGATTTTCGGACAGTTGTGAATAAATATAGTTTATTATATTTTAATTTGTTTGTACATTTTTTGTACAGAAATAGTAATATTGATTAGGGCCCATGTCACTTATAACATCTAACCTACTGGCCCTCTGCTGTATTAAAGATTGCGACCCCTGTGTTAGAGGATTATATTTAATTACCAAACAAAAATTAGGTTTTGTTTTAACAATTTTTTAACTGTATTTAATTAATTTACAAACAATAAAAAATTATAATAATAATAAAACATGCGTGTATTAACGTATTAAGTGAGAAGTCGTGTGTTAAAATCTCGCAGATTACCAATTTATTAAAAAAATATGATTGTGTCAGCGGCTTAGTTTACACAATATACTGTAAACTTAGTCATTAACAATATTTTAAATTTTATTTATTACTCCTGTACCAATTCATAAAACATATTCATCTTTAAAAAATATTAATTAAATTAAAATTCACTTCGTGAATGCGATAAAATTAGAAACGGAGATACATGATGTTAAAAATGATGTTAGCGTCTAACCTGTTCTATGAATCTGCTTGTTTGAGTGTATTCCAAATATTAATAATAACTTGTTATGTATTATAAATAGATACAATTTTATATGTGTGAAAATAAAAATGAATTCATACTACAGAATTTCGTCAAATTATTTTTTCTACGACTGCTATGAAAAGTTGATATTTATGCTTTCAGTTGTCATCGTAAAGTTGATGGTTACTGAGTAACGAATACTAAAATACTTTACCGCGCGTCTCCTACAGCAACAAGCGGTAAAATACTTTACCGCTCGCTTAGAAAAATAGAAATTGTTGCTGAAATTTTAATTTATTGAAACAATACTTACAAAATCTAAAATATAGGTTAGATTCATTTTTACACTTTTACACATATTGTACATGAAGTTTGCTGCGCTATGATTTGAAGTTGAACCTGAACGCAGCTGGATAGCAGTGCCAACTTAATGAGGATGAGGGATGTTAAAATTGAAAGTGCAGTTTTGACAGTTTTGTATATTTATTCCGAAATTGAAATGGTGTTTGATAAATTTGAGGATAAATTAGATTCTGTGATATTCTCATTAGAATTTTCAGTTAGTACGCCAATCACTATTTTCTGAGATTTTTGAGCACATTTTTTATTCATGTGTGAAAATTTATCAGAAACAATGATTGTTGATAACATAATTTTTTAATTATTTACTTGGATACTGATATCGTCATGGTTACATAGAATACAGAAATTGGTGGAACGTGAATTGAACTAGCCCCACATTATTTTTTAAAATGTTTTAGTAAGTAAAGTCGTAGAAAAAATTATGTGTGTGCCTCAAGCGTAAAGTATCTTTATTGTTCTCGCTCTATTGCAGCGCTCGCTTCGCTCGCGCTTCAATTACCGAGCACGAGCAATAAAGATTCACTTTACGCTCTTGATACACAAATAACTATTATAACCGCAGACAGCACTCCGAATTCAAAGACAGTAATAAATACGTACTAGTCTTTTAATTAGAATACAATCATTTTAAATAATCATATTTCAAAGTCAAGTTCACAAAAATATTTACAGAACTTTAACCAATTTTAATTATTTTAATAACTTGTTATTTGTTCGAAGCAAATCAAATAAATTACGAGGAAACACCGAGACAAAACAATACGGAAAACAACAAAAATCCCATTTTCCGTACACAACATATCTCGACAATACACAATCAAAAACAATTACTATATAAAATAATAAAATATTCCTAATAAAATAAACAATTTCACAGAGTCTCCGATAACAACACTAAAAAATTCCAGCGAATTTCTTCTCTTCTCCCCTCTGGACCATCGACGGCTCCCATAGCACGCTGTTCTGTGAAGACTCACTTGACACGCGATAGCCCCAAGCCTGTGTTATCCTGTGAAGACGAGCTGCGAAGTTAGAGGCCAAGGACGATATCGAAAGAGTGCGAGAGTGAAATAATTAAACGTCATATGCGTCTCCGCCCGCGCTCCGCAGAGAAAAGAGTGTGTGAAATTGAAATCTATCAATATATGGCAGACTTGATGGAAGTTATCTTAGGTTAGGGTGGATTGCTGGACAAAGTGTGATGTCTATTGTTTAACCTTGGGATAAGGATTTGTGGGTTGACTGAGGAAAGTGGAATACATATACTGGGTGCTAATTAAATAGGATATGTCAGCAACTTGATATCTTGCAGTCAGGGCCGTCTTAGGCCATTCAGGGGCCCTTGGGCACACAGACTTTGGGGCTCCTTTAGAAAGTAAAAAAAAATGTGAATGAAAACATCAGTATGTACTTTTATTTCGTAATTTTATTGGCTATTATGGTTCTCTTTATACTAATGAAATATAAGTGAAGTATTTTGAGAATTGGACTTAGTTAATACGAGTAGTTTCTTCCGTGATTTCTGTTGTGCAAAATCATCTATTATGTCCTCAAAGTTCTTTTAAATATTTTAAAGTTATATTAATATTTGTATACATTTTATAGGATTATTTAAAATTTTACGTTATGGAATTTTTTGAATTTTTTTTTTAGAATTAGTAAAATGTTGTTCTTTGTTTAAAAATGATTTAAAATCTCATCTGCTATTTGAATTATTTTTAGATTAAAAAATTTTAACGGCAATTCTTAGCTTAATTGCAATAAAAGTTGGGCACTTCTATTTTCTTTGTAAACGACGATCTCGGCATTTTGAGGCTCCCATTAGGTCGTGCCCCATGTCTCCTTATAGAAAAGACGGAACTGCGTGCCGTGGAAAATAATATGCAGGGTGTTCAATATTAGTGTGCCACCATTGCTATCTCGAGAACTATGAAAGCTACAAAGTTGGTTAAATTAGCAAAGAAATACCGTTTTGCAAGTCTATTAAAAAACTAATAACAAAAAAATTTTCGACCAGTAGTTCCCAAATATGGTATGCAACTTTCTTATTTTAAATGGGAACCTATTTTTGAACTTTATAATCGTTGAATTCAGAAAAAAAAACTGAATCGATAAGCAAATAACAAAAATATGTTCCTATTTAAAATAAGAAAGTTAACCAACCTTGTAGCTCTTATAGTTCTCGAAATAGTAAAAGTGGCACACTAAAAATGAACACTTTGTATAAATATTATTTATTTTATACAACATGTAGAATAACTTACGTAGATATCACATAACTTAAATTTTTTAGGTAATTTTAAATTTAACTATCATCATTTAATTTGTATTTTAAGTAAATATTTAACTATAGATGAAATCTGATTTAATTACAGAGAATAAAATTGAGATATCGCCCAAATTTGAACCTGGGACCTACAACCTCCGGCCATAAACCAACAAAGCTTTTAGTTTTTTCGAATAGGTAAATACTTGTAATTATTTATAGAGAAATCTTCTTGTTGCTGAATTTACAGTCTTAATTCAAATTTTAAAGTAAATGAAAGTCATAAAAGATTATTCGGAATTCAGTCAATTTAAAAATTATTTTTTTTAATATATATAACATAAAATATATATCTATATATTTATCTGTTTATTCAATTTATTTAAATCATTATTAATAATTTCTTTATAAAGTTTGTTCTATAATTATATTTGATTTTGTCCTGAAGAAAACGAAGTGGCAGTCGAAACGTTGACGAAATAATTCATTTTTTTTAAATTGACTGAATTCCGAATAATCTTTTATCACTTTTACTTTCAACGACAGTCAAATAAAAACTATATAATTTTTTTAAGTAAATATCTATTTGTACCTATCAATTATTTCAAATAAAAAAATTCGGACATATGAATTCTCCGTGTTAAATATTCCTCTTATGATATGAAATATTGTGAAAAAGTTAATATCACTAGTATGAATTCTGTAAAACACTGTTTTATTTTAGGTCATGTAATCAGTTCGTGCTAGTATAAAATTCCTTTTTAAAATAGTTATAAATAAACGTAGAGTACTCGTAATTAGTTATTTATTTAATTTAAAATTATCAAGACAATTAAACAAATTCTACTCATGTTTGGTCTAATAGTAAATACTTTTCTCATGGCTCAGATTATTTTCAATGTCAGTTCTAGAAAATGATGTAATATTATGTAAAATTTTCTCATAATTAAGTTTTTAAACATTAGAATGTTTTAGTTAAAGATAAAAACGCGAAAAAATATTTGTTCAAAAAACATGCAGTCATCACACCCGTGATAAAATGTTAATGCACTTGCAAATTGTTTTCATTTTCTGATAGTGCTCACCCCAAAATAAAAAAAATCTATAATTTATCTAAAGTTGAATGGCTTGTTCATTAAAGAAATAGTCTGCATATATAATTAATTATGTATATGTTGAAATCTTGAAAAGCAACATTAAACGTAAATATGCGGTTTGCAGTTGATAATTTTAATCCGTTGCACGGTCCAACCTCCAAATGCTCTTTATGATATAGGTTCTTTTTTGGGTCATAAGTTTTATTATCATATCAAAATGCATAACAAAGATTTGTTTTTATAATAATTTGTGATAATATTAAAATGCAACATGTGTTTTTGTCGGCAAGTTCAGATAAATTTGGCTATTTTATCTAACCTTTTAATTGTAACTATATTTGAGATGTTTGTTTGATCTTAAAGGTGACTGTAGTCAGAGCTGGGCATGATTTAAATCAAAAGGAATTATAAATTGATTTAAATCATATTTCTTGATTTAAATCAAGTGAATTAAGCCTTTTTAAAAAATTCACAAATCAGGCTTGCGATTTAAGACCTTTAAAGAAATTGATTTGAGCTTGTGAATTGTTCTAGAGCTGAAAAAAGGCTTAAATCATTTTTCTGGGCTTAATTCAAATGAAAGGGCTTAAATCAATTGAAAGAGCTTAATTCAATTGAAAGGACTTAATTCAATAGAAAAGACTTAATTCAATTAAAAGAACACATAAATTTGTTATCGTGCGTTATAAATAATATTTTTTCATATTTAACGGTTTCTTTATTTTTTGTATAGATAATTTTTAGAACTCTCCACTCCATTTCAGTAGTGAGAAAATGAATATTTTAATATTAAGATTTCAGGTTTTTCCTAGTAATGTGTACATTCCAGTAACTGCTACTTTATTACGATATCGAAAGGGTATTCAAAAAAGGTAGAAATAAAAATGTCCTGATTCCCAATTAAAAAGAATTTCTTTGTGTGAACATTTTTTTGTCACTGGCATATTAATTTTTTTTTGAGGTGTAGTCATATTTATACATTTAATTGATGTTTTCATTAATAATTTTCTCTATATCAATTATGGTGGAGGTGCCCATTTAATTAATGGAAAGATTTACAAAATTACCACTTACACTAATTTTTATAGTTATTAGTAAAAATATTTATGGACTAGTGATATTTCTAAAGTTCCTTTTTCCTTATCTATTAAGTTAAGCTGCTATTATATGTTTCTACCGTACCTCAGCTATATTTTATCATTTTATGATAAAAATTATACTTATACTTCTACATTTATTTATTTTCAAGAGAAGCAACGATCAATTCAGCTTTTTTATTTTCTGACAAATAACGTACATGCCTATACATAATTATTCTTTTATTTAAGCGTACATATCGATGAGAAAAATCTACAATTTTTTAATACAATTACTAATGAAAGCAGATTTTCGGAATTTCTTTTCTGACAAACTAAGATTTTCTTAATATTACATTAATAGTCAGTTGCACAAACAAAATTTAAATTTTAAACTTGGTTTAAATAAATAAAATTAAATCGAAATTACACGTCATATGGCATAATTGATGTTGCTGTCAAACATTTAATTTGGTTTTATTTATTTTAAACCCAGTTTTGTTGGTGCAACTGGCTATAAGAAATTTACTTGTTTTTCGTTTGAAACACGTTTCATTACTGGAATTTAAAAATTATTTGATAATACAAATATTTATTTTCGAAAAAACATGAACAAATGATAGTTTGGGTTGGTAGCTTAGTGGTATCGAGTCGGCCTGTGGATTTGAGAACCCTAGTTCGTTTCTCATAGTCGATAAACAATTTTCACCACATTGAAACTACCCCTGTGGCTCCCGCTCCACTAATATCCTTGAGGGCCGTGCTTTAACGGCTGGTAACCGCACTTCACGCGCAAAATATATCACTTACCGATATCTGCTATGGCAGAGTACCACACCCAGTATTGGGCACATGAGATATTTATTTATTTTACATGGGAGATACTAAAAACGTATCTAACCAAATTGCGTAGAATTAAAAAAAAAATCTATAAATTTTGAAGCCCTCGAGAACTTTGCCGACGGCTCCAAGTTTCTTTAATCCGTGATTGGGTTTAATCAATGAATTTTCAGAATCAGAAAATCTAGGAAACCTTCCATTTAAATAATACGACTATCTAATAATTTAACTTTTTTTCTATTTCTATTCCGCGAATCTAATCAGTCGAACGTCGTATATTTAAAAAATATATCCATTTAGAGATCATTACTCCTATAAACTAAGACTAAATATCATGGATCGTTTGATATTTTGCAGATATTAATTAATAAAATCATAGAAATTAGAAGATTAAAAATAGCTCTTCCAATGTCAAATGCTAAGATAAGACCGTAATATGTCAACAACATATTTGTCTAATGTTACAAAATTACAAGTAATTGAAGATAAAAATCCATTGCGTACAAAATATTTTTGAATATTGAACCACAAACCTTGACTCTCTGAACTAAAAACTAATGTTGACATTTATTTTTTGCGTAGTTTCTTTCCTTCCAAAATAATGTGGTTATCGGTAACTATTAGATATTGCAAAACTTGTATGCAAATTTGCAACTCCGATACGAAGTTTAAATTGCCAAGGTTTATTTATGAGAGATTTTTCTAATGGGAACCAGCTATTATTATTTCATATATTTCGATATTTATTAATTTATGCTACTGTGAAAGTAACATTTTAATTTATTATTTACATTGACGTTATGGGGATTTTCTTTATATCGTAAGATAAACACAACATATAATATGATTTAAAATTGTTCTACATGCGTACGTATGTACGCACATGATAAACTAAAAGTAATTAAAAATATTTGTTGAAATATTGATTTTTCTTCGATAAATAACATAGGGTTAGACGAAATCAAAATACATATTATTTAGCGTATGAAATTAATGAAATATAAAAAATAAATAATTATTTTAATACTTCTGATGTACTCTTAAATGTAACATGTAAGAAAAATGTGTATATATCATTTAATAATTAGAATTTTTAAAATGTTGATAAACACATATGAAAATTGTAAACTAATTTAAAATACAATGTGATGATGCAAATTAAGTTATTAATATTACTTCGTAATTATATCATATTTAAACGTAAACAATGCAACAATAAATGAAATTCGTACATAATATATAGCAGAAACAACAAAATCAACTTATTGTACGATCGATAAGAGATAAGAGCGTCAAATGAAGATCATAAAAAAAAAACTTGTGTCAGCGCTGATCGCAGAACCAATTTTATTATTTCAAATTGTTATAAATGAATGTCAGCTTTTGTATCGATTTATTAAAATTTAATAAATACCGTATCGATTTATACTTTCAACACTATTTAGAACATGCATAGAAAACTGCAATTATTATACGATGTTTCTACCTACTTTAATTTTTTACAAGTATTTTATGCTAAACATTCATTTTAAGATTTTGGACAATAAAACAGATTCAAGGTGAAATACATTCTTATACAACCACACCTATCCTTATACGTATGCACGAAACTTTAATAAAATAAATAAAAATAAATATATCATCACGCCTTCTACCCATTACTGGGTGTGGCACTCTGCCGAAGCAGATCTCGGTAAGTGATATATTTTGCGCGTTAATTGCGGTTACCATCCGTCAAATCACTGCCCCCAAAGATGTTAGTGGTGAAGGAGCCACAAGGGTAGTTTTTGAAATTATGAAAATTGTTTGTCGCCTGTGGGAATCGAACCAGGGTTCTCAGGATCCACAGGCCGACTTCATACCACTGAGTTAGCCACCCCATACGAAACTTTAATAGGTTATATAATTAGATATACTGATTATAGAACAAAAATATAATTATTTTTTCGCAAAAATAAGTTTCCTTTATTTGAAGTGTAAATTTTTAGTACCACTGATTTCATAGCAAATTTAATAATATATTAATTATGTTAATAATGAAATAGAATTACAAACACTACCTACAAATAAAATATCTTATTATGTAGGTATCTAACACTGCGTAATATAAATTATTTTTATTTTAATTCATTATTTAAAAATGTACACTTCAAATAAAGAGTTCTTATTTTTTCGAATTTAAATAAATATATATACTTATTTTCGATTTAAATCAGTAAATCAAATTATATCAATCATAAAAATTTCGAGCATAGGTGTCGAAGAAACACCTTGTAGATACATTTTTATATATCACTAATGGCTCAGTGGTATCGAGTCGGCCTGTAGATCCTGAGGACCCTGGTTCGATTCCCACAGATGACAAAACATTTTCACCAAATTAAAATTACCCCTGTGGTTCCCCCACCACTAACATCTTTGAGGGCCGTGATTTGACGACTGGTAACCGCACTTCACGCGCATAAATATATCACTTACCGAGATCTGCATCGGCAGAGTGCCACACCCAGTAATGGGTAAAAGGCGCGATGATGTATTTATTTTTATTTTACTAAAAAATTTACTGATGTAATTACCAAGTCATTTAACATTGTTTGTACCTATTTATTATTATAAATAAAAAACTTATGTACTGATAAAATAGAACAAAAATATACAACTGTAATAATAATACTACAATACAAATACTATATTTTACAAAAGAGATAAAACTATTCATAAAGTTATTTTAGAATGACATATAATTAGATATTACAAAAAGTTAGAAACCATGTTACCAATAATAGACAATTTTTTTGTTTTTTTATTGTAAAATTATCATTATGTATTAAACATAAAATAAAGAATGAATATCGAAAAAATTGGGTTATTCTTGTCTAAGGTCAAGTTATAATTGTTAAAATTCGAACATAAAAAGTTGATAATGTATTGTAGTCTTACATTAATTATTTTAAAATTTTGGATAATGAGTTGCCATGGGAATAAGATATTTAATTTCAGATAATTTAAAATAATTAATATTCAGTATTTATTATGTCTTCACAATACATACAATATGCTGATATAGCAAGATATTTCGAAATGTATTGTAATAACTATAAGAATTACTTGAAAAAAAGATAAAAATTAGCAATAAATGATGATATCCAAAGTTTTGACATTTGTGACATACAATACGGAGAAATTATGCAAGCAATTATAAATTATGTTTAAAATTAATTAACTTGTAATTGCAATTGAAGACAACATACTTATTGAAAAGGATGCTGATATCTAGGTATTTATAGATTTAATTTTATTCAAAGTTTGTACTGTTTGCAAGATTATATAATAGTTATTTGTGTATCAAGAGCGTAAAGTGATTCTCTCGTGCTCGGTAATAGAAGCGCGAGCGAAGCGAGCGCTGCAATAGAGCGAGAGCAATAAAGATACTTTACGCTTGAGACACACACAATGTTTTCTACGACTTTACTTACTAAAAAATTTTAAAAAACAATATGGGGCTAGTTTAATTCACGTTCCACCAATTTCTGTATTGTATGTAACCATGACGATATCAGTATCCAAGTAAATAATTAAAAAATTCTGTTATCAACAATCATAATTTGAAAAAGCTATCCCTGTGGCTCCTCCACTACTAACATGTTTGGGGGCCGTGATTTGACGACTGGTAACCGCACTTCACGCGCAAAATATATCACTTACCGAGATCTGCTTCAGCAGAGTGCCACATCCAGTAATGGGTAGAAGGCGTGATGATATATTTATTTATTTTTATTTATTGTTTGTGATAAATTTTCACACATAAATAAAAAATGTGCTCAAAAATCTCAGAAAATAGTGGCATACTAACTTAAAATTATAATGAGAATATCACAGAATCTAATTTATCCTCATATTTATCTATATGGGATGGCTAGCTCAGTGGTATGAAGTCGGCCTGTGGATCCTGAGGTCCCTGGTTCGATTCCCACAGGCGACAAATTTTCATAATTTGAAAAAGCTATCCCTGTGGCTCCTCCACCACTAACATGTTTGGGGGCCGTGATTTGACGACTGGTAACCGCACTTCACGCGCAAAATATATCACTTACCGAGATCTGCTTCAGCAGAGTGCCACACCCAGTAATGGGTAGAAAGCGTGATGATATATTTATTTATTTATTTATCTAACACCATTTCAAGTTCCGGAATAAATAGGTATAACAAACTGTCAAAACCGCACTTTCAATTTTAACATCCCTCATCCTCATTAAGTTGGCACTGCTGCCCAGCTGCGTTCAGGTTCAACTTCAAATTATAGCGCAACAAACTTCATGTATAATATGTGTAATAGTGTAAAAATGAATCTAATCTATATTTTAGATTTTGTAAGTATTGTTTCAATAAATTAAGATTTCAGCAACAGTTTATATTTTCCTAAGCGAGCGGTAAAGTACTTTACCACTTGTTGCTATAGGAGACGCGCGGTAAAGTATTTTATTGTTTGTTACTCGGTAACCATCAACTTTACGAAGACAACTGAAAGCATAAATAGAATAGTCGTAGAAAAATTTATTTAATGTATGTAAAAAGGAAAGAGTTGCCGAAAATAATGGTTTCTCGTTTTTCATTTGTTTCAAATACGTTTTTATGAAATTGGAAATTGTATAGACAATTTTTGATTGTCAGTTGTTTGATTATATACTAAATAGACAACTTAATGCCAGTCTTACACGGGCAGTGTTTTCGCCAAATGATAGAACTTTTTTTCTTTGGTATGAAAAACACAAAAGTGTGGCGCCACTTTATACAATTTGATCAAATAATCTAAACAGAAACGTTTCTTAATGTCATACATTTGTATTTTCTTTTTGTAGTTCTGACACATCAAAGAACAAAATTAAAGTCTGATAATCATAATTCAAGTTTTCTACCTGATTATATTATCAGAAATTGAAATAATATAAATATAATTTTAAGTGTAGATTAAGTGTAACATAACCTATGTTATATTTATGTTTGGCAATCTTTGCTCTAGTGAAAAAAATGATTGTCTCACGCAAATAGTCTTCATCATTAGAGATGAGATTTTAATTATTATTACCTTTTTTCCTATGTGCATAATATCTTTAGGTTTCATAGACAATATATGATTTTGAGTAAAATGCTTTCATTTGAGTTTACATTAATTTTGCCTATTTTCCCTAAATATATATATACAGTGTGTTCATCCAGAACCCGAACATAGGCATATAACATGTGATATCAGTTTTTTGGTGCGCATTGCTTCCCAATTAATTTTATAGGAAAATACTTCAAATAATAGTTATAGAGAATAAAATTATGGATTTTTTTATATAACATACATATCATTTTTGTGTTTCATCAAAGCGCAAAAATTAATTAAATATTTGTAATATTCGTACAAATATTTAATTCATTTTTGCGCTTTGATGAAACACACAAATGATATGTATTATTATTCTCTATAACTATTATTTGAAGTATTTTCCTATAAAATTAATTGGGAAGCAATTCGCACCAAAAAACTGATATCACGTGTTATATGACTATGTTCGGGTTTTGGATGAACACACTGTATATATATATATATATATATATATATATATATATATATATATATATATATATATATATATATATATATATATATATACATCTAGCAGACATTGAAGCGTCCGTCAATTGGTCTTTTACCATCATTGAAGCGTCCACCTTCAATAAAGCGTCCGTATACGGACGCTCTAATTTATCTTTACTAAAATGGTAATTTTTTAACTTCTAGCGTCATCTCTTGTTGTTCGCTAAAAATTGTCCTGGACGCTTTATTGTGCTATCCATCACTAATTTCAATTATGCTCCGTATACTTAGTTCATCTGTTTGTCACTGGTGCCGCTAGTGTTGAATGGCGTATATCTAAGATAATATATAATTTATACAATATTTCGATTAACGAGCGTCCGTACATTTGGCAACATATTTTAAGTATTGTGAAAGTGAATGTTAGGTTACAACGCAAATATTTAGTTTTTCGTCATGTACTCAAACGGACGCTACTTCCCATCGGAATATGTAAGTTGTTTCCGAATATTCTTAAGTGTATTATTCCATGATACTCCTCTATTCTTAGTATAAATGTGTTACCAATACTGAGCGAAAAGATAAAATTTGGTTCTGCAATAAACCACCATCTCCAGATAAAATTATGTTCTGCAATAAACTATCATCAACTGAAATTGAAAATAAAGTTTCTCCGAAGCAGGTATTTAAAAGCTACATAATTTTTTTTTTCAACTATAAAAGCCCCTTCAAATAATAGTCTGCTTTATTGGGTAAATGTCTATAATAAACATTTTCCACATCGGTATATTAATATTATTATTAATGTTAATTATTTTTTTGTTCTCCTAAAAACGGCAACACACCGGTTTTGAGGCGTTGATATAAATATTATAAAACAATACACAATAAAAACTATGTAAAAAATTTAAATGTTTATTTTAGGACGTTGACTATATAATGGATAACCAAGATGATTCCTTGAAAGATCCCGACTATGAACCAAGTCTTTCTGATGTTAGTATTCAACTTACTATATTAACAAATTAATTTAATAAATATATATTTGTATTTACCTTATCTTTTATTTATTAAATATATATTCGTCTTTACCTTTTTACTCTCTTATACACAGTATATGATCCGGCAGTACGGTGGGGTGGGTAGCGTTACGGAATTCGAATCTGGAGATCCCGAGTTCAATTCCCACTCAAGCTAGAAATTATAATTACTACCACTCTGCGGCACGGTGAGTCCGGACCCTGTACTGTAATTGGGAATCAATTCCTGTTGTGCAGAGTAACATAAATAAATAAATAAATAAGGAAGTATTGGAAATTTCGCGGAAATACATGTTTTGAAATGTTGATTTAATAAATATTATAGAACAATACCCAATAAAAACAATGTAAAAAATTTAAATGTTTATTTTAGGACGGTGATTTTATACAGGATGAGCAGGATGATTCCTTGAAAGATCCCGATTATGAACCAAATCTTTCTGATGTTAGTATTCAACTTATTAACAAATTAATTTAATAAGTATATATTCGTCTTATCCTTTTTACTTTGTTATGCACAGTATAAGGAAATATTGGAATCATGAAAAAAAAATCTGACGAGATTTTCGCGGAAATACTTGTTTTTAGGTCCCCTGAATTCGTTTTGACCATTAACTAAATGTTGTCAATGTGTGTGTGTGTGTGTGTGTGTATGTATGTGTGTGTAAGGATAGATGTTCGTGTGCGCAATAACTCATGAGAAAAATAAGACATGGTAATGAGACTTGGTAAATATGTATAAGTTTCATGATAATATAAAAAAATATATAAAAATATTAAGAGTTGATTTCGAATGAAATTGAAAAACCGAATGAGGAGACTAAATAAATTCCATTTAAAAAGAAAATGGAATCAGCTGCGAAAAATAGTTTGAAATAAAAGAAGTTCACAAGAAAATTTGAAATATAAAATGTTATTTGCAATTTTTTTGTATATGCTTCTTATTTTGATAAAAAATAAATTTTATATTTAATAACATATTCTAAAAATGTACAAAATCCAACTATTTGCTCGCCGTATCTCAAAGCAGACGATGCAATTATTGTCGAGGAAAAATCAGATAACGAAAAATTGAAGATCAAGAAGACATGGGTATTAGTACCATGGACAACAGAACAGAAAAAAGTTATAAATAAGTTTTTTGCCGAACATATAAAGAAAAATAAACCACCGAAAAAACTAGAATGTATGGAAGTGAAAGAACAATTTGAGGGAAATTTTACAGAATAAAGATTGGCTAAAAATAAAAGTTTATATCCAAAACGAGTATACCAAGAAAACAAGAAAATAATCATATAGTACTATTAAATAATATGTTTGTTGTTGTCCGTTTATATTTTAATGTTTTGTTGCCGTGTAACTGGTTTTAGAATAAACATTATTTTGAAGATGTTGCTCGATTTATCCTTACAAACCTTTTCATACAACTATATCCCAATAAACTAATGGTGAAAGGGTAGTTAAAATACAGGATGTTTCCTGCCCCATTGGGATCTCGGGAACTATAAGAGATACGACTTCAGTTAAATCAGACAAAAGTTGCCAAACTAGTAGACCAATGTAACGATGTTTTAATTCTACCAAAAAAATGCGCAGTTCGCTGGATATGAGTAAGAATATGAAAACGGCGATATTATTTAATAATTTTAATTCCAATATTATGATACATAGAGCAAAAAGTTTCAAATAAAATTTTGAGTTAATAAAAACTTCTTTACTCTGAGGTAAAATAAAAAATTTTCTGCTGCCTAATTTTGAAGTTATGACACAACTGAATATTTTTTAAATGATACCAATAGTTGAAAATAAGGTCAATTAATAGAATTTTTATTCTGATTTCAACCATGTATTATATCCTAATTAGATTAAAACCAAATAGGTATGTTTTTAATAAAATCATGTATTATTTACCATTTATATCAACAATATCCAAGATAGCTCTGAAACAGTTAATAATATTTACTGTCCATAACGATTGTATTTCCAATTGTTTCAGGCTTCCTTGTATATTATTGATGTAAATGGTAAATATAACATTACAGGTATTTTAATTTAAAATACTTATTAATAAAGAAAACAAATTGGAAAGTAATACATCGTTAAAATCAGAAAAAAAGCTATTCAGTGACATTATTTTAAAATATTGAACTATCGGTTCGGATTTAGTACGGGCCGGGTTAAGAACGAGTTGGGTTCGGGTCGGATCGGGTTAATAATTTTGGTAAAATATGTATCTGTCTAGTGACCGTACCAGATTTTTTGTTAATAACTTACATGATTTCAAAATAATTGCGAAGTTAATCTAAGATGATTGAATTTTTTCTCACAACACTATCGATCATTTATTGTAGACACTGCTCCCGGGCTTAACACTCAAACTGAAAATAAGAATTTATTACCTTTACACAAAAATATTTTCCTTTGGAGATTATAAATATTCACCGAAGTATTCATAAATAATAATATGAAACCAGATTTCATAATTTTTTACAAATAATAATAAAAATTTCAAAATTAATATTTTAAATTAGGCTACTAAACTCAAGAGCATCATGTAGGCTAATTTAATGTTAATTTTAATAATTGGTATAGGTTGAATTTAATCACAAAACACTTAGCAGTACGAATAAATTAGGAATTCATTGATATTCGAGAAAAAATAATGAAGTGATATCATAAAATACATTAAATAACTATGGCAACATTGCTGGACGCTTAAATATCTATCAATTACATTGAGATGTATATAGCGGACTCCGTATAATCGAAAAAGTGAAATGTATGTGTATATTTTGGACGCTTAAATGTTACATATATAGAAGGACGCTTCAAAGATGCTAAAATTGAAATTAATTTGATGAAAAGCGATTACTAATACAATTCTTAATTATTTTAAGTTAATTCTGGAGTATAGTTGTATAAATATCAATAAAAATAATTAATACAACGATTTAGAATACCCGGACGCCCGATAATCGGTTTTCGGAAAGACGCTCGAAGGATAGTAGGATACAAATATATATATATATATATATATATATATATATATATATATATATATATATATATATATATATATATATATATATATATATATATATATATATATATATATATATATATATGGGATGGCTAGCTCAGTGGTATGAAGTCGGCCTGTGGATCCTGAGAACCCTGGTTCGATTCCCACAGACGACAAACAATTTTCATAATTTCAAAAACTACCTCTGTGGCTCCTCCACCACTAACATCTTTGAGGGCCGTGATTTGACGACTGGTAACCGCACTTCACGCGCAAAATATATCACTTACCGAGATCTGCTTCGGCAGAGTGCCACACCCAGTAATGGATAGAAGGCGTGATGATATATTTATTTTTATTTATTTTATTAAAGTTTCGTGCATACGTATAAGGATAGGTGTGGTTGTATAAGAATGTATTTCACCTTGAATCTGTTTTATGATATATTTATTTTATTTTTTTATTTTCCCTAAATATGTGTTTTTTTGGAGGAATGATCCTAATTACCTAATTTCACTACCTAAATCGAAACTTTTTCTTTTTTTTTCCACATTAAACCTTGTGCTGCTTTATTCATCGTGAACGAATAGTAATGGCACCGAACCTGGGTTTCTTATCCTAGATCCTAGACAATATATGTAAAAAATATATATGGAAGAAAATTTAGAATTTTCTGAAAATATAACAATAAGGGACAGGTTTTCTGGTGTTGAGCATTTAATTTTCCAGATAGGCTACATAATCTGAAAATAGATAATTTAAAAAAATAATAATTTGCTATTTTATTGATATATAATTTTAGAATTTTGGATAATGAGTTGCGATGGGAATAAGATATTTAATTTTAGATAATTTAAAATAATTAATATTTATTTCGTTCTCACAATACATACAATATGCTGATATAGGAAGATATTGCGCAATGTATAGTAATAATTATCAGAATTACTTGAAAAAAATATAAATGAATAATAAATGATGATACCCGAAGTTATTATATATTTTGTTTGAGTAAATATTGATTTCTTGTATTAGGTTTTTTGAAATTATTTTATTATCTATTTAATATTTATTAAAAAAATGATATTAATTGCAGAACCTATTTTCAGAGTTTTCTAAACTTATCAAGTAACATTTTACCTATTTACGAACCTATTTTTACAATTTTACGATCTAAAATTCCATATCATATATCAAAGTAAATCGTCATATAATTTCACAAACAAGAATAAAGTAAACATTAACTATGTAAAACCGCGTTAAGATTGAAGTAAACATTGACTGTGTAAAACCGCGTTAAGATTAGGGTAGTTCTGTGTTGGATGCAGTCAACAGTGTTTGCTTCCATTTTTTATTTTTTATTTGACAGATACCTAATTTACGAATTTATTACGTTTTCACAATACATACAATATGCTGATATAGAAAGATATTTCGCAATGTATAGTAATAATTATCAGAATTCCTTGAAAAAGATAAAAATTCATAATAAATGATGATACTCGAAGTTATATATTTTGTTTATGGGATGGCTAGCTCAGTGGTATGAAGTCGGCCTGTGGATCCTGAGGTCCCTGGTTCGATTCCCACAGGCAACAAATTTTCATAATTTGAAAAAGCTATCCCTGTGGCTCCTCCACCACTAACATGTTTGGAGGCCGTGATTTGACGACTGGTAACCGCACTTCACGCGCAAAATATATCACTTACCGAGATCTGCTTCAGCAGAGTGCCACACCCAGTAATGGGTAGAAGGCGTGATGATATATATATATTTTTTTTTTTTATATATATTTTGTTTGAGTAAATGTTGATTTCCTGTATTAGTTTTCTTGAAATTATTTTATTATCTATTTAATATTTATTTAAAAAATGATATTAAGTGCAGAACCTATTTTCAGAGTTTTCTAAACTAAACAAGAAACATTTGACCTATTTTACGACCTAAAATCCCATATCATATATCAAATTAAATCATCATATGTAAATAATTAGCCAAACAAGAATAAAGTAAGCATTGACTATGTAACACCGCTTTAAGATTAGGGTAGTTCTGTGTTGTGTTGCAGTCAACACTGTTTGCTTCCATTTTTACTTTCCTTTACGCAGTATAAGGAAGTATTGTAATCGTGAAAAAAATCGTTGACGAGATTTTCGCGAAAATACGTGTTTTGAGGTTCACTGAATCCGTTTTGATCATTTTCTCAATGATGTCTGTGTGTGTGTATGTGGATGGATGGATGTGTGTCCGTATGTGCAATATCTCATGAACGAGATAAGATTTGTTAACGAAACTTGGTAATTATAAGTTAAATGAAAATACGAAGAGCTGAGTTGATGTTGAATGAAATTGAATAGCCGGAAACGGAAGTTTACCGGACACACAAAACAATAAATTCCATTTATTTCAAAAATGGAATCAGTTACGAAAAAATGTTTCAAATAAAAGATGTTAGCAAAAATATTTAAAACATAAAATGTTATTTGCTATTTTCCTGTATATGCGTCTAATTTTGAGAAAAACTAATTTTTATATTTAATAATATATTTCAATAATCATAGTAGCATTAGAAACAAAAAACATTAATTTTAATTTTTGCTTTATCTAGTTATCTATTTCTTCTTACGGAAAGAAACTAAATTACATGTTTAATAACATATATTCTAAATATTATATATGCTGTGTATAAGAAAGTCGTGTGGTGCCCACACCAGATTTTTTTTTTTTAATTTGAAAGATAACTTTATTCTTGCTTCTTGTCTCAAATCAAATTAAATTTACGTATCTTTTGAAAAAGATTATTGAAAAAGTATATAATTTATTTAGAAATTTATTAATAGAAGGTCAGTGGATAAAACTGAGATAAAACTAGACGCTGACTTTAACTTATATAAAAAACACGATTAGTTATATATTGAAGGCTCCTGGTACTGTAACTGGAACTAAGTGCAGAGTAATAAATAAAAAAATGTCAAAACGTTATTTTGGGTAAGTCTCTGTGAAGTTAGTGGGAAAAACTAAACATTATTCCTGCAGTTAAGTATCTACTTTTATCCCCAAACTAAAATTTCTCTAGTTCTAGTTAAACTACCCCAAACAAAGCAAAGAGAAAGTAGAAAATGTACAACAGAAAATTCGACTTCTTCACAGTTTTCACTTGTCACAAGGAACCCTCCCTTTGAGACATTGTGGTATTCCTGGTAGAACCCCTGCCTACTTGATCAAGGCACAATTATTCAGCAAGCATAGAACTGTCATTTTACAAGGGATCGTAAAGTAAAAGTTTGCTACTGCTGCGACCCATTTCTATTGTTCGAAGGAAGCAGTCAACGTACCGGTGTATAGGTGAAATATGGCCCGTGCAAAATTCAAAAGAACCATAAAATATAGGTCAATGGCTATTTGGAAGTAATTAACTTTCGAACTGGACGTTACTTCTTTGTTTGGGTTATGTATTGACTTGCCTGTCGTGGTACTGGGCCTGGTCGTTAACCCTAAATGAAAAATTTGCTAATTTGTGTTGGTGTTTACACGCTGGACCCGTATCTGACTTTCTCTATATGTAGGTAAATATTTAGTTATGGACTGGTAGTAACGATTCTGTTTAATACTATACACTAGTCCAACGATTACATTATCTACTTACCCGTTGATAACACCAAAGATTATTTATTATTTATGGGATGGCTAGCTCAGTGGTATGAAGTCGGCCTGTGGATTCTGAGGTCCCTGGTTCGATTCCCACAGACGACAAATTTTCATAATTTGAAAAAGCTATCCCTGTGGCTCCTCCACAACTAACATGTTTGGGGGCCATGATTTGACGACTGGTAACCGCACTTCAAGCGCAAAATATATCACTTACCGAGATCTGCTTCAGCAGAGTGCCACACCCAGTAATGGGTAGAAGGCGTGATGATATATTTATTATTTATTATTTAACCGTACATACTTTACAATTACATTAGCTTTCATTTAATTATATTGTATTTATTTCATCAACCAAATTAAGATATTAAATTAAGGTAGTACTAGCGTGAAAAAAATTTTTGCAGATCTGAATGAAATTTGGCGCACGTAAACATTGGATAGTCATACGCATCCTGTTAAAATATGAAACACATTCATCGTCTGTGAACAAATATATTCGCTTGTAAAGTTGAGTTCTTATACACGGGGCTTATGGCGATCATCTCTCAGAATCGCACATATTTGGTTTGTGTTCCTCTAAAATTTTGCAGTTTCATTTGAAAAACTAGTATGATGTTCTAGAGCTATCCATGTATATTGTATCAGAAGGAGAAAGTTTTTTATCGTTTAGTAATGGATATATAGTCATGCCAAGCCTTGTTTTTAACGAAAAATTAAGAATCCCAATTTATAATGGCAACATCACATGGTGGTATGGTATTTGAAAATTCACTAGACCAACAACCTGTTAACAATTCACGAGATTCAAATCATAATAGGTATGAAACACTTATTTTATTCATTTTTTATATTTTTTTGAGCGTCAGTTTCGCCACTCGACAACCGATGGGGCCACCGTCACACTAGTACTACCTTAAATAAATAAATATATCATTACGCCTGGGTGTGGCACTCTGCCGCAGCAGATCTCGGTACCAGCCGTCAAATCACGCCTTTCATCCAAAGATGCTAATGAAAGGGTAGCCACGGGGGTAGTGTAAATGTAGAAAATAGTTTGACTGCTATAGAAATTGAACCCAAATTCTCAAATTCACAGATTGAATATTTTTTAACTTGTTAGTTTCATTTTATACAAATGTCAAACTGCTATGCATGATAATGTATAAACAAAAACACAATTTATTAGTCTTAAAAAAAATAATTGTTAAGTTTAATTTATTATTTATAGTGAAATTCTATGATAAATCTATAAGTTTATTATAGATCAGTAAATCTATAAATAACGAACAAAATCACATCAATATTTGCAGATTAGTAGAAAATATTTCATAAGTTATATAAGTTATAAGTTTAGTTGCGATTTTGTTCATTATGTACAAATTTACGGATCTATAAATCATATTGGATTACACAGAATACCATCAATTCAAATACCAGGGATTTGATCAACGAAATTTATAATTCTGAACGTATCTGTATTGCAGTGCTAATGTCGGTTATTAGTTCAAAAATGATAAATTAGGACATTAATATGTTCTAACAAAACAAATCGCCTTTAAGGTGGTTCTATCATAACAGTCTCATACAAAAGTATAGGTAACCTAAAAAGTTTATAAAAATAATTATTACATTTTTGTATGGTATAGGTCAGGAATGGCGAACCAATGGCACGTTTGAAAATTTTGATGGCACGCACAAAAACAAAATTATTTTTTTTATAAGTTATCTTTTTTGTTAGAAATGAATTAAAAATTATTAATCTACACTTAATTTATAATTTATGATATAAATTTGTAGTACTGAATACCTATCTCTGATTTAGGAATTTTCTGCAAGATTTACGCAGTTTAAAGAATTTGAAGAAACTTTAAAATTTATTTTATATCCTGATACAATACCATTTGAAAAATTAAATTTAAAAGTCCTTGAGTGGTTAAATTTTAATGAATTAGAAATGGAATTAGTTGAATTTCAGTCAAGTTCCATATGGAACCAAAAATTTGTTGATTTAAGAAATGATTTAGAAATTATTGAAAGTAATCGATTATTGGATAAAATAAATAAAATTGCAGAAGATGAAATTCTAACTACATGGAATTCAATTCCTGACACGTTTAATTGTTTAAAAATATTAGCAAAGGCAATTTTATCAATATTTTCATCGACGTGGGCATGTGAATCTCTATTTCCAGAATTAAATTTTATAAAAAATAAATATAGGAATAGAATGACGGATGAGTCGAGCTCTGCATGCGTACTGTTGAAATTAACTAAATATGAACCAGATATTAAATCTTTATCATCTTGTGTACAGCAACAAAAATCACATTAAAAACAATTGTTTTTAACGGGAATTTTGTTTCTATCATATTGCTTTTTGTAAAACATTGATTAATAAAAAATTGTTAAAAGAAGAATTGCTTTTATTTGTTTATTTAATTATACTTACGTATAGTTTCACAACGCTAACATTTCGAATGAAATTTTATTGTGGCACGTTACCTATTTAAAAAAGAATTTTTATGACTTTGTGGCACGGACATCAAAAAAGGTTCGCCATCCCTGGTATAGGTTATGAACAGAATTAAAATTTCGCTGCAAATATCGTATAATTAACAATAACATTGCATACATTAAATAAAACTATTTCACTAGTTTATGAAATTCAGTAACATAACAACATTTTTGGAAGTGAATGTTTCATGCCAACCAATAGCAGTGTAAGATTTTACACAGCAGAAGCTATGACAAGGCGAGAACTACAAGCAGTATGATATTACCAATCGGTACGAAACGTGACTGTATTATCGATACATCCTGTTGATAGTTCATAAGAAAAATGAGAAAAATGCACCAAAGCAATTATTATCAACTGTAACAACAAATAAATAAATAAAAAATGCTGTAATATTTTTTTTGTATTAAAATTAATATATTTTACTGATCTAAATAACAACTTTCATAGTTCTTCCTTTGTCATTCGTGCGACCATCTTTGTCTATGCCTGTAACCATCTCTGTTTACGCGTGCGACCATCTCTGTCTACCCGTGCAACGTTGCCAAGCATTTCTGACAGTTTCATTGAAAATCATAGAATATCTAACTTTCATCGCCAATTTCTTTGAAACTAATCCGGTAAGGCATGGATTTTTTTAATTCTCATACTTTTATTTTTACATGATGTACTGTGCGTTAGTTTTTTGTTAAAAAATAACTACAATATATGAATTTATTACGCAGTAAGCTGCCTCGCGAGGTAGAGTTCCTATAACGCCAATGCATTTTTGGTCGACTTTAATTTTACATTACTCAGCTCAACAACGGTAAACTTTTAAAAAATATTTGCATACGAGTGTAGAAACACATGAAAAATAACATATTTACATTTCATTAAAATCCGGGTTAAATGCTTCCATGATAGTACCACCTTAAGGTAGCCTAACATGTATGCAATTCATACATAGTCGGACATTATAGGATCTCTTATTTATATAGCCATAAACTACGACTCATTCATTAAAGTCCCACATTATGAACTTGTTACATAAATAGCTATTATGTTTAACAAATTATCGTTTGTTATTTCTAAATCTTGGAATTTTACTGAGAAAAATATTATTTAATCAAATATTAGATAGTTTTTCTAAATAGTTTATATCTGAATAGTTAAATAGATTACATTTCTAGTTCATCAACCCATCTTTTTATTTAACACTTCTTATCATGTGAGGAGATGAATCTCATTTAATTTATTACGCAAATTATTAGCGAATTTAAAATAAAATCTATAATCATATTCTTTTTTCTCTTCTTTTATTATGCAATTCTTACTATAATAAATCACATCATGTTATTTCTATTCTGATAGAGGTCGTATAACATTATTATATTTAGGTAGTTTGTTTAGATTTATTATCAAATTAGTGATTTAATTTCATACTAGCAAAACAATTTCACCAAAATAATATCGTGTGATGTAACATTTTATTTTTTGATTTTGATTGTAGTAATGTTTTGTTATTGTTACGGTACAATTAATGACGTAAAGTAGGTTTTATCTTCTATTTGTAAATTTAAAATGTGTGTAGTACGCATCCATGTTTGAATTATCATTCTTTTTTAATATCTAAATATTGTTATTATTTTATTGTAGTCGGTATTTTTATTTCATAATAATAGTACATTATTATATAAATATTTATAATATTTCATATTATTTTAATTTTTTTTCTTAGATGATAACATACAATCAAAATTATTTTCACTATTTGTGTAATACGTAGTAATAAAAATGTAATTAATTCATTTAATTGTTAATGTATCATAAAATGTGTAGTTCATAGTTATGTTATAATTTTATTTCTTTAATAAAATTTGCAACCTTATTTATTTATTTATATTTTATAAATATAGCTAGCTATACTACATTGACAGATAGGTCAAATTAAAAATATTGAATCGATTGTTTGATCGCAGTATTTCGTGACTTATTTGACTGTTCAACTCAATTCTATACATATTTAAGTTTTAATTAAACTTTAAAATTACGATAGTTATTTATTTTTCATTATTATAAATAACCACTACGGGGTAGCTAGCTCAGTGGTATGAAGTCGGTCTGTGGATCCTGAGAACCCTGATTCGATTCCCACAGACGACAAATAATTTTCATAATTTTAAAAACTACCCCTGTGGCTTCTCCACCACTAACATCTTTGGAGGCCGTGATTTGACAACTGGTAACCGCAAAATATATCACTTACCGAGATCTGCTTCGGCAGAGTGCCACACCCAATAATGGGTAGAAGGCGTGATGATATATTTATATTTATATTTCTACCACTATTTCGAAGTGAGCAAAATCAATTATTACTTTTTTACCATCATGTTGAAAAGTCAACATTTCAACTTTCCCAATGAGTGTGGAAAGTGTGTCTTAGCATCACTGATGCTTGGTTGCAAGAAAAAGATGAAGAGCTCTATAGTTAAAGAATTGTTTATCTAGCAACAGTATCAATAACGATTTTCTGAAATTTATTGAACCGTTAGTTGTTAATGAACCGATAAAACTTTCATGCAACCCAACATCTGTGTGACAAGAAATCGTTTTAGATGTTGTTTCCGAAACAACCATTTTGGAACAATCTTTTATTTGAATTAATGTGAAATATAACAGTAAATAACAGATGTCAAATTTCGATTTTAAGAAATAAAAATTCACGAACGTAGCAATAATAGTATGTAACATATGTGTGATAACGCCCATTTCAAAACAAGTGATACAATATACTCTGTTCTAACAATTATTTTTATGGCGCTATCAGTACGCTGTTATTATATTCTTCTTTTTTAATAGTAATAACTAAATATATAAGAACGTAAAATACTTCAAAATAACAAAAAAAAATCAGAATAAATTATTTTCGTCGCAGTATACTAAAATTATGATAATCTGTATAATAATAATAGTAGCGTTCGATTTGCACCAAATCTCAGTTAATCTCACCTCACCTCAGTTTGACAGCTTTTTTGTGCTGTTCTATTTGCACTGACATAACTGAGATCAAGTGAGACACTCACTTCCCCCCTTGCCGATGCTGCACTACCTATTTCACTGGTGCGTACTGAGATTTTCTACTCAGTTAGAGTGGGGGTAGAATTCGTTATGTTTTGTTTGTAGTTTGAATATTTGGAAGTTATTTAATTTTTTTTTAAAATTGTACGTGTTATTATAAATCATGTCTCACAGCTAACTGCCAACAAAAACATCAAGCAAATCATGTGTTGTCCGCGAAATGATACTACAACGTTCGTCACGTAACCGACTCAGTTCAGACCTGTCAAAACCCGTTCGATTTGTGATCGAAAAAATATCATCTCAGTTCAGACAATCTCAACTCAGTTGAAATGAACTGAGGTGAGATTGTTTGCAAATCGAACGCTACTTATGATTCAATTAAGAAATAGGGGGAATTGAGCACAATCTTCTTCTTCTTCTTCTTCTTCTTCAATGGCACTAAAGCCCGAATCGGGCCTGGGCCTACCGGGTACACCGAGCCGCAGTTCTGACGCTGCTGTACTGCCGGTTTCCGTAGTCGATGTTACTTTTTAAGGCATATATGTATAAGTGACTAGTTTATAGCGCCCGAGTATGATTACTACAAGTAACTGTATTTTTTATTTTAACGACAAATCATACTTTGTCGACAGGCGGATTCGAACTGACGAACCTTGGTTCGGGTGACGTCACTGCATGATAAGAGATGTGCATTAACACGCTCGACCACCGCGCCTGTAATTGAGCACAATAGTACTCGTATATTAAAATACAAATTACAGAAGGCAATCTATTCTAGCACGAGTTCGGAATTCGAACACGAGCCGCACAGCAGCGAAGGGACGAACGAACAAGTACTAGAATTGCCTTCTGTAACTAGTGTTCTATACTATTTTCTCTGTGCTGGCTTTCTTTTACATTTTCTTTATAAAAGTAGTTGATATTTTCTATGAAGGGAAATTTTTGGTAGAATTGTTAAGTTGGTGACAGTGATTTGAGATTGATTTTATCCGTTGCCTAGGTTAATTTATAAAATGTATTTTTTATTACGAACAAGTACTAGAATTGCCTTCTGTAACTAGTGTTTTATACTATTTTCTCTGTGTTGGCTTTATTTTACATTTTCTTTATAAAAGTAATTGATATTTTCTATGAAGGGAAATTTTTGGTAGAATAGTTAAGTTGGTGACAATGATTTGAGATTGATTTTATCCGTTGCCTAGATATTTTGTGTATTTAATACAGTTATACCAATCTATGATAACAATATGTCACCAAAAATCGTTTAAGAATGAAACTCATTCTAGCATCAATATGCATGCGAGAATATGTTATTCTTAAGCTTTTGATTGTGTATCTCACGCTATACTCCTTGAAAAACTAGAATACTATGGTATACGGGGAACGGCGCTTAACCTGATAGCTTCATATCTACAAGGGCGGCAACAATTAGTATCATGTAATAAAGAACAATCTCCTCTGCTTCCCGTAGTACATGGCGTGCCACAAGGATCACACTTAGGGCCTATATTATTTATAATTTTCATTAATGATCTAACTTACAATTTAAATTCTCAATGTGTACTTTTTGCCGATGATACTACTATTTTCGACGCCAGTGTAAATCCGCTAGAACTAGATGAAATTCAATCAAATTATTTAAATACTGCTAACGATTGGTTTTGCGCAAACAGACTAACTATTAATGAAACAAAAAATCAAAATATTGATTTCAATCGTACCTCCAACACAATCCAGACAAATACCGCTGTCAAGCTTCTAGGATTTTATTTAGACCCAACTCTGTGCTGGAATTATCACATTGACAATATGTGCTCTAAATTGTCAAGGACACTATATGTCATCAGAAGAATGTCAGTTCTAGTTTCAAGCGAAGTTGCCTTAATGACGTATCATTCCTTATTCCACTCTGTGATGACATATGGGCTTCTACTATGGGGTCACAAATCCCGACATGTAAACAGGTTGTTCTTACTACAGAAGAAAGCAATTCGTATTATCGCAAAAGTCTGTAGTGTAGAACACTGTAAACTATTATTTAAAAATGATAATGTTCTCACAATTCATTGTCATTATATATATCAGTGTCTCATTCATGTTAAAAAAAATATTTCACAATTTTCAACATTTGAAACATTACACATACATAATACACGAAACAAATCCAATGTAATTGTCAATAAGTATAAATTCACAGCATCCCTGAATGGACCAAACTATTTTTGTATCAAATTTTATAATACACTCAAATTAAAATATAGAGAATTAAGCTTGAATAAATTCAAAATTAAAATTAAAAATAAGTTACTAAACAAAGCTTATTATAGCATTAATGAATTCATGGATGATGCGGAATTTTGAAAATAAAATAAATATATGTTTTTTATTTCTTTTGCTCGCATTTATATTATTGTAATGACTTGGCATAAACATTTAAAATGTAAAAATGCTAAATAAAATATTATTATTATTATTATTATTATTATTATTATTATTATTATTATTATTATTATTATTCTAATGCCAAAACCGAGAAATAAAAAAAAAACCCTGTTGAATAGTATCGTTATCAGTCACTAAATAACGATACCCCTAAATAGTAATAGGGGCTTACATTTATAGTGATATTTTTCCACATTAACAGAATTTAAATATACAGTAAAACTAAGACCTAAGTTTTCCAAGTCCAATAAGTAACGTATAACTGTCAAATATGTACCAATAAATTTTGGTTACATTTATAGTTTTTATTGGCAGACTAAACCGCTTTATTTTACAGTTACTTTAAAAATATGATCCCTACACCAATAAAATATTAACCAAATTCAATTGCATGGTAAACCAAATTTTAGAAAGTTAGTTTTCAGAAAAATACCGATATATATCTCAATAACTTTATTACATCCCTTGTCGAGTAGATTTCTCTTCCATCCTCAACCAAATAACTGTATACAACCTTTTTCCAATTGACTTCAATCACAATAAAATCAGTAGCAATGCTTCGCCTTTCATGTCATAAAACTTACGGCTTTGGGTCATAAAATCGGTTACAGCAGGAGCTCGGTGGCCAAATGTTGGCCGCATTTATTTGCTTTTGAATTTGCCGACAAGTCACAGAGAAAGAAGAAATGAACTGAACAAATAATATGAAAAGAGATGACCGGTTTTCAGTCGGCAATATTTCGACTGTTTCCTGGAAACTCTTTGCGGATTGTCACGAGTTTGTTCAGGATGTTTGAGAGATGGTTTTTAAAATTGCTAATTATTGTTTGTAACCTATATTCGGTTCTTTATTTTTTGCAGTTGCATATATTACATCATACAGCTAAACACACAATGTATACTCAGATTTTCTTATTTGTACAGAGGTTTGATAAATATTCGTTAATTAATAATTTAATAATGTTATTTGTTAAATCGAAAATAATGGTGTCCTACACTATTGATTTTTTTAAAGAAATTTCATTAAAATTATAAACAATCTATAGTTTTAGAAAGTACACAGAGTGGTGCTTCTAAACATGCACCATAGGAATTTAAACGCTAATTTTTAAATATTAAATATTGGCTCCCCTAAGTATATTTCTCAGCAAAATAGTTAAATATTTTTTGTAGACAAAAAAAATTCTGCATCTAATGACCTTCGAATTCATAATTTTCCATTGTTCGGAACAGAAAAAAAAACATTAAATAAATTTTAATTATAATCAAATTACTAGTGTTTAACTACAATGGGGGATTCAAGTGGTAGAGGTTTTTAATATATATTTATTAAAATACGTTCTTGACCGTACATCATATTTAATACAATATAAAATCATACCATAAATGATATCTTTATTGCTGAAATATGAAAGTTAAAGTTGAATAATTTAAAACGCTCATTGCAATTACGTAGTTGCATTAAGCCAATCACAGAGCTTTGTCTGAAACGTTTGTCGGTGCTCAATTTTACTGAGAGGAAGACGAAGAAGAAATAAGCATTCAGCATTCTACGATTCTACCAATGACGTATAATACTAGACGAATTATGCCATATTCAAGTCAATGCAGTGTTGTGGAGCAGAAAGGGATGGAATAACTTTTGGGTCCGCCGGGTGTGCGGCAAGGAGCGAGTACACTTTGATGTTATGCAAGTCCTTACCGCGCACCCGCCTCACAAGCCTGTTATTCTATCCCTTTCTGCTTTACAACAAACGCCGTCGTTATCCGTCTAGTTATGTTTTGTCTGAGGATTCTACTGACAACGACACACGTTACGTGAAGTTACGTGTTATTTATCTTTGTCTTATCTGTCTATCTTTAAGCTAAGATGCAACTACGTCACATTCGTTTGTTTCGAAAGTTTAAGTATTTTTATCATGCTTAATACAAGTATAAAAAATAAATAAAAAATTTGGGTATAATAATTTTATTACGTAGATTAATATATAAAAAATTCAAAAAAGTCTTGAAAGGCCCATTGTGTGAAATTCACTTTTAAAAACAAGCGCAGAGCGACGCTCTCTCCCTCTCTTATCTTTTTGTTTCATTTTCAGTTACTGCATTGTGTAGACTTTTCTCTTTCATATACAAGTGCAGGCTATCGCTTTAATCTTTACTAATCTTGTAGATTCGTTGTTAGTTTCGTTATTAGATTCGTTGTTAGGAGTAAACGTGATTAATTTGAGGTGTTTTATGCATATGTTATGTACGTTGAAGAAAGAAAATGAATGATAAGTGAATAGGAATGATGTGATTGAAGGTTTGTTGTGTGATAATGATAATGATAATAAGTGAATGAGTTTATATGGAGTGACCTATGAATGTGGTTGAAGTGAGGGTGGTGTGTTTGGATGAAAATATTTGACGAGGGCTGATTGTTTGATTAGTGTGATGAGTGAATGTTTTATGAGTGATTTTAGGGTTCGTGCTACCCCATTTGTTGGAATATAGCGTGAAGATATGTATGTATGTATGTACTAGTGCCACGGAATTTAAAACAAATGCAATTAAATACATTTAATATTTCAAATAAAAAACATCCATAGTAAAACACAAAAGAATAAATATATAAACAATTAGGGGAGTTGATAATAGAATATTTCAAAATTAACATTGAAATCCCTATGCACCGTTTTTGACGCACCACCCGGTATAGTGGTAAACTCCATTATTTTACTCATTAGTAATTATGAGTTATAAAATTATGATATGATCAACACAGTTCTTTTTCGGCCCTAAAACACTTTTACTAAAATATTCTGCCCGACACCAAAATCTATATTATTTCTATTACTTTTGAAAAAAGAACTAACGATCGATTGCATATCATTTTCTGTACCTTGACTAGAATTCTCTGCTCGAAAAGCTTTAATTTGATACCAAACTTAACTCAATTAGAACAAATTTTACAACAAAAACAAACAGTTTAAATAAATAAATAATATAATTATATCATCACATTTTTTATCACGATCTCCAAAGATTTTAGTAGAGCCACAAGAATAATTTTAATGTGGTGAAAACTGTTTGTCGCCTCGATATAAAATTTTGGTGTAACTAATTTTATTCTAGTGCGATTTTAAAAAGTGACTAAAATCACTTTCCTTGTTTAAACTTTTTTGAGAATATGGTTTAGCTTAATTTGACTTTTTCAAAATTCAGGATTAGCTAAAACTTTTTTTGAGTATGGGGGATTCAAGTGGTAGAGCTTTTTAATATATATTTATTAAAATAAATTCTTGACCGTACATCATATTTAATACAATATAAAATCATATCATAAATGATATCTTTATTGCTGAAATATGAATGTTAAAGTTGAATAATTTAAATCGTTCATTTAAATTTCGCACTGCCATAATGCAATTACGTAGTTGCATTAAGCCAATCACAGAGCTTTGTCTGAAACGTTTGTCGGTGCTCAATTTTACTGAGAGGAAGACTAAGAAGAAATAAGCATTCAGCATTCTACGATTCTACCAATGACATATAATACTAGACGAATTATGCCGTATTCAAGTCAATGCAGTGTTGTGAAGCAGAATGGGATGGAATAATTTTTAGGTCCGCCGAGTGCGCGGCAAGGAGCGAGTACACTTTGATGTTTTATTACGTAGATTAATATATAAAAAATTCAAAAAAGTCTTGAAAGGCCCATTGGGCTGCACATGTTTTAAAACAACATACCAATTTTGCGAATTATTAAAATGTTAGAACAAATGAATTGATAATAATTTCGAAAAATATTTTAAACAAAAATTGTTATAAATCAAATTTGGATCTATTTTAGTTATTACATATTTTGTAACGAACTCTACCGTTTACGAAATAAACGCAAAAAAATAAAAAGATTCATGAATAAAATTATGGTGCCACTGGTCGAATAAAGGTCATTAGTGAACTAAACTTCAAGTTTTCGCTTAAAAGCTTCAATATGTAGTTTCAGTATAAAATTGCACCGCGTTCTAGTTATCCTGCTTCCAGATAAACTAGAGTTGGAAATTCTAGTTTATTTGAGTGAACTAGTTCATTCATTCTCGCTCAACAAAAAGATTAGTTCACTGAACTAGTTCATTAGTTAACTTTCGTTCACGAAATTTTGAAGACTATGATGAACGGAAATCGTATTGTATTGTGATTCACGAGCGAGAACACGAGAACTTTTAGGATCTGGTTCTAGTATAATTTGATAGCAGATAGCAGATGCAGAGCGGTAATCATAGCAACGACCACGAACGAAGTATGAGTCTCGTTCACTCGTTCACTTGTTCTCCGTTCTCCGTTCTCAGGTCTTCGCTTTCGACTCGACCGCATCGGCCGTGCCGCCGTGGTGGTGAATCATATCCGAATAGTTCGCAGTGAACTAGTCTTTAATAAACTCACGAACTAGTTCGTGTCGTTCACTATAAAGAATAGTTCATATGAACTAGTTCGTTCACGAACTACACACCTCTAAGATAAACGCGTAGACCGACAGACTGACTTTTTTGGGACTATGTTTTTTTTTGGTTCAGTAGGGTTTAAAACGTGAATATTCATAAAAATTTCAAAATCGAGAAAAATCGCTAACACAATACCTCACCTCTTAAATGTATGTAGGTCGGGCAAGTAAGTATTTCAGTGTCATGTTTAATACGATATTTTCCTTATCCGAGGGTGGTCAATATCGACACTGACCTATACACGTGCGAGTGAACAATAAACAAAAACACAAAAACAAATATTTTATCATTGAATAACAAAAACAAATCATTAATTTTTAATTGTATTTACCATTCAGATACACATTATTATGTTATGTGTAAATTTATTACATTAAATCTCTATATGAAAATCAAAAAATAAACAAAAACTACAATTTTGTCTGGACGTAAGTTTGTCTCATTAAATATTTACTCAAATAAGAAATGCTTCCGGGGTGTTGACAATTATCAATTTTGTTTGAAGAATCTCATACTAATCTGTTTACAGACGGAGTGGCCTAAATAACTTATACATGGAAACCTCCAGAACTATTTATAAGAGATAAAAAGACGGTTAAATGAGAGAATTAAACAAAATTGTTATAATGACAAGCTTAATAAAATTTTGTAATTATGCATGTTCAGTAGTAATGTAAGTTTCTTCGTATAAGTACAGGTAAATATAAAATTTAATTGCCGCATTTTTTTCTTTTCAAAACTACAAATTATGTAGGTGTCGAGAAATTTAGACGAAATGAGAATGATGTTCTTGTAACGAGAAATGAATTGTCGCCAAACAAGACAAAAACTTTTTTCTTCTCGCGATCCCTTTAATTACTGTAAGCAAATATTACATAATAAATTAATTGTAACAGGGACCCTGTTTAAATTTGTCAAAAAATATTACATAGTTCATAAAAAATCATTTTAAAAATAAGGCAAATTTATTGAAATTAGGCTAAAAAAGTTGAACATTTTGAGTTTGTAGGACATGCGTTTGACTTTTTAAAATACGAGCAAAACTAGTTCTGCAAAAATCTGTTCTGTAATACTAATATAATTTTTATTGAAAAATTTAGAAAATAATTTTTTATTGAACATTTGCATTTTGAAAAATACATAATTGTATACTTAAATTGAAAGTAGTTGAGGTTTGCAAAAATACTTTCAGGCAGAGCTGTTCACAACATTTTTACTACGATCTGAAATTAAGATTAATCGATTTTTAAAAATAAATATATCATCACGCCTTCTACCCATTACTGGGTGTGGAACTCTGCTGAAGCAGATCTCGGTAATTGATATATTTTGCGCGTGAAGTGCGGTTACCAGTCGACAAATCACGGCCCCCAAACATGTTAGTGGTGGAGGAGCCACAGGGATAGCTTTTTCACATTATGAACATTTGTCACCTGTGGAAATCGAACCAGGGACCTCAGGATCCACAGGCCGACTTCATACCACTGAGCTAGCCATCCCATTTTTAGTTATTTGAAATATTGTTTTAATTTAGGATGCTATAAAAACAATATAAATAAAACAAAAATATCTACAAAGAGCGCAGTTAGTAATAGCAGTGGTCCACATAGACCTCCATTGTCAATAGCAACGGTCTACAATATGTCTTGGTCTGCAATTATTTCCTTTCCTTCCATCAAATGACTTCCGAAAAGCCTACTTTTTTACTAATCGTAGAAAAAAACTGTTGTACATTTTCAGGATTACGTTAATAATTTTTCAGACGACCACGTATGAAAGTAACCATAACAACATCATAAACTACTACGAAAAGTTGAACATAACATACTGATATGTTAGGATGTATAACGTACACTTCTAACATATGAGGTGAAGTTCCACTGATTGACAACAGATGGCGTTACGATGAAAGAAAATAGTAAAATAAATGAAAAGTATTTGTATTATTATTTAAATCGAAGTTTTGGCAGATTTTTCAACACATTTGCACAGATAAATCTTATTTTATTAAATTAATTTACTTATTTACTAATATTCTAGCATTATTTAATATTTTGACATTACGGTTAGTACAGTTGGTATCACAATACATAACCTCCAAAGTCAAACGTCAACGCTTACCTACAAAAACGCATCAGCTGTCAAAGTGTAACAACATTGCTCTTGTAAACTGTTTTTAGAAATATTTTGTGGTCGTCTGAAAAATAGTGTACATAACTCGCTCGAAAGTGTGATAACTGTGCTCGTGTAATTAAATCACTCGGCGCTGCGCACCTCGTTTTTCAATTTTACACTCGCACGTTATCTTACACTTTCGATGCTTGTTATGTATATAACTATTAAGCATTATTTATTGTTTAATATCACTATACATACTCACAATTTTAAACAGTTACATCAAGATAATTTAAATAATTTTATACATAATAATAATCATTTATACGATGATTAGCATTATGGCATTCGAATCCAAAGATCTTGAGTTCGAATGTCAATCAATCTACAAAAATATGTGAACTAGCACACCGCGGCTCGGTAAGTTCGTCCCTGTACTGTAATTGAGATTAAATTCATGTTCTATAGAGTAGCATAAATAAATAAATAATAATAATCAGACATTCAAACCACAAGGGGCTCTTGACACTTGCATACCCAGGGCTCAAACCCTATTAACCCTGCTCTCATTCGTCCCTTTACAAAATTCAGGGATTTACAAAACATTTGCATAGGTACACTCTCTTCCTAGAATAACTAACAATTATTCAAATGTATTTTATTATTAAAGTTTAATTTAGTTCTATTTACAAAAAGAGCATTCCTTTGTTTGCTGTGTGATATATGCCGTTAAGATGCGCATCAGCTGGAGCTAATAACCCTACATCTAAATTCTAAACAGTTGGCACACCTGTTGACCTACATCATCATCGCATCTCAAAAGTATGTTTATTAAGGATATGCACCGGTGTACCCAGCATGCTTCAGACCATCTGCTGAATCCTAAATGTGTCTTATTTCACCTGGAATAATGACTTTCTTCCTGGTGCCTGTGTGTACCGTTATTTCTAAATTGGTTTGTTGTGATCACAAAAGATTTTGTTGGTCATGTAGCAAAAATACTCGTATTTAGGTTCCTTCCACATCTCATAGAAGTAAAGTGAATGAATTTGAAATTAAAATTTTAGCAATGTACATCAAAGCCTACTTTTTTGTTTTGGTTATATGGGAAGTAGTGCCATGTTTTCAAACAATTCTAGTGTAGATTACAGCAATTGAATGATGGACAACTGCAATCTGATTGGCTTACAACAATTAAATAATAATGGACCCATTATTCAACCGTTATTTATTTATTTATTTATTTATTTATGCTACTCTGTACAACAGGAACTGAATCCCAATTATAGTACAGGGTCCGAACTTACCGAGCCATAGTGTGGTGGTTCATATAATTTTAACATGAGTGGGATTCGAACTCGGAATCTCCGAATTTGAATGCCGTAACTCTGCCCACGCCATCGTACTGCCAGACAACACTTTTGAATTATAAACCCTATTATGTGTCTAGAAGTGCACTTATAGTGAGTGTATTATTTACTTGACGTGGCTATTATATATTATTAATATTATACTCTTTAAAATAAAACCAAAACAACTGAAAAATATTTAAATCTAACACAACAGAATATACAAATAAACGCGCAAAGAGCCTTCCTTGCAGCATCTTTGGTTCATCTCGCATTCGCACAATTAAAGACTTGAGGATAGCCTTCTCTCTTCTGTCTCTTTGTAGCCCATAGTCTCACCCGCATGCTGCATAGAAATTTATAAAAAAATATACGGTGTTATAACCCGGGTTGCAGAGTCGAAAAAAAAAGACAACTCCGACTCCGATGTTCGACTCCGATTCCGAATTCGACTCCGACTCCGACTCCACTCCAACTTCGACTCCAATTAATTTCTCAACTTCTTCGAGATCTTTATAAAAATCTTACACTAATTAATAACGAGCTTAATCTTAATTAGTTAAATTATCAGTCAAATATATGTTAAACATAAATAGCTGCACCAGCATTTCAGCACCAAACATATACAATATAATTTGTAAAAAGGTTTACTCGGAGTCGGCATAAATTTTTCCGACTCCGACTCCACTAAAAATAACCGACTCCACGACTCCGACTCCCGACACCGTCTCCGACTCCGACTCTACATCCTTGATAAATAAAATAAATAAATAAATATATTATCACGCCTTCTACCCATTATTGGGTGTGGCACTCTGCCGTAGCAGATTTCGGTAAGTGATATATTTTGCGCGTAAAGTGTGGTTACCAGTCGTCAAATCACGGCCCCCAAAGATGTTAGTGGTGGAGGAGCCACAGGGACAGCTTTTGAAATTATGAAAATTGTTTGTCGCCTGTGGGAATCGAACCAGGGTTCTCAGGATCCACAGGCCGAATTCGTACCACTGAGCTAGCCACCCCTGATTATAACTGGAATTGCATACTGCCTATAGTGGTGGCTTAAATGTTACTTTTTCTATTATAAATGAATAAAGCTCAAAATATATTTGATAAAAATCATAAATTAATATTTCACAAATGAATCAAAATAATTCTCATTTGCTTCCCGCTACTGACCTCGTATTCATGTTTATATGTATTCGAATTATTTAATTACATTTTTGAGCACTTCATCCATGACGAGGTTTAATAAAATATTGAAATATTCGTACCCTGGTCTATATTCAAAACCTCAGTTTATGGTATGCAGCGATAAATCAAATTTTAGTAAATTTTATCTACGAGTATATTTCTATTAACACAACAACAAATAACATAAAATTCTTGGTTTCTGGTTAAAAGATTAAGATAAAGTTATTCATATTTTGCGTAGTAGTTATGAAATTAAAGAAGAAATGAATAATCTTTTTATTTCAATATGGAATCCGGTTAATCTCTCATAAATTATACATTTCGTGATAACTAATGAGTTGATGAAAATTAGAGTAAACACATTAATCACATTTCAAGGTGTGTAACATTGAAATTAACTATTCATGATTCGTAAAAAGTGACAATATAGCATCCGTGTGAATTCATTAATTCGCATGAACTTCCTTGATCCTTCTTATGGCCTTCAGACCGATACTATTGTTAGATAATTATTAACCGCAAATACAATTAGTTACACGCAACTTTACTATAGATACGCTAATATATTTCTTGTGACATAGGCTGACATGCATGTTTGAATATAGAATGAAATTGGCGCCGAATATTATTTACGATCTCTTTTATTATTTTTTTGCCTGAAACAAATTCTTTTTATATGAAATCATTGAACAAGTGTAGCAAATACATTGTTCTTCCGAAATCTGATTTAAAAAGTAAGGTCAACTATTTATAGACAGTAAATTTATATTTAATTTCAAACCTTTTACTAAGTTTTTCTTAGTGTTTTTGTGTTATGATTGTGTATAAATATTTCGAAAAATTTTTTTGATCATCAATTTGTTACGTTCACTTGAAACAAAAAGATTTGACACAGATTTATTTAATTTGATATTTGATTGCTAATTGATTTTAAATTGAAATTAATATTTATTGCTTTATGAAACAGAAATCTAGGTATTCGAATTCCTAGCAATAAAAAAATATTCAACAGAGAAGATTAAATTTTGACCTAATTTCGTAAAACTAAATATGCTTTGATTTGTCGGCCTACACGACAATTTTAAATTATAGTTAATTAATTTCTACGATTATCTTCGATCATTCTTTTTATCATCCATCATGAATCGTAGCAATTGTCCAGTTTTAAAATCCTTGTTGATCATATACGTTTTATTTGTTATTCCAGTTTCTTGTTCATGTCTTTAATCCTCTTTGTATTTTTGTCTGAATTCTTCATTCTAGTTCATATCTACCTCGTTAATATTTTTATTTATTATTGTCCTTTTGTATGTTTCCTAAACTATTAAACTTCAGCTTACCAAATAAATCATACAAAATTTGATAAATTTGAATTAATAAAAAAAATTCATATGAGAAATTCAATTGTAATCAGAAACAGAACCATTTTCTTGTTCTTTTATATAAGTTTGTGACACTTTGATGGAAAAAAATACAAGTAAATATAAGCAAAAGCAATTTGTAACACCAATAATAATTTATTTCTATTATCGTCTTGACAGGGACCAAGATAGTAATTTGAAATTCTCATTTGAAGTTTTCAGTTTGTAATCTTAAATTTTTTTAAATATACACATATTTTTTTATAATCGAACGATATGTTACTGGCAAATTTTTGTGTTCATTACCTTATAAATTATCACAATTTATCCTGACATTTAGGGTAGGTGTCTCAGTGGTATCGAATCGGACTGTGAATTTGAGATTCCCATATCCGACAAACAATTTTCACTATATTATAATTATCCCTATGGCTTCCCCTGTACTCATATATTTGGGGGCTGTAATTTGACAGCTTATAACCGCACTACACGCGCATAAATATATAATTTACCAAGATCTGCTATAGCAGAGTGCCACACCCTATAGGATAAAAGGCGTGATAATATATTTATTTATTTTTTATTTTAGTTTTATGTTATTTTCATATATTTTGTTTACTTAAAAAAATAATATTGTAAAAAGTGTAGATACAAAGCATTATTTTTATTGTAGCAGCTTTATACGAAAGCAAAATGCATAAAAGTAAAATAGAAATAACAAAATAAATTATTTTAATCACATAATTGCCGAAATGATGGTAATCTATCAAGTATCAATTAAAAATAAAGCGTCGGTAACACATAATTATGTCTGACAGTATGGTGGTATGTGTAGTGTTCCTGAATTCGAATCCAGTTTGAATCTCACTCAAGTTAAAAATATGTGAACTTTTATACTGCGTCTCGGTAAGTCCAGACCCTGCACTTTAATTGGAATTAAGTTCCTGTGGTGCAGAGTAACATAAATAAATAAGTAAGTAAATAAATAATGATGTAGTTACTGAATAAAAAGGTATAATTAGTTATGAATGCTTACATTGAAATTCTATAGCGAAATTAATTAAAGTGAAATTTTTTGTAAATAATACTTTACTGAAAATATCAATTCTTTATAACATAGGTAAGTGCTATTATGATTTGAGACTATTGTAAAACAAAAATATGATCTCCTTAAAGATTGTATTATCGTTTCCTGGATTGGGAATGGCATCACCGGAATTCAGAGAGGTGATTACTCCGACTAAGGACATCTAATTCAATGCTATGATCTCGAGCACACGAGCAGTTTGACATTCGGCCTTCTACATCACTTCCCGGTACCGGTCCGGTAAACAAGATGATTATAATCGTATAATCATTTATCTTATATCACATCAACATGTTGTAGGTATGTATCTAACTAGACAATGGGTTACGCAAGTATTCTCATCATAAGATGTACAAGTATAACTTCTTAATTATGTGCGATTATCTCCCGGTGGAGATATTTGATAATTGCTTAATTATTATTATTGATAATTATTTTTAATGACAGATAATTAATTTACGACAGTATTTTCTTAAAATATAAAGAGTAAAGTCCGTACTTCATGATCTATAATTCTATACAGAGTTATAGACGTAATAATATGGGATGGCTAGCTCAGTGGTATGAAGTCGGCCTGTGGATCCTGAGGTCCCTGGTTCGATTCCCACAGGCAACAAATTTTCATAATTTGAAAAAAGCTATCCCTGTGGCTCCTCCACCACTAACATGTTTGGGGGCCGTGATTTGACGACTGGTAACCGCACTTCACGCGCAATATATATCACTTACCGATATCTGCTTCAGCAGAGTGCCACACCCAGTAATGGGTAGAAGGCGTGATGATATATTTATTTTATACTAAACATAATTTTATGGACTGTTGCATACAGAAATTTTTATCAAGGTTACTTTTCTGTCCATAATATTATAACATGTTCTATTTCGTATAGAAAATACGCAAATAGCATGCGCCGTAATTTTGACAGGTTAATTTTATAAGCTACGAAATTCTGAACTAAGAGTTCGTCGTTCAACACATTTAAAATACCTTTGCCTTCAACTCGTCGTAATTGACACTTTTAGCTCAAATATTTTTTTTTATTTTTCTTACGTAACTTTCTTATGCTTATAATTATACTAGCAACCATAGAATAGCCGGTGGTGGTGGCCGAGCGTGCTAATGCTACATCTCTTAGCACGCTGTGACGTCACCCGAGCCAAGGTTCGTCAGTTCGAATCCACCGGCCGACAACGTGTGGCTTGTCGTTAAAATAAAAAATACAGCTTCTTGTATTTGCCACACTCGGGCGCTCTATGCTAGTCACATATTCGCCTTAAAAACAACTGACTACGAAATCCGGCAGTACGGCAGAGTAAAATCTGCGGCTCGGTGAGCCCGGTCCGCCAAATTCCTTCTAGGAATATTTGGGGGTCTATAGACTCCCAAAGGCGTGTAATTATTTTTTTTTAACCATAGAATACAATTGTTTATTATTCATTTTAAGTAATAACAATAATAATCTCTACTGTCAGCTGTCACACAAAAATTTAACGATTGTGCAAGAGCATAACGAGAATTATGTTTCAAATTACGTGTATAACATACAAAATATTTGTATACACAAAATTCAGTCCAGAAATTTGTTCATAAAAATGTTGTTCAGAATTGTGTCCACAATTCTATCCAGAATTATGAATCGTGACATACGGGCTTTAGTAAAAGTAAAATTTATACCTACATTTTATTTTTTCTGTCTATCTAAAGTATGTCTAATGAAAGACTAGTGGTGAAATGTCAATAAAATTATAGGTAAGAGATCCCGTGGAGGACGGAGCAAGATATGGATGGATGTAACTAATGATTAAGGATTTGTCGTCTTAACCAAAAAATTTTAGTGGGAAAAAGGAGCTTGTATAAAAGAAATTATGAATTTGGATGCAGCCTGAAGTGAAAATGTTTTAAGATACGAATGTTTGGCGAAGATTAATTGCTGAATAAATAATCAGTGAATGTTTAAGTGGTTCATTACTGCATTGGGTATTTACTCCTATGTATTTATCATAATTAATAATTCTAGACCTCCAGATTATGTCGATGAATATTGTTTTGCACAAAACTTTTTTGCCCGAGTGATTTTGCTACAAACAAAATTAGTGCATGAAAACAAAAATTGATGTAATGACAAATTATATAAATATTATATTGTGTTAGACTAACAGCATAAAACAAAACTCTAATAATTTTGTGTTAAATTTACAGCATAAAAGCACGTCTACTTGTTGATGGAATTTTACACTAGTAACATAATTTTATCAATAAAAAACTGTGCTTATTGTTTTAATTTTTAAATGTTTTGCATTATGATTGGTTGAAAATAGATCAAGAGAAATTATCTATTAAAATGAACGCAGTTCTCGAAGTGCGTTAGGGCGTCCAATCACTTAATCAGCTTATTTGCTCAAAAAAATTATCTGCGATCCTGAAAACTTGTTGTAATGCATTGTGTATCAGTTCATAAAAAAATATTTGGTAGTATGTTTTAATAAGCCAAAGTAATGTAGGAATAAAATTAAAAGACATAGGCTTAAGTTGTTAGTCGTTTATTGAAGATAAGTTGACAAAAAAATATTTGCTTAATGGGTCCCACGAATGATAAAAATCAATACTCACGAAGTTACATACCTTTCGAGCACAAATTAATCAATCATAATTTCACCAGTTATCATTTGATACTTTCTTTAAATGATAAAAAATGTTTACTTTACTTTTAAAGCCGCCCTATGGTTATTAGTTCTCTAACTAAGAACTTGTTATTGGAAGGAAAGAAGTCAAGATACTGATCTACAGATGTACTGAACAAATAAAAACTTAGTCTAACGTAAAGCTGAAGAATTACATTTGAAATATAAGAAACCCTTTAGAAAAAGCAGGTGCCCAAAAAGATAAAAATAGTTCTGGAAACTTTCTAAACTGTTGGGGTTGAATACTGTTGTGAAGAATGCATGCATCTGGCGTTATGGTATAAAAACATCCTAAACACGTGTTTCACAATATGTGCTTTCTTCGTTTTTTCTTTATTTTAAAGTTAACTTATCCAGCTTTCACAGATCTTAAGATTATGATGGATCTATTCCTTGGGAACTCAAAAAAAATCTTGGTATTTCAATATTTTATAAATAATTCATAAAAATCACATTCGGTTACAAATATATAAATTCGTTTAAATGAAAATAGGAAAAGTGCCCCAAATATAAAATTAAAAGAATGTCAATTATCTTGAAATTTGTTTGATATTTGTAGAATTTTTATCGTTCAATACAATATTTATATATATATATATATATATATATATATAATAATAATACTTTGTAATAAATGAAAAGCCCAATTCTCAAAAAAGTTTAAGATAATCCTGAAGTTTGGATTAGTCAAATTAAGCTAAATTGTATTATGAAAAAAGTTTAAATAAATTTTAATATACTAAATATAAATATATATATATATATATATATATATATATATATATATATATATATATATATATATATATATATCATCACGCCTTCTACCCATTGCTGGGTGTGGCACTCTGCTAAAGCAGATCTCGGTAAGTGATATATTTTGCGCGTGAAGTGCGGTTACCCGTCGTCAAATCACGGCCCCCAAACATGTTAGTGGTGGAGGATAGCTTTTTTTTCAAATTATGAAAATTTGTCGCCTGTGGGAATCGAACCAGGGACCTCAGGATCCACAGGCCGACTTCATACCACTGTGCTAGCCATCCCATTAATATACTCTTGTTACCATTTGGATTCGAAAAGAAATTTGGATTAATTTTTTACAATCGAACTAAAATAAGATTAACTAATCTAAAATTCAGGATTAGCCAAAACTTTTTTGAGAATCGGGCTGTAAATGTTTAAATTAAAATTTCCTGTGAACGATAAATGATTTAAATATGAAAATATTGACCAATGATACTTTAAGCTACGTGAGCGAAGTCATATACTCATTTTGGAAGTCTTGATATATGCGATACATATTTAAATTTGTATGAGTGTATGTAGCATACAAATGATTTTAAGTTTGATTATTTATATTTAGCAATCCTAAAGTACAAAACAAATACGAAATTTAAACTACTGTCAATTTTAGATAAATAATAATTAATATTATTAGTGAAGAATGATGATAATGTAATATTTACTGAAATGACACGTTATAAAAAGAAACAGACGATTAGAATATAAATGAGCAAATAATTCAGTTCCATCTTGGAATATCAGATATCACTTATATTTTAACGATTCTGTTGCAAAAATATCAAATGCTTTATGACAATTTTTGTTTTTAATTACAATTTTGAGTTAACCTACATATTTAAATAAATAAATAATATTACTGGACAAGGCACTCTGCAAGTAGCAGATCTCGAAAAGTAATATATTCATGCGCGTAATTTGTGTTTACCAGCCTCAAAATACGGCCCCCATCTTAATGAAGGACGAACCACATGAATAATTTTAATGTTGCGATAATTGTCGACTGTGGGAATCGAACCCGAGTTCTCAAATCCACAGTCCGATTCGATATCATTGAATCACTTACCTCATATTTCAAAGTTAACAATGAAATGTGTCGGCCTGTGGATTTGAGAACTCGAATTAGAAAAATTGTTTATATTACAAAATTTCTAGACAGGATTCGAAATAAAAAATTTCACAAATCGGAACATAAATTCAAAATTATGGTGCAATTAAAAAAAACCTACATGACCAAGAAAATACGTCCCAGTTGAAAGATCAGTTTCACTACTGGTTTCAACCAATTTATTAAATAGTTTTTCATTTTTTGTCCTCCTGTTTTCGAATAAAAATACGAGTAGCATATTTTTAAAAATTGTATTATTTTTTTGGAGCACAAAAAAATCTTATAGCCAGATTCGCAGAAAAGTTTTAGCTAATCCTGAATTTAGGATTAGCTAATCTTACGCTAGTTTGATTTTAAAAAGTTAATCAATTCACTTTCTGAAAACTAAATTGTTAGATTATATTAAAGTTTAAAGTAGATTTAAAGTTTTTTGGGAACTTGGTTTAGTTTAATTTGACAAATCCAAAATTCAGGATTTAGCTATTCTAGCTAAAACTCGTTTGATAATTGAGCTGTTAATGTTTTTCAGGAACTCAAAATATATTTTAATAATTTCATGAATTCGAACAACATTTACCATAATTTCGCGAACCAGAACAACATTTACCACAATTTCACGAATCGAAACCCCGTTGCTGTATGCTTCGGTATATTTCTTTCTAAGAAATAAATGTTTAAACTGCTTTTATGTAAAACACAGTCGTATTTTCCAAGAAGAAAAATGCATTCCACACTTAAGTTACGAAATATAATATTTATATTTATGTTGGGTGACAACATAATACCTGTAATTTTGCAACAATTTATCATAAACTTTTCATTACAAGTCAAGATAATCGCTTATTGTCATCAGTTTCAATCACGACTAACATTTGTAAGTTACGAACAGTAATTATTCTAACTATTGTGTTGCTTTATTTTTTCCATAATAAAATGTTGCATTTTTATATTGTAATCAAATAGATCACAATATTTTTATTTATGAAGCTATATGTTCATTTAATTGAAAAGCAACATGCATGACTGAAAAATGTTTACTAGTTGAAGTAATTTCAATTAACTGTTATGCTTGAATATTATTGTTAATAAAATTCGATTGGATTGTTATTCAAATAAAATTAATATGTATTAATTCAATAATAACGACACAGTGCATCACATAGGTTATAGGTTGTAAAAGAGAAAGAGAGAGAGGAACAAATTAGCTTGCCGTAGTAGTTGCTTTCCTGCATGGTTTATTTTGTTGAAATAAGTGTTCTTGTCATTATAACACTAATGCTAGGTTGAAAGAAAAAAATAAAGAATTCTTTAGTTAAAGAACAGTTTACCTAGTAACAGTATCAATAGCGATTTTCTGAAACTTACTGAACCGTTAGTTACTAATGAACCGATAAAACGTTCGTGCAACCCAGCATTAATTAAAATTACCTTAAAAAAAATAAATAAATAAAGAAACAGGCAGTCTTAAGGCGGCCATACACGTACAGTTTTTCTTTGAGTTTTCGCTTGCGCGCCAGACCTTTCGTGCCACGCATGTCTCAAGCCTGGCTGGTATCGGTCACACACGTGCAGTTCAGTGCATCATCGCGTCGGGATTGTTTGCAACAATGTCTCCACTAAATATAAAAATATTTGCTGCAATAATTATTATATACCTTATAAATAAACAAAAAACAAAAAGGAAACGTTCTTCTTGGACGAAAAATTGGCTAGCAGAGTGAAATAATTTGTCTCATATGAATTTCATAAATGAACTACGCCTGAATAATGAAGATGATTATAGAATTTTTTTATACATTTCAATGAATTCTAAAAATTTAGGACTTAAATAAGTCTCCCTTTTAAAATTAATTTAAACAAAAATTTAACGACACGAATACGTGATACAAAATCTGCTACTACTGTGTTATTGCTACTAGAGATGGCAACGATTAATCGAATGATTAAAATAATCGATTATTTCGTTTCAATTAATCGATTAATCATTTGATATATTTTGTTTCGATTAATTAATAATTCATTGATTAATTTATTATTAATCGATCAGTTTATTTTTAAATTTCATCCCTATTTTTCTTATAAGGATATTATAAGATATATTATTATAATATTAACCTTTACAATTTTAACTAAGAAAAATATGGATAAATGAAATTTAGTCAATATTATTTAATCCTAATGGATTATTAGATCCAGTTTAATGTAAAAATAACAAACGAATTATTACTGCAGCTAATACAATAAATGGAAGTAAAAAACGAATTAAATAAAACCGATTTAAAATTGCATTATCAACAGCAAATCCTTCTCAAATACATATACATATATACTAATAAAATTAACTAATCGATTATTTCCCTACCAATTTAATCGAAAATCGATTGTAACGTTTCGATTAATCAAATGATCAATTAATCGATTAATTTATTTTTTGCCATCTCTAATTGCTACACGGTACGCATGCGTACGGAGCACACTCCTGGCTACCAGGGCACACACACGTTCGTACTCGGCCTTAAAGTCGAAACCACGCGTCAAAATTTCCAACAGTGCTAGAAATCGACTCAAGCCAATTCATGCTAAATCAAGCCGCGCCGCTCCAGGCTGAAGTACCCACACACGCAAGCGATTAGCGTGTATGCCTTGCGTGCGCGCCAAAACCCAAAGAAAAACTGTACGTGTATGGCCGGCTTTTCTGGTGGCGCCAATTTTGAGTGACGCAGAATTAAAGATTAGCAACAGATCAGGTATTTTGGAAAAGTGTTTCTTAGACTTTTAACATGAAACGAGATTGTCGTATATATTGTTTTCTCGACAATTACAAAGCAAAAGTGTTAAATAAAATGCAATAAAAAGACAGATTTGTATGCAAATTAAATTTTTAATTATTTATATTATTTCTTTCATATAATATATTACAATTTTAGGAAACTTTAGAATATAATAAATAATTGTTAAAGGTTGATATTTTGTGTTCATTATTTTTATTAAGTATTGCGGCGAAAATAATAATACAGAAAAATGCTGTTTTATAATATAATTGAGGACTTTTTTTCCTTTCAAATTCGTTCTATTTCAACGTGTCATTGTCAAATCTCGTATATATAGGATGTTATTTCGGAAAAAATAAAAAAGGATATACTATATACTAACATCTTTGGGGGCCGTGATTTGACGACTGGTAACCGCACTTCACGCACAAAATATATCACTTACCGAGTGCCGCACCCAGTAATGGGTAGAAGGCGTGATGATATATTTATATTTATTTGATATGATGTACAAAACGATTTTTTTTTCAAAATTCTCCAAATTTAGTTTAACTCAATTAAACATTCCACTGATTTGATAGTTATTTATAATATTTTAACAACAATTAAATTATACCTAGTTATATACACTACAATAGTCAATTTATTCATTATACCACATTTGGTAAATGACTGTTTATAGTGTCAGCCAGTGGTAATAAAAACGTCTACTTCAAGAACATGTCTTTTATTTGAATAATTTAAAACAAATTCATTTTGTGCTACGATCAGTACGTTATATAATATATACCCTTAAATTTTTCCCGAAGTATAAAAAAACTCTGTATTTCAAAATATCCTAATGGAAATATTGACATGTGGGATAGGTAGCTTAATAGTATCGAGTCGGCCTAAGGATTTGAGAACCCGGGTTCGATTCTCATAGCCCACAAACAATTTTCACAACATTAAATCTATTCCTGTGGCTCCCCCTCCACTCACATATTTGGGAGCCGTGGTTGACGGCTGATAATCGCACTTCACGCACAAAAATATATCACTTACTGAAATCTGCCGTAGCAGAGTGCCACACACAGTAATGGGCAGAAAAAGTAATAGTATATTTATTAATTTATTTTTTATGTAGGGAATCAAAAATTGGGCACCAGATGAAAAAATGTGCGCATCTCTGCTGCAAAATTTAAATTCTGCATTAAAGTAAAATTAATTGATTAAATTAGATTCTTTCTTCTGTGGCACTATAACCCATTGATGATCTGGGCCTATCGGTCACACCAAGTAACAGTTTTTACATTGCCGTACTGCCGGTTCTCATAGTCAAATGTTACATTATTGAAGACGTATACGTGACTAAAGCCTTGTTTCCACCTCTTAACATAGTCTTAGTTTTTCCACATAACCTTGAGAGTTTGTCATATGTGAATACAGCTGAGCGTTTCCAACTACTGTTTTAGTCTTAGTCGTTGTCTTTGTCGCTGTGCATAAACACAAAGTTTGCAGACTTCATACTTTCGACATAGTCTTTCGTCGCTGTTCTGTAAGAGAGAGTTAGCTGCGGTAATGCTATCTCTTGTTATGCTGTCAATTCTATGCCGTATTTATCAAATGTCATTAGGTTTGTGTTGAAAATACGATAAATATAGACAATAGAATAAAAATAGGGCAATTTCAACTATGAAAAAAATAAAAATTATTTACAAGATTAATAGCAACAACAAAACTAGCATGTTAAAAAGAAATTATTTGGTCGCTGTCATTTTAAAATTTATCTCTTTTCTTTGATTTCATAAGTATAATTGCAATTTAATCATATTAAAGAATATAAAAATCTATTTTGTAATTTAAATTACTATATTTGAAATATTCTGGTTTGTTCACTACAAAAATGTCTCAATTTTTTTAAATTGTTTTGGAATTGTATAATTTAGTTAAACTAGTGCTTAATTTTACTAGTAATTACTAATCCTTATTAATAATTTTATATAATTTTTTTTGTGGGATGGCTAGCACAGTGGTATGAAGTCGGCCTGTGGATCCTGAGGTCCCTGGTTCGATTCCCACACGCGACAAATTTTCATAATTTGAAAAAGCTATCCCTGTGGCTCCTCCACCACTAACATGTTTGGGGGCCGTGATTTGACGACTGGTAACCGCACTTCACGCGCAAAATATATCACTTACCGAGATCTGCTTCAGCAGAGTGCCACACCCAGTAATGGGTAGAAGGCGTGATGATATATATATATATATATATATATATATAATTTTTAAAGTATTTCAAATAGTTTTATACAATTATTTTCTCATTTAAGTGAACAAACCTTTACTAGAATAATGAATTAAGGTTATGTTTATGTTAAGAGCTGGAAATGGCTCGAATTTTTCAGACATAAACAGAAACAAAACACCAAAAACAAAGACTAAAACAGAGACTATGTTAAAAAGTCGAAACGTAGCTTAACTTTTAGCACCCGAGTGTGATTAATACATGTAACTGTATTTTACGACAAATCACACTTTGTCGACAGGCGGATTCGATTATTAAATATTGAAATTAATTATCTTTCTACAATTTTTCTTTCTCAGAAAAAATACTTTTCGTATCCTCCGGGACATTCAAAATTAAAAATCCGGCTCTGTAGCTAACTATAAATAGAACTGATAAATGAATATCTAATATTAAAACGTTAAAATAATTTTTTTATCTTAAATCCACAATTTTTATTTACAGCATATACCAGTTAGATAATCAGCAGCGGACAATATCGTTTCGAATGTATCATGTTTTCATGGACACACAGCATAGAGTAAAAATGTATACACGTGCAAAAAAATTGCTAAATAGTCTTTTTAAGCTCCTACGCTTCTCAGTTAAAAATTCTGTCCAACCGAAAATCCAGTCAATTAGCAAAACAAACTGCGTGAGTACAGAAATTTGCATCATTTTTTCGTAATGTTTATTTTAAAATATTTGATTTGCGAATCTTAAGTAACCGGACTTCTTGCAATAGAATTTGGTTGTCCAAATTTTGTAGGTTATACAGATTGCGAAATTTTTTGAATTTGTGTCAATCGTATCTGAAGAATAGATATTGGTTTCGGGTTTCTTCGCTGCCACTCGGCCAAGGTTACGTGCGTCGCGCACTCGCAGACGTGTCTGGACACTTTACCCCTCTTCACCCCGTCGAACGAATCACTGTCACTGCTATAGTTCATTCAATAACCAAAGCACATATGATAAGCAGACATGCATTCATTATTAGTTACCAATTACCAGTCCAACAGGACAAAAAGTCGATTGATGGATTTAATCGATCTTCATAAAAAAATCGTGTTGATCATAAATTAAAAAAAAATCCAATGATCAATAAAATCGTTGTTATCGCTTAAAAAAAATCAATTGATCGAAAAAAATCAAATGACTGAAAATATCGAATGATAAAAAAATCGATGCTATATTTTGAATATAAAATTCAATGTTTTTTTGTTGTGCATACAATTTTTTTACGTACCATGGGTGAAATTAGCATTTCTAACCCTGGACATGTTATTCACCCATAATAAATAAATAACTATTTCATTCTCTTTTACAATATTTAAAATCTTATAATTGGCTAGCTCAGTGGTATGAAGTCGGCCTGTGGATCCTGAGAACCCTGGTTCAATGGGGGATTCAAGAGGTTTTTAATATATATTTATTAAAATAAGTTCTTGACCGTACATCATATTTAATACAATATAAAATCATACCATAAATGATATCTTTATTGCTGAAATATGAAAGTTAAAGTTGAATAATTTAAAACGCTCATTGCAATTACGTAGTTGCATTAAGCCAATCACAGAGCTTTGTTTGAAACGTTTGTCGGTGCTCAATTTTACAGAGAGGAAGACGAAGAAGAAATAAGCATTCAGCATTCTACGATTCTACCAATGACGTATAATACTAGACGAATTTTGCCGTATTCAAGTCAGTGCAAACGCCGTTGTTATCCGTCTAGTTATGTTTTGTCTGAGGATTCCACTAACGACACACGTTACGTGAAGTAACGTGTTATTTATCTCTGTCTTATCTGTCTCTCTTTAAGCTAAGATGCAACTACGTCACATTCGTTTGTTTCGAAAGTTTAAATATAGTTATCATGCTTAATACAAGTTTAAAAAAAAATCCAAATTTTGGGTATTATAATTTTATTACGTAGATTAATATATAAATAATTCAGAAAGGCCCATTCCTATAGGTGACAAACAATTTTCATAATTTAAAAAACTACCCCTGTGGCTCCTCCACCACTAACATCTTTGGGGGCCGTGATTTGACGACTGGTAACCGCACTTCACGCGCAAAATATATCACTTCCCGAGATCTGCTTCGGCAGAGTGCCACACCCAGTAATGGGTAGAAGGCGTGATGATATATTTATTTAATAAAATCGTTGCTATCGAATATTTTGAATATAGAATTAAATGTTTTTTTGTTTTGCATAAAATATTTTTATGTACCATGGGTGAAATTAGCATTGCTAACCTTGTACATGTTATTCACCCATAATACATAAATAACTATTTCATTCTCTTTTACAATATTTAAAATCTTATAATTATTAATTTTAAAGCTCAACTGAGCTGCATCATGCTTAAATTTCTAATAATAAGCTGAACCTGATTGGCATGATATAATTGTGATATATATTTTCCTATTATGCTTATTACATGTATCTCTAATTAATTTAATAAAAATAATAAAATCAAATTATTTTATTGAGTTCGATTTTATATTGAAAATTGATCAAGATCGATCTTTTGGTCATATTTTTAAATTAAAATAGATACTTTGCTCGCGTGATATTTCAAAATATGTAATAAATCACTAGAATCTATCAAATCAATCAAACGCGATAAATTATTACCAATTTATGATCGGAGATTTCTAAATTTGAAGTTCGCTCAGCTCTAGTTCGGACCCTGTACTGTAATTGGGATGAAGTTATTTTTTTACAGAATAAATAAATATATAATGTGTACGTTGAATTTGATTTCACTATTAATATACGAATATTTGAATATTGTACTTAGGCTGTGTCCGGAGATGCACTTTTATCACCCTAATATACCAAATCCTAAATTTGTGTGTCCTAAATGACGTCATAATTTAGGGTTTTAGCCTCAGACCAACCATAAGTAGACGGAGAACAACGGCGTTTGTTGTGAAGTAGAAAGGGTTAGAATAACTGGGTGATGAGACGGGTGCGCGGCAAAGAGCTAGTACCCCTTGGTGTTATTTGCATTTTTGTTGATGACAGTTATCAGACGCGAGCATTTTATTTATTTAAATACAAACGTGCGTATACAAAACACTTAATATGTCAAAAACTAACCTTTACTTTGATGTATGAAAAGTAAGTAATTGAATATAAAAATAACTACACAAATGTTTGCAACTTGCATAACATCAAAGTGTACTCGCTCCTTGCTGCGCACCCGCCTCACCCATAAGTTACTCTAACTCTTTCTACTTCACAACACTGCATTGACTTGAATACGGCAGAATTTGTCTACTTATGGTTGGTCTGAGGTTTTAGCAATTAGATTTTAGGATTTGTAAGAGCAAACTACGCCTTGACGTTGGTAAACACTAAATTAAAAATCATGAGCGTTACGGCCAATCAAGAAAATTTTTTTGACGTTTACGGGCTGTCAAATTTGCTGTAGCATTTTGTGTGTAAGTATAAAAAGTATTAAAAATATTATTATTAATACCTAAACGTCTAAATGTCAAACAATTCAACCTAAAGACTGCAGATGTCGTTAGTAGTATACTATCGAAGTTGTACTTATGTGAATTCCTAATTTCTTTCCCCAATTTCTAAATCTTAAAAGTCAAAAGATTAAAATTAAATACTAATTTTTTGTTGTTGAATCTTTGTATGAACATGAAAACATGAGTTTATAAAGTTGGCAGTCCTGGACGTCTTTTGAAAATTTCTTGAAATCATTTATTTTTAATTTGATTCCAATATTACTGTTTTCGGAAATCGAATATGGCACTGAAATTAAAATTGAATGAAATACTTATTTAGTTCCATAAGCATTAATGTTACATGTGTGCGGATAATTCAAGACTATTGCTGCGAAACTTTTCTGTTGCAAAACTTACGGTAGCGCCATGTCATATGACCTTCAGAAATAAATTACTTTCTCAGTCAATAGTTAATAATCAGTACGTCTATTTATTTATATTACATATTCTCAAATGTTGAACACATTATATCTATATCAAAAACCCTGACTTTTGTCACTTTTCAAGTAAAAATGTCTACGCCATTATCAAAAATAGATATGCTCTCAGTCAATGTCGAAACTGACATGATCAAATTTTAATTTATGTCATTATTCACCCAAAACCTGACACCCGAAATTAATTTGGAATCTACTAAAAATAAGAAACAACAATGTTAATTTACGTTTTTATGAGTTACTGCAAATACTAGAAAATTTATGACCCGAAACAGACAACTGTAAATACTTCAAAGTGCGACGTGCTTTTGTTTCAAGCGCTGTTTGATTCTCTCGAACGAAAGTCTGAAAATCCCACGTGAATTCGCATTGTGGTAGGTCATGTATGGGAATCTGGTCCAACTGCATGTGTTTTGTTTTCAATTACGATTTTAGGTTACTAGGTCCTTAAAAATAACATATCTTGTATATTTATATCTCACTGAGGCCTTGAGATGGTAAAAAAATTCAGATAAAATGTATTTTATGGCTATTATTCTTTTTATAACAAGATGTGATAGAGTTAATTGTTTAATCGTCTCTAATGTGTGTAATTATTGTTTTATTTCTTTTTGTTCCATTCATAACATATAAACTTACAATTTACATGAAAGATTTATGTGTTCATGTAATTATGCAAATGTCAGCACTGATTAAAAATAAAGCATTATCCTACGAACTCAAGAAATACATTTATTGTGGTAAATGTTTGTTTTTTAATTTGAACTCAATTTAAAGACTTTTATTTATGCACGCTAATGTGATTTGTACACTAATGGCCAGTAAGGCAATAAACTTAAATTTTAAACTTAGCTTAAATAAATAAAAGCATATAGAATATTTTATAGCAAAATCAATTGTCAATATGACAAGTAACTTTAATTTGCTTTTATTAATTCGTTATTATTGATTTTTCCCTATCAAAATTTTATAAATTATTTTTTTCTACCACCAGGACATTAAATATGTCATTAAGCGTATTCTATTTTCCATTTGGATCAGATCTAACTTACATTTACTGAACCAGATCACTTATTTATTTCGCTGGATTACTTCACTGACTTTATTTTCAGTACTACAATTATAGATTGTAATTTACTTTGAAGTAATTCACCACAATAAGTCAGTTTTCTTAATTCAGTTCATTTAGTCATGCGTTGAATTTATCTGAACTGATTTAAGTGAACCAAGTGGCAAATGGAATACAGCTATTGTATCCCTATTACCAAGGATGTAATGAGTCATTACCACCGCTCATTTGACATTATTGTTATAGTAACAATATATGAATCATCACACTTGACAGATTTACCTTATTTCAAAATATTGTAATTTATTTTTGACTGTTGATACTCGTAGATACACTTTTGTACGTACCGCCTGCATTAAGAGAATTTAACTGTCTTAAATCTTCGACCTTAAAACATCACTAACCACTTTTGTTTCATAAATAACTAAGCAAATAGGGGCTTATATAATTCAAATTTTTCGGTTGCCGTCTAGTGAGTAAAATAGAAATTAATACTTTGTTATGTAGCAAACATGGTATAGCTTTACAGTTTGACGTTTATCACGTGAAACGTCAAACAAATGTTGGGATCTGCGGGAAGTAGTGCTGAAAAGAGAAAGGAGTTGTTCGACTCGGCATGGTGTCACCTCGCTCTTTCTACAAATTTGTTGTTTCACACAAAATTGTGTGGAGGAAGGTCTGCTTCGGGTCTGCTGCATGTGATGTCAAAATTATAAGTCCCTATTGTTTTGAAATATACGAAATTTTAAAATATTTAGGACCGTTTGACAGTGGAAAATATAAAATGCATAATGTTTATTGTATTGTAATCTGTGTAACTGAAAAGTTACTACACCAATAATAGAATTTATCTATAACTTAATAACTAAGTAGTACTAAATGTTGAATATTGCAGGAATGAAATTTATTTCGCCAAAAGATGGCAATATTTAAAAATAATTGAAATGTCTCGATATAGAACTTAAACTGTAAAAAAAATTGGTTGCAATTACTTGAAAACTCCAAGCAGAGTTTAAGGGAGAAAAAAACTACCAAGCAACCGCGTGAACGACATGCATCTGTATACGAGTAAACTGTATGTCCATCCAAAATCCGAACATAGGCTTATAATATGTGATATCAGTTTTTTGGTGCGCATTGCTTCTCAACTAATTTTATAGGAAAATACTTCAAATAAATGTTGTGGAGACTAAAATTATTGATTTTTTTATATAATACACATTTCATTTGTGTATTTCATCAGAGCGCAAAAATAAAAGAAACATTTGTAATATTCTTAAAATAAGACTCCATGAAAAAATTTAAACAATTGTCTGTCAAAATATTGCCATTAAAATTAAATTCCTGACAAAGAAGGAAAAACAACAAGAAATGAACGATTTCTCACACGAAGACAAGCTGCAGATAATAATATGGACCTATAGCGGTGATAGTTACAAAAAAATCCCAGTATTTGTATTATACCTGTATTAACGTCAATATTTTTTATAGTAGATGTACAAATGTTTAATTATTTTTTGCGCTCAGATGAAATACACAAATGATATGTGTATTAGATCAAAAAAATAAACAATTTTATTCTCCACAACTTTTATTTGAAGTATTTTCCTATAAAATTAATTGGGAAGCAACGCGCACAAAAAAAACTGATATCACTTGTTATAAGACTATGTTCGGGTTTTGGATGGACACACTGTATACTTAATTTCGCGGTATGTAGTACTGTAAGTACTTATCATGGAAAAAAAAACAATTTTCTTAAAATTTTAAAGCTTAACATCACGGTTTTTGAAACGAACAGTTTCAAGTCACTAGCTGGATAAATGATTTAAATTTTTTATTTAATTTCTATTCGTACAAGTATATATATATATATATATATATATATATATATATATATATATATATATATATATTTAATGACTATTTCGTATTTTTATATAATTGTTTAACTAATTAGCTTTGTCTATTCATTATAAAGAAAAACGCAAATCCGATTGTACTGAAAATGTACCCCTTTAGAAAACTGCCCTGAATTTTGCGAATTATTTAAATTTCTTGATCATTTCGTTGAATACTATACGCCGTTAACGTAAGTACCTGAAGTTATGAAACATTCTGTACATATTTAAATTATTGTTTATACAGACATTGTACACTATACCGATCATTTTAGCTTGTCTCTGAGAATCGGGGAGCTAAAAACGTCTACCAATAATACATAAATCATTTTCGTGAAAAAACGTGTAGTAAAAGCCTTCATAAAAAACTTAAAATGTACAAAACCCCAAGTTAGAATACATAAAAAAGATTTGTTTTATCCTATGAAAAGGGTAAACCAATATCATTATATCTCAAACTTTCCACACGCCTCAAAGTCGTCTCCGACCACAAAAAAAATATACAAAAAAATATTTTAATAAGTGAATGGCCTCAGCTGGGTTAGAGACCTCAAATAAGGGTAAAAAAACATACCTGTGGTTCCATGGTTGAAATGATTGGTCGAGATATCCCGGGCAGAGAAAAAAAATCTCTGGGGTTCCATCCCAGTACGGAATTTGGAATGAGGGCACGAGGACGTTCACCCCGTTTTTTATACCGTATGAGGGTTAGTCGTCCCAGACTCATTTTTCTTTTAGATAGGCGACCCCTACCTTTTTTTTCGTGGTTAAATGTTTCGAAAGTTAGTCTTAATTGTTCCTGGATAAAAAGAGCGGTTGCTGTTTGACCAAGACCAGATAGATAAAGGGTTTGTTTTTTATTTCAACCTTTGGAAAGTTTTTGTTCATTGTGTGGAATATTTTTTGGGGTGAAGTTGAAAACATTTGTTCGCCGGATTTTTATAATTGTCACGCATACATTGTCATTAATTATTATTATTTTCAAAGTAAAAAACTAAATAATATTATGAAATTGAAGGTATAACACAATTTTTGCTTATTTAATTCATTTCGCAATTAAGAATAAGTTGTTTACTCACTGGTTTATTCTCGATTAATATTAATCATTGATTAACTTAATCGGGATTAAATAGGTGATTGAAAAACGGGTCATAAGACTATTATTAAATATTTTTTTATTTAAGATCCAGTGTCATGTTTATAAATTTATTTTAATTGTAAACTACAGGCAATTTTAGCTCAATAGTCAAGTAAATATAATCATATGCTAATTTCGTAAATTTAATTTGCAAAATTTCGTAATACACGGTGAATATCACTAATATTCTACAATCACTTTTTAATTTACCAAAACTATACCGTATAAAATATTTCGACACAGCATTGCTAATTTATTTAAATATCAATTTGTTAAAATTGCACGCAAAAATCACTAGTCATAACTAAGTTTCATTAATATTAGGTAATTTGACAGTAATTTAAAAAAAATGTGACATATTCGATCTGTTACACGTGTCTCAAAAATTGCCCAGATGTTTAAATTTGTTCTCACTGTAAAAAGATTAGCTATATATTATAAAATCACAATTACAGTAACAAAATTTATAAATTTAACTCATAGTTTCAGTGACTTTTATGGCATTAGGCCAGTGGCGAATCACCGATTAATATTAATCATGATTAAATAATAATGGGAACCATAGTTTCCATTATTATTTAATCATGGTTAACATTAATCGAGAGTAAACCAGCAATTGAAAAACTGGCTCTTAAATGACTTAATTCAATTGAAAGGACTTAAAATTTATTATCGGTACGTGCGTTATAAAAAATATTTTTTTAATTTTTAACTGATTCTTTATATTTGATTATATATTATTTTTGTTATTGAGATTGGCAATGCTGGTGCACATTTAAATGTTACATTTCTTTCTAAGGCTGTCGGTGATCTGTGAATTGATTTGTGATTGTGTTACACTAACCATTTGTTTCAGATTACTAGCTATTTTGTATATTTTTACAACTAATATTCGTATTTTTGAAGACTCTTAGTCTATAGTAGTTTTAAAAGTTAAATTGTGACAATGCAATATAATTTAAAATAGGGTACATTTAATGTAAACATGCCAACACATGCCATTCATTTAATTATATTTTTTGATGACGTAAGTCAATCCTTTGAACATTTCTACTTATATCTGTTTTCATTCGATTGTGCACATATCTTTCGCATATTACAATACACCTAGTATTTTAAAAAAATAAATATTAAATATATTGATAACATACAGTACTTTTAAATGTGATTTAAGCACCAAGCCCCAAGCCTCAAGCCCCAATTCACAAAAAAGGCTTGTGATTTATAGTTTACATAAATAAAACACAAATCACTTTGATTTATGAATTAATTCACTTTGAAAATGAAGTGGAATTGTGAATTGTCACAAAAAAATAATTGTTTGATTTGTGAATTGTGATTTAATTCCTTTTGTTCGTGATTTTGTCCAGCTCTGCTTTGTAGTCCAGCTTTTACGATGCTGTCATTGAGCTGTCGTTTTATTTAAGTATTATAAGAGCTGCATAATATATACAAAGCAAATGCATTAATTTATTCCAGAATTCCGAAATAGTGATTAATCTATGATCATGCAATATAAAATATATGGCAGAAGTAAAAATTCTATTTGTAAATATTTTGTACAACCCTGAAAAGAAATTCCCGCCAGTTTTGAAGCAGATCATTTAGGGCAATCACCTTAGGGCCTTGACTTAAATTATACCGCCAAATTAATTATTTATGATTTATATTATCCAGACATACCTACTTATGGGATGGCTAGCACAGTGGTATGAAGTCGGCCTGTGGATCCTGAGGTCCCTGGTTCGATTCCCACAGGCGACAAATTTTCATAATTTGAAAAAGCTATCCCTGTGGCTCCTCCACCACTAACATGTTTGGGGGCCGTGATTTGACGACTGGTAACCGCACTTCACGCGCAAAATATATCACTTACCGAGATCTGCTTTAGCAGAGTGCCACACCCAGCAATGGGTAGAAGGCGTGATGATATATATATTTATTTATTTATTTTACATACCTACTTGAAGTAGTCATATTTTATTGTCCCCCTTCTTTTTTCTGAAATAATTCCGTTCAATTCGGATCCAATTCACGTTTCATGCGCTGCTTGTGATGTGTGGTACTAGTGATAAGCAACACAACAATGCGTGATCGTAGCTACGAGCAAACATGTCATTGCCGAAATTTTAATGTGATGAGCAAAGAGCTCACTAATGTGTCATCAGTTTCTATTGTAAGATGGCACGATTCTCAGAATGATAGTGTACCGGATTTACGAGTAAATTACTTCTTTCACACAGATAATATCATATCAATTTATGTAGGTTTACAGCAACATCTTTTGAATTCCGAGAATGTTAATGCAGGATGAAACACTGAACTTTGTTTTATCTTTCTTAGTTTTCAGTTTAGGTATCTAAATATCTAAGTGCCTTTTTCGTAAAATGCACTTAAAAGCTTACTAAATTATGTTAAAAAATAGTTTGGGAAATTATGATAAAGAGGACTTTCGAACACAAATGTTTGATTTTTTAACATATTTTTAAGTAAGACAAATAATAATTTATTTAATCATTTGATTTAATTTAAAATACTTAATTTTAATTAGTAACATTTTAATAACAGTGTGACTGCAGCTCTCTAAAATTATAATTGATAGACATTTGAATTACCTAATTTCTTTAATGTGAACTATCGTCATTTCCAAACAATTCATTATATACTTTATACTATCGTAATGGGGTGGCTAGCTCAGTGGTATGAAGTCGGCCTGTGATCCTGAGAACCCTGGTTCCATTCCCACAGGCGACAAACAATTTTCATAATTTCAAAAACTACCCCTGTGGATCCCCCACCACTAACATCTTTGGGGGCCGTGATGAGACGATTGGTAACCGCACTTCACGCGCAAAAATATATCACTTACCGAGATCTGCTTCGGCAGAGTGCCACACCCAGTAATGGGTAGAAGACGTGTTAATATATTTATTTATATTTATTTATTTGCTATCATTGAATATCCGAGTTGATTAAAATGATGGTTTGGTTCAACTTTCCAGCTCGTAACTAAGTAATAAATAAAACTTTACCCAATTTCATAACGTAACATATCAATATTACAATACTAAAAAGCGTGTTGTAATGACTTCCATTACGATACAAGTGCTTTAATGAATTTTGACAGTAAAATGACAGTCTGACACAAACAAACAATTAAACCGGGATTTTATTGAAAACTGAATAACCTACTCACGCCTCAAATAACAACAAAAAAGTAAAGTGTCAAATTTACATGTCAATTTTGCAATCCTTTTTCTCATATCATTAAATTAAATAAAACATTGTACTATATACGTACAGTAATGTATTGTAGAATATTCGATGGATTATTAAACTCGACCTAAGGCCTTGTTCAACATTTTTTTTCATCTCATATTGTAATAAGATACATTATAATACTTATATCGTAAATAACTATTACGGCACTGAAAAGTCAAATCTCATTCAGGTATCGTAATTTATCGACTGGCGTTAGTAATACATAATTAGTTAGAAATTTTAATGCGATTTTTATTTCTTTTGGTTTTCAAAAATTTGGTGTAAATTCATTATGTATAAAAATAATGCTGCATAGGAGTTCATTACACAAGAACGCCAAATACTAAAATTAAATTAAAGACAACAATTTGTTTGGTAAATTCCAAGAAATACATTTTGAAAAAAAAAGCATGATTTGAAATTAGAATTTGAAATTCAAATAGCATTACGGCCCACAATCCATTTCTTTTCCATCCTATTGCTTATTTTAAAATCCAGTTTCAAAAAGCACAATCTAACCTAAAAATTGTGAAATGACAATAACAACTAAAAGTAAACAAGGGTGTAAATCAATAAACAGAAAATCCCACAAGTCCTCTGGTGAGGGTCAAGAGAGTAAAACGACGTCACCTTATCAAATGATGCAACATCCTCAGCTCATGCGCAGAATTACCGCCAACGCGGACTCCTTGTGACCCTGGCCAGGCCTGGACACACTACCCCTGACCCAATGATCTTGTTTTGACACTGCACGGCGTCTCTCGCGCGCTCTCGCTCTCCCAGAGCACCTGGTGGCTCTCCTCTCCGCTCGTATGCAGTAGTGTGCTCGCAGGCCGAGCGAGGCGCGACTGTGCCATCTTATACCCATTTATGGCATGCTCTGTACAACTTATAAGGTTATGTAACGTGATCGAGATTGAGTGTGGTTATGTTGGTTTATTTATAGATTATTTTTATAGTATCGTACTGGCTTTATGTACCTGATTGCACTTGTTACTAGTTTTTTCAGAGTTTTTCTTAATTTTGTTTTCTAGAGAATGCTGCATTAAGTTTTAACATTATATATGATTCATCACATTTCTTCATTGATTAACGATCTATTTATGTATCTACCTCCTTTACCTATTACTTACAAAATAATTAATTCTATATTCACACCGATAGTGTTATATTCAGGAGAGGTGTTTTGAGTGCTGCTACTCGTTTTACATAATTTCATATTAATTAAAATACATTATTGTTTTTAGAAAAACAGTTTATGAAATATTGTTAATAATTTCTAATAATATAAAAAAACAGCAAACTTGTAGATATGCCGTTATTTTCCGAGCACAATGTATAATACAAATTAAGAAATATATCTGCCTAAAGCTTCTATTTAAGCTACATTCACAAATCGAAATTAGTTTTTGTTTTATGTTTTCCATTTTTGTTTGAATAACCTTGTAGACATGTTATCTTATGCAGCCATTCACAAACCAGTATTTAGGTTTGGTTTTAATACAACAGTTTGCAAACTCCAAACTTATGTTTTAGTTTTACGTTTTATACTTAGGAATAGACCAATAGGACGAAGCGTAGAATGATGTAGTGATATATACTTGTCTCTTTCTATCATCCTTCGCATTGACGATAACCTAAGTTTGTTTTTATTCGAGTGGCAAAATGAATGAAAATAAAAACAAGATTTTAATACCTACTTCCTTATTATGATAATATTTACCTTGCTCTTCCAAAAAATACGAAAGTAAACAAACAACATATGACAGCATGTGTAACTTAGCACATCTGACAGTTGCATTTACTGTATTACCGATCTTCTAAAATTTATGATAGATACTACTAACTAAAATCGACAAAAGCAAAACTATTTGTGAATGGCATCTAAAAACACACTAAAATATAAAGCATAAAACAAAAACTAATTTCGATTTGTGAATGTAGCTTTAGTCGTAGTCCAATGGATACAACTTTTGTTTCAGAAGCGACAAGTCGCTAGTTCAAACATCACTGACTTTTTCTATTCAAAATATGATTGTGAATGAATAAATAGTTCTGATACCACTGTAAACTGTAAGCTTCCCTGTACTGCAATTGGGGTTAAATTAAGTTCCTGTTGTACAGAGTAGTAGCAGATCTAGGATATTAGAGGGGAGTAAGCCACAGGTTAAAATATGAAACACATTCATCGTCTATGCATAAATATATTCGCTTGTAAAGTTGAGTTCTTATACACAGGGCTTATGGCGATCATCATTCAGAATCGCACATATTTGGTTTGTGTACCTGTAAAAATTTTCAGTTTCATTTGAAAAACTAGTATGATGTTCTAGAACTATCCATGTATATTATATCAGAAGGAGAAAGATTTTATCGTTTAGTAATGGATATATAGCCATGCAAAGCCTTGTTTTTAACGAAAAATGAAGAATCCCAATTTATAATGGCAACACCACACGGTGATATGGTATTTGAAAATTCACTAGACCAACAACCTGTTAACAATTCATGATATTCAAATCATAATAAGTATAACACACTTATTTTATTCAATTGTTATATTTTTTTGAGTGTCAGTTTCGCCACTCAATATCCGATGACGCCACCGTCACACTAGAACTACCTTAATGTGGTAAAAATATTATCTGTAAAAATGTAACTTGGGTTCACAAATCCATAATCCACAGTATGTTAAGCTTTCAAGTCCATAAAAAATTTGAATTAAATTTTAATTTATTAGTCGCCACTGCATTTATTACATTTTGAGTAAATGTTATCAATAAGAAAATAATTTCTTGTTCTAATTTTCGGTCATTTTTATACTTATATTAGTAAACAAATGCTTCTAACGGTAAAGTTTACAAAAATTATATTAATTAAAAATATAGAAATAATTTTTTCATTATGTAAGTTTGTTGAATTAAACTAGAAAATTTAATAAATGAACTATCACGCTGCGGCTTGGTGAGTTCGGACCCTGTACTATAATTGGAATAAATTAATTTACGGAGTAGCATTAATAAATTAATAAACAGTACGTAGGAACTAAATTTAATTTTCTAATATATGGTGCAATTCTGCAATAAATTTTGTAAATAACGAATAAAATCACATCAATATTTATTGACATATAGAAAATATTTCGTGAAGTCATAAGTTTTATTGCGATTTTGTTCATCATTTACAAGTATACGCATCTACAAGACTTAAGGATGTACAAAGAATTCCACCATTGCTAAATTTAATTTTATAATATAATTGCTGCATAAACCCAACATTAAGTATGATTGATTAATTCACTGTTATGAAAATGAGCATTACAGATAAGAATATTAAAAATATCTCAATAAGATAATTAAAATACAATGCACGAAAAATGCAATAAAAGTAAACAAAATGCAATAATCCATGTAAGTTGTTGAATTTATAATTAAGATGGAATAAATTATTGTTGTAAAACCCTGAAATAAAGCGTCGAACTCTCGACCATCATTCGGTTTTTAAAGTACACTGAATTACATTGAACTGTACTGTGTACTGTACTCCATACCTAAGTGATTAAGTTTTTAAGAAACGTCATTGAAAGTTTCATCACTGTTCAGTGATTCTGTTTAATTCATCGTTACTCTTGATCTAGTTACCTTTACCTAGATATCATATCACACTTCAATCGGTTTGTTAGCTTACTTAGATAATCATTAGATTTGTCCATAAATACAGATTTAACTATTTGCTTATTAATTAATATCCAGACTACTGCAATTGTACATGACACTTTTCTTTAATTAAATAAAGTTATATACCTGTAAAAGTATGTTAATTATATTACTTTGCAGAGAGGTATTAAATTATATTTAATTACAAATATTTCAAGGTTTGCAAAGAATATTTCATTTCATTTTCATTGAATAAATTCGCATCATTATCGGGAAACAATCATAATACATAATTTGTACGTCAAAAAACTTCAGTTATTTAAATTATTGTTATTAAATATAACCTAAATTCAGTAAATTTTTCTTTCAACAAAATACCATCTTAATACCACAGAAATGTTCTTTTTTGCACATCATTAAATAGCTATGAGTGATCTTAAAAACATGTTCGTGAACAGAAAAGAAAGTAGACTTGAAATAATCTCAGTCACGATTCTTTGAAATTTTATATTTTTCCTGAAACTGTTTTATCGGAAAACCCATATTTTATGAAGTCATTAATGCAATGTTTATGCAATGTTATGTATGCATTTAGTTCACAAAAAGTAGAAGTGTTAAAAATTGTTATTATATTTGCTCATTTTAAATACAGTGTGCTCAAATTTAAAAACTCAGTACTGGATTTTTAAGCTATATCGCCAACATCTAGTAACATAGGTACTTTTGAAGGAAAGCAAAATTATCATTAAATAATAATCATAAAGTCTCATTCAAAATTCTCAACAGTCATGGTTTTTGACATTTGTCATAACCTTGAAATGTTTGACAAATGTAATTATGGCAGCTACAGTTTTTGCAGTCTTTACCTGTTAAGCATAAGCATAAACACAAATATAAAGATTGCAAACTTTAAACTTTAGTTTTAGTTTTGTCGTTGTTTTAACCTAAAACGTTTTATTATGATTTATTTTGTTCAATTATACATTAAAATAAAAATAGTAGTAAACTATACAAAATACTACCGTTTACTGATATTTCATGTTTTATTTATATAAAAATTAAATTTTAAAAATATATTATCACGCCTTTTACCCATTACTGGGGGAGGTAGCTCTCTGCCGTAGCAGATATCGGTTAGTAATATATTTATGTGCTTTAACTGCTGTTACCAACCGTCAAATCGAGTTTATTTTCCTTATACGTAAATCCGGCCCTGAATAGGGCTTAAGAAGCATTGCATCAAGTAATGAAATTATATAAAACAATAGAATGAAATATAAGAACAATTGCAACAATATTAAATCGGTGTCATATTACATATTAAAATTTAACAAACCAAATATACAAAGTCTATTGCGTATCATATTATTTTCAGCCAGATTTCAGCTTTCAGTTCATGTAATAAAAATGTAAATGTGATAAGACTTGTCCAGTCGTAGCTTATGTATACTGAATGACAATTACTGCTGTAATATCACATCGTGTAGGCTCTGACAGACATAATGGCGACCTAACCTTGAAATTCAGAACGCCACATTAAGATACAAGTGTTCGGTAATCGAGACAAAATCTAGACCATCCGGCTGTACTTCTAATATATTTGACATAAATTTGACCATGATCTCTATAGTTTAATTTTACGCAACTTTTTAGATTGTTCAACGAAATGATTTGCTTATCGCTTAATATCACTATTATAAATTGATATCATTTAAACAATTCATATTGAAATTATCAATTCTCTCTGCTATGAAATCTTAGGTTTATATATTTTTTTCTATGCTCCATATATACGAGTACATGATCAAAGGACATCAACATGTAAAATTATATTTTCGTAATTTCCACTTCACTAATTATGTTAGGCAAGAAATGCTTCAAATAAATATGAAAGACCATAAAATAAACTAAATTAGTAAATAAAATTAATATCAGGATGACCGCGACTCTCGAACATAGGACTTAACTTGAAAAATCATAATTTAGTAATTTCCTGCTTCCTTAATTATTTTAAGCAAAAAAGCTTTGAATAAAAGTTTTAGATCATAAAATTCTGTATCTACTCCAATAAACAAAATTAATTTAACATGCTTTGTAACGACACAAATTAGATCTGAAAAGGACGAAAATTGCCTAACAAATATCTGTCTAAATAAATTAAGGTAATAATATAAAGAAATTATTTTGACAGTTTAAAAGTCAAACATTTGTTTACTTTGTTTCAATTCCACTATCGATAGTTTTGAGGCAATTATCTTGGTTTTCATATTTAATTTGTACCGTTCGAGAATCGCGGTCATCATCCTGTATATACACCCGGCAAATTAAGATAGTACTAGTGTGACGGTGGCGCCATCGGTTGTCGAGTGGCGAAACTGACGCTCAAAAAAATATAAAAATTGAATAAAATAAGTGTTTTAAACCTATTATGATTTGAATATCATGAATTGTTAACAGGTTGTTGGTCTAGTGAATTTTCAAATACCATACCACCGTGTGGTGTTGCCATTATAAATTGGGATTCTTAATTTTTCGTTAAAAACAAGGCTTTGCATGGCTATATATCCATTACTAAACGATAAAAAACTTTCTCCTTCTGATACAATGTACATGGATAGTTCTAGAACATCATGCTAGTTTTTCAAATGAAACTGCAAAATTGTAGAGGTACACAAACCAAATATGTGCTATTCTGAGTGATGATCGCCATAAGCCCCATGTATAAGAACTCAACTTTACAAGCGAATATATTTGTTCACAGACGAAGAATGTGTTTTATATTTTAACAGGATGCGTATGACTATCCAATGTTTACGTGCGCCAAATTTAATTCGGATCTGCAAAAATTTATTTTACGTTAATACTACCTTAAGTTAACTTTATTCTTATCAAAATCATTACTTAATGTTCTTTACTATTTACCGAGGACAATAAAAATGACAAGTACTCCCTAGGAAAATAAAGTGTATCAGGCATTGGCAGTGCCACCTAAAAAAAATATTTTCTTAGTATTCAATAGACCTTCTTCATTACTCTTGTGCGCATGTCAGAGAGAGACCTTCGAACTTCCTCTGCGCAATTATTTATATGAAAATATTTATAATATTTGTTAATAACATTAAAAAATAAATAGTTTTTCATTTATAGGAATGTGCTTCATTCTTACTAGTTTTATATACTGTTAATAGTCTCTTTTGTTATATAACGAATTATTTCGTTTGTATATAAAATATTGTATAAAATATTTGAGTAAAGTGTCATTATTTGCCTTAAGAGATTGCATCCCTCACGTTACGCCCTCAAGATTCAATCTGCGCTCTCGACATATAATGACGAACATTTTTCCCTTGTTATATAAACTACTATTTGCATACTTTATAACGGCAAAAATGAGGTTTGAAAATGGCGAAAATTATTTCAAAAATACTGAATAACATAAACACAAACAAATGTTTAACTTCGTATCTGTCAGAAAAATAATTTCTAATAATTCGTATGTCAATTGACAGTTTTTATCTATCAGTCTAAAGTTAAAAAAATTAGAAAAAAAACTTTGACAATTACACAATTAGTGCCGCTGACTATTTTTAAAATTTTAAAATTTTAAAATTTTTGTTTTCTTTTCCAGGGCAATCGTTGTTTTTGAGGTTATTTTCGACATTTTTTAACCGCATTTCTGCCGTTGTAAAATGCAAAATTAATTTTATTTGCCGAATTACCTATACGCAGAATAGAAACTTTTATGCTTAAAATAATTAGGGAAGCAGGAAATTACGAAAGTATGATTTTACTTGTTAAAGTCCTGTGATCGAGAGTCACGGTCACAACCATGTATAACATTTAAATTTAAGTATCTAATCTATGTTTTTATCTACTTATAGTAATTTTATTTGCTTATGAATCTTATATTTTTATAATTTGTTACGAGCAATTACACAACTTGAGCATAACAGGAAAATAACAATTAAAGTCTTTAAATCTACGAGATGGTTTAAAAAATTCTACAAATTCAATAACTGAACTAGAAATCAATTAGATAAAGATCCCTTATCATATTTCTGAATATCTGATAAAACTAATTATACTTTGAATAATATGTGTAACGCTTCAGATACTTGACATATTTATAAAATCTTAATTTTTAAGATAATCTGAATTTGTGTTATTTTTTATAACAGATACATAAACTTGTATATCAATTATTAAATGTCATGATCGTTGACAATATTTTTTAAACATCTGAAAAAGAAGTGTGATAATGAAATATTCTTTTGTTTTAAAACTGTTTTAAGAACAGTACTATGCCACGAAATAAGTTATGATTATACGAGGGCAGGGTGAAAAGTCCCTGAAAAATGAAACAAGAAATGATTTATTTGGTCAAAACATATTTTATTTCTCAACATAATCTCCTTGTAGCTCGATACACTTCGTCCAACGTTTTTCTAATTTTTCGATCCCTTCCAAATAATACGATTTTGGCAATCTTTTAAAATAGGCGTTTGTCTCAGCGTTGACCTCATCGTTGGAGTCAAATCCCTTTCTGCCGAGCCATTTCTTCAAGTTTGGAAATAGATAAAAATTGCAGGGGGCCAATTCTGGAGAATATGGTGGATGACGAACAAATTCGTAGCGCAATTCATGCAATTTTGCCATTGCGACTGCGGACCTGTGCGCCGGTGCGTTGCCCACAATGCGGCACCCATCTGGCAGATAGCTTTCTCATATCCAAAAATTTATGCAAAATGTTCCGTACCCGTTCGGTTGAGATGCTCATAGCCTCAGCATCTCGTGCACTTTAACTCGCCGATCGTCCAATACCATACCATGGATTTTATCGACGATATCTGGCATTGTAACCTCAATTGGACGACCAGAACGTTCGGCGACTTTTGTGGTCATACTACCACAACGAAAATCAGTAAACCACTTGTGAATCGTTCCAATCGATGGTAAGGAGTCCCCATAATGTTTAACAAGTGATGCTTTGGTTTGCATAATGTTTTTTCCACGCAAGAAATAATGTTTAATCAAGACGCGAAATTCACTTTTCTCCATGTTTTCAAAAATCTTCAAGGTTGCTTGCTTTCGATGAGTGTCAAAACAGAACTGAATGACATATCAGTCTGAAATTTAATACGCAAAAATACCCAGTGGGTGCCAGATGTTATTTGCTATTTTTTATATTTATATACATAATAGTAAATTAACAGTCATTATAACAAAAGACTGATCATATGACAATGGCAAATTTAATTATTTCACAATAATTAAAAAAAGTAGCTTTAAAATTTAACAGCTACTTTAACGAAAGCTTTTAGCTGTAGCTTAGCTATATTTTACAAAATATAGCTTATAGCTGTAGCTTAGCTACTTTTTTAAAGAATAGCTGTAGCTGTAGCTTAGCTACTTTTTTTAAGTAGCTTGCCCAGCTCTGTGTGTGTATAAACTAATTTTACAGTATCCAAGTTAAGTCTTCTGTCGGTGCATGGCCTATACCAACGCTCATAACAACACAAACACAGCTATGATTAGCATTAGAACACATGATAAATCTCAATTCTCAGCGTGACTTTGCTTAATTGTCACATTTGGGTCAAATGGTTCCTTCCTTCGGCCTTGACATCCATTCAGCACTGGAGTGCGCGCTTCGTGAATATCCGCGAACCGCGCGGCGCGGACATGCGTGAAAAGCACGCGCCAGGCCTATCATCAAACTATTCATTCTACGACTACTACAATTATTCGATGGTTTTATAGTGTACTTATTAGTTAATTAATTTGGTATTTACTGCACTGTTTATTACCAATTGAATATTTAACTTAGGTATTTAATTTTCAAACTGCATGAATCTGAATTTAAGTTTATTGGATATACGAGTTCATTATGTTATTTTATAAATTTGATTGATTTGAAATATAAGGGCAAACAAAATGTATTTTTAGGCAATTTGAAAAGTATATAACGAATAATAATAATTATTGCCCAAGAAATAATTTTATTATACCTCTTATTTCCATTTTAAACACTGTAATATTTAATTCAGCATATAAGAAATAGTTTTATCATACCTATTACCTCCATTTTAAACACTGTAATATTTTATTCAGCGTATACCAATCATGACTGTTCAACAATTTTCATTATTTCCAAGCATCGACATAAACATTTAAAACATAAATAAAAAAATAAAATAAATATATCATCACGCCTTCTACCCATTACTGGGTGTGGCACTCTGCTGAAGCAGATCTCGGTAAGTGATATATTTTGCGCGTGAAGTGTGGTTACCAGTCGTCAAATCACGGCCCCCAAACATGTTAGTGGTGGAGGGGATAGCTTTTTCAAATTTTTCGCCTGTGGGAATCGAACCAGGGACATTATTATTATATATATATATATATATATATATATATATATATATATATATATATATATATATATATATATATATATATATATATATATATATATATATATATATAACTGAATCAACGTTAACTGTTACGATCAATCTTCTTCGATACCTATAATTATGAGTTGTGGATACAATTTTGTGTTACACTTGTGTTTTATTGGTATACAAAACACACATGAATATTAAACACTCGACCTACTGTTTATATACGTGTTTTATGTGCCTAATGAAATACTTGTATAATAAATAATTATTATATACAATCTATAAATAATGTTAACTTTATTCTTATCAAAATCTTTACTTAATGCACTTCATTATTTGCCGAGGGAAATAAGAATGACAAGTAATCCCATGGGAAATAAATTGATTTAAGGCCATCGGCAGTGCCACCTAGAAAAACATTATTTAGTATTTAATAAACCTTATGGTGTAAGGTGGCTCAGTGGTATTGAGTTGGCCTGTAGATCCTGAGAACTCTGGTTCAATTTTCTCAGCCGACAAACATTATCACCACATTACAATTACCCCTGTGGCTCCTCCACCACTAACATCTTTGGAGGCTGTGATTTGACGGCTGGTAACCGCAATTCACGCGCATAAATATATCACTTACCGAGATCTGCTTCGGTAGAGTGTCACATCCAGCAGGTAAAAGGCGTGATGATATATTTATTTATTTCAGTAAACTTTATTGCTCTTGTGTGCATTTCAGAGAGACAGCGGGACCTCCGAATTTCTCTGTGAAATTATTAATATGAAAATATTTGTGATATTTGTTAATAACATTAAAAATTAAATAGTTTTTCGTTTGTATGAATGTGCTTCATTCATACTAATTTTATATACTGTTGATAGTTTCTTTTGTTATATAACGAATTTTTCCGTTTTATATAAAAAATCGTATATTATTTGTCGTTGCAATCGCTTGCGACAAAATGTAAACAAACAATATAGCAACACGAACAATCTACGTACATGCATAGAAAATTAACAATGCCAGCAAAACGATAAGGAGTACATATTGACTGAATCCTTTAATTTCGAGGACCAATAAATAACTATTATGTCGTCCTAGTTCAATCAAGGCTCTCAAAGATTTTTTTTGTACAGGAGACAGTGGTAATTGTAATGAGATGAAAAAGTTGCTGCGGAAATCGAAAAATATGACAGAAAAAAAAAGTATTCAATATATACACAATATGTCCCAAAAATAACGAAACTCTTTAGATATAGAATAAAACACGCATTGTATTATGTTTGAAACTTAATATTTATTCAAAATAGGTTCCATTTTAATCAATACACTTTTTAGAACGATCAACTAGAGCATGCATAGATTTTTTATGCCATCTAAAGGAACGTTCTTTAACACCTGTGTCACGACTGCTTGAATGGCTGGAATATCATTATAAAACGCTCCTTTCATGGCAATTTTCAGTTTTTGGAAAAGATAATAGTCACATGGTGATAGATCAGGCGAATATGGAGGGTGGTCGATGACACAAATATGTTTTTTCATAAAAAATTCGTTGCCTTACACGAGCGACTTTTTGGTCTTCATTTAATTCATGTGGAACAAAACGGGAACAAACCTTTCTTTTACCCAAATCTTCAGTTAGAATTCTCCAAATAGTATTTTTGCTCGTATTTAATTCTTCACCCAACAGTCTAACAGTAAAATTCGCATCGACAGCAATGATTTTACGCACTTTTTCGACCAATTCAGCACGATTTCCGGCTTTTGGACATCCAAATCTTTCATCATCATTTAAATCTTCACGACCAAATATAACTACACCCAATTTCTAGTAGTACACAGTATGTCCCACTTATAAACTTGTGAACGAGATAAACAATCATCACAATAAACTGTTTTCATCAATTTGTATGTCTCAGCAAATTTTTTTCCAAGTTTAACACAAAATTTAATATTTGCTCGTTGTTCCATTGTATTTTTACAACATAAACACAAAAACTACTGTCATTAAAATGCGCGTAAATTTTTAAACTGTCACTTGATTGCATGAAGTTGTGTACGTTCGAAAGAGGAAAGATGTATCCTTCTAACAATGTGTATGTTCAATAGATTGCGCTACGTGTTCTATGATTTAAATTAAAAGTTTCGTTATTTTTGGGGCATACTGTGTATGTTTATTTATTTATGCTACTCTGTACAACAGGAACTTAATCCCGATTATAATACAGGGTCCGGACTCACCGAGCCGTAGTGCGGTAGTTTTTAGCTTGACTGGGATTCGAACTCGAGACCTGAAGATTCAAATTCCGTAACGATAACCACACCACCGTACTGCCGGACAAAATTGATGGATTGATGTAAATAATGGTTAACATTTTAATCTGTAATCTATTTAATTTGTTAATATGCGAAAGAACTAAGAAAGATTAATAACTCCTTTGCTAAATGATTCGCAATTTATCATTTAAAGCGGCTGTCATATTAGGTCTGATACACATGCTTGAATGGAATTAAGTTTGTTACTTATTGAAATAAAATTGATTTAACAAGAACGCGATGTATTCATATAGAATGACCTTCGATAACTTGTAACTAGTTCACGAGAATTTATTTCAATAAATTAATTAAAATACAATGATATAAACACCATTAAAAGGTGTAATGTTATCAATTTTTTCATGCTGGACAAAATGCCTGATAGGAAACAATGGTGAATTAGCTATTTATAACAAATTGAAAATCGTATCGTTTGCATTGCAGATAGCAAATTATTTATATTTGTATTCAACAGAATTGACTATCTTGATATTTCCAGGAACATTTTGTTATTAATTGTACATATATTTTTTAATTTATCTTACGTGATAAGTGCATCGATTACTTCCTATTTATGTATAAAAATACAGATAATAAATTATTCCAAAGTTCGGATTCTTACACAATTTCCTAAAATGTGTATAATTCCTATATTCACAATAATTATATAACATTCTCAGTATTAACAATCTGTATTAAACAATCTGGGACGGTTAATTTTAACTAACATAGATGTAATTACATTTTAGTAAGTTTTTTTTGTATGTACATTTTATAAAATATTAGTACATACATATTCAAATATTATTTTATTATTGTATTATGTTATTCGTAAGAGAATATTATTTGCATATCTAAATTTTATATAAAAAATTATTTCCCAAATTTTTGAATACAGGTTGATAAACGACTTCGTGCATTAATTTTAAGGGTATGTAGTATTCAATGTACTGATAAGAATAAAAAATTGTTAAGGAAAAATCTCCAAAATAAGGGTAGTTTTTAAATAGTACATATTGGATACCACTGAAGTTAACATTGCATGACAAAATATCGGTGATTTGTCGGTAACGATTATAAAATTTTGTGAAGTTTCATTTGAAAACAGTGGCCCAAAACTGTTCGCTTTGAAAACCTCACAATTATAATTTCAATTAAAAACTGAAAATATCCTTAAAATAAACGCATGAAGTGGTGAATTATCCTGTTAGAGTAGTATTTATTTAATCTCGTAAATTTTATTAGTTAGCCCGTCTTTATTAACGCAACTAAGTATTTACGTAATGTTTGATTGAATATTTATTTACCGAATCGTCGGATTTCTTACGTTAGTTACAGTTCATCGTTTGACAAGTAAAGTAGTGATGAGATAGTTAGATATTGTGTTAGTGCTTGATAGAGTTTCGAGGAATATTCAGGAAAGGTTTAGAGGTGAGTCCTCCTTGCGTATATGAGTTGAGTTGGATGATGGTATTGTTGACTTAGCGCAAGTGTGAGCGCTTGTTACGACCGTGGCCGGGTGTAGGTATATAGAGATCCGTGGTTGGCTCCCAACGTGCGGCGAGCAGCCTTGTGGGCTGTAGCGGAACCGTGACTGGCCGCCAACGTGCAGCGAGCAGCTTTGGGCTATAGCGGAACCCTAGTCAGGCCGCCAACGTGCAGCGAGCAGCCTTGTGTGCTGTAGTAACCAGGTGTACCAACGAGATACGCAAGGATAGCGAATGTTATGTGACTTGGTCAGTTTGACCTGTGGAGTATTTGATGGGAATGATTGGAGGTGTGTTCTCACTGAGCTTTAATGCTTAATTAGTATATTCTTTCCAGATGCTAAACCGTGAATAGATATCTTAGGGCTTTCTTTGGACAGGTATTCTTTCAGTATAATGGGCTGCATTTTAAGTAAGTACGGTTATATAGATTAATTATAAATATCGCCGCTGCGTTTCATTCGCTTGTAAATCACCTATCGTAACAATCCTGTATATTCTCAGACTACAGAGCATCGCTTTGCTAATAATTTCGTGGCCTCAATTGAAAAAAAATCGTAATATAGACATGTTATTGTAATATTTATCAATATCTAATGAATAAATATAACATAAAAGAAAGGTCGAAATACGCGGGAAGCAAAATTGGTGAACCAACACCAATATGGGATATTCCACATTAAAATTATATAAATAACAAAAATTAACTAAAATAATAAATAATAAAAGGGAGTGACCGTCCAGAGAAAACCCGCGTTGCTGTTGACCATAATACCTAAAACGCAGATCAGGGTGTAATGGCGGCATATGACCTGAGTAGTTGGTCCGCCAAAGAAACCATAAAAAAAGGGAGATATGATTCTTATAAGATAAAAAAAAATAGTTCACTTAGTTTTTAAACATTCTAAATTTGTTCTCATTATTTCACGGTTCTCTCAACAAAACTAATGGCCCTCAAGGTGGCCGCGGCACATATTAGAGAATTGATGATCTAGAAAACATATAAATTGCAAACGCAATTTTAAGAAAGAATATACAGTTTGCTTTTATACTTTGTGTAAAAATTAAAAGTTTTATATGACGTTTTGGTTATTGAACAATAGTACTTATTTGTTTAATTAAGCAAAAAAGAAGCAGATCTTGTCAAGGGAGTAAAACTGTATTTTTACTCTGTTGAACACCTTTCTACTGATTGTTTAAAATTAATATTAATTTTGTGATTTCCAATACTAGTATTTTTAATGTTATCGACATCATCGTAATCACCTTTTTGTTATGCATTTGTTAAACGGTGGCTGTATAAAAACTACTCGTAATTGAGGTTTATAATTTCCTAAATGTCATTCTGCTTTTTGTGAATGTTTTTAATCACTAAATATTAATTAAATATACAATATATAATAAAAAGTGACCAAGGAATGTTAATCCCACCAGAGATTAAAGACGCGGTATGTGGTTGTAATTATATTTCTTAAAGTAAATCATAAATATCAAATTTGTTGGTCTGCATAGCAACACTTGTACAGCCTAGGCTGTAAAAGTAGCATTTCGTAACCTGTAAAATGTCAGCAATGCCCACTTTTAATGTCAATCGCCAAAAATAGTTATTTTTCTATTATATGCTCGAAATGAATTTTTTGTTGCGCATGAGAATGTTTTTTAAAAGTCATTCGAACAATAACAAGAATTTCATCTACGAAATACAAACACTTTTTTTTCGATCGGACGAAAACTGACCCTTTTTCGATGTGTTTTTTATGCGCAAAGTGCATTATTCCGGTATTTTAGAATCGTTGCTAGGCTACGAGAAATAATAGTCCGAGAATACTTTTTCCGTCCTATGGCAAAGTTTTTCCGAATAGTAGGCTTGTAAAATAAATAAACAAACCATGGTTACAGTTTCATCAAATTTGTTTATCAAAACAACGCAATAATTTTATGTCTTGTTAGTTGTCTTACTAATTATTAAGTCTAAACCGATCAAAAAAACGCAAAGTTGTTGATTTTTCGAATATTCAAGACTTCGAATGTTCGGATTTATTGAACCTTCAAATTTAGATTCGAACTTTCGAATTTTTGAATATTCCGAATTTTCGAATTTTTGAATATTCCAAATTTTCGAATTTTCGTATTATTGAATATTCCGAATTTTCGAATGATTCGAATTGTGAATCTGGATCCTAACGTGAACATGGCATGTTGATATGAATAATTTTCAGAATAAACTCATTTGCAGAGTTTTGTATTAATTCATAAGTAATTATTATTAATTATTATTATTTGCCAAATTAATTCAATTTAGACTTAAAATTTCGCTACACTGTTAAAAACGTTTTAATTATGACGTTTTTGTATCATTTTTACTCTAATTTTTCAACGTTTTACTAAAAGTCCGTAGCATTTAGATGGGCGGTAAGAGAACAGATGTCTTAATTAAGACGCATAAACTTGCAGAGTTTTTGCAGGATACTTCGCCGAGTTTATTATTTAATTCGTGACCGACTTTTTGCGAATTATGCGTGAGCATGTTTGGAGATGACAGATGGCGTTAATTCAGAGACAAAAATTCGAGAATTCGAAGCTTTGAAAAATTCGAAAATTCGTAAATTCGAAGCTTCAAAAAATTCGATAATTCGAAGCTTCGAAGTTTTTCTGACGAAGTTCAAAACATTCGAATATTCGAACGTTCAGAAATTCGAACTTCGGTGGAAATCAACGACCCTAATGTGTAATATGTAGGAAAAGTGTCTTTCCAGACTCCTTGTCTGCCTACGGCTTGTCCCACAATTTTCCACTATCGTCCTATAATATATCACTATTCCTACTAGTTACACAATATACTATTTCCTATATCGCGTTTACAAGATTCAATTTTTACAACTTGTTTTTTGAGATATTTTTTTGTGAAGTTGTGTTGTCTACAGAGCTGGGCAGTAGCTAGCTACTTTTGTAGCTTAGCTACTAGCTTTGCTACATTTACTTTAGCTGTAGCTGTAGCTTAGCTAACTGTGAAAAAATATAGCTTGTAGCTAGCTACTTTTTTTTCTATTAGCTTAAAAATAACAACTGAAGCTACTTTTAAAGCTACTTTTTTTAGCTTAAAGCTACTTTTTGTAGCTTCAAGCTATTTTTTGTATCTTCAAGCTACTTTTTGTAGGTTCAAGCTACTTTTTAAGCAGAAGGTCAACAAAGTACGCATGCGTACAAGCTAAACCCACACAAAATAATTATTTGTTGCCGGTTCTAACTGGCTCTAATACGCAAAAATACACAGTAGGTGCCAGATGGTATTTGCTATTTTTGATATTTATGTACGTAATAGTAAATCAACAGTCATTATAACAAAAGACTGATCATATGACAATGGCAAATTTAATTATTTCACAATAATTTAAACAAGTAGCTTTAAAATTTAACAGCTACTTTAACGAAAGCTTTTAGCTGTAGCTTAGCTATATTTTACAAAATATAGCTTATAGCTGTAGCTTAGCTACTTTTTTAAAGAATAGCTGTAGCTGTACCTTAGCTACTATTTTTAAGTAGCTTGCCCAGCTCTGGTTGTCTAGTTGTAAAAATTACATTATAGCTGTCATTGCTCTGGTCATGTAAAATTATTGCAATTATAATTTTTTTATAATAAAATACTTAAATCAAACTACAAAACTTGTTTATTAAAAATTAATTGTATTTAGTTCTATAACATAATCCAGATAATTATCAATTTCAACTCTAACGTAATTAATAAATGTCAAAATAAAACGTGCGTCACTGTTTATTACAATAAGGAAATACTGTTTCTTATTTTCTAACAATAACAATAACATGACAAATTAAACTAGTGTAAACAACTTATATTCGATATATCAGTCGATTTTTAAGTAAATAACTAACAGCAATATAAATTATATTTATTCTCCTATATTTATCAGGCAGATAATTATAACAGAAACATAACAGCTAAATGGAAAATAACATAAATAATTCCTTCCATTTTTTCCATCTTGAACCAGTCAACGCATTAACGCTAATTTTATGTCCACTTGAATTTTGCAACATTTTTTCGACACAGTTCGGTCCAGTGACCACAGCTCGATGCTTTGCTAAAAATAAACTGATTGTAATTCTGTTGTCGTGGGCGTGTTACAATGCGGGGGTAGGGGAACCACAGCACACCACGATGAGGAGATTCAGCTTGAATGTGGGACACATGCGTGCCGCACTCATCTCTTGCGTAACGCTGGATTCGCAAGGTGACAATCGAGGCCGTGATAAGAATAAAGTTCCGATTTTCATGTTTTTATAGCTTTGACGGAAGTTAGAAAGGGAAATTTTATACTTGTAATTCCAATTCTTGCAAGAATCTAATCGAATTATAAGGAGAAAATTGAAATACCGCCAGGATTTGAACCTGAAACCTATTGAGTCCGGTCATACTTTAAACCAGCTACCATAAGCTATGGTCGCCATCTGATTAAAATCTGTTTTTATTCCAATTTTTTTCTATTTTGTTTTGTATTATTTAAGGAGAATATTTATTTAATTAGTATTTTTTTCTTTATAATAATATGATTGGATTCCATCATATGTTAAGTATTACCTTAAAAAATACTAACTGAACGGTGAATCTATTTGATTTTAATCGATTTTTTACAAAATTTTAATGATGAAACAAAATGGTGGCAGTTGACTTGAAATATTCAGTAAAATATAAATTGAAAATTGACACACTAATTGGGTTTGCTCTGCAATTTTAAACTAATTGAAAATTTAATAATTTCGAATTGTGAAGGTACTTCGTTGCCACGATAGAAGGAAACGAGATTTCTCGAATATTTCCAAATAATGAAAATATATCTTAGTTTTTTCTGCTTGTTACCAATATTTTTAACAGTTTATTTCAGGGCTGAAAACTGAACCGGCTCTTTTTCTTGAATCGCGAAGCTGAACCGAACTGTTCATACACATAATCTGTAAATTGAACCATACCGGACACGTGAACCGGTTCGAACTGATAGAATTATACATGTGCTCTAAATAAGTATGTTTTCAGTATGAAATAATAATTATTTATGTTTTTCATTTATTTATTTTGTTTAAGAAACTTATAGACTAACTAGTAAGTTGAACAATTTAAATTTTAAATTAAATACAAACTGTGGTAATTTGTAATTTTGATCAAAAATAATCCACTATTACAAAATAAGATTGAATTTGATATATTTTAAAATATTTACTTATATATTTATACAACTAGGTACGTATAAGTATGTATTTGTATATTTAAATTGAAAAATTAAAATTATAAACTACCAACAACATATTGTTTGTATAAAAAATTTAAATAATTGAACCGCACCGTCTAACTGAACTGATCTTGTAGAGCGGTTCATGAACTGTTCCAAAATTTAATTACCTTAAATCAGAACAAAACCTGCAGCGACAAAATATGATGAACCCCGAAACCGAACCGATATTAGCTGTATTCCATTTGTCACTTGGTTCACTTAAATCATTTCAGATAAATTTCAGATGACTAAATGAACTGAATTAAGCAAACTGATGCATTTAAGTAATTTAAGTTAATTAGAATAAGTAATTCTAGTATTGGAAATAAAGTTAGCGAAGTAATTCATCGAAATAAATAAGTGATCTGGTTCAGTAAATGTAAGTTCGAACTGATCCAAATGACAAATGGAATACGCCTATTTTCAGCCGTTTGTAGGCCTGCTTTATTGAAATTAAAATTTCTTGCCTGAGACGATATCTGGTTCTTTCTCAACTTGCCTCGTTCTTGCGAAATTACTACAAAGAATAATATAAATAAAAATATTATCACGCGTTTTATCCATTACTCTGTGTGGCATTCTATTGTAGCAAATCTCGGTACGTGATATATTTTTGCGCGCGATGTGCGGTTACCAGCAGTCAAATTATGGTCCTCAAAGCAATAATTTTATTTTCGTAAAAATAAGTTTGTCGACTGTGGAAATCAAACTAGAGTTCTCAAATGTAAAGTCCGACACATTGCCACTACAGAAAAACAATTATTTGATATTAAAATAATCTACTGAATATTTCAAAGTGTAAAGAGCGATACAGTAAGAAGGAAAACTCGAAATTATATTTATTGTTAGTGGAGTAAATTTAAAATTATTAAGTTTATCGACTTTGAAAGCTTTAATTCATTAAACCTAAACACAATAAATGAAATATATATATATATATATATATATATATATATATCTATCGAGAGTTGCGTTCACAATCCTGTATATATATGCAATTTGTTATGATAATTAGTTTATACTGAAGACATTTTTCAGAATTTTGTCCTTAACAATAGATATAATAAACATTTGTTTAAAAAAATATATTAATATTAAAAAACACGCAGCTTCCTTAACTTATATGTACTGCAAATTAAAAACATGTAGGCGCTTTGAATAGATTTTGACAATAATCGAATTAAATAAAAAAAATTAAATAAAAATATTTGCATTTATAATAAAGATACAAATATCATATTTATTTTGAGATAAATATTACGCAATACAAAAAAATAAATATCCTTTGCATTTTCTTATCGACAAATGACATAACTTGGCATGAAGATAATTTACGCAGTTATTTTGAATCGAAGTTCAGATAAACATTAAAATATTTCCATTGCATATCAGCATCATAAGTATAAATGGATAATATTTGTGCTATATTCTCAGACGCATCGAACCAAGTTTCTACGTAAACGTTACAATAAAGTCATGTGCACACTAGAAAATTATAGTATTTGACGCAGGTAACAAAAATATAGAATATTTCACAGAAGTGGAGAAATTTTACATGAATTAGCAATTCTAATTCCTGGTAAATAACCATGATTTATAACTACTGCGTAATTATTCATAGGAAACACGACACTGATTCAAATAATGCTTTATAATCATATTAATTGTTCCCACAGTCGTTTTGAGTGAAAAGAACTGAATCAGTTAAATAAAAACAAACGCATTTTCACTTATTATTCATTTATGAATCATGCGTAAAAATAAAAATGATAAATATTCAATATTAAAATAACGGTTATTGTTGTATGACAAATTTATATAAATCTTAATAATGTAGTTTCCTGGTTGGTTTTGTTTGAAGGTAAAAATATTTGAATTACCTGGTTCTTTATACCTTATTTTTTTTATAAAAGTTATGATATTATTTAATATTAAATAATTTACTCCACTAATATACGAATACGGCAGTATGGTGGGGTGGATAGCGTTACGAAATACGAATCCGGAGATCCCTAGTTCGATTCCCACTCAAGCTAGAAATTATAATTACAACCACTCTGCGGCTCGGTGAGTTCGGGCTCTGTACTGTAATAGGATGCGGGCACCCACGTGACACTGAACAGCTGTTTCGGGAAAGATCACTGCGTCACCGACAAAATGAACTATTTTTTGGGATGAGATTTGAAAAGAACCGGTTCTTTTCAAATCTTGTCCCAAAAAATAGTTCATTTTATAGGTGGCGCAGTGATCTTTCTCGGAACGGCTGTCACAGTGTCACGTGAGTGCCCGTATCCTATTGGTTCTTTTCAAATCTCGTCCCAAAAAATAGTTAATTTTGTAGGTGGCGCAGTGATCTTTCTCGAAATAGCTGTCACAGTGTCACGTGAGTGCCCGCATCCTATTGGGATACAATTCCTGTTGTACAGAGTAACATAAATAATATAAATAATATAGCTAAAAGCTAAAAGCGAATATAACGACTTAAGTTTATAGGGCATCCATTTTATAGGCTTAAAGAAGGTATTATCAAACACATTTATTTCTTAAATCTAGTTTAAGAAAGAAAGTACTGAATTACTTATGAAAAATAAACATTGTTGTGGCTCTGACTGTAATTGGGATTTAGCATAAAGAAAATAAAATTAAAATTAAATAATTGCCGGCGTCATCCATCATCGTCAATACTGAAGATTCCCAAGAAATTATTTATTTTACTAATCATTTTAGTTCAACTTATTTTTATTAGGATTTCTACATTAGGATTTTAGAGTTTAGAGCAGATATTTTATATTTCATGAATGATACACACATTATACTTCAAATTATTGTAATCAACATGTTTATGTAATTTTTTATAAATGCAACGATGCAAACTGTATACTTTTACGAGTATATATTATCGATACAACCAACGGAAGTTTTGATTAGATCATATATAAGAGATAACTAAATAATTAGAAATACATTAATTTTAATAAAGAGATATGTAAACAAAATTTAATTCCAAAAGCAATTTCTCAATTTTCAAAAGAGTTTAAACTAATCCTAAATTTTAGATTAGTCAATTTAAGCTAAACTATATTCATAAAAAAGGTTAAAATAAATTTAAAAAAACAAATTAAACAAAATTTTGTTTTGACAGCTCAGTCAAGAACTCCTTATTTTAATTGTTGAACTAAACTGTCAGAATGAGATTTTGTTTTATTTGTTTTTTATTTTCATAGCTGTTTGATTTTTGTCAAAAATGTCACATTTTTTTTCAAACAGACATGCTACAGGATGATCAAAAGGAATTGTTATAGTTGGCAATACAATTCCAGAGATCTTTTTATTCCACAGTTGGCACAACGTCAGATAAAGGCGGAAATGCTATGTGACATTTCTAATAAATACAAATAGGTTATATCAGGAGTCTGACAGCTAATACAATTTTGACTTTTTAAGTAATAGAAATACTTTAGAAATAAATGTAATAATAAATGTACTCAAATTTAAATTTTAAATGTCACTGTCAACAACAGGAAGTGAATTTATGTATCAGGCTTACCAATTTCAAGTAGTTTTTTTTATTGCCAACTGTAACAATTCCTTTTGATCACTCTGTAGTATAACAATTTTAAACTTTTTAAACGTAAAATTTAATTTTAAACTTTTCTTTTATTCTTGTACTTTTGCTCTAAAACTTAAGAGAGCCAATTTCCGCACATTTTTAAAATCCTATGTTCAGCATTTCTGTGCACACACTGTATAATGAATGTATTAGTTAATAAAAGTAGTATAAATGCTGTAATTATTTATAGTTATAAATAACCAAATAATCTTCGTAAAATAATTGGTAAATTGTTTGCTTGCTTAAAAATATGACACAGGAAAAGTAAAATTAAAATATATTAAAATTGACGTACCAAGAAAATCCCAAATATTTGAAAGATGCTCCAGAGCCAGCGTATAGAAAACTAAATGCGTAAAAGCACACAGTCATTGTGCTGTTATGTCATCACGATCACGATACAGTTTGAGTTGAACGAACGGCCCTCAAAAAATCAAGAAGGCCACGCTTGTGTATTTGACCTTATCACAGCCCGTAACGCCACTAACATTCGGCTCGATCTTCCGGCACCGACACTTACAACAGTTACAACACTGCAATTACATATTGACGTCACACATCTCTTATCTTCTTAGCGCTCCCGCGCTGCTCATGAGGCTCTGGTGGGATCTTCCTGGAAATTGCAACTTTGTCTATTATTCTTTTGTTCATCTATACGTTAGTAATTAATTTGAGAGATAATGAAGCCTATTAATGCCTGATATTGTCTGATCTTTAACTTTTAACATCGGACTTCGGGAAATTTTGAAGTTAAGACACATTACAAGTATGAAATAATAATTTTATTTGGAACATTAGAAAGATGTTAAAAACAGATATTGTTTATAAACTTGTATAAAACAGAAATTACTAGGAATTGCGTTGGATTACTTGGAAAATACAGGAGTAGGATTATTATGTTATGACATGAATTCATGAAACATAATAAATAAATAAATATATCATCACGCCTTCTACCCATTACTGGGTGTGGCACTCTGCCGAAGCAGATCTCGGTAAGTGATATATTTTGCGCGTGAAGTGCGGTTACCAGTCGTCAAATCACGGCCCCCAAAGATGTTAGTGGTGGAGGATCCACAGGAGTAGTATTAATGTGGTGAAAATGTTTGTCGCCAGTGGGAATCGAACCAGGGTTCTCAGGATCTACAGGCCGACACGATAACCACTGTACCACCTACTTGCTTGTTGTAAAATAAATATATAAATAAATATATCATCACGCCTTCTACCCATTACTGGGTGTGGCACTCTGCCAAAGCAGATCTCGGTTAGTGATATATTTTGCGCGTTAAGTGCGGTTACCAGTCGTCAAATCACGGCCCCCAAAGATGTTAGCGGTGGAGGAGCCACAGGGGTAGTTTTTGAAATTATGAAAACTGTCGCCTGTGGGAATCGAACCAGGGTTCTCAGGATCCACACGCCGACTTCATACCATTGAGCTAGCCACCCCATGAAACATAAATAGTATAATCTTATTTAATACATAACTATTATAATTAATTATGTAAGATACATAAGATCTACGATAGCTACTGCATATTTGTTTTTGTAATCTGTAAAATTGTTCAATTTTAAGAATGCATCAGTACCGAATTTATATTATCGGCGCCCCTTTAAAATTTCTATATTTCTGCATTTTAATTTTTAAATTGAAGATACTATATAAAAGATGAAAAGATTGTTATTAATAAAATTGTAATATACGAGCACAGTCCCGCTTCAGTTGGGCCGAATCTAATTTAAATAATACTAAAAACACAGATAACTTACATTTACTAAATTCTACAATTAATTTTCAACATTTTTAACTAAATTTAACATTAAACATACCTTAAACACAAAATGTATAGCAGTTTAACTCTCAATTTTTTTTCGTCACATAAACTAAATCAACACACAAATGAACTATCATGATTATTATCTTGTGGGCAGTTTGGCGGATGAAATTGAAGTTAATTATTATTTAAAACAAACTTTATTATTATACAGTTTTTTAATAAAACAATTTTTTTTAGTTAAAACGAAAATGTTTACTTCCTCTTTCTAGATGTATGTATCGATTGACTTTATCTGTGTATTAACAACATACTAGTATATGTCTCATTAAAATTTCATTTCATTACATTATCTTCCATACTACATGAGAAATAAAACAGTAAAATATAACATCAAACGAAAAAATAAAATTGGGCTAACTGAAGTGGGGCGGAGCTCGTATATACTCGTATAACCGACTATTTTAAAATAAAATTAAAAAAAAAAATATATATATATATATATATATCATCACGCCTTTTACCCATTACTGGGTGTGGCACTCTGCCGAAGCAGGTCGCGGTAAGTGATATATTTATGCGCGTGAAGTGCGCTTACCAGCCGTCAAATCACGGCCCCCAAAGATGTGGTGGGGGAGCCACAGGGGTAATTTTAAATTGGTGAAAATGTTTTGTCAGTTGTGGGGATCAAACCAGGGTTCTTAGAATCCACAGGCCGACTTGATAACATTGAGCCATATGAGACTATTTTGTATCAATATAAAGTGCCAAGTTGTAAATGGATTATTTTTGACTGTAGTACCTATAATCACTGAATACATCAATATAAAGAAGCGTCAACATGTCTATCAATTCATCAAGTCAGTAACTCATTGTTTAGTGTCGCCCCTCGCGATCAAAAGAAATACTAGTTTATGAAGCGGTAGATGCGAGGTATATTGGTGTATTCAGTGGTATAACCAAAGGTAATACCACAAGAAATGTTATTACGTCAAAATTTCGCGAGTCATAAATTTGGTTAAAACACCACGAGACCGAAGGTGGAATAGTATTTGAGAAATTTATGAAGAGCAAAATTTTTAATAATTTGCAATAAAATACAAAAAAAAAATCTAAAAAAAATATTAAAATAAATAAATATATTATCACGCCTTCTATCCATTACTGGGTGTGGCATTCTGCCGAAGCAGATCTCGATATGTGATATATTTTGCGCGTGAAGTGCGGTTACCAGTCGAAAAATCATGGCTCCCAAAGATGTTAGTTGTGTAGGAGCCACAAGTGTAGTTTTTGCAATTATGAAAATTGTTTGTCGCCTATGGGAATCGAACCAGGGTTCTTAGGATCCACAGGCTGACTTCATACCACTGAGCTAGCCACCCCATACAAAATATTGATCTCGAGTATAATTTTATTCAACAAAATATATGTACGTACTTAATAAATTAATTTTTTACACTCACTTTACGCTTATTTGAAAAAAAATACAATCAATAATTTAAAGAAAACAGCAGTAAGTTGTCATAGTTACGATTATTTGAAAAAACCACACAGTTAACTAATATAACAAGTGATATGATAATTCCCGATAATATTTTGACATGAATTATGAGTTGTTATGGAAATGGAAATATACCGCGTGCGCAGCACGAACCGTATTTCCTATTTCCGTAACACCGAATTTAAATTCATGTAAAAATATTATCTGAGAATTATCATGTTACGAGTTATATTTTGTGTGAAAATATACCTCTCCGTTTTTTGTTAAACTTATATTTGTATAGTTCCTGTGTATTTATTTTATTATAAATACTTATTATAAATGATATTCATGATTTTATATTTGTTTATATTTGAGTTACCTCCGTTAAAAAATTCTAGATCTGTCCCTCAATAATAGTTACGTAAAAGAGAAACATAAAAGAGGATGGGGGCAACAATGGTTAAGGAACAAAGGTCTTTCCAACTTGAAGCGTTACTAATCATTAATTCAGAAGCCACTGATGTATTTAAAGACATCTAGCAACATAAGGTGCTACTAAAATACGAGAAGTATAGATTTAAATATAAAAATGCATCTAACTATTGATAAAAGTGTACGCCACTACAATGTGACCCCTGAAATAAAGAGAAGAATAATGCTAGCAAATAGAGTATATCATGGCCTCCGCCCACAACTAACATCAAAAGCAATATCCAGAAAAACTAAGCTGAAATTATATACCACCCTAATAAAACCAGTGTTACTATACGCATCCGAAACGTGGACGCTAAGGCAACAAGATCAAAGTGCAATAGAGATATTTGAAAGAAGAATTCTGAGATCAATATGTGGCGGTATACTGGAGCAAAACGTGTGGCGTAGACGCTACAACCGTGAATTATATGAAATATATGACCATCCAAATGTTAGTAAGAGCGTCAAAATTAATAGGCTCACATGGATAGGACACCTAGCACGACTGGAAGAAAATAACCCTACTAGACAAATTATGGAAAAGAATCCAGCAGGAAGAAGGGCAAAGGGGAGACCAAAGAAACGCTATATGGATGAAATAGAACAAGACTTAAGAAGGTATTTTAAGGTAAAATAAGAAGATGGAAAAAAAGAGCGAGGAACAGAGAAGTTTGGAGGAACATGCTGAAGGAGGCCAAGACTCACCCCGAGTTGTAGAGCCAAGCTGATGATGTACGCCACTGCGAATTACTTGAAACTTTTGAAACTTAGGAACAGTTTCTATACTTACAGAATATCTTGTTCTGTAATACTGCAGTGTTATTTTTTTTTCTAGAATGAAGAAATCAAACTAATATTTACAACTTGTCAATTGACAATATGCTTATAGTTGACAGATTTCTAAATTACTAAAATAATCTGTGAACAAATAGTAAAATGAAAAGTACCTTCACTAAAAAAAAATTGTAGTGTCCATTGTATTCAAGAGAGACATCAAGGAAAGACTGTGAATTATACTATACTATATTTAGTGTAAACAATACGAGGTGTGGCTATTAAATAACGAGACTGACGCTGCTACAGACGAAGTACGCATGCGCCAAACACCAGCGACCGTCAGTTTTTTAGCGTGCAGCTTTCTCTTTCGAATGCAGTATCTCTCGCTTCTGTAAAAAAATCCGTATAACCGTAGCATTTGTTGTAATTAGAGTTGTTTTTTTTTTGTTTTTTTTTGTACTTGGCAAAACTGCTACTGAAACTTATAATTTATTGAAAAAGTACTCGAATTGTGGAAGGACAAGTCATGGTTTCTCCATCAAAACAATGCGCTGGCTCATTCCACAATGACTGTCAAGAGATTTCTAGCCAAGTACAGCATCCCAGTGTTACCCATCTGCCTTATTCGCCAGATCTTGCACCGTGCGACTTCTATCTGTTTCCTAAGGTGAAATTTGCCTTAATATCAACAAGATTTGAGCTTTGAAAGAGAAATTGGCACGAGTTCTGAAGGAGGTGACAGAAGAAGACTTCCAGCAATTTCGAACAATGGATGATTCGCATGGAGCATTGTAGGGATAGAGCAGGGGTGTATATTGAAAGTGAAAATAAGAAAATAGGTATGGAATCAAAATAAAATGTTAAAACAGCATCAGTCTCGTTATTTAATAACCACACCTCGTATAAAGATTTGGCCATTTGGAGAACATATATTTCTTAACCCCGGTTGGATAGTGTAAATTATTGTTAAGTTAATATTTAATTAGGTGATTTATATCAATACAAAGAAGAAAAAAACATCTTTTTAAGTTTCTCTATATAACCAACATTATAAATCTACTCGTATACAATTATATGAATACTACCTCATTGTGCGCAGGTATATTCTTTTTTTTCTTGTGTTAAAATGTGTTAAAACAACCACCACAAAAGCAGCCACAGAGTGAAAAGAGCCCACAGTCCAGACTGCACAATCAACAAAGAAACCTCCAAAATTTTATAGCTGTTCTGAATCACGCATTTCCTGGTCATAAAATCTTTTTGGTCGCGGTAATAAAAAACACGTTTTTATACAGTTTTTTTGTCGAGACAATCTTTACGACAATAGCGTTGCGCAACCACTGGAGTGTTTATTGTAGGTCAGTTTCGACCACGAAAGCAATAAAACTAATCGACGAAGAACTCGCAAAAGAGACGTGTTATTAACGTAGTAACGCTGTTAAACTTTTACCACCGTTGCTAATGCTCAGACGAACTGTGAACTGTTTCGTTTTAAGCACGACTTACATTCAACGAAAAATATATATGAATTCTATTAATGGACCAAAATTTTGGCAGGCCTGATTTCAATTTTCATTAAATTTGTAGGGTAGTTCTTTATCCTTTTTTGTAATATATATGGGGTAGGTGGTTCAGTGGCATTGAGTTGATCTGTGGATTTAAAAACCTGGGTTCGATTTCCACAGCCGACAAACAATTTTCACAATATTAACAAACCACCTCTGTGACTCCACCTCCACTAACATTCTTGGGGGCCGTCATTTAACGGCTGGTAACCGCACTCATATATCACTTACCGAGATCTGCTACGATATAGTGCCACACCCAGTAATGGGTAGAAGGCGTGATGATATATTTATATTTATTTATATAATACTCGTATATGCTATAACTTAAGATCGCCGACATTTTGAAACAAATATATCTCTGAAATAGATTGGTCGATTACCAAGAAATTTTATTTGAGTAGTTTATTCAACTTAAGTTATGGACTACATAAATCTATGCCGCTATGACTACCAGTTAGACACTTCTTGAGTCTGACTAATTTATTAAAAATTCGAGGGGTAGGTCTACTTTTGGTGTAGTAATCACGATTGATAAATCGTTCGTGCAAGCGTTTTGACAGCAAATCATGGCGGAATATTTAGTAGATCACAGTGACAGACTGGCTCCTTTTGTTAATAAATAAATAAATATATAAAAAAATGAATATAAATATATCATCACGCCTTCTACCCATTACTGGCTGTGGCACACTGCCGAAGCAGATCTCGGTAAGTGATATATTTCTGCGCGTGAACTGCGGTTACCAGCAGCCAAATCACGGCCCGCAAAGATGTTAGTGGAGAGGGAGCTACAAGAATAATATTAATGTGGTACCACATTACAGTGGTATGAAGTCGGCCTATGAATCCTGGGAACCCTGGTTTGATTCCCACAGGTGACAAACAATTTTCAAAATTTCAAAAACTACCCATTTGGCTCCTCCACCTCTAATATCTTTGAGGGCCGTGATTTGACGACTGGTAACCGCAACTCACGCGCAGAAATATATCACTTACTGAGATCTGCTTCGGCAGAGTGTCACACCCAGTAATTGGTAGAAGGCGTGATGATATATATATATATATATATATATATATATATATATATATATATATATATATATATATATTAGTTAGATCCGCAGATTAAACAATATTATTGCTGAACTAAAACTGCAAATATCTTAGAATTGGTAAAAGTTACAGAAATTACTTCGGTGGATAAAAGATGGATTACTCTAAAAAAATGACATATGTAGAAAAAGCAAATAAACGAATTTAAAAGTCATATAATTTATTTAAAAATAGGTAATCTACTTCTCCATTTTGATTCTGTCTTTCACGATTTACATGACATTTACTTGTATTATTGCTTGTATAAATGCTACACATGAATTAAAAAAAGTAAACAATGAAACATCCTCGACACAAATTTTTGATAAATCAACAATGTTTAGATTAATAACATAAACATAACACTATAGGTTGATTTGATCAGGTATTTCCTTGCTGAGCCATGCAGTAAAAGCATTCACTGACCTTGACCATTGATCAATTTTGTTATTGCTGCGTTTTTAAATATGCAGATATAAAATTAATATTTATAATATTCAATAAAACTAGAAGATTTTAAAAATGAGCACTAGGTTTTTAGGCCTTCATAAGCTCCAGCCTTCCAACTAATTAGAACCCAGAATCACATAAATTGACCTTTTTATTTTTTTCTAAATGTAACATTTAATGTACCTTAGACACAAGTTGTGTAGCTGTAATGCCAGCAAGTTTTTAACGTAGATCGATTTCCATTAAATTTTAAAAATTATCTTTCCTTTGTTTAACTTAAATTGCTGGAGAAAAATACATTTCAAATAATCAAGAAACCTGCAGTGATTTTTTTTGTAAATACTCAAATATTTTTCAAATTTTCTATTTTATAGTTTTTCGGGAAACTGTACTGTACCATAAGTATAATCGTTTCTTAGAAACTATGTTCTCGGAAATATTGCTTTAAATAAATTGGGAAATTGATTAATTACTTAATTAATTTAACGAATGTTCTAAATAGAAACAGATAAATTTAAAAAATATTCCTATTACATTATTTTTATCTCAGATTTTTTATTTGTTGATTCATAAACAACAAATTATAATAATTTCATCTGACACCAGTTATTATTTGTTTTAAATTAAATCTGCAAATGTGTAGGTATTTATAATTAATTATTAAAATTTAAATATATTTTAGAAAAATCAACATACTACCCATTACGTGACAAACAAATATACTGTATTTTAAATTTTTGACTTTTCCTTCATTTAGCCTATTGTTGACAGCAACAATAATGTGAAAATTTGACTATAAGTTTGTTCTAACTTTCATTATTTCATCATTTGCGGCAGTATGTCTTTTGAGTTAATATTTTATTTCTTGTTTCATTTGTAAATTGTTATCTAGTCGAATGCTACATTTATTTTATTCTAATTTTTTACTTGATTGGTAAGAGTTTACTTGGAGACTTGTTAATATTTTATGAATTATTATGTTTCGAGAAAAATAAAGAATGACAACCCTTTACATTTTTCATCATTTTGGATTATTTTTATTGTAATTTTTTTGTTAAGTTTCTGCAATAAAATTTTGCAATTTAATTATACAAATATATGTAAACTATATTTATTTATAACTGTATTTACTTATGCTTATAAATTATTTATAATGCGGTTAACATGCCACTTGCCGTGCTGTTATGCATTTTCATTTCATAAAGTAGTTGTCACTGCTCACTCATGACGCAATAAAGTTGATATTCATTTACATGGTTTTTTTTTTTGTCAAGTTTTACTATTTTAAAATGAACTTGAATAAGAAAACTATGGCCGTATTTGTTTGGGAAATTTGGATTCAACCCTGAACTGGCCTAGAACTAACTCGTGTTACTTCCAAATAAATCATGCATCTAGTGGCAGTTATAAACACTGGCGGTAAATTTAAAATCTGAATGTATGTTCGAAGCGACATCTACTTAGTTTTGTTTGTGTGTTAAATTGCGCTTTTAATTGGATGTTTTAAGTCATTTTTATATTTTTTATATGTAGTCAAAAAGCAAATAACGTCAGAGTCTGTTCATTTTTTATAATTTTGTCATCAGCAGTATCAAAATAATGAATTTCGAAGTCGCAATTATGTGTCGTAATATTATCCTCTGTGACTTATATTGCAAGAAACACATACTGCATATTACTCTTCCATCATCTGCATAAATAATAGTTTAGTATATTTTTTTCAAAATATTATTATAAAATTACTTATGTTTTTCATAAAAATAACTCCTAACCTCTCTATACTATTACAAACCGTGATGCCGCCACGAATAACAAGGAACATAAGTTGATTAGAATGGGATAGTAAACTGGTTGAATCTACCAACCCGCTAAAATAGCTGGGGCAGTAGGGTCAGTTCAGGAACAGTTCCAGGTTACTTAAAGTGTGCCAATTAAACAAAAGTAACCTACCAGGTTACTTTAAAAAGCACAAATAAATACGGCCTACATATTATTTGTTGATTGTGTTTACACAGCGGCAAAAGTCGTCTTTGTAAAGTCAAACTCAAAATAAAGTACACTTTAACCCTGCGAATATAAATATAGTCATTATTTTTTAATTTTATGGTGGTAACAGATTTTTTAATTCTATCATAACTGTACAAATATAAGTAATTTTACATTATACTCCTTGCATCAGTTTTTAAAATATTTCTTCAAATAAAAAAGCATGTATCTTAAATGATAAAAATATATAAAATAAGCACAGTTGTCCTTTGCAGACAACGAGACAATTCCGAAGATTCCACTCTCCAAACTAATCATGTCATTTGTAAATTGGGTTTAGTGACTCAAGTATGTAACATGTTTAATATTTGCCCTTTTTGACGAATCGCGGTCAAAAAGGGAAAGTTTTTCGTAGAAGTCTGCTCTCAAACGTTTCAAGATTTATTATTTACTCAACTTTGAATGGATGAAAAGAACCACGCCGACGTATTTGGGAGGGAACAATAGGTTTTTATGATTTGGTTTTTGACCAATTTCGAGTTCATACAACCCGGATGTATACGACGTTTATTTGTTCTCGTCTTGTTTTTTGACTTATGGGGTGGCATACATTTTTTGTGTATCTTTTTATCTACGAGTATATTGGTCCTTTATTTTGGAAAGTTTATAGCTCATATTTTTTCTTACATAGTTCCTGGGATGCTTTGATATTTTGTTTGTAGAGTTGTAACGTAGAAGAATTGACGAAGTAGGAATAACGACTGTGGAAGACGAAACCTTGAAAACAAAAAACGAACTAATTGAAATTATTAGTTCCTTTGCCTATTCAACTAGTATGAATGTTATTTAGAAAATATGCGTATTTTAATATATAAAGGGGTTACACCACTGTAACAGTCGGAAAAAAAGTTTTTTTGACATTATTTTTTTTGATACAAGGAAAGGTCGTAAGAAAATACTATTAAAGTATGTTATTAAGCATATATTGAAGTATATAAAAAAAAAATATTCATTACAAATATTCCAAAATGGCGGCGTCCGAGCCATTCTCCCAAGTCATGTTGAATTTGAGGCGCTCCACGGCATGCAGTGTAGGTGGTGTAAATTTTAATTTAGAACAAACTAAAAAATATTCTCTTAATCTACATGACTATAGCTAGTGAAGTACGTACGGAATTTTAAAAATATAGATTTTTGTATGATTGGCGAGTACTTGAAGTTAAATCTCTATTTTCGACCAAAAAAAGGGTCAATCATTTGTTTATAAAAAATGTTAGAATTAACATATCGAAAATCCCATACGTGTTTCATTTCAAAATATTGTTTTCTAGATATGGTTAAAATTTCAAATGAAAATATTGAAAACCGTTGGAGTTATGCTGCATGCCGTTTTGAAAAATCGTGTTTCGCGAAAAACGCGTTTAATGTTTTGATATGAGTTAAAGACATGAAAAATGGGGAATAATTACTGTTTAAATTTTTTTACTACTAATCTGCAATCCCAGGACCATAAAGCTGCCCTTCCAAGTTCAAATACTCATCCTCAAATTCTTTCAGCGACGATTTAATGCTAGAGCGCGCCTTTTTTCCATGTAAGACATTATGGTGTACCTTCCGAGCAGGTATTTACTTAACACAGGTAGTCATATCAGAGACGTCTGACACGCTTGCGGAAGAGCGCGAAATGACAATGAAAAAAATATGTTTCACGCATAAAACTTTTTCCTCATATTCTAGAAGGTTCAAAGTATCTTTTAAGCAAAAAAAATTATTGATTTTTTGAAAAATTCACAGTGGTGTAACTCCTATACCGGGACCGGGTGATGAATTAATTTATTCAATATAGAAAATACAATGTTAATTGGCTTTTTTATGCAACTATTTTTAAGTATTAGCTCCATTTAAAAAATTAAAAGTTTATGCCACTGAATATACAATAAAAGTGTGACGGTGACGCCATCGATTATCGAGTGGCGAAACTGACGCTCAAAAAAATATAAAAATTGAATAAAATAAGTGTTTTATACCTATTATGATTTGAATATCATGAATTGTTAACAGGTTGTTGGTCTAGTGAATTTTCAAATACCATACCACCGTGTGGTGTTGCCATTATAAATTGAGATTCTTAATTTTTCGTTAAAAACAAGGCTTTGCATGGCTATATATCCATTACTAACCGATAAAAAACTTTCTCCTTCTGATACAATATACATGGATAGTTCTAGAACATCATACTAGTTCTTCAAATGAAACTGCAAAATTTTAGAGGTACACAAACTAAATATGTGCGATTCTGAATGATGATCGTCATAAGCCCCGTGTATAAGAACTCAACTTTACATGCGAATATATTTGTTCACAGACGATGAATGTGTTTCATATTTTAACAGGATGCGTATGACTATCCAATGTTTACGTGCACCAAATTTCATTCAGTTCTGCAAAATGTTTTTTCACGCTAGTACTACCTTTAAGGACTGTTTATAATTTTTTGACAATATGTTCATACAAAAGCAAATGAAATAGATTTTTGGCAAGATTCCATTGACAATCAGTCTTAAACTCTCTAAACTCAAATCTTTATACTTCAATTATTTCTAAAATGTCATGATACTAAGTAAGTATTTTGTTAATTACTAAAATATGCAAAACCTTTGCATTAAAAAGATGTCATAGTCTTACAGACACATTAATATAGTGATTTTAAAACAAATTTACCGCTACGAACAATTAAATTTCTCCGTTCTTTACGGTATAACAATTTAATGAAGCCAGTTGTCTCGCATGAATCACCTTAGTCTGTAGCAAGAAGTGTGTCTACTGCTCATACCGGCTCTCATCTGAAATGAAGAACCAAAGAAGGGAAAGTAGTGTGGCCAATGCACTGACGCGGCCTTCACATTGCACCAGAGTTACGTCGTAGTGTGCCATGATCGATGGCTGACAGGGAACCCCTCACATGGCGGAAGATTCCATCCAGTGCTCTAGGTTCATTGTCTTATCACGAACGCAGCTTAAAAGCCTTTTTACTGATTGTGTTTTTAGAATTTGATTGAAAAATGTTTTCTTTGAAAATTATTTTTACTACTTTCATTTTTACGACCATTTCCTTAGAGATGATGTAAATAAGGATATTTTAATTATAGATTCAATGATGTGTTGTTTTCATTGAAAATTAATTTTATAATCAATCCTTTTACTTGTTGACCTTTGATCTGTTACCTAAATTACAAAAATCTTTATTAAATTTAATAAATCATTTTTGATGATAGATTCTATTGTATGAAATTTACTCCTTCTCTAACTCTTTAATCATGTACTAAACAAAGGGGCTCATAAGGTGAACGTACCACATAAAAGTACTCCTTTGGCTTACCTTCCACTAACATCTTTAGTCTGATAACTGACTTCACGCAGATAATTATATCACTTACCGAGATCTACAAGTGTGGCACACCCATTAATGGGTAAAAATCTTAATAATATATTATTTATTTATTAAATTTATATAAATTAGATATGGGGTGGCTAGCTCAGTGGTATGAAGTCGACCTATGGATCCTGAGAACCCTGTTTCGATTCCCACAGGCGACAAACAATTTTCATAATTTCAAAAGCTACCATCTTTGGAGGCCGTGATTTGACGACTGGTAACCGCACTTCACGCGCAAAATATATCACTTACCGAGATCTGCTTCGGCAGAGTGCCACACCCAGTAATGGGTAGAAGGCGTGATGATATATTTATATTTATTTATTTATAAATTATATATTTAATTTACGATCTTGTTTTTTGTTTTATGGAGTAGGTGACTCAGTGGTATATTTATATTTGATTTTTTTAAAGTTTTTATTTTTTCAGTTAAAATTAGTATAATATTTTTACTGTCACAAAAAACTGGGAGGCCGCTATTAATATTTGCAAAATTTGGGGGACCGCGATGACAAAAAGGTTAAGAACGGCTGCACTAGGATCACTAGAGTCATAATTATTATAACGAATAATTAATTGTCACTAAATTAAATAACAAAACTACTGTAGGGTAAGGTAATAAAAAACCTCTACTAAAACTACTGTAGATTTATTTTCTTTCCAGATGGTAATAGTGCTTTATGTACCTGAGGTATTATGAAGATGTTTATGCCCTCCGAGGGTGATGTTTATAAGGCCCTGGTTCCCTGGCCCGAAGATTTGTAAGTCGCCCAAGAGATATAAACATCAAGCATATTATAACACCCGTAGTGCATACAATATCTTATTTCTTACTAGTATTTTTATTCCCGATGCTAGATTTACTTCTTACTTACTCATCTTTGTCTAATTTAACTTTGCTTATTAACATTTTGTTTGTATCGCTCAAAAGAAACGAAATAGTCTTGCTGCCGGACTTTCAAAGATTTCTGTGTACTAATTTTAGTAATCATTGTATTTTTTTTTTCTGTGGCTTCTTTGGCGGACCACCTACTTAGGTCATATGCCGCCATTGCGCCCTGATCTGCGTTTTAGGTATTATGGTCAACAGCAATGCGGATTTTCTCTGGACGGTCACCCATCCACGTACTACCCGCGCGCAACGTTACTTAACTCACGTTATCGCTTAGATCAGTTCCAACGAGTGCAGCCATGGCCGTTGACAAATTTTTATTATTATTATTGTTAAAACTAAATAGTAATCAACTTCTTTCATTTCGTATTCGGAAAATAAACTCTCAATTGATCTTTGGTACTCAGTAACCAGCGAGAGGAGTAAGTAATAATATTTATTTATTCATTATATGCAAGATTCTGTAATCAATCTTTTAGAGGTAAACAGTATTGAATATGAGGTTATGTGTATTTATGTTCTATCGGTTCTTATTTTAAAGACAGAATTGAAAGATATAACATATAAATAGTATCAGTTCTTTTTGCATACATCTCGTTTCGGTTTTTCCTAGTTCAAATACTATCTGAGCTATATCTATATCTTAAGTATTTTTCAAAAGTAATACAGCTATAAACAACTTGTAATGAATACTATTTATTCATTTGGCCGTACAACAGACAATTATTTTTTATTTCAGGCATAGTGCTGATAAAGTAAACATAAAGATTGTCAATTCACAACATACATCTACGTTTTCCAGTCGACTTGCACGTGGGCGCAGTTAGAATTTAGTCATTCCGGAAGTCAAGTCAAAATAATATAGTAATCAGTTTTATATTTTTTATAATTCATTGACATACACATATTTCAGTTCATTCCCATCTAAAACTGTTTTAATCTTCATAATCTTTCAATGCAATCTATTTTTACAATTTTACATTTGTCAGCGTAATCTTATACGTATAATCTCTTTCCAACGTTTCATTCAGCATTATTCAGAGTTCAAAACAAATAAAAAATCAAAGGGAGATAACCTAGCAAGTAGGTACAACGAACTTTTCATCAGTGCATCGTAATCAAAATACAAAATAGAAAAAAATACGTTATTACTCATATAAAACTGCACTATAGTGCAAAACAAGTGAACCCGGATAACAAAACAGCATGGTTCATTATCATGAATGGGGAATGAATGACACCTATGACACTACCTGGGTAACGTAAACAAGAACAAGTGCAAGCTGTTGTGGATCATCTTACGATGATGAATGCACACGGTCTAATGTAGTTGTCCAAGAATGTATGGTACGCGTTCTTGGCAACAGAGGGAGTTAGTGACCCTTAGCATGTTCGGTGGAGTCGTGCGTACTGCGTAGTTTGAGATCCGTCCGCATACCAATCATACCATAGGATCCAATTATGTACACATACCAAAAAAGATAGAATTTTTTCTCACGTCGTAACGACTTTGTTGGAGAAGTTACATCACGTTTCACTTTTAAAGCCCTTTGCTTTGACACTTGGACAGACAACTGAACTGCTGAATCGAATATCTTCTCAAGCGTTCGCTCAGTAACGTTCATAACAATAAGCAGGGCCGTAGAAAGGCAGGGGTAAAGAGGGTCACGTGTCCAGGATGCCGAAATATAGGGGCGCCAATATTTCGATTTTTTTTTTAATTACAAATCTTATATTTTTTGATTGAATAGCTGTGAACGCAGCTTAAGATTGAAAAAAGTAGCCATAGTTATTATATTTCATCTAATTATTTTTTTGTCGATAATATTAAAAGTGGGCTTTTGTTGATAATTGACATGCTATAAAGTGTTGCTATGGAAAAACAACAAATTTTACATTTAAGTATCCAAAGAACCCTGGTTCGATCCCCACAGCCGACAAAACATTTTCACCAATTTAAAATTACTCCTGTGGCTCTCCCACCACTAACATCTTTGGGGGCCGTGATTTGACGGCTGATAACCGCACTACACGCGCATAAATATATCACTTACCGACATCTGCTTCGGCAGAGTGCCACACCCAGTCATGATTAAAAGGCGTGATTATATATTTATATATTTATTTATTTTATATAATTTAATTTAATAAATACAATTACAGCCGCATATCGCTTCTTTAATCTCTGGTGATGTTAACATTCTTTCATCACATTCCATTGTATATTGTAAATTTAATTAATATAATCTTTACTGATTAATAACATTCACAAAAAGGCAGAATAACATTTATGACATTATAAACTTCAAATTTGTTTTTACATAGCACTCGCTTAACATGTACAACAGTACGGTGGTGTGATTAGTGTTACGGCATTTGAATCCGAAGATCTTGAGTTCGATTCCCACTCAATCTAAAAATATATGAACTACCGCGCTGCGATACGGTGAATCTGTAATTGGGATTATGTTCCTGTAACATAAATAAATAAATGTTGCATACGGTGATACCGATAACAATAAAAATATTGAAACTAGTCACAAAATAAATATTAATTTTAAACAATCGGTAAAAAATTATGTGTTCAATAAGGCAAAAATCGGATATACTGCCTTGACTAGATTCATGTCGAGTCGCAGCCGAGACCGCGGCAGTAAATCTGCTACTTTTTGACTAGTTTAACAAAATAGTTACTGTATTTATATTATATTATTAGCGGAAAGATTTCAAATTACAAAATTTTAGTAGAATTTATACTTATTCCCAGGTGAAATAGTAAAATAACCATACCTTTAAATTTTTCAATAATTTTTCATTTTATTACAAAAAATAAGTGTATTTCGTTTGTTGTTGGGTTTAAATAGTTTCAAAAATAATGTAATTGTTATCTTATGACATAGTTTGATATTTTGTTTGTTTTAAATTTCTTCTTTCTCTGATAGTAGCGCTGTTTTTTTTCTGAGATAGTCAATTAGATATTTTGCTATAGTTTAAAAACCAATAATTTTAAATTGATATCATCAAGGGTAACTGAATTTACAGGTATTTGATATAACAATTACAAAAGCTATGAATTATATAATGATGATTAAATTCATTTAATTCTTCGAATAGATAATAAGTAACACAACCCAAGCTACAACTGCTAATGTGTATATTTCTATGAAAAGAAATTGAAACAGTATTCTTTTCATAACGCATCTGTGTATTAGTTCTTATTACAATCCGGTTCCTTATTTCCGCTAAAATACTGCTCACAGTTATGTCATTTCCGAAAATTAAACACAAGCAGAAAATAAGTGCGTATCATTTTTTAGAAAATACGTGCGTATATGCAAGTGCATCACTACACCTGTTTTAAGAAAGTACGTGCCCTGTAAAGCCTCATTTCCACGTCTTAACATAGTCTTCGTTTGAGTTTTTCGATATAACCTTGAGAGTTTGTCATATGTGAATACAGCTGAGCGTTTCCAGCTACTGTTTTAGTCTTAGTATTCGACTTTGTCACTGCGCATAAACACAAAGTTTGCAAACTTCATACTTTCGACATAATCTTTCGTCGCTGTTCTGTAGAGAGAGATAGCTGCGGTATTGCTGTCTCATGCTGCAATAAACAGTCAATTCTATATTTTATTTAAATAAATTTAAAATAGTTGCTGTAATTTTTAAATATTTTTATTTCCTTTGAGTTTATAATATAATGCAATTCTATCATATTTTATTTACGTAAAACATTTTTTCGAAATTTAAATTACTGTATTTCATATATTCTGGCAGGTTCACTACAACAATGCCTCAATTTTTTTTAATTATTTTGGAATTGTATAAATTAATTTAACTAGTGCTTCATTTTAATAGTAATTACTGTTCCTCGTTAATAATTTTATATAATTTTTAAAGTATTTCAAATAGTTTTATACAATTATTATCTCATTTAAGTGAACAAACCTTCACTGGAATATTGAATGAAGGTTATGGTTATGTTAAGAGCTGGAAATGGCTGGAATGTTTTCCGACATAAACAGAAACAAAAAAACAAAAACAAAGACTAAAAGAGAGACTATGTTAAGAGGTCGAAACGTAGCTTAACACATAATTTCAGTACATTTATATATCTATTCTTGTTTAAATTTTCATTAATATAGGTAAAACTAAATGCAACAGTGCAATAAATTTTAGGACTATGTGTAGTATTACAATTCTTTCAAAAAATAAATTAAAAATAATTTTTTAGATCATTCTGTAAGTATATTTGTATCTGATTTTCTCGATACATATGTATTATTTTACCTATATTCAGTGGTGAAAGTAGGCCGGTACGGTCCGGTACCCCGTATCGGTAAGAGAAAGAGAGCCGGTACAGTGTACCGGTAAGAAAATTTTGCAAATAAGTCCGACATCATTTTTAAATTTTTGGTAATAGTAACATGAAAACTGAACGAGCTCAATTCCGCGGTTTGCATAACAAATTATGTTCTGTTACTTTTACCGATTTGCGCTCTGTACTTAGTTTCGTATATTTCACAATTAATATTTATTCCAACTACTTGTCCTCTGACTGCGATGTTTAATCCCAGCCATATATTAAATCGTGGTTAGGAAAAATACGATAAGCGAACTCATGAGAAGAAATGACAAGAAAAGATAAAAAGTTCATAATTTTAACAGTACAATATGAAAAATATTATAAATATTCGAAGATATTGTATCTGAACGTACCTGAAATATATAATTTTTTAATATTATTAAAATAAGTATTGCATATAGAGCGCGACAAACCAAAGTAACACCGCGGCTGGAATGCGTTTTAACTCCACCCATTCCCGTATAAGACGAATGGCGTGGCTCTACTTTGGCGTGAAAATGTAATATACAGTCTCAGTGAAAACACTTGGCTACCGCACCATGTACAATATACGCATTTATGCAAATTTATTAATAATATATTTATTTATTATTAAACCAACATTATTATTCTTTTGACATACTATTTTTATAAATGGAAATAATTATACAGCGTCTTATTATTTCATAAATTCAAATAATCCGTCTTTTTTGTAAAACCAACTCTTGACCAGAGCTGAGCAAGCTACATAAAATAAGTAGCTAAGCTACAGCTACAGCTATTCTTTAAAAAAGTAGCTGAGCTACAGCTATAAGCTACATGTTGTAAAATATAGCTAAGCTACAGCTAAAAGTTTTCATTAAAGTAGCTGTTAAATTTTAAAGCTAATTTTTTCAATTATTGTGAATTATTAAATTTGCCATTGTCATATGATCAGTTGATCAGTCTTTTGTTATAATGACTGTTAATAAATATAAAAAATTGCAAATGGACAAATGTACTGTTAATTTTTGATGCTATAATTCTTATTTATATCGGAATAAATTAACAGTCACATTAACAGAAGACTCCTAAACAGTCAATGTTTAGTTCATCTGATATTTAATACAAAAGTAGGATACAATTCAAATACAAAACAAAAATTAATAGGTATTTCTTAATGAACAGTGGTAGCTTTAAGCTACAAAAAGTAGCTTTGGGCTACAAAAAGTAGCTTTAAAAGTAGCTTCAGTTGTATAACAATATTTTTAAGCTAAGATAAACGTAGCTAAGCTAGAAAAGTAGCTAGCTACTGCCCAGCTCAATTTAAATTTTGTTTACTATTCTATTTTTCACAATTAATTTCATTTCAGCGAATGTATTTTGGACATTTCTCTTCTTGTGAGTATGCGAGTCGTGAGTCGTGTCAGCAAACTATCTCGATGAAAGGAAGTTCTTCTCCGTGGCATCATTTTTAAAAACCTTCATTATCCAGGTAAATCTAACGATCTCGTTCTCAAATACATACTTGTATCGATCGATAAAGATATCTTTATGTCTGAACTCTGAAGCTATTAATTAATTAGATTACCTGTGATATCATATTACAGTGTAAAAGTAAAAAAACATAATAATTTGGCGTATGAATTGTCTTATATATTGGTTTATTCCTGGTTTCAGCATAATTTATTTTTCCTAAACATCACCACCAACCAAAAAGACCATCTCGAACCATACAATATTCAACATGTAAACAAACATCACAACAAAATCAAAACACCATCACAGTGAATGAAAGTGGATTGTTTACTCAGGGTCGGGAATCTCAGTTCACCTCGGCTGCTGTGTCTTGTACATTTCGCCACGGTGCAGCGTCCTCTCACCTTGATGTGCTCCGAGTGCGTACGTGACCGCATCACGACATCACGAGCTTGAAGTGTGCCTCGGAGTCGATGTCGACCACCTCGCCGTCCTCACCGGAGACAGACAGTAGCTGGTAGACAGATGCCAGACGCGATGTTGCGTCAGAGGTTCATGGACGCTGTACAGGTGGAAATACAGGTGAGTGGATAGTCTTTATGTTTGTATTTTTATTTATTGAATATATAATAATACACTGATGGCCGATTTCACCAACGATTTCTAAATCAATACCTAACTAGGAATTACTTAAAATTAGGAAATGCTTAAACATATTTTTGTTTTCACCATGCAAAGTAATTCTTAGCTAGGCATTTCTTTGTTGGGCAATGGTTTCCTAGTAACTTTTGGATGTAAGGTTATATTTCCGAAAAAAATTTGACGTGTGTCATAAAAAATATGTCAAAATTGAATCGTTTTTTACATTTTTCACACAATAATAACATAAAATTAATCGTATCCGATTATTATAAACCAAAAACAGATGGTGCAACAAAAATATTAAATGATAACCGATGGAAAATATTAACAAAGAAGTATAATCCAATATCAAAACACCGAGGTACCTACATTACAAATATAACAAGACAGTAATTTGAAAAATATCCCTTTCTGTTTCTAAACAATAAATTTTAGTCTTGTATGTAGAGAAACGAATAGAAATCAGACTGAATAAGGAATAAGGTGAATGTACAACATATCTTTGAAACTACCCGAACTTCATAAATGTATATCTCGGAGAGATTTTATTGTAGAGATGGGTAAAAGAAAAATTTCATAGCTGTTTTTTTTTTAAAGTTATTTACGAAAAACCGTTTTCCCTTCCACCCATAAAACCCCCTTGCATGAGGTTGTGTTTTGGAGCTTATTTTTACTGTACTACTCATATAAATAATATCATTGGTGAAACTGAAGCATTTCTGAAGAAATACTATTTACTAACACGAAAACTTCGTTTAAAATCAACTTTATCATACTTATCAATATTATCAAGGAATTAAACAATTTTTATTCTGTCAAAATAGAACTGTCATATGCGATAAGTAATACCTAGCAATTTAAGATGCCGAAAAACTGAGACCTAAATTAGGAAGTACTTAAATGCTCTTAAGTATTACCTAGGTACTGGTGAAATTTAAAATTGACTTAAGCAATTCCTAGTGAACACTAGGAATTACCTAAGATTAAGTATTTGTTGGTGAAACTGCTTTTACACATATGACAGAAATGTATTTTGGATAGATAGTTAGAGAGCTAGGGTGCAAAGTGATGTCTCATTTATTCCAGTGACAGAAATAGATTTTTTAATAGATTATGTCATGATAAACATGAAAAAATGAAAATTAGATTTGGGAACGGGTGGATACCATAGATGGCGTCGCTGTAAATGCGCAGATTTTAAGGGTGGTTGTTGATCCCTACACCAGTCCACTTTCAGAGCTTCTGTCACTAACGAGCAACCAGCAATAATTTCTGTCAATAATTTTTTTGTCATGTATTAGTCGTGAACAAGTAGTAATATGTCCACGACACCATAAAAATTGCTTACTTTGGCCGGTTTTGTCGCGCATGCGTCACTGGCCAAAACTTCTGTCTACCATTTTTATTACTTAATTATACCAAAGTCTATAATTTAAACTGAAAATAAGCCTGTAAAAAATATGTCAACAACTACCCTTAAAATCTGCGCATTCACACCGACGCCATCTATAGTTGCCACCTGTTTCCAAATCTAATTTTCTTTTTTTCATGTGCATCATGACATAATCTATTAAAAAATCCATTTCTGTCACTGGAATAAATGAGACATCATTTTGCATCCTAGCTCCTCTAAGAGTTTGAATTGGTTCTGGTAAGGTATGTATCCATATGTGTGTTAAAAATTTTACCAAAAACAAGATTCGGGGCTTGCTTTTTGGGAGCATGCGTTTTGCGGGCTTAGGGCTTGTTAGTTTAAAATACGAGTGAACCGAGTTTCACCAAATACATAATTGATATTCAAATAATTTTATTGGAAAATGACTGTTTTAGAGACGATTTGAAACATTTTGTTGGAAATTAACTGTCTTAGAGATGATCATGATAATAACCTTCGTAGAGACATATGGATATATACCTCACCAATACCGCTTGAATATGAAAAGGCAATTAAACACTATCGATTATATCCTGCCAAAACCAAAACGTTGCATAGCAAGGTATAGGATGTATTTGACCCTGATTGTGATTGGTTAACGAAACGTCAAAAACGAGAACAAGTTTACATAGTACAAAAACAATTAAAGTAGTTTTGATATGTATATTACATTCCCGTCTGTAATTCAGTCATTATCTGTTACCGATCGGTAAATTAATGACGACCCTTATTTTCATGATTAGCCGAAGGCGTGGGAAATAATCACCTGAAGGATTAAATGCACTTTAGTTCTGTGGTACACGAGCTAGTTTTCGCACTTCCAGCCATATATTTTGAATTAATGATTAATTTTAATATTAACTTGCATTGAAAATATTATCCAAATTTTTAGATAACTGGGGCATAAATAAAGTGAAGTATTTTGAGGTTTATAAAATACTTGTTGCTACGGTAGTGCTTGTTTACCTGTCAGTTTAATCTCGGTAGGATTAAATTTGAAATTTAATCCCTCGCAAAGGAAGAACAAAGTAGATCATTTTACTCCCGAAAGAGTGAAAAATATATTTCTTTTAACCGCACTTTTTAAGAAACTATCAGTGAGTTGTCATTGTATTTTTTTTGTCATAACAATTACGTATATATATATAAATAAATAAATATAAATATATCATCACGCCTTTTACCTATTACTGGGTGTGGCACTCTGCCGAAGCAGATCTTGGTAAGTGATATATTTTGCGCGTGAAGTACGGTTACCAGCCGTCAAATCACGGCCCCGAAATATATTAGTGGTGGGGGAGCCACAGGGGTACTTTTAAAATGGTGAAAATTGTTTGTCGCCTGTGGGAATCGAACCAGGGTTCTCAGGATCCACAGGCCGGCTTGATACCATTGTGCTAGGTACCCAAAAATTAAATTACGTACATAATTATATTATATTATATTGTATTAAGTATTCAGTGATAAAAAAAACTTTAAAATACTGAGAAAATTATTCTGGTTACAGAATACCGAAATGTATACAGTAATCATGGAAAATAAAAGTTGATATTAACTTATCGATCATTATTAAGTGGAAAAAGATACAGTTACAGAATATAGGAGGTTATCTAGAAGTTTAATGGAAAAAGTGTATTTAAAAATGAATTATGTAGCAAGTACCAACAGTTATACTTCATGGAACCATTTCTCTCTTATATATGACATAAATATTTTGACATGTAATAAGGTGTTGTTATTTATAATTGTCAGCGCAACTTAATTTTTTCCATATTATAAAAGATTTAGAATGCAGAGCCATATTCTGCATACTTAGCTGTGATAAAATATACGGCAACTACGAAAAGTAAATCACTAATAATATCCATTTTACGTGAAACCTGTCTGAGTCTCAATCCTCGATACGACTGCAAGAACGCGGATGCAATTTCCAGTCCCGGATGCACCAAATAATTATAAGTTTTTAATATCTCCTGGAATCTTCAGAAATATTATGCAACTCTTGAAGCAAAATTTATAATTGTAAACATATTATTGTTTAGTTTATTAATATTTTGATCTGGTACAGAGCTGGGCAAGCTACTTTAAAAAAGTAGCTAAGCTACAGCTACAGCTATTCTTTAAAAAAATAGCTAAGCTACAGCTATAAGCTATATTTTGTAAAATATAGCTAAGCTACAGCTAAAAGCTTCGTTAAAGTCTCTGTTAAATTTTAAAGCTACTTTTTTAAATTATTGTGAAATAATTAAATTTGCCATTGTCATATGATCATTCTTTTGTAATAATGACTGTTAATTTACTATTATGTACATAAATATTAAAAATAGCAAATACCATCTGGCACCTACTGTGTATTTTTGCGTATTAGAGCCAGTTAGAACCGACAACAAATAATTATTTTGTGTGGGTTTAGCTTGTACGCATGCGTACTTTGTTGACCTTCTGCTTAAAAAGTAGCTTGAAGCTACAAAAAGTAGCTTTAAACGTAGCTTCAGTTGTTATTTTTAAGCTAATAGAAAAAAAAGTAGCTAGCTACAAGCTACAGCTATATTTTTTCACAGTTAGCTAAGCTACAGCTACAGCTAAGGTAAATGTAGCTAAGCTACAAAAGTAGCTAGCTACTGCCCAGCTCTGATCTGGTATAGATTCATCGTTCTGCTGAATAATACTGGAAAATATAATATATAATATAACATAACATCCCATTAAAAATTTTAATCAATGACAACAGATGGCACTGAATAAAAAATGAAAAATTCATTTGATTATAAAATATGCGCCTATAACAGATAAATTAATTTAATTAAAAACGGAAAAATGTTTCAAAACGTGGAAGAAAACAGGATAATACAATATAATATAAGAAAAAAAAATATAAAATTTTTACAATAAATGTTCAAAATATATACTTCTTGAACTCGACATTTTTCTCATCATTAAATTCATCCATTGTGAAAAAAATTAAGTGCTACAATGTCAATTTAAATAAAGATTTATTTTGGTTATTGTGTGGTTTGTTTTTTAAAAGTATCTTGATTTAAAAAAATTAAAAATTAGCTTGTCTTGTATTTTGAAAACCCAAAGGGATAAGACCTATATTTACTTTATATTTTTATTTAAAATGACCTGAAGAATAAGCTATTAACTTTTATTATACTAGTCCTTAAAGCATCCTGTGTATCATAATTTAATGAACGGAACAATATTTACTACAATTTCATTCGTTTGTTTCGGTACATTTCGAGCCCAGCTGCCCGACATATAGGTAAACGATCAAGAATCTAATGCCTCATAATTCAGAAATTAGAAATAAACAAAAAAGTGAAAAACAACGAACAACACATATAAAATCGCATTCTTCTTTTGCATTCGTATCTATTACTCAAATTAAAATAAACGCATGTGTATAAAAAACCAAGGTTAGATTAATAAAATTTGGTCAGTCACAGTCGTCTTCCCGAAAAAGATCTCACAATTTTTTTGTTTTATTTTTTGTTTGATATCTAATTAATGAAACAGTCGCATAGGCCAAGGCCTCTATCACGGAATTTGTAATAAATCATTTCATTTAAATTAATTCCTCATTCGTAAGCGATTCAAATCTATCGACCTCGTTATACTTAAATATTATTTTAATTTCAAATGCAAAATTTCTTAACCTATATATGTAAATTGTTCTTTTATAAACTATGAAAAATTCCGCTGCTAATTTTTTTATTGTTTTTGCTGAAACAACAGAGTTATTTTAGTATAAAAACAAATAATTCTTTATAACATCAATTTCCTTTTTTTAAACATAAAAAACTTATAGCATTATTAACACATTTTCACTATCTTATTCAGTGCCCTCATTTTTATGTTTTGTTACAGAAACATGAATGAAAATAATAACTTATACCGATAAATCAACACAGTCTATTTATAAAAGTCATACCATATAATAACAATGCAATGAAAGTAATATTTCTAATTAACAAACGAACTCAAATGATCAAATGACGACAGAAAAAATTGTTTTGCTGGTAAATACCACAGTTTAAATTAAATCTGATGCTTTAACAGTTCAGGGCCATATAAACAGATTTTATTAATATAGTTTTTGCAGTTATAATGGAATGTTATGAGCTTTGGCATAATTAGTTATTCCAGTTTCAAAAATTTATATTTTTATTAATTATGCTACATTGGAAATAAAAAGTTTATCTACATTTTGTCGTTTTGAAAATTATTAATTGAATCGTATATTATTGATTAAATAATAAATAAAGTTTGAAGTACAAACACAAATAATATCGCTCACTTTTATTAAATGTAAATATACTTTAATAATATAATAATAGATTAAAGGGAAATAATGAAACGAAAAATATTACATTAAATATTAAATATGAATTATTGTTCTTATTTTAGCAAATTTGTCTATTTATGTTCCGGATTAAATATTACGTTATTGTGAAAAAGAAAGAAAGACATGGATCTGCTTGAATGATCAATTTTTTTGTGCATACAATAAACATCTGTTTGTGCTAAATTTTACTTACGATAAGTTATTTATTTTCTTTTCTATGGTATTACGCGAAATATTTGCGCGAAAAAAATGCAAAATAAAACATCCTTAATATTGTTTACAAAAGATTATTATCATTATGCAATGATTTTTTTTACGATAAATTTAAATTAAAAATAATATAATTAGATAATTGTAAATAATTACAATTTCTTTTTAAATATCCAAAACTACGTATGGATATACATTTATTGTAAAACTTATTACATCACAAAAGATTAATATTGAAAATTGAAAGTATATTAACAAGTAATTAGTAAATTTAAAAATATTGAAATCGTTTAAGAAACTATGTAGTAACAAATCAATATGATATTACTATTGCCATCTGTTACAATGGACGAGTACTATGGTTGAATTTTATTGTAGACCACTGAGATGGCAGCAGTAACTTAAATTTTTGACGTATCGTTCAGAAATGGTTTGACATTTTCGATCATGCAGACTGAAGACTGCAGATGAAAATGAAAATGTGATATTTAATTTATAAATTAAAAAGTATTATAACAATATTATTAACATGAGTGAAAATAATCATAAAATAGCTGTTGATAATTTTAATAATTCTGCAACAGTATGTCACTCGGTAGTTTTATTAAAAGGAGAAATATATTCAAATATAAATTCAAAATGTAATCCAAACAACTTTATAAGCTTCCAAATATCTAACAATAATAATGAACCTCCTTATACATCCATTGTTAATAATAATAAATTTAAACAAGTGATACAATTAGTTTTAGGAGTAAATGAAATTAAAATTGGATATTGCTGTTCCTCTACTTCCATAACTTTAAATTTTGCACCAAAATTAACAGAATATTGTGTTGTTCCTATATATATTGTTTGCAAAAATCATGATGGTACATTTCAATCTCCTTCAACTGAAGATAACTCTATTAGCAGTGCTTGTAACAGAATTTCAAGTGCAGCAAAATTAATTCAGTGCTTATTTGCTGAAAAATTTTATGAGAATGCTTTAGACAGAAAAACTTTTCAAATTGAATCTGATATAAATCAAAACGCTCCTATTTGTCGAGTATTTTATAGTAACTTTGATGTAGAGTCAGTAAGAATAATGCGTCAAGATGAGATGTGGTACAATTTTGGTAGAGAATTGATGTCTTCTGAACACGCAAATAAAAACTATAAATATTTAGCTTTTGTTTCATGCACTTGGTATAAGGGAGACAATTACAATGATAATTTTGTTACTCATGATGATATAGTTAGTTTAACTGAAGCTTATGCAGCATTAGGGGGAGGTGGTTTAGCTATTTTTGGAAGTGCTTGTTTGCATACATGGCCAACTAGTATAAAAAACGTTGTTAAGTGTTTCGAAAATGAAACAAAAATTGATAAAACTCAATTCATGGATGATAGTTGCTACAGGTAAAATCAATTTTCTTTCATTCTGTTGTTTGAAAAGTAAATATGTGTAATTTTTAGAGGAACTTTTGGAGGATGTTTTGCCACAACTCTTGGTTCAGTATGTCATGAACTATGTCACACATTTGATCTTGGTCATACTGATGAAGGAATTATGGGTAGAGGATTTGATGAAATTAATAAAGAATTTACAGTAGCACCACTTAAAACTAAACCTAAAGTCCAAAAAGAATTGCCATCTGAAAAACAGCATTGTACTGTATTATTCTCTCCAAATATTAATGTTAAAATAACTCAAAATGTTTTGCCAATAACTAAAAGACTAAATCCGCATCCAATTAAAATTAATTCGAGCCATAATAAAAGAATTGTTCATAGCAAAAATGGTATTTATTGGACACGTAGTTGTACTATATTCTTATATTATCACAGGTATTTAACTCTTTTTCTCTCTGAATAAAGTGGTATAACAAATATAATTTTCAGATGGTTAAATGAAGTTGATGAAAACGAACATACACTTAATTATGAAGATATGGCTATTTCATCATCTGCAGGAATCTGCGTCGTTGAAATAAGAAACGAAATATCAGGCTTTGTATTAAAATGGTGGGATTTTAGTGAGAAGCCAAAGTTTGTCTTTGAAATAGATAAAGATACTTTGCCGAGTGATTTCAGTGATGAACCTATTGTTATTGTTGCTGAAGATGTTGTTGGTAATATTATCAAGCAAAAGTTGTAAGAACATCTTATAGAATATTATTCAAAATATATCAGTCATAATATGAATTATTTCGAAAATATTTTTAAATATCCCGCTTTGCTGTTTCGGAAATGACGTAAAAGATATTTGTATGCAGCGCTATCTAAAATTTTTTTGCTGTACTACAATTACAAGCTTGACAGTTGATAAATAGAACTACGTAGATGTAAACAAAAATCAATTTTATCTAAAGTTCCAAGTAAAACTATATAAATTTAAAGATTTTAACATGGCAACAGAAGCCAGAAGTGAAGTTATGAGTATGATAAATAAGAGAGACCAAATCGAGAAAGAAATCAGAGACATGGGAGCAATATTGACACAGGTTATAATGACTAAACATTTTTGTAATACCATCTGACTTTTTACAAATACTTTTTAGAACGGTGTAGGCATGGATGATCCATTGGTTGATGCTGAGGGTTATCCACTAGCACATGTTGATGTATATCAAGTCCGATATGCTAGGAATAGAATTATTTGTACGTGTAATATAACCAAAATAATATTCAATCAAAAGTAACTATTCAAATTTAGGTTTGCAGAATGATCATAAAGCACTTATGAAAGAAATTGAAAAAGGTCTGGGAATATATTATTCTAATTCTGGGGATAATTTACTTTCATCAGAACCAACTACTGCTGCTTCTTCAAAACCTGATTATTCGGGTATGGAACCTTTTGCTCGAATATCAAATGTTGTGCAAGGTTCACCTGCAGACGAAGCGGTATATTTTCTATTTCTAATTATTTATACTATTTTACAATTCGTTTTTTTTTAATTTAGGGGCTACTGAACAATGATTTAATCATCGAATTTGGATCAATAAACGCAAATAATTTCAAAGATGTTACGACGATTGCAGATGTTGTGCGTCATTCTGAAAATGTTGAAATACTTGTAAGAGTTAAAAGAGATACTAGATTTATTACTGCTAATCTACGACCCCGCAAGTGGCCTGGTAAAGGATTACTAGGGTGTCATATTGCCTCCTTGGAATCTGTTGATCGTTAAGAATTTTATTAATATGTATGTATTGTTTCTTAGTGCTCAAAGAAAGATATAATGCTATTGCATTTATTGACTTATTAATATTATTTTCAATTCAAATTTTGAAGACAAGTTGATAAAAATTTCATGGTGATGTAATTACTTATTCAAGCAAGATTGAATAAAAACATGCTTCTTCAAATATATTAAAATTCATACTTGTCCTGCAATTATTAATAGTTTTAGTTCAACTAGGACTCTTTATTTTGTATTGGTGTCTACTTTGTCTTACATAGCAAACAGTAGTAAAATTTATATTTACCGACAATTAATTTAAAAAATAAAGAATCTTAAAAAAAAGGTAGCGTTGGACAAAGCAATTTACAACTCTGATGCTGGGTTGCATGAAAGTTTTATCGGTTCATTCGCAACTAACGGTTCAATAAATTTCAGAAAAACGCTATTGCTAGATAAACAGTTCCTTAACTAAAGAGCTCTCTATTTTTTTCTTGCAACCCAGCATCAGTGTCAAAAGTTGTTTTAAAAAAATGGTCGTTTACTTAAATTTATAAAAAAATAAGACGGCGTGTATTTATTTCCATTTATAAAAATAGCATGTTAAAAGAATAATATATCATTAATAAATTTGCACAAGAATTAATACGCATATCGTACTTGGTGTGGAGGCTCAAGTGTTTTCACTGAGTCTGTATATTTCGCTTTGGTTTGTCGAGCTGCACAATTTTACATTGTTTTATTTCTCATGACAATCAATAAATTGCGTGAAAAATTAGAAACTGGTAATAATAGTATGAAATAATAATAGAATTTAATGAATAATCATAATTTATTTATTTATATACAAGGAGTTGGTCTGAATTGTAAATATAACTAACAAGAACTATGTGTGATTAAAGTGTATATTTATTTGTTGGTTCAGAAAAAAAATCGAGAATAACATTTAATAAACAGTAAATACGGTGATTTAAAACCGCTTACTTGATTCCTTGTGCTAGACAAGAAATGAACAAGAACACTGACAAAGTTCTAAACAAATTGGTGTAATGTTGAAACATCAACATTTAAATAGTTTCTGAGTAATTACTTAACTACCACACTCATACACGTCACGGTGGGTGGGAGGGGACGAGGACGACGGGAGCCGTTCGTGTTCCGCTGCTAGGAAGCGTTGTTCGACTTATTGCTCCGGAGACGTTCCAGGCCAGATCGATCCTCCTCTTCGTCGCTCGTGTAGGAGCTCATGCCGCTCAACGCGCCCCGCGTCGACGTAGCTTGCATGAGCTCCTGATCAGGAGCATTCCGACTCTCGTACAACAAGATATTCAACGTTTCTTCATAGATTCTAGCTTCGGGAAACTCGACTTTCGTATGTTTCTTATCTGTAGCGTATACTATTGAAGTACAACATACTTCCGATACTTTTTTACCATGACCGTAAAATATCCAACAGCAAATCTCACTAGTTCCTATAACATCCTTGATGAAGAGCACCCGACCACTGTACCAGAGGGATAATTTATCGAATAATTCAATATTTTTGAGCAGATTGTCGTCGGACGTGCTCGTATATGAATATTTGTTGTTGTGTCTGTTTATGAGCAACTTAACCACTGGTTTACACGTGGAATTTATGAGCAATTGTTCCTCTTTCTGCGATGTGATTAATGGCACTCTGCAGATAGGTTCTGCTTGCCGTTCTTTTTTTAACAATGCTTGTTCACATGATTCAGCTAATTCGGCAATACAGTAATATTTAGCTTCTGCTAAGAGCTCAGCTACTTCCTTGCTACTTTCTGGAAGTGGTACACTACCATCACGAAGAAAATTTAATATCGTTCCGAAATGTTTTCCATTTCTATCTATCAGTATCCATCCTAAAACGTAAAAATTATAAGATCTAGTTGTGAATAACAATATATTCTGATAGAAAGTAACCAAAACAACCAAATCAAAGTAATAAAGCAATATTACTGCTGCATTACTACAATACTAATGCTCAATATTATAACGATGGGTTAAATTTAATCTTACGCTTAATTACCATTACGTGAATATTTCCATAATAATTTCTAGTTTAAACATAAAATTGAGATCAATCGTCACTGTAAATTCATCCGTTAAACTGTAAATATATGAAATGATTGATATGAAAGTAACTTACCTTCACTGTCCGTTAAAACTTCCATTCGACCACTAAACATAGCTCGAAGCATCGTATCATTTTTAATAAGTGTTCCTATGGTAGTATAATGCAAACATCCACCGACATTTAATTTTACATATTGAGAAGGATTTCCCTTTATTACTGTCTTATGATCGCCAGACATAATTAGGCATATACTGTGCCGAATTTAGTTGCTAAAATTACTAATTATGTTATCATACTTTTATCATAAATTCTGTTTATTCACTGACAGCTACACACAACTCCATTTTGAACATTTTGTTTATTTCTTACAAGTGATATTAGTCATGAGTCTATAATCCTATTTATTTATTTAGCTGCATTATTGTTTGATGTGTCATTATTTATTTGAAATTATTCAAGTATTATTTAACTTAATAAGCATTATTGTTTGAATTTTTGAAAATAGATTACATATAATGTATTGTTGCTCATATCACGACCTACGTTGACAATCAACGGATGAGTCAGAAATGCTTGAGTTGATCCAGTGAAATAATTTTCAATATTTAAAAATGGCAGAACTATTATCTAAACAGGGTTTATATTTCGATGAATTGAATAAAATTCGAGTTTTAGATCCTCAAGTTGCAAATAAAACTAGTAAATTAAAGGAGGAATGCAAACTATTTGTTGAAAGTGGGCAAAATGAATATTAATATGCACCAAACACTGTTCGCACAAACATAATACATAATTTATTTGTATATAAATATATTTTACAATCCATTTCACATTATAAATATAAATTATTTTAGAAATTGATGAGTTTCAAAAAATAATTGATGGATTCATTGCGATGTTTACTAAACTTTCTGTAGAAGTAGAGAAGCAGAAAATTAAAGCTGTTGGCAACAGGAATTTAGTACAATCTATGACTAAACATAAAGAAGCAATGCAACAGCAACATCAAGTAATTTTGCGTCAATTAGTATAATTTCATTATTTACTTACCTTTAGTTTTCTAGGCATTAATAATGGAAAAAGCATTGGAGTTAGAACGACTGAAAATCACTCATAATTCTTTACAGAAAACTGAAATAGAACAACAGGAAATAATAGATAATCTGCTGCATTATTGAAAAATGAAACAAAATATATATAAATAAATGAACTTTGTATTATTAAACTTAAACGGCTACATTTATTAACAGTATTTACTAAATTTGAGTAATAAAAGAAAATTGACAGTAGTACTCTGACCAAATTCTATTCTCATTAGAAACAAAATGTTATTAAACTAGTAAGAAATTTTGAAAAAAATACAGTAAATTAAATACACTTTCACGTGTTCATTCTTCCTACCACCTTTCAACGAGGAATAGTATGTAACATGGCTTTTCAAATGTAGTATTAGATATTAAAAATATTTGTATCTTTCGACGCATCTCTTCACAACTCGCACACATATTATTCATATCCACTTTTGTTAGTACCTACAAGTACTAGCGTTTCATCGATAATAATTATATTTTACAGTTTTTGTCGTTGCGAAGGCACCGATAACAATACGCAAAACAACATGGCATTCATTCAGTTGTAGTTTCAGTCTTGGCCCGTTTAGCACTGTTTTCTTCTTCCGCTGTATCTGTGACGTCCGGCGATGCGCTTCTTTTCATCACAGCATTCTTGAACTGCACTATTACGGCAGTCATATTGTCACATCCTGTACCATCTCCCATTGTATGGGGCGCTAAACAGTGGTCAAACATTTCTTCACAAATTTGCGATAATTTTTCAGGACCAGTCTCCTTATTTAATCTCGGCCGTACAAAATCAACAACTTCTTGACTGCTCATGAAGTTCCAGATGCCATCACAAGCAAGAACCATGAATTCATCTTCAACAGGGTTTATTGTTAGAGTTCTAATATCCGGTAAAGCTGTGATCATCTGTTCTTTATCAGATAATTCTTTATTTTGTTTGTATGCGTGATCACCTATAGCTCGAGATAAATTAAGTCCACCATTTACTCGACCGTCTTGTGTTACTTTACCACCTGCTTTTACAACTCGATTCATTTCAGGCTCATCTTCTGGTTTATGGTCGAAGCTCATCTCAACAGCTTGTCCATTTCGGCAAACTATGCACCGTGAATCACCAGCGTTTGCTACGAACAATTCATTACCGTGAAGTAATGCAACAACTGCTGTACAGCCACTATCAGATCCGGGTTCTTCTGTCATATTTCTTGTGAATTCATTGTCATCCTCATCGTACATATCTTCGTCGTCGTCTTCTTCTTCTTCGTTTTCGTCCTCGTCGTCCCCTTCATCTTCATCGTCAGCTCCTTCGCTGCTCTCGTCGCCACTTCCTTCCGAAGAACTATAACTTTGTTTGCCTTCGAATGTTTCATCATTCTCGTCTTCTGATTCACTTTCTTCTTCCATTTCTTCTAATAGTTTAGTATACAGCTGTCTTGCACTCCGGGCTCGTAGGTTTTTCACATTTGCTGGCGATTCTGGTTTTGGACTCTTTTTCACAATAGCTTTACCTTTACCCTTCGGCGAGGCACTTACTTCTCCATTTGCTTGGGGGACGGTTTTGGTGTCATCGGAAGTCTTTGTTGTTTCACCATTTACTACACTTTTCTTTACTTCTTCACTTTTGACATCGCCTTCTTGTTTTTCTGTCTTCGCTACTTCTTCGATCTTAACTTCTTCAGAAATGCTTTTTGTTTCTGGTGTGGGTTTCACGTCTTTTACAGTTGGTTCACTTTTTGTTTCACCATTGCTTGTTGTTGTGGATATTACGGAATCACTGCAAGATACCTCTGAACTAGCGCTACTAATCGCATTTTGGTCGTTATTCGAGTCTTTTTTAGAACTAGAGCTTTCTCCAGATGTATCATCAGGATCAATTTTGGATGAGGAAGCGCCAGAACTTGTAGACGAGCTTGAACATACTGTCGAACTAGAGCAAGAATTATCTCCACATTTTTTACCTTTCAACATTGGTGATATTGGACATTTCTCCGTTTGTAGTTTTTTTAAATTTGGATTTAATAAATTTGCTTGATACTTCTCCATTACCTGCTCAATGGGCATGGAAGCTTCCTCATATAAATTGTTCACATTTTCTTCGTCCTCTGAACCAAATTCCCCTTTTTCATTTTCATCATCTTTGACTCCAGCAATTTCTTTTAAAACTGCAACTACTTCTCTTGTTGCTATGGTCGCGTCAAATCCGAGAAATGCATCAATTAGAGCAGTTTTCAAGTCACCATTCTTGTAGGCTTCAGTTTCTTTAATAAAATGTGGTAACTTCTGTGAACAGTACACTGCAACTTCATGACCCCCATGGCCATCGTATACAGCAAAAAGTGACGTATTTTTATCAAATTCAATTACACAATTGTGGGCATCCTAAAACAGTATTAAGAATTATACTAAGTAAATAGCTTATAAACAATCTTAACATTTTTACTATTTATTTTCCTTACTATGCTGACTCATCAGTTTTATTATGCAAAAATAAATCTTTTAAAGGATACCTAACAAAGTTTCTAATACTGAACTTGAAAGTAACATCAGTTAACAAGTTTAATAATGAAAGATGATATAAAAATAAACGAATTACAATTGATTGTTAGATTATTTTTAACAATATGAAATTACAATTAATAACAAAACTGCAAAATATTTACCTCTTGACTAACCCGCCAGCCTTGCATTGAACTTGCACCATAACGTACGCGTTCACTATCATCGTCACTAGATATTTTTTCAGTCACAGGTTCTGATAGATATGCACCCATACTGTCGAGATTCGAAACCAAACTTTTAAACAAAACTAAAATCAAAACGTAATGAAAATACGATTATTAACCGGCATAAAATAATCCGCTAGCGCTAAGTGGCCGCTGTCTCCATGGCCATGCTCGTTGGCTCGGATTGAATTGCGCGTTGCACGCAGCGCCACTCACTACTCCCCGCCAAATTCAATCATGCACTTCCTGTTTTTCTTATTTCATACCGCCAAATACAAAAAAGTTGATTTGTTAATTTTTAAAATTTCTCATTGTGATTTTGTCATAAGTTAACAAATATTACAATAAACATAAATAATATGATAGATAATCATATACATTGATGTACACTTGCTGGGAACTCATGGTTAGTCTATCTATTCACTTTCATCTGTATGAAGATTTCAATCGATTACAAAAGGTGGAATCAAACTATGACGTCGAAAATGCGTGGGTGTTTGAGAATTATAACTGTGACGTCACACTGCCCACGCAATTCTCATATACACGTTCACATAATCGTTAAATGCTTGTACATCCTCATCACTGGACAATAACTATTGTACTAGAAATTATATATCTACGTTGTCGTAACATGTGGTCAAAATCCACTAAACTATTGTTTATATTTGCAGGAAAGTACAAAAGTAAAAGCAGACGATAAAAGAACAACGGTGGTTGATGACGGTGTGTGATATTTTTCGCGTCACACGGTGTCGCCACCATCGTGCGCGTGACGTAATGACGTAGCGACGTTCAGCGTCGAAGAACGCTCTCCGCTTGCCAGGTATCGATCCGTGACGGAGGCAACGCGACGCGGGGTCTGCCGTCGCGTCTTCACCTTCTATCAGTGCGGCTCGGGTATTCACAAAGTGCACGACATAGCATCGCAACAAACATCATGGCGGAACCAGCATCCGAAGAGCCTGCCGGCAATCACCACGGCTTCGCCGCGCACTGAAACACCTGCAGGTGAGTGTATTCAAACGTTTACCGCGAGACCGTCGCACTAACTCACCCGCGTGTTGCAACAGTTGCGTACGTGCGTAAACCGCCGCGTACCGAACTTCTTGCCGCACATTTTGTACCATCTTCTGCGGTTTTGCTACTAAACCAGCAGCGCACGTCCAGACATGCTTAACAACAGTAAATACCACTCATAACATAATACATCTGTGTTGTCATTATTTGTATTGTACTTGCTCTGTTATTTTATATAATATTTCGAGCGGCAAAACTACTCGATTATTTTTAAACTTGAATGCATGTAACCAAAACACCTTAAGTGTTTTGCACGCTACGTGAAGTTGTTATTGTAGCTGCAAGTTGTGTAGCGCGGTGTTGAAAGTGTTGCGGAGATGTGATGTTGATTTGGCAGGCCAAGAGTGTCTAGTGCATTGTGCAGACGAAGAGTGCTGAATTGTCACAGTGCAGACAGACGGTCACGGACGATGCAACATCTTCCTTCACGTCAACATCTCATTGATCTGTTTACGTTGTTAACCCGTTGCTGTTGCTGCGTTTTCCGTTTAGATCAACAAGCATCCGACGGGAAAAGTTATAAGCAATAAAAAATAAAAGAATGACATTTATAGTCATAATTTATTACTGACTTTATATCATCATTAGAAAATATTTACACTAAATATAGCAGACTGATACTAAATTTTACTTTAGATAATAAATCATTGTATTACAAGATTTATTTTCACTGCTTTTTTTTCCGCTGCATTAAATTATATGTATTGGTAATTTTTCGTGTCTCGAATCATATATTTTCATTGCACAAAATATTTTTTTGGCGGTAAATAATTTAAATGAGATATATTTATGATAGGATTTAAATTTTAGGGATGTAAAGGATCAATTTATTCTAAATATAAATTTAATTTCATAAATATTCATTAAAATGCGGATATTATGGGTATAAACGTCAGAAAATTGATATTTTCTTGCGCGTAATTTAATACAAAATACGATTTAAACGACTCATTTCACCGTGGTATAATATAAACAGATTCTATATTTAAACTTTATTGACTTGTACGAAATACCTAAGGAAAGTCGACAATTAATTCGTAAATTTGTCAAAGCAAAAAAGAAAAATTTTTACGTGAAGAAAAGTAATTTCAGTTCGTTGGAATTTTTAGCAAAACGTGGTGTGAGGGCTTAGTTATTCAAATGTGCCTCACGCAAGCGACTCTCGTCGGTTACTTACGTGGCCCTCCGTGCCTTTGAGGGTTGTAAAAGCGATCCGTAGTTCTGGATCATGGTTCTCACCCGAGCACAGAGGAATTCAGCACTGGAAAAACACTTTTTACCATAGAACTTAATATACATACCTATAGCAAGATTTTTCTAAGAATAGACTACATTTCGTTACACAATAGAACACGAACTGTTCTTTATGATCTTTGTTGAAGTTTTTTTTTTTAATCGGTTGAATTTCTTATGATTGCATTTTAAAGAAGACTACCGCAATTCTTATTTCGTATTCTTTGTTGCATTGATTTTGTTTGCTCTTTGAGGATATAATAATGAAATACGAAATGCCATAATTTGCATTTCGTGAACGCAGTGTATATAGTTTCATTTCGTATATAGTTTTTCAAATATAAAATATTCTTTCATGTCTAATTAGAAAATATTTTACAAAATTGGCTCGAAATTATTTATTACATTCGAGGAAACTTGTTATCAGTAGTTTCTCTTTGGTTCTTTCCTTAAAAAGAAAACTTCAAGTGATTGGGTTCAGTGTACTGATGATTTTAATCGCTATAAATGGCTTTTAAATTCATTTCCGATATTCTTACTTATTTTAGAATAAAAATGTATGGAGCATATAATCGTTGTATTCTTTATTTGAATTGGAATAAAATTGCGATAACTCTTCAATAAATAAAAAAGGAGTAGTTTGAAATTAGAAAACGATATTTATAGCAGTCATGTAATGTAATTAACTTGACAGTGAAATAAAAAGTTTAGTTTATACTTTGACCTATTTATTGTATCTACTATAGTTCCCTAGGGATTCTAAAGTTAGCTGTCCTTTTTGAATTATTTATTTAGGTCTTTTTGGCTTGAATAACTTATGTTGTGATCATAATTCTCATTGACCCTGATAAATCTCTTAAGTTTATATTTCACTGTTCATATGACAGATGATAACATGTAACATGTAGCCGAAAAGTATAAAAACAATTTGATAATTTCATCTTGAATTCTTTATCATTGTTTTGATAACATTCAGATTATTTAATTTTCGAAGAGAATTAACAATATTTAATCAATTATTTCAATAACAAAATTTATAAATTTTAAACTTATTAATATATCATTTTTTAATTAATCCTTTAATTTTAAAAATATTATTTAGTATATAATTAGTTAATGAACTTGTATAAGTATATGTTTGGAAAACATAATAAAGTATGTTACATTTTCTATTAACTTATATAAAAATAATTCACTAAATTAATGAAGAAAAATATAGTTTTTTTTAAACCCATATAGAAAAATAAATAATTTAAAGACAAAGGTAAACATCTTTTTCAAGCTAAATATATTAATTTATCATATCGATAACTACATTTATGCATTTGAATAAGTAAAATCTCTAAAAAAATATACATATATAGAGCTTTGAACTAATTGGGCCACTGTAATTTTTTATTTTAAGAAAGATGTAAAATTGGCTTCAAATACTATTTTTCAACTTAAATAGTAATAATTGAACATTATAATGACAGTAATTATGATAAATGAAAAAATAGCATATAGAAGAGAAATCGTATTACAAATGGTAATAGTTATTTATTTCATATTTCGATGTTTACAGTAGTGATTTCAGTCCGGAAAGTGAGACTAATTAACAGTATTAGATACCGTAATGGAATATTACGGTATTGTATCGTGAGTTTGCTAGGTAACAAATAGTTTTTGACATTTAATTATAATTATTTTCACTATATTGTAGCAGATATCGGTAAGATATATATTTTACGCGCGAAGTTTGATTACCAGCCGTCAATTTACGGCCCCCAAAGATGTTAGTGGAGGGGAAGACACAGGGGTAATTAGTTTAATATGGTAAAAATTGTCGCCTGTAGGAATCGAACCAAAATTTTCAAATTCACAGACCGACTCGATACCACTGAGCCATCGGTTACTTTATCCAGAGGTCGAAAGACAGGTTCTAAGTTTAGACCAAAATACGATTAATTATCACTTATAATATAACTAATGCATTGAATATTACCGATATTTTTTTAGAGCTCACAAATGCTTTTGTAGCTATTTTCTAAGAGAAACAAAAAAACGAGTAAACAGCGAGAAAAAAATTCCTGGGAATATTCAATGCACGTGTTGTATTCGCTAAGAATATTGCCCCACGAAAACACCAAAAATTTTACAAAATTAATATTTTGACATATATCAAATAACTTCGTAGCTAAGTAACTAAAAAAAAAAATACAGTAAAACTTTACGCTATATCCCAACAAATGGGGTAGCACGAACCCTAAAATCACTCATAAAACATTCACTCATCACACTCATCAAACAATCAGCCCTCGTCAAACATTTTCATCCAAACAAACCACCCTCACTTCAACCACATTCATAGATCACTCCATATAAACTCATTCATTTGTAACACTCGAAATCATTTATCACACAACAAACCTTCAATCACATCATTCCTATTCACTTATCATTCATTTTCTTTCTTCAACGTACATAACATATGCATAAAACATCTTACTCACGTTTACTCCTAACAACGAATCTAATAACGAAACTAACAACGAATCTACAAGATTAGAAAAGGTGAAAACGATAGCCTGCACTTGTATATGAAAGAAAAGTCCACACAATGCAGTAACTGAAAATGAAACAAAAATATACGAAAGGGAGGGACCGTCGCCCTTCGCTTTTAAAATTTTTGCGATAATTACACTAGTGCGAATTACCGCTGTAAAAGCACAAGTGCAATTATCATTTATTAATTCTCTCATTTCAATGATAATGTTGTCAAATAATGAAACGATATTGGTTGTTTAAAGTCGTGGTGCAATATTCGCCATTATTTAATTTTAATAGAAAACAACTAATGAATCCTTAAACATTTCATTATATTAAATCTGATTAATGAAAGTAACATCATGCAATCTTAGGAAATATACAAAATTTATTATATTTTCTTTTAATTCAATTTTCCTTAAATAACAGGGTCGCTGCAGACAAAATAAAGAAAAATTTGAAATTACATCGGATTTAACTTACATCGGTTCCATAGCTCAGTTGGCTAGAGCGGTTAACAGGAGTTCAAAGATCCCAGGTTCAAATATCGGTGGTATTTAAATTTTTCTCACTATAATAAAATTTAAACCACTTTATCTTTTATAATATTCAATTGCAACTAGTAATAGTTTTTTTTTTACAATAAAAATAAATTATTGCTTTATTTCAATCCTTAACCGACGCTACCTACATTTTATCAGTCATATTATTTATTAATATACACGAGTCTCTTAGGACCAAGAAAAATGTTTTAAAAAAGCAGTGGCGTAGCCAGGAATTTTGAAACTAGGGAGTTCAAAATTTCTGTAGGTTACATAGAATATATACTTTATGCTAGTTATACAATTTTAGAAATAAATTACATTTAAAAAGTTTATTTAGTAAACGTTTTACAAAAATTTAATACATTTATAGCTGTTATTGAAAAAAGGGAACTAATTGCAATTTCATATACATTTGAAACTTTCTGTGTGACTTCTGTATATTAGTTTATTCATTCATTTATGTCAAAAAAATATTTTTTAATTTCATCATTAACTAAAATGATACACAAACTGATATGTTACGACCGCAGCCGTCGCTTTTTTATTATATTTTGACAAGATTTTTAAAGAATCTAAAATTTAAAAAATAGTCAAAAAGTCATTAATTAAAAATAAACATTATACAAAAACTTAAATTCCTTCCTCGTTATTTTAAGTCAAATTAAATGTGATACATTGCGACCATTTTGTGACAAAATCAAGATGCGACCGATGGAGGATTGAATTTAATTAAGTACTTCAAAAATTCTGCCTTGAAATGTTAGTATTATTATTTATTTGAAAAAAATTAAATAGATAGATTCAAATGAAACTTTTTTGTTATGACAATTTTATTTTAAAATTCTCATGAAGGGGGACTCGGACTCTAAAACTTCCAAAACAATAATAAGAAGTACTCAATCAGGATCTTATAAATTTTTAGAACAGTAATGTGCGATTTTTTTTTTAAATTAAAGAATCGTACTGAATTCGTCTCATTATTAACAAAATTTGGAATCACGGAAGAATTTAAACCATTTATTATTAAACAAAGAATGTTTAATTATATATTTAAATTTAACAGATTACGATTCACTTTTAAAATAATGATGTTAAATTTTGAACAAGCATTATCTTCATGAATTAAACATTTTTATTTATTTATTATTCCATGGGGTGGCTAGCTCAGTGGTATGAAGTCGGCCTGTGGATCCTGAGAACCCTGGTTCGATTCCCACATGTGACAAACAATTTTCATAATTTCAAAAACTATCCCTGTGATTTGACGACTGGTAACCGCACTTCACGCGCAAAATATATCACTTACCGAGATCTGATTCGGCAGAGTGCTACACCCAGTAATGGGTAGAAGGCGTGATGATATATTTATTTATTTATTTTTATTATTTCATTTTCGAAATATTTTATTATAATAGTTTATTAAAGAATGAGTTTCATTTCATTTTGTGAGAAGATATTTTTTTCTATTTGTGCTTTTTATTCTATTTTTATGTTAGCTGGTGATACTAAAACGTTCAAAAATTCAGTTGTTTGAATTTGAAATTGTCTACTTACTTAAAGTAAAAATGAGTGTAGATAATTTTTCTTATACGCTATCTGAAATACGCGTTTCTGAAAATATCGTTTAGAGTTTACTATCTAGCAAGTTCTATCTTTTTTTGACATAGTGATATTTTAGCAGTGACCAACCTTAGAAATATAAATTGTACTGCGCTATTACAGCACTCGAATGAGTTATTAACTCAGACTAACCATACCTTAGACGGAGAACAACGGCGTTTGTTGTGAAGTAAAAAGAGTTAAAGTAAGTTGTTGGTGAGACGGGTGCGCGGCAAAGAGCTAGTATCCCTTGGTGTTATGCGGGTTGCATTTTTGTTGATGACAGTTATTAGACACGAGCATTTTATTTATTTAAACACAAAAGTACGTATACAAAACACTTAATATGTCAAAAACTAACCTTTACTTTGATGTATAAACAGTAAGTAATTGAATATAAGAATAACTATACAAATGTTTGCAACTCGCATAACATCAAAGGATACTCGCTCCTTGCCGCGCACCCGCCTCACCAACAACTTACTTTAACTCTCTCTACTTCATAACACTGCATTGACTTGAATACGACAGACTTTGTCTAAGGTATGGTTAGTCTGAGGTTATTAACGAACTCTTTTGAGTGCTGTAATAATTTGATTTTAGACGCAAAATAGAAAAATAGTACATTGTAACAAGTGTGGTAAGGTTTTCATTGCAAAACGAGTATGACAGTTGGGAAACTAGCATCAGAGAGTGTTTCCAATCGTAGATACTCGTTTTACAATGGCCGTTGTCACTCTTATATTGCATAATATTTTTTCTACAGTCGTGAACTTTTATTTCTTAAAATCGACATTTGACGTCTGCCATGTACTGTTATATTTCACATTAATTATATATTTATTTTCTTGAAATAAAATAATTTGTGAGGGCTCAAAATGTTTCACAATATGTCTATTTTTAAATCCCGAACTTTTGGGGATTCAAAATGGCGGCTTCAAAATGGTGGCTAGAAGGGATGAAAGACAGTAGAGAAAAAAACAAAATTTGGTATAAAATTCACAAAACTTTATTTAAATGTTCCTCTGATAGTTGGATGATACTTTTCGGACAAAAATACATTGATTCACTCTTCCAGTAACATTTTTTGGCCCTACTTAGGTTAGAAAGTGGTCACACTGATTTTCAATTTTATGAGATCCCTCCGTCTTATTCGCTTTAATTGGTGATGTAAGGTATTGTACGAGAGTTCAAAATGTTTCTCGAAATGTCTATTTACAAATGCCGAGAGCAACTTTAGGGAATTCAAAATGGCGGCTAGAACGGATGGAGGTCAGTAGAGTAAAAAACAAAATTTGGAATAAAATTCATAAAACGTTATTTAAGTGTTCTTCTGACAGTCGGATGATATTTTTCGGGCAAAAATACATCGATTCACTCCTCCAGTATCATTTTTTGACCTTACCTAGTTAGATTAGACACTGATATTCGGAATTTTGAATTTTATGAGATATTTCCATCGTTTTCGCTATAATTGGTGTAGTTTAGTCAATAGAGTATATATATATATATATATATATATATATATATATATATATATATATATATATATATATATATATATATATATATATATATTACAACATTATAAACGATTTTTGCCGTAATTTTCAATACGACCGTAGAAAAAATATATTTTATAACTATTATAATTGCAGTATGTTATTTTATTGCTATTTTGCCGTTTATATTCAGTGGTTGTCAATTTGCATTCGGCGCGGCCTGTCAAAATATATTCGCATTCGCAAAAGTACAGTTTCTGGCCTAGTGATATGAATACCTATTATTTCTTTTCAATCTTATGCATATTTATTTATTTATTTATTTATTTGTTACTCTGCACAACAGGAAGTAAATCCCAATTACAGTACAGGGGGCCTACAGCTTATAGTGGAATCCGAACCACTCAGACACAATCGTATTTTTTGGATATAAGTAGAAGTCAGTGAGATTTGAACGCACGACCTCTTGCTTGCTAATTAAGAAACGCAAGTTTTACCTCGCTTTTATCCACTGAGCTACGATTACTTGTATATACTAGAACTGCCATAGTAAAGTTACATGTAAAGATCAAATTTGTAGCAATTTAAAAAATGATGGAGCTATATTTTTCTTTATTTCAAACATAAAGTACATTGTAATGTATTACGTACACAGTTTCAACAAATCGAAGAAGTAAATATCTGTTTGTAGATAGGAGAGACATATATCGTTTATAATAAATCGTACGGCTTTCCATAAAGGAAGTTATATGAAGGCAATATGTAGAATGTCTAACAGTAGTAAATACCAACATTAAAATTGCTATCATTTTATATCGATAAAATTGGATATTTGACTATACATTGTACATTGTACATATTCATATTTTATTCAAATTTTAACGCAAAAAATTTAAAATTACAAATCAAAATTGCATGTTCGGTGAACTGATCAATGAAGCAAACTGAATAAACGCATTCGTTGTTGAAAATCATTAACTTTTTATAAATAACGATTTAATGAATCCACGTGACTAGTCTACATTTATTTTTATTGAAAGGAAGAGAAATAAAAGTACTTCAAGGTGTTTAAACACAGCGAAAAACAACTCAGATAATTATTAAATTAAATTCAATCGTCAAGCTAATTAAATAATAAAGAAAACCAAGTAAATATTATTTCATCCTTGGCAGAGACCTCAATTCATCTTTATGTTCTTAACTGTCTAATCGACCGTCTAAACAAAGCGTTCTCAACACTTGATGCAAATTTAGATTTGCTGGGTAGAGTTAAAAATAAAAATTCTTTATCCTAATTAACGAATATGCCAAGTCGATTTTCGTGACCTTATTTTTTTTCCTGGAAAAGTAGGACAAAACATTACGAGTTCGTGGGATGTCGGATTTCCGCTGTTATAAAAATCTTTGTACTTTACTTTCCGAATGCAACGCAGTTATCTACGGCAGCCAAGGATAGTGCAGACAGTTTGTCTTTAGTATCGTAGTAGACGGGGATCGAAATTTGTTTTCCGAGTGCCAGAATTTGGATAACAACTGCTAGATAAATGTAAGTCGCGCATGATCGTGAAAAGTTGGCGTGTTTTTCTTGGCACGACCTAATTTACTCACTTGTCAAAATTACGTAAATCAAAAAAGAAATATATTATGTCGTGTGGAAAAGAAAATGAAGTGGGAAATATTAATTTCGTTTTGTATTAGTAGCACGTATCGTGAAAATTCTGTAGCGATAATTAAATTGAAACGTATGTTGAATAAGAATTACATTTTCGTACATATTTTTTTAATATACATACATATCAGTCGTAATCACAGTAAAGAGTTTTTTTCATTTCATAAAAAAAGATTTTGTGTATTAATCCATGTTCATTTTTGTTCAACTCTACTTTGTGCTATAATTATAGCTATATTTTGATAATTAAAATATAATTAGATGTATATTACAAGCATAATTATTATATAAAAAATGTACTGAAAAAGGTAGATTTATGTATATTTTATTCAAACATTACTATACATTAATATGATAACAATAAAAAAATGTTCAGTATACTACTTTGTTTATTACAGTTGAGTCATAAAGATGACTAATCCAATAGTATAATGTAATATAAATTATTACGAACCAAGGTTCGTCAGTTCGAATCCGCTTGTCAACAAAGTTGATTTGTCGTTAAATAAAAAATACAGTTACTTGTATTAATCATACTCGGACGCTATAAGCTAGTTACTTATACATATGCCTTAAAGTAACATCGACTGCGGAAACCGGCAGTACGGCAGCGTAAAAACTGCGGCTCGGTGTGCCCGGTAGGCCCAGGCCTGATTCGGGCTGTAGCGCCATTGAAGAAGAATATAAATTATTACCTTTTTGGCTTAAACAAAAATAAATTTTAAGCAATTATTCAGTTTATTTTGGTTTGGGGAAGTTATAGGGATAAATATAAAATAATAATTATTTTTCTACAAACTTCAGAAAAAGATGACTTTTCAGAACTCCATAGAAACAGTTAAAGTTTGACTTTTCTGACGCTCGTTTTATTGGTACATCAATGATAGAAAAATTATATGACATAAAAATGTTTACTTGGGTAAATATTCCGGCGTTTGAAGAAAAAATAGCATATTTCATATCGAGCGAAACTGGCTTTTTATGCCTCGTCCGTCAATACTAAAGATTCACCAAAAAAGTATTACTTTAGCTCTTTATAAAATAATATACTATTGTTTAACTAGGCAAAAAAACAGCAAATTTACTGCCGCAGCTAGAGTTTCATAGCCTGGGCTATGCCTCAGCTATAAATCTGCTTTTTTGTCGTGTTGAACACAATTTTTTCGTCATTGTTTAAAATTAATTTTGTAATTATTATCAATATTGTTATGCATTTGTTAAGCGGCTGCTGTGTGAAAACAAAATTAACATTTATAATTTCATAAATATCATTCTGCTTTTTGCAAATGTCAATCAGTACATATTAATAAAGTTTAGAATACATAATGGAAATTGACGAAAGAATGTACATGAGATTAAAGAAGCAGCATGCGGTTGTAAATATATTTATTAAATTAAGTCGGCCTGTGGATCCTGAGGTCCCTGGTTCGATTCCCACAGGCGACAAATTTTCATAATTTGAAAAAGCTATCCCTGTGCCTCCTCCACCACTAACATGTTTCGGGGCCGTGATTTGACGACTGGTAACCGCACTTCACGCGCAAAATATATCACTTACCGAGATCTACTTTAGCAGACTGCCACGCCCAGTAATGGGTAGAAGGCGTGATGATATATTTATATTTATTTATTTATTTAAATCATAAATGTAAAATTTGTTCTTTTCCAAGCAACACTTATACAGCCTTTCAATTATCAATAAAAATCTACTTTTAAGTCAATCGGCAAAAAATTAATAATAAAATAGAGGAATATGGGGTAATGGCTCAGTGGTATCCGAGTTGGCCTGTGGATCCTAAGAACTTTGGTTCGATCCCCACAGCAGACAAAACATTTTCACCAATTTAAAATTACCCCTGTGGCTCCCCTACCACTAACCTCTTTGGGGGCCGTAATTTGACGGCTGGTAACCGCACTTCACGCGCCTAAATATATCACTTACCGAGATCTGCTGCGGCAGAGTGCTACACTCAGTACTGGGTAAAAGGCGGGATGATATATTTATATTTATTTATGATTTTATCCATTTTTGGAAGTAAAATACTGTTTTATTTACCATCCGTCAAATAGTAGTCTCTAAATACGATAATAGATTTCACCAAGCCGCAGTGTAGTAGTTCATATATTTTTAGCTTGAATGGGATTTGAACTTGAGATCTTCGGATTCGAATGCCATCACGCTAATCCCATCACGGATTGAACATACACGGTTTAATAAACAAAATTAGAGAATATTATTATTATTAAATCAATTAATAATGTATTTATGGATAAAAGTTAAATTTTATGGTAGTAACTTTAACTTAAACATTAACTTCTAGCTTAAATTTAAAATTTCAATTTTTAGATCCACATTTCCATAGCATATAATTAAGAATTTAAGAATATAAATTAAATTATATAGAAGCCTGAAATATATTTTGAAAAATTATTATTAAATAAAATGCTGTGGCTAGCTCAGTGGTATGAAGTCGGCCTGCGGATCCTGAGAACCCTGGTTCGATTCCCACAGGCAACAAACAATTTTTTATAATTTCTAAAAAAACTACCCCTGTGGCTCCTCCACCACTAACATCTTTGGGGGCTGGTAACCGCACTTCACGCGCAAAATATATCACTTACCGAGATCTGCTTCAGCAGAGTGCCACACCCAGTAATGGGTAGAAGGCGTGATGATATATTTATTTATTTATTTTACTTTTGAAATTTTGTAATTATTTAATATTGCAAAATAATAACGAAACGCTATCTGCATTGATAATACAATTTTTAAATAAATAATAATATTTAATCAATTTAAATACTTTTTTGAGATATTTGTAAATAAAATGTATCTGTTTATTTTACACTGAGAATACGAGCGAAAAATAGACAATTGAAAATTTTACATTTGGCATCAGAATGTTATTAATAAAAAGAGAAGAAGATCACAATAGAAATAAATCTCCATCTTGAATCTGCTATAATTTTTCATTTTGTTAATTTGTTCATTTTGATATGCACATTTCAAGCATGTTTTAATAGTATATTATTCAACAAGCATACTGGGCAAAAGGCGTGATAATATATTTATTTAAATTTAAGTTCAAATGAAAAGTAGTATCACTTTATTTTACACAATTTTACATACAATACAATTTTGTAACTAGTTTCAACCATTTCGGTCATCATCAGACAATACAATCAGTAAATTTTGGCATGCGAATTTATACAGATAAAAAAACTACTCCTGTGGCTCCTCCACCACTAACATCTTTGGGGGCTGTGATTTGACGACTGGTAACCGCACTTCACGCGCAAAATATATCACTTACCGAGATCTGCTTCAGCAGAGTGCCACACCCAGTAATAGGTAGAAGGCGTGATGATATATTTTTTAATTTTATATTTTTAAATAATTTTTTTTATATAATGTGGGTAAATAAATTTTCCAAACAACCTGGTTATTATTTGATCATAGTTTAAAATAATTTTTCTATAGATATTTATTTTTGTTAAACAATGAACTTTCTCGTATGTTTCACATATTTAATATTTATGCAACAAAATTTAAATACAAATAAAATACCAGTCTATAAATAGAAATTACGCAATGAACAATTCAAATTTTATTAATCGTTTGTTCATTTGTTTGGCAAATATTTAAAATTATAAATTCATATTTGCAAAGTGCACAGTTCACGTTCTCCTGATGTTTTATCGATTTTATTTAAAAATAACTAACATAAGTGCACTGTGAAATATAAATTAAAAATCAAATGTACAGGAATGCTGCTCATCTCTATAATGAAAATGTGAATAAACTAGCAAATGCAAAGCATCGTTAACCGTTTTGAAATAGAACATGCAGATTTTAGTTGACTGTGCACTCAGTGATGATGCTGTCATGCGAAATGACCATGTTTTTAAATTAAATAACATGAAATGTAAGTGGTGAAATTTGGAAAATTGTGTTGCCGAAATGAACGACTATTCAAGTAAAATGCAAAAATTACATTAACTTTTTCATTTCGAACTTTATTGGTAATTATTAGGGTTGTTGATTTTTCGAATATTCGAGACTTCGATTGTTCGGATTTATTGAACCTTCGAATTGTGAATCAGGATCCTAACGTGAACACGGCATGTTGATATGAATTATTTTCAGAATAAACTCAAGTGCAGTGTATTATTTCGTAAGTAATTATTATTAATTATTATTATTTGCCAAATTAATTCAATTTAGACTTAAAATTTCGCTACACTGTCAATAACATTTTAATTAAGACGTTTTTGTATCCTTTTTATTGTCATTTTAAAACGTTTTACTAAAAGTCCATAGCATTTAGATGGGCGGCAAGAGAATAGATGTCTTAATTAAGACGCCTAAACTTGCAGAGTTCTTGCAGGATACTTCGCCGAGTTTATTATTTAATTCGTGGCCGACTTTTCGCGAATTATGTGTGAGCGTGATTGGAGATGACAGATGGCGTTAATTCAGTGGCAAAAAAATCGAGAATTCGAAGCTTTGAAAAATTCGAAAATTCGTAAATTCGAAGCTTCAAAAAATTCGAAAATTCGTAAATTCGAAGCTTAAAAACAATCGTAAATTCGAGGCTTCGAAGTTTTTCTGACGAAGTTCAAAATATTCGAAGTTCGAACGTTCAGAAATTAAAACTTCGGTGGAAATCAACGACCCTAGTAATTATAGTTATTATTTTCGTTAAATTAGAGTTCCATCTTCTATTCATTTTATTTACAAATATGTAATTAAACTTAAACGTCGACAAAATAAAAAAATAAAAAAAACTAAAAAAATTTACTGAATTCCGATTTATTTTATCACTTTCAATTTAATCTACAGTCAAATAAAAAATATATCATTCCTTAAATATTTATTATTATTATTGCATTTCTACGAGTATTGTATAAACGAACTTTGTTTCGATCTAACCCCAGATCACGGGTTTTACTGTTAGTCTCGATGCTTTTTACACCAACTTCCCTGGAGGCCGTGATTTTACGGCTGATAATCGCATTTCACGCGCAAAATATATCACTTACCGAGATCTGCTACGGCAGAGTACCAATTAAAATATTACTAGTATTTTTTTTTATAATTAATCTCGGAACTTCCTTATAATTTTTGCTATTATAGTAAGAGTGATATGCCTGGACTAACATGATTAAATTCTTGGTCACAAAACATTTGATTGATTTTGTTACTTTACGCCTATGCAACGTCACATCTTGGCTGTGCTGTATAAATGGTCACGGAAATATTACAAGGGTCAGAAAAGTTAAAGGAGGTCGATAATATTATTATATTTTGCGTAATGTTATAGGAAGGAGAAGACTTGATGACCTATCAAAATACTGAAACTTTATTCGCGATGAAAATGTACTCGTATAAACACTCTGTTTAATAGATAATAAAGAAATTTAAAATTTTTGGCTCTTAATGCTGAAACTATTATATTACTTAATTAGAAATCCTAACTAAATAGGTCTTCTAATTTCTAACTGGCAGATTCATAAAGCAGATTAACGCTAACACCATTTTGTATTTCGTTTGTAACTCTCTTTACAATGTGAGAAACAAGTTTATTTTAACTTGAGTTAAAAAGTCTATTAATTAGTATCAAATAAAATAAAGTTCTTGAATTTGTTTTAATTTGAAACATAGTTATAAATAATATTAAAAATGGTGTTAGCGTTAATCCGTTTTATTAATCTGCCTGTAAAAGAATAACTCTAGGCGCCACTATATTATATTTTTAAACGACTACTTATGAAAGTAACCACAACATCATAAACTACTAGGGAAAGTTGAAAATAACATACACTGATATGTTGGTATAACGCACACTTCTAACACTTCCACTGATTGACAACAGATGGCCTTACGATGAAAGAAAATAATAAATTAAATGAAAACAATTTGTGTTATTATTTAAATCGCAGTTTTGGCAGATTTTTAACACATTTGCACAGATAAATTTTATTTTTAAAAATTGATAATTACATATTTACTGATATTTTAGCATTATTTAATATTTTGACATTACGTTTAGTACAGTTGGTATCACCACACCTAACCTCAAACTTCGACACTTATGTACAAAAACGCATCAGCTGTCAAAGTGTAACAACATTGCTCTTGTAAACTTTTTTTAGAAATAGGCGAGATGATATATTAATTATTAAGGTGTTATCCGCTTAAAATGGTGTAAATTTCCACCTGAACACTGATCTTTTTGAAAACGAATATTGTTATTTAATATTATTATTATTCCTTTCGCTCCTTTGGAGCTTAGGGCACCTCAGGTATTTCAAGGCATTTGTTTTCTAAAGATATCAGCTTTATTTTGTTTCAATGACTTATATCTTCAACAACTTTTCTCCATTTGCTCTTATCTTTAGCTTCCCTTTTTGGATCGTACCATATTTTGTTTATTTTTTCATGTTTTTTGCGTATTTGCTTTTTTCATGTATTCGGAAGCTCTTCCTCTTTTCCTCTTCCCTTTTATATTATATTCTTTTTGGTAATATCGTTATTCTCTTTCCTGAGCATATGTCCTATCCAGTTCCATTTTCTTCTTTTATGGTGATTTCTATAGGTTCTATTTGGCATATGTTCCACAGTTCTTCATTCCATGTTATTTCTGAGTAGAAGATTTTAAATATCCTTAGACATTTATTTGCCCATGATTCTGATGCACTTAAGGTAGTATTAGTGTGACGATGGCGTCATCGGTTGTTGAGTGGTGAAACTGACGCTCAAAAAAATATAAAAATTGAATAAAATAAGTGTTTTATACCTATTATGATTTGAATATCATGAATTATTAACAGGTTGTTGGTCTAGTGAATTTTCAAATACCATACCACCGTGTTGAGATTCTTAATTTTTCATTAAAACAAGGCTTTGCATGGCTATATATCCATTACTAAACAATAAAAATCGTTCTACTTCTGATACAATATACATGGATAGTTCTAGAACATCATACTAGTTTTTCAAATGAAACTGCAAAATTTTAGAGGTACACAAACCAAATATGTGCGATTCTGTGTGATGATCGCCATAAGCCCCGTGTATAAGAACTAAACTTTACAAGCGAATATATTTGTTCACAGACGATGAATGTGTTTCATATTTTAACAGGATGCGTATGACTATCCAATGTTTACGTGCGCCAAATTTCGTTTAGATCTGCAAAATTTTTTTCACGCTAGTACTACCTTAATAATGTACTTTTTATATTGCTATTAAATATGTGTAATTAATTTTTTGTTGATATCTCCAAATTTTTTATAGCACGTTTCTTATGCTTTATTTATTCTTCTATATATTTCCTCCTCACTACCTTCTGTTTTACTTATTAGACTTCCTAGGTTACAAAATTGAGTTTCATAAATTTTTATAGTTAAAGGTTGAATGTGTTGCAATAATTTTAATAATGTGCAATTTTTGTGCAAATAATAATGGTAAATTATTTGAAAATTTCTTAAAAATATCTGAAAGGACGGCAATAAAAAACAAATTATACGTCAGTAAATATTTATTCCTTTCAAAATATGAAAAAACTTGCCAAAAATATACTTTTTATTTTATTCTTAAAACTGTTGTTTGAAGATAACAATTGGAATATAAATTTGCTAATATATAGATACATTTAATTTTTTTATTACTATTCTTCTAATCGTTTTTAAGAGATTAGACCAAAATTATGAAATAATTTTCACTTATTGTATAACTTATACAATTTTAATTGGAAATTGTGTTTTTAAAAATTTATTTATTTTACATACACAAGTTACAGGTATAGTTCTCAAGACAGACTGATTGCGGTTTGTAACAAGATTCGCTCTTTTATAAACTTACTATTACTAGTCAGCACATTCCTTGGAGTGCGCTGTAACATGAAGTTTCTTAGTGATAATGATATACATAACTCCTCCGCCCTAAAAGGGAACTTCGTTTGTTACAGTTTGGAGATTTTCCTTTTTTAACAGTTTTTTTGAACATTGTATTTTATGTTTACATAAGATTAAACAAACAATTACTATTATAACAATAATAACAACAGAATTAATTAAAGTATGATTATTAACATCATCTTCAACCTTTATATCATTTAATATTGGCGTTTCTTTAATTACAATATCTTGTTTATTAATTTGTTTCAACTCAATTGTTTTATTACTTAATTGTCTGTCCTTAATTTTAAATTTAATATTTTCAAAAATTATTTCTTTAGCATTAGTTATATAATTTTCCAATTTATAATTATTAATTATACAATTTTTATTTGTTTTAAATTTATATACTCCTTTAATTAACTTATGTTTCACATATTCAGAACACTTAATATCTAAGTTTCTTTCATTCTTACTTATAATAATAATAATATTAGAGTTCTCAATTTTTATTAAAATAAATCCTTCAGTAATCTTATGGTACTTACATTCATTATTATTATGCCTATTAACAATTTCGTTCAAACATTTATTAGCTTCTACATAATTGGTCTTACAGTAAAAATTTTGTTTTAATTTATTACAGTCATTAGTTAGCAATAGTTGATCTCCTTCTTGAATTAAAAATTCTTTATTTTCATTTAGCATAAACATTTCGTTTCCACTAATTATGGGGATTGGAGTTATTTGCAGTAATTTCCTTTCAGGTTTATTTTCATACACGGGAATTTCTAATAAGTATTCTATTTTATTATTATTTAATTTACAATGACTTGAAATCTGCGAAGTAATGTCCCAAAATTTTATTCCTGGATTAATTTGGTTAATTATTTGTTTTAGTTCTTCTAAAGATATTATTGAACTATGGATCTTATTTAAGTTGCAAAATGTCAAGCTAGTTTCAATTTCGGATATGATCTCAAGTAGATTTATGGTTAATAATATCAATTGATTAAATATATCTTTAATCACCCAAACGTTTTGCCAATTTATAGTTTCTTGCATGAAAGTATCTATTCGAGTTTCCAAAACCAATTCATTATGTTTAATATTTTCAATTTGTTTATTAAATTTATTAATCATTTCTTTATTTAATCGAATTGTTTCAAAATTTTGAGTTTGTAATATTTCTTGATTTTTATTTATCTTTTCAAATAATTTATCATATTTTTCGGCATCTTCAGCATCTAAATTTCCAGTTATGGCTTTTATAATTCCTCCCATACCATTAATTAATCCTCTTTTATTTCTTTTATGGGTGAACAGGTTACTTATTTTAATAGCTAATCTATCATAGTTAAAGTTTAATATATTTTTATATGTTTCTACTTCTCTAATATACGTATCATTACCATCAAATTTTATTTCAATATTATTTTTATATTTACCTATCTTAAAGTACTCTTCCTCTATATTCTTAATATCATAATTATAATATGAATAATATGAGTTTATATATGTATATACATTGCCCAAATCCACGATGTTTATACCGGGATTGTCGGTGATTAGCTCTAATTCCTCATGGTTTCCTTTTATGCAGGTACATCTGCAACAAAGAGTCGGGGCTTCTTAATCTTATCAATTTTGTGTTTACCTTTATTCGTTACTTTAATTACGCCTAATTTAGGGTTGTATTGTTCGATTTTATGGATTTTAAAAAGTGGTTTCTTAAATTTTTGTATTCTTCTTTTACCTTCTTTGATTAATATTTTATCTGGTAATTTAGTTGGTCTATTTTCTAATTTATTTTGTGCTAAAAATCTCTTATTCTTCTCTACTTGAATATTTTCTTTAATTTTTCCATGTAAAATTTTGAGTTTATTTTTATAATTAATTAAATAGTCATCTATAGTAAATCTAGTTTCAAAAATGTTCTTATCTTTATCCGCTCCGAATAATATTTCGTTAGGAGTAAATTTAGTAATTGAATTAATAGAATTATTATAAGCTATCACAGCGAAATTTAATTTATTCTCAAATTTGGTATTTTCGAAGATTTTATTTTGATTAATTAATCGGAGATGTTCGATTATGGTGGAATGAAACCTTTCAATTAATCCATTGCTTTTTGGGTTATCGACACATGTTATGTGGGTATTTATTTTATAGATTTTGAGTAATTCTTTTACAAGGTTGTTGTTAAATTCAACTCCGCTGTCGTGTATTATTTTATTCGGTATTTGATATTTACTAAAAAAGTTTAACAAACTTTCTGTTATATTTATAGCGTCTATTGTTTTCATAAAATAAATTTGTGCAAATTTAGAAAAAGCGTCGATAATTGTCAGATATTTCCTTTTTTCTAAAGTCAGTATATCTATATGTACTATGTCAAAGGGATATTTACTTATTTCTGTAATATTATCGTTTAGTTGAAACGGTTTTCGTTCGTACTTGTTCTGTTGACACAGTTCACAGTTATTTATGAATTTTTGAATGTCAAAGTGTAATCTTGGCCAATAGTATTTACGTTTTAATCTCATAATTGTTTCGGATATGCCACGGTGATTTGTCTTTCCTAAATGATAATTTGTAATAATTTCTAATTGATCGTTCGTATTTTCAATATCTTCTAATACTTCTTCACATTGTATCAGTCGATATGAATCTTTAGTAAATTTGTTTTGCAAAATTTCGTTTATTGTCAAAACTATATCTTTTTCTATAAGACAATAATAATTAATTTTAGGTACGAGATATTCTTTAATAAACTGAAATATTTCTTCCTGTAAGTCATTTTTATTTAAGGTAATTATTAATCTCTGTTTGGTTTGTGCAAATAATTTTTTTAATTCTACTTTGGTCGGTTCGTTATGTGCTTTGACTATTATTTGGTTCTTGCCAGTGTTAATACAACCTTCTTTGTAAGTAATTCCGTTAACTTCATTTTCATCTGCAGAGTGACATGTTTCTAAATCTTCGTTATCAATTTGTACTATTATACTTTCATTATCGTTTATAAAAACTTCTGGTTTTAATTCATGAACTATTATTTGAATATGAGTATCTTTAAAAAGTTTGTTGATTAAATTTTCCACAATTTCAAAATTTATTTTATTTTCAACTTTATCATATCCGTTACAAATTTTAGGCATATGTATTTCAAAGATATCGTTTTGAATACAGTAATCGCGTAAATTAATTAAACATTTATTAATATCTAATAAATTTGGTTTAGAAAAATGTTCTAATTTTGTCACTAAGTGAAATAGTTTATATTTATCATAAATAGGTTGTATAAAAATATTTCCTTTATTCTTACTCTGGTTATTTAAATAAGTTTTACTTTGGAATTTTGAATTAATTTGTTCCGCAAATCCTTTACCTAATTTTTTATCTTCAGAGATACAATGCACTATATTATATGGTTTATCGAAAATATCATCAAATGTTTTCTTAATTTCAAATTTACGTCTTATTCGTGAGAGAGCATCTGCATTACTATTTAAATTTCCTTTTTTATACTCAATATCGAAATTATATTCGTCGAGTTTTATTTTCCATCGCATTAATTTGCTGTTAGGATCTTTTAAATTCATTAGCCAAGTTAGGGGTTGGTGGTCGGTTCTAATTTTGAATTTTGTGCCGTAAACGTAAGGTCTAAAGTACTTTGTGGCCCATACAATTCCTAATAATTCTTTTTCGGTTACGCTGTAGTTTATTTCATGTGTGTTTAGAGTTCTACTAGCGTAGGCTATTGGTAAATCTTTACCGTCTATGTTTTGACTTAATACCGCACCCAGGGCATAATTACTAGCGTCGGTGGTTAGAATGAATTGTTTAGAGAAGTCGGGGTATTGCAAAATTGGTGCATTGATTAATAGCTTTTTACTATGTTCAAATGATTCTATATATTCTTTATCGTCTATATTTACCTTATTTCCCTTTTTTAGGCATTTAGTCATAGGTTTTGTCAATTTAGAAAAATCAGGGATAAATTTACGGTAGTATCCTAATAATCCTAGATATGTTTTTATTTCTTTAGGAGTTTTTGGGATAGGGAAATTTTTTACAGCTTGGATTTTTGTAGGGTTAGGTTTAACACCTTCTTGTGAAACAACATGGCCCAAATACGCTACTTCTTTCCTTAAAAATTCCGATTTATCAATTTGGATCTTTAAATTATATTCTTTTAATTTAGCAAATATTTTTCTAATGTTTTCGATATGTTCTTGTAATGAAGTGCCTAAAATAATTATATCGTCTAGATATACGAGACAAATTTTGTTTATATGATCGCGTAATACAAAATTCATTAATCGCTGGAAAGTCGCGGGTGCATTTTTTAGGCCAAATGGCATTCGACAAAATTCAAAATGTCCTTTATCGGTATTAAATGCTGTCTTTTGGATACTGTTTTCATGCATTTGTATTTGATGGAAACCGGAAGCCAAATCTAAAGTTGTAAAATAAATATTTTTGCCCAATTTATCCAATACTTCTGTGATATTTGGTATTGGAAATTTATCGTCAATAGTTTTTGAATTTAATTTTCTATAATCTATAACCATTCTAAATTTGTTTTTTCCTGAGGCATCCATCTTTTTGGGGACCATCCAGACAGGAGAGGACCAGGGGGAATGAGATTCTTTGATTATTTTTTCTTTTAAAAGTTTATCTATTTGGTTGTTAATTTCTTCTTTATAGCATTCTGGGTGACGATAAGATTTTGTATAGATTGGTATTTCGTCTGTTGTTTTGATTTCGTGTTTTATGACACTGGTATGTGATAGGTTTTGATTTTGTTTAGGAAATATTGATTCATATTCTTTAATAATTTTGAATAATGCATTTTTTTCCTCTTTATTTAAATGATCTGTTCTGATTTGAATTTTATCAGCGTCTTGTAAATTTATATTATTTTTAGAATCAAAATATTGAAGTTTAAGTTCTTTATTTAAAAATAGGACATTATTTTCTGCAAAGTTAATACTAATTTTCAAATTTATTAAAGCAGGTATTCCTAGTAACACATTAAATTGTTTATGAAAGTTATGTAGGTAACATTTAATGTTTATATCTTCTATTTTTAAAATAATATATTCATTTCCTGTATGTTCACCGGTAGCTGTTGTGAATGTAAATTTTTCGTTATAAATTTTGAATTTATGCTTATTATTGTAAACATAATTTTTACTAATTAAGTTTATTGACGATCCTGAATCTAATAATATTAAATAATCGCGTACTTTTATAAATGGTAATTTGGAATTACATATTATATTCAAAATTTCTCCTCTATATTTATAAGGCTTTTCTCTAAAAAAGAATTGTCAATTTCACTACATTCTTGTTCATCATAATTATATTCTAGGTTTTCGGGATTTTCAAAAGTTTCAGTATTGTCAATATCATTAGGTTGTTCAAGTTCGGTATTATTTAATTCCTCAAAAACGTAATTAGATGGTCTGTTACTTGGGAATTTATTATTTTGCTGTGTAAAATAATTATTGGGTTGGTTAGTAGTTCTTTGTGGTTGCCAAGTCTGTCTAGTTTGGGTAGACATGGGTGTTGGTTTCATTCCTTGCGCATTTTTTATTTGCATGCGAGGAGCAAAGTTTCGGACGGGTTGTTGAGTGGTTCTAAAGTTAATAGGACCTGTAGGAAAATTATTTCCGGGAAATTGTCTCGGTGTGATATTTGGTAATCTTTGGTTATTAATTGCGGGTTTAAATGAGGGTTGATTATTTTTAAGATATTGGAAGTCGTTTGATAATAAAGTTTCGATTTCAATTATAGTTTTTGGGTTTCGAGTTGCCAAGTTATTTCTGTAAGGGTCTCCTACAGTAGATATAAAATTGTTTACGATTAATTTTTCAGTAAATTCTATAATAGCCAATTTTTTATTTACGTCTTCTTCTTCTATGCTAATTCTTGATTTAAAAGCTAGGAATTTTTCTTTGGTAATCTCGAGTAGTTTAAATGGGTTTTTATTTTGAAATTTTAGTAATTCATTAATTATTGTAGTAGAGTTCGTTTTATCTTTAAAATTTCGAATTAAATGCGTTTTGAGATCATCCCAGTTCTGAAACTCTAAATCTTTTATGCTATCTAGTGCTTTGTCAACTATTTTGCTTTTAATGTTTAAAAATGAAACTGCTTTATCAAATTCGTCGAGTGCTGGGTTTAATGTACCCAGTAAGTTTTGAACTAAGTTAACTGCATTTATAAAAATACTCAGCTTATTTGGATCCCCATTATAAGTTGGAACTGCATTAAGTGCGAACTTAATTTTATTTATACGATCAGCCATTGCTAACTCGTTTAAGTTAATATTATCTTCAATTTCGTGTAAAATATCTAACAAGTTATCCAGTTTGGATAAAATATATATCTAATAGTATTATTACTAATTAAGTAATTACAGTGATTCGAACCTACGTTAATATATTTTACTTAGTAAATAGTGATTCGTACAGTCGTTAATATGTAGTAAAAATAAACTCACAGTAGAACTATGTAGACTGCGATGTTTAAAACTGCGATCTTCATCTGGAGATGCTGCGTTGATGTGGTTCTGACGTGCTGCTGCGACGTCGTCACGATACGGGTTCTCGTTCTGCGGACTCTGTGTACCGGAATCAGTAGAGTAGTCTGAAGTCTGTAGCTTGTGTGGAATCTGGGGTTGTGAGGACCTCGGCACTAGCGATGCTGGCTCTCTGGACTTCTTCACGTTGTTGTTCGTTTCCGGAATTAACGTTAAAACGACCGTGTTTTTTGTTTTAACGAATTTATTACTTTTCGTGTAACTTCGACAATTAACACGTTTCCGAAATCCGATCCGACTGCGCCACTTATACAATTTTAATTGGAAATTGTGTTTTTAAAAATTTATTTATTTTACATACACAAGTTACAGGTATAGTTCTCAAGACAGACTGATTGCGGTTTGTAACAAGATTCGCTCTTTTATAAACTTACTATTACTAGTCAGCACATTCCTTGGAGTGCGCTGTAACATGAAGTTTCTTAGTGATAATGATATACATAACTTATACAACTAAATTAATATTTTCAAATTAATTCTGTAATTTAAAATATGTACCATACAATAAAAAATATGTTTCATTTTTAATAACAATAATTTCTTGTTTTAAAAATATCAAAATGTAGGTGCCAACTTCAGATTCAATAACGTTTAATAAATGTTATATTTTGAGGTTATTACAATTATGAAGAGTTCTTTGTCAGCAGTCATTAATTCTTCTAACAATAAAATAGTATACTTAAATAATATTGATAACATGTCAATGTCAAAGTTTTGTACGAAAGAAATAATTTCGAAAGTAAATATTGTCAGTTCAGATTGATTATTTGGTTGGTAATGACTTTTTTTTAATTAACAAAATGATTCCGTGAAAACCAAATACTACTTTTACAAATTAAAGAAATTACTTATTGATATTATGAAATCAGCATTCATTTGAAGTTCAAATGGTTTAAAAGATGTTATTAGTTCGAAAACACATTACTTATTTATTCATTGTTTGTACTGAAGTTTAATTACGTTAAAGTAGATTGGAACTAAACCAGATTAAATACTTGTTTTCAACAAGTGGTTTGAAATAAAATATTTACGTAAACTGTAAAGAAAAATATGTTTTTATGTTTTATATTTTTGCGTAATAAATGTCTTTGTTTTCATTTAATGTTTAATTTATTATTTCAAAGTACGGGTAAACTTTGCGATTTCAATGCTTTGAAGATTTGTTAGCAAAGAATATATGTAGATACATTATATGAATTGTGTAATTTTTATTTTATAATAATTTTTACGTATCTTGTATAGTTTTTAGTTAATATTGAGGCGAACATTGCCTAATTGGGTCTGAAGATATATTGTATATATTGTTAAAGTAAATAAATAAATAAATAAATATATCATCACGCCTTCTACCCAGTACTGGGTGTGGCACTCTGCTGAAGCAGATCTCGGTAAGTGATATATTTTGCGCGTGAAGTGCGGTTACCAGTCGTCAAATCACGGCCCCCAAACATGTTTATGGTGGAGGAGCCACAGGGATAGCTTTTTCAAATGATTAAAATTTGTCGCCTGTGGGAATCGAACCAGGGACCTCAGGATCCACAGGCCGACTTCATACCACTGAGCTAGCCATCCCATATATTGTTAAAGTAAAAGTAATAAATTTATATAATTATATGGCATTCTGCCGTAGCAGATTCGGTAAGTTATGTATTTTGCGCGTGAAATACGGTTACCAGCCGTTAAATCACGGCCCTCAAGGATATTAGTGTAGGAGACGTCACAGAGATAGTTGTAATGTGGTGAAAATTGTTTGTCAGCTGCGGGAATCGAACCCGGGTTCTCAAATCTACAAGACGACTTAATACCACTGAGCCATCAATCCCCATTAACAAATTTAAAACACTAAATTTATATATGAATAATACAGGAAAATTAGGATCAAAATTTTCCTTAATTTCTCAAAAGCAGTTGGAAAGAAGATAATTATTATAATACATATATAATTTTTTATTTAATCACTATTATTAATGCTATGAAATAAGGTAATCTTATGATGTAAACAGAAAGCTGAATCATGAAATATTACGGTTCAGTTTCGGTAAAATGTTCAATCTTGGTTAGATTTTTTGTTCCGGTTCGATGGTTGTCTTTTGGTTCAGATCGGATCACGAACCGACCGGATGTCTGATCAAATTTTGGATAGGATCGGATCAAATCTCGAATCGAATTTCGAATCGGTCTCGGATCAGATTTCAGATCGGATCTTTGATCAGATTTCAGATCAGATCTCGGTTCCGGGCCTCGGATCGGATCTTGGATCCGATCTCAGATCAGATTTCAGATCGGATCTCTAAAACGTGTGTTCAATAATGTACCTAATATAAAATATGCCGGTTTAATCCGATTTCGGTTTGGTTCAAGTCTTTGAATGTAAAAATGAAATGAAGTAAGTATAGCAGTAGACCACATGACTATCTGAACTAAACTAAGTAAACTGATACATTTAATGGGGGGATTACTTCAAGCTGAATCCAAATCTATAAATCTATTACTTGAAATAAAGTGAGTGTAGTAAAGTAGTTAAATAAATAAGTGTACTGGTTCAGTATATGCGAGTTAGATTTGAATGAAATGGAAAATGGAATACGCCCAATGTCACCTTGAGAAAGTACTTAGGATAAATTAGGTTAGGTATACTTGGGTTATGGTAGGCAAAGAAAGATCTTACTAAGGGCACCATGCCATTTTATTTTTAATTCTTTGTCGCATTTTAATAAATTATGCTCTTAATTTTGACAATTTCTAGTTTTAAAGCGTTTATTTCTTAATTTAATACATATTACGTGCAATATATTTATAAGGTATTTAGGCAGATATTTCCATTAAATTTCTATGCAAAACCAACATTTTTAATAATTATATATTTAATTTCAACTCAAAATTCACTAACTAATAATTGGATATAGATAGCGAAAAGTTAATTTTGAATATATAATGTTGTATTCCATTAAATTTTTATTCATTTGCTTCATGTATGATAAATTATTCTGTTATTAATTTCAGGTAATTTTTCTAAAGACTGAATTTGAAGTTAATTAATTTCATTGTTATTCTTGATTAAATAATAGGTATTAAAGTATTAGTTAGAGCAATTAAAAAATAAAATGAGAGTTTTCTTCAAACATAATGAGATAAAACATTAAGTCTTGGGATAAGAAATGCATTATTAAGAAATATCCGAAATGAGTAATAAATGTATCATCATGCCTTTTACCCTGTACTGGGTGTGGTAGGTACTCTGCCGTAGCAGATTTCGTTAAGAGATCTTGAGGTGAGCTCTTTATCTGATTTCAAAAATTGGAAAGGATTACTTGACTTTAACTTGTCCAGAGAACTAAGAATGTTTATTAATCTGTCTGCGTACTACCAACAAGAAAAAAAAAATATAAAAGTAAAACACATTTTCCATAATCAATTCAAGAAAATTCCCTGACTTTTCAAATTAAATAAACTTAAAACTCCAGTATAATCTATTCAAATAAATTATCGCATGAGTTTGAATTTGCGTCGATTTTGAAAGTCGTGAATTCCACTTTAACATGCGACGACATGGCATGCAAAAAAAGCCTCGTTCAGGGCGCCATTCCCACCCGTCGAACTGACATACGGTCCGTGTTAAGTCGATCGATCAGTGGGGCCATTACGTCGGGGTTGCGGGGGCGGCAAGGTGATAGTACGCGACGCGACGCCGAGTCGAGCGGTGCAGTGCCGCCGTCAGCCGCCACGCCGCCGTGTCCTTGGACTGACGGTCGTCGGGGGTCAGGCCATGCCGAGACCTTGACTCAGTGGCGGCGGCGACGGCGAGGGCGGTGGTGGTGGATACGTCGCGTGACGTCACCGCCTAATGACGGGATCGGTGTCTTACCTGACTTTTTTTACAATTTTCCAATGTTTTACAGCATGATTTTTTTATAAGGAGTTAGAGATTGTTGGTTAATATCTATAGATATATTATTATGAAAGTAAGTAATTATTTATATAACTTATTTTCTTTTTTCTGTTTTAAAATGTATACATGAGCAATTTGGTACTTGTTAGTAGAGGTTGTTGAGTTGTCATATCTAATTAGATAATTACTATCTGCTAGTTAGTTAATTAGCTGTTGAATATTGTATGCAACTAGAATTTCATGTTTTAGTTGACTTTTAACAAATTTAGCTAGAAATTAATTATATTTTATTAAATACATTACGGTTTCAGACATTTCTTTTATTTACTAGGAGGTTTGGCTATTAAATATCGAAACTGATGCTGTTTTAACATTTTATTTTGATTCCATACCTATTTACTTATTATCACTTCCAATATACACCCCTCCTCTATCCCTACAATGCTCCATGCGAATCTTCCATTGTTTGAAACGGTGCTGGAAGTCTTCTTCTGTCAGCTCCTTCAGAACGCGTGCCGATTTCTCTTTCAAAGTTCAAATCTTGTTGCTATTAAGGCAAATTTCACCTTAGGAAACAGATAGAAGTCGTACGGTGAAAGATCTGGCGAATAAGGCGGATGGTCCAACACTGGGATGCTGTACTTGGCTAGAAATATCTTGACAGCCATTGCGGAATGAGCGTATTGTTTTGATGGAGAAACCATGACTTGTCCTTCCACAATTCGGGTACTTTTTTCAATAAATTATAAGTTTCAGTAGCAGTTTTGCCAAGTTTCATGTGAAATTTCACAACAATTCGTTGCTTTAATATTGCACTTAACATTTTTGCGGCGAAACAAAAAAACAACTCTAATTAAAATGCTACGGCTATACGGATTTGTTTACAGAAGCGAGAGGTACTGCATTCGAAAGAAAAAGCTTCACGCTAAAAAGCTGACGGTCGCTGATGTTTGGCGCATGCGTACTTCGTCCGTAGCAGCATCAGTCTCGTTATTTAATAACCACACCTCTAATACGCGGTACAACAAGTAATTATTCCTAATTATTGATAGATGCTATAGCTTATAATCTGAACTATTCTCGGATGAATCCACGTTGAATTTGTAAATTTTTGCTAGAGATAGACTAGTAGCATGTACCAAACTATTAAAATCAAATCTTGATTCATACGAATAATTTGCTTTGTTTTTTATAAAATAAATAAATATTATCATCACGCCTTTTACTCATTACTGAGTGTAGCACTCTGTAGTAGCAGATTTCGGTAAGTGATACATAACTGCGGTTACCGGCCGTAAAATCATGATCCCAAAGATGTTACTGGAGAACTTATTCCCAACCACAAGAGTAATTTTAATGTGATGAAAATTGTTTGTTGGCTGTGGGAATCGAACACGTGTTTTTAAATCTATAGGCCGACTCGATATCACTGAATTACCTACCCCATTTTTATGACATCACTCCTATATGGATTGGAATGAATTTTAGTAACGGGAAAGCTTAAAATTTGAAATTTTCTCTACAAATAATCCCCCCTATTCTTAACGCTATCATTATCTGTTACTGATTGATAAATTAATGACATCATCATTTTGACAGTCTCTTATTTCTATTTGACTTTTATAAATTTTTCTTTCGTAAAAAGCTTGCAGTATAAAAAATATTACTTTTTAATCACGCTATCATTATATCATTATTATAACAGCTACGTACAAAAGTAAGCAAAATTCTAGAAAATAATATAAAAATGTCAGAGTAAATTATTCTGGTAACAGGATACTGAAATTGTAATAATTTGCAACCTTGAAATATAAAAAATGTCATTACTCGTAACTTATCGATCATTAATGCCTGTTTGCACGAAGGAAACTTAAATTTTAAATTTGACATAAACTGATAATTCCGCATGAAATGTTTGACAGTAGTGTACGATATATGTCTTCATGTGATATTTTACTTTGATTTCTTTTATTTATTTAAAACTGATATAAAATTTAAGTTTCGTAGAAACTTTAAGGGTTTATATTATATCACATAGGTACCTACTGATAATAGAAAAAGATTCTTTTTAAAAATTCCCAAAATTTAGAATGCTTATCGTCAAGTACACACATTTATTTATTTATTTGTTACTCTGCACAACAGGAAGTAAATCCCAATTACAATACAGGGGGCCTACAGCTTATAGTGGAATCCGAACCATTCAGACACAATCATATTTTTTTTATATAAGTAGAAGTCAGTGAGATTTGAACGCACGACATCTTGCTTGCTAATTAAGAAACGCAAGTTTTACATCGCTTTTACCCACTGAGCTACAATTGCCCATGAAGCGCTATAGAAATTTCAATATCGTTATACGATATTTCGATATATCGAAAATATCGATATATTGGAATATTGATATGTTCGATATATCGGGATGTCGATATTTGCGATATATCAAAATATTGATATATCATAAATAAATAAATAAATATATCATCCTGCCTTTTACCCATTACTGGGTGTGGCACTCATTTATGCGCGTGAAGTGCGGTTACCAGCCGTCAAATCACGGCCCCCAAAGATGTTAGTGGTGGGAGAGCCACAGAGGTAATTTTAAATTGGTGAAAATGTGTTGTCGGCTGTGGGGATCGAACCAGGGTTCTTAGGATCCACAGGCCGACTTGATACCACTGAGCCATTACCCCAAGTAAGGATATGTCGAAATATCATTATATTGAATTATTGAAATATTGGAATATCGATATATCGGAATTTCTAAATATCGGAATATCGATATATTGACTTATTTTGATATATCTCTGCACAGCGTAACCGAAGGATATATGAATATTAATTTTCCCATATATTTATGGTGTCTGGTGGTTACCACACTATTTTCTTTTGGATGGTGATAAAAACATTTCGTATTTACCAAGTTAATAGTTCGAGGTTTTATAAAATGAACAGTATAGAATGTGAAGGGAAATCAGTTGTGAACTTCAGGACTGACAAAATTATGTTTTCAGCATTATAATTCCAATATCAGTGATAAATTCAGTACTATTCAGTACAGGCAATCGTAGCTCAGTGGATAAAAGCGAGGTAAAACTTGCGTTTCTTAATTAGCAAGCAAGAGGTCGTGCGTTCAAATCTCACTGATTTCTACTTGTATCCAAAAAATACGATTGTGTTTGAGTGGTTCGGATTCCACTATAAGTTGTAGGCTCCCTGTACTGTAATTGGGATTTACTTCCTGTTGTGCAGAGTAACAAATAAATAAATAAATCATGTAAATTTGAAAATATCGATATATCGAAAATTCAGCTATATTGAAAATATCGATATATCTAAAATATCGCTATAACAAAAATATTGATATATAAAAAATATCGATATATCGGCAATATTGATATATCGGAAACATCGATTTATCAAAAATATCGATATATCAAACATTTCGATATATTATTCATTTTGATATATCGATATAGTCAGACATATAATATCGATATAGTCAGACATATAATATTGATATAGTCAGACATATAATATCGATATTTCGATATTGAAAAAATATCGATATATCGCCCACCTTTACTCGCTATTCTGGTGTTTGAAGAAAAAAATAACATATTATGTAGATCGAAAATTACGTTCTGTGCTTCATTTGTAGTTGGTGGCCTCGCTGCATTCGTCTGTCAATACCTACAAATTCGCCACAAAATGTATCACTATAACTCTTTATAAAATAACATACTATTATTTGAAACAAAAAATCGGTAAATATATGGTAGGTAAAATATTTCTTATCTCTATTGTCTGTCATTGGTTATAGTTTTCGTGGGAAGTCCTACAAATATTATTTTCACCTACTTAAAAAGAAATGGTACACGAAGTGTGTCATGTAAACAAAAACTAGAAAAAAATGTGTGTTTTTATTTAAACAAATATAATTCATGAGATAACAACTATAAACTGATAAAGCTTCAAGACACCAGACTATATGAGTTGCAATAACCTACTTGTGTACGAGTTAGTATTTTTAAATGTTAATTAAAAATTCAGTGATATTCTGCTGCTGTTATGTATTAGCAGGTAATTAATTAGTTTTATTTTGTTGCTTTATATGATGCTTTTCAATGTGATATCGAACTTTAGTTTTATCTTTTTTTTAAATATTTTTTTCTGGTGTGTCTGGTGATATTGTTTGTATTGTACAGTTGTTATACGTATCGAATTTTCAGAGCCAGACTATTTTTTCTCTAAAGGAAAATAAATTAATGTAATTAATTATTGTTTCTCTTTTGGAAGCGAAGTATAGAACAAAAACACTTAAGAACATGTTGCTATTATTATATTTTCTCGTAAGTTGATTTAACAGAGTTAATGTTTAATTTCTACTCTATTCTTGTTCTCATTAATATTTATTGCAATTTAAATAATTTGCGCGAATAAATATATCACTTGAGATCTGCTACGGCAGGGTGCCACACCTAGTAATGGGTAAAAGGCGTGATATATTTATTTATTTGAAATAATTTAAAATGTGAATGATTAATTTTTGTTCTTATTATTATTTTTGTTAATATAAATGTAATATTTATCGATTTATTCGCACCCTTGAACTTATGCAAAGAAACAAAATTATATTCAACTCTAAATATATACCGGATGTTTCCTATTCGACGGTCACGATTGTGATCTTTTTATTTCTTTAAAACGACTCTCCAACAAGACCTAAATTCCAATTAGAGTACAGGGTTTTTAGCTTGAGTGGAATTAAAACTCGGGATCTTTAGATTCGGATGCCGTTACGATAACCACACCACCAAAGATTTCACGAATCATACAATAAAGTTAACAATAAAAGATAACCTAATTAGCTACTAAACTACGTATCTAAATAGAAAAATTTAAATTATTGTACTACTAAAATTAACACAACAAGAAACACTGGACTATATCTACTTAAATTATTAATAAAAACTTAGAAAATGCTAAAAATACTACAGCCGGCAATGTTAACCTTATGGGGATGTCAAACCAAAGTGTTTCTTTGTTCAACGTTTGACATATGGGTTTCATCGTCATCTCTCATTAGTGACATATTCCAATAGTAATTGAAAGTCCAAGAAAATGAAATTAAATGATTTTAATAAATATACAACATACGACAAACAATTTAACGGTGATGATAGACAGGAAAGTGGAAAGGAACATTTAAACATTTTTCACATTTGTATTTCTTCTCTAACTATTATATATTTTGTATTTTATTTACTATAAAGGAGGTGTTTTTTTGTGTTGTACTGTGCGTATTTATTTTTTGGTAGGTAAAAAGAATATCTAACCAAAGTTAATGTAAAAATCTAAGGCTAAGAAATAACAAAAAATAAATTTAACCCCTTAGCTTTAATCAATATAAAAATAAATCTATATTCGTATTTCGAGAACTAAGTTCTCATCGTCAGTAGATGTGGGAAAGGAACAATAAATATAACAGTTCAATGAAGATACATTCTATTTCGCACATGTTTTTTATTTTTCGTGCGAAAAAACTGACCAATGAAAACACTTAAATATTTGTGATGCCACTATATTTTCAATCACTTATATCTATGGATTAAAACATTATTTATAACTATTTCTTTCGTTATTTCAATATATATTCTATGTTTTTATCATAAAAATAAATATAAATAAATATATCATCGCGCCTTCTACCCATTACTGGATGTGGCACTCTGCCGAAGCAGATCCCGATAAGCGATATATTTTGCGCGTGAAGTGCGGTTACCAGCCGTCAAATCACGCCCCCCAAAGATGTTAGTAGTGGGGGAGCGTCAGGGGTAGTTTTTGAAATTATTAAAATTGTTAGTCGCCTGTGGAAATCGAACCAGTAGTGGGATCGCGCCGTTTAGAATTCTATAATACGTAGAATTCAGGCGATAATTTTCAAATCGTTAATTTAGTATTCCATTCTAAATAATGTTGCAGTAGAAATGTAGTTTACATCATTTGTGCACTATCTGATACAAAAAGTACCGATTATTTTATGCTACATTTGGGATAGTCATAATTTTCACTTGACAGATGACAGCAATTCTATTGTTTGAAATAGAATTCTATATGGCGCATAGTTTTTATCATTAATTCTTGTTATATCGTTTATGGTATAGGAGGCCTATTCCAAAACTCCAATAGTTCTTATTTCTCTTCTTGGTCACAGATTATTACAATTTATTATAATATAATAATTCTTTTCATATGATATTTATCATAAGTTGTAATCACATTTGCGCTTTAATTTTGCTCTATGTTATGTAAAATATAACGACAATCCTAGTGCCCCTTTAATGAACCGTCTTGATGCAAGAATACTCATTGTCTTTCGCTTAATCCGACTAAATCGTATGAATACATTCGCTATTAATTTCAATACGATGAATTTGATTCACTGTTGTGACAATTATCATTGAATAGAATCAGCAGCTGTGACATCAGCTATAGTCAAATAAATATCAAACAATTGCCGTAGGTTATAATGTATAAATAGAATAAATGATGGGAATATCGGAAATATAACATGCGGTAGAAACATCATTAGAATTCGTTACCATCAAAATTGAACTTTCAAATTTCGTGCTATTTGTGCAGTAGGTCAGTCAGCAATGATTTACTTAAATATTTATAAATGTCATACACAGCAAATAAGCTTTTGTAATAGGTTTTAATAATAGGTTAAATCATCGGTTTTCAAATTGGAAGAAATCACAGAAATGACATTGAGCGACGAGCCATTTACGTACCGGGAAAACAATGGGGGATTCAAGTGGTAGAGCTTTTTAATAGATATTAAAATAAATTCTTGACCGTACATCATATTTAATACAATATAAAATCATACCATAAATGATATCTTTATTGCTGAAATATGAAAGTTAAAGTTGAATAAATCAAATCGTTCATTTGTATTTCGCACTGCCATATTGCAATTACGTAGTTGCATTAAGCCAATCACAGAACTTTGTCTGAGAGGAAGACGAAGAAGAAATAAGCATTCAGCATTCTACGATTCTACCAATGACGTATAATACTAGACGAATTATGCCGTATTCAAGTCAATGCAGTGTTGTGGAGCAGAAAGGGATGGAATAACTTTTGTGTCCGCCGGGTGCGCGGCAAGGAGCGAGTACACTTCGATGTTATGCAAGTTGCTTCTTTGCCGCCCACCCGCCTCACTCACCAGTTATTCTATCCCTTTTTGCTGCACAACAAACGCCGTTGTTATCCGTCTAGTTATGTTTTGTCTGAGGATTCTATGACAACGACACACGTTACGTGAAGTTACGTGTTATTTATCTCTGTCTTATCTGTGTCTCTTTAAGCTAAGATGCAACTACGTCATATTCGTTTGTTTCGAAAGTTTAAATATTTTTATCATGCTTAATACAAGTTTAAAAAAAAAAAAATTTGGGTATAATAATTTTATTACGTAGATTAATATACAAAAATTTCAAAAAAGTCTTGAAAGGCCCATTGTTAGCATATGCAGATGATATTGTTATCTCTGCAAGAAATCTACCAGCGCTCAAAGAAACATTTCTAGAGCTGGAAAAGGAGACTAAGAAATTGGGTTTATATATTAACGAACAAAAGACTAAGTATATGAAGAATACTAGAGAGAAAGTGACCGAACTGACTCAAATATAAATAAACGATCAAAGTTTTACGGAAGTCTTGTCTTTCAATTATCTTGGATCTGAACTGAATACCTTCAATCAAGTCATCACAGAAATTAAAACTAGAATAGTCAAAGGCAACAGAGCAAGATACGCTCACAAAAGACTACTGAATTCAAAAATCCTAAGTCACGCTACTGAAATGAAATGCTATAAAACCTTAATAAGACCAATAATCACATATGGATCAAGACTTGGACTCTCACTCGAAAAGATGAGGATATCCCCATTCAAGAAAACGGATTGTGGAGGATAAAAATGAATCATGAAATAGATGACCTAATCGGAGGAGCTGACATAGTTAGATTCATCAATAGTGTATTCCGAAAATGAACCGGTTAGTTTTTTCAGTAACCGGTTTCATTACGGAACACGGTTTTTTAAAATTGTGGTTAGTTTTTAATAACCAAACTAACCGTGCTCGAGCGGCGGTTAGTTTGGTTACTTCACAGCTGTTGTTGACAAGTTTGAAACGTGTTTGGCGGCTTTTGCATTGTTTGTGGATTTTTGTCTTATAAAACTATATTTTTATGATGACTGATAAATAAACATGTGATACAAAATATATTTTTATTATTTAACAGTATATATTCATATTAGATGAATTTATTATTTGTTCTGAAGCTCGTATTTACTTTTTTCTTTGTGTTATTTTTTTATCCCTATATTTAAGTTAAAACAGGTGTGATGCAGAATACAATATTTTTATAATATAAACATTTTTCCATATTAAATAAATTTCACATTTCGAAACTCATCTGTCAAGAACTGTCATCGTGAAAGTGTTCCTTTATGACGTCATTCTAACCGTAACCGTGGTAAAATTGAACCGCACCGTGGTTCATTTTCGGAATATACTACAAGTCACTGAGATTAAAATGGTTCGGTCACATAATGCGAATGGAAGAAGAGAGAACAACGAAGAAGTTCACGAACTGGAAGCCATGGGAGACTAAAGCTAGGGGAAGACCAAGGAAGAAATGGAAAGAGAGCGTATTAGAAGATATCAGAACAATGAAACTCAAGAACTGGAGAGATTTGACCGTAGACAGAAAGATCTGGCACAACATAGCAGAGCAAGCCAAAACCCATCAAAGGTTATAGTGCTATAGGAAGAAGAAGATTATTCAAATTACAAGTTGGTATATTACTCTCGCTTTTGAAAACTGATAAACTTATAGAAAGTTGCGCGAACAAAATAAAAAATGCAAATCGTTTATTCAGATGTGGAATGTGTAACTGAATGTAAAACTATTTTGTGATCGATTTAGTAATTTTAAATATATAAGAAGAAGTTTGGAACAGGAACCAAATAAAGACAACTGAGTTTACTGAATTTAGAAATGTTATAAAAGTTTAAATTAAATTGTAATGGGTTTCTACCTGTCTCTTCCACCTGTATAAAATTTGGAATTTAGTTATAAAATTTTACAATCCGTATTTTAGTTTACTACATGCTGTTTATTAAAATTTATAGCAGATAAAGTAGAATTAGCTGTCTACCAATTTGAAAATAAAATAAGATTTACATCATTTAAACAAAACCTACGAGACGATGGATTTTATTTCTCGGTACATGAACGTAATAAACATAAAATTGCGATAAAACTGTGCTTTCATATAACGGTTACATCGTTATTTACGCAGATTTTATCATAATATACGAGTATTATCTATTGTATTACACCGTGTCCATTTGATTAATTTATTATTCTGTTTAAAATAATAATTTTCATAATTTGAAAAAGCTATCCCTGTGGCTCCTCCATCACTAACATGTTTGGGGGCCGTGATTTGACGACTGGTAACCGCACTTCACGCGCAAAATATATCACTTACCGAGATCTGCTTTAGCAGAGTGCCACACCCAGCATTGGGTAGAAGGCGTGATGATATATTTATATTTATTTATTTATTATTCTGTTTAATATTATTATTGATTCCTCAAATCAGTATTTAATTTGTAAGTTTCATGTAATAATTTCTGTTAACTTTCTTTAGCTTTTGAAGATGGCACAGGGAGGATACTCATGTCGTCGAAGTTAATTTTTTTGTAATTTTTTTCCTTTTCAGCCAAGAAATTATTCTTCATTGAAAAAATGTTTGGATTCAAATTATTTACTTTACTTTATATATATTCTTCACAAATTGGGAAATAAGTTTATAAAAAGTTTACTAGTCTAGAAATATAATTTCTTCTGCAGCATCAATCAATAATTATTTGTATTTATGAATTTATTGACAGATTTTTGACGTCGGCATTTGAATCTATGACATTCAAATTTTAAATTTATTAACTATGTACATACATACATACATATCTTCACGCTATATCCCATCAAATGGGGTAGCACGAACCCTAAAATCACTTATAAAACATTCACTCATTTCATTAATCAAATAATCAGCCCTCGTCAAATATTCTCATCCAAATACTCCACCCTCACTTTAACCACATTCATAGATCACTTCATATAAACTTATTTATTACACTCGACATCATTTAACACACAACAAACCTACAATCACATCTATCCAATCACTCCTATTCACTTATCATTCATCTTCTTTCTTCGACGTACATAACATATGCATAAAACATCTCAAATTACTCATGCTTACTCCTAACAACGAACCTAATAACGAATCTACAAAGATTAAAAAAGATGAAAGCGACAGACAGCCTGCACTTGTATATGAAAAAAAAGTCTACACAATGTAGTAACTGAAAATGAAACAAAAAGATACGAAAGGAAGCGAATGTCGCTCTGCGCATGTTTTTGAAAGTGAATTCCACACAATGTACAGCGTAATCAAAAGTAAGTGTTGTAGTTGGCTACAAAAAAAAATACTTGAAATTGGTAAGATAAGGATATTTTAAAATTTTAATTAATAAAAATCGTTGTTTTCCTTTCCCACATCCTTTTATTTCTTAAAATTACTCATAGAGCAATAATCTAAAGTATTTCTATCACTCAACCTTATAAAAATGATATGTCAAATAGTATATAGTGGAATAAAAAAATCGCCAGAATTATATTGCCAACTGAAACACTTACTTCTGATCACTCTGTATTTGGTTTTGGTATAACCAGAGACAAAATATATACAGACATCTAATTAAATATATTCAAAGGCTATCGGTTTTATCAATGACATTTGTAGTTCTGAACGAGTCTGTATTGCAGTGCTAATTCCGGCAGTACGGTGGGGTGGACAGCGTTACGGAATTCGAATCCGGAGATTCCGAGTTCGATTCCTACTCAAACTAGAAATTATAATTACAACCACTCTGCGGCTCGGTGAGTCCGGACCCTGTACTGTAATTGGGATACAATTCCTGTTGTACAGAGTAACATAAATAAATGTCGATTTAGTTCATGAACAGTGAATTAGGGCACTAATAGTTTAGGAATTATAATTTCATAATACAAAATTCATTTTAAAAGGAATTAAGTCACAATTCAAAATAAATTGTAAATACATAAGCACTAATTTATCATTCATGAATTAGCGCTGAAATACAAACTCGTACAAAACTACAAATTTCTTTGATAAAAGGCGTTGGCATATGAATACATTTAGTTAGACATATATATTTTATCTGTGATATAACCAACTTATCATAGTGGTCGCCCTAGCTAAATTGGCTCATCGAGTCTAATTATAAATTAATAGGTTCCGGATTAAATTTACCGCCTCTCCAGGTTTGTAACGGAGTGTCCGTTAGTTTTGACGCATTATCACCAAGTTCCGGATGTACCTATTATTTCCCAGGGTTTTTATTTGACATATACTGCATTTTCATAACATTAGTCAGTTAAATTGGTATGAATTTATTTACTATTGTCATCTGCAATAACAATATTAGAAGTGTGAAAAATAAAAGAAAAATACGTAAATAAATAAATAAATATATTTCAAACTTTTAATTATTTCAGCCTTTACTTTGTGTTACATTATTTTAATTTAAGGTCAATTTAAAAGTAGTAACTTTGACTTTCAAATTGTATTTTCAATAATAAAGATTGTAAAAATGTTTTAGAAAAATCTGGGGATTACAAACTTAAAGTAAAGATTGTAAAGGTGTTTATATTGGTCAGACTGGTCGTAATTTCAAAACTAGATTCAAGGAACATATAAGATCATTTAAACATAAAAAAGAGACTCCACTTTTCTTGCCACCTTTTAGAAACTAATCATTCACCCCATACAAAAATAATGCCAATTCATTTTGCAAATAAATGTATAAAACAAAATTTACTTCAATCCTTGGAGATTTATAAATATAAAGAAGACAACGATAGCACTTTACTAAATGACCAAACTGATCTAATATACTCCCCTCTCTTCAATAGTTGTAAATAACGGTACTCTTAGCTGTATAAATTCGCATGTCAAAATTTACTGATTGTATTGTCTGATGATGACCGAAATGGTTGAAACTAGTTACAAAATTGTATTGTATGTAAAATTGTGTAAAATAAAGTGATATTAAACAAAATTACTACTTTTCATTTGAACTTAAATTTAAATAAATATATTATCACGCCTTTTGCCCATTATGCTTGTTGAATAATATACTATTAAAACATGCTTGAAATGTGCACATCAAAATGAACAAATAAAATAATAGCAGATTCAAGATGGAGATTTATTTCTTTGTGATCTTCTTCTCTTTTTATTAATAACATCTGATCCCAAATGTTAAATTTTGAATTGTCTATTTTTCGCTCATATACACAGTGTAAAATAAACAGATGCATTTTATTTACAAATATCTCAAAAAGTATTTAAATCGATTAAATATTATTAGTCTAAGTAGGTACCTGCATTATTATTTTATTTATAAATTGTATTATCAATACAGATAGCGTTTCGTTATTATTTTGCCATATTAAATAATTACAAAATTTGAAAAGTAAAATAAATAAATAAATATATCATCACGCCTTCTACCCATTACTGGGTGTGGCACTCTGCCGAAGCAGATCTCGGTAAGTGATATATTTTGCGCGTGAAGTGCGGTTACCAGTCGTCAAATCACGGCCTCCAAAGATGTTAGTGATGGGGGAGCCACAGGTGTAGCTTTTGAAATTATGAAAATTGTTTGTCGCCTGTGGGAATCGAACCAGGGTTCTCAGGATCCACAGGCCGACTTCATACCACTGAGCTAGCCACCCCATATTTCAAAAGTTATCAATGAAAATGCATCTAATAAATAGCTGTTTAGAAGCATGTCCAAATACTTTTATAAATTATGTACAATAATAGTCGGAATATAATTTTAGACATGGCATTGAAATGTCGTGACGACTAAGATGAATTTTTCACTAAATTGAACTACAAAACAATCGATGGTTCCAATAATAAGAAATATAATAAATATAGCTTCTAAAAATAATCTTCATATTTATTTCAGCACTTGCATGTTTCAACCATTGCATAATCGAATCGATAGAAAGTAAATAGAATATTTATATCATGCGAATTGCTCCATGAAAGACGTGTTTGCAACGAAAAATAACTGCTCCACTGTAACAACTGCAACGGATATAAGCTATAATAAAATAATTCTATGTTGTTTTGAAGAAACGTTTTGTTTTCTCCAACTTCCATAAAACTACTTTATAAATACTTGAAACTACATTGCAGCTTGCGGAAGTTACTAGTAAACTAATAAAGAAATTGTGTAAATAAATTATGACGCTCTGATATTTATGGTATTATCCTTTTCTTTTTCCTAAATAAACAACTTAAGGGAATTATCTACTCAATCTATTTCTGAAATTGTCTTCTTTGTATTTGATCAAGGACCCAAACTGTTTTACTCTAATTTGTTACATTTGTTATTTGTTGTCTCTTATATCGAATTACTGCGTAATTTTTTCTGTTTCGTAATTCATTTACTAAAATAACTTACAACACATACATTCATATCAAAAACTACTTATTTATTTGTTTTTATACCACTTTTTTATATAACTTGAAAACTATTTGTAGATATGCAGTACTCCCAGTTATTTACTATATAAGTATTATAATATATCATATTACAATACAAGATGAGAAAAATTATAGAACGAGGCCGTAGGCGTATTATAATACGTATATCGTACAATGTTTTACTTAATTTCATTATATTAGAAAAATTATTATAAAATTGCCATTTTTTTTTGTTGACAATTTTCGTTTTTGTTCTAATCTAATCTAAATTTTACTGTTTGTATCTGACTGTCATTTTACTGTCAAAATTCATAACAGCACTTGTATCGTACTTAGGGTTGTTGATTTTTCGAATATTCGAGACTTAGATTGTTCGGATTTATTGAACCTTCGAATTTAGATTCGAATTTTCGAATTTTCGAATTTTGGAATATTCCGAATTTATGAATTTTCGAATGATTCGAATTGTGAATCTGGATCCTAACGTGAATATGGCATGTTGATATGAATTATTTTCAGAATAAACTCATTTGTATTAATTCATAAGTAATTATTATTATTTGCCAAATTAATTCAATTTAGACTTAAAATTTCGCTACACTGTCAAAAATGTTTTAACTAAGACGTTTTTATATCCTTTTTATTGTCATTTTAAAACGTTTTACTAAAAGTTCATAGCATTTAGATGGGCGGTAAGAGAATAGATGTCCTAATTAAGACGCCTAAACTTGCAGAGTTTTTGCAGGATACTTCGTCGATGACAGATGGCGTTAATTCAGTGACTTGTAAAGCTGAGTTCAGAGTTCATGTAACGTAACTGAACTGACCCGTAACTTAATTAAACAAAAAATTGATATTTCACAGTTGACGGAACTTTAAACGTAATATACGTTTATTTTTACATTTGCAGTTAATTTTATTTAAAAATATTGGAAGAAGTAGAAATTATTGCTTGTGTCGTCGCTGTTTGCTGTCATAATAGCTTCAAGTATGAGAAAATTTGAAATTAACCAGAACTGACACTTGTCTTCTATTCTTCGTACTTTTGTCATAACCTCTGCAATTGTCATTGTTATTTTCAGTAATATATGAACATTAAAGTAACAAGTAAAAATCTAAGGCTAAGATATAACTAAGAAAAAATTAAACCCCTAAGCCTTAACAAATATAAAGATAAATCTAAATACGTATTTCGAGAACTAAGTTCTCATCATCAGTAGACGAAGCAAGGGAAAAACCAAGATTACACGACTTGTGAACCAAGATAGTGGTCAAGGTTGAATCCACCTTCCATAAATAGGTATGTACTTGTTCGGCAAGGTGGATTCAACCTTGACCACTAGCTTAGTTCACAAGTCGTGTTATCTTGGTTTTTCCCTTGCTTCGTCTACTGATGATGAGAACTTAGTTCTCGAAATACGTATTTAGATTTATCTTTATATTTATTAAGGCTTAGGGGTTTAATTTTTTCTTAGTTATATGAACATTAATATTATATTTTAATTATGCTATATCTTATTCATAAAATTATATTTGGAAAAATCGACTAGATACAAGTATAATTTATTAAGGCCACTGGCCGATTAAAGAGCTTTCGCGGGCCACCCAGGGGTTGAAAACCCCTGTTTTACATGAACGTATTAACCTATAGGTGGTGAGTTCGATAAGCACAATTAGAGTTTATTATTATTATTTAAATTAGTAGCTCAAACTCATATTGAAAAACAAAAATTAATAAAACAACTAAAGTTAAATAAAAAAAGATTGTACCTATTGATTTATTTGTATTTATCCAAATGATTTTCTATTATAGAAAACTCGCCTACTAAATAGGGAAGTTAAATTACGTTACGTGAACTCTGTACAAAAAAATAAAGTATTAAGCCGAATTCATACAATTTATACTATTTCATCGACTATTTGCAATTTTTATTGTAAAACAAGTAATTTTTTATTTGAAAGAGACGTTTTTAATTATGTACCAAAACAAAAAAGATTCATTTTGTCTCATAATGCTGCAATGGTAATTTTTTTTAGGTATTTTTATTTATTAGTCTTACTAACTACAGCTAGAAGTAAATTTTAACAATAGAACTTAATTTGATTAGGTGTTATTTACTAGCTTAGCTGTGAATGTTCATTTTTCATTTATTTAATCAGTCTTTGTAATGCTCGTGTGTCGTGTAAGAGCTGTGTTAGTGGTTCTAAGGATGGTCTTGTAGGTGTGTTAATCGAGTTACTGGATACAGTTATCATCTTTCAAAACAGAAAAGTTGCGACATTTTCTCTAAAATAATAATAAAGAGAAACAAAACTTCTCTGCTTTTCAAAGTCCGAACACCTGATAAAACCAAATATTATACTTTTTCTATCAAGTTTATATATGTTAACGGCAGAGTAGAAAATTCTGGCAATGTGCAAAATTCTAAATATAAAAGTAGTATTACTTATCAGTTACTTACTATAATAGAACGCGTTTTTGACTAATGATACAATGATACAATACAGCATTTCACAAGTGTGAAATGCTATATTATATTATCGGCTAAGTAGCCGATAACATCTATAAAATAACAGCTAGATTCGTTGGTTTTTGAGACCTTATGAACTCCGGTCATATGCGCTTAACCATTCTACTCGACCGTGGCTTAGATAGTAGTACGTATATGACCGCAGTTCTTAAGGTCCCAAGTTCAAATCCAGAAGGTATCCTAATTTTTCTCTTTATAATTTAATGTTACATACGTATTTATTTTTTTAAGTAGTCTGTATAATATTAAATAATCACAAAAAGTTTCTAAAGAATTATTTTATTTATTTACTCTAATATATACAACAGGAACATAATCCAAAACCGATTCTAATTCGTAGCAACCATCTGTAGCCATTGGCTTGACGTCATTTATTGTCGCTATCGATAGTGTAGCCACCTTGCGTGATAAAGTGTAACTTAGGTTTGAAGTCATTATTGACGACTATACATTTTCTAGCGACTTACTGCTAGCAACTGCTTTGCACCAGTCGCTAACTCAGTCGCTACGTCCTATTCGTATGTTTTGCAGTGCCGTGTTTTGAAAAGTTTGGTTATTTTAATAACTAATACTAAATATAGAAACATAGTTATATTAGTAATTTCAACCAACAATGTGGACTTGCTAATAATAAACAATCACAAATAGCGGCAACAAGTTTTTTCAGAAATTCCGCACCAAAATATATAGTCTGACCTTTGTTACCAACAGTAAAAAGTAAATTCCCTAGAAATTTAACTAAATCGCCTGACTTCATCAAAAATACGTCATTCAACTAAATATTTGATTACTAGGAATTAGAATCGGTCTCCTGATTCCGAACTCACCGGACCGTAGTGCGGTAGACTTGGATTCGAACTCAGGATCTCCGGATTCAAATGCCGCTATTCATTAAATAAAATGTTACTTTATAATTGATTTTTGCTATTTCTATTTCACAAATTAAGACTGCTGTCCTAATTATAATTAAATCTCAAATAATTGAGTATTATTTATGTATTTCATTTATATACAAAAACTGAGGTACCAATGGCGCGAAAAGCGTTATATTCTAAGATCGTTGCTGGGCGCCGGACAATTTTATGAACATTGGAACAATCCCTCTAAAATCGGAACGAATGGCATCCATTGACGCAGTGAAATGAGAGCGTTAGCGAGTGAATTAGGTTGTTCGTTATTTTACATCAGGGGTCGGAAACTTAAATGCAACGAAGGGCCAGTAGGTTAGATGTATAAGTGACGTGGGCCGTTGTCAATATTATTTTTTCTGGACTAAAATATGTACAAACAAATTTAAATATAAAAAGTTATATTTTTATTTGGTGCTTTTTTGATTAATAATTAGAAGTAAGGAATTTTATCTAAAAATTTAGTATCCATATGTTATTATAAGAAATTTAGAAAATAAAGCAAATTTTGGTGATTATAGCGAATTTTTTTACAAAATATTGTATTATTATATTAATTTTTGTAGTTTGTACTGTACAGAAAGTAGCGACTGCCTAGAGAGACTTTTCTGAATTACGAGTATTAGATAGAGAATTTTTATTAAAACCCGCTGGCGACATTAACCAAAACTGACACTTGTCTTCTATTCTTGGTACTTTTGTTATAACCTCTGCAATTGTCATTGTTATTTTCAATAATATATGAACATTAATATCATATTTTAATCATGCTATATCTTATTCATAAAATTATATTTGGAAAAATCGACTAGATACAAGTATAATTTATTAAGGCCACTGGCCGATTAAAGAGTTTTCGCGGGCCGCCCAGTGGTTGCAAACCCCTGTTTTACATGAACGTATTAACCTATAGGTGGTGAGTTCGATAACCACAATTAGAGTTTATTATTATTATTATTATTTAAACTAGCTATTACCCGCTACAATTTAATGCGAGTACCCGGCATACGTTACCTTGCAAATCAACGAAAGTGTTTGTGTACAGCTGTCCATGTGAGAAGCAAAGATTTTCCAAATTTAGTCCACACAATTGTAGCGAATGTCCCTGTGCTTTGTTTATGGTCACTGCAAATGCGAGTCGTACCAGAAACTGCAAACGTCTGAATTCGAATGGTATAGGACTGAAGCTTTATTATACCTATATGTTAAGATTGGTTCCCGTCTATGTCTATACCAAATTTTAATCGAATCAGTGCAGTACTTTTCAAGATAGCTAGCGGCCATTTTGTTTCAAGATGGCGGATTGGACTTTTGCTAAGTCAGAAACCTTCGCGGGCGTACGCACAACAACTTAGCAAAGTTTCATCGTAATCGGATGAATGATATAGGAACGCATAAGGGACAAACAAACAAACAAACATTAATTTATATATATATATATATATATATATATATAGATTAGCAGCTCAAGGTCATATTGAAAAACAAATATTTATAAAACAACTAAAGTTAAATTTTAAAAAAGATTGTATTCATTAATTTGTATTTATCCAAATGATTTTCTAGTATTTACCAGCATACAATATATGAACTACCACACTGCTGCTTAGTGAGTCGGAACTAGGCTTGCCACCTCTCCGGGTTTGACCCGGAGACTCCGGGTTTCAGTGAGTTATCTTCCGGGCTCCGGGTTTAATTAATATTTCTCCGGGTTGTGTAAGTCAAATTGAATATGTACAAAATTATATGCAGTCTGTCGCGTGTATCTCTTGTACTGTGTACGGAATAGCTAGCGCGGTGGTTGTTGATCGAACGTATACAACTGGTGAAGGCGCAGTGTTGGCTGCGTGCAGCGTGCTATGTAGTTGTTCAGGACAAATCTGTCTCACTATCGGAATCTTCTACGCCGCTAAATTATTAAATTTTTTTCGTTGATGATCTTGTATATCTTACTGTTATCTAGTTTTATTTCTGTCACTAAGTCCTCCAATTTCTTGATTCTGTCCTCATGATTATTTAAGGAAGAATTTATACAATTAATTTCGGTTCTAATAATACATATATCATCTTGTATCAGATCAATTTTTTTTAGAACTGTATCAAGTTTTCAGAAATAGACATAATTTTGGGTGAGGTTATGTCTTCTGTTGCAAGTGATTATCTTCAATTTTGTTGTTACAGTTTAATCGTATATATGACGTTGAGTACACTAATTTTATTGTTACAGTAGATTTATCACTTCCAATCTTGTTGTACTTTATTTTATAAGTAATTATTTTACCATGATAACAAAAACACTTGTCTTTAACAAAACAATGTAACCCTTTTTTTATCAAATATGGTAATAATAATAAAATTGCAGGATCTTCTTTAAAAAAATAGTCATCGTCTCCGGGCGAGACTGGTAACCCTAGTCGGAACCCTGTACTATAATTGGAATTACGTTTCTATTGTACAGAGTAGTATAAATAAATAAATATTATTCAACAAGAATTAATGTAATAATTGTTATTTAAATGACAAAACGGTCAAAAGTAACTAGCTCACTAGCAAACACAGTGAGAACAATAATATGCTAACGTTTTCATTCTGAGCGTAAGTAATTTAAAAAAAAAAACGTAAACAATATACTCAAATGAATAAATAAGACTCTTCATATATACTTAATACATTTTTAAAAACTATGTAAAGGTTCAAGATAGGTTCCTTACAAATGGTTCGTGTAACGCACGAAAATTGTGTGGTAAACAAAAAAAAACATATATTGATGGCATAAACCTGATTTCTAACCTCAAATCCACAGATTACACAAATGATATTCCCAGTGAAAAAGTATTTTATCAAATCTTGCACGTTAAATGTGTCCGTATTTTTCCAAAGCCGCCTTACTAGACGCGACGAATCCCAGAAAGATTTCATTTGTGAGATATCGTGGAACACTTTCGTTCTTGGCGGGAGAAAGAAAAAAAAACATTGGACGTGCGTTACAGCCAGGGCCGTAGCGTCCGGCAGGGAGACAGGGGATGGAAAAAGAGAGAAAGATACACATCTAGAGAGAGAGAAAAACAGCGACGGATCGATGCAGAGCATAGTGAGCATCGCAACGCTGAATATTGTGTTTGCAAGATTGAAAAAAATAAATTGCCATCTCATATTTGTCGATCTCTCTACGACACTTTCAAATATTAAATTACATTTGTGTTTGTTTAGCAAGAAATGTCATCATGAGCTCGTATTGTCAATTTGTATAACGGTTACATGATTGTTAGGTGTATCACGTTGTTTCAACCTAGTTAAATATGAATCGGCGTGCAAATTGACAGTTGATAGGTAGCTGTGTTTCTGTATTGTGTTTAATATCCACCTCACGCAACGGTACAAATTACAGTCATTTATATTTTTCCTTCAAATTATACAATTAGATTATGGTAAACTGCTAAACATATTCCTTGTTTCTTGTTTTCTCTTTTTTATATAGTCAAGGAAGTTATTATGTAGCAGATTTGCACGTGTTATCTTCTTGTGCTGCAAATACCATTTCAAAAGCTCGAATTTAAACTTGTAGCAAAGCTCCTTGACATGAACTTATAACCACATTCTATGTTTTCTTTCTTTTACTGTAGTTGAGATTAATTTTCTAAATAAATAAATAAAATTAATACACAATCAAATTTTGTGTAGGTATAATGGGCCTTTCAAGACTTTTTTGAATTTTTTATATATTAATCTACGTAATAAAATTATTATACCTAAAATTTTAATTTTTTTTTTAACTTGTATTAAGCCTGATAAAAACATTTAAACTTTCGAAACAAACGAATATGACATAGTTGCATCTTAGCTTAAAGAGAGACAGATAAGACAGAGATAAATAACACGTAATTTCACGTAACGTGTGTCGTCGGTAGAATCCTCAGACAAAACATAACTAGACGGATAACAACGGCGTTCGTTGTGAAGCAGAAAGGGATAGAATTACTGGTTGGTGAGGCGGGTGAGCGGCAAGGAGCAACTTGCATAACATCAAAGTATACTCGCTCCTTGCCGCGCACCCGGCGGACCATCAAGTTACTCCATCCCTTTCTGCTTCACAGCATTGACTTGAATACGGCATAATTCGTCTAGTATTATACGTCATTGGCAGAATCGTAGAATGCTGAATGCTTATTTCTTCTTCGTCTTCTTCTCAGTAAAATTGAGCACCGACAAACGTTTCATATAAAGCTCTGTGATTGGCTTAATGCAACTACGTAATTGCAATATGGCAGTGCGAAATTTAAATGAGCGTTTTAAATTATTCAACGTTAACTTTCATATTTCAGCAATAAAGATATTATTTATGGTACGATTTTATATTGTATTAAATATGATGTACGGTCAAGAATTTATTTTAATAAATATATATTAAAAAGCTCTACTACTTGAATCCCCCATTACAATATGTATAAAAATAACGTATTGACTAGAATTTTGAAATTAGAAATACTGCACAACGATTTTCATACAATTTAATGAATACCTACTGAAATGCATTGAGCTTTCTTAATTCTGAAAAAAATTGGACCTATAACGTGTCCTCTATGAATTTGAGTTTTAAATAGTGGTATTGGCCTTCATCAGAGTTAGAGAGGATCAGATTTCTCACTTATAAAAGATGGCGTTGAAACCCATAGGTCAAGGAACATTTTTGTTTGACATTGTAGGCTGTAGTATTTCTTTGGTTTATATGTTACTTATATTTTCATTTTTTTTTAAATAATTTAGGTAGATTATAGTTCAGTGTTTTTTGTTGTGTTAGTTTTAGTAGTACATTAATTTTAATTTTTCAGTTTTGATACTGTATTTAGTAACTAGTTAAGTTATCTTTGTAGTATTGTAAATATAATTTTTAGAATTTAGCTGTTCGATTGTTCTTTGCAGTTGATTTACATTCAGGTACACAACAATACTTTCCACTTATTAATGTTTTCTTTGGGAAAACGTTCAATTTTTCACAATAACCTACAAATTTTTTTTGTGGCTTCTTTGACGGACGAACTACTTAGGCCATATGCCGCCATTACGCCCTGATCTGCGTGTTAGGTATTATGGTCAACAGGAACGCGGGTTTCTCTGGACGCTCACCCATCCAAGTACTACCCGCGCGCAACGCTACTTAACTCGCGTTATCGCTTGCCATGGCCGTTGACAATTTATTATTTTATTTCACATGAAGTATACAATATAATTAAAATTAATTTGTGATTACTGAAGCAAGAAATTATTGTGAAATAATAATTACTAAACTATTTCTGCTCTAATTCATCCCCCCACTTTGTAACTGGATCATTATCTTTCAATCATCGATTAGCTAATGGAAACTTGCAAAACAGCTCAATGACAGTTTCGTGAAAAATGTGGTTAAAAAGTAATATTTTTTTATTTATATTGGCAGTTTTACACGAGATCAAAATTCATAAAAATAAACTAGTAAGAACATTATAAATTATTTTAGCCACAGAAAGTTTGTAGAGTAATCATGAAAAATAGGGGTTGTCATTAACTTATCGATCAGTAAAAAACAATGGTTCAGTTCCAGAATAGGGAGATCATTATTCATGGATTAAATCGACATTAGCGCTGGAATACAGACTCGTCCAGAACTACAAATTTCATTGATTAAAATCGCTGCCTACATGTAGTTAGACGTTTGTATTTTGTCTATGTCTGTAGTCAGATATTCCGATATGGTGGTATGGACAAAAATATCTTAAAATGTAACTATAACTGTGAGAATCGCATAAATGTTAAATGATTCCGTGTGATGTTTGATACAACACGAAGTGTTCGTTGAAAAATAGAACAATTGAAGCATGTCGATTTACAACGCAAAAAAATGAGGGAATACAAATACAAATCTATTTGAATTATTATGGCATTATTTAAAAAAAATATTCTTACCTATAACATGACAAATTTTCTTCGAGCTTCGAATTGAATCATATCAACATCAATTTTAAATGTCACACAACTAAATTAAAAATTTTAATATGGCGTGTCGTGGTGTCGTAGATCCCTATTTTGCATAAATATAGAAAGACACTTATTCCAATATTCATCAACATCAACTTTATTAAAATGCAAAGTCGTGGTGAAGATTTAAAATAAAACCAAAACTTCAATTTTACTTCTTGCTTCAAATGATTTTTTTTATTGTCGTTATCCAAAATTATAATTGCAACAGAACGCGAAGTCATTAATAATCTCGTTTCTAAAAAAGAATAAAATGCATTAGAGTTCGTTGGGTTTCATGATAAATAAATTGGATGGTTTGAAGTTTATTTGTTATTCGATGGAAATACAGAAATTAATTGCTTGAGACGTTTCTTTTGTTTTTGCAAATATCTTATTTTGATAGATAGAGAAAATAATGAGGATAATTTAAAAGAGATCATATTTGTTATCGAATAAATTGATACCTTTAGGTAGATCAAATTTCGTTAGAAAAATTAGTTCGTTATTTCTGGCGTTCGGTCATTAATTTTTAGTGACGCTAATAAAATAAAAGTATCAGATAATAGAGAGAAAATAAAAGCGCTTAATCTATATAGAAGTGTTTATTTTTATTTCTCAAGCTTATGTTTAGAAGTTCTGTCACTCAATATGTCAGAACTTCAGAATTTTATTTCTCTTGAAAGAAACCCGAAAACGCAATCGAATTTAGGAAAGAAAATATATTGTACAAGAATCATTTGGGACGAATGATGTAATCTATATAAATAATTTTAATTATCTTTTACACTGTATATGTTACCGTCAAAGTGTGCAATGCCATTATTCCAAGAAAATCCCAGGCAATGTATAACATTTTATTTGTAAAATTTGTATTATTTACCAATTATTTTTATATTAAAACGCATTCTTGGCGTGGTTCGCCTCGCTCGCACTTCTAACAAACAAAGCCCTAGAATACATGCTCCACACACTAAAGCCATTATATACGATTTTAGCTCAAATTATTTTATATACATTTATTTAAATATTCAACGTGTTTTTGACAAGGCTCGCTTCGCACGCATTTTAAACAAACAAACCCTAAATTCGCCGACCGCACGCTCCACAGACGCAAGCTTTTATATTTGTTTTTGATAAAATTTGCATTTCACACTTTACCTGAATTTTTCACTTTAACGGTTATATATATATATATATATATATATATATATATATATATATATATATATATATATATATATATATATATATATATGGGATGGCTAGCTCAGTGGTATGAAGTCGGCCTGTGGATCCTGAGGTTCCTGGTTCGATTCCCACAGGCGACAAATTTTCATAATTTGATAAAGCTATCCCTGTGGCTCCTCCACCACTAACATGTTTGGGGGCCGTGATTTGACGACTGGTAACCGCACTTCACGCGCAAAAATATATCACTTACCGAGATCTGCTTCAGCAGAGTGCCACACCCAGCAATGGGTAGAAGGCGTGATGATATATTTATTTTATTTATTTATTTTATATATATATATATATATATATATATATATATATATATATATATATATATATATATATATACTTATATGGATGTTAATTAAGAAGCTGACTATAGGCGTTTAACTTTTGGAAATCATTTTTACTTGCAGAGGGAGGGAGTAAATATCTTTATATTATTATACACAAAATTGCTTCAAATAATACTTATAGAGAATTTAATACTGTATTCAACAATATGTTTGCAATATATAGTGTGCTTCAATTTCATGTAAGCATTTGGCATTTTTTTATTATTAATTTGACAACATAGTGGTATCGAGTCGGATTGTAAATTCGAGAAACCGAGTTCGATTTCCATAGCCGTCAAACAATTTTCACCACATTAAATTATCTCTGTGGCTCCCCCATCACTTTGTTGGCTATTATTTGGCCACTGTTAATCGCAATTTACGCGAATATATCACTTACTGAGATATGCTACGGCAGAGTATCACACCCAGTAGTGGATGAAAGCGGTGATAATATATTTAATTTTTTTAATTTAATTTGTCAAAAAAATTCACATTCATCAAAGTTTGTTTTTCTTCAAATTATTAAAAATTTTAAAATACTACATTTATCATAAACGGTGTAGTTCTGAACATCAGATTTCTGTTTTCAATTTTAATATAAATATCTTATTTGGAAAGGTAACACAACAATTTATTTAAAAGTGTTATAAATACGAAAATTGATGAAGATTGTCAATATATTTAATTTTTATAAATCATTATCTGCAATAATAATGTACATCCGAATTTTTTGACGGGAGAGGCTCAGATATAAACAAATATAAAATAATAAATATAATAAAATAAATACACAGAAACAAAACAAATATAAGTTTAACAAAAAATGAAACATACATGAAACCTAAAAAAAAAATTGCTTTCACAAATAAAAGTTACACTCATCATGCATCTACTCGTACATATAAATATGTCGTAATTATATTCCTCGTGAATTTAACAATGGAAAATTATTTATAAATTCCACGGAGTCTAGACTTATATAGCGATGAATATACAATAAAACTAGTCTCGAGAACATTTCCTTCGTCATTGTAGAATGTAAGTATGTTTCCAAATACCGTAATGCCGAAAAAATGCGCTCAATTGAGTATGTCGTCAGGTGGTCACTAGGAAGCATAAAAGCAATGGAAATAATACTATTTTAATATTTGGATAAAAAATGTAAATACCTTCTATAAACATTCATATATTTATGAACTGTACTGTAATAAAGATTAAATTTCTTTTATACAGAGTAGCATAAATTAATAAATAGATTTACGTATGGTGTAAAATTTGCCGAAGAAAATAAATAAAATAAATATCTCATCACGCCTTCTACCCATTACTGGGTGTGGCACACTGCCGAAGCAGATCTCGGAAAGTGATATATTTTGCGCGTGAAGTGGTTACCAGCCCCCCAAAGATGTTAGTGGTGGAGGAGCCACAGGGGTAGTTTTTGAAATTATGAAAATTGTTCGTCGCTTGTGGGAATCGAACCAGGGTTCTCAGGGTCCACAGGCCGACTTCATACCACTGAGCTAGCCACCCCATAAAAAACATAATAACATTTTTATTTTGGGCAGTGTCCGGACCTCCGAACTTTCACCCTAAATCCGGCAATGATAAAAATGACAAGTGTTTTGATGTATTTTTATTAATTAAATTATTAATAATAAATCATTAACTAATAAAACAAAACTAAAACTTCAATATAAATAAAATTGATATTCTTCACTAATTTTTGTATTGAAGCTAAAATTATAATTGTAAACATGATTTTCTGATAAATTGCTGTGCTCTTTTCAAATGAGAGTATTTTACTTGAAACTGGAAACATAACTCTGATTTTTAGGGCTACCCAGTGTACGTTAAATGCAATATTTTAACATTTTTGGTTGTTTGAAGACAAGTAAAAACTTATATGAAGAGTATTATTTTTTGTAGATTAATAATAAAAAAGTTCCTCATATGCTTCCACCAAATTCAATCATATATGTAAATTAATTTAGTAATTTTTGCGCACGAAGAAAATATGTTATAGTTTTTCTTAAAGTAAATATTAATCATTTGATAAAGTACGGACAAAAATAAAAATATTGATGGTATGAAAATCTGTGATCAACATGGCTCAGTTAGTTGGGACGCGTAGCTGGAAACTAAAAGGTTTCGGGTTTAAATTCTGATGTCACTAAATAAATTTTAATTCATTAATAATTCTTTATTGACAACCACAAATAATTAAATATTACACCTATTGGAATATACAACTACTAAAAAATAACGTTGATCACAATATGTCAAACTTGAGACAAAGATACACCTTTAGTTGGTCGCCATTCGCTTACCATTGCTGTTACTTATATTTCTTTGCTTTTCTTTTATTTAGTGTTTGCTAGTAGTGTTTATTTAAATAAAATAAAGGTCTGTGTTGTCGTTAGTTGTGGTTTTAGTATTTGTATGCAGTGGCGTATCTAGAGGGGGGCGGTGGGTGCGTTCCGCACCGGGCGGCACATATTTTGGGGCGGCATTTTTTATATTTAGGTTTAATTGTAAAAAAACAACTTGTTCGCTTCATCAGTTTACTATTCGATTTCTACGAATTATGAATTACTATATGATTTCGAAAATTTTTCTTCATCGTCAAGTCAATGTAGGGTTGAAAATATGATCTCGAAAAATTCCTTTATTACTGCCTAATTTAAATATGCTATCCAATGATAAAAAAGTTTCCCTCCTATAGTTTGTCTCAATTACAATAATTTATTTATGTTTATTAATTTAATGGGGTAATGGCTCAGTGGCTTCGAGTTGGTCTGTGGATCCTGAGGACTCTGGTTCGATTACCACAGCCGACAAAGCATTTTCACCAAATTAAAATTACCCCTGTGGCTCCCCCACCACTAACATCTTTGGGAGCCGTGATTTGGCAGCTGGTAACCGCACTTCACGTACATAAATATATCACTTACCGAGATCTGCTTCGGCAGAGTGCCACACCCAGTAATGGGTAAAAGTCGTGATGATATATTTATTTTATATTAATTTTTTAATTTATAAAAAGCACCATTTGATTGACTGAGAAACGGCGGCAAATTGGAGACCGCCCTAGGCGGCAAAAGTTCTAGGCACGCCACAGTTTGTATGTATTAACTTTTAGGTATAAATTGAAGTATGTAGGTCATAGGTTGTTTTAAAAGTCTAGGTTTTTCTTAGTCGTAGGCAAGGACGTTGAAAAGAGGGGATATGGCATTCAAGTCAAGACTGTGAGGCTCGGCAGATTGACAGAGACAGAAGTATTATTTTCTGTACCGTGCTTAGCCTGCCATTGATTGACATGTGTCATAAAGAGATTTGAAATTTAAATAGACAGAACAGAATCATTCTCTCTAAAAGATTATAAATTTTTACAAGGAAACTGAAATTATAAACACTTTGTTACCATTTTATTCACAAAAATTATGTCCAATTCCATACAACACAAAAATTGAAACACAAATGACACTTCGTGGTTATGTTTTCATAAAACAATGCTCCCTGACAACGTCTAAACGTCACTTTTCTTACATAAAAATTCAAAATATTTGAAAGAAGAAGAGATTTGGCTAAGCACGGTGCAGAAAAACTATTGTTGTCTCTTTTCCTTGCCCAAGCCTCACTTCAAACAATGCTACAGTATCGTCATGCCATATCCCCTCCTTTCAACGTCCTTGGTCGTAGGTAATTAGTTCTTTTCGTATAATATTAGTTAATTATGATGTTATTACCTTTTTTAATGTAAATATTAGTTCTATTGTATTTTTATTTCTTTTTATGTACTTAGTTATTAGGTTAGTAGCAAACTACTCGTATACTGTTGCCGTAGTTCCAATTTTCGCCACTGTAAGCACATTCTTTTTTAAAAATCTCAATTCGCTACAGTTACATGACATTTAGAATTGAAATATTACGTATCTATTTATAGATATGAAAATGAAACTAAAAACTCATTAACTCATAAGGTACGAAATAATTATAATTTCTTTCTCAAAAATAATAACAACGAAAGCAGCATAGGAGGTATTTGTAATTTAAAATTAAATTAACCTAATATACCTTTGTACATTTATCAAAAATTCTAAGAACTAAACAAGAAATGTCGCAAAGAATAAAAAATAAGTTAATTAAAAAATTTGACATTTTAAAACATAATCTCATCCACATAAAGTCCAATTTAGATTTAAATCACAATCTTTCAAGTATATCAAAAACCCACAAAGCGAAAATATTTCGTTTCCTGAGGGGCCTCCCGCTCTTATGCTTTCCTCCTCTTTTCTCTGGAAGGACCGAATAAAAAGCCAAAGAAAACAAACGAAATCTGTGGGTCGAAAGAAACAGATAATTCACGCGCAACAGCATCATGAGATGGTTGGCCACATAACACAAACCAAGTCAGGGCCGTATTAAAAAAAAAATAGATATTACTTTCGCGCTTGCTACCCGTGTTCATCTGTTTATGCATTAGTAAATTGTGGAACCTGAGTGTACTTTTAGAGTTAATTGCTGAGCAACTATTAAGGTCATATTATATGCCGTTATTATGCCCTGACCCTGCATTTTCGTCCTAGTAACTAATGGATTCATTAATTATTTTTCTTTTTCTTTTATTTTTGTATACAACTTTTTAATATAATAACGTGTAGTCAGAGCAAAGCCGGTTTCAAAATTCATAATTCTATTGATGGGTTGCAAGAAAAAAATAAAGAGCTCTTTAGTTAAAGAATTGTTTATGTAGCAACAGTATCTAGCGATTTTCTGAAATTTATTGAACCGTTAGTTGCTAATGAACCGATAAAACTTTCATGCAACCCAGCATAAGAGAGATAAGATTTTTTTAAAGTACTCATAAATCTCGTTATATATTTAAAATACGATTGTGTCTGAATGGTTCGGATTCCACTATAATCTATAGGTCCCCTGTTCTGTAATTGTGATTAAGTTCCTGTTGTGCAAAGTAACAAATAAATAAATAAATACTTTTTCCTACAACTGTGCGATTTTTTTGTTATTACGTAACTATAATTGCCTTGGTTACGTATGGAAAGTAGACAAATACAGACCAAGTGCGTTTCTGTAAGCAAAGAAACACTAGTGCGACAATTAATTCATTACGCAACTGTAAAAAAAGAGTTGTATTGAGAGCGACTAAATTTCGCGCCGAGCGCGGAATTCATATTTTGGCCAAAGACGCTTATGGAAGAAGAAGATGCACTTGTTATAAAAATAGCTATTATTTCTTTGTGACAATTTTTAAAAGCTTTTTATATTTGTTAAAGTAGATACGAGTACAATTTAAAGTTGTTGAGGTAGGTGGTTCAGTGGTATCGAGGCGGACTGTAGATTTGAGAACTCGGATTCGATTCCCACAGCTGACAAACAATTTTCACCACATTAAAATTACTTTTGTGGCTTCCTCTCCACTAATATATTTGGAGGCCGTGATTTGACGCCTGGTAACTGCACTTCCCGTGCATAAATATTTCACTTACTTCTATCTGCTACAGCAAGTTACCGTACCTAATAATGGGTAAAAGGTATGATGATATATTTATATTTATTTAATTTATTCCATTGGACTACGATTGCTTGTCATCTACATATTACGTTTGTATTACGTAATCCGATGTTCTTTGCCTTCATGTAAACAACATGAATATTAATAATGACGTGAATAGCAGCAAACAAAAATAAATTAAATTACGGCCCAACTGTTCGCCGAAGTCCTAAGGTGGACGAGACAAATATCAAAATGTAAACTCAGCATCTACACGGCAGCCGGCAGCATACATCATCAAAATCTTCAAGTGGCAATCAGTTCTAAGAAAGATATTACAAGAAAAGATATTATGCTAGAAGAAAATAAAAATATACTTGATTACTAAATGTCGTAGTTTGCATTTTATCAATACATGAATAAAGAATAAGTAGTTTATAATAAGTTATACAATAGGCGATTCCAGCAGTACGGCATTTGAAGAACTATTGAACGCATATCAATTTTAGTTGTAAATGTGTTACAATAATGCTAAAAAATTAACAAAAGTAACGTATTAATATCTAAAATGTTTAATTAAAAAGTGTATTATACAAAACAATCGCCATTGATGTTCTTGTGATGTAGATAGCGCTATTAAACTGCAACTTTACATTGTGACGCAATGCTCATGTGCAACGGGATAGCAATTCGCAAAATAATATTTCATTGCAACAGTAATTAAAACAATAAATGTTAGAATAGCACAGTAACCTTGTACATAATATTCTTCCATTTTAATTAAACCTGAAAAATGTACAATAATGTAAATTTTTAAATTTGTAGAATAATAGTATATTACATAATAAGTCAGGAAAGTGATGTTTTACTTGACGAAGCGGTTGTTTGAAATACGAGGCCGCAGGCTTCGTCAACTAAAAACATCACTTTCCTGATGTATTATGTATACTACAGAGTGATCAAAAGGAATTGTTACAGTTGGCAATAAACAAAACTACTTGAAATTGGTAAGCCTGATACATAAATTCATGTCCTGTTGTTGACAGTGACATTTAAAATTTAAATTTGAGTACATTTATTATTACATTTATTTCTAAAGTATTTCTATTACTTAAAAAGTCATTATTCTATTAGCTGTCAGACTCCTGACATAACCTATTTGTATTTATTAGAAATGTCAAATAGCATTTCCGCCTTTATCTGACGTTGTGCCAACTGTGGAATAAAAATATCTTTAGAATTGTATTGCCAACTATAACAATTCCTTTTGATCACTCTGTATTTTTTCTGAAACTGTTTAATATAATCAATAATTCAAAATGTTTAAATATTTCGATATGAATTGTATTCGCAGCAAACTACGTATACAAGGTTACAACAAAAAAACAGGTAAAATACAAAAAAGTCAAGTAAAGTTTTTACCATACTGTTTTGTACTTTACCAGACTGTTATTTTTTATGTAACTTTGGATACGTACTTTATTTGACTGTTTTAGTAACAATCGACTTTCCATACTAAAATTGTTCAGGAAAGTGGATACTTTCTTGTCGGTTTCAGGAAATAATTATATTTATTATTACCTGAATATTAACAGTTGAAACTTAATTAATATAGTTCTTCGCAAATTTCGTATAAGTAAAAACTAGCAAAACAAGTGTTGACTGAAACTAGCGTGAAATCAGTTCCGTGTGATGTTTCGCACTCTTCTCAAAGTATTCCCATCTCTCTCAAAAAAGAGCTAGTTTCGATACTATTACTAAGAACTTAACAATAAAATAAAAAAAAAACGAGAAGAAAATATTTTTTTAAGTAGGTTAACATATAAAATAATCAAAGTTCTGTGGAATTGTAGTTTTCTAAAAGAATCAGTGCTCGAGTCAAACGACACAGTTCATAATTTTCCGTGAAAGTATTTGAAAGATACAAATTCTTTGCTATCTGCATCTTCCCGCTTAAATGGAAACCCAGCACTGCATACCACGCACATTGTGTGAATTACTGCTAACGCCGTTGCGCGTGTGCGAATGTGTGTCAGTAGCGTAGCTGCGTGGCGCGTGGGCATCACGTGACTGCGCGTAGTACCGGTACCGGGAATATCGATCACGCGCCATCGCGCGCAGCCAATCCACGCCGGCCTTCGCCGCTGAATGGACGGCCCACGCTGGAAAGTTCACGTCCGCGCGACATTTGACATTCGCGGTTCGAACACGGCACGGAACGGGTAACGGGTACGCACCAGTCACCGGTACTACGTGGTACCGGTTGGCGCCATGTGAATTATTTAAAATGGCACGCGGTGTGTTGGTTCACCAAGTGGGGATACAGAAGGATTAAACGTTGTGTTGCTATGTGGTATGTTATGTTTCATTCATGCTTTATTTTATATGCATGTCTTTTATTTATTCCATCAAATATGTGTTCGATACTTTTTCTTAATTTATTGAAATACGTTCTGTTTCATTTGTACATTAAATAGCTAATATTAAATAAACATATATAACAATGACTTTGATTTTCTTTTATGTATTAATAGGTCAAAATTTGTTTCGAAATAGTTTTTTCCTAAATAATTTTTCTCGGTTACATTTCTGATATTGAAATTTTAATGGTTATTTTTACAATTAGTAATGAAAAGGATATGCTTTTATTACAAACATGTTGTATACTTATTTTTTTTAATATTGCTATTAGACTGAGAATTTGTTTATATGTGGAAACCAATAGTTACGAATTTGTTTGAAAATGCACAAATGAAATGACAGCTATTTTGATAATTTTCCACTAATGAAATTAAGAAGTGATAATATAACAAGAGAGTGAGAATAAATTGAAAATAATTTGACAGATCTTTCGAAAACTAGTTGCCAGGCAATAGTCACGAAATTCCTTAGGGCTTGAGTGGCTATTGCCAAATGGCAACAAGTTTGAGAAAGATACTGGAGAATTATTTTCTAATTTATCGAACTCTCGAGTTATATTTAATTAGATTTTTTTTTGACTTAGCTCTTGAGGTCGATTCATCCAACTTAAAAGATTTTGAACTGGGTTCGTATCGGTTGATTACATATTAATGTATTCTTGGAAGTTGTGTCCGAAATTTGTTGGTGTATTTCTGTATCTGAAATGGAACTAATTCGATTTTTTTCACACATTTTACATGACGCGTTGACAGTTTTAAATAATTATTTGACAACTACCTATAATTTGCCACAAACAAAAAAGCACCTACAGAGATTATTCCCAGGAATAATCACAAGAGCTTTATTCTCAGTATAATAATGACAGGATTGGTTAAAACGCAGCCATGTGACATACAAGGAGCATTTCATTGGTTTTGAGAAACGTCAAAAAATAATCAATAAAATCAAACTAAGATCAATATTATAGTGATGGTTTAAACTTACAAGATTAGGTTATTAACGGCCATAGAACAGCTCGTTGGTACTGATCTAATAGTTATTTGGAAATGCAAATGTTGGATAAGAATTCTGATCATCTTAGAGAGCTAGGATGCAAAATGATATCTCATTTATTCCAGTGACAGAAATGGATTTTTTAATAGATGTCATGATAAACATGAAAAAAAGAAAATTAGATTTGGGAACGGGTAGCAACTATAGATGGCGCCGATGTGAATGCGCGATCTAAAATACAACTAAATCGATTTTTTTCACACATTTTACTTGACAAGTTAACAGTTTTAAATAATTATTTGACAACTATCTATCATTTGTCACAAATAAGAAAGCATCTAGAGAGATAATTCCCGGGAATAATCACAAGAGCTTAATTCTCAGTATAATAATGACAGGATTGGTTAAAACGTAGACACGTGACATACAATAAAGCATTTCATTGGTTTTGAGAAACGTCAAAATAAAAATAAAAATAAATAAATATATCATCACGCCTTCTACCCATTACTGGGTGTGGCACTCTGCTGAAGCAGATCTCGGTAAGTGATATATTTTGCGCGTGAAGTGCGGTTTCCAGTCGTCAAATCACGGCCCCCAAACATGTTAGTGGTAGAGGAGCCACAGGGATAGCTTTTTCAAATTATGAAAATTTGTCGCCTGTGGGAATCGAACCAGGGACCTCAGGATCCACAGGCCGACTTCATACCACTGACCTAGCCATCCCATAAAATAATCACTGTAATTAAATCTCCTTGGTTACCAACAAAATAAATGCTATTTTCATAAATGCGAATTGAAAAAATCTATCGAAATGACGAACCTTGTTAATAATTTTTGCTTGTTAAAAACTCGCAAAATATAACTCGTAGATAATATGATAATTGTTAGATAATATTTTGACATGTATTTAAATTCGTTGTTACGGCACCTCGCTATATTTAGATTTCCATAACAACTCATAATTCATGTCATTATATAATCGACGATTATCATATCACTTGTTTTATTAATTATGATTATACGTAGATAAAAATTAAAAATTATTTTAATAGATTTTAAAATTTCCATAGCATGTTGCTAAATTTTAAATAAGTAAATAAAAAATAGTGAAAAAAATTAAATCGAACCAATAAGAATGTAATATTTACTTTTTCCACGATTTATTGTTAAAAATAGTAGATTGTTTGAGAAGTAAAGAGTGCAGTGAGTGCATTAATTTTGCACGAGCTTAAAAACCTACTTTTCTTACGCGTTGAATAGCTATTTTTTATGTAACAAATGGAAAAGTTGACATTAAAGTAATTTAAAATAAATTTCTACAAACATTTTTTCAATTTATCAAAGTTGTTTCATTACAAAAACATAGAAACATTAACATGCATGGTTACAAACAAACAAACAAAATAATTGACTAAAATGTATAATCTGTTGGTTGGTAATGAGTAAAATATTGGTTGCTAATGAGTAAAGTGTTGCTATCAAGTAAAATCGCATTTTACTATAGCTGTATTCCATTTGTCAACTGGTTCACTTAAATCAGTTCAGATATATTTGACACATGATTAAATCGCACTTCACGCGCATATGCTTCGGCAGAGTGCCACACCCAGTAATGGGTAAAAAGGCGTGATGATATTTTTTTTTGTGGCTTCTTTGGCGGACCAACTACTTACGTCATATGCCGCCATTACGCCCTGATCTGCGTTTTAGTTGTTATTGGTCAACAGCAACGCGAGTTTCTCTGGACGGTCATCCAACCCATCCAAGTACTACCCGCGCGTTATCGCTTAGATCAGTTCCAACGAGTGCAGCCATGGCCGTTGACAATGATATATTTATTAATTTATTTATTAAATGAACTGAATTAAGCAAACTGATGCACTTATTTGGGTGAATTACTTCAAAGTAAATTAGAATCAGTAATTCTAGTACAGGAAATAAGGTCGGCGAAATAATCCAGCGAAATAAATAACTGATCTGGTTCAGTAAATGTAAGTTAGATCTGATCCAAATGGCAAATGGAATACGCCTTATGTTAATTTGTTAATAAAATGGCTGTTTTTCATTAAATACACAAAAAACAACTTTTATTATCAATATGCAAAAGAAAATTATTTTTTTCTTGACAAAATAATAATGAGATAGTTTTATTAATACTCACTAAGCAAATTTATTATACGGGTCAGTTTATTTAACTAAACGGGTGTAGCTATAAATTGAACAAAATCCATGAATTTGTTTGAATTATACCAACTGAGTTACTTATTAAATAAGCTTGTTAATTTTTCAGTTTCACTTAAATCACATTAAATTATGAAATCACATGTCTGAAGTAAATGCCACATTTGTATAATTTGATCGATAAAAATCAAATGAAATCATTTGTTATTGATTTCAGTACGAAATATTTAGTTTAGTGGTATTTGTAAAGATTATCGTATCGTAGACTACAGCATTATAAATTTTCATCAAACGTCGAACAAAATAATTAGAAAACTATGATACCAGCATTAACTTTGTTTTTCTATTTCGGTGGCCTTATAGCTCTATAAACGCACTGTAAACAGGTCGTCGAAGAGATCTATAAGCGCATAGTTTTTGGCGCTTTTCATTTTGTAGAAGTGGTATGAATGCTTTTAAATCTGACAGATAAATGACATATAACCTCAAAATTGTAAATTGTCGGTGTAAAATATTACTAAAAGAATGCTACACTCATACAAAATTCACACCATTTACAATACAGAAAAAAACATTGATTAATTGTCAAAAAAATTGATTTTTTTTCATGTTTTTGTTATAAGAAGCACTGCCAACACAACTGATAAAAAACACCAACTTATATTTTTGTGTGATATATAAGATGTTAGTGGTGGAGCCACAGGGGTAGTTTTTTTTTAAATTATGAAAATTGTTTGTCGCCTGTGGGAATCGAACCATGGTTCTCAGGATCCACAGGCCGACTTCATACCACTGAGCTAGCCACCCCATTTTTGAGAAGTCAGTTTTATAAATCTAACAGAATTATAAAATTACCTCAATAGAAAAAAAACACTATAAAGAACACGTATAATAAGGCATGTTATCGTATTCGTCCTTTGTAAAACTTGCCGCAGAGTGGCTCGTTTTCCAAACGTGGACTCGTGCGTTAACAGATTGCCTTATCTTTAATATACTACTTCACACATTTAAATCGATATTTTTATCATTTACTTGTAACTTTAATTTAACAATTAATCGTATAAATGTTTATTAAACCTGCTGATGTTATTTGAAAAGATTCAACAAATTGTGTGACTTTTGCGAACAAAACAAATGATTATGTTACAATACAACAGTGCAATATAATTAGTTTCTACTTTGCAAACTTTAGATTTCACCACAATACAAAATAGTGTAGGTGGAGAACTTCTGTTTTCAATTAAGTTGCACTGTTGTACATGCACTGTAAATTTATATTATTTTAGTATTCGCATTCATGTTTCAAAACGCATTATTGTGTTACGATATTTATATTTTATTTACTGAAATGTAGTTACATGTTTTGATTCATATTTATGTTGGTATTATTTTGTTCTCAATTATTGTTGGAATGGAATTTATATAAAATGTATATGTAGTAGTACTTACTGAAAATAATTTCATGATTGAATTCATTTTCATTATAGTACAGTAACATAACAAGCATCGAAAGTATAAAATGACATGCGAGTACACAAATTTAAAAACGAGGCGCGTAGCATCGAGTGATTAAAGTACACGAGCACAGTTATCACACTTTCGAGCGAGTTGTGTGCACTATTTTTCAGACGACCACAAAATATTTCTAAATAAGTTTACAAGAACGATGTTGTTACACTTTGACAGATAATGCGTTTTTGAAGATTATCGTTAAAGTTTGAGGTTAGGTGTGGTGATACCAACTGTACTAACCGTAAGGTCAAAATATTAAATAATGCTAAAATATTAGTAAATAAGTAATTATTAATTTTAAAAATAAGATTTATCTGTGCAAATGTGTTGAAATATCTGCAAAAATTTCGATTCAAATAATAATACAAATTTTTTTCATTTATTTTATTATTTTCTTTCGTCGGAACGCCATTTGTTGTCAATCAGTGGAACTTCACCAGGAGACCGATTCTAATTCGTAGCAACTAGCTGTGGCCACTGGTTTGACGTGATTTTTTGTCGCTACCGACAGTGTAGCCACCTTGCGAGATAAAGTGTAACTTGGGTTTGACGTCATTATTGGCGACTAGACATTTTCTAGCGACTTGACTTACTGCTAGCAACTGCTTTGAACCAGTCGCTACGTCCTTTTCGTTTGTTTTGCAGTGCCGTGTTTTGAAAAGTTTGATTATTTTAATAAATAATACTAAATATAGAAACATAATTACAATTTCAACCAACAAAGTGGCCTTGTTAATAATAAACAATCAAAATAGCGGCAACAAGTTTTTCAGAAATACCACACCAAAATATATTTTCTGATCTTTGTTACTAACTGTAGAAAATAAATCCCCTAGATATTTAAATAAACCGCCTGACGTCATCAAAAATACGTCATTCAACTAAATATTTGGTTGCTACGAATGGGCCTTTCAAGACTTTTTTGAATTTTTATATATTTAAACACTGGGGTCGCCAAGGTTTTTTTTAATTAATTTTTTTTTTATTTGACCCGATATTTTTAAAACTGTTCGATAAGGTTTTTTAAATTCGAATATTTTTCTTGGCTTAATTAGATATCACTTTTTTATAAATCTGTAATATATAGATATTACAATTTTTGGGGAAGGAATCTGCGCAATCTTGGCGTACCTTTAACAATGTAATTGTTTTTTTTGGAAGTATTAATATACGTAATAAAATTATTATGACCAAAATTTTTTTTTTTTTTATACTTGTATTAAGCATGATAAAAATATTTAAACTTTCGAAACAAACGAATGTGACGTAGTTGCATCTTAGCTTAAAGAGAGACAGATAAGACAGAGATAAATAACACGTAACTTCACGTAACGTGTGTCGTTGTCAGTAGAATCCTCAGACAAAACAACTAGACGAATAACAACGGCGTTTGCATTGACTTGAATACTGCATAATTTGTCTAGTATTATACGTCATTGGTAGAATCGTAGAATGCTGAATGATTGTTTCTTCTTCGTCTTCCTCTCAGTAAAATTGAGCACCAACAAACGTTTCAGACAAAGCTCTGTGATTGGCTTAATGCAACTACGTAATTGCAATGAGCGTTTTAAATGATTCAACTTTAACTTTAATATTTCAGCAATAAAGATATCATTTATGGTATTATTTTATATTGTATTAAATATGATGTACGGTCAAGAATTTATTTTAATAAATATATATTAAAAACCTCTACCACTTGAATCCCCCATTAGAATCTGTCTCCTGATATGTTAGAAGTGTGCGTTATAATAACAAATCAATGTGTGTTATTTTCAACTTTCCGTAGTAATTTATGATGTTGTTATTGTTACTTTCATAAGTAATCGTCTGAAAATATTTTTTCACTCACAAGCACAACCATTACAAATTGTCATTCATGTAAAGAACCTTTGCGTTTCGCGCGAAATATTGTTTTCTCTTTTTTATGTTCTTTTGTGTTGGTCTCCTTTCATTAGCGTGGCCAAGAACTAAGGTGCCTTATTTTTATGCAAGTAATTAATGTTCATTAGTATCCCCTCATAACTTATTTTGTTTAACGTCTCTCCTAACACGGTGTATTAATTTTAATGACCTGCATTAAAGACATAATTTTTCAGTGTGTTAAAAAAAATGCTTGTGGAAAAGATAATATCTTTTTTATGTATATGGAACCATAAAGGAAATTTAATTTAATTTTTGTAAATGTAAAAATTAAAATTTGGTTTATCGATATTCATAATCTCGAGATAAGAAACAGTTTAAATTTTTAATTTCATAACTACAATGTTAAATACATTATACACAGTCATAATAAATAAACAAATATCAATTAAGCGCTTTTGAGTACTAATCATTTAAACATTAATTATTTTTACGAATTAATAATATGATGTTATCAGATTTAATTAACTATGAATAATTACTAAAATGAAATGTTTATACTTACTTTAATCTGTGATTTTCTACACATACAATCTTAATTTAAATATTTAGAATTATCTGCAATTCAATTAAATTAAACAAATAAAATAAATAAATATATCATCAGGCCTTTTAGCTATTACTAGGTGCGGTACTCTGCTTTAGCATATCTCGGTAAGTGATATACAGAATGTTCATCCAAAACCCGAACATAGGCATATAACATGTGATATCAGTTTTTTGGTGCGCATTGCTTCCCAATTAATTTTATAGGAAAATACTTCAAATAATAGTTATAGAGAATAAAATTACGGATTTTTTGATATAACATACATATCATTTGTGTGTTTCATCAAAGCGCAAAAATTAATTAAATATTTGTAATATTCGTAAAAATATTTAATTAATTTTTGCGCTTTGATGAAACACACAAATCATATGTATGTTATATCAAAAAATCCGTAATTTTATTCTCTATAACTATTATTTGAAGTATTTTCCTATAAAATTAATTGGGAAGCAATGCGCACCAAAAAACTGATATCACATGTTATAAGACTATGTTCGGGTTTTGGATGAACACACTGTAGATGTTAGTGGCGGGTGAGCCACAGGGGTAATTTTAATGTTGTTAAAATTGTAAGTGGGTTGTGAGAATCGAACTCGGGTACTCAAGTCCCCATAGTTAGAGAGCTAGGGTGCAAAATGATGGCTCATTTATTCCAGTGCCAGAAAAAAAAGAAAATTATATTTGGGAACGGGTGGCAACTATAGATGGCGCCAATGTGAATGCGCCGATTTTAAGGGTAATTAAAATCATTTAAAAAGTAAAATAGTCTATTTTAGAATAACCAGATTTTGGAATTGTCAAAAAGTGTTTTTGCTGCAATTGTTCCAGAAGTTTAAAATTAAAATTACTTATTTAATTTTAAAGAGACCATTTCGGCTTAAATTATCGTTTATAAATTACATTTTTGTACATAGATTTTTATGACCTACGAGCTTGTAGAATATTTAAAAATAAATGTGTATTAGTATATTGTAATACAAGTATTAAAAGGGTATCATTGTGCGTTCGTGTTCCATTCACATAAGATTTTCAAGGCCTTTCAACAAGTGTATTACATACAATTTTCCTTACGACAATTTAACATTTGACCCCACAGAAAATTGTTAAATTTTTATATCTTTTTTATTTTTTCGAAAAATATCAAAAGTTATTGCGGATTCATTGTCATATTTGGTATTTATGACAACTGAAAACAATAATGTCATTCTGTTGACACTTGAGTGTAGAAAATAGCCAATTTTCGTACAGTTCTTGGAAAATAATCATTATCTTTGATTTATGTATTATATGTATGTTAAATGTCTGATTTTTGTACCATTATACCATGTATAAATCTCGCAGCAAATAATAACGAGAAAATAAGAGTCATTATTTCCTCTTTTGTATCAATCAGAAAATTATTATGCTTGAATCAATTTCTGTGTGCAAATAAAAAAAAGCTTAAAGACTGGTTGGTAACTATGAAAAATCAAATAAACAAAAATAAATATGCAAATATTTTGACATTTCTCTATCACAAAATATTGCAATGTTAACGTAATTTGATTTAATTTGAGATTAATATGAAATGAAATTATAAAAATTCTTATATGTAATACATTAGTCGTAGATAATGTATATTATTCAACTCGCTATAATACCGATGATAACAACCTTTGCTCCCTTTGCTCCCTTTGCTCACTCGTGTTGTAAACTTAATCTTTGGGAATAATAGCATCCATTATAGAGTTGTTGTATAATATACTATTATTAAAGAACCATGATGAGACAGGAACTGACGGTATTTGAAGTTGCAGCGTGAGATCTTGTAAGTGTAATTTTACTCATTAGATTTCCAAGAAACAATTTTCATAATTTCAAAAACTACCCCTGTGGCTCCTCCACCACTAACATCTTTGGGGGCCGTGATTTGACGACTGGTAACCGCACTTCACGCGCGAAATATATCACTTATCGAAATCTGTTTCGGCAGAGTGCCACACCCAGTAATGGGTAGAAGGCGTGATGATATATATATTTTTTTAGATTTCCGAGAAAATATTCAAAAATAATCTCCATTTTCCATAGAGTAAATATTAAGTTTTAATAAATTATAGAATAGATAGTTCAATAGAAATATATCAGTCTGTGGATTTGAAAACTCGAGTTTGGTTCCCTAAGTCGACAAACTTTACTCCATCTTAAAATTACCTCTGTGGCTCCCCTACAATAACCTATTCGGAGGCCACGATTTGACGGCTGATAACTGCATTTCACGCGCAAAATATATCATATACTGAGATCTGCTATAGCAGAGCACACCCAGTAATAGGTAAAACACGTGATGATATATTTATATTTTATTATATTTATAAAATTAGCAAACTCATTTTGAAATATTATAAGTAAATATAAATAAATATATCATCACACCTTTTTACCCATTTCTGGATGTGGCACTCTGCCGAAGCAGATCTCGGTAAGTGATATATTTATGCGCGTGAAGTGCGGTTACCAGCCGTCAAATCCCGTCACCCAAAGATGTTAGTTGTGGGGAAGCCACAGGGGTAATTTTTATTTGGTGAAAATGTTTATCGACAGTGGGGATCTAACCAGGGTTCTCAGGGTCCTCAGGCCGACTCGATACCATTGAGCCATTACGCCATTGAAATATTATGTTGCTAATAATTCAATTTTATACAGGAGTACCAGAGCTGGGCAGTAGCTAGTTACTTTTGTGGCTTAGCTATTAGCTCAGCTACGTTTACCTTAGCTGTAGCTGTAGCTTAGCTAAATGTGAAAAAATATAGTTGTAGCTTGTAGCGAGCTACGTTTTTTTTTCTATTAGCTTAAAAATATTGTTATAACAACTGAAGCTACTTTTAAAGCTACTTTTTGTAGCTTAAAGCTACCAATGTTCATTAAGAAATACCTATTAATTTTTGTTTTGTATTGTATTGTTTTCTATAACTGTATATTATAGCATAACAAATTAACAGTACATTTGTCCATTTGCGATTTTTTATATTTATTAACAGTCATTATAACAAAAGACTGATCAACTGATCATATGACAATGGCAAATTTAATCATTCACAATAATTGAAAAAGTAGCTTTAAAATTTAACAGCTACTTTAATGAGAGCTTTTAGCTATAGCTTAGCTATATTTTACAAAATGTATCTTATAGCTGTAGCTAAGCTACTTTTTAAAAAAATAGCTGTAGTTGTAGCTTAGCTACTTTTTTTAAGTAGCTTGCCCAGCTCCGATGAATAGTTGTTTTAAACTCTAGTAATTGAATGAATCTATATACGTAATAAAAACTAGATAACCCCGCTTTTTGGGATACCAGTATAATTCGCTTAAAACCGGGATAATACAGGAAAGTTGACACATTTGGTGATCCGAATTAATTTTACATATTTATTTTTATTTAATCACCCATATATTTTGACAAACAAAAGCATCAATGCCCTGTTGCACCAGCAAAGCTTAAATTTTAAACTTGGCTTAAATTAACAAAAGCATATCGAAGTTATATGTCATATTCATATAGAATAATTGATGTTTCTGTCAAACTTTCGATTTGTTTTTAATTATTTAAATTATGTTATTATTTATTATTATTTATTGTTTACGGGGTGGCTAGCTCAGTGGTATGAAGTCGGCCTGTGGATCCTAAGAACCCTGGTTCAATTCCCACAGGCGACAAACAATTTTCATAATTTCAAAAACTACCTCTGTGGCTCTTCTACTAATAACATCTTTGGGGGCCGTGATTTGACGACTGGTAACCGTACTTCACGCGCAAAATATATCACTTACCGAGATCTGCTTCGGCAGAGTGCCACACCCAGTAATGGGTAGAAGGCGTGATGATATATTTATTTATTTATGTTTAAAATAAGTTTTGCTGGTGCAATCGGTCATAAATCGCCATTCAAAATAGCGCTATTTCAACAATTTAACTCACTTTATAGAATCTTGTTATTCGAATAATGCTAGTATTTTTTTATAATACATGTACAAATCACCTTCAGCCATCATTTATAATCATCGTCATAACATTTTTCTATTTTATATCTGCATATTTTTATTTGAAAATCACGCTAGCAATGATGATAAATACTCAAAATAATGACAGATAATATTGATGCTCCGAATCAAACAACTAATTGTGATTAATGGTGTGTTAATTGCATTTAGTTTATTTTTGACAAATGAACAGCGTCGTCCGAGTGATATAATAGACTCCGCGACGTCGACTGTTTTCCGTGACATTGGCGCGCAACCAGTATTGCGTTGCCGTAGCGCAGGTTGCCGGCGAACTGTCGCAAGGGGCAGAGGCGGATGCGGTTTAGCGAAGTTCTGTGTTGTGCTAAATGTTGTTTTGTGAAATACAGAGTTTGTTGGAATATTTATGTTGTCATATATTGCAGATTTTACTACCTTGATGTGAGATAAAAATTGTGAAATGTTGCTAAATATTTTGTATTATGAAACCTTTTTATAATAATATAAGCAGTTTATATTCTAGCTTGCTTGTTTCTTAAAATTATTCTTGTAGGACATAATTTTATTTTCATTCTTCTGTAAAAACAACATACTTAAGATATCAAATATAATAAGAATATTACAATTTTTTTAATAATACATAGGTACTTGAAACTTATTTCTTTTTAAGGCAATAACTACATTCAAAATTAATATTGTATAGACAATACATGCTTCATTTAGGGCCACGATATCCACCTCCTAATAACGTTCCTAATAAATTTATTTAGCTAATTAATTTTTTTTGCAGATATCCACTACCTTATAAATTTAATTTAGCTAATAAACATATATATTAGGTACATATTTTATTAGCTACTCAAACCTCCTAATAAAAAACAAAAGATTCTATTGTCATGTCAATTTATACATAAAATAAAAATATATTTTTACTTTCTTATACCGCAGTATAAGGAAGTATTGGAATCGTGAAAAAAATCGTTGACGAGATTTTCGCGGAAATACGTGTTTTGAGGTCCACTGAATCCGTTTTGATCATTTACTCAATGATGTCTGTGTGTGTGTGTGTGTGTGTGTGTATGTGTGGATGAATGGATGGATGTGTGTCCGAGTGTGCAATATCTCATGAACGAGATAAGATTTGCTAACTAAACTTGGTAATTATAAGTTTCATGAAAATACGAAGAGCTGAGATGATTTTGAATGAAATTGAAAAACCGGTAGCGGAAGTTTACTGGACACACAAAACAATAAATTCCATTTATTTCAAAAATGGAATCAGTTACGAAAAAAAGTTTCAAATAAAAGATGTTAGCAAAAATATTTGGAACATAAAATGTTATTTGCAATTTTCCTGTACATGCGTCTAATTTTGAGAAAACTAATTTTTATATTTAATAATATATTTCAATAATCATAGTAGCAATACAAACAAAAAACATAAATTTTTATTTTCGATTTATCTAGTTATCTATGTCTTTTTTCGGAAAAACAAATACATCATTAAAATGGTCAACTAATTTGGCAACTTTGCCTCAATTTAATCGACTATTTTTTCCCACTATTCGCTCTTTTCATTTTAATTCACTGCATCTGAATATTTTCTATTACATTTTTAAATTCTATAGCTATTTCAACTAATAATCTGACTTCATTTATAGTAAAAATTACAGATCTTGCACGATTTCCTGATATTTTGACAGTTATAACAAAATCAAAAAGGTAGAAATAAAATTACAATTATATATTTATTTAACGTTATAATCAAGTTTATATTTCTTTCTAATTAATGATTTTCTGATTCCCTCTCTCTAAAAGATGAACAGTGTTGCAATTTTGGTTTATTTATTTATTAGGTACTTAACAACAAGTAGACGAATAAATTGAACTGGATATCGAAAAAATAAATATCTTCCTAATAAATAATTTATTTCGCTAACAACTATTAGCTACTTTATTAGTAGGTGGATATCTCGGCCCTAAATAAAATAAATAGATACTGACGCCTTCTATACATTACTGGGTGTGGCACTATGCCGTAGCAGATCTCAGTAAATGACATATTTTCCACGTGAAGCGTGGTTACCGGCCGTCAAATTGCGGCCTCCAAATATGTTAGTGTAGTGGGAATAACAGGGATAGTTTTAATGTGGTGAAAATTGTTTGTCCGTTGTGGGATTCGAATCTGAAAGTTTCTTATTGTAAATCTGCATCCAAATCAATCAAACTTGTTTCTAAAGGTTCATTTAGAAACTCCAAGGTCACTTTTGTTAATCTTAACCAATAAATTTGTCAAAGTTTAAGTTTATGTAAAAAAAGAGCTAAATTTAACCTTCAAGTAACATAAAGTAATAAGTATATTTTGACCTTCAATGTCCTCGAAGAAAATTCAAAACAAATATTTGTTAAATGATATGTTTTTAATGGGGTAATGGCTCAGTGGTATCCGAGTCGGCCTGTGGATCCTAAGAACCCTGGTTCGAGCCACACAGCCGACAAAAACATTTTCACCAATTTAAAATTACCCCTGTGGTTCCTCCACCACTAACAACTTTGGGGGCCGTGAATTGACAGCTGGTAACCGCACTTCACGCGTATAAATATATCACTTATCGAGATCTGCTTCGGCAGAGTGCCACTCCCAGTAATGGGTAAAAGACGTGATGATACATTTATTTTATTATATGTTTTTAATATAGTTTTTTAAAAAAAATAAAAGTAAAATAAATATATCACGCCTTTTACCCATTACTCGGTGTGTCACTCTGTCGTAGCAGCTCTCTGTAAGTGATATATTTATGTGCATGAAGTGCGGTTACCAGCTGTCAAATCATGAATCCTAAATATGTTAATGCAGGAGGAGCCATAGAGGTAATTTTAATGTGGTGAAAATTGTTTGTAGGCTGTGGAAATCGAACCCGGGTTCTCAAATCCACAGACCGGCTCGATACCACTGAGCCAGCTTCCCCATAAAAGTTCTAATAATTAGTATTCGTAAAACAAGGTTTGCATTCGTACAAATGAGGTCAAATATTGAATTTTTCAACACATTAAAAAAAAATTCTGTATTCGTTATAAGACAAAGATTGTTCGATATACAAGTTTTACTTACCTTTGAAGATTTAATTTAAAGATTACGTTCGTAAACCTATTATCAATATTCCTACCACAATTTTCATAATAAAATTAAAGTTACTATCAGGAAAAAATTATGATTATACCTGTACTTCAGCATTATTATATTTTGTAGGTACTTTAGTAATACTGTGCATATAAGCTTTTTGTTAATATACTTTGCAGGTAAATTATATTCAAGTAAATATACTAAACATGATTATAACACAATAATAGTTTATTATACACCAAGGCAGAGAAGTACTTTTCTCATTATGTGTAACTATTTTTTCCGCCGCTCCAGTGTTTAAAAAGATTACTTATTCTTATGAATAATAGAATTTTTTTAAATATATATATATATATCATCACGCCTTCTATCCATTACTGGGTGTGGCACTATGCCGAAGCAGATCTCGGTAAGTGATATATTTTTGCGCGTGAAGTGCGGTTATCAGACGTCAAATCACGGCCCCCAAAGATGTTAGTGGAGGGGGAGCCACAGGAGTAGTATTAATGTGGTGAAAATGTTTGTCGGCAATAGGAATCGAACCAGGGTTCTCAGGATCCACAAGCCGACACGATAACCACTGTGCCACCTACTCCATTTTTTAAATAAAGGAACTATTAAAACTTATTTAATATTTTCGACCCTTAGCAACGGGATTAAGGTAGTTCTAGCGTGAAATTTTTTTTTGCAGATCCGAATGAAATTTTTTGCACCTAAACATTGGATAATCATACGCATCCTGTTAAAATATGAAACACATTCATCGTCTGTGAACAAATGTATTTGCTTATAAAATTGAGTTCTTATACACGGGGCTTATGGCGATCATCATTCAGAATCGCACATATTTGGTTTGTGTACCTCTAAAAATTTGCAGTTTCATTGGAAAAACTAGTATGATGTTGTAGAACTATCCATGTTTATTGTATCAGAAGGATAAAGTTTTTTATCGTTTAGTAATGGATATATAGCCATGCAAAGCCTTGTTTTTAACGAAAAATTAAGAAGCCCAATTTATAATGGCAACATCATACGGTGGTACGGTATTTGAAAATCACTAGACCAACAATCTGTTAACAATTCATGATATTCAAATCATTATAGATATAAAACACTTATTTTATTCAATTTTTATATTTTTTTGAGCGTCAGTTTCGCCACTCGACAACCGATGGCGCCACCATCACACTAGAACTACCTTAAAATACATTTTTCTCTCGTCTTTATTAGGAAAGTAGAAAAAACTCATTTAGTCCTGTCGCTCTTAACAACAGCACGAGTTAAATGTATTTACAACTATTAAATAATATATTCATTATATATCTAATTCCTAATGCGTAAAGTTGCTTATTATTACACTAGTTCATATTCCACAGCCTATAACCAACCAACAGCAATAAACTATTTTCTCATGTTTCAAGCACGTGGTTTGTTGTTTGTTGATCCATGTCAGATGTAAGTAAGGTTATGTTTTTGTTCCGTGTACTTAATAGTGGTAGATAAAACATAGTATTTGACTGGCATTTAATGGTTATATTACACTCACATGATTACAAGACGAACCGAATGCAAGTATTGTAAACTTTATCTTCGTGTAATATAACCTACATTATATGCTCATTAAATAATGACACGATTTTGTTGTCATATAAAACGACTTTTACACTCGCTTGTGGAAATACATTCTCTTACAAAATGTAAATAATTCCAATGTGAACGAAAGGTCTGGTTATCTGCCATTTATTTTATTGTTTATAAAGTTTTTATTTTCATTTATTTACATTTCTGTTTCACTTTGAATAACTATTTACAAGAACATCAAAAACCTATTTAGTCTGTAATACTTTTAGGTTATAAGTAGTTTTTAATGACAGCTCTGTGATTTATGTTCTTTGATTGAATTCAAAATAGTATTTTAACTTATAAGTACATATATAATTTTTTTTCTTTTTGTTACTGTCTACTACTCGTATTGTTACACAAAAACGTTTTCAGAGATATAAAGTGCAGTTAAATTTAGTTAGTTAAAGTTTATAGGAGCGTTGATGAAATTTTATTATATGTAAAATGTAAAATAATACTTGCATTTATAATTATAACTTTGTGCGAAAAGTTATACTCGTGAAAACTGAAAACATATAAATGCATTAATTTTTATTTAATTTAATTATTTGAAACATGAACTTGAAAACAATAAAAATTAGAATACTTGATAATGAAATTTGACTATATTTAATATAAATATTTATTTTAATTTGAATTAATACAAACGTATCTTTAACAAATAAGTATAGTATGAGAAAATTAATGGCACTTTATCTATAGTGTTCATTTTAGTATCACTGGATTCACTTACTTTCCTATTAGAAACAAACAGTGTACGAGTAATAACAATCTAAATTAATCGTAGAATGAATAAATAATTAAACCGATTTATAATAATTACATTCAGTTATCTACCGAAAAATGTATGTATGATTTTTTCAGAAACATGTAATTTTTAAATACTTTTTAGTATCAAAAAGATATTATTTTTTGTACGTTGTCATTAATTAGCTCGATCGTAAAATAAATTATGTATGCAACTCGTGTTAAAAATGTCTTTATTGCACCATGAGTTTGAAACTTTCCACTCGTGCAATAAAGTGAGATTTTTAACACAAGTTGCATAAATAACTATTTTGTACTTCGTATCATTCAAAATAACGTTTACATTACCCTAAAAACTGATGTGAAGTTTGATTTTGCACATTGTACTTCAAAGTAATTGAAAAAACAATCATTTTTATGTTTCTAAACTTTTATCTACATAAATTTTAAGAAATTTATAAAAGAAATAGAGTCATTAGCTTATAACGCCATCAATCAGACATATTTTCACAAGCTTTCATATAAAAAATGTCACTTCATGGCATATTAAACTGTCATTAATATAAATTAACGCTTCAAATTTAATAAATTTTTTCATTGTCGGTTATATAATTTTTGCTCGTCACAAAAAGCATTGTATAAACCTCGTGCACGAAGACGTAATTGGCACCATTCATGCAAATTAAAACACTCGCTTCGCTCGTGCTTTAAACGTACAAAAAATACAAAAAGTATGTCTTCGCACGTTCATTATGTAAATAGCTATTTCGATTTACAAAAGAAAATCGTTTGTTCCGCAATCAGCATATCCTTTAGCATGCGTTTCCGCAATTATGAAACAGCCTGTATATTAAAGCAAATTTAATTTATTCAACTTATTCAAAAATCGCATTTCTTACAAAAGTAAACAGTGAATTTATAGATAATAGGGTGGGATATTACGTACCTGTATATCATGTAATGTGACATTAATGACAAAACTGAAGTACGAGTATATCTCGTTTGCGGTTCGGAATGCATTTAATAAATATGTTGTCGAATTTAATTTTAATAGAATCTAACACAGAGTTAATTGTACATAATTAAACTGTAAAAATGACTGTAAAAATGCCTTTCCTCTTCCGTGTTGTATCTGAAAGTAACATTATTCATTTCCTTTCATGGTGGACAATAGATTCAATGTAAGTAAATTTATATTACTGTCTCTTTACTATTTATTTTTATATTTTGGTAGATCTGAATACTGTGAATTATTGTTTCTTATACAACCATTTAAAGAAAAATAACATATACTACTTATTTTATGTTGCTACTAACAATAGTTGTTAAAATGGTTTCATCGGTCGCTGCTATCGGCAACGTCTACTTATATTTAGTGGTAATAAATTTTAAACAATGTTACCATTTCCTTAGATATAGAGTTTATCTACCATTAATGTATTATATCTATACTAAATGTGTGATTTTTGCTGCATGACGTCATGTATAAAGCCCGCAAGGAATTATAACGAGGGATTAATAGTTATTATTCTCTCTTCTGAACCAATCAGAAAATTATTATGCTCGAATAAATTTCTCTGTGTAAATAAAAAAAGAATAAAGACTATTGGGTTACTATGAAAAATCATATCAACAAAAATAAATATGCAAAAACTTTGACATTTCAAAATTATTTTTTTATATCCTCTTTATTCTAAAATATTGCAATGTTTTATTTATTTTGGGATTATTATGAAACGAAATTATAAAAAATTGTATGTAATATATTAGTCGTAGATAGAGTATAGTATTATACAAATAAATATAAATAAATATATCATCACGCCTTCTTCCCATTACTGGGTGTGGCACACTGCCGAAGCAGATTTCGGTAAGTGATATATTTTGCGCGTGAAGTGCGGTTACCAGTCGTCAAATCACGGCCCCCAAAGATGTTAGTGGTGGAGGAGCCACAGGGGTAGTTTTTGAAATTATGAAAATTGTTTGTCGCCTGTGGGAATCGAACCAGGGTTCTCAGGATCCACAGGCCGACTTCATACCACTGAACTAGCCACCCCATTATACAGCTTGCTATAATGGCTATTTTTCCCTTCTATGATTACAACCTGCACTTTGCTCGTTCGTTTTGTAAACTTCATTTTTACGAATAATAACATCCATTGTCATTATAGCGTCGTTGTATAATAAAGTATGTTTATAAATTAAAATTTGTAATAAATATTTGCAGTTTTTTAATGTACATGATACAGTTGTTTAGGTTCATAAGGCAATCTGTTAACGCACCAGTTCAAATTTGGAAAACGAGTCGCGATAATAGACCTTATGAAACATGTTCTTTATATAATTTTTTCTATAGAGGTAATTTTATAATGTTGTTAGATTTTTAAAAAACTTAAAAAACCAACACAACTGATAACATTTGTGTTGGTAGAGTTTCTTATAAAACAAACAATTGAAATTTTAAATATTTTGACAAATAATATTTTTTCTTTATTGTGAAGGTTGTTAATTTTGTGTGATTATAGTATATTCTTTTAGTAATATTTCGACACCAAAAATTTTGAGGTTATATGTCACTCACCTGTCAAATTTAAAAGAATTCATATCGCTCCTACAAAATAAAGAGCTCCAAAAATAGTATGATTATAGATCTCCTTAACGACGTGTTTTCAGTGTGTTTATAAATTTATAAGAACACCGAAATAGAAAAAATATTGTGACATGTGATTGGTGTTCTCAGATTGTCATTTATTTCGGTCTACTTCGGTTATTGCGGTCGACGAGTTCATTTTCGATAAGCCAAATCCTCATTTCAGGGGCTAAAAAAATAACTATTATCTGTATTTATTTACTTATTTACTTTCGCAATTTCTTTATATAGACATTTTTGTTTTAATTTCATGGGATAGGTGGCTCAATAGTATCGAGTTGGACTGTGGATCTGAGCACCCGGATGCGATTCTCACAATCGACAGACAATTTTCACCACATTAAAATTACCCCAGTGGCTCACCCTCCACTAACATCTATAGAGATATGCCACACCTAGTAATGGATAAAAGGTCTGATGATATATATATATATATATATATACAGAGCTGGGCAGTAGCTAGCTACTTTTGTAGCTTAGCTACCAGCTTAGCTACATTTACCTTAGCTGTAGCTGTAGCTTAGCTAACTGTGAAAAATATAGCTGTAGCTTGTAGCTAGCTACTTTTTTTTCTATTAGTTTAAAAATTACAACTGAAGCTACTTTTAAAGTTACTTTTTGTAGCTTAAAGCTACTTTTTGTAGCTTCAAGCTACTTTTTGTATCTTCAAGCTACTCTTTGTAGCCTCAAGCTACTTTTTAAGCAGAAGTACGCATGCGTACAAGCTAAACTCACACAAAATAATTATTTGTTGCCGGTTCTAACTGGCTCTAATACGCTAAAATACACAGTAGGTGCCAGATGGTATTTGCTATTTTTGATATTTATGTACGTAATAGTAAATTAACAGTCATTATAACAAAAGACTGATCATATGACAATGGCAAATTTAATTATTTCACAATAATTTAAAAAAGTAGCTTTAAAATTTAACAGCTACTTTAACGAAAACTTTTAGCTGTAGCTTAGCTATATTTTACAAAATATAACTTATAGCTGTAGCTTAGCTACTTTTTTAAAGAATAGTTGTAGCTGTAGCTTTTTATTTGTGAATGTGAGAGTTTTGTTAAATCTATTTCCAATAGTTGACAGACAAACTTAAAAATTCATTACGCATTTTCATTTCAATAATCGAAAAATTACATAGTTAACGCATTGTGAATTTTTGAAATTACAGATATTTTAAAACTACGTATTGATTAATTTGCAGACAACTCTGATAATGACCTAACAATAAAATGTCATATCTATTTTTTTATGAATTTTAATGGGATATTTAATATTTTATTTATATGGTGTAGTGGTATCAAGTTGGTCTGTGGATCCTGAGAACCCTGGTTCGATTCCCACATGCGACAAACAATTTTCACAATCTTAAAACTACCCCTGTGGCTCCCCCACCACTAACATCTTTGGGGGCCGTTATTTGACGACTAATAACCGCACTTCACGCGCAAAATATATCACTTATCGAAATCTTCTTCGGCAGACTGCCACACCCCTTAATGGGTAGAAGGCAGTATGGTAGAGTGAGTAGTGTTACGGCATTCGAATCCGGAGATCCCGAGTTCGAATCCCACTTGAAGCTAAATATATACGAATTACCACACTACGGCTCGGTGAGACCGGACCCTGTACTGTAATTGGGTTTAAATTCATGTTGTACAGAGTAGCGTAAATAAAATAAAAAAATAAAAAAATATAAAATAAAGGCATGATGATATATTTATTTATTTATTTTATTTTAATATTTTATTTATACATTGTTTATATTAAAATATTCAAATAATGCGTAGGTTACGGATGATTAAGACTAATTGTTATGTTGAAGTCCTTAGAACAATATTTATGTATATTATCGATTAGGTAATATAAATATTAGAGTGTAACGTGTGCTTCCACCAGAAAGTGCGGAAAAGTAACATTGGTGACTCAACGATTTGTTTTTTGGTTTGTTGCAGGTCCAATGGGCCCGGACGGGGGTGCCACGGTATGATCACGAGAGAAAAGAGGAGGCCGTGCGTTCGGCCCCCGCACTTCGACATCCTGTAAGTAACATATATTCTCATCTTTTACTCTGCATTCTCATTTACATTTACGTGATTTTCAGTACAGCTTACAGCACACATCTAATGCGAACGAATTGTTTTGATATAACAATCAAAAGTTTCATTGTTAATTTTTATTTACGAATAAATTTTATTAATATCTTTTAAGTAAATGTAAGCCTTTGATTACTGCAAAGCGTTTCCCCAATAGGGACTTATACAATTCAAATTTTTTCGGTTGCCATCTGGTGAGCAAAATATAATTTAATACTTTGTTATGTAGCGAACATGGTATAGCTTTACAGTTTGACGTTTATCACGTGATCCAAACGTGAAACGTAAAACAAATCTGGCGATCTGCAGAGAGTAGTGTTGAAAGGAGAAAGCGGCATGGTGTCACCTCGCTCTTTCTACAAATTTGTTGTTTCACACAAAATTGTGTGGAGGGGGGGTCTGCTTCATGTGACGTCAAAATTGTAAGTCCCTATTAGACTACTCTGGCCTCGGATTATAATTCCGAAGTCATTTGAATTTTTGACTATATATCGCGTTTACAAAATAAATAAATTTTATGGAATTGTTTTTGAATGTGGTTGGTGGCTCAGTGGTATCAAGTCGGCCTGTGGATCCTGAAAACTTCGGTTCGATTCCCACAACCGATAAACAATTTTCGCCACATTAAAATTATCCCTGTGGCTCCCCTTCCACTAACATCTTTGGGGGCCGTGATTTGATGGCTGGTAACCGCACTTCACGCGCATAAATATATCACTTATCGGGATCTGCTCCGTCAGAGTGCCACGCCCAGTCATAGGTAAAACGCGTGATGATATATTTATTTAATTTTATTTATTTTTGTGAAAAACAGTGCTACAAAGTTCAACTTTGTACATCAACTGTTTTTGAGGACTTTATTGTGAAGTTGTCAAGTTATATAATTATAAAAATATCAAACATAAATTTATTAGTATAACTGTCATTACTCCAGCTCATGTAAAATTATAGCAAATATATATATATATATATATATATATATATATATATATATATATATATATATATATATATATATATATATATATATATATATATATATTTGCTATAATTTTTTTATTTATATATATATTACAATAAAACAATTACTTTAACCTGCAAGACACATCTTTAAAATTTCATTATTTTTTAAATATATATATGTTTTTTTAATTAAAGTAAATTAATGCGATAAATATTATGAAAAACACATGTTACAATGACCAATAATTGTAATATTCGTACTTCGCGTAAATCGCATGCGGCTCGTACGCAAACATTACAATAAGGGTCATTATAACAGTTGTTTTGTACACGGCCATGGCACAACTTGTTGGTCCTAATCCAAGCAATAATACGAGTTAGGAGACGTTGCCCGCGGGGAATATTAGAATGGGTGACCGTCTAGAGAAACCCGCGTTGCAGTTGACTCTAAAATCCAAAAATGTGGTTCAGTTTTTGATACATCAAGAAGCCACAAAAAAAAAACTTGTTTTTTAATATACTATACTTTCTATTTTTTGTTAAACGTCGTAGCTTTGATCCTATGACTTCTTATAAATTGAAGACTAAGAATTCTCGAGTTTAAATTCAGGCGTCGGCCGAATTTTCCCTTTAAATTAATAAATAAAATTTAATTAAAATTCAATTTGAGGGTTTCCTTCAACTTTTATTAATTTATATCGGCGCTATGCTTCGACAACCAGAAAGGGCGATAGCATAAAGGCAGTTCATATTTTCAATTGAGTTTAAGTAGTTCATTCGCATTCTTTTTAGTTCATTAGTTACAATGATACAGGGCCCATTGGTTAGGAGGGCCCACCAGCGTTTACCATCTTATAAGAAATAATCTTTTATCGATAATTTAATATTGATTATAGATTACCAGTATTAGTATCACTTCGTACATTTTTATAATATAAAATTATGAGATAAAATAAAATATTAAATATATCATCACGCCTTTTACCCATTTTTCGGCCTTACACTGAAAGGTAGAAAGGCTTCAGGATTAAGTAAGTAACTAAGCCTTTTACTCATTACTGGGTGTAGCACTCTGCCGTAGCAGATCTCGGTAAGTGATATATTTTGCATGAGAAGTGCGGTTACCAGCCGTCAAATCACGGCCTACAAATATGTTAGCGGAGGGGAAGCCACAGGGATAGTTTTAAAGAGGTGAAAATTGTTTGTCGGCTGTGGAAATCCAACCCGGGTATTCAAATCCACAGGCAGACTCGATACCATTGAGCCACTTACCCCATAAAATTATGAAATGATGTCTTATAATAAACTTAATAATGCAAAAATTAATGCGATTGCTTTTTATTATAGGAAAGCGGAGCTTCCTTAGCAATCCTCGATACAGGGCCCACCACGCCACTGATTAGTTACGAAACTATTTGAAATACGTTTACATTTGAATCTGCTTTTTTACTATCGGCCCTAAGAAATAAAGATCTACCTCGTTAAGTTCAGGTTTCATCTTCATTCTGTGATTTTTACAGCGACAATAATTTTTTTCCATATTCTATATTTAGATAATTTGAGTGATGAAAACTTGAGACCTATTCAAATTAGTTGGCAACTGGATTTAGCGACCATTTGACGTCATATTTGGCGACCCTTGATACTGGTGCCATCTGTTGTTAAAAAGTACAGTATGTACTGACGTCATTGTTGGCGACTGATCGCTTAGAAAGTTGCGAAGTGTCATGGCGTCAGTCGCTTAGCATTTTTTGGTTGATTATAGTTTTGAAGTTAGAAAAGGTTATATTTTATGTGCTCAGTATATTATTATAAAATGTTTATTATTTATATTATTAAAATAATAATTATAACAATAACAATTAGAATGACAATGTTGTCGTCTACACATTAATAATAATTTTTAATGTAACAATGTTTATTTAAGTTTTTGTTAAAATTTATATTATTTATTTTTAAAATATTATTAATTTCTTGAAAATTACTAAAAATTTCGTCAATTTGTGATATGTCAAGTTTAAGCAACAACATACAAATATTTCAGTTTAACAAAGAAAAATAAATATCAACAAGTGGCTGTCAGAAATGAGAAGTACCAACACAAATTACTCCGTCGTTCCTATTAATACCAACGTAAGAAATTAAAATCCCCATGATATTGATTGCATCGTGACGTCATTGACTTAGCGACTGAAACTAGTCGCCAAGCAAATCGCCAAGAATTAGAATAGGTCTCATGAAATGTAGGTAAATGAGATGGCGGATCCAGGAGGAAGGGCAATGAGAGTAATTGCCGTTTTCCGTTTAGAAATGTGAAAAGTTCATATAGAATAAAAATCCTCTAATATCTGCAGGCTAGATTCGGCCCTGTGAAAATGAGAACGATAATTTTTATCAGATAAATTAAAGAAACATAAAACAAATTACGGTAATTGATACTCAAATTATAAAAAGAGTGGTTACGACGTCGATCCCGAAATATATATTTTATAACTTCCCGAAGAAAATATAATCTATTTAATTTAAAAAGTATGAATTTTCATTTTTTACGAGAATTTCAACTGTATTTATTCATTTAAAACTAGTATAACAGTTTTTTTATATGGGGTGGTTAGCTCAGTGGTATGAAGTCGGCCTGTGGATCCTGAAAACCCTGGTTCGATTCCCACAGGCGACAAACAATTTTCATAATTTCAAAAGCTACCCCTGTGGCTCCTCCACCACTAACATCTTTGGGGGCCATGATTTGACGACTGATAACCGCACTTCACGCGCAAAATATATCACTTACCGAGATCTGCTTCGACAGAGTGCCACACCCAGTAATGGGTAGAAGGCGTGATGATATATTTATTTTATTTATTTATAACAGTTTTTATTATTACAATGTTAAGATATATTTACGTTGTGGATTTTTATACAAAACATTGGTTTTACCACATGAACAGAAAAACACAAACAATGTGTTCATGTTGAACAATTTGTCTTGATATGAAAACTAAGAGGCGTTGTTATAAATATTTTCATGGTATGTTTGAACATGTGTACACGCGGCTTTTTAATAAAATTCATTGATTTTATTCATAATGTAAAGGTGCGTTTACGTTATGGATTTTTATTCATAACAACGCTTTGCAACGTGAACAAGAGCGACAAACATTGTGTTGAGGGATTTTGAATCTTTCTAAACATACCACGAAAATATTTAGAACAACGCGTGAATGTTTTGCTGAGAACAAATTATTCAAGAATAAATATTTGAGGAGTTTTACCGATGTTATAACTTCTGACTGTTTTGGGCAAATATCTTTAATTTGAACATACCTAATTTTAAAATATAGTATATTGAAACCAGAGCTGGGCAAGTCTACTTAAAAAAAGTAGCTAAGCTACAGCTATAAGCTAAATTTTGTAAATTATAGCTAAGCTACAGCTAAAAGCTTTCGTTAAAGTAGCTGTTAAATTTTAAAGCTACTTTTTCAATTATTGTGAATGAATTAAATTTACCATTGTTATATGATCAGTTAATCAGTATTTTGTTATAATGACTGTTTATTTATTATTATGTACATAAATATAAAAAATCGCAAATGGACAAATGTACTGTTAATTTTTGATGCTATAATTTTATATCGGAATAAATTAACAGTCACATTAACAGAAGACTCCTAAACAGTCACAGCCGTATTCATAGTAAATCAGATAAACCAGTTTTAAATAAGGTTTTCATAGTTCAGGTTTAGACCTGTACTAAAACAACTTATTCATAGTACTATTCACACCGGGTTTAAACCTTGTCTGCGTAGTCCAAGTTTAAATACATTGGAGCGAGGTTGATCAAGTTGGCCATGGTCATTTTTGCTGCGCGCATGCTCAGTGAATATTATTTTATGTAAACAGATGTGACAGTTGGATGTTTTGTTTTCTTTTTGATAAAAGTTTATACAAAGGAGTCGTCTAACAAGATTGATATACGGACATTACCTAGTAAATGAGATAAAACAATTAGAAACATATTACCAACTATTTCTAAATTACGAGAAACGTATATATTAATATTTATAAATATCAATTCAAAGTACAGAATATCGGATGGAAATAAATACTATACAGTATATAAATTAAATTAGGAATGCTGATATAAAATAAATTGATATTCGGTGCAAAAGGGGCTCATTTTAATAATATACTGTATTACTATAACTGATTCGCTTTTCACTAAATAACGAATCGTGCTTAAAACTTGTATTTTTATATTTACAGGTCGTAATTTTCTTCCACCATATTCTAATATTGGACGAACATTGTTAATGAGTGTTCTCATAGTCTGCGAATACAATTTATAATATTTAATTACATAAACTATAAAATACATGGTGTATTTTTGTTTTAATTCGGTGTTATCATATTGTTTAAAAGGATTTATGTGATCTAAATATATTTTTCGTCTTCTTCTTTAACGGATCTACAACGTCTTCGATGTCTTCAATGTCGGCAAACATATTTTGGTATTAATTGACATCTTCCATTCTAACCTGCAAGCCGATTCAAGTTGAAAATGCAAAATATTATTTCCGTATATTCACATTAATTTAATGATTAAAGAAGTTAGTAATAACTATACTTACACTGATAAAAGTACATAATTTCGATATTAATCACCTATATGAAACTTTAAACCACTGTCAAACTAAGGTATTGGCGAGTCTAAAAATTAAGCCTGGTTTAAACCAGCGCTAGCCTAAACCACTTCTATGAATAAGTTGTTTTGGTAAACTAAACTAATATGAAGATAGTACTGGTTTAAACCATGTTATGTTCACTATGAATACGGCTGCAAATGTTTAGTTCATCTAATATTTAATACAAAAGTAGGATAGGTTAAGAACAAGTGAAAATAAAATATGTTAATAGATTTTAAACTATATAATAACTTGTTATGCTACAGTTATAGAAAACAATAAAGAAGGTACAATTCAAATATAAAACAAAAATAAATAGGTATTTCTTAATGAACAGTGGTAGCTTTAAGCTACAAAAAGTAGCTTTGGGCTACAAACAGTAGCTTTAAACTACAAAAAGTAGCTTAAAAGTAGCTTCAATTGTCTAACAATATTTTTAAGCTAATAGAAAAAAAAATATACAGCTATATTTTTTTACATTTAGCTAAGCTACAGCTACAGCTAAGGTAAATGTAGCTAAGCTAGTAGCTAAGCTACAGAATGTAGCTAGCTACTGTCCAGCCCTGATTGTAACATAACTGTTGCAATGGCCGTTATCACACATACGATATGTTACATACAATTTTTCTACGATCATACACTTTTAATTCATAAAATCGATAATTGACATCTGTCATTTACAATAATACCTCACATTAATTTCAAAAAAATTATTGTTCAACAATGATTATCTTGGAAACAATATTATAAACCATTTCTTGCCGCACTCAGTAACGCAAGAACTCATGCCGCACTGTTGCTGGGTTGCATGAAAGTTTTATCGGTTCATGAGCAACTAACGGTTCAATAAGTTTCAGAAAATCGCTATTGATACTGTTGCTAGATACACAGTTCTTTAACTAAAGAGCTCTTTATTTTTTTCTTACAACCCAGCATTAAAGTTACAAAGATAAAAATTAGTATAAAATTTATTAATGGTAAAATTAACAAACAGCTCATCTCACAAATTAATGAAAATATATCACATCGAATTCATAGTATAGATTCCATAAATTTGATTGACTGTCATTTACTAATACGGTATTTTTTTCACACATCTAACAGTTGTTAGATGAGTTAGGTATCCATCACTTTATCTCAGCATTAATAAACTACTTCTTACACATACACACCTTGTATAATATTATTAATAGCCTGTATAAAATGTTCGTGCTACATAATAATATGCTAATTTCCATGAAGTTTTATGCTTCACGTGTCCAGCGCTGCCGAATTTCGAGCGCTATTGTTTCCAGGTATAACTGAGTTACGTGTGCGTGGGAGTATGCGTAGGTGTAAATAGGTAATTATTGTGTTTTCATTAAATAACACTAGAAATTTATGTATTTGGAGAGAAAATTAATGCTGTCAGTTTTATTGGAAAATCATAATACTGAAAACGTTTGTCTAGTCATAGTTCTAATCTTTGTTATCATTCAAACGTAAGATTTTTGTGATTAAATATGAGTATAAGTCAGTACTCGGTAGACAGTAGTTAATAAGTTTATAAGCAAACACCTCTACTGATAGTTAAATATTTCTGGAACTATTATAAAGATACTCATGCTTTCTCGTGCAATATTTAGTTATTATAAAGATAGTAAAAATATCGAAACAATAAGAAAAAATCTGGTGTGGTCACCACACGACTTTCTTATACACAGCATATTTCATATTAAAAACGCTGAATTGAACACTTATGACTTGCTCCTTGCGTTTGACAATTATTATTTGACATATAAATGTTAAACATGTTTTTGTTTTTTGTTTCTATTGCTACTATGATTATTTAAATATATTATTAAATATATAAATTAGTTTTTCTCAAAATTAGACGCATATACAGGAAAATTGCAAATAACATTTTATGTTCCAAATATTTTTGCTAACATCTTTTATTTGAAACTTTTTTTCGTAACTGATTCCATTTTTGAAATAAATGGAATTTATTGTTTTGTGTTTCGAGTAAACTTCCTCTTCCGGTTTTTCAATTTCATTCAAAATCAACTTAGCTCTTCGTATTTTCATGAAACTTATAATTACCAAGTTTCGTTAACAAATCTTATCTCGTTCATGAGATATTGCACGACCGGACATACATCCATCCATCCATCCATCCATCCATCCACACACACAGACGTCATTGAGAAAATGATCAAAACAGATTCAGTGGACCTGAAAACATGTATTTCCGCGAAAATCTCGTCAACGATTTTTTTCACGATTCCAATACTTCCTTATACTACGTATAAGAAAGTAAAAATGAGTAAAAATGTTAAGTTTAAAGGAAATAAAAAGATACTGTGATATAGATCACTATATTAATAAATGTAGCATTTTTTGTATTATCTCCGTCTCAACAATTTTTGAAAAATTAAATGGGAATTTTTATTTGCATCTAAATTTAATATTTTTGAATTTATAGCAATACTTTTAACTTTTAATTTTAAATATAATATGTTCCATTTAGGACCAATATTCCAATCTCCTAACAAAAATCATAATAATTTTTTTAGGCGGCTGATACATAGTTGTTTTACGTATTCTTTGCAATCGTAAAGTGTTTCTTTTTTGACGTCTGTCAAACACTACGGCCGCTTTTACTCTTCGGCCGCTGAGCCATTCGTTTGTTGAAATATCAAATTATTTACCAACTTCAGATCCAATGGTTACACTTTGAATTTGCAAAAATAATATGAGTGAACTTAATACAGACACTCATTGAACACCACCTTGAATTTATAAACACTTATTTGAATAATGTATTCACAAGGTTTTCAAACATTATCTATTGAAATTAATATAATCGATATTTGTATTTGATCTGGTGTGCAGTGTCCTATTTGAAATTTATTATAAAAATACTAAATAGAAATTAGACATATATGAGTAATTATTGTATGTATATAATTTAAATTACCGAACAAAAAATTATATTTTTGTGATAATACTATTTATTTTTTATTAAATTGTAATGTACAGCATACCTAATTGTTATGCTGATTGTCGGACGGTACATCTTTTTAATCCATTTATTCATGAACCATGATACCATGAACAACAAACCTGTTTTTTGTTTAACCACTTACCAAAGTTATTTCATGAGGGTAGTATGTGTGTGTATATATCTAACATTAGCTATATAGGCCCTGTTCACACACAGAATAGTGAATGGGTGAGTAGTGTGAGTAAACTGTGAGCACGTGGGCGATGAGGACTTTGTGTAGCGTCGCGTCGTCCAGCGCCCACGTACAATGAGCGTTGACTCGGAAACTACCAAGTGCGTAGGCCGACGCTGACACAATATTACTGCTGCTCTATCGCACATAGTAAACTGCATTTGAACGCTAAACCTCCTGAACTTTCAATTATATAAGAATTTCATTTAAGCTTTCATAAATTAACATATCATTCATTTTACTTTTAAGATGTTAATATTGAAATTGATTTGATTGATAACTGATTGGCTTTGTTTGCTTTGCTATGTTGCAGATGGTTACCACGTGCGGCTATGCGCACGGTGGAAGCGGACCCGGCGGACTGCGTGCTAGTGGTGGGAGTATCACGACCCAAGATGGCTGCCGCGCTGTTGTGCACCGTGCTGTTGTCGCTGTTCGTGACGTTCCACGTGCTGTACGACAGCGCGGTGCACGGACTGCCGGCGCCGGCGGCACACCACGCGCTGTCACCGCGCCGTCAACTACCACCACACCCGCTGCTGTTCGCCGCCCGCGTGCCTCGCAGTGCGCGCCGCCTCCCTCAGGCAATCATCGTAGGCGTGCGCAAGTGTGGTACACGCGCGCTCCTCGAGATGCTCTACTTGCACCCGCGCGTGCAGAAGGCTGCCGGCGAGGTGCATTTCTTCGACCGCGATGAAAACTACAGCCGCGGTCTCGAGTGGTACCGCACAAAGATGCCCTACTCCTTCCGCGGACAGATCACAATTGAGAAAAGCCCGAGTTACTTCGTCACACCCGAGGTGCCGGAGCGGATCCGTGCGATGAACGCGAGCGTCAAACTACTGTTGATTGTACGCGAGCCGGTAACGCGCGCTATCTCAGACTACACGCAGCTTCGCGCGCACGCTGCCACCGCGTCCACCGCGTCGTCGGGTCCGAGCCCCGTGTCCACGCCGGCGCCGCGTACCTTCGAACAGCTCGCCGTGTTTCCGAATGGCACTGTAAATGAATCGTACCGGCCGCTCGCCATCTCTGTGTACCACCGCTTCGTGCACAGGTGGCTTGAGGTGTTCCCGCGCGATCAACTGCTCGTGGTGAACGGCGATCTGCTCATCGAGGACCCCGTGCCGCAGCTGCAGCGCATCGAGCGCTTCCTGGGCCTCGAGCCGCGCATTGGCCGTCACAACTTCTACTTTAACGAGACCAAGGGCTTTTTCTGCCTGCGCAACGACACGGCGGATAAGTGCCTGCGCGAGACCAAGGGCCGCAAGCATCCGCGCGTTGACCCTCTGGTGGTCACCAAACTGCGCCGCTATTTCGGCGAACACAACCAGAAATTCTACGAGCTAGTCGGGGAGGACCTCGGCTGGCCCGAGGAGTGAACCGACAGCCTGAGTGCCGAATGAGGTTTGGTTGATGTTTGCCGTCGAAATGCGGTCTGATCACGCCGATCAGTGCCTTCCGGTGATGCGCTCTGCGCGACGAGCGCGGCGCATCACCTCGTGCGGGCAATGCACGCCCAGTGATGCTCGGAACCCATTCTTTCTGTACGCAAAGTCAAGTCACTTACAGACACCACTTCCGTATCATCGACGCTCTGTGTTATTTTCTTATATTTATTATTCAATATATTTAAAAATGAAACAGGGTTTCAAATTATCTACAAAAATTAAAGTATAATAATTACATGGTGACTTTAATTGCGATAAAATGGTAAAGAATGTCGGTTCATCAAGTGTGCGTCACTGGCAAATGTAACAGATACATATCAATACTTTTTAAGAATTCGTGTACATTTTACAAAAGCAATACGTTGCCACAAATCATACATATCATATGAAATACTCTTTCAAAATGTCACGAAATACATTATAGATTTATGATATAAAATTATTATTATTATGATTATTATACATATTATAGAAATTATTTATATTTAAAATTATATTATATACATATCGTTAAGATTATTGCAAATGCGGTGTTAATGAGCGATAAGAAGACAATCTTCTTTACACCAAATGTTTCATTGTTTCGTGAGGTACAAATACAAAACAACACGTTACAATGAGTCGCTCGGAATGCCGTATGAGAATATCAAATCGTAAACATATCATTGAATTGTGATCGTAAATGTACATATCAAACAACCCCTCTACTTAGATGGCGTATACAGGTCTATTTAAGAGTTTTTAAACACACACTGAATAGGTACTTACCTAACCTACAGATGCAAGCGCGCGATGGCCGTTTGACGTTTGATGATGGATGTTTGCGAGCGTGAAAGAGGGTATTTTTATTATTACATATGGTTGTTAAGTGTGTCGCACAAAGCTGGCGGCCAGCCGACCAAATCTGTTATCGTGTCGCCCAGCTCATATCTTCTGCACTTTCTGCTGAACTGTGACCCGTGTCTTTTGTCTATGTGTAGTCGTTAGGTGTCCAAAGTATTCTCTCTTAACTCTTTACACGCTGCTGACATCAAGAACACAAGCACTCTAATATCAATCTTGGTACATTTTATAAATGTACCATAATAAGCAGGAAGAGTAGACCTCAGTGATGTATATAGTTCTATAAACAAAAATCTTGTACTTTATTGATTAGTACATTAAATATGATTCACTTAATTTTGACTTTTTTTAAATTTATTCTATTATAGCACAGTATTTACAATTGTATTCAATTTGCAAGAGTCAGATCACTATATTTAATTATGCTTACTATGTTCCTACATATATAATTCCTGATTCAATAAATCACGATAGACATAAACAGTGATAATTTAACAGGGGCAATAAAACCTAGATGTCATTTTTTTGTGTTATATAGAAAATATCAAAATTTTCTATATAAAAATCTAAAAACCAATATAAATTTTGCATTAATATTATCAGAAAATGTAAATCTAAAAAAACTGAATTATCACTCAAATAATGAAATTTTGCTGTTACCACATAATAAATTCTCCAGAGCTTACGATATATTTTAACAAATTAATTCTTATGGTAAAAAGCGATACAAGGTATAAGTGTACTCGTAATAAGAGTACTAATATTAAAATTACAAAAATCGAATTAAAATCAATAAAATTCTCTTCAATCAAATTATTCAGTCGATATTAATTTTCAGGTTGCTAAAATCACAATTCAATATTTTTACATTTTTTTCCTATATATTACAGTTTATTTACTTGATATTTGTTCAATTACACTTTCAACTAATTAATGATATGAGAAACCAATGTTTCAAAATTAATTATACTTAATTAGTTTTTTAAAACTTGATATAGTGAATAGTGAAAGACTAAATATTTGTCCTACACCCTTGAGACTTGACTATGTGGTAGAAAAGGGTAGATTTGCAGGGTGTGTAGGAGGAGGACAGAATTTTGTTATTTTTGTTTTATCTCCTACGGTTCTTCAGATATTTCACTTTAAAGTTTACTAAAAGTTTTTTAGAAAAAATTGTGTTTAATTTTTTATTATTTCCGATTGTTCCCTATATATTATTGTTTACTTACTTGATATATGATGAATTATATTTTCATTTATTTAATTACAACGTTCTAATACTTAGATCCAATGTTTCAAAATCAATTCTTACTTCATTGGTTTTTTAAAACTTGATAGTGTGTAGTAAACCTTGAGATTTTATTATGTGGTAGAGAAAGGTAGGTTAGAGGGATGTATTGTAGGAGGGCAGAATTTTATTATTTTTGCTGTATCTCTCACGGTTCTCAAGATATTTCACTTGTTTACATGTAAATATAGTTTATAATTTAATATTTAATATACATTTAAACTTAAAAAAAACTGCAGCAATTATATGATATACGTCCTAAATCAGAAAGAATATATACGAGTTGTTTAAATTTATAAAGATTTATTTATTTCGAATGAATCAAGTGTGAATTGAGCTAGTTACGTCACTGTAAAAATCAACAAACCACGAGATAGAAGACTGTATTCTTGCACAAGTTCTTCATGCTCACCAGTGTTATAACTATTTTCTCTTAAAGAAAATGTAAACTGACAAGGTAGCGTTTCCAGTGAATCTATTCTAGAACGACGCCCCAGCTCGGTCTTAAGAACAACCACGGCAAAACAAGCCAAATCAAATATTAAACTCACTCCACTACTTTTAATTTCTTCATCTAAAATTCTAGCCTCCGATTTTCTAGTAATCTGATGGATTCGAAGCTCTTTTAAATTCTAAACATCGTATCGTGATCGGATTTAGCCCGATTTTCAAGTTGAAAATACCTGCAGGAAGTTCTTAAGACGCGACTGCTACTCTGATCTTACAGTATTTAAACTGAAATGATATATTTCTAGGTAATTCAAATTTAGAAACTATTCTAGCATAATTCTAGAACATATCACTTAGATAATTCAACGCTGCTACGCTCTTCCTTTCTGGGGGGAACGTCAGTGTCTGTTGTTATTATGTATAATTCTAGCGACGTTAAGGGAATGTGATAAACCAATAGCCACACTGTTAAAAACTGCACTTAACAATGCGGAGCGGGTAAATGAACAAATATAATTACTACACATATCATGTGTCAGGGGGGCCGTTTCATTTTTATATAATGCGTTTTAAAATATAAAAAAAAAACAGCGATGATTTTGTACGAAGATGTAATCGATTGACGATATATGTTGGTCGACAAAAGCTGTACCTAGCTGTTTTGAGACTTTACAATTATGTCCTGTAAACTTGTGAGCTAAATAAATAAATGTATGAACACGACTTGCCTCAGTTTGTCAATCCCAACTTCCTGTACTTGTATCTCACTTGTTTCTCCTGCAATTCTACAAATTCAAACACATCAATTACAGGGAGAATGGACGAAGGGAGAGAAGAAAAGAAACTCGCATGATCTATATGTGATAAATGGTAGGTACTTTATTAATAATTATTATTACTCTACTATAAACATAACCATCAAATGAACATATACAGTCGCAACAGTGAAAACATCAAGCTGCGAACACATGAGCGGGTAACAGTTATTTTGTAATAAATTTGCAATTTACAGTCAATAAATAGTTGAATAATGTGTTGATTGAACAAGTTCTCAACGTTACAACGTTAGTCGATAATGCGAGCAGTGATGATCGAAATGTGAATTCACAAATTAATACAAATATTCTAAACGTTTATTAACGCACAACATGAAAGCGATAATTAATAGTTACATCTGACAAAAACTTATCAGATTTTGTTTCAAGTGCTTTCGTAACAGGCGTTAATTAACAGTAACATTATACAATACAATGTTTACCACACAGCACGATCGTACATCATCATCATTACCGATAAATAATTATATGAGTGTAGAAATGAACCTGAGTGGCTTCATTAGTTTTGTGCGATACTTATCAGTAGCACTAATGACGTAGTGACTTGTGGTGCGTTTCTCACTCATGCGTGCGCAGCAACAAACTCACAAATAGGAACAACAGTGCACACGCACGTCATATATAAATGCATTGGTCTGGAGATCCTTCAATACTCGTCGTCTTTGGCACAGGTCACCGACCCGCACGCAACTAATACTTGGCGTTGGCGGAGGAGGAATGAGGAGACGGAGTAGGGACGGGGGTGGTGATGGTGCTATGTACACGCGGTGGGAGGAGGCCAGGGCAGCGCCGGCGCCGCCGCAGCCGCTGACTAGTCGGACAGACACGTCGCGTGCCGGTACCACCGCTCACTTGATGGGCGGGCGCGGCAGACGCGTGCGATTACGCGCCGACGGCGGCTTGGCGTCCAGGAAAGCCGGCAGCGCCGGTGACTGCGGGTACGCGGTCCGCTGACGCGGCTTGCCACGCCGGCCGCCACCACCACCTGGTCGGCAGCGCGTATCTGCGCGCCAATCCGGCAGCACCACTCCCAGCCGCGCACACTCGTGTGCGTACGCTGACAGTGCATCACAGTAGCAGCTGCCGCCAGCGCACTCGCACATGTCTTGCAAGCACGCTTCGTAGTAGTTGTGCGGATTCAGCTTCGAGTCGCAGCCCGAGAACTGACTGCTGTCCTTCAGATACTTGCACGGATTCTTCCCATTCTTCGGTTTGCATTGCGGTTTCTTATAAGAATGTTCGTTTTGTCGTCCACAAGCCCTTTTTCCTCCTACTCTCCAAGAGTTTCCGAACTTGTATACACCCAAATCCGTCAATGCTTTTCCTCTTCTTGTCGTAAGATCATCATGCGCTAGTGAGTTGTAATTGCCGCACAAACCACACAATTTTCCTTTGTAAGCAGCAGGGACAGAGACCTCCAGGAGTCCTCCGCCATCCCACAGCACGCTGACGCCGATGTGTGTGTTGACAACAACACTTTCGTTGCGGCGCTCGATGCGTACGCGGTCAGGACGTTCGAACGGCGGCTCGATGCGCTTTCCGTCCACCTTGACGCGCAGCTTCTGCCCGAGGTTGACGCGCAGATCTCCGACTTTCAGAGAGACAGTTCGTGTCCACGCGTAAAACCGCGTGTTGCGAGCGTCGTTTGTTACTCGGATTGAGAACGTCTGATTCTTGCAATCTTCTGCCAGTTGATATTTGCACGAACCTTGGAAGCTGTAGAATTTTCCGTCGAAGGTCCTGTAGTGGGGATCACCGAACACTGTGCACACGCCATCATCTGAAATTAAATTAAATATCTTACGAAGAGCACCTTTTAAGCAATACATTTTATTAAATTTTCTTGTAATTTGGTAAATACATTTTGAGAATGGATATTGAACAATCTCGGTAGATGGCACATAAAATGAGATTTTATTTATTTATTGCCCTAAAATTTGGGTAAGACATTTATTCACTACACTAGAATTGAGATAAGTCAGTTATTCGTTCATAGACATTTACGAATATTCACTACGGTTGCAATAAAACCTTTATTTACTACTTTAAAATTAGCGTAAAATATTTATTCACTTTTCCAGAATTTAGGTACGACATTTATTCAGTACCATAGAGATGATATAAGACATTTATTAACTGCTCTAGAATTGGAATCAAACATTTATTCAGTAATCTAGATTGCGTAAGGCTGGAGGTCGCAAACTGGCAGGCCGCGGGCCGAACAGGATTCGGAAAAGTTCTTTGCTCGACCCGTGGTCTTAATATATTTTTTTCAAAAATTTCATTTGTAGTTAATCGATTTTTATAAATATAACTTTATGAATAAGATATAGCATGATTAAAATATGATATCAACGTTGATATATTATTGAAAATAGTACTGACAATTGCAAAGATTATGACAACAGTATCAAGAATAGAAGACAAGTGTTAATTTTGGTTAATATTGCCAGCGGATTTTCATAAAATTTTCCATTAATTCAGCAATTTCTGGCTAGGCAGCTGCTACATTCTTTGCAGTAAAAACTACAAAGTCGATACAGTAATAAAATATTTAGAAAAAAGTCGCCATTATCAACAAAATTTACATTACGTTTTCATTTTTTTTTTAAATAACATACTAATATACCCTTTTTAGGTAAATTTTATTATATCTCATTATAAATCAAACATTAACTATAAAAATATTTATTGACAAAAAAACACAAAACTAAAATATTACTTATTATATTTTAATATACTTGTACATATTTAAGTTCAGAAAATGTAATATTGATTACGGCCTACAGCACTTATACATCTAACTTACTGGCCTTTTGCTGCATTTATGTTTGCGACTCCTGGCGTACGGCATTTATTAAATCTTCTGGAATTGGAGTAAGACATTTATTCACTGTTCTAGAATTGGGGTAAAACATTTATGAATATATTTCGGTTCGGATGTTTTATCCGTACTTAGGATCTGATATTTTATCCGAACTTTGAATCGGATTCGATCCGAATTCAATTCCATAGAGATCTAATCCGATTTGGAGAAAACTGTAAAATAGTCCAATTGTCAATTTTAAGATTGGAAAGACGCAGAAAATTTGAAAAGTGATAAAAAATAATAAATAAAACAGTAAACACAAAAATGTATTTCAAATACGTAAGTAACATAAATAACAAGCAAATAAAGAATATGTGAAACAAGGAACAAAGATTAAAGTAAAAAAGGTAAAACTTAAGCAGTGTCGTCAAGATCAGCAGTCTACGTAACACAAATTTGAGCAATATTATCCAAAAATATATTAAAAGAATTCTTATCATATCAGCTAAATAAAAATAAAATAAAATTCCAATCTTGCTGATTATTAGCTGATTGATCACGGCATAGACAGTGATAAGAGTCAAATTCTATAAAACCCAACAGAACCATCAGTACATACAATAATCTTATCTTGTAAATATTTTATTAGAACAACTTTTCTTTTTATAAAATACCAAATAAATAATTCAAGTTTCCAATTTCTGTGGTTACAAACCGACTTTTTCCGAAATGTTGTAAATAAACAAATAAAACAAATTCAGAAATAATAAATGTGTAATTATATTTCAGAAAAAAATATATCACTGGTAAGAAAAGTGATTTTAGACATTTGACATGATAAATGGAGTATTCTGCAGTTTATCCCCGATCCGATCTCCAAAAACCTACTTCAGATCGAATTAGGATATGTTTGTCGACCAGCAACAGTTTAACAGAATCGTTCTTTCAGAAAATTTCAAGATAATTTCTCCTATTGTGAACTATTCTTAAACATGTGATATTCACGTCAATATTTTACGAATTAAGAAACGATAAGAATCATCTTTTTTGTCACATACATGTCTTTCCCCACAAATATCAGTTATGACATCAACATCCTCTTATTAAAAATAAACTGTACTGTACATCGACAGTGTGTAACTTACTTTCAACGCAATCGCTACAGCATTGGCCAGGTCGCTTGATGGATTTGAACCCAGGTGGACAGGGTTGAGAGCGCGGCTGGCATCGCTGCATGGCGCATCTCGGTTCACCACGATGGCACATACACGACTTGCACGGGTCCAACTGCCATGATTCACCATCCTGCACCGGAAATATTCTGTGTTACATATATGTGTTATCAACGTGCCTAATTTGTCACGTACCCACATGTTCTACATGCAGATGTCGAAAGTGTAACGTGATATGACAAATTACATGTGTAATATGGTAACCTCAGACATTTTAATGCTTCCAAGATATCTGTTGTAACTTATAGCTTTACGGTTTTTTTTTTGAGTCAATTTGAAATATGACAAATAAGTTCCTCTTGTTTGGCAAAAACATTTTAATTCTACTTACAGTTACTGTAATTGCCCGAAAATGGGTAAATCCTAGAATTGAAGTGCAAAACCTAGGATTTGATAATATTATTTGGTAAATATATGAACAATTATATAATTAATACATAATTTCAGCCATAACGATCAATCTTAGGAATAATATCCACGCCGTCGAAAAGCCAATCGATCTAAACTTTCAGAACTAAACTAAAAATATATTTATTGTATTACGCATTTTTATTCAACAAAAATTTAATTTAGAAAGTATTTAATAAATATTAAATTATCCTGCATATTAAGTACTCGTACATGTTAAATTTTGTATATAAATGTATAAATTGTTTACACTGTCCTCCAAATTTTCAGACTGATGACATATTTGTTTATTGATTTACAACTTATAAAAATTAAAATGATTCGCACTTTTATGTTGACAGTATGAAGAGCTGTTTTAAATTCAACGGGGAGTTTGCTAAGTGTCGCCACTGTAAGTAATTTTTTTCTTCGTCGTATATGTATGATATTTGTATTGATTATATAAAAACAGATAATGAGTGAATTTTTAAAATATTTAAAAATTCATTTTTGAGGGGAGGGGCCCCGAAAAAATTTGTACCCCGCAATGCTTAAATACGGTGCTGAACTTGTCCTCTAAATAAACATGACGTACAATGGGCCTTTCAAGACTTTTTTGAATTTTTTATATATTAATCAACGTAATAAAATAATTATACCCAAATTTTTTATTTTTAAAAAAAACTTGTATTAAGCATGATAAAACTTTCGAAACAAATTAATATGACGTAGTTGCATCTTAGCTTAAAGAGAGACAGATAAGACAGAGATAAATAACACGTAACTTGTCGTTGTCAGTAGAATCCTCAGACAAAACATAACTAGACGGATAACATCGGCGTTTGTTGTGAGTCAGAAAGGGCTAGAATAACTGGTTGGTGAGGCGGGTGCGCGGCAAGAAGCAACTTGCATAATATCAAAGTGTACTCGCTCCTTGCCGCGCATCCGGCAGACCCAAAAGTTATTCTATTCCTCTTTGCTTCACAACACTGCATTGACTTGAATACGGCATAATTCGTCTAGTATTATACGTCATTGGTAGAATCGTAGAATGCTGAATGCTTATTTCTTCTTCGTCTTCTTGAGCACCGACAAACGTTTCAGACAAAGCTCTGTGATTGGCTTAATGCAACTACGTCATTGCAATATGGCAGTGCGAACGTTTTAAATTATTCAACTTTAACTTTCATATTTCAGCAATAAAGATATCATTTATGGTATTATTTTATATTGTATTAAATATGATGTACGGTCAAGAATTTATTTTAATAAATATATATTAAAAAGCTCTACCACTTGAATCCCTCATTTGGTTACATGTTCTAAAATAGCATACAGACTAATTTTATGGATCTTTTAAATATTATCTATCACTATGTGAAACAATAAAATTGATACAGCCTTGTCACTATCACAAGATCTTTATGCTATTTAAATATATTTTCTTTCTGACGTTTTGATTAGCCAATCAGAATAAGAATAATATACATTTTATGTAAGCACACAGACTTGAATAGGTGTTTTTATCGAAATATTTTAATAAATTTATCTAATTTTAAAATAAATAAATAAAAATAAATATAGTACGCCTTTTATCCATTACTGGGTGTGGCACTCTGCTGAAGCAGATCTCGGTAAGTGATATAATTATGCGCGTGAAGTGCAGTTACCAGCCGTCAAATCACGGTCCCCAAAGATGTTAGTGGTGGGGAAACCATAGGGGTAATTTTAAATTTGTTGAAAATGTTTGTCGGCTGTGGGGATCGAACCAGTGTTCTTTGGAACCACAGGCCGATTTGATACAACTGAACCATTACCCCTAATTTTGAGGCAGTAAAATTGAAGTAATCTGCATTAAAAGTGTTAAGTTAGGTCCTGGTGTTGTAACATTAAATTTGGTACCATAATTCCTTATTGGATATTTTTTATTTGAAGAATTACATTAGAATAGGGAATTTTGACGACACATACATCCAGACCCGAAGCAGACCCCCTTCCACACAATTTTGTGAGAAATAACAAATTTGTAGAAAGAGCAAGGTGACACCATACCGAGTCGATTACCTGCTTTCTCCTTTCTGCACTACTCCCCGCAGTTCCCCACATTTATTTGACCTTTATCGTTTGGATCACGTGATAAACGTCAAACTGTAAAGCTATACCATGTTCGCTACATAGCAAATTATTAAATTCTATTTTACTCACTAGATGGCAACCGAAAAATTTGAATTTTTAATTTGAAGTCCCTATTACTTGCTAATTATTTTTAAGCATTTTTACCTTCTTAAATAATTAGACATAACTGCCCCAACTCACGAACTTCAAACTATCCTACAAAAATGTATCTATATGCTCTACAGTCTACAAGGTGGTAAACGCGTACATATCATCAAAATACAGGGTGATCAAAAGGAATTGTTACAGTTGGTAATACAATTCCAGAGATCTTTTTATTCCACAGTTGGCACAACGTCAGATAAGGCGGAAATGCTATTTGACATTTCTAATAAATGCAAATGGGTTATGTCAGGAGTCTGATAGCTAATAGAATTTTGACTTTTTAGGTAATAGAAATACTTTAGAAATAAATGTAATAATAAATGTACTTAAATTTAAATTTTCAAATGTCACTGTCAACAAGAGGAAATGAATTTATGTATCAGGCTTACCAATTTCAAGTAGTTTTTTTTATTGCCAACTGTAACAATTCCTTTTGATCACTCTGTATTTGTAGAAAAATAACTCAATAAATTCCCACTGTGTATTCTTTATTAGTCATGGTCAATAGTGGTCAGCAAGAATTATCGCACGATCGAACTAAATACATACTCCATACTCATAAACTATGTAATAAAATTATTAAAATGAAGTAGATATTGTAGGTAGACCCATTTTAATAATTTAAATTTTACGATCATAATTCACTCACTTTCCACTGACATCCTTGATGTCATAACTTTATGCACCTGGCATATTAACTTATTAAATTTTATTTCATAACTGTCACCTTCAAACCGAGGCAACAACATTTAATCTATTTTAATTTACTCTGTGTATTTTTCAGCGAGAGTTTAAAGTAATTTTTTATTGAAACTATCGATCGGTGAATTTGATGTATATCGCCACCGGACATGTCAGATCGGAGTTTTACGCTGCAATTATAGAACAGACGCTGAATGAAACATAAAATAAAGTTCTCGAGTTCCTTTCTGACACGACAGAGCTAAAATAATATTGAAGCTAGACAACGAAATTGTTTGCTTTTATTTTATACTTTGGCGGAGGAGAGAAGATAAAATTTTTATGTAATTCAATATTACATTTCTTATCGTTGGATTATAAAGGAATAATGGCTTCATGTAACATTTAATTATGTTTTTATTTGAAATGTTTATTGTTTCATTAATTAAAAACGTTTAATTGTTTTTAAAGCTTTCTATCTGACAGGCATTGAATCATTGAAATATTAAATTTCAAGAATTCTGTTTGTCTGAATGGCATGAGATATTTTAAGAGATTGAAGTTTATTTCGCTTTTCTCGTTTTAAGTTTCCAGGTATAAATATAAATGCAGAGCTCAAACCAACCATTACGGATATCATTCATTTGAACTATAAACAATAAACTACAGTTAATTAAATTTCTAACTATGGCATTAAATTCGCTGCATGGTAATTACCATTACATTCTTTTAATTGTTTTAGTGCACAATTAAATTATGCGAATAATACCTATAAACATAAATTATTTACTGTCAAACAAAAGTATTTATTTGATCATTATTATGAAATCGTAAACTCTATTTGCCATTTCGGTGATATGGCTCGAATTCTACATTTTATTTCTGTTTTATCTACCTTTATAATTTATGTAAATGAAAAGAAATAAAGACGAAAGTAATTTAAATTTTTGTGTGACAGTTTAGTCTTATAGGATTTACGTAAATCTTTCCATTCAATTTTTTAAGTATGATAAAATTTAAGAGTCTATAGAAGTGGCACTACTTCTTTTAACTCTGCATTGAAAGATGTTTCAAGTGATCTCTCTCAAAATTTCCTTTATATTACTTGCGAAGAAGATATCTACTGTTAAATAAAAAGTGTTCGTTATATAGTCTGAGTTCTCCTGAGATAAAAAAAAAACTTGAATGTATATGAAATGGCTATTGACATCGGAAAATTAAAATCTTCGAATATATTGTTGAAAAATAATGAGACTATTGGGATTTGAACTCGCAACCTCCCAATTATTTAGTTCAAAAATTTTCTATACGAATAATCGCATTTACTTTTTTTCTGTACTTGGCAAAGGAACTGAAATTCTAAATTTCAATTTAGAATTTCAATTCCTTACGTTTTAACGTAATAAAAAATATAAAAACAGTTTTTTTTCTGAAAATTATTAAATAATGCTACAAAAATATTTATAACGTAAAATCTTCTAGAAAATTATTTATTCTACGAATGCTTAATTTTGCATACTAATGACAAAATTAAACTAATCATTTATTTGGATGGAAGATGTTAACGTACATTCTAATATAATTTGTAACACAGGAAATTGTAATATTAGTATTAAGTTTTTATGTAAATATAAGATCAAAGGTTTGCTGATATTGATTGACATCCATGCCGCTTAAACCAGACTTAACGACTAATGTTGATTTATTTGACTATTTCCATCATCTTGTTTTAAACCAATTGGTTTCTAATTAGAAAGCTTTATTTTTTATAGAAATCGAGTATAACAGCGATTATTTTGATAACTATAATTTGATATGGGGTGGCTAGCTCAGTGGTATGAAGTCGGCCTGTGGATCCTGAGAACCCTGGTTCGATTCCCACAGACGACAAACAATTTTCATAATTTCAGAAGCTGTCCCTGTGGCTCCTTCTCCACTAACATCTTTGGGGGTCGTGATTTGACGACTAGTAACCGCACTTCACGCGCAAAATATATCACTTACCGAGATCTACTTCGGCAGAGTGCCACACCCAGTAATGGGTAGAAGGCGTGATGATATATTTATTTATTTATCTATGGTTTGATTTCGCTAAGAATTCAGTAGGGAGTATATTTCCATTATTGCGATTGGGTTCAATAAACGTCAAAATGAAGACAAGATTTAACACTAAAATTTGTAATTTTGATTAGTCTTTTGTCTATGAAGGTTGTGTCAAAATACGTAAGACATGTTTTTAGAAAAAGTCAATATATGGAATATGAACTGGGCTACAAAAATATTTGTAATTAGAGTAGAAGAATAATTTAATTTTAAGTCTGACAATTTCATATTTATTTTAAAATAGAAAATTATTTAATTTTTCTCGATTAAAAGGGGCTACAAATGATTGTCGAGATATCTGCTGACAACTGTATTCTTATTGTAATTGAAATTAGTATTACAGTAAATATAGGCATGCCATCCATATATTCACCACAACCGTAACAATATATTGTACCTAATTTGTTTATTTTGTAATTAAATATAAAAAAAAATAATATGTATTGTTATAATTAATATTGTTCTTCAATTGATTAAACAGTCAATACGTATATCACTTGAAAATAAAAGTTTTGCCTCCTGCTTCAACGTATTGCCGCAAAACATCCTTCGATCTACGGTCTCGGGAATGTCTCTATGGCAATATTTCTCATCAGTCGGCAGTATTTTCATTTATTTTCGCAGCTATTGCGGTATAATAACTGAAAATAAGCGAATTAAACAACAGAACAAATCCATGTTCTATGGCAAAAGTAGGTATTTCACTGGTCGTGATTTTCTATTTTTAATATCTAACAGCCAGATTCTCAAAAAAGTTTTAGCTAATCCTGAATTTTAGATTAGCTAATATTATGCTAGTCCGACTTAAAAAAGATCATTCAATTCATTCTCGAACACTGATAGCCGATTTCACCAACGATTCCTAAATCAATACCTAACTAGGAATTACTTAAAATTAGGAAATGCTTAAACATATTTTTGTTTTCACCATGCAAAGTAATTCTTAGCTAGGCATTTCTTTGTTGGGCAATGGTTTCCTAGTAACTTTTGGATGTAAGGTTATATTTCCGAAATAAATTTGACGTGTGTCATAAAAAATATGTCAAAATGGAATCGTTTTTTAAATTTTTCACACAATAATAAAATTAAATTAATCGTATCCGATTATTATAATCCAAAAACAGATGGTGCAACCAAAATATTAAAAGATAATCGATGGAAAATATTAACAAAGGAGTATAATCCAATATCAAAAACACCGAGGTACCTACATTACAAATATAACAAGACAGTAATTTGAAAAATAGCCCTTTCTGTTTCTAAATCATAAATTTTAGTCTTGTATGTAGAGAAACGAATAGAAATCAGACTGAATAAGGTAACCTCCACCATAACACTATTTGCATACTTTAATTATTTTATTCTATTCTCATTACCAAAATTTAGTAATAATAAGATATATTTCAATGTTATATGTTTTACTAGAAAACAGAATTGAAATCAGATTGAATAAGGTAACCAACACCACAGAATTTTTTGTGAATTTTAACTTAATGCTATTCTCTTAGCATGTATATAATATTTCACACATAAAAATAATTATAGTCTGCTTTTGAATAACTTTATAAATTTTCATTTCCACCCATAAAAGCCCCATGCATGGTGTTGGGTTTTTGAGCTTATTTTTACTGTACTACTCATATAAATAATATCATTGGTGAAACTGAAGAAATGCTATTTACTAACATGAAATCTTCGTTTAAAATCAACTTCATCATACTTTCTTATCAATATTATCAAGGAATTAAACAATTTTTATTTTGTCAAAATAGAACTGTCATATGCGATAAGTAATACCTAGCAATTTAAGATGTCGAAAAACTGAGACCTAAATTAGGAAGTACTTAAATGCTCTTAAGTATTACCTAGGTACTGGTGAAATCTAAAATTGACTTAGGCAATTCCTAGTGAACACTGTATTTGTTGGTGAAACCATCCATAAATGGTAAGAAGATTATATTAAAGTTTATTTAAACTGTTTTGGGAATATCGTTTAGCTTCATTTGACAAACCCAAGATTCAAGATTAGCTAGATTCTAACTAAAACTTTTTAAAAATTTGGGCTGTAAATTATTTTTTTCGTTTTTTATTGTTATTGATTACTATATTTTATTAGAAAATGAACTGTTTTACTTCAACAATCTTGTAACAATTACATAAAAAAGTTAGTTAAAAAAATAACTCGCCTCATACGTATTGCCTCCAAACGTACACCCAGTCCTAACTTCCTCTACGGGTGGACACTGCGGACAACAATCGCCAGGTTTAGTTTTCTGCAGAACAGGATCACACTCCAACACTGGACAAGTCTTCTTCCTGCACACCGCTGTTTCGTTGTTACAGTGACAATGCGTACAATGGTCTTTGTCCAACCGTTGTCCATTCTTAAGGAAGTGTTCTGCCAGCATGCAGGTGTTCTTCACTTGAATAAGATAGCGATTCCCGGAGCAGCGAGGACAACACTCGCCTGGAACTCGCTTCTGGAATCCTGGAGGACATTGGAGCACAGGACACGCTTTCTTAACGCAGGTCATGTGCGAGCCTTCGCAGTGACATTTCACGCAGGGGTCCTCAGGGATTGTTACGTCGCGTTCCTGTAACAATTTAAATAATGGAGTTGATTAGTATTGATCTTTCTTCTTTACTTTTTTATTTTAAAGATGTACAAAAAATATATACAGACATCTAACTAAATGTATTCAAATGGCAGTGTTTTTATCAATAAAATTTGTAGTTTGCAGCACTGATGAGCACTAATAATTTAAAAATTATAATTGCGCAATACACAATTAATTTAAAAGAAATTTATTCCCAATTCAAAATAAATTATCGTTCATGAACTAATAACCGACAATAGCGCTGCAATACAGACTTGTCCAGAATTACATAATTTATTGATAAAAAGCGATGCCATTTAAATACATTTAATTAGACTGTGGTACGAGATACTTTTTGAGTTCTTATTAAAAAATTCGAGATCAAATCTACTCAGTTGTTAATTTAGGTGAGCTGCATTCATTATAAACATAATCATATAGTTAATTATTTCTTTAAATTTTTCCTTTGAATTAAGGTAAAACATATGCCTCAATTAGAACCAATTGGTCTGATATTAGCACGTGCAGAGCTGGGCAAGCTTCTTCAAAATAGTAGCTAAGCTACAGCTACAGCTATTCTTTAAAAAAGTAGGTGAGCTACAGCTAAAAGCTTTCGTTAAAGTAGCTGTTAAATTTTAAAGCTACTTTTTTCAATTATTGTGAATTAATTAAATTTGCCATTGTCATATGATCAGTTGATCAGTCTTTTGTTATAATGACTTAATTTACTATTATGTACATAAATATAAAAAATCGCAAATGGACAAATGCACTGGTAATTTTTTATGCTATAATTATTATTTATATCGAAAGAAACTAACAATCACATTAACAGAAGACTCCTAGACAGTCAATGTTTAGTTCATCTAATATTTAATACAAAACTAGGATAGGATGTTTATAAGTGAAAAATTAAATATGGTAATAGATTTTAAACTATATAACAATTTGTTATCCTACAGTTATAGAAAACAATAAAGAAGGTACAATTCAAATACAAAACAAAAATAAATAGGTATTTCTTAATGAACAGTGGTAGCTTTAAGCTACAAAAAGTAGGTTTGGGCTACAGAAAGTAGCTTTGGGCTACAAAAAGTATCTTAAAAAGTAGTTTCAGTTGTAACAACAATATTTTTAAGGTAATAGAAAACAAAATAGTTCGCTACAAGCTACAGCTATATTTTTCCACATTTAGCTAAGCTACAGCTACAGCTAAGGTAAACGTAGCTAAGCTAGTAGCTAAGCTACAAAAGTAACTAGCTACTGCCCAGCTCTGAGCACCTGAATAATGTACTTTGTGAAGTAAAATTGTTATTACAAATGAAATATATTATGTATGTAATATTGTACATATTTTAAAGAGACGAGTTTACGCGATCGGTACGGTGTCTGTATCAACGGCAATAATTTAAAAGTTTTATTTAAAAATTCTGAGTATCCCTTGATGGTTTCATAAGACTTCGACTCTTTCTACGGTTTTCAACCGATTTCAACCAATTTTTTAGCGGTGAAGTTCGACCTGTAGATGAACAAGACCTTTAAATATCTAAAAGTATATACTGGAGAACTAAAATGATAGCAAAAAGAACAACAATTCTAATTGAGCCGAAACGAATTGAGATTTTTTTGGTTTAAAACAAATATACTAATTAACTATTTCTAAAAGAAGATAATTTTATAAATTAGTATCTGATTTCCTTATAGGTATCTCATTCATTATTGTAACAACCGGTATCCGTATCCGCTACATATTCATTAATAAATAAAATGTTAATTCTAGATTATCAACTGTTTTAAAAATAAAGGAAGATTAAATTTATCAAAAATGGCATTCCCAGAAATAAAAAAGTTCCGAGATATTATCTATATTTTACCAGGAATACGATAAGGATAAGTATTATTTCAGTTTGTGATATGAATGGAAAAATAAATATACAAATAATAAAATGTACTTCCGTATCTTCTTTTCCTTTACAATTAGTTTATAGACAATTTCAGAATTTGCATCAATTTCAGATTAAAGTTTCTGAGACTAGGATCATTAAAAAAAATAATCTTCACCTGGAATAAAAAACATTTTAAAAGAATATTTCAGTGGTGAAGATATAATTTACAGATCAATCTGAAAACAGAATCAAACTTATGTTCATAAATTTTTAATTTTAAAAAGCATTTCATGTACTAATGCAGTAATTTCAAATGTATTATTGAATATATACGAGTAGATTGTCAATTTTAATTAGCTACGAAATATTAAAATAACGTCAAATATTTACAAAACTATTTTGTAAATATAGATAGGATTTCGAACACTGTGACTAATTATGAGACATTTCTATTGCATTCTAATGTTGAATAAAGTATAATTACAAATGTCTAATTTTAAAATATAAGCTTATTGATGCATATTTCTAACAGCTTAGAATAGGATCGATTAACACATTGTGGTATGAGTTGTTTTAGACAAATGTTTCAACAATTTTACGTTTTTCTACTTCCATATTTTTAACGTTTAAATATCAAATAAAGCACAAGCACAAAACGAAAAACCTTTTTTTTAAACAGTGTCCTATTACATTAATTGCCATATTCAAAAAATAAAATAGTTTATGCCGGATTTACACCAAACCCGACTCAACAACGATAAAATGGAAACTCAGCTGCGTTTTTGTTTCGCTGCTATTTTGTTTTCCAAAACAAAAATAATCCGTATTTTAAGGAATACAGTCTGTTTAGCTGAATCATATAGTCGTCAGCAGTTGCATTATGTTTGTTTATATCTTGTTTTTTTTTTATATTCTGAATCTTTTATTTATTCATTCTTTGCGTAAATACTTATTAATACATATTTTCTGAAAAATAACCCCAATACACGAAATATTAAGACCAATATTTAAATTTCCTTGTAAAACAATGAATAAATTAATCTAGTAAATATCGATATAATGAATATCACATTATAAAATTACATGTAATTGCTTATTTAAATAATTATTGTTGCTCTAGTGGCAATAGTTGAAAACAAAAACAAAACTAGAGTCATCAATTTAAAGTCGTTTTAATTGAAGCTAAGTCTCTGTATTGTTTATAAAACTAAAAAAACTGATCTAACGAAAATTTACACTTTTCCAATGTTTTTCTATCAGTAAAATTCATTATACATACATTATAATCATTACTAGAGAACAAGAAATATTATATCGGAATCACAATTATGACCTAGTCATTCCTATACAAAAAAATAACAGTATGGGATTCACTCTTTTTTTACGACCACTAAAATATCAGCCCATTGTGTACTCGTCGTTGCAACAGACATACAGGTTGTTTAAAAATTCATTTTACAAATTTTTAGGGCAAGTAGAGGAGACCAAAATAAGAACTTTTCGTTATATGTTTTATGAGCCTGAAAACCCTAGGTGATTATTTTGTTTATTAAACTCAACAAATTTAATATGAGAAAATCTAACTATTCACTTGAATTTTCCATTGTATTAAACAATTTTGACATTTATAAATTTAAAATTATTTGAGAAATGTCAACATTTTTAAATTTCTCAATAATTTTCTACTTACAAATGCCGTTTTTTTTTTCAAACAATGGAGAAATCAAGTAAATTACCTAGTGTTTTCAGGCTTGTAAGAACATAACCGACCCTATGTTATATATAACAAAAGTTCTTATTTTGATCTCTTCTATTTGGCTTAAAAATTTGTAAAACGAACTTCTGAGCACCCTGCATAGTTCATTATACACTCATTTTTATATCTCTCCATCATCATGGGTTACGTGAGATGAATGTCATATCGTTGTTACGTTGCTAGGATACTAATTTAGAATTGTCAAAGGAATAGTAACATCAGAACAAAACTTATTATTAAATATAAATTAATATGGCATAATATCGTAGTGTTCATTTCTCACTCGTATAAACTTTCATATGGGGTAATGGCTCAGTGGTATCAAGTCGACCTGTAGATCCTAAGAACTTTGGTTCGATCCCCACAGCCAATAAAACATTTTCACCAATTTAAAATTATCCCTGTGGTTCTCCCACCACTAACATCTTTGGGGGACGTGATTTGACGGCTGATAACCGCACTTCACGCGCATAAATATATCACTTACCGAGATCTGCTTCGGCAGAGTACCACACCCAGTAATGGGTAAAAGGCGTGATGATATATTTATTTTTATTTATTTATGAAATTTCATAATAGGACGAAGTGTACTTTTTCCTACAAATGTGCGATTTCTTTGTTATTAAGTAACTATTATTGCCTTGGTTACGTATGGAAAGTAGATGAATACAGACCAAGTGCATTTCTGTAAGCAAAGAAACACTAGTGCGGAAAATGCTTCATTACGTAACTGTCAAGAGAAAGTTGTATTGAGAGCGATTTAAATTTATAGCAACGCCGTAAAACATTGTTCTCGTGAATATCATTAAGATTTTATAAATTTTGAAAAATATTTTAGTGATTTTCTAAATCGCACAGTTGTAGAAAAATGTTGTTTGTAACACGTGCCGAAAAAGGTTACGTGCTCGTGCAGATTCTACACTGGCACGTAACAAGCCTTTTTCGGCACTTGTTATAAAAATAACTATTATACTATTTCATGCTTGTTATACAATATACTATTTCGGCCAAGACAAAAAGTACTTTTTGGCTGCTAAAAAAATAACTGATTCAAAAAATTTCTTTTAAAAATCCTTACAACCCTTACTGTATAGTACGCGGACGAAAAAGCTTCTCGTCCTTATGTGTTTGTTGAAATCGACTTCGCTTCGTCCGATAATTTCCAGCTATCCTCCTAAAAACTGCATTTTTCATCTTTGTGTTATAAATAACAATTTTGTTTCTTTTTAAAAAAAAAATATCCAACTCAACTGCGTCGCTTAGCAATACGTTACCTAGATAAATTCATTGTGAACAATCCATTAAAAACACTTCTCACCTTCGTAACATTCTGTCCATTAATCCTACATCCAGGACACGTCCCGCAGCATTTTCCGGGTTGTGGTGGCAGTGGATGTCTGCAGGGGGTGTAGCACTGAAGCTCCGCGTCGGTGACGATGCCGGCTTCGCAGCGCAGCACTCGGCATGGCTCACCAGATTCCGTCCACTCTGTGCCACTGGCGTGCATCAAACCGCCGTAGAAACACACACGACACTCTTGGCAGCATTGGTCCGGCTTCTTAGGGATCGCAAAGTGGCAACCGTCGAGGACGGGGCAGTCAGTTGTACATTCGACGAAGCCGTTCTGGAAGGAAAGATCATTTTAGTTTTATTTGTTACTCTGCAAAAACTTAATCTTAATTACAATAGAGTGTGTGATTAAATGTCTAGGTATTGTGGCATACAGACTCGAACCTGGGACTGCGCGGGTGAGCTGGGCAAGCTACTTAAAAAAGAAGCTAAGCTACAGCTACAGCTATTTTTAAAAACAGTAGCTAAGCTACAGCTATAAGCTATATTTTGTTATAATGACTGTTAATTTACTATTACGTACATAAATATCAAAAATAGCAAATACCATCTGTCACCTACTGTGTATTTTTGCGTATTAGAGCCAGTTAGAAACGGTAACAAATAATTATTTTGTGTGGGTTTAGCTTGTACGCATGCGTACATTGTTGACCTTCTGCTTAAAAAGTAGCTTGAAGCTACAAAAAGTAGCTTGAAGATACAAAAAGTAGCTTGAAGCTACAAAAAGTAGCTTTAAAAGTAGCTTCAGTTGTTATTTTTAAGCTAATAGAAAAAAGCAGCTAGCTACAAGCTACAGCTATATTTTTTCACAGTTAGCTAAGCTACAGCTACAGCTAAGGTAAATGTAGCTAAGCTAGTAGCTAAGCTACAAAAGTAGCTAGCTACTGCCCAGCTCTGGCGGGTGTCTTACGTTACAACAAGCAGTAGTCTACCGCACAGATAATTCTGTATTAGTGACTAATATTAAACTATGTATATACGAGCCCTGTCTCACATCAGTTGACCCGAATCTTATTTTTTGTTTAAAATTTAAATAATACTAAAAACGCAGATATCTGACATTTACTAAATTCTACAATTAATTTTCAACATTTTTAACTAAATTTGTTAATAAATATACCTTAGACACTTACAGGCAGATTCATAAAGCGGGTTAGCGCTAACACCATTTTTTATTTCATTTTTTAACTCTCTTTTCAATGTACGAAGCAAGGTTATTTTAATTTGGGTTAAAAAGAGAGTTAATTAGCATCAAATTTAGTTCATTTCTTTAATCTGTCTTAATTTGAAACAGAGTTATAGATAATATTAAAAACGGTGTTAGCGCTAATCCGTTTTGTGAATCTGGCTGAAAATGTATAGCAATATAACTAGCATTTTTTATTTTACAAAAAACTAATTCTACATACTAATGGGACTATCATGATTATTATCTTGTAGGGAGTTTTATGGATGAAATTAAAGTTAATTATTATTTAAAACAAACTTTATTATTATACAGTTTTTGAATAAAACGAAAAAGTTTTAGTTAATATAGAAATGTTTACTTCCTGTTCCAATGGCTGTCATTCCAAGATGTATGTATCGATTGAGTTCAAATTTTATCTGTATGTTAACAAAACACTTGTATATATCTCATTAAAATTTAATTTAATTCCCTTGCATACTACACGAGAAATAAAACTGCAAGATAAAACATCAAACGAAAAAATAAGATTCGGGTCAACTGATGTGAGACAGAGCTCGTACATGATGTTCAGAAAATGAGAGCCAAACTTCAAGTAGAACAATTCTTTAATTAATTCTGAGTCGACAATTCTAAAGCAAAAATTGTGTACAACACTTCGTAATGCCACACGAACTACTTAAAAAAAATGTAAATTTGGTCGATACAAACAACTATTATAGCAGTTATCAGGTAACTATGCAAATCAAACGTCAAATTTTGACTAATTATTTTTTATTTTTATCTCAAATAAAAAACGTTTCATACAATATTGTCGTATGTACTAAAATTTATTAAATACTGCTTAAGAAGAGATAAAAATTTAAAGTATGTCTAATAAACGTTAGTTACATAAACGCAATTTTACACAATTCTTCTTGAATGTACACAGCAACGATTTTCTATAAAAGATTTTAAAAATTTCGCTTAGTTCTATTTTCTCATTACTGTAATTTAATAATATACTAATTATGATTTGAAACTAGAATTACCAACACAGTACGTATTTATTAATAATAATTCATAATTTAAACAAATATAACAAATTAATTTATAATAATTTCCAAAAAATGATTTAAGCAAAAATTTGGTATCAAATTATATAAAAATTTGGTTATTAAGAATTATCTTTCACGAAATAAACGTAAAAATTACAGAAAATACCGATCAATAAAGTTATGTTAGCACAGGTTAAATATGGCTGTATATTTTTAATCTGTCAAAAACTTTAAACACAAAATTTTAAATAATTTAAAAAAAAGTTTATTTGTCTAAAACTTGAAGATTCGCCAAAATCTAGAGAACGACAACAATTTCTATCACAATACTTCTTCTAGAATATAGGTCAGGGAAGTAAAAAATCGATAAAATTAATTAATTGATCAAATAGAAGTAGTTTACAAAACATTACCTACAAATTAGAGATAAGTAATAAATAAGTTAAAGGTTTTGAAAATGCTTATATATATATATATATATATATATATATATATATATATATATATATATATATATATATATATATATATATATATATATATATATATATATATATATATATATATATATATATTGACTGATTAGCCATTAGTCGACAAAACATAGCATTGGAGACTTTAACAGTAAATATTATTTATTAAATATATTATTTCAGTGGTATCGAGTCGGACTGTGGATTTGAGAACCCGAGTTCGATTCCCGCAATCGACAAACAATTTTCACTACATTATAATTACTCCTGTGGCTTCCCCTCCACTAACATCTATGAATGACGTGATTTGAAGATCTGGTAATCACACTTCACGCGCATAAATATATCATTTACCGAGATCTGCTATAGCTGACTGCCACACTCACTAATGGGTAAAAGACGTGATGATATATTTATTTTTTAATATTATTATTTCATTATAAAACCCCATTGAGGTTGCTTTTAGCATACACATTGTTTTGATATAATTTCTAGCTAAGTAAGATAAAAATAAGGATAACTAAAACAATCAGTATAAAACTTAATATATTCTCAGCAAATTGTTTGAAGTTGGCAACACTAATATCAGCTTTGTGTAACATATTGCGTGTCTAAAAATTGTAACAATAATTTTTTATTTCTAAATATGCATTTATTATATATAATTAATTGTATTTGGAGAGAATATCTGCAATTGAAAATAAATAAATAAATAAATAAATCATCACGTCTTCTACCCATTACTGGGTGTGGCACTCTGCCGAAGCAGATCTCGGTAAGTGATATATTTTTGCGCGTGAAGTGCGGTTACCAGTCGTTAAATCACGGCCCCCAAAGATGTTAATGGTGGAGGAGCCACAGGGGTAGTTTTTGAAATTATGAAAATTGTTTGTCGCCTGTGATTTTACACAAATCAGCGAATGATATAAAAGATCATTTATCTAACATTTTACATTTATAAACTGTTGTCAAATATAGATAATAATATTTGCGTAGGAAAATGAAAAAATTACATGTAGTAAATACCTAGTAAATGGCCAATGGATTGAATATAAAATTTGGCATTGAGTTTTTCAAATTGTTGATAAACAAATTTACTATTGGATTAACTAAAAATAGTTAACTTCGTAATAAAAACCAAAGAAAACAATTTTAGAGCCAATTTAAATCTGTTTGTACGAGCATAACAATAAAAAATCACATAAATCAATATTGAAATCCCACTGGAGGTATAAAAAAAACTTTTAAAACAAAAATACAATAAGCAAAAATGTTTTATAAATAAAGAAGAAAAACAAATGATTGTAGCAATCTTCATAAAATATTTTGCATATTTTTTTCTTATCCTGATTGAAACTTTTTCACAGTATAGTTAATCATGTAAAAGTTTTCAGGTGTTATCAGAATCGAACTAAGTTTTAATTGACTGAAGATAATTAACCTTTACCGCACATGCAGAACGCTGTAACAATTTACGTTAGTTTATTACGAAACTTCATTAATCTGTTCAGGATTCAAATTACACTAGCCACCTCGAAACTATCTGCAAATTGAATTAAAACAATGACATCCAGAAATAAATACAGAGAAAATGATAACGATATAAGTTTATATTTAACCCTGATATTTTATCACAATTGTTGATAATATGAGATAGTTGGATACAGTGCCGTAGAAGAAAAAATAATTACAAATAGAATCATATATTCTTCATACCTTTTCTAAGTTTGAATTGAGGATTGTGTGTGTGAGCAATTTAATTAAGATAAAACAGAAAAATAGACAATTTGCTCGTATATTTATTTTATTTGAATCGACAAGTTCTCTAAATTATTATAAAATGTTTACTGTGCAGAAGTACAATTTAACAATTAAAATAATACTTAATATTGAAGGTACCTATACTTCGATTACAATAAGAATACAGTGTCAACAGAAGTTCGTAGCCAGTTTTTATGTAAAAAAAATTAAATAATTTTTGACAGCTGACTGTAAGTAACCGCACTTCACGCGCATAAATATATCCCTTACCAACATATTCTAGTTATGACAGAGTGCCACACCCATTAATGGGTAAAAGGAGATTTATTTTATTTTTATTCATAATTAAGACCAATAAAATATAGTATATTGTCAGTTGTAATGTTTCTTCTAAATAATTCATGATATTGAATGAAATGAAATACCAAATACAGCAATACTTAGGTTTTAAATAAACAGGTTTATTAAAGTGCGTTAAATTGATATATATTGTTTATTAGCTATTCTCGCTAGGGGCACTGCTTATGTTTGTCCTACTTCTGAAGCAAAACAACAGTTACTGGTATAAACAAATGTAATTATTCTAATCGAAGGACTCTACGTTTAATACTATTAAACCCAATGTTTCATCCAAGTATTATGTTACCGTTATAATTATCCCTCCGCTAAAAATAGTTCAATTTATGTTGGTGCTGGTTAATATAAATTAAAAGTCGATTAATTAATCGGATATTACTTACCAAATATATTTAATGCGTTAATTGAATAAAATAAATAAATATATCGTCACACTGTTTATTCATTACTGAACGTAGCATTCTACCATAACAGATTTCAGTAAATGATATATTTTGTGCATGAAGTGAGGTTTCTAGCCGTCATATGACAGCTCCCAAATATATTGTGGTGGGAGAGCCACAGAGATAATTAATTTAATGTGGAGAAAAGTTTGTTGGCCGCTGAAATCGAACTCGGATTCCCAACCCAAATCCATTAACCTATATTCTATATTCCTGACCGACATTAACAGTTTTACATATCTCAAAATCGGAAACTATGTGTTTACCGAACACTTTAAAAACTAAGGATTTTTGTAATGTTAGCATTGGCAACACTGACTGTCAGTGTCAGTGAGTGTCCATCTCGTGAAATCAGAGATGTTACGATGTTATGAAACTGACTGTAAATTTCATGCATTGAGTGCTTTGCGAGTACTCACAATTTGCAAGCGTTGCCTTCGACTCGGCTGTCAAAATATGCTCGCACTCGCAAAAGTACAGTTTCTGGCCTAGTGGTATAAATTTAAAAAAACTTTATTTACGAGTATATCAACAATAATACTTTTACAATACCTGCTATCGCTTTCATCTTTTCTAATCTTTGTAGCTTCGTTGTTAGATTCGTTATTAGGAGAACACGTGAGTAATGTGAGTAATTTGAGATGTTTTATGCATATGTTATGTACATTGAAAAAAGAAGATGAATGATAAGTGAATAGAAATGATGTGATTGAAGGTTTGTTGTGTGATAAATGATTTCGAGTGTTATAAATGAATGCGTTTATATGGAGTGATCTATGAATGTGGTTGAAGTGAGGGTGGTGTGTTTGGATGATAATGTTTGGCGAGGGCTGATCGTTTGATGAGTGTGATGAGTGAATGTTTAATGAGTGATTTTAGGATTAGTGCTACCCCATTTGTTGGGATATAGCGTGAAGATATGTATGTATGTATGAACAATACGAATACCTGTATTGTAAGTTACCCATTAATAAGAAAATTTAAACAGATAAGTAAAAATTGCAAAAATAACTTACTAACCACGAACTGTAAGTGATTTTTTAGGTCGCGTTTAGGAAATTTCGATCCTACGGGCCTCGATTTCCCAAACTATATTCTTGACCTAAATACTGTCACTTACAGTTCATGGTACGTAATATACTATTTGTTTTAAAAAGATCAATGTCTAGGTACTAATTTTAGAGCCAATTATTCGTAATAGCATGAGTCATTTTAATTTGTGTAATGTAGTCTACGACTGGAAATAGTAAAGCTATCACCCTAATGGTCGTAATATTAGTACTACCTATCCATCTTAATTGTCTTTTCCCTCATCTACGCCACTGTATTCCACCACCGAAATAAACAAAAAACCACAAACCAAAACATCCACTTCCCATATCTCTATGTAATCGCGTAATCGAATCATCAGGTGTGTTCTGCGCTCACTACGTATATTTGCGCGGCGGTGGCAGTACAGGACACAGCAGGATAGCAGGATATCTTAGGCAGCAGGAAGCCCGCCGCCGCTGGTTATCAGTGACCGCCACGTGCCGATACCGCGCACGCTATCGCGACGCATACGCGGAAGTGCGTACCCTGCTGTTGCTGCCGACAAACAATAGACTGCCTGGCGCAGCAGAGGCCAAGGTAGGTATAGTGTGTTCAGGAAGTGGGAATCATATTAGTGCAAACTTTACTTCAAAATACGAGTATTAATACTAGTACATTAATACTAGTATACATATTTTTTATTAATTAGGTTTAACAGAAAAAAATACAATGACTTTACAAGCACAATATAGCATCTATGAAATATATAATATCTGGTTTGCCCTTCCTGTTTATATACGCTGAACTGAAGGTCTACTTAATGATGGTGTCTTTCAGGTATCTACGTCTAGTCAAATAAGTCCTATATTAACATGTACGCTTTTTTTTGACAGATTGTAGATTTATTTTGCATATGACGTTATGTACATTTAGAACAAGCGTAGAGCGACACTCCCTTCCTTTCTTGTCTTTTAATTCGTTTTCAGTTCTTACGTAAAGTGTTTAACTGCAATTCACTTGCAAACAAGCGCAGGGCGACATTCCCTTCCTTTCTTATCTTTTTGTTTCATTTGTAGTTACTGCATTGTAATGGACTTTTCTTTCATATACAAGTGCAGGCTATCGTTTTCATCTTTCCTAATCTTTGTAGATTCGTTGATAGATTCGTTATTAGATTAGTTTGTTAGGAGTAAGCGTGAGTAATTTGAGATGTTTTATGCATATGTTATGTACGTCGAAGAAAGAAGGTGAATGATAAGTAAATGATTTCGAGTGTAATAAATGAATGAGTTTATATGGAGTGATCTATGAATGCGGTTAAAGTGAGGATGATGTGTTTGGATGATAATGTTTGACGAGGGCTGATTATTTGATGAATGTAATGAGTAAATATTTTATGAGTGATTTTAGTATTCGTGCTACCCCATTTGTTGGGATATAGCGTGAAGATATGTATGTATATATGTATTTAGAACGGGCTCCTATACTGTTTTTCTTTTATTATTATTTTATCTATGAAATTACATGAACAACTATGACAATCAGTGAAAGTACGGTGCTAAACTTCCCTATATTAAGCGAGATAAGATTTTTAAGTGCTATAAGTGCTTGCGACGTCACAAATAACTTTCAGTCTTTAAGTGGTATCAAAGTTGTTTGATTCAGTGACTGCAAATAATATACGAATTATTTATTAGAAAATAATCTTACTATATTGAAAATCATATTTTACAATAGTTGCAAGTCCAAGAAAACGAAATTAAATTATAGTAATCAATATATAAATAAATTTCAAATAAAACATATTTTCTTATTCATACTCGTCCATACTAATGCTAGGTTGCAAGAAAAAAATAAAGAGCTCTTTAGTTAAAGAACTGTTTATCTAGCAACAGTATCAATAGCGATTTTCTGAAATTTATAGAACCGTTAGTTACTAATGAACCGATAAAACTTTCATACAACCCAGCATAATACTTATTGATACCAAAATACTACAATATGAAAAAAAATGTATAAATTTTTGTATTAATGCTAAAATTGTAATTGTAAATATAATTTTCATATAAACTAATATCCTATCTTTTTAAATAAAGGTACTTTATTCTAAATTGAAAATAGAAATCTGATTTTCACGGCCACCTGTATATGACAAATGTAATATTTTTACATTTTTGGTAGTTTCGAGACAAACAAAACCTTTTATAGACAGTAATTTTTTTTGTCAGATTCATAATAAAAAAAATGTGATTCCATTAAAACCAATCACTGTAGGGGAGACTGGGTACGGTTGTGCCAGGTTACGGTAGTGACAGTCGTCATAACAGCAAAACTATACGGAATGCGGAAAGGGTGCAAGGGGAGGGAAAAGCGGCATGCATGTCTAAACGCGTTCCCCAGGTTACGTCAGCCAGCGCGCGACGCTAATGTAAGCAGGAGTCTACATTGCTTTTTAACAGTCTTTTTTCTTTTCTTTTAATATTTACTGTAATTTGTATACAGATAGATTATATCATATATTTTTTTGTTATAAGTTGAATATTAGTAGTTAATTACGAGTGATTAGTTTTTACGTAGATTACTTGGCCCAGTCATGGCGATTGTTTGTTTTCGAAAGTATGCGTTGGGTACGGTTGTGGCAAATGTTGTGGGTACGATTGTGACATATATTATACATATACAATAATAAAAATTATTCATTTATGTTTAAATTATTAAATTTAATTTATTTTGATTTAAATCAACGATTTAAAAAAAATCTCTTGATTTAAATCATGATTTAAATCAATTTGATTTAAATCTCTCAACCCCGGTTATAAACATTAGATACAGTGCATTATTAATTGTAAGAATAGAAATGATCGTAGATTTAAGTTCATTTGCTTTAATTATGAATGTTAACTTTTTATAGAAGACAGTTATGTTGTGTTATGTTACATATTTCTAACAATAAAAGTAATTATTATGTCTGTCACTACTGACCCCAACCACTATCACAACCGTCCTTGGGGTGTGGTCGGTTGTAACACTTTCTCTTTTTTCTTTTAATTTGATGCTATAACTAATACAGCGTATTTAGGGACAACATTTTGGTATTTTTACGTAGACAAAAGTACAAATTAAGATTTAAATTACTTTTCTCGCAGCTAACTAGTAAATTAACAAAATTATTGGCGATCAAACCAAAATTGTCACATCCGTACCCAATCTCCCCTACATGTTAAACATCATGGGATAGCAGTAGCACAAACCCTTGATATATTCATTGAACATTTATTCATAAGATATTCCTTTCCTATCACTCTCAATCATAATTCCTTTCAAAGAAGCTCCTTCATTCCTCACATTCGGAATCTTTCGGTCACGTAATAAATCTTCAATCATTTTCATTCCCTTATTCTCAGGTCATCCACGTAATCTTTCATCTATAATTTCACCAACATACACCGGTTTCTGCAGTATCATATATTAAAGGAGGCACTAACAGACAATTATAAACACTCAATGGGGGATTCAAGTGGTAGAGCTTTTTAATATATATTTATTAAAATAAATTCTTGACCGTACATCATATTTAATACAATATAAAATCATACCATAAATGATATCTTTATTGCTGAAATATGAAAGTTAAAGTTGAATAATTCAAATCGCTCATTTGTATTTCGCACTGCCATATTGCAATTACGTAGGTGCATTAAGTCAATCACAGAACTTTGTCTGAAACGTTTGTCGGTGCTCAATTTTACTGAGAGGAAGACGAAGAAGAAATAAGCATTCAGCATTCTACGATTCTACCAATGACGTATAATACTAGATGAATTATGCCGTATTCAAGTCAATGCAGTGTTGTGGAGCAGAAAGGGATGGAATAAGTTTTGGGTCCGCCGGGTGCGCGGCAAAGAGCGAGTACACTTTGATGTTATGCATGTTGCTCCTTACCGCGTACCCGCCTCACCAGCCAGTTATTCTATCCCTTTCTGCTTCACAACAAACGCCGTTGTTATCGGTCTAGTTATGTTTTGTCGGAGGATTCTACTGACAACGACACACGTTACGTGAAGTTACGTGTTATTTATCTCTGTCTTATCTGTCTCTCTTTAAGCTAAGATGCAACTACGTCATATTCGTTTGTTTCGAAAGTTTAAATATTTTTATCATGCTTAATACAAGTTTAAAAAAAATTAAATTTTTTGGGTATAATAATTTGATTACGTAGATTAATATATAAAAAATTCAAAAAAGACTTGAAAGGCCCATTGAACGTATCTGGATACATTCGCATTTCGAACAAAGATTCCCAAAGCACCTAATATCTTGCAAACAGCAGTTAATCTTCTTTCAATCGTCCAATTAATACGTCTATTTATTATTAAAGCAAAATGGATCACTTACAAGTGAAATAATAATACGTAAACGCTCATTTCACTGATAAAAGTGACAATAACAGAATAAGAATTATATACATTGTAACATTAATAAATCTGTATCTGTAGAAAAATAATTAATTTGCATGTCTTTATAGACATCAATCAATATATTCTTGGAAAAATTAATAGTATTTAATTATACTTATCATTTTTAATTACATATATACAAGAATAAATTTAAGCGTAGTTATTACTTCAAGATCTACTTCAAATAGCGTATTTCTCGAAAGCTATTCATTAAATTTCAAATAAAAAGTTACAATAAACAACATGAGTGAAGCACAATTCCACTTTTGCATAATTGCATAATTATTATTTTGATTATACTATACATTGTTTCTTTGCGTTTATACCAATATTTATTCTGCGAAATGTTGCGGTGAATGTATTAATATTAAATTAGTTTGATAAAACAGGCATGTACGCATAAAGTATGAAGTACCTTCTTGAAATTTTAAAACAACAAACCGCATAGCTACGTACAAAAAGAATCTCAATGAATTTTTTTTGCGAATTAATTCATAATTATAACTTTATTATTATATGTATACAAAAAAGTTTTATTTACAACGAAGACTGCATTAAAAAAATACCCAAGGAATGTGAATTCTGGTCACGAGAAAAAACCAGACTTTCGTGGTATAAAATTTTGATGATGTTCTACATAAAATAAATCAAAATTGATTTCCTTCCCAATAACGTGACAATTCACACATAAATTTTAGCGTAATTTTAATCATTTTAATTTAGTTTTATTACTTCGTAAACTATAAAAAATTTATAGCCATAAAAAGTTTAGTTTTACTAATTAGTAACTTTTAATCTGTAGAATATTAAGTTTAGAGATATCAACTTTTACATTAAAAAAATACTAAAAAATAAAAATATAATTTGCATTTTAACCAAGCATCAAAATTCTCAAAGGGAAATATATTAAACACATTAATATTTGTTCCTTTTGAAAAGTTCAATACGAGGGCAGGGTGAAAAGTCCCTGAAAAATTAAACAAGAAATGATTTATTTGGTCAAAACATATTTTATTTCTCAACATAATCTCCTTGTAGCTCGATACACTTCGTCCAACGTTTTTCTAATTTTTCGATCCCTTCCAAATAATACGATTTAGGCAATCCTTCAAATAGGCGTTTGTCTCAGCGATGACCTCATCGTTGGAGCCAAATCTCTTTCCACCGAGCCATTTCTTCAAGTTTGGAAATACATAAAAATCGCAGGGAGCGCAAAAAGTCCTTATTACGCTTGAACATCGCCCAACACTCCTTTGAACTTGTCACACGGTTGCGCTTGTTGTCAACAGAGAGCAAATGCGGCACCCATCTGGCAGATAGCTTTCTCATATCCAAAAATTTATGCAAAATGTTCCGTACCCGTTCGCTTGAGATGCTCATAGCCTAAGCCAGCTCGTGCACTTTAACTCCCGATCGTCCAATATCATACCATGGATTTTATCGACGATTTCTGGCGTTGTAACCTCAATTGGACGACCAGAACGTTCGGCATCCTTTGTGGTCATACTACCACAACGAAAAATCAGTAAACCATTTGTGAATCGTTTCAATCGATGCGAAATTCACTTTTTTCCATGTTTTCAAAAATCTTCAATGTTGATGCTTTCAATGGGTGTCAAAACAGAACTGAATGACATATCAGTCTGAAAATTTTAATGCGTTCTAGTTAAAGATGGCACATCACAAATGTCACATGAGATTTGCGATTGTGGCGCCATCTGTTTTATTTTTCAGGGACTTTTCAACCTGCCCTCGTACATAAAAAACAAATTAATTTGAATGACTTCAAATACATGAAGTAGTCAATAAAAACTGATTGAATATAAAAAAATTCATGAAATAACCAAATAACAAATACCAATAAAAAAATTAACAAACCAATACGGATACAGATAATTTAATTTCATATAAAATAAAAATAAAATAAAATCTTCCAAATTATTCACTAAACAACCAATAAAATCTTCCGAAACATGCAACACTCAAAAAATAATCACCAAATTACCCATAAAATATATCTCTCCATCATTGCCGAACATAAAACCATGAAATCAAATCTTAATGAAGCACTTTTAGCCAATAACACGACACTTAACTCCATCGAAGCGCGGTATGAAAAATCGTCGATTTCGGTGTGGAATTTGGAAAGCACGCGCACGCGGTGTGTGGAATGCGCGGGCGCGTGTACGGACAAGCGACAGGTGTTGCGTCCGACAGAAAATGTTACGTCACAACGCGCAGAACTGGACTCAAGATGGATTCGATGATCCGATTTACGGGATTCCTGAAATTTCATTTTGTTGATTGGATGGAGCGCCTGATCGAGCCAGATGCAACCTGCGATGCAATTGAGCGTGGTTGGTTGCACTATTGATTAGATGTTTTGCATGAATATGGGTATATTATTTTATTAATTGTACTAGTTTCAAGACTGTGATGCAAGTACTTTTAGTAACTTTGTTACTAACTCTTATGTTATTAATTAACGGATATGTGTAACTAAATTTACAGTAAATTCAAAAAGGTCACATAGGTATTTCATATTATTCTAAAAGTATGTTAATCTTACTTTATCATATACGATAGTTCGATAAACCAAAGTAAAACAGTGGCTGGAATGTACATACTTAACTCCACATATACAGGTAAATAATGAATGGTGTAGCCATGGGCGTCCGCAGGGTGGGGCAAGGAGGGGCGCGCGCCCCCCCCTGGATTTTAACTAGGTTGATGACTACGACTCTCGAACATAGGACTTGAACATATAAAACTATAATTTAAAAGTTTTAGTGCATAAAATTCTGCATCTGAACCAATAAACAAAATTAATTTTGCATACTTTGTAACGACACAAATTAGATTTGAAAATGAAGAAAATTGCCTCAAAATTATCGATTGGCATGAAATTGAAACCAAATTAAACAAATGTTTAACGTTTTATTTGCCAAAATAAATGAAATAATAAATAAAGAATTTAGTCTGACAGTTTTGTCAGATTGAACGTCAAACATTTGTTTAATTTTGTTTCAATTTTATAGCTATCGATAGTTTTGAGACAATTTCAGTCATTTTTAGACCTAATTTGTGCCGATACAAAGCATGCAAAATTAATTTCGTATTTTATGCCCTTATACTTTTATTTGAAGTTTTTTCTTTTAAATAATTAGGAAGCAGGATATTTAAAACAATATGATTTTACATGTTAAAGTCCTGTGTTCGAGAGTCGTGGCCAGCACACTGTGTATGTATATATAAATAAAATAAAAATTAAATTATAAGTTTGAAGATAATAAATTCAAGCTGAAACTGAATTTCCAGCAGTATTCTTATGGCCAGCTAGCGACATGTTCCCTATCGTAACGATTGAGTAATCTCAAGTTTAAGTTTACACAGATACGAAATATTAGAAAAAAAAAGGTAAAACTGCTAAATCGGAATTTATTGAAGAAATGGTGTCAATTTAAGGAAGAGTTATTCGAAAATTGTCTTTCCTCTTCAATTCAAACCCAGACGACAAAGACTAGTAATGTATTTCACAAATTTAAATTATTTTTTATCCATTTGTTATGTGTATTTGTATTTATGTTATGTGTATTTGTATTTATGTTATGTAAAAAAAAAATATATATATCTATCTGATAGTTTTTTGCGACTCGCCCCCCCCCCCTGGAAAAATGTCTGTGGACGCCCATGGGTGTAGCTCTATTTTGGTGCAAAAATGAAATATACCCGTACAGTCTCAGTGAAAACACTTGGCCGCCGCACCATATACGATATGCGCAATTATGCAAATATATTATAGATATATTATTATTGTCCATCATAATTATTATTCTTTTGACATGCTATTTTTATAAATAGAAAGAATGACACGTCGTCTAATTATTTTATAAATTCAAATATACCGCCATTTTCTTGAATCCAACTTTTGACATTGTACAACCATGAGAGCAGTGTTTTCGCATGGTGCATAAAATATTTTATTAGAATTTTTTAATAACCTAAATCTAATCTTTGGAGTCCGTGATTTGACGACTGGTAACCGCACTTCACACGCAAAATATATCACTTACCGAGATCTCCTTCGGCAGAGTGCCACACCCAGTAATGGGTAGAAGGCGTGATGATATCAAGGACGTTGAAAGGAGGGGATATGGCATGACGATACTGTAGCATTGTTTGAAGTGAGGCTTGGGCAAGGGAAAGAGACAACAATAGTTTTTCTGCACCGTGCTTAGCCAAATCTCTTCTTCTTTCAAATATTTTGAATTTTTATGTAAGAAAAGTGACGTTTAGACGTTGTCAGGGAGCGTTGTTTTATGTAAACATAACCACGAAGTGTCATTTGTGTTTCAATTTTTGTGTTGTATGGAATTGGATATAATTTTTGTGGATAAAATGGTAACAAAGTGTTTATAATTTCAATTTCCTTGTAAAAATGTATAATCTTTTAGAGAGAATGATTCTGTTCTGTCTATTTAAATTTCAAATCTCTTTATGACACATGTCAATCAATAGCAGGCTAAGCACGGTACAGAAAATAATACTTCTGTCTCTGTCAATCTGCCGAGCCTCACAGTCTTGACTTGAATGCCATATCCCCTCCTTTCAACGTCCTTGGATGATATAGATATATATATTATATATATATATATATATATATATATATATATATATATATATATATATATATATATATATATATATATATATATATTTATTTATTTTTATTCTAAATAATAAATCATTAATTACCTGGAAACACTGAATAAAACAAATGTCAATTTTTAATATTTCCATAGTAACGTCACTCTTAATACCCTAGGGCCTAGTATAATCATATAATGCCCTAGCGAATTATGAACTAAATAATGTACCTTATATCCATGATATTAATAAACAGTAATGAACTAGGAAGACATAATAGTATATTACGTGACGTGAGTTGTAAGTAGCAAATAACGCATAAGTATGAAAGTTATTCACGAGCCAAGAAAGTGGCGAGGGTTGTAATTATTATTTGACTTTAAAACAACGAATTTACAGATGGACATAGAAAAAAAAATACAAACATAAATATCAGAGAGAAAAACACTGTTCTATCGATGTATCAAAACTATCGATTTCTTTAGAATGTATCTTATCGACTTTAAATGGTATAAAACGATTAAAACGAGAAACGTCAAAGTTGTCTTTTTCTTTCTCACTCAGATATCTTCCGTTATATCAAATTCTTCGTTTATCGTTTCCAAAAATAAAAAACGTAACGCAAATGACAAATAAGCAATATTTTGGGAACGCAACGCCACGCCACTCATATTTTTTATACTCTTATACGCAGTATTATTTTATTTATTATAAAATAAATAAATATATCAAGCAGATCTCGGTAAGTGATATATTTTGCGCGTGAAGTGCGGTTACCAGTCGTCAAATCACGGCCCCCAAACATGTTAGTGGTGGAGGAACCACAGAGATAGCATTTCAAATTATGAAAATTTGTCACCTGTGGGAATCGAACCAGGGACCTCAGGATTATTATAAATCAGCACTACTTCTACATATTCTAGTGAAAAATAAAATCTTGTCTGCCCCACAAACGTAAACTTTCAAGTCTTTTGATCAAATAAGTATACGCGCTAAAGTTAAAACGTTGTTAGATGATAATGTCCACGGGCTGGATACAATCATCCTCTAGCCAATATCATCTACATAACGCCCTTGGTGCATAAATAACTATTATGCAGCAGTGAGTGCATTAATAAACCCCAAAATATCATATAAATTTTAATTTTAATTTTTTTATATCTATAAATCTGATTTTGTAGCCAAGGAAATGGAAACTTTTAAAAATTTATGTTTAATAACATTTTATAATTTAGCAGATTTGGTTGAAATTTCCAATATTTCCATTTCTATTTACAACACTAATTATAAATAATTATAATTTTATGTAACAACAATAATTTATTATTTAAATTGTTCAATTAAAAATAAAAATATTATTGTTGAAAGATTAAATTAAAATTTGACTATCCATTATTTATGGGAACATAAAATATATTCACTACGAGTACTAAAATTGAAATGTAGGTAGTTAAAAATATCATTGAATAATAAATGCAATAGGAAATATTTGATATGAATTCACTGAATCGGTTTAATAATTTTATTCTATTTGCATTTCAAATTATTTTATTGGTACGGTGAATATTTTTGAAGATATAAAAGTGCAAAATAAAAACTAAAACAAATGTTGGTTCAAAATGAAAAATTGCTATATAATAAAAATTGTAGGAGTAGATAACTATTTAATTAGTATAACAAATTTGAAAAAAAAAATATTAGTTATAACAAATAATACTTTTCTTTATATACACATGATTAATTTCCAACCAGCTTTTTTTTATAAATTAAACATTGAAGCCATTTGTTACACTTTAGTTACAATTTACAATATAATTAAGTATCATTTAGTTAAGTTATAAATATAAAATAATTTAATTAATAAAATAATTTAATTAATAAAATAATTGCAATAGTAAACATACTCGTATTTTTAAAACGATATTTATATATTTTTATGTAGGTAAATATATAACAGAAAAGTTATCCTACCCATTTTTGTTTGTGGCACTCTGCTATAGCAGATCTCAGTAGGAGATATATTTTACCATAAAAAGTGACTTCCAGTCGTCAAATATTCCCTAACGATGTCATTAGAGGAAGAGCCACAACCGTAATAAGTATACAAGGAAAATTAATTGTCGTTATAAGAATCGAACTGTGAAAGGGATGAAGCCATCCGAAATTCGGTGCTTAAACAATATTTAATGAAAATAATAACAATAATGTTTTTAGACGACCAGTTCAGAAAACAAAAGATAACCTACCTAAGAAAGTTGAAAATATCGTACACTAGCATGATATGAATATCTTACTAGAACTGTATAGTTATAATTTGGCAGTACTATGGTGTGGGTAACGTTACGGAACTCTAATCTGGAAATCCCGAGTTCGAATCTTACCCAAGATTAGAAGTATATGAACTAGCACGCTGCGGCGCAGTGATTTCGGACATGGACTCGTCTTCTTGAACTCATACGAATAAATTCGAATGCGAACTATGATTAAAACCATAGCAATTATGTTAAATTTTGACATAAATTCAATTATTGTTGCTATGGTTTCAATTATAATTTGTAAACGAATTTATTCGTATGAGGTCAAAAATACTAGGGCTCCCTGTACTGTAATTGGGATTAAGTTCCTGTTTTACAGAATAGCATAAATAAATAAATAATGATGAGACAAAATAAACATAGCCAGTTAGCTTTGCTTTGTTTCTGTGTAATTTTTTGTGGTCGTCTAAAATATGGTGTTCATAACTTTCTCGAAAGTAATATCGTATTGCTTGTGTTTTACCTCACTTGGTTACACCTCGTTCGTCAAACTTCACACTAGCACGATATTTCTCACTTTCGATATTCGTTATGAAATATAATATCAGCTGTATTCCATTTAGCACTTGGTTCACTTAAATCAGTTCAGATAAATTAGGCAACATGACTAAATGAACTGAATTAAGCAAATTGATGCACTTATTGGAGTGAATTACTTCACAGTAAATTAGAATAAGTAATTCTAGTACTGGAAATAAGGTCAGCGAAGTAATCCAGCAAAATAAATAAGTGGATTAAGTAAAGGTAAATTAGATCTGATCCAAATGATAAATTAAATACGCCTAGTATTGCCAATAGATCAGGTGATAGTGCTCATTATCTGGCAAATTAATTATTCGTCACTTAATCTCAATTTTGATGAGCCTTGAAGATACTGGAAAATGTAACGTTCTCGAATGCTCACGTCTCTGGTTTCTTTTTTAGATACTAACATGATACATTTTTATTTTTTATACGAGATCCAGAGTTTAAAAGGACTTTTATGTGTCCTTTTGCAATATTTTTCTTAATAATAACATTTATATTTTAACTCGCTGTGCCATTGTTAAGAGCAACGGGCCTAAAATGAGCTATTTCTCTAGATGTTAATAACAGCAAGAGAAAATGTGTGTTATTAACCGGATTTCATTACCTAGTTGGTTTACTACTTATACTACCCAGCAAATTTTGTTTTTTTCCATATTTTTTTTATTGCCTTAAGTGATGCATAAATTATTTGAAAATGATATTCAATAACTATTTCGGGAGACAAGCTATGAAAAACAATTTTTTATAACTTATTTTTTTAGACGCGTTTAAGCGCTCTGAAACGTTTGAAAAGGCCGCTCAGCATCGAATCATGAGAAAAACGCTCGGGAAAACCTTACGTCGCTTAGAAAAGAGGCTGAATAGCGAAATGCATGCTTGGAAGGGCAGTATGGTACTGGGATAGCAGAGTAAAGGTAAAATAGCATGCCTATATTTTGAATATTTCTTATACACTAGTATATTGCTTTTTTCTCGAAACTGTTTTTCAAATAGGCGTGCGGCGTAGCTCGCTCAATTTTCATCGGATTTACTTGAAATTTTAACTGTAGCTTCTTAGCTAGAGTATCTTTCGAAGCACACACGATTTTTAAGAATGATAAATAATTACATTTGCAATAAACAATTTAAGTTCGTTTTTTTGCCAAAAAATTTTAAAAAAATGAAAATTGATGCCAATTTGTGAATTTTCAAAAAAAAAATATAATCTTGCATATTTCCAAAGAAAATTTAATGTAGATTAAGTTAAAATTTATTTTTATGCTCTAAGTAGTGTACGGACACTGATGCAGTGCCTGCCGATTTCCTCCTAAAAAAAATATTTTACCTAGTGCCAGGACGCCATTTTGTATCGTAAATTTAAATAAAAATATTTTTGTATACCTTAATACATATGTAATAAAGTCTCAAAATTTGATTTTAATCCATTAATTAATAATCGAGAAAAAAATTCCCAAAGAAGGTTCACTTTTCAGTGCGCCTGGGTAGTATAACCCCTTAAATAATTTCAGATAAATTAGACGACAAGGTCAACTAATCTGATCTAAGAACACTAAAGCACTTATTGTGATAGATTACTTCAAGCTGAATCCGAAAAAGTACTGACAATAAAGTGAGTGAAGTAAGTCAAATAAATGCGAGTTAGATCTGATTCAGATAGCAAATGCAAGACGTTTCATGTCTCGTCGTTAAGAATATTTTACGTTCTTTGCCAAGGGATAAAAAAATAAAACAATTAAGCATAAGTATTTGTTTCAAATATTCCTTCTTATATAGTTTACATTTTAGAATATCCCAAATTTCCCATTAATTTCAAACATTGTTTACTAACAAACAGCGGGCAATTTTTCGTAATTGTGGGGGCCCGTCCCTGGCACATTCTTGTGAAATACCTCAGCTCGCTCGTCGCTCGTGCTCCAATCACTCGCGGAGTTCGCGCTCGTAAATTACGTGGCCCGGAGCGAAAATCGCGGCTCGCGGGGCAAGCCAAGCGATCGCCACGCGGTCCACGCCAAGACGCGGCCTTGCATAGCCTGATGGCGTGTTACCAATATGTACATATGCACAGACAATATTAGTATTGATATCAGTGCGGTACCATCATGATCGCCGAAATATTAAACGAAAATAACATGTTTTGCCCAAATTAAACATATTATTTTTATACTCACTTGTCTATCAAATTTCGCAGAACTATTTAAAATAAAATGAAACAAATTGACATGATAATGATATACATCACAATGGATAGGTCATCTATTTTTTGGAGATGAACCTTTTTGGTACATTTCTTTACATTTACCATGGGGATACATAGGGATAGCAATTAACTGGTCAAATATTGTTCGTTTAATTGACCTAGTATTTGACTGATCATTTGTCAAATTGCTCGCGTCAAATACTAAGTAGTGAGAAGCGTGCCGGTAGCATAATGGGGGATTCAAGTGGTAGAGATTTTTAATATATATTTATTATAATAAATTCTTGACATATATTTAATACAATATAAAATCATACCATAAATGATATTTTACTAATGGGATGGCTAGCTCAGTGGTTATGAAGTCGGCCTGTGGATCCTGAGGTCCCTGGTTCGATTCCCACAGGCGACAAATTTTCATAATTTGAAAAAACTATCCCTGTGGCTCCTCCACCACTAACATGTTTGGGGGCCGTGATTTGACGACTGGTAACCGCACTTCACGCGCAAAATATATCACTTACTGAGATCTGCTTCAGCAGAGTGCCACACCCAGCAATGGGTAGAAGGCGTGATGATATATTTATTTATAAATGATATCTTTATTGCTGAAATATGAAAGTGTAAGTTGAATAATTTAAAACGTTCGCACTGCCATATTGCAATAACGTAGTTGCATTAAGCCAATCACAGAGCTTTGTCTGAAACGTTTGTCGGTGCTCAAGAAGACGAAGAAGAAATAAGCATTCAGCGTTCTACGATTCTACCAATGACGTATAATACTAGACGAATTATGCCGTCAATGCAGTGTTGTGAAGCAGAGAGGAATGAAATAACTTGAGGGTCCGCGGGATACGCGGCAAGGAGCGAGTACACTTTGATGTTATGAAAGTTGCTCCTTGCCGCGCACCCGCCTCACCTACCAGTTATTCTATCCCTTTCTGACTCACAACAAACGCCGATGTTATCCGTCTAGTTATGTTCTACTGACAACGACAAGTTACGTGTTATTTATCTCTGTCTTATCTGTCTCTCTTTAAGCTAAGATGCAACTACGTCATATTAATTTGTTTCCAAAGTTTAAATATTTTTATCATGCTTAATACAAGTTTTTAAAAAAATAAAAAATTTGGGTATAATTATTTTATTACGTAGATTAATATATAAAAAATTCAAAAAAGTCTTGAAAGGCCCATTCTTTGTGTAGTCTCTTTGGATAGGTCAACGCGTGTCTCGTGTGTAGCGAGATGCAGTAATTGCAGTATGCAGTTCGCACTTTTCGAGGGTTGGTGTGTTAATTTGGTAATCGCGCACATGTTTCGTGTTTATTTCGTATATTTTTATTATTTATCTATTTACAGTAGCATTAGTTTTATTCTTCTTTTTACCAAAGTATTGTTTATTTAGTTTTTTCGAGAAATATTTTATTTTTTATACAATAAACTATTGTTTTTTGCAGTTCATTTTTTTTAATTGGTCAAATTGATTAGGTCAAATATAGCAACATCGGTCAAATTGACCGTCAATTATCAACTTTTGACTGGTCAATTGACGGGCTGCCATCCCTAGGGATACATAACAATCCCGAATATGAGTACTTTTTCAACAGAAAATAATGAAATAATAGTGTCATATTCCAGTGGGTGAAAAAAATTATTAAAGAATTCAAGTCTTGGGCGCTTAGATCGAATGGAAATTACTTTGTTTAATTATTTTAAGAAGCGGTATAACAAATGATTTAGTAGTTACTTTTCTGTTTATAATTTATTTAAAAGCAATAGAAGACATATGTCTGTCAACATTTGTCTATTTTCAAGGCTAATTATAATTGGTCAAGTCAAAGATCCAGACTTTAGTTCAAATATTTTCCGCACGTACTTTACTTCGCGTCGGTTGCGTTGTTTATACGACTATGTAGGGTACTCTACGTTTCCAGCTGTGTGCCAGTAATCATTTTATTATCGTTTACTTGTTTGGTACAAACACATTAAATTTTTATTTCTACGAATGTACATACTTGTAAGAGATCAAATAATACATAGCATTTGCGCAGTTAATGTCATTATGCGTAATGTTCTGATTTATAATGGTAAAATGCATTAAAAACAAGAATGGAAAATTGTAAATAAACAGATTAAACAAATATAAATCACTAAACATGCATTTAAACTAGTACAAGGCACAATAAGTGAGGATATTGTTATTCAAGAACAAGAATTCATAATTAACAAAACATATTAAAAGTCATTTATTACATACTTCTTTCCAGTTTATCTATTATTCAATTAAGATTTCTTGTGCAAGAAAAAATAATTGAAAGCGTATTTCTTCAACAGAAACATAAAATAGTAACACTTTAAATGATAAAATAATCTTAATCACCGCATTAAAAACGTAATGCCTAAAACTAACTCCAATAGAGAAATAAAAAACACTTACTTTACAAATACAATTAAAACATTTCTTTGTCGATGGGATGTGGTTCACTGCAACAGTCTCACCCTCATTGTTACAAGGCTGTCGCGTTCCAACTGAAACAAAACAAAAACTATCAAACTTCCATTCCACTACTTTGCATATAAACCGTAATACTTTGCTGCCAACAAAATCTAGGGCTTAGCGAGCAAAAATCGAAACTAATTTTTATAGTTGAACTCCTTGAATGCGAAATTTTTGCAGTATGTGAAAGAATCATGTGATGATCACAGGTATGGATATAAAATTTACATGATCTATCATTTTTCACCCTAATAAATAATTTAGAAATAATACATCACAGTTGAGAAAGGATAAGGAGTAACTCATCTGTTAGACAAATGAAAAATAGCATATTAATAAATAATTTTTTCAATTCACGCTCTGATTTCAATGCGATATTTTATTTTCCCACACATATACGAGGGCAGGGTGAAAAGTCCCAGAAAAATAAAACAGATGGCGCCACAATCGCAAATATCATGTGACATTTGTGATGTACCATCTTTATCTAGAACGCATTAAAATTTTCAGACTAATATGTCATTCAGTTCTGTTTTGACACCCATTGAAAGCAAGCAACCTTGAAGATTTTTGAAAACATGGAAAAAACTGAATTTTTCGTCTTGATTAAACATTATTTCTTGCGTGGAAATAACATTACGCAAACCAAAGCATCGCTTGTTAAACATTATGGGGACTCCTCACCATCGATTGGAACGATTTACAAGTGGTTTAGTGATTTTCGTTGTGGTAGTATGATCACAAACGACGCCGAACGTTCTGGTCGTCCAATTGAGGTTACAACGCACAGAACATTTTGCATACATTTTTGGATATGAGAAAGCTATCTGCCAGATGGGTGCCGCATATGCTCTCTGTTGACAACAAACGCGACCGTGTGATAAGTTCGGTGTTTGGCGATGTTCAAGCGCAATAAGAAGGATTTTTTTCTCCAGATTTGGCCCCTTGCGATTTCAATCTATTTCCAAACTTGAAGAAATGGCTCGGCGGAAAGAGATTTGGCTCCAACGATAAGGTCATCGCTGAGACAAACGCCTATTTTGAACGATTGCCAAAATCGTATTATTTGGAAGGGATCGAAAAATTAGAAAAACGTTGGACGAAATGTATCGAGCTACAAGGAGATTATGTTAAGAAATCAAATATGTTTTGACCAAATAAATCATTTCTTGTTTCATTTTTCAGGGACTTTTCACCCTGCCCTCGTACAAGCTCATTTAATCATCACACTCGGAATCATTCATAACACAACAAACTTTCAATCACATCCATCTAATCACTCTTATACATCTACAGTAATCTTTCTTTAGACGTACTTTTTACATGCTCAAAACATCTCAAATTACTCACGCTCGCACCTTTAATAACGAATCTAACAACGAATCTACAAATAATAGAAAGGAAGAGAACGACAGCCTGCATTTGTATTTGAAAGAAAATTTCACACAATTGTAGTTAGACACTCTATTAAATGCTTGTTTTTTTGAAAGTAAATTCCATAGAATTGCAGTTAGACACTCTCTTTCTCGACTTATAAAAGACGAAAATATTTTCATCCACTTTCAAATTTCCGTGTGTCTATCTGGAAGCAGAATAACTTAAAAACGTTTATACTCGTATTTAAGTTTTTAAACGAAAAACTTAGGTTAAATTTATGGATTATATAAATGTACTTTTAAGTTTATTTCGTAAACGGTAATGTTTATCATAAAATATGTAATAATTAAAATGGACCCTAATTTGATTTAAAACAACTGTTGCTTAAATATTTGTTGAAATTATTATCGGTATATTAGTTATTAAGTAGTAACATTTTAATCATTTAATAACATGTGAAAGAAACAAATGATTAAAATCAGAACTAGTTTTATAAGACACACACGAGTCTAAATTTGGAAAAAAAGCCGTTCTGCAGAGAGTTTGACAAAGGACGAATGTGATAACAAGATTTATGACACGTGTTCTTTATCCAATTTTTTATTGAGGTAATTTTATAATTCAGTTAGATTTTTATAAATGTGACTTGTCAAAAATATAATTTGCTGCTTTTTATCAGCCCTACTCATAACACGAACAATTAAAATTTCATTTAACTGCAATGCTCAAGAAAAAAATAAACATGCATTGACAAAATAAATATTTTTACTAATATTTCCAATTAGTAGTAGGATCTAGAAGCAATTTTTTTCTTTTCAACCAAAACAAAAAGCAAAAAACCATCAAGCTTGACTCCACCATTAATCTGCAGTGGCATGGCCAGCATCTACTTTGCATATAAACTGTCATATCGATTTTTTGAGCAGCACCGATGGTGGTCGCGATCGCGTATCGCTCGTAAAGCCGCGCTTCGGGTGCGGTAAATCACGCGTGACCGGCTTGCGCCCACGACCCCGGCCAACGCACGCCACTGGAGTAGTAGTAGCGTAGTGCGTGGCCGTACGTGCTACGAGGTGATTTAGACTAGAGCAGTATTTACTAGGATGAGAAGGTATACAAGATTTCAGGGCACGTGATGTGATGCACTTGGATTTTGCGATTTGGGGATGAAATGATGACAGATTAATCTATTGAATATAAAAAACTATAATTTTGTTTTTATCCTAGAGGAAAGTACGAGTAACCTAGTCATGAGCATGAAATAAATGAATGTATATTTATTTGCAGTTTTGCGAGCATCAGACATAAGATCGCCAAGGGTAATGAGCATTTATGCGCAAGCTCAGTTCTGGTAAAAATTGTACTTTTGAAGTACGAGCATATTTTGATAGGCTGAACCGAAGGCGAGGCTTGCAAATTGCGAATACTCACAAAACAGTTTCTTGACGCGTGATTTACAAAAAATTTCGCGACGATGAATGAAATTATTGATTTAAAATTGCTAAAAATCTGTCTAACCTCCAAACAATTAACGCAGGAAACTGATAAAAGTTCTTGGTTTTTACCGAACTACGTTCAGTAAAGACATAGTTTTTACCGAATAACGTATGGTAAACACATAGATTCCGAACGGCATTCAGTAAAAACATAGTTTACGAACGGAGTTCGGTTATAACTTGGTTTCTAAACGGCGTTCGGTAAACACATTTTCCGAATGGCGTTCGGTGAACCCAGTTTCCGAACAGCACAAGCGACACTAGTTATCTCAGAAATACTCTTCTAATTTGAAAATTACTTATTGCAGTTTTTCACAAAAAAATTGAATTTCGCATATTATCCCTGCATTTTAGAGACATGTGCGTGGTTCTTCAATTCTGCATAATGTCTGGCATACGGCTCCAATTACTGTCGTTGCCAAGAGAGAATGCCGAAGAGGTAAGGGAGAGTAATTCACTTGATCACGTTACTGTGAAATTGTATTTATTCCACTGGTCTATTACAGTAAGTATTGGTCGGCAGAGCGGTTCATCTATTACGTATAAGCAGAGCGATTCATGCATTACGTATAACACTAATAGTAAAATATTTCTAATCGCAGTGCCGCTTTATACAGATCCTGCAATCATTTCACATTCTTTAGCTTGGCATACTCTCATGTCGATAACAGTATACATTTTGTAGAAAAATGCTGGTTATGAATAAATAATACCTACATTTGAAATTGGCCTTCTAGATTCCTTTGTAAAATAAGGTTTTATCTCAAAATATTCATAAACATGTTATCTAAATTTTAAAGTGAGTATAAATTAACAAATAAGATCAACATTAAACCATAATTAAAATGCTCGCAAACAGTAAACATAAAATTGAAGTGAAGCAAACAAAAAATGCACAATGATATAAATAAATAAATAAATAAATAAAAATACATATATATCATCATGCCTTCTACCCATTACTGGGTGTGGCACTCTGCCATAGCAGATCTCGGTCAGTGATATATTTTGCGCGTGAAGTTCGGTTACCAGCCATCAAATAACGGTCCCGAAATGTATCAGCAGAGGGGGAGCCACAGGGATAGCTTTAACATGGTTTGAGGTTCTCAAATCCACAGACTGATTCGATACTACTGAGCCACCTACCCCATAAGAGTGTAAAAATCTCTCACTCAGCACACGAGATTCATTTGATGTTGCACCATAAAAACTGATGAAATAAATTGACTTTCATTACACAACTAAATAATAACTAATCAGATATGATGTACAATTATTGAAATCAACCTCTTACGCAAGATTCAATAGACCATAAATACAAACACATTTATAAATCAGTATGACGTACATTGCCCTATATTTCTACTTAAAATTAAAACAGTATTAGATGAAATATTACGTATTAATTACAAACTACAGAAGACTGAAGTAGTGCTAATGTTTAATAAATGTACAAGTGCGTACAGAGGCCAGAATTGAAATAATTAATCAGTCTGGACCGAAATACCTAACCTATACGGAAGTTACATTTGAAATTAAAGGTGATCTGCAATTGCCAAATCATGTAGGTTGTAATAAGTCAGTATTTAGAATATTCATCATATGAATCAGAGCATCAGAGGTTACACATGAACATTCCTTCACCAAAATAAGAACTGTATACTCGTATATTATAATTAACTCTAATCTCTATTTTCAAATGGATGTAAATTATTTCCTCTTAAAGGCCGATTGCATTATTATTAATAGACATATTGGCAAGCTATTATTACATACTAGTGCAACTGTATTATAGATTATTTATTACATCATATTTCTAAGTATTTAAATAAATATTATATATCAACAATTATCACCCCAGCTCATTAGTCAATAATTAATAAATATATAGAAAGATTAGCAACTTTTAGCTATTTTTTATTTGTAACTAATCTATCTCTTCGAATTTTAATTAAAATAATTAACATAAAATGAATTTTAAAATCAATCAAACGCACTAATTTTTTATTCAAAACTATCCAAAGAAAAATAAATAAAAGAAAATGATTTGGTGATTACACATTGTACATAAAAACTGATAATTAAATATTAAAAATAAATATATCATCAAGCCTTTTATCCATTACAGGGTGTAGCACTTCTACCGTAGCAGATCATGGTAAGTAATGTATTTATGCGCCACCATACCAGCTGTCATATCACGTCCCCAAAGATGATAATGAAGGTGGAGCCAGAGATGTAATTTTGGTAATCGAACAAAGTTTTTGTTTTTAATACGCAAAGAAAATTTCAGTGCCACTGGTGTGATAGCAAATTTAATTATTTATTAATTACGCTAATAGTGAAATAAAATTAAACACACTACCTACTTATTATGTACTTATCTAATATTGCGTAATGTAAATTTTTTTTTGAAACCAGCCAGAAAGTCCCTACTTTCCTGACCAATTTTAGTATGGAAAGTAGATTTTTACCAAAAAAGGCAAGTAAACTACGTTTTCAAGGTTACAACAAAAATAACAGTCTGGTAGAGTACAAAAACAGTCTGGTAAAGATTTTAACTGACTGTTTTGAATTTTACCTGATTTTTTGTTGTAGTTGTAACCTTGATACGTAGTCTGCTGTGCATACAATTCATATCAAGAAATTTAAACATTTTGAGTTATTTATGATTAATTATTGATTAAATTAAACAGTATCAGAAAAAATTATATACATAATACGCAGGACAGTACTATTACTTTCCTGACTGTAATTATACTATTATTCTAATACTTCTTCTTCTTTAATGGCGCTACAGCGCGAACCGGGCCTGGGCCTACCGGGCACACCGAGCCGCAGTTTTTCCGCTGCCGTACTGCCGGTTTCCGTAGTCGATGTTACTTTAAGGCATATGTATAAGTGACTAGCTTATAGCGCCCGAGTATGATTAATACAAGTAAATGTATTTTTTATTTAACGACAAATCACACTCTTATAGACAGGCCGATTCGAACTGACGAACCTTGGTTCGAGAGACGTCACAGTATGTTAAGAGATGTGCATTAACACGCTCAGCCATCACGCCTGTATATTATTCTAATACATTTTATTTTATTATGAACATAATTAATGGGGTGGCTAGCTCAGTGGTAGGAATTCGGCCTGTGGATCCTGAGAACCCTGGTTCGATTCCCACAGGCGACAAACAATTTTCATAATTTAAAAAGCTACCCCTGTGGCTCCTCCACCACTAACATCTTTGGAGGCCGTGATTTGACGACTGGTCAACTGGTCACGCGCAAAATATATCACTTACCGAGATCTGCTTCGGCAGAGTGCCACACCCAGTAATGGGTAGAAGGCGTGATGATATATATATATTTTTTATAATTAATGATTAATTAAATTTGCTATCAAATCAGTGATAATAAAATGTACACTTTAAATAAAGGCCATTTATTTTTGCGGATTAAAAAAAAAATCTTTTTGTTCTATGATCAGTATATCAAATGATAGAACCCATTAAAATTTCATACATAGATATAGAAACACCCTGTATATATCTTAATTTATTGTTAAATGAATTTTAACTTTTCGGCACAAAATAAATTTAAAAGTTGAAGCCATTAAATGTTATGTGCAGATAAAATGTAAAACAAATCTATACATTTGCGACTTAAAACCAAATAAATTTTAGTTCACCAAATAATTATTAATATAATGAACGTTGTAAAAATCTACTTTTTAATGAAATCTACAAATTCTCGAATAAAAATATTCAGTAAATAAACGGTAATCGTTGGACACGATAGTTAAAAAGTTCTTTGTTTGCAGGGAAATGAAGTGTAAAATGCTGCAACTGATAAAGGGTGAAGTCGCGTGCATCGAGGCCGCTAATCAAGGGCTTCATATCAGAATGACGCATTCACTATATTCAACCCTTACTACGTTCTAAGAATGCTACAATGTACACTCATAATAGGATACTATGCCTCAGTTAGGTATCCTTGTTGGATTAAGGCAGCAACTACATATATTTACTGATTATACAGTTTTTCTGTTCGAATTGCTTACCAAATTATTTTAGACAAAAATGTTTCAAACAATAGTTGTAGTGCTTAAAATTCTGCATCAAATTAATAAACTACATTTATTTTCTGTGTTTTGTAACGGTTGAAATTAGATATGAAAATTTACAAAATTACAAGTTCATTAGTGTTAACCACGGAATTAAAACAAAATAATAAACACATGCATTAAGATTTTCTGTCGAACTTTTTCCTGAATAATGCCATTTAATTATTTGTAATATTTCATGTTTTCCATTTTAAATACATTTGTAAAAAATCTGGTGTGGGCACCACACGACTTTCTTATACACAGCATATATAATATTTAGAATATATGTTATTAAACATGTAATTTAATTACTTTCCGTAAGAAGACATAGATAACTAGATAAAGCAAAAATTAAAATTTATGTTTTTTGTTTCTAATGCTACTATGATTATTGAAATATATTATTAAATATAAAAATTAGTTTTTCTCAAAATTAGACGCATATACAAGAAAATTGCAAATAACATTTTATGTTCCAAATATTTTTGCTAACATCTTTTATTTGCAACATTTTTTCGTAACTGATTCCATTTTTGAAATAAATGGAATTTATTGTTTTGTGTGTCCGGTAAACTTCCGCTTCCGGCTATTCAATTTCATTCAAAATCAACTCAGCTCTTCGTATTTTCATTAAACTTATAATTTACCAAGTTTCGTTAACAAATCTTATCTCGTTCATGAGATATTGCACACACGGACACACATCCATCCATCCATCCATCCATCCACACACACACACACACACAGACATCATTGAGAAAATGATCAAAACGGATTCAGTGGACCCCAAAACACGTATTTCCGCGAAAATCTCGTCAACGATTTTTTTCACGATTCCAATACTTCCTTATACTGCGTATAAGAAAGTAAAATAATGCAAAATTTATAGGCAGATCAAAATATTACTTTTAATCAAAGAAAAACTTCAATATGTCAAAATATTTAACAGATTTAAATTATTCATTTATTTGTTAGTGTGTGTTAACACTATTAAATTATATTTTTTTAAATTTTCATATTTAATGTTTGCCGTTATAAAACACGGAAAATAAATTTAGTTAATTGATTTGGATGTAGAATTTTAAGCTCTAGAAATTCATTTGAAACATTTTTGTTTAAAATAATTTGTGAAGCACTGAAAGACTGTTTTCCTATATTAAATACCTATGGCCCATTTTTCGTGATACATCCGGTATATAATTCGAATTGGATCCCTGTTTTGTAATTTGAAATGGTAACAAATTGAATTAATTCATACGATATTTAGTACTGAATGTTGCTGCGTATTTTAGACACAATATATAGTTGTTTATAATTCAGTATTCCATCATAATAGATTCATATTTATTCTCGAATTTGAGTTACAAAATAGATTATAACATGTTATAAAATAAAAATTTTCATTTTGTATTTGAGTATTTTATTTATATAAATATAAATATATCATCACGCCTTCTACCCATTACTGGGTGTGGCAGATCTCGGTAAGTGATATATTTTTGCGCGTGAAGTGCGGTTACCAGCCGTCAAATCACGGCCCCCAAAGATATTAGTGGAGGGGGAGCCACATGAGTAGTATTAATGTGGTGAAAATGTTTGTCGCCAGTGGGAATCCAACCAAGGTTCTCAGGATCCACAGGCCGACACGATAACCACTGTGCCACCTACTCCATATTTATTATCTACATAAAGCATAAATTTCAGAAAAATTTAATATCTAATTAATAATTGTAAATTTATAATACCTAGCTATATTCCGAATTCCAAAACAAGAGCAGTAATTCATATAATTTTAAATATAGCGAAGACAAATTTAAAAAAGAGAACTACTTCTGTTTTTTATTATCTTACGAAAATTTGTTCGAACGCTATGAATAAATAAGTACTAATTATCTCATTAATATTTATTGATATAAACAACCACCATTCTGTTTTTATATAATGTCAAACGGCTAACATAAATTCAAATAGTACTCGGATACGACAAATTCAAATGTAAAGTGAGATCTATCCGGTGACAATGCTATAAAATATAAAATATTTCTGTTTTAAATGTAAATTTTCGTTGTTGTTACACGATTGATGTACTTTACGTGCAGCTCAGGAATAATATTATAAATCAAAAGATGAAGACATAAATTGTTTTATTTAAGTCATGGCCAGCTAAGGAGCTCTTGACATTTCTATTCCAATTATTGATTTGTTTGACGGCCGTTTTCTCAAAAATGATTAATCATGGTACGAAAATTTATACAACTGATATTAATGTTGGAGATTTGTATTTGAAAAATTGTCTCATTTTTATTTTAAGATTGTTGTTTATGAATTTAGATGATTAATAAAAGATTCCTGTTCGCCTCACATAACATTTGTAGATATTTTAAAAACATGAGCAATATATCAAATAGCTATGTTTATTATCATAATGAAGAAATATAAATTTAAATTTTAATAATAAATTTTTTAGCTCTTCCACCTACGTACAAATATTTCACTACCTATGTTTAAATTTATTCGAATGTCACTTTACAAACATCTGTAGATGTGTTAGAATTTAAGATCAGCACTTTCGTTATAAAAATATTCGCATATTTTTCACCTTATGTCCCGTGCACACAGAAGAAGTTTACTGAGAAACTTTTAAGCAAGAAGAAGTCAGGAAAGTTTCTTGAAAATTATAGCGGCGCCTCTATTGCGAGAAAGACTTAGTGAAAAGTAACTAACATCATGCTTATCAAAGAGTAACTGACAGATTCTCAAGAAACTTTTATGACTTCTTTTTCGTTCTAAAAAGTTTCTCAGAAAACATTCCCCGTCTGCAAAATTTTGTAAATAAACCAAACATCACATTTAATCGATTAAATTCGTAGCATTCGAAATAAATCCCCTATTCTGTAATTGAATCATTATTTAATACTGATCGGTAAGTTAATGGCAACCCCTATTTTTCATGATTATTCTATAGATTATTATTACTTCGAATTTTTGTGGTTAAAATAATTTATTCTGATCTTTCTATCTTATTTTTATGAATTTGTATATCGTATGAAACTGTCAATATAAAAATTTTACTTTTTAACCACACTTTTTACGAAACTGTCATGGAGCTGTCATTAGATTCATTTTTATAATAACAGCTACGAATTGGTATACGTAGCTGTTATTATAAAAATGAATCTAATTGGTATCTATACGGTAATCATGAAAAATTCAAGTTGTCATTAACTTATCGATCATTAACAGATAATGATCCAGTTACAGAACCCAGAACTGATCTTGAACTGACCCTACTGCCCCAGCTACTTTAGCAGGTTGGCAGGTTGAACCCGTTTGCTATCCCTTTCTAATCAACTTGTGTTCCTTGTTATCCGTGGCGGCATCGCGATTTGTAATAGTATAGAGAGGTTAGAAGCTATTTTTATGAAAAACGTACGTAATTTTATAATAATTTTCTGAAAAAATATACAAAACTATTATGTATGCAGCTGATGGAAAAACAATATGTACTGTGTGTTTCTTGCAATATAGTAGTCACAGAGAATAATATTATGACAGATAATTGCGACTCCGAAATAAATTCTTTTGATAGTGCTGATGACGAAATTATAAAAAAAATGGACAGAGTCTGACGTTATTTGCTTTTTGACTTCATATAAAAAATATAAAGACGACTTAAAACATCTAATTAAAAGCGCAATTTAACACACAAACAAAACTAGCAGATGTCACTTCGAACATGCATTCAGATTTTAAATTTACCGCTAATGTTTACAACTGACACTTGAGATACATCATTTATTTGGAAGTAAAACGAGTTAGTTCTAGGTCAGTTTAGGGTTGAACTCAAAGTTCCCAAACAAATAAGGCTCTAGTTAAATTTTGAAAGTAAAAGATCAATAAAATGTGAGTAAAATCTGTTGTTAATGTAAAGAGGGGAAATATTAAAATGTATCGTTATTTCTTTGTCATTCAAATTTCGCTGAGTAATAATGGAAATCGGTTTTGTCAGAATACAATCCAATTATTCATCAAAGGAATTTCAGCCAAATATTAAAGGGGAAATAATCAATCATATTCACTATCCAAAAACATCAACTAAAAACGAAGTATCCTTGTTTTTTAAAGCTTTATTTTCAGAAATAATGAATATTTTATCATACTGATCAGCACACAATTTTATAAAAACATTCAACCAAGGAAAACAACAGATTTCTATAGATAAATCAAGCAATTATAACTTGAAAATAAATAACATATAACGAGACAAATTAATAATAGTATCTTAAACAAGATCAGCATAAAACAATATTATCAAGTATCTAAATAATTAAATTTTCAACAGTTTAACTGCAAAAAGAATAAAAGCGCATAAAATGAAGTTATCTTCCATCTAGCAGGATTTTTAATTAAACTTACTTGCTACCGCATAGTCCGCCCTCAGTAATGAGTTTAAAATTGCGGAATGTTGATTTTGTGATTGACTGTACAATTAAAATTTCACAGTCACGCGACAAACTTCGTAGCAACTTTGAAGTAAAAGTAAACAACAACGTTTACGCGTGTAACTTGGAAAATAAATGTCAATGTTTCGAAAGAGTTCCACTGCGCACGCATTTAGAAAACAAAACATTATTATAAGCCTACTTTGATTTCATAAATTATAATAATTTTATACTTTAAATGACTGAAATGAAATCTTGAATAAGCAGGTATTGTTAGCCTTGGCTGCTTAAAAAACTATTGAAAGTTATCTAGAAGTTATAGATAAAGATCTGCGTTTTACAAAATATTTTACTTCTTAATGATCTCAATGATTTTTTACGTGTTTCAATGCAACTAATAAATTTAGTATGTGGTTCACATAATACATATTTTTTTTGTGCCTGAATATTAATGTTTGGATGAAGTAATGGTCGTTAAAAATTGAATAATATATCAGAAAGGATTGATTTCATTTTGGTTCTCATAAACCATAAATATTATAAATGGTTCAGCTTGATTACGTAATATATTGTTATACAATAAATATAATGTATATTTTATACATATTTATTTGTTTGAATAGTTTCTACCTACAACTTATTACAAATTATGATCTTGTATAGTTTATTAGCTTACTGACAAAGAAAAATGTCAATTAACTATTTATTTATTATTGTTTAGTTTCTATTCTTTTATTATTCCGTTTCTATTCTCATTATAAAATCAAAATAAATATTTATCACTTTCATTATATTGTTAAAATTATTACATTTTATTTTTATAATAATACTAATAATAAAACTTTATTGACTGAAAGTCACTGGTGATGTTCCACTTAATCAATATAAGATTTAAATATTTTTAATATTTTCCTTTTTGATCCAATGGGCTCCTCTACCGTAGTCGAAATAACACGAATAAAGGATAAAAACATAAAATATGTATTAAATAATAGCTACTAATTAATTTATTAAATATAATGTATATAACATCCAAGATATAAACGATTATTAGTATAGTGACATCACATGTCCGAAGGTTCTTATTGGCCGCAAGTATTTTCGCGCGGTAAATGAGAGACATATGCGGACTAGAACGTAACTAAATATGACATCTCAGCACTGATTTTTCAAACTGTTCGCCGTTTGCTGGTATGTACGTGTTCAACATGTTTTATATTTATTACTATAATTTAATTTCATGTTCTTGGGCTTGCAACTTCTATAAAATATGTTTCTCAACATTGTAAGATTATTTTTCAAGAATTCAATCGTATATTATTTGCACTCTTTGAACGTAACAAGTTAAGTACCACTGAACCGAACTTGGGACGTCACAACTCCAATAAAAAACTTAAAAAAATCATATCTCTTGTTATATAAAGAATTTTCAACCCGCGTTTACACTGATCGTCAGAGTTTAGCATGTAGTTTTATACAAAATAAAAAAATAAAAATAGATACAGGAGTCCATTGGTGGAGATCTAATTTTATATCAACATTTAGTTTGATTTTTTGGTCATCCAGAAGTATATATTTTAATTCCTCCAGGAATGGAATAATTTCTAATATTCTTATCAGAATAACTTACCGTATGGTGTAAAAAAATTATTTAAAATTTACAGACAATTTGGTCTAGTAGATAAAACAGAGATAAAAAAGTGCATCTCAAACAAGAGACTGTGCGTTCAAATCTCGCTGACTTGTATAAAAAAATACAATTGTGTCTGAGTAGATTGGATTTAGTTATAATTAGAATCAGAATTATGTTATGCAGAATAAAGAAATACCTTGAAAATTAATTGTATCTATCTAAATTTTATTAAAGTTAAAAATTCAATTCAGAGGCGTATCCAAGATAATATTCTAGATAGAGGGCGATTTTCAATTTATTTTGAAATATAAACAAATTATCGTCTCGAAATAAGCTGTATTTTGACGATTATGCTGTATAATTTTGAAGTATTTTATATTTGTAAGAATTAGTTTATTGATAAATTGCCTGATGGTAGATATTAGAAATAATTTTTGACAAAGCTAAGAGCGTTCGTTGGGATTTGAACCCAGACCTTTCACTCGCATTGTGACTGCTCTAACCAATTGAGCTACAAACACTCGGCGAATACTCGTGCTTTTTCGTGCAATCTTTAGTTGAAGAATTGTAAAATGACATGGGTTGCGTCAATTAGTTACAAACAACAACCTAGTATGCAATTAGGTAGATTTTCTGGGTAATATTATTATAAGAATTAGTATTGTTATCCCAAAGAACTTAGCTTTTTCAAAATTTATTTCTAATACCTACCATCAGGCACAGTGGCGTACCTAGAATTTTTGTCGCCCAGGGCGGTCTCCAATTTGTCGCCCTTTCTAAGTAAATCAAATGGTGATTTTTTATAAATTAAAAAAATAAATATAAAATAAATATATCATCATGACTTTAACCCATTACTGGGTGTGTCACTCTGCCGAAGCAGATCTCGGTAAGTGATATATTTATGTACATGTAGTGCAGTTACCAGCCGTAAAATCACGCCCCCCAAAGATGTTAGTGGTGGGGGAGCCACAGGGGTAATTTTAATTTGGTAAAAATTGTTTGTCGGCTATGGGAATCGAACCGGGGTCCTCAGGATCCACAGGCCAACTCGAAACCACTGAGCCATTACCCAATTAAATTAATAAACATAAATAAATAATTGTAATTGAAACAAACTATAGATTGGGAACTTTTTTACCATTGGATGGCATATTTAAATTAGGCAGTAATAAAGGAATTTTTCGTGATAATATTTTCAACCCTACATTGACTTAACGACGAAGAAAAATATTCGAAATCATATAATAATTCATAATTCGTAGAAATCGAATAGTAAACTTATGAAGTGAACAAGTTGTTTTTTACAACTAAAACTAAATATAAAAAATGCCGCCCCAAAATATGTGCCGCCCGGTGCGGATCGCACCCTACCCCCTGGATACGCCACTGATCAGGCAATTTGTCAATAAACTGGGTTCAAATCCTAGCGAACGCTCATAGCATTTTCAAAAATTATTTATTTTATATTTAGATAGTAGATATCAGGGTAAGTAAATATATCATCTGTTCAGCTACTGAGATCTGAAATTTCAGAACACTCATACGCAGAACTAAATAAAAGGTGTAGGTAGTGACATATTTTGATGAAAAGTCAAAATAGGTATGAAAATATTGAATTGTTTCATTAGCTTAATTACATATTTACTGCAAAACCAGATTATTTGTGTTGGTGATTACCAAACATCATTCAGTAAATAAAAACATAAACAATCGAATCCCATCTATTTTCCACTCAACAAAAAACCCGTAACAACAGTTATTATTCATCAAAATAAAATCGTTTCCAGTAGCAACGCACGAGACGCTTACCCAGCAAGTGGGCCGTCAGTGTTCTTTCTCTCACCGCTCTCCTCTCCGCTCGCGGGGTCACACGTGTGCGGCTGCGCGCGCAGCACTACAGCTGCGCCGAAACGCGCGCCGTGCAAAGTGCATCAACCTGCGAACAGGTGCGCGAGCGGCCAGCGAGAGCAAAGCGAGTGGTCGAGTGGCAGAGCGGAGAATGAGAGACTGACATTCGCTCATAATAGCCGAGAGATACAGCGGCGGAAGATGATAGATGAAGCTGGGATGAGTGTGAGTGCTGGTTCGGAGTTAATAAAGAGAATTTTGTGAATGATGGGGTTTTTGTCGTTTGTTACATACTTACCTTGTACATTTCAGGAATTTTCAGAAGGGATAATACATACTAGGATCTGTTATATGTATAATAATAATAGTGGTTTTCAAACTTTTCGAAGCCTTGGCCCCCTTTGGAGGCAAAAAGCACAAATAAATTCTTTCGCGTGCCCCTTACTTTTTCTGTGATGAAAATCAGAATTACATTTTGTAAAAGGCTGATTTAATAATTTACATTGCAAAAATAGAACCATGATTTCAGAAGTTAGTAAAGGAAAAACTTCTCATTAAGAACTGTGGTATAGTTTCATGGAAAAGGTGATATGTTGGTATATTAGTTTGAAGAATTAATTGCATTTTACTATCAAGCTTGTAATAAATTTATTGATGGCCAGTTGCGCTGTCGTTACTTAAATTTGTATTTTCTATTTCGGTGTTCTTATACAGGGTGATCAAAAGGAATTGTTATAGTTGGCAATCAATTCCAGAGATGTTTTTATTCCACAGTTGGCACAACGTCAGATAAAGGCGGAAATGCTATTTGACATTTCTAACAAATACAAATTTATTGATGGTGAATTGCGCTGCCGTTACTTAAATTTGTATTTTCTATTTCGGTGTTCTTATACAGGGTGATCAAAAGGAATTGTTATAGTTGGCAATCAATTCCAGAGATGTTTTTATTCCACAGTTGGCACAACGTCAGATAAAGGCGGAAATGCTATTTGACATTTCTAACAAATACAAATTTATTGATGGTCAATTGCGCTGCCGTTACTTAAATTTGTATTTTCTATTTCGGTGTTCTTATACAGGGTGATCAAAAGGAATTGTTATAGTTGGCAATCAATTCCAGAGATGTTTTTATTCTACAGTTGGCACAACGTCAGATAAAGGCGGAAATGCTATTTGACATTTCTAATAAATACAAAATATATCACTTACCGAGATCTGCTTCAGCAGAGTGCCACACCCAGTAATGGGTAGAAGGCGTGATGATATATATATTATTATTTTTTTACAAATAGATTATGTCAGGAGTCTGACAGCTAATAGAATTTTGACTTTTTAAGTAATAGAAATACTTTAGAAATAAATGTAATAATAAATGTACTCAAATTTAAATTTTCAATGTCACTGACAACAACAGGAAATGAATTTATGTATCAGGCTTAACAATTTCAAGTAGTTTTTTTTATTGCCAACTGTAACAATTCCTTTTGATCACTCTGTAGCTCTATAAACGCACTGTAAACACGTTGCTAAGGAGATCTATAAGCGCACTGTTTTTGGCGCTTTTTATTTTGTGGGAGTGGTATGAATGGTCTTAAATCTGACAGATGAATAACACATAACCTCGAAATTGTAAATTATCGGTGTTGAAATATTACTAACAGAATATGCTAGAATCAGACAAAATTCAAATCATTCCCAATACAGAAACAAATATTGATTAATTGTCAAAAACTATGATATTTCAATTTTCTGTGTTATGAGACGCGCTACCAAAACGAATGATAAAAAACACCAACTTATATTTTTGACAAGTCGCAGTTTTTTAAATCTAACAAAATTATAAAATTACCTGAATAGAAAAAATAGTAAAAGAACTCCTGCTTTGTAAAACTCGCCGCAGAGCGGCTTGTTTTCCAAATTTGAATTCGTGCGTTAACAGGCCTTATGAAACTAGTTCTTTAACATACTATAATAAACATTCCTAAAATTAACAAGATTTTGTAGAGAACAACTATCAACTAAGTTATTTAACATCGCTGTCAAACATTCAATTTGATATATTTCATTTATGGTACTCTTTAAAATTTTTGTGGACACGTGAATCTTTCGAAATATATTTTTTTAAATATATAAATAGCATCCAACATCCTCCACTAATGTCCTCGTGACTCCCTCCTGTGGGGTCGTGACTCACAGTTTTAAGACCACTGTAATTTAGTATATACACAATTTCGATGACAATATGTAGTTTTTAATCATCCAAATGTATATTAAAACATGCACTTTGTTTGGAAACATTTATATTAAGAACAAAGCTAAAATAGTCTAAGTTTTATCAAATAATTATTAAGCTGGAAAATAATTTTAAATCTAAAACATTTACAGGCAGATTCATAAAACGGATTAGCGCTAACACCGTTTTTAATATTATCTATAACTCTGTATTAAATTGAAAGAAATTAATGAAATAAATTAAATTTGATGCTAATTAACTCTCTTTTTAACCGAAGTTAAAATAAACTTGATTCAGCATTGAAAACTTTATGAATCTGCATGTAGAAGATTTAGAAATGTCAATTCAACCTTTAAAAACTTATTTTGAACAATGTTTTTAATATGTTTTTAGCTGTGAAATATTAAAACACATGACACAAGATTCAGTTTAGCATATAAACAAGAATGGTGCGATCATAACTTTTTTTAAACATACCCCACGCATTTTGCATTTTAACAATGACAGCATATACAAAAAAATCTAAATTACAAAGTTCGTATAAATTTTAGCGTTTGAACTTGTCTTCGTTTTGACGTTTATTCAGGCCAATTGCAATTATGGAAATATACTTCCTATGATAGCAATACTGCATTCTTGGCGAAATCAAACTACAGCTATATGACAATTTATCGTTTTGCACTTTTTATATAGTTTTATGGAAAAATAAATCACCGGATAGATTGGTGAAACAATTGGTGATATATGTTGTACAGTGTTAAAGTATTTTATAGATGACGAATATAAATAAATAAATAAATATATCATCACGCCTTTTACCCATTAATAGGTGTGGCACTCTGCCGAAGCAGATCTCGATAAGTGATATATTTATGCGCGTGAAGTGCGGTTACCAGTCGTCAAATCACGCCCCCCAAAGATGTTAGTGGTGGGGGAGCCACAGGGATAATTTTAAATTGATGAAAATGTTTTGTCAACTTTGGGGATACCAGGGTTCTTAGGATCCACAGGCTGACTTGATACCACTGTGCTATTACCCCATAATTTCCCATATATTCTATATATATTAATATTTACAAAAAGAAATATATATTTTATATCTTCCTAGTTCATTATTGTTTAATAATACCATGGATACAAGTTACATTATTTAGTTCATAATACTATAGGCGTGTTTCTTTGGACTGTGATTCGTAATCAAAGTGATCAAACTTATCATGATCATGAAGAATTATGTTTCTTCGTTCGTTATTCGTTTCTCTTTCATTTTGTGATCACGAAACGACAATCCCCCTACCCTTCTGAATCATACTTTTTCTATGATTCATGTTGACTGATTCACATCGATGGTTTAAAAATGGCGTCTGATGTTAAATTTATGTGCTCTATTTGTGGAATTAAGGGAAATTGGCTGCTTCTGGAAGAATTTTTAAATGGCTTACATGGACACTCATTTATGAAATTTTAAAATAGGTTAGTTTGTGTATTTGACATTTGCAGTTATTTTAACGTTCATATTATAGGATCGCGTCGATCGGGTTGGATTTGAATCATTATTCCTGTTCGATATTTTCTTCAGTATCATATTTAATCATGATTCAACGCAATTACGATCAAAGGTATCATGATTTAGAAAATCACAATCACAATCCAAAGAAACACGCCTAATAAAGATGACTTTGATAGCAATATTTGGCCATGTGCAATTTTTTAATACCTCTGACATGAAAGTATTTAAATATTATTTAAATTTGTTAAATTAATTGTACGTAAATTTACAAGAAATAAAGTTATAAATGTTTAAACACTTTTTTTAATTTATCTCAAATTCCAGTTTTTGTACGTAGCTTGTTTTTACACCAAAGTCTTCAATTTTAAGAAGTAAGATAAAATATTAAACTTTTCAATACTTTTAGTTTACTTCTTAAATGTATTTAATCTTAAAATTTATGTTAAGTATTTATTCTTAGATTAAAATATTTGTATAAATTCAGCATCACATACATTTAAATTAGGACATAATTTGTTCCATTTTATCACATAAATTTCTTGTTAGAACATCAAACACAACGGTATCATATCTATAAATGTGATATCATGATGTTGCAAAAGCAAAAGATGTAACTTTTTACACAGAAATAGAATTTATTCTCGCATTTTGTTGATTGTTTGAAAACAAACTATTTCACTACACAAACCAGAATTTCAGCACAATAAAATAAAATAAATACTATCACGCCTTGTACCCATTACTGGGCGTGGCACTCTGCCGTAGCTGATCTTGGTCAGTGATATATTTTTCCTCGTAAAGTGAGGTTCCCAGACGTCGAATCGCGGTCCTCAAAGGCGTTAGTGGACGAAGAGTCACACGAGTATAAATGCACAAAAATAATAGAAAGATATTTTCTAATAAACATTTAAAATGTGCTCATTGCAGATATCGAAGATTTGTTTGTATTCTGATTTTTTTTATTATTATTGTTAACATGAAACCTCAATGCTTAACTATTTGCCACCTTCGTCAATATGTCAATATAAATAAATAAATATATCATCACGCCTTCTACCCATTACTGAGTGTGGCACTCTGCCGAAGCAGATCTTGGTAAGTGATATATTTTGCACGTGAAGTGCGGTTACCAGCCGTCAAAACACGGCCCCCCATAGATGTTAGTGGTGGAGGAGCCACAAGGGTAATTTTTGAAATGGTGAAAATTGTTTGTCGCCTGTGGGAATCGAACCAGGATTCTCAGGATCCACAGGCCGACTTCATACTACTGAGCTAGCCACCCCATGAATATAAAAACATAATAAAATAAAACTAATTTTAAATTCAATAAATAAATATTACCTTCATATGGGATTCCCACAGGCGACAAATTTTCATAATTTGAAAAAGCTATCCCTGTAGCTCCTCCACCACTAACATGTTTGGGGGCCGTGATTTGACGACTGTTAACTGCACTTCACGCGCAAAATATATCACTTACCGAGATCTGCTTCAGCAGAGTGTCACACCCAGTAATGGGTAGAAGGCGTGATGATATATTTATTTATTTTATTTATTTGAATATTACCTTCGATCCTCTCAGGTAGAATCATAGTCAGAAAATATCTATCGATAATAAATTTAAATATGAAAACATTTTGATTACAATACGGTTTAGATAGTGTTATTTGCTTTTATTTTAAAAGAAACTATATTATTAAAAACACTAATGATATCTTTAGTAAAAACGATAGAATAATAAATGATTAATTGATAACTAATTAAATCTTATTTTATTTAAGCACGTTTTCAACAGCAAGAAATGTATTTCCTTACTTCTTTAATATTAATAACTGTAAACTGTTCTGAAGATACATGAAATATTTATTTTGTGATTTTGCTTGAATGTAAAATATTATCTTATTATACTGCGCCATATTTTTTTTGTACAAAACGTGAGTACCTAAATGTTTTTCATGTTGAATTAGTAAATTAGATACTAGAATTTCAGTTGGTATTTGATGTTTTCTTTGATCATGTAGAAACAAAAAATATAAGAAAATGTAGAAACGAACTTACAAATCTGAGATGCGAATACGACTGCGAGCGTGAAAGAAGAAAAACAAGAAAAGCAGTAAATGAAGTAAAAGAGGTACACAAGAAATAATTACCAAGTTGTTTGGTTTTGTTTATTTTGCGTTGTAGCTCCTGCCAGATAATTTATTTGTAGAGACGCCACTGAGAGCTGCGACGGACAACGTGCTTTCGAAATTTATTTACACCTGCATGTTACACACGTATCCACAGCCGCACTCAGCCGAATGCTAAGGCCGTTGACTGCTGGGCTGACCTCCACACTTGCCAATTATTAAATGTTGTTTTAAAAACATTATCATGTAGCCAGGAATTTCATACAGGGTGTCTATATGAGAAATGACACTCTGCGGCAAACTCTTGCTTTGACAACTAAACATTGCTGAGTAGGCTTCGACTGTTTTAAATGATCTCCTTTTATTAAAACTTCAGAGATTAAAAAAAAAAGATTTAGAAACATTTTTATTATAACAAGGATTATTACAAATCATAACATTTGAAACTAGAAGATTGTTTTATGAAGATTATTATCATCGATAATAATAAAGATAACACCCTCTGACATACGTTGGTATTAGTTATAAAAAATCATTAACAGGCAGATTCACAAAACGGATTAGCGCTAATACCGTTTTTAATATTATTGATAAGAGAGTTAAAAACGAAATAAAAAATGGTGTTAGCGCTAATCCGCTTTATGAATCTGCCTGTTAGTTTATTGTAGTATAGAAGAAAAAACTGTTTTCTCATCTCGTTGTATTTCTTCACAATTTATTTTTTGGTACACAATTTTTATAGGTAGTGAAACATAAAAGAGTAAAATTTTATTCTCTGATAGATTTCATCTCTAAGAAAGAATAGTTATTTGTACATCAAGAAATGAAAGCAATGCTTTTTTTTTCACGAAAACGCAGTACTTATATCATTCAATGAGTGAAAAAAACCATGCTTTCATAACGTGTTATACATGTAATTTATTTCAGATAGATTTTACAAAGATAAAAATTATTTTGACAGGTATCCAAATTTTGATATTATGTTCGATAATTTGAAATGATCTCCAAGGGGTTAAAAAAATTTATAAATAAATAAATAAATATATCATCACGCCTTCTACCCATTATTGGGTGTGGCACTCTGCCGAAGCAGATCTCGGTAAGTGATATATTTTTGCGCGTGAAGTGCGGTTACCAGTCGTCAAATCACGGCTCCCAAAGATGTTAGTGTTGGAGGAAGCCACAGGGGTAGCTTTAGAAATTATGAAAATTGTTTGTCGCCTGTGGTAATCGAACCAGGGTTCTCAGGATCCACAGGCCGACTTCATACCACTGAGCTAGGCACCCCATAAAAAAATTTAAATAGTAAATAAAGGTAAAATTACACCAATTAAATAGTTGAAAAATATATCACATTATAAACAATTTGTCGTTGAAATAATACGACTCTTTATTTAAATAAGCAATAAAAAAATCGTACTAACGGGAGTAAATCACATACTTTATTCTTCTATTTCAAGGGCTGAAGTGTTACGTTTAATCCCTTACAGGCAGATTCATATTGCGGATTAGCGCTAACACCATTTTTTATTTCATTTTTAACTCTCTTTTCAATGTATGAAACAAGTTTATTTTAACTTGAGTTAAAAAGACAGTTAATTAGCATCAAATTGAGTTCATTTCTTTAATCTGTTTTTATTTTAAACAGAGTTATAGATAATATTAAAAACGGTGTTAGCGCTAATCCGTTTTGTGAATCTACCTGCTAGAGAATAAATTAACACATAAACAAACATTACCATAGCAATAAGTATATTACAAACCACAAAATATTTCATTTTGTTGTCTAAATTACCTAAAAAAATGGTTATAGTGTTATCATTGTTAATTATATGTCAAGTCAATACCAAATTTAATCATTAATTCAAAATGTATGGCACCACACGACTAAAGTAGATTTAATCTCTCAGGTAATTATTTCTCTTGATTGCGATTCGTCAAATAAGTTTCACCCTCAGGATTAAATTATGCAGTTTAATCCCTTGGTATATAACATACTATTATGATCAATATAATTTTTTAGCATTTGAAATTGTCTTCGTTTTGACCTTTATTTTTTATGGGGTAATGGCTCAGTGGTATCAAGTCGGCTTGTGGTTCCTAAGAACCCTGGTTCGATCCCCACAGTTGACAAAACATTTTCACCAATTTAAAATTACCTCTATGGCTCCCCCACCACTAACATCTTTGGGGGCCGTGATTTAATGGCTGGAAACCGCACATCACGTGCATAAATATATCACTTAACGAGATCTGCTTCGGCAGAGTGCCACATCCAGTAATGGGTATAAGGCGTGATGATATATTTTATATTTTATAAATTTTTTCCCTAGGGAAGAAAAGTAAAGCCATATCCATGGCAACTGGAAAAAACGCAAAATTTGACATTAGTGACATGCAGGTGACATCTGTCAAGAGAATAATAAATCTCATCTAAATTATCAATTTGTTTCTGAAAATTTTACTTTCTACAAGAGTAATGAAAAAAATTATGTACCGGTATGTATACCGCTTAAAAAGTATTATTTTTTCCCTTGCTATATAAATAATTATTTTATATTGTTAATTTTGTTAAATAATTTTAAATTCGTATCAGGTCAATACATACGTCAGGACATGCTATTTTTGAGGCATTTCTCGTCTCGCAATAATGAATTCTTCAAATTTTTGGTCTCAGCGACATTATAAGTTTATCAGTCAGCGAATGTCAGCGTCGGTCAATGTTGTCTTAGTAAGAAGGTATGCGAGTAAAAATAACCAAGATAGCTTGATTTAAAATATTAGTTAACAAATACAAGACTCAGTCAACGTAGTCTAGCATCGGTCATTGCATGTCATATCGTCTGTCAGTTGCTAGCAGTGTTGTTAATTAGCGAGGTAAGGAGTAGAAACAGTAAATAGAAATTGCTAAAATTGGTTGGCAAGCGAAAATCAACATCGATCAGTATAATTCAGTCCAGTGTTGCCAACCGGAGGGACATTCCCCTTTTTTATGTATTTTTGACTACCCGGGAGAAAAAAGGATATTTTGAAAGCTTTGAGGAAATTTTCATCAGATATTTGTGTATAATTACTGATACCTTCAATTATTTGTATATTTTTTATGTACACATACAGGGTGTCCCATTTTAATCTGCCAGTAGCGATAATTCTGAAACATTGCATTGAATCAAAAAGTGTTCCAAATGAAAAGTTAATGGTTCTGAGGGGGACATCTGATGCCGTAGACTTTGCCCCCCCAGCCCCTCAAGGGGGGCGGGAACAGGGGGCAACTTTAAAATCTTAAATGGAAACCCCTATTTTTTATTGCAGATTCTGATAGAGGGTTAAAAAGTATGTAAGTTTTATCCGAAACATTTTTTTTTATTGGTCGAGAGATGGCGCTGCAAATGTAAATTTTTTTTTTTTTAATTGCGAAAATCGTAACGTAATTAACTGTTATTATTACTTAAGACTTACTCACAACCTTACAAGGTTGTTTTTTTCTCAGCCTGCCCAAATACTACCCCCCCCCCCCTACAAAGACGTAAAGTACTCAAAAATAGCGATTGAGTACTTCTTTTTCAAATTAAATAATGGTAAAATAATTCAAAAAAGAATGTCATTTTTTTTCAAACAGTGTTTGACCGGCCCGCTTACATAGCCCCACCCCCCACTGGGGCTGGTGGCAACTTTAGAATCTTAAATGGAAACCCCTATTTTGTACCTCAGACTCGGATAGAGTTTTAAAATGTAGGTCAATTTTAGTCGGGGTATTTTTTAAAGTTGGGTGGGGCTATGTGGGGGGCCCGGTCAAACACTGTTTGAAAAAAAATGACATTCTTTTTTGAATTATTTTACCATTATTTAATTTGAAAAAGAAGTACTCAATCGCTATTTTTGAGTACTTTACGTCTTTGTAGGGGGGGGGGGCGGGGGTTGTATTTGGGCAGGCTGAGAAAAAAACAACCTTGTAAGGTTGTGAGTAAGTCTTAAGTAATAATAACAGTTAATTACGTTACGATTTTCGCAATTTAAAAAAAAAACTTTTACATTTGCAGCGCCATCTCTCGACCAATAAAAAAAATGTTTCGGATAAAACTTACATACTTTTTAACCCTCTATCAGAATCTGCAACAAAAAATAGGGGTTTCCATTTAAGATTTTAAAGTTGCCCCCTGTTCCCGCCCCCCTTGAGGGGCTGGGGGGGCAAAGTCTACGGCATCAGATGTCCCCCTCAGAACCATTAACTTTTCATTTGGAACACTTTTTGATTCAATGCAATGTTTCAGAATTATCGCTACTGGCAGATTAAAATGGGACACCCTGTATATACAATTTAATTTATAATGTTTAACATGTTTCCAGTTATTTGTTTCCTTATTTATATGTAATTTAAATTAATTATATATTATATATATGTGTGTGGGGTGGGTAGCTCAGTAGTATGAAGTCGGCCTGTGGATCCTGAGAACTCTGGTTCGATTCCCACAGGCGACAAACAATTTAAATCATTTCAAAAGCTACTCCTGTGGCTCCTCCACCACTAACATCTTTGGGGGCCGTGATTTGACGACTGGTAACTGCACTTTACGCGCAAAATATATCACTTACCGAGATCTGCTTTGGCAGAGTGCCACACCCAGTAATGGGTAGAAGGCGTGATGATATATTTATATATGATTTACATACTCGTATATAAAAACTAAGATAAGGTATCTTATTTTTTATTATACCTACACAATAATCTTTGTGCAACAAACTAAAAACCGTGCAAAAACGCAACATTAAAATAGCCCGTTTTTTTCAAGTTGTTAAGCAACAACAAAATAATTTTGCTCTTGAACTCCAGCCATAATTATCACAACAAATTGCAAAATAACGAATTCTCATAATAACGTAAACAACAAATGCTAACCTATCTCCACGTAAATTATATTATGCCAAATCACACACACACACAGAATAATGAAATAAATCAAAATGAAAATGCTGCTTTCCGCATTACGATGCAGGTATAATAAAAATAGTGTATGATACACGTGTATAAGTATAAAGCACTACTGCCGTTAAAAGCTCACCGCTTCGCGTCTTACTCTTAGACTCGTCACACGTGCTTTAAAGACTAATTTATACACTAGTATCATAATATATTATTATTAATATAAATTATTATTATTATTTATTTATTTATTAATATAAATGTAAAGAAAAGACAGAGATTTTTTATTGTAAAAGAGTTTTTTGAAGTATTTTGTTTTAAACGGATTGGCAACACTGATTTAGTCTCATCATCGGGGGTAGGCAGATTAGCTAGATATATAGAGATATAAATAGAAATAGATAAAATAAATTTATTTGATAGACATATTTGATTATAATCCTAACTACTTAATAGTATATTAACCAACGACGCTATAATGATGCTATTATTCTCAACATTGAAGTGTACAACAAGGAAAAAGGAATAATAACCATTATAGCGAGTTGTAAACTATACTTTATTTACGACTAATGTATTACATATTATTTCGTTTCATAATTCTAAATTAAACAAAATTACGTTAACATTGCAATATTTTGTGATGAACCTACGGTGATAGAGAAATGTAATTTTGTATGTCAATATTTTTTCATATTTATTTTTGTTTATTTGGTTTTTTTATAGTTACCTTCCAGTTTTTATCCTTTTTTATATGCACAGAGAAATTGATTGCAGTATTAAAACTATCTGATTGGTGCTGAAGAAGGAATAATGAATATTATTCCCTCGTTATTTTTCCCTGCGGAATTTATACATGCATTATGTAACAAAAATCACATATTTCATATACTTGTTGGTACGTATGCTATATGTTGGTAGTAAATAAAAATACGTGCATACTATAAAAATATGAATATTGTAGTTTGGTACGCTTCTTATTGCAGCGAATTTTGTAACCAGCCTGTACAAGATGCACCATACGAGTACCTCCATGACCGCAGTAGAATATAAGCTACAAGTTCAATATGATGAAGAGGTTTAACCCATTACGTTTCACTGGCCTATTTATAGCCTCTTGACATCGGTCGAATTTGTGCCATAGGCTAACGTTTATTACCGTTTAAATTTATGAAATTTCAACACTCTAACAATTTCGTTACACAAATGTGTTGAAGATTATATTTTTAACTGGAGCAACTTTTTAATATCAAGGTTAGTTGTTCTAAACGAACATATACTTTGGTTACTTACACATCTCTATTTTAATAGTTGACGAACATAAAATGTTCATTAGGAAGTCTGAAATGCAAATTTGTTGAATAATTCGCGGAATTGTTATGACTGAGAAACAGAAACTGAGAAGCAAAGACAAATAAAATAAATATAGAGTGCATAAAATGAAACAACTTTCAGTTTTATGAATTATGAGTTCTGAAAGTTTCTTTACTGCGTTAAATACAAAGTGGTTTTACTGACAAATACTATTTTCAACTTTATTATTACTTAAAAATGACATTATTCAGCAATCAAAACATTTGAACTGATATAATGATACGAAAATAAATTTAAGTTATTACATTTAAATTACCTATTATAATTTGATGTTAAAACATGTTTCATTACATATTTATTGTTTGAAAACAATACGCATTTTAATTTTACTAGTAGTTGTGCTTTAATGGTTAGAACGCTTTACACGTAAGTAATTGCTGAAGTAATAAATAGATAAATATAATTTTTTTAGAAAATTTAAAACGATCGATAGAAAAGTACTGAACATGAATGTTTTATGAGCGTCATTTTGTTTTAGAATGGAGAAGAAATATGATTTCCATATACTATTTTATTCTATTTTTGGCGGGATAACTTATAAACTGTATTGAATTTGCCGCTTAAATTTTTTTTCTCGTTTATATATGTTGTACACTCGTATATTATTCTGTAATTGGGTTGTACCTGTTGAATAATTATTTAAATAAATAAATAAATATTTAAATAAATAGATAAAATAAAAATAAAATAAATATATCATCACGCCTTCTACCCATTATTGGGTGTGGCACTCTGCCGAAGCAGATCTCGGTAAGTGATATATTTTGCGCGTAACCAGCTGTCAAATCACGGCCCCATAGATGTTAGTGATGGGAGAGCCACAGGGGTAGTTTTAAAATGGTGAAAATTGTTTGTCGCCCGTGGGAATCGAACCAGAGTTCTCAGGATCCACAGGCCGACTTGAAACCACTGAGCTAGCTACCCCATATTTGCCGCTTAGTTAACTTAAATTAGTTCAGATAAATTTGACCCATGACTAAATGAACTGAATTAAGCAAACTGATGCATTTATTGAGATGAATTGCTTAGAAGAAAATTAGAATCAGTAATTATAGTATTGGAAATAAAGTGAACAAAGATCTGATTGAAATGGAAAATGGAATACGCCTATAGAACATCGTTGAGCTGATCAAGAAAATAGTATATTACCATACTGAGCCGGGAAATGCTCCATTACTGGAATGAGCATCCGGTGAGGTGTGTATACTATTTTATTCACAAATAAATAAATAAATAAATATATCATCACGCCTTCTACCCATTACTGGGCGTGGCACTCTGCCGAAGCAGTGCTTGGTAAGTGATATATTTTTGCGCGTGAAGTGCGGTTACCAGTCGTTAAATCACGGCCACCTAAGATGTTAGTTGAGGGGAAGCCACAGGAGTAGTATTAATATGGTGAAAATGTTTGTCGGCAGTGGGAATCGAACTCGGGTTCTCAGGATTCACAGGCCAACACGATACCACTGTGCCACCTACTCCATACTAGGGTCGTTGATTTCCACCGAAGTTTGAATTTCTGAACGTTCGAACATTCGAATGTTTTGAACTTCATCAGAAAAACTTCGAAACTTCGAATTTTCGAATTTTTTGACGCTTCTAATTTACGAATTGTAAAATTTTTAGAAACTTCGAATTCCCGAATTTTTTAATACTGAATTAACGCCATCTGTCGTCTCCAAACAAGCTCACGCATAATTCACGAAAAGTCGGCCACGAATTAAATAATAAACTCGGCGAAGTATCCTGCAAAAACTCTACATGTTTAGGCGTCTTAATTAAGACATCTATTCTCTTACCGCCCATCTCAATGCTATGGACTTTTAGTAAAACGTTTTAAAATGACAATAAAGAGGATACAAAAACGTCTTATTTAAAACGTTTTTGATAGTGTGGCGCAATTTTAAGTCTAAATTGAATTAATTTGGCAAATAATAATAATTACTTACGAATTAATACAAAACTCTGCAAATGAGTTTATTCTGAAAATAATTCATATCAATATGCCGTGTTCACGTTAGGATCCAGATTCATAATTAGATTCATTCGAATATTCGTAAATTCGGAATATTCCAAAATTAGAAAATTCGGAATATTTAAAAATTCGAAAGTTCGAATCTAAATTCGAAGGTTCAATAAATCCGAACAATCGAAGTCTCGAATATTCGAAAAATCAAAACCCTACTCCATACTATTTGATTCACAATCAGTTTGTAATCTGTACGTCTTAAACATTAATTGTATTTATACTTTTTTCTGACAGATTTGTTATTATGTGTTTGGTCTGCTTTAACATAGATATTCATGATAGTGTTGCTAGGTATCTTGACAAAATATTTATTGAATCTGTCAGTTGAGTTGTCTAAACTGTTTTGAAGATTTGATGATTTTTCCCTGCCTAATAAGTATAAATTTCATAATCATGTCTGACAGTGAGTTAGAGTTTACTCCACGAGAAGATGCGGAAAAAGTTACTGAAAGTTTGCTACCGGAGAAAAGCAAACAAGAATTATTTCTTGTTTCATCAGTTGGAAAGTGACATTAGCAAGCTGGCAAAATGACATAAGCTAGCCGGAAAAACATTTGCCAGCTAGCTGGTAAAGTGAATTAAACAATGACTAATTTTACAACTGTTTTACTGGTTGGAAACGCACGGATTAGTAACTAATTGTTACTAAAAATATTTCAAAGACATGTCTGGTAGCTTTTATTTCATTTCTAATATCGAAAATAATTACAATTTATCCGCGCTGTGGTGATCGGCGCATCATCAAACATATTCGTCTGGGTTAAATTTTACAAGATGGAGGAAATTTTGTGACGTCATACAAGTTCTCAAACAGTCATGATGAACAAGAACTATAAGTTAATATCAGTTTCAAATTCAGAGCTATGTCAAAAAAAAAATTAAAATATTAAAACTTTTTCATGTTATTATCAATATAAATTCTTTAAAAAATTTATATTGGAGATCTATTCTAATTCTTGGCGACTGCTTGGCGACTAGTTTCAGTCGCTAAGACAATGACGTCACAGTGCAGTCAATATCATGGGGATTTTAATTTCTTACGTTGGTATTAATAGGAACGGCAGAGTATTTTGTGTTGGTACTTATTATTTCTGACAGCCAACTTGCAGATATTTGTTTTTCTTTGTTAAAGTCAAATATTTGTATGTTGATGTTTAAACTTGGCATATCACAAATTGATGGATTTTTTAATAATTTACCAAAAATCAGTAATATTTAAAAAATAAATAATACAAATTTTAACAAAATCTTAAATAAACATTGTTACGTTAAAAAATATTATTAATGTGTAGACAACAATATTGTTATCCTAATTGTCGGTAATGGACATCTGCAGCTGTATTTTATGCAATAATTATAATTATTAATTTAATAATGTAAATAATAAACATTCTATAATAATATACAGTGCTCATAACATATACATTTTGTCTAACTTCAAAACAAATCAACCAAAAAATGCTAAGCGACTGACGCCATGACACTTCGCAACAGCCTTGTACTAGTCAGGACTGTATTTTTTAACTAAACCAACAGATGGCGCCAGTATCAAAGTCGCCAAATATGACGTCAAACGGTCGCTAAATCTAGTCGTCAACAAATTAGAATATGTCTCCTGATGTGGGGATGAATTTATTCAAGATTTTTCAAAGGAGACTATTGTTTTAGAATCACCGGCTTCTCCGTTTTGACGTTTGTAAGTTCATTTTTGTTCACATTTGATATTATTATTCTTTTGTGGTTTACGATTGTGTATTTCTCTCTGGTTAACATTTTGTTATTATTATTTATTTATTGTGAGATCGCAGTTTCATTTAAAACATAACCTAAAATTGATTTTGAAATGACAGATCGATGTTTGACATTTCCGTCGTTGACGTGATCATTTATCTGTTTCTTTTCGAGTAGTGGAAAAGAGATAAACATATAAGATAGCGGTAACATAAATCAACGAATGAACAAGCATGTATGTGACGTAATGTCTGTTAATTATAAGTTCAGAAACTGATGACGTATCGGTCACAACAGCGCGAACAAATTATAAGTTTGTATTTTGTGCAGTTTACTTAATACGCTGCTCACCAGGATATTCTAAGTGCAGTATAGGGAACCTACAGTTAATAGTCAAATCTGAACCATTAGGGACCAGTTGCATTTTTGGTTATAAGTACAATGACCGTACATCCTTTATTACGGAGGACAGTCCTTTGTTGTAGAATGTTGTTCTTTAGATTTATTTATTTCTTATAAATCAACTTTTGTGCTTTATTATTTGTTTACCGTTTAAAATATCTATATTAATCTGTATCAGTTTAAATGAGTTGAAATTAAAAATGACTGAGCAAAAATATCAATATTATTCATACTGATAAATATTTTAAAGAAAAATAGTTACTTGTTTAACTAGGCAAAAGAGTACTAGATTTACTGCCGCGGCTAGAGTTTTATCTATCTAAGGCCGTATTTATTTGGGATTTTTAAAGTAACCCGGTAGGTTAGTTTTGTTTCATTGGCACGCTTTAAGTAACCTAGAACAGTTCCTGAACTGACTCTACTGCCCCAGCTATTTTAGCGGGTTGGCAGGTTGAACCCGTTTGCTATCCCTTTCTAATTAACTTGTGTTCCTTGTTATCTATGGCGGCATCGCGATTTGTAATAGTATAGAGAGGTTAGAAGCTATTTTTATGAAAAACGTAAGTAATTTTATAATAACTTTTTGAAAAAATACACAAAACTATTATTTATGCAGGTGATGGAAGAGCAGTATGTAGTATGTGTTTCTTGCAATATTGTAGTCACAGGGGATAATATTACGACACATAATTGCGACTCCGAAATAAATTATTTTGATACTGCTGATGACAAAATTATAAAAAAACGGACAGACTCTGATGTTATTTGCTTTTTGACTACATATAAAAAATATAAAGATGACTTAAAACATCAAATTAAAAGTGTAATTTAATACACAGACAAAACTAAGCAGATGTCACTTTGAACATGCATTCAGATTTTAAATTTACCGCCAATGTTTACAACTGACACTAGATGCATCATTTATTTGGAAGTAATACCAGTTAGTTCTAGGTCAGTTCAGGGTTCCAACCCAAAGTTCCCAAACAAATACGGCCTAAGGCAGTGAAACATCTTTTTTGCCGTGTTGAATAAATATTTTTTTTGCCAATTGATTAAAATTAATATTAATTTTGTGATTATTTTTAATGTTATTGTCATCATCATGTTATTATGTATTTATTAAGCGGTGGTGCCGGTAGTTATGTAAAAGCACATTTCATAAATGTCATTCTGCTTTTTGTGAATGTTATCAATCACAAATATTTATAAAATTTACAATATATAATGAAAAGTGATAAAGAAATGTTAACCCTACCCGAGATTAAAGAAGCGGCAGGTGGTTGTAATTATATTTTTTAATTAAATCATAAGATGTCAAATATATTTGCCCCTAGCAACACTTTACAGCCTAGACTGTTAAAGTAGCACTTCACAGCCTGTCAATTGTCAACAAAAGGCCACTATTAATGTCATTCGGCAAAAAAAAATATAGTTTCATTCTTAAGACTTTAATTATAAAATAAAACAATACATATAAACTGATTTTCTATTCTTATAAACTTTTATCAAATTTGTCCTTTATTTTCACCAAAAATATATGGTCACCGTAGGTAAAACTTGAAATCTGCACGGTTTAAACTCGTGAGAACCATAAGTGGAAGTTGTTATGGATGGACAAAAAGGGAATTTAAGGCTCCTTCTACTGAACTAAATCCATACATATATAAGTTTATAACGATGTTATTTGCAAAATGCACAAAATTTTATAACGAGATCAATTTAAAAAATATATATAAATTTCCGAGCATGAATTGAAGTGAATGACAGTAACGTATACTACTTAATATAATTGTATCGGCAAAACAATAAACAAACATGCTATGGTGACTTGATCAACAAGCAATAAAAACTAAATTAGTGATCAACAACAATGATACGAGAGTCTGATAGTGCCGGCTTATTGAAACTACGCGGTCAATAATACCACTACGTTCACATTATATTAGTCTTTCGATCTACAATCGAGCGATGGGCGATTGTTTTAGAATGGCCAATAAATGTTCACGGTATCAAATAAGAAGTTATCTTTATACACTGTATGTTTTAATGTCCAACGAACGTAACATTTACGTTTACAAAGTAATGTTAACACAAATAGCTTTTCCTATATCGCGTTAGCAAAGCGAATTTTGTACAACTGTTTTTGGCGATATTTATGTGTGAAGTTATCAACTCTAGTTGTAAAAATATCAAATATAATTCTTTCAGTTTAGCTATTATTGCACAGTTCTTGTAAAATTATTGCAATAACTTTGTTTTATAATAAAATAAATTCATTAAACTGCAAAAGACATTTTCGTTAAAAATTAAGGATTTTTAACCTAGATAATTATGAAATTGACCTCTAATCTGATTAATACATATCAAAATAAATTAATTTTATATGTTTATTGATCTTTCAGTTCACCACCTTGAAATGTTATTATTATTTGTTTAACAAACATTTAAAAATAAAAGTAAATTAATGCGATATTATAGGAAAAATAATATGATAAACACCAGAGCTGGGCAGTAGCTAGCTACTTTTGTAGCTTAGCTACTAGCTTAGCTACGTTTACCTTAGCTGTAGCTGTAGCTTAGCTAAGAGTGAAAAAATATAGCTGTAGCTTGTAGCGAGCTATGTTTTTTTCTCTATTAGCTTAAAAATATTGTTACAACAACTGAAGCTACTTTTAAATCTGCTTTTTGTAGCTTAAAGCTACTTTTTGTAGCCCAAAGCTACTTTTTGTATAGCTTAAAGCATTAAGAAATACCTATTTATTTTTGTTTTGTATTTGAATTGTACCTTCTTTATTGTTTTCTATAAGTTTAGGATAACAAGTTATTAGATAGTGTAAAATCTATTAACATATTTTATTTTTCACTTGTTCTTAACCTATCCTAGTTTTGTATTAAATATTAGATGAACTAAACATTGACTGTTTATGAGTCTTCTGTTAATGTGACTGTTAATTTATTCCGATATCAAGTCGGCCTGTGGATCCAAAGAACCCTGGTTTGATCCCCACAGCCGACAAAACATTTTCACCAATTTAAAATTACTCCTGTGGCTCCCCCACCACTAACATCTTTGGAGGTCGTTATTTGACGGCTGGTAACCGCACTTCATGCGCATAAATATATCACATACCGAGATCTGTTCGGCAGAGTGCCACACCCAATAATAGGTAAAAGGCGTGATGATATATTTATTTTATATATTAATATCAATAATAAAATTGCCATTTAATAAATGGTTTCAATTTAAATAAAAAAAATAATTGAAAAGCTCCTAAAAGCTAAAAAAAACAGAAAGATCCCTTAACACTATTATTAAATTGCAATTTTGTATATTTTCATATTTAATTTCTGCCGTTACAAAACATAGAAAATAAATTAAGTTTATTGATTTAGATACAGAATTTTAAGCTCTACAACTTTTATTTGAAGCATTTTTGTGTTAAATAATTTGGGAAGCAATGCACACGGAAAAACTATTTTCTCATATTAAACGCCTATAGCCCGTGTTTCGTGATACACCAGGTATATACCTATATTTAAATCTTATTACTTAATGCATATTTAAATATTTTGTTCCACATCTCTGGTTATTCAACGTACCAAATATATTAAATCTGTTATTTGATTTAAATACACATTTTATTTTTTTCTCTACAGATCTAAAATAATATGGAAACTAATAACCATTGTTAAACATTCGTTTCGCATTTCGTACATCATCCTGTATATTATTATGTTATTCACATTTTCACTTATATTTTCAATGAACCAAATAAACGAACAAATGCGAAAATAAGTAACTGTATTTCTTGGCTCGCCTGTATACGGTAAATATGCAGTAAATCAGGTAAATTGATTAAGGTGAAATGAAATTCATGTAAATATAATATATGAGTGCAATCGATGTATTTAGGTTAAGGTTTTACGATATTGGATTTTGAAGTGAATGAAAGTTAATATGAACATTGTTTACATTCACGACTTATGCAATTTGTTGAGAGAAACATATTTTGATTAAGAGAGTAGCACAGTTCGTTGAAGTTATCTTCTGACATATGACGAGTGCTTGCTAAACAAACATATAAAAAATAACGTTTGGTATTTGGAATGAAAGGCGAACTACAGGCAGAAATTTTAGAACGCTGATTTTTTGTTAGATTATGTTGACATTCCTCAAGTTACTGGTCGAATAATTGCCATAGCGTTTACGCATGAATGCAAGAGTTACAATTTGCAAGCTAAGATATAAACTTTTTACTAATAAATTATTATTATTATAAAAAGTACAATTGAATCATAAGATTAATAAAATTAGGTATTTATATCAGTTAAATTTAAAATTCAAATATTAATATTACACATATTATAATATTATGGGGTGGTATGAAGTCGGTCTGTGGTTCCTGAGAACCCTGGTTCGATTCCCCAGACGACAAACAATTTTCATAATTTCAAAAACTACCCCTGTGGCTCCTCCACCACTAACATCCTTGGAGGCCGTGATTTGACGACTGGTAACCGCACTTCACGCGCAAAATATATCACTTACCGAGATCTGCTTCGGCAGAGTGCCACGCCCAGTAATGGGTAGAAGGCGTGATGATATATATATATATATATATATATATATATATATATATATATATATATATATATATATATATATATATATATATATATATATATATATATAATTATTTATTTATTTAATATTACACATACAGTCTGCCCTATAAACACTGCGTCATAGACATGAGTAATAATAAGTTTTCGTGTACCATTGCTTCCTTATTTAATTTAAAAGAAATTTTGCATCTAATGGTGGAATTCTTAATAAATCTATTAATATAAAAAAAATCGTAAATCTTTAAATAATGAACAAAATTACATTAATGTTTGTTAATAAATTATTGGTAAACAAAGGGTTCAGGAATCCTAATAAACATATATTTATTAAGTAGTAGGCCATTTTGAACCTCAAATTTTGTTCATCTTCAGCTGAGTAACAAAAATTATAAATAGTACAATCAAAAGTAACAAAATAATTTACCAAGGTTCCAATAAGTCTAGATAGGAACACAAGTCAAAATATAAAAATTACATCGGTTAATTGGAGCAACTAACTGTCAATAAAATTTTGCCCAACATATAAACAAGTTAGTGCTGCAAAGAAAGAAGAAATAACAAATTTTAACAAGTACAGCACTAAACCAGCAATATCGTATGTGAAATGAAAACTTTTGTATTGTCTAAAGAAACATTGATTTCTTCTGTACCTGTTCCTATTATTAACAGTAATATTATTGACAACAATTTCGGAGGCTTTAGAAGGTTGATTGTCATTGTTAAAAATAGATGCAACATAGCATGATCTGGGGCTTCAATTATCTTTGGAGGTGTTTATGATAAAGAAGAATCACTCACTGTAGTATTCCAATCTAGACGATTTTGAAGAAATTGTCTTGAAATTAGTGAAATATTTTTAAATAATGTAGAACAATGTGCAAGCAATCAACAAACAAACCATAGCAACGCCGTAAAACATCGTTCTCGTGAATATCATTAAGATATATAAATTTGGACAATATTTTAGTGATTTTCTAAATCGCACAGTTGTAGGAAAAATGTTGTTTATAACACATGCCGAGAAAGGTTACATGCAAGTGCAGAATTTAACGCACGAGGCTTGCCGAATGCGGAAATCTGCACGACTAAAAGCCTTTTTCGGCACTTGTTATAAAAATAACTATTTGACAGTTTTTCTGTTTGGAAATTCTAGTGCCACTTTTCATGTATCCATGGATACGACGATACACTGTTCATTAGGTGTATTCCATTTGCCATTTGGATCAGATCTAACTTACATTTACTGATTCAGATCACTTATTTATTTCGCTGGATTATTTAGCTGAAAATACAAAAGACTCGGTTTCGATATAAGAATAAAACAAATAGCGCTCTTTCAGTCTCAAATGTCATAAATATATGATACTTATACTTAGATATGCAAATTCGAAGCTGGCACGCCCAGAAAATAGAAAAAAAACAACTCTTCGATACTCTCATTGCTAATTTACCTCTTTAATAAAATTAAATTTTCATGAAACCGGTAGAATCTACGTAACATAAACAAAATTTAAATTTTAACTGTTATCGTCGCAACTGGTCATACATGAACAAATACGTGCATGTAGACAAAAAAACCTTCATTACACTACTTTGTTCCGACAACATCTGAATACCAACAACCGCCGCCACCGCGGTAAACGTAGCATGTAACGTACATCCATAAACCGCCGGTTACTGGAATACCAACACACTCTGCAATCACAAAAACCGACAACTATTCGCAACTTTATTATGGAGATGGTGACGTGGACTAAGCATCTCTTTTATAAACTGTATGGTCGTGTTATCCATGTAATACACTGCCATGTTTAATATCAATTCATAAAGATCCTTTCAATTTATCTTGGAAGTTAATAAAACTATTTTGAATATTGCCCCGGGACTTTAAAACACCAATAGCGTTTCATTATTTGACCAAGTTGTCATGGAAATGAGTAAATCAATAAGTGATAATTGCACTAGTGCAATTACAGCGGTAATTTGCCCTAGTGCAATTATCGTAATAATTTTCTGTATAAAAAATTGACTGTTTTACTCTAATTTTTTTAGTTACCTAGCAACTAGGTTGTCTGCCATAATAATGAAATAAATATATTACTACAAGCATGTCAAAATATTAATTTCGTAATAGTATATTACATAACAAGCATCGAAAGTGCCGAGTGATTTAAGTACACGACCACAGTTATCACACTTTTTTTTCTATTTTTCAGACGACCACAAAATATTTCTGAAAACAGTTTACAAAAGCAATGTTATTACAATTTGACAGCTGATCCGTTTTTGAAGGTTAGCGTTGATGTTTGAGATTAGGTGTAGTAATACCTACTATAATAACCGTAATGTTAAAATATTAAATAATGCTAAAATATTAGTAAATAAGTGATTATTCATTTTTAAAAATAAGATTTATCTGTGCAAATGTGTTGAAAAATCTGCCAAAACTTCGATTCAAATAATAATACAAATTCTTTTCCTTTATTTTATTATTTTCTTTCATCGTAACGCCATCTGTTGTCAATCAGTGGTACTTCACCTGATATGTTTGAAGTGAGCGTTATACTAACATATCAGTGTATGTTATGTTCAACTTTCCGTAGTAATTTATGGTGTTGTTATGGTTACTTTCATACATGGTCGTCTGAAAAAATTTTGATTGTTTTTGTGGTGATATATTCTAGCCGAATATAACACGTGCATGGAATATTCCGAGAAATTTTTTTCTCGCTGTCCACTAGGGCTTTTGTTGCTATTTGGAAATTTCAATAGAAACAAAAGCAGTCGTGAGCTTAAAAAAATATAGATAATTATTCAATGCACTAGTAATATTATAAGTGAAAATTTGGTCCATGGCGCTCTCTTCAAAACTGTCTAATTAACTTTAAAATTATGGGATATAGATATAGAACTTAATGGTCGGCTAAAGAGGTTGTCTTTTATTTAGATAGTTTTAAACAGTGTTACAATGAGAATTTACCACGTGTATGCGAAAATCAATAGAATCATGAATTTGTTTGAAAATGGATCAACGAAATTCAAGTTATTTTGATCATTTTCCACTAGTGAAATTAATACGTGATAAATTATCACTGTAATTAAATCTCCTTGGTTACCAATAAAATAAATGTACTTTTCATAAATGACAATTGAAAATAATATATCTGAATGTCAAACTCTCGATGGAGAACTGCTTCTACACAATTTTTTTAATTAAAATTGGAAGAATCGTTTCATAAAATACCAAAAATTTTAAAGATTATGCTTATTAAATTATCACGCAACATAAAACTCGTAATATGATAATTGTCAGATAATATTTGGACATGAATTTAAATTCGTTGTTACGGAAATAGGAAATACAGCTCGCACTCGCTATATTTTCATTTACATAATACCTCATAATTCATGTCAAAATATTATCAACAATTATCATACCACTTGTTATTTTAGTTACGATAATACTAAAATACTCTAATATACTTTGAATAGCCTGAAGAACGTAGGTATTAGTTAATAGAGACATAAAAACTAACGCTGTAATGAGGTCTTGTAAGTTAATCACTTTTGGTAGTATTGAATGATATCTGAATGATTGTTTTCTACGATCATTAAAATATGATTTTTTTTAAGTTTACATGTACGAGTAGGTATAAATATTGAAAGAAAAGCAGTAAAACATGTTTATTTTTCACTGGACATTATTTGTTGTTTATTACTATGATATGAAATATATAAACAACTTCATTACGACCGGCGTATTATATGCGGGTATTATGATTCATAGACAATCGTAGCCCAATAGATAAAACCAAGGTAAAACTTGCATTTCTTAATTAGCAAGCAAGAGGTCGTGCGTTCAAATCTCACTGACTTCTACTTATATCCACAAAATACGATTGTGTCTGAGTAGTTCGGATTCCACTGTAAGCTGTAGGTTCCCTATACTGTAATTGGGATTAAGTTTCTATTGTATAGAATAACAAATAAATTAAAAAATAAAATAATGCTCACTTCATTCTCGCAACACCACAGTTGATAATTACACTTATACGCATTATTATAATCATAAGTATTATAAATTTTAATTAATTCTACATATCCTAGTGAAAAATAAAATCATGTGTGTACCACGGACATTATTAGATAATAATAACCTCAAGCTGGTACTTTTTTCATTCTTTATGCATAATCATCCACCTTATGACGTTGGTACATAAATTACTATTATTTATATGTTACTTTTTTACTTTTTTTTTTTTAATTTTTGTATATTCGTAAGTTGAAGTTAGTGATATTTGAACGCACGATCTCTTGCTTGTTAATAAAAAAACGCAATTTTTACTTTGGTTTTATCCACTGGCCTACGATTGCCTGTATATTGAAGATACCTTTAAAAATACTGTTGTCATATTGGTTTCTTGATGGCATTTTGTGACATGAATAATAAGAGCAATAATTGTACAATTTTGTTACGAAAAATCTATCTCAACTTATTTATTTTTCACGGAACAGTCTTCTGTTTCATTACAAATTCCGTGTGTGTCACAGTACCTTCAAAGAACAACTTATCCTTAGTTACGTCATAATGAAGTGAAGTAATATTTAAAAAAAATTCTTGGAAATACTGAAAAACCGCAGTCCATATCCCCACGTTCACCTCATCCATAACTTCAACTATTAACTCAACAAAACTCCCATCAGGAAGACTTCAGTCAGGAAGTCCCTCGTGGTCCTGACGGCGTTATTGCTCTTCGTGCGTGATCTGGATCGCGAGCAGACGAGCAGAGATCCACGAGTTGTACTCGTAGTACATATGTGTCCTCTGCATCGCTACAACAGAGGTCACTGACCCGGCGAGACGCTGACCTTGCTGCCAGCGTCCTTGAATAATGGCGGAGCTGCGAAGAGGAGTGTACGTCAGGCTGTCTGTGCTACGGACGCCCACTTATTCACAGTGAGGTTATGTTTTAGTGAGTGAATTGTCCGGGGACTGTTTGGAGTTTCATTTGAAGATTAAATGAGATGTTATGAAGTGGCGTGGGTCAACGGTCAAAGTGTCATAACATAGCTTTGATTTAGATGATTGAGAATGACAGTATATAACTTCATTCTTTATGGAGAACGGAGAAGAGGAACGTTTAGAGTTCCTTTCATAGTTACTTAGTTTTTAAATTAATTATTTATTTGTATTGCACTCAATGTACAAATTATGCTGAAAAGGTTAAGATGAATCTTATTTCAATTTGAAACCTGAACACTGATCTTTTTGTATCAATATATTATTAATGTTATAAATGAAACATACATAAAAATTTTGAAATAATTTTGCATTATAATTTTCATAACTGTAATATAACAAGTGATGTGATAATTGCAGATTTTAGCTGTATTCCATTTGTCACTTGGTTCACTTAAATCAGTTCAGATAAATTAGACAACATGACAAAATGAACTGAACTAAGCAAACTGATGCACTTATTGGAGTGGATTACTTCAAAGTAAAGTAGAATCAGTAATTTTAGTACAAGAAATAAAGTCAGCGAAGTAATCCAGCGAAATAAATAAGTGAACTGGCTCAGTAAATGTAAGTTAGATCTGATACAAATGGCAAATGGAATACGCCTAATATTTTGACATGCATTATGAGGAAACAGAAATATACGTGCGCAGCACGAGCTGTATTTCCTATTTCCGTAATAATTAATATAAATATATCACTTACCGAGATCTGCTTCAGCAGAGTGCCACACCCAGTAATGGGTAGAAGGCGTGATGATATATTTATTTTATATTTTTATATTAATATAATTCATGTCCAAATATTATCAAGCATAATCTTTATTTGTTTTTGGTATTTTTTGGAACGTTCTTTTCAATTTTAATAAAAATTTCTTCTGTAGAAGCAGTTCTTATCGAGAACTTGACATATAGATAGATTATTTTCAATGGGGTAGCTAGCTCAGTGATATCAAGTCGGTCTGTGGATCCTGAGAACCCTGGTTCGATTCCCACAGGCGACAAACAATTTTCACCATTTTAAAATTACCCCTGTGGCTCCCTCAGCTTTGGGGACCATGATTTGATGGCTGGTAATCGCACTTCACGCGCAAAATATATCATTTACCGAGATCTGCTTCGGCAGAGTGCCACACCCAGTAATGGGTAGAAGGCGTGATGATATATTTATTTGATATTTTTATTTGATATTGACATTGACATTATTTATATAAATAAATAAATATATCATTCATTACGCCCTCTACCCATTACTGGGTGTGACACTCTGCCGAAGCAGATCTCGGTAAGTGATATATTTATGCGCGTGAAGTGTGGTTACCAGCTGTAAAATCACGGCGCCCAAATATATTAGTAGTGGAGGAGCCACAGGGGTAATTTTAAATTGGTGAAAATGTTTGTCGGCTGTGGGGATCGAACCAGGATTTTTAGGATCCACAGGCAGACTCGATACCACTGAGCCATACTCCATTATTATATTAGTAAGCAAAAAGATTTAAGTAGTGAAAAATAATCACATATATTTCACAAGTGAAAACTAACCAATAGCTAACATGATCTTTTGACAGCAACCTTCCTAGCAACCGTTGTCATTTGGGGTCTTAGCAATTGCTATTCTCAGCAATGTTTGTTACAGAATAGGACTGATTATCTTGTTTAAAAAAAAATCTATTTTCTGGAGCAAACTGACCGTAAACGCGAAATTTAGTGAACTGTAACCAAACAAAATTAAAATTAATTTTGATAAGCAACATAACAGCTAACGAATACTATTTACTATACATATGAACTAACAGATTGAAATCCAAACCACTCAGACACAATTATATTTTTAAACATAAGGTGAAGAGAGCGAGGGTTGTATTTGCGAACTTTTGAAAAAGCCTTAATCCACAATTATTCGATAATATTTCCTTATGCATAAGATAATTTAATTTATGTTACAGTATGGTTAATTTCGTAAATAAATCCATCAAAAAGTTTAATTATTGGTCACTAATACTCAATATTTTTGGGAAATTGATATGTTCAATAAATTTATTGGTATATTTTTTGGTACGATTTATTTTTCTAGTCGTGACCTTCACAACAAAATATTCGATTTAAAACACAATGCAAGAAAAATAAAAAATAGGCCGTCCAGAAATATAAATATCTCTTCAAAAGGGTAAAATACAATAATATACGTTTAGGTTATAAAATATGAAATTAATCTTGAAAATTGTTTATTTTTCTAATTATTACGCTCATTATTCTAAGATCTCATGATTCATCATCATGAGTTGCAATGATGAAATATAATCAAAAATGTTATACAGACACAAGACACACAATTTTTAATAAGAATTCATCAGGCCTTTTCCCTTATTTACAAAACAATTTTTATTTATATAATAATATATATTAAACACTATTTTTATAATAATGTTTATCATAGTCAACGTGTTAATTAATATTGCTTTAAAATTTAAATTAAATTCAGTATTCATATTGATGAAGTAAATTATTGCTTATATTTATCAGCTACAAAAAATTGTATTAGACGATGCTAAATCGTTCATAAATGAGAGTCCGTGCCACTTTAATTAAATGATGATAGAGATTTATAAGTGTAATTTAAATATTTGCCCAAGCGAGATTGAATATTTAAATAAGTCAACAACTGATATTTTCATCTTCAACTTAAAATATTAAACAAGTCATTCATTTGGTGAATTTCTATCATAAACATATTTAATATTTACAATTTAAGTTTCTTTTGATGTTACTTGTTTCAGCTTAACGGTTAAGTGCAAGCTGCAGATTAGTAAAGACTAAGGTTTGCTAAAAATAGTTTTATTACTGTATTTACTAATAATTGAATATTTTCCCGATAATAACCGGCGTCATATTACAAGAAAAATAAATTAACGTAAATCAAAATGTTGTAATTATGAAATGCTATGCAAGCATAATTTATAATGACTAGTAATAAAATTTGATCCCAAATTAAGACATATAACGCCCTTAATCCAAAGATTTAATTATAAATTTCATGTGCTGTATTTAGTAGTCAATTATCTAAAATTTATGGTTCAAAATATTGGTAATTACGCAATAAGTGTTTTCAAAAAATTCCGTTATAATTAATAACATGTAATTATCGTTGTAACTGTTAAAAAGCAAAATATTGAAGAAATATTTATTGCCGAATAATTACTGAATTAAATCAACCATAACATCGTAAACAACTATTATTTATATAAAATTTTATAATTTGTAATAAACGGGCCAGATAAAAATCGAATAAGGGGAATTTTTTATCAACATATTTAATTAAACTTCTACATACTAATTTATAACCAAAAATATCTACAATTTATAGAACAATCTAGAGAACAAAAATTAAAAATATAACTTAACATTTTAAGGACTATCATTTAAATTTAATCAGATTATCCTAGGGCAGTGATGGGAAATTTTTGACGTTACGCCCAGATTTTCATTTAATTATATACTACCGCCCTCATAATTTGAAAAGAAAAGCAATATTATTCTTTGTCTGTTTGGAACCAATCAAATTAAAAGTGAAAGATTTAAAAAAATATAACTGACGCTTATTTATCATCTTGTTGCTTCCGCAAAATTGAGCGCACTCTATAAGAATTTTAGAGTAACCAAATATAAAATATTAAATATTTAAGAAATCATAACTTTACTAATCCATACTTTAAGGCAGGTAGCTCAATGGTATAGAATCAAACTGTGGATTCAAGAGCCTGAGTTCGATTCCCACTGCCAGGAAACATTTTTCACCATATTAAAATTACCCCTGTGGCTTCCTTTCCACTAACAACTTTGGGGGCCGTGATTTCACAACTGGTAAACGCTAAACCATTGTAAACTAAGCGAAAAAGTTAAATTTGAATAAAAAAAACGCATCTAAGAAATATCAAATTTTTTTATAGTTTAATACATACTTTAAATAGTATATTACGTATCATGAACTATAAGTGACAGTTTTTAGGTCAATAATATAGTTTAGGGAATCTCGACCCTTCGGGCCAAATTACATTCTTGACCTACTTATAGTTCGAGCTTAGTAAGCTATTTTTTTAAATACTTGCACATATACGAGGGCAGGGTGAAAAGTCCCTGAAAATGAAACAAGAAATGATTTATTTGGTCAAAACATATTTTATTTCTCAACATAATCTCCTTGTAGCTCGATACATTTCGTCCAACGTTTTTCTAATTTTCGATCCCTTCCACATAATACGATTTTGGCAATCCTTCAAAATAGGCGTTTGTCTCAGCGATGACCTCGTCGTTGGAGACAAATCTCTTTCCGCCGAGCCATTTCTTCAAGTTTGAAAATAGATAAAAATCGCAGGAGGCCAAATCTGGAGAATATAGTAGATGACGAACCAATTCGTAGCGCAATTCATGCAATTTTGCCATTGCGACTGCGGTCGCGCTTGTTGTCAACAGAGAGCAAATGCGGCACCCATCTGGCAGGTAGCTTTTTCATATCCAAAAATTTATACAAAATGTTCCGTACCCGTTCGGTTGAGATGCTCAGCCAGGTCGTGCACTTTAACTCGCCGATCGTCCAATATCATACCATGGATTTTATCGACGATTTCTGGCGTTGTAACCTCAATTGGACGACCAGAACATTCGGCGTCCTTTGTGGTCATACTACAACAACCAAAATCAGTAAACCACTTGTGAATCGTTCCAATCGATGATGAGGAGTCCCCATAATGTTTAACAAGCGATGCTTTGGTTTGCGTAATGTTTTTTCCACGCAAGAAATAATGTTTAATCAAGACACGAAATTAACTTTTTTCCATGTTTTCAAAAATCTTCAAGGTTGCTTGCTTTCAATGGGTGTCAATACAGAACTGAATGACATATCAGTCTGAAAATTTTAATGCGTTCTAGTTAAAGATGGTACATCACAAATGTCACATGAGATTTGCAATTGTGGCGCCATATGTTTTATTTTTCAGGAACTTTTCACCCTGCCCTCGTAGAAGGAAAAGAAAAATAGGTTCCAAAATTGACAGCTGTAAATATTAAAGCCCTTATATAATCATGGAAACCACTGTGCAATAAAAGTTCCACTTACTGTATTTAAATTTTGTTATTAATAGGTAACTTAATTAATATATAGTTTAGAGTTATGTGAAGATAAATGTTTATAAACAACACGATATTCTTTTCTGCCTAGTGAAGAAAGAATATTGTGTTGTTTATAAATAGGTACCTTACAGTATGTAAAAACGTTATTTTCCCTTTTATGCATTAATTTAAAAATTATTTATTTCAAATATTGTTCTACCATTGCTATTTAACTAACAATAAGGACTTTAATGCTGATATTAATTTATTATAACATAAAAATCGGAAAATATGTAAAATGTGGTGTCAGTCATCTTGGCAATTGTTAATTTGAACAGGTTGTTAGCTAACAGCATAAAACTACTTTATGTAACCGGGCCTTTATGTTTTATGTGATATTAATTTCATTACATTAATTACATACAGCGTTCATTTGCACATTAATTATTAATTATTAGGTGTGCCTACAAGTATACCTATTAATATTACATTGTTAATAGCTCGAATCAAATTTTTGCAGGCAAACTTCGACATTTAAAAATAAAATAATAATACTATATCATCACACCTTTTACCTATTACTGGATATGACTCTATTATAGCATAGCTTAATAGATGATACATTTTAATATGAAAAGTGTGATTATCAGCTGTAAAATCACAATCTCCAAAGATGTTAGTGGAAATGAAGTCACTTTAGTAATTTTAATGTGGTGAAAATTAATTATCGACTATGGGAATCGAACTCGGATTCCCAAATTCATATTTCGATAGGTGTGATTTGTGGCCATATGTACCAACAAAACTTAAATATTAAACTCGGCTTTTTAAATTAATAAAAACGAATCGACATTACATGTTATATTAAATAATTGACATACTATCAAACATTCGATTATTTATTTAAACTAAATTTAAAATTTAAGTTTTTTTGGTGCACCTGGCCATTATGTATATAAATAATATATCCCTATATTTGCTTTACAATTACTAACTTCGGGTTAGGTTAAGTTAGGTTATATTTTAATAGAATCGCGAAACGTAAAGTTTGAAATTTACTTTCTAATAAAAATTTTCCGAACTCGGAATTCTAGGAAAGATTTCAGAAATCAAAGTAAAATAAAAAACCCCTTTGTGTAAGTTCGTCGTGACAATACGACAAAGTTGTCAAGTGTGTCACCGCGTCACAAGTTAACCGCAGCTCAGATACGGAAGAAGGAAATCTGCTAAAAGATTTGTGACGTTTAAATGTGTTAACGGACAGTATTATCAAGTTTTTAATTGACATTTATAATGTAAAAGCAATTTAAACTTTGACTGAAATGAAAATTTCCCAGAAGGATATTGATTAAATTTATCTGTAAACATACAATGGTGTTAAATAATAAATAAAATTTTATCATTAATATAAATTATTGTAAGTTTATTAAACTTTTACAGTTTATTTTATAGGTAGATAAGTAATATGTTTATATTTAATTAAATCATTCAGTTTTAAATCTCAATACAGCTAGTTTTATCTGGTTAAATAATGAATAAATTTTAAGGTTAGACATGTATACAAAATTATATAAACAACTGTTTTAAAAGTCTGCTCAACCAGAAATTCACAATTTTGCTAATAAACATTCCGGATACCTATCTACTTTATTTATGTTACAGTGGAAATACAATGGTAAAATTTTGTATCGTGTTCATTTCTGCCCTAATAATTTTAGAATAAAATTGTAAATACAAAATAAGTTCAGAATTAAAAACTGCATCTAATGAACTTAATTTATTGTAATAGAACAGACGAAAACTAATTTAATATTTATAGATTACCATGAAAAATAAAAGATCTTTTAAGACAAATTAATGTTCAACTCATATTTTGTATTTGATTAACGCTACATGAAAATAATTTCGAACTATTTATACAATTATTTTACTCTTTGTTAACTCTTACAGTTCGAATTGTTCGAAGTAATAAAAAAAAATAATGATATTTTAGTTAAACGTCAAAATATATCTTCAAACAAATAAGGTACAAATTTCTTGATAAAGAATCTTTTTTTTTAATAATAATTTGGTTAATTTCTGATGAAAATGCAAGTATTTGGTATCACTGTAAAGATAACTTAAAATACTTTCAGATAATATTAAAAAATATATAATTCTATTTAAAAAATCAATGATGGCATAGTTTCTGGCGAAACTGGAAGTATTTTTTTTTATCTTTTCACACTAAAAAGTGGTTTTTAGGTTTGCCCCCAACTTTGTAATTTAAACTAAAAGTCTAAAATTGATAATAAATAATATAGCCATATGTCTATATTTTTGCAATCATCCTGTATAACAAAATATTACTCGTAGTATGATATAATAATTTAGAGGTTGCGAATAATATACGAGAATAATACTAGTTTGTACTAATGATAATTATAAAATAATATGATACTATTGTATAAGTCTTTAAAGTACGTGTGACAAGTTTAAGAGCACGACGCGAAGCGAAGTGCTTTTAACGGCACTAATGCTTTAAAGACACTTATACACGTGCAGTATATGCTATTTTTTATTACATCTGCATCATAACCTAGAAAATAGAGCTGGAAAGCAGCATTTTAATTTTGCGTCATTTCATAATTATGTGTGTGATTTTACGTAATATTGTTCACATGGAGATAGGTTAGCATTTGTTGTTTACTATGTGGATTCGTTGTTTTGCAATTTGTTGTGATAAATATGGGATGGCTAGCTCAGTGGTATGAAGTCGGCCTGTGGATCCTGAGAACCCTGGTTCAATTCCCACAGCGACAAACAATTTTCATAATTTCAAAAGCTACTCCTGTGGCTCCTCCACCACTAACATATTTGGAGGCCGTGATTTGTCGCCTGGTAACCGCACTTCACGCACCAAATATATCACTTACCGAGATCTGCTTCGGCAGAGTGCCACACCCAGTAATGGGTAGAAGGCGTTATGATATATATATTTTTTTTAAATATGAATGGATTTAAAGAGCAAAATGATTTTGTTGTTACTTAGCAACTTTAAACACGGCGTCTTTTAATGTTGTTTTTGCACACTTTTTAGTTTGTTAAACGAGGGTTATTGTGCAGGTATGATAAAATATTATATTAAAAAACTAGTTTCATAAGCCAATCGGTAAACGCACGAGTCCTAATTTGGAAAACAAACCGTTCCACGGCGAGTTTTACAAAGGACGATTGCGATGCCTTATGAAACGTGTCTTTTATACAATTTTTTCTATTGAGGTAATTTTATAATTCGGTTAGATTTTTAAAAACAATGCGACTTATCAGAAACATTATTTGGTATTTTTTATCAGCTGTTTTGGTAGCGCTTCTCATAACACAAATAATTGAAATTTCCAATTTTCTGAAAATTAATCAGTATTTTTTCTGTATTGTGAATGTTGTGAATTTTGTCTGATTGTAGCATATACCTTTTAGACCCATCTAGTTTAGAGAAAGGATAAAATATCCATAATTAAAAGTAATATTTCGACACCAATAATTTACAATTTTGAGGTTATATGTCATTCATCTGTCAGATTTAAAAGCATTCATACCACTCCTAGAAAATGTAAAACGCTAAAAACAGTGTGCTTATAGAACTCCTTAACGACGTGTTTTCAACGCGTTTATAGACTTACAACAATACCATAACTGAAAAACAAGAATTATTGTTCAGGTATATCAAAAAAATAATTATTTGTTGTATTTGCTACGCTGACAACAACAAATTAATTCCAATTGCAGTATAGGTGGTTGCTTACAGGTTACCAGGTAGTGACAAATTAATAATAACAAAACACGTTATTGTTTTCTTGAGATATATTAAAAATAAAAATAAATAGGTAACGTAATCTCGTACCTATAACAACCAAATTCAATGAGGTAATTATTCTAGAGATTAGATGACAAAAATGTTTGGGGTTGAGGACTGCTTAATGAATACTATTGTCATTGCCAAGAGAGAATGCCAAAGGGATAAGGAGAATAATTCACTTAATCACGTCACTGTGAAATTGTATTTATTCACTTTTTTGGGCTTGGCATACTCTCATGTTGATAACTGTATAGTAGAATGTCTGTTATTTTTGCAAAGTCGAAAATTTGATGCTTGCACCCTCTAAAACTACTTAAAATAAATTTTAAAAAACTGAGCTTAATTCGCAGGCCCGTAAAATGACGTTAAAACGTGCCACCAGAGGGCCAAATATTTGCACGTAGTTTAAATGGGGAAATTACTTTTCTCGGTACTTTTATGTCTAACTTTTTACGATTTAGATCTAAAAATATTTCAAGATAACTGCCAGAAAGCTTATGAAATAAGCTTTCAGACAGAATAAAATTCAAGTCATTTGGATAAAAAACAACGGCATAGCGTAAATTTGAATAATAAGAAGTTTGTAGCAAAAAAACGGCAAAGACGTTAATATATGTTTGACGTTCTCAAACTTGGTGGTCTTATGATTTTGACATCGCTCAATCAGAATCTGATGTCAGAATTGACATTTTTATTATTGACAGTTGTCAAATGTCAAAATATATTGTTTTTAACAAAAAATACGAATTTAGCCTTGAAAAACTAACTAAAATCTAGAAAAACCGGTAAAATGAAGGAAAACCATTTAGACTCATTTGTTAATAGCTTTATTGACAACTGTCAATAATAAAAATGTCAATTCTGACATCAGATTGTGATTGCGCGATGTCAAAACCATAAGACTACCAAGTTGAGAACGTCAAACATATATTAACGTCTTTGCCGCTTTTTTGCTACAAACTTCTTATTATTCAAATTTACGCTACGCCGTTATTTTTTATCCAAATGACTTGAATTTTATTCTGTCTGAAAGCTTATTTCATAAGCTTTCTGGCAGTTATCTTGAAATATTTTTAGATCTAAATCGTAAAAAGTTAGACATAAAAGTACCGGGAAAAGCAATTTCCCCATTTAAACTACGTGTAAATATTTAGCCCTCTGGTGGCACGTTTTGACGTCATTTGACGGGCCTGCGATTTAGGCTCAATTTTTTTAAAATTTATTTTGAGAAGTTTTAGAGGTTGCGAGCATCAAATTTCCGATTTTGCAAAAATAACGGACATCCTACGTGTATAGGTTTCGCGTTTCATCCAAATTCTTCCCTTAGAACTACTAAATAACCATTGGTACGAGTAGTTCACCACCTATTAACTTCTAGATAGAACCCGAATTCGTAAAAATGTTCAATAATATATTACCCAAGTATACTTACGTATCATTTAATTATCTTAATAAAGTGTTCCATAAGTGATAAAGATAATTTAGAAAATTTGTTGAAGAATTTCATATTATAATAACATAATAATATGACGATAACCATTTTAAAAGCCTGCATATCACAAGCGACAAAATATTGCCCACTTCACAATACATCAACAGGCAATTTTCCCATCAAAGCCCTAATCACACAGTAAAACAACCACATAAAACCTCTCGCAGTAACATCAGCCGATTAACCAGCATGAATCACCAAACAATACCCCGTTTGTTTCGGTGGTTGGCGTGAAAGAAAGGTTCGAAACCGCGGAGCAACGACGAGCGAGACACGGCTGTAAATATAACATTCCCGCATTATCTCGGCGGTCGACGGAGATACGCGTGCACTCAGGAGGTGGCGGCGGCGGTGACGGCGGCGGCCGGACAAATGGGTTCTCGTGGGAACCGCGAGCCGTTGAGCCCGAATCAGCCCCGGCAATTAGCGACCTGTCAGCCGCTCAGGACCGGCTCGCATTTCATTTAGATGCTCCATGATGGCTTTTTGGTTTTTTACTAGAGGTGGATTTGAAATTTGTGGTTGTTGAGGAACGCTGTAGTTAAGATGGGTTATTATTTTTACCTCAATTTTCGTACGCTTATTTTAAGGTTTAGTGCTATTGATGTGAGTAAATTAAGACATTATACCGTCTACATGGTATTAGAAAGAAAAAGTGTTTAATTTGAGATTGTGAGCGCATACTTTTATAGAAATCTTGAGTATATTGTATAGGTTATGTTTAGAAACTACTCCCTTATTTTGTAACTCAATCACTTTCTGTTACTGACCGATAAGATAATGACAACCTTTATTTTTCATGATTATTCTATAGATTACCATTATCAAAATCATGTATTCTGTTATTTCTATTTTACTTTCATGGATTTTGCTCTCGTACAAAGCTAATTGATTAAATAGGAGTATGTGAAATTGAGGGTGAAAGATTATACGTGGATGACCTATAAATAAATGAGTAAATAAAATTGAAAGATTGTTGAATGTTTCCGAGTATGGGGAATAAACGAGGATGTATAAAAGGAAATATTAATATGGTTGAAGCGAAAGTGGTGTGTCAGGATAGAAACATTTGGCAAAGATTAATTGCGGAATGAATCTAATAATTTAAGATATTTGCAGGATTCTTGATTATAGTTTTATTATTTAGTTATTTTGTTATATTATATTTTTGATTCGTTTTGTGATCTTATATAGTGGCTAGCTCAGTGCTATGAAGTCGGCCTGTGGATCCTGAGCACCCTGGTTCGATTCCCAAAGGCGACAAACAATTTTCATAATTTCAAAAACTACCCCTGTGGCTCCTCCACCACTAACATCTTTGAGAGCCGTGATTTGACGGCTGGTAACCGCACTTCACGCGCAAAATATATCACTTACCGAGATCTGCTTCGGCAGAGTGCCACACCCAGTAATGGGTAGAAGGCGTGATGATATATTTATTTATTTTTACATAGTGTGTTTAACTGTAATTGTGTGAAATTCACTTTCAAAAACAAGCGTGGGACAACACTCCCTTCCTTTTTGTTTCATTTTTAGTTCTTACAATAGAATGACTAACTGAAATTGTGTAGAATTTTCTCTTAAATACGAGCGCAAGATATCGCTCTCTTCTTTTCTAATCTTTGTAGATTCGTTAGGAGTGAACGTGAGTAATTTGAGATGTTTTGAGCAAATAAATCGTGTGTGATAAGTAAATGAGCTTATATGGAGGGAACTATGAGTGTGGTTGAAGTGAGGGTGGTGTGTTATGATGAGAATGATTGACGAGGACTGATTATTTGATCAATCTGATGAGTGAATGTTTTGTGAATGATACTTAGGTTCATACTACCCCATTTAATAGAATATAGCATGATATTATATATGTATGTATGTAATTCGTTCGGTAAATTATCTCAATAAATTTCACGCGCAAATTTATCTTTCCCTGGCCAATTTTTTTTCGCTAAAACTTAATTGATTTAAGGTTAAACGATTTGAGAAATTTGGCAGACAAAATCATTCTACCTTTGGTGTAGCAATTTTTATGTCAATTATTGCTTTCGTCAGTTGTTACAAAGCAATCAGTGAATAATATTTTGTCCGATGGCATTATAATAACATTCATAAAACAAAAATAGTCCTTCAAAAAAGAAACATTTAACCAAGGTTAATCCAATGAAAATTGTCGAGATATATTCATGAATTTAAGGTACATCACTTTAGGGGAAATAAACGTGCATGCATGTATTATATTTTTTGTTTATTTATTTATTTCTTTATTGACTGCCAAAGACAAGGTTTACCCACAGGCTGTTCTTCCACGTAACTCAATAAAACAATACAAACATTCATCCCCTGGGAGGATTTGAATTCGTACAGTGTACGGTTTAAAATGGCTAAGAAATAGCTGCTCTGAACACTGGTCTACCAAGGATGATTACTATTTCAGACGTTGTTGTCATTGGTATTTTAATCATTTTGATTTTGTATAAAACTGTTGAACATAAGTTACTTTATTATATACATCTCAATTTTCCGTTGTTAGTTTCATATCTATTCAAACCTATTAAAACATTAACTTGAGTATGATTCATATTTAAAATAGATGAAAGATATTTGTTTTAGACTAAACAAATTTTCAGAAACCGTAAAGTTTGTGCCTGACTTTCAATACGGGATTCATGTTAAACTAATTTGCTCTATTTTAAAAACTGCGCAGTTAATTTTTAGTACACTTGTACTATATAGGTATATTTGTGACCTAACTAATTTTTCTCATAAAAATTCTTTCAATAAATTATAATTCGTTTAAATTTCTCTTCTTCCATGTCCATTTCGGCTATTAAACTATCATCATAGTTTGTTTTATAGTTTTATACGTACATCGGAAGAGAATAGAAATGAAGAATTAAATTTAAATTAATTATAATTTACTAATGAAAATGTTTCATCACGATAATGGGTGTACTTAATGATAAATAAACCGATTTATTGGTCAACTTGTGGTCTTCAGTTTAGAGATACGTCGACAACAGGAAATTGATCGATTAATTAACGAAAATAAATTGATGAAATAGAACATGTTCTATATTTCGTCAATTTTTTGGGAAATAGTATTTGACATTTCAAGATATTACTTATAAATAAATTATGAAAAATCACTGATACTCGAACTCAGGTCTAGCAATTACTAGCCGGACGCGCTAGCAATTGGAAGACCTGGGTTCAAGTACTAGTTAAGTTACTGATCTTTTTATTATTTATTTATAAATATAACCTTATCTATGGAGTAGGTGGCTCAATGGTATCTAGTCGGCCTGTGGATCCTGAGAACTCTGGTTAGATTCCCACAGCTGACAAACATTTTCACCACATTCAAATTACCCCTGTTGCTCTCCTACTACTAATATCTTTGGGATCTGTGATTTGACGGCCGGTAACCGCACTTCACGCGCATAAATTTATCACATACCGAGATCTGCTTCGGAAAAATGCCTTATCCAGTAACGGGTAAAAGGCGTGATGATATATTTATTTATTTATTTACTTATTTCTTATCCACATGACAGATATCGATTAATACAATTCATCAGAATTTAAGTTATATTTAAAGGTTCTTCTAATCTGTATGCTGTATGTTTCTAAATGATCTCAATCTTTCCGTTGTTACAAAAATCTAAAATGTTAAACTAATCGGTATGACCTTTTTTTTTTTTAGAATAGATTAAAAGGATTACAGGCTTAATTTGTTGAAAAGATGTACAAAAAATTTAAAACACAATTTTTAAAACATTCTTTTATTCATAAGCGACGTTTCGGCCAAAATTCTGGCCATTATCAAGCAAAACAAGAGTATAAAACTGAAGTTACATTGTACAATTATTAAAATTAAAACATGGTTCAAGAACTACTTAGTAAATTCATTGAGATGAACATCTCAATAGTCAACAGTGCACCACTGTTTTATACTCTTGTTTTGCTTGATAATGGCCAGAATTTTGGCCGAAACGTCGCTTATGAATAAAAGAATGTTTTAAAAATTGTGTTTCCAATTTTTTGTACATCTTTTCAACAAATTAAACCTGTAATTCTTTTAATCTATTTTAAAAATTATATCTTTTCGGCTTATTTAAAATAATTTAAAAATAATCGGTATGACAATAATATTAAGATAATTAGTTGGTAACCATACTTTTAACATAATAAATTGATCGATTTATTTTGAATTTATTAATAAATGTAAAACAGTTATAATTCTATTAGTTTCCATACAGGATTTAAACATTGTGCAAATTGTACGCATGGAAGATATTTAATTTAAGAATACATTTTCTCCATAAATTTATAATACTACCCACAGCTCAGAACTAATTACAAGATTATAAACGAGGGTATATTATACTGACATATATTTGGTGGCCAGAGCTGGGCAAGCTACTTAAAAAAAGTAGCTAAGCTACAGCTATTCTTTATAAAAGTAGCTAAGCTACAGCTATAAGCTATATTTTGTAAAATATAGCTAAGCTACAGCTAATAGCTTTCGTTAAAGTAGCTGTTAAATTTTAAAGCTATTTTTTTAAATTATTGTGAAATAATTAAATTTGCCATTGTCATATGATCAGTCTTTTGTTATAATGACTGTTAATTTACTATTATGTACATAAATATCAAAAATAGCAAATAACATCTGGCACCTACTGTGTATTTTTGCGTATTAGAGCCAGTTAGAACCGGCAACAAGTAATTATTTTGTGTGGGTTTAGCTTGTACGCATGCGTACTTTGTTGACCTTCTGCTTAAAAAGTAGCTTTAAGCTACAAAAAATAGTTTTAAGCTACAAAAAGTAGCTTTAAGCTACAAAAAGTAGCTTTAAGCTACAACTAAGGTAAATGTAGCTAAGCTAGTAGCTAAGCTAAAAAAGTAGCTAGCTACTGCCCAGCTCTGTTGGTGGCTATGTTTGAAGAGCTCAATAAATAAAAATTGTAATAAAAATAATTAGGCGTAACAAACAGCAGTCATCTATCTTTCTCCCATCTAATCACCTTTATTTAACAGTAGTCTGCATCTTCCACATACCTCGCATAACTTACGATTACATAAAAATCCAGCATCAAGTAAACAAATAGCCGTCCACAGCCACCTACAATACCAGCGGTATCAACACCCGGCACGTTTCACTCCAGCTAGCACGTAGACCACCAGAGGCAGCACATGTAATTTATATGTTCATCAAAGGACAAACAGTAAACTGTTTACGTTACTCTGTCTAAAAATAAAGCAGTTCTTTTCTGCGAGAGCCGTGTTTATGGTGTCAAGCCTTGTGGCACTCCTGCAACTGCTAAAATTTAAAATAGCCGCGAAGCTCCGCATCTGGCCGGTGGAAGGTCGAGAAGATCGCTCCAGTGCACTGCGGAATTGGATTGGACGCGCACACTTTGATCAAGTTTGATTCCGAGTTGCGAGTTGCGAGACGAGAGAGTTCGCGCTGCAACTTGCGAATTTAATCATTGATGCAGCCAGGTGTAATGCGTTGAAATTTTAAATTGTTAATGCAGTTTGCTGTGCTACACTACCTCAACATAATTAAGCACTTGTTAAATATTCATGCATGCTAACAAAATAGGTAAAGTTGAATCATTACTCTCTATATATATATATATACAGTAAATCAATATTCAAACTTAATCTTCTATTTTGCAAATTGTTTACTTTTTAGTTCGTCGACTCTCAAAGTACGGTGTCTATATCATCGATATTAATTAAAATTATATGAGTATATGGAAATAAATTAAAAAAAAAAACTAAAAGATAGGGCAACAGAGGGAACAATTAAGGTAAATAATAAGGAACTTGAAATTGTCCAGTCTTTCACCTACCTAGGAGCTCTAATTAATAACAAAAATGATGAAAGCATGGAAATTACATATAGGATCTCAGCCGGTCTAAAATCCTATTATGCTCTGAGCAATGTAATGAGAAATAAGTTGATATCAAGAACCAGCAAAATACGCATTTACAAGACGTTAATTCGACCGGTAGTGACGTATGGGGGAGAGACCTGGGTTATGAACAAAACGAATCGCAAGAAACTGGATATTTTCGAAAGGAAAATATTACGGAAGATATACGGAGCCACTTGCGAAGATGGAGCTTGGCGCATAAAATGGAACTATGAACTTTACAACTTGTATGATGACGTACCAATATCATCCTTTATTAAACTTCAACGTCTAAGGTGGTACGGACACATACAAAGAATGGGTGAAAATAGACAGGTGTACCGACTGTATAACCGAAAGCCATACACCTCAAGACCTAGAGGAAGACCAAAAACAAGATGGAGGGACAACGTTATAGAAGATATGAAGACAACAAAAATCAACTTCGCGGGCGACAGGAAGAAGTGGAAAAAGATGCTTGATCAGGCCAAGGAGTACAGGAAACTCTGTGGAGCCGAATGAAGAAGATATGAGTATATAAAATATATAAAACTTTAATTAATGCAGTTCATATAGTCTATCTGAATATCTACGAGGTGTGGCTATTAAATAACGAGACTGATGCTGTTTTAACATTTTATCTTGATCCCATACCTATTTACTTATTATCACTTTCAATATACACCCCTCCTCTATCCCTACAATGCTCCATGCGAATCTTCCATTGTGCGAAACAGTACTGGAAGTCTCCTTCTATCAGCTCCTTCAGAACGCGTGCCGATTTCTCTTTCAAAGCTCAAATCTTGTTGCTATTAAGGCAAATTTCACCTTAGGAAACAGATAGAAGTCGCACGGTGCAAGATCTGGCGAATAAGGCGGATGGTCCAACACTGAGATGCTATACTTGGCTAGAAATCTCTTGACAGACATTGCGGAATGAGCCAGCGCATTGTTTTGATGGAGAAACCATGACTTGTCCTTCCACAATTCGGGTACTTTTTTCAATAAATTATAAGTTTCAGTAGCAGTTTTGTCCAGTTTCATGAGAAATTTCACAACAATTCGTTGCTCTAATGTTGCACTTACCCTTTTTTCGGCGAAACAAAAAAAACAACTCTAATTAGAACGAATGCTACTGCTATACGGATTTGTTTACAGAAGCGAGAGGTGCTGCATTCGAAAGAGAAAGCTTCACGCTAAAAATCTGACGGTCGCTGGTGTTTGGCGCATGCGTACTTCGTCGGTAGCAGCGTCAGTCTCGTTATTCGTATATCTTTATCTGTTACTGATTGATAAATTAATGACAACTTTTATTTGTTATGATTTGTCTATATATTACCAGTATTTCGATATTCTGTGACCAATAACTATCTGTATAACGTAGCAAGAAAATGTATTATTTTATACAAAAATAAATAAATATTTTCAAAAATGCTTTAATCTAAAATTTTAAATTTGTAATTTTTGTATCTTTCATTGAAGTAAAATCTTGCTCTTCAAACTATACGTGATACTCGTAAAGAGTTGTGTTGCTAAATTCAATTCAGTTGAAAATTCACATGATAAATTATTGGTTATTTAATTGTTGTTATCACAATATTTCTTTGTTGTAATCTTTCAGTATTGTAATGTTTCATTCTTGTGAACTTTCACTATTGTAATTTTTCATTCGTTCAAAGAAAATTAGAATCAATAATTCTAGTACTGAAAATAAAGTCAGCGAAGTAATCCAGCGAAATAAATAAGTGATCTGGTTCAGTAATTGTAAGTTAGATCTGATCCAAATGGCAAATGGAATATGCCTAATGATGTCTGTGTGTGTGTGGATGGATGAATGGATGGATGGATGTGTGTCCGAGTGTGCAATTACTCATGAACGAGATAAGATTTGTTAACGAAACTTGGTAAAGTTTCATGAAAATACGAAGAGCTGAGTTGATTTTGAATTAAATTGTAAAACCGGAAGAGGAAGTTTACGGGACACACAAAACAATATATTCCATTTATTTCAAAAATGGAATCAGTTACGAAAAAAAGTTTCAAATAAAAGATGTTAGTAAAAATATTTGAAACATAAAATGTTATTTGCAATTTTCCTGTATATGCGTCTAATTTTGAGAAAAACTAATTTATATATTTAATAATATATTCCAATAATCATAGTAGCAATAGAAACAAAAAAACATAAACATGTTTAACATTTATATGTCAAATAATAATTGTCAAAGGCAAGGAGCAAGTCATAAGTGTTCAATTCAGTGTATTTAATGCTATATCAATTTCATTGATCTATATTCTAAATATCAAATATGCTGTGTATAAGAAAGTCGCGTGGTAACCAAACCAGATTTTTTTCTTCTTATATCCGTTCGGTAGTACGGTGGTCTAGTTAACGTTATAGCATTCGAAACCGAAGATTCTGAGTTCGAATACCACTTAAGCTACAAAAAATATATGAACTACCACACTTTGGTGAGTTCGAGCTTTATGCTTTAATTGGGGTTAAGTTCCTGTTGAACAAAGTAGCATAAATAAATAAAATTTAAGAATGAAACTGCACCTCATTCGTTTTTTACGTAGATTGTTGAACTACAATTGTGTGAAATTCACTTTCAAAAACAAGCGCAGGGCGACACTGCCCTCCTTTCTATTCTTTTTGTTTCATTTTCAGTTACTGCATTGTGTGGACTTTTCTTTCATATACAAGTGCAGGTATCGCTTTCATCTTTTCTAATCTTTGTAGAATCGTTGTTAGATTCGTTATTAGATTCGTTGTTAGAAGTAACCGTGAGTAATTTGAGATGTTTTATGTATATATTATGTACGTTGAAGAAAGAAGATGAATGATAAGTGAATAGGAATGATGTTATTGAAGGTTTGTTGTGTGTTAAATATTGTAATAAATGAATGAGTTTATATGGAGTGATCTATGAATGTGGTTGAAGTGAGGGAGGTGTGTTTGGATGATAATGTTTTACGAGGGCTGATTGTTTGATAAGTGTGATGAGTGAATGTTTTATGAGTGATTTTAGGGTTCGTGCTACTCCATTTGTTGGGATATAAAGTGAAGATATGTATGTATGTATGTATCATTTTTTAAGTTTGAAGTACACTTCAAATTCTCCAAAAGAAAACGCATATTTAATGACAAATGTACTTTAAAATAATGAAATGTATTTTTGAAAGGGCTCACTTCGTTTGTATCCAACCAACGAAAATTGATAAAGACAGTTTAACAAAATTTTCCTTTTTTTTGCAGATAAAATATAGAATATAGATCTAAATGGTATTTCATCGTATTTAAATGATGGTAAAAGCTACAAAAGTAATAATTTTACTTACTGCCTGCATATTTGAATGATTATCAACAGTAAGACTTAACTTGCATAATCTAAAAGTAATGCTAATACTAATGGATATTATATTTTTTACATAAAAGAACTTAAAAGTTAAATCTTCATTTCTGAGAAGATACATTAAACAAATGATATGTAATACATAAAATAAGAAAACGAATGTAAAACTATCAGGCGTCTTATTAAATTAGTTTAATGGAAAAATTATGTCAATCCATGTGAATAAATAATCTACTTAAGACGACATACAATTTGTTCACTCTTTTTTAATCATACTTTTATGCAAATTTATACAATTATTAATAAGACTTAATGAGAAAATGTTTATAAATGCAAATTCATGTTAAAACTGAGATTATAGAAATCACGTATATCTAGTTTCTGAAAACATTTATAAAATACAAGTAAAATAAATATTGCGGAATATAAAATAAAATAAATAAATAAATATATCATCACGCCTTCTACCCATTACTGGGTGTGGCAATCTGCTGAAGCAGATCTCGGTAAGTGATATATTTTGCGCGTGAAGTGCGGTTACCAGTCGTCAAATCACGGCCCCCAAACATGTTAGTGGTGGAGGAGCCACAGGGATAGCTTTTTCAAATTATGAAAATACTAAATAAATATTGCGGAATAATACTACAAAAATACACCTTTTATTTCCAACTTGAGACAAAGGCAAGAATAGTTTGTTTATAACCCAAATGTGTACATTATTTCCATGTAGGTATAAAAATAAGAGAAAAGAAAAATGTATATCATTTGTAGCGATATTTCCGAGTGAAGCCGCCCACTTGGATATTATATAATGTCGAAAGCAGAAAGCCGATTCAAATCAGATACCTTTTCAACAATAGCCGTACGCGTTACGAATTGATCTGTTTCGAATGTCTGCTGTGTTTCATTCATGATTCATAAAAGTATTGAGTTTGACAGATGAAAATCACCAAATGGCTGAAAACAAGAATCTAATGTTGATTTATGATTCCAACAAAATCATCAATCAGGATCTGACAGTGAAATAAAATATATGTCTGTCTCGGGAAATAACCAAAAGATGAAAACATATTACACATAATATACCTTCAATATATATTCTTCATTTTCATGTTTTTATAGCTTTATATCTAACTTTATATGGGATGGCTAGCTCAGTGGTATGAAGTCGGCCTGTGGATCCTGAGATCCCGGGTTCGATTCCCACAGGCGACAAATTTTCATAATTTGAAAAAGCTATCCCTGTGGCTCCTCCACCACTAACATCTTTGGGGGCCGTGATTTGACGACTGGTAACCGCACTTCACGCGCAAAATATATCACTTACCGAGATCTGCTTTAGCAGAGTGCCACACCCAGTATTGGGTAGAAGGCGTGATGATATATTTTTTATATATCTAACTAAACCATCGTATTTTGTTACGATGGCATATTATAGATACTTGTAAATAAATAAATAGATTGTCACAATTTTTCCATAATTTCTAGATAATGGCTACTTTATATAAAATACAAAATAAATGGTTAAATGACATTACATATCGATGGTCATTAACACACAATAAATTATCTCATTTATATTCGATAGATACAGAACAAAAGTTTCTTTTTAAATTACAGAATGTTGTCGATTTTCTATTTTTATGTATGTATTTATTTGTTACTTTGCACAATAGGAACATAATTCCAATTACAATATAGGACGCCTACAGTTTATAGTGGAGTCCGAACCACTTAGACACAATAGTAGTTTTTCTTTGATATGTCATCGGCAAAGTGTGAAATGTACTATTAAATCACATTTTGCCAAACAACAAATATGAAGGCTTGCTACGTGTGTGGAACCTGCGTTCTATCTTGCCTTATGGTTTGTTTGTTAAAACGTGAGCGAAGCATTTATGCATTTATTTAAATATTGAACATGTCCATGCATTTCGGCTGACGTAGAATGAATATTTGCATTTGTATATTGCACATACGTTGCAAGTACGGCACACATAATTAGGCTTCTTAGATGCTTTATTACAGATACCGCCCACTTTTTTCTTATATGTTCTAATCATATTTACATGTTTATATTTAATACTTAATAACCATTAATTATGTGGACAAAAAATTAAATCTTAGTAGTTGATACTGTGAATAGTACTGCATATGAAAATAGAGCCTGATATACGGCATGGAGAAGAAATCCCAAAAGATGTCGAAGTTATTCGCAAAGTCTAACACTGGTATGCATAGTCGTTCGCCCAGCGACGCGCTAAGGAAGCGCCCATAAGCGATACACATGGCGAAACGCTGACGAACCGCTGGCGAACGACTATGAATACTAGTGTAAGTATCCACAGTTTACGGTAATGCATAATATATTAGATATTACTTTTTAAGAAGTCTTTATACCTTGAGAATGAAGAAATATATTTTTTTTAAACATTTTTTTACAGAAGGAATCAAGATATCGTTTTGAAAATTTTCATGTAGGTATATTTATTCACATTTTAAGAGTACAAAATAGTTATTTGTGTATCAAGAGCGTAAAGTGAATCTTTATTGCTCGTGCTCGGTAATTGAAGCGCGAGCGAAGCGAGCTCTGCAATAGAGCGAGAGCAATAAAGATACTTTACCCTAGAGGCACACACATAATTTTTTCTACGACTTTACTTACTAAAAAATAATTTGGGGCTAGTTCAATTTACTTTCCGCCAATTTCTGTATTCTATGTAACCATGATATCAGTATCCAAGTAAATAATTAAAAAATTCTGTAATCAACAATCATTGTTTGTGATAAATTTTCACACATAAAAAAATATGCTCAAAAATCTCAGAAAATAGTGATTGGCGAACTAACTAAAAATTGTAATGAGAATATCACAGAATCTAATTTATCGTTAAATTTATCAAACACCATTTCAAGTTCCGGAATAAATATACAAAACTGTCAAAACTGCACTTTCAATTTTAACATCGCTCGTCCTCATTAAGTTGGCACTGTTGCCAAGCTGCGTTCAGGTTCAACTTCAAATCATAGCGTAGCAAACTTCATGTATATGTGTAAAAGTGTAAAAATGAATCTAACCTATATTTAAATTTTGTAAGTATTGTTTCAATAAATTAAGATTTCAGCAACAATTTATATTTTTCTAAGCGAGCGGTAAAGTATTTTATCGCTTGTTGCTAAAGCAGACGCGCGGTAAAGTATTTTATTGTTCGTTACTCAGTAACTATCAACTTTACGATGACAACTGAAAGCATAAATATCAACTTTTCATAGCAGTCATAGAAAATATATATTTATGGTTTTTTGGTCACCAAAAAAACATCAAACAATGATGATTGACATGATTTCGACCGTCTGAACATCTAAAAAAAAGGCAAATTATTAAGTGTGAAAGTCGCTATAACCCGGACTAAAAGGAACTTTAATACTTAATAATTTGCCTTTTTTTCCTGATGTCCGGACGGCCGAAATGTCAACCGTCATTTTTTATTGCTTTTTTGAAAAAATTCGTGTGACCAAAAAAAACAATGTAAAAATAAAAAAATATATATTTTTGTACTCCTAAAGTGTGAATAAATATACCTAAAAAATTTCAAAACTATATCTTGATTCCTTCTGTAAAAAAATGTTTAAAAAATTATATTTTTTTTCATGGTTATAGACCAACTAACAATAACCATAAATTAAACGAAAACAGAATACAATAGAAGTTGAAATAATTTGAAATAGAATAGACATACGGAAGGGAAGGTTAAAGAAAACATTTTTTAACTTTCATCGTTTCTGGTACGAAGTTTTTGTGTCCGGTGTTAATAGCATGACATTGTTGGTACAAATTTTCGTATACAAACTTTTTTTAACCTTATACTAAATGCGTCATAAGATGTGATACAATTTTAAAAAGATTGTTTCTACGGATTTTATACTTAATTAATTGGTTTATACTGACATATCATTCTTCTTGTTTATAAAAAGCGTTTCAAGTAAAGAAAAAATTAGTTGGAAAATGAATATTAATTTCAAAGGCATAACTCCAAACATGTAAATGTCTTTTTTATGAATGATGTGGTGGAAACCACAACTAAGTAACAATATAAAATACATCTAGAAAGGCTAATTAATTTACGTGACACTGCAGAAAAATGTTTTAATTAAAAAGTCATCGGGAGTTACGTGACACACATTTTTATGAAGTCTTAACTTCATGACTTCACGCACAATATAAACTAATGACGAAACGCTAAATAAAAGGATTTAGTAAATGCCGGTCATTCATTCTCGCAGATATTTTCGTACTTCCGCTAGTAAATGTAATATTTTGTGTCAACAACGTTGCTAACAAGATTAATCTGTAAAGCAAAGAAAATACAGAGATGAAACCACGAAGAATGGATACAGTTCACAAGAAAACTTCGGAAAACAAACAAATGAACGAGCTGAATTTTCTTGTTGGCGACATTTTCTCTTCCTTGTTATTGCTCTTCGAAACGATCGCGAAAAATTGTGTGGTTAATTAGTCATCGTTTCCTTTGTCAAAACACTCACAGTAGTATTTCAGTACGAGATAATCTCGCGAACGATTCCCAAACAGCAACAACAGTTTGGATGAATTCGAAGATTCCCGGATTTTATGTTCGCTAGAATTGTTTTTCTAACTTACTTTTTAAAGACCTATACCATAATCGTAACCGTAACCATTATTTCCGATTAATTGCGAAAAGAATTTACTACTTATCGGAATAGAAATGTTTGGAAGACATTCATTGCTGAGTCATCTAATGAATAAATCTTAGAAATATAGAAAAACTTATAGTTGATATATTTTATGTCATGTGAAACAAATAGAACGGCTGTTACTTTGGGCGACCTATGAATAAATGGATGAATATGATAGAAGGATTGTTGCGTGAACGAAAGTTTCCGAGTACGAGGAACAAACGTGCTTGTATGAAAGGAATTATGAATGTGAATGAAGCAAAAGTGGTGTGTCAGGATAGGAACATTTGGCGAAGATTAATTGCGGAATGAATCTGATGATTTCAGAAAAGCGCAGGGTTTTAGATTTTAGTTTCGTTGTTTAGTAATTTCATTAGAGTGTTTACCTGTAATTGTGTGAAATTCACTTTCAAAAACAAGCGCAGGGACGACACTCCCTTCGTTTCTTATCTTTTTTATTCTTTTCTGATCTTACATTGAGTGTTTAACTGCAATTGTGTGGAATTCACTTCCAAAAACAAACGTAGAGCGACACTCCCTTCCTTTCTTATCTTTTAATTCATTTTCAGTTATTACGTAGTGTTTAACTGCAATTGTGTGAAATTCACTTTCAAAAACAAGCGCAGGGACGACACTCCCTTCGTTTCTTATCTTTTTTATTCTTTTCTGATCTTACATTGAGTGTTTAACTGCAATTGTGTGGAATTCACTTCCAAAAACAAGCGTAGAGCGACACTCCCTTTCTTTCTTATCTTTTAATTCGTTTTCAGTTATTACGTAGTGTTTAACTGCAATTGTGTGAAATTCACTTTCAAAAACAAGCACAGGGCGACGCTCCCTCCCTTTCTTATCTTTTTGTTTCATTTTCAGTTACTGCATTGTGTGGTCTTTTCTTTCATATATAAATAAGTGCAGACTATCGCTTTCATCTTTTCTACTCTTGTAGATTCGTTGTTAATTTCGTTATTAGATTCGTTGTTAGGAGTAAACGTGAGTAATTTGAGATTTTTTATGCATACGTTATGTATGTTGAAGAAAGAAAATGAATGGTAAGTTAAAAGGAATGATGTGATTGAAGGTTTGTTGTGTGATAATAATTTCGAGTGTAATAAATGAATGAGTTTATATGGAGTGATCTATGAAAGTGGTTGAAGTGAAGGTGGTATGTTTGGATGAAAATGTTTGACGATGACTGGGTGTTTGATGGGTGTGATGAGTGAATGTTTTATGAGTGATTTTAGGGTTCGTGCTACCCCATTTGTTGAGATATAGCGTGAAGATATGTATGTATCTTCAATCGAATATAAAAACTTCTACTACTGATTTCACTGCGATGCATTTGAATTACTGTTATGATACTATTTGACACAAGAAACTTTCATCGAACATACAAAATTAATCCAGATATTACAAGTATTTTGAATTATGAATTATGTTTATATTAAGTTACTGGTACAAACATAAATATCTAGAGTATTATTTTTATTTTTCTCTATTTGAATAAATAAGGATATATAATAAACAACAAATAATATAAATAAAAATTGTCAAACGTTGCCCAGTAGATGAAATTAAAGTAATACTTGATTTTACTAATTATTAACAAGTAACAGATCGTCCATTCATACACAAAACTTAAAAAATAATATTTCCGAACACTACAGGTTTCTAGAATAAGATGGTATCAATAGCCAAGACTTTAATTGTTATAATGACATACAATGTTTTTGATCCATAGCTCGTAATGAAAATCCTGAAACGATTTCTGCTAAAAATGTGTTGATATAGCCCCAGTTTACGGTACCTAATGTTACTTAGATAAAAATGGTTGTTAAATACTGCCTAATTCGAAACTTAGGTTAAGTTGACAAAAGACAATGAAATTTATTTTCAGACAACCACTTATGAAAGTAACCATAACAACATCATAAACTACTACGGAAAGTTGAACGTAACATACAATGATATGTTAGTATAACGCACACTTCTAACATATCAGGTGAAGTTCCACTGATTGACAACAGATGGCGTAATGATGAAAGAAAATAATAAAATAAATGAAAAGAATTTGTATTATTATTTAAATTGAAGTATTGGCAGATTTTTCAACACATTTGCACAGATAAGTCTTATTTTTTAAAATTAATAATTACTTATTACTAATATTTTAGCATTATTTAATATTTTAACATTCCGGTTAATACAGTTTGTATCACAATACCTAACCTCAAACGTCAAACGTCGACGCTTACCTATAAAAACGCATCAACTGTCACATTGCTCTTGTAAACTTTTTTTAGAAATATTTTGTTTTCGTCTGAAAAATAGTATACATAACAAGCACGAAAGTGTGATAACTGTGTTCGTGTACTTAAATCACTCGGCGCTGCGCACCTCGTTTTTCTTTTCGTTTTCCCACAAAATAGATGCTATTTTCATAAACGTTGATTGAAAAAAAACTATTGAAATGACAAATCAGTTAAAACAAAAAATTCCTTGAATCATTAAAATATATCTTCCATAACAACAAATAACTTTTTCGTTCCAATATAACCAATCATCTACCAATCGAACCCAAACTAAAAACAAAAAAATCTATTAACAAAAATGTGAAAATTGCGACAGAAAAAACTGAGCAACCAACCACGCCATACCTTTAAAATTTAGACATTAAAACCGACCACATGAAAGAGAATAATCACCGCTAATCACGAGCGGGTCTCACGGGCCAGACTTGCCAGACCTCCCGTCTGCGGCTGCGACCAGTGGCGCACCCAAAAAATTCCAGAGGGGTGAGCTACATTATCTTTTATTAACAGATAAAACATAGTAGAAAAATGTGTTACAGTATACGTAGTTGACATATTATCAGGTGATGTTTCATGCTACAGAATTTTTGTAGTTTGTAGAATTTAGATTAATTTGTTGTTATAATATTTTGTCAGTCATAAATGTACATTTTAATTATAGCTCGGCCAATAAATGGAATATGGCGATGATAACTTTTAATAGATAGTTTTTATTTTATAATGTAATTGTAAATAAATACTGGGTGTGGCACTCTGCCGAAGCAGATCTCGGTAAGTGATATATTTTGCGCGTGAAGTGCGGTTACCAGTCGTCAAATCACGGCCCCCAAAGATGTTAGTAGTGGAGAAGCCACAGGGGTAGTTTTTGAAATTATGAAAGTTGTTTGTCGCCTGTGGGAATCAAACCAGGATTCTCAGAATCCACAGGCCGACTTCATACCACTGAGCTAGACACCCCATAATTAATTAATTATGTAATTGTACATTTTACATATTTCCCTGGTAATATTTTGATTGTGTAATCAAGGTGAAGAAAATAATATAAGTACGCCTATATTCTTGCATGTGTGCCGCGGCATTCATTATCATACTATTTTATTTTATCGTTGATTTAAATTTATAAATTTATGTTAGACTACATATTTTAGCATTCAGTTGCCATCTAGTGAGTAAAATAGAATTTAATAAATTGTTATGTAGCGAACATGGTATTGCTTTACAGTTTGACGTTTATCACGTGATTCAAACGTTAAACGTCAAAAAAAATTGGCGATCTGCGGGGATGAAATGCTGAAAGGAGGAAGCAGTTGATCGACTCGGCATGGTGTCACCTCGCTCTTTCAACAAATTTGTTATTTCACACAAAATTGTGTGGAGGGGGATCTGCTTCGGGCCTGCTGCTTGTGACGTCAAAATTATAAGTCCCTATTGCAGAAAAAAATGAAAAATTTTGTTCTACCATGGCCAACTTCATTGAATTGCGTTACGCTTATTATGGCCGTTTCATATGTCATTAAAATTCCTAGTTTCAAATTTACAGAGCGGGCACGTCAACTAGCGCCTCTAACGAGATACGTCGTAATTAAATTTGAAAATACTGCCGATTGCATTCATTGAAAAAATACTAAAAACAAGCCTAAGTCATTGTATATTTATATTATCAGACGATCTTTACAGTAAAATACTAACCGTTGACACCAATAATTCAATAATACTTCATTCTTTTGACCTATAAACACTTCAAACATTTTAAATATGGCGGCATTATTTACCTTAAGTGACAGATAATGCTACGTTGCCAAATGAAATTCACATAGTCTGGACTAGCTAGTCACTTTAGTCGAAAGTTCAGAATACTAGTCATAATATTTAATAATATTGAATGTATAAATAAAATACCCAGTTCCATTAAATGTATTTTGTATTTTGATCACATAAACTTTAGTTTTCAAATATTTTAAGATTGTTTTTGTAACTTGACAGCGTTGCCACTTTCCTTTAATTGAAATAAAAAGCACTAGATGGCATTACTTGACGTACCAAAACTGTAAAAAACTCACGACAAATTTTTATATGGTAAAATGATGAAATAAAACGGCCATAATAAGCCTAGCGTAATTCAATGAAGTTGGCCATGGTTCTACAAGTTGATGATTCCATCTGGTGCCAGTTGCTTTAAAGTTTTATAGATCTAATCATTAAAGAACAAAAAAATAAGAATGTTGTTATAATAATAATACTCGTAAAACAATGATATTTAAATTAAAAAAATAATTCGAATGTAATGTCTTACTCAATGTCAGTTACATTTCACGGCAAATTCTAAAAATAAACCATAACTAAACAGCAATTTCAAGCAATGACATTGACGACAACCCCACTTTATCTACGGCCGTGCATCAGCAAGCAGCTCTACCTGTGTTGCACATCAAAGCCCAAAAGCCATCCAACGCCCGCTACCCAATGATGCGAACGAGTGGACGAGTGACCGAAAGCGGATGAGCGCACAGAAACAAAAAGGCCGATGATGATCGGGCCGAGCACTCAATTTGGGTCGGCGGGGGCGAAGCGCTGCCCAGCACGGGTGGTCTGGACTCTATTAGCGCCGTGATTTAGTGGCGCTCTCTGCCGACCCGACTGAAGTCGAGTGCTCCTTAATGTTTTAATTCTCGTTTAATATACCTGTCCTGTCGTGGACCGTGGCCGCACGGGTGGTTCGTTCTGTTTGGTCAACATATTATGACGTGATTACAAAGAGGCCGCTCAGCGGGATGTGCCTCTTAACTATCGTAGACCAGTGAGTCTCAAAATGTCTACAACCGCAAACAGAGGATGACTTAAGTCTTCTACATATTTCAAGGGTAATTACTTCAAAATTGTTATTATAAAGAGTAACTAAATATAAATTAAGGAATGAAACTATTGCATATTGATCATGAAAGTCCAGTTTTTTAACGAAAATGAGTTTAGAAAGTGACACATTTTTCTACTATTTTAAAAATAGTGAAAAATAGTATATTATTTTATAAGTGACGAAAGTGATACTTTTTGTGGCGTATTTGTAAATATTGATAACTATGTCATATAAGTTTTCCAACGCTCGTGAGCGACAGAAAAAGTCTTTTTCTGCTTGTTAAACCAATCAAACTCCTCGATTTTAACGAGCGCCAGAAAACGTATTTGTCAAAAACTCAAACTAACTGTTTCTACGGAGTTTTGAAATGTTATCTTTTTCTGACATTTGAAGAAAAAGAGTATATTACATAACAAGCATCGAAAGTGTAAGATAACGTACGAGTGTACAAATTGAAAAACGAGGCGCGCAGCGCCGAGTGATTTAAGTACACGAGCACAGTTATCACACTTTCGAGCGAGTTATGTACACTATTTTTCAGACGACCACAAAATATTTCTAAAAAAGTCTACTAGAGTAATGTTGTTACACTTTGACAGCTGATGCGTTTTTGTAGGTAAGCGTTGACGTTTGACGTTTGAGGTTAGGTATTGTAATACCAACTGTACTAACCATAATGTCAAAATATTGAATAATGTATTAGTAAATAAGTAATTATTTATTTTTAAAAATAAGATTAAATAAAATAAATATATCATCACGCCTTCTACCCATTACTGAGTGTGGCACTCTGCCGAAGCAGATCTCGGTAAGTGATATATTTTGTGCGTGAAGTGCGGTTACCAGTCGTCAAATCACGAACCCCAAAGATGTTAGCCACAAAAAAAAAATATTTATTTGTGCAAATGTGTTGAAAAATCTATTAAAACTTCAATTTAAATAATAATACAAATTCTTTTCATTTATTTTATTATTTTCTTTCATCGTAACGCCATCTATTGTCAATCAGCGGAACTTCACCTGATATGTTAGAAGTGTACGTTATACTAACACACGAGGTGTATGTTTGCTTCAACTTTCTGTAGTAGTTTATGAAGTTGTTATGGTTACTTTCATAAGTGATCGTCTGAAAAGTAAGTAATATATTCTCACTGGTTTGTTTAACTTTACTTTATTCACTATTTTTATTATTTATATATCTCCTTGGTTATCATTTAAAATTTAACAACATGTTATCGAAATTTTGACATCTGTCAAAATAAATTTAAAATCTTCGTAAACATATAATACTCGTAGCAATAGGCATCTTTTTTTACCCGTTTGATTAATACTTTAAATTTGTGAAAAAATATGTTGTTTTCATTACTAGTTCTACAAATAACTATTATTATTTTAATAAGAAAAATTATTCAATCGCCAGTAAACAAAATAACCTTTTATTTCTACAAATTTTTACTTACATTTAGTATTTTTTAAACCCGATTTTAAATGTTTAAGCATGTCCTGCTTGCGTTCTTTCTGCTTAAGGTTTTGCTATAAAAAATGCAAGCAAAATTTTGTTGACTTAGAATTATTTTTTGTGGGTTACTGAATGAAAAGCAAGCGAGCTTATTCGACTGTCACTTACTGTTTTATCGATTTTACTGATTAATATGCAATTAAATTTCTGTTAAAATTAGCAAAGACGGATAAAGGCAATATGTGGCCGAAGAAATTTAAATAAAATTTGCAAATAAAAATTAACGTTATAGAATTTTCTATAATATTTAAATTTTTTAATAAGTTAATGTACATAGCAAAAGAAAGAAAAAAATCTTGTAAAATGTGGACGGCATTAAAAGTGACAAGGAAGGTTTTGCATAGTTAAATATGTATAATAGTGATCTAGATATTTCAGACACCAATATTACGAGTAAAATGGTCGATGCTGTGCAACTAAAAATTGCATTGAATATTTAACATTACTAAAAAAATATATACACAGTACGTCCCAAAAATAACGAAACTTTTAATTTAAATCATAGACCACGTAGCGCAAACTATTGAACATACACATTGTTAGAAAGATACATCTTTCCTCTTTCGAACGCACACAACTTCATGCAATCAGGTGACAGTTTAAAAATTTATGCGCATTTTAATGACAGTAGTTTTTGTGTTTATATTGTAAAAATACAATGGAACAACGAGCAAATATTAAATTTTGTGCTAAACTTGGAAAAAAAATTGCTGAGACATACGAATTGATGAATAAAGTTTATGGTGATGATTGTTTACCTCGTTTACAAGTTTATAAGTGGTTTGCAAAATTTAAAAATAGTCGTGAAGATTTAAATGATGATGAAAGATCTGGACGTCCAAAAGCCGGAAATTGTGTTGAATTAGTCGAAAAAGTGCATGAAATCATTGCTGTCGATGCGAATTTTACTGTTAGAATGTTGGGTGAAGAATTAAATACGAGTAAAAATACTATTTGGAGAATTCTAACTACAGATTTGGGTAAAAGAAAGGTTTGTTCACGTTTTGTTTCACATGAATTAAATGAAGACCAAAAAGTCGCCAAAAAAGTCAACAAATTTTTAATGAAAAAACATATTTGTGTTATCGACCACCCTCCATATTCGCCTGATCTATCACCATGTGATTATTATCTTTTCCCAAAACTGAAAATTGTCAGGAAAGGAGCGTTTTATGATGATATTCCAGCTATTCAAGCAGCCGTGACACAGGTGATAAAGAACGTTCCTTTAGATGGCATAAAAAAATCTATGCATGCTCTAGTTGATCGTTCTAAAAAGTGTATTGATTCAAATGAAACCTATTTTGAATAAATATTAAGTTTCAAACATAATACAATGCGTGTTTTATTCTATATCTAAAGAGTTTCGTTATTTTTGAGACATACTGTGTATACGGGGTAGATAGCTCAGTGGTATCAAGTCGGCCTGTGAATCCCGAGAACCCTGGTTCGATTCCCATAGGCGACAAACAATTTTCACCATTTTAAAAAAACTACCCCTGTGGCTCTCCCACCACTAACATCTCTGAGGGCCGTGATTTGACGGTTCGTAACCGAACTTCACGCGCAAAATATATCACTTACCGAGATCTGCTTCGGCAGAGTGCCACACCTAGTAATGGGTAGAAGGCGTGATGATATATTTATTTATTTATTTATTTATTTAATAACTTTAATAAATAGTTATGAACCGTCTTATGAATATATCTTTTGAAGTATGTTAATGCCTTGATAATTGTCGAATCTAAATATAAAAACAAATAACTGAAAAAGAATAGTCTAAACTATTTTTCAATTAATTAGTTAAATATTAAATTGTAATCTGCTCAATAAACGTTTATTTTCGTATTCGAAGGTCAAAAACATTAAACATTATTATTTGATACAAAATTTTATCGATACGCATTTTATGGTGTTTTATTCTTTTAAAGGAAAACCTTGATGTGAAATATGAACAATAATAAAACAAAACCATAAAAAGACATTATTTCATTACATTACTTGAACATAACACTGCGTAGGAAGTAAGTAGCTTAAAAACACATTCTTCATTCTTCGAATCACAAAAAAATCCTTAAACAATAGAACATAAAAAACTAAGAATTTATCGTTAAAATTAGATTTGAAAATCATGTAAACCATGGTTCTGTTTTAAATGTCAATCATCTGACCTTGTTTATTTATTACGATACTGTCAAAGTATACTTTGCTAAACAATTTATTTTTACTCTAAATTAAAGTTAAGTCCAATCGCAATACCAGGATATTGAAAATATAAACAAATAAGCAAACAAATTCACTTCCGCAATTTAAAAGGTAGAAATAGAACGCTTTAGGGAAAATCTTACATGTTTTAACATTTTCTAATTTATTGCTGCTTACTTCAAAAACACAAGATTTCTGGTACAATTAAAAGCATAAATACAAAACCAATACCAGGTATATGTCAAACGTTTTCCAAGGAAAACTTGATTTATACATCGTCCGTGAGCAGGCCCAGAAGCGGATTTAAAATATTTCGGGCCCTAGGCAAAATATTTATTTCGGAAATAAAATTTCTATTATTTACGAGGTGTGGCTATTAAATAACGATACTGATGCTGCTACAGACGAAGTACGCATGCGCCAAACACCAGCGACCGTCAGCTTTTTAGCGTAAAGCCTTCTCTTTCGAATGCAGTATCTCTCGCTTCTGTAAACAAATCCGTATAGTCGTAGAATTCGTTCTAATTAGAGTTGTTTTTTGTTTCGCCGAAAAAATGTTAAGTGCAACATTAGAGCAACGAATTGTCGTGAAATTTCACGTGAAACTTGGCAAAACTGCTATTTAAACTTATTTATTTATTTATTTATTTGTTACTCTGCACAACAGGAAGTAAATCCCAATTACAGTACAGGGGGCCTACAGCTTATAGTGGAATCCGAACCACTCAGACACAATCGTATTTTTTGGATATAAGTAGAAATCAGTGAGATTTGAACGCACGACCTCTTGCTTGCTAATTAAGAAACGCAAGTTTTACCTCGCTTTTATCCACTGAGCTACGATTGCCTGTGAAAAAAGTATCCGAATTGTGGAAGGACAAGTCATGGTTTCTCCCTCAAAACAATGCGCTGGCTCATTCCGCAATGTCTGTCAAGAGATTTCTAGCCAAGTACAGCATCCCAGTATTGGACCATCCGTCTTATTCGCCAGATCTTGCACCGTGCGACTTCTATCTGTTTCCTAAGGTAAATTTGAGCTTTTAAAGGGAAATCGGCACGCGTTCTGATGGAGCTGACAGAAGAAGACTTCCAGCACTGTTTTGAACAATGGAAGATTCCCATGGAGCATTGTAGGGATAGAGGAGGGGTGTATATTGAAAGTGATAATAAGTAAATAGGTATGGCATCAAAATAAAATGTTAAAACAGCACCAGTCTCGTTATTTAATAGCCACACCTCGTATATGTATTATAATTACTTGAAAGACGCTCGTTAATAGAAATGACAGATTGCTGTGCTACCAATATAAATAAAATAAAATTCACAACTAATATAAAATATAACATAAAATCATACAAATAAATAGTTAAAACAAGCAATAACTAAAAGTTTGAATCCAGGAGACCTATTCTAATTCTTGGCGACTGCTTGGCGACTAGTTTCAGTCGCTAAGTCAATGACGTCACAGTGCAGTCAATATCATAGGGATTTTAATTTCTTACGTTGGTATTAATAGGAACGACGGAGTATTTTGTGTTGGTACTTATAATTTCTGACAGCCACTTGCTGATATGTTTTTCTTTGTTAAACTCAAATATTTGTATGTTGTTGCTTAAACTTGGCATATCACAAATTGATGGAATTTTTGGTAATTTGCAAGCAATCAGTAATATTTAAAAAATAAATAATATAGATTTTTAAAAAATCTTAAATAAACAATGTTACATTAAAAATTATTATTAATGTGTAGACAACAATATTGTTATCCTAATTGTCGGTAATGGACATCTGCAGCTGAATTTTGTGCAATATTAATAATAATATTAATAATAATAATAATTCATTTACTTTGATTAAAGAAGAAATTCTATACAAAATAGATTGACAACAATTAAACATTTATTACAAAAGATCTGATTTTTAATGCATTATTACAATATGTATATGTTTGAAGCATCTTTTCCCTAGTCAGGTTGGCTAATAGGCCTCGGGCAGCATCTTCTACATTGTCATGTGAGATGAATTTTGATATAGTGGCAATGCGGATGGCGTTGTAAATTGGACATCTAAACAGGAAATGTAACAAACTGTTTTCTTCTAATAAATTACAAATACTGCAGATATCATCAGTATTAAATTTGTGGCAGTAGCCATCTTGGTATAAGTAGGTACAATAGGGGTTAGAGATTCTAAGCAAGCTGGAGAATTTTAGGGCTTTGTAAGGGATATTTGAGGATAGATACTTGTGGGTAAAATTATAGTGTTGGTAAGATTTGTTGTAGGTGGATTCCAGAATTCTTCTTGTGTCTATTTCATACAATATTTCTCTGTATGCCGTAATTATATTGGCATGTTTTTCTTTTAGTTTTAGGCAGCTTTGGCTGTTCCATATCCAGCGGAAGTTGGTTGTGTCTAGAATGTCTACGAGGTTTCTTATCCAATTATGTTTGATTTGTTTTTCTTCTAAATTAATTGTTGGTTCTTTATTATTAAGTTTTATTAATTGGTTGTAGCAGATTTTTGTGCAATAATTATAATTATTAATATAATAATATAAATAATAAACATTTTATAATAATATACAGTGCACATAAAATAAAATTTGTCTAATTTCAAAACAAATCAACCAAAAAATGCTACGCGACTGACGCCATGACACTTCGCAACAGCCTTGTACTAGTCGCCTGCATACGCGACTCCCTAAGCGACCGGTCGCCAACAATGACGTCAGGACTGTACTTCTTGACTATACCAACAGATGGCGCCAGTATCAAAGTCGCCAACTATGACGTCAAACGGTCGCTAAATCTAGTCGCCAACGAATTAGAATAGGTCTCCAGGGCCCTAGGCTATTGCCTCTTTAGCCTAGGCCAAAGTCTGCCTGTGAGCAGGCCTTGCACAAAAAAAACATAATTCACTAGACTTATTTTTCCTTTTTATTATGAGAGGTGTAAATAATATCTAGAGCAGGAAATTCATCATTAAACAAAAGACAAGAGTAAAAGAACTTGACCTTGTACAATTTAAGTCAATTTCATTAGATTTATTATAGTAAGCTATCATAGCAGTATTTTTATTCTCATAGTATGTTTCTAATCAGTTATGGTAAAAAAAGTATCTTGGACCGAATCTTAATTTAGATACAAAAATGTATATGGTATTTTAATGAAGTACTTTTTATTTTCATCACGTATACTGCTGCAATAAAAAATGAAATTTAATCTAGAAATATTTCTCGGAGCTAATGAATACTCATAATATATTCTAATGCTACTGAATAATCATTAGATAAGGCAGCCGGATGACAATTATTATTAGGTTCTACTTTATTTTACTTTTACTCTATGCTAATTTTGAAAACGAAATTATTTTAACATATATAAAAAAACTATTTTACTTCATTATGTAATAAAATTTATGTGCTTAACACCGTTTTTTCATTAAAATTTTATGTGTACAAACTACTAGTGTAATTAATTAAAAAATAAAATGTGTATTTAAATAAGAATTATTTTTGTATTCTGGTTTTACGCATGTTTTTTTTACATTCTTTTTCAGGAATCTACGTAACATGTAATCCATTATTTGATTAAAATTTAACAAGAGAAACAAAAACGGTAGAAATATTTGTAGAAACCAATTCGAATATAGCATACACTTTAATTCTAAATAAATTATTTTTTTACTTTGTTATCTGTTCAGTGGCGTACCTAGAGGGGGGCGGTGGGTGCAGTTCGCACCGGGCGGCACATATTTTGGAGCGGCATTTTTCATATTTAGTTTTAGTTGTAAAAAACAACTTGTTCACTTCATAAGTTTACTATTCGATTTCTACGAATTATGAATTACTATATAATATTTTTCTTCATCGTCAAGTCAAGTAGGGTTGAAAATATTATCTCAAAAAAATTCGATTTTTTTCACGATTCCAATACTTCCTTATACTGCGTATAAGAAAGAAAAAATGCCACCCGGTGCGGATCGCACCCACCGCCCCCCTCTAAGTACGCCACTGAATTACTATACGAGTAACAATAATACCAATTATCGACATATGCAATAGCGAGTGCATCTCACTGGGAAATGTGTGAATAAGTATAAAAAAAAAATGGTGTTTTTTTCAACAAAACTCTTGATCTTCCCATAACTACATAAATAATTAGCAACATTTCCCGCGACACCGCGTTAAACATGACTCATTCGTACTTCACGACCCGGTAATTCACGCACACGCACAACAACGATGGCAGCGCCACCTACACGCCGTGGCGACGACGCGAACTTCACTATCTACCAAGCGATCTGGCTCGAAGGACCGCACTGTAATAACAGCACGCCATGCTAAAAAAATTGAACCTACGTGCATTGAATGATGTGACAATCATATATGTGTGTGTTGGTTCAACTGTGTGTGTGGTGGCTGATGATTTAGATGCGGAATTATCTGATAAATTGTTTTGGAATAAAAATAATTGTAAGTGTATTAGACTGTGACAGGTTGCATTAATTTTGGGGATAGAGATAAAGTTTGGCTGTGACATGATTGTTAAAATTTTATTATTAATATTTCGGTAGGTTGATAAATAAGTATGTCATAGAATTTTTTGTTGGATACAAAGGTAGGTATCTGACGATCTTATATTTAAAAAGAAATATATAACAGTAGGGTTAATAAAGATATACGAAAGTGGACTGTTTTATGCGAGCATTTATTTTCAGAACTATATTTCATCTGTCACATTTTTTGATAAGATAAAACTTTATTTTATGTAGATGGGTAGATGCCTAAAAACAATTGCAGGTCAATGCACATTTGTAGATTTATAAAATACCCAGATGTTTATTTTTCGAGGTTAATTATTCAAGGTGCACGGTTGACACTACTTGATTAATGCAACCAGGAATATTTCGATTATTATAAAGCATATGTGCATTTTGTCTACAAGAAGAACTATTATTCATTTTTTATTATTTAAAATAAAAGTATTAAAAAACAATTAAACAAAAAATATATATTAACTATCGCACTTCGGCCCCGAAGCCTCTACTGTGATTGTGATTATTTCCAATTGATTATATAGAGTAGCAAAAATAAATTTAAATTCTAAACAGAAACGTAGGAAAATAACTAGTTTTTGTTATTAACTACATAATACGAGGGAAGGGTGAAAAGTCCTTAAAAAATAAAACAGATGGCGCCACAATCGCAAATCTCATGTAACATTTGTGATGTACCATCTTTAACTAGAACGCATTTAAATTTTCAGACTGATATGTCATTCAGTTCTGTTTCGACACTCATCGAAAGCAAGCAACCTTGAAGATTTTTGAAAACATGGAAAAAAGTGAATTTCGCGTCTTGATTAAACATTATTTCTTGCGTGGAAAAAACATTACACAAACCAAAGCATCGCTTGTTAAACATTATGGGGACTCCTCACCATCGATTGGAACGATTCACAAGTGGTTTACTGATTTTCGTTGTAGTAGTATGACCACAAAGGACGCCGAACGTTTTGGTCGTCCAATTGAGGTTACAACGCCAGAAATCGTCGATAAAATCCATGGTATGATATTGGACGATCGGCGAGTTAAAGTGCACGAGATTGTTAAGGCTATGAGCATCTCAACCGAACGGGTACGGAACATTTTGCATAAATTTTTGGATATGAGAAAGCTATCTGCCAGATGGGTGCCGCATTTGCTCTCTGTTGACAACAAGCGCGACCATGTGACAAGTTCAAAGGAGTGTTTGACGATGTTCAAGCGCAATAAGAAGGACTTTTTGGCCCCCTGCGATTTTTATCTATTTCCAAACTTGAAGAAATGGCTCGGCGGAAAGAGATTTGGCTCCAACGATGAGGTCATCGCTGAGATAAACGCATATTTTGAAGGACTGCCAAAATCGTATTATGTGGAAGGGATCGAAAAATTAGAAAAACGTTGGACGAAGTGTATCGAGCTACAAGAAGATTATGTTGAGAAATAAAATATGTTTTGACCAAATAAATCATATTTTGTTTCATTTTTCAGGGACTTTTCACCCTGCCCTCGTATATGGGGTAATGGCTCAGTGATATCAATTCGGCCTGTGGATCCTAAGAACCCTAGTTCATTCCCCACAGCCGACAAAACATTTTCTCCAATTTAAAATTACCCCTGGGGCTTCCCCACCACTAACATCTTTAGAAGCCGTGATTTGACGACTGGTAACCGCACGTCACGCGCATAAATATATCACATATCGAGATCTGCTTAGGCAGAGTGCCACACCCAGTAATGAGTAAAAGACGTGATGATATATTTATTTATTTATTTATATATGTACTTATTGTTAAATGGTACTTTGCGTTAAAAATTACACATTTTAACAATTTTTCCGATCTGCTAGCATTAATAAATTATAACACTCTTTACAATTCATATAATACTTTCTAATACCGTGCAAAAAGTGAATCATTATGTACTCATTTTCAGTGTAAAAAAGTAATTGTTATTGCACAATATTTGCTATAAAACGAAGTTAACTACGTACTGCACAATATAGATGTTTTTGAAGTTTGCAATTTAAAAAAATAGTATAATTACTAAAAACTCTATCATAAACAATAGCCTATTATGATACTAGTGTGTATCTTTTAAAGCACGCGTGACAAGTTTAAGAGCACGACGTTTTAAAGACACTTATATACGTGTGTCATACACTATTTTTTATTATACCTGCATCATAATCTGGAAAATATATCTGGAAAGCAACATTTTCATTTTGATACATTTCATAATTTTGTGTTTGTGATTTGATATAATATCGTTCACATGGAGATAGGTTAGGATTTATTGTTTACGTTACTATGTGGATTCGTTGTTTTTCAATTTGTTGTGATAAATTTGGACAAATTTAAAGAGCAAAATGATTTTGTTGTTGCTTAGCAACTGTTGCGTTTTCACACGACTTTTTGGTTTGTTAAACAAACATAGTTATGCAGGTATAACAGAACATAATATATTCAACTAGTGTTAAAACTTTGAACACTAGTTGCTTAAATAACTATAATTTTGTAAAAGTTTAAGATTTCACTATACTTACTCTCATGGAGCCCAGTGATTTTCTCTAAAAATCGGTGTCACCCGGCTGAAACTAAAGAGGTGACAACCGTGGAGTACTTATCCGAGTAAATACGATAATTAACTATACGAGTAAACAATCTTCGTAAAACATGATTAGTAGAAGTTTTATTTAGCGCACAGTAACAAGAAATGTAATTAAGATTATAATCTATTATCTATATTTTTACTACCAAATTAATATATAAAAGAAAAACAATTTTTGCGTACGTAAATACTCACACTTCACTCTACCCAAGGAGATAATTACTTCGAGTACTTCTGTCTGATCTTAGTCGTACTGCAAAATTATTGTACTGCAAACAATCTTTAGAAAATCAAAAATAAAATAAAAATAAATATATCATCACGCCATCTACCCATTACTGGATGTGGCACTCTGCCGAAGCAGATGTCGGTAAGTGATATATTTTGCGCGTGAAGTGTGATTACCAGTCGTCAAATCACGGCCCCCAAAGATGTTAGTGGTGGAGGAGCCACAGGGGTAGTTTTTGAAATTATAAAAATTGTTTGTCGTCTGTGGGAATCGAACCAGGGTTCTCAGGATCCACAGGCCGACTTCATACCACTGAGCTAGCCACCCAAAAAAAAAATATATAATCGATTCAGTACAAACATACTTTTCACATTTGGTTTGGGTGAAAACTACTTAATAAAAGATAAATAAAATAAAATATATCATCACGCCTTCTACCCATTACTGGGTGTGGCACTCTGCCGAAGCAGATCTCGGTAAGTGATATATTTTGTGCGTGAAGTGCGATTACCAGTCGTCAAATCACGGCCCCTAAAGATGTTAGTGATGGACGAGCCAAAGAGGTAGTTTTTTTGAAATTATGAAAATTGTTTGTCACCTGTGGGAATCGAACCAGGGTTCTCAGGATCCACAGGTCGACTTCATACTATTGAGCTAACCACCCCATAAAATAAAAGATATATTAAATTAATTTCTTTTTTGGCCGAAGAACATTCTCCTCGACATTGCCATTGACGCGCTGTTTTCATATATTAAATTAAAACCAATAAATACGGTTATAAACTTTTAAATCATAGCATCCATAGATGGTAGTAGATGAGCTATAGCTATAGGAATCAAAGAAATGATTCTTCAAAGATCATTTATTTTGTCGATGTATTGGCGGAGTAAGATCTACCTAATTTTAATGCGTGGCCACAACCATCTTCGGAATTTCGTTTAAAAGGAATTCAAAACTTTCTATTCTGCTAGAATGAGGAATTAAAAATGAAACTCCCAATATTGTAATGAAATGAAACCCAATTTCAACCCACTACAACATACAAGTACAATGGCTGACGTAAAAGTCAATGCCACTACGAGCCAAGTTAACATTTACCGTGTTGCGCTGTGTCACAAGCAGCAGAGGTGTCAACTGGTGTCGCTCCTCGCTCGCGCGAAGTACGAAGGTGACAGGCACCGGCTTCAGCGCGGTTCCTTATGTAACGCTAATTATATGCGAGAATGCGAGGAATTTACGTTGCGGCGTGAAAACAACGCACCAAGTGCGAACAACCAACACTTTGGAACTGGGACGCCGCGAATCTGTAGCTCAACCGACAACCGCCAAATTCACTGAGATGAAAATGAGATTGTCAGTGTTTTGGAGATATAATTTTACCTAATTGGTAGGAAAATTGCTAAAGTAGGCAGGTTGGCATAATTGGATTATTCGCTAATAATGTATATTGCAAAAAGTAAAATAAATAAATATATCATCACGCCTTTTACCCATTACTGGGTGTTGCACTCTGCCGAAGCAGATCTCGGTAAGTGATATATTTATGCGCGCGAAGTGTTACAATACAAACTTAATCCCAAATACAGTACAGGTTTCGGACTCACCGAACCGCAGAGTGGTAATTCATATACGAGAGTGGTCCGATAAGTACTTAGCCTACAAAAGAATAACAATAATTTTGGAAAAGTGGCGATTTATTTTTCAACATAATCTCCTTTGAGTTCGATACACTTGATCCAGCGATGCTCCAACTTCTTTAACCCGTCTGAAAAATACGTTTTCTGGAGGTCTGCAAAGTAGGCGGCGATAACTGCCTCATTCGACTCAAATTTCTGCCCGGGGAGAGACTTTTCAAATTTGGAAACAAAAAAAAGCAGCAGTTCGTAGTCTAATTCTATCAATTTGGCTGTGGCGACGGCGGAGGTGTGTGCCGGAGCTTTGTCATGGTGAAAGAGCACTCTTCTTCGCCAAATGGGGCCGTTTTTTCTGCAATTCGGCGTCGAATCGGCCCAATAATTCAGCATAGTGATTCAGCCCTATGATCGTTTTGCCCTCCTCTAGGTAGTCGATGTAGATCACACCTTTTGAATCCCCGAAAACGGTGGCCATTACCTTTCCGGCCGATAGGACAGTCTTCGCCTTCTTTGGAGCACGTTCGCCGGGTGAAGTCCACTGTTCCTTGGTGTCTGGTGTGTACCAGTGTACCCATGTTTCGTCGATGGTCACGAAACGACGCAGAAACTCCTTCGGATTGCGCCTAAACATCGTCAAACTCTGTTCTGAAGTAATCTCACGGATGCGCTTGTTGTCCGGAGTGAGCAAACGCGGCACCCATCGCGCCGACAGTTTTCTCATGCCCAATAATTCATGCAGGATATGACCCACTCGGTCTTTTGAGATGACTACTGTCTCAGCTATCTCGCGCACCTTCAATCGGCGGTCTGCCAATACGAGATCGTGGATTTTTGTTACGTTATCCTCCATGGTAGCCATGGCACCAGGGCGTGGCTCATCAAAAACCGATGTGCGACCACGTTGAAACTCGGTTAACCAATTTTTGACGGTCGCCATCGAAGGAGAAGAGTCCTCGTACACAGCATCCAAGCGTTCTTTGATTTCGCTGCGCGATTTCCCTTCCAAAAACAAGAATTGAATCACCGACCGATATTGTTCTTTTTCCATTTTTCTCAAATCTGCGGACACGCTCGCTTTCACATGCAGTCAAAACAAAACTACGCGTCCGATACGGCTAAAAATTTAACAGTAGCTGTCTACGAGAATGTTCTAATCGATACAATATTGCTCTTGCGATAGTGGTGCTATCTGGTGGTGAGGCTAAGTACTTATCGGACCGCCCTCGTATATTTAGCTTGAGTGGGTTTCGAACTCGGGATCTTCGGATTCGAATGCCATAACGTTAACCTCTCCACCGTTGAACAATGTAGTAGATAGCTCATTGAAAGCATATCGGTCTATAGATTTAAGAACCCAAGATTGATACCCGCAGCTACGATATCAAACTTTACTCCACATTAATGTTATCCACCACATTTTACGCGCAAAATAAATCACAAACCAATATTTAATACGGACGAGTGCCATACCCAGTAATGGGTAAAGGGGGAGGGAATACATTTGTTTATTTATTTAATATCTTATTTAAAAATAATCAATGTTCAGGTGTTCTTCAGATTCTATTATTAAGCGCATAATTCATCTTAGCGGGAATGAACACCCCTAAAATAAATTATTGAATTTGAATATTTATTTAAAAATTGTTGAATAATTTAACAGTGAACATATGTAGTCGCACTTGTAATTAGGTGTGATTGAAAATTGAATTATAGAATACAATTAATATCAGTTTTTTATAATATAATAACTAAATGAACATTATAAGAATATACGACATTTATTTATAAACTTTATTGCTTAGATTTGTGCCATTAAAATACTATACTCTGTTTTTTAACCAGGAGGAGTAAATGCACAAGTCAGATTTACACTATAGAAAGTTACCAAAGAAAGTTACTAGATATTTGTTCGCGCGAAATACAAAAATTTCTTACACATCTGCACTGATTAAGTCTCATGGAATTTATTTTAAAATACAAATGACATTATAAACTCTAATTTGTCACTCCGTATATTATTAGTTCTTAAAAGAACTGATTTATTTTAATGTCACCGAAATGCAAAAAACCAACAAGAAAACAGATAACCTCAAAACTTACGACAGCTCTAATAAATCAAATGTAAAATCTATGTACAGTGTAAACTGGACGAAGCACTAGCCAATCAGAAGCGTCAGTTTTAGCGGTTAAAATTTAAATTACTCCTCCTGGTTAAAAAACAGAGTATAGTTTATAAAAAGTAAAAACCAGTCGACTAACCTTCTTAAAACAGTTTATTTTTCTAATCACTGCGGAAGAAAGATAAGGCAGATTACTTTATACAAATGCGGTCAGATATTCGTTAAGAAATATGTTATTTTGACAGTATTAGTTCAAGAAATACTGATACTTCATATTATATTCAGCTTCAATAAATACCACTTTTCTAATGAATTAACCATGAAAACTATTATCAAATAAATTCTTATATAAAGTAAATGTATAGACGAAGAAATTTTATCAAAAAGCTCGTATGTACCTATACATAAAAATATTAAAATTACATTTTCTCTTTGTCGGAATGTACGTAACAAAAGAGGTATGCAAAAATGCGACTGAGATTGTTCGTTCCAGCCTAGTTGCCCGGAATTATGGCGTGACGAAATGTGCTCAGCAAACAAAACAAAACAGAACAGAACTGCATGATTTTTATTTCATTTCACATCTTCCGTGCAGCTGAAGAATTTTCTCTACACCTTCAGTCAAGTAGGTACTTCAAGTAAGTATACAAAAACTAAATTTGTATAAATATTTACAAATATTTAACGAGAGAGACTGTTACGAGAAGACAGAGTCACTGTTAGTAGTTAGCGTTTCACAGGTGTGAAAATATTTGGCTTTCCCACTAACCCGGAATACGAGACACGGATGCAGGAGACAAATAGACCGACATACACACGGCACGGTTCGGCTGCATCTAGGCTTCTGCTAACCACATACTAAACAGATTACACTATCATTACTACCAATAACAATTTAATTACGAAATAACACAATCAAGTTAAGCCTAAGAAAATACACTGTTAACTGATGAAAATATAAACTTTTGCAGCCGAATTCCCAAAAAAGTTTTTGCTAATCTTGAATTTTGGATTAGCTAATATTATGCTAGTTCGAATTAGAAAATTTAATTCAATTCACTTTCCGAAAACTTAATGGTACGAATATATTAAAGTTTATTTAAACTTTTTTGGGGATATAAATAAATAAATAAATATATCATCACGCCTTCTACCCATTACTGAGTGTGGCACTCTGCCGAAGCAGATCTCGGTAAGTGATATATTTTGCGCATGAAGTGCGGTTACCGGTCGTCAAATCACGCTCCCCAAAGATGTTAGTGGTGAGGGAGCCACAGGGGTAGTTTTTGAAATTATGAAAATTGTTTGTCGCCTGTGGGAATCGAACCAGGGTTCTCAGGATCCACAGGCCGACTTCATACCACTGAGCTAGCCACCCCATATGGTTTTACTTAATTTTTATGGAGTAGGTGGCACAGTGGTTATCGTGTTGGCCTGTGGATCCTGAGAACCCTGGTTCGATTCACACTGGCGACAAACATTTTCACCACATTAATACTACTCCTGTGGCTCCCCCTCCACTAACATCTTTGGGGGCCGTGATTTGACGACCAGTCGTCAAATCACGGCCCCCAAAGATGTGGGCGAGGACCCACAGGGATAGTTTTTGAAATTATGAAAATTTTATGTCGCCTGTGGGAATCGAACCAGGGTTCTCAGGATCCACAGGCCGACTTCATTCCACTGAGCTAGCCACCCCATAATATCAAAATATTTGGTGCACTTAAAATGTAGTTTATCAATTTCAAAATCACGACCCTAAAATATGTAAGAGATTAACGGACGTATTCTACAACATGTTGATTTTGAAAGGTCCATTAAATTTTTTAACGAATGAGAACAGTCGGCGTTAAATCAAAATGAAAATTTAATTTGACACATATTTTTATTGGTTAAAATATTTAATGGAACGTTAAAAATTATCAGGTATGTTAACAGAATACGCCTAAAATTCTGTTTGGTGAAAATTCGTGAGATGAAATCTTGCCTTGTTAAAACAATATCTAGGATTTGAACCTGTATTTTTCGTTTTTACAGTCCAGTATATTATCATGGAAATTAAATGTATTATTCTAGACCAGTGATTCTCAACCTTTTTTTTGTTGCGGCATATATTTAACGATTTCAAAATTTGGCGGCACACAAAGAAAAAGATAAAAATTATTTACACTGCATAAATAGTTTATGACAAAAATTTTAAATATACGAAATAAACTAATATATACCACAATAATAACTAAACGTTTATTAACGGATTAATTACAAGCTAATAATAAAAATATTTTTAATGCACTACGAAAAACCGCGTTGCAAAGCAAATAATAAAATAATTTATTTTTTTGTGGATTTAAATATATATTCATGTTAAAAATATTTTTCTTTTTAAATGATATAATTTAATAATATTAACATTATTATATATTTGCAAAATTTGGCGGCACACTTTTGAAATTTGGCGGCACTCAAAAGTGCCGCGGCACAGTGGTTGAGAATCACTGTTCTAGACGTTTTCTTGTTTGAGATACCAAGGTTTACAAAAGGCAAAAATCTATATTTTAAAAGCTATATCATTTATAATAATTTTATTATTAAATTTTTTAGATAATAAGGTACCTACATGGCATATTTCTAATATCATTCGAAAGAGGTCACTCAAGATGATAGTTAACTCCTAAATTTGAGTTAAAAGACAAATGTTTTATATATGTTATTCGTTACAACAGATTCAAGAATAAGTAACTGTAACTGAGTAAGAAAAAAATATTTGTTTTGAATGAACTATGATAATAGCTATAATAATAAAGAAAAAAGTGTAACTTTATTAAAAATTTGTTAGTAATTACAAATTACAAGCAAGCTGTAATGAATTCCTTCATTTATCTTGCCTTGAAAACAAACTTACAAGCAATAAAAAGTTGCTGTTAAAACATTAAAAGTAGTAAGAAATCTTTTAAAAATGAAATATGTACTTTGTACTTCAAAATGCCCATTAAGAAAAAAGTTGCAGTCTACAGATTAATTAGTAGGTGCATTATTTTTTTTAACCTGCAAATATTTTACAAAATTCTATTAATATTACAAAAACTTTATTAATTCAACGCAGGCGTTTTTATTTCAACTGGGATAATGTACGATTTACGATTATACCCAACGTAACAAAAAACCTCGTTTTTCTTGTAAAACAGACATCAAACTAAATGAACAGACAACTCATCACATTTTAAATTAAATAAAAACCTTCAATTGTCAGTAGTTAAACAAACAACAATTAAAACTACACAAAACAATAAATCTCTAAACCGCTATCCAATTATATGCAACTATAAAAACAAAACAGTCACGCCGCGGCCAACTTTGCATTAAACATTAAATCATTAAAACCATAATACCTTTCAAAACAAAAGTGGTATTTTTTGCTTGAGTTCAAGTCGATGTTTTTTTAGTGACGGACCAGGTGGCCAGGTGGCAGCACTGTTCTGGGAGGGGCGTAGAAGGATTTAAATCAAACAAAGATAATGAATGCAAGCAAATTACGGCTTACAAGGGGCGCGACGAAGAAGCAGCGAACAGGTAAGCTTCGATGCTCAGATGTTGTTCTCGGCATCTCAGCAGTCGATTGTTTTACTCGGTGGATTGAAACCGCAGAGAGACAGAGATGGAGATAACAGATCTTTTGTTTATTGAAACGATTAATGTTTTTTATGAGACTTGACTGTTCTGTTATTATATTTTTTATTAGTGATTTAGACTGTAATTTTAGTTTTTTTAAATTGTCTTGTTGACTTTCTAGGAATTTTATGTTCCACTATTATCTTAACTATATTTTTATTAGCAGTAAATATAGCTTATTCTCCATTTTTTATTCATAACATTATTTGTCTTCATTACAATTAATTTACATATAATAGCTGTATTCCATTTACCACTTGCTCATTTAAATCAGTTCAGTTCAATTAGACAACATGACTAAATGAACTGAATTAAGAAAACTGATGCACTTATTGAGATGAATTAATTCAAAGTAAATTAGAATAAGTATTTCTAGTATTGAAAATAAAGTCAGCAAACTAATCCAGCGAAATAAATAAGTGATCTGGTTCAGTAAATGTAAGTTAGATCTGATCCAAATGGCAAATAAAATGCGTCTAACATTGCATTTTATAATTTATGACAAAAAGAAATAGATTTCACACAATGTCAAAAAATTAGATATAAATCCTGGCTGGTAACCGCACTTCACACGCATTAATACGTATATCACTTGCCGAGATCTGCTACGGCAGAATGTCACACCCATTTATGGGTAAAAGGCGTGATGATATATTTATTTATTTTATTAAAAATTGGAAGAATGAGAATGGCATCAGATTTAAGTAGTGTCAAAAAGTAAAACAAAAATGAGAATCAGTTGATCATGGTTTCTTGATACCTGGATCAAAGTAGTGATTTGACACAAATGTTGATTGTCAACTTGATTCTCGAATTAGATGATCATTAATCAATATCACTCGTATGTTGGTGAATTCGGCTGGGTGGTCGTATAAAATTAACCCACCTGATTCCTTGTTGTCTAGCAATGATTATAGCTGTACTTGGTTCATTTAAATCAGTTCAGATAATTTAGACACATGACACCTTTTGGAGCCGTGATCTGACGGCTGATACCCGAATTTCTCGCGCAGAAAATATATCACTTATCGAGATCTGCTACGGCAGAATGCCACTCTTATGCTGGGTTGCATAAAAGTTTTATCGGTTCATTAGCAACTAACGGTTCAATAAGTTTCAGAAAATTGCTATTGCCTAGATAAACAATTAACAATTTAAAGCAAGATAAAACTTGCGTTTCTTAATTAGCAAGCAAGAGGTCGTGCGTTCAAATCTCACTGACTTCTACTTATATCAAAAAAATACGATTGTGTCTGAGTGGTTCGGATTCCACTATAAGCTGTAGGCCCCCTGTACTGTAATTGGGATTTACTTCCTGTTGTGCAGAGTAACAAAATAAATAAATTCTTTAACTAAAGCGCTTTTAATTTTTTTCTTGCAACTCAGCACCAGTAAATGGTAAAAGGTGTAATGATACGAGGTGTGGCTATTAAATAACGAGACTGACGCTGCTACAGACGAAGTACGCATGCGCCAAACATCAGCGACCGTCAAATTTTTAGCGTGAAGCTTTCTCTGTCGAATGCAGTACCTCTCGCTTCTGTAAACAAATCCGTATAGCCGTAGCATTCGTTCTAATTAGAGTTGTTTTTTTGTTTCGCCGAAAAAATGTTAAGTGCAACATTAGAGCAACGAATTGTTGTGAAATTTCACATGAAACTTTGCAAAACTGCTACTGAAACTTATAATTTATTGAAAAAAGTACCCGAATTGTGGAAGAACAAGTCATAGGTTCTCCATCAAGACATGCGCCAGCTCATTCCGCAATGTCTATTAAGAGGGTTCTAGCCAAGTACAGCATCCCAGTGTTGGACTATTCGCCTTATTCGCCGGATGTTGCACCGTGCGACTTCTATCTGTTTCTTAAGGTGAAATTTGCATTAATACCAACAAGATTTGAGCGTTGAAAGAGAAATCGGCACGCGTTCTGAAGGAGCTGACAGAAGAAAACTTCCAGCACTGTTTCGAACAATGGAAGATTCGCATGGAGATGGAGCGTTGTAGGGATGGAGAAGGGGTGTATATTGAAGGTGATAATAAGTAAATAGGTATGGAATCAAAATAAAATGTTAAAACAGCGTCAGTCTCGTTATTTCATAGCCACATCTCGTATGGTTTAGTTAAATGGAAATGCTGAAATAAAGATCAACAGAACAAAAAATTTATCTTTCAATTTATATATAATTATGTCTGTAGTTTCTCTTACACTAACAGGACTGTGATTTTGCAGCTGGTGACCGTACTTCACAACTAATAATATATCTACAAAAAGGCAAAATATCAAAATGATACACTTATTTTTAAACAGAAAAACCTGTGAAGATGTTCAAGAATAAAAATGTGACTTATTTTAAGCAGTTTAGAATGCTAGTGCAACATTTCGATCGAAGAACGAAAACATAAAACATGTTAAGTGGTCTAAAGTTAACGGAACAGCCCAATGCAACACCAGTAACGTTTTAAACAAGCGTTTTACAGGTGTGGCACATTTTAAACTACAGAAATAGTTACGTTACGTTTATCTCAGCTACTTAAAATCTGACGACAACACAACAAAAATGTTACGATCAAATTTATGCAGCAGAAACGTCGTCATTTTTGAAAAAAGACAATCAACTATTCGAAATGTCAAGGAAAATACTGATATTTAACATAAGACAACAATAGGCTCGCATAGACATTTTTAGAGATTATTTTTTGTATAATATACTTTTTTGACGCATAATTTACGCTGAGAAAGTTGAGCTGTCAGGTATGCTATTATCATTTGTTTTCTAACAAATATTTAAGTTATAACTTCATAGTTTAACTTTCTTTATATTTACCTGCTTTTTTATTATCTTTAACTTAGTATTACAAAATATTCACCTTAATGTAAAATATTATTTTATATTTTTAATTTAATTTAAACAAAATAAATAAATATATCATCACGCCTTCTACCCATTACTGGGTGTGGCACTCTGCCGAAGCAGATCTCGGTAAATGATATATTTTGTGCGTGAAATGCGGTTACCAGTCGTCAAATCACGGCCCCCAAAGATGTTAGTGGTGGAGGAGCCACAGGGGTAGCTTTTGAAATTATGAAAATTGTTTGTCGTCTGTGAGAATCGAACTACATACCACTGAGCTAGCCACCCCATAAATAAAACAAACTTATAAATTTGCATTACTTAAAAGTTAAAAACAATTCACTTCATAAATTGAAAGTTTATGACAGAAAAATTCGGGAGACGCCCGGACTTGAATCGAGGACCTTCAGTTTGCCGGGCTGATGCTTTAACCACTAAGCATAGTGGTTAAAGCATCAGCCCGGCAAGCTGAAGGTCCTCGATTCAAGTCCGGGCGTCTCCCGAATTTTTCTGTCATAAACTTTAAATTTATCAAACTTCAAAGTCATTCATATGATTGAAAACTCTTGAAATTCAATTCACTTCAGTTTCTTTAACAGTCAAACAATCTTGACTATTATAAATTTACCTATAAATTGATTTCAACTTTTCCTTAGACTCAGACTTAATTATTACCGCATTTGCTTGTTCGTCTTTCTTCGATTAACGGATAAAACTAAATCCCCTGATCGTCTTTCTGTCATTTTATCTATTAGGAAATGCAATCTCACTTCACGGATCTCTTACCTACAATGGAGTATTTCTTAAGTACGTTTCTGCTTTTTACTAAATGAACGTTAATCTTCAAAGACAAATTGTCAATTTTGCTGGAAATACAATGTGAGCAAACTTCATTACTATATCGTTGGGAAATACAAACACAAAAACATATTTTTTACCTTAAATTAAAAGTTATTTATGTACCAAGAGCTGTAAGTGATGTTTTAAGGTTATAGGTTCTTTTTTAGACACAGGGCTGAGGGTTCGAAATTATTTGTTTTACCGTCAGCGAAAATAATTTAAAATGTTTTAAATATTTTTAAATATAGCTGTCAATCAAGTGCGATGATTAATATATTGTTACCATAACAATCATATAAAATTTTCATTTGCCGCCCATAGACACTAAATGATACATTACATCCCTGTTACCAAGGATGTAATGACGTACTTTATGTACTGGTGGTAGAAAATAGTTATTTAAGTATTAAGTACAATAAGTATATTCTACCAATTGAGGATGATACATCCGATACTGACTGCAGTTCTTATTATGTTTTTCAAATGTCGATACAATAACGAAATTAAAATTTGAAAATATTTGTAAATTATTTCGTCATTTGAAAATTTTTGTTGTCATTTTTAAAGTATGTTTTGATAGTTGCTATGTTACCACGGAAAAACGTTTAATGTTTATGTATTTATTGCCCCCAATTGGCAAATCTGTATTTATAAAGAAATAACTTTAGAAGTATCGCGCATGGTATTGGTAAAGTAAAAAACTGAGCGTGTAGTAGAGAAAAAAGAGATAACCAACTTTTATCTTTCTGTTTGCGTTACCTAAAATACTCTACCTCTGGCCAATCAGATGTCAGTATTTTTGCATAACCTGGGAGATAGTCACTTAATATTCTATGACAAAATCGGTGATCAATATTTTAAATTATTATCTGTCAGATCTGAACCTGTACTTATTTATTAAATTTGAAAAAATCAACTTGCCTCCGCCAGGATTTGAACCCAGACCTTCCACTAGGGCCGCGGACGTTCTAACCAATTAGACCACAGAGGTGGGACGAATTGTTGGCACTGACAAGCGATTTTTTTCTATGTGTCGTTTGTAAGTAATATCAAATGTGCGAATGGGTTTGTTCGACTTATTTAGCTTGGTGTTATATAAAAATGGATCACAAAGTTCTACCATTGAATAACAATAGTACTACTAATATTGTTATTCAATGGTTATATAATTAAGAGAAAATCATAAATTGCAAAATCCAAACAAACAAAAAATCAAATGTTATACAACTAACAGATTAGTGCAGAAATTTAAATAAAGATGTTGAAGTTAAACGAAAAATGCCGAAATTCTATATCATCTGATTTTGTTGACGGTAATAATTTGTGCGTTAAGTATAAGTCACCAAGTTCGCTTGCGTTACTTTATAATTATTCCAACTATGTTACCTCGCTCGTTACTTCATTATAAATCCAGCTTAAGTAATCAGTTATCGATCAGTAATTTGTAAACATAACTTATTGCCTTGGAAATCTTAACAGTAAACTTTTTTTGAAACCCGATCGTAACAACATACTCTTTCTCATACTTTTCCGAATTCATTGTTCTACACTTGCTGATTTAAATGATATATTTTTAATTGTTTAGTGTGGTTATTGGTTGCTACATTAAAACACTAACAGAAGCTAGTACAGACTGAGCAATCGAGCTTTTAAATTAAAATATATTTGGAAAGTTCCAAAGTGGGACCACAGACTTAAGTATTCAAATGCAATTCAACCCTCATAATAAAATGTATTTAAAAAATTTTATTTTACTTCATTTGATATTCTACAATAGGAAATTATTCCCAAATAAAAAACATAATAACTATTTCTTATAAATAGTGTAATTCGAACAACTTGATGAAATTAAGTCAATACGGTTCGAAATTGCAAAATCTCGCAAACTTTATAACCATGATCTGTTTTATGATAAATAGGTCATTTTGCAGAACTGGAATGCCTTTAACTGCACTGACTTTCGAGGAAGAGTAAACAGTGCAGAAACTGGAGCGGGAATGAATTTCTACGCGAAATACACGCTCAGAAATTATAACCTAAAATTTTTGTTTATTTTAGCGACCAACAGCGAAAATTATGAATTGAACGAAATTAAATTTAGTTTTTAATGATTAACATAAGACGTAAATTACTTCTACGTAAGAAAATTACATACGTCAATGATTATTTACTTAAATATAGATTATAAAACAAAGTTAGTAATAGATCTTAGTTCCAGTTTATTGTTTTTGAATCTGATGCACTAGTGTGCATTGTTTCTACCTACTTTGTCCTGTACTACACTATTTTGCACTTATACAATTTTTAACGAAAAAAGCTAATATGGCATTTCCAATTTGTTAAAATTTGTATTTCTGTTTTTAACTTCCTGTTAGAATATCTTTATCCTGAGACTCAAATACAAACTTAAAACTGTTAAACTTCTACAGCTCGATTCTCAAAAAAAGTTTTAGCTAAACTTGAATTTTGTATTAGAAAATCTTATTCTAGTCCGATTTTAAAAAGTTCATCCAAATCACTTTCCGAAAATGGTAACAAATTTGCACTAAAATTTATTTGAACTTTATTGCGAATATGGCTAAGCTTTATTTGACTAATCCAAAATACAAGATTAACTAAAATTCTTTTGAGAATTGGGCTGTAAAATTCAAAAAGTTTAATATACTTTTTGAAAAACATGAATGTCCCTTCATATAAAGAATTCAGTTCACCACGAGACCACTGTCAAACCTCAGCCTCCGTTAAGACAGAGATGCTCAGCTCACTGCTGAGGCAGATCAGGCACGTGGCCGCTGCGCTGTCCCAGTTCAAGAGCTGAAGCGCGCAGCTGGCCTGCTACAGCAGAGTCAGCAACAGCAGCGAGTGAAAGTCACTCGAGAACACTCTGTACACTAGCAACCAGCACCGACAAGTGCCCCATGTCTCTTGTGTACGCTGCTGATATGTGAGATCGGAAGATTTAGTGTAAAGTTAAGAAGCTGGTATTCTGATTGCGGTTGTTACATTCAAATAAAAATGAATAAAATAATACTTTACTAGATAGCATTGCTGGCATTTTATATCTACCTGTTTTATAAGTAGATTTATTATACAAAGTTTTAATCTTAATTTTAATATCTTTTCTGAAATGTATAGAAACATATCTGGTATTATGTGGTACCAACTTTAAAGCAGAAAAATGTTATTGTGACATAACTTGAGTCTTAATACTTAATCCAAAACTTTATTCTATTCTTCTGAATAAATCTAATAACATTAATTTTAATAAAGAATAAAAATGAAGTTACATATTTAACTCCAAATTCAAGTCTCTTTATGTATCAATCTGTAACGCTTACGTCAGCGTAATACGAAATTTGTTCACTAATTTATTTGAGAGAAACATACTTCTAATGCTTGTTTTACACTGAGCAATATTGCAAGTGCAACTGCAACTTACAACAAGTTGAAGCAATATTGAACGAGTGTAATACAGAAATTGCAAGTGCAAGAGACAGAAGCAATCTTGCAGCAACCTCTTGTACGAATTAGAACGTGTTCTAATTTTTGCAAGAGTTGCAAGGTCATTGTTAGTTATTTCTAGTAATTTTAAGTTTGTTAAAATACTACCAACTTATTATAAATGTAAAAAACGATAAAGTTGGGTTAAGGATAATAAAATGATTTACTGGATTGTAAATAATTGTGCAAATACTTATAAGAATAAATTTTTATATCAATGCAAAATAACATATGAAACAAATGTCAATAATACAAGTGATATAAGAGGTTAAGATGATGACGTTAGTAACGACAAAAATTAATATTACATTGCAGTTGCAAGTTGCTGAATGTAAAGTAAAAAAAATATCTCTGCAACATTTTGGTGCAACTAGTTGAACGTAAAACTTGCAAGTTGCAATTGCAGGTTGCGCTTGCTCAGTGTAAAACAGGCATAATAAATGTTATAGAGATCTACATTGTCCATCTCAACCAATAAATAATTTTTTGTTAAGTTAAGTTTTAAAAATTGTTATTAATAATTAGTTTGATATGGAAATTGTAACAAAAAGCGAATAATTAGAATTTTTGTTATCAAATAAATATTTAATATTTCTTAAACAAGAATAATTCAAATTTAAATAAAATTGTAATTATATAACATGCATAACAATTAATAATCACAGATTTAAGAATAAAAAAAAAACATTTACATACTGTTCAAATTCCTTGACTACCCGTTTCAAAAATGAAATTTTTGCTAAATTTTAAACTTAATTTTCGCGGTTATTAAATGATAAAAATAAAATATTTTGATTGGCATAGATATAGAACTTTAATATCTTTGTTCGATTAAAATAGAAGCGCTTCTATTTTTCATAGACAACAGAATGTTTCATGGAACATCGCCCAAAATCATATAAGTGTGACAACAGGTTAAGAATTTTTATAGTTTGCTATTCCTGTTTCTATCTAATTTGAGCTGAATAAACAATAAAGTTTCTATCAATTTATAATTGTCATTGTCATTGTTTATTTTAAGTATTTAAAGAAGATGAATTAGAAAAGTACTAAAAAATACTTCAACCAAAAGAAACTATTATGTACATTTCATATTTTAATGTTTACATGAATCTCCTCATAATTAATGAAAATTTTACTACATAAAACCAATGACTGTAAAGAACAGTAAAAAATAAAATCTCTTTGTTAAAGTTTCAAATCTCACTTCTGCTAAAGTACCTACGATATTTTATTTAAAACTGACAATTTCTTTTTTTCTATTTTACGTTCATAAGGAAGTCATTATGAAACCCAGTTGTGCTTATTATACGCAACATTTTGTTTTAGACGGTTGGTAGTACCGGATGACATAATATAACTGTCAAGCTGAAACCATCAACATTTCAATATAACCTCAAAATTTAATTGAAAGTTAATTATTTATCGTACTTTCGTAGTTCAGGCGAAGTGCATTTTATTTCATCTTCCATGACACGAGTATATACACAAAATCAAACAATAATAATAGAAATAATTTCAAAATTCAAAAATGATTTAGGAACTTTTGGACAATTGCATAAATGTCAATAACATTTACTAACTACAACATTTCGTATACAAATTTCCCTAAATAGACCCAGTTTAAAAAATCACAGTAAAGAAAAAATTATAGAGGATGCAAAATAGAAAAAATAGTATACATAACTCATTTTATAAAACTTTTTAACGCACTTTTCCATTAGAAAATTCGCCTGTGGCTCGTTCCCTAAACTTGGACGCGTGTGAAAAAAACATATCTTATAAAATTCGTTTGTAATATATTAATAGAGGTGTATAATTAGACAAGGAACTATCTGTTTTAATTCTGATTTCAAATGAACCTGTTTGCCGTTCAAAAAGTTTAAACTGCAATTAATTTAAATTTCAGTTAAATTTAATTGAGAGCATAGTTGATGAATTGTGGCCATCATGTAATATGTATGTCGATTGATCGCAATTCCAATCAAGGGTGTTCGATGTTTGACCGCTGCCGATCATGCATTATACATCATGATCGTACTAAACTTATTCACATAAATCATTTAGAAACCAGTATTATTAGTTTAAGATCTGCTTGTGACATCACATGAAATAGAAAACTAAACAAATATGATAGAAACTATCTGATATACAAGGTCAAAATACTTTTATGAAATTCAATATTTTTTCGGATGTTTTCCGCATACTGATGACATAAGACCGATATGATGAACGGGAAGTGTAGAACTGAATGTGTTTACTTACTGATTTCCGAGGCTTTGCCCTTGGCGAGGGCGCAGGGCACGAGGGTCGCCGCCGACGCCAGCAGCAGCAGCGCGTGGAGCACCCTGGACGCCGCCTGGCCGCAGCCGCGCCCCATGCTCACTTCTGTAACAAAGAAAAAAACAGAAATTGTTAGAGAAGACATCAGAGATGATGAAAGGATAATAATGAATCATATTGACATATGGGAATTAATAATAAGCGAGGTAATGAACAATAAAGTTTGTCTAAAATAGTTTGATATCAAAAGTATTACTGATAAAATGTTAAATTTTGAGGTTATGTAGGATCCATGAATGTATGTTAAATGTAAAGAAAGGCCTTCAAAAGCCAGATATTGGTAAATAATACACAGACAACAATTAAACTATGTATTCATCAATCGTAGCTCAGTGGATAAAAGCGAGGTAAAACTTGCGTTTCTTAATTAGCAAGCAAGAGGTCGTGCGTTCAAATCTCACTGACTTCTACTTATATCAAAAAAATACGATTGTGTCTGAGTGGTTCGGATTCCACTATAAGCTGTAGGCCCCCTGTACTGTAATTGGGATTTACTTTCTGTTGTGCAGAGTAACAAATAAATAAATAAATAAATAAATATAAAGGAATCTATTTAGCTCAAAATTTAAAAAAAAATGACGTCTTTCACATATGTGTTGATAATGGCTGTGTTCCACAACCGAAACGTCCACGTTTATATAGTTTAACTGTTGTCTGTGTATTATTTACCAATATCTGGATTTTGAAGGCCTTCCTTTACATTTGATAAAATGTTCATTAATAATATTCTCCTTAAATAATAGTGTCACTGCAGACGATTTCAATTTATAAGAAGGATCGAAGATGTTTTTGACATATAATAAAACAAAATAATAATAATAAAAAAGTGGAACAATTCAGATGATATCGATATGATAATCCCAGGCCTTCGTAATCTAATTAGGAAAACGTTTTATCAAAATTACAGAGTCTCGGGTTCCCGAGTTCAAATACCGGCATTAATAACGTTATTCTCTCTAAAATAATAGATAAAAAATATGAATAAAATTTGATTACATCTATTTTCCATACGTAGAGAATAGTTCAGTGGCAAGGCGACAGATTGTGAATTTGAGAACTCTAATTGATTTTCAAAGTCTACAAACTGATTTTCCTCCTCTACTAGCGTCATAAATACTCTTAAATCACTTACTGAGATTTATTACAATACAAGCCACACCCAGTAATGGGTTAAAGACGTGAACATATATTTATTTATTTCTCATTTTTTTGAATAAGTCACACTTAAAAAAAATAATGAAATATATGACTCTTGACTCTCCCATTGAGTTAAACTACACACAGTATGAATACAATATTATTTAAACTTTATGGAATATATTAAATACCTATGTTTTTAAAGATATTGTCGTCTGATGTGTAATTCTATAAGAAAAGAATAAATATCATTTTCAGACGACCACTTATGAAAGGCACCATAACAACATCATAAATTACTATGGGAAGTTGAACATAACATACACTAATATGTTATTATAACGCACACTTCTAACATATCAGATGAAGTTCTACTGATTGACAATAGATAGGGTTACGATCACAGGCGGATTTTGACCTAGGCTAAAGAGGCAATAGCCTAGGGCCTAAAAATTTTAGGGCCCGGATTCAAATCTTTAGTTTAAATAATAGAAATATATATACAGGATGGTGACCACGACTCTCGAACGTGGGTATGTAGCATGTAAAATCATAATTTTGTAATTTCCTGCTTCCCTTATTATTTTAAGCAAGACAGCTTCAAATAAAAGTTTAAGAACATAAAATTCTGCATCTAATTGAGGCAACAAAATTAATTTTGCATGCGTCGTAACGGCACAAATTAGATCTGAAAATAATGAAAATAGCTTCAAAACTATCGATAGCCATGGAATTGAAACAAAATTAAACAAATGTTTGATGTTTAATCTGTCAAAATAAATTCTTTATTTATTATGTCATTTATTTTGACATATAAAACGTCAAATATTTGTTAATTTTGTTTCAATTTCATAGCTATCGATAATTTCGTTATTTTCAGATCTAATTTGTGCTGTTATGAAGCATGTAAAATTAAATTCTTTTATTAGATTATATGCAGAAATGTATTTAAAGGGCCCGAAATAAATATTTTGCCTAGGGCCCGAAATATTTTAAATCCGCTTCTGGTTACGATGAAAGAAAATAATAAAGTAAACGAAAAGTATTTGTATTATTATTTTGGTAGATTTTTCAACACATTTGCACCGATAAATTTTATTTTTAAAAATTAATAATTGTTTATTTACTAACATTTTAGGATTATTTAATATTTTGATATTACGGTTAGTACAGCTGGTATCACCACACCTAACCTCAAACGTCAACGCTTACCTTCAAAAACGCATCAGCTGTCAAAGTGTAACAACATTGCTCTTGTAAACATTTTTAGAAATATTTTGTGGTTATCTGAAAAAATAGTGTACATAACTCGCTCGAAAGTGTGATAACTGAGCTCGTGTACTTAAATCACTCGGCGCTACGCGCCTCTTTTTTCAATTTGTACACTCGCATGTTTTCTTACTCTTTCAATGCTTGTTATGTAATATACTATTACTCGTTCTGATGCATAATTTTTATTGATACTTGATAGACCTTGAAGAATAATTTATAATGCTTGAAAAATTTTCCAATCAAACTTTATAGGTGCTGAATTCGTTATTTTTTAGTATTGTAAGACTTGCCAAGAAAGAAATACAAAATTGCAAAGAACATAAATGAATAATTACAGCAAACCATTTTCTATTTACAGCGTTATGTAACAAAAGTTATAAATTTAAGTTCTACTGCAAAATTGACAGGTAACATAAATGAATCAAAATTCCTGACAAGCATTTCTAGCTATAAATCATTAACAGTTGTGATAAAATATTGTGTAAAATAGTGCCAATTAAATGTAACACATTTTCACAAATAAATATGTACGGAAATAAAACATTCTGCAAACAAACAAAAAACTCATTCCAATTAAAGATAAACAAAATTTGAATCGGCGAACCCATGCCTGTCGCAATAGCTATAACTGCCCGCATGGGCGTCCGCAGGGGGAGGCAAGGAGGGGCGCGCCCCCCTGGATATTAACTAGGGTGGTGACCACGACTCTCGAACATAGGACTTTAACATGTAAAACTATAATTTTGTAATTTCCTGCTTCCTTAAATATTTTAAGCAAAAAAGCTTGACATAAAAATATTAAGGCATAAAATTCTGCAAGTGAACCAATAAACAAAATTAATTTTGCATATTATTAAACGACACAAATTAGATTTGAAAATGACGAAAATTACCTCAAAACTATCGATAGGCATGAAATTGAAACAAAATTAAACAAATGTATGACGTTTTATTTGTCAAAATAAGTGAAATAATAAATGAAGAATTTATTTTGACAGTTTTGACAGATTGAACGTCAAACATTTGTTTAATTTTGTTTCAATTTTATTGCTATCGATAGTTTTGAGACAATTTTAGTCATTTTCAGATCTAATTTGTGCCGATACAAAGCATGCAAAATTAATATATATAAATTAAATAAAAATTAAATTATTTGTTTAAAGATAATAAATTCAAGCTGAAACTGAATTTCCAGCAGTATTCTTATAGCCACCTAGCAAAATGTTCCCTATCGTAACGATTGAGTAATATAAGTTTATTAAGTATACACAGACACAAAATATTAGAAAATAAAACTGTAAAACTGCTAAATCAGAATTTATTGAAGAACTGGTGTCAATTTATGGAAGAGTTATTAGAAAATTGTCCTTCCTCTTCAATTCAACCCAGACGACGAAGACTAGTAATTTATTTCACAAATTTAAATATTTTGTATCTATTTGTTATTTGTATTTGTATTTATATTATGTAAAAAAAATATTTTAGAAATCTATGTATATCTGACAGTTTCTTGCGATCCACCCCCCCCCCCTGGAATAATGTCTGTGGACGCCCATGACTGCTCGTAATCATGATTCATGATTTGATTAAATATAAACCTGGAAATAATACATAAAAGACAAATTTAATCGGCACTATAAACATAAAGTTGCACTTTTTCAATTTTCAATGAACTTTACAGTTAAGGAAACTTGCAAATGAAACGGATATTAAAACTACTACACTAATCTTACACCACCATTAATCATTAACATATAATCGTTCAATAAAAAGTCGATATTAAATTTATGATCGCACAACAATAAAGTACTTAACCTCTCTTTTAAGACAACAATCAAGTTATTCAGGGGCCCACACATGACACTTTCCTGCACTAGCCATTCACAAACTACGAATAGAAAAAAAATCATCACCACCACGTTGAAATGATTGAGTCATTCCGCCAAGGTGTCGATCACCAATCTTACGAAGCCCACATTGCTTTACGAGACACTGAGGGTCACTCGTAAGCGTATGCAAACTGGTAAATAAAGACAATTTGTTATATCATTTAAATTTTAAATAATAATTTATTTTATATGTGACATTTATTAAACCAGAAGTTAGGATTATGATCAGTTTAATAGAGTTAACAAGTTGAATGTTGATTTTAATACTGTGTCAGTTTTTGACCTACATTTGTACCATTCGCAAACCATTGATATTATTGCCTATGTCCTGATCATTCAAATAGTTATTTGTTTGACTAGGCAAAAAGAAGCAGATTTACTGCCGCGGCTAGTGTTTCATATACAAGGCTCAGCAGAGGCTATGAACCTAAACAAGGAAGTAAATCTATTTTTTACCATGTTGAACACATAATTTTTTGCCGATTGTTTAGAATTCATATTAATTTCATGATTAATTTTACCCGTGATTAAAGAAGTGGTATGTGTTTGTAATTATATTTATTAAATAAAATAATGAATGTCAAATTTGGTATTTTTCAATTGCAACACTTTTATATCCCAGATTGTAAAAGTAGCACTTCGAAGCCTGTCAATTATCAACAAAAGCCCACTTTGAATGTCAATCAGCAAAAAATATTATTTTGTGTCAAATTAATAGCATGCATATAAATAAATGAATCTTATTTATAAATAAGAAATAAATATATCATGACGCCGAAGCAGATCTCGGTAAGTGATATATTTATGCGCGTGAAGTGCGGTTACCAGCCGCAAATCGCGGCCTCCAAAAAAGTTAGTGGTGCAGGAGCCACAGGGGTAATTTTAAATTGGTGAAAATGTTTTGTCGGATCGAACCAGAGTTCTTAGTATCCACATGCCGATTCGGATACCACTGAGCCATTACCCCATTAATAATCTTATTTATGTATATATATATATATATATATATATATACATTTACTTGGAAACGGGATTTTATCCTAGTAATGAGATTTTATTAGTAATAAAACTGTGCTTATTTTTTGAATGTTTAAATATTTTGCATTAAGATTGGTTGAAAACAGATCAAGCGAAATTATCAGTACCTAATAATATAACAAGAGAGTGCTAATAAATTGAAAATAATTTGACAGATCTTTTGAAATCTTGTTGCCAGGCAAAAGTCACGAAAGCCAGTAGGTCTTGAGTGGCTATTGCCAAATGGCAACAAGTTTGAGAAAGATACTTGAGAATTATTTTGTGATTTATCGAACACTTGAGTTGTATTTAATTAGATTATTTTTTGACTTAACAGTTGAGGTCGATTCATCCAACTTAAAAGATTTTGCACTGGGTTTATATCGATTGATTACTTATTAATGTATTCTTGGAAGTTGTTTCCAAAATTTGTTGGTGTATTTCTGAATCTAAAATGGAACTAAATCGATTTTTTTCACACATTTTACTTGACGCGTTGATAGTTTTAAATAATTATTTGACAACTACCTATCATTTGTCACAAACAAAAAAGCACCTACAGAGATTATTCCCAGTAATAATCACAAGAGCTTTATTCTCAGTATAATAATGACAGGATTGGTTAAAACGCAGCCATGTGACATACAAGGAGCATTTCATTGGTTTTGAGAAACGTCAAAAAATAATCAATAAAATCAAACTAAGATCAATATTATAGTGATGGTTTAAACTTACAAGATTAGGTTATTAACGGCCATAGAACAGCTCGTTGGTACTGATCTAATAGTTATTTGGAAATGCAAATGTTGGATAAGAATTCTGATCATTTTAGAGAGCTAGGATGCAAAATGATATCTCATTTATTCCAGTGACAGAAATGGATTTTTTAATAGATGTCATGATAAACATGAAAAAAAAGAAAATTAGATTTGGGAACAGGTAGCAACTATAGATGGCGCCGATTTTAAGGGTAGTTGTTGACATATTTTTTACAGGCTAATTTTCAGTTTAAATTATAGACTTTGGTATAATTAAGTAATAAAAATGATAGACAGAATTTTTGACCTATAACGCATGTGCGAAAAAACCGGTCAAAGTAAGCAATTTTTATGGTGTCGTATGACATATTACTACTTGCTCACGACGAATACATGACAAAAAAATTATTGACAGAAATTATTGCTGGTTGCTCATTGGTGACAGATGTTCTGAAAGTGGACTGGTGTAGGGATCAACAACCACCCTTAAAATCTGCGTATTAACATCGGCGCCATCTATAAGTTTCTTCCCGTTCCCAAATCTAATTTTCTTTTTTTCATGTTTATCATGACATAATCTATTAAAAAAACCATTTCTGTCACTGGAATAAATGGGACATCATTTTGCACCCTAGCTCTTTAACTATAAGCGATAATGTAAGTTTAGCAACATTGCACGCGGGGAATATTTGGATAGGTGACCGTTCAGGAAAATCCGTGTTGTTGTTGACGGAATAAGACCTAAAAATGCGGATCAGGGCGCAATGGTGACATACGACCTTAGCAGTTGGTCCACCAAGAAGCCACAAAAAAAAGAGTTCAAACCGTCAATAATATTCGCTCAATCGGCAAAAAAGCATTTATTATGATAAAAAAAAAATTATACATATCATTGAAGGTTTGTTGCATGAATGAAGGTTTCCAAATGGCATGAAAAAACGAGGCTATATGAAAAAATTATGAATGTGGACGAAGCAAAAATGGTGTGGCAAGATGTTTTGCGAAGATTAGATGCAGGATAATTGTAATGAACAAATGGTCATTTAATCCTTTTTCATAGAACATAGCGTGATGTCTACTGTATCAATTTTGCATCGAAATCATATCTCACAATAATTAATTTTGTAATTTGCGGTTGGAAATATCGATCCTTAGAAGGAACGTAAAAAAATATTATTTTGTGTTTTTAAAGTCAAATTCAAAATAATATAAAATATAAATATAAATATATCATCACGCCTTCTACCAATTACTGAGTGTGGCACTCTGCCGAAGCAGATCTCGGTAAGTGATATATTTTGCACGTGAAGTGCGGTTACCAGCCGTCAAATCACGGCCACAAGGGTAGTTAATAACGATATCACATAAATACTTACAAAAATGACGCGTAGTACACATATATTTTGGGTTGAATTATCAAGAGTTCAAAGTTGCTTATTTATTTCAACTCTAAGTTCAATTTGAACAGTTTTCAATGTTTTCATCTTCTGCTGAAATGCATCTTCTATCTTCTGAAGTTTGTATAGCATGCATGATGTGTATCTGTGCACTAGAGATGCGCATTTCAACCCGAACCCGAAACCCGATCCGACCCGACCCGAACCACCGTCGGGTTTCGGGTCAATTTTATATCCAAATATAAAGTTCGGGTCGGGTTCGGGTCAGGTACCGTTCACGTCGGGTTGGTTCAGTTCGGGTCGGGCTGGATAAAGTTCGGGTCGGGTCGGGTTCGGGTCGGTACAGTTCAGGTACCGTTCAGCTCGGGTTGGTTCATTTCGAGCCGGGTTGGTTCAGTTCGGGTCGGGTTCGGGTCAGGTACCGTTCACGTCGGGTTGGTTCAAATTCGGGTCAGGTACCGTTCACGTCGGGTTGGTTCCGGTCGAGTCGGGCTGGTTCAGTACGAGTTCTCTCAGCTCCGGGTTCGGCTCGGGTTCGTGTCTGGTCGGGTTGGTTCATCTCTGTTCATTTCTATAATCGTGCGGACGGCAGTTTATATGACACAATTCATGCAAGACGAGATTATTATAAAATTTCATGTCATCCAGATGACCAAATACGGTGGAAGTGTAATTTCTAATTTTGGTACCAGGTATCCTTCTATGTTCTATCAAAGAATTTTCCCATTCCCAGGTATATTGCCGGAATTGCGAATTATACTTGAAATAATAACAATGGCTATAACGGGATAATAAACGACAACCAGATGTTCATTCAAATTTCAAACCTCTCTAAAATGAAAAAGCAAAATCAAGGGTTCTTTGAAAAAGAATATCGATTTAAAATTATAAGGAATATATATTTATTGAATGTTTGTTCAAAATATTTCATTGGCTATCGAAGAAATAATTATAGTCAGTTGAGTTTGAAATTCAGACCTATTTACTTTACTCGATATTTTCCAGTTTTATTATATAATTTACCCAATCCCAGGTAATTTTTATCTCTCTCTTTGATTTGAATTTTGTATAATTTCTCATTGTACTTCGTTTCGAAATGAGCTGGTATAATATATCAAAATTTGCAATAATTTTATTGGATTTTTGTCAGGGATGCGGCAAGTAAACTCACTAAAAATATTAGATATAACTTTACTAGGGCACCACCCACTTTGTATCTGAACAAAATTTACTTCTCTAGCTATATCAACAATGGAAAGACCTCACTAAAACTTTCAATAATCCCTTTAGAAGACTTGCATAGTCGTAGAGAGAAGTTTTCATGGAGATTTGTTTATGTATTTACATTATCTGCAAATTTTCAAAATTTATATTTATTTTAATATAAAGTGACTTCAGCTGATCTCTAAAAAATAATTGGGAGCTGAAACGGTCGATCTCTATAGAATTCAGTTCTTTTGAGAATCATCAACAAACAACAATTTATTGACACGCCACTGGAATACTATGTTTGAAGGACTGATTTATAATTCCAGCCCATTTTGAAGCGAAGTATAGTTCGTTTGTGTGAAACACAGATAAGAAAGTATGTAATAGAGAAATAAAAATAACGCTGGATTTAAAAAGAATTATACAAATAAATAAAATTGATTTGGCTTCAAGCTTAATTGCTATACTTGAAACACGTTCCTGCTTTAATTTCTTGCGAGGTTGACCGTACATTTACCCTTTAAACTCACTTTTACTGATAGAAGGCAAAATGTTAGTTTTAAAAACAGTTATTGTATTATAATATTTACTCAAACAGGTTCATTAAAATACGTAGTTATAATTTAAAAACTAATGATATGTAACCGTGCGGGTGTTTACCAGACGTCAATACGTAAGTAATCATTTCTGGCGTGGTGAGACTATAGCTATAGGTGTATTTCTCGTGCCATTTAAAATTGATATTAGTTTTTGTTTAGGTAAACAAAGATTTTTTCACTTCGGGTCGGGTTCGGGTCGAGACAGTTCATTTCGGGTCGGTACCGTTCAGGTCGGGTTGGTTCATTTCGGGTTGGAACCGTTCATGTCGGGTTGGTTCATTTCGGGTCGGTACCGTTCAAGTCGGGTTGGTTCAGTTCGGGCTGGTTCAGTCCGGGCCAGGTACCGTTCGGGTCAGACTTGTTCATTTCGTCTCGGGTCGGGTTCGGGTCGGTTCGGAACAGATATCGGTCGGGTCGGGTCGGGTTCGGGTCGGTTCGGAACAGATACCGGTCGGGTCGGGTCGGGTTGGGTTGGTTCATTGATGGTTACCGTTCGGGCCGGGTTTCATTTTTACAGAAAATGCGCATCTCTACTGTGCACTTTATGTTTGTACAACATGTAAAAGAAAAAGATCTTACCCTCCAGTTTAAATATTTCAAAGTCGCTTTAAAAGCTCCGGAACCTTCTCACTGGGGTCAAAGTCCGATTTACATTATGACAAAGTTTACAAACTTCGTAAGTTCAAGAAAATAACTTTAAGTATAAGGTATTAATTCTTTCAAACTTTGCAAATTCTCTATAAATAGCTATAAAAAGAATATTGATTAGACCTAATTTTAAACTAAGTTTTTACAAAAAATCTTAATTTGAGATGTTCATCAGAACAGAAAGTTATCACAGAAAAAAAATACGAATTTATATTCTTCATTGGTTTATCCTAGTAAAATAAATATGCTGTCCCTAAAATCATGTTGAAAACTATTTTTAATTCAATGTCATATGTAAGTTTATACTTCCGTAAACTCTCAAATAAATATTAATAATTTATTTGATTAATTATCAACGATTTATAAGCATTACCGTAAAGTCTGATCTTAGAAAAAAAGAGGCGCCACTGTTTTTATAAATGTAACTAACGAAAATTATGACATAATTCGTAAATCCCATGGGTAGGTCTAATTCAACTATTCATAAAATAAAGGTCTTGATAAACAAAAAATACCTAATATTTGAAACTACATTTTATGCCGGCAGTACGGTTGTGTAGATAGTGTTACGCAATTCGAATTCGGAGATCCCTAGTTCGAATCCTACTCAAGCTAAAAATTTATAACTACCACATTGCGGTTCAGTGAATCCGGATTCTGTACTGTACGAGGGCAGGGTGAAAAGTCCCTGAAAAATAAAACAAGAAATGATTTATTTGGTCAAAACATATTTTATTTCTCAACATAATCTCCTTGTAGTTCGATACACTTCGTCCAAAGTTTTTCTAATTTTTTGATCTCTTTCAAATAATACGATTTTAGCAATCCTTCACAATAGGCGTTTGTCTCAGCGATGGAGCCAAATCTCTTTCCGCCGAGCCATTTCTTCAAGTTTTGAAATAGATAAAAATCGCAGGGGGTGAAATCTGGAGAATATGGTGGATGACGAACCAATTCGTAGCGCAATTCATGCAATTTTGCCATTGCGACACGGTCGCGCTTGTTGTCAACAGAGAGCAAATGCGGCACCCATCTGACAGATAGCTTTCTCATATCCAAAAATTTATGCAAAATGTTCCATACCCGTTCGGCTGAGATGCTCATAGCCTCAGTTATCTCGTGCATTAACTCGCCGATCGTCTAATATCATACCATGGATTTTATCGACGATTTCTGGCGTTGTAACCTCAATTGGACGACCGGAACGTTCGGCGTCCTTTGTGGTCATACTACCACAACGAAAATCAGTAAACCACTTGTGAATCGTTCCAATCGATGGTGAGGTGTCCCCATAATGTTTAACAAGCGATGTTTTTTCCACAAAAGAAATAATGTTTAATCAAGACGCGAAATTCACTTTTTTCCCATGTTTTCAAAAATCTTCAAGGTTGCTTACTTTCGATGGGTGTCAAAACAGAACTGAATGACACATCAGTCTGAAAATTTTAATGCGTTCTAGTTAAAGATGGTACATCACAAATGTCACATGAGATTTGCGATTGTGGCGCCATCTGTTTTATTTTTCAGGGACTTTTCACCCTGCTCTCGTATTTGGAATTAAGTTCTTGGTGTACAGTGTAGCATAATGTAAATGAATAAATAAATTGTCTAGTTTTATAGTTCGTTTTAATGTAATATTATTTAATTAATGTCTATTTCTACCAATGAAAGTAAAATTTTATATTCGAAAGTGTAAATTTAAGTTTTATTGATGCAAACAAGTACATGTAATGTTTGTACCAATAAACATTTAATAATGCATAAATTTAAATTTAATTACGGTTTAAACTGCGAATACAATAAAATTACATCTAAAGTAAGGTGAGAAGTGAGCAACGATGTATTCAAACCAACAAATATTTATTTATACCTTGATTCAGGTTAGTCTTTGAATCAACAACCAATGTCAAGCTGATAATACACATAACCTTAAACAGAACATTGTTTACTGTTTACAACTGGCATTATTGTCCCTCACCGCTCTACCGAAATGACTATCACAGGTTATTTTGAGTTTATTTTATTTATTTCTTATTGAGTAAAACGCGTTACTATATGAAATATTCAAAATATAGGCATGTTATTTTTTTGCCTTTACTCTGCGATCCCAGTACTATACTGCCATTCCCAGAATGCATTTAACTCTTCAGCCTCTTTTCTAAGCGACGTAAGGTTTTCCCAGAGTGCTTTTCTGATGATTCGATGCTGAGCGGCCTTTTAAAACGGTTCAGAGCGCTTAAAGGCGTCTCAAAAAATAAGCTATAAAAATTGTTTTTCATAGCTTGTCTCCCAAAATAGTTTTTAAATATCATTTTCAAATAGTAGCTAGCTCAGTGGTATCAAGTCGGTCTGTGGATCCTGAGAACCCTGATTCGATTCCCACAGGCAACAAACAATTTTCACCATTTTAAAAAACTATCCCTGTGGCTTCCCCACCACTAACATCTTTGGGGGCCGTGATTTGACGACTGGTAACCGCACTTCACGCAAAATATATCACCGAGATCTGCTTCGGCAGAGTGCCACACCCAGTAATGGGTAGAAGGTGTGATGATATATTTATTTTTAATTTTATGTTCAAATAGTTTATGCACCATTTAAGGCAATAAAAAAAATTTAAATAAAAAAATTTGCTGGGTAGTACTCATTAGAATAATTTACCACATCATGGAATTCACCTTCAAAAACAAGCGTAGAGCGACACTCCCTTAATTTCTTATCTTGTTTGTTTTCAGTTCTTACGTAGAGTGTTTAACTGCAATTGTGTAAAATTCACTTTCAAAAACAAGCGCAGGGCGACTCTCCCTTGCTTTCTTATCTTTTTGTTTCATTTTCAGTTACTGCATTGTGTGGACTTTTCTTTCATATACAAGTGCAGGCTATCGCTTTCATCTTTTCTAATCTTATAGATTCGTTGTTAGTTTCGTTATTATATTCGTTGTTAGGAGTAAACGTGAGTAATTTGAGATGTTTTATGCATATGTTATGTACGTTGAAGAAAGAAAATGAATGATAAGTGAATAGGAATGATATGATTGAAGGTTTGTTGTGTGATAATGATTTCGAGTGTAATAAATGAATGAGTTTATATGGAGTGATCTATGAATGTGGTTGAAGTGAGGATGGTTTGTTTGGATGAAAATGTTTGACGAGGGCTGATTGTTTGATGAGTGTGATGAGTGAATGTTTTATGTGTGATTTTAGGGTTCGTGTTACCCCATTTGTTGGGATATAGCGTGAAGATATGTATGTATGTATGAAAATGGCGTAAATTAAACCTCCTATTACTTCCACTCTAATAATTAATTTGCGACTTATCCTCTGTCTATCAAAACCCTATCAATCTCCTTAACAAAATCCCACGTTTGCTCCGTTGGCTCACTGTCACCTTCTTAGTAGAAGTGGGTTCTAATCCTTCGCCAAGCTGACCTCGGCTCGTCCCTGTACCCAACGCAAACCTTCAGGTCACATAGCATGGCCGCGTGCTATACTTACCCAGATTAGCATAATCCGCAACAATACCCTGGTAGGTGTACCACGCGTTGGCAATTATCAACAGCTAACCGGAATTGAAATCGGATTAATTTTCTTTAAGGCTAAAAAAATTTACTGTTACGTGTTTAAGTTTTGTGTGCCTACTCTTGTTTTTGTTTTTTTGTGAAGTACTGTTATATTTTTAGTAAGTGTTGTATTTTTGTGCACAGTAGCTGGTGCTACTAAATGAGATGATAGTACACGAATAACTGTTATAAATGATTGAATGAGGTTTGAGTTGTTGTTTGATGATGTAAGTAAAAATTTGAATTGGTTCCACTTATAATTTTCCGTTATATTTATTGAGATTCGTACGACCACCCTACACTATAATCTTGGGGATGATTTATGATTTCATGACATAATCGCATTTTGTGCATAAAAATTTGTGAAATATCCAGTAATTTGAAGCAGTTAAATTTTTTGTTCTAAAATATGAAGAAATAGTTACTTATTTAACTAGGCAAAAACGTAGCAGTAACTCGCACACGATATTAAAGAAGCAGCATACGGCTGTAATTATATTTATTAAATTAAATTATGAATGTCAAATTTGTTGTTTTTCCATGGCAACGCTTTTACTGCCTAGGCATATTTATAGCCTAGGTTGTAAAAGTAGCACTACACAACCTATAAATTGTCAATAAAAGTCCACCTTCAATGTTAATAGGCAAAAAACGTGATTTTTACTTCCTTATACACAGTATAAGGAAGTATTGGAATCGTGAAAAAAATCGTTGACGAGATTTTCGGGGAAATACGTGTTTTGAGGTCCACTGAATCTGTTTTGATCATTTTCTCAATAATGTGTGTGTGTGTGCGTGTGTGTGCGTGTGTGTGTGTGTGGCGGTGTGTGCGTGTGTGTATGTAGGGGGTGTGTGTGTGGGGGAGTGTGCGTATGTGTGTGTGGATGGATGTGTGTCCGAGTGTGCAATATCTCATGAACGAGATAAGATTTGCTAACGAAACTTGGTCATTATAAGTTTCGTGAAAATACGAAGAGCTGAGTTGATTTTGAATTAAATTGAAAAACCTGAAGAGGAAGTTTACTGGATACACAAAACAATAAATTCCATTTATTTCAAAAATGGAATCAGTTACGAAAAAAGGTTTCAAATAAAAGATGTTAGCAAAAATATTTGGAACGTAAAATGTTATTTACAATTTTCCTGTATATGCATCTAATTTTGAGAAAAACTAATTTATATATTTAATAATATATTCCAATAATCATAGTAGCAATAGAAACAAAAAACATAAACATATTTAACATTTATATGTCAAATAGTAATTGTCAAACGCAAGGAGCAAGTCATAAGTGTTTAATTCAGCGTTTTTGATGCTATATCAATTTCATTGATCTATATTCTAAATATTAAATATGCTGCGTATAAGAAAGTCGTGTGGTGCCCACAACAAGATTTTTTGATTGTTGCTACATTTTAACGAATAGCGATAGGGGAAACAGACCGCAATGTCAAATACAAAATAATAAATATTAATATTGAATAGTAAATGTTATGTCGCATTCATTACATTAATTATAATATTTTTATTACAAAAAAAATTATAATAATAAAATTCAAAGATGGTAATATTGATAGTAATACTGATAGATCAATAAATATGTGAAATGAATTAATTTTGATATTTATTAGTTAGATTATAGTTAAAATTTATAATTATTTTACAAATTATATACACCTTTCATTTTTAATGAAGATATGTTTTGCAGTTTAATATATTTATTTTATTTAAAAAAAATAAATAATTGCAATAATTTTACATGAGTTGGACAATGGCAGCTACAACTCTAGCACTCTGCCGAGGCAGATCTCGGTAAGTGATATATTTCTGTACGTGAACTGCGGTTACCAGCCGTCAAATCACGGCCCCCAGAGATGTTAGTGGTGGTGGAACCACAGGGGTAATTTTAATTTGATGAAAATTGTTTGTTGACTGTGAAAATCGAACCGGGGTCCTCAGGATGCACAGGCCACTGAGCCATTACCCCATTAAATTAATAAACGTAAATAAATAATTGTAATTGAGACAAACTACAGGTGGAAATTTTTTTAACATTGGATGGCATAATTAAATTAAGACAGTAATTAAAGAATTTTTCGAGATAATATTTTCATCCTTACATTGACTTGACGATGAAGAAAAATATTCGAAATCATATAGTAATTCATAATTCGTAGAAATTGAATAGTAAACTTATGAAGTGAACAAGTTATTTTACAACTAAAATTAAATATAAAAAATTCCGCCCCAGAATATGTGCCCCCGGTGCGGACCGCACCCACCGCCCCCCCTTAGGTACGCCACTATATATATGCCAATTAAAAAAACACATTTTGCTAAAGAATAATACACAGAAATCTATTAAAAATGTATAAACACTGTAATAGTTCTTATACGACGTGTGTCCTTTTGATTTAACTACTCAAATGAGTACAGTGGGCGCTAATGGGTTAATGAGGAAGTCTGTGTTTGTATCAAGCGATCATAGTGAGGTGTATATGCTGAGAAGGATAAGGATAATGCACCTTCAATATGGGAATTAGCAAACAGAGAACAATATTTTGTCTTCATTAGACTTAAATACAAAAGGGCGATATAAATATATAGATCCAAAACAAAAATAGATCCAAACATAATTGGATACTTCTCTTTCCAGGACTAACACATTTCTAAAATTATGTTTCAAGTTCTCTAGCTTTTAAAATTAAATCAGATTGCAAAATAGCTGAGATCGACCGGTCGATCGTGATCGACATGTTGACTGCCCCTGATTTAAACCATTCAATAAGAAATAAAAGTTTGAAATGACTAACATCCACTTATAACGCGATTGTGCTCACCATTGCGCCGCAATATTATTATGTTATTTATCCTGACTGTGTATAAAATTATTATTATTACTTTCTGCCTCAATTATATTTAATGGCATTTGTAACACATCAAATATGCTGTTTTCTTATATTTCTAAGATATAAAACATGATAATTACACATTTTTATGTCCAACTATTGCACGGTTTAAAATATTTGTATGACATGTAAGATAATTTTATCTATTTCTTGACAGATTGCTAGTATTTTCCCAGTTTTAATTGAGAAAAATGTCATAACTAGACATACAAATACATGAGGGCAGCAAAGATTATCTCTTAGTATTGCAAACATATCATGTGGCGTTATGCGTTGCTGACAAAACTCTAATGTAAATTTTATAATAATTATTTTATATTTAATTAACAAAAAACTAATATTCAACATATTTACTCACGTTTAGTAAACATATATTATAAGTAATTAACACATTATAATTATTAATTACATATTCCCTACTGAAATAAATAACATATGTACCAATATTTCATTACAAAAATTTTAATTAACTAAAACTGTGATGCTATATTAAATAGTTATAATCCAAAGAAAATAGAATTTGCTATGTTTCACTCTAATCAGAGCTGGGCAGTAGCTAGCTACTTTTGTAGCTTAGCTACTAGCTTAGCTACGTTTACCTTAGCTGTAGCTGTAGCTTAGCTACGTTTACCTTAGCTGTAGCTGTAGCTTAGCTAAATGTGAAAAAATATAGCTGTAGCTTGTAGCGAGCTATTTTTTTCTATTAGCTTAAAAATATTGTTATAACAACTGAAGCTACTTTTAAAGCTACTTTTTGTAGCTTAAAGCTACTTTTTGTAGTCCAAAAGCTACTTTTTGTAGCTTGAAGCTACCACTGTTCATTAAGAAATACCTATTAATTTTTGTTTTGTATTTGAATTGTACCTTCTTTATTGTTTTCTATAACTGTAGCATAACAAGTTATTATATAGTTTAAAATCTATTAACATATTTTATTTTTCCTACTTTTGTATTCAATATTAGATGAACTAAACATTGACTGTTTAGGAGTCTTTTGTTAATGTGACTGTTAATTTATTCCGATATAAATAAAAATTATAGCATAAAAAATTAACAGTACGTTTGTCCATTTGTGATTTTTTATATTTATGTACAAAATAGTCATTATAACAAAAGACTGATCAATTGATCATATGACAATGGCAAATTTAATTAATTCACAATAATTGAAAAAAGTAGCTTTAAAATTTAACAGCTACTTTAACGTAAGCTTAGCTGTAGCTTAGCTATATTTTACAAAATGTAGCTTATAGCTATAGCTGAGCTACTTTTTAAAAGAATAGCTGTAGCTGTAACTGTAGCTTAGCTACTTTTTTTAAGTAGCTTGCCCAGCTCTGACTCAAATCTACATTAAATTCAAGTTAATCATAACCAGGGTACTGTTAAATAATATATAATAATCACATTCATTATTACTACTAACTTTTAAAGCTAACTTATTTTTATAGTTACAAATGAGCAACTGTAGAACTTTTAATTGGTTTAGTGTACCGAGTTGATTCGATTTTAGCTTGTTTTGAGAGCAGTTATATTGACTATCTTCAACATGTCAAAATCACCTCCTTATTACCCAAAAATCTAGCTTTATATGAATAACTGAAATATATAATTTTAACATTTATATTAAACATATACAGCCCGATTCTCAAAAGAGTTTTAGCAATCCTGAATTTTGGATTAATTCAATACACTAAATGGTAAGAAGGTTATATTCAAGTTTATTTAAACCTTTTTGGGGATATGGTTTAGCTTAATTTGATAAATCAAAAATTCAGGATTAATTCTAGCTCTTTTGAAAATTGGGGAGATAGATAATATCGGGTATTTACATTTTTACGTTACATATTAAATATAATGTTAAAATTTGTATATGTCGTATATTTTTAGAGTTAATAACTACATTTAATAAGTCCAGTTATTTTGATAAAATATGTTTCAGTTACGAGATAGACGCAAAATAATATTGACAATTTGACGAAATTTACAGGTTTCAATAAAAATAAAACAAATAACTTGTTTGTGTTGACAGATCTGTCGAATTAATTGTTTTTTCTCATAATAATTTGTAAATAATCACAAATTGTAAATACGCATGTTTGATAAATGATTATTGTTATTTAGTTTGACTCTGACGTACACACAAAGAGGAAAATGTTGTTGTATAAATATATTATTTCCAAAACGAAAATACACTTATAATTGCATTTTTGGAAAATCATATCATAATATTAATTTTATAGTAACCAAGGGAATCACAGAAAATAAGCTTTTATAGTACTAGTACCATAAAGAGAATATTTTACGGTACTAGCATTATAAATAATATTATAATACGATTGAACAAAAAATATTGTATGCTGCTCGTACTGAAAGTATCTTGGGCTCGAAGAGTTTCAGGAATTATCCACTGATCCTATAAAGCTTCACTTTCAATACTTATAACGTAAATAACTACGAGTATTATAGGCTCACGCTCATCTTGAGCTTCTATTAAACGTTAGATTGATAGCTACATTAGGCGTATTCCATTTGCCATTTGTATCAGATCTAACTTACATTTACTGAACCAAATCACTTACTTATTTCGCTGGATAACTTCACTGACTTCATTTTTAGTACTAGAATTACTCATTTTAATTTATTTTGAAATAATTTACCCCAATAAATGCATCACTTTTTTAATTCAGTTCATTTCGTCATGTTGTCAAATTTATCTGAACTGATTTAAATGAACCAAGTGGCAAATGGAATACAGCTAATGTACTCACTTTACTCACTAGAGTTAGCAGCCATTGAATCTTGAGTAGTGACGTAATGCGTAAATTTAAAATTTGAAGAAAATTGTAAATATTGTAATTAAAAAACTATGTAGCTTTCAGAGATTTAATACACGTTAAAATTATGTGGAATTAACTTTAAAAATCAAGAACAGGACGACACTCCCTTCCTTTCTTATCTTTTTGTTTTATTTTCAGTTACTACATTGTGTGGAATTTTCTTTCATATACAAGTGCAGGCTATCGCTTTCAAGTTTTCTAATCTTCGTAGATTCGTTGTTAAATTCGTTATTAGATTCGTTGTTAGGAGTAAGCGTGAATAATTTGAGATGTTTTGAGCATATCGAAGAAACATGAATGAAAAAGTGAATAGGAGTGATTGAAGATTTGTTGTGTGTGACGTATGATTTAGAGTGAGATAAGTAAATGAGCTTATATGGAAGGATCTATGAATGTGGTTGAAGTGAGGGAGGTGTGTTGGCATGGTAATGTTTGACGAGGACTGATTTTTTGATGAATTTAATGAGTAAATGTTTTATGAATGATTTTAGGTTTCGTGCTACCCAATTTCATGGGACATAGCGTGAAGTTATGTAAGTATGTATATACATATTTCCTACGTAACACAATTAAGCTATAATTGATATTCATTCGGTTAAATGGATTAAAGTTATAATTTGCATAAAATACTGCATAATATCCATCACATATTTTCTAATTATTCATATAATTTTCCCAAGTAATCATAATTGGCAAACATATAAAAATTAAATCCGATAATCCGATGGGATAAATAGTTTTCTGTCTGCATCATAGTAATTAAACTGCAAATATATATATATATATATATATATATATATATATATATATATATATATATATATATATATATATATTTATAAAGATAGTCATTAAAATTTTATTAAGGAGACATTTCAATTGAAACTTCTTAAAAAACAATTGAAAGGCAAACAACCAAATAGTACAATATTTCTCTCAATAACATATAAAAGTGTTATCTAAACTACATTAGTTTGAAATTATCCATAAAACACATAAAAGTAACCAAAAAACAAATAACAGTTAATCCAACTGGATAATCAGACATTCGAATGGCCACTAACCATAATGCGAACAGGCCCACGGTCCATAAAACGCCAATTTCATCCCATAATCGGCTTCCAGATAACTCATTTCCAATAAATTCCATCGTTAAGTCGTTACGAGAGAGACGGCAAGAAGAAAACTCTTGAAGAGAAGGAAGGGATGCATGAATTAAACGCTTCACAGAAGCAAAGCAAACATCAACGATGATGACAGCTTGGATAGTAGATGGTTTGAACCGAAGCGAGTCGTTCGAAGAACAATTGGCCACCCACGGCGTAGGTATGCGAAGAAGAAGAATGTATGTTCGCGGACCGCGGACGGGTTAGAGTTATGGGTTTTGATTCGATTATGGTTTGTTTGATCACGAGATAAACGTTAGTGTGGATTTGTGGATGGTCTGTTTGTGTTGTGTGCACGCTGTGGTTTCTCTAATGAATTTGGATTATTTAATAGGTTTACATTCAAATTACATGAATTACAACTCAAGCTGAATTTCAACAAGACATTCTTGGTTTTTATTTCATCTTTAAGGTAGTTCTATCATGACAGTCTCATACAAAAGTATAGGTTATCTAAAAAGTTTATAAAAATAATTATTACATTTTTGTCTGGTATAGGTTATTAACAGAATGAACATGTCGCTGCAAATATCGCATAATTAACAATCACATTGAATATATTAAATAAAACTATTTAACTAGTTTATGAAATTCAGTAACATAAAATTTTTGGAAGTGAATGTTTCATGCCAACCAATAACAGTGTAAGATTTTACACAGCAGAAGCTATGACAACAAGGCGAGAACTACAAGCAGCATGATATTACCAGTCGGTACGAAACGTGACTGTATTATCGATACATCCTGTTGACAGTTAATAAGAAAAATGAGAAAAATGCACCAAAGCAATTATTATCAACTGTAACAAGAAATAAATAAATATAAAATGCTGTAAAATTTTTTTTGTATTAAAATTAATATATTTTACTGATCGAAATAATAACTTTCATAGTTCTTGCTTTGTCCGACCATCTCTGTTTACACGTGCGACCATCTATGTCTACCCCTGCAACGTTGCCAAGTATTTCTGACAGTTTCATTGAAAATCATAGAATATCCAACTTTCATCGCTAATTTCTTTGAAACTAATCCGGTAAGGCATGGATTTTTTAATTCTCTACCTTATCTTTACATAATGTACTGTGTGTTAGTTTCTTGTTAAAAAATAACTACAATATATGAATTTATTACGCAGTAAGCTGCCTCGCAAGGTACAGTTCCTATAACGCCAATGCATTTTTGGTCGACTTTAACTTTACAGTACTCAGCTCAACAACAGTAAACTTTTAAAAAAAATTTGCATACTAGTGTTGAAACAGATGAAAAATAACATATTTACATTTCATTTCAATCCTGGTTAGCATGATAGCACCACCTTAAGGAGTTCAATAGAAGAATGTAGCAGATGTAGTTTTTGATTTACACTTTTTATATAGTTTCTCAGTAAATAATAAAGTAAATTTATAACGAAACGATTTTTACAAAAATTCCAATCTAAAATTTTGATAATAGTTGCTCCTATTATCCATTTTATTTGTGTGTATATGACTTTAAATTTCATGGCTAATTTTCGATGCCAGCCCACTGGATTCCAGCAGTGCTGACTCCAGCCACAATTAAAGCAAGTAATGTAAAGTTAATTACAAAATTGTTAATGTTTGTGACTATTTTTACAATTGTTAGCAGTGGCGTACCTAGGAGGGGAGCGGTAAGTGCGGTCCGCACCGGGCGGCACATAATTTTGGGCGGCATTTTTTATATTTAGTTTTAGTTGTAAAAAACAACTTGTTCACTTCATAAAATAAATAAATAAAAATAAATATATCATCACGCCTTCTACCCATTACTGGTTGTGGCACTCTGCCGAAGCAGATCTCGGTAAGTGATATATTTTTCACGTGAAGAGCGGTTACCAGTCGTTAAATCACGGCCCCCAAAGATGTTAGTGCTGGAGGAGCCACAGGGGTAGTTTTTGAAATTATGAAAATTGTTTGTCGCCTGTGGGAATCGAATCAGAGTTCTCAGGATCCACAGGCCGACTTCATACCACTGAGCTAGCCACCCCATAAGTTTACTATTCGATTTCTATGAATTATGAATTACTATATGATTTCGAATATTTCTTCATCGTCAAGTCAAGGGTTGAAAATATTATATCGAAAAATTCCTTTATTACTGCCTAATTTAAATATGCCATCTAATGGTAAAAAAATTCCTCACTTATAGTTTGTCTCAATTACAAGTATTTATTTATGTTTATTAATTTAATGGGGTAAGCTCAGTGGCTTCGAGTTGGCCTATGGATCCCAAGAACCCTGGTTCGAATCCCACAGCCGACAAACAATTTTCACCAAATTAAAATTACTCCTGCAAAATATGCCTACAGCCGTCCATGTAGAAATATAAAAAAATGATATTTGTAGCAATGAAGCGATAAATGGGCATCGCGCCATGTAAGAACTTAATTTTTTTTCGCTTGTTTACGTCAAAATAGAAACGAAACGTGAATTTTTCTTTGTAGAAACCGTGCATTTTCATTGAAAGAATATATTTATTTGGTGAATTAATCATATTATTTTCAAAATAAATATTGAATTATTGGTTACCGTGTCTGCATGCCCAGTCCGATCCTGTGTTTCTGCATCGAACACCAACTTTTCTATCTATTGCAGTTCTTTGAGGTTGGGGATGTGTTTTTCTATATATTTCCTGGACTATTAGATATTGGGTACTACGTATTTGAAACCGCGTTATTTTAAACAAATAAGTGTATAAATAAGGAAATAGTGGTCGCAAACATAACCGCGTTATTCCAGAAATACATCATAAGACAAATGTTTGTCAAAAAGTAACTAACTGCATTTTTTAACGTAATTTAAAAATATATTTCCTAAATAGTGCATTATATAAATTTACCTTTAAATATTTGTATGCTAAATGTAAATATTTTAATATAAAATAATCAGAAAATGTAAATATTTATCATTTCTAGTAGTTTGCATTTCAAATAAAACTACTTATAACATATCAATTCTATCAGCTTCTGAACAATACATTTTTTTCTCATATATATTAATTAGTTTATAATCCAGTGGCATACGCACAAGGAAATGTCTGGGGGCCCGAGACACTTATTCACATCACTGAATAACATATTTTTAATAAATATTTTTAAGTTAAATCATGTAGTTACTTGCACGAAAAGGTTGAATTAGGATTAAAAAAGGCATTTAAGAAATGTCAAAATTTTTGTCAATTCAAAATTTTAAAACTTTATAATTTTTATGGTTTGCATTAAACTATTATTATTTGTTACAAATATTGTATTACCATTGTTATTAACACACAGTAATTTCTAACATGCTATTAACTAACAATATATTTAACTACTCTGTATATAGCCGGCCCTAAGTAAACTTTGCGCAATTTTTTTATGAGTTTTCATGGTTTGTTCAATAAAACAGGAATAGAATTTTTGGATATTCAAGGATATTTATTTTAATAATTTGGGTAATTTGAATCGGTCGTAGTTTTACATTTTTCCAATTTATGGGGTATGTTCTAACCAACTATCGGTTCAAAATTAATATATTTTTGATTTGAATGAAAATAAACGATTGAATTGATAAAATAAAAATATATCATATATCATATGTACAAGGTGACTAGAATTAATTGACAAATAAATTTGAGTTGGCTACCATGTTTATTTGGCAAGCCTCGTCACTGTCAACATGACATCTCTTGATTAATTTTTTAGGTTAAAGTTTTTTTATATAAGTTTGATGTTATTGTAAATAACCATTTTCATATATAAAGTTTGATAATGACAAATAATCAAATTATAATTATATTTTATTGAAATATTTAAATTTGACTACGCCACCAGTAACATCTTTGGGGACAGTGATTTGACGATTGGTAACCGCACTTTACGCGCTTATATTTATTTATTTAACGTTCAAATAATGTTTGAGAGTGACAGGTAATTAAATTACATTTATATTTAAGATTATTAATTAATTAACTTAAAATATATAGGTATCACTAAAAATACATTATCAATCATTTATAGTCACCTGGTATATCGAACATTGTAGACATTGTTTCAGTAGTGTTTGTATATAAAGAAGAAACACTGATACCCCATAGCCCCTACAGCAAAAACCTGCGTACGGCACTGTTAAAATCAATCTTAATCATTTATTTTATCATTCCTGCTAGACTTAGCAATTATACATCAATAGTTATATTTTTATCTTTTAACTATTAGCAGTCACTCAGCGTAATGTGTTGATTGTAACGTAATTTAAATATCAAAGTGGTTGTGCAGGTATGTCGATCGTCTAACAGTGATCGTTTAGATTCGCGTCGCGTGCAATTGTTTTAACATAAACGCACTTCCATATACAGATCGTCTATTGTCGAGCTCGGCACCTTGTTATTTGCTATAGCGTGGAGAACATTAAGAACAGACGCACTGGGCATGGGATTGGTGAGGTACACGTGTGCAAACCGGAAGTGACCTTGGCATAGCAATGGGGGAGTCTACTTATATTGATTTTCAAGTATATTACCTGCATGCATACCTAATATTTATATAATACTTATAGCTTTACAAATTGCGATAATTCAATTTATATTACTTGCGTTCATGGTGGTCTGCTATATGAATATCACACATGGTCGAACATTTTATTTGATGACATAAAATATGGGTTATTTAAAATTGTAAAGTAATGACTCGCCGTCAAATTACGACACCCACAAATTGTAAAGTAGTTTGATCGATAGGGATTTTGGTTATTTGAAGGTTATACAGAAACAGATTTCTTATCATCTATCAATTTTTTATTAGAACTAAGAAAAAATCACGTCTCCAAATATATAACTGTTATGTTCCCTTCGAAAATTTGTCATTTGTCAATTATTATTTATTTAAAGTTCAGCAACATATATCTTTAATAAATAAGAAAAAATAGGAAACAAATTTTTCATCACTTGTCTCGTAATTCCACAGAGGTTTTACAGCACGTTTGCATCAACTTCTCAGGTCATCAACAAACGGCTGGTCAGTTCAGCTTTAACCATAGACGCGTTTCGTCCTTCCGGACTCATCAGTATGGTGGGATCATTTATCCAACTAGATGATCCCACCATACTGATGAGTTCCTTAGTCACCACAAACAAAATCTAATAAGATGCGTGTAATTTTTTTTTTTTAAATGACTTTACCGTCATTCATTTCATTTGTAATAGTAACTATTTTCCTTACCAGTGATAAAAATAACTGCTGAGGAATTGAGAGAGGGAAATGTCATTTTAAAAGTAAAAAAAAAAATAAAATATGTCGTCACGCCTTCAACCCATTACTGGGTGTGGCACTCTGCCGAAGCAGATCTCGGTAAGTGATATATTTTACGCGTAAAGTGCGGTTACCAGTCGTCAAATCACGGCCCCCAAAGATATTAGTGGTAGAGGAGCCACAGGGGTAGCTTTTGAAATTATGAAAATTGTTTGTCGCCTGTGGAAATCGAACCAGAGTTCTCAGGATCCACAGGCCGACTTCATATCACTGAGCTAGGAAATATTAATACAAGTAATGTTGCAAAAATTATATGTACACCTAATGAAGAAAGGGTCAGTTTCCCATCACGTACATTATATTCTTCGCCTTCGCCCTGAGAAATGACATGGACATACAGGTTAGAAATGTTTCACTTTCTTCCCTTGATATATAAATAACTATTTAATATTATCATTCACAGTTGAATTCAATATTTATTTATATTTTCCCTTTAAGATATGTAACATTTTTCTGCAGATTTATAATTTATAAATTTCATATCTCTCTTATTGAATCTATACAAAAAAGTTTGCTAAGTACTGTTTTTACAAAATTTATAGACAGTACCCCAGTTATGATTATGAATATGATGACCTTTTGCAGGAACTGTGTATTACTTCACTTTTGTCTCGTAGGAAAATTATGTCTTGCGTTTATTTATATAAAATCTTACATGGTACTATAGATGATTCATCATCTCTTGCACTATTATACATATATGTCCCTCGCCAAAATTCGAGGAATCACTTAACTTTTTACTGTACTTCATCACGAACCAATTATGAACTAAAGTCACCTATTAGGCAACTCACCAACATTTGTAATGAAATATCGCCTTTCACTGATTTATTTGACGACCCGCTATGTAAATTAAAACGATCACTGTGTAATTTCTTTGTACCTTGAAATCAGCTGTTACTTAATTATTTAATTTTTGTTACATTAATATTTGTATATGTCTGTTATTATGTACCATTCTTAAATTTGTACTATTATGCATCATTCATTTTATATAACTGTTTTTGTTATAATCGTCCTGTAATTGGGATTTTATATCCTGTTGGATTGATTTACAATAAATAAATAAATAAATAAATAAATAAATATGTGTATTATTCATTCATTATTTTGTATTCTTTATTTATTTTATTTATTTATTTTATTTCAATATATTTTGAGATTCTGTAACCAGTCTTAAAGACTGTTATCCAGAACCTTATATAAGTATATTACTTATATCTTATTTCCATAGCATAAACCCTAAAATAATATATGCAATTTATGAAAAAAGTTTCTATTTACATATTTAAAACATAAAATGCAAAAGGAAACATTAATATGTCCAGCTGTAGATTTATTAATAACTTTCCTACTCATTCAAATAATTGTTGCATTCAAATGCAGTTTTTAAAATCAGGAAGCGTAATTTATGTCGACATTGAATTTATAATCTGCCTCAATTAATAATCCTAATTAATAACATTACTCTACATATAAACGTAAATGAGAGTTTATTTATAGATTCATGTGACTTCATTGCTCATTTATTTAATAATGATATTCCTGTGAACACAACCATAAATGGATAAAAATAACAAATATACGAAGAGATATAACAGGGATGAAATACAAGGACTTTCAGAATCAATTTAAATAAACTTCAAGTATATGGTTCTTCGTACACTGACCCAAAAGGCTTAAAGTTCGCTGAGAAAGTATTGGAAAACTTTTCAGCATCCCTCTGGGTCGGTATCTTTCTCAGATAATGTGGAGTGATTCACTACTTTTATAAAAGCAATGCAAAAACGATATATAACACAATACGGTTAAACAAACTTTACAACATATAGAAAAATCTGGTGTAGTCACCACACAACTTTCTTATAAACAGCATATTCAATATTTAGAATATATGAATGTTATATAATATTATTAAACATGTAATTTAGTTTTTCAGTAATTCAGCATTTATCTGTTTGAAACATATAAAATATCAAAGTTGTTTACGTATAATTTTTTTGTAATATTGACTACTTTATGTCTAACTTTACTGTTGAGGCATATACAGGATGTCAGTTTTTCGAGCCTAACCCTTGGTATCTCAAGAACCGTGAGATACGAAGTCGATTAAATTTAGGCAAAGTTGCCAAATTAGTTGACCATTTTAATGATGTATTTGTTTTTCCGAAAAAAAGACATAGATAACCAGATAAAGCGAAAATTAAAATTTATGTTTTTTGTTACGATTGCTACTATGATTATTGAAATATATTATTAAATATAAAAATTAGTTTTTCTCAAAATTAGACGCATATACAGGAAAATTGCAAATAACATTTTGTGTTCCAAATATTTTTGCTAACATTTGAAACTTTTTTCGTAACTTTTATTTATTGTTTTGTGTGTCCAGTAAACTTCCTCTTCCGGTTTTTAAATTTTATTCAAAATCAACTCAGCTCTTCGTATTTTCATGTAACTTATAATTACCAAGTTTCGTTACAAATCTTATCTCGTTCATGAGATATTGCACACTCGGACACACATCCATCCATCCATCCACACGCACACACACAGACATCATTGAGAAAATGATCAAAACGGATTCAGTGGACCTCAAAACACGTATTTCCGCGAAAATCTTGTCAACGATTTTTTCACGATTCCAATACTTCCTTATACTATGTATAAGAAAGTAATCAAAAGTAATATTTAATTAGTATTTAAATCCAATTGAATTAAAAAGAAAAAAATTAAGATACCACCAGGATTTGAATCTGGAATCTATAAACTCCGATCATATGTTTTAAACCAACTAAGCTACGGTCGCCTTCAAATCTGATTTTATAAGGTCCCAAATTCATATTTTTGCTGTATACCAATTTTTTTCATTATAACTCAAATGTAATATTATGGGGTAGATATGGACACTCAGCAGCCTGTGGACTTGAGAACCCGAGTTCGATTCCTACAGCCGACAAATATTATTCCAGTTTAAAATTAACCCTGTGGCTTCCCCTTCATTAACATCTTTGAGGGCTGTTATTTTATCCCTGGTGACTAAAATTCACGCGCAAAATCTATTACGGTAGCGTAACAATCTAGTAACAAAAGGCGTTTAAAATATGCCTCCCTAAAAATGTTCATAAAAAATTTCATCTACATATAAATATAGCAAATAACTTTACTCCCCAACGCCAACAAATGTATGTGAAGAACATAAAACTTTATTTCTTTGAAACCTCGACCTCTACTGTCTAGTTCACAAGTTCTCAGCATAATTCTTATTCATTCCATTTAACTCAAAACAGCAAAAAAATTCGCACTTGGCAATAAAAATTCAAACTGCCAAACATTTTGAAAAACTTTGAAAACTTCGTGCGGAAACCTCATTCGAGCGAACATTTGAAGTCAGAACAGCGACAGCGAACAGTTTCCGAAATCGTGCGTCTGTCAAATTCGCGCGTAATGGACATCTGAAGGATTTCATCTAACGAAGGATTTGCAGTTTTTATTAGGTTTGAATGCTTTGTATATGCTTATCGAACCGGTTTAAAGAGTCGTCTAATTAATTTAATTATAGAAATAAACATTTAGAAACGATAATTGTATCAAGCGAGCACGCTTGTGCTTACATCCTGCGTCGTATCGCAGTTGAGCGTTGTTTGTTTACATGTTTCGCGATCGCGAATCTAGGCAACTGCGGTAAATATTTCAGTGTTCTGCGTTTACACGGTTGTAGTTGTTTGAGCTTGAGGTGTAGGTACTTTGAGATTAGTGGTTTTACTGGTTACATGAGTTTGGTTCTGGAGGCTGTTTTGGTTTCAGATCAGCTAAATTAAAAATTGTATATCTAACATTAAGCGGATTAGGAAGCTGTTCTAAATTAATCAAATCTTGTTCCTCTTTGATACAACTGCTTATCTTTATCAAACCTTCATGCTAGAATTTAGATATACTACTTTCATTCAATACAGGATGAATAAAAATCAGGATTTTTTTTTTTAAATAAAAAAAAATCGATTTTTTTGATTTAAATCAGATTTTTTTGATTTAAATTAGATTTTCTAAATTATTTTTAAAATACCCGTTTTTACGGGTATTTTGAAAAACATTTTTAAATATTATGTATTGGGTAATGTAGTGGATGTCCCAAAAAGATGAATTAGGACCAAATAAAGATATAATATTGAAAATTATAAAATCACTTTTATCCGCCAATTCGTCTTCAGCTTGTGTTGAGCGAGTTTTTTCATCATTTGGACTTGTGCATTCAAAATTGAGAAACCGACTAGGAACTGAAAAGGTTGGAAAACTGATCTTTTTATTTAAACATTTTAATAATAATGTACCACTAAAAGAATAAACTTTTCTACTTTTTTTTTTTGTTATTTGAATTGTTATATTTTCATATTCAAATATTTATAAATTATTAAAACATGTTTTTATTTTTTTACTGTGATTTTTTTGTATTTTTAATTTAATAAACTCATATACAATAATAAAAATTATTCATTTATATTTAAATTATTCAATTTCATTTATCTTGATTTAAATCAATGATTTTTTTTTAAATCACTTGATTTAAATCTCTCAACCCTGATTCAATATGACACCAATTAAATAAATTCTAGTTTATTTTTCACAAAAATTTACAGAATAAACCAATTAACCATTTCATTCAATTCTGATGGGGTGGCTAGATCAGTGGTATGAAGTTGGCCTGTGGATCCTGAGAACCCTGGTTTGATTCCCACAGGCGACAAACAATTTTCATAATTTTAAAAGCTACCCCTGTAGCTCCTCCAAAACTAACATCTTTGGGGGCCGTGATTTGACGACTGGTAACCGCACTTCACGCGCAAAAATATATCACTTACCGAGATCTGCTTCGGCAGAGTGCCACACCCAGTAATGGGTAGAAGGCGTGATGATATATTTATATTTTATTTTATTCAATAACTCGATCATTACCTGTTACCGGTTGATAAATTCATAAAAACTGTTATTTTTTATGATTATTTATTTTGTTATTTTTATTTTATTGTAATGCATTTTTCTCTCGTACGAAGCTTCCAATATAAAAATATTACTTTTTCAACGATTGCTATGATAAGTTGACAATTCTTCTAATTTGTCATCGTAAAGTTGACATTTTCTGTGGAGAATCGAAAAATAATTTTGTCGCGCGTTGTCATTGGAAACGTTATTAGAATAGTTATTTGTGTATCTAGAGCAGAAAGTAGTCTATTATCGCTCGCGTTTGGAGACTGTTAATTAAAGGGTAGTCGAGAGCAACAACCATGCAAGAACGGCAAGGACACTTCCTTCTTCCTTAAACGATTTTTGGTGACATATTGTTATCAAAGATTGATATAAAATAAATAAATAAATATATCATCACGCTTTCTACCCATTACTGGGTGTGGCACTCTGCTGAAGCAGATCTCGGTAAGTGATATATTTTTGCGCGTGAAGTGCGGTTACTAGTCGTCAAATCACGGCCCCCAAACATGTTAGTGGTGGAGGAGCCACAGGGATAGCTTTTTCAAATTATGAAAATTTGTCGCCTGTGGGAATCGAACCAGGGACCTCAGAATCCACAGGCCGACTTCATATCACTGAGCTAGCCATCCCATAAGATTGGTATAATTGCATTAAATACCCAAATTATCTAGGCAATGGACAAAATAAAAAATACAATTTATATAAATATCTAGGCAACAGACAAAATCAATCGCAAATTACTAACACCAAATTAACTATTGTACCAAAAATTTCCGTTAATAGTAAATGTCAATTATTTTTATGAAAAAATTATGTACAGAAACACCGAAACAGAAAATACGAAAATAGTAGAAAATACGAAAACAGTATAAAACACTTATTACGGAAGGCAATTCTAGCACGAACGGACTATATGTGCGCGTGAAATGCGGTTACCAACCGTCAAACCACACCCCTCCCAAATATATTAGTGGAGGAGGACCAAAGGAATAATATCAATGTGGTGAAAATTGTTTGACAATCGCGGGAATCGAACCCGGGTTCTCACATTCACATGCCGACTCGATACCACTGAGCCATCTATGCCATATAAAGAAATTTAATATTTTTTAGTTATCATCATTTACAATTTTATTTTAAACATAGATACTCGTATCTACTCAGTCTACTATTTGAATTAATTCAAACGCTTCCTTTTTTTTCTTCTTCTAGTTCCAATTCTGTCGTAAAGTACTAGATGACACATACAACATGTAGAGGATTACAATTTCCCTCTACAAGTGTTTGAATGTTTAACCAGGGCCCCGGCATTAAAATTTAGGTCACTAAGCCATCCTGGTACCGAAGTCCGTGGCCCAAACAGAATAATTTAAAAGAGGTGATATTTTATTCTTTATTTACATGAAATACTCATTTTCCGCCCAGAAAAATACAAAATACTCATTATCACTGCACTGGAAAGTTTCACAACCGAAGAAATTAACAATTATTTACTTTAACCTATTAGAGCAGTGGTTCTCACAGCGTGGGTCGCGATCTTCCGGGGTGCAAGAAGACACTGGAGGAAAATCACCGAATACTATTTAGAAATTATTAAAAAAAAAATGTATTCAAAGATTCATCCACTCTTACATCGCGTTCATTTAAATTTTAAGGATTACTTAAATGAAAATTTAGAAATAATTTTTGAAAAAGATATGAGCGTTCGCCGAGATTTGAACCCAGAGCCTTTCATACGCTAGATGACTGCTCTAACCAAATGAGCTACAAACACTAGATGAAGTCCTCATGCTTTTTCGTGCAATATTAGTTGAAGAATTGTGGGTTCAAATCTCGGCGAACGCTCATAGCTTTCTCAAAAATTATTTCTGATATCTACCATCAGACAATTGTGTCAATAAACTATTTCTTATTAAATGAAAAATAATCAAATGTTTGACAGCAATGTTAAATTACTTATTTGACAGTTTACCTTGATAAGATCTTGGTCATTTAAAGGTAATTTAAAATTTAAGTAACAGCGATGTAACTGGCCATTAAAGAAATCATTACTAGCTTGATAGCAAAATACTATTAATTCTTTTCTGGAGAAACTATACTAAAGTTCTTAAGGTAGTACTAGTGACGGTGGCGCCATCGGTTATCGAGTGGTGAAACTGACGCTCAACAAAATATAAAAATTTAATAAGTGTTTTATACCTATTATGATTTGAATATCATGAATTGTTAACAGGTTGTTGGTCTAGTGAATTTTCAAATACCGTGTCACCGTGTGGTGCTGTCATTATAAATTGGGATCCTTAATTTTTCGTTAAAAACAAGGCTTTGCATGGCTATATATCCATTACTAAACGATAAAAAACTTTCTCCTTCTGATACAATATACATGGATAGTTCTAGAACATCATACTAGTTTTTCAATTGAAACTGCAAAATTTTAGAAGTACACAAACCAAATATTTGCGATTCTGAGTGATGATCGCCATAAGCCCATGTATAAGAACTCAACTTTACAAGCGAATATATTTGTTCACAGACGATGAATGTGTTTCATATTTTAACAGGATACGTATGACTATCCAATATTTACGTACGCCAAATTTCATTCCGATCTGCTAATTTTATTTTCACGATTGTACTACCTTAATGAGAAGTTTTTCCTTTACTAATTTCTAAAATCGTGGTTATATTTTTGAAATGCACATTATTAAAGCAGCCTTTTACAAATTTTGATCACATAAAAAGTACGGGGATCGCGAAATAATTTATTTGTGATTTTTGTCTGCAAGGAGGTCATGTCTCCGAAAAGTTTGAAAACCACAGCCTCTAACGCTGTGGTTGTAAGTTTGAAGTAGAAGTTCTAAATATATTGAAAGTAGGTTAATAAACTGACAATAGCTTGAAATGTGGATATACAATCTATCATGTTTTATTGTTAATCTGGTAATTTTGCTACAGGCTGACTAGGATAAATGACTTCGTAAATCTTAAAGCTACCTAATTATATTTTAAAAATTCAAATCTTTATAGGAATGTCATATAGCTAGACAGAGCCGTAGTCAGGAAATAATAAATGGGATTTTTTTCAGTTTCTTAGTTGAGATTATCGTTAGCAGTACCATTATAGATTAGGAAATAATTCGACATTACAAGAGATTAGCTACATTCTATACTAAGCCATACTATCTACCTACTATCTAATGATGTACCTGATTCTTTCAAATGAATATTGCTTTATAATTACATATTACCTACATTAGGTTACAGAAGGATTAGAATAATTTTCACAAATTTGAATAATAATTATGCGCTATTTTGCATTCTAAATTACGAATAAGTACATTTTATAATATATTCATTACATTTTTAAGTAAATAAATTCATGTGTTACAGATTATAAAATAAATAAATAAATATATCATCACGCCTTCTACCCATTACTGGGTGTGGCACTCTGCCGAAGCAGATCTCGGTAAGTGATATATTTTGCGTGTGAAGTGCGGTTATCAGTCGTCAAATCACGGCCCCCAAAGATGTTAGTGGTGGAGCCACAGGGATAGCTTTTGAAATTAAGAAAATTGTTTGTCGCCTGTGGGAATCGAACCAGGGTTCTCAGGGTCCACAGGCCGACTTCATACCACTGAGCTAGCCACCCCATTATGATGTCCTCTACAAAACGATTACAATTTATAATTTTTAACATCTTCACACTATATCCCATCAAATGGGGTAGCACGAACCCTAAAATCACTCATTACATTCATCAAATAATCAGTTCTCATCAAACATTATCATCCAAACACATCACCCTCACTTTAAACACATTCATAGATCACTCCATATAAACTCATTTATTTATTACACTCGAAATCATTTATCACACAACAAACCTTCAATCAAATCTATCCAATCATTCCTATTCACTTATCATTCATCTTCTTTCTTCGACGTACATAACATATGCATAAAACATCTCAAATTACTCACGCTTACTCCTAACAACGAATCTAACGACGAATCTACAAAGATTAGAAAAGATGAAAGCGATAGCCTGCACTTGTATATGAAAGAAAAGTCCAAACAATGCAGTAACTGAAAATGAAACAAAAAGATAAGAAAGGGAGTGTCGCCCTGCGCTTGTTTTTGAAAGTGAATTCCACACAATTGCAGTTAAATACTGTATGTAAGAACTGAAAACGAATTAAAAGATAAGAAAGGAAGGGAGTGTCGCTCTACGCTTGTTTTTGAAAGTGAATTCCACACAATTGCAGTTAAACACTCAATGTAAGATCAGAAAACGAATAAAAAAGATAAGAAACGAAGGGAGTGTCGTCCCTGCGCTTGTTTTTGAAAGTGAATTTCACACAATTGCAGGTAAACACTCTAATGAAATTACTAAACAACAAAACTAAAATCAAAAATCCTGAACTATTCTGAAATCATCAGATTCATTCCGCAATTAATCTTCGCCAAACGTTCCTATCCTGACACACCACTTTAGCTTCATCCACATTCATAATTCTTTTCATAAAAGCACGTTTGTTCCTCATACTCGAAAACTTTCGTTCGCGCAACAATCCTTCAATCATATTCATCCATTTATTCATAGGTCGCCCACGCAATCTTTCACCCTCAAATAATTTTAATTTTAATTTATTTATGATATTCTGTACAATAGGAACTGAATCCCAATTACAATACAGAGTCCTTACTCATAGAGCCGCAGTGTAGCAGTTTAATTTATAAAAGACAAAATAGATAAAATAGTTTAAATAACTAATTTTATAAGACTTTTAAACGCACTTGTAATTTATAAAACTTGGATATGTGCGAAACATGTATAAAACTCGTTCTTTAATAAACTATTTTGTAATAAAAACAAAAATAAAAAATATTACGCCTTTTACCCATTACTGGATGTGACACTCTGACGTAGCAGATTTCGGTAAATGATATATTTATGCCCGGGAAGTGGGGTTACCAGCCGTTCAATCACGGTTCCCAAAGACAGGGGCAACTACAGGAGTAATTTTATTTTAATATGGTGAAAATTGTTTATCGACTGTGGGAATTAAACCGAGGTTCTCAAATTCACAGGCCGACTCTAAACCATTGAACCACCTACCCCATAAAAATAAAAAGAGATATGTTTTGTTGCTTCCGCATAATGCACCACATCTGCTCTTGGAATATTTATTTGTAAATTACAACAACCTACAATATATTGATTAGAAGAATACATTCAATGCAACAATATATTGATTACAACAATATGTTAACAATAACAATATGCAGATTACAACACTATACTGGTTAAAACAATATTCTGAGTACTTATTGATTATAACAATATAAAGTTTACAATAAAATGTAGACTGTATGTTTGAAAAAATGACCAAATAACTATTATCTTTATTAATGATTTATGTAATGTAGATCCTATCGATATATTAAAAAAGTAGAGAGTAGGTCTCAGGATCAAAAATTGCAACGAAATCAATCTATTGTCTTTGACATGCTATGTACTTATATTTTTGTGACTCTATTTTTTACTTTCTTATACGTAGTATAAGGAAGTATTGGAATCGTGAAAAAAATCGTTGACGAGATTTTCGCGGAAATACATGTTTTGAGGTCCACTGAATCTGTTTTGATCATTTTCTCAATGATGTCTGTGTGTGTGGATGGATGGATGGATGGGTGTCCGGTCGTGCAATATCTCATGAACGAGATAAGATTTGTTAACGAAACTTGGTAATTATAAGTTTCATGAAAATACGAAGAGCTGAGTTGATTTTGAATGAAATTGAAAAACCGAAAGAGGAAGTTTACTGGACACACAAAACAATAAATTCCATTTATTTCAAAAATGGAATCAGTTACGAAAAAAAGTTTCAAATAATAGATGTTAGCAAAAATATTTGGAACATAAAATGTTATTTGCAATTTTCCTGTATATGCGTCTAATTTTGAGAAAAACTAAATTATATATTTAATAATATATTTCATTAATCATAGTAGCAATAGAAACAAAAAACAAAAACATGTTTAACATTTATATGTCAAATAATAATTGTCAAACGCAAGGAGCAAGTCATAAGTGTTCAATTCAGCGTTTTTAATATGAAATATGCTGTGTATAAGAAAGTCGTGTGGTTACCACACCAGATTTTTTGTTTTATTGTTATGACTTTTGTAAAAATTGTTTACAATTACTGTACAATTATTTTGTTACAATATTTTTGTTTATTTGCTGATGATGTCCAGTTCGCTGGACGAAACGTCCAATGGAGGGATTCAAGTGGTAGAACTTTTTAATATATATTTATTAAAATAAATTCTTGACCGTACATCATATTTAATACAATATAAAATCATACCATAAATGATATCTTTATTGCTGAAATATGAAAGTTAAAGTTGAATAATTCAAATCGCTCATTTGTATTTCGCACTGCCATATTGCAATTACGTAGTTGCATTAAGCCAATCACAGAACTTTGTCTGAAACGTTTGTCGGTGCTCAATTTTACTGAGAGGAAGACGAAGAAGAAGTAAGCATTCAGCATTCTACGATTCTACCAATGACGTATAATACTAGACGAATTATGCCGTATTCAAGTCAATGCAGTGTTGTGAAGCAGAAAGAGATTGAATAACTTTTGGGTCCGCCGGGTGCGCGGCAAGGAGCGAGTACACTTTGCAAGTTGCTCCTTGCCACGCACCCGCCTCACCAACCAGTTATTCTATCCCTTTCTGCTTTACAACAAACGCCGTTGTTATCCGTCTAGTTATGTTTTGTCTGAGGATTCTATGACAACGACACACGTTACGTGAAGTTACGTGTTATTTATCTCTGTCTTATCTGTCTCTCTTTAAGCTAAGATGCAACTACGTCATATTCGTTTGTTTTGAAAGTTTAAATATTTTTATCATGCTTAATACAAGTTTAAAAAAAAAATAAAAAATTTGGGTATAATAATTTTATTACGTAGATTAATATATAAAAAATTCAAAAAAGTCTTGAAAGGCCCATTATAATCTTTTGCTAGATTGATTTCGTTGCAATTTTTGATCCTGAGACCTACTCTCTACTTTTCTAATATTATCTTTATTATTAATCATATAGATTCATTTTATATATGCGCTTTATTTGGACTTTGAAATAATTCCGATAGTGTACATGAGTACGTGGTTTTGCCAACCAAACAGTCAGTAATCCAATAAACCTAAAAGCACCTCTCCATAACAGAGGCTAACATCTCAACTAGAATTTCAAAAGAGACAAGACGACATAGTCTCGAAGTAAATCTTGGAAAACAATCTGCATATCTGTCACAAACTCAAACAAGTACCAACTTGCACATATGACACAATCTCACACACATGCATTTTCCACATAAAACCCGATAACAGCGCATCTACTTGCAGTTCTCTCCCAGACAACCACTACACACACAGTGGCTTACATCTCTAGCTGCTGAAGGGAGCAAAATCCGTAAACTATGTCATGCAGGAATGCAACGAATAGCGAACAGAAGAGCATTCATTGTATCAGCCTCGGAGTCCCAGCGACCCCAATAAGTCACGGCAATAATCAGATTTCTATGAATAATGTTGATTGTGAAATGCTGTAACATGTCGGTAAATTACTTGCTTACTGGTTATGACTTGTTAAACACCTTGGTTGGATTGGAGCTGATATGGTTTCATGGCTAGAGAAGCTGATTCGGGATTTATCGGATTTTTTGAGCTAGTTTCGCACGATCTCAAAAATTAAATGACTAATTATTTTAAGGATACATTAATTAATAATTATGATATGCTTTATAAACAATGAATTATAAAATATGAAATAATACATTTTTCTACAATCAGTTTTTTTATGTTTACCGATAAGATTTCCATGGCAGTAAATAATGTTTACTAATTACTGATCAGTAAATAATTTCTTATCGATCAGGAGACGGTAAGTAAATCCTTTACTCTGATAAGAGCAACGATCTCGAAATAGACTCTAACAATTTTGATGAAACTTGGAATTATTAGCTATATTCCATTTACCACTTGGTTCACTTAAATCAGTTCAGATAAATTCGACACATGACTAAATGAACTGAAATAAGTGAACTGATGCGCACTTATTGTGGTGAATTATTTCAAAGCAAATTAGAATCTGTAATTCTAGTACTAGAAATAAAGTCAGCGAAGTAATCTAGCGAAATAAATAAGTGATCTGGTTCAGTAAATGTAAGTTAGATCTGATCCAAATGACAAAAAGAATATGCCTATAATTGTCTTTTGGCCTTAGAAAACGATCTAGCTAGATCTCGTTCTTCGGAAAATTCATTTATAGTGGAGGTGGCTCAGTGGTATCAAGTCGGTCTGTGGATTTGCGAACCTCGGTTCGATTCCCACAGCCGATAAACAATTTTCACCACATTAAAATTACCCCTGTGGCTTTCCCTCCATTCACTTCTTTGGGAGCCATGATTTGCTAGCTGGTATAAATACATAGTAATGCATAAATATATCACTTACCGAGGTCTGCTACGGCAGAGTGCTACACTCAATGATGGATAAAAGGCGTGATGATATATTTAATATATATTTTTTAATTGATAGAAAATTAATAAAAATTTAACCCAATAAATCGTTTGAGACCAAAATCAACTTGATATCACCAACTGGTTTCAAGATATGAGCGGAAATTCGAAAGAAAATTGAGGCGAAAACTTTTATCAATTTCTTAGTGTCTTATTTTTCATTTTAAACTTCCGATCTTCCGTTATTTAACATTTTTATGTTATAGCATAGCAACTATCAAAATATTCTAGAAAAATAACTAAAAATTTTATGTCAAAATAATTTTTAAATATTTCTAATTCAAATATATTCTCAACCGATAGGAAGCACGTACTACCCTTATTACTCAAACAACTACACCACTTCATTTCCAACCATTTGTAATATAATATTGAATTAATAAGTTTATGACAAATAATAATTGTAAAAGAAAAACAAAAATCGAAAAAATAGGGACTACTAACTACATCTCTTCGTTGGATGAATCTATTTTGATTTTAGACTATGAACCATTTCTATGTTATTTTAAAGAATATTACTTCAAATTAAATTCCTGGAAAACTTAATTATTTTAAGTTTTAAAGGTAATTTAGAGACGTGTGACAATGAGAAAACAATGCTAGAAGTAGTCAATAAAATAGATATTTAGTTCCCCGTTAACGACATGTATATTATATTTTTATTTGAAGATATATGTAGTTATCATTATATTGCTTTATTAAAAATATATTACATTATATTTTAAAGTTTTTGATATTTGATTCAATTTATAATTGCATCTTTTAATAACTAGCTTTTGTAAATACAATTTATACAAGTTAAATGTTACAGCTAGTTTAAGTTGAAATAAAATTAATTTCACACTTGATATGATACTGTAATTTAGTTACAATTAATTTCAAAACTACTGTTTTAAAATTAAATAGACAAATGCAGTTAAACTTTTAACATTGGTATAGTGTCACTTCAATGTCAATTAGACTAATAATTTGTCCTTTAATTAGAGTATAAAGTTTTAATTGGAACTATTATTACCTACAATAAATTATATCCATAAAATAAATATTTAGAACTGAGAAAATTTTAACATCAATATCAAGACCTCGATCAAGACATAATTTAACATTTCATCAGTTCATTAAAACCATTTTGTATGCTATTTTTAAGCTAAATATAAAGCTATAAACTTTTTCTTAATTTGATTTGATAATCCCATTTTGTAAATAGAATGAAATTTATATTCATAACATCATCAAAACCAGTTAAAACCATGTACTTATGCCTGATAACAGAATTATATGAGTTATGTATTGAATAACTAGGAAACAATTTCGATTGGAGGCAGCCAGTCGCGAGAAAAATTTATACCCGCAATTCATTCGAAAGTATTGGTGAAATTTAATAGACATGAACTTCAAACGGTGCTCGGACAAACACGCTTCTAGTAAGTAGTAACTAGTGCGGTATTTTCTACACACGTGCTACTATTATAAAACACTCACGTATTTCTTTCAAAATTTATCAGATTATTTTTAAAGTTAATATCTTCAGACATAAAAATATATGCATAAATAAGTTCATGATCTAAAAGCAAGTAAATATGTTTGTTATAAATAATTAATATATTTATTTCGTTTCAAAAATCCAGAAAAAATGTGTAAGCCAATTGATCATAAATATATCATCACGCCTTCTACCCATTACTGGGTGTGGCACTCTGCCGAAGCAGATCTCGGTAAGTGATATATTTTTGCGCGTAAAGTGCGGTTACCAGTCGTCAAATCACGGCCCCCAAAGATGTTAGTGGTGGAGGAACCACAGGGGCAGCTTTTGAAATTATGAAAATTGTTTGTCGCTTGTGGGAATCGAAACAGGGTTCTCAGGATCCACATGCCGACTTCATACCACTGAGCTAGCCACCCCATCAATTAATTATCATGTAATTATAAAAATCTTATCAATCAAATTAGAACGCCAATTTTTCTGTTTTGATTTTAATTAAATAATTTACTCAATCTTAATGTTCTATTTTGATACTGAAATGACTAAGAAGATACGTCTTTAAATAAATAATCGTTTTGTTATTATTTTATAATTACTCCAAAACATCAAAAGCTACGCCAGATGCAATTTATGTTAATTGATTTTAATTACTTACTCCAGATTAAAAACAAGTGCACCAGACAAAATTATTGTTAAAAAACTGTCGCATAGGCAATTAATGTATTACGATATTGATAACAAGTCATTAAATTCGCAATATTTCAAAATAACTTTCAATATGTTTTGTACAAGATTTTTACGCAACACACAAAAAGTCCACTTTAACAATGTCAGCAGAATTTTAAATTAATCTTAACTATGTTAATTTATGTACGAGCGCGTGAAATTTACTACGAATGTAATGTACCGCAATATGATCATTATTTTCTTGCGATTGTTTGGCTGCATTCGACAAACATAAGAACATCATTCATGGAAAAATTCCTAACGAGTGTTTATAAGAACGTACACAACTTATGACCTTACCTACTCTACCTAAACACATTATAAAGTTGCTTAGTATATTCATTCTAAGAACACTTACTTTTAAAACTTGTTCGACAGATTCTTATTCAAATACTATTCCCAGAACATCTATTAAATAACATAAATTGTAATAACAATAACCCTGAGGAAGACGACTCAACCATGTTTGTTTTAAAATCGAATAAATACTCGAAGAAATTTTTCACAGCTCATAATTTAGCAGTAAAAATTATTTATTTGTCGTCAGTCAAAACAATGTTACATAACACACTGAACTCATGTTGAATGATTATTTTTATTGTATAATAGCAAACAAATAACAAATTATTACCTACTATAATTATTTCATGTCAAACTAAATAACCGCGTGTGTAGATTTTCAATTAATACTACTAAGTAGATATGACATGAAATTAAACAGTTTCTGATGTTTAAAACGTAAGTTAAATAGATTAAAGTGTTTAATTAAGCCTGAAGGAAGTAAGTAAAATAAGTAAATAACTTACGATGTGCGCCACAGCAAGAGCTGTCAAAATGTCTCGCAAAGATTTCACTTGCAGGGCAACAAGAACCAACACGAAGTAACTTCACACCGGAGCCAAAGTCTTGTAAATAATTAAATCAGCGCGCACTGAAAACACGTAAAGTCTTCACCAACAACGTGACAGAAGCAAGACAAGAACCAATGTTCAGTCAGTAAGTACACACAACAACAAAAACGATCAATTAATCCTATAGTTATAAATGCACTGTATAACAAGCACAACACACACACGAATGTTTGTAAAGTTAGGTTAGAGTTGCGCGCACCAAGTTTGATTTTGCGGCGAGTTGAGGAAAGCGAAACAACGAAACAGAACAGAACAGAACAGAACGAAAGATTAGATTGTCACGCTAGTGAGTCTGCGTACGAGACTAGCACGATTGAGCGCAAGCGACTGACTGACGGATTCAGCGGAACCAGCCCGACTCCAAGCTGTTCGCTCGCCGTTTTCGCGGCCCCTCTGCTCGCTGGACTCGGCGGAGCCGGAACGTGGACGTACGTGGTGGAAGTAGGAAAACAGATACACTGACAAACGCAATCTTCGTGCTCCTGCTTGCTGCTGCTCCTGTGTTACGCGATCGCGAGCGCAGCACACACAGAACTTGCTCGTTTTTCTAGATACTACTTTTTTCGCTTCTTTGTTTAAGTTAACATTTGTCAGATAGCAACGCAACACATCAAGTTCTGGGTACTGCCGGCGATATCTGCTGTGCGTGGTTTCCCGGATTATTCGTTTGAATTACAGCGCTTCGCGAAATGATAAACGACGGGTTTTAAAGTGGATGTACCACAGAACCGGACTTGACTTTAAACAACTTAATACTATCACGTAAAACCGAGTATTTTATTATTTTATTCGATTCCAAACCAGTTAAGCGAATAAATGTTACAAGATATTTATTATTCAATATTTTAGTCATTTTAGATAACTGCATTCTTGAAACATATCAAGTTTTTTTTTTCAAAAAGACTATTAATTATTTTCTTATTTGATATCAGCCTTAGAAATACCACGGGACGTTACACAAGTATTTCTTATGCAGTTAAAGAAAAACTGTTTAATTTAATTAAGATAACAATAAAAATTAATTTTATTGTACAGCTATCGAGATCCAATTTACATGTATTAAAAAAAATACCTGTCCTCTACTGTCTATATTCTAACACTAATAGAATTTTTTTACATGCATGGTTATGGGAATTCCAATATATCAGTATTATTTATTTTTTATTTATTTTTTCTTTGATTTCATAGGACTGGAATTCCGTTTTATAATGAATGTTGACATTTTTATTTTTGTCTCATATCTAAACATCCTTCGACACTCTATTTTTTTAAACTTGGATACAGAATAAATATTAATTAATAAAATACATTTATTAATAACTGTCAACAAAATTTTAGGGTGCGAAGTAGCTAGACCATTTTTTCATTGTTTATGTTTCCATTAGAACTTTTATTGCAGGGAGCGCGAAATACCCACGCTACTATGGACCATGTATGTTATTAATGTTTGTTTACAGTTGTATAAAATAGTTATTTATGTACCTAGTGCATGAAACATATTTCACATACGCGTACAATATTTTTATACAACTTAATTTTAATATTAAAAAAATAGAAAATAATTATTTATTGTATAGTTATCAAACAGTATCAGTACTAAGCGCGAAAGTACTTATCTGATTATCATTAAAACGTGAACATACAAACGAGGGCAGGGTGAAAAGTCCCTGAAAATGAGACAAGAAATGATTTATTTGGTCAAAACATATTTTATTTCTCAACATAATCTCCTTGTAGATCGATACACTTCGTCCAACGTTTTTCTAATTTTTCGATCCCTTCCAAATAATACGATTTTGGCAATCCTTCAAAATAGGCGTTTGTTTCAGCGATGACCTCATAGTTGGAGCCAAATCTCTTTCCTCTGAGCCATTTCTTCATGTTTGGAAATAGATAAAAATCGCAGGGGGCCAAATCTGGTCGCACTTGTTGTCAACAGAGAGCAAATGCGGCACCCATCTGGCAGATAGCTTTCTCATATCCAAAAATTTATGCAAAATGTTCCGTACCCATTCGGTTGAGATACTCATAGCCTCAGCCAGCTCAAGCACTTTAACTCGCCGATCGGCCAATATCATACCATGGATTTTAACGACGATTTCTGGCATTGTAATCTCAATTGGACGACCAGAACGTTCGGCGTTCTTTGTGGTTATACTACCACAACGAAAATCAGTAAACCACTTGTGAATCGTTCCAATCGATGGTGAGGAGTTCTCATAATGTTTAACAAGCGATGCATTGGTTTGCGTAATGTTTTTTCCACGCAAGAAATAATGTTTAATCAAGACGCGAAATTCACTTTTTTCCATGTTTTCAAAAATCTTCAAGGTTGCTTGCTTTCGATGGGTGTCAAAACAGAACTGTATGACATATCAGTCTGAAAATTCTAATGCATTCTAGTTAAAGATGGTACATCACAAATGTCACATGAGATATGCGATTGTGGCGCTATCTGTTTTATTTTCCAGGGACTTTTCACTCTGCCCTCGTACATAACATCACACTATATTCCATCAAATGGGGTAGCACGAACACTAGAATTATTCAAAAAACATTCACTTATCAGCCTCATCAAATAATCAGACCTCATCAAACATTCTCATCCTAACACATCACCCTCACTTCAACCACATTTATAGTTCCCTCCATCATTCGTCTCACAACACACCTTCGATCACATCCATTCACTCACTCTTATACATTTTTTATTCATCTTTCTTCAACATACAATTTATATACTCAAAACATCTCAAATTTCTCAAGCTCACTCCTCTAACAATGAATCTACAAAGATTAGAAAAGAACAATGGAAAAAATACCTACTTCGCAAACTGACATTAGCGAAAAATGAAACAGTTGTTCAAAAATAGTACAGGTATATTACGAGTATGATACTAGTATATAAGTCTTTAAAGTACATATGACGAGTTTAAGAAAGAGCTCGACACGAATAGGGCTTTTAACGACACTTATACACATGTATCATACGCTATTTTTTATTATACCTGCATCATAATCTAGAAAATAGAGTTGGAAAGTAGCATTTTCATTTTGATTCATTTCATAATTTTGTGTATGTGAATTGACGTAATATCGTTCACATGAAGATAGATTAGCATTTGTTGTTTACGTTACTATGTGGATCCGTTGTTTTATAATTTGTTGTGACAAATATGAATTTATTTAAAGAGCAAAAGATTTTGTTGTTGCTTACCAACTTTAAAACACGGCGTGTTTTATTGTTGTTTTCGCGCACTTTTTAGTTTATTAGTAGTTATTTATTATACAAGTGTTTTATTAGGTATATAAAACACGCAAAGAGAAGTTTAAACACGAAATCGAAGGTCGAGTGTTTAATATTCTTAAGTGTTTTATATACTAATAAAACACAAGTGTAATACAAAATTTTATCCACAACTTGTAATTATAGGTATCGAAGAAGATTGATCGTAACGTTTAACGTTGATTCAGTTATACAGGGTGATCAAAAGGAATTGTTATAGTTGGCAACACAATTCCAGAGATGTTTTTATTCCACAGTTGGCACAACGTCAGATAAAGGCGAAAATGCTATTTGACATTTCTAATAAATACAAATAGGTTATGTCAGGAGTCTGACAGCTAATAGAATTTTGACTTTTTAAGTAATAGTAATACTTTAGAAATAAATGTAATAATAAATGTACTCAAATTTAAATTTTAAATGTCACTGTCAACAACAGGAAATGAATTTATGTATCAGGCTTACCAATTTTAAGTAGATTTTTTTATTGCCAACTGCAACAATTCCTTTTGATCACTCTGTATATAGTTAGATTATGAGATGGTTGCTAAGTAACAAGTTGTTTACAGTGTTTTATGGAATATGAAACACTAGTGTTTTATGTGCCATATAATTCAACTGAAATCAGTGTAATAATGTCTTTATTATATATGAGTTGTGGATAAAAATAATTATTGTGCAAGTATAATAAAAATTATTTTTAAATATTGTAATTGAGTATATAATAGTGCCCTCGAGTAATTAACTCGGCAAACCCCGTGAAACAATCTTTTACTCTCGGTGCATTAAAGAAACATTTTTCACACTTAGTATATAAATAACTATTTTGTACATTGCACTTTGATATTACCATACATCTTCATTGTTATTCTTACTTTTATTATATTTTATTTTAATTAATTATAAAAAATCTAAAGATAAGGAATGTCAATAATAATAATACATTTAAGATTAGCCAAATTAGTCATATTTTTCAACTAAGTATCAAATAATTTCTCATGATTCATAACACAATAAAAGAAATAACAGCAACACATGCAGAATTCTTTATTCAACCGTACCATAGACAGCCTGTCCACAAGGCAAGAACATCTTTAATGATTATTCATTAATCCAGCATACAATACTTCCATCACTTGACACTAGAAGGCACTACCATCACAATAGCTTGTAAGTTGCAGATACGCAGACAACTCTTCCGTGCGACGTGCGTTTAACGTGCACGCACACGCACACGCACACGCGAACGCGAAACCATCGTCTGCGCGTCATTTGCATTGGCATGTTTGTAGCGCTGCTGCTCGCCATGCCTCGCACGTCGCCAGCGCGTGTGAAATTCGTTTCTGATTGATTCCTCAGGCTGCAGACGTCGAGTGCAGACTGCGAGGTGGACAACCATTGGCATACATTGTAATTTAGACACTACAGAAGAGCTTTGTTAGTGATAGCAAGCTAAGAATGGAATAGTAAGTATACATTCAGAATTTATCAAAAATATGCCTGTCTCTCTATTCAAGAAAAATACTTCATTGGCGAGTTGTACATTTAAGAGGGTACATCACTGTAAGTTTTTCAAAAAATCTATAATTTTTTTTGCTTAAAAGATACTTTGAACCTTCTAGAATATGGTGAAAAAGTTTTATGCGTGAAACATTTTTTTTTCATTGACATTTCGCGCTCTTCCGCAAGCGTGTGGGACGTCTCTGATATGACTACCTGTGTTAAGTAAATACCTGCTCGGAAGGTACAGCATAATGTCTTAAATCGTCGCTGAAAGAAATTGAGGAGGAGTATTTGAACTTGGAAATGCAGCTTTATGGTCCTGGGATTGCAGATTAGTGGTAAAAAAATTTAAACAGTAATTATTTCTCATTTTTCATGTCTACAACTCATATCAAATCTTTAAACGCGTTTTTCTCGAAACACGATTTTTTAAAACGGCATGCAGCATAACTCCAACGCTTTTCAATATTTGAAATTTTAACTATATCTTTAAAACAATATTTTGAAGTGTAACACGTACGGGATTTTCGATATGTTAATTCTAACATTTTTTATAAACAGATGATTGACCCTTTTTTGGTCGAAAATCGAGATTTAACTTCAAGTACTCGCCAATCACACAATAATCAATATTTTTAAAATTCCATACGTACTTCACTAGCTATAGTCATGTAGATTAAGAGAATATTTTTTATTTTGTTTCAAATTAAAATTTGCACCACCTACACTGCATGCCGTGGAGCGCCTCAATTTCAACATGACTTGGGAGAATGGCTCGGACGCCGCCATTTTGAAATATTTGTAATGAAAAAAATATTTTTTTTATACTTCAATATATGTCTAATAACATACTTTAATAGTATTTTCTTACAACCTTTCCTTGTATCAAAAAAAAATTGTCAAAAAAACGTTTTTTTTTCTGACTGTTACAGTGGTGTAACCCCTTAAAATTCTTACTTCACGTCGGGCAAAGACTGAACACAGAAAGAGATAGCTTGCATTAGTGAGAGAGCTAATTGACAGGCCATGATCAATTAGAACATATTTTTAACATGCCATTTAATCTGTATCGTATGTTAAAAGTATACTCTAGTTAGTCGTGGTCTGTCAACTAACTCTCTCACTAGTGCGAGATGTCTCTTTCTTTTGGTTCCCTTCCATCTCTCCCCGATGTGACATCAGTTGTATAACTCGCCATTTAATGATGTCAACAATTATATTTTTTATCTTACCACAGCGGTTTTTGATATTATACAATCGTTTTCAGAGACTAAAATCAGCTATTATTCACATTTGACTAAAATGTTCAAATCCACGACACCCATAAACAACTAGCAATTTATACCAACCAATGCAACAGTTTGACAACAGTGATTTTTCAATTATTTGACAGCATCTCCATCAAGGATTTTATATAAACACTGGATAGGTGACTTACTCATAGAAGTGACGCAACTGGTGGGAGTATGACACCTTTTGCAGGAAAGACGAAACATGCATTGCTCTATTGTATTATATGGCATTTTTCTTGTGTTTAAGGGCCGGTTTTTCCATCTCCGGATAAAACTCCCGATAACTATCGTCAGAATAATTGGAAAAATATCGCATCAGAAAATGACATTCAGTATAATTATTACCATTTGTGCTATGATTTCGATGCGATATTTTTTTATTTATCCCGCTGATAGTTATTGAGAACTTTATCGGGACATGGAAAAACCAGCCCTAAATTGAATAAAATGTCAAGTGTGAAATTATAGATTGAGTCAAATAGATTATTGAATATATAAGACAAACAGTAAAAAAATCTGTCTTTTTGTTGCTTATAGGTGAACTTTGATGATAATATATTTGCAACTACATGAACAATTTTAAAGTACTCAAAAACTATTAAACTCAAAGCTTTAGAAAATTTGGTTTGGATAATCTTATATTTCAAAATTTTAATTATAGAAATATATTAATTAAGCCGGAGTCATATTTTAAAATGATTAGTATTTTGAAAAGTATTTAATTCCGAATATTTTTTTTTGATTTACCTAAAGCTATAAATTAGAATCTATAAATTTAATAATAATATCTGTTATACAGTTTTTCTTACGCACCCGTGCGTCAATCATCTCACTCGCGTATAATGACTTATACATTAACTCACTTGTAATATATTGAATTATTATTACATTTGTTTGAAACATTATTGTCAGAAAAAAATTTAGGAACATTTGGTAGCGTGACAGATCTGCAATTTTTGTATGATAATGTAATTTACATAAAATAAAATTCTGATGTATAATTTTGAAGATACAGATCTGTGTAATGTAGTTTATTAGTCGTAATATCAGTACATAACTATTTTCAAAAATTATACAAAAATTTGTATATGAATCAAAATAAATATTTTGTTAGCATATTTGTCCGACTCTTGGCGCCACAAGTATTTGTTGGGATATATTACATTACAAAAATGTTGTAAAAATGAAAATATTCATTCATGTATAAAGGAACGAAGCGGCATGTCCCCTGGAGCGACATCATCGTATGAATATTGGTTTTTTGTTCGTACATTATGTATGTTCAAAATGAATAAATGTAAGAAAACTACAAAATAATAACAATAGTATGAAGCATGTAAGTTAATACTTACGTTTTCTGTTAATAACTGATTTAACAGCAATAAAAAACGTATATACATACATATATCATCATGCTTTTTACCCATTACTGAGTGTAGCTTTCTGCTGATGCAGATCTCGGTAAGTGATATATTTATGCTCGTAAGTGCGGTTACCGGCCATCAAATCACGGCCTCCATAAAGTGATTACCACAGGGCTAATTTTTATGTGGTGAAAATTATTTATCGGCTGTGGAAATCGAACCAGGGTTGCCAAACCCACAGTCCGACGCGATACAAATGAACCACCTACCCCATAACGTAATTTCACAATTCAAATGACAGTACTTGAAACCAAAAGGTCAACTTTTCATTTTCCATTGTCATATGGAATGGAAATCACAGTTTTAGAACCCAAAATACGGTTTTTAATTTTTTTCGGTTGGTCGCACCAACTGGAAAAATCTGAAAAAAATACCAACTAATCCTCTTTTAAAGAAGAATTTTTGTGATTTTTTTCATAGTCTCACCTTTATATTAACATAATGTGTAACTACTTTAATCAATGTTTACCTACTTTAAATATGTCTCACAATTCCAATATAGCGCCAAAAATCCCAAAACAATTTTTAACAGAAGGAGTGGATTATACTTATATATATATATATATATATATTTTCTATTCTGTTCTTAGTTTTTAAATTTTAAACAATCTGAAAAACTCGGAAAATGTCTGACAATTCAAATTTTGAAAGCTTTTCAGAGTTATTTCAGAGTATTACAAAGTTTTTCAGTTATTTTATCTCTATAAGGGTTATCAAACTCGAATAAAAATAACACTTATAAAAAATAAAAAAAATATTAATAAGCTCAAGGGGGACATGGCCGCCATGGGCCTCTCCATGGATCCGCCCTTGATTAATATTGCATAATTATCTAAATAGTTTCATTACACGCAATGAAAATCTTGTACTTTCTGACAGATAAAGAAACATGTTTAAATATTTGTCTCATCTTATTCATATCGTCATATTTATTTGAATATCTATAGTGTTTAATGCATATCATAAATTTGAACTGATCAGTGAAAATATAACTTTGTTGCAGGATAAGTAAATGTAATAAATATTTCGCTGTTTTGAAATACAACAAATATGTAGAGCAGTAAAGCGCTGAATAACAACATGTTGGATGAAACAAAATTATTCACAAACTTATAAAATATTGTAGACATAATGATATTTAAGTAAATCATGTACAGAACTATGATTTTTCTTGATCAAATACTATTCCGAAACATATTTTTATATGATTTTAGATTAGAAGTATTGTTTGACATTTCATTGATATCTCAATAAACAGCGATTTTTATTTTGTGAAATATATGAGAAGCCTACTATTAAATTATTCTTTACATATAATATAATAAATTATTAAGATTTATTTCAGTTTTATTAATAAAATTAAAATATACCAGAAAAATATAATTTATGTAAAACAAATTAATCTTTATGTTTTCTGGTAACCCGGTAATCATTATTTGTACAACGGAAACAATACCTTATTTTTCACGATTTTTAGGTGTGACGCACGACGGCGCTGCCCAATCAATAAAATGAGTGAAAAAAGTATGTTTTCATTACGTGTTGTATTTTTTGCATATTGATATTAATTGATTTTACAAATATAAAAATTATTTTGACAGCCGTTAAAATTCCAATAGCATATTTAAAAATTTTAAATGATCCCCAAAGAGATAAATAAACAAAAATAGCAAAAAAAAGTTCCAATATAATCCAATATTAATGTAATATTTTTAAAATAGTTCAAAAATGTAACATTTTCTTTATAGTCATCAATTTGAAAATAGTTATTTTTATAACAAGTGCCGAAAAAGGCTCGTTACGTGCAAGTGCAGAATTTAAATCTGCACGAGCATGTAACCTTTTTCGGCACGTGTTATAAACAACATTTTTCCTACAACTGTGCGATTTAGTAAATCACTAAAATATTATTAAAATTTATAAAAACTTTAATGATATTACATGAGAACGATGTTTTACGGCGTTGCTATGGTTTGTTTGTTGATTGCTTGCACATTGTTCTACGTTATTTAAAAATATTTCACTAACGTCAAAATAATTTCTTCAAAATCATCTTGATTGGAATAGTACAGTGAGTAATTCTTCTTTATCATTAACACCTCCAAAGATAATTGAAGCTCCGGATCATACTATGTTGGATCTATTTTCGACAATGACAATCAACCTGCTGCTGGTACTTCTGAAGCTTCCGAAATTGTTACCAATAATATTACTGTTAAGAATATGAACAGGTACGGAAGAAATCAATGTTTCTTTAGACACAAAAGTTTCCACATTACATTATGTCAATATAAGCAACTATAACAACTGTATTAATAATATACACAAACAATAAATATGATGTATTTCACTTACTCTTTAAATAAAACCATTTATCGATATATTTTACTTTGTTCGGTTCTTTTTATTAGTTGTCTACAGATTAGATATACTGCAAATTAAGGTTACGTTTATAAACGTCAAAATATACTACTGCATATTTACTAGCGCTGGTTCACCGTATCTTCTTCTTCCATAAGCGTCTGTGGTCAAAATATGAATTCCGCGCTCGGCGCGAAATTTAAATCGCTGTCAAAACAATTTTCTTTTGACAGTTACGTAATGAAGCACTTTCCGCACTAGTGTTTCTTTGTTTTCGGAAACGCACTTGGTCTGCATTCATCTACTTTCCATACGTAACTAAGGCAATTATAGTTACGTAATAACAAAGAAATCGCACAGTTGTAGGAAAATATATTTTTGACGCTGCTTATTAAAATTTTTTGATACATAATATATTATTCTTATGTATTATTGGTATCGCGCGTTGATAACGTAGGAGTCTATAATTTCTAGAACGGTATATCCACAATTTTTTGTGGAAGTAGAACCACAAAAGTTATTTTCTGCTTTGAAATAAATTTTTAGATAGTGGCGAAGCGAAATATAACTCAAGAGCTTTAAAAGTGCACTAGCCATCGCCATAACCTGTTCGATTATCCACCCCATAACTTAAGCACTTACGGGTATGTGTAGGAATAGAAAATAAACCTGTTACAAACAACTTAAAGATTATCACACATGAATTTTTTTAATGATTTATTTATAATACAACAGAAAGCTTTATCTGGATTTGTCGCTGTTAAATTATCTTATTTGTTTAAGAAAAGCATTGTGCTTTTGTGAGTCCTCACTCGTATTTTAGTTCTTATTGAATTCGATGCTCTTTTATTTATTCCCTCTATAGCCATTGAGCGAACAGTTCGATAAGAACTGATTTTAGCTTTTTTCTCATTTCGAGAAGTAGACTGAAAAGAAACCTATAAATATTTTATAGTTTTACCTGCGTCCCTTCGAACAGTATTGTAGTAATGGCGCTTACGTTGTACCATACGAAAAAAATTGAAATTTATTCTGTGTTCCCATGACGCAGTTCGTTTTCATCCTCGTTTTCTTCATGGAAGAAATGAATTATAATGTGAAATATTTGATCTATTGTTGGAATTAATCATTAATTCAATTGAAGGTTTATAAAAACATGTTAGTTACGAATCAGTAAACTCCAAGAGAGGGTTATTGTTGATACAATCAGTGATTGGCATAAAACAGGCGCATATTAGAATTTAATTGAAAAGACAGTCTTCCTGGCGCCAAGATACGTTCGTTGATAGCTCACATCATTTGCGATTTGCTTTCCATGTCAGGGGAAAAGCGTGAAGATATGTTTGTGTTCTTTTGATAATAATCTCCAGTCATTAAACGCAGTTAATGTGATTTAAACCTATTAGGCGCCTTGTAGGTGAAGAAATGCCTGACGTCTGTGTTTGTAATTTTTATTAGATATTGATTAATAGACTTTTGTTTCCCGGAATTCATTTTTAGTTCGTAGAAATCTTTGCCGAGTATGAAATATACATTGGACATGGCTACATGAGCATTGTTATTGATTCTTGTTTCTTTTCCTGAGAAAATATAAATGTTGTTATATTCATTCAGATGTTGACGAGATTTTACTATTTTGTATTTCTCATACTACATGATATATTACTTATTCATGTGCATTTTCCAGTAACGGAGGTAATATTGTTTTTGATGAACGGCCACTTTTAAAATATAATAATTTTCTGAATTGTTGAAGAAAGAAATACTCACGTATGCGTTTTGTTAACGTTATAAATAAGAAAGAAGATGAAGGTAATGATGATCGTTTGCATATTAAAGTGTGAAAAGTTATTAGCAATGCATGAAAAATGTATTTAAACATTAACGCAATACTTTACTTGTCTATTTAAACTGCAAAATAGTACCATTAAATCTAAATCTTTATGTTGGTATATTTCACCAGGGAAATATAGAGATAATTTTATAAATAGACCACTGAAATAAAATTTAAATATTTTCTTATTAATTATAAATACCATTTACCTATAATTTCAGGATTTTATATATCGAAATCACAGTATTTTAGCAGCAAATACCATTGTTAACAAAAATAAAAAATTACAGTTTCTCTTTTTTAAAATTTGCATTAAATTGTTGTCAGTTTTCATATATGCATGGATACACTCTTACTTTATTGTTCGGCGAGCGGAAATAGTTATTTTTATAACAAGTGCCGAAAAAGGCTCGTTACGTGCTTGCCGAGTGCGGAAATCTGCACGAGCATGTAACCTTTTTCGGCACGTGTTATAAACAACATTTTTCCTACAACTGTGCGATTTAGTAAATCACTAAAATATTATTAAAATTTATAAAATTTATAAAATTTTTATGATATTACATGAGAACGATGTTTTACGGCGTTGCTATGGTTTGTTTGTTGATTGCTTGCACATTGTTCTACGTTATTTAAAAATATTTCACTAACGTCAAAATAATTTCTTCACAATCATCTTGATTGGAATAGTACAGTGAGTGATTCTTCTTTATCATTAACACCTCCAAAGATAATTGAAGCTCCGGATCATACTACGTATATTGGATCTATTTTCGACAATGACAATCAACCTGCTGCTGATACTTCTAAAGCTTCCGAAATTGTTACCAATAATATTACTGGTAATAATATGAACAGGTACGGAAGAAATCAATGTTTCTTTAGACACAAAAGTTTCCACTTTACATTATGTCAATATAAGCAACTGTAACAACTGTATTAATAATATACACAAACAATAAATATGAAGTATTTCACTTACTCTTTAAATAAAACCATTTATCGATATATTTTACTTTGTTCGGTTCTTTTTATTAATTGTCTGCAGATTAGATATACTGCAAATTAAGGTTACGTTTATAAACGTCAAAATATACTACTGCATATTTACTAGCGCTGGTTCACCGTATCTCCTTCTTCCATAAGCGTCTGTGGTCAAAATATGAATTCCGCGCTCGGCGCGAAATTTAAATCGCTGCCAAAACAATATTCTTTTGACAGTTAATGAAGCACTTTCCGCACTAGTGTTTCTTTGCTTTCGGAAACGCACTTGGTCTGCATTCATCTACTTTCCATACGTAACCAAGGCAATTATAGTTACATAATAACAAAGAAATCGCACAGTTGTAGGAAAAATCTTTGTACCAATTTTCGGGCGGCAAACATCAATTTTTTGCACTGAAAGTTGGAAATGTTTACTTTCTACTTGGTCACAATTTATTCTATCCTTTATACATGTTTTTCCGTTAAGAAAAATTTACATTAGATAATATTAAAATATAAAAATGATAATTTTAAGGGTCACTTCATTAAAGAATACATTGCAAAAACTATTGCAATTTTGTAATGAATAAAAACAAATGTCTTTCAGTTTTAAGAGACCCAAATATTTGGAACCTCCTAGTCATGCGTGTATTGTAACCTCGAACGTATATGTACTTATATAATATTATAAATTCTAAACGCCGATATTTTTTCATTATCAAGATTCGAGACTTATTTCAATCATTTGAATATTGAGAATTTTCAAGTTTATTCTCTTAGTTGATTAATTTAATACTCCAAATTCCAGATTCCACAATGTGTTAAATGATATACCTAGGTAGTGTATGTGGCGTGAGAGTTCAGGGTTCTTAGTTTAATCCTCATTCCTAGTGCACGCGAAAAACGTTTCAATACGTAAATTAATTCTTTAGACTCCAATTTCTACTCACAACTATAAAGCTGAATTTATAATAAAGCGCATGGTATCGATAACCTAAAAAGTTGAGCATCTGCTAGAGCTACTCATAGGCGGACTTTGGCCTAGGCTAAAGAGGCAATAGCCTAGGGCCTAAAAATTTTAGGGCCCGGATTCAAGCTTTTAGTTTAAACAATAGAAATATATATATACAGGCTGGTGACCGCGGCTCTCAAACAAGGGTATTTAACATAATTTTATAATTTTCTGCTTCTCTAATTATTTTAAGCAAGATAGCTTAAAATAAAAGTTTTAGGACATAAAATTCTGCATCTAATCCAATAAACAAAATTTATTTTGTATGCTTCGTAACGACACAAATTAGATCTGAAAGCAACAAAAATAGCCTCAAAACTATCGATAGTCATGAAATTGAAACAAAATTAAACAAATTTTTGACGTTTTATCTGTCAAAAAAATTTCTTTATTTATTATGTCATTTATTTGACACATAAAACGTTAAATATTTGTTAGTTTTGTTTCAATTTCATGGCAATCGATAATTTCGTTATTTTCAGATATAATTTGTGCTGTTACGAAGCATGTAAAATTATTTTTGTTTATTGAATTAGATGCAGAATTTTATGTCCTAATGGGCCCGAAATAAATATTGTGCCTAGGGCCCGAAATATTTTAAATCCGCATCTGAAGCTACTAATGATTTATAATAAAGTAAGCAGTAAGGTGAAGGGAGCAAAGCAAGAGATAAATACTCTACTTCTGAGCAATCCGAAGTCACAAGCAATCTGGAAAATGGTCATTTCATATTTTAATAATCGGTGATGAATATTATTAGTTGATATCTGTCGGATGAGGTAGGTGGCTCAGTGGTATCGAGTCGGCCTGTGGATTTGAGAACCCGGGTTCTCCAACAGCCGACAAACAATTTTCACCACATTAAAATTATCCCTGTGGCTTCCCCTTCACTAACATCCTTGGAAGCCGTGATTTGACGGCTGGTAACCGCATTTCACGCACAAAATATATCACCGAGATCTGCTACGACAGAGTACCACTCCACTAATTGTAGAAGGCGTGATGATATATTTATTTTATTTATTTATATCTGTTATATCTGAACATGTTTTTGATGTTGCAAAGTTATAAATTAGTAGAAATTAATAAATCTGTATATGATAAATCATTAGATGATTTTAATTATCTAATGTTATCAATTGACAGATTAGTGCTGAAGTTCGGAATAGATATGTCGAAGTTAAATAAAATATGCCGAAATTCTACCATACAATCTGATTTGTTGATAGTAATACGAGGACAGGGTGAAAAGTCCCTGAAAAATTAAACAAGAAATGATTTATTTGGTCAAAACATATTTTATTTCTCAACATAATCTCCTTGTAGCTCGATACACTTCATCCAACGTTTTTCTAATTTTTCGATCCTTTCCAAATAATACGATTTTGGCAATCCTTCAAAATAGGCGTTTGTCTCAGCGATGACCTCATCGTTGGAGCCAAATCTCTTTCCGCCGAGCCATTTCTTCAAGTTTAGAAATAGATAAAAATCGCAGGGGGCCAAATCTGGAGAAAAAAGTCCTTCTTATTGCGCCTGAACATCACCAAACACTCCTTTGAACTTGTCACACGGTCGCGCTTGTTGTCAACAGAGAGCAAATGCGGCACCCATCTGGCAGATATCTTTATCATATCCAAAAATTTATGCAAAATGTTCGTTCGGTTGAGATGCTCATAGCCTCAGCCAGCTCGTGCACTTTAACTCGCCGATCGTCCAATATCATACCATGGATTTTATCGACGATTTCTGGCGACCAGAATGTTCGGCGTCCTTTGTGGTCATACTACCACAATCAAAATCAGTAAACCACTTGTGAATCGTTCCAATCGATGGTGAGGAGTCCCCATAATGTTTAACAAGCGATGCTTTGGTTTGCGTAATGTTTTTTTCCACGCAAGAAATAATGTTTAATCAAGACGCGAAATTCTCTTCTTTACATGTTTTCAAAAATCTTCAAGGTTGCTTGCTTTCGATGGGTGTCGAAACATATCAGTCTGAAAATTTTAATGCGTTCTAGTTCAAGATGGTACATTATAAATGTCACATGAGATTTGCGATTGTAGCGCCATCTGTTTTATTTTTCAGGGACTTTTCACCCTGCCCTCGTAATTTCAACATTTAGTATACATCACCAAATTTGCTTATGTTCCTTCATTATAAATCCAGCTTTAGTGCTTTGTTGTTGTGATGTGCTACTTTGTAATAGCATTTCATGGTGAAAACATCTCATCTATTAATATTTAAAGACGTAATGATACATTTAATTTATTATGCACTCTTATATTATATATTTTAGTATGCATTAAAGTAGTAAAACAATTGTAATACTATCAGTATCAGCAATTAAAATAGAATAATTATGGAAAATTAATCTTGTATTAATAATAAATCCGCAAACTTGCATTGCGCCGATAATTTTTCCAGAGCATAATGACATGCACATCATAATTAGTAAGAAATATTTTATATCTAATTAAGTTCCTCACAAATAACTGATAAAGTTTCGCAAATATTTTAATTGATAGAAAACAAGTCAAGCTTGGTTTGGTCCACTAAGGCCGCAGATCTACGCAAAACGAGCAAAATGCACTGACAACACTTGCCGCACAAATAAATAAACAAACAAATGGCGATCAGCGAATAAATAAACTGTCGTGGCCAGAAGGCACGCGATATACCGCCACGGTCCCCTTGCCCCGCGGATCTTCTTTCCTCATCTTCCCTCGGGCTACAAGCTAATTAGGACCGATTAGAATTTCAGATTACATTTTTACCAGCGATACCACTATGGGAATACTCGTTTCTGCAGTCAATAAACGATAAATTTCAAACGTTCGAATGGATTTTTTGCTGTAATGAATCTCTGAACAAGTCAACATGAGCTGCTGGTGTTTACTGATCGTGGTTTGTGGCTACGCTGCTTCGCTTGCTCGCTGATCCAGAGAATCTCGGAGACGGGAATAATGAATGTGCGCTGGAGTTCTGGAGATTGTTTAGAAGAAAGGAATTTTGATTTTTGTTACAATCAATTTTTGTTTTTTATTCTCGGCTACCATAAATAAACTCTGTACCAATTCGGAACTTCCTTATGACATTATTTGATTAGCATATTAAAATACAAGTTACAGAAGGAAACCTATTCTTGCATGAGTTCGAAATTCGGACACGAGATTCACAGAGGCGACGGGACGAACGAATAAATAGTAGAATTGCCTTTTATAACGAATGTTCTATACTGTTTTCTCTATTTCGAATTTCCTTTGTATAATCTACATATATATATATATATATATATATATATATATATATATATATATATATATATATATATATATATATATAACGCTCCCTCCCGTTCTTATCTTTTTGTTTCATTTTTAGTGACTGCATTGTGTGCACTTTTCTTTCATATACAAATGCAGGCTATCGCTTTCATCTTTTCTAATCTTGTAGATTCGTTGTTAGTTTCGTTATTAGATTCGTTGTTAGGAGTAAATGTGAGTAATTTGAGATGTTTTATGCATATGTTATGTACGTTGAAGAAAGAAATTAATGATAAGTGAATAGGAATGATGTGATTGAAGGTTTGTTGTATGATAATGATTTCGAGTGTAATAAATTAATGAGTTTATATGGAGTGATCTATGAATGTGAAGATATGTATGTATGTATATATAAATTAATATTTGTTTGTTTGTCTGTTTGTTTGTCCCGTATGCGTTCCTATATCATTCATCCGATTGTGATGCATTGTGATATCATTTTTAATATCTACTTATTAAATAAACGGTAAAGATATATAGGTACCTTCTTACAAAATATACGTTAGAAAATAAACAAACTTTTATATGCATTAGCAAAAAATTATTTGATTTTCGTTTTGTTGGTTTTGTAAATTCTTAGAACACTTATCGCAAACGTTTCAAAAAAGCGAAAATATAATAATAGGTACGACTTAAAATTCTCCTAAAAATTTGAAAGTTATATTTAGGAACTAAAAAAAAAATATTCTCTTTGAGTTATGGGACTAAGTGGCGCAATGGTATCGAGTCCGCCTGTAGATTTGAGAACCCTGGTTCGATTCTCACAGCCGACAAACAATTTTTACTACATTAAAACTACCCCTGTGGCTCCCCCACAACATCTTTGGGGGACTTGATTTAACGACTGAAAACCGTACTCCACGCGCAAAATCTATCATTTACCGAGATCTACTATGGATAAGTGCCATACCCAGTAATGGGAAGAAGGCGTGACGATATTTTCACCACTATAAAATTATCCCTGTGTCTCCCCCACTACTAACATCTTTAGGGGGCCGTGATTTGACGGCTGGTAACCGTATTTCACGCGCATATATCACTTCCCGAGATCTGCTTCGGCAGAATGCCACACCCAGTAACGGGTAAAAGGCGTGATGATATATTTCTTTATATTTATTTTATTATAATTTTAGTGTGGGAAGCATCTGCAAAAGTTCCTGTAGGTCTGACGGAAGACAGTCAGTATCAGCTGAAAAATTTTGATGAATGTCTTAGTATAACGAACCTTTTGCCGCGCAATATTGTTTGGCAACAATTCATATTGAGATAGAAGTGAACAGAACTGTTCTTGATTCATTTTCGCCGGAATATAAACCATACATGAACGTATACGAAAAACTGGATGTAAATAATCAAAAAAAGACTTAATTGTTGACCGTCGACTGAAATCTCATAATGAACATCTCTTTTAAGAGCACCTTCCTATTATTTAGTTCTCTGAGTCAAGTGTCGTCATAATTATGATTTGTCTGATTTAACATATTCGTATATTTATCGTGAGTTAATCTATAAAGTAAAATCATAGCACCAACTGTTATTGCGTGCATTTAAAATTTATTACATTAGTAAAAATAAAAGTATTTAAATCTACAACTTGTACACGAAACCCCACTCATTCCGTTTCCCAGAAAAATGCACATTTACAGTCTTATCAGCAATCCATTGCATTCATTCTAACATTTTTTGCATTCAAGCAAAGCAAAGAATGAAAAGATTAAAAATAAATTTTCCACCGTCCTTTCACCGACGTTACTCGAACTTCGAACAATGTCGAGAATGTTTCAATCACAATGTTGTCTCATCGTCATAAATTTCTACCTGAGAAACAATCGCGACGATGACTTTTCGGCGCCAGTAATTCTAAAGCTGGTCGCGAATGGCGCCACTACGCCTCAATCACAGCTTGACACCTAACCTCTCTTTTGACAAGCAGTGTAAAGCCGACGTCGACGGGTCTGTGGACGATGTTTGGCTAAGATTTACTGTTACTGGCCCATTTGTAAATAGCGACATTACGCACTTGAACAATGCAAATAGTAAACTCCGTCATTGAAGCTAACGCAAATAATTTCATATTAAATATTGTAATAGGAATGGTGTGTTGGCGTGTGTGATTTTATACAGGGCTGGATTCGGTAAAATTTAATAAAGATAAATTAATGTGCCAAAAAAGAAAAACAAAAGTCAGTTCACACTTTCTTATTACATTAAGCAGGCTACTCTGTTCTTACTAAATTTAACATATTTTATAATTTTATGGGGTGGCTAGCTCAGTGGTATGAAGTCGGCCTGTGGATCCTGAGAACCCTGGTTCGATTCTCACAGGCGACAAACAATTTTCATAATTTTCAAAAAAAGCTACTCCTGTGGCTCCTCCACCACTAACATCTTTGGGGGCCGTAATTTGACGACTGGTAACCGCACTTCACGCGCAAAATAAATCACTTACCGAGATCTGCTTCGGCAGAGTGCCACACCCAATAATGGGTAGAAGGCGTGATGATATATTTATTTATTTATATAATTTAGTAAATTTTTATTAAATTTTTTTTTTTTGGCTTCTTTGGCGGAACAACTACTTAGGTCATATGCCGCCATTACGCCCTGATCTGCGTTTTAGGTATTATGGCCAACAGCAACGCGGGTTTCTCTGAACGGTCACCCATCCAAGTACTACCCGCGCGCAACGTTAGTGCACGTCCACAACGGCGCACCGCACTTAGCACCGCATCTAGCCTAGACCATAGCATTGCCAGCGAGGAGAGAATGAAAGCACTGTTTCTTATGCACTCGGCCCTAACGGCGCACCGCACATCGCACAGACGCTAGTACAAACCATAGCATCGCACCAAAGAATAGACCATGGTATTTTCTGCTCGCACAGTAGGATCGCACACCGCGCAATATGGAGAAATTTATATAATTAAAATCAATATATTTTGTTATTAACTTACCTGAATGTGACCATTAACCTTTCAGTAGTTGTAATAGGTTGCCATGACAGTTTTCCAAATTTTTAACTAAATCATTGTCTACTTTTTCAAAAATATAGTCAAAGGTACCCACATCCATTCGCATGTACGAAAATAATCTCTCAGGATCCTTTCTTAAATCTTCGTATAAATGATGATATTCTCCATAAATTTTGCGTCTTTTATTTAAAAAGTGTATTTTATCGTTTTGTTATGTCAATTCTATTTATTTGTTTCGATAAGCAAATCCTCATCAGAGGAACTATCGGTCATCGCAAAAGACATCTTTATTTGAGAGGTTTTATATAAAATAACGAATATTATATGCAATATGCGCTGTGCGTGCGGTGCGTCGTTATGGCCATACGTGTGCAATCCTCGGTGCAGTGCGATGGTCTGTGCAATGGTCTAGGCTAGGCTAGGCTATGTGCGGTGCGCCGTTGTGGACGTGCACTTACTCAACTCGCATTATCGCTTAGATCAGTACCAACGAGTGCAGCCATGGCCGTTGACCAAATTTATTATTATTATTATGATTATTGTCGAACTGTGGAGATGAGAACCCAGGACAAACAATTTTTACCACATTAAAGTTACCCCGTGATTTGATACACCCAGTAAAGGATAAAAGACGAGATGATATATTTATTTTATCTATAATTTATTTAATGTTTTATAGTAAAATGTATTCACTTTGATCATTTAAAAACAAATTAAACGAGTAAATGTAATGAAAATGAGTATACCATGTATGTTAAATTTAGTAAAAACATGTCAATATGTGGTCACCATGGGCACTCGCAGGAGGAGACTAATGGCTCGATGCGCCTCCTTTGATATCTTATTTATTTTGTTTTGTTATACGTACTTCTATTCTTTTTATTTGATAATATATTATTAATTGTATATATTATTATTATTATATTATTATTATTATTGTATATAGGGTAATGGCTCAGTGGTATCAAGTCGGCCTGTGGATCCTAAGAACCCTGGTTCGGTCCCCACAGTTGACAAAATATTTTCACCAATTTAAAAAATTACCTCTGTGGCTTCCCTCAACACTAATATCTTTGGGGTCCGTGATTTTACGGCTGGTAACCGAACTTCTCGTTCTCTTGAATTTTAATAAAAATTTCTTTTTTAGAAACAGTTCTCCATTAAGAATTTGACATTTCGCTGGATTATTATCAACTGACGTTTATGCATTTATTTTATTGGTAACCAATGAGCTTTAATTATAATGAAAAATTATCACTTATTAATTTCACTACTGAGAATCTAACAAAACAGCTTTTATTTCATTGATTCATTTTCAAACAAATTCGTTAATCTATTGGTTCTCACATATACGTGGTAAACGGATATTATTTGTTGAATTTTCAAATGTTTTGCATTATGATTGTTAAAAATAGGTCAAGGGAAATGATCAGTGATAATAAGTATCCTACTCGTATATAACGTTGGAAACCGCAAAGTGTTGACAGATTTTGTTTGTCTTATATTACTTTTAAAAGAGTTATAAACAGAAAAGTAAGTATTTACCTATTAAATTTTATTGTGAATTGAGAAAAGACATAACAATTTTTTTCCATGTTTGGATTTCTGGCTTTTATTTATTCAAAATAATAAATGACTACGTTTCGAATCTTGGTTTGGTTCATTTTCCAGTCGAAAGGTAAAAAAAAAGTTTTCTTTAAATTAACATGATGAGGTGATACATTTTAAAAATTATTTTTTAAGGAGTGTACACTCCTTATTTTAAATAAATAAAAGCCAGGAAATCCAAAGAACGTGGAAGAAATTTGTTACGTTTTTCCCAATTCACAATATTCTTCACGGCTTAACTAATCCTCTCCAAATATTAAATTATTTGTTTATTATACTGTTTCTTAATATTATATATGTTTTAGAGGTGTTTGTTCATTTTGCAAATAAGGTACTAACAGATCAAACCTCGCGACGATTTACTTCTGTTGTTTATAAATCTGAAATTAGTTCAATTTTTGGCCGGTCATTTCTCTTGGTCATTTTGTAAAAGTTTAATATATTATATATTTATACATATGGGGTGGCTAGCTCAGTGGTATGAAGTCGGCCTGTGGATCCTGAGAACCCTGGTTCGATTCCCACAGGCGACAAACAATTTTCATAATTTCAAAAACTACCCCCGTGGCTCCTCCACCACTAACATCTTTGGAGGCCGTGATTTGACGACTGGTAACCGCACTTCACGCGCAAAAATATATCACTTACCGAGATCTGCTTCGGCAGAGTGCCACACCCAGTAATGGGTAGAAGGCGTGATGATATATTTATTTTATTTTCTATTTAATATATTAAATGCTAAATAAAACCAGATTTTTAAATGCATTGAATTTTATGTACGAATATCTTGGTTTGCACGTACTTAAAACAATCATATCCTCGATCATATCTATAAGTCAACAGCCTCTTGATAAACATACTTCTTTTAGGTCACTATTGGAACCTCAATAACCATAGAAGATATAGTCGGATAAGTTGTGTCATTTTATGAGTTAATTATTTTTTTTACCAAAAATATATATTTATATATCAAATATGTATAATATTTAAGATAATAAATTATTAATATGATAGAAGATAAAAACTTTCAAATTAAATATTTCTAAATCTTTTCACAAATATTATATGAATGTAATAGTTTTTCGTGAAAATGCATATTTTTTTCTCATTTTAATGTTATTATTAACCGATCTTTTTAATAGAATCCCTAAACATTTAAAAAATTCGAAAACTTTTAAAATTTTGAAAGGTGGTCCCGAAATAACACAAAAGAAGTATTTTAAAAGAATTCTACGAAACGAAGAATACAATTAGCAAAGTGATTTTTGTTTGAAAAACATTTTACGTTTGTTTATACAAATGTAGGTGAAAGACTAATAAAATATTGGTTCCGGGTTGAAAATAAGTAAATCCGGCTCTGTTGATGAGCATTTGTGCGGGTGATGTACGTCATTGTGATGTATTTTTAATACTTGGTTTACTTTAAACACACTGGGTGTGAATGGAGATTAACTAATTGTGTACTAGCGAGCTATTTATAAAACATTCTGAATACAATTGTTCCTATTTTATCTTTTATCTTCCTTGAAAGTATTCCAAAAATTTAAACTCATCATTGCACCACCTGCGTCATCTAGTCATTAAACTCTTTATTATGATTTTAGTCATTTCAATTCTGAAAATTGCATTTTCTTAAATTATGTTTGCTTTCAAGTAACTAAACGTCAACACTATAATCTAATTCTGACTGTGGTAGTTGTGCAATTGCAGATCTCTGTAGATCACAAATAAATGGCATCTAAGAATCAAAATGAAAATGGTATAATAAAAATAGCGTATGATACACGTGTACTCGTATAAGTGCTTTTTCTGACGACCACGTATGAAAGTAACCATAACAACAACATAAATAAATATGTTAGGATGTATAACGTACACTTCGAACATATGAGGTGAAGTTCCACTGATTGACAACAGATGGCGTTACGATGAAAGAAAATAGTAAAATAAATGAAAAGTATTTGTATTATTATTTAAATCGAAGTTTTCGCAGATTTTTCAACACATTTGCACAGATAAATCTTATTTTATTAAATTAATTTCCTTATTTACTAATATTCTAGCATTATTTAATATTTTGACATTACCGTTAGTACAGTTGGTATCACAATACCTAACCTCAAACGTCAACCGTCAACGCTTACCAACAAAAACGCATGAGCTGTCAAAGTGTAACAATATTGCTCTTGTAAACTGTTTTTAGAAATATTTTGTGGTCGTCTGAAAAATAGTGTACATAACTCGCTCGAAAGTGTGATAACTGTGCTCGTGCGCACCTCGTTTTTCAATTTTACACTCGCACGTTATCTTACACTTTCGATGCTTGTTATGTAAATAACTATTAACGCACTAGTGCCGTTAAAAGCACTCCGCTTCGCGACGTGCTCTTAAACTCGTCCCAAGTGTTTTAAAGACTTACTTGTACACTAGTATTATAATATATTATTTTCTACTTCGGTGTTCTTATAGCTCTATAAACGCACTGTAAACACGTTGCTAAGGAGATCTATAAGCGCACTGTTTTTGGCGCTTTTTATTTTGTAGGAGTGGTATGAATGCTCTTAAATCTGACAGATGAATGACATATAACCTCAAAATTGTAAATTGTCGGTGTTGAAATATTACTAGCAGAATATGCTAGAATCAGACAACATTCAAAATATTCACAATACAGAAAAAAATATTTAATAATTGTCAAAAAATATGATATTTCAATTGTCTGTGTTATAAGAAATGCTACCAACACGAATTATAAAAAATACCAACTTATATTTTTGACAAGTCGCAGTTTTTAAAAATCTAACAAAATTATAAAATTACTTCAGTAAAAAAAATAGTATAAAGAACACGTTTCATAAGGCCTGTTAACGTAGAGCGGCTCGTTTTCCAAATTTGGATTCGTGCGTTAACAGATTGCCTTATGAAACTACAGGGTGATCAAAAGGAATTGTTATAGTTGGTAATAAAATTCCAGAGATCTTTTTATTCCACAGTTGGCACAACGTCAGATAAAGGCGGAAATACAATTTGACATTTCTAATAAATACAAATAGGTTATGCCAGGAGTCTGGCAGCTAATAGAATTTTGACTTTTTAAGTAATGGAAATACTTTGAAATAAATGTAATAATAAATGTACTCAAATTTAAATTTTAAATGTCACTGTCAACAACAGGAAATGAATTTATGTATCAGGCTTACCAATTTCAAGTAGTTTTTTTTATTGCCAACTGTAACAATTCCGTTTGATCACTCTGTAGTTCTTTAATATACTATTTTAATTCACATGGCGATCGTAGCATAGATGGTTTAAAGCATATAATTGAAGTTCATAGATCCCTGGTTCAAATCCTGGCGGTATTTCAGTTTTTCTCTTAATAATTCAATTTAATTAAAACTGATTTATTATAAATTATTAGAACGTATTTCAAAACATTTTGTTCAGTGTCAATGTCTTTAGGACAAAAAAATATTTATTGCATACTTATATAAGTTGTTAAAATTTTATCAGATATTCTTTAATTATAATTAAAACAAAAAACCGGGTTTTTTACATTTGCCGAAATGTTAAAATGTCATACATATGAACATGAAATTGATTGTAATCTAAATCGAAAACATATTTACTTCATTAAATTATAGTTTTTTAGATTATACAAATACAAAAACTTCATCATTTTTTCAGTGTAAAGCAGTAGATCGTAACAAATTTGAAACACAAATAATAACAAAAAAATAATACCTGCTAATAATATCATTGTAAGTACCAATATGATTTTATCGTACTGTTGATCTTAAAGATATTAATAATATTAAACTAATCCACTTTTTATGCCAATAAAAACCGCCTTTCAAATGTTAATCTAATAAACAATCGCTGTCATTCAGCATGAGACATTTTACCGACAATTTTTTTACCTATTTACTATCAGATATTACGATAAATAACTATTTGCGACAATGAAAAATATCTTGGTCACAGCTCGCTAAGAAATTAACTGCCTCTGTATGTTTGAATTGATTCGTAAATCTAATGTAAATCCCATATGTCATCTCGTTTAATTGATTCTGCAAATCTTTGCACTAATTCATTGACAGACAAGAATTTAATTACAAAATATTTATAACTATATTTATCGTCTGTTAACTGAATATTAAATTATAATAAATCGATTTTCTTTTATTTTTCCTGGTATTTATGATAAATATGTGCAATTTATCAAAAGTATAAACATGTGAGTCAGTTAAATGTTTAATACATTCTTGGAAATAAAACATGTTGTATATTTGGAAGAAGTTATAGTTGTAAAGCTGAATGAATTTAAGCGAGTAAGTGCAATGGAATGACCAGAATCTGTTTACAAAACATAAAATAAAATATTTTATGAAATATTTTTAAAACAACCATTAAAAATTGCCATTAAATTTTAATGTGATATCTTAAAATATAATAAGTTGGTAGGTACACATTCTTTCTGATTCATAACATAATTATAATTTAATTAAAATTCTTAAATTGTTTATTAAGTTTAACTGACAGCTGCTACTCAGGATTACGACATTTCGAATAGAGAATTTGAAACTTAAGAAATGTATTTTTAAAAGTTAAATTGCTATTATTTTAAAATGTCATGTTGTTGAATGAAGCGGCTCAATTATAAAATCAACTGGTTGTTTTAAAAATAAAATTTATTTTGCATGGAGACCTACCAACTCTTCAGATAACTTAATGTCTTGACCTTCAGTTTAAAGATATAATTATTATAAACATTTTTCTGTTTATAAAATTCACACATTTATTTCAATATACCTGAACTACAATGGGCCTTTCAAGACTTTTTTGAATTTTTTATATATTAATCTACGTAATAAAATTATTATACCCAAATTTTTTATTTTTTTTTAAACTTGTATTAAGCATGATAAAAATATGTAAACTTTCGAAACAAACGAATATGACGTAGTTGCATCTTAGCTTAAAGAGAGACAGATAAGAGAGATAAATAACACGTAACTTCACGTAACGTGTGTCATTGTCATAGAACCCTCAGACAAAACATAACTAGACGGATAACAACGGCGTTTGTTGTAAAGCAGACAGGGATAGAATAACTGGTCGGTGAGGCGGGTGCGCCGCAAGGAGCAACTTGCATAACATCAAAGTGTACTCGCTCCTTGCCGCGCACCCGGCGGACCTAAAAGTTATTCAATCTCTTTCTGCTTCACGACACTGCATTGACTTGAATACGACATAATTCGTCTAGTATTATACGTCACTGGTAGAATCGTAGAATGCTGAATGCTTATTTCTTCTTCATCTTCCTCTCAGTAAAATTGAGCACCGACAAACGTTTCAGACAAAGTTGTGTGATTGGCTTAATGCAACTACGTAATTGCAATATGGCAGTGCGAAATACAAATGAGTGATTTGAATTATTCAACTTTAACTTTCATATTTCAGCAATAAAGATATCATTTATGGTATGATTTTATATTGTATTAAATATGATGTACGGTTAAGAATTTATTTTAATAAATATATGTTAAAAAGCTCTACCACTTGAAAACAAATATAATTTTATCGTGGTCAAATTGTTTTTCGTGCATAATAAAATATTAGATTTTTCTTTTGAATGAACGTTGAGAAATAGTAGTTATATTTTCGTTATCAGTAATTTTTATAGACTCGATAACGTAAAATAATTCCCATGTTTCATTGCCCAGAAAGACCGTTTACTCATGCAAGATTTCATTGATGAATTAGTTGGATCCGATCACAGTCGTTTTGCTTTGAACAAATGCTATAGTTTGCGTGATTTCTGCCGTTTCATCATTGCTGATATGACGTTCGGTGATCCTTCCAAGAACAATTGTAATTGAGATAATAAGTGTGGACAGCAGTCTATTTGACAGTTTACGGAAATTGTACATTTATATAAGTGAAATGCTCTTGAAAACTAATTTACTGTGACTTGTTTTATAAAAATCAAAACTTTTAGCACATAATAGATGAACTGTCACATTTTGTGTAATTGTTAAAAAAATCGAATTCGGTGAGAAGTTGTTACAGTGTGGTTGTACTCGTATAAGACGTATTTTATTTTTATTCTGATTGGCTGACTACCATGTCACACCGAAGACACGATTATAGCTTAAACATTTGTAGCAGTGACAGTGTTGTACTAATTTTATTGTTTTATTTGTAATGTTTATAATTATAATTTAATTATTTATATTAATATAAATAACTAATGGTAACAAAAATGTTCACTGTATATTACACGATGTTCTGATAATGAAACAAAAAGATTCTTTTTTAATTTGCAAAATTAAGGAAGGTTTTTAGGACCAGTCGTTTGATAGGTATTACTAATATATTAATAATGAAATTATAATTCGAAAGAAAAGTCATACAATACTGGGTATGGTACGCTACTGTAGCAGTTTTTGGTAAGTGATAAATTTTTGCACGTGAAGCGTGGTTACCAACTGTCATATTATGGTCACCAAATATGTTTAATAGAGAAAGAGTCATAGGACTGACTATAGGTATTGACCGTTGCGTTGTAAAACATTTAAAAAAATCATTATACAAACTATTTTTAAAAAAGTTATTAGTTTTTGTTTACCTCAAAAACGTTCCCAAAAAACATATTAATGTACATTGCAGGATAGTCTTTAAAGTTATTTTTATTTTAAATATTTTTTGCAATATACAATTGTTTACAAATTATCCGAAGAAAAAAAGAATTGAATAAAATAAATTTTTAACAATTATCCTTATGAGAATAAATGAAAAATGAAGACACATATAAAATGGCTCATCAAATGCACACATAATTTATAAAGGGAAATTAAATTCAGGATCGTTGGCGCTATGAGCCATTGCCTTAACACGCTGTTGTTAATTACAAATGTCATTTTTATAAAAAATAAATAAATATATCATCAAGCCTCCTACCCATTTCTAGATGTAGTACTCTGCCGTAGAAGATCACGGTAAGTAATATATTTATGCGTGTGAATTGCAGTTACCAGTCGTTAAATCACGGCCCCAAATGATGTTAGTGGAGGGAGAGCCACAGGAATAGTTTAAATGTTGTGAAAATTGTTTGTCGGCTGGGAAAATCGTACTCGGATTCTCAAATCCACAGACCATTGCGTTGTAAAACATTTAATTAAAAATCATTATACAAACTATTTTTTAAAAATCATTCGTTTTTATTTACCACAAAAACATTCCTAAAAAAGCATATTTATGTGCATTGCGGGATAGTCATTAAAGTTGTTTTTATTTAAAATATTTTTTCCAATAATAATTGTTTAAAAATTATTCAAAGAAAAAAAATTGAATAATAGTATATTAGATAATAAGTCAGGAAAGTGATATTTTACTTGACGAAGCGGTTGTTTGAAATTCAAGGCCGCAGGCCGATTATTTTAATCCACTGACAGCAGACTATGTATCTAAGGTTATAACAAAAATAACAGTCAGGTAAAATCTTTACCAGACTGTTATTTTTGTTGTAGCCATGCATATGTACTTTACTTGACTATTTTTGTAAAAACTTACTTTCCATACTAAAATTAGTCAGGAAAGTAAGCATTTTCTTACCGGTTTTAGAAAAAATAAATTTTTAGTCATTATCTAGCTCCTTATGAGATTAAATGAAATATAAAGACACATCTAAAATGGCTCATCAAATACACACATAAGTGATTTATTTTGCCCATGAAGTGCGATTACCAGCCGTCAAGTCACGCTCCCCAAGGATGATAGTGGAGGGGGAGTCACAGAGGTAGTTTAAATGTGATGAAAATTGTTTGTCGGCTGTAGGAATCGAACCCCGGTTTTCAAATCCGCAGGCCGACTCGATACCCCTGAGTCACCTATCTATTTATCAAATTGTTCGTTTTAATTCAATTAAATTTAAATAAATTTAGCATTTTACAAAATGCTATTAATACATCTTTTATAGCCAACAGAAGAAGCAATAAAATAAAATATAAAAATTAATGTTTAAAAATAGATGTACATATGAATTAAAATAGATAGATTTACGTAGTGATTACGCTAGTCGCTAGTGCAATTACAAATTTATTGACCGTTAAATTATTTTTACTACGAAACTTTTTTCACTCCATTCCGCAGCAAATCCTAGAACGTTAAAAAACAAAACCCATCATTGTTTTATCTGGAAACAATTGTAGATAATAATTAATTAAATTTTAGTTGTCACTTTAATGACTCGAATCAATCACGCATTATACTTACGACAATTCGAAAAAAAAACATTACACTTGTTTTGATTCCTGATTCAATGGAATGTTCTTCAGTCAGATGTTTCTCTAAACATCTGCTAGTGACAACGGCCTGGTGCGTTTTTTTCACAAGATCTTCTGATTTCTGTCGACCTCGGTGAACTCAATGTAGTTTGTCCTGAGATAATACGGATTATAATGTCCGAGAAATACATCACGATTTCGAGATGCTGCTCGGAGACTCTAGTCTGATTCATTTGTTACGGAACTTTGAATGACGTTTAAGCAATTAAATGAATCAAATAAATAGTAGTGCAGTTTAAAAATAGAGCAACGTTGCGTAAAACAGTCAAACGAAACGTAATTATGTGAAACAAACGCGGAAATGAGTAAGAGAGTTGCGCTGTTTCAAAGTATTTTGAATAAAATTATTATTATAAAAAGTAAGTTAAGTAGGTTATTGTCTGTTTATGTAAATAATGACTCACAATAATTGGAATGACAGATTTGAATACTTGCTACTAGAATTAGTAACAGTCACAATATACATATATTTTAACTTGTTTACAAGGAAACAAAGAGGTTATGAAATAATGTTTTTCTTTTTCATAAAGTACGAGTCAGAGTCACGCATTTATAATCTATAAAACGTGTAATTTTTTTATATTTATCAGTTTCTGTTCACTGAATATTTTTACATACATTTTTCTGATAATTTATTAAAAGCACATTCATTTTTTATCAAAGTCGTAAATTCAATAGGTAATAAAATTTAATATACTATTATTAAAACGTTGAAGAAATATATGCTTTATAGCAACATTGTCTTTTTTATTAAATATAAAAATAAATATTCGCAATAAAAAATAATAGTGCTAACATTGGAATTAAAAGATGACATTTAAATGTGTTTGTAAATAAAGATTGTATTCATTCTTCAAAAGGACTTAAGGTAGTTCTAGCGTGAAAAAAATGTTTGCAGATCTGAATGAAATTTGGCTCACGTAAACATTGGATAGTCATACGCATCCTGTTAAAATATGAAACACATTCATCGCTTGTGAACAAATATATTCGCTAGTAAAGTTGAGTTCTTATACGAGGGCAGGGTGAAAAGTCCCTGAAAAATGAAACAAGAAATGATTTATTTGGTCAAAACATATTTTATTTCTCAACATAATCTCATTGTAGCCCGATACACTTCGTCCAACGTTTTTCTAATTTTTCGATCCCTTCCAAATAATACGATTTTGGCAATCCTTTAAAATAGGAGTTTGTCTCAGCGATGACCTCATCGTTGGAGCCAAATCTCTTTCCGCCGAGCCATTTCTTCATGTTTTGAAATCACAGGGGGCCAAATCTGGAGAATATGGTGAATGACGAACCAATTCGTAGCGCAATTCATGCAATTTTGCCATTACGACTGCGGACCTGTGCGCCGGTGCAGAGAGCAAATGCGGCACCCATCTGGCAGATAGCTTTCTCATATACAAAAATTTATGCAAAATGTTCCGTACTCGTTCGGTTGAGATGCTCATAGTCTCAGCTCTCTCGTGCACTTTTACTCGCCGATCGTCCAATATTATACCATGGATTTTATCGACGATTTCTGGCGTTGTAATCTCAATTGGACGACCAGAACGTTCGGCGTCCTTTGTGGTTATAGTACCACAACGAAAATCAGTTAACCACTTGTGAATCGTTCCAATCGATGGTGAGGAGTTCCCATAATGTTTAACAAGCGATGCTTTGGTTTGTGTAATGTTTTTTCCACGCAAGAAATAATGTTTAATCAAGCCGCGAAATTCACTTTTTTCCATGTTTTCAAAAATCTTCCAGGTTGCTTGCTTTCGATGGGTGTCAAAACAGTCTGAAAATTTTAATGCGTTCTAGTCAAAGATGGTACATCACAAATGTCACATGAGATTTGCGATTGTGGCGCCATCTGTTTTATTTTTCAAGGAATTTTCACCCTGCCCTCGTACAAGGGGGATTATGGCTATCATCATTCAGAATTGCACATATTTGGTTTGTGTACCTCTAAAAATTTGCAGTTTCATTTAGACAAATAATATCATCTTATCTTAATAGAATAGAGTTGGGTCCTGGCGTATTCAAAAGAGGTTAATACAAATTAATAATAGCTATTTATTAAAATTACTCCTGTGGTTCTCCCTCCACTCACTTCTTTAGGCTGTGATTTGACGGCTGGTAACCGCACTTCACGTGTATAAATATATCACTTACAGAGAGTGCCACACTCAGTAATGGGTATATTTATTTATTTTTATTAATGAAACAACAACATAATGCAGGACTTGCTGATAAATATAGCGAGTCCTGTAAAGTCCGATTATGTAACAGTTGCATTCTTTATTTATGTTCGACTTTTTTCTTTTCTTAAAATATATTAATGTAACAACTTTTACTACCCCCGTGCAATTTTGTTAAACTTGCGATATCGAGTTATTTAAATTTAAAAAGCGTTTTTTTACAGATAAATGTGATAATATAAACAAGGAAATCGCAACCTTGCTGAAAATAGTTTTAGCGGTCGTTACTAATAACAGTGGCCGATAAAACAATTTTAACGCCCATGCCTAATAGCAACATAAATTGGAGTAGTATTGTACAAAAAATATTAACTTCGTGGACAGATCCGTCGGCTATGTTATATATAGTACAAGGCCTGGAATGTCACGCTGATTTCCAGTTAAAATGGGAGAAAAACGTTGCAAAATTTTGCAGCAAACGACGATTTAGATAATCTGTACGATATTGAACAAGTCTTATGTAAAAGTTTTAGTTGTATAACAATTACTTTTGTTAACAGTGACAGTAAAAGAAAACAAATATTTCTGCTAATTTTCATAATTGTAATTTTACATACAATAAATATGCAGATAGTGTGAGTGGGTTTGTGTGAAACGAGATCTATGCATTTCCTATATAATAAATTCATTGATTAAATTATTTTCGCGCCTCTTGTGGCCAAATTTAATAGTCATGTTCCCATGATTTTTTGTGTCATTCCAGGTTTTGTTTATAACATAGGCGACAATACATCGCGTACGTAAAGATTAACTTTTTTGACTACTGTAAAATAAAGCTAATCAAATGTACTTAGTTGCTCTTAATCAACCATTAATCAACTTTCGCCAGACAAGTGAGAGCTACTGAGTTCAAAACTTATTGACTTCTAACTTATTAAAAAAAATACGACTGCGCTGAATGGTTAGGATTCTTCTTGTCTCCCTTCTACATTATTTTCAAATTTCTGTTTTGCAAAATAGCAAATCTATAAATGAAGAACCAATTTTAACATATAGATATAATAAAGCTTCAGTCTGCCATCTTGAAACAAAATGGCCGCTAGCTATCCTGAAAAGTACTGCACTGATTCGATTCAAATTTGGTATAGACATAGACGAGAACTAATCTTAACATATAGGTATAATAAAGCTTCAGTACTATGCAAAGAAAGCACAGAGACAATCGCTACAAGTCTGTAGACTAAATTTGGAAAATCCATGCTTCTCACATGGACAGCTGTATGTGGCATGTTCACACGTCGGAAAACCTCCTGATTTATTTGTGTACGTTCTAAAGAGAAAAACAAAAAATATTGTGTATCCAAAAGCACTTTAATATACAGAATTACTCGTAAACACAAACACTTTCTTTCTTTGAGTTGCAAAGCAACGCATGCCGGGTACTCGCATTAAATTGTAGACCACGCGAACGAAGTCGCGGGTAATACCTAGTACATAAATAAAAACAAGAAATTCTAGAGCCCAATATCAATCAAATGTAATATTGTATTTGGAATATTACAAAACAATAGGTACTCCGCTTATATGGCTAGTGGAAAACAAAAATAGAACAAAAACTGAACAAAAATCAAAATATAAAAAACAATTCTCTGAATGGTTCTACTGCAGGAAGTCAGAGCATTAAAAATCAACCATTACATAAATATACTGAAAGCTATTTCAAGCTACCAAGTGAATAGTCAATCTATTTAAATCATTTATTAAATCATTCAGTTCTACGAAAGCGTCGAATTTCAGGATCCCGTTAGTTCAACATCCAAATGTAGATATTACAAACACAAACATCAGTAAATGGAATGATTCAAAATGTAAAAGCATTCTCGACAGCGTCACTGTACACACAAGAACTGAAGAACTCGCAAGTCTAAGAGTAAATCTGCAAGTGACATGTGAGCGGAGTGACGAACCACTGCTCGACCGATAATTTAGCGTCCTACGTTACCAACTGTCGCGCGTTGATCCGATAAAATAAAGCATCGATTATCACAGGCAGTTGTAGACGTGCCTCGCAGATTTTTATTTCCGATCGTCGGTTTTCTACGTATTTTTCTCGATCAGATTTGTTTTTACTTTCTTATACACAGTATAAGGAAGTATTGTAATCGTGAAAAAAGTCGTTGACGAGATTTTCGCGGAAATACGTGTTTTGAGGTCCACTGAATCCGTTTTCATCATTTTCTCAATGATGTCTGTGTGTGTGTGTGTGTGTGGATGTGTGTCCGAGTGTGCAATATCTCATGAACGAGATAAGATTTGTTAACGAAACTTGGTAACTATAAGTTTCATGAAAATACGAAAAGCTGAGTTGATTTTGAATGAAATTGAAAAACCGGAAGAGGAAGTTTACTTGACACACAAAACAATAAATTACATTTATTTCAAAAATAGAATCAGTTACGAAAAAAAGTTTCAAATAAAAGATGTTAGCAAAAATATTTGAAACATAAAATGTTATTTGCAATTTTCCTGTATATGCGTCTAATTTTGAGAAAAACTAATTTTTATATTTAATAATATATTTCAATAATCATAGTAGCATTAGAAACAAAAAACATAAATATTAATTTTCGCTTTATCTAGTTATCTATATCTTTTTTCCGGAAATACAAATACATCATTAAATGGTCAACTAATTCGGCAATTTTGCCTCAATTTAAACGACTTCATATATCACGGTTCTTGAGATACCAAGGGTTAGGCTCGAAAAACGGACATCCTGTATATGCCTCATCAGTAAAGTTAGACATAGAGTAGTTAACATTACAAAAAAATTATACGTAAACAAATTTGATATTTGATATGTTTTAAACAGATAAATGCTAAATTACTGAAAAACTAAATTACATGTTGAATAATATTATATAACATTCATATATTCTAAATATTAAATATGCTGTGTATAAGAAAGTCGTGTGATGACCACACCAGATTTTTTCTTTTTGTTTCTTTACTATCAATGAATGATGTCGTAAATTTTAATGGTTAGGATATTACAGGTTCTCATTGTAAATGATTGTGTTTGAAAGAAATATTTTTGACATGTTGTCATTTTTTTTGCCTTTTGACTATGATATTTTTGAAATATTATTCCACTGATATAGGGATGATAGAATCCCACGTTATATTCATTAAAATGAACCAACATTGATCATGCTACAAATGTTGAAAGTCCACTGAACGATAAACAATTTGAGCATATTTTGTGTTACAAATAGCAGTGGGTAGTTCGCGGTAATATAATTTGAGTAGATTTAGTATTGTGTACTAACTGAACCGGTTCATAGCTCACATGTAATATGCATTTAATAAAATAACAATATTGTTGTTTACTTTCGGCCAGAATCAGCTACCGGCGTATTGCCAACGTCCCACGTTACCCATTTTCGAATTTATCAAATCCTGGAACTTGGGATTGTAACCTTATTAGGATGCCCATATACCATATAATATATTTTGCAATAATTGTAATTAACTTGTATGTTTTAATAAATAAGAAAAATAGGAAAAAACTTTCCATCACTTGTCACAAGTCCCACAAAATTTACAGCACGTTTGAATCAACTTATCAGGTCATCATCAAACGGCTGGTCAGTTCAGCTTTAACCATAGACGCGTTTCGTCCTTTAGGGATTCTTTTTCAAGGACGAAACGCGTCTATGGTTAAAGCTGAACTGACCAGCCGTTTGATGATGACCTGATAAGTTGATTCAAACGTGCTGTAAATTTTGTGGGATTTGTGACAAGTGATGAAAGTTTTTTCCTATTTTTCTTATTTATTAAGACACAGTTCCACATATCAATTGACTTTTTGTCTTCATTTTACTTGTATGTTTATTTATGTCCACAAACGAAACTTCTTAAATTAATTCAATTTACAAATAAACAATAATTTGAAAAAGCTATCCCTGTGGCTCCTCCACCACTAACATGTTTGGGGTGATTTGACGACTGGTAACCGCACTTCACGCGCAAAATATATCACTTACCGAGATCTGCTTTAGCAGAGTGCCACACCCAGTAATGGGTAGAAGGCGTGATGATATATATATATTTTTTTATTAAATAAACAATTACTAAATATTTACTAAAATGTTCACAAATCGCCAGAAACATTGCGATCATATTGCAGAAATATTCACTGTACTAAAACTAATTTATTAGTCAGTGAGAAATAACTTTTTCAACTATATAAACTGTATTCACAATCGTTTAAATAATTTAAAAAGATTATTAACGTAATGCACCTTTAGATCCCGCAGATCTCTGCCAGTTTCCGATAGTAAAAGTACAAATCAGATTTGCATAAAATTGTAAAACAACAGCGTTAAAGTAGATTGATATGGTGCAATATGATATGCAAAATACTCGTATACATCTCACATAATTGTTGACATAGGCAGTTAATATGTAAAATCAATTTTTTGTAAATAAAAAGTGCTCGGAAAAAAATTAAGCGACCAAATTTTATAGCACAATTCTGCCAATATCCCTACTTCTTATTTAGTATATATTATTTCATTTTTATAGAGGAATTTAATGAAATTAAATTAATAATTTCTCATTTTTCGCCTAGTATTTTATTGCTACGGACGTAAATTGCTTGCAATTTATTTTAAATATTTTAATCTCTAACTAACATATGTATACACTAAAGTCGCAAAGTAATTCTTGATCGACCATAACCGTATTTAAAACTGATTTAATTTTGAAAGTTAGGAAACTTGAAGAAGAATTTTGGAAATATATCGTGAAAAGTATCCAATTATTAAAAAATGTAGTGAATGTATTTAGTTTTAGATCTATACTTCATTCCCTATATTATGAAAACTATTACGTCACATTCGGTATCCATATGACTAAAGATGTTGTACTTAAAACGTTTACATTGGTATTGGACTGTCATTTTTAAAACATAACCTCAAATTTATATGTCAGATTAAAATATTTATTATTTTATCAAATTTAATAACCAAATTCTGCAATATATTAAATAAAAACCAAATATAAATTTATCTTAACGCTCGAAAAATATTACCTACCTTATTGAATAGAATAGAATAAAACTCAAAAAAATGTACTTTTTTATATGTATTATTATTATATATAAATAAATAATATATGAAAATACAAAATACAATGCACATTGCCTCTTGTACTACAGTTAAATTAATTAAAGATCCTCGATTCTCTAACTCCAGCGCAAAATAATCATGAAGATGACAAACGCATTTCTGCATTTGATTACCCAAAATTTTTCTAGCCATTTCTTATTTCTCAGTCTGTATTTATGTATCAAAAATGTCACAAACTTAGAAATGACAGGCGAGAAAATAAAAAATCATGACCATAGGTCTCTATTTTTATTTTATAAACAAATGTGAACAAAGTAAATATAAATTTTCGTATTTGTAAGAACTGACATACGTTTTTATTAAAATAATATATGTGATAGAATGTGAAAAAACATGAAACGTGTGTCGTCTCTTATTAAGACATACGTTAATGCCATTCGCAGAGATACGAATAATATTATAACTAAAATTCTACCTTTACAGAAATTACTGCAATTAGAGCAATGTGTATTTATCCATAAAATTGTTACTGGTAATCAAAAAACAAATGTTATATTTTTGACAAATAAACTTGTACACAATAAAAATACTAGACAAGCACATAAATTAAGAACTCAAAAATGTAAGAAATCTAGTACAACAAATGCAAATTATAATGAATGTATTTTAGAGTATAACAATATTCCAGACGACCTAAAGAACTTAAAAAATATGAAAATGTTTCGTAAGAAACTAAAATTAAAATTATTACACAATTGAAACTTTAAGTACCTACATCGGCTTGAAATTATGGATCTGCTTCAGCAGAGTGCCACACTCAGTAATGGGTAGAAGGCGTGATGATATATATATATTTATATATTTATTTATATGTGTATATTTATAATGTCTATATACTTCTACATACAATATTTAGTTAACTTTAACTTATGTTGTTATATATATATTTTTAGTTTTTGTACTTAATGCAGCTTTTTACCATTAATATTATAAATATTTATATCCAGGTATAGGTTACCACGTCATTTGTGACTGCTTTCTGTACCTTAAATGCGTGAATAAATAAATAAATTATTAAAAAACGATAGCTATATTTCATCGTATCCATGATAACCTCGTCCACATATGACGTAATCGTTTTCATACAGGGAATGGAGTTTACATAGTTATGCGAATCGACCTTTTCATATTAAAAGTTAAGGAAGACAGAATATCGTTCTCTGTTTACTAATTCCCATACTAAAGATTCATAATGATTATCCTTCTCGGCATACTCCTCTCACTTTGATCGCTTGATAAATTTTAGTTAAGGTAGTACTAGTGTGACGGTGGCGCCATCGGTTGTCGAGTGGCGAAACTGACGCTAAAAAAATATACAAATTGAATAAAATAAGTGTTTTATACCTATTATGATTTGAATATCATGAATTGTTAACAGGATGTTGGTCTAGTGAATTTCAAATACCATACCACCGTGTGGTGTTGCCATTATAAATTGGGATTCTTAATTTTTCGTTAAAAACAAGGCTTTGCATGGCTATATATCCATTACTAAACGATAAAAAACTTTCTCCTTCTGGTACTACATGGATAGTTCTAGAACATCATACTAGTTTTTCAAATGAAACTGCAAAATTTTAGAGGTACACAAACCAAATATGTGTTTTTCAATAACATGTTTATTTTCGATTAAACTAATCAATAATGAGTAACAGTAGTTTCCATTATTATTTAACCATGATAAAAAGTAATCGATAGTAAACTGGTGATTGAAAACCTGAAAATCGCGAAATTGATAAGTAGATTGCGACTAAAATAACAACAAACAAGTTGGCCATTCCTTATATAAGACTAAAGATTCTCTCAAGCCGGACAATGGATCTTTTGCTCAGACAAAATCTATTGAATCTAATCAATAAAAATTCCTTAATGCCCATCTTTATTAGCAGTTACGTTGTCGACTTAACAATTATGAAATTTTTAAAATAATAAAAACGCAACACCAAACAAAACACGTTGTTCTATTCTTTGCATCTCTTTGGTTCAGGCTGACCTGAGCAGAATTAAGTAGTGTTGAGACGAAGAACGTAAGAAGTTATATGTTCACCAGATTAGATTTTTTCTCTGTATAGAACACGGTTTGAAACAGTTTTAAACTGTATATAATATAGTTAGCTATCTGATGATTAGCATAAACCAAGGAAAATTATACCACTTGTAACATTTAGTTCCGCTATAAAATATCAAACAATAAAATTACCTATGTCTGTGAAATTCTCTTCCTGGCGCCAAGGAAACAAAAACTGTCATTGTTTTGCGTTTACCATTTCATAAATAATAGAATTATTGTCCGCTTAGCATTTAGTTGCATTCCACATAAAAATGATAATTTATTTCGCGCGTATCAAACAGAAAGCAAGTAGCAAAGAACCGTTTATAATCCTCATGACGAATAAAAGATAAAAGCTATTTATGCGGTTGCTTTCGTTGCTTTCGCCATGTTATTACGGTTATGATTTTTTTGCGTGAAGGAAAACCGATAAGGTATCGCGATAAGTATTGTGTTTTCTGGGCACCCTTCCTGTTTACCGGATCGACGTTGGCGCTAGCGAAGGCGGTGGATGGCGGATGGCGGATTCCGGATCGCAGGCGGTGATGAATATTCAAATGAAGCGCGAAGGGTGACGGCGCCTACGAGTCCGTGCGCCGCGTTACTGCCGCGCTATGCGGCGTTCCGCTTCATCGCTCTTGGCTACAGTTTCTTCCGCCAAAATATTGCTGTGTTTACATGCTTAGAACGAATGACTTGAAATCAGTAACATATAGGCACTGTCGTTTCAACTAACGGGTACTTCTTTAGACATGTCAATATGTTTCGCAAACTTTATTCTTTGCAGTTCTAAAGAAAATATCGCAGTACTTAGAAACTTCGAACAATCAACTATTTTGTCATAGAAAAACATTCAATTTTTCAATGGAACTTTATAAATTATTATTAAGGAATATATTTTGATATTTCCACAGTCATATTATTGTAATTGGAAAGTTTTTTGTTATCAACAACAGTTTATTTTTTCCTATAGCTTACAAGACTTACAATAAATGAGTTTTAATGTTTTAGATTTGTAAGTAATTATTGTGCACTGTGCTTTGGAAACAGCATTTATCCGATAGTCAGTGCAGTCGTTCAGTAATTATAGTTATAGACATGGGCGTCCGCAGGGGGGGCAAGCCGGGGCGCTCGCCTTCCCTGGATATTAACTAGGGTGGTGACCACGACTTTCGAACATAGGACTTTAACATGTAAAATTATAATTTTGTAATTTCCTGCTTCCCTAAATATTTTAAGCAAAAAAGCTTGAGGGCATAAAATTCTGCATCTGAACCAATAAACAAAATTAATTACACATACTTTGTAACGACACAAATTAGATTTGAAAATGACGAACATTGCCTCAAAACTATCAATAGGCATGTAATTGAAAGAAAATTAAACAAATGTTTGACATTAGTCAGTTTTGACAGATTGAACGTCAAACATTTGTTTAATTTTGTTTCAATTTCATAACTATCGATAATTTTGATACAATTTTAGTCATTTTCAGTTCTAATTTGTGCCGTTACAAAGCATGCAAAACTAATTTCGTATTTTATTCCCTAAAACTTTTATTTGAAGCTTTTTTGTTTGAATAATTATGAAACTGAAAATTAAATCAATATGATTTTACATGTTAAAATCCTATGTTCGAGAGTCGCGGTCACCATCCTGTATATGTATATATAAATTAAATAAAAATTAAATTATAAGTTTAAAGATAATAAATTCAAGCTGAAACTTTCCAGCAGTATTCTTATGGCCTGCTAGCGACATGTTCCCTATCGTAACGATTGAGTAATCTAAGTTTATTAAGTATACATGGACACAAAATATTATATTAAGTTATTGAAGAAATGGTGTCAATTTATGGAAGAGTTATTCGAAGATTGTCCTTCTTCTTCAATTAAAACCCAGACGACAAAGACCAGTAATTTATTTCACAAATTTAAATATTATTTTGTCTATTTGTTATGTGTACTTGTATTTATATTATGTAAAAAAAAAAACTATTTAAGAAATTTATGTCTATCTGAGAGTTTTTTGCGACCCCCTCCCCCCTGGAAAAATGTCTGTGGACGCCCATGGTTATAGATTTTAATATATACCATATTTTTTAACATTCGGTAGGTTTTTAATTATCAATGTTTGTTTCACAATACTTATTAATTGAGGGATTGAGCATTAAGCTACAGTTTTCGACTGTCACGAACTTAATTAATTATTGATTTTAGAGTGCTTCGAAACAATGAGAACCACTTCTTTTGAGCTTAAAGTTAAAACTTAAACAAAAGCCTTCTCTGTGTTTGATTATGCAATAGACAAAAGAAAATAATTATTTAATTAATACTAGATCTTTTATTTTTTACAAAATTTCCTCATTCTTAATTCTAAAGAAATTCAAGACTGATTTACCGAATCTATTCAAAAGGCTACCTACTTATTTAAACGATAATTACAAAACACTAATTATATGTTTTTATTTTTAATTTAAAATATAGTTTAATTCTCGTTCAGACAAGTTTTTGTAACTATAAAGCTATATAACAATATGATCAGAAATAACTGTTTCAGTTGGCAATACAATTCTGAGAATCTTTTTATTCCACAGTTTGCACAAAGCTAGGTAAAGGTGAAAATATTAATTGTCATGTCACTTTTAGAATAAATACAAATACGTTATATCAGGAGCCTGGCAGCTAAAAGGACTATAAGTGAAAGAAATACTTCTAAAATATGTGATGTTAATAAAAAATTGTAAATGTACTCAAATAAAAATAAATTTATGTATCAGTCTTAAAAATGATATTAGTTATTTATTATACAAGTCTTTTATTAGGTATACAAAAAAAAATATATATACCAATAAAACACAAGTGTAATACAAAATTTTATCCATAACTCATAATTATTGATATCGAAGAAGATTGGTCGTAACGTTTAACGTTGATTCAGTTATATCAGAGCTGGGTAAGCTACTTAAAAAAAGTAGCTGAGCTACAGCTACAGCTATTCTTTAAAAAAGTAGCTAAGCTACAGCTATAAGCTATATTTTGTAAAATATAGCTAAGCTACAGCTAAAAGCTTTCGTTAAAGTAGCTGTTAAATTTTAAAGCTACTTTTTTAAATTATTGTGAAATAATTAAATTTGCCATTGTCATATGATCATTTTTTTGTTATAATGACTGTTAATTTACTATTATGTACATAAATATAAAAAATAGCAAATACCATCTGGCACCTACTGTGTATTTTTGCATATTAGAGCCAGTTAGAACCGGCAACAAATAATTATTTTGTGTGGGTTTAGCTTGTACGCATGCGTACTTTGTTGACCTTCTGCTTAAAAAGTAGCTAAGCTACAAAAAGTAGCTTTAAAAGTAGCTTCAGTTGTTATTTTTAAGCTAATAGAAAAAAAGTAGCTAGCTCCAAGCTACAGCTATATTTTTTCACAATTAGCTAAGCTAAGGTAAATGTAGCTAAGCTAGTAGCTAAGCTACAAAAGTAGCTAGCTACTGCCCAGCTCTGAGTTATATATAGTTTCTCAAAATACGGTAGATCATGAAGTAACAAGTTGTTTACAGTGTTTTATGGAATATAAAACACTAGTGTTTTATGAGCCATATAATTCAACTGAAATCAGTGTAATAATGTCTTTATTACATATGAGTTGTGGATAAATTACTGGGTGTGGCACTCTGCCGAAGCAGCGGTAAGTGATATATTTATGCGCGTGAAGTGCGGTTACCAGCCGTCAAATAACGGCCTCCAAAGATGTTAATGGTGGTGGAGCCATACTGGTAATTTTAAATTGGTGAAAATTTGTCAGCTGAGATATCATTTCCATATCATTTTCATACCAAAAACGTATTAAAATAATTATTTTATGAAAATAAAAATTTCAATATTTTTTCAGGGTCGCAAGATACATGCGGTAATTATAATTTTTCGTAAAGAAATCAAATTTAATTGTAAATGTAACAATTATATTGTGTAAATAAATAAAATAGTTTCTTATTTATTTGGTAAAATTTACTTGATTTAATATTGCATTTCACACTGGCGATCACAAATCAGTACTTGTAGGCAAGTTATAAATTACAGAATACAACGTATGGGCGCAAATATAGCAGTGTGAATGATTTCGATATCGAAGTCAGTAGAGAAGCTTCATGTATACACAGTAATGGAAATGAGAGTTCCGCGACAACAAATGACGAGATCGTAAAAGCGATGAATTATTTTTGTTATTCTTTTCTACTTTGTTTTCTATTTCTTGTGGAGTTGAAAAATGGATGGCATTTTTCAAACGGGACTATAAATGTTACTGTTATCGATATATTGAATGAGATTTCTGAAAGTTTTTATGATATTGCTGGGGTCATTTAGCGATGAATCTCGATTGAAAGTAAGCGGGAATCCCCGATGAAGACGAAGATGAAAATGTTTGGAGGAGGGAACGGAAACTGTTACTGCTTAATGGAATATTTTTGGATGCGATGATTGCTTTGAGTTTTTGTTAGTCACTCAACTAAAGTTATTCATTAGGAAAAGATATTTTAAACTTTGTTGAGTCGACCAGTATTATTTTACAGTGTGTGTTTTTAGTAACACTAGTCAATTAACAAATTGACTGAATCATACAACCGCATCTCTGAAAATAAACTGGAATATTACTTGCAGATGTTTAGTCTTGCGTCTTACGGTTTACCGCACTATTAAAATAATATTTATCAGCTTGCTTTACATCTTCATCGACTTATAAGTTTATATAACTACGAATACTTCGCGTAGAAATACTCGTATATTTGCGTAGATCCTAATGGGGTCGTCCACCTCCATCAAATATTTAATAAGAAACAACAGATCGGTAGCTTATACTTAAGGTGAAATACATATACAGACTATTTTAAAAACTGGTCATAGGCGTTTTAACATTGGAAATCAGATTTTTCTTGCACAAAATTTTCCAAATTATTTTAGACAAAAATGCATCAAATAAATGCTGTAAAGAAATAAATTGCGCATATAAGTTAGTAATCAAAATACAATTTAAGCTTTTCTGAAAATGATAATTTATAGGAATAACCATGGAATTGAAACAAGATTACAATAGTATATTAAAAAACAAGTGCTTCATTGACATTTTGTACAGTTTGTTACGCGAGTTACGCAAAGTACGAATATTAGAATTGGTCATTGTAACATGTATTTTTCATACTAGTTTTCCTATATCGTAATCATATGTTTTTATTTCAATTTTTTTATTAAAATAATAATAATCATAATATTTCATTGTCAACGGCCATGGCTGCACTCGTTGGAACTGATCTAAGCGATAACGTGAGTTAAGTAACGTTGCGCGCTTGTAGTACTTGGATGGGTGACCGTCCAGAGAAACCCGCGTTGCTGTTGACCATAATACCCACAGAGGAAATAAAACAACAGAGGGCGGGTGTTGTTTACAATTGTAGCCACTTAGTTTTGAAGTAGCCATCTTGGTTTGCGCCAGACAGAAATTTCATACGTGATAAAAAGTGATTATATTCAGTGTTTACTTAAGTTTTTAATTAATATTTTGTGTTTTTAGTACATGTTTATACTATGTGTAACATACTGTTAAACAAATACAGTGATTTTCTATTAGATATTAGATAATGTGGCGCAAACCAAGATGGCGCTCCCGCGTTTTCTCGTGGATACTCCTTCCGCTTCATGCAACGCGTCCCTCACCCATCAAACATGCTTACATTCGCTCTGTATATTTATTTACTCTGTGATAATACCTAAAAAACGCAGATCAGGGCGTAATGGGGCATATGACCTAAGTAGTTAGTCCGCCAAAAGAAGCCACCAAAAAAAAAAAATATTTCAACGTGGTGATACTAGTAGATTAAATTCAAACATTTGATATTTAATTTATTTTGACATTTATTAGTTAGGTTAGAGTACAAATCAATTATTATCTAGGTGATGTTCTAAAACAAAATATCATTTTCTGAAACCGGCAAGAAAGTATCTACTTTCCTGATCAATTTTAGTATGCAAAGTAGGTTTTTACAAACACAGTCATGTAAAGTACGTATCCAAGGCTACAACAAAAATAACAGTCTGGAAAAGTACAAAACAGTTTGGTAAAGATTTTACCTGACTATTATTTTTGTTGTAACTTTGGATACGTAGTCTGCTGTCAGTACAATTCATATGAAACAATTTAAACATTTTGAATTATTTATGGTTAAATATTGATTCAATTAAACGGTTTCAGAAAAAATAGTATACATAATACGCCAGGAAAGTGTTTTTACTTGACTCAGCAAATTAAAATACTCGGCCTTCAAACAACCTCTTCGTCAAGTAAAATATCACTTTCCTGACTTTTTATGTAATATACTATTATTTATTTAAAAACTAATTTTGCAGTTCAATGTAATTATTTTATTATAAAAAAATAAAAAAACCCTGGTTCGATCCCCACAGCCGACAAAACATTTTCACCAATTTAAAATTACCGCTGTGGCTCCTCCACCAATAACATCTTTGGGGGCTGTGATTTGACGGCTAGTAACCGCACTTCACGCACATAAATACATTACTTACCGAGATCTGCTGCAGCAGAGTGTTACACCCACTAACGGGTAAAAAGGCGTGATGATATATTTATTTTTTATAAAAAAAATATTATTGCAATAATTTTACATGAGCTAAGCAATGATAGCTAATGTGATAGATTTATGTTTGACATTTTTACAACTAGTCAATTCAACAGCTTCACAAAAAAAATACCCGAAAAATAGTTGTACAAAATTGAATTTTGTAGCTCTGTTTTTGACAGAAACAGTTGCACAAAATTAATTTTTTAAACGCGATTTATGAAAACAATTGAATAACATTGTAACTGTAGAAAAAAAATTGTATTTTTATTTTTGTTCAATAATAGATATTTTTGAAAATATGGAACATTTTTCTAACGAAGAAAATCTTCGGGTCATAAAATGATTCTACTTTGGAACAAATACGTAAAACACAAAGTTTTTTGACAGTAACAATATCATATAATTGTTTGTAATTTTATTATCTACAACATTTATTTGAAAATTTTTGTCTAAAATAATATGAAAACTTGTACACAAGGAAAAACTGATTTCCCATGTTAACACCTCTGGCCAGTTCTTTAATTAAAACTCTGTATACATTCTTTGATAGACGCGAAATAGTTATTTCTTTTGACATTATGAGTCAATAAATAATATCAAGGCACCTAGATGGTAACTGAGTATATGCAAATAAATAGTTTCAGCGCTTTCATTAGAGGCTAATGTGATTAGTTAGCTTCCCGTTTCTGAAATTAGAATTAAAAATTTTAATACCCGTGTACATAGAAATTCATTAACGTTAACACTTAACATTTTTTACATTTACATAGAGAACTGCCAAAATTGAACGAATCGTTACCTAAATGATTCGTTATATAGTTTTATGAATATAAGCAAGAATCTCCTAACTTCAATTTATAACTAAAAATACAACTGAATTCGAGTAATTAGGAATCCACTATGTGCTGTAAGTTTCAGGTACTGTAATCAGTTCCGTCTTTTCCATAAGGGCACATGGGGGACGAGCCCAGGGCCCCCGGCTTGATGCGGGTCTAAAAATGCCGAGGTCATCGTTTACACGGAAAATAGAGGAGCTCAATTTTTAGTACAATTTTGCTAAGAATTGCCGTTAAAATTTTTAAATTTAAAAGTAAATCGAAAACCAGATAAGATTTCTAAATTTTTTTAAACAATGAACAAAATTTAACTAATCAAAAAAATCATTCAAGAAACACATAACCTAAAATTTCTTAATTAATCTTATAAAATGTATACAATTATTAAAATAACTTTAAAATATTTAAAAGAATTTTGAGGACATAATAGAAGATTTTGGACAACAGACGTAAGTCCAATTTTCAAAATACGAGTCTTAATCAGTTCACTTATATTTGATTTGTTTAAAGCTAATCATAATAACCAATAAAGTCACTAAATAAAAGTACATACATTTTTTTGTTTACTCTCTAAAAGGGCCCGAAACTCTGTGTGCCTAATGGCCCCTGCAGGGCATAAGACAGTCCTAACTGTCATAGAGATTAATTCCTTGTTGTGATGTGTGAAAAATAAATGAATATTAAGAATTATTATTTGTAAAATAAATATCACGCCTTCCGCCATAAAAATATCAACATAGTAATTTACTACATTGATTTAGTAGGTTAGAACTTTTCTTTGACGTATACAAAATGTAAATGACTAGAATAAATTAATTTCTCTTATCAAGAATCAAGTCAGAAGTAAATAAAATTTACTGGATAAATTAGTTATTCAGCGACTTAACATAATGCAGAAAATTATTTGTTAGCGATGGATTAATAACTTGCAATGTTTCAATACCTATTTTTATTCACTAAAATGATTTTTTATACGACCATGACGTATGCTATTGCAACAGTCATATGATTACGGAAAGTTATCGTTTCCCGAGTAACAAGCGTTTATTTTACTTTCTGGATTGTCTCCAATAGCAACAAGCGGAAAAGTAACATTCCTGCCTGCCCCCAATAGCAACAAATGGAAAAGTGACATTTTCGTTTGTATTTTAAATTATTTTTCAAACCAGGGCTCGAAAACCGTAAAAAAATGTATTCGGGTTCAGGAATAAAAAAAAATTGGGTTCAGGTTCGGTTCGGGTTCAGAATAGCTAACATAACAAGTGCGCAAAGACATACTTTGCACATGAGCGCAATTTTAAAGCACGAGCAAAGCGATGACGTCTTCGTGCACGAGTTTTGTACAATGCTTTTTATAACGGGCAAAAATTATACAACCGATAGTAAGAAAATTTATTACATTTGAAGCATGAATTTATATTATGACAGTTAAGTATGCCATGAATTGACATTTGTAATTTGAAAACAAATTGTTTATTTTCTCTTGTAAAGCTTGAATATATTTGATTGATGGCGTTATAAGCTAATGTCACTACTTTTTGATAAATTCCTTAAAAAGTGTGTATATACCTGTAAGTACAATTAGCGTTTTAATAGTAAAAATTTGGAACTATAAAAATGGGTGCTTTTTAAATTACGTTGCGAACTAGTGCGCAGAATCAAACTTTACTTCAGTTTCCAGGGTAACGTAAACATGACTTTGAATGATGAGAGTACAAAAAAATATTTTTAAGGTGGTTCGATTCCGATTCAGTTCCGATTTGGGTAAAAATAAATATGTATGTAAAAAGCGGTCTAGTACTTATAAATAACAAAATAATATTTTTCTACTACTAATGTCAAAAACATGTCATTTGTAAATACTATCTAGTGTCAAAAGGACGTTATTTTTTACGAAAAAAACGTAACAACGTAACCTACAAAATAAATATTTTTGACGATTGAAATGTCATTAGTTAGATTGGAATAATTAGCTAAAATTAAATCGTAACAAAATTATGTATGCCACTTGTGTTTAACATGTCTTTATTGCACTAATGGATTTGCAACACTCGCCTATGCCTCGTGCTGCAAGCTTTCCAATCGTGCAATAAAGTGACACTTTTAATACTAGTTGCAAAAATATCTATTATATTATTTATTAAATTATTAAATACATATAATACTACAAATAAGTACACTACTAATTTACTGATGTACTGTGTGCAACTAGGAGAAGCCTATTGCTACTATACTTGCCTTGAATTACTGCCAACGAACAACCCGACTTGCCTTGGTATCAAACATACGATATGCACTGCAACAAAGTAATAAAATAAAAATATAAGTAATTGTTTTATTTCAGTTCAAAACTATATTTTGTTGGTTCAGCGAACCCGGTTTTTTAACTCGAAAATAGTGGGTTCAATTTGGATTCAAGTCGACAAAATTAATAGCGGTTTGGGTTTGGGTTTAGGTTCAAAAAGGTTAGGGACGGTTTTTGGTTCGGGTTCGGTTCCGTTTCCGGTCCCTCTTTTCAATTGTCGTGTAATAGTTATTTAGGGTCAGAAACGCTAATTTCACCCGTGGTAAATACAATATTTTACGCACAACAAAAAAAAAACATTTTATATTCAAAATATAGCAGGTACATTTTTATGTCAAAATGACATTTTGCAAAATCAGGTATTCACAATAAACAAAAATTGACTTTATGTTTATGTTATCCATAGGAAATCATTTTATTATGTTCCTAGGGTCAAAAAGAAGTGTTTAAGCCCGCTTTTCATGGTTAAAAAACATTAATTTCAGCCCAGTTGAGCATAAAAAATATTATATGCTACTCGAGCAGAAAGTATTCATGCCGTTCTTGCATGTTTGTTGCTCTCAGCTTTGCCTCGATCACCAATCTCCATGCTCGAGCGACAATAGACTATTTTCTGCTTTAAGTTTATTTCTAGCCACTATAAGCGATTTTCTGATTTATAGGCATATGTTGTAACTAAAATAAGAATATTACAATTGCTGTGTAAGTTTCCATTGGTTAAAAATGTTACCAGCCATTAAAAATACAGAATACGCAAATTAAACAGCCAAATTTTAAATATGTTTCAAGGGTCTTAAAACAAAAAACAAAAATTACTTATAAAAGTATACTAAACGTGAATGTTCACATTTATTACATATTTTTAATTAAAATTCATCAAACCGTGGTCTAATTTAATTTGCGTCACCAGAGAGACATCAGAGGGAGCTTTAGAACACTCAAAAAATATCAAAATATTATTATATATCTTCAATTTAAATTAGATGTATTCATAATGATCTTTTTTTTTTAATGAGATTTTTATTCTATTAAATATGACAGTCATTGGTAAATAAATATAAATAAAATATATCATCACGCCTTTTACCCATTACTGGGGGTGACACTCTGCCGAAGCAGATCTCGGTAAGTGATATATTTATACGCGTGAAGTGAAGTTACTAGCCATCAAATCACGGCCCTCAAAGATGTTAATGGTGGGGGAGCCACAGGGATACTTTTATAGTCGTGAAAATGTTTGTCTGCGCTGGGAATCGAACCAGGATTTTCAGGATCCACATACAGTCATTAGTACCATACTTTAACTTCACCATTATTGCTACTTAAGTGCGTTTACAACTGAGCTTTTCTTGTAGCCATTCAAAATATTTACAAACAAGAAACACAGATTAATTCTAAATTTCTTTGAAATAATCTAGCATCATTATTAATTGAACCACAATGTTCCAAACAAACTTGTAGAGAATAATTCCTCAGCCCAAGAAACAAAATGATCAATATCTTATACATGAATACTTAGCCCTAAACAACGCCGAGCTCCAAGCGTTACCAGAACAACAGACAACCGACAACCGAAGTACCTTGCACCATCAACGTCAACATCTCAAGTCGCGCGGCAAATTATCCACAACCTCACAAGATCAGCCGGAACGTAACATAACAATGCGTATGTAACAAGCGTTCACTCTGTTTACATGCATTGTATACTGAACTTATTGGATAGTAGATTATATTGAAAATCTATAGTAGTTCGGTTTGATCTTGATTAGGTTCTTTTGATCTTGTATTGTACAGTTTTGTCACAGAATAAATTTACAGTAATTTTATCCTAAGACGATCAGAATTAGAAAATGTCCAAGAAGAACAAAAAAAATTCTATTTGGTAATAATAGTTATATAACAGTACTAAATCAATATTAATAATTGATCAAATCAAATTTTATTATAGACAGAAAAAATGAGATACCGCCAGGATTTGAACCCCGGACAAATGCTCTTTACCAATATGGACTTATAATTTTGACGTCACATGCAGCAAACCCGGAACAGACCCCTCCTCCACACAATTTTGTGTGAAACAACAAATTTGTAGAAAGAGCGAGGTGACACCATGCCGAGCCGAAGAACTGCTTTCTCCTTTCAACACTTCTCCCCTCAGATCCCCACATTTGTTTGACGTTTAACGTTTGGATCACGTGATAAACGTCAAACTGTAAAGCTATACCATGTTCGCTACATAACAAATTATTAAATTCAGTTTTACTCACTAGATGGCAACCGAAAAATGTTAATTGTATAAGTCCCTATTAAGGTAGTAGTAGTGTGACGGTGGCGTCATCGGTTGTCCAGTAGCGAAACTGACGCTCAAAAATATATAAAAATTGAATAAAATAAGTGTTTTATACCTATTATGATTTGAATATCATAAAGTGTTAACAGGTTGTTGGTCTAGTGAATTTTCAAATACCGTACCACTGTGTGGTGTTGCCATTATAAATTGGAATTCTTAATTTTTCATTAAAAACAAGGCTTTGCATGGCTATATATCCATTACTAAACGATAAAAAACTTTCTCCTTCTGATACAATATACATGGATAGTTCTAGAACATCATACTAGTTTTTCAAATGAAACTGCAAAATTTTAGAGGTACACATACCAAATATGTGCGATTCGCCATAAGCCCCGTGTATAAGAACTCAACGTTACAAGCGAATATATTTGTTTACACACGATGAATGTGTTTCATATTTTAATAGGATGCGTATCACTATCCAATGTTTACGTGCAACAAATTTCATTCAGATCTGCAAAAAAAAAATTTCACGCTAGTACTACCTTAAGCTACGATGTAATTCCGATTTTTTTTTCTTTATTTTCATTATATGTCAAACGCAGCCTAATAACTAATCAAAAATACAGAGAAATTGGAATAGAATTTGCATTCTAGGTTTAAATCCAAACGGTATCATATATTATAAAGTGTAAACTTAGGCATAACTACAGGAACCATATTTTTTTTGGTGAAAATAAAGGACAAATCTGAAGAAAGTTTATAAAAACAGAAAAACAATTTGTATTTATTATTTTATTTTATAATCAAAATCTCAACAATAAAACATTTCTTTTTTTGCCGATTGACATTAAATCTGACGGTTTGTTGACAACTGACAGACTGTGAAAAACTACTTTTACAACTTATGCTGAAAAGTATTGCTATAGACAAACATCATATTTTATATTTATGACTTCATTTAAAAAAACTTCTTGCTTCTTTAATCTCTGGTGGGGTTAATATTCCTTCATCATTTTCCATTATATATTGTAAATTTAATTAATATATACTGTTTGACAACATGCACAAAATGCAGAATAACATTTATAAAATTATAATCGTTAAATTTGTTTTTACCGTATAATAAATGTATAACAACATGATGTCTACGAGTACAATGATGCTGATAACATGAAAAATATTTAAAATAATCACAAATTTTATATTAATTTTAAGCTATCGGCAAAAAAATATTTGTTCAACACGACTAAAAAGCAGTCTTGGCTATGAAACTCGAGCCGAGGGAGTAAATCTGGTACTTGTTTGCCTAGTTACACAAATAACTATTTTTCTTTAAAATATTTATCTCAACTAACTTCTCATTTGTAAAAAATGCAACTAGTTGACATTTAATTAAAAAGTTTGTTAAACGACAATTTTTTATTTACTTAAAGATATTTAAATAAATAGATACTGATATAGGTATTTCAATAAAAGAAAAAAGATGATTTTTACTCGTTTTGCAATAAAACCATTTCCTGGGTAGTATTATAATATACTTCTTCTTCTTCAATGGCGCTACAACGCTAATCGGGCCTGGGCCTACCGGGCACACCGAGCCGCAGTTTTTACGCTGCCGTACTGCCGGTTTCCGTAGTCGATGTTACTTTTTAAGGCATATGTATAAGTGACTAGCTTATAGCGCCCGAGTATGATTAATACAAGTAACTGTATTTTTTTATTTAACGACAAATCATACTTTGTCGACAGGCGGATTCGAACTGACGAACCTTGATTCGGGTGACGTCACAGTATGTTCAGGTAGTACTAGCGTGAAAATTTTTTTTGCAGATTTTAATTAAATATGGCGCACGTAAACATTGGATAGTCATACGCATCCTGTTAAAATATGAAACACATTCATCGTCTGTGAACAAATATATTCGCTTGTAAAGTTGAGTTCTTATACACGGGGCTTATGGCGATCATCACTCAGAATCGCACATATTTGGTTTGTGTACCTCTAAAATTTTGCAGTTTCATTTGAAAAACTAGTATGATGTTCTAGAACTATCCATGTATATTATATCAGAAGGAGAAAGTTTTTTATCGTTTAGTAATGGATATATAGCCATGCAAAGCCTTGTTTTTAACAAAAAATTAAGAATCCCAATTTATAATGGCAACACCACACGGTTGTATGGTATTTGAAAATTCATTAGACCAACAACCTGTTAACAATTCATGATATTCAAATCATAATAGGTATAAAACACTCATTTTATTCAATTTTTATATTTTTTTGAGCGTTAGTTGCGCCACTCGACAACTGATGGCGCCACCGTCACACTAGTACTACCTTAAGAGTTGTGCATTAACACGCTTAGCCACCGCGCCTGTTTTATAATATATTACTAATAGTTAATTTGCTATTTTATTTTAAACATACATTACTCAATAGGTAAAATTTGATAATACAGTAGGAAAAATATAAAACATAAAGTATAATTTAAAATTTGATTGTGTATATATTTTCAAACCAATATATTTATATCTGTAAACCATTTATTTTTAGATTTTTAATGACATTTGAATTACCGAATTAACTTTATTTTATACAAACATATACGGAACTTTCACCCTGATACAACATAATCTAGTATCCAGTGACATTGTAACTTCTTAAATTAATAAATGTACCAAAATATAATGACGTTCTTTTTTATCTTATTTCATCAGATGATATTATAAAAAGTATAAAAGGCTAATATTACATATTACCTACATACACTTTTACCTGTAACTTGGAGTCTTTTTAAAATTTGCTATCTGTCAGAAATGCAGAATGCATTTGAACTACATAAAATATTCTTTTCGAAATGATTTGATTCGACTCAAAATATTCCGTCTTTTATACCTCAAAGTAACTATTCGCATATTCAATTGCTTATTGAATTCTTTATACATGCACCTTCCAAAATATTTCTTAAAGTAGTACAAAGACTTTTAAATCACAAAAGAACTTTTCAGTGTTCATATAATGCAGTCACATTGTCCTTTTGTTAGAAGTCATATTTTCAAGAAACTTGTCAATGCTAACTACAAACGATTTTCGTCTTATAGTTATTAATGTATATGTATGTCACTGATATAGTATAAAATTCAAAGTGTGAATTGCTTGAATGTATAGATGCACCATCCGTTCTACGGTCTTACGTTTTGTTTGTTTAAAACGCGACTGAAACAAGCCATATAAAAACATATTTCATATTTTTTAAATGTATTAAATACGAAATAATTTGAGCTAAAACCAAATATAATGGATTCCGTGTGTGGAATATGTGTTCTTTGTGCTCAGGATTTGTTTGTCAGAAGTGCGAGCGAACTTGTAAATAATTATAATTTTGACATTTGCAATTTTCTACATTGTCTGGATTTCATAATCTGCCGGTAATATATATGGCCAAAACACTCCAAAATAATGAAAATTATTAATTTCGCCACTCATATTTGAAAACTAGATACATTTTCCGTTTTTTCCAAGTCCTTCAAAATATGTTTTGACGCTTCAAATTTTGGAGAAGGTGAGATATCCGTTTCCCAGAAAATGGCCCATATATAAATAATTTTGATCAAAGAATACCAAAATGGTGGTAATCTATAAAATAATAATGAAAAATAAGGATTGTCAACTTGTCGATCAGTAATAGATAATGATCGAGTTGAAGAATGGGGAGGAGGGTGAAATTAAATTTGCTTCTGCGTATCTTATTTTCGTTCTGTTTTGAGTACCTTTTGTAATTCATATATGTATAATATAATATATCAATTAGGATGTTTCAAATAAATATTATATAAATAATAATAGTTATTTATTATATAAGTAAGTATTTAATATTCTACCAATAAAATACATGTGTAATACAAAATTTTATGCATAACTCATAATTATAGGTATCGGAGAAGATTGGTCATAACGTTTAACGTTGATTCAGTTATAATAGCTGTATTCCATTTGCCACTTGATTCACTTAAATCAGTTCATATAAATTTAACATATGACTAAATGAACTGAATTAATCAAACTGCTGCACTTATTAGGATGAATTACTTCAAGGTAAATTAGAATCAGTAATTGTAGTACAGGAAATAAAGTTAGCGAAGTAATCCAGCGAAATAAATATGTGATCTGGTTCTGTAAATGTAAGTTAGATCTGATGCAAATGACAAATGGAATATGCCTATTAATGCTGGGTTGCATGAAAGTTTTATCGGTTCATTAGCAACTAACGGTTCAATAAATTTCACAAAATCGCCATTGATACTGTTGCTATATAAACAATTCTTTAATTAAAGAGCTCTTTATTTTTTTCTTGCAACCCAGCAATAGTTTCTCAAAATACGGTAGATCATGAAGTGGTTGCTAAGTAACAAGTTGTTTGCAGTGTTTTATGGAATATAAAACACTAGTGTTTTATGAGCCATATAATTCAACTGAAATCAGTGTAATAATGTCTGTATTATATATGAGTTGTGGATAACATAAATTTATAATACGATTGAAATTGTAAATTCTTAATTATGTTTGATAGCTGAGATTGTCGAGTACGCGAAATTGTGGTTTAATTTTTTAATATAAACACTTATATTATAGGAAAAAACTGGTTTGTTTTGCGATTATTCTTTCTATTCCGAGAATTAATACTTACATAATTTTATTTTATCTTTCAAACACCACGTTTTTCTATCTAAACAAAAAACTGCGTAATTTATATAGGAAGTGGTGATATTCCAAATCGTGTTATTCTTATACCGCATACAACACATCCAAATTCTCGTAATTGTACAAGTTATATATTGGCATTTCGGGACTTTAAATAGAATGATCAATTATTAATAACAAATGAAGACCACATGTTCAAAAGGGTGTACGTGCCAAAATTAACATTTTGAAATAAAGAATGTTTGTATTATATTGATTTCAATAAAATAAATATCCAACAATTACTCTTTGTTTACTCGTATATAAAAAATACAATAAATAATGTGCTAACATATTATAATTTATTAATATTTTTCTTTTTTTGGAGTAAAAATCAAAGTTTTCAAATATGTTTTTTACACCACAAATTGTAGTCAGATTAAACTTCAACATTATTATGAATCATTTCAAGAAAAAAAGTTCAGGAAACAAATTAATTAATTAGACAATGTAAATAGAATATAGGCATCTAAATAAACAAATGAAAGTGAATATTGCCCCACGATTATAAACAACCAATAGCGTTGCATTATTTGACCATGTTATCATGGGAATGAGAGAATTAATTGAAAGTTTTACTCCATTTTTTTTTAGTTACCTAGCCACTAGGTTGTCTGACATAATGATCAAATAACCATTTCAAATATAAATTAACATAACACATGCAATGACTATTCCCAGAAAAAAAATTCTCGCTGTTCACTCGGACTTTTGTTGCTCTTAGGAAATCTGCAGTCGTGTTCGACTCGTGCATATTTCCAAAGCTACAAAAGCATTCATGAGCTCAAAAAATTATCAAAGGTAATATTTATTTATATTTTTTTGCAAATTATTACGTCGAAATTTCGCGAGTCAAAAATTTCGTTAAAACACCACAAGACCGAAAGTCCAGGGGTTATTGAGAAATTTTTGAAGAGCAAAATTTGTAATAATTTGCCTTGAAACACAAAAAAATGTCGAGTGGTATTTGGATAGATTATTCATCAAGATTATGGGGTAATGGCTCAGTGGTATCAAGTCGATCTATGGATCCTAAGAACCCTGGTCCGGTCCCCACAACCAACAAACATTTTCACCAAATGAAGTGACATTTGTTATTTGAAAACAAATTGTTTATTTTTCTTGTCAATCTTGTTAAAATATGTCTGTTTGATGGCGTTATAAGTTAACGTCTCTATTTCTTTTATAGATTCTTTAAAATGTATGTAAGTACAATTAGCGTTTTAGTAGTCAAAATGTAGAATAATAAAAAATGGGTGTTTTTAAAATTATTTTGCGTACTAGTGCACAAAATCAAACCTTTCATCGGTTTCCAAGGTAATGTAAACATTATTTTGAATGCTGCGAGTACAAAAAAGATTTAACATACTTTCACCGAGAGTAGCAAATTGCACAGATGCGACGCCCATGGTTTATTGTGTAGCACCATAATTGAGTGGATTACTCTCTCTTACTCCTTTGGCATTCTTCCTTAGCAACAGCAGTAGTTCCTGCAGTCTATTTCAAATTTAAAATTACATGTAAACACAGTAATACAAACCCTAAGTCGATTCTGTGGCCATCTATACACACACATCCTAACAACACCACGCTGGCTGAGTCGAGGCTAATTATACCAAACCGAGGCAAGAACCAAGAAGCCACACGCGTGCTTACTTACACCCTCACATTTACCATCTTCTGCACACACACAACTTGGTCGTGTTCGCTGGCGTCTCGGGGGAATCCCCTCGCGACTTGGTGGCGGGAAACAAGCGCCGGTCGCTGCCGAAATTAGGACAACTGGCGAACCGCACCGCCATAGCCGTGGCTAGGGTCTAGACGCGAATCGCGAAACAGATTTGCCGCTTATCGTACCCAAATATTGTATGTAACCGCACATATGGAAGTTTGTTCAGTGGGTCTTGCTGGTGATTTTAGTGTAATTGAATTTGTTTAGTACTTATGTGCGGAGCTGGGCAAGCTACTTAAAAAAAGTAGCTAAGCTACAGCTACAGCTATTCTATTTTAATTTACTATATAAAATAAATAAATAAATATATCATCACGCCTTCTACCCATCACTGGGTGTGGCACTCTGCTGAAGCAGATCTCGGTAAGTGATATATTTTGCGCGTGAAGTGCGGTTACCAGTCGTCAAATCACGGCCTCCAAACATGTTAGTGGTGGAGGAGCCACAGGGATAGCTTTTTCAAATTATGAAAATTTGTCGCCTGTGGGAATCGAACCAGGGACCTCAGGATCCACAGGCCGACTTCATACCACTGAGCTAGCCATCCCATTAATTAATTTACTATTATGTACATAAATATAATATATAAAAAATCGCAAATGGACAAATGTACTGTTAATTTTTTATGATATAATTTTTATTTATATCGGAATAAATTAACAGTCACATTAACAGAAGATTTCTAAACAGAAGAAGGTACAGTTCAAATACAAAACAAAAATAAATATGTATTTCTTAATGAACAGTAAGCTACAAAAAGTAACTTTAAAAGTAGCTTCAGTTGTTATAACAATATTTTTAAGCTAATAGAAAAAAAACATTGTTCGCTATAAGCTACAGCGATATTTTTTCACATTTAGCTAAGCTACAACTACAACTACAGCTAAGATAAATGTAGCTAAGCTAGTAGCTAAGCTACAAAAGTAGCTAGCTACTGCCCAGCTCTGCATACTCGTATGTGTCATAATGATGATATTGGGTTATTTAATGTTCAAATATTGTATTTTTTGTAATAGGAGGTAGAAATTTAAAATTAGCGAAAAAAATACACAAATCAATATGAACTTCATTTCATTTAATTCGATCAGCAAGAACATGGAATTAATTAACCAGTGAATTTAATTTAATCAGAATCAGAGTCTGAACGAATTAGTGGTAAAATTATTCCACAACAATAAAAATTAAAATAAAATCTAATTTGAATTATATAGCTACCGTAGCTTAGTTGGATTTCATAAGTCCCAGGTTCATATCCTGGCGATATCCCATTTTGTTCTTTATAATTCAATTTTATTTCTTCAACTGTCAAGTATTTACGTAAGAATATTAATTAAAAAATAAGAGTTTTAATTTACTACTATATTTATAACATTTAGGTAAATACAATCAGAAATTAAAAATAAATAAATAAATAAATATATCATTACGCCTTTTACCCATTATTGGGTGTGCCACTCTGCCGAAGCAGATCTCGGTAAGTGATATATTTATGCGCGTGAAGTGCGGTTACCAATCGTCAAATCACGGCCCCCAAAGATGTTAGTGGTGAGGGAGCCACAAGGGTAATTTTTTTAAATTGGTGAAAATGTTTGTCGGCTGTGGGGATCGAACCTGAGTTCGTACGACCCACAGGCCGACACGATACCACTATGCTATTACCCCAGAAATTATATAATAGTATATTAAAGAACTAGTTTCATAAGGCAATCTGTTAACGCACGAGTCCAAATTTGGAAAACGAGCCGCTCTGCGGCGACTTTTACAAAGGACGAGTGCGATAACAGGCCTTATGAAACGTGTTCTTTATACAATTTTTTCTATTGAGGTAATTTTATAATTCTGTTAGATTTAAAAAACTGCGACTTTTAAAAAATATAAGTTGGTGTTTTTTATCAGTTGTGTTGGTAGCGCTTGTCATAACAAAAAAATACCAAAATTCAAATTATTTGTCAATTAATCAATGTTTTTTCTGTATTGTGAATGTTTTGTATGATTATAGCATATTCTTTTAATAATATTTCGACACCGACAATTTACAATTTTGAGGTCAGATTCAAAACACTCCTACAAAATAAAAAGCGCCAAAAACAGTGTGCTTATAGATCTCCTTGAAGACGTGTTTACAGTGCGTTTACAGAGCTATAAGAACACCGAAATAGAAAAAATGTATATTTATAAATTTGCAAACATGGACAATATGAGCATTCAACCATACGTAAAACATTATTTTACATTTTGATTATTACTTAAAAATTCATTTTATTTTGCAAACACAACCTAAAGAAAACATTGTTTTATCGTATCAATATTTGTATCAGGAGACCTATTCTAATTCTTGGCGACTGTTTGGCGACTAGTTTCAGTAGCTAAGTCAATGACGTCACGGTGCAGTCAATATCATGGGGGTTTTAATTTCTTACGTTGGTATTAATAGGAACGACGGAGTATTTTGTGTTGGTACTGACAGTAACTTGATATTTGTTTTTCTTTGTTAAACTCAAATATTTGTATGTTGTTGCTTACACTTGACATACATATCACAAATTGACGGAATTTTTTATTATTTTCAAGCAATTATAAAAAGCAAAAATAAATAATATAAATTTTTACAAAATCTTAAATAAACATGGTTACATTAAAAATTATTATTAATGTGTAGACGACAATAGCTGTATTCCATTTGCCACTTGGTTCACTTAAATCATATCAGATAAATTCGAAGCATGTCTAAATGAATATAATTAAGCAAACTGATGCACTTATTTGAGTGAATTACTTCAAAGTAAATTAGAATCTTTAATTCTAGTACTGGAAATAAAGTCAGCGAAGTAATACAGCGAATTAAATAAGTGATCTGGTTCAGTAAATGTAAGTTAGATCTGATCCAAATGGCAAATGGAATACGCCTAATGTTGTTATTCTAATTATCAATAATGGACATCTGCAGTTTGATTTTATGCAGAAATTATAATTATTAATTTAATAATATAAATAATAAACATTTTATAATAATATACCGTGCACAAAACATATAAAATTATTCTAACTTTAAAACTAATTAACCAAAAAATGCTAAGCGACTGACGCCATGACACTTCGCAACAGCCTTGTACTAGTCGCCAGAATACGCGACTTCCTAAGCGACCAGTCGCCAACAATGACGTCAGGACTGTACTTTTTAATTATACCAACAGATGACGCCAGTATCAAAGTCGCCAAATATGACATCAAACTGTCGCTCAATCCAGTCGCCAACGAATTAGAATAGGTCTCCAGGGATGTTTACATCACATTGAAATACACTTTTTTTGGGCTATAATATAGATTGGGAAAGTGAAAAATAGATCTAATCCAAAGTCAGGTCACTACATATTCGAACTGTTTATACTTTGTTACCTATTTTGATTTAGGGTGAAATATAAAGTTTAGGTCTGCGGTGTAAACGTGGTCAATTTTATACATGTAGGTACCTCGCTAAATCAATGAAGTTGTGTCTGTCATACGCCATGAATTTTTATGACGTTTCATTTACAACGTTTATAATATTAAAATGTAAAAAAAAAACCAGGGATGAAGCAATTTACTTACTATCACCGACAGCGCACTGTACACAAAGTAAAAATCAGTACTGCAACACGAGTCAAATTAAAGTGCTTTAAAATACATAGTTAAATTTTACATAATTTTAATATTTACAAGTATAGGGTGATCAAAAGGAATTGTTATAGTTGGCAATACAATTCCAGAGATCTTTTTATTCCACAGTTGGCACAACGTCAGATAAAGGCGGAAATGCTATTTGACATTTCTAATAAATACAAATAGGTTATGTCAGGAGTCTGACAGCTAATAGAATTTTGACTTTTTAAGTAATAGAAATACTTTAGAAATAAATGTAATAATAAATGTACTCAAATTTAAATTTTAAATGTCACTGTTAACAACAGGAAATGAATTTATGTATCAGGCTTACCAATTTCAAGTAGTTTTTTTTATTGCCAACTCTAACAATTCCTTTTGATTACTCTGTAGTTTTAACTGTATTTATTACATATTCCATAAATAATATGAAATTAATTGCTTAGTTTTTTAATTTGGTGAAATTAAAATATTAGTTTTTTTTTTTTATTCTAAGTTTGGTAAAGCGACTTATGACGCAATTTGACGAACTGCATTGTTTCTGCGAGGCACTTATAGGTGCTCATATGCTCGGGTAATTTGAGAAATTTTATCGATTTCATTTCTAAAGAATGGAGTAGTATATTGACTTCTTACCTTTCATTTAATACACCCATCTTTTTGAATATAAAGAACAAATTGGAGCAATTCGGTAGAGAACAGTTTCTTACGTGTAATAAAAAGTATAAAAATGAGATCACATAAATCACATTTTGCATTTTACATATTTTACACTCATCATGTTGAGTTTGATTAAATTTTCAAACTGATGTTAGGATTTTATAAACACTGTACTTTTACATTCTGGAACGCTTATTCATATTTTCGTATTTAAAAGAATTTAGTAGTACGTTGATTTAGAATCCAATATAATAAATAATAATTATGAAAAGGCTTTGCAATATATTTTTTTATGTATTTACTTTGCGCTGAGATGAGTGGTTTGTTCATTCGAAATGTGAGCAATTAAATAAAATTGTTACATCAATTCGTTTATTCGTTTGTTCTCTAAAACCTTTTCATATTTATTATAATTAAAAGAATTGTAATTTAATTCGATTAATGTTAAATATCACAATACACTACCGATAACGAAAAGTTATGATTTTTTCACCCATTTGAATATGACACTATTATTTTAACCTTTTCATTAGTAGTTGTATTCCACTTACCATATGGTTCACTTAAATCAGTTTAGATGAATTAGATAACATGACTAAATGAACTGAATTAAGCAAACTGATGCACTTATTGGATTGACTTACTTTAAAGTAAATTAGAATAAGTAATTCTAAGTACTGAAAATAAAGTCAGCGAAGTAATCCAGCAAAATAAATAAGTTATCTGGTTCAGTAAATGTAAGTTAGATCTGATCCAAATGGCAAATAGAATTAGCCTATTAAAAAAACGCTATTTCAGGAATGTTCACGTTACCATGAATACATCATAGTTTTTTGTCTTAGGATAAAAAATGGCAGTTTTCATAGTGATAATAGTTATTTGTGTATCAAGAGCGTAACGTGAATCTTTATTGTTCGTGCTCGGTAATTGAAGCGCGAGCGAAGCGAGAGCTGCAATAGAGCGAGAGCAATAAAGATATTTTACGCTTGAGGCACACACATCATTTTTTCTACGACTTTACTTATTAAAAATGAATTAAAAATAATATGGGGCTGGTTCAATTCACGTTCCACCAATTTCTGTATTGTATGTAACCATGAAGATATCAGTATCCAAGTAAATAATTTAAAAAATCTGTTATCAACAATCATTGTTTGCGATAAATTTTCACACATAAATAAAAAATGGGCTCAAAAATCTCAGAAAATAGTGATGAAAATAATTTCGTGCACTCCTCCAGATATATATGAAACAACACAAAATGCTATCTTGGGTTACCTGCAAAATCAAGAGCATTGTACGAAAAAAATTATAACCTCTTTATCGCATGGTGTAAGGTAAAAAAAATCAAGAATTATAGCGAAAATGTTATACTTGCTTACTTTTTGGAAAAATCTAAAGTAATGAAATCGTCTTCTCTTTTCCATTTATTCAATGATAAAATCAACACTCGCAGTTAAGAATGATATTGATATTAGTAAAGTTCAGGTTCAACTTCAAATCATAGCGCAGCAAACTTCATGTATAATAGTCTAAAAAATCTAAGTATTGGCGTACTAATTGAAATTTCTAATGACAATATCATAGAATCTAATTTATCCTCACATTTATCAAACACCATTTTAGGTTCCGGAATAAATATACAAAACTATCAAAACTGCACTTTCAATTTTAACATCCCTCATCCTCATTAAGTTGGCACTGCTGCCCAGCTGCGTTCAGGTTCAACTTCAAATCATAGCGTAGCAAACTTCATGTATAATATGTGTAAAAGTGTACAAATGAATCTAACCTATATTTTAGATTTTGTAAGTATTGTTTCAATAAATTAAGATTTCAGCAACAATTTATATTTTTCTAAGCGAGCGGTAAAGTATTTTGCCGCTTGTTGCTACAGGAGACGCGCGGTAAAGTATTTTGTTATTCGTTACTCAGTAACCATCAACTTTACGATGACAACTGAAAGCATTAATAGCGGTATTCCATTTGTCACTTGGTTCACTTAACTCAGTTCAGATAAATTAGACTACATGATTAAATAAATGAATTAAGCAAACTGATGCACTTTTTGGGGTGAATAACTACCAAGTAAATTAGAATTATGGGATGGCTAGCACAGTGGTATGAAGTCGGCCTGTGGATCCTGAGGTCCCTGGTTCGATTCCCACAGGCGACAAATTTTCATAATTTGAAAAAGCTATCCCTGTGGCTCCTCCTCCACTAACATGTTTGGGGGCCGTGATTTGACGACTGGTAACCGCACTTCACGCGCAAAATATATCACTTACCGAGATCTGCTTTAGCAGAGTGCCACACCCAGCAATGGGTAGAAGGCGTGATGATATATTTATTTTATTTATTTATAAATTAGAATCTGTAATTTTAGTACTGAAAATAAAGTCAGCGAAGTAATCCAGCGAAATAAATATGTGATCTGGTTCAGTAAATGTAAGTTAGATCTGATACAAATGGCAAATGGAATACGCCTAATGTCAACTTTTCATAGCAGTCGGAGAAAAAAATAATGTTGTCAATTTGTTTCATTTTAATTTGAATAAATCTGAGAAATTTTCTAAATAAGTGCTAGACAATCTTTATCACTCGACCCGAAAACTATTTTTAGTCATAATGAAATAATTAACTATTCTTTACCGTATGACAATAAATTAAAAAAAAATTTATTAATATGAAACGATAAATAGAAAATAGTATTTATGTAATTGATAAAATATCCATTAATTTCTAAGAGTATAGTCAATAATTTTTCATCTAATAAATGCAAACGTTCGTGTAACAAACATGAAATTAATATCTTGTTCAAACTCTGGTAGTTAAATTTGTCGTTGTTCCAAGCGAACCACGAACCGCAATGTAAGTTTGCTAGGTTATGTTCTGTTGTAACGGTGACGTTAAAGCGGGTAAGGGCACAGCGAAGCAAAGGGTGAGAATTATGTGCACGGGATGAAGTTGTTTTCAATTAAGGGTTGGTGGTGTATGTAGGGCAGAGTTGTTTGTAAAACTACGGGGAGAGATGCAATTACCGAGAGTTAATGGGATGATTGAGCGAGACAATTGCGTTGTTTGTGTTTTTGTAATGGAGAATGTAAGTGGGGTATTATTTGGATTATTGCCATTTGAGTGAACGATGTTTGCAGGATCACTACGTTTTAGACAGTTTGCTAAATTAAGTGTTCATCGAAATGGTTTTCGATCACGTTTTTCTGAAATTGGAAATATATTTTCATCTTTTGAATTTACGTAAGGATTAAATATTAATAGCAGTGCTAAAATAATTTAAATGTAAAAAAAAATAAAGCATACTTCTCTAAATTAAAAGTTTAAATACCTATTCGTGTTTGGAAAGCAAAATATTGCGACATGGGCGTCCACAGACATTTTTCCAGGGGGAGGGGCGGGTCGCAAAAAACTCTCAGATATTCATACATTTTTAAAATATTTTTTTTACATAACATAAATACAAACACACATAACAAATAGATTAAAAAGTATTTACATTTGTCAAATAAATTACTAGTCTTTGTCGTCTGGGTTTGAATTGAAGAGGAAGGACAATTTTCTAATAACTCTTCCATAAATTGACACCATTTCTTCAATAAATTCCTATTTAGCAGTTTTACAGTTTTTATTTTCTAATATTTTGTGTCTGTGTATACTTAAAAAACTTAGATTACGATAGGGAACATGTCGCTAGCTGGACATAAGAATACTGCTGAAAATTCAGTTTCAGCATGAATTTATTATATTTAAACTTATAACTTAATTTTTATTATATTATATATACATATTTAAGATGGTGACCGAACATAGGACTTTAACATGTAAATTCATATTGTGTTAATTTCCTGTTTCGTAATTATTTAAAAGTAAAAAGCTTCAAATAAAAGTTTTAGGGCATAAAATACGAAATTAATTTAGCATGCTTTGTAACGACACAAATTAGATCTAAAAATGACTAAAATTGTCTAAAAACTATCGATAGCTATGAAATTGAAACAAAATTAAACAAATGTTTGACATAAAATCTGTCAAAACTGTCAAAATAAATTATTTATTTATTATTTCTGTTAAATAATTGGATAACTGAAGCTTCACTTTCAAACAGCAATGTTATATTTAAAATTCAATTTTTTTGTACTTCAACCTTACGGTTGCAAATTTTTATTTTAAAATGTCATTTAACTTCATTTAATTAAGACTTGATAATGGTTCTAATCAGAACCGAAACGTCGTCTTTTGAATAAAGACTTTAAATAAAGCCAGTTATCCAATTATTTAACAATTATATCCTATCGGCTTATCATACATTTACCTATTTATTATTTCATTTATTTTGACAGATCAAACGTCAAATATTTGTTTAATTTTGTTTCAATGTGTACGTCATGTTTATTTGGACGACAATTAGCTGTCACTGCCACAAGTTTCTTTTTTGCTACGTAAACACGTCTTGATTCTGACATTAATGTCAACCATTCAGAATGAAAATTAAATACGTTCTATACAATCACATTAAAATCTCTCACTGTACGCACTTTAGCAATTATACACATATTACCATTATACGTTTTGAAGGTAAATCAAATTGACAACTTATATGTACATTTAATAGTACAAATCCCGACGGTATCATAAATGTTCTATTTATAATTCAATAAAATATCCTCAATTGTTAAGTATTTACTTAAAATAAATAAATAAATATAAATAAATATATCATCACGCCTTCTGCCCATTACTGGGTGTGGCACTCTGCCGAAGCAAATCTCTGTAAGTGACATATTTTTCAGCATGAAGTACAGTTACCAGCCATCAAATCACGGCCCCCAAAGATGTTAGTGGAGGGAGAGCCACAGGAGTAGTATTAATGTGGTGAAAATGTTTGCCGGCAGTGGGAATCGAACCAAGGCTCTCAAGATCCACAGGCTGACATGATACCGTTGTGCCACCTATTTCATAATAAAATAATAGTAATTAATTTCAATTTGTAATTTGTTTCTTAAATAACAGTGTCACTGCAGACGAACCATTTATCAAAACTGCCAAAACAAAAAAATATAGAGAAAAATTAGAATAACATCATATTTGAATCACATTGCGACCGTAGCTCAATTGGCTTAGAGCATATAACCAGTATTCGTAGGTGTCAGGTTTAAATGTATATAATAATATATAAACATGTACGTATAATCTTGGTTCTCAACCGGAGGTATACATACTCCTAGAGTAGCAGGAGTTTTATGTCCGGCCCAGGTATATTTTTGTTGCAATTTAAGGATCGGTTATATCAATCTCTCTGATCGTATTTTTCGAACTAGATTAGTAAACACGAATTTTCCAATCTTAAAAAGTAATCAGAAACAGCTAATTTTTTGAGTTCAGGAAAAATACTTTTTTTGTTAATTACCGAAGTATTATTTTAACATACGAGTACATATTATGCGAAAAGAAGGTAAGTATAAATTCTACTTATTTACATTTACAATCTAAGTAATAATCTAAGAAATAAGGAAGGTTGGTAACACGGAGTAGTGCCAGGGACCATAAGGTGTCTTTCTTCATAAAATGGCAGATTTCATTTGACATAACAAGTGTTCCATTAAATTTAGTGATCTTATTAACCGTACATTCTTAAAATTCAAGATCCACAGGCTGACATGATACCGTTGTGCCACCTATACCATAATAAAATAATACTACTTAATTTCAATTTGTAATTTTTTTCTTAAATAACAGTGTCACTGCAGACGAACCATTTATCAAAACTGCCAAAACACAAAAAAATATAGAGAAAAATTAGAATAACATCATATTTGAATCACATTGCGACCGTAGCTCAATTGGCTTAGAGCATATGACCAGTATTCATAGGTGTCAGGTTTAAATCTATATAATTCAATTTGAAAAGATTTATGATATTTTTCTTGTATTTTTATTTGTAATAATATTAATTGTATTTAATTTTTTTATGGGGTGGCAAGCTCAGTGGTATGAAGTCGGCCTATGGATCCTGAGAACCCTGGTTCGATTCCCACAGACGACAAACAATTTTCATAATTTCAAAAACTACCCCTGTGGCTCCTCCACCACTAACATCTTTGGGGGGCCGTGATTTGACGACTGGTAACCGCACTTCACGCGCAAAATATATCACTTACCGAGATCTGCTTCAGCAGAATGCCACACCCAGTAATGGGTAGAAGGTGTGATGATATATTTATTTATTTTATTTAAATTTCCTGTACATATTGAATTTCTGGCCACTCGAAATAAAAAGTTGAATGGGTGCTTAAAAATTTATGTACAATAAATAAAAATATATTAGCAGTTATGTCTACGAAATACGAGTAATAAACCCACTCGTTTTAATTTCTGACGTAATTCCTAAATTATTCTAGTCCTTAATTTAGTCTAGACTATACAAGTATGAAACAAAATATCCGTATTTCGTACGAAGTAATAATAAAGTTCAAAGATGTTGTTTAGAGACGATTAAGAGGTCAAAGAAATAAAAATGTTCACGATTCCCAAAATAAAAATGTATAACTACACCACTGGTATTCTCAGCATTAGTGAATATGATTCATTTAACAATTATGCGTAAGTAATTTGACAACTGTCCAAGTTAAATTATGTAATTTGGTTCATTTATCATCATTATGTGGATTCAGGATTTTTCGCAGAAATAAATTTTCATTTCAGAAAATATAAATTATTAAATTATTTCACATAATTTACTGTCTTTTCTTCAATTCGACTCGTTAAATTTATCAAACAAAATTTACGAGAAATATTAATATACATCCTTCGGAAATAATTTTTGTTTATTGCATTAATATAATATTTGAATATTATAACTCGCAAATCGGTATTTTTTTCTCAAATATAATTTTTAACTAAAACTGAAACCGATACTTTTTTTAAAAAAAAGGTAAACTTTTTTAAACCACTTTTAAACAAAACTAAAAATTTGTATAATTAAAAAACTAGTCAAATTTAAAGATTATTAGAATTATTTTTACATTGTAATTGTATATTAATATACAGGCTGTTCAGGAAATGGGTGACAAATTTCGGTCGAAAATCCGAATGTAAAAAAATGTTACGACCCTTCATAAAGTCATAAGAGCTACTAAAAAAAAATGCAAATTTGGCAACATAGAAACAGACAACTGTTATAGCAGTTATCAGGCAAAAACTATGCAAATCGATCTGATAAGCGTCAAAATATAACAATTTAGTTCTTATTTTTGTACAAGGTTTCCGTATGTACTAAGATTTTTAAAATACTGGGGAAGAAGAGTTAAAAATATGAAGTATTGGTTTATATTAATTACATCAACGCAATTTTATACAATTCTTTTTGAATGTAAACAGCAATGATATTCCATAATATATGTAAAATATTTCACTTAGTTCAAATCTCACATTTGTAAGTTTGATGCTTTCTGTGGCTTTACGAAGATCCATACCAATTTTTTGCATAAGGATTATCGACTCTCAATTCATCAAAGAATCATTTTACTTGAAATTTATAACTCGTTTTCTCAACATCCAGTATATTAGAAATGTTTAAGAGATTGACATGAACAAAACTTATCAAGAACAAGTGCAATATTTATGTGACAAAAAAAAAATAAGTAAGGAAACACAAATCTTATAAAAGAGTATAGAATAATAATTTATTTTACTATGAATTCATGCATTATAAATAATTATTTTTAATTTTTATTAGTTTCGTTCGACATCATAGTATTTTTCTGATCATAGGTTTAGATAAACTCAGTATAATTTGTAAAACTTTTCTAAAAATAACTGTTGATCGGATAAATGTCATGTTTTATATTTTTACTAGAATTCCGTGCCCGAAAGCTTTAATATAATACTGAACACGGCTTAATTTGAATAAATTTTTAAAAACCAATTGACAATCGCTTTACTATCATTTTTTATACTTCTACAAGAACTTTCTAAGAGATATATTTCGGTATATTTTAAATAATGCAGCAGATCTCGGTAAATGTTATATGTATATTGCGCGTGAAGGTTACCAACCGTCAAATCACGGCCTCGAATGATGTTACCGAGGAGGAGTCATAGGAGTAGTTTTGTTTGTCGGCTGTGGGAATCGAACCCGAGTTCTCAAATCCACAGGCCGACTCGATACCACTAAGCCACCTACCCCATATATATATATATATATATATATATATATATATATATATATATATATATATATATATATATATATATATATATATATCCACAACTCATATATTATAAGGACATAATTACACTGATTTCAGTTGAATTATATGGCTTATAAAACACTAGTGTTTTATATTCCATAAAACACTGTAAACAACTTAACCACTTCATGATCTACTGTATTTTGAGAAACTAATGCTGGGTTGCATGAAACTTTTATCGGTTCATTAGCAACTAACGGTTCAATAAATTTCAGAAAATCGCTATTGATACTGTTGCTAGATAAACAATTCTTTAATTAAAGAGCTCTTTATTTCTATTTTATATATATATATATATATATATATAACTGAATCAACGCAAACGTTGCGACCAATCTTCTTCGATACCTATAATTATGAGTTGTGGATATAATTTTGTATTACACTTGTGTTTTATTGGTATATAAAACACTTAAGAAAAATTAAACACTCGATCAATGGTCTCGTGTCTAAACTGTTCTTGCGTGCTTTTTATACCTAATAAAACACTTTTATTTATTTATTATTTATCACATAATTAATTTAGGCAAAAATAGATGTCATCATCCATATGCAATAAATATAAATTTTGTCCTTCTGAGCTAATTGCTTAAACACTTATTTTAAAACTATCAATTATCAACTTTCGTATAAAAAAATTATTTTAGTAATTGGTCACAAATAGTGTAAACCGATATTTTATACAAAAATCGTTTGAAAATTAATGTGATTCTCGGTTTCATTTAACCTTTAACCCATATTTTTTTGGGTTCCGAGCGCTGATCTACAGGTATGATATTTTAGGAACACGAATGTAGGTAGCTGGTAGAGATAAATACCCAAATTAATATTCAAGTGCGAACCTCAATAATTAGTTTAGTTTGCTGTAATAACATTTCCCAAATCTAATAAACACATCAATAATTAACAAACTATAACTTCACAATTAACATCAACATCTAACCGCAACAACTAAACAAATTAATCAAACAATAATTATAAACATATCAAATTCCTCACCACTAAACAACTCACAAATTTTCATCTTAAAATCCGTGAATCATGCGAAAGACAACACCGCTAAAGCGTGCGATAAAAACCTCGCAGACGGCGCTGAATCATTAGTCAGGGCCACAAAAACGCGGTTACTCACACTTGCTAAGGGTTGATTCACATGGCGGAAACCGCAAGCGTGTGTCACGCACTCACGCACACGCGTGCGCACGTAGTTAGCGCGTGCACGAAGCGTTGACAGCAGTGTTGCCATAGCCATCGTCAATGTTTTTTGCTTGTTGGGGTTTTTTGGAATGAAACAGTTCCATGAACTCATCGATAATGTTTTAGACACTCGAGGTGGTTGTCCTGACGGCTGGTGTCGGAAACTCGAGTAAAAAGTAGCAGATGCGTTGGATGATTTCATTCTGATGATCTCTCGGAGTTAGGAGAGTATTTTGGGAAGGTTTTCTGGAAATTGACTAAATATAATTCATACTAGTAGTAAAGACATAGTTAAAAGCAGTTATTCTTTGAACTAGTTGTCATAGCTGTTATATCTATTTGAGTAATTAAGAAGTTATTTTGAATTGTTTATGTTTGTTGATGTTGCTTCTATTTGGTTTATTAAGGAACGGAAACAAAATCATAATAAAAGAAACATGTATGTATAATCGTGGTTCTCAACCGGAGGTATATATCTCTAGAGTAGCGGGAGTTTTATGTCCGGCCCGAGGTTTATTTTTTTTTTGCAATTTAAGGTTATATCAATCTCTCTGTTCGTATTTTTCGAACTAGATAACACGGATTTTCCAATCTTAAAGAGTGATCAGAAATAGTTAATTTTCTGAGTTGAGGATAAAAAACTTTTTTCATTAATTTCCGAAGTATTATTTTAATTTTATAGGTACTGCACATACATATTATGCAAAAGGAAGGTAAGTATAAATTCTATTTATTTACATTTACAATCTAAGTAATAATCTAAGAAATAAGGAAGGTTACGGAGTAGTGCCAGGAACCATAAGGTGTCTGTCTTTCTTCATAAAATGGAAGATTTCATTTGTGGATCCTGAGAACTTTGGTTCGATTCCCACAACCAACAAACAATTTTCACCACATTAAAACAACCACTAATATCTTTGGGGGCCGTGATTTGAATAAAATAATTCGATTTTCCAATTTCTTAATAAAAGTAAAGAACGCAAAATAAAAATTATTCATTAACGATTCTGGAGTTATTTTTGACAAACACATCAATAACATTGACAAGGAATATATATATACTGTTTCCCATCATTCCTCAGTGGAACATATAGGGACCAGGCACACCGAGCCGCAGTTTTTACACTGCCGTACTGCTGGTTTTCATAGTCGATGTTACATTATTTTAGGTGTATGCGTGACTAGCTCATAGCGCCCGAGCGTGATAATACATGTAACTGTATTTTTATATTTAACGACAAATCACACATTGTCGACTGGCGGATTCGAACTGACGACCCAATGGTCGGATGACGTCAGCATGTTAGGAGATGTACATTAACACGCTCGGCCATCGCGCCTATATTGACAAGGAATACGTAAGTATATTTATAAAATAAATATAAATAAATATATCATCACGCCCTATACCCATTACTGGGTGTGGCACTCTGCCGAAGCAGATCTCAGTAAGTGATATATTTTTCAGCATGAAGTACGGTTACCAGCCATCAAATCACGACCCCCAAAGATGTTAGTGGAGGGAGAGACACAGGAGTAGTATTAATGTCGTGAAAATGTTTGTCGGCAGTGGGAATCGAACCAGGGTTCTTACATAGATCCTAAGAATGTGGATCCCACAGGTCGACTTGATACCACTGAGACTTAAATTATAATTCCTATATTTTCAGCATCATAATTCATTGTCTATAAACTAAATCGACATTAACTAAGATTAAACCCTACTTTTAAAAATCACAGTCCATCGCGTCACCATCCAAAACAACCCCATTAATTAACTTTAATTCATTACCCATCATTTAACTCCTCTCGTAATCATATCCTCACAATCTTCCAACATTTTCTACAACACAATCACGCGTTTAGTTCTACATCTCCGATTTGCGATCCGCGAAGCGCGATTCCGACCAGTTCCGGCGCTAGCAACGTAATAGCGCCATTGCGATGCAGGCAGCGCGAACAAGCGCCTAGCTGGCGCCCACGAGGTTTGCGGCACGTGGTAGTCAGAGCACGACGCGGCGCGGCGTCCAGTCGGACATTGCCGGACATACGACATAGCAGGACATCGGGTAATGATGGCTCGTGCTGGTAAAGATGGTGTATGTTGAGATATATGGAAGCGACAGAAGGTAGGTAGAGGGATGGTAGGAGAAAGGTGTTCATGATTGATACATAAGGAAACTAATGTTTTGACTTTAAAATATGTTTTAATCACAACCTTAAAATTAATTAAATTTAATAAGCCATTCTAACAGTGTGGCGTCTAATGAAATATTTAACCTATATCAATTTTAGTTGTAAATATGTTACAATCAAGCTAAAAAAGTGATCAAAAGTATCATTTTAATACCAAAAATATTTAATCAAAAAGTGAATTTATTCAAAACGATCGCCATTGATTTTCTTCTGACATACAGAGTGATCAGAAGTAAGTTTTGTAGTTGGCTATAAAATATATTACCTGGAATTGTTTAAGATATAATAGTTGCTTAAAGGTCGCAAATGAAACTATTATATCTTAAACGATTCATAATTAAGGTCAACCACACCAAGTTTACTTGCAATTGGTAAGACTGATACATAAATTTATTTCCTGTCGTTAACAGCGATATTTCAAAATATAAATGAATAAAAATCGTTATTTCCCTTATCCTCATTTTAACATTACTCACAGAGCCAGGGGCGGATCTACTTAAGGGCCCCGTGGATACAAAAGGCCCCCAGCCTCCATTGAAAACAACAGACGATATTGTGAAGAAATATTATTGATTATTATCCAGATGACGTAGACGAACATTTAGCGAATGAGTGTCTTCAGTTAAAATCTTACTTACTACAGTCTAAGCCAGAGTCTTACACCTCTTGCAATGAACTTTTTATGCTAATTTATGAAAAGAAACTTGTTCATGTTTTCCCAAATTGCTATACCATCTTAAAGATTTTTTTAACGTTGCCAATCACTAGCTGTGAAGCGGAGCGCTTTTTCTCCAGGATGTCGTATATAGAAAACAAATATAGGACAACAATGTCGAACTATCGACTAAATCATTTATCAGTTCTTTCCATAAATTGCGATTTAACAAAGGACTTACAATGTGATGAGCAAATAAAGGAATTTGCAGCACAAAAAAGGACAAAGATTGCTTTATAATTTATATAACATAACCACACATAACCTGTCAATTTATTTTGCAATAATGTCGTTCAGTTGCTGTTTGTATATACAAACACTAAGTCATATTATATAAATAAAATATTTTATTGTCCTATTTTTTTCCTGTACCGTATGCCTACATCACTATAGAAAACAGTTTTTTGACAAAATGGCAATTAGTTGAATAATTAGGTAGGCTCCTAAGCAGTATTAGCCCAGGGCCCCACAAATTCACGATCCGCTCCTGCACAGAAAAATAATCTAAAGTATTTCTATCACTCAACCTATTTGTATTTATTATAAAAATGTCATGTCAAATTGTATTTTCTGGCGCTGTGTCAACTATGCAATAAAAAGTTCCCCAGAATTGTATTGCCAAATGAAATCCTTACTCTTGATCGCTCTGTATTTCTAGAGCGCGTACATTGTTATGTTGAAACGAGTGTCCTATCATTTTAACATGCGACTACCTATTTGGTAGGTTAAAAGTAGAAATGATATTCGAATGTGATTAATATAATATAATTCTTTACAAATTTAGTATAGAATAATCTGTAAAATAAAGGTAAACTGGCGAAAACGCGTATCGATTGAAACGTAAACACGTGTGGACTCATCTCCGTGAGATTTTTCGCGCTCGTGCCAAAGTATACCCAAAGAAGAAAGGCTTCTTTCTCATTCATATGCTTTCTCTCATAATATTAATGCTATCTTTATCGTCATCGTAATTTTTTTTCCTCAATAGCAACTTATATAAATTAAAAAAAAAACAGAACAATTATTTTTGTACGGAGATTAACATATAAAATAAACAAATTTTTGTGGAAAACCCTATTAACAGTTCTTCATAACTTTAATTAAATGAAGTAAATTTTTATTCATTATTGTAACTTACCAGTTTTGTCGGAAAAAAAAAATTGGACTAATTGTGCAATTATATTTGTAAATTTCAGAAAAAATATTTTTTTTTATCACAGTTACATTAAATAATATACAACATATATTCTTTATTTCTTGCAATAATTTTAAAACAACCTGTATATGAAAATAAAGACTATTTCATTTATTTAAAAACAGTACATTTAGAAAAAGTGAAGGTTGTGTTACAATGACTGGAATTGTAACCAATATTAATAATGAAATTTTAAAACCAAGGAACGACATTAAATTGTTAGACTTAATACATTTCAAACAATTAATTTTTGTTACAAATTAATATTAGCATTCGTGTATGATTGGTTTTATGCTTATATTATTTTTTCGCCCTAAGATAGCGTCGCCTGTCTGCGGTGCTTACCTTGTAACGGCCCTGAACCAGTGCATCAGTGGTATTAAACAACAGTTTTTCTACGATCAGAAATTAAGATTAATCGATTTTTAATTGTAATTAATAACATTTTTAGAAGTATTTACTTCTATCGTCACAAGAAATTAAAACTAAAATTTTAAATGTTGGTAACTATGAAAACAATCATATAAACAAAAAAATTGACATGTGTAGCCTGCAATTTGCTTTGATCTGCGATTGTTCACTTTCTGCCATGAAATAACGTTCGAAAATATTATTTTCTTACTGATCATAGACAAAGATAATTTACGTTTTCGACGATGTATTTTTTAACAATAATAGTTCAACGTAAATTTATTTGATCGCCATGCTTTGATATTTTTATATATTTGTTGTATATTGTTTAAACTTTTAACGGCCGACTCTGCCGTAGTATTTCAAGATTAAAGCTAAAATATATTTTAATTTGTACGTGATTTGAAAAGATTTCTGTTCTTATATTAGTATGTATTTTAAATAAATACTTAACGATTGATGAAATCAAAATGAATTTCAAAGAGAAATATTGGGCCGACGGCAGGATCTGCACATGGGGCCTATGATCTCCGATCATATGCTTTAAACCAACTAAGCTATGATTGCCATATGATTCATATCTAATTTTATCCCAATTTTCTCTCTATTGTGACTGTATTCCAATTTTCTTCTTTACAATTATAATGGGCTCAGTGGTATCAAGTCGGCCTGTGGATTCTAAGAACCCTGGTTCGATTTCCAGAACCGACAAAACATATTCACCAATTTGAAATTACCTCTGTGGCTCCCCCATCACTAACATCTTTGGGGGGCGTGATTTGACGGCTGGTAACCGCATTAAATATATCACTTACCGAGATCTGCTTCGGCAGATTACCACACCCAGTAGTGGGTAAAAGGCGTGATGTGATATTTATTTATTTATTTTACAATTCGATTACGTTTCTATTCTGTTTTGTGTTCCCATGTTTTCATTGTACATACATACATACATACATATCTTCACGCTATATGCCAACAAATGGGGTAGCACGAACCCTAAAATCACTCATAAAATATTCAATCATTACATTCATCAAATAATCAGCTCTCGTCAAACATTACCATCCGAACACACACTTTAACCACATTCATAGATCACTCCATATAAACTCATTCATTTATTACACTTGAAATCATTTATCATAATCAAACCTTAAATCACATCATTCCTATTCACTTATCATTCATCTTCTTCCTTCGACGTACATAACATATGCATAAAACATCTCAAATTACTCACGCTTATTCCTAACAACGAATCTAATAACGAAACTAACAACGAATCTACAAAGATTAGAAAAGATAAAAGCGATAGTCTACACTTGTATATAAAAGAAAAGACCAGACAATGCATTGTAATTTTAGTTAATTTATAAACTCGGTAAACGATTCAAGAAATCTTTTCGCGGTCATCTCGTTACAATTTCTAATCCTAATACCCATATCAAATATATTTAAAAATAACTATAGTCCATTCGATAAGGGATTACAGCGTGGTTTTATAGGATGTATTTGATCTTGACACTAATTGGATGACTAAAACGTCATAATGAAGATACCAAATGGACTATAATAAGATATACAATATGGCTCAATTGTCTAATGTAGTTTATATGACGCTATTATAACTGATCGCTGCAGTTGCACCGCTAAATCCGATCGGGGAATTATTGCAACACTGATACATATAGCTAACTTTGTGGTTATCTACTAAATAGTTTGTAATGTTTCGCTAGATGGCAATATATGTTAACAATTTCTGTATCTGTTAGCTACAAGTACAATTACCAGTCGAATTTTACTACCCGGTTCTTCGGGTAACAAAAAACTTATTACCCGAGTACCCCGAGATTTTGCCGCTCGTTAAGTGGTAAAGTAAGAGTGTATCATTATATCTATGGATACATGAAAATTGTTAACATTTTTAAGGGAATTTTAAAGCAGAAAAACTGTCAAAAATGATTTTAAATACGTTTTAAAGGTTTCTAAATGGTCGTAGAAAAAATATTGTGCACACCATGAGCAGAAAGTGTCTCTGCCGCTCTTGCATGGTTGTTGCTCTCGGCTGTGCCTCTATCAACAATTTCCATACGCGAGCGGCAATAGCTTACTTTCTGTTCTATGTACACAAATAACTATTTTATACGTTGAACTTATTCGGGTGCAAACGTTTTAACAAAAAGCAAATTATACCCGTAGTAAAATCTTTGTTAACAGCTATTATTTTGATGTCTGAATAACAATTGACTGATTTCAGCACTCTTCTCTAATTAAAGAAGATGTTCTAAAAGTAACAGAATAAAGAAAAAGATGCAATTAATTAATAAAAGATTAAAGGTAAGACATGTTTTATTTAATTTATGAATGATTTACACCTTTATGTAGTTTTGTATAAAGCATAATTGTTCGAAAAATGTTACCGTCATCTAGCCTTTAATATTGTAATTAAAATAGCAAATCGATAGAGAACTGTAAAATCAAATCGCCGATTTTAAGTTTCACTTTACTATTCGTTATAATTTAGTTGACATAATTAAAATTCTAGTTGATATAAAATCCTATACTGCTAGTGCCAATATTTTCGGAATAATTATGTGCAAGATAAATAATGTAGAGTTACGAATCTTCCTGTATATTTATTAATTGACCAATTGTTATACTTAGGAGCTGAAAGTTAACTAAAGAAAGTCGTTTCTTGAAAGTGTGAAAAGGACTACAATGGTGTCTCGTGTTGTGTATGTGGAAGAGTTGTTCGAGGAAATGGTGGATAGAAAAATATGGTTAGGAGGATTTGTGGTTGTTTGTTTGGTAAGGCAAGAGAAAGGAAGAGTTTTAGGCATTGAAAAATAAAGACGTGAATTGTTTTCAGATGATTGTTGTGAAACTGATCACGGAAATCCACTTTCTACGCATCTGACCTTTTCGAAGGGTTGTACGGAAACTCTGCGAATATTTCATCTAATAAAAATATGTAACTTACGGACACGAATAATTATTATTCAGTAGAGTATTAATGGACTAAGTCAATGGTTCCCAAACTGTGCGAAGTGGCCTGATTATAAGGGCACCGCGAATTATTTCAATATTTGAGAAGATGTGTATTGAACAACAGACTCACCCATTTCACTAATTATAATATATATTTTTTCTATTTTGGTGTTCTTATAGCTCTATAAACGCACTGTAAACACGTTGTTAAGGAAATCTATAAGAGCACTGTTTTTGACGCTTTTTATTTTGTAGGTGTGGTATTAATGCTTTTAAATCTGACACGTGAGTGACATATAACCTCAAAATTGTAAATTGTCAGTGTCGAAATAGTACTAAAAGAATATACTAGAATCAGACAAAATTCACAACATTAAAAAATATGAAATTTTAATTGCCTGTGTTATGCCAATGGCACACTGGTCGAGGAACTCATTGATGAAACAACAGAACGCACCCGTCATCGATGAAAAATAGAGGCGCCTCTATTTCCATCGAGGAGTTCCTCGATGAAACGATTGTGTCTCATTTCACACGTATTATTGTGTCTCATTTCATGTCAGCGTGGGCTGTCATTTTGGTTTTGCTTTGTGCTATTTTTTCGTGTTTGTTTATTTTATCAGTCAGGGTGCGTTCTGTTGTTTCATCGATGAGTTCCTCGACGCTCATTCATGCTCCTCGACCAGTGTGCCATTGGCATTATGAGAAGCATTACAAACACCAACTTATATTTTTAACAAGTTGCAGTTTTTAAAAATCTAACAGAATTATAAAATTACCTTAATAGAAAAAATAGTATAAAGAACACGTTTCATAAGGCCTGTAATCGTACTCATCCTTGATTGCCTTATGAAACCAGTTCTTTAATATACTATCATTTCATATTTATTCGTAAATGTAAAATGTTTATAAACTTGTATTTTTTATTTATTAACCAACCTAATCTTATCAAGTGTACACTGCGCCTACAAAAATTCTGGTACTTTAAGGGCGACGTGAACCGAAAAGGTTTGGGGGCCACTGGAATAACTTGTGTCACATATATTCATAATTTGAAAAAGCTATCCCCGTGGCTCCTCCACCACTAATATGTTTGGGGGCCGTGATTTGACGACTGGTAATCGCACTTCACGCGCAAAATATATCACTTACCGAGATCTGCTTCAGCAGAGTGCCACACCCAGTAATGGGTAGAAGGCGTGATGATATATTTATTTTATTTTTTTTACGTATATTCAGGTAGATGAGCAAATGTCAGTAGATAGCAAAATTTTAATAGTAAATTTTATACTGTAAATCTAGATTCACATGAGTCTTTTTACAGGACTACGTTGGAAGCGTTAGATCGTCAAAATTGTAAGATGTTCGCATTTATGGTACGTTCTAGCAGTGTGTAAGTCGTAAAAAAATGGTAAAATGTTACTAACTACAAAAGCAACTATATATTTGATATTTATATTCAATACAGAGTGACCAAAGAGCTGACTCCGCTAAAAATATGAATTTTTGCCCATGGGCGTCCACAGACAATTTTCCAGGGGGGGGGAGGGGGCGAGTCGGAAAAACTCTAATATACATAAATTTCTAAAAAAATTTTTTACATAACATAAATACAAATACACATAACAAATGGATAAAAAATATTTAAATTTGTGAAATAAATTACTAGTTTCCATAAATTGACACTATTTCTGCAATAAATTCCGATTTAGCAGTCTTACAGTTTTCATTTTCTAATATTTGGTGTCTGTGTATACTTAAACTTAGATTACTCAATCGTTACGATAGGGAACATGTCGCTAGCTGGCTTTAAGGATACTGCAGGAAATTCAGTTTCAGCTTGAATTTATTATCTTTAAACTTATAATTTAATTTTTATTTTATTTATATATACATATACAGTGTGGTGGCCACGACTCTCGAACATCGGGCTTTAACATGTAAAATCACATTGTTTTAAGTTTCCTGCTTCCTAAAAGCAAAAAGCTTCAAATAAAATTTTTAGGGCATAAAATATGAAATTAATTTTGCATGCTTTGTATCGGCACAAATTAGATCTGAAAATGACTAAAATTGTCTCAAAACTATCGATAGCTATGAAATTGACACAAAATTAAACTAATGTGTGTCGTTCAATCTGTCAAAACAGTCAGAATAAATTTCTTATTTATTATTTCATTTATTTTGACAAATAAAACGTAAAACATATGTTTATTTTTGTTTCAATTTTTTGCCTATCGATAGTTTTGAGGCAATTTTCCTCATTTTCAAATCTAATTTGTGTCGTTACAAAGTATGCAAAATTAATTTTGTTTATTGGTTCAGATGCACTTTTATTTCAAGCTTTTTTGCTTCAAATATTTAAGGAAGCAGGAAATTAAAAAAATATAGTTTTACATGTTAAAGTCCTATTTTCGAGAATCTTGGTCACCACCCTAGTTAATATCCAAGGGGGGGCGCGCACCCGCCCTTGCCTCCCTCTGCGGACGCCCATGTTTTTGCCATATATTTACAAAATATGTAAAAATTAAAACAATGATAATAAGTAACTTTAGGTAGCATAGGAAACAGTAAAAAGTTGGACTTATTGTTAATATCAGTCAAAATTTACGCCCATTATTATGAAGTACTGTTAAAAACCAATGATTTTGTAATAGTGAACCTTTTTGTATATTTGTATATTAAAGTTTAGTTTTATTAATATCGAGTATAGCGACTTGAATTTATGGAGCTTAAGGTTTATTTATTAAATGTACGAACAAAGAGATTAAAAATAAATAAATAAATTCATAAAAATAGTCTTAACTCACTAGAAAAATTCAAATTTTTATTTTTACAAATATATTACATTTTCAATAACTATAAGTTTTGAAAGATTTTTCACAATATATTGTTGCATACTATGAGCAGGAATCAGTTACCGTTCACCGTTTAACTTAGTAAAATATTGAAATAGAGAAAAATCATCATTACAATAAATAAAAATCTTATACACAGCATATATAATATTTAGAATATATATTATTAAATATGTAATTTAGTTACTTTCCGTAAGAAGACATAGATAACTAGATAAAGCAAAAATTAAAATTTATGTTTTTTGTTTCTAATGCTACTATGATTATTGAAATATATTATTAAATATAAAAATTAGTTTTTCTCAAAATTAGACGCATATACAGGAAAATTACAAATAACATTTTATCTTCCAAATATTTTTGCTAACATCTTTTATTTGAAACATTTTTTCGTAACTGATTCCATTTTTGAAATAAATGGAATTTATTGTTTTGTGTATCCGGTAAACTTCCGCTTCCGGCTATTCAATTTCATTCAAAATCAACTCAGCTCTTCGTATTTTCATTAAACTTATAATTACCAAGTTTCGTTAACAAATCTTATCTCGTTCATGAGATATTGCACATACGGACACACATTCATACATCCATCCATCCATCCACACACACACACAGACATCATTGGGAAAATGATCAAAACGGATTCAGTGGACCTCAAAACACGTATTTCCGCGAAAATCTCGCCAACGATTTTTTTCACGATTCCAATACTTCCTTATACTGCGTATAAGAAAGTAAAATAAATGTATCATCACGCCTTTTACCTATTACTAGGTTTTGATGTAGCATATCTCGGTCAGTGATATAGTTATGCATGTGAAGTACTGTTACCAACTGCCAAATCACGACTTATAAAGATGTTAATAAAGTAATGTCACAGCTACACGGATAATTTTAATATGATGCAAAGTTTGTCGGCTACGGAAATCGAACTTGGGTTCTTAAATTCACACAATGTTTTTCCGGCCGGGAAAGTAAAAAAAGCTTTCTGTCTTTACCAGAACTGCAAATGATACAGATATTTTTTCTGATCTATCAAAGCATTTTTTTGGTTGTTTAAAGGGACAGATATTTTTAATTGGCTCAAATTATGGTAATCTGTAAAATAATAATGAAATATAAAAAGTTGTCATAAACATATTGATCGTTGCAAATAATGAGCCAGTTACAGAATAAGTGAGGTTATTGTTATTATAAATGAAATATATTATGTATTGTAGTCACATATTTTTTAAATTGTGGGTTGAAAATATTGTAATAAAGTTAAAATATAATTTTTGTGCAATTTTTCAGAATTCAAATTGTAGTTATAGAATTAATGAAGTTGATCAAATTGCATCAATAATCGGTTAACTAAACGTAGAATAAAAAAAATAAAATATATATATATATATATATATATATATATATATATATATATATGTATATGTAACAAACTTAGCAATTTAATTTCATATTATTTATGGAATTGCATATAAATATTAAAATGATCTAAAATTAAACTATTTTAAAAGCATTTTTAATTTGACTCGTGACTGATCTTCATTTTGTATAGAGCGCGCTGTTAGTAAATTGCTTCATTCCTACTTCATATTTTTACATTTTTATATTAAATATGGAGATAAAACGTCATAAAAATTCATGACGTATGACATGATGCACCTTCATTGTTAATGCGAGATACCCATAGCTTCAGTTTATTACTTAATATATTATATGGATTTATATTGTCAGTTTTATCATCTTCGGATAAAATTTCTAATAAATATCGACAGAATAATTGAAAAAATATCGCAGCAGAAAATAACATTTAGTTATCACCATTTGTGCTATAATTTTGACGAGATATTTTAATAAAATAAAGACAAAAAGTCAATTACGATGTGGAACTGTGTCTTAAAAAATAAGAAAAATAGGAAAACAAAATTTCCATCACTTGTCACAAATTCCAAAATTTTTTACAGCACGTTTGAATCAACTTATCAGGTCACCAACAAACGGCTGGTCAGTTCAGCTTTAACCATAGACGCGTTTCGTCCTTTAGGGACTCATCAGTATGGTGTGATCAACTATCCAGCTAGCCCAACTAGGGACTAGTGAACTGTGATATTTTAAAATTTATTCCTCTGATAGTTATTGGGAACTTTATCCGAAGATAGAAAAACGGCTTCTAAATTAGTAAAGGTTCAAACAAATAATAAAGCCAATTCCGAGAAAGATTCAGCTTGTTATAGTTAATTCTCTCTATCTCTATATCAGTATTCCGTTTGTATGTACAAGTATCAGGTAGTGACGTCACGCACAAAGAAGTTTCCGCAGTTCATATTATATGTCAATGCAACGCGAGCAGAGTACGTAATCCGTGTACCTCCATATTTGCACTCAATCTATTGTGCTTGTTATGATCAGCAATGCGAAGGAATGCATGTTTTCCTTCCTCGAAGTAATCAAAAAGATTTTTTCCGAAAACTAATAATGGATTCTCACATTCTCAGTGATGTAATGTAGGTATTTGATATCGAAATTATGCAGAATGTTCGAAATGGTTCAAGATTTTTAAATTAATTTTTGTAAAAGTATAAGTAGATTAATTAGAGAAGAATGTTGTTTATTAAGCTGATGTTGATTATTTTATAGGGAAAGGAATTGCAGAAATGTGTAAAATGTGCTTACCGTAATTAATTGTATTATACGTTTAAAAATAATGACACTGAAACAGATAAAAGAGTTTTAAGATTTCTTTTAACAGTAAAACAATTTGGACTAATTGAAGTTGACCTTTCTGACAGTTCTTTAATTATTGGATTGTTAAAGGATTCAATTCATGTAAGTACAAACGCAAAATAATCGTTTTGTCGTCAAATTATTTGTCTTTCGCGAATTGGTGGAGTGTATTTATTATTTATAATATTAAATATAATATATGTGCTGATGTTTACTTATTTATTTCTCATATGGTCAATGGCAATTTTTTCAAATGCAAATGTTTTCTACCCTATTTATTAAAAAAATTATGTTGTAAATGCGAAACTTATTCAGAGTTAACTACATTCTATGAGCTCAAATTTTGGAATAGATGTGTTTCACTCACGCAATACCTTACACGCAATATAAAATTGATAAAGTTTTAGAAGAAATGCAATAATAATCGGTAAATTAATGATAAAATTTTTTTTCACTATTTCATTTTCGAATTATTTAATCCAAATAATTTATTTTGTTGTTTCTATTTCACTTATAAATAGTTTTCTAAAGCTGAGATGAGAAATACTTTTTTCTTCACCCACTCAAATATGACATGTATTTCTATTTTCTGTTAAAAAAGTACGCAATTTTGAGATTGTTATGTATCACCATAGTAACTGTACAGAAATGTACTAAAAAGGCCTACATCCAAAAAACGCTGTTGAACTTTTAGAAAGTAGGGTTGTTGATTTTTCGAATATTCGAGACTTCGAATGTTCGGATTTATTGAACCTTCGAATTTAAATTCGAACTTTCGAATTTTCGAATTTTTGAATATTCCGAATTTTCGAATTATTCGAATTGTGAATCTGGATCCTAACGTGAACACGGCGTTCATATGAATTATTTTCTGAATAAACTCATTTGCAGAGTTTTGTATTAATTCATAAGTAATTATTATTAATTATTATTATTAATGGGATGGCTAGCTCAGTGGTATGAAGTCAGCCTGTGGATCCTGAGGTCCCTGGTTCGATTCCCACAGGCGACAAATTTGAAAAGGCTATCCCTGTGGCTCCTCCACCACTAACATGTTTGGGGGCCGTGATTTGACGACTGGTAACCGAATTTCACGCGCAAAATATATCACTTACCGAGATCTGCTTCAGCAGAGTGCCACACCCAGTAATGGGTAGAAGGCGTGATGATATATTTATTATTTATTTATTATTTGCCAAATTAATTCAATTTAGACTTAAAAACGTTTTAATTAAGATGTTTTTGTATCATTTTTATTCTCATTTTAAAACGTTTTACTGAAAGTCCGTAGCATTTAGATGGGCGGTAAGAGAATAGATGTCTTAATTAAGACGCCGAGTTTATTATTTAATTCGTGGCCGACTTTTCGCGAATTATGCGTGAGCATGTTTGGAGATGACAGATGGCGTTAATTCAGAGACAAAAAATTCGAGAATTCAAAGCTTTGAAAAATTCGAAAAATTCGTAAATGAGAAGCTTCAAAAAATTCGAAAATTCGTAAATTCGAAGCTTCAAAAAATTCGAAAATTCGAAGCTTCGAAGTTTTTCTGACGAAGTTCAAAACATTCGAATATTCGAACGTTCAGAAATTCGAACTTCGGTGGAAATCAACGACCGTATTAGAAAGATACTTAAGATAACATTTAATTATTCTGTATCTCTCAAAGTTGAGTTGTCAGTGAAAAATCATAATTATTAAACAAAACCAAATTCTGAATTTTTTAACTTTGTTACATATAAATAAAAGTGGATAACTAGATATATCTAAATATATTCTCGTATACACATAATTTCATGCAAGTCCAATCTAAATAAGCATGTAGAACAAAATCGTGCAAGTTAAAAATTGTAGCCTGAAACTGGGAAAACCTAATGATGAATTTCCCGACAATCTTAACACGCAAGAAAATCCGAACATATTTTACTCGAAACTACAATACAGTGAAAAGAAAAGGCATCAGATAATGAAAAGATCCATTAGACAAGACACACCTTGCAAAGAAGAAGAACTCTGCCATTATTTAAAACAATGTTAGTAATTGTTCGTATTCACATTCACCTCCCGCATTGTTCTAGGGTGGTCCGCGAAGACGTCGCAAGTGCGAAGATTAATACATTAATTCGCGTAATTACGATGATTAACCTTGAGATGTGTAATGAAACAATTAGGACCGCGCCTCGTCGCCATTAGTCACATAGTGTGTACGATTGTAATTGTGTTTTTATGTTCAGTTGTGAGGACGCCATAAAATTTATTTTATGTGCTGTTCAGTCAATTTGTCGGCTTATTTCAATCAGCAGACTTGGTATCGGACTAGCATTGTGACACTTAGATTGGAGATGCTATTAACACTTAGTGTTAAGTCGTTAAAATTACGAGATGATTTCATTTGAATGCGAGATCGCTAGATTACTACTGATTAACAGACAGATGCATCGTTTCTTAATACTAATACGACTACCACATTTACCATGCTGCTATTCTATATAACTACTATATACTTCAACTTACAACAGACAATAAAAAATTTAATGAGTGAAACAAACTTTTAGAAATCATTTAATATTAACTCAATAATTATTTGGCTACAGTTTTTCTTTTTTTAATTACCATAGTTTGACAATCCTAATTCAATAAATTTGTATGACCCTTCGTAAAGCCACACAAGCTACTTAAAAGAAATGTAAATTTGGCAACACTAAGGGCCAGTTTTTCAATCGCCGGTTTACTCTCGATTAACGTTAATCATGATTAAATAATAATGGTAACTATAGTTTCCATTATTATTTAATCATGATTAACATTAATCAGTGATTGAAAAACTGGCTCTTAATCGAACAACTGTTATAGCAGTTATCAGGTAACTATGCAAGTCAATATGACAAACGTTTATATTTGACAAATTATTTTTATTTCAAATAAAACCTTTTTTGTATAAGGTTGTCGTATGAAGTAAAATTTTTAAAATATTGCTGAAGAAATATTAAAAAATTAAAGTATTGGTATTAAACGATTAATTACATCAATGCAATTTTACACAATTCTTCTGGAATGCAAAGATAAATTATATTTCATAAAAGATTGAAATAATTTCGCTTAGTTCTAGTCGCACATTTAAAAGTTTGATGCTTCGTGTGGCATTTTTTGAATTAGAATTGTCGACTCAGAATTAATCAAAGAATCGTTTTACCTACATTTTTAAACATCCTGTATAGAAGGTAACCATCTATATAAAATGCAGAAACAAAACAAAAACTTAGTTTCAACTAAAATGACTTTAAAGTGACAGCGCACCAGATTAAGTTTTATTTTTGTTTTCCGTTGTGAAAATGTCTGGAATTATTGATTATTATTGTAATATTTAAATAAGAAAACTAAGAAAAAAAAAAAAAATGGCGACTGCAGATACAATGCTAGTCAGTAGTGAGCTAAATAAACTTAAAAAAAGTGAGTTAGTAGATTTAATAATAAATGGTGTAATACCCGAACAATTCAACGAAAGTGTTAAAAAGTTTGTTGAAGAAAGATTACGCGGAAAAGGTATAAACAATGAAATTAACCAAATATGTCAGAACACAATATGCATATTAAAGATAAATGGCCTTGAACAACAAGTCACTTTGTTAAAAAAACTGGAAGATAATTTTGAAAATCGCATTAAAGACCTGCTTCTCATTAATGATCTTTTGACAGAAAAATGCAATTCACTTGAAAGAAACAAATTCATCCATGTAAATGAAAATAAAAACAAAATAACAACTACTACAAAGCCAACAAGCGACATCTCTGCTACCAAACAAACATCAATTAATTTAAATAAAAACTCAAGTCAACAAGAACGAACACCTATTTCTAAACAAGAAACGTCATCTATCGTTAGTAATAAAACGAACGAAGTAAACAAAAATTCAGAAAACAATGTTTTTGACAAGTTGTATGATAATCAAAGTCCGGAACTCTTAAATGGAGATAGTAATCTTAATTGGACTACAATGAAATATAAAAAACGGAATCGTATACAAAACACTATCTATGGCAACCTCCAAGGAGATTCCGCTGTTAAAAGTGTTGCAAAATATGTGGCTTTTCACGTATATAGGTTAGCCACAAACATTACTGAAGACTGTCTTACTAACTATCTTAAATAAAAAAAAATGTCCAAATGCTCGATGCGAAAAAGTAACATCAAAGTATCCCAATGAATACTCATCGTTTAAGGTATCGGTACCAATCGACGAGGCGGAGATTATCAAGAACCCCGAAACCTTAGCCAGAATCAGCAACATCAACAAATAAACATAGCGCAGTGCACAGTCAATCATTGTGTTCTACATTTAAATATTCAATCTGTGCGTAATAAAGTGCATGAACCTGAACATAGTATAAATATCACAACTGATGTGATCTGTCTGAGTGAACATTGGTTGCATGATTATGAAGCTACATGATTTGAATTATAAAGAATTCAAAAATAAAATAAAATAATTCCTAAAGGGTGAAGCGCCATTTACAACGTCCGAATTCCTATCGAAAATAAAATAACCTAATGTTAATTGATTTTGTTTATATTATCTTTGTTCGAGTGACTTGTGTAAATACTTTCATGTATACTTAGCACCAATAAATTATTATTATTATTATTATTATTATTAATTATATTATGCGGTTTTCGTTATGATGTATTTTTTAATCACTTACTTTACTTGGAAATTTAAATAAAATAAATATATCATCACGCCTTTTACTCATTAATAGAAGTAGCACTCTGCTGTAGCAGATTTTGGTAAGTGATATATTCGTATTTATTCAGTGAAATATATAACTCCCAAAGATGTTAGTGGGAGGGGCAACCACACGGGTAATTGTTTAATGTGGTGAAAACTGTTTGTCGGTTGCGGGTATCAAACCCGGGTTATCAAATCCACAATCCGACTCAATATTACTAAACCACCTACTCCATAAATTTAATTTTTTTAAAATAAATAAAAAAGATTGTTAGTGATTCGATATTTCAAATAAACGGATTGTTTCCAAAATCTCTGAAACTTTACAGACTGGAGTTGGTCTCATGTTTCCAAATTGTTTTTGTTTTACAAAACAAAATTATAAAAAAACAAAAGCATAACTGACTTTCTGTTTTGTCGTTGTTGAGTTAAGTTAAATTTTAGATCGTTATTCTAATATTGAATATAAAGGTTATTTATATTAAACAAAAGACAAAAGTAAATAAAATACCACACAGAACAAATTTGAATCATGAACAGAAACTTATGGACGTACTCATCCAAAATGTGAAAAGTAATGATATTATAATTAGTATTTATTTTAAATATATCTAAATTAACCTTTAGTTTATTTCCGTTTTGCTTTCATTACAAAATTAATTAATAAAATACTAGCACTGGCATTTTGCATGAAGCATATTAGCATATAAACATATGCTAGGTAATTTTCAGCAGGAAATGTCATTCCTGCAGCTTACCTAATAGCCATTTGTAGCGCTATTAATAGAGCAGTATTTTGTAATAGTAAATGAAATTCTATATTTTATAACAATATTATTTTTAACGACTTTTCTGTACATTATTGTTATTATTAATGCAATGAATTGTTGAGTATAAAGACTAAACTGAATTTTATTATTATACGTTATTATTGTCCAATACTTTTAAATTTTTTTACAAATTCCATATCTGTGGTTATTTACAAGGGCAGGGTGAAAAGTCCCTGAAAAATAAAACATATGGCGCCACAATCGCAAATCTCATGTGACATTTGTGATGTACTATCTTTAACTAGAACGCATTAAAATTTTCAGACTGATATGTCATTCAGTTCTGTTTTGACACCCATCGAAAGCAAGCAACCTTTTTTGGAAACATGGAGAAAAGTGAATTTCGCGTCTTGATTAAACATTATTTCTTGCGTGGTAAAAACATTACGCAAACCAAAGCATCGCTTATGGGGATTCCTCACCATCGATTGGAACTATTCACAAGTGGTTTACTGATTTTCGTTGTGGTAGTAAGACCACAAATGACGCCGAACGTTCTGGTCGTCCAATTGAGGTTACAACGCCGGAACTCGTCGATAAAATCCATGGTATGATATTGGACGATCGGCGAGTTAAAGTGCACGAGCTGGCTGAGGCTATGAGCATCTCAACCGAACGGGTACGGAACATTTTGCATAAATTTTTGGATATGAGAAAGCTGTCTGCCAGATGGGTGTCGCATTTGCTCTCTGTTGACAAAAAGCGCGACCGTGTGACAAGTTCAAAGGAGTGTTTGGCGATGTTCAAGCGCAATAAGAAGGACTTTTTTCTCCAGATTTGGCCCCCTGCGATTTTTATCTATTTCCAAACAAAATGGCTCGGCGGGAAGAGATTTGGCTCCAAGGATGAGGTCATCGCTGAGACAAACGCCTATTTTGAAGGATTGCCAAAATCGTATTATTTGGAAGGGATCGAAAAATTAGAAAAACGTAGGACGAAGTGTATCGAGCTACAAGGAGATTATGTTGAGAAATAAAATATGTTTTGACCAAATAAATCATTTCTTGTTTCATTTTTCAGGGACTTTTCACCCTGCCCTCGTAATAAAATTTTAAGTATTATGTCCTCACTTTTAGGCGTGGTTCGCACTATGACATTGATAGAGGATTATTCCAAATTTATACAGGTACATACACTTAAAAGAGCAGAGATGGCTTTAGATGTTTAGATATTTTTGTTGCATGAAACAAGAGTAAACTCAATTGCTCACATTTTTATTATTACCGTAATATAAATAATAATAGTATTCTAGTTATAAAATACCGAAACATTGATAATTTATAAAATATTAATGAAATATAAAAAGTTATCATTAACAAATCAATCAATTACTCATAATGATCAAGAGAATATAGGATATTTTATCAATAATTACAGTAGACAGTCTTCAAATTATATGGAAAACTGTAAATTAAAAACTACTTCGTTCTCTTCCATATTCATGTATGTAATCACGTATGAGTATGTATGCTCTGACATAGAAATTAAAAATGAGAACTAGAATAGGAATAAATTACAAGTCTTCGCAGTATACAGTGTCATTATGCATGAAATTGGAAATAGACATTAAATAGCATTTACATGCGAGATGCGAGACGAAACAAGGAAGCCGTACTATAATAGCACCAGCATCGCTTTTAAACAGGGGCGCAATAGCCAATTTATTCCACTAAAAAGGAGATGAATATTATACTAGCGTACAAAAAAATACGTCCAGAACATACGTAATATCTATAATTGGGCTAAATCAAGCATATCCATTATATTCAAGATTTTCTGACAAAAATATATATATATAGACATTTAAAAGGGGAGATCAGTTATTTTAGACAAAAGACAATCAACAGATGATTTAAAAATGCAAAAATTACATTTAAGGGTAATCAAATATTTCGCTTTCATTCGATTGTGTCAAAAACTGGCTTTTTTTGGTTAAGATATTTGTACGAAAAGTTAACCAATTCAATGAAAGATTAATATTTGCTGTTGTTGGTTATTTTACCGCTCGTAAAATAGTTTTCGACCGCTAAATTATCTGAATAAAAAATGTCTTTAAAATTTCTTACAATTGAATAAAAAATAATATATGACATACGGATGAAAAAGTTTTTTGGATCCAAGCGGTTGTCGAACTCTGTCTTGTTCGGTATTTTCCTTCATTGAATTTTTGTGTCATAAATAAGTATTGTAAAATGAATTTCCAAGGAATTTGAACTAAATATGAGTAAAGGTTTAACATTTTACATGACATTCTAATATTGAATATCCAAAAATTCTCATAATTCTTAAATTTATGATTATCTATTCATTACATATCTTAGAAAAGACCATTTGGATTCAAATTTTAATTATTTATGTATTTGTTTGAAAGTAAAAAATAAATAAATATATCATCACGCCTTTTATCCATTACTGGGTGTGGCACTCTGCCGAAGCAGATCTCGGTAAGTGATATATTTATGCGCGTGAAGTGCGGTTACCACCCGTCAAATCACGGCCCCCAAAGATGTTAGTGGTGGAGAAGCCACAGGGGTAATTTTAAATTGGTGAAAATGTTTTGTCGGCTGTGGGGATCGAACCAGGGTTCTTTGGATCCACAGGCCGACTTGCTACCACTGTGCCATTATTTGAAAGTAAAAATGTTCTACATTTATTTGCATTAGTACCATATTTTTGTAACTTCTAAACTTAATTTTTCAGGTAATAAACTATTAAAAACAAAATGTATCCATCGATTTACGTGAAAATTTGTAGCCTGTATATCTTTTGTTTGAAATACTTTTCTGTAATTTTTATTTGTGTATGTAGAGCAGAAAGTAGTCTATTGCTGTTCATGGATATTATTGCTCTCAGTTACGTCTCGATCAACAACCGTGTAATATTTTTTCTATGACCATTTAAAAATGCTTGAAACATATTTTCTTATTTTGTAATTGTTTATAGTTTTCATGTAGCCATGGATACATATTTACATTATCATTCGGCGAGCGGCAAAATCTTATTATCGCTCGGCGCGCGGTAAACATTCATTTTGTGCACTGGTAGTTTAAAATACCTAGTTTCTGCTTGGTCTTAACGAACAATGGCGCAGGAAAAAGTGGTGTATCATGTTTTTTTAAATTTATTTATTTATTTTGTTACTCTGCATAACAGCAACTTAATCCCAATTAGAGTATATGGGGCCTACAGTCATGGGCGTCCGCAGGGGGGGCAAGGAGGGGCGCCCCCCTGGATTTTAACTAGGGTGATGACCACGACTCTCGAACATAGGACTTTAACATATAAAACTATAATTTAAAAGTTTTAGTGCATAAAATTCTGCATCTGAACCAATAAACAAAATTAATTTTGCATATTTTGTAACGACACAAATTAGATTTGAAAATGAGGAAAATTGCCTCAAAACTATTGATAGGCATGAAATTGAAACCAAATTAAACAAATGTTTAACGTTTTATTTGTCAAAATAAATGAAATAATAAATAAAGAATTTATTCTGACAGTTTTGTCAGATTGAACGTCAAACATTTGTTTAATTTTGTGTCAATTTCATAGCTATCGATAGTTTTGAGACAATTTTAGTCATTTTCAGATCTAATTTGTGCCGATACAAAGCATGCAAAATTAATTTCATATTTTATGCCCTAAAAATTTTATTTGAAGCTTTTTGCTTTTAGGAAGCAGGAAATTTAAAACAATGTGATTTTACATGTTAAAGCCCGATGTTCGAGAGTCGTGGCCACCACACTGTGTATGTATATATAAATAAAATAAAAATTAAATTATAAGTTTGAAGATAATAAATTCAAGCTGAAAATGAATTTCCAGCAGTATTCTTATGGCCAGCTAGCGACATGTTTCCTATCGTAACGATTGAGTAATCTAAGTTTAAGTTTACACAGACACGAAATATTAGAAAATAAAAACGGTAAAACTGCTAAATCGGAATTTATTGAAGAAATGGTGTCAATTTAAATAAAATAAATATATCATCACGCCTTCTACCCATTACTGGGTGTGGCACTCTGCTAAAGCAGATCTCGGTAAGTGATATATTTTGCGCGTGAAGTGCGGTTACCAGTCGTCAAATCACGGCCCCCAAACATGTTAGTGGTGTCAATTTAAGGAAGAGTTATTCGAAAATTGTCTTTCCTCTTCAATTCAAACCCAGACGACAAAGACTAGTAATTTATTTCACAAATTTAGATATTTTTGTATCCATTTGTTATGTGTATTTGTATTTATGTTATGTAAAAAAATATTTTAGAAATTTATGTATATCTATTTGAGAGTTTTTTGCACCCCCCCACCCCTGGAAAAATGTCTGTGGACGCCCATGCCTACAGTTTATAATGGAATTCGAAACACACAGACCCAATAATTATTTTTGGTTATAAGTTTAGGTCAGCGAAATTTGTACGCATGACCTCTTGCTTGTTAATTAGTAAACACAATTTTTACATTATTTTATCCACTATGATTGCTTGTAAAATATCTTAGATGTAAAATGTATTAAGTTTAAAAAACATCACAGTTTTCGAAATATTTCAAATACTTCTGTTTGCATTTTTACATTTGAGATACATATATTATACAACACTGGTTTTTAAACTAGAAGTAAATAAACTCTAATAGTACTAATTTGTTGAACCGAAGTAAATACGATACATCTCCAAGTAAATTTACTCAATCCTTTACAAAACCATAAATTTTTAAATCTACTTAAAGCTTAAACAAACTTGTTAGTCCTGGCCTGCGCTATGCAACACACAGAAGAAAATTACCATCAGGTGCGCGTTGCTGAGAGCATTCTAAACGACTCGGCTTCAAGCTTCAAGCCACGGTTCCAGGATACTCTGCACACTACCACTTCAGCAGCGTACGGTAGCTGCGGCTTCAGGATATCTTGTGCACTTGTAGGCGCTCTTATTAAAAATACCTTATTAATAATACTAGCCACTCTGCTCTCTCGTACGATGAAAAATGCATATTATGAGTTATAATAACATAGTTCTTACAAGAACAAGTGTGGAGATCATGGTAAAGATGCTTGGTTAATATAATTTCAACGGATTTATTCAATTTATTGGTGATGATAAGTGTCATCATCAAATTTAATGATGTTAAAATTAAAATAAAGATATAATTTTAGACGCGGGATCTTATGAGACTATTATAAAAATATATTTAACTGTATTATACATTTTAGTATGAATTTTTTATTATTCTAATTTTAATACTTGTCTTTTTTGTCCTTCATCTAGAAAATGATATTATTAAATTAAATTTAAGCTTTGTAACTTGATAATAACTAATATGTAACGTATTTATATTATCTTTTTCTTATTGTTTGTAGTTTCTGATAATGACTATATTATCTTCATAATATCAAGGTATTTTAACAACGCGAGATACCAAGCGGAGTGCAAATATACCCCAGCGATTTTTCATGTTGTAATTAGTAATTATTACTTTTATTGTCCTTATATCATTCAATATATTAAAAACAACAATACGAAATGAAAAAAATCTGGTGTGGGTACCACACGACTTTCTTATACACAGCATATTTAATATTTAGAATATATCAATGTTATATAATATTATTGAACATGTAATTTAATTTTTCAGTAATTCAGCATTTATCTGTTTGAAACATATAAAATATCAAATTTGTTTGCGTATATTTTTTTAGTAATATTGACTACTTTATGTCTAACTTTTCTGATGAGGGATATACAGGTTGTCCGTTTTTCGAGCCTAACCTTTGGTATCTCAAGAACCGTGAGATACGAAGTCGATTAAATTGAGGCAAAGTTGCCAAATGAGTTGATAATTTTAATGATGTAATTGTTTTTCCGAAAAAAAATATAGATAACTAGATAAAGCGAAAATTAAAATGTATGTTTTTTTATTCTATTGCTACTATGATTATTGAAATATATTATTAAATATAAAAATTGGTTTTTCTCAAAATTAGATGCATATACAGGAAAATTGCAAATAACATTTTGTTTCAAATATTTTTTCTAACATCTTTTATTTGAAACTTTTTTTCGTAACTGAATTTATAAATAAGAAAAATAGGAGTGGCTCCATAGCTCTCATGTCATGTTACCGTTGTAGATAGGTTAACATCAGTCAGTTCAGCTAAGTCGGTATCACAATCCTCTAGTTCCTAGTTGATCTAGTTGGATATATGATCGCACCATACTGATGAGTCCGGAAGGACGAAACGTACGTCTATGGTTAAAGCTGAACTGACCAGCCGTTTGTTGATGACCTGAGAAGTTGATGCAAACGTGCTGTAAAAACCTCTGTGGAATTACGAGCCAAGTGATGGAAAATTTTTTCCTATTTTTCTTATTTATTAAGACTCAATTCCACATCGCAATAGACATTTTGTCTTTTGTTTTAACTGAATTTATTGTTTAGTGTGTCCACTCGGACACACATCCATCCACAAACGGATTCAGTGAATCTCAAAACACGTATTTCCGCGAAAATCTCGTCGACGACTTTTTTCACGATTCCAATACTTCCTTATACTGTGTATAAGAAAGTAAAAATATACATGTTTTTATATACATACATACGAGCCCAACTCCATAATAGTTCGGCCGGTATAAATTTCAAACTTTATGCTTTACAAAAATGTAAAAATATACTAAAAATTGTTTTATTCTTACAACAAAACTATATCTACGTTATTATATGAATCTGTAGTTGTATTACGAAGGTTATCGAAACGTTTGAGTTTGTGTGTAGTGATTTATTTAACTCCCAATGTACAAATACTGACTACTCCTAAATTGAGTTATTATTAATGCGAATTTATTGAATTCTCAATACTTTATAATTGGATTTCAGGCTTTATTCAATTTTTTAAAACTGTCAAAATGGTGTCGTTTTCTATTGTAACAAAACGGATAATTCAGAATTTGGTTTGGTTTATAAATTATGATATTTCACTATCAACTCAGCTTCGAGAGACACAGACTAATTAAGCGTTATCTTAAGTATCTTTCTAAAGTTGACTTGACAGAGTTTATTTTGTTTATCAAATTTATTAGTGTATATGTTATAATAACTTCAGTATTCCGTAGATCAGTATTTATCAAGTTTATAGCTTTTCTGAATTGTCGTGTTCGGTTATACGGGATGTGATGACATATCTGGGTAAATTATAGTTAAGCGTCTGGTCGGATAGAGTTAACCTTTGTAACTCACTCCGTCTAGGTTTTTTTATGTAAACTCATGCGTGGAAACTGCTATTTCGAACAATGGAACGATACCACCCCCTTACCCTCTGTCAGAACATCCCATGGAAACAAAAATGATTAGTGAGTGGTAGATTGGCTTTCGTCGAGACAAGTTTGGCTCTAGTCGGCTGTGCAAGATGTAGGTCTTGCAATGTAACTTAGTAACATTAATAATAGTTTTATTCATACGTTGTTGTTGTTTCCATTTCCGGATAATTTACTTAATTTAAATATTAGTTTATAAGTTAATAAATATATATTTTTACAAGAAGACCGCATTTATTTCGTCGTTATATCGTCTCATTAACAATTGTCTTTATACGCGTCACTTCGGCTGTTCTCTTGCGCGTTACACTATATTGATTTAGTCCATTTTCAAGCTACAATTAATAACAATTAATTACAACCAGCTTAAATAAAAACGCTTCTTACAAATTCAAAATATCGGACTTAACAAAAGTTACATATATAGAAAATAATCATAATATTAACTTCAAATAACCTAGTTCATTACTGTCTACACTGCAATAGTCAAATTAAAGCAAAAATGGTCTAAATCCAAAGCCGGTACGTTGCCAATTTGACAGTTTATTAAAATTTTAATAAAGCTTGAAATCCAATTATAAGTTTTGTGTTTTCAATATCCTTAAATATCCTTCCGGCTTAACTAAATATTCCCAATAAATTTTTCAATCAATGGTATACGCAAAATATTTAATTTTGGATGAAGCTGTTTAAGTTTTATAAAAACCATTAAATTGTAATTTTGCAATTTTTGAATGCATTTAATTCTGATTTAATTCTTTTTTTATATTATAATATACATGAAATATATTTTACTTTTAAAATTACCACTGTGGATCCACTTCTGTTTTTTTTGACGATTGGTAGCCGCACTTTACGCGCAAAATACATATACCACTTACCGAGATCTGCCACATCCACTAATGGATCAAAGGCGTGACATTTTGATTTATTTTATAATAATAAACAACTTAATAAAATACTGAAGAAACGAAATACCAGCTTTTAGTAAACTAACACTTCCGGATAATATAATTGAAAACTAAAATTATATATGGCAGTACTATCGAACATTTTGTGGATATAAAAATAGTGGCATGATAAAATTCAGAAAAAAATTAACTTTTTTATTATAATAATTCTTGACTTGCAAATGTGTTTTTACATTTTCAACTTATGTTATCATTGTAAAAAAATGGTGAATTTTGTATACTGTTTGTGCGGCTGATGCTAACTGCTGCGCGGTTGAAATATAATGCCAATAAATTAAATCTAAAGTAATTCATTGTCTGTCCAATGAGTCGATTGACCCTCCTTTGATACATGGTGTTTAGTTTTTTTATCTGCTAATGAAATTAATTTTCTTTTGTATTACAATTTATTATTTACTATGACAAGTTATTATTTATTGCAGTAAAATATTCAAAAAATATATATTTCAGAATACTAAAAATATTTTCTATATATAGCATATAATTTATCTATTTCGACATACCTTGAAAAAAAGTCTGCGGGCGCCCATGTCTATGAATGATTGCTCAATAATTGTTTAATTGATTTAACTTACAGTCGAGCAAATATTATCATCCATAGTCGTTACTATTAATTCCATTTAAATAAATTTAATTGTATTGTCATATTTCTTACATAATAATAATAATAATAATAAGTACATGTTTTATTTGAAACATTTTTCTTAATATGCTATTTTTCAGAAATTGTTTGGAAATAAAAAAAACGCAGTTTTTTGTCTACGAGCCCGGTCCCACTTAAGTTGGCCCAATTTTATTTGTTCGTTTCATGTTATATTTGACAGTTTTATTTCTCGTGTAGTATGCAAAAAAATGAAATGAAATGTTAATGAGACATTTACTAGTATGTTGTTAATAAACAGACAAAATTTTAAGTCAATCGATATATACATCTAGAAATGACAGCCATTGAAAGAGGATGTAAACATCTCTGTTTCACTAAAAAAAAATTGTTTTATTAAAAAACTATATAATAATAAAGTTTGTTTAAAATAATAATAAACTTCAATTTCATCCGCCAAACTGCCCACAAGATAATAATCATGATAGTTCATTTGTGTGTTGATTTAGTTTATGCGAAGAAAAAAAATTAGAGTTATACTACCACACATTTTGTGTTAAGGTATATTTAATGTTAAATTTAGTTAAAAATGTTGAAAATTAATTGTAGAATTTAGTAAATGTAAGATACCTGGGTTTTTAGTGTTATTTAAATTTTTAAGGAAATATTAGATTCGGGCCAACTGAAGCGGGAACGGGCTCGTATATGATCGACACAATTTTTTCTTGTGAACACAAAAACCATCTTTAATTAAATTAGCAATATATCAACTTTTGTTTTATTTAACATATTGAAGTTGCAGTTTCCGAGGGCCCAATGGTGCGCCTCTAAATCAGGGATGCACAGTGTTCATGTGTCCGCGGCCCGCCTTAAATTTTCATGAATGTAGAAAGTTGTTAATTCAATGCAATGCTACGCATCCAGTTATTTTTTTCTATTTAAATAATTAATAGAAATATATGATACATAATTTCCATGTTTTTTTTTTGCGGTCTTGCATAGACCTTCTCTAAATTTTTACCGAAAGAAATAAAAATACATTAAAATTTGTTTATTTTTGTCAACGCATTACATAAAACTAAAATAATAAATTAATTGTATTTCATTTCAACTACAATTAAAAATAAACAGACAACACCAAAAGAAAATAGACTTATTCAAACTAATTAAATTTCCATTCTATCTAAACACAACAATTCCCACATTACTTCCTCGTCAACAAGTGAGCGCGTCGCCTCGCAAGTGAACAAGTGCAACACGGTCCCGCTCCCCGCCTCGTGCGGAATTCCGGCGACGAGTGGCACGGAACGGGCCGCGAACACGAAGCGAGCGCGAAGGCCGCGGCTTGTGTAACGCGGTTGGCGCCGGCGCCGCGCACAAAGCGCCGTATTGTACCGTGCCGCACGGCGCGGCGACAAGGAGAAACATCGTGCATGCATTACACGCTTCGTGGAAGAGAGTGCACCGGTGCACTTATTTAGTGTGATGTGGCATCATTGTGGGAATTAATTGAATAATTTGTAGTTTACATATTGAGAAATATCTTTTACTCGTAAATCTTTGATATGAATATTTTGTAGTATAAAACAGTATGTTCCACAATACTTGAGCCATAAGACATAGGATTTTTATATGAGAAAACTGTTTTTCTTCTATTTCGGTGTTTTTATAAGCCTATAGGCAAATACAGATAAGGGTTTATACCACCTAGCGGTAATTTTTAGAACTGCTGTATCCAGGACTCAGTTTGAACTGTATTATATATTAGATACAGATATTTTGAAATATTTTCGGTGTGTTGATAAAATATATAATGTAGGACGATTATTACTGCGCACCAGGATGTAAAAAAAAAATCCAGAAGTATCTTTTTATGTATTGCCAAAGAAAGAAATACAAAAAGTAAAATTTGAGACAAAATTTAGGGTTGCCGAATTAATATATGAGCATGCAGTATGAATTATGCGATTAAAAATAAGAAAAAAAGTTAACCCGCCTACGGTAGTATGTTCCCTACATTTAACAAAAAATGATTATATTATTATTTCAACTTTTGCAGTAGTAAAAGTATGCTATTTCAGGCATGTTTACGTTACCAGAGATACGTCTTAAGACCAAAAATAATATTTCTACTAGAATTGTCATGGTGCTAAATAATATAATAACAATAATAATAATCTTTATTTCTCCATACAAAAACTGGCATTTTTAGTCCTAATGAAACAAATAACTCTTTTTTTATGGTAAGTAGTTAATCAAGTAATATGTAAATAGAACTGTTGCCAAATAAAAATTTTCACTGTACATGTCAAACGAAATGCAATACCTACTAATTTGTTAAAGGCAAAGAAAATACGATAAATGAGAGTGAAAAAATTCATTTATGTACAAAATGTCGCACAAAGTAAACATTAAAACGCTACGCATAATAATGTCGAAATAGAGAAAAGTCACGATACAATTACAATAGAAGAGACAGAAACAGTAGATACTATAATAAATTTATTAAATAATCAACGGTAAACGTTTGGAAATTCTGAAGTACAAGTAAATATTTAATAAATACAGAAAGAGCACTTAACCATTTCAGGCTTAGAAAATTTAGATATTTTAATTTTTATTCTAAATTTAATAGATTTAATATATAGTGACGATCATATAAATAAATTAAATATAAGAGAGAGAGTTATTTTGTGTTTTATAATATTAAAGTGCAATTTAAGTTTTGTAGTTTTAAAACGTCAAAAATCTATCCTGGATACAGTAGTTCGCGAAGTGTTCTAGATGGCGCAGCGATCTTAATTTTATTTGCCTATAAACGCACTCATTTCATTAAGGAGCGCACTGTTTTTGGTGCTTTTCAATTTCAAGGAGTGCTATAAATGCTTTTAAATCTGACAGATGAATGACACATAACCTCAAATTTGTAAATTTTTGGTATCGAAGTATTACTTTTAATTATGGATCTTTTATCCTTTCTCTAAGTCAGAGGTCGCAAACTTAAATGCAGTAAAGGGCCAGTAGGTTAGATGTATAAGTGAAGCGGGCCGTAATCAATATTACTTTTTCTGAACAATAATATGTACGTACAAACAAATTAAAATACAATAAGTTATATTTTTGTTTTGTGTTTTCTTGTTAATACATATTTTTATATTCTATTTGATTTATAATTAGATGTAATGAAATTTATTTACTAGTCTGTTCACTAAAACTTTGCAGGGACAACAAGTCCGATTTACAATGGCCAACATAGCAACTGTATTGTTGGTTGTTTATTACCAGGCGTAGTAAATATTTCAAAATTTTCGTTAATTGAGAAGAATTTAATTTTCCACTAGTTTAGAGACTGAGCCTATGACAGGACAAGATATTTAGCCATGATTAAAACAACAAATATTAATTTAAAAAAATATGAATATATTTGAAAGCTAAGGAAATGTTTTTGCTATTAACTATCAGATTTAATTCTTATATTAAAATTAGTCCTCAATAATTCACAAAAAACAAACATTAGTTCATTTATTTCACATTAATAGCATACATTAAAAATGTCAAATAATACTTTTGACAGCAATATTTCATACTTATGTGACAGTTAATCTTGATTAAATAGTAAAGAAAACTTTGCACAAGTATAATAATGGAATATTAATACATTATAAAAAAAATTGTAAAAATAATGTTGTTGTTGATAATAGAGATATTTTTGTAATATATTATAGTATCGACTTTGTAGTTTGTACTGTAAATAATGTAGTGACAGCTTAGCGATATTTTGCTGAACTATTAAAGAATTTTTATTAAAAACCGCTGGCAACATCAACCAGAACTGACACTTGTCCTCTATTCTTATTATTTTTAATAATATATCTACGCTGGTATATTTTAATCATACAATTGGACCTATTCTGTAACTATAATTGCTAAGTATAGAAGTACGATATAGCATTTTCTAACATGATCTTTTGATATCAACCTTCCTTTCCTAGCAACCATTGTTGTTTTGGGGTCTTAGCAATTTTTGTTACATATATATGTATAATTTTTGAAACAAAAAAAAATTAAGGCCACGGGTGCTTTAAGTGATGGAACTAAAACAATATGTTATAATTAGACAAAATTCACAACATTCATAAAACACAAAAAAAATATTGATTAATTATCAAAAAAATTGAAATTTCAATTGTTTGTGTCATGGAAAGCATTACCAATACAAGTGATCAAAAACACCAAGTTATATTTTTGACAAGTTGCATTTAAAAAATCTAACAGAATTATAAAATGACTTTAATAGAAAAAAATATAAGAACATGTTTCATAAGGCCTGTTATCGCACTCATTTTTTGTAAAACTCGCCGGAACATTTTCCATTTTGGACTCCTTTAATTACTTTAATTCTTATTTTGCAAATCATTCCTGTCTGGCGATCAATTATATAATATTGTGCGTGGTGCTAGTTTAAATTATTTTTAATTCATATAACTACGCAAAATTGAATTAAAATAATGATATCTATCTATTCTACATTTACTCCATCCTGAATTAATAAAATAATACCAGCTAGAAAGTACCTAAAACTGCCTTTATAGTTCTATATTTGTTACACTGAAATGAATAGGAAAAATGTAAAAATTTATAAAAAAATTAAACCTATATGCTTTGTTTATATATATATATATATATATATATATATATATAAATCGCCCGAATAAATAAGTATCATACAAGTATTATTAAAAATATCATTTTTGTTATACCTACCCACGAGTTATTTAAAATAAAAATATTAAAATAACAAAAATGGAAAACAATATTAAAATACATAAAATATTGTTCCCACACATTATGATGGCATTTCATCTGTGATAAATCAAATAAACAGTGTACTGAGGAAACATCCCATGTTGAATATAAATTATGAATTCATATTTCACTCCGCCGCCTCCACAATAATTTGTCGGGAATCGCGCGCCGCCCACGACGCTATAGCCGCATTCGCTTTAAATTCTATTTCATATTTACAAAATTAAATAAGCGGTGATCGCCCACTTGCCGCGCATTTACCTAATCTGAATTGTTCACTGAATATCTCGTTGTTATTACGTGCATGTTGGACACACATTATTGAGTTTAACTCGGGAATAATTCAGAGCTGTTAGGAACTTGTTATTTGCTTTAATTATTCATAGATGTTTTATTGTTTATTACGTATCACGTTAATCTATTATCGTGACTGCTAACTGTTGTTTGCATATATCACTTGTCAGTGAAATACAGTTGATTCCAGTTAGTTGGAACATATCAGGATTAGTACATTTTAGCTCAATTAAAATTGAGTGACTGCAACAAATATGCGAAGTTTCACAAAAATTACCACATTAAAAAGAGACCAACAAAAATATAAAATTATAATTAATTTTGGAACAAAAAATGTAAATCACCCAAAAACAATATGTATCTACGAAAAATAATGCAGCGTAATGAGGAAACTGTGATTATTATATACGTAATAAGAGTTAGAACTGGGCTCGGGTCCTGAGTTTTATCAGGTCAAGATGGGCCACGCCTTGATCCGCGTGATCGGAAGTATATTTGAAATTTTATATTGTGAGCGTGAATCTTTATTCGATGTCTGGAGTGAGCGGGCGTGAATATTAATTTTTATACAAATCAAAATACATAGAAGACATTTGTGTTAACATTTGTCAACGAAAAATAACACTTTGCCGCTTATGCGTGATAAAACAGAAAAAACGCTTGCTCTCCGAATATTAAACTCGAAATCAAACATTCATTGAATGTTACGATAACAACCAGTAATAGAAAATAAACAATTTTCATTTTTAAAGTTTTTTAAAGTTTAAAACTTAAAATTACATTCTGTTAAATTTATTGTGGCGACTGTAGAAAAAATCTTGTGTGTTTCGAGCACAAATGTACATTGACGATTTTGAGAGAATGACAATAACCTTTCAATAGACAATGTACCATTTTGTGCTCTTAATTTACAAATAGCTATTATCGTGAGTGAGAAAAATATTAAATATACCGGATGTCCCCGGATTGAGTTTACGGGAGGAAAAAAATTCATATTTTTGATTTTACAAAAAATACCAACGAAAGAAACTTTTTTGCTTGAAATATATATATATATATATATATATATATATATATATATATATATATATATATATATATATATTTCAGTTATTAAAACTTTTAAGTAATATAACATTCTTTTATGATAACGTTTTTTCGTATTTTGTCCTAATAATACAGTTATTATAATGAATCAAACCTTATTTTAGTTAGCTTTGAAATATTGACAAATGTTTAAATGTCAACAGTAATTTAAAGTAATAATAAGTTTATGCCTATTTCACTATTCCATTGATTATTTATTCTAGCAACGTACCAACCTGTGAGATAAATAAATTATATATATATATATATATATATATATATATATATATATATATATATATATATATATATATATATATATATATATATATATATATATATATATAAATATATAATTTTATTCTTGTATTTAAAGTGTATTCAATATTTACTTAATATTTAACAAATTTAAATTAGTTTATTAAATCTTCATTCTTCAAGTACAAGTACAAGTTAAAGCATATTTTTTTATATAAAATTTATGCTTTACATTGGAAATAAAAATACAATTTGTCAAAAAGGTAAACAAAAACAAACAAACAACAATGATAAATATACAAAAATATCTCCAAGGAGAAACATAATGTAGCAACGTCAATAAATAAATAAATATGAAAATATTGTAGTATGCGTTGCTACAAATATATCATCACGCTTTCTACCCATTACCGGGTGTGGCACTCCACCGTAGCAGATCTCGGTAAATGATATATTTGGCGGTTACCAGCCGCCAAACCACGACCATCAAGGATGTTACTGGAGGAGGAGCTACAGGGATAGTTTTAATATGGTGAAAATTGTTCATATCCCACGTTGCTTATAGTAATCTATATTTCCGTACCAACGATAAGCATACAGTGACCAGATAAAAAGTATAGTACCTACCTATTTAACTCGCGTGCAATGTTTATTACTTATTCGGCTAAATTAATAATAATCCGTAACAAGACTTCATTCTTATGAGAAAAACTTATCATTACGCGCTCGTCATATCATTTATTACTCTTGAATTACAAAGAAAGCTAAAAATTATATTAAAAATGATGTTATTGACTAACTCTCTTTTTGATTAACTGTATGTTTATATTTAAACTATTAAATTACAATCATTATTTGAACCCTTGTACATACATATAAATAAAATTAATTTAGAAAAAATATTACTGCCATAATATTCACATTATTTATCAAATTATCGTAAGTTTCTGTAATATTCATATTACAAATTATTATTAGGAACAGTTGTAACAATTATGCTCTCGATGTTGTTAAAAATAACTTAAAAAAATTAATCCAAGTCTATATTTCTTATACTGAAATACGCACGTCAAAGAACAAAGATAAATCCTTAAAATAAAAATATTTGAAGTAAAATTATTTTACTATATTATTATGTTATTAGTGTTACTATTATTATAATTAATATCTATTTCTATACAACAAATTATATATAATTATTAATTTATTATAGCCTCGATCATAGCATAATATATTATTTGCGAAATGTTGTGCTCAAATTAAAATGGTTTCATAGATCTAAATAAGATAATAAGTATAATTTAGCATAAATATCTTGATATATTTGATTAGATATTAAATTAGAATTACATACCCGTAGACTGTACACAAGTGAAAAATTGTAATATATTTTATAAATTATACATTTCATAACACTGTATAATTTAAATAGCCGAGTACGTCAAATTGATGGTAAAACGAGTGAAACATATTGACCGATATGAATTTTAATCCATGATTAAATATTATTTACTTTTATTTGAGACATTATTTTGTCAACGAAATTTGACCGCCGAAAGTAAAGTCAATTGGCAAAAAGTTCATCCATCGGCGTTCACTATAAAATACATTATCATCGAAAAAAGTGTAAGACATCAGAAAAATGTATTTGAAAAAGATATGATTGTCTTAAAAATCTCATTTAAGTTAAGCAATCTCCAACAATATTAAAACCATAACTTAAATGTAAAGAAAACAAGTGCAAAGTACAACAAAAGTAGCAATTATTTTCCAAGAAGGAAATAAGAAAAGAATGGCTATTACGGCTCTGCGGTCTGTTGCAAGCTTCATTTCGCTGTTCGCAACATTCTCGCAAGGTTCGCGTTCTTACAACGTTCAACGCCGATATAATACCGGCAATTGAGTATAACTCGTGTTAGCTACCGGCAAATCAAAAGTTACCTTCAACGGCGTTTCATAATTGATCTACGATGGCCGAGGCCACGGGAGCTATCATTTACGATTTTATTGGTTCGCGGAAATATCGATAAATAAATCAATAACTGTAAATGCGCACCGCGGCTGACCGGAGAACACATGCTGCAATTCACAGTAGATAATATTTAACTCATTTTGTAAAAGAATGGAAAGATAATATCATCAATGTAAGATGTAATAACATAGGTAAATTTCAATATTTGCAGATTGATTAATAAAATAGATTAACCGCTAATAACTCCTTTTTGTAATTCACAAAAAATATCTGCTAATTATAGCACCAACTATCAAGTCGGCCTACGGATCCAAAGAACCTTGGTTCGATCCCTATAGCCGACAAACATTTTCACCAATTTAAAAATTACCCCAGTGGCTCCCACACCATTAACATCTTTGGGGGCCGTGATTTGACGGCTGGTAACCACACTTAACGCGTATAAATATATCACTTACCGATATCTGCTTCGGCAGAGTGCCACACCCAGTATTGGGTAAAAGGCATGATGATATATTAATTTATTTTTATTTATTTTAAAAATTTGCGTTTGCATTTAAATAGTAATTCTATATAATTACCATAAAGTACAGTTACCAGCTGTCATAGTTATGGTTGCCACATTTTAGTCAATACTAACAGAGGTGTATTTATAGGTGTGCGTAGTGTGTGCAGGAGTAGGGCCCCGGACAATGTAGGGGCCTTGAGCAGCCCAAAAAATGTATATTTTTATTTTATATGTATAAACGTGACTTTGGTATTCAGTGGCGTACCTAGAAAATTTGCCGTCCAGAGCGATCTCTAATTTGCCGCCCTTTCTAAGTCAAACAAATGGTTGTAGTAATTAATTAAAAAAATAAATATTAAATAAATATATCATCACGACTTTTACCCATTACTGGGTGTGGCACTCTGCCGAAGCAGATCTCGGTAAGTGATATATTTATGCGCGTGAAGTTCTGTTACCAGCCGTCAAATCGCGGCTTCCAAAGATGTTAGTGATGGGGGAGCCACAGGGGTAACTTTAATTTGATGAAAATTGTTTGTCGTTTGTGGGAAACGAACCGGGATCCTCAGGATCCACATGCCAACTCGAAACCACTGAGTCATTACCACATTAAATTAATAAACATAAATAAATAATTGTAATTCAGACAAACTATAGGTGGGGAACTTTTTTACCATTGGATGGCATATTTAAATTGGACAGTAATAAAGGAATTTTTCGACATAATATTTTCAACTCTACATTGACTTGACGATGAAGAAAAATATTCGAAATCATATAGTAATTCATAATTCGTAGAAATCGAATAGTAAACTTATGAAGTGAACGAGTTGTTTTTTTACAACTAAAACTAAATATAAAAAATTCCGCCCCAAAATATGAGCCGCCCGGTGCGGACCACACCCACCACCCCCTAGGTACGCCACTGTTGGTATTGCTACACATTCATTACATTCATCCGAATTTGTAGAAGAGATACGGGATGACTCATTAAATGTGCGATGTAACAGTATAAGCACAACTCAGATTTAAAATTTACTTTTAAATGGGGCCCCAAAAAATATTGCGTAGAGGGCCTCTCTGACCATAAATATACTACTGAGTACTAACCCGGAGATTTTGATTATCAAAAATAGAAGATATGTGCATTTTGTCGAGAAATAGATCGACTACCTATTTATTATTATTATTATTTAAAATGAAAATATATATTTTTATAAAAGATTCTGAACAAAGATAAACAATAAACATTAAAAAAATATATTTATAATAAAAATAATCATTTTAAGCAAAAACTCGCGTTCTCACAGGACGTATCAAATGCAGAGATGCCGCTTCCCAAATTACAACACATTTGTAACAATATGAGCTATCTCATTATTGTATGTTGCTTCAGATAAAAGCTTGACTTCGTGTAATTTGACACTCGTGGCCACATGGCCTTTCGTGTGAATGTGAAAACTTTAGGTTTTCAAATATAGGACATTAACTTATAAAAGTGACAGTTAATTTTCTTAGAATTGTAGCAACTTTTCGTGTTCGCAAGATCGTCCACTGCCTTTGTGTCAGATTACACAGTCCTAGGCACTAGAGACATCTATGGAAATGGATTCCAGATGTGGGTAGTTTTACCCAGAGGATGTCAAGTGTTTAGGATAGCCAAGGCAGTCAGAACCACCGACTCGAAGCGTGAGGATGTGTGATCATCCTTACATTTACATTTACTTAAGTGTAATTTTTTATAATTAATGTAACTTTAAATTAAGCTGTTTTCACATATTAGTTTGTTCAAGTGTTTTGTATCTCATCCTTATTCATTCTTCAATATTTTATATTTAAATATCAAAGTTCGTTTAATTAACCCATGTTCATTAGTTATAAAGTGATTTGTGTGTTCTAACTGGCAACGATTTGCCAGTCCATAAAAGTAGTTCACAACAAGAAAGGAATTCACAGAATAAGTAAGTAACAATTATATCAAATTAATTATTATTATCAGATTTTAAGTTAATTGCTCTTACGCTCAACGAGCTTTGTTACACATTTTTTAAAAATATATTGATAGTTATTTAAAAAAATTATAGTTCAAAATAGATTTGAACTATTAATTTATTAGGTAATTATTAGTTTTGAGAAGATTTATCTTACAAAAACAGAGCCCAGAGATTTGTACTAAAAACCGGTGGCTCCGGAACCGTCCGGGCTGAAACCGAAGAGAAGGCAAGAATGGCCATAGCCAAATGTTAGTGAAACAGAGACGTCTTAGAACTAAAAGTCATAAGAAGATTTATTTATATAATAGCTATTTGTACAATACTTTTCGTACATATGGCATACAAGATTTTTTTCTACTACCGTTTTAAATCTCTTTAAATATATATATATATATATATATATTTGACAATTTGTTTGTTTTGAAATTTATTCAAAATTGCTAGAAGCATTTGTGCGACCATGGATACGATAAAATATAGTATTAGAAATATTCATCTTTAAGCATTAACCGGAACTGACTCAATTAATTCAGATTTCAGAAGAATTATACTAAAAAATATATTGAGTTTATTTTAAATATAGTAGTTCACGTTATTAGTGATATTAGTAGCGTTCGATTTGCAAACAATCTCACCTCAGTTCATTTCAGCTGAGTTGAGATTGTCTGAAATGAGATGATATTTTTTCGATGACAAATCGAACGGGTTTTGACAGGTCTGAACTGAGTCGGTTACGTGACGAACGTTGTAGTATCATTTCGCGGACAACACATGATTTGCTTGATGTTTTTGTTGGCAGTTAGCTGTGAGACATGATTTATAATAACATGTACAATTTAAAAAAAATATTAAATAACTTCCAAATATTCAAACTACAAACAAAACATAACGAATTCTACCCCCACTCTAACTGAGTAGAAAATCTCAGTACGCACCAGTGAAATAGGTAGTGCAGCATCGGCAAGGGGGGAGCTGAATGTCTCACTTGATCTCAGTTATGTCAGTGCAAATAGAACAGCACAAAAAAGATGTCAAACTGAGGTGAGGTGAGATTAACTGAGATTTGGTGCAAATCGAACGCTACTATTAATTCATACACTTTAAATATAAAATAACGGAAGTGGGAAATATGTTATCATGGACGTCCACAGACATTTTCCCAGGGGGGGGGGGGCGAGTCGCAAAAACTCTCAGATATACATAAATTTCTAAAATATTTTTTTTACATAACATAAATACAAATACACATAACAAATGGATTAGAAAATATTTAAATTTGTGAAATAAATTACCAGTCTTTGTCGTCTGGGTTTGAATTGAAGAGGAAAGACAATTTTCGAATAACTCTACCTTAAATTGACACCATTTCTTCAATAAATTCCGATTTAGCAGTTTTACATTTTTTATTTTCTAATATTTTGTGTCTGTGTATACTTAAACTTAGATTATTCAATCGTTACGATAGGGAACATGTCACTAGCTGGCCATAAGAATACAGCTGGAAATTCAGTTTCAGCTTGAATTTATTATCTTCAAATTTATAATTTAATTTTTATTTTATTTATATATACATACACAGTGTGGTGGCCACGACTCTCGAACATAGGACTTTAACATGTAAAATCATATTGTTTTAAATTTCCTGCTTCCTAATTATTTAAAAGAAAAAGCTTCAAATAAAAGTTTAAGGGCACAAAATACGAAATTAATTTTGCATGCTTTGTATCGGCACAAATTAGATCTAAAAATGACTGAAATTGTCTCAAAACTATAGATAGTTATGAAATTGAAACAAAATTAAACAAATGTTTGACGTTCAATCTGTCAAAACTGTCAGAATAAATTCTTTATTTATTATTGCATGTATTTATGCCCGGTTTCATCAACAAAAATTAAATTTTAAACAAGGTTTAAAGAAATAAAAGCAAATCGAATGTATGACAACAATGTTAATTATTTCATTTGACATGTAATTTTGATTTGATTTTATTTATTTAATCCATGTTTAAAATTTAATTTTTGTTGGCGAAATCGGTCATTAGACAAATAAAACGTCAAACATTTGTTTAATTTTGTTTCAATTTCATGCCTATCAATAGTTTTGAGGCAATTTTCCTCATTTTCAAATCTAATTTGTGTCGTTACAAAGTATGCAAAATTAAATTTGTTTATTGGTTCAGATGCAGAATTTTATGCCCTAAAACTTTTATTTCAAGCTTTGTGCTTAAAAAATTTAAGAAAGCAGGAAATTACAAAATTATAGTTTTACATGTTAAAGTCCTATGTTCGAGAGTCGTAGTCATCACCCTAGTTAAAATCCATGGGGGAGGCGCGCGTCCCCCTGCTCTCCCTGCGGACGCCCATGTATGTTATGCAAGCAAATGTATGTATGATAAAACTACAAAAGGTGAATATCGCTTGTGACTCTTAAGCAATCAATAAAATCAAATAAATAAGTAAATATTTTTTATTCAGTAAACAATAATCAAATAAATAAATAAACATATTTTTTTATTCAGTAAACAATAACGTGAGCAATAGAATAACAGAACATCATCACATCTAAAATATACTGTAAAGTAATAAATGCTCAATAAATGTTAAAATATTAGTAAGTAGTAATATATATTTGTTCAATCATTTGTAATTTAATTATTATACTCATTTATCTATTAATTAAAAAAAAATGGAGAAATATATAGATATTTAAACAGGATAAATAGATAAAATATGTGAAATTAAAATAAATAAACAGACATGCTCCTCTCTTATAGTACATAAAATAAAGATTGTACAAAAAATATAATATTATATGAACGTGCATTGTAACGATGTACGTAAATCTTAGTTTTTATCTCATGTGTAATAGACCGAGACAAAGAAGAATGATTCGTTTACAGTTTACAACATTTACATCAATTACTACACTCGTACATGCTACAGTCGACACACTTGTAAACTGTTCTTAAACGAAGACAAATTTTTCACATTTACGAGGGCAACCTTAATTTTTAAGATCTTCAGTTAAATATTTAAATGATTTATATACAGCAGACTTAAGAACCGACCGTCAATTTTTTTCAAGACGACGTTTAAAGAAATAGCGATTACTCAAAATTTAACTACAGTCTTATTCTGTTGAATACCAATAATTTTAACTCGGAATAAAAGTTACTGAATTAACTTTTTTTTAAATTATTTTTATCAATCTCCCTGATAGGGATTACCGGCCTCATAATAATCTGTAATTGATATTTTAATTAATTATTTCAATTACAAAATAAACAATTAACATAATTTAACAGGAAAATGAATGAATAGTATGGGTTAGGTGGCTCAGTGGTATCGAGTCGGCCTGAGAATTTGAAGACCACGATTCGATTCCCACAGCCGACAAATAATTTTCACCATATTAAATTTACCGCTGTGGCTTCCCCTCCACTAATATCTTTAGGAGGCATGATTTTACGACTGGTAACAGCAATTCACGCGCATAAATATATCACTTATCGAGATCTGCTATGGCAGAGATGGGTATATTTATTTTATGAATCAATAGTAATTTAATTAGTATGTTAAGTAAAATACTTAACAATCGTTGAAATAAAATTGAATTACAAAGATAAAAATTGAGATACCGCCAGGATTTGATCCTGAGACCTATGAACTACCTATTAAATGTTATTCAAATCTTACTACATTTGATTTTTTTTCTCTATTTTGTTATTGTGTTACAGGTAGGGTTGCCATCTCAGAACTAAGTCTCGCCCGGAGACGATGACTAAAAAATTTTTTTATTTACATAATTTAACAAATTCAAAATTCACATTTCTACATATAAAATACAATTCTAACACTAGTATTCATAGTCGTTCGCCAGCGTTTCGCCAAGTGTATCGCTTATGGGCGCTTCTTCAGCGCGTCGCTGGGCGAACCACTATGCATACCAGTGTAATAATCACAGAGTAGTTACTATGCATATAACTTTACAATTTACGTTTCTGGCTATTAAAATTAAATTTTAACGCTTTCTCTACATCATGTTTTATCGTGAATTTAATATTGCACAATAGACACATTCCAATAATTTTCTCAATTTTTTTTAGCTTCTTACAATATTCCTTTTCGTAACCATTCATCTTTAAATGTATATTCATAGTCTTAGGGCCAGTTTTTCAATCACCGATTAATTTTAATCATGATTAAATAATAATGGAAACTATGGTTACCATTATTATTTAATCATGGTTAATACTAATCGGGAGTAAACCGATGATTGAAAAACTGGCTGTAAGTGTATCTTTTTTTTAGTTGTTTCTGAAATGCCTCACTAACAGTCCGTTTTTCTCTCTCCATATTTATTTGAAATAAATTATTTTAAAACTATAATAAGTTCTAATATTATTTTATAAATTTATTTATAAATTATATATAAATTTATAATATATTTTCAAATTTAACTTCAAAATTTTCATATTATTATTTTATTTACATTCTTTATTTTTTCTGTTTATAGTTTATTGGTTACTTTAATCAGTAAATTATAACACGGATTATCAAACTGTCACTTATATAGGCTACATCATGTCACTGTCAATAGACATCTCTTGACTGAACAGACACAAGAGAGAGGCTATTCCGTACATGGTACACGAGATACACGCGACAGTCTGTATATAATTTTGTACGAGTACATATTCAATTTTACTTACACAACCCGGAGAAATAATAGATAACTCACAGAAACCCGGAGTCAAACCCGAAGAGGTGGCAAGCCTAGTCACAGGCAGCCTCCCATGTCGCTTTCATATACTGAAAGACTTGACACGAAAGTATCTCTATTTTTCTGTTTATAATTATGCTTAAATAAACAGTTTAAAACACTTTTTCATCATATTGTACATCAGGACCATAACATCGATTAATATCAGATATTATACAATAAAACATATCGTAGCATATCACAGTTTCATGTAAATGATAAATAATATTTGTTCGTTCAACATGCATTGCTTTAGTTTGACATTTACAAAGCGTCGAGGGGGAAGTGTAACAAGGGCGACGTGTCAACAGAGTTGTAACTGGTAAAATTGGCGCATAAACTGGTGCTAATCATTTGTGATGCACGCAGAATTGTAACTAAATTGGGTGTATTGATTTGATGATTTGCAGGGTTTTGTACGTTAAAAGTATTTTGGAAAATGTGGCGTGTTCATTCAAAACCTGAAATGGAGTGCAATGTTTCTTCTTATTAAATTTTTTAGTATCATTGAAAAGAGGAAAACAAAACTTTTGAAAAATTACAGTAAACCAAATTATGTATACGTAGTATATACACCGTGTGTCCCACGTAAATGTTGATATAGGCAATTAACATGTAAAATAAATTTTATATCACAATACTGCCAACCGTACATCATTTTTAATACAGATTCTTTAATTTTGATAGCGTAGTTTAATGATATTAATAAAAATATTACGTAATTTTTCACCTACTATTTTACTCCTACTGATGTACAGTCCTGGCAATTTGTTTTAAATATACGAGTATTAATCTATGACTGTCATCTGTCAGTCTCATTATGAATTTTTTAATTTTTGTAACTGTTTCTGGCGAAATATACAGCTATTTGTCTTGTACTGTGCCCACTATAATACATTCTAATAATGTTTACGCGATTTTCGACTTATAAAATATTTATGACAATGCCAGATTAAAATATTTAAAACAAATTGCAAGTATTTAACGTCAGTAGCAATAAAATATTAGGCGAAAAATTTGAAATAATTTTTATGAATTTCATTAATTTACGCTATCAAAATTAAATAACCTGTATTACAAAATATGTATAGATATTGGCAGTATTGTGCCAAAATTTACGTGGGACGCACGGTATATATATATATATATATATATATATATATATATATATATATATATATATATATATATATATATATATATATATATATATGGGGGTATTGGCTCAGTGGTATTCGAGTCGGACTGTGATCCTAAGAACCGTGGTTCAATCCCCAGAGCCGACAAAACATTTTCACCAATTTAAAATTACCCCTGTGGCTCCTCCACCACTAATATCTTAGAGGGGGCCGTGATTTAACGGCTGGTAACCGCACTTCACGCGCCTAAATATATCACTTACCGAGATCTGCTTCAGCAGAGTGCCACGCCCAGTAATGGGTAAAAGGCGTGATGATATATTTATTTTATATATATCGCCTTTTCCTCTTTACTAGGTGCAGTGTGTTGCCGTAGCAGGCTTCGGTAATATATTTTGTGCGTGAATTGAGATTACCAACCGTCAATCGATGGACCCCGAAGGAGTTAATGTGAAGTAAAGATTGTCGGCTGCAGGAATCGAATTCTGATTCTCAAATCTACAGGCCAATATGCTTCTATCTAGCTGTAAAGTCTATTATTATTATTAGCAATAATAAGGCCAATACAAGCACCTGAGTTCGATTCCCACTGCCAGCAATTTAATAGCAGATTTGTATTAGATTAAAATTATCCTTCAGGCTTGCTTGAACAAACATCTTTGATCGCCGTGATCTGACAGAAAGTAAACGCACTTTACGTGCAAAATTAGATTATTTTTCGAAATTATTTTGAAATGACTTAAACGACATTCTTGCATTGAAAACTATTTTAAAACGTGTGGCATTCTGCCGCAGCAGAATTCGACACATGATATATTTATGCGCGCCAAGCGCGGTTTCCAGCCGTCAATTTAATGTGGCGAAAATTGTTTATCTGCTTTAGGATTCGAACCCGGGATTTCAAATCCTCGATACCATTGAGCCATCTACCTACTATAAATTTAAATTAAAAGTAATGCAACTAATCAATTTGATTTTTAGTGTAACATTTCAAAAAGTTGTACAAATGTATTACCTAATTAAAATAATGATAAGATATTATAATTATTGATCAAATGCAAATCTTGTACACACGTAATAAGTTTTTTAGATACTGGATATGTTTGTCCCATGATTCACTTTAAGTCCCTTGCCCCACTGTTCGCAGACGCGTCGGCCATCGTAGCATAGCAAAAAGTTACAATGCAAAAGAAGAACTCCGTCTGTGATGAAGAATAGAGGCGCCTCTATTTTCGTTCCAGACTTCATTTGTACATTTAATACTATTTCTGAGCAGTATCATGTATTATTTATTATTTTAACATGACGTATTCACTTTTATTTATTATATATTCTGCGAGGATCTACAATAGTCTGCGGTCAATGAAAACGTGAATTTACATTTTGTATGCAAAAGAGAATCGAATTAAATTTCAGTGACACCTATATTAATATGTTGTTAATGTACAGCTTAAATTTTAAATAGGGACTTATAATTTTGACGTCACATGCAGCAGACCCGAAGCAGACCCCCCCCCACCACTCAAATTTGTGTGAAACAACAAATTTGTAAAAAAGTGACACCATGCCGAGTCGATCAACTGCTTTCTCCTTTCAACACTTGTCCCCTCAGATACCAATATTTGTTTGACGTTTAACGTTTGGATCACGTGATAAACGTCAAACTGTAAAGCTATACCATGTTCGCTACATAACAAATTATTAAATTCTGTTTTACTCACTAGATGGCAACTGAAAAATTTTAATTGTATAAGACCCTATTGATCATGAATCTGACAAATCAATGACAATTTGATAGACAGGTATTATGTGTCATGTATAAAAAAAAATATTAGCCCGCCTTTTACCCATTAATAGGTATAGGAATGAGCCAAAGTGATATAGCTCCCAAAGATGTTAGTGGTGGAGAAGCCACAGAGGTAATTTTAAATGTGGTTAAAATTGTTTGTCGACTATGGGAATCAAACCGAGCTTCTCAAATCCACAGGCCGATTCGATACCACTGAGCCACGTAATAATATAATTATTTTTAAAACATGAATCAATCATAAATATAACTCTTCTTTAATATATAAGATTTGTGTTCTATTTTTAAATTGTCATTTAAATATTTCATCAGTTTTTTATAATTTTATTAAATTCTATCGAAATGGATGACGTCAGTCTATCCTTATAACGTTTTCAATATAGTAAGATTAATTCACTAATCGAATTTAGTTTTAATTTCATTTTATTCATATTGCTATAATCATAATTATAATATTGAAACATAAAATCATGTATGCACTACAGACGTTACAAGATGCTCATAACCTCGGACGAAATCCATCCTTTGGGATATGGTCTCCCTCTGTGCATAATAATCTACTTAACGCTCTTGGTGCATAAAATACTATTCTGTTTTAATTAAATCTTAATTTTATTCAAAAATTGATTAATAATAAAGTTTGTTTTATAATAATTTAATTAATAATAATAACTTATTTATTAATTAAATAATTAATAACTAATTTAATTAATTAAATTTGATGTCATCTACCAAAATGCCAACAAGATAATAATCATTATAGTCGAAGAGTGCGTTAAATCAGTTTTCTGTAAAACAAAATATTCTAGTAAAATTGACATTTTGTATCTAATATACTCGTATATTAGTAAAAAATGTTAGAATAATAATTGTATAATTTAGTAAATGTAGGGTAAATTTCTAGGGTAAGAAGACAAAATAAAACCTTTTTGCTATATATTCCATCACATCACACTGCTCTTTATCAACGCTGTTTTAGCCATAACTATCCATTTGTCTATAAGCAGATTCCAAACGTTTTCAAACAATTAAATTAAAATTTTTCTTCCAAAAATTTATACCACCTTATTTGCCTTGCAATAACATATTTATATTAAATCTTACAATTACCATTCATTCAAATTTATTCATTCTTATACCTATTTTACATATTGCCAACAGTTTATTTAGTTATATACATGGGCGTACGCAGGGGGTGGGGAAAGGGGCGCGCGCCTCCCCCCCTGGATTTTAACTAGGGTGATGACCAGGACTCTCGAACATGTAAAACTATAATTTTGTAATTTCCTGCTTCCTTAAATTTTTTAAGCACAAAGCTTGAAATAAAAGTTTTAGGGCATAAAATTCTGCATCTGAACCAATAAACAAATTTTATATTACATACTTTGTAACGACACAAATTAAATTTGAAAATGAGGAAAATTACATCAAAACTATCGATAGGCATGAAATTGAAACAAAATTAAACAAATGTTTGACGTTTTATTTGTCTAATGACCGATTTCACCAACAAAAATTAAATTTTAAACATGGATTAAATAAATAAAAGCAAATCAAAATTACATGTCAAATGAAATAATTAACATTGTTGTCATACATTCGATTTGCTTTTATTTCTTTAAACCATGTTTAAAATTTAATTTTTGTTGATGAAACCGGGCATAAATACATGCAATAATAAATAAAGAATTTATTCTGACAGTTTTGACAGATTGAACGTCAAACACTTGTTTAATTTTGTTTCAATTTCATAGCTATCGATAGTTTTGAGACAATTTTAGTCATTTTTAGATCTAATTTGTGCCGATACAAGGCATGCAAAATTAATTTCGTATTTTGTGCCCTTAAACTTTTATTTGAAGCTTTTTCTTTTAAATAATTAGGAAGCAGGAAATTTAAAACAATATGATTTTACATGTTAAAGTCCTATGTTCGAGAGTCGTGGCCACCACACTGTGTATGTATGTATATATAAATAAAATAAAAATTAAATTATAAGTTTGAAGATAATAAATTCAAGCTGAAATTTAATTTCCAGCTGTATTCTTATGGCCAGCTAGTGACATGTTCCCTATCGTAACGATTGAGTAATCTAAGTTTAAGTATACACAGACACAAAATATTAGAAAATAAAAAATGTAAAACTGCTAAATCGGAATTTATTGAAGAAATGGTGTCAATTTAAGGTAGAGTTATTCGAAAATTGTCTTTCCTCTTCAATTCAAACCCAGACGACCAAGACTAGTAATTTATTACACAAATTTAAATATTTTTTTAACCATTTGTTATGTGTATGTATTTATGTTATGTAAAAACAATATTTAAAAAATTTATGTATATCTGAGAGCTTTTTGCGACTCCCCCCCCCCCCCCCGGAAAAATGTCTGTGGACGCCCATGCCTTTTACCCATTACTGCGTGTGGCACTCTGCCTAGGGTTGCCACCTCAGAACTAAGTCTCGCCCGGAGACGATAACTAAAAAAAACTCAAAAAAAAACATGCATGCATATGCAATTTTTTTATTTATACAAATTAAAAACTCACATTCCTACAAATTAAACACAATTCTAATAATCACAGAGTAATTACTACGCACATAACTAATAAAAACCAATTTACGTATAAAACAAAAACAGGTAAATAAGAAGAAAAATGTGCAATATGCAATATAGTATAAGTATAATAAATAATTTATTTATGTAGATTTTTCCTGTTTGACAACGCAGCCTTCGCAAGATCAGCATTTTCTGTTTTTTTTTATGTATTCATAAAATTCTCGATAGCTCATGTCAAAATTAAGTTTTATGCATAATTCTGCCTTTACCAGCATCCTATTACGATTTTTATATAATAATAAAGGTAATAATTAGTAATTTAGTCTTCTATCTAGTACACGAGATACACCCGACAGTCTGCATATAATTTTGTACATATTCAATTTTACTTAATAATTAAACCCGGAGCCCAGAGATAACTCTCTGAAACCCGAAGTCTCCGGGTAAAACCCGGAGAGGTGGCAAGCCTAACTCTGCCGGGGCAGAACTCGTTAAGTGATATATTTATGCACGTAAAGTATGGTTACCAGCCGTCAAATCACGGCCCTCAAAGATGTTAGTTGAGGGGGAGCCACAGGAGTAATTTTAATGTGGTGAAAATTGTTTGTCGGCTGTGGGAATCGAACCGAGGTTCTCAGGATCCACAGACCCACTCGATACCACTGAGCTAGCTACTCCATCCGGATATTCGAATATTCGGATATTTACATATCGAATATCTGAATTAATCAATTATTCGAATAACCGTACAGTCCGAATAGTTCGAATATTCAAATAGGTAATGAGGCCGAATAGTCAAATATTAATAATAAGCTCGGATTGCCGAATAGTTTTTAATAAATACGTTAGATATTTAGTTTATTTATGGAGTAGATGGCACAGTGGTTATCGTGTCGGCCTGCGGATCCTGAGTACCCTGGTTAGATTCCCACTGGCGACAAACATTTTCACCACATTAATACTACTTCTGTGGCTCCCCCTCCACTAACATCTTTGGGGGCCGTGATTTGATGGCTGGTAACCGCACTTCACGCGCAAAAATATATCACTTACCGAGATCTGCTTCGGCAGAGTGCCACATCCAGTAATGGGTAGAAGGCGTGATGATATATTTATTTAGTTTATTTATTTTTAGTTTAGCTGCTAAATTTTAGCACATACTAAAAAACAAACGAATTAAAAAATCAAAATAGTAAACACGTTAAACATTGAAATAATGCGTATTTCATATTATCTAATTAATATATTTTAGATAAATACAAACAGTTAGCCAAATCAAATAATTATAGACACTAATATAATTGCATTTCAGAATTATGTACAGTTGTTCTAATGTTATTGTTAAATATTAAATACAATAATGTGCTCTATAATTAACCAAATAATTCGAATATCCCAATAATGTTTGACTAACGAATATCCGAACTATTCGGAAACGAATCTTCGTTCGCCAATTTTTTTAAAAATCGACATTCCTAATATAAATTTTATAGGTTAATGCTGGGTTACATGAAAGTTTTATTGGTTCATTAGCAACTATCGGTTAAATAAGATTCAGAAAATCGTTATTGATATTGTTGCTAGATAAACAATTCTTTAACTAAAAAGCTTTTAATATTTTTCCTAAATGTAAGAACAGCTTCGGCTCAATTTTTGCCAAATAAAAGAGTTTATTATTATATATTATAAGGTCGGTTACGTATTATTAAGATACTTATGGTGAAATTTTGTGATAAATAAATAAACAACTAAATATTTAAATAAATAAAAAATAAATAAATATATCATCACGCCTTTTACCCATTAATGGGTGTGGCACTCTGCCGAAGCAGATCTCGGTAAGTGATATATTTATGCGCGTGAAGTGCTGTTACCAGCCGTCAAATCACGGCCTCCAAAGATGTTAGTGGTGGAGGAGCCACAGGGGTAATTTTAAATTGGTGAAAATATTTGTCGGCTGTGGGGATCGAACCAGGGTTCTTAGAATCCACAGGCCGACCATTACCCCATAAAATATATATATATATATATATATATATATATATATATATATATATATATATATATATATATATATATATATATATATATATATATATATATATATATATATATTTAAATAATCACATTAATATTTAAATTAATATAATTTGTTGATAAGTAGAAAAAATTCACAAAGTCATAAATTTCGTTGTGATTTTATTCATGATGTACAGATGTATGGATCTGCAAAACTAATGGATTTATAAAGAATTCCACCTAAAATTGATTAATTTTTTTACTAGAAAACCGTTTTTGTAGCAAATATACAGAATTTCTGCCACGAACAACTACACACAACTGACACCAACGCAATAATAAAAATCTGTGCAGAATTCATTCGAATTTAATTTATGTTTTTAAAAGCAAATGGAAAAAAAACTGCAGGATTAGATTACCACATATTAGATTTGTTGAGATTGATAAATATACCCAGAATACTCAACTGGGTTTTCAGGCTTAAAAAAAAATCTTGTTATATAACGAAAAGTTTTTATTTTGATCTCCTCTACTTATTCTCGAAATTTATAAAACTAATTTTTTATAGACTGTAGTTAAATTGTTAACGAAAAAATATATGCGTACCAGCTGATGTATGGACTCTATATTATACTTAAGTTACATATTATTTCATGTATTCTTTTTAGGCTAAATAAATAAATTACTGCAATCAAAATGGAACCCATAATGTATGTAATATAAACAGTACTTGTTGATACATTAATAATATATGTTAACGTTGTCGATTATCAGTTTTTCATGATTACTCCTTTTTCAAACAGTTAAGAATCGTCGATAATACAGACATTTCTAAAATAACATACTCGTTCACGATGAATCTTAAAAGTATAGATGCAGTTTTTCTGTAAATTATAGTGCAAATTTGTAAATTTACAGTAATTTATAAAAATTAACGCTCATAAAAATTGAGCGTTCAAAATCGGTTTCTCTCAAATATAGGTAAGTATATATTGTGGCGTGATTTAAGTGGGATAATCAAAGTTGGCCCTGACCTGACTGAAACATTGTTTTGTTAACAAACTATTGAATTTGCATACACTAAGCAAGTGAGAAACATGCCAAACATGTATAACACATTCAAAGATAAAGTTACTAATACTATTAGTTTATATTAGCAACTGGCAAACTTGTTTATGAATAAACTATAGCTTCTAACTTGACGTTTACAAATTAATATCGAAACGAACTAGTTCAAGTTTCAAACACAGGTGCACGAAACTCGTTAAGTATTTTTATACATGATTTTATTGTAAAATTATAGTTGTTATAATGTACGTAATATTTGTAAGTTGTACAAACGTTTTTCTATTATTTAATAACCTACATTTATTTTTAATTTCAGTGTAAAATATAATATAACAAATGTTTAAATTGTTCACACCTGCTGCTTTTATATTAAAATAACATTGTGTATAGGATTTGAAATATGAAATTGAAATTTTAATTATTATTTGATTTTGACATCAAACAAAATTTTATTACCCAATCTAAAATAAATAAATAAATATATCATCACGCCTTCTACCCATTACTGGGTGTGGCTCTCTGCCGAAGCAGATCTCGGTAAGTGATATATTTTGCGCGTGAAGTGCGGTTACCAGTCGTCAAATCACGGCCCTCAAAGATGTTAGTGGTGGAGGAGCCACAGGGGTAGCTTTTGAAATTATTAAAATTGTTTGTCGCCTGTGGGAATCAGGGTTCTCAGGATCCACAGGCCGACTTCATACCACTGAGCTAGCCACCCCATCAATCTAATAAATACATATATGAGAAACTAAATACGTAATAAAATACTACAAAATAATTTATTAAATTGGATTAACTATTGCACGGTTCATTGAGAAATTATACAACAAATAATAAATGATCACTATTAATGAGCGTGCAAATATTTAAGTAATAAAATTATAAATCTCAGAAATTAGATACACAGAATGCAAGTGAAGCAAAAACAATGCTATTTATATAAAACAAAAGACAAAATGTCTATTGCGATGTGGAATTGAGTCATAATAAATAAGAAAAAATAGGAAAAAATTTTCCATCACTTGTCTCGTAATTCCACAGAGGTTTTACAGCACGTTTGCATCAACTTCTCAGGTCATCAACAAACGGCTGGTCAGTTCAGCTTTAACCATAGACGCGTTTCGTCCTTCCGGACTCATCAGTATGGTGCGATCATTTATCCAACCAGATCAACTAGGAAATAGTGGATTGTGATACCGACTTAGCTGAACTGACTGATGTTAACCTATCTACAACGGTAACATGACATGAGAGCTATGGAGCCACTCGTGGTGCCATCTACCGACAAAATCGCAAACTGCTTGACAGCTATTGAAATAAAACAAAAGACAAAATGTCTATTGCGAGGTGGAATTGAGTCTTAATAAATAAGAAAAAATAGGAAAAAATTTTCCATCACTTGTCTCGTAAATCCACAGAGGTTTTACAGCACGCTATTTATATCTTTATTTGTTACTCATTTGTAGTCAAACCATTTATTCACTTTAAAATTAATCTTTATAAGCTACTAACTACTAAAAAAAATTTACAGGTCAGTTGTCAGTTGTATAAAGTTAGTAAACAATGCATGTTGCCACAGTAATACTTATGAGATATAATTTAAAACTATTTTTGACAAAACAGTAACTGACAGGATTTAATTATAATTTTAAATTTTGATTACAGTAACAAATGAACTATTATACAATACACGCAAGGTTACTGTTTTTACTGTCTCAAGAAGATGACAGGCTCGCCAGTCAATTCCTGTTCTCAACAGTAAAAACAGTTTTTTTCTGAAACCGGCAAGAATGTGTGTACTTTTCTGATCAATTATATTATGGATTTTTACCAAAACAGTCAAGTAAAGTACGTTACCAAGGGTACAACAAAAATAACAGTCTGGTAAAGATTTTACCTGACTGTTTTGTATGTTACCTGACTCTTTTTGTTGTTGTAACTTTGGATACGTAGTCTGCTGTCAATACAATAATTATCAAAAAAATTTAACATTTTAAATTATTATGATAAATTATTGGTTTCAGAAAAAATAGTACATAATACATACGTCATGGTATTTCAAACAACAGCTTCGTCAAGTAAAATATCACTTTTCTGACTTATTATGTAATGCTACTATTACAGGTCAGTTGTTAATTTTACAAGTTAGTAAATAAAGCGCGTTGTCACAGTAATATTTAGAAGATAGCATTCAAAACTATTTTTGAGACAACAGTAACTGATAGGAATGAGTAACAAATCAACTATTGTACAATACACACAAAATTACTGTTTTTACTGCCTCAAAAATATGACAGACTCGCCAGTCAATTCCTCCTCTCAGCAGTAAAAATAGATTTACCACGCTAGTAATGTAATGTACTATTATAAGTATTAATATCATATTTATAAAATATTATTTTTTTAACTTAAATATATATACATCATTACGACACTCCCTCCCTTTCTTATCTTTTTGTTTCATTTTCAGTTACTGCATTGTGTGGACATTTCTTTCATATACAAGTGCAGGTATCGCTTTCATCTTTTCTAATCTTTGTAGATTCGTTATTAGTTTCGTTATTAGATTCGTTGTTAGAAGTAAGCGTGAGTAATTTGAGATGTTTTATGTATATATACACTTTAGAATTTGAGCCTTGGACCTATTTACTTCGGTCATTTTATTTTAAGCCAACTGAGCTACGATCGCCATGTGCTTCAAATCTAATGTCATTCTAATTTTTATCTCTATTTTGTTATGTCTTAATGGCAGCCTCGAACCTAGAGTGTTTACTTAAAAAATACTTCTAAATATTTATATTATTGGAAAACTGCCAAATAAATTCCGAACTAATAAAAATTTATTGAATAAGTTTATAGAAAAGCATGTGAAATTATAATATATCTATTATTTTAGTGATAAACTAAATTTGTGCTCAATAAAAAATATCGTACCTACTTCTAAAATAATAGTGAACATTTTTATTAAGCTAAAAAATAAGCACAAGTTTAATAAATAGCGAAATGTGGAAATGAATACCGGAGTTAGAATACGAGTACAATAACGGACAACTAAAATTTTAATCTTTAATGGCCATTTGCACCACAACCGTTTAACATTTAAACCAAGGTTTAAATTTTAAGCGGTTTGCACAGTTACTAAAGTTAGGTTTAAAACAGTTCGTCTGTGGTTTAACTTAAACCCTACTGCATCTTCGACTTAACAGTACAATTACGTGACAGGTACCGGGTACCTACTTGAAAGAAAATATGTAAATGTATTTTTCTTTTAAATTACTTTGAAAATGAATGATATATTTGATATTGACGATATGAACAATGATATAGAAGACATAAGAGCTATAGAAAATATTCATATAAGAAAAATATATGAAAAAAGTAAAAAATATTATAGGTTCGATGATGAAAAAATTTTTAAACGATTTTGTTTGAAGAGAGAAAATGTATATAGTTTATTAACTTCAGTAGAACATCAATTAGAATTTCCGTATAATTTGTAAGTAATAATTTACTAGAAATGACATATGCATATTTTCCGCCATCCACAAAAAATATTTTAATATTAATAGTGTGTTTTATAATGTAATATTTATTATGTACACCAAAATACAACCAAAACATCAATAATTAATTTGAAAACAACTGGTCACTTGTCATGCTTGAAATGTCAAAACGAATTGTAAACAAAAATTTAACTTTAAAGTACCAAAAGTTACTTGAATGTTAGGGGAAAATACAAAAATTCCTAAATTTATACAAGGTATAGTACTCCTAAAACATATTGTCATAAAATCTAAGGCACAACATTAATGGTATCTAGTTTATTACCATACTTTGAAGTTTTAGTTTCAATATTTTATACAATACTTAATAAGTTTCATTCATAATAAGAATAATATTTCGCTTCAAAGAGATCAAGGCAAATCATCGTTCTGATACTAGTTTCAGATCTAATGCTTCACCTTAAGTAAGCCGTAGTTAGATATTATCCGTGCAAACCACTAAAAATTTAAACCATGGTTTAGTTTAAACTCAGCTTAGTTAAAGCGAGAAATTAAACGGTAGTGGTGCAAATGGCCATAAGTCGTCTTTGAGGGATGTGTTTCGACGGCTAGTAATCGCACGAGGATAAAATGAAGTAATTTAATTAACATTTTGTTTGTGTAAGTATTTGATGAGAAATTATTGATTGTTATGTGCGAGTTATTTGAATCATACAGTATGTAATTTAATTCCATACCATTATAAACGAATATCAGTTAAATACTAAAGTATAAACCATAGGGATGATTTAATCTCGATTTAAGCCGACATCAATAAGATGAAATGTCATCGTTCTATTTTATGCTCCAATAATTATAATTGGCTGATTAGCAACTGCATTAATTTAATTAATAGTATTAAATAGGTATTTAGTTGTGATATATTATTGGTATCATACTTCAGTCTTTATTTCTATGAATTTAGCTAATGTAATCAAGTCTTAGCCAACCACAAATACTATAATTTTCCTAACCACGCGTGATAAAATGTCCACAAGAAATATCAACACACTTTGCAAATGAAACAGTAAATTATATTTTCTTTTATGCAAAACGTTAGATATATACTCTTGTCACGAGAGTAAACTAATCATCAGTTCTAACAGCAGTCCGCCTCATTGTTCCATAGGCGGGGGCACACGAATACAGATTGATTAAACACCCGAGTTGGTCACTTGATGAATTTTTAATCAAACAGCTCCTTGAACAATATGAGGTACAGCATAACATGTACTCGGCAAAAGCTAAAACCCAGACTTACATTATTTATTTCTCTGTGTTTATCTACGTATTTTGTTTTTTGTTTCTTTTTGGTTGTGGGAATAATATTTTTCTGTTGAGTTTATATTGTATTTTGTATTTATAAAGGTAGCATTTTAAAGCAGGTATTATTTAATTTCTTGTCATCAACTTATAATCAAGCTTACAAAAGATATTTTATTTATCTTTACTATTCATCTATTATCTACTTTTAATAAATTTGAAAATATGATGCACCGTAGAAAAACTAGTGTATTTGTAAATACAATAGACCATATTACTTTCTATAGTGCCTCTGCCGGAAAATTTATGAAATGAAAAAAGCGTGCCAGGGTGACAAACTTTTTTTCTATTTTGTCAAATTATGTTGGCAATACTAATGTTTGTGACACCATGTGACTCGAACGGTGATGCATATGCGCATGTGCGCATAAATTGTGACAGTTTTATTGCCGCCAGTTTGAAGTTGACATGAAATCTTTCATTTGAAATGTGGCTCTGTTTACTATTCTTGGGAAAGAAATGAAAAAATATTCCCTTATTAATTAATGAATTCAAATTACAATCCCAACAAAACGTAAGTTTGAAGTTATCGGCCAGTGACAGATAACAGAAGAGCAAATTGGCGCTTAAAATTTTCAAATTTTAATATTTATTTTAATATTAATGTATTGATTATTTATATATTATAAGGGCAGAATCCGATAGTAAGAAATGAAATATAACTTGTATAAAAAAATTATCATTCATTTACGTTTAGATAAAATGATATTTTACTTTAAAAATACAATTTTTTCCATAAGAATACATTGGTTTCATTTTAGCTGTACTTCCTAGCATATGATTGGTGCATTATGAGCATGCGTATTGAGATAGTAATATGGTCTATTACCGCTATCGTAGTAGTTATATGAATGTAAATCTATGGCCAGTTAACGTGAGAAATACACATATAGCCTAATTCTCGAAAGAATTTTAGCTAGAATCTAGCTAATCCTGAAATTTGGATTGTCAAATTAAGCTAAACCATATTCACAAAAAAGTTAAATAAACTTTAATATAATCTTCTTACCAGTTAGAATAAGGAACGGGAAATAAATTAAGATTAGCTAATTCAAAATTCAGGATAGCTAAAACTTTTTTGAGAATCTGGCTGTGAAAGGTTTGTAGCAAATATGTTGCAGATCTGAATGAAATTTGACGCACTTGAAGATTGAATAGTCATACGCATCCTCTTAAAATATGAAACACATTCATCGTCTGTGAACAAATATATTCGCTTGTAAAGTTGAGTTCTTATACACGGGACTTATGGCGATCATAACTCAGAATCGCACATATTTGGTTTGTGTACCTCTAAAATTTTGCAGCTTCATTTGGAAAACTAGTATGATGTTCTAGAACTATCCATGTATATTGTGTCAAAATAAGAAAGTTTTTTATCGTTTAGTAATGGATATATAGTCATGCAAAGCCTTATTTTTAAGGAAAAATTCAGAATCCCAATTTATAATGACCACACCACACGGTGGTATGATATTTGAAAATACACTAACCTGTTAACAATTCATGATATTCAAATCATAATAGGTATAAAACACTTATTTTATTCAATTTTTATATTTTTTTGAGCGTCAGTTCCGCCACTCGACAACCCATGACGCCACCGTCACACTAGTACTACTTTAACAAATCATATTTGGCCTGAAAAAAAATATTTTCTTACAAATCTCTTTTCGAAACATTTAAAATTAGAACACGGTACATGCAGTTTTAAATCTGGACTGTATATTTTAATGGGGTAGGTACTCGTAGCTCAGTGGTATCATATAATACAGTGGATTTGAGATCCAGAATTCGATTTCCGTAGCTGACAAACTTTTCACAACATTAAATTACCCACTAACATCTTTGGTGGCCGTGATTTAATTGCTGGTAACCGTACTTCACAGCAGACTGGCGCACCCAGTAATGGATAAAAGGCGTGATGATATATTTATTTATTTTATAGTAATAATTTTGCAAAGAAAGACTCGACAGAGGTAGACAATATATTTTGATTGTGAAATGAGGTTAAAATCCAATGAATCACGTCTCCCGAGTGGAAGGGAACCAAACAGATGATTTTTCTAATTTGTATTCGGAAATTAATTCCCTACAACATTTATTAGAAATATTTTATTCTCACATTGACAGCTTTTATCGAAGGAATATCTTTGTTCCGTGCTAAACGACTTTGACCTATTTTTAGATAATATCCTGTATAATGAACAAAAAAAGCTATTATTAGTTGTAGTTTGCATTTATATTTTATTGTTTTATTTATTATATTTGCTATTAATTAGTAGTAAAACTTTATGATCAATAAGAATGTCTATTGTTATTCGAGAAAGTATATAAATGACACAGATCAATATAGAACATTTTACGCATAAATAACTTTTTATATATAAACTAATTTAAAATTCTATAGAACTTGTCATAAATATAAAATAGTAAGTACGCATTCATCAAGAATTTATGCTATTAGTCGTAATTCTTTATAAAAATTCAAAGTCGTAAAAAGGAATAGACTTCCTTTATCGTACCGTCATCCTGAGCAACAGGATGTGTTAAATTAAACCAGAAAATCAGTAAAGAATCTCATATGCAAGAGGTAATGATGTTTTTGTGCAAACAGGTGTTTCTTATAAGAACTGTGATTGTTATTACTACTCACAAGAAATTTATTTTGTATTGTATTTGAAATTAAATACGAACAAGTGCTAAAGGAAGTCATAAATTGTTTCATGTCAATTTAGAAATGGGTAAAAAATATTTTGCTGGTTGTAAGCAGTAAATTATAAAATGTAATAGAGAGAAAAATTCTATTCTCAAGCGCACAAAACAAATATTTAATTAATACGCTCTCCGGAGACTGTGAAGTATTAAACAAAGTTAATAATAAGGTAAGCTTATTATTCACGACAAAATGCACATTTTAAAACAGAATTTTTATTTCGCAGGTAGAAAGCTTTATATTTTAAATATATATATATTTTTTTATTATATTACATTGGTGTTTCGACAACGTTGGTCATTAACACCCGGTACAATATATTTTGTTTACATTTATTTGTTACATATGGGTTTCCTTTAGGAATGCTATCATTTTCGTTATGCTTGTAGTGTCTTCTTTCAGTGCTTCTTTCAGTGTGTTTGGGATCTGGAATTTTAGTCTTGTTGCGGTGTACTGGGGGCATTCTGTGACAATATGGTTTACTGTAATTCTTGTTTGACAGTTGTTGCATATTTCTGGGTCTTCCTTCTTGAATATATGATTGTGGGTAATTTTGGTATGTCCTATTCTCATTCTTGTTAGTATGACTTGATTTCTTCGTGAAGTATTCATTTTACCGGGGGTTATGGTTTCTTTTATGTTCCGTAGTTTGTTGTTAATTGTATTTTTCCAATCATCTTCCCAATTGCTTTTAATTTCGTTCTTCATGAAGCTTATAATATCTGATGATTGATTATATTCGTCTTTTTGTGTGGTATTTATAGCGTCTTTTGCTGCAATATCTGCGTTTTCATTTCCTTTAATGCCAACATGCGAAGGTAGCCATATGAATAAAAATTTTCTTTTTCTTTAAATAAGCGAAAAATTTATGAATATATATTATGTCACATAATTGCAAAACCAATATAATATTTTCATATTAATCTTTTTGATATATTGCTGCTAAATGCATATTTCTATTATTTTTTTATTATAATGTTCATATTTACTTTTATTATTTGGAAATTATATTTATGTTTATTTATGTTTTCAACCTGTACAGAAAATATATGTACATATATGAATCGTTTTAAATGCAGCTGAAAAAATAATAATCTATGAGTAATAATTTTTCCTGCAAGCTATAATTAAATAAATGTTATGACATTTTATCTATTTCTGTCTGTCTGTATTTCTGTAATATCAGATCATAAGAAAAGTTTTATAGATAAAATAAATAAACTAGGTAATATTATAGGTTAGGTTTGAGTTAAATTGCTATTCTTAAAATATGAAGTTATAATCTCAAAGCAAATAAAAAGTTGGTGTATTCGGGAAGTATGATCGTACATGTTTCGTTTAAAAGCGCGTGGAAATAATAACATAATAGTATATTATATACCAAGGGGCTAAAGTGCATGAGGGAAATAATCACATGAGGGATTAAATGCTCATAAGTCCTGTGGTATATACACTATTTTCGCACTTCCAACCATACATTTTGAATTAAAAAATAATTTTCATATTTACTTGAGATATACGAATAATTAACAATGACAACATTATACAAATTTTTAAGTAACGTATGTACTTGTTGGTACAGTAATCCTTATTTACCTGCCAAATTAATCTCGCCGGGATTAAATTTGAAATTTGATCCCTCCGGGATTAACAGTGGCATTTCAGTCCTCGAAAAGAAGAATAAATTAGATAATTCAGTCCCGGAAGAACGAAAAATAAATATATGTGTCATCACACCTTTTACCCATTACTGGATGTGTAGTAGCACCCTACCGTAGCAGATTTCGGTAAGTAATATCCATATTTATGCGCGTGAATGCAGTTATCATATCAATCTTTAAATCGCGGTCCTCAAAGATGTTAGTGAAGGGAGAGTCACAAGGGTAATTTTAATGTGGTGAAAATTACTTGTGCAAGTTCTACTTCGGTTTTATCCACTGGGTTACTATTGCCTATAAAAGGAACATCATAGTCCCTAGTGAAAGTCATTTAATTTTTCATATTATGAATAGATTATTTTTTGACGTTTCTCAAACCAATGAAATGCTTCATTGTATGTCACGTGTCTGCGTTTTAACCAATCCTGTCATTATTATACTGAGAATAAAGCTCTTGTGATTATTCCCGGGAATAATCTCTGTAGGTACTTTCTTGTTTGTGACAAATGATAGGTAGTTGTCAAATAATTATTTAAAACTGTTAACGCGTCAAGTAAAATGTGTGAAAAAAATCTATTTAGTTCCATTTCAGATACAGACATACACCAACAAATTTTGGAAACAACTTCTAAGAATACATTAATAAGTAATCAATCGATATGAACCCAGTTCAAAATCTTTTAAGTTGGATGAATCGACCTCAACAGCTAAGTTAAAAAATAACTCGAGAATTCGATAAATTAGAAAATAATTCTCCATTTGGCAATAGTCACGAAAGCCCGTGGCAACAAGTTTTCGAAAGATCTGTCAAATTATTTTCAATTTATTCTCACTCTCTTGTTACATTATTACTGAAAATATTTCAATTATTACCAAAATAAATTTATTTTAAGTCCGGCAGTACAGTACAGTTACAGAATTCGAATCCGGAGATCCCGAGTTTGAATCCCACTCAAACTAAAAATTATATGATCTACCACACTGCAACCCTGTACTGTAAATGAGATTCATTTTCTGTAGTACAGAGTAGCATAAATAAATGAAAATAAATACATAATAGTCAAAGATTCATAACATTACAATATAATTGCATTTAAAATTTTAATTAATTTGGGGTGGCTAGCTCAGTGGTATGAAGTCGGCCTGTGGATCCTGGGAACCCTGGTTCGATTCCCACAGGCGACAAACAATTTTCATAATTTCAAAAACTACCCCTGTGGCTCCTCCACCACTAACATCTTTGGAGGCCGTGATTTGACGACTGGTAACCGCACTTCACGCGCAAAATATATCACTCATCGAGATCTGCTTCGGCAGAGTGCCACACCCAGTAATGGGTAGAAGGCGTGATGATATATTTATTTTATTTATTTATTAATTTATTTTTATCCGGCAGTACGGTGGTGTTGATAGTGTTCGGAATTCGAATCCGTAGATCCCGAGTTTGAATCCCACTCAAACTAAAAATTATATGATCAACCACACTGAACCCTATACTGTAAATGAGATTCATTTTCTGTAGTACAGAATAGCATAAATAAATGAAAATAAATAAATAACAGTCAAAGATTCATAACATTACAATATAATTGCATTTAAAATTTTAATGAACCGGCTGCGTCATTACCGGAAACATCTTGATTTTATTCTAAAATTACAAAATCTCTGTAATGTATTTTCAATTCTGTTCAGTGTTTAATTAAATTCTCTTCAGAAAGGAAAGACAGAGAGACATCATGTCATATATATCAGGGTCCTCATGCATCATAAATGCATGGCTGGAACTTGCAGAGTTTATATTAATACGAGAACAGGTGTAAGATGACATTTGCCTTTGTGAGTCGAAACAAACTGAAGCAACTGAGAGACTGTAAATTCACCTAATTTATTATACGATGCTTCGTTACTATACCACGCCAGACAAAACGTCGTGAAAAATCGTAATGCACTCAAGGTACAAAATAGACGCCACTCTGCCTTTATGCTAATATTAATCTCAGTTTTGAACTTGCTACGTTTTTTAATAAGCCGTAGAATTAAAAATAAGACGTGATTTATTCAACCATATTTAAGAATTTTTTTCTAGTACATTCGTTTTCATGTTACGGAAAGATACTCACATAATTCATCATTTCATTTGTCACAAAACAATCAGAATCTCTAAAAAGGTTTGGCTAATTCTGAGTTTTAAATAAAATAAATAAATAAATATATCATTTCGCCTTTTACCAATGACTGGGTGTGGCATTCTGCCGAAGTAGATCTTGGCAAGTGATATATTTATTCGAGTGAAGTGCGGTTACCAGTCGTCAAATCACGGCCCCCAAAGATATTAGTGGAGGAGGAGCCACATGAGTAATTTTTAAATAAAATAAATAAATAAATATATCATCACGCCTTTTAACCATGACTGGGTGTGGCATTCTGCCGAAGCAGATATTGGCAAGTGATATATTTATTCGAGTGAAGTGCGGTTACCAGTCGTTAAATCACGGCCCCCAAAGATATTAATGGAGGAGGAGACACAGGGGTAATTTTAAAATAAAATAAATAAATATTTCATCATGCCTTTTACCCATGACTGGGTGTGGCATTCTGCCGAAGCAGATCTTGGCAAGTGATATATTTATTCGAATGAAGTGCGGTTACCAGCCGTCAAGTCACGACCCCCAAAGGTATTAGTTGTGGGAAAGCCACAGGAGTAATTTTAATGTGATGAAAATATTTGTCGGCTGTGGGAATCGAACCAGGGTTCTCAGGATCCATTGACCGATTCGATACCACTGAGTCACCTACCTATCTGAATTTTAGTTTTAGCCAAATTAAATTACCCCCACTTAGTCCTATTTATCATTTTGTTTCAAATATGGTTTATAAAAAAAAAAAAATAAATATATCATCACGCCTTCTACCCATTACTGGGTGTGGCACTCTGCTAAAGCAGATCTCGGTAAGTGATATATTTTGCGCGTGAAGTGCGGTTACCAGTCGTCAAATCACGGCCCCCAAACATGTTAGTGGTGGAGGAGCCACAGGGATAGCTTTTTCAAATTATGAAAATTTGTCGCCTGTGGGAATCGAACCAGGGACCTCAGGATCCACAGGCCGACTTCATACCACTGAGCTAGCCATCCCATAAATATGGTTTATAATATTTATATTAAAAAAAAGGTTCTCAAATCTGCAGGCCGACTCGATACGATTGATAATATAAATATTATAAATATGGTTTATAATATTTATATTATCAATCGTATCGAGTCGGCCTGCGGATTTGAGAACCTTGGTTCGATTCCCCCAACCGACAAACTATTTTCACCACATTAAATTTACCTCTGTGGGTCCTCTTCCACTAGCATCTTTGGGGAACATGATTTGATGACGTAACCGTACTTCACGCGCATAAATATATCACTTATCGAGATATGCCACGGCAGGATGCCACACCCAGTATGGGTAAAAGGGATAATGATAAATGTATATTCTATTTTACATTATTTTACGTCGTACTAGGAATAAGTTTAGCTGAACAAGATTTCCGTAATCTTTTTTAGGAATTGACTGCAAAAGTTTTGAGATATAATTGTATAATAAAATAGGTAAAAATAAATAAATTCATGCATTATTATCTAACCTTTTTCTGGTCGTAGAAGTTCTGTGATTACAACTCTCACTAGATAACATCTTATTGTAATATTTTTACTAGGATACGAAATTGAATCCACGAATTTTGATATTTATTACACTCACATAACCAATTCAACAGTAACACAAAAAAATGAAACATGTGCTCAGTGCCACGGCTAAGCAAGAACTAGGTATACATATTTAGTCGGTACTGAACGATGCGATTCCTGTCCGAACAGAATAATCTTGTCTGTTTCATTTATAAACAACAATATTTTTAACGATGACAGGTAGTCGAGTTATTGAATGAAATAGTGTAAATAAATTTATTTGAAATTCAGTCAGGAATTCAAATTTTATTCTGCCCAATCACAAGGCGACAAATCTCATGCGACTATTTTCTTACTAATATTTTCTGTACTATTTTAATTTAGTTTTAGATTTTTATATAAAATAGTGTAATATAATTTGTTCATTATTGTTATTTACGTTTCACATTTAGCTTGAAATACATATAGTCTTGTACATTGGCAATAGGTTTAAACAAAATATATTTCTTTAAAATTTAGAATTAATAATTACACAGATAAATGTTAATATTTTTATTATTATGTTTATACGTAATTTTAAGAATCAATAAATGTATTTAAGAACTAAACTAAACTAAAGAGATAGACAATTTGTATCTGTTAATTTAGTTTTCAAAATTAAAAAAGTGATAAACAACATTTATTTATTTGTCATTCAAATGGGAGTTCAAAATTTTTTTACGTTAAAATGACCATCCATATAGCATTAGGCTGAATTGTCCAGTATTTGTATGACTTAATTGATTGATAAATGTCTATCATTTTATCCAGAATTGATAAATTTCCGTCATTTTGTCCAGTTTTTTTTTTTTCGGTTTTCAAAGTAACAAAATAATATTTTAGTTAACTAGTTGACATAACTGCCTAGTTTTAAGAGTTTCATTTAGTTTCGAGGTATTTTTGAGTTGGAATCTCTAATTATGTTATCAAAATTAATCGTTATTAACACTGCTTCTGTTACAATTGTTAAGATTAAGTATTTTGCCAGCGAACAAAAGTGATTATAAATTATAAGAATGATTATACAAATTAAAAAATAACTACGTGATTTTATCAATTTTAGAAACAAATTACATTCAAAACAGTTTATCTAGCACATATTTCTAAAAAAAACATTAGACCTGTTCTTTTTATAAAAAAAAAACTAATTCTTTAGAAAATATATTTAATATAATTGCAATTTGATTTAAATTTTAATTTAATTTAAATTTTTAACCTTCCATCGTTCGCATGACTATCAAATCTTGAAAGTGAGGAGGTTCCACTAACAAAGTACCTTTCTGATTCCCTTCAAGCTATCTTCATGTCCAATTTTAGAAAAAATAGCCAGCGTTCCAGCATTTTGCAGTAAATTTAAATTTTATGTAAATACCTGCATATGATGAAATCAGATGAAAATATTTTTTGTATTTCATTTTCATAAAATAATTATTTTAATTATTTTCTTTAGTTTTTTGGTATGGAAATAATAAGCACATGATATGCCATCGATATATGATGATATTTCAAATATTTAAAAATTTAATATATGACCGGTTATGTCACCAATTTATAAATTACCGTCATTTTTTCAACCCTAGTTTTATTATTATTTATTTCTAAAGTTTCTATTACTTAAAAAAATCAAAATTCTATTAGCTGTCAGACTCCTGTCATTATATATTTGTATTTATTAGAAATGTCAAAAAGCATTTTCGCCTTGTGCCAACTGTGGAATAAAAAGATCTGCGGAATTGTATTGCCAACTGAATCAATACCTTTTAATCACACGGTATTATTATTATTTGTTAGGATTATCGTCTTCATTCTGTTCAATGCCCTGTTCTGTTTTCTCTATTTATATTGTTTATCTATCCGAGGAGACATATTATTCGTCCCTGGACTGTTGGTTTCCCTCAAAATAAATAAAATAATATAAAATTACTGGGTGTGGCACTCTTCCGTAACAGATCTCGGCAATAAGATATTAAAAATTAAAGTTATTTGCAAAAGATTACAGTAATTTTACTTTTATTTTTCCGAATAATTTTTTTATTATTTGTTAATACATATAACTATGGGGTAGCTAGCTCAGTGGTATCAAATCGGCCTGCGGATCCTGAGAATCCTGGTTCGATTGCCATAGGCGACAAACAATTTTCACCATTTTAAAACTACCCCTGTGGCTCCTCCACCACTAACATCTATGGAGGCCGTGATTTGACGACTGGTAACCGCACTGCTCGCGCAAAATATATCACTTGCCGAGATCTTACTATCAAAAATAATATTTAGTAAAATAATTATTAAGCACGTATTTCTATTTCAATTTAATTCGTGCAACTGAATAAAAACTCTTCCTGTTTGTTATTTAGCTAAACGACCTCAATATTTCATGATTTTTTGAATGTCCTTGTTGTCAACACACAACAGGTTCCATAAAATTCATTTAAATTTCTATACGTCTCCATTACTCGGGGTAAATAGACTAATTTAACCAAATTTGGTTTCCGATTTCCTGCATTTTTCCTGGCAGTGTAACTGTATCAGTTGGTGTTCGTGTTCTCTATATCGGCAACTGCAGTTAAACTCCCCTGAATCGCCGGTAATTGCCTGCACACTGCGCTTTCGTTCCCTTTATGCTCGTTCTTCGTAACAAGGGACCCGACGTGCAATTTCCAGCCAGGGGCGTAGCTAACGGATGGATGGAGGGGCCCCATACCGGAAATAAATCTTGCGTTTATGTGCAGTTCAATTTACAAGATTATTTATTGAATTTACTCTATTTTAATTGAAATTTCAGTCCGCTGTCTTCTATGAAATAATATAAAAATAGATCATAAAAATGGAAAAACAGAAATGCAAAACGGTATTATATTACGGATTTAGCTAACTAATACTTAGTTATCAAATGGACAGAACCTTGCCGTAAAGGTAAATGGAGATATTCCCAAAGGCCTAAATCTTCATTTTGTCTGCCATTCATAAATAAATAAATATATAATCACGCCATTTACGCATTACTGGGTGTGGCCTCTGAAATAGCAGATCTCGGTAAGTAATATATTTATGCGCGTGAAATCTCTCTTAAAACGTTTAAAATCGTTTTTATATAACATTTGATATGACATTAATAAAATATAGAAATTGTAAAGTACCCATGGAATGGTTGTTATGATACCGTGACTTCTCTGTTATTCTTTCATTGTGACATTAGCTGTATTCCATTTGCCACTTGTTTCACTTAAATCAGTTCAGATAAATAAGACAACATGAATAAATGAACCGAATTAAGCAAACTGATGCACTTATTGGAGTGAATTACATCAAAATAAATTAGAATCAGTAATTATAGTACTAGTAATAAAGTCAACGAAGTAATCCAGCGAAATAAATAAATGATCTGGTTCAGTAAATGTAAATTAAATCTGATCAAAATGGCAAATGGAATACGCCTAATATTTATTTCAAATAACTATAGTAACAGACTTTTCAGGCGTGGTCCAGCTGTATTTCATTTGCCAATTGGTGCACTTAAATCAGTTGAGATACATTTGACACATGACTAAATTAACTGAATTAATCAAACTGATGCAGTTATTGGGATGAATTACTTCAAAGTAAATTAGAATCTAAAATTCTAGTGCTGTAAATAATTTCAGCGAAGTAATCCAGCGAGATAAATTAGCGATCTGGTTCAGTAAATGTAAGTTAGATCTGATCCAAATGGCAAATGGAATACTCCTTCCATTTGCCATTTGGATCAGATCTAACTGACATTTACTGAACCAGATGACTTATTTATTTCGCTGAATTTATTTACAGTACAAGAATTACTGATTCTAATTTACTTTGAATCAATTCACCTCAATAAGTGGATCAGTTTGCTAAATTCAATTAATTAAATAAATATATCATCACGCCTTCTACCCATTACTGGATGTGGCACTCTGCCGAAGCAGATCTCGGTAAGTGATATATTTTTACGCGTGAAGCGAGGTTACCAGCCGTCAAATCACGGCCCCCAAAGATGTTAGTGGTGGAGGAGCCACAGGGGTAGCTTTTGAAATTATGAATATTGTTTGTCGCTTGTGGGAATCGAACCAGGATTCTCAGGATCCACAGGCCGACTTCATACCACTGAGCTACAGGAGTAGTATGTGGTGAAAATTTTGTCGTCAGTGGGGATCGAACCAGGGTTCTCAGAATCCACAGGCCGACACGATACCCACTATGCCACCTACTCCATAATTAATTAATAATTAATTCAATTAATTTGGTCAATAAATTCGATAGAAGCAGCTGTTGGCACTCGGTGAGACATTGTATGATCTCTGGTTTTTCCAAAAAATTGCAACCTGCATAACGGTAAATCTGAAACTATTATTCCTGTCACATAAATTCAGCGTTTGTTGTAACCTTCCTCAGTACTTTTGATGATGCCGTAACGGGCGAAATTGCACAATAAAGTAAAAAATATACTTTTCTAGTGAAACTAAACCGAGTGTTATTATTTTAATTCTTTTAATTTAATCAAGTTGTCTAATAACTGATTTAAGTGAACCAAGAGACAAATATGGAGTAGGTGGCACAGTGGTTATCGTGTCGGCCTATGGATCCTGAGAACCCTGGTTCGATTTTCACTGGCGACAAACATTTTCACCACATTAATATTACTCCAGTGGCTCCCCCTCTACTAACATCTTTGGGGGCCGTGATTTGATAACTGGTAACCGCACTTCACGCGCAAAAAATATATCACTTACCGAGATCTGCTTCGGCAGAGTGCCACACCCAGTAATGGGTAGAAGGCGTGATGATATATTTATTTATTTATGAATGGCAGACAAAATGAAGATTTAGGCCTTTGGGAATATCTCCACTTGCCTTTATGGCGAGGTCCTGTCCATTTGATAAATAAGTGTTAGTTAGCTAAATCCGTAATATAATACTGTTTTGCATTTTTTATATTATTTAAGAGATAAATGGAATACAGCTTATGAGTCGGTGTTGGATAAAACAGAACTATGTTCTATATATATTTTAATTACAAATATATTACCAGCAAACACAAAATAAAAGAAAAATAGAAGAAATACAAGCGACAGCAATGGTCAGCCTATGGATAAAAACTAATAGTGTATTTCTCTCTCAAGTTTGACATGTCGCTATCCCTTAGTTGTTGAATATTCCAATAGCAAACTTAGAAGCCATAATAAAATATGAATATGAATAATTTTTCAATATTGATTAGTTTCTTCCATTTAATTATAATCCAGATCTAGGACTAAGATCTGTAACATGGTTGAAAACAATGTAGTCTATATAGAAATGTTAATATTTCCGACTTTGCCGCTTAACATATTGTATAATTTTTCAACTATTCATCGCATGTTAGATAGTTAATCGATCATAACAAAATTTACATGCACATTTACATATTACAACAATATTATTTACCGTGCGCTGTATTTAGTATAATCGATAAGGTCCTCGGTGCATTTTTCATCATCTCCATCCATGCAGCAGCATCCTCCACGGACTATTTATACATCTAATTAGTGGTGGAGCAACGTCAAGCCAGTACACGGTGCACGGCACACAGCAGCGCATAGCAGCGCATCCAGGGTCGTTCACCAGTCACCGGACACGAGCCATCCTCTGCGCGACCGGAGCCGCGTCCGCCGTGTTCCGACAATGTTCAGTCGTCCCGTGATGATTTGCCCTACGTGTTCTATCTATATTCCAGAACTCCTTACCCTATAGTTTATTCCAGTTAAAAATGAATTATAGAACGAGGTAGGGTCAATCATTATTGTCCTCTGATTCGTTGAAATCCAAACAAAGTTCATAAAGCAAAATTATAGCATATATAGTAGTGACAGATACCTGACATTATCCTCTAATTAATCAAATATTTCAATTCAGGTGTATATATATATATATATATATATATATATATATATATATATATATATATATATATATATATATATATATATTAATTTCTAATTTGTTAATTCTGTCAATTAATTACTACACTTCATCGTTTAAAAGATTGCGTGGGCGACCTATGAATAAATGGATGAATATGACTGAAGGATTGTCGCGTGAACGAAAGTTTCCGAGTATGAGGAACAAACGTGCTTGTATGAAAGGAATTATGAATGTGAATGAAGCTAAAGTGGTGTGTCAGGATAGGAAAGTTTGGCGAAGATTAATTGCGGAATGAATCTGATGATTTCAGAAAAGCGCTGGATTTTAGATTTTAGTTTTGTTGTTTAATAATTTCATTAGAGTGTTTAACTGCAATTGTGTGGAATTCACTTTCAAAAACAAGCGTAGAGCGACACTCCCTTCCTTTCTTATATTTTAATTCGTTTTCAGTTCTTACGTAGAGTGTTTAACTGCAATTGTGTGAAATTCATTTTCAAAAACAAGCGCAGGGACGACACTTCCTTTGTTCCTTATCTGTTTTATTCGTTTTCTGATCTTACATTGAGTGTTTAACTGCAATTGTGTGGAATTCACTTTCAAAAACAAGCGTAGATCAACACTCCCTTCCTTTCTTATCTTTTAATTCGTTTTCAGTTCGTACGTAGAGTGTTTGACTGCAATTGTGTGAAATTCACTTTCAAAAACCCCCTTTCTTATCTTTTTGTTTCATTTTGAGTTACTGCATTGTGTGGACTTTTCTTTCATATACAAGTGCAGGCTATCGCTTTCATCTTTTCTAATCTTGTAGTTTCGTTATTAGATTCGTTGGTAGGAGTAAACATGAGTAATTTGAGATGTTTTATGCATATGTTATGTATGTTGAAGAAAGAAAAAGAATGATAAGTGAATAGGAATGATATGATTGAAGGTTTGTTGTGATGATAATGATTTCGAGTGTAATAAATGAATGAGTTTATATGAGTGATCTATAAATGTGGTTGAAGTGAGGGTAGTTTGTTTGAATGAAAATGTTTAACGAGGGCTGATTGTTTGATGAGTGTGATGAGTGAATGTTTTATTAGTGATTTTAGGGTTCGTGCTACCCCATTTGTTGGGATATAGCGTGAAGATATGTATGTATGTATCGTTTAACAAATTACTTTATTATGTATGACGAACCAGAGCATGTTCAACCTATTCTTGACTGGAATAGAGTACAGCAATGTTTTTCAAACTTTATAATCGCGACCCCAGAATGACTCTAAAAACTCTCGCGACCTCCGAACTTACAACTCTTTCGTAATAAATGCGAAGTTTATATTTTTTTATTTATTAATTAAATAATGAAGTAAGTATGTCTACGCACAATTATACTGTAATATTTCCCGGCCATTACGAGGAAATGCGACGGGTGATACGCGGGCAGTTAATTGCGGTGACGAACGACGACAAAGACCGGTAGAAATACAAACAAATGAGTATTTACCTATCTATTCGTAATTATTAACTGCAATAATAGTACGCGCAATAACTCTTAGTAAAGTCTAACACTGAAGCATTCGCGACTAGAGCTGCGCGATCTTTGAATTTAGAAATCGATCTCTGAACATGAAATGGAATCGATTTATCGCAATTGCTCAATCTGATTGATTCTATCGCTTTATTGCAAATTTTTCAATCGTACGCGATCAAAAAGATAAAGAAAAGCATCTATTTTGTGAAATGGTCGATTTTTATTTATAATATGATCAAAATGTCATTTTATTGATTTTTTTACAAAATCGAAACACAAAAAAAATATTTGATTTTATTAGTTTTATTAAAAACATATAATAAGTATAATAGAAGAATGTAGATCACATCAACATCACACCAATCAGATTCAGGTTATTAATAAAGATTTACTTAATGTAGTTCACTTTTAGATCACGATCACATACGCATAACGCACATAATGTCGCAATTTCATTTGTTAGTTGTGCTTTAAAATAATAATAATAGCATTTTAAATATTATAAACGAGAATGAAAAATATATGTTAAATGAACATATTTATGATTAAATTAAAAAGTCGGTAAATTTGAATTTATTGATAAATTGATATTTTTATTTAAAAAAAAAATCTATAATCACAATTCTTTTGCCATTCGTAATTGTAAATCAATAGATTTAAAAAAATAATCGATTTTATCGATCAACTAAACTTGAAAAGATTTAAGACAAACACAATTAAAAAAAATTTGGTGTAGTCACCACACGACTTTCTTATACACAGCATATTTAATATTTAGAATATATGAATGTTATATAATATTATTACACATGTAATTTAGTTTTTCAGTAATTCAGCATTTATCTGTTTGAAACATAAAATATCAAATTTGTTTACGTATAATTTTTTAGTTATATTGACTACTTTATGACTAATTTTACTGATATGGCATATACAGGTTGTCCGTTTTTTGAGCCTTACCCTTGATATCTGAAGAATCGTGAGATACTAAGTCGAATAAATTGAGGCAACGTTGCCAAATTAGTTGACCATTTTAATTATGTATTTGTTTTTCCGAAAAAAGACATAGATAACTAGATAAAGCGAAAATTAAAATTTATTGAAATATATTATTAAAAATAAAAATTAGTTTTTCTCAAAATTAGACGCATATATAGAAAAATTGCAAATAACCTTTTATGTTCCAAATATTTTTGCTAACACCTTTATTTGAAACTTTTTTGTACCTGATTCCATTTTTGAAATAAATTGAATTTATTGTTTTGTGTGTCCAGTCAACTTCCTCTTCCGGTTTTTCAATTTCATTCAAAACCAACTCAGCTCTTCGTATTTTCATGAAACTTATAATTACCAAGTTTCGTTAACAAATCTTATCTCGTTCATGAGATATTGCACACTCGGACACACATCCACACACACACACACAAACATCATTGAAAAAATGATCAAAACGGATTCAGTGGACCTCAAAACACGTATTTCCGCGAAAATCTTAGCAACGATTTTTTTCACGATTCCAATACTTCCTTATACTGTGTATAAGAAAGTAAAAAAGTTTGCTTAAGTCGGTTAAACGATTTTTTTGCCCAGTCCTACTCGCGAGCCTCCTTGGACTGCTTCGCGACCCACAGTTTGAAAAACACTGGAGTATAGAAACAGAAACGATAGGAGTGTTCCCGAATAATAAATTTGTTAATAGGTAATTGGTATATAAGGGGAGAGGAACTGGAGTTGTTGGAAGCTGTAAATATATCTAGGAACGGAAATAACAGACGATTGGAGAAGCTGGAAAGAAATAAACTTGCGTATTGCAATGGCTACAGAAACGTTTCGGAAGAAAACCAGAATATTGAGTGGAAATTTGGATCTGGAACTACGGAAAAGAATAGCGAAAAGTTATGTATGGAGTGTTATGTTGTATGGGTGTGAAACATGAACAGTTTTTAGAAAAGATAGGAAAAGGATTGATGTCATGGAAATATGGATACTTCGTATTAAGTGGCAAATTCATAAAGAGGGTTAGTTACTAATATTAGTTGAAATTTCATTTTTAACTACCTTGCATATTAATTAAACAAGTCTCTTTTAATCAGGATTGGTATAAGTATTAGTTAATAATAGAACTGTGTTACTGGCTATTTGACATGCAAAACTGCAGAAAGACATTCACAAGCATAATACACGTCAGAAAATAAACTTTTCAATACTTAAACATAAGGGTACTCGAACTTTCACCTCAGATCTTAGGTTTAAAAATATTTAATAAATTGCCAGAATGCATTAAAAGATCTAATACTCCTAGTTTCAAAAGATTACTGAAAGAATTCTTAATTTTAAAAGCATATTATAATATGGACGATTTTTTTAACGATGTATAACTATTAACTGTTTTTGAATTGTATGACAATTTCTATACACTTTTTGTGTCGACGGAATGTAATAATAAATAAATAAATAAATAAATAAATAAAAATCCAAAAGTGAAAATACAAAATTGCAAAAATTATGTTATATTAGAATTATTTTAATATTGGGTCATATTCTCGTTTCATTCGTTTTTTAAACAAGGAAGGCCTCTGCTCATACAGTTGCCTGCGCATACACACAACTTTTTTTACTTAAATTTGAAAAAAGGTACAGGAACAGTTTTATCTTATGTTAAATTGCTCTAATCGTTTTCTCACAAAGAAGCCATATTCGAATGAAGAAAATAAGGAATAAATTTTTATTAAAATGATTTAAAAATTTTTTATAGAAGCATTTCTCAATCACGTTACGAAAGATTATTTTCAATTGACATTTATGAAAGTTGCATTTATTTTATTGTTAAGCAAGGAGTTATATTTTGCGTGAGAAATTAATAAGTATAATATTTACCAATCCTGAATTTTGGATTTGTCAAATTAAGCTAAACAATATTCTCAAAAAAGTTAATAAAACAGTCTTATCATTTACTTTTAGCACAGTGAACTGAATTAACTTTTTAAATCGGAGTAGCATAAGATTAGCTAATCCAAAATTCAGGATTAGCAAAAACATTTTTGAGAATCTGGATATTTTTGCTATCTTTTGGAACGTTCTCTTCAATTTTAATAAAAATTTCTTATGTATAAACAGTTCTTCATCGAGAATTTAACATTTCAATTGGCATTTATGAATCTAGTAACCAACGAGATTTAATTACGGTAAATAAATAGCTTTCATTTCATTGGTTAATTTTCAAACATATTCGTGATTCTATTGGTTCTCACATACATGGTAAATTCTCGTGACTGTCGTCACTTCAAAATTGACCATAAATATACCGGACGAAACGTCACGGACGAAATAAAACAATCTCCGTGCAGTATCTCGTGGTTCGTGCATTTCCTTAATGAACTGCACCGGCCACTGGCCAGTAGCAGTGGCAGCGGCTACCGGCTGGATCTCAAACTACGCTAATTTACTCGCTAACAGGATGTCTGGCCTGCAGTCCGGGGAACTCCGGGGACCAGCTCGGGAGGATCTTCAACCTTTGAATTAACTAACGTTTATGGATTACGTGGAATTTCATCAGAGAGCTCCGAAATGATTGAAAGAAATTGTTGCTTTTAAATTAATTAGATGAAATGCACTCTAGAAGAATTAGACAGGAATGTAAGTTGTTTTTACTTTTAAGTAGAAAATAAATTACAGTTGAGAGCATTAACATTAATACTAATACTTCCATTTGATATCTTACTCCTTTCTTATCAGAAATACATGGAAAATTAGGTAAGGTAAGACATTTTTAAATATAAATATTTAATTTTGGAGAGGATAAATATTTAATAGTTAATATATTCTTCGCACTTACGGGAATTAATGACCTACTTTATTCTCTCTTTTCGAGAACTGGAGTGTCACTTGTAATCCCGGAGGGATTAAATTTCAAATTTTATCCCGGAGTGATTAAATTGACGGTCAACAATCATTATCGTAGCAACAAATATATTATAAACCTCTAAATATTTCACTTTGTATATGATGCTAAGTTACCTATAAATTTGTATAATGCTGTCATTGTGAATTATATGTCAATATCAAAATCATTCATTTATTCAAAATGCATAATTGACAGAACTAAAGTGTATTTAATCCCTCGCCTGCGGTTCGTGAAATAAAGTTCATCCTCAGGATTAAATTATGCACTTGACTTCCTTGGTATATAATATACTATTTTTTTACAAACCACGACATTTTTACGTGGCAATGGGTTAGTATGACTTTTTGTCTCATTTAATAGAAAATAAATAATTTAAATATATAATTTTCTAAATATAATTATTACGAACACAAAATTAAATATTTATTTACTAAAAAAAACTAAATAATTAACAGTAAAGATAAGAAGCAAATTAAAAGAAAGCGAAACTAATCATATTTGAAAAAAAAAAAACATATACAGGTATGTTCCACAATCTTTTAACAAAAATAAATGAAAACAAAATTGTTATACTAGTAAAATATTAAATTGACTTTTTTCTTGCTTTATCTGTCAAATTTATTAATTGTTAATTATAACTTCAAAGTCGATAATATTATGTAATTGATCACGCCTTTTACCCTATAGGGTTGTGGCAGTCGACAGTAGCAGATCTCGATCATTGATATATTTATGAGCGTGAAGTGCTGTTACCATTTGTAAAATTACGGTCCTCAAAGATGTTAGTGGAGGTGGAACCATAGGGGTAATTTTAATGTGGTGAAAATTATTTATCGGCTGTGGGGATCGCATCCGGATTCTCAAATCCGCAAACCTACTCGATTAAAGTAAGGATATCAAGTGTCGATATTTAAAACTATTAACAAAGTTCTGAATAAATTTATCTAACTAGCAAACAAAAAATAGCATATCAAAATATGACAGTTAATATAATTTCCATAATTTGAACTATAATTTCGAAGCGATATTTTTTATTTGTTCAACAGACTCTTTTATTAGGAACGTTGTTAGGAGTTTTATATATCAGCCTTAAATGCGTTATTTTGCACAAAAATATGTAATTATAAAATCAAGAGTCCTTTTTTATTACAGGCTTTGGGTAGTAGACCCATTTTTCCAAGCATAAAAGAGGCCCTGACGTTAACAAGGATATACTATGAAAGGATGTGCGAGTGGTCCCTTTATTTATTAATCAAAAATACTGCTCTATTTTTATTTTAAAATTAATTTAAGTTATCATTAGCATAAAAACTTTGAATTGTTCAATTTGAATTATGTTGTTGGTAGCTTATTAATAAGTACATACATACACACATACATAACAAAACATCACACTATATCCCATAAAATGGGGTATCATGAACCCTAAAATCATTCATAAAACATTTACTCATTCAATTCATCAAAATAATCAGTCCTCGTCAAACATTCTCATCCTAATACATCACCCTCACTTCAACCACATTTATAGATCCCTCCATATAAGCTCATATACTTATCATATGGGATGGCTAGCTCAGTGGAATGAAGTCGGCCTGTGGATCCTGAGGTTCCTGGTTCGATTCCCACAGGCGACAAATTTTCATAATTTGAAAAAAGCTATCCCTGTGACTCCTCCACCACTAACATGTTTGGGGGCCGTGATTTGACGACTGGTAACCGCACTTCACGCGCAAAATATATCACTTACCGAGATCTGCTTCAGCAGAGTGCCACACCCAGTAAAGGGTAGAAGGCGTGATGATATATTTTATTTATTTATTTAATTATCACACTCAAAATCATTCTTCACACAACAAACCTTCAATCACATCTATCCAATCACTCCTATTCACTTTTCATTCATCTCTCTTCGACGTACATAACATATGCGCAAAACATCTCAAATTACTCTCGCTTACTCCTAACAATGAATATTATAACGAATCTAACAACGAATCTACAAAGTTTAGAAAAGATGAAAGCGATAGCCTGCGCTTGTATTTGAAAGAAAATTTTAAACAATACAGTAACTGAAGTTATAAGTAATAGTATTAGGGCCAATGTTAACCATGATTAAATAATAATGGTAACCATAGTTTCCATTATTATTTAATCATGATTAATATTAATCGGTGATTGAAAAACCGGCCCTTAATATATGTGTATGTTGGTGAAATTTAGGGTGAGTGATTGTGTGAACCTGTTAGGAATAAATGGATGAATATGATTGCAAGTATGTTACGTGAATAAAAGATTCTTAGTTTAAGGAAAAAAAGTGCTTGTATGAATGAAATTATGAATGTGAGTAAAGCGAAAGTCAAGGAATGTCGAAGATTTACTATTATCTAATGAATGTGATGAATAAATGTTTAGTGAATATTCAGCCGAATAGTAAACAATATTTTATGTAAGTAAGAACATCATAAATAATGGAAACAATTATGGTAAATTGTATTTTATAATAGAAATCGCGATATCAGTACGATTAATCATTGCAGATGTAATAATTTTCCATTTCCCATTACAGGAAATTACTAACGAATGCACAGTACTTTTATGAATTAAATCAAATACCTAAAACATAAACTATTAAATATGTAATTAATATGATATTACTAAAATATATGCCGAATTATAGTAGAAAGTGGGGTTAAACTATTTATCCGAATATTCGTTAATCGGCTTCAATAATATTCTGAAATTTTTTATTTGATTATTATTATTTATGGCAAGAGAAGACGCAAACCAGCACAGAAACTGTACACATAATTGTTTTTTATGGGGTGGCTAGCTCAGTGGTATGAAGTCGGCCTGTGGATCCTGAGAACCCTGGTTCAATTCCCACAGGCGACAAACAATTTTCATAATTTTAAAAAACTACCCCTGTGGCTCCTCCACCACTAACATCTGTGGGGGCCGTGATTTGACGACTGGTAACCACACTTCACGCGCGAAATATATCACTTACCGACATCTGCTTCGACAGAGTGCCACACCCAGTAATGGGTAGACGGCGTGATGATATATTTATTTATTTTATTATTATTATTTTAAAAAAACATAATATGATTCAAGAGCATATTGGGATACTCAACTTTTACGGGATGACGTTGATCACGATATGTGAAACTTGAGATAAAGGTATGAACAAACCTCGTACATCGAAGCTTATAGTGAATTCCGAACCATTAGAATTAAATTTTGTCAGCCACAAATGTGAAACGAAGGGCAATCATTACCTTACAACTGTAAATTATATTTTCTCTGTTTCCAAATCTGAAAGGAGGTTCGGTTTTTCATTTTGTTTATCATAATCATCTTAATTGTAATAAATAGTAAATTAGAACAAAATTAATACTTTAATCAAACGCTGTATTTATAAAAAAATAAGACCTTTTGAGGTATATACACCGCTCAAAAAAAACCGGTCACCACTGTCAATTTGTCAATTTTAAGGCAAATTGGATGAATTTTTTTTTCCGAAGTAGCCCAAAGTCTAGTCTTTGAAAAGCTGTGAATTGATTTTGACTAATCTCCCTTTCCCTTCCCCCAGCCACCCCCAAACGAGAACCACTTTTTTTCTAAAAAAAAGGATGATTTTCCAAGTTTTCTATGGGAATCATCAGCCGTCAATTGACAAATCTGTTATCAGATAATGAAAATATGGACATTTTTGTTACTGGAACATAAAACAGAATCAAAATCGGATGATTTTAAAAAAAATTATGATTTTTTTGCGTCGTCTGTGTGTGCGTGCGTGCGTGCGTGCGTGCGTGTACGTGTGTGCGTGTACGTGTACGTGCGTTTGAGTGTCCGTATGTGTTCGAGTGTCTACGTACTACGGACAATTGAATACCAACCTCTGCAAATGTCTCTTTTTTTTCAAAAAAACTTTTTTTAAAATCATCCGATTTTGATTCTGTTTTATAGTAACAAAAATGTCCATATTTTCATTATCTGATAACAGATTTGTCAATTGACGGCTGATGATTCCCATAGAAAACTTGGAAAATCATCCTTTTTTTTAGAAAAAAAGTGGTTCTCGTTTGGGGGTGGCTGGGGGAAGGGAAAGGGAGGTTAGTCAAAATCAATTCACAGCTTTTCAAAGACTAGACTTTGGGCTACTTCTGAAAAAAAATTCATCCAATTTGCCTTAAAATTGACAAATTGACAGTGGTTTTAAAAGTGACGTTTTTTTGGGATTCTTTAAGTGACCGGTTTTTTTTTGAGCAGTGTATATAAAAATTAATTTGAATTTGTGTAAATGTAGATAGTGCTGCCAGCCACAAAATGAAGTCTCTTGTTAAAAGTTCTGGGAAGTTTTTAACAATAAAAATATAACGTCGCGAATTTTATGACATCTACTCTCGAAAGTTTTCCAATATTTGCATAGTTTAAATATTTCTACAATGTATATAAAAGTATTATTTTATTTCCTTTTTCTAGTCGTGGTTATTTTTGTTTCTCTTTAATATGGTCGGGTATTATATTTTATAGTTATATGATTAAAAGCATGGAAAAACTTGTAATTAATCTGTTGTCACATATTCCATAAATACGTATTTAATTATTTAATGAAATTACTTCGCAGTAAATAAAAATTAGTCAACGCAATAATTAGCTACTCATTATGGCAAGCTTAATTAAAAGAAAACATAAATGTTAGAAAAACTGCATTCGCGATAAGCAATAACATTGTGAAGGTAAAATTCAGCGCATAATGCGTGCATAATTTTAAAATTAATCATTACAGATAATTATACTTCAATTTTTCATCACTAAATACGAACACGGAGACATCTTATAATTAAAGTGTCACTGTCAACATCAATCTTCTTCTAAAGTAAAAGATGGCGTGAACGGCAAGCGAAGACGCAAACCAGCACAGAAAAACGCACAGAAACTGTACACATAATTGTTTCTAAATGCGTTTGCATTTTCATACAGACGACTTAAATATGGTAATTAATAAGAATAATCACTGTAATAAATACCACCGGCTTTCCAGCTTAAATTAAAATATGCATGTTTTAACATAAACACAACGAGGACTGTAAGTTGCCGTCATCGGAATTACAAATTGACCGACATGGAACATTAACTGCTGCTGTACTAGGTTCGCACTGGCGCTCGCTAAACAGTAAGCGCGCTTCTTCACTTCACTCTGAGATATAAGAAACTATGGTCCCTTGATAGTAAAAGCCAGACAGATCGACATTTTCTTGCCAAACGTGCTTAAGTTTTGTTTGTATATTACGAGGGCAGGGTGAAAAGTCCCTGACAAATAAAACAGATAGCGCCACAATCGCAAATCTCATGTGACATTTGTGATGTACCATCTTTAACTAGAACGCATTAAAATTTTCAGACTGATATGTCATTCAGTTCTGTTTTGACAGCCATCGAAACCAAGCAACCTTGAATATTTTTGAAAACATGGAAAAAAGTGAATTTCGCGTCTTGATTAAACATTATTTCTTGCGTGGAAAAACATTACGCAAACCAAAGCATCGCTTGTTAAACATTATGGGGACTCCCACCATCGATTGGAACGATTCAAAAGTGGTTTACTGATTTTCGTTGTGGTAGTATGACCACAAAGGACGCCGAACGTTCTGATCGTCCAATTGAGGTTACAACGGCAGAAATCGTCGATAAAATCCATGGTATAATATTGGACGATCGGCAAGTTAGAGTGCACGAGATTGCTGAGGCTATAGGCATCTCAATCGAACGTGTACGGAACATTTTGCATAAATTTTTGGATATGAGAAAGCTATCTGCCAGATGGGTGCCGCATTTGCTCTCTGTTGACAACAAGCGCGACCGTGTGACAAGTTCAAAGGAGTGTTTGGCGATGTTCAAGCGCAATAAGAAGGACTTTTTGCGCCGTTTCGTTACCGTGGACGAAACATAGATCCATCACAACACACCAGAGACCAAAGAACAGTCGAAACAGTCCTGGCGAATCGAAGCCGAAAAAGGCTTGCCAAAATCGTATTATTTGGAAGGGATCGAAAAATTAGAAAAATGTTGGATGAAGTGTATCGAGCTACAAGAAGATTATCTTGAGAAATAAAATATGTTTTGACCAAATAAATAATTTCTTGTTTCATTTTTCAGGGACTTTTCGCCCTGCTCTCGTGTAGTAAGACGGGGATAAATCCGAAAGTACGTACATACATATATAACTTCACGCTATACCCCATCAAATGAGATAGCACGAACCCTATAATCATTGATAAAACATTCACTCATCAGAGTTATGAAACAATCAGTCCTCGTCAAACATTCTCATCTAGCACACCATCTTCGCTTCAACTACATTCATTGTTCTCTCCATACAAACTTACTTAATCATCACACTCGGAATCATTCATCATATAGCAAACCTTCAGTCAGATCCATCCAAACACTCCTATACACATTTATAATTTCTTCGACGTACATTACATATGCTCAAAACTTCTCAAATTACTCACACTCATGCTGGGTTGCAAGAAAAAAATAAAGAGCTGTTTAGTTAAAGAATTGTTTATCTAGCAACAGTATCAATAGCGATTTTCTGAAACTTATTGAACCGTTAGTTGCTAATGAACCGATAAAACTTTCATGCAACCCAGCATCACTGTTCTAACAATAAGTCTACAAAGATTAGAAAAGAAGAGAGCGATACAACTGTGCTTGTATTTGAAAAAACATTCCACACAATTGCAGTCAGGCACTCTATTGTAAGAACAGAAAATGAAGTAGAAGGATAATAAAGGAGGGAGCGTTGCTCTGCGCTTGGTTTTGAAAGTGAATGCCACACAATTGTTAGTGAGACACTTTATGTAAGAACTGAAAACGAATCAAATAAATAAGAAAGGAAGAAAGTGTCTGTCTACGCTTTGAAAGTGAATTCCACAATTAAACACTTTATGTAAGATAAGAAGTTAAAAAAGGAAGAGAGTGTCTTTCTATTTGTTTCTGAAAGTAAATTTCACACAATTGCAGGTACACACTTTTACGAAAGACCTAAACAACAAAACTAAAATCAAGAATTCTGCACTTCTCTTAAATCATCAGATTCATCCCGCAATTAATCTTCGCCAAACATTCTTATCCTGACACACCATTTTCGTTTCAACCATATTCATAATTCCTTTCATATAAACTCGTTTGTTTCTGACTTCGGCAACTTTCGTTCACGCAACAATCCTTCAATCATATTTATCTATTTATTCATAGGTAGCCCACGCAATCTTTCATCCAAAAGTAATGCCTCCATTTTTTATTTTCTTCATTCACGTGTTACTTCGTGAAAGTTAAGTAATGGTATAAAAAATAAATAAATATATCATCACGCCTTTTACCCATTACTAGGTCTGGCATTTCGCCGAAGCAGATCTCGGTAACTGATATATTTATGCGCGTGAAGTGCGGTTATCAGCCATCACATTATGGCCCCAAAAGATATTAGTGGTGAGTAGAGCTGGGCAAGTACCAGGACCAAAGTACTTAAGTATAAGTACCAGGACTAACCATGGTCAGTACTTGTTTTGCAGTACTTTTTCAAGCACAGCTTGAAAATACTTAAGTAAAATACCAGTTTTTTTAGATCAAGATACTTAAAAATAAGTATTTTGCAAGTACCAGTATTGGGTATATTCGTATGAAATAGTTTTTCTGTTATTGTTATTTATTTTAATAACAACATGTTCTAAATATACATTTTGAAAACATGATTAAAAAATAAAAAGATTTTTTATTTCAAAATAAATAGGTACCTACATGCAAAATTTAGTATGTAGTCGGAAATTACAAAAAAATCAGTCTTATATATAAAAATAAACATAAATGTAATACTAGTGTACTAATGTATAGGTACATAAATAAAAATGTACATAGTTCATAAAGTAATATGTAACATATTATTACAACAAAAAACAAAATATACATGTCTGTGCTCCTCACGTTCACGTCACAGTACAGCACAATAAAAAAAACTGCATTAACCGCAAACTCAAAGTACTTCAATGTTTAGAAATATTTAAGTACTTTTCGTGATTTTAGAAATATTGACGTACTTAATTATTTGAAAAGTACTTCAATATTTGTTACATTTACTATCCAAAAACGTAAGTCTTAAATACAAGCTGAAATTTAGTACTTAAAAATTTCAAGTATTAAGTAACACAAAAATAAATATACTTCAGTATAAATATGAAGTACTAGAAGATACGAAAAATTGGTACTTAAGTACCTAAGTAATTAAGTATTGCTCTGCTCTGGTGGTGGGGAAGCCACAGGGGTAATTTTAAATTGGTGAAGTCCAACTAGCAATGAGAGAAGTTAGCGACAACCTACACCAACTTTGGCGCCACACGCGAGGCACTTTTCCAAAATTATATAATAATCCACGAAAACTTAACAGATTCCACTAGCGCAAACTACTGAAATATTAGATAAATCCACATTTATAATTACTTGTCAATTAATGTGATTATGTGTATTTGACAAGCTAACAATTATTAAAAAAAACGCTTTCATTTCAAAATTTCACGCATTTAAAATGCCTTAGTTTGCTGCTGTCATATACGATGAGCTTCGCCCAGCATCTTTCATTGGCAATCTATCAAAATAGACACTGTTTTCGTATTCTGTCGAACCACGGTTGCCATCTCTCCCGTTTCAACTCGGTGACCCTGTTTTCAAGTACAAATATCCGGGCTTCGCTTTTATAAGAAAAATCTTCTGGTTGAATAACAATTTTTTGAAAAATTTATTTGTGTTAATACTAATAAATAATAAATTCAAAATTTAAACACTGTTTTCTTAAATAATATCCAGCATGTTATTTTTAAATACCGCCGTTACCTATGCATCATGAGAAGCAAAGCAACTGCGCATTTGTTTCGTTCGACGACACGAGGTTTCGCTTAGAATTATTTTTTGTTTTTATAATAACTAATTTATTAATGTTTATTGTTTATACTTGTTTAAAATCTTCTTTTCTAAAGAAGTGAGTAAATAGCTTTATTCTAAATAATAAATTGCAATTACTTGTCTTTAACATATAACAGATATTTAAAATCTTCAGAAATGTAAAGAACAAACGAATTTGAGTGCGCACGTTTCAGTGCTGAAACAACATAATTTTAGCATATTTATTACATATTATTTTCGATCCTAATTATACATATTACTTTTCTTTCAAAATTAAAATCTCCGGGCAAGCATTGCCTAAAATCCCAGGGATCAAATAATGCTAAACTGGGCTCGTCCATAAAACCCTAAATTATGTACTTGTTACATAAATAGCTGTTACATATTTTGATAACGTTATTGCTTCACTTGAATTACTTTAGTGCTGATTAGTTTAATAGTTATTTAACTAACAAGCGTGTTAATGAGGGCGATTAATAATAGCAAGCACGTTAATTGTTGAGATTATTAATCGCCGATTAACACCTTAGTTAGTTATAATATTTTTCCATTGGTCGTACCTTTATAATTTGGAGAAAATCTAATTTTATTCCGTGACAATTTTTTTAGCATAGTAACGTATATAATATGTTACGTTAGGAACGTGTCTGTCACAAATATTTTGACAACAGTGGATGCGTTCTCTTAACGTTAGCTAGCAATAGCGTTTTTTCGTTTTTAGAATAATGTTTTGATTTTTATATTCATTTTAAAGGAATGCTACGTAAATATTATTTAGCTAGAAGTGTCAAAATAATTTCGTTTAATTCTGTTTAGCATTTTGTTACAACTTAGCGTTAGCCCAAATATGCTATATTATGTGTGTTGTACGCATCCAAAAAAAACGTTCATTAATAAAAAATTCATGCATTAATAGGGGTCATTAATGTATGATTTTGAATACATTATTAAAATATATTAATGAACGATCAACGGAAAAGATACATTTCGAATGAACAAAGCATTTTAAACTATGTTTCTCAAATTATACGAATATAAACAAATTATTATATTAACCACCTACTCAGTATACTGTTCAGAAGATTAAATCTACAATTAAGTCAATTCCATAAAGCGATAGACACACTTTTAACTCTAGACATTTCTCTTGGCGTCTATAGTGAGAAACAAATGACTTTTCAAATCAACATATAAAAAATTAACGAAACCGCCATGGCTCAGTGCGCTCATATGGGGAAAAACTTGAAAAATTTAAATGCACACAAAGATTAATGATCGAGGAAACTCCTAAATATAAAACTGTGTTTTCTGTACCTACTGCTTGAGTGCTATCAAGGGTTTTTGTGGTAATAGCAAAATACCATGCAACGTTCGTATAGTTCTTGCCTTATCTGATTCAAGAAAGACCCCATTTTCCGAGAAATTAGAATTTTGATTATAACTCATTTTTTTGTTATTAGTCAAAGTATTTGTACAGAAGAATGATGTATGAAGTTTTCACGTTTTCAGGAAACGACTGAAATTTACAATAATTCATTGCAACAAACATTAAAATAAATATTGTAATAATACAGTTATTCAATTTAAAGTTTGAATAATAATAGCATGCTTACTGAAAGTTTTTTTTTATTATATTAAAAAATAAATAGATCTATTAAAATCATACCTACACTTTCAATTCATTAGTCTACATTGAGTACCCACCTATAAATACGAATAACTTAAAATATTAACATATATATTGTATTTTTATGTATTACTTATATAACTTATTCTAACAATAAAATTAAATGACATTCATAGGTAACCCTAATCACAGTTATAATAGATTTCCAAGTAATAAATCCAGAAATAAAATATAATAATACAAATAGTCATTACACAATTTATTTACTTTATTACTTACTTATTTATATTACTAATTTATTTTGCAATATCTAGTAGTTACTTCTTACAGTTTTATTGAAGAAAATGTAGTAAATTTGTAATAAAACTGCACCTTCATTGACAGCGATGATTGTAAAACAGTAAATTTAACAGGAAGCAAAATAAAATATTTATGCTTAGTATAAATACAGTTTTAATAAATGTTCTTGTCGAGAAGGTACGGATTTATGACAACAATTACTGATTATAATTATTTTTTATTGTTCACTATCATGGTATGAGGTAGTCGAAAGAAATTAAAATTGAAATTATAAATAAATAATACTACATAGCTACTACTTTTATATAACTTTTACTCATTAAAAAAAGATATTTTATTGTAATGAATTTAGTAAATTTTATAATAACAATATTAAAGTGATCAGTATTATTTTCAGCTATAAATATTTGTTTATATTTTTAAAAAAGGGCCCGCCAGTAATTGTTTGTTTAGAACCCAGGAGGACTTATTCATTTTATATTATTTTTCCTACAACTGTGCGATTTCTATGTTATTACGTAACTATTATTGCCTTGGTTACGTATGGAAAGTAGATCAATGCAGACCAAGTACGTTTCTGTAAGCAAAGAAACACTAGTGCGAAAAGTGCTTCATTACGCAACTGTCAAAAGAAAGTTGTGTAGAGGGCGATTTAAATTTCGCGCCGAGCGCGGAATTCATATTTTGGCCACAGACGCTTATGGAAGAAGAAGATGCAGTGAGCCAGCGCATATGCAGTGGTATATTTTGACATTTATAAACATAACCTTAAATTGCAGTATATCTAATCTGTACACAACTAATAAAAAGAACCGAACAAAGTAAAATATATCGATAAATGGTTTTATTTTAAGAGTAAGTGAAATACATAATATTTATTGTTTGTGTATATTATTAACACAGTTGTTACAGTTGCTTATATTGACATAATGTGAAGTGGAAACTTTTGTACTGTCTAAAGAAACATTGATTTCTTCCGTACCTGTTCATATTGTTAACAGTAATATTATTGACAACAATTTCGGAGGCTTTAGAATTACCAGCAGCAGGTTGATTGTCATTGTCGAAAATAGATGCAACATAGCATGATCCGTAGCTTCAATTATCTTTGGAGGTGTTTATGATAAAGAAGAATCACTCACTGTACTATTCCAATCTAGACGGTTTTGAAGAAATTATCTTGACGTTAGTGAAATATTTTTGAATAACGTAGAACAATGTGCAAGCAATCAATAAATAAACCATAGCAACGCCGTAAAACATCGTTCTCGTGTAATATCATTAAAATTTTATAAATTTTGATAATATTTTAGTGATTTACTAAACCGCACAGTTGTAGGAAAAATGTTGTTTATAACTATTGTATTACTTATTCGTAAAATTAAACATGTCCATTGTCCAAGTTGAACACTGCTCAACTTGTTCTTAAATTGTATCGATTTAAAGAGCATTTTAGTAAACTTGAAGCAAACTTTAATTATGTAAATAAAAACATCCAGAGAAATATAAATTTCATTTAAGTTAACTATTACTGCTACATATTTTTGCTTAAATCCTGTTAGGGTCAGTTTTTCAATCATCTGTGTATTCTCGATTAAGCTAATCTGTAATGAGTAACCATAATATCCATAATTATTTAATCATGATTAACATTAATAGAGCGTAAACCGGTGATTGAAAAACTTGTCCAAAGTTGATTAGCAAAATAACAATTTATTTATTTGAATTTGAAGTTACTTAATAAATATAAGTCTTAATTCCTCGATATATGTGGTTCATTTCTATAAAAATAAAAACCTAATATATTATTGTTTCAGAAAGTTTTAAAAAGCTCATCGTCTCTTCTTCTTTTTGTGATTTATTTATTGATATTGGTATTGACAGTGACAGTTATCACTATTTTTATTGCAATATTTAAATTTATACCATTCATATAGTTATATTCCTATATTCGTCTTTCATATTTCACATCTTTCTGTTTTATTTTACAATCGAATCAATAAGTGATAAGTGTTATGATAGACACATCTGACAAGTTATTGCATGATGTCAAAATATAAAAATTTCAATATACTTACGAGTAAGAACTGCATCAACATATGAAACTGTTATATTTCAGAAATAGAACAAATATACATAATATGATACATTCATATATACTTATTATATTGACGGCGAAGCATGTTATTTGAAAATAATCTACATATATTCAAATGATCCACGGTAATAAGAAGTAAGCAAAATTTTGTTGGATATGAATTCTATACCTTTTTTTACATTTTTATTAATATCTGATGAACAATGAACAGTACTACGCGGATTTTATCTTACTATACTTTAAAAGCCCGCAGTACTGTAATTGGATTTAAATTTCTATTTTGTACATATCACTGAAATATGTATATAGGTACTACCTGGAACCCGCCTACCCATGTCTAAATACACAGTAGTGAAGGCCTATTGAACAGCAATGACTGGTATCTATCGAGTATCTTCATAAGGACATACTTGGCCGAATATGTCTTATATATGTACCCTTAGAGATGGGAATTCTAGTTCATTTGAGTGAACTAGTTCATTCGTTCTCGTTCACCAAAAGATTAGTTCACTGAACTAGTTCACTTTCGTTCCCGAAATTTTTAAAATTATGATGAACGGAAATCGTATTGTATTGTGATTCACGAGCGAGAACAAGTGAACTTTTAGTATCTGGTTCTAGTATAATTTGACAGCAAGTATGAAAAAAGAAAAAAATAAAAGACAAAATTGGTTTTTTAAAGTTGTATTTTTAAATAAATAAAAAATCAAAGCAACGATCACGAACGAACGAAGTATGAAGTAAGCTTAGTAAGCTTCTCTAGTAATTAGTCTCGTTCACTCGTTCACTTGATCTCCGCTCTCCGCTTTCGATTCGACTTCATCGGCCGTGCCGCCGTGGTAATGAATCATATCCGAATAGTTCACAGTGAACTAGTCTTTAATAAACTCGCGAACTAGTTCGTGTCGTTCACTATAAGGAATAGTTCATATGAACTAGTTCGTTCACGAACTACACACCTCTATGTACCCTTTATTTTGTTATAAACAAATTTTTATTATAATATTTTAAACGTATAAAACTTATCATAATTTTTTTAAATTTAAAACTAACTACGGAATGAACTAATGTTTGAACGTGCCGAATACCATCCGAACACTCACGAAGTGTACCGATTGCCGTCAGCCAGTCATTCAATTGGTTTCATTTTTGTAAAACATGTGATAATTCCCGGTGTATACATTTCACATACAATGAACATTTTTTCATCAGGTTCATTATGTTATCAATCTTTGTTAGATATTCCAATCCTGATACACCACTTTTGCTTCATTCACATTCATAATTCCTTTAAGTCGTCCACGAAATTTCTCATCTTTAATATCGTCAATATACACCTGTTCAACCAATATTTCATTCGACATACGTTCTTCGTACCCAAACCATCTCAAATGATTTATACAGATTCTTCTAACAACATTCCTCTCAATGTCACACTCTTCGTACACTAATATATTCCGGACACGATCTCTCCTTGTATATCCAAACGCACAACCCACAAATACCTCAATTCCACAGCAGTTACACGCTGTTCTTGTTTCCTAAACCACATCTAACATTCACACCATACATCAAAGTAGGCTCTAACATAACATTGAACCGAACATCTCTGGATACATTCACGTTTCGAATTAAGATTTCCGAGCACCCAATGCCGTACAATCCACAATACACTTTTAAGAATCTTCTGTTGAATACGTTCATCCCTCGACAACATACTACCCAAGTATATAATATCATTAACTTTACCCAATCTCAAACCATTCACGGAAGCATTGTAATCAGTCACCAAATGGTATTAGTAACGTAGAAGGTTAAGCATGTGCTACAGCTAGTAAAGATTTATAATAAAGTAAAGTAAGCAGCAGGGTAACAGTCGCAAAGCACGAGACGACCAACTTTTTTAGTATATTTAAAGGAAAACAGCCTTTTTCTTAGTTACAAATCAACATAGTAACATGCGATTTTACTCCTGAACAGTTACACTAGTTACTCTGTTATATGATTTTTAATGCCACCTCTTATTGCCCCAAATGAACTAAATCAATTTAACTTTAGAAATAGGAATCTTAGGTGTTGTTTTAAATTTTATTTTGTAGAATATACGAGTAAAATATTCTTGATTAAGACAGTTTAAGGTAGTTCTAGCGTGAAAAAAGTTTGGCGTTCGTAAACATTGGATAGTCATACGCATCCTATTAAAATATGAAACACATTCATCGTCTGTGAACAAATATATTCGCTTGTAAAGTTGAGTTCTTATACACAGGGCTTATGGCGGTCATCATTTAGAATCGCACATATTTGGTTTGTGTACCCACAGGCGGACTTTAGCCTAGGCTAAAGAGGCAATAGCCTAGGGCCCAAAAATGTTAGGGCCCGTATTCAAACTTTTAGTTTAAATAATAAAAATATATAACATGGGCATTTGACTTGTAAAATCATAATTTTATAATTTCCTGCTTCACTAATTATTTTAAGCAAGACTGCTTCAAATAAAAGTTTTAGGACATAAAATTCTGCGTCTAATCCAATAAAGAAAATTAATTTTGCTTGTTTCGTAACGGCACAAATTAGATCTGAAAATAATAAAAATTACCTCAAAACTATTGATGGCCATGGAATTGAAACAAAATTAAACAAATTTTTGACGTTTCATCTGTCAAAATAATTTTTTAATTTATTATATCATTTATTTTGACACATAAAAGTCCAACATTTGTTAATTTTGTTTCAATTTCATGGCTATCGATAATTTCGTTATTTTCAGTTATAATTTGTGCTGTTACGAAGCATGCAAAATTAATTTTGTTTATTAGATTAGATGCATAATATTATGTCCTAAAACTTTTATTTGAAGCTTTCTTGCTTAAAATAATTAGGGAAGCAGGAAATTATAAAATTAGGATTTTACATGTTAAATCTCTATGTTCGAGAGTTGCGGTCACCAGCCTGTATATATATATTTAAAGGGCCCGAAATAAATATTTTGCCTAGGGCCCGAAATATTTTAAATCCGCTTCTGTGTGTACCTCTAAAAATTTAAAAAACTAGTATTATTTTCTAGGACTATCCGTATAAATTCTATCAGAAGGAGAAAGTTTTTGTATCGCTGAGTAATGAATATATAGCCGTGAAAAGTCTTGTTTTTAACGAAAAATTAAGGATCCCAATTTATAATAGCGACACCACACTGTGACACGGTATTTGAAAATTCACTAGACCAACAACCTGTTAACAATTCATGATATTCAAATCATAATAGGTATACAACACTTATTTAATTCAATTTTTATATTTTTTTGAGCGTCAGTTTCGCCACTGGACAACCTATGGCGCCACCGTCACACCAGAACATGACCAACTTCATTGAATTGCGCTACGCTTATTATGGCCGTTTCATATGTCATTAAAATTCTTAGTTTCAAATTTACAGAGCGGGCACGTCAACTAGCGCCTCTAACGAGATACGTAGTAACTAAATTTGAAAATACCGTCACTTGCATCGTCGTACACAGTTTTCAAATTTAAATTGAATCATTTATTGTATTATTTCAAGTAGTTACAAAAACTAACAATGACATTATTGTTATTTACAATATAAGTGGGATAAGAGCATGTGAAATTTGCACAACGAGGCGATAGCCGAGTTGTCTAATCACACAAGTATCTTAATTATGCATTATCACACGTTTATCGTACATAATTTTATCTACGATATTATTCTAGATAAACAACGTAATTTTGAGCGAAATATGAAAATTAGTAAAAACATTGCATTGCTACGTTCAAATTTTACAAAGTAAAAAATTAACATTAAAAATGTACATAAAAATTGATTGTGTCAGACGGGCTTTACTTTATTATAAATCCACTGTAAATCATTCTTCTCAATTGCTCTTCAGATTCAGCTATTACAACAACATTATCCGCATAAACTAACGCAAATAGATAAAAACAATTCCTTCTAAAACTATCCCCTCACACAGCCGCCTATGTAAGACTATTTTCAGAACGATATTATTCTAGATGAACAACGTAATTTTGAGCGAAATATGAAAATTAGTAAAAACATTGAATTGCTTGAGCATGTATGCTACGTTCAAATTTTACAAAATAAAAAATTAACATTAAAAATGTACATAAAAATTGATTGTGTCAGACGGGCTTTACTTTATTATAAATCAAGCGTAAATCATTCTCCTCAATTGCTCAACAACATTATCCGCATAAGCTAACACAAATAGATAAATACAATTCCTTCTAAAACTATCCCCTCACACAGCCGCCTATGTAAGATTATTTTCAGTTGAACTGGGAGGCTGGGACCTTCATTTTCTACTCTAGACTTTGTACTCTTGTAGCGTACTCACATATAACGCATTTCACGGGTGTATGTTCTAGTCTATCTCTATTCTCATGTGTAGCATGAACGTGAGTGTTTCGCGCGTGTACACTTACAACTATAACACGAGCAACACGTGCGCGTGACGCGTGCCTAAAGCGTGAAATTTACGCGTGATACCAGTAACCTCGCGTGCGACAGTGTTGGTGTCTTTGAAGATACCAAGGTATAAGAGAAAATAATAACTAAGTAGAACATTGACGCCGAAAGTAAAGGCAAAGAAAGAGAAGGAGTTCATGACCTCTGGAAGGGTGGTTTACGGTGACCTTGAATTTAATTTTTTACAAAATTGAGAACCTTTTCTCTTCTCTTTATGTTATTATTCTTACATCCCTACACAAAAATACAATGAGAAAAAAACAAAAAACGAAAATATGAAAAAGTAGTAGAGTAAATTTCATTTATTGTTACGGAAAAGATAATTTCATTTTCCGAAGAAAAACGTAATTACTGTAGGCTAAGTTTTATTTATCAATCATCAATCAATACATATTTAGAGATTTCTTTGAATTTTTAAATAGTATATTAAAATACAAGTTACAGAAGGCAATCTATTGTAGCACGACTTCTAAATTCAGACATTAGCCGCGTAGCGGCGAGGGGATGAACGAATTAGTGCTAGAATTGCCTTCTGTAACGAGTGTTTTATACTATTTTCTCTGTTTCGGTTTTCCTTTATATAATTTTATTATAAAAATAATTTCAAAAGCTACCCCTGTGGCTCCTCCACCACTAACATCTTTGGAGGCCGTGATTTGACGACTGGTAACCGCACTTCACGCGCAAAATATACCACTTACCGAGATCTGCTTCGGCAGAGTGCCACACCCAGTAATGGGTAGAAGGCGTGATAATATATTTATTTATTTATTTATAAAAATAGTTGTCGAAAATATTTAATAGAATAGTGACAGTGACTTGTGATTGATTTTGTTCGTTGCCTACATATTTATACAAATTGTGTTTCTTACTTTGTCCTTTGCCTAGATATTTTGTATATTTAATATAGTTATACCAATCTATGATAACAATACGTCACCAAAAATCGTTTAAAAATGAAGTTCTTTCTAGTATCAATATACGTGCGAGAATATATTAATCTAATGCCGAAACAGAGAAAATAATTTATGTAGGAGGGGAATACAGTAAATAAGCAAATAAATTGTCAAATCTCTGATCGAATAGTTAGTTCATTCATTGATACATTATTCTTACACAGGAATTGCAAGCATTTAATGATGGACAGTTTAGTTTGACAGTGCTGATAATGGTGACGATAATGAATAGCTGCATCAGATCAATAGTGAAATACAAAAGCACCAAAGCATTGCACTGGAATGAATTGCCAGATAGTAATCACTGGAAACCTGATACTAAATAATTATTTATACAACTAGTAATGAAAGCAATCGTTTTTTTCATTAATTTGAAGTTTGAAACACAATGGCGAAGCTTTCATTACGTGTTGTACATGTATTTTTTGCGTATTGATATTAGATTGATTTTAAGGAGATTAAATAAAAATTATTTTGACAAACGTTAAAATTTCAATAGCTTATTATTTGAAATACTTTCTGAGGAAATAAATAAATACAGATAGTGAAAAAAAATGAAATTAAAGCAATGAGAATGTAGTATTTACTTTTTATCACGATTTTTAAAATAGTTGAAAAATGTAACATTTTCTATATGATTTTTCGTTAGAAAAAGGCGACTTACATGGTCAGTATGCAAACAAATTTAATTATAATTCTAATAATAAAGTTAACCTTATTGGATGTTAATTCTAGTATCACTCTTTATCACAAAATGGCGCTAGCACATTTCACCAAATTTTTCCTTGTTATATCACTTTCATCTCTTACACATTTATAATGGTTTACGAAGAATTGGTCCACGAAAATTGATTTCCTGTAATTTGTCTCAGAGATTTGGTCCCTGAACAAACTCATCCCCATATAACTTAGTTCCCAATATGTCGGGAGTTTATGCAAAAATATAGTTTAATATTGTAGGTTTAATGGAATATTAAAAACTAACTGTTGTCTACATATTTTGTCATACCAGGTATCTTGATATATTTGTAGTATTGTCACTATCAAGTAGCTATCAAATTATTAAAATATATCTCGTATTTTCATAAAAATAATTTAATTCCGTGAAAATATTATAGTTACATTCATTTTTAGTAGAGTAGATGACCCAGTGGTATCGAATCGGATTGTGAATTTGGGAACCCGGGTTCGATCCTTACAGCCGACAAACAATATCCATCTCATTATAATAACCCCTGTCGCTCCCTTTCCACTAACATCTTTAGGGGCTGTATTTTACGGCTGGTAACCGCATTTCACGCGCATAAATATATCACTTACCGAGATGTGCTTCACCCTATAGGATAAAAGGTATGATGATATATTTATTTATTTTACATTCATTTTATGTCTTCATTATTACTTCTGTTACCCATTTACTCTATTATTTTTGTCGAACAATTTCACAAATTATTTCGTTTTGTGACATTACTCCAAGTATATCATGATGTCTAGCATAAACGCTCAACTATCATGTATATCCCTATGTTTGCACTTGCCGTCACCAATCTTTGTAATCGATACTGACATCATAAATATTATTTTAATAAAATCTATAACATATTATTTTCACCTAAACAATTATACGAGGTACCAATTATTACTCAGTAAATACTTACAATTTTAGAAAATATTTTTACATCCCTATTATATATTGGAAATTTAATGTCCGGAACCAATTCTCCGGAGCCTAATTGTGTGGGGATAAACTTGCTCGGGGGTTAAATATCTAGAACAAATTGCGGGGGACCAATTATTTGGATGTCATTTATGCTCAAAACCAGTATTTCTATTCCTATAAAAAAATATACTTAATTTATTTTTAGTTGCTATGATGTATTGAAATGTTTTTATTTATATGGAATTATCTTTCAAATACAAGCACAAGCGCAGGCTGTTATTTTCTTCCTTTCTAATCTTTATGGATTAATTGTTAGATTCGTTATTAAAAGAGTGAGCATGAGTAATTTGAGATGTTTTGAGCATATGAAACATACGTCGAAGAAAGATTAATGAAAGGTGTAAAGGAGTGATTGAATAGATGTGATTGAAATTTGTTGTTTCTGAATGATTGTGAGTAAATGAGCTTATATTTACTGAGCTTATAAAAAGGGATGGCTAGCACAGTGGTATGAAGTCGGCCTGTGGATCCTGAGGTCCCTGGTTCGATTCCCACACGCGACAAATTTTCATAATTTGAAAAAGCTATCCCTGTGTCTCCTCCACCACTAACGTGTTTGGGGGCCGTGATTTGACGACTGGTAACCGCACTTCACGCGCAAAATATATCACTTACCGAGATCTGCTTTAGCAGAGTGCCACACCCAGTAATGGGTAGAAGGCGTGATGATATATTTATAAAAAGGGAACTATGAATGTATTATGTATTTATGGGGTAGATGGTTCAGTGGTACTGAGTTAGTCTATTGATTCTGAGAACCCTAGTTCGATTTCCACAGCCGACAAACAATTTTCACCACATTAAAACTACTTCTGCGGCTTCCCATCCACTAATATCTTTGGGGATCGTGATTTGACGACTGTTAACCGCACTTCACGCGCAAAGTATATCACTTACCGAGATCTGCTTTGGAAGAGTGCCACACTCAGTAACGGGTAAAATGCATGATGATTTATTTATTTATTTATTTGTGTGGTTGAAACGACGGTGATGTATTAGGATGAGAATGTTTGACGAGGACTGATTTTTTTATGAATCTGATGAGTGTTATTTTACGTATGAATGATTCTAGGGTTCGTTTCACCCCATTTGATGCGATATAGCGTAATATTATGTATACATGTATGTATTAAGACACAGATTTTTATTATGATACAAATTATTGAGCAATAACTGCATAGCATTGACTGTTTCAATAGTTATATATATATATATATATATATATATATATATATATATATATATATATATATTTATTCGGATTCCCTTCTACCCTAAGGTGTAGGGGTTATTTCTTCTATTCTTGTACGAATTTTTTAATTTTTCTCTCTTTTCCGCTATTTTTCTTGCTTCTTGTATCGTTTTCCCTTTGTTGCTCAGTATTTTCTTTATGGTACTATCCCATGTATCCCTCGGTCTTCCACGATCTCTCTTTTATATATCCCCACCAATCTAACTGTCTTTGTTCGATGAATTCTAATATGGGTTTGCTCTGTAGTTCTTCTCTAATGTATTGGTTACGTATTCTGTCTCTCATAGTTACTCCTTTTACTCTACGCAGATATTTCATCTCCAACGCTTGTACTTTGCTTTTCATTGTTTTTGTAAGCAACCATGATTCGCATCCGTAGGTTAAGATTGGTCTATATATGGTATTAAATATTGTCATTTTCGTCTTTATACTTATCTCTTTTTTACTAATGAAGCTATTTTTCATTGCGTGAAATACTTTGGCTGTTTTTTCTATTCTGTCGTTTATATCAGTTTCTTGTGTACCGTTTTCGTCAATAATAACTCCCAATTATTTAAACCTTCTAATTTGTTCTACACTGTTTGTTTTCATAATTTGCTCTTTAAAATATGAAATTGTTGCATATATATGTACTACCTACTATCAGTTTGATCTACAATATTACCATTATTTATTCATTCAATCAAGTCATTATCTCTTATTACCTTTACACAATAACTAAATGCTCTTCTTTCAACACGAAATATAAACAATTGTCAGTAATTTTCATTAATTTACTCGTCCTCAGTCGTTCATACAATCTCATAGTTATTCTAAAGCCTAAAATAATTTTTATAACAATACATCAACAAGTGTGAAAATTGCGCTGTGGAGAAGTATAGATTGAACATACGCATCCCGTGTTGATCGAGTAGTGGCTGGCCGTCAGTTTAAAGTTCTATTCGTGAACACAGACATCGCTGTTCTAATTATAGCGGGTGACACTGACCATACGCTTGTCTACTGTCAACCAGACCATTGCTCTACAAAATCGACACCGCCGTCTCATCGTGAATCCACACGAACGACGCTTACGCAGTGACGTACGCATTAGGAGGGGCACTTTTATGACTGCTTGTGTACAAGACGAAAACAGATACTAATTCTAAACGTATTTTTTGTGAAATCTAATCAATTTAATTACACTACATGCCAAATTTGAATACGCTATTGATTAATTTTCCAATCGCTAGTCATTCTGATATATCAGAACGATTCTAAGAGTTAGTATGAAAAGTTGTTTTACGACTTATGATCATTACCAAATTCGGAAAACCAAATTAACGAAAATGTTAGGATTGCCAAGTAAACTTTTTTTCTGTCATAAATTTAACATTAAAATTATCATCGTCGCTCTGCTGCAAAATCATGTCATATGACAAAAGCTGAAATACATTTTTTTGATCCGAAGATTCCGGAATAGTAACTCATTTTACCGAGTTAACTAGATTTTTAGCTAGTAATACCATTCTTACTCCTTTTCTAATTCATAAAAGTAATTACATGTTAACTCTAGATAGCACTAACACCATTTTAAGTTCTATATTTAATACAATGAAATGTCAAATTAGCTCCATTGCGAATTCATAAAATAGTATTAAATAAATTATTTTTTTCCAAAATTAACTCTAGTAGCTGAATAGAGTTAGTAGTATTTTTAAGTGAACAAGTTGTAAATATGACATTTATATTAAGTTGTGCGCATGCGTAAAAATTGGTTGATTATAAAAAATAGCTACATACGAAATTAAAAACATGACAACATAAGCAAAACAATTGAAAAATTGACATTCAAAATATTTTTTAAATACAGTAGAATCTCGCTAACGTGAAAACGCGTTAATGTGAATATCTCAGTAATATGAACTTCAAATATTTTCTATTGCATTCTCTGTAGTGTGAACAACGCATTTATTCAATTATGTGAACTTCGAATTTTAAGCTTAAAATTTTGCAATTCTGGCAGTGGATTTCTCCTAACTTTAAATAGCGTGCATGAACCACGCAACAATTGTGTTCAGAATACGCGTATGTTCAGGAAAATTAATGAAATTAGATTTTCTTATGAGGTGTGTAAACTCTAAAATGGCAAAGTATTTATCTTCTGAAAGACTACAAAAAAGGTCTAAGTGTAACTCTTTTAGCGAAGAAGTACAGCATAGGAAAGTCAACAATTTGCTCAATAAAAAATAAAAAAGAGAAAATTGTCAATGTTGTGACCAATATTTCAACACGTACCAAAAAATAAGCCAAATATCTAAAAATGAAAAATGCACTATAAAGATGGTTCCTCAATCAACGTGAAAGGAACATTCCTATCACTGCAAAGATAATTCAACAAAAAGTATTATTTTTGAAATGTAAAATATATTAATAAATAAAGTATTATAAGCAAAACTGTCAATTTTTTTAATATTCACTCAGTAACATGAACGTATGCTGTAAGGTGAACAGCCCCAGATTTTTTTGTGTTGACGGTTCCGAGATTTTACTGTAGTAAATATCAAATTTATTTACAATAATTTATTTGACTAAATTTAATAAGTTATTTTACATGATTAGTTGTTGTGCGGTTTATTACCGAAAAAATAAAATAAAACACATACAAAAATACGAAAAACGGACTTTATTAGTCGCTATGTCATATATTGGCCAGTTAGCGCCGGCGACCAGAGAACATGCATCGACGCGAGCGTGTGCATACCCGTATGTGCACAAAATAAAAATAAAAACATACGAAATTAATATAGTTCGAAATAGTTGTCATGTAGTCAACTCAACGTTGATCTATAATTTTATTTCATACTGTGGTATGAAATAACCATTTTTATTACTTCCCACAGGCGACAAACAATTTTCATAATTTCAAAAGCTACCCCTGTGGCTCCTCCACCACTAACATCTTTGGAGGCCGTGATTTGACGACTGGTAACCGCACTTCACGCGCAAAATATATCACTTACCGAGATCTGCTTCGGCAGAGTGCCACACCCAGTAATGGGTAGAAGGCGTGATGATATATTTATTTATTTATTTATTTATTACAAACTGTTGAATTCTTTTGCAATTTACATTAATAATTATATATCGTTGAGTTGGATCTAAAGTGAAATAATGGCAAAAATATTCTGTGATGTCACGTTTGAAGAACTAGTGATAACTCCAAATTCAACTCCAACCTTAATTCTGTTTTATAAAATAAAAAAATCAATAAATATATCATCACGCCTTCTACCCATTACTGGGTGTGGCACTCATCTGAAGCAGATCTCGGTAAGTGATATATTTTGCGCGTGAAGTGCGGTTACCAGTCGTCAAATCACGGCCCCCAAACGTGTTAGTGGTGGAGGAGCCACAGGGATAGCTTTTTCAAATTATGAAAATTTGTCGCCTGTGGGAATCGAACCAGGGACCTCAGGATCCACAGGCCGACTTCTGTTTTATGAATAGCTCCTAATGTCAATCATTTAGTTCGGAATAAAAATGGCATTAGTTAACTGCAAATTTAATATTCTTTATGCATCTGCCTGTTAAACAATATTTTTTATATAATTATAATAAGTAAGTATATAGAATACCGCATATACGAGTACAACAGAAAAAAATTAACAATCATTATATTTTCAAAATTCATTTTTGCATAAAGATTTAATACTAATATTCAATTTTTGTCAATAATAGCCGCTGAATTAAGTTATAGAAAAGTAGAAATGAGCATTAATATGAAATTTAGGGACTATAATTGAATCTTCAGTTTTCTACTTTTCTATAGTTGGCAATCGTAATATATCATACTACCAACAAAATTCAGGGAGTTCTTTGTAACACCACTGAACTGGTAAAGAATATTAAAGATTCTATTTCTTCCTTGTTATTATGAAACGAAAAATCCATTAAAAATCAAGTATCGATATCAGCGCGGAGTTATGTAAATGTTATGACGGCCTCTATATTTGCCCGAAATCACGCCCCAGACACAGACCACGGGGCCCCAGCACTTTTTGCAAAAATTAGTAAATCACTCAGCGAAATGAGTTGTCTTCACGTCGTTTGTAGATTTACATTTCGTGTCTCAAGGTCTGCGAACCAGACGCAAAACGCACACAGTGGAAGCAAATTTATTGTTGGACATTTCAAGACACGACTCTTCTTTTTAGATATACTAAATACACGCTTTTTATTTTAAACTAACTTTATAAGTATCACAATATCTTCTAAACATTTAAATATATACTGAAAACGTTATAAAAATTGAATGACATCCATCCTGATAAATCTTAATAAAATCATAAGGAATAGACCATATTACTATCTCAATACGCATGCTCATAATGCACCAATCAGACGCTTGGAAGTACAGCTAAAATGAAACCAATGTATTCTTATGGAAAAAATTGTATTTTTAAAGTAAAATATCTGTTTATGTAAACGTAAATGAATGATAATTTTTTTATGCAAGTTATATTTCATTTTTACTATCGGATTCTGCCCTTATAATATATATAAATAATCAATACATTAATATTAAAATAAATATTAAAATTAGAAAATTTTAAGCGCCAATTTGTTCTTCTGTCATCTGTCACTGGCCGATAACCTCAAACTTACGTTTTGTTGTGATTGTTTTGCGAAGTGTGAAATTTGTTTGAAAAATGACTGGTTACAATTGTTGTGTCCCGGATTGTAATTTAAATTCATTAATTAATAAGGAAATATTTTTTCATTTCTTTCCCAAGAATAGTAAACAGACCAACATTTCAAATTTAAGATTTCATGTCAACTTCAAACTGACGGCAATAAAACTGTCACAATTTATGCGCACATGCGCATATGCATCACCGTGCGAGTCACACGGCGTCACAAACATTAGTATTGCCAACATAATTGGAAAAAATAGAAAAAAAGTTTGTCACCCTGGCACGCTTTTTTCATTTCATAAATTTGCCGGCAGAGGCGCTATAGAAAGTAATATGGTCTATTGGTATAATATTTAAATCACAATTAAAAAAAAGACATTGTAACACAAATCTTATACATATAATCTTATACGTATAAGAAAATTGAATAACAGCTATATTTACTATCGATTCATGTATAGAAAATAATTGTTTTTCATTTTTAATAACTATTTTATATTTTTGCACGTTAATATTATACATAATTTCTGTCTATATCGAGTTGTCATTGATCTACATTACTTTTTAAAAGCTATATTATAACAATGCCAAGGGGAAGAAATTTGTCAAAGGAATGTCAATTACTGATTCTTCATTTAATAATTTATTTTAAATAATAATATACAAATTATGGATCTTTTTTACCCCTAAATGCTGTACGACAGGTAAATTAGTATATATATATCGGCGTTTATTGATTTAATAAATACGATCACAATAAACAGTTTATTTATAATGTTTAATAACAATGTAATGCAAGTACACAAACACAACTTTTACCAAAACAACAATATTAACAATTAACAGACAATTAGACACGTAGCAATCCCGTTGACCCAGCTCGATCGTAGGGTGGCAGTGTAATGTTCCCTTATCTCCCGCACACATTCTTTTAACAATTGTCTTTCACGGGCTGTTATCTCTTAAAATGAATGCATCATCAGACCTGTTTTGGATATTATTTAGTTTAGAAATAATTTTAGAAATTTCAGAATCTCGCGACTGTTCAGCAATAAGCCACTCTTGGGTAATTTCTACTAATTGAATTTTTCTTTGAATAGTTTTATTAACAATATTATTATTTTCGGGTTGTGATTCTACATGATTTCGAGAGAAGAAATCAACGTGACTCATTCTTTTACCTTGTTGGTAAATAATATCAAAATCAAAAATCTGTAAATACATCCACCAACGGTGAACGCGAGGAGTCAATTCTAATTTATTCCTAGATGACTTTAAGGCATTGCAATCGGTTACTACAAGAAAGTTACGTCCGTACAAATAATGCCTAAAATGTTTTACAGCATTCACAACGGCCAGAGTTTCTAACTCATACGAGTGATATTTGGATTCGGTTACAGAGGTTTTACGACTAAAATATTCGACGGGATGTAATTTATTATTAATTCGGTGGAACAAGATTGCACCATATCCTTCACAACTTGCATCAGTATGCAATTCTATTGGATGTTCAGGATTAAAAATAGTTAAAACAGGTTCATTTATTAATTTTGAAATCAATTGTTGCCTAACATTTTCATGATATGGAGTCCATTTTATTTTACCCTTCATCGTTGTTAATTTATACAATGGTCCGGCTATAGTGGAGAAATTTTGAATAAACTGTCTAAAATATGAACTCATTCCGATAAATTGTCTAACTTGAGTAACTGTTCCAGGTGAGGGTAACGCAGTCAATGCTTCTAATTTTTTAGGATTTGGTCTAATTTCACCTTCACAAATTTCATAACCCAAATATTCTATTTTTGTTTTTAGAAAAGAACACTTTTGAATATTCAACAAAAATCCCGATTGCACGAGTGCTTGCAATACTTTATTTAACTTATCAAGACCTTCAGGAATGTTTTTAGAATAAATCATGATGTCATCCATATACACTATCGCATGTGTATTTACTAAACTACCCAGCGCTTTTACTATCGCTCTTTGATAAACAGACGGAGCCGTCTTCAAACCAAAAGGCATTGATAAATATTCGTATTGACCGGTGTTATGAAAGCTGTTTTTTCAATAGAATTTTCATGAACAGGAATTTGATGAAATCCACTTGCCATATCTAAATTTGTAAAATATTTTGCATCTCGTAACTGAGCAATTAATTCAGAAATTATTGGTAACGGATATCTGTCAGAAACTGTATTAGAATTTAATTCACGATAGTCAACACACATTCGACTTGTTCCATCTTTCTTTTGAACTAAAATTATAGGACTTGAAAATGGCGAATTACTAGGTCGGATAATTTTAGCATCTAATAGTTCTTGAATTTTTACACGAACTATTTCCTTTTCACATTCGCTCATACGATATGGACGTCTTTGTACAGTTTTGTTTGGATCTTTGAGTCTAATTTCTAATGTGCCAGTATTAACGCGAGTTTTAGGATTATCTTTAATAAAAGAATCTTTAAAATTTTGCAACATAAATAATTAACTGATCTCTTTTATCACCAGTCAATTCTGTTATTATCTCGTTTTTCCAATTAAACGAATTATTATTATTACTTACGGTACATACAGCTTGAGTTTTATTTAAATAAATTTTACTGTCGGTCAAGTGAACAGAGTAACCAAAACTTAGAATTTCTCTACCAATCAGAATATCATAGTTTAAATCATTATCAGCCAAAACATGAAACTTAATTTCAAGCAAATAGTCATTTATTATTATTTTAGATATAATTTGTATTGTACTAAATACAGTATCTCTACCAATTCCAGTTAATAAAACAGTATCATGGATTCTTTGACCACTAAATTTTAAATAGACTGATTCTTTCATGAGAGAACACTCTGCTCCAGAGTCGAAAATAAAAGGAAAGATCTCACCTTCATGCTCGAGTTGACCACTGGGAGGTGGTTTAACAGTGCAGATGTTGATTCTCTTGGTTTCGAAATCCTTCTTTTCAGCAGTACTACGGCAGTCATTGGCGTAGTGGCCCGGTTTATTGCATTTGTAGCAACGAACGTCTCTTCGGTTCTTGTCGGATCTGGATGATGTTCCGGCGGATCGACAGTCAAACTGACGGTATCCAGTTTTACCACATTTAAAACATTTTGGTACAAAATTCATTTTCGGTTTCTTGGACTGATGTTTATCTTCGGAATCATGATATTTTCGCTTGGATACAGCTCGCAACTCTTGTTGAAGTTGATTTCTATTATCAATTTCAGTGGTATAAGCAATTCGTTTTAATCTGCGATCAAATTCAGATAAATGAGCCATTGCTAATGCCACACCAATTTGTTCAGGATCTGATGTCTGCCAACGTGTCATAAAAGCTGTTAGGAATTGACTTGCATACACAGAATACGGCTCATTGTCTTTCGGTTTTCCATGTAATAATTTAATTAATGAAGCTGAACCAGTTTCATTTTCGTCAAATCTTGATAGAAATAAATCTTGGAATTGTTCCCAAGTCATACCTTCAAACGATATTTGCGACAGCCATGCAGATGCAGAGCCTTGCATAGCTTTGCTTAGTTAGCACAATCATTAAAGCACTACCATTACTAGGCTTTTCACGCATACAAAGATCAGCAGTAGTACACCAGGCCTTTGCATTTTGACCAGTGTTTTCAGGATTAAATACTGGTAGAGTCATAGACGCACTATTTGAAGGTGGACTTATCTTTTTCACAAGCTCGGCCAGAATTGTTCTCCATTGTTCATCAGATGTGATGGTTTCTTCTTCAACGTGTTCTTCCATGGCTTTGGACACGAATCCCACTTCTGATATCGGCGTTTATTGATTTAATAAATACGATCACAATAAACAGTTTATTTATAATGTTTAATAACAATGTAATGCAAGTACACAAACACAACTTTTACCAAAACAACAATATTAACAATTAACAGACAATTAGACACGTAGCAATCCCGTTGACCCAGCTCGATCGTAGGGTGGCAGTGTAATGTTCCCTTATCTCCCGCACACATTCTTTTAACAATTGTCTTTCACGGGCTGTTATCTCTTAAAATGAATGCGGCTATTCATCTCCGATCGACTGGCCTGGTTCTGCTAGCACACATACTTCTTGCTGCATGTGCACTGACGTGCCTGATTGTTGTGACAGGTTACAGATACAGAGTGAATCCCCGACATATATATATATATATATATCATTAATTTTTATTATTAATTTACAATTTATTAGAGAGTACTGGACTCACTAAAAGTCTCTAAAATATCTGCGAAGTCAAAGAAACGTGAAATCTTGTCATCTCCAAAGAAGCAACGCGCAATAAAATTTAAAATTGGTTACATGTAAACATAGTAGCGTCCTATATCATTCATATAGTTATATTTTTTTATGACGTCAGTATATGTTTATAACATTTTCAGTATATCATGTTTTTATGGTTATTAAACAATTGACAGTTACTATGATTAAAATTAACATATAAAACATTAAATAAAACAATTCTGTAAACCATGAAATTATTTTTAAATAAATAAAAATCGTAATAATAAAGGTTCATATTGAAACGTCAACTTTTTATTTGAAATTTACAGAACTTAAACCAAATATTGTTTTATTTAATAATAGATGAGATCTGAAAGCTTTTTCAATATGAAATTTTAATATAATTAATTTAACTGAATTAATCTCACATTGTATTTGAAGGTAGAAATACTGGAATACGTCCAAAACTAAATAATTTTCAATGATTAAAAAATAAATATTAAACATCATAATATAATTTTCATCATTACATTAATAGTTAATTACTGTTATAAATACATGCTATATGTTTATGAATATGGTAAGGTATTTTCAAAACAACTTGAACATATGGCACCATATATTTTCCGTTATCACACATTTTTAAATTATACGATATTATGTTTAAAAGTAATAAAAAAAAATAGTTTTCCGTCATCTTTGTTTTTCAGAGTTTAGAAACGTGTGACAGCAGAAAATATGAGATAATATAAATGTTCAAGTGAAAAGTAATTTCTTCTCTACATTATTTCGTCGTAATCGCATTTCTCAACGTAATATGAATTTTAAAACGCAATCAATCTTGCAATCAACTAACTGGACTAAGAATTGCAATTGCATTATATAAAATCAAAGCGTATGTAAACTGCGAAAATCCTTTGATCTTTAACATTAATCATTTGGTTAGTTTACATTCAACTAAAACAGACTGTTTAACATGTTAACAGATATCTACTGCCGCGTCCACCAAAAATCGTACTTCGAATGTTTCCCAACCAAAATTATATGCAGAATTTTTTCATATAAAAAAAATAGAAGTTGTACCCAAATATGGGTGTGGGTTCTCTGCTGTTACAGTTTACGAGATTCTATATTACAAAATGGTGTCTCACAACAGGACGAGAAAAGGTTAGGAAAACGAGACCTAAAGAGGTAATACTACCAACAAAAACTAAAATAAAACTAAAAGCGAACATTTTTAGAAATAAATTTAGGAAAACAATGCTTTTATTCGATTGTTTCAAAAGTGACGTTTATTGGTTTTTTCACCCACTTGAATATGACACTATTATTTTAACTTTTTTTTTTTCAGGAATGTTTACGTTATACTCCATTCCGTGTATCAAAACGATGACGTCATATGTGGACGAGGTTATCATAGATACGATGAAATATAGCTATCTTTTTTTAATAATATTATTCCTACCTATGCGAATGACACAACGTATGTCTTAATAAGTTAAGACACACGTTTCATGTTTTTTCACGTTCTATCAAATTTATTATTTGAATGAAAACGTATGACAGTTCTTACAAATAAGAAAATTTATATTTACTTTGTTCACATTTGTTTATAAAATAAAAATAGAGACCTATGGCCATGATTTTGTTATTTTCTCGCCTGTCATTTCTAAGTTTGTGACATTTTTGATACATAAATACAGACTGAGAATAAGAAATGGCTTGAAAAATTTTGGGTAATCAAATGCAGAAATGTGTTTGTCATCTTCATGATTATTTTGCGCTGGAGTTAGAGAGAATCGAGCATCTTTAATAAATTTAACTGTAGTACAAGAGGTAATGTGCATTGTATTTTGTATTTTCATATATTATTTATTTATATATAATAATAATGCATATAAAGATGTATATTCTTTTGAGTTTTATTTTACAAAATTACATATTTCAATAAGGTAGGTAATATTTTTCGTGAGTTAAGATAAATTTATATTTGGTTTCTTTTATAAACTAATTAAATTTTATAAAGTAATAAATATTTTAATCTGACATTTAATTTTTAGGTTATGTTTTAAAAATATCAATCCAATACCAATGTAAACGTTTTAAGCACAAAATCTTGAATCACATGGATACCGAATGTGACGTAATCGTTTTCATACAGGGAATAGAGTATACCATGAATCATTTTTGAACCTATAGTTCCAAAAATAGCATTTTTACTACAGTTGTCATAGTGATAAAAATAATTTTGTCAATTTGTTTTATTTTAATTTGAATAAATTTGCGAAATTTTCTAAATAAGTTGTAAAAAAAAGGTTTCAATTTCGAGCTTCATAATGATGCCAGACTCCGCTACGCGTCGTCCAGCAACCTTTATTACTCGACCCGAAAACTTGTATTATTAGTCCTATTGACACAAATAAGTATTAAATTATATTGTTTTTTTTATGATCTTGAGAAAAATGGTGTACAAATTCACTAAAAAGAGGCTTTTATATACTCGTATGATTGTGTGAAATTAATCATTTTCTTAGCTCATTTTGTAATATACCTACTATTTCAGTCTAGGACGAAGAGTACTTTTCGGCTGCCAAAATAATATTAAAATTTTAAAATTTCTTTAATAACAAATTCCTTACAATCCAACTTTATTACGTTTTATATTTGATTAAATAGTTTATATTTATAATGGGGTGGCTAGCTCAGTTGTATGAAGTCGGCCTGTGGATCCTGAGAACCTTGGTTCGATTCCCACAGGCGACAAACAATTTTCATAATTTCAAAAGCTACCCCTGTGGCTCCTCCACCACTAACATATTTGGGGGCCGTGATTTGACGACTGGTAACCGCACTTCACGCGCAAAATATATCTCTTACCGAGATCTGCTTCGGCAGAGTGCCACACCCAGTAAAGGGTAGAAGGCGTGATGATATATTTATATTTATTTATATTTATATTTGTCGAACATATCGTATTTTTATTATTCTTGGAATCATACTCTTCAAATAGGAGCACATATTTGCCTAGGACGATGAGGTTCATAAGAATTCTCGATTTGCGGATCCCGGTTTAAAATCCAGGTACGGAATTTTTCGGATTCGGAATAAATATAAATCAGAATATCCGAATCGAATTTTTTTCGGACAGCCTTTATACAGACCAATGACAGTGTATCTAATCTGAGAAAAATTATTCTAGTGCTGCCCTCTCTATAAAAGGCCGCGAACTTTTCAAACTGGTCTCGTCTTTGACACTCAAATTCGCTACCTACACAACACAAATTGCATTACAGTTTATAGTCCCTTAGCTTCATGCTATTAGAAACAACTTTTCAATTATAAGTGTATAATTTTTAATTTTCTATTTTAATATTCATTATTTAAAAAAAATAATGCTGGGTTGCATGAAAGTTTTAACGGTTCATTAGCAACTAATGGTTTAATAAGTGTCAGAAAATCGCTATTGATAGTGTTGTTAGATAAACAATTCCTTAACTAAAGAGCTACTAATTTGTTTCTTGCAACCCAGAATAAGAGTTCTTAGTTATTAATAACATGATTCAGATCAAAAATATCTCGAGAAGTATTACGTGAAAAAAAAATTAATTCATAAAGTTTGTATCGTCAAAATTAGCTAAAAAGACTAGTCGTCAGTAAACCAGGCAATCATAGCTCAGTGGATAAAAGCGAGGTAAAACTTGCGTTTCTTAATTAGCAAGCAAGACGTTCGTTCAAATCTCACTGATTTCTACTTATATTCAAAAAATAAGATTGGGACTGAGTGTTTGGATTCCACTATAAGCTGTAGGTCCCCTGTACTGTAAATGGAATTAAATTCCTGTTATGCACAGTAACAAATAAATAAATAAAGTAACATAAAAGTGCCCCTGATATCAACTTTAAAAAATCTGGTGTGGTCACCACACGACTTTCTTATACACAGCATATTTAATATTTAGAGTATATGAATGTTATATAATATTAATTAACTTGTAATTTACTTTTTCAGTAATTCAGCATTTATCTGAATTTATAAAAATTTTGAGATTTTACTGATTTCTTTTTAATTTTCATTACAGATAATCAACTTCTTAACAAAATTTATATAAATGAACTTATATTAATAGAAATAGATATATCAAATTACTTACTATTTGACCAATGAAATTAATGTAGTATCAAAAACGCTGAATTGAACATTTATTTATGACTTGATCCTTGCGTTTGGCAATTATTGTTTGACATATAAATGTTAAACATGTTTTTGTTTTTTGTTTCTATTGCTACTATGATTATTGGAATATATTATTAAATATATAAATTAGTTTTTCTTAAAACCGTGAGATACAAATTCGATTAAATTGAGGCAAAGTTGCCAAATTAGTTGACCATTTTAATGATGCATTTGTTTTTCCAAAAAAAGACTTAGATAACTAGATAAAGCGAAAATTAAAATTTATGTTTTTTGTTTCTATTGCTACTATGATTATTGAAATATATTATTAAATATAAAAATTAGTTTTTCTCAAAATTAGACGCATATACAGAAAAATTGCAAATAACATTTTATGTTCCAAATATTTTTACCAACTATTTTGAAACTATTTTAATTACCTAATTAACTAATTTAATTTTTTTTAAAAAAGGAATTTATTGTTTTGTGTGTCCAGTAAACTTCCTCTTCCGGTTTTTCAATTTCATTCAAAATCAACTCAGCTCTTCGTATTTTCATGAAACTTATAATTACCAAGTTTCCTTAACAAATCTTATCTCGTTCATGAGATATTGCACGACCGGACACACATCCATCCATCCATCCATCCATCCATCCACACACACAGACATCATTGAGAAAATGATCAAAATGGATTCAGTGGACCTCAAAACACGTATTTCCGCGAAAATCTCGTCAACGATTTTTTTCGCGATTCCAATACTTCCTTATACTGCGTATAAGAAAGTAAAAAGTAATTGTACAATAACTATGAACACACACGGTAGTTTCATAAATTATCCATTCAACAAAACAAATGAATTACGATATAATGTATTGACATTTAAATTAATTATCATAAATTATTAATTAGTATAATTATTAGTAGTAAATAATAAAATAAACATTTATATGATGTCACAATTCCAAAACATAAATTCCTGTATAAAATGTGTTTTTATGATTGTCATTAAAATGGAAAGAATGTCATATATGCTACCTAATAAATGCGGCAATTTGCATAAAGATTGTATACATTACAGATCTGACGGGAGATATGGGTATTCATTGCAGAAATGAAAAGTTTCCGTATTAGAAACTGAACAAAGATCATTTCCATAATGGCTCGGAGTAGCGTTACTGTTGCTGCTGCTAATGCATGTACAGCTAATGATAAATGGGGGCAGCTGGGTTAATTGAACAGATAAAAATCACGTTTTATCTAAATAAGCATACTTAATTGAATTACATATTTTAAATAGGCACTGACAGGCGCTTTATTATTTATGACCTACTTGCGAACGCGTTAAATGACGTGTATTTTTACACAGATTTAATTATTCATTCCCGGTAATTATATGTTCTAAAGAAACATATTACACACCTATTTTGTAATAATTAATTGCAATATCATAATAGCCTCTGCAGGAAATTCCACGAGAATATCAAAGAAAGAAAAATGTCAGCAATTGATATGCATTCTGTTTTGTTATTATTATTATACCTACTAGCACTCTACTTTCTGTATGCACCTGAATTAAACGCTATTCATTTACAAATTCAACTTCATTTGTCATCACACCACAACTCACAACAATCACGCAATGCAATAAATTAAATATCGTTCATACAAGTAATAATCAACACTTGTGTAATACATAAATGCGGTGTGTTGCTGGATAAAATCAAATTGTAACACACATTAGGTAGAAATATATTTATTTCTTTTGTAAAACTAATGCTGGGTTGCATGAAAGTTTTATCGATTCATTAGCAACTAACGGTTCAATAAGTTTCAGAAAATCTCAATTGATACTGTTACTAGATAAACAATTCTTTAACTAAAGAGCTCTTTATTTTTAACTTGCAACCTACCATAAGATTTTTATAATATGTATATTTCAATTTCAACTGTGTGATGTGCGACATCTAACTCCCAATAAAGATCCTTGTTTTAAAATATAAATAAAAATATATATATATATATATATCATCACGCCTTTTACCCATTACTGGGTGCGGCACTCTGCCGAAGCAGATCTCGGTAAGTGATATATTTATGCGTGTGAAGTGCGGTTACTAATCGTCAAATCACGGCCACCAAATATGTTAGTAGTGGGGGAGCCACAGGGGTAATTTTTTTTTAATTTATGAAATTGTCTGCAGTGGGGATCGAACCAGGGTTCTTAGGATCCAGAGGAAGACACGATACCACTGTGCCATTACCCCATGGGGTTTTAAATTATAATTATAAAAATTCCATTTTCAATTTTAATTTGTACTGTATTTAAGTTCTGTGTTCAACTAATCTTAGACCATCGTCGAGCATCGCAGAAATTTGCTGTAAAATGAAGAAGTCAAGAAACACAAAGTAATTGTCTTTTCGACTGCTGTTGGCAGATTTGTATCGTAGTCTTACTAAAAAATTGTTATTGTTATGCTGTCAATCTTTAAAAGTCAAAAATATAAAGAAGTACATCAAATTCAATAAATTCAGTAGACTCATGGCCGACGAACAAAAATTAAATTTTAAATATGGTTTATATAAATAAAAGTAATGTTAATTATTTCATTTGACACGTAATTTTGATTTGCTTTTATTTATTTAATACAAGTATAAAATTTAAGTTTCGTTGGTGAAACAGGCCATTACTTACTTATTATCTTATAATTAATCAAATAAATTATTTTTTTACTACCAATGTCACAAACATGTCATTTTTAAATACTTTCTAGTGCCAAAAGGATATTATTTTTGAATGGCGTGCAAAAATGATTTTTTTTTGCACGTTGCCATTAGTTACTTGGAAAAAATATAATTAAATAGTTGCTACGAAACAAACTTAACTACGCAAGCTACTAAATAAATATTTTTGACGTTTGAAATCTCATTAGTTAAATTAGCATAATTAATTAAAATTTTATCGCAGAAAAAATTATGTATGCAACTTGTGCTAAAAGTGTTTTTATTGAACTCATGGGTGATAGTTTTAACACTAGTTGCATATAAATAACTAATATAGTGCTGGATTCACCTTGCTATTGATATTTAAGCTTAATGGCACCGAATATTAGAAGCAGCTCAGTAAAAATTATATAAAAAATAAATAAATTATATCAATTAACTTAAACAGATATTTTTGGGCTCCAACTTTTCAAACCCTAGTTGAAAAAATATTTCAAATTGTCATTAAGATAATATTTTATTTTATCATATTTTTCTAATATTTGAAAATTTTACTTTTGATACAAGTATTGATTGATGATGATATACTCGTATGAATGATGATGAATACACAAACCTCGATCTGTAAAAATGATAAAGATGTATATTTAAAAAAAACGAAAAAATGCCCGTGCATCTTCCTTATTTAAAAGATTTATAATCCCTTAATCAAAAAACGTTACAAGTTGCAACTTGTCTAATTTATTTCTATGAAATCCACATAGGTGGTCGTGTTATTTACATAGCTTTAATCATTTATAGAATACTGCCTTTTATATTCGATATTTAATTATTTATATTAAATATAATTCGTATTTATCAAACTTGCATATCTGCACGAATTATTTACATTCCATATTCTAAAGCTAGCCCGTTTATGACAAATTTATTTATTTATTGTTGTTTTATTTATCTTATTTTAAAATATCTTTATTACAAAAAAATATATTAAAACATGTTAGTTGGTATGCAGTTTATTCGAAATAATTAATATCTAATCGTACAGAAATCTAGTAAAACTTAAAATTACGCGGAAATCGTTAATGATCGATATTCTCCAAATCAAAACAATAAAACACAGCAATTATCTACAATTCTATGAACAGCGCAGCCAGCAGCCAGTAGCAACAAAATAACTAATTATAACCAGTGGTTATTTATATTGTTACACCCATGAATCAACGATTGTCATTACGGACGGAATCCGCAAACGCATGAATATGTATGCGACAAATTAATAACGCAGGTGTTGCAGTCGTTCATTACACGGCAGTCATAATAAAGGATGCTTGATGCATGCACCTACCTGTTGTGCCGGATGAAAATGTCAAACCAGCGCGGGAACTGATCCACTCCAAGGCCTGGCTGACGAAGCGGAACGACGGCGAACACTTGCACTCGCACTCACGAAAACAGAAACAGAAACAGAAACAGCAAACGTTGTGAACGTTGCAATCCAGAAAACGTAGACTGACAAGCACGACCACCCTCAGCATATGACAAACGATACATAATACATACGTGGCCTTGAAACTGTACCATTCTTACATAACTAATTGAAACTACAAGTTGCAGGCGAAACACGAATGTTTTCCAATCACCGTTCATCTGATATTTGCCTTTACTGCACACATTGAACACCTGCTTCGAAGTCTCTACAGCTTACAACACTACTAAATGTCAACAATTGTTTGTAAGCACTACACTGATTGAGTCTATTGTTACTGGATAAGATTCTGCACGATGACATTGTTGTAATTTTTCGCTATTCAATATTGTATTCAGATTTTTCGTTGCACTTGTTCATTTTATAAATGATCGGCAGCGTGAGTTTTAAAACAATGTTTAATGTACGAATCGCTCGTAACGACTGATTTATACTTGTACTTGTAACAAAGTTTAGCAAAGAGTTCAACGCTGTTGTAATGCTGTCAGAATATTTAATTCATACCAATTTCTATATTCATTTTGTATAAAACTACCCGTTTCTTCTAAATTTAACTTAAATATTTAATGTAAATATATCAAAACACTCTTTACACTAAAAATGACATTTGCCGAGGTGTTAGTAATAATTTACTTTTAAAACATAAAGAACACCTATTGAAATAAAACATTGAACGTTGCTTACTCGGTACTTACTAACTTTTTGTACAAATTAATTCAAATACTAGTAAACTCGCGTTTCTTCTAATAACTTAAATGATTAGATTATCATGTGAGCTATCAGATTGTTCTGCATTGTTTCATGCAGTAATTAGCATCGTAATGTTCACAGTCTCACGGGAGTAGATCAGTTTGTACAACATGCTGCCATCTGTATATTTGATGAAAGGACTATATTTTCCGTCTTCATTTCTACTTTTTTGCAAGTTTTCTAAAATCAAACGGAATTTTATTATTTCATATAATATTTAATAGTGCGTAACTAATAATAGTATGACTATATACATCTTAAACACTAGGCAAAATTATTTACAATTATTTGTATTTTACAGCATTATAAATGTTGAATTAAAATTAAAATTATTTATGTAAAATTACCACTATTATTTAAAACTTAAGAAATAATATGTGCTATGTGTTACACGTATAATTATAATATCATTAGATCGTTGGTCGATGTTGTACTAAAAGTGTAAAACATTATAATAATTGCGCTATAATATTAATCACAAAATAATTATGTGCTAAATGAAATATCGCAATCAAAATTACAGGTACTGCATAAAAAATATGATATTGAATACAGGCGCCAGTCTAATATGCGTATTAGACATGCAATCATTTTTACGTCGGCAAGTACACACCTAATAATAAAAACTAATAACTAAGTGCATCGGCGATAACCTAATTACTAACTTATAAATAGCAAAATCTGCCTACAGCTATAATATCTTTGGCATTCCATTAAATTAAAAAGTGTTTCATTCTAAAAATACCGGGTGTTCTAATCTCAATTAATAATTAAATTAGAATAAGTTTTATTGTTTTATATATGCTAGCAAGCATATAACTTTGTCACAATTTTTATAGGAATGAAATTTTAAATTGCGATTTTATTTTGCGCTAATGAAACAATTTTTTTATGTTTTAAAATAGTCATTACAAAACGTTAGGGTGGCAATATCTATTTTAAAAATTAATATATCAATTTACACTCTTCTAAGTAAATAAATAAATATAAATATATCATCACGCCTTCTACCCATTACTGGATGTGGCACTCTGCCGAAGCAGATCTCGGTAAGTGATATATTTTGCGCGTGAAGTGCGGTTACCAGTCGTCAAATCACGGTCCCCAAAGATGTTAGTGGTGGAGGAGCCACAGGGGTAGTTTTTGAAATTATGAAAATTGTTTGTCGTCTGTGGGAATCGAACCAGGGTTCTCAGGATCCACAGGCCGACTTCATACCACTGAGCTAGCCACCCCATTCTAAATATGGCAGCAAATTGCAGTAGATGATATATAAGTACATGAATTAGATATTATGTAAACCTTCGGTAAAAATCCAGTATAATGCCATGGATAATATAATAAAAACCAGTAATATTTTAAATTTAGCCCAATGTAAAAAATCTGGTATTTAAAATAAAAATTATTCAAATAAAAGAACCGGTCTTTTGTTAAGATCAAATATGGCTCATAATTGAACTTAAGCCTTGATATAAGTTATAGACTTAAATATGTTCAAAATTCGCAGGCATTTTGGAGATATTTGTGTTACAGAGAAACAGACCAACAGGCAGACTATTTTCCGAACTCTAGACAGTTGCACCGACAAAAATTAAATACTAAACTTAGTTTAAATAAAAGTCATACAAAATAACTTATATTACTGTCAAACATTTGTTTTAATTTTATACTTAAATCAAATTTAAAATTTAACTTTTGTTGGATCAACTGTTATTTAATCATCTAAATAAGTAACTATTCAACAAAATCTAATGTCACAAAATTATTAGTACAATATCTAATGTAAGAATAAAATTTTTGTTCCAGATAATCATTTTAGTCGTAATAATCTAATAATTATTTAAAGTAAAGAATATTTAAATTTTTTTCAATAAAAGCAAGTGAAGTATATATTAATAAAAAATTATTATCTATTTTAAAAATAACGAAAGATGTAAAATTAATTCGTGCAACAAAAAGTAACATTAAATTGCATAATTGAGATCATGGTTTGATATTGTTAATTAATCAACAACAGTAACAATAAAAATCCTTTTACAAAGAAAAATTACTTCATTTTAAAATCAAACTAGTCATCATACAAATCCACGTCAAGGCCAAAGAATAAGATACAACAAAAGAATTACTCTGTATGACTGCAGCTATCAGTCCTTCTTGTTCACTGTTCTCGCCCTCTTGATAAGAGCTGTCGATCGGTCGTACTATTTTATTTGGAACAGGATTATTTCTTGCTTCGTTCGACTTGGTGCTGCCATCTGTAGTCGGCGCGACGACTTCAGTTGTAGTATAGTACTCCGGCGGGTACATTTCGATCACTAGAGATGTCATAAGCGGGAAAGTATTTTGCTTTGGGTACGGTACTGCGAAATCTATATTACGGAGTTCGTAACCTGCAGCATTTACCTAAAAATACAATATGTTATTAATAAGATATTCAATCTATCCAATCGTATTAGATATTGCTTTATTATTTTAAGATGTATTTTTTTTTTCCAAAGTAAAACCGTGGTTGGAATGTGCTTTAACTCCACCCATTCGGGTATATAACGAATGGCGTAGCTCTACTTTGGCGCGAAAGTGAAATATACAATATCAGTGAAAACACTTGGCCGCTGCACCATATATGATATACAAATTTATTAATAATATACTTATTTATTATTAATCAATCATAATTATCATTCTTTTAACATGTTATTTTTATAAATGGAAAGAATTACACGCCATCTTAGCATTTCATAAATTCAAATAAACCGGCATTTTTGTAAATCCAACTTTTGACACTGAATGTACCGACGATAGTAGCGATCTCCGAAGGCGCTCCTCTTAGGAGTTTACTTTGGTTTGTCGAGCTCTACTACCCTGAGAAGAGTGTCTTCGGAGGTCGCTACTACCGTGGGTGACATAAGTGTCGTTGGATTAATACAAAAATGGCTATTTTTTTGAATTTATGAAATAATAAGACTGCGTGTAATTATTTCCATTTATAAAAATAGCATGTCAAAGGAATAATAATTATGATAGATTAATAATAAATAAATATATGATTAATAAATTTGCATAAATGCGCATATCGTACATGGTGCCGAGGCCAAATATTTTCAACTGAGACTGTATATTTCACTTTCGCGCCAAAGTAGAGTCACGCCATTCGTTATATATCTGAATGGGTGGAGTTAAAGCGCATTCCGGCCACAGTTTGACATTAGTTTGTCGAACTCTACAATGATTTTTTTTTCAAACCGCACGAGTATAAATATAATTTAATCAGTAATGGCTCAGTGGTATCAAGTCGGCCTGTGGATCATAAAAACTCTGGTTCGATCCCCACTGCCGACAAAACATTTTCACCAATTTACAATTACTGTGGCTCCCCCTCCACTAACATCTTTGGGGGCCGTGATTTGACGGCTGGTAACCGCGCATAAATATATCACTTACCGAGATCTGCTTCGGCAGAGTGCCACACCCACTAATGGGTAAAAGGCGTGATGATATATTTATTTTATTTTATTTTAGTAGTGACCAGATTTAAAATAAACTGTACATGAATATTTAAACTTACTGATAGTGTATAATGACTCGGTCGTAGTAATCTCCAAAATTCTCCATTTTTGGAAGAATAAAAGTTCATATTTCTTCCACGAACTTTTAATGTTGCTCTTGCAATTGGCTGCTTTGTTATGCCATCAATGATTTGACCCTTCACTCCTCTATGGGCTTCCATAATATAATACAACAAGGCCTGTAATAATAATTAAAAAATTAAATAAATAATTAACTAAAATTTAAATTCTAATTATTATTAATTAACAAGCATATTTACTACTTACCAATTTGTTTTCCTCCCACAATCCACGTAGTTCGTTTTGTTTTGGATATTTGCAACACGAAATTTCAAGTGTGATTTCCATGCAACCATGAAAAGCGTAATTGTAATCCTGCATTCCTCCTAAAAATATAAATATTGTATTGTAATTACTTAAAAAAGTATGTGCACAATATTCTAAAACTTCCAAAATATTAAATTAAAAACAAATTTAATATTTTCCAGGTTGGTTCATAAAACAGTTTGTCGCTATTGTATTTTTAGTGCCAATTTTAACTCCGGTTCTAATTCACAAAAATAAGTATTAAATATGGCACTAAGAGTTAAGATAATAATTTTATAATAACTTTATAACTTTATTGATCAAGAAAATAATCAAGACATGAATTCAGCCGAGGATAAAAAAATACAGCCTCTAATATGACAAATGAAGCACTAACGATAATTCCAAATTTATGATCAATCTTATTTTGTTTTCAGAGTTCAGAAATAATAAAAACAAATAGGTGTTATAAATGCTACAAATAATTTTAAAATTTCCAAAATAAATGTTCATTGAATGGACGATATCATATCTGTTACCGGCAAAATATAAAATTCAGGCATTGTCTAGGAAGTGTGTAAAATTCCAAATACAAAAATTATATTAGAAAGCATGTTCCACATATACTCGTCTTTATATTGGATTTTTGGTCAAATTATTCCAAAATTCATAGATTTATTTGAATATTGAACGTGTTCTTGACAAGGCTCGCGTCGCTCGCGTTTTAAATCAATACAAGCCTTTATACTCATTTTTGGCAATATTTGCATGATTTAATACTGCATTTCACAATTTACCACTGACATAGCTATCTATTAGAGAGTGAGCACTATTGGCGATGCTAAGATATATGCTAGCGCTCAAGCGGAAAATATTCGAACCTTTCTACCTAGTATTGTATATTGTTGTTTATACTATAAGTTTGAGCTATTTATTTGATTCAGACCAAAAAATTGTATTTTGTACAGTTGTCTATGGAAAAGTAACCTCAAATTGTTTATGAAAACATGAACTAAATAATAAAACTAGTATTAATTGAATATTTTAAAAAGATTTAAAATTCATACTATTTATCTTCTGTTTCATTTACTCTCAATCAATTAACAAATGACACTTCATTTATCGGATTTGAGAAACTCGTGAAAACTAACTTTTGGCTTATTTTTAGTCTACGAATTAAACGTCGGAACAAAATAATTCATATTAGTCATTATCAAGAAGAATTTATTTCAATAAATTGAAGTCACTCAGTTATTTTAAATAAAATAAAAAGAAAATGCAACGCTTGACAAATGAAATAAACAACTTTGAAAACAATACCTAGTAGAAGGGTTCCTTTATCCGCCAAATGTCGGGCACTAGGTTGGCCTCGCCTATACATTGAGCTAATTACACTTAGGTGTTCAGTGTCGTGTTTATCTTTCTACCACCACCAACACGGATCGGTACAGCGGATCAGTATATTTAAATTAACATATATTATTATTATGGGGTGGCTTGCTCAGTGGTATGAAGTCGGCCTGTGGATCCTGAGAACCCTGGTTCGATTCCCACAGGCAACAAACAATTTTCATAATTTCTAAAACTACCCCTGTGGCTCCTCCACCACTAACATCTTTGGGGGCCGTGATTTGACGACTGGTAACCGCACTTCACGCGCAAAATATTACACTTACCGAGATCTGCTTCGGCAGAGTGCCACACCCAGTAATGGGTAGAAGGCGTGATGATATATTTATTTATTTATTTATGAAAACACGACTTTAAAATGAAAATATTTACCTGTAATCATATACCAAGCAGCACCATTTGTAATTCCACCTTCAAACCTTTGATCCACACATGGTTTTCCTAAGTGCATTTGAGGATGTTTATTCGAATACAACGTAGCCAAATGTTGAAACACGTCATCGTCCGGTGAAACACTAGCCTGTGCCTCAAGTGGATTTGAAACTGTAATATAATACAAATGTAAAATATATGAAACATGTAAACATGAATGTCAAATAATAAAAGAAAAAGGTATACATCAAATATGAAATAAACCATTTCAAAACAACTTTGTTAGGAAAGTAACTTTCATTCTAAAACGGTATACTCAAAAACAAAAACAGTGGAAATTTGGGTAAATATGTGGAAAAATAAAATAATAAACGTGTGACATCCATTGGTAACATGCAATGTGCAGTGAGAGTGACATTTAAATAATATTAAATACCATAGGTGTGGGAAAATTTCAGTGGATAAGTTGCAGAGTTTTGTTGTTCTGGAGAAGATTCATTAAACCAACGGAGTGCTAAATCCCAAGCTAAAATAAATTATTAATAATACATTATAAATCAGAGCTGGGCAGTAGCTAGCTACTTTTGTAGCTTAGCTACTAGCTTAGCTACGTTTACCTTAGCTGTAGCTGTAGCTTAGCTAAATGTGAAAAAATATAGCTGTAGCTTGTAGCGAGCTATGTTTTTTATTAGCTTAAAAATATTGTTACAACAACTGAAGCTACTTTTAAAGCTACTTTTTGTAGCTTAAAGCTACCACTATTCATTAAGAAATACTTATTCATTTTTGTTTTGTATTTGAATTGTACCTTCTTTATTGTTTTCTATAACTGTAGGATAAGAAGTTATTATATAGTGTAAAATCTATTAACATAATAAATTTTTCACTTGTTCTTAACATATCCTACTTTTGTATTAAATATCAGATGAACTAAACATTGACTGATTAGGAGTTTTCTGTTAATGTGACTGTTAATTTATTCCGATATAAATAAGAATTATAGCATAACAAATTATCAGTACATTTGTCCATTTGCGATTTTTTATATTTATTAACAGTCATTATAACAAAAGGCTGATCAACTGATCATATGACAATGGCAAATTTAATAATTCACAATAATTGAAAAAAGTAGCTTTAAAATTTAACAGCTACTTTAATGAAAGCTTTTAGCTGTAGCTTAGCTATATTTTACAAAATGTAGCATATAGCTGTAACTCAGCTACTATTTTAAAGAATAGCTGTAGCTGTAGCTTAGCTATTTTTTTTAAGTAGGTTGTCCAGCTCTGTTATCTTGCTATCTTGTAAATAAAATCATGCTAACTACTAAATCCTAGCTGTGCCTGTGGAAGCACTATAATTACATACATATATTTAAATGTAATTACCAGCTGTCAAGCACAGATTTTAATTATTACAAAAATATCAATTTGTCAATGATTATTTATTAATTTTAATAAAATTTTATATCCTGGTTGGAATATAGGGATTTTTTTATTGTTATGAATTAATAGTTTAGCATACTGGCGAATTGGAATTGAATACAAAATGTGGAACTTATTAAGGTAATGATATAGTAATCTCAAACCATCTAAGGTTTTGCGAGTATAAAAAATGAAGTTGCATTAAGATTGGATTAAAACTCCTTGAAATACAGTCTAAATCTTTAAAAAATTATGTTGGCAGTATTGCACAGGATAAATATGTTAACTATTTTACTCTTTATTTCTGAGTGTACATGGGCGGAATCAAAAATCATTAAGTCGCGCGACATGCACTAATGTGTAAAACATTAACTTTGTTTTTCTATTAAAATTGCAATAAATATTATGATAAATGTTAACAATTTCAAATTGTCAATTTTCTATTTGCTGGCAGAAAATTTATCTTTTATTCTTTTGTCTGATAGTATTTTTCTTTTACTAATTGTATTACATTCGAGTCTGAATTCTTAAAATTTTGGTAAACATTAAACGAAGAATGAAGAATATAAAGTTGCAAGCAAACCTAAACTTCATTCTAAACATTTTTTTTGTTTCTAAAACCTTAAGTTTAAAGTAAAGTTTAATAGAAAACTTAACACTGTTATTTGGACGACTAGTAGTGATCGTCACTATTTACTAATATCCCCGGATCGCGCCATATAAATTCTATTTGCGATAATAGAATCGTTGTAATCTGTCAAGTAAAAATCATTATTCCACCTAAAGCAGCATAAAGTAACCGGTACTTTTTGTACCAAGTTGCATATAAATGATGTAAACTACATTTCTATTGCAGAATTAGATAGAACATATTATTAATTTAGTGATTTGAAAATTACCACCTGCATTCTATAGGGCGCGATCCCACTATTGAATAGTTTCTCAAATATACGATGATATAGTAAAACTTTTTACCATGAATTAGATTTTTAAAATGCAAATAAAATAATTTAACAATTAAATTAATGTTAATTCTCATAACTTTACGTTTTATCAATTTAATATAAAATTAAAATATCATATAAAAGCCGTAGTATACAATGTTGTTATCAAGTACCGGACCACAAAAGATAAAACAACGGTTTTGAATTTTACAGAAATACATATGACAAAGCAATATTAGATAAACATTACTACGAATTACTTTATGAAAACCATAAACCATTTATCACGAATATTTATTATCAAAAAATAAAACCAAATTTTTAATCATAAAGCTCAATTGTTTACATGTTATTTAATGTTTTTACTAATCGTAAATGTAAAATTGATAAAAACTGTGGTTTACAGTTTAACCAAGGGCAACGAACGAAAAGTTTCAATAATCAGTTAAATATAATTCTACTCGCCTAAGAAATTCTCTGATGCAGGTTTGGTTGCTAGTAATCAAAGGTTATCGTGCAAGTTTAGATTCTGAAATCTTGATTCTTCTAAGAAGCCGCCCAATTATTTTATAATTTATTATTTAATAAAAATAATAATAATGCGTAGACATATACTCATTTCAACAGGAACATACTTTATTTATATAATTTTATCATAACAAGATAATCAACAAACAACAACGACTTTTGTTTAGGATATATTAACATTTTTCTTTTTTGCGTTGTATAAAAGTACCCAGACTTACAATTTGTTTTGAAATTCGAAGGCGCAGTTATAATTTTGGTTAAAAGTTGAAGCTTACTAGATTTTAATCCACGAACTCTCTTTTTTCTTACGAGATTTTTAAATTCACTGATAAGGAAATGTATAATTCTATAATTGTCCGTTTATAGATTATTGATTTTATTAATCGATAAATAGCAGAACATGCCAAAACAATGTCATAAATTATTGTCTGTCTCCCTGAGACCGCTAACGACAAACTTTTTTCTACTAAAATCTGTGGCTACCATTATTAGACGACCCGTAATAGTAACCACTCTTCCCGTTTACCGATTACCAATAATAATAATCCCCTATATTCTGTATTTGTATTGTTCTTCTTCTTCAATGGCGCTACAGCCCGAATAGGGCCTGGGCCTACCGGGCACACCGAGCCGCAGTTTTTACGCTGCCGTACTGCCGGTTTTCGTAGTCGATGTTACTTTAAGGCATATGTATAAGTGACTAGCTTATAGCGCCCGAGTATGATTAATACAAGTAACTGTATTTTTTATTTAATGACAAATCATACTTTGTTGACCGACGGATTCGAACTGACGAACCTTGGTTCGGGTGACATCACAGTATGTTAAGAGATGTGCATTAACACGCTCGGCCACCGCGGCTCTAAACTGTATGATTATCTGTTAATAATCGATAAGTTCATGATAATTTTATTTTTCTTCGTTATCTTATAGATGATCACAATTGCGGTATTCTAAGACTAGAATAATTTACCCTTGCATTTTTATATTATATTTTTGGTTTTTTTTTACTAATATATGTAGTTATTATTATAAAAAATAATATAATGACAGCTCACTGACGTTCGTAAAAAATAATATTTTTATACTGGCAGAAGGTACAAAATAAATGATTTTGGTCACAAAATGCCGAAATGGTGGTAATCTGCAGATTAATCATAAAAAATAAGAATGGTCATTAACTCATCGATCATTAAGAGATAATGATCTCTACTGTTCAGAGTATTAAAATTGGATTCAGTCTAAATTCAATCCATCATATGAACATAGCAATTTTCTCAATGTTAGAAGCTCACGGACAACATATGTATATTCTCATTCTAACTCATCATCCTGGCTTCAATCACATTCATAGTTCCCTCCATACAACTTCATTTAAAATTTGATCATATAAATTAGATATAAATTCCTTGGTCCAAAATAAAAAACAAATATAGAAAATTACATTTTAAAACAAATTTAAATAATTTACTTCTTATTTATAGTCAGTGCCAGTTTCAACCAGCCTTGAAGACTGGGGAAAATCAATGCTTTGATATAAATTATTATAATTAGAAACTCGTAGCGAATATTAATCTAATGTTGAGGCAGAAACACTAAATAAACAAAACACACAACAAAAACAAAAACCAATAATTATTTTTGTCTCAACATTACTTATTCAGTAGTGTGATTCTGATATAGACTCATAATACGGACCAGGCAGCGGAAAGTTATATAGGTAACCATGGGACTGTGTTTATAGTTAGACTTCCACCTAAGGAATGGCGCTAATAGTCTTTATATGAGAACATCTATTTTAAGTAACTACAATATCGGCAATCATTGGTTACTAGATTGTTCCTGTAGTTGTCATTTGTGTAAATTTCAAATTTTTTAATCTGTCAAATATCCAATTAATTTTTATTTGTGAAATAATTTTATATAAATAATGTTATCAACTAATATCAATTGTTGTGTAAAAAACTGCACTGCTACTGGTAAGTAAGTGATCATAATATAATATACATAATAAATAATATTTAGATGAGTAATGCCGCATTCACAGCTCGAAATTTGGTGAACTTCGGTGAAATTAGTAGAGTTTGACATATAGATTTGTATGTATCCGTTCACAGCTCTGAAATTTGATGCGCACAAATTTCACTTTCTACAAAAGTTTGCAAACTCCAAACTTTTTACCAAATTTAGAGACCGTTCACAAGAATTGGATAAAACTGCGATTGAAACAGTTCAAATTATAAATAAATTGTATACAAGAGAATATTTTAATAAATATTTATATTGTAATAATGAATTTTTATATTATGTAAATAAATAAATAAATAAATAAATATATCATCACGCCTTCTACCCATTGCTGGGTGTGGCACTCTACTAAAGCAGATCTCGGTAAGTGATATATTTTGCGCGTGAAGTGCGGTTACCAGTCGTCAAATCACGGCCCCCAAACATGTTAGTGGTGGAGGAGCCACAGGGATAGCTTTTTCAAATTATGAAAATTTGTCGCCTGTGGGAATCGAACCAGTTTAAATAAATATAAAATAATAATAAAAATTACAAGCTGCCTAAATATGCATATCGGGTTGCTTATATACGTGACTTTAGTTAGACTTCCACTATTCAGATGGCACAAAATACAGTCCCAGTGCATAACATGGCAGTTTCTTATCTATAGTAGTATATTATGATCTGTGATACGGACGAAACAAGAAAACATTTGTCTCAAGTCAACAAATCTGAAGACCGCAGCCATTGAAATCGATTTTAATTAAACAGATTAGTGACAGCAAGTGCGAATATAGGGATATAGCAATTGAGTTTGTAAAGCATGAAGTAGCAGGCACATTATTAAAATATTTATATTTTTATGGAAATAATTTTATTGTTTGATAATTTTACTATTGCATTCACTTTAAGATTTTAATTCTAGCCTAGTAAAATGTGGTAAATTTAGATCTATTTAAGTAGTCGATTGTTGAACTTGTGCTGAATTGAATATTTTACATGAGGGTGAAGATTGAGATACGAGCCGTAGACGAGTGTCTTAATTACTCGAGTTTTAATAGATGTTACACAGTATACTTTTTTTTAATTTTGACATATAACGTGTCACTTTTCAAAACTGACAGAAGTTTAAAAATGTCACACTTTTCGTAACTAGTGATAAAATGTATTTTTCGTCCATATACTCTACTCTTTTATTCACATCACACTTCAAATTTTTTTTTTATAAGCCAAGTCACGTTTTCTGCCTCTTCTTCTGTATTTTCACTTGATACCTCACTTGTATCAGACATTTTCGAGATATAAAAGATATCAAACATATATCAAACTCGTATAATACCGAGTGATCACAAATATTTCAGTTGGCAATACAATTCTGCGAATCTTTTTATTCCACAGTTGGTACAAAGCCAGGTAAAGGTGGAAATATTATTTGACATGTTATTTTTATAATAAATACAAATAAATTGATTGATGGAATTACTGTAGATTATTGCTCTGTGAGTAATATTAAGAAATAATAGGATTTGGGTAAGGGAAACAACGATTTTTATTAATTTCAATTTTCAAATGTCACTGTCAACAACAGGAATTAAATTTATGTATCAGTCTTACCAATTTCAAGTAGTTTCTTTTTGTATTGCCAACTGAAACATTTACTTTTGATCACTCTGTAATATATTTTATGTTCAAACTTTTACGCTTTTTTGTTAATTCTGTTGAGTGGTAACCAATGTTAAAAAATATTAACAATGAAAAAAATATATATTTCTTTGTTTTATCGCCTAACCAGTTATATGACGCACGATCCGCCACTAACTCGTATATCCCAATATTTTCACTTGCTGTCACCAATCTGTATATTTATTTAATATACAATTTATAATTGAATTTTAATCAAGTGGGCTTCGCTCGCCTCTTTACCTACAAAGGATTATGTCAATAATACAATGAATACCTATAAAATTTATACATTTACTTTCTATTTTCGTGATCCAATTATAAATGGTACTGGTCCTGTCGTTCTTTTTACGTCAAAATCTACGAGCGCCGAAACATAAAAAAACTTAACCCAGTAAATAAATGAAAGAAATAAAATTTATGAAAAGCTCATACTTGCAATAACACTTTAATTCGAAAAACACGTTAACCGTGAACGTGATTATCAATAAATAATCGTACCTATATGTAGTCTGAATTTTATTCGCACACACTTTCTCGTAAAAAAATAGATAGCCTGTTCTCTGTTCGCTGCTCACATATAATAAATAATATATTTTCTCATGAACTTACCATCTTCCTTACGATTCTCATAGGGGTAATTCGCGACGAGGGCTCCTCCATGCAAACTAGCACTCAGTATGAATGGCGTTTCCTTCATCCAATTCTGCATAGCTAGAGATTCCGGCTGCGGGGCCATGCGGTTCTGACGAAAAAAGTCCGGGAAGCTCCGGTTCAGGTCCGTGTGATTGGCGTTCTCACGTCCCATGCCTCGATCGCACAGCCCCTCGCTCGCTAACTCAAACCCGTCGGGGTTGAGGCTCGGCAGAATGTGTAACCGGGTGTTGTTAAGGAACCAGGAGATTGTGGAGTTGGTGGAGTAGTTGTCCACCATGAACTGTGAGAAATATGGCTGTTTTAGTGAAATTATTTACGACATATGGAAGAAAAATGCAGTTCTTTGGACGAATATTGAAAATTTCCGGATGAGTCGAAGTCGAGTTCAGAAACCGCGTGAGTACGAAAAGCTTTTTTGTCCGCTTGTTGTTTTACTCGATTGTAATAGCTATTTACATAACTAGTGCGCGAATGGTGCAAATGGCGTCTTCGCGCACGAGTTTTGTACAATGCTTTTTCTAACGAGCAAAAATTATATGATGGACAATGAGGAAAGTTATTAAATTTGAAGCGTGAATTTATATTGACAGTTAAGTATGCCATGAATTGACATTTGTTATTTGAAAACAAATTGTTAATTTGTTCTCGTAAAGTTTGTTAAAATATGTCTGTTTGATGGCTTTATAAGCTAATGTCTCTACTTCTTTAATAAATTCCTTAAAATGTGTGTATATAAAATTTAGAATCATATAAAATGGGTGTTTTTTTCAATTACTTTGCGCACTGCTGCACGAAATCAAACTTTCCATCGGTTTCCAAGGTTATGTAAACTTAATTTTGAATGCTTCAAGTACAAAATAGTTATTTGTGAACCTAGAGCAGAAAGTAGAAAGTAGTCTATTGCCGCTCGCGCATGCAAAAGAGGCAAGGCCACTTTCTACTCAAAGTGCATACAATACGAGGTGTGGCTATTAAATAACGAGACTGACGCTGCTACAGATGAAGTACGCATGCACCAAACACCTTCGACCGTCAGCTTTTTAGCGTGAAGCTTTCTCTCTCGAATGCAGTACCTCTCGCTTCTGTAAACAAATCCGTATAGCCGTAGCATTCGTTCTAATTAGAGTTGTTTTTTGTTTCGTCGAAAAAATGTTAAGTGCAACATTAGAGCAACGAATTGTTGTCAAATTTCACATGAAACTTGGCACAACTTCTACTGAAACTTATAATTTATTGAAAAAAGTACCCGAATTGTGGAAGGACAAGTCATGGTTTCTCCATCAAAACAAAGCGCTGGCTCATTTCGCAATGTCTGTCAAGAGATTCTAACCAAGTACAGCATCCCAGTGTTGGACTATCCGCCTTATTCGCCAGATCTTGCACCATGTGACTTCTATCTGTTTCCTAAGGTGATATTTGCCTTAATAGCAACAAGATTTGAGCTTTAAAAGAGAAATCGGCACGCGTTCTGAAGGAGCTGACAGAAGAAGACTTCCAGCACTGTTTCGAACAATGGAAGATTCGCATGGAGCATTGTAGGGATAGAAGAGGAGTGTATATTGAAAGTGATAATAAGTAAATAGGTATGGAATCAAAATAAAATATTAAAACAGCATCAGTCTCGTTATTTAATAGCCACACCTCGTATTTTTTCTAAGGCCATTTAGAAACGCTTGAAAAATAATATAAAATAATTTTTTTATAGATTTTCTTGGAAATTCAGGCAATAATTTTCATGTATTCATGGATGCGATGATTCACTCATACGTTACCGCTCGGTGAGCGGCAAAATCTTATTACCGCTAAGCAAGCTGCAAACGTTAACTTTCTGCTTTCAACTGACAGTTAAAAATGTCTATTTTTTGCTCGGTCGTAGAAAAATAATTTATTATTTATTAGTATATTAAATTCCAAAATTTCGACTTTTTTTTTCAAAGTATAAATAATTTCTCTCACTTTAAAAACTTTAAACACAATTAAAGTTTAACGTTCCAAGCGAAATCTGTAACATATTGTGCGCTTAAAAGATGTAAATTTATCAAAATTGCCAAATTGTCTGCGTCAGTATATAAGATAGTGTGCGAGACACTCCCCTTTTAAATACATTGCTTTCAAATGGTGCCAAGAAAATATCCGCTCAATAGATGGGTCCGCTTAAAAGAGGTGTCTGCTATACGAGATTTCACTATACATGTAATTGAAGAAAGATTTATTTTCGTTCCTTTTTACAAGTTATATTCTATGGAATTAAAGATTTTAATCAGTTCTGATTTAATCATATTTTAATGTCTACTTTTAAAAATTATTATTATTTGGATTATTATTTGCTATACTGCAAAAGAGGAAATTAACAGGAAATCTACAAGCTTAAGTATCCGTATCACTCAGGCGCAGTTATACTTGGTTATATAAGTTCTGAAAAAATTGGGTCACGAAAAATGTTTTTTTAAAAAGTAAAAGAGAAAAGAAAATATCTAAGTACAGACGAACACCTTACCTTATGTAAGGATAAATATTTTTTTACAATTTCCAGTCACGAACAGTGATAAAATTCTTTTACATTTCGTTTCACTATGAAAGTATGGACAAGGAAGGACAATAATATATTTTAAAGGCAATCAAATTCAGCCTTAAATTTGAAAATAAAAATCCATTATTAATATTAAAAATGATTTAAACGAACAGTTCGATTTCCATAGCTGACAAACTAATTTTCACCATATTTAAAATTACCCCTGACTCACTAATATCTTTGGGGTCAGTGATTTGACGGCTATTAAACGCATTTCATGCGCAAAATATATTACCTACCGATATGAGCAACGGTAGAATACCACATCCAGTAATGGGTAAAAGGCGTGATGATATATTATAGCCAAAATATACTGAAAATCCAGGTCGTATCCGCAATTTTGGATGTCAATATTAAAAAACGATATTTACAGGGCCGAATTTAAGTATAAGCAACATAAGCATTTGTTTAGAACCCCCACACGGAAAGAAAAATATCATAAAATATTTGTATCTGTAAATTAATTTCTGATTAAATATTTTATTGTATTACACAATTTTAATTTAACAAAAATTAATTTTAAAAACAATTAACAAATATTAAATTATTCTAAATATTTAATAAATATTAAATTTTGTAATTGAATGTATAAATTGTTTACACTGTCCTCCAAATTTTCAAACTGATGACATTTGTTTATTGGTTTACAACTTATAAAAATTTAAATGATTTGCACATTTTTATATTTTGAGAAGCTGTTTTAAATTCAACGAGGAGTTTTCTTAAGTATCCTGTACGTTTTTTTCTTTTTTGTATAATTTTTTTAGATTTTTTAATTTTTATTTTTTTTTCTAGTAGGAGTTCCGCAATACCTGAATCCGATCCTATTATTTATTTTATTTATATTGAATACTACTATTCCCCAAAATTTCATAAGTTTCATAAACGGTTTCTGGCGTTATTTGGAAGATGAAACACTATTAAAGAATATTTAATCGTAACAAACACTAGCAATTACTTAATGAGTCAAAACACGGAAATCTGTGTTATCATGTTTCACCATTTTATATATTAAATAATTTTATTATCTTTTTCCGCATATATAGAAATAAACAAAACAAAGGCTATATTTTAAAATATTTAAAAATTTTCGCACTATTTTATTATCAAATATATTATTTAACTTGATTATCTTTTAAAGTAAAATTTAATAACATGATGTGCAAAATAGCATGTTTTTATTACCACGGAAACTAATTTTAGTTCATAGTAGGTAATATAATTTTTATGGTAACAAACAAATGCAAGAAATAATTACAAGCGTTAAATTGTTCGTTGCTTATTGCTCTAAACCAGAGGTTTTCAAACTTTGGGTCGCGACCCCTCAAGGAGTCGCGAAGACATTGGAGTAGGGTCGTCGGTTGCTATTTACAAATTTAAAAAAATATATATTCAAAGATCCATCCAGTTGCACGCTTTCAGTAAAATTTTGAGTGTTACTTAAATGGAAAATATCAAATCGAATGTTTGATAATAATATTAAATAATTCATTTGATAGTTCATCCCGACAAGATTTTGTTCATCTAAGGAAAACTTATTATAAATATTTAAATAACGGTGGTGCTACTGGACATCAAGGAATTATTATAAACCTGCTAATAAAATACAATTAATTTTTCAAAATATTATACCAACATATCTATGTTCCTAATGCCTGTTTTACACTGAGCAATATTGCAAGTGCAACTGCAACTTTCAACAAGCTGAAGCAATATTGAACGAGTGTAATACAGAAATTGCCAGTGCAAGAGGCAACAGCAATCTTGCATCAACCTCTTGCACGAATTAGAACATGTTCTAATTTTTGCAAGACTTGCAAGGCTACTGTTAGTTATTTCTAGTAATTTTAAGTTTGTTAGAATGCTACCAACTTATTATAAATCTTTAAAACGATAAAGTTGGGTTAAGGATATTAAAATGATTTACTGCATTGCAAATAATTGTGCAAATACTTATAAGAATAAATTTGTATATCAATGCAATATAACATATAAAACAAATGTTAATAATACAAATGATATAAGAGGTTAAGCTGCTATAATATGAAGTTAGTAACGACAAAAATTTGTAAATAAATGAATATTATATTGCAGTTGCAAGTTGCTCAATGTAAAGTGAAAAAAATATCTCTGCAACATTTTGGTGCAACTAAGTTGAACGTAAAACTTGCAAGTTGCAATTGCAGGTTGCGCTTGCTTAGTGTAAAACAGGCATAAGAAACTAAACCAACGTTTTTTTTGAGAAAATTTTCCTTTACTAATTTCTATAATCGTGTTTCTATGTTTGCAATGTACTTTAGTAAATCAGCCTGTTACAAACTGCAATTTTGATCACATAAAATGTGAAGAGTTCGCGAAAGAATTTATTTCTGAATTTTGCCTCTAAGGGAGCCGTGGCTCCTAAAAGTTAGAAAACCACTGTTCTAAACTAAAGTATTAAATAGTGAAATAGAAATTTACCTCCAAAAAATGCAAAAGTACTTCTCGTCCAACAGCCTCATTCCCATGAATATTTCCAATGAGTTTGACATTCGGCACTCCGATAGTGGATCCTTTTACCGCCGTCAACTCAACAACAAGCAGTTCTCTTCCTACATAAACAAACAATCAATCAATCAATCAATCATGTCCCTATTGGTTTCCGAATTTATCCACTAGTGTTTATAAATAGCCACATACCTTGAATAGATTTGCCGATACTGTAGATGCGCGCCAAATTCGAATGCGTATTAGTGAAATTACGCAAAAACTTCGACATTTCATTGTAGCGGTGGTACCGGAACTGGATGGCTGAGACGGTGGAGAAGAAAAAGAAGAAGAGGACCGCAGTCGCAGCCGTAGACCGCAGATCAGTCACCAGCCGCATTGTTTATTGTTATTGCTAAGTCTGTTAGGAAAATACGTATTTATCTAACCTATTTTTTTCTGGAATCCTACAAATTCATTTTTAATTTCTTGGGAAATATCGCCGGATACATGATAGCATTTCAAATTTTTATTTTGAGAAGATTTGGACAGATTTTAATTTTTAATTAATATTAGATAATTAATCATATTGAAGTATCATTATTATTTTCATTAAAGAACATATTACATAAACAAAAGTAACAATTTTCAAAAATTTTCATCTGATGGAAATCAGGAAATATAAATATTTAGTGTAATCTCTTTTCTTAGTTCAGTGTTTTTGTGGTTGGAAATACATATTTATTAAATGAATTACATTATTTTATTTTTCACAAGAGTATGTAGAATTAGTTTTAATTTATAATAATTATGATTATATGCATATAAAAGTATATATGGGGTAATGGCTCATTGGTATCGAGTCGGCCTGTGGATCCTAAGAACCCTGATTCGGTTCTTACAGCCGACAAACATTTTCACCAAATTAAAAATTACCCCTGTGGCTTCCCCACCACTAAAATCTTTGGGGGCCGTGCTTTGATGGCTGGTAACCGCACTTCACGCGCGTAAATATATCACTTAACGAGATCTGCTTTGGCAGAGTACCACACCCAGTAATGGCTAAAAGGCGTGATTATCTATTTATTTATTTTTTATATAAACGTACAAATCAACTGTGGCGTTGCGTAAACGGAGCGGGCATTATGAATCATAATTCTCAAATATAATGCCCTGATCGTTATGTAGTTATTTATATACTTCATATTATAGCAATAAACAACAAATAATGTTCAAAATACATACACAATCATTATTAAGTTATAATTATCTCAATATAAGTAATCAATATTTTGTGAAATATCCTATTATACATTTTAAATGAAGATTGAAATAAAATAGATATGAAGTTGTAATAACAAAACTAATTATACAAATATGTTTGAAATAAAAATAAACGTCAAGAAATTTCCAACTCTAATAATAAACAAAAATTATTTTTCAAACTTTTTCTCTGAATAAGATAATAAATAAACATTTTAAGAAGTTTTTGGCACGAATATCTAAGTTAAACATTCAAACTAAAAATCTGAAGTGTGAATTTAAATACATTTAAAAATTGCAATAGTATAAATTAACTTTTTAAAATGTAATTTAAATAAACTGTTGAAGATTAAAGCAAAGTATACTCATATCTCTAATGAATAAGAAACATAAACAATTTAAGCGATATATATAAGCACATTTGTCAGAAAATAAACAAAAAATATTAATTTGATCTGGAATAATTTGTTTGACGTTAACATAAAAATAAAAAATTAATAAATAAATATATCATCACGCCTTCTACCCATTACTGGGTGTGACACTCTGCTACAGCAGATCTCGGTAAGTGATATATTTTGCGCGTGAAGTGCGGTTACCAGTCGTCAAATCACGGCCCCCAAACATGTTAGTGGTGGAGGAGCCACAGGGATAGCTTTTTCAAATTATGAAAATTTGTCGCCCGTGGGAATCGAACCAGGGACCTTAGGATCCACAGGCCGACTTCATACCACTGAGATAGCCATCCCATAATATCAGTTTTCCTTCAAACTAATTAAGTAAAATCATCAACATAAAATAAAAAGAAATTGAAGCCAAAATAAATTTATTTAATTACATAAATAAGGATTAAAATAATTTTTCTTTGAATCAAATTATCAATCTAATTAAAAGCATATCTAAAATAAGTTATCTAGATATATTAAAAAGCTCTAACTAAACTATTTAAAATAGTAACTCTTACTTGTTTCAGCTCAAAACAATTACAGCTCACTCCCGTCAAAAGTCACAACATCAACAACAAAAGTCAACAATCAACAATCACGTGCTCACTTGAAGCGGTGTACGCGATAACTGCCGCCAGGCGCTCAAGTACGGGAAAGTTTACGTTCCCGCGCTCTACCGGAGGATAAGCTGCGTCGTTATCGCGTCAAAGGAACGTTATCGGTGCACATCAGCCGCGCGGACGGAACAGAAACCGCGAACGTCGGTTACCGGATGTTTTCCGTGCGATAGCAACGCCGTGGAATCGTAAGAGGTGAGAACAACATTCGTTCTCTATTAATTGTTAATAATGCAAATTTAATTTAAACAAGGAGTCTCAAATATTACTCTGAGAGAGTATAATCTTTGCCATATTAAAGGAGAGTTCAACAAAATCTAAAGGATTAGATATAAAAAGTGTTATTAATTTTGAAAGTTTCTCCTGTTATGCAGGATGATAAAAAGGGCAAGAAACATTGAGGATATATGTATTTTAATGTGCTGATACACAATCAAATTTTTTTTCTCATAATTTGCAAAATTAAGATCTATTATATATTATAAACTGTATTTTACAGAGTGATCAAAAGGAATTGTTACAGTTGGCAATAAAAAAACTACTTGAAATTGGCAAGCCAATTCATTTCCTGTTGTTGACAGTGACATTTAAAATTTAAATTTGAGTACATTTATTATTACATTTATTTCTAAAGTATTTCTATTACTTAAAAAGTCAAAATTCTATTAGCTGTCAGACTCCTGACATAACCTATTTGTATTTATTAGAAATGTCAAATAGCATTTCCGCCTTTACCTGGCGTTGTGCCAAGTGTGGAATAAAAAGATCTCTGGAATTGTATTGCCAACTATAACAATTCCTTTTGATAACTCCGTATTTGATGTTGTATAATGAATATATTGACTATAACTGTGTTTATAATTATAATTTAATTATAAATATATTAGAAATAACTACAAAACCAGTGGTATTAAAAATATGTACTTAATATAATAATCATAAAATATTTGAGAATCAGCACATCAAAATGTATATACCTTCAAAGTTTTTTTACCCTTCCTTTAACGCTTTAAATATGTCATCGGCAAAGTGTAAAGGGTAGCAAATGAAGTAAATTTTGCTAAAAACAAATATTAAGGCTTGAATGTGTGGACCGTGGATTCTAAGGATGTAGCATTTGTTTGTTTAAAACACGAGCGAAGCGAGCCTTATCCAGTACACGTTAAATTTTTAAATAAATGTATGAAATGCGGGATAATTTAAAATCGAATCGATTATGTGCTCTATGAACTTAATATTTGTTAATTAAAACAAAAAATACGAGCAAAGCGAAACTCGACAAAAATACGTTGTAAATAAGTGAAAACTTGCATTTGGAATTTTTCACATTGTCTAGGCAATGTATATATTGCCTGGATTTTATATTTTGCCGGTAAGATATACACAAATTATGTAAAATAAAGCGGTTTCAACAAGCAACACTGTTTTCTTTAAAATATTTGTTCAGCGTAATAATAATTTTTTATTTAAATTTTTCTGAAAATTATAAAGCAATTTGCGATTTACGTGTTGAAAGCTATTGTTAGGTTCATTGTAAAAAGGATACGATCCTTTAGGTTTTGGTGAACTGTACTATACAGACGTGTGAGAAGTACCATATGCAATATTAAATGATATTTTCCAATTTTAAAATCAAGACATATTACATATTTCTTCTTACGATTCTTCTTCTTCCTCTTACTTTTGCCGGAGCATAGGGCGATATGTTGCCGTTTCTTAGCGCTGGTCGTAGTGACCGACTTGTTAGGTCTATGCACTATTTTCTCTTATTCTTTGCTATTATTGTTTTGGTTGTTTTTCCACTTTTCTCTATTTCTGGCTGTACATTTAGCTTGGTTCCATGTTTACTACTTTTAATTTTTTGTTTATAGTTCTTCTCTGTGTTTCAGTTGGTCTACCTGTAAGTCTGTTACCTGCTACGTAGAAATCTAGGGCTTGTTTCGTTGTTTTCTGTCCTTTTCTTAATGTGTGTCCTATCCATTTACATATTAATCCTCTTTATTGTTGATTCTATTCTTTCTTCTTCCGTAATTTCAAATACTTTTACGTTTGATAATGTTTGTGGTCAGAAAATCCTGCATAATATTACTCAAAATTAAACGATAATATTTTTATGATAAATAAGGAATCCTGAATTTTAGACTATACCAGGTGTCGGCAACCTCTTGTTGGCTGCTGGTCAAAAACAATCATAAATGACTAATAAGAAAACAATTCGGGTCAATGAGTATTTTAATTTTAAAACAGTCTTGTAGTGAATAATAAGACAAATTCGATACATCCATACTTTGCAGTCCACACATCTAGAAATAATCTCTCTTTTTGTTTGTCTATGGTAATAAAAACATCAAAATGTTAATATTATTATTTAATTTTCTCAAAGTAATCATGCTTATGTTTTATAATTTATTTTTATATATTATACTTTTTAGGGGTAGCTAGCTCAGTGGTATCAAGTCGGCCTGTAGATCCTGCCCCCGGATCGCGCCATATAGAATTCTATTTCGAACAGTAGAATCGCTGTCATATGTCGAGTCAAAATTATGATTTTCCTTAATATACCAAAAAATAATCGGTACTTTTTGTATCAGATAGTGCACAAATGATGTAAACTACATTTCTACTACAAAAATTATTTTAATTGGAATACTAATTTGACAATTTGAAAATTATCGTCTGAATTCTATTATAGAATTCTATACGGCGCGATTCCACAACTGAGAACCCTGGTCCGATTCCCATAGGTGACAAACAATTTTCACCATTTTAATATTACTCCTGTGGCTCCCCCACCACTAACATCTTTGGGGGCCGTGATTTGACGGCTGGTAACCGCATTTCACGTGCATAAATATATCACTTACCAAGATCTACTTCGGCAGAGTGCCACACCCAGTAATGGGTAGAAGGCGTGATGATATATATATTTTTTCATATATACTTTTTTGTAGGTGGCTCAGTGGTACCGAGTCCCCTGTTTGATTCCCACAGCAGACAAACAATTTTCTCACATTAAAACTACCTCTGTGGCTCCCCTTCGACTAACATGTTTGGGGGCCGTGATTGACGACTGGTAACCGCACTTTCCGTGCAAAATATACCACACCCAGTAATGGGTAAAAGACGTGATGATATATTTATTTATTTTATTTTTTATACATTATTGTAAATGAAAATGTACAAATGTTAACACATTTATTTATACATATTACTAAATGTTGGAAGGTTACAGATAATTTTTTTATTTGTGGAACTCAAGTGAATCACTTAAATTATCAAATAGGTCCGCAGGTCATAGATTGCCGACGCCTGCTCTATACTTATTCTAACACGAAAAGAGAAGTGTGAGGTATTAAATCGATTTCTTCCAAATTTAAAACTTACTTCTTAATTATTTAAGTTTAATTAAAGTAAGAGGTAGCAGTCAACCACAACTTGAGAAATCTTTTGAAAACGAAGTAAATAATTAGATTTCAAATTTCTGAATTGTTGATACTACCACAAAATGATCTGAACTTTAATTAAATTATTCACAAGGAACTACCATAAGTGATATTATTCCATATCGGATTAATTACATTTGAGAATGAAATATTTGTGCCAGAAATATCAGGAGGCTTTGTAATTACAATAATCATCTATTTCTTAGTAGATTTATAATTTGATTTAATTAAATTCGCACTTCGTATTCTGTTTTGGGTGAAAGAGCGAAACTCACTTTGCACAATAATTATTTCATTAATTTTTAAAATGACCAATTTCAAAATTCAGAGATAACAGACACGCTGTCACGTTTCTTTAAAATGGAACACAATGGTGGTTCTAAATATATATTTTTTAATTGTTATTTAATATTAAATAACTTAATTGCTCAATTTCCAAATTCATAGATAACCGATAAGCTGTCACGTTTCTTTAAAATGGAACGCAATGGTTTTAAATACATATTTTTAATTGTTATTTAATATTAAATAACTTAATTAACATAAGGACAATTATATAGTTCCTTATTCCATTCCATTCCAAAATAATTGAAACCTGACAAGTGACAAACATATTTATAAAATACTCGTATGTGGAATACATAAAGTAACAATATTTCAATGATTACAGATACCTACTTCGAATTTTATATAACATGTAAATTGAATCTCCAATTTACTTTTATTTACTTAAAAAATTCCATTTTATAACTGATCATAATCAGAATTGAATCCAGTCGATTGGGATCTGGTTCATGTATTTGGACAATAATATTGGACTTAGGCTATTCGATGATATTAGGTGCCACTTCGATCATAATATTGGTCATTCTCATCTGAAGAAAACAATACCTTTTTGAATGAAAATACAAAATTAAATGCAACTATATATATAAAATATAACAAATGTTGAAAAAAGTTAACAAAATGCTGAACTGCAAATTTTACTTATGTCGGTTAAAAAAGAACGAAAACAATATATTTGATTGATCATAAAAATAAAATAATAAAATATCTGAATATTGTACAATTAAAAAAAAAACAATATGTTCTCTTTCACAACAGGAAACAATGAGACAATAAACCTGTTATTATGATCTAAACATCACGTATTTTCATCGAATAAACAATATTTGAAGTCTGAATTCAAGATAATTTTCCAAATTAAATTTTTCAGCTTAATCAATTTATCACATATAACAAAACAAACCAAGTTTCTTAGATATGAATAGGTTCTTTCAACTAGTTATTTGTAAATAAGTACAGCGTGAAATATTTTTTGTCTAAAATTTTGCTTCTTTTATAATATTATTATCAAAATTATCAGTATGGAGTAGGTAGCTCAGTGGTATCGAGTCGGTCTGTGGATTTAAGAACCTCGGTTCGATTCTTAAAGCCGATAAACAATTTTCACCACATTAAAATTACCCCTGTGGCTTCTCCTTCATTAACATTTTTGGGGATCGTGATTTGACGGCTGATAACTGCACTTCACGCGCATGTTTTAAAATCGAAACATAATCACACACCCAATTTAATTTTGTTAATCTGTAAAATTTGCTGTGTAACAGTAGAACAAATTCAAATTGTGATTTTTTTTATTAACTTCAAATATATATAATATAATAAATATATATCATCACGCCTTCTACCCATTACTGGGTGTGGCACTCTGCCGAAGCAGATCCCGGTAAGTGATATATTTTGCGCGTGAAGTGCAGTTACCAGTCGTCAAATCACGGCCCCCAAAGATGTTAGTGGTGGAGGAGCCACAGGGGTAGCTTTAGAAATTATGAAAATTGTTTATTGCCTGTGGGAATCGAACCAGGGTTCCCAGGATCCACAGGCCGACTTCATACCACTTGAGCTAGCCACCACTTCAAATATATACGAATTAATTGGTTTACAAGAACGCATTCGAATTACACTAATTACATATACGTGTATTACATTATAATTACCATTTTTTAATGTCATCTTTTCTTTTTATAACGGTTTTTATACGTCTTCAATTGTTTCAAAACAAAAAATGTGAGTCTATGATAAAGCGATTTTTTTAATAAATAAATATATCATCACGCCTTCTGCCCATTACTGGGTGTGACACTCTGTCGAAGCAGATTTCGGTAAGTGATATATTTTGCGAGTGAAGTGCGGGTACCAGCCGCCAAATCACGGCCCCCATAGATGTTAGTGGTGGGGGAGCCATAGGAGTAGTTTTAAAATGGTGAAAATTGTTTGTCGCCTGTGGGAATCGAACCATGGTTCTCAGGATCCACAGGCCGACTTGATACCACTGAGCTAGCTACTCCATATTTTCTGAATTTGTTGAAATATAACCCAGAAGCCTTGAAAAACGAATTTTTAAAATTCTGAATTTACAGTTATAGAAACGTTTTAATTTATAAAAAGTAATGAAATATAAATAAACCAATTAAGAATAATAATATTGCTGCTGCATCATAAACATACTAGCAGTTTCAAAATTTTAAGCAAAATAAAACTGCGTGAACTAATAATACGCAACAGGGTACGTATATTTTTTATTTTTTTATTTATACTACAAAAAATGTGAGTCTATGATAAAGCGATTTTTTTAATAAATAAATATATCATCACGCCTTCTGCCCATTACTGGGTGTGACACTCTGTCGAAGCAGATCTCGGTAAGTGATATATTTTGCGCGTGAAGTGCGGTTACCAGTCGTCAAATCACGGCCCCCAAACATGTTAGTGGTGGAGGAGCCACAGGGATAGCTTTTTCAAATTATGAAAATTTGTCGCCTGTGGGAATCGAACCAGGGACCTCAGGATCCACAGGCCGACTTCATACCACTGAGCTAGCCATCCTATATTTATTTAAAAATACAACTTTAAAAACCAATTTTGTCTTTAATTTTTTTCTGCTTTCATACTTGCTGTCAAATTATATTAGAACCAGATCCTAAAAATTCACTTGTTCATCATAGTCTTAAAAATTTCGTGAGCGGTAGTGAACTAATGAACTAGTTCAGTGAACTAATCTTTTTGATGAACGAGAACGAATGAACTAGTTCACTCAAATGAACTAGAATTCCCATCTCTAGTAAGGGGTCCAGACTCACCGAATCGCAATGTGGTAGTTTATATATTTTTAGCTTGAGTGAGATTCAAACTCGAGATCTCCGAATTCGAATGCCGTTACGCTATCCACTCCACCGTATTACCAGACTACTGAAATTTCATGTATTTCAGTCAGTACAAAAGCAATATCAACAAACGCTTATATTACTAATGATAGTAATTTAAAATTATAAATTGCTTTCATTTTGTATTATTATTGTGGTGCAAAGTAGTACGCCAAGATGGAAATATTTGGCAGAGATTAATTGCAGAATAAATCTAATGAATAAATGTTCAATGTTCGTGCTATACACCGTTTGATGAAAGATTGCGTGATGTTACACAAAATGTCTTACGAAAACTGTGCCAGAAACGATTAGCACGAGAAACAAGTTTTCACCTAACATTGCTTGCCTTATTGTTTTAAAAGGAAATGTTTCTAATAAAAGTAGTAGAAAATTAAATTCTCTATTTAAATCAGTCTTATGGGGTAGGTGTCTCAGTGGTATGGAGTCGGCCTGTGGATTTGAGAATTTAGGTTCGATTCCCACAGCCGACAAACAATTTTCACCAAATTAAAAATACTCCTGTTGCTCTCCTACACTAACAACTATAGGGGCCGTGATTTGTCGGCTGGTAACAGCACTTTACGAGCAAAATATATCACTTCCGAGATCTGCTCTGACAGAGGACCACGTTCAGTAATGGGTAGAAGGCATAATGATATACGAGCCCCCAACTTCAGTTGGCCCAATTTTACTTTTTCGTTTGAAGTTATATTTTATAGTTTTATTTCTCGTGTAGTATGCAAGAAAATGAAATGATATTTTAATGAGACATATACTAGTATGTTGTTAATACACAGATAAAATTTTAAGTCAATCGATACATACATCTAGAAATGGCAGCCATTGAAAGAGGAAGTAAACATTTTTGTTTTAACTTAAAAAAAAATTGTTTTATTAAAAAAACTGTATAATAATAAAGTTTGTTTTTAATAATAATTAACTTCAATTTCATCCGCCAAACTGCCCAAAAGATAATAATCATGATAGTCCATTTGTGTGTTAATTTAGTTTATGTGAAGAAGAAGAAAAAAGAGAGTTATACTGCTACACATTTTGTGTTTAACGTACCTATATTTAATGTTAAATTTAGTTAAAAATGTTGAAAATTAATTGTAGAATTTAGTAAATATAAGATACCAGGATTTTTTGTATTATTTAAATTTTTAACGATAAAATTAAATTCGGGCCAACTGAAGTGGGAACGGGCTCGTATTTATTTTTTAATTTTATTACATCTATTTTTAACAACTTATACATAAATTTTAACGATAATGAAATAAGAAAGACTAACTTAAATTCAGAATTTAAAGACAAAAATAAATAAATATCTCATTACACCTTTTACCCATTACTGAGTGTGGCATTCTGCAGCAGCAGATCTCTGTAAGCCATATATGTATGTATGTATACGTGAAATTTTAATGTGATGTTAGGTATAGTATTCAGGAAACCTCTACTGCTTGTGGCAAAGTTTTCATGGACCATACTGTTATGTATGTATGTATTTTATTTATTTTCTCGGATAAAAGCAACGCAATTAAATAAAATAGAATTGCAATTACTTTTAAATGTTGATTAATCTTCTCTTCACTTCATCTATAAAAATAATCTTTTGATATTACGAGACTTCAAAACCAATCAATTCAGAAGGAAAGAGCGCCAAATATAAATTCATATACAGGCTGTTCAATTTAGTTGTGCCACACTTTAAGAGCTATAAGGTTAGTTAAATTAGCAAATCAATACCATTTTGTAATACCAGTAGTTCTCAAAATATGGAATCCAACTTTCTTATTGTAATGGGAACCTATTTTTTTCTATTTGCTTGTTCAATTCAGTTTTTTTTTTCTGAATTCAGCGACTATAAAGTTCAGTACCTCACATTACAAAATTTTTGACAAAAACTGACATTAATTTAATTAAAATCGCATAGGAATCAGTGTGCTACGAGAGAAGCAAATGACTAATAAAATTTATTTATGTATTTTTTAACAAAATAATTGTATTGTCGTATAATAACGAATCAAACAAACAAAAATATTATGATTTGTTCATTTGTTTCTATTAGAGCACCCTGATTCTATGCGATTTTAATTAAATTAATGGCAATTTAATATGCATTTTTGTCAAAAAAATTTGCAATGTGAGGTACAGAACTTTATAGTAATTCAGTAATTCAGAAAAAAATACTGAATCGAATAAGTAAATATAAAAATGGGTTCCCATTTAAAATAAGAAAGTTGCACCCCGTATTTTAAGAACTACTGGTTGAAAAAATGTTTTGTTAATAGTTTTGTAATAGGATGCGGGCACTCACGTGACACAGTGACGTTTTTGTGACGTAAAAACAGCTGTACGGACAAAGATCACTGCGCCACCTACAAAATGAACTATTTTTTGTGGCGAGATTTGAAAAGAATAGTTCATTTTGTAGGTGGCGCAGTGATCTTTGCCCGTACAGCTGTTTTTACGTCACAAAAACGTCACTGTGTCACGTGAGTGCCCGCATCCTATATACTTAGGCAATAGCATTTTTTTTTGCTAATTTAACCATCCTTGTAGCTCTTGTAGTTCTCGAGATAGCAACTAAATTGAACATGCTGTATAAATCAATATTAAAATTTATAACCAAAGTTTAAACAATAGCGTGAACAAGTTTATATTAAAACTGAAAATTGGCGGAGGTCTACTGAATCAACACAAATAAAATACCCGCAGGTGTAGTGTTCTCGTTGTTGGTGTTTTCGAGTGTTTCGCAGGTCATGTGGGCACTAGCAAACATTAACAGAGCTATAAATACATGCGACCTCGTTTTCAGAGCGTCAACCTAGTTTTACGACGCTGGACGCCTTATGATGTGACCCTAGCGACCCATAACACGACGCCGCAACGAGTGCTGATGGTGTCATGATATTTTGTTGATTTTTCGCGAAGTAAATTGCTATTTGCAAGTGAAACTTTATTAGAACTGTTTGCAGTAAATCTAAAATTAGAATTTGATTATTAAACCGAAATTACTCAATTAAAATATTTCAAATAGAGGTGTGACAGGATAAGTATGTTTTTAAAATAAAATAAATATAAATATATATAAATAAATATAAATAAATCTAAACAAATATAAATAAATTTAAATAAATATAAATAAATATAAATAAAACATCACGCCTTTTACCCATTACTGGGTGTGGCAGTCTGCCGAAGCAGATCTCGGTATGTGATATATTTATGGGCGTGAAGTGTGGTTGCCAGCCGTCAAATCACGGCCTCCAAAGATAATAGTGGTGGGTGAGCCACAGAGATAATTTTACGAGAAAAAATAAAATTATTGTTTTTTATCTTTTTCTTTTGATTAATTAGTCATACATATTTTAAATTCTTCTTTCATAATTCTGAAAAAAATATTTCTTAAATCAAATACAAGAAACATCATTTTATATTAAATGATATCATATTTTTTTCCTCGAAAATTTTTGACTATTTGAATGTTTTGATATAACTTATTGTTTTGTCGGTTACTTTGAAATATTGACAAAAGCTCAAGGATAAAATTAAAATGATATCATTGAATTACCACAAAAATTGTTGGAAATCTGGATCATAAAGTTGTCTACATCTATATAAATAAAAATAAATTTTGTATATACAATTTACAAATAATAATCATATAAAACTCTTGTACAAACACTCTAAAATTTTTATTATTTTCATTGGTCCCCAACAGGTGCCAACAAATGTTACAAAAACACAATATTGAAAATGTAACCCAATAACATAGAGCATGCTTTGACAAAACAATAAATAAAATGACAATAGGTGACAAATGGCGAAACTGAATCCAAGTATAATATTTTCAATGACAAGAGAGTTAAGCGAATTGCATGAAATTGGGCAGGAAATGATAGAACACATCGGGAAATGCGAAATTGTTTCTTGGCGATTTCCTGACCGAGCTATCAAGGACATAGAAATTGATCTTGACAAGAACCTATTTGATACATCTGAGAAATATGTCCTTCTGCTTGAACTAATCATTGATAGGTGTTTATACTAATTACTAAATTGAAATATATCTTTTGTAAATCAAAATGTTGTAGATTATATTTAATTTTAAATATAACAATAGATATATTAAATTTATTACCTGAATTATCAAATAAAACTATATTCAAACTACCTAAAAATGTTTGTAAACCTGCTGGACTTTCATTTGGAACTTTAGCAACACTTTTCTGGAAACGTTTAAAAGTTTTAATGCAATCGAAAGAAATACAGGTATATTTATTAATATATTATATGACAAATACAATATAAATGTTTAATTTTGTCTAGTTCAGCTCAAAATCAAGCAGAAAAGAAACAATTTATAATTCATTATGTAATTCACCAACTGAAAGTATGCCTCAAACATGTATGAGTTGTACAACTGCAATGGAAATGGTTAAAAGTTTAATCAATAAGTTAGAAGAATGCATGAATATTCTCAAATTAGAATCAGTAGTAATTGTACAGAGGTATGTATTCCATTTATTTTAGGATTGCTGTTATATTTGTGAAATCATTTCAAGTTTGACGCAGGCCTACAATGGAGAAAAATATTATTAACTTGACTCAGTATAATGCCATGCAGCAATGGACTGAATTTATTTTAAGAGATATAAAAAATTTAACAATTTTCGCAAAGAAAAAAGTATCTGAAAATTATGTTTTAAATGAAGACTTTGAAAAAGTTAAACAAGAAAATGCTGCACATATGAAAAAATTAAAAACAATACAAAACAAATGTATTGATTTAGAAAAACATGACAAAACTACAACCAGCAAATTGCAATTAGTAACACAAACGAAAGAGGATTTGTTATTAAAATTGAATAAATTAACTGTTGACTTAAGTCGATCAGAAGAAGAATGCAAAACAAAAGCAGAACAAATTAATGAACTAGAAAACAGAATACAAAAAATGATTATGGAAAACGAAAGTTCAACACAAAATTTAAGAGATGAATTCCGTAAACAAATAGCCTCTATAAATTCAGAAAAAGATTTCTGGACAGACTTGTACAATAAAAGTAAAACAGAGATTGAAGAACTCGAAACTAATATAAAATTACAACAAGAAAAACAAACTAAACTAGAATTCCAGATTCAAGAAAATTTATCTAAACAAAAAGACAAAAAGTCTAATGAAACTATAAAAATACAAGAAGAAAACTTGAAACTAATTCAAGAAGTTGAACATGTTAAATCGATAATGAAGCAGCAGGAGGTGTGCAAATTTAATATTTTCATTAACAAAATTACTTCCTTGATTTATTTCAGATCGAATTGACAGTAAAAGTTCAATTCCTCGAAGAAGAAAATTCAGAACTGCAGGAAGAGATTAAAGTAAGCAAAGAAAGAGAACTAATAATGATTCGGTGTCCTGATCTCAACGGACCGATTATATGTGAAAAAGGTAAAGCTATTTACTATATATACAAAATAAAATAAACATACCATCTGGTATTTCAACCAGTTATATATAACTTCTTATATCAAAAGATATTGTTACAGTTGGCAATACATTTCCGCAGATCTTTTTATTCCACAGTTGGCACAACGCCAGGTAAAGGTGGAAATGCTATTTGGCATTTCTAATAAATACAAATAGGTTATGTCAGGAGTCTAACAGCTAATAGAATTTTGACTTTTAAAGTAATAAAAATACTTTAGAAATAAATGTAATAATAACTGTATTCAAATTTAAATTTTCAAATGTCCCTGTCGACAACAGGAAATGAATTATGTATCAGGCTTGCCAATTTCAAGTATTTTTTTTATTGCCAACTGTAACAATTCCTTTTAATCACTCTGTATTATTCAATAAATATGATCTGTATTCCATTTGCCACTTGGTTCACTTAAATCAATTCAGATAAATTTGACACATGCTTAAATAAACTGAATTAAGCAAACTGATGCACTTATTGGAGTGAATTACTTCAAAGTAAATTAGAATCTGTAATTCTAGTACTGGAAATAAAATGAGCGAAATAATGCAGCGAAATAAATAAATGATTTGGTTCAGTATATGTAAGTTATATCTGATCCAAATGGCAAATGGTATACGCCTATGAATGATACTTTTATACACAGACATGGTTTATACAGTACTGAATTTTATAGCAGAATTTTGTAACTATTATTTTTAGTTACACTGTATAACAAGACGCTAGAATAATATCTTTAAAAAAATAATTATTTGCTTTAATTTACGGAAAATGTTTGATATGTTGTTTGCTTATATTAGGTAATCTTCAACATCGATTATTTGTAATTATACTTTTTAAATTATTTTTTCTAATTACAATTTATACTTACTAGGTAGGTAGATATGGTTTATCTCATTACTCGTAGAAATAACATCACATTATGACAGTTCACGATTTACACGCATATAATAAATTTAAAAAGATTACCATAGTTTCTATTGTCTTTGATTGAAAAACATCATTTATACGGGTACTGAGATTAATCATACGGAATACTTATTTATTTTTTACTCCGCAGGAAATAGAAATCCTCTGCAGGACATGGAACAGCAGCTAAACGCAAATGAAATACGTGTAAAACTTCTTCAGGAACAAAACACAAACTTACTCCGTACTATTGAGAAAATGAGAAAACTAAGTAAAAAAAATGTATCTGGGAAGTAAATAAAAAAATAACATTTATTTTTTTAAAATATATATTATCATATATTTTATTCAAAATTTAAAACATGTATTTACATTTTGTCGTTTTTCATAATAATTTGATTGTAAACTCACGGTGTCGCGCGATCCCCCGCTAAGACAGACAGCAGAACAACAATGACGAGGCGAAGGGAGAGTGTCCGGGGTGAGGGGGCGCGTGCGTCGCACATGATGTCATCACAGGTTCTGTATATTCTTTATTACAAGTGGTAAGTAAGATAGGGAGGGCCGCGGCGCGAACGCGTCGCCAGGGAGACCGAAGGAAGACGTACAACTTGTTCAGTTTTTGAGATACAACACAACACTCACAATCAATGATGAATGTGTTTACTACTCGTAAGATTGTATGTACACTTTTGTTGGTTGGTTGATGCGGGACGGCATAGGTTTCGGTAACGGAACGGATCGGCTACGGCAGGGCGGATGCGTTGACTTGGGTTTGTCTGTTTGGTTCCTTTGTGATCCTGGTTAGTTGTGGCAGAGGCATGAATGTGCGCTAGACTGTTTGTTAATAGTATCCAAAAGAAATGTGATTCGGCAACACAGACAGAAGAATAAATTACACTACTAAGTACTATACAGAATAGTATAACAATATAATTAATAATAACGTAATAATTATAGTTAGAAAATAAATTAAAATATTAAACAAAAACTAAATAATGAGCTCGTTTGTTTTGTTTGTAAATTAATTGATAAAAGTATACGATGATAATAGTAAATGGTAGAAATAAAAAGATATAAATAAATAAGCGGGCGGGCAGCGCTCAGATGTCTTAAGGTGTTATCGAGAGCGATAGAGAACGATACGAAACGAGTGAAAAGAACGCGAGAGACAGAATGCGGAAGCTTCGCAGCTCAGGCCCATTTGTCAATCACAACCTCTGCGACTGCAACAGACAACAAACACCGTACAAGTACAACGGAAACATGAACTTGCGCGTAGTTTGCAACTGTGCGAAAGGATTGGTGATCGTGGTCGGGTGGTGCAGATGGTTCATGAGAGGGCAGTGCAAGTCACACACACTGATGGGTGATGGTAGTTGAACGAGGTGATAACGTCCTCTCTCGACTGCTGCCTCTGCCCGGAGGGAACGAACTGTTGGCTGTGCGCCTCTTACAACCTCACTTCTACTTTGGCCGGCACTGAGGAGATAAGATACAACACAAACATTAGAATACTCTACGGGGAGGAAACATCGACATACAAAGATCAAGTGCAGAAATATCGCGAGCAACAGCGGAGAATTCAATAGCGGCGGCAATATTTTTACTGCGCTGGCTTCTGCTTAGCAGCTTTTACTTACCTTCCATCCAAATGAAATCATGCTTGTAAGAAATGTGTTAAAAGATAGAATATAGCCATTTAATATCACGTTAAATGTACACAACATTAAATTACTTTCAAATTTTATCAGTCACACATAATTATTTATATATTAGTAAGAGAAAGATATTGAAAATTGTACGTTACCTTCAAGATCCAGTGCTTCGTTGCAATGTTAAATTGTTTGTACTAAAATATAACACTGAAATCTCATGCTGTGGAAATGAGTAACATCACACAAATGTAGCGTTAGACTAACGTGTTATTTTATAAACACGTTCCAATCTGAATTAATTCCAAATATTAATAATAGTTTCGACAGTTTCTTATGTCTTTTTTTTTCAGTTATAAAATCCACTCTACTATGGTTAAATCAAAATAAATACAGTCCAAACTAAAATGTATAATGTATAGATGAATGTAAGAAGAGGTGCAACAAATAAGGAGTGCAACTCCAAATATCTACGAATGAGTTATAAAACAAAACACTCTCAGGTTATCATTCTATTGTTTTTCATTTGCTTCTTTTTCAATGTCAGGTATAATCGTTAATTAAAACATTTTATTAGTACCTACAATAACACTGCCCTCGTGTACAAATATTTACATTATCCATGCGATGCTGGATAACACGACATCGTGATAAATGGGAAATCAAAGTGAACCAAATAACGTACCATGTATGATTCCCGATCGTTGAGCACCATTTGATTATTGTCCAGCTCGACAGCATAACATGACTGAATGAGAACAGCAAATGTGCAAACGCGGTCGACTGAGTGCAGCAGTCGAGGTATTCAGCAAAGCATGGCGGCTTTTTACATAAAGCTCTTTCATTTTTCAAATATCAGTATACAAATCCACACACAAACTTTCGCTAAGTTATATTCGATGCTGGTTCGTGACGCAAAACATCATCGACGCCACGGGACCAGAAAGTTCTTTAGTTTAGATTTGTAACATTAGAGGCGCGCACCTACCGACCCCACTGCACAGAGGTAAGTACGATTCATTATTCTTACTCGAGATGAAGAGATGCGCACACATGCACAAGTATCCGAGCATCTAAAATCTACCAGTAATAAATAGCGATAAATTAAAGTTAAGGCGCAGTGGAGGAATGGTAAAGGTGCGAGCCCCGTTCTAAACTCACTTTTAGCATTTGATGTCTGAATTTTAAGTCGTCTACCTACACGCTTAAACGGAAGAATGTAATTTGGCTAGGGATGCCGTTTCGTTGCGCGGTGCAATTGTTCTTGTTGCGTTTGTAACAAACGACATGCACACTCGGCTAGTGGGGAAACAGGGACAAAGTGGACACAACACTACATAAGGAGCTATTTATACAAAATGGATGTCAGTTTTTTGCTACTTTATGTTCACTTTCAAAATTATGGAAATCTTAATTCAATTAATTACTGTTTGTCCTGATTCGAGACAATTAACATATATGTTCTGTAACAACCCTGGAGGAATTTTATTCACATCTGAACACGTCACTCTCTTGCTATAAAAATTAAATGCTACGTATGAAATGTGAACAAAATGACTTCAGACTAATAAATAGGAAACAATCATGATAGAAATTAAATAGACAACAACACGGATCATACTAAAACAGAAAGTGCAAAAATATTAATGAAACTACATACCGGTATAAAATTGGATTTTGAAGGAAAGGAACTGGTCAAGCACTTAATCAAACGTAAAAAGCTTTCAATAAGAAGGCACTTGTACAAATTAAAAAATAATTAAATAAAAAAAAAACACACAAATTTATATTAAAGTCGAGGGGTCCACTCAAAGTCCCACACAATTGATTAAATATCTAAAGAGAATTGTTACTAGAGTCAGTTGTCTGATGAGGGATCTCGAACGGGTTATCAGAGGGGCGCAGCACCAATCGTAGTTCTTAAATTCACTAGAGTACGTTCGGGGATTGTGCCTCGCTCAATGAGGCAGTTGTCAATCCCGCAATTATATGGGAAACACAGCCAACAACCCAAAGAACACAGCCCACATCAGGATTATCCCGTGCACGGTATAAATGGGGTTCTCACCATCGGCAATCTTTCTTGCGGCGAACTTCAGTGTCTCGTCAAGCAGCACCACAGGTATAGAGAACTTCATCACAGTGAGCCATTCTTCAACGGTCAGTGGCGTCACCTGGAATACCGCCTGCGAACACAACATCACATTAGTCACTATAAAGATATCATAATCATATCGCAGCACTTACCGACAAAACCTCGATGTGCAGAATGACGAAGTGGAGTGTGAAGGAAAGAGCCATGGAGCCGAGCAACCAGAAGTTGCACCATGGAGGCATCATAATCAGAGACTGGTTCTCAGACAAGCTAGAGATATTTTAATATTTAATGATAATTAACTTGCCAACTTAATCCGCTTATATTTGTATTACAAACCTGTTCATGGCGTTTAACATCTCAATGGTTACGAGGACAGACAAAGCCATTGTCATTGGATGAGGATCACTGAAGACCTTGCAGTTAACTCCCTTGAATTCATCACCACCACCGATGCAAGCCAAATGGTGAGTCTGTTAAAATTACATGTTTTAAATAAATACAAGTCATAAACTTTACATACAATGAAAAGATATAGATATATAAAAAAAACTTACAACTTGGTAGTAGTTCAGCTGAGGACCATTGGGAGAGAACATGAACCACCAGGTAGCAGCACCTACTGTGGCAGCGCCTACGTATCCACCAATAGCCATGTAACGGAAGAACAACCAGCCAGAAATGAGGGATTCATCAGCTTTGCGGGGTGGTTTGTCCATGATGTCCAAGTCAGGGGGATTGAAACCAAGAGCAGTAGCGGGCAGACCATCAGTGACCAGGTTGACCCACAACAATTGGACGGGAATGAGAGCTTCAGGAAGACCCAAAGCAGCAGTCAAGAAAATGGACACGACTTCACCAATGTTAGAAGAAATCAAGTAACGGATGAACTGTTTCATGTTGTTGTAGATAGCACGACCTTCCTCAACGGCAGCGACAATAGATGAGAAGTTATCATCAGCCAATACCATCTCAGAAGCAGACTTGGCGACAGCAGTACCAGAACCCATAGCAATACCAATTTCAGCCTTCTTCAAGGCAGGAGCGTCATTTACACCATCACCAGTCATAGCGGAAATTTCATTCATGCTCTGCAAGTACTCAACGATCTTGGACTTGTGGGCGGGTTCTACACGGGAGAAGAGACGAGCACGGGCGCAAGCAGAACGTTGTTCAGAGGTGGGCAAGTCATCGAATTCACGACCAGAGTAGGATTTGCCAGTAGTGTCTTCCTCTTCAGTGAACACACCAATACGTCTGCAGATGGCTTCAGCGGTGGCTTTGTTATCACCAGTGATGACAATTACACGGATACCAGCAGCGCGGCACCTGACAATGGAGTCGAAGACTTCCTTACGAGGGGGGTCCAACATACCAACGACACCAACAAAAGTAAGGTTGACTTCATAAGTGAAGAATTTGTTAGAATCGCCAAGATCCATATCTTCGGGTTTGACGGGGTTGTCAGCGGTGGCGAGAGCCAAGCAACGAAGAGTATCGCGACCAGTACCATATTGACGGGTAAGCTCCAGAATACGGTTCTTCAAAGTGGAAGTAAGAGGAACTTTCTGGGCTCCAACGCGAGCGTGTGTGCATCTGTCAAGTACGCCCTCAGGTGCGCCCTTAACGAACAATTTGGGTCCATTACCAATGCGGGAAGGTTTGAGAGGTACGCAGTAAGAAGACATGGATTTGCGATCACGAGAGAATTCCAGGGTGAATTCTTTCTTCCATTTGGTTTCAATGTCTTGACGGACAACAATGGCAGTGGTACGACGATCCAGACCAGATTTGTTGACACCGAAAGGATTCATTTTCTCAGCAAGTACAATCAAAGCAGTCTCAGTAGCTTCACCGACCTTTTCGAAAGCCTGTTTGAATTCGTTGAAATCAATAGCGGAATCATTGCACATGATGCAGATGGTGCCCATTTCATGGAGGGTATCGTAATCGCTAGCCTTGACTTTCTGTCCTTTGAGGAAAACTTCACCAATAGGTTCATAGGTGGAACCAGTGATTTCGAATTCATGGAAGCTGCTGTCACCGCCTTCAACTTTTTCAAAGACGAACATACGGGAGACGGACATCTGGTTGGTGGTCAGAGTACCAGTCTTGTCGGAACAGATAACTGAGGTGCAACCCAGGGTTTCTACAGAGGGCAAAGAACGAACAATAGCGTTCTTCTTGGCCATACGGCGTGTACCCAAAGCCAGACAAGTGGTGATGACAGCAGGGAGACCTTCAGGGATGGCAGCGACAGCCAGAGCGACGGCGATCTTGAAGTAGTAGACGGCACCCTTGATCCAGGAACCACCGTGAGCGGGATCGTTGAAGTGGCCAATGTTGATAGCCCAGACAGCAACGCAGATGATAGAAATAACTTTGGAGAGCTGTTCGCCGAATTCGTCCAATTTCTGTTGCAGGGGAGTCTTGATTTCTTCAGTCTCGGACATTTCAGTTCGGATTTTACCAATGGCGGTGTTAAGACCAGTGCCAATAACGACACCGCGGGCCTTGCCAGCAGCGACATTAGTACCAGAGAAGAGGATGTTCTTCTTGTCTTGGTTGACGGCACGGGGGTCGGGAATGGCGTCGGTATGCTTGATGACGGAAACGGATTCACCGGTCAAGATGGACTGATCGATACGGATGGTGGTGGAGAAGATCTTGACGAGACGAATATCAGCGGGGATCTTGTCACCGACAGACACCTCAACGATGTCACCGGGAACAATTTCCTTAGCGCGGATCTTCTGTACACCAGACTTGTCGCCACGGACTACTTTGCCCATCTCGGGCTCATATTCCTTCAAGGCTTCAATAGCGGATTCGGCATTTCTTTCCTATTTGCACAAAATAATACGTTAGTTTTGCAATACGTATCATTTGGTGAGACGCTGTCTGCACCAGGATGTTTGAGCGAGGATCAAAAGCTATACACGAATCTACACAGATAACAATAAACGTTATCATTATTTAATAATTGTCGGTAAAGTCACGCACTGAATCATGTCATAAACGCGTTATTACATTTTTTTATTTGCAATTTAGAAAAAATATGACCATGAGAATTTACACAACCATAAATGCTCAAAAAAATACTCTAGATAAAAATATGAAATGATTAATTTACGGATTTCCTGCCTGGTCATATATCGGGTTAATCTAATCCAATTAAGAAACGAGTCGTTCATTAACGGAACCTAGATGTGACGTTATTACATCACATGGAGCCAAGTGTTAAGTGCAAAGTGGCGGTTCATGATAGTAATAGCAGTGGGTAGTTCCTTTACCTGCCATACACCGACGACGGCGTTGGCGATAAGGATAAGCAGGATGACGAAGGGTTCCACGAACGCTGTGAAAGCTCCTTCATGTTCTTCAAACAAGGCTAAAACCTGCAACAAATAAAACACCATTAATTCGCAACACGTACTTACAGTAACTAAATTCCTAAACACGCTGTTTTTTTTATAAACTATACTGACGCAGCACATAAACTTTACATTTTAATGTTTTCAACAAAACAAATAGGTTGTTACCTATTTTTTATAAAACGTTCGTGATTTTATTACCGATTCAAATAGACTTTGTCTTTCAAATATACTTTTTATATTTTTTTTATAGAGAAAGAAAAACAACTACTTCTGTCTACATGCAATCTTTTGTCCCAAAGGACTTTATCTAAACAAGCCTTCGGTAACAGTTTTAAATTTACTTCTGTCCAAGAAAGTTCCGAAGCGAAAAGAAAAACCCGAACAATAAATTCATATAACGCATTTTCCGATAAAACAAGATTAATTGTTCGGAAAGTAAGTTACGAAGTAAAGTTGCAGGGCTTGCTTGCAATACTGAACAAAGCATCAAAAGCATTCGATCGGCGAATAAACCATCAACAGCAAAATACAGTAAACCCGTCAGTAGACAGAATGCATTATCTCTGGCAGAGAGCCTGTGGTCTCAACGATCAAAGGAAATATAATAGCGACTACATGTTCGTGGTAACTACCAGAACGGACGTACGGGATAATAAAATTATATTTTAAGAAACAGAAATACTTTACTAACACATCAGTCCATCCCACGTTTTAGAACGTCTTAAATGAGGTTTTTTTTTAAGTCGTTAATCATTTTAGTGTAACCAATTCGCTACAGATAGTTCACAAAATTACGTTTGCTAATTGTATAACAACTGTACGATTTTACAAACTAATCAATAATATTTATGTGGTTTTACAACCAATACATTATATATAAAAATTTATTCCATATATTATAATTTATATTCTAGTTATCGCTACATATGGTTCATTATATCTAGCACAACAAAAATGGACTAATTAATCGTGTAACGCAAATAAACATAATTTAGTGAGAAAAATTATACTTAATCTTTCCAAATTCGTAAATTATAGATACGAATTCCATTTAGGTATAGTATCTAGTATAATAAATTTAGTTGCTCATAATTAATAACCATGTATGTACGTCAGGATAAAAAAGTTCAAATTATAATTCTGTGAAAAAGAGAGATATAACAACATGAATAGTTAATTTTACCTGCGTCATACATATAATGACATAATGAAAGAATATAATTTAGCTACTTTAATTGAAAAGACACTAATCATTATCATGTACATAAAATATAAACTCGAGTCACACATTATGTTTAAACAGCAAACTTCTACCATATCTAGTGTGGCATCACGCCAACTCGATTAAATCTATGTCAATGGCAAGTTTAGATACTTTGCGTAAAACTGATTTATTAAATTGCGTAAAAATGATTTATAAGTCGGAAAATTGTATAGTCTGTACGTCAGTCATTCGGCCATTTCTCATTATTGTTGTTTAGTTACACAAATGTGACAGCTGTAATGTAAAATGTGACCTATCCCACGCAAGTTATAGTTACTAAAATTCTGAATTTATCAAAATATATCAAAGTAAGAGTTATGGACAATACTTCCTCTTTGGTTTTTATTTAGACATAAAACAAGTTAAAATTATACTGATACTTAGATTTTATTTGCTTCATATATCATTATTGTGACATAACATTTAATAAAATTTATAATTTATTGTTTAATCAATTAATATTTACTTCTTTAATTTAAAGCGTACATAAAATTCACATTCAATTTTCTATGAAACTAAACAAATATTTTCATTTATTTTATAGATTATTTTCATCAGATACACAGTATTTTTTACTGTTTATACAGTTTCATAATAATTTATTCACTATTAAATTATGTCAAGCTGATGTCACATCTGTATGATTTGTTCTACATAAAAAGTAACACATCATAATAAAAAAATATATTACTGCCGCTGTTTCCGTCAAACAAAATCATATGCAAATGTTTGATATTAAACTACAATATATTAGAATCACCATAGTGCCGGCAGGCTTCAAAGTATAAAATTCCAAGAGATTTACGAATTTCAAAGTATATTTTACAAGAAGTTTTACAGCAAAATCTGTCTACAATTCCCAAAAGTCGTCAAAATCATTTTAGTGAAAAATGCTTCAAATAAAAATTGGAGAACATAAAATATCTAAATATTTTAAAATTTCGCAATTTTTTTCAATTAAATGTAGAGGCATTGTGCACAAATTATTTTTCTGAATACCGTGTATATGAAAATAGTTAATTGTTTCATTAAGACTAAAAATACAAGTTTTTGGGTCGAGCAATAAAGGTAGCGCATAGTGGAGTCTGGCAATATTATAAGACTCGGAAATAGTATTTCTAGTCCGATTGAAACATATTGTTTTTTGTACCCATTTCTTAAGAAAATTTCGCAGATTTATTTAAATTAAAATGAAACAAATTGAAAAAAATATTTTTATCACCATGACAACTCTAGTAAAAATGCTATTTTTGTTTCTAAGACAAAAAAAAAGATGACGTATCCGTAGTAACGTAAACATTCCTGAAATAACGTTCTTTTACTATTGAAAAAGTGAAAATAATAGTGTCATATATAAATGGGTGAAAAAATAGTAATTTTTTCGTTAGGATTCAAAATATAAGTTTTCGGGTCGAGTAATAAAGGTTGCCGGACGACTTGTAACGAAATCTGGCAATATTGTGAGACTCGAAATAGTATTTTTAGTCCGATTGAAACATTTTTTTTATCTACTTCTTTAAATAATTTCACAGATTTAATCAAATTATAATGAAACAAATTTACAATTTTTTTTTTCTGTTGTAAAAATGTTACTTTTGGTCTTAGGACAAAAAAAAAGGATTTCAAGGCAGATTTTTTCAATTCCAAGTATTTTCTAGGATATCCAGGAATTTCAGACCGGTAGACACCATGATCACTATTCTGATAATTTGCACAATTTTTGAATGACTGAACAAACTTTTATCGACTATCAACCAGAATCATATAGATGTGAGAATCGATGTAACACCAGTTTTCAGTCAAATAGTAAAACATAACTTAAACACAAAAAGAAAAGTGTAGACGATAGAAAAATACTTACGAAAGAAATAATAGCAGCTAACAATAAAATCTTGACTAGAAGATCATCGAACTGTTCTAAAACGAGTTGCCATATAGATTTGCCTGTAACATACACAATATAATTAGTTTGAATATTAATAATTAATTTACCTCCGCTACGTATCAGGAAGCACTCAAAGCAGCCAACGTATCTTGATAGAATATAACCGTCAGATCGATGAACAATTGCTCTCGAAATTGTTGACATTTCAGCTGGTAGTGCGTGATTGTATCTTGCAAAGAATGGTCACGCGATTAGCGTGAACGTGACATAAACACTCTGGGGAGTTGAGCGTGAATATAGCGTTTAAAATGAAAAGATAAGCGATTCCATTTCAAATGCCAGCAGTTTTCAACTCATTTTAAATAGAATCCTTTGAGGATAAAATGTCAAATGCTGTTATGATTTAAGAGGATTTTATGTTGAATGTTATAAGATTAATTTTCTTTTGTTTTTTCCTTGTCATTCGATAACAATTTTTTATTTAACAAGATGTCGAAGCATTACTGTATCGATACCTATTCTCTAACTCACTTTTTACATTTAACAAGTTGCTTCGTTACAAGAATTGTATTTTTTAAATTTTATTTTGGCATCATAAACTTATTTATTGACCCTCAAAAGCGGGTTAATTTTGGCTATTATAGCCCTAGGGCATATAAAGTTGCCATGCATTAGCTATTCAAACAAATCAAAATCGTAATTTATGGATACATATCAGACAATACAATATATTCGTATTGTTTTTCATAAAACTTTTTAACTTCTATGGAACTATTTTTTTCTGTGCAGATTCAAATTCATCCAATATTTCTTTGGAATTGTCATTGATACCCTCCATTTTTATTTGAGAATAAATAAATAAATAAATAAATAAATAAATAAATAAATAAATAAATAAATAAATAAATAAATAAATAAATAAATAAATAAATAAATAAATAAATAAATAAATAAATAAATAGTTCGTAAACAAACAATATAGGAACACCAACAATCTACGTGCATACATAGAAACCACAGCATACCTATAATTATGTAACAACGCAAACAAAACGATAACGAATATATACTTGACTGAATCCTTTAATTTCGAGGACCGAAATAAAAGAAAACGTTGTATGTACAACGGAGCTTTAAACCTGTCCTCAGTACTATAATCTTTCGATTATACCCTTAATACATAAATAACTATTTAAATGGTTATATATGACAAAAGTTTACAAAACTTTAATTTCAAACAACTGATGGCAATTAAAATTATTAATAATTTTCCTTTAGTTACGCACATATTTTCACGTATGAAGTCAACACATAATTTTGTTGAAATTTTACAAAATAAAAATAGCAACTTTTTGTCAGATAACTATTTTTCTTGTTAAATGCGTAGGAACACTCCCTTTCTTATCTTTTAATTCGTTTTCAGTTCTTATATAGAGTGTTTAACTGCAATTGTAAGGAATTCACTTTCAAAAACAAGCGCAGGGCGACTCTCCCTTCCTTTCTTATCTTTTTGTTTCATTTTCAGTTACTGCCTTGTGTGGATTTTTCTTTCATGTACAAGTTGCTTTCATTTTTTCTAATCTTTGTAGATTCGTTGTTAGATTTGTTTTAGATTTGATGTTAGGAGTAAGCGTGAGTAATTTGAGATGGTTTACGAATATGTTGTGTATGTCGAAAAAGGAAGATGAATGATAAGTGAATAGGAGTGATTGGATAGATGTGATTGAAGGTTTGTTGTGTGATAAATTATTTCGAATGTAATAAATAAAAGAGTTTATATGGAGCGATCTATGAATGTGGTTAAAGTGAGGGTGGTGTGTTTGGATGAGAATGTTTGACGAGTACTGATTATTTGATGAATGTAAATGAGTGAATATTTTAGAATGATTTTAGGGTTCATGCTACCCCACTTGATGGGATATAGCGTGACGATATGTATGTATGTATGTATGTAAATGCGTTTTCTTGTTGTCATTTAATAACAAGTCTGTTTAGACAATATCAATGTTTGCTATAAATTGTTATGGATACGTATACAATTCTTGTTACTGAACAATAGAATTGAGCTCAATATTGCATTGCGTTTTGAAATTCGTAACGTTATCAGTTATCATAAATGTATGTTTTATTCAAATATTGAAATTTCTCAATGTTGAACGTGGGAAACATGACACATTTAGGTATTTGTATGAAACAACTATGCAAAGTAAACAATAAAGCTTATGAAGAAAATTTAAATTTTTAATTAAACTTACAATAAGCATTTTAAGTAGCACTAAATCTTCAGGGATAAAAATTTGCATTCCATGTAGTATTATCACCGAACTACATGCAAAACACTTTAATTTATGACTTAGAGAAACAAAAGATAAATATTAACTTGTTTCTTTTGCCTGTATAGAAGAAATTTCTATCAACAAATCAAATCGATTTCTGTAAACTTAATGCACTTTTTCCATGCAAGCAATTTGTCAGTTAAAGTGAATAAAATGGGTACTAAAACAAATTAATCACTTTTATTTTAGGTCGTAGGAATCGATTATAGTAAATATTTCTATCGCGTGATACGATTTTGTTTACATCTTACTCAAAAACAAATGAACTACTATTGAACTAAGTAAACAAATATTAATTTCTGGAAATTGTTTGACTGAGGAATCAATTAAAATCTCAACGAGAAATTACCGACATGCTTTCATGTATTAATTTCTGATGAAATGAGTTACGGAAACGTGAAATTTATAAGAAATCAATTAATGGCCAGTTTTTCAATCGGCGGTTTACTCTCGATTAACGTTAATCATGATTAAATAATAATGTTAACCATAGTTTCCATTATTATTTAATCATGATTAACATTAATCAGTGATTGAAAAACTGGCCCTTAGTAATTAATTTTAGGTTATAAATACAACGAATTTTGAATTATATTCTTTGAACTACTGCTGTTAATTTTTTATCAATAGACTCGGATGTTTTTTTGCAGTTTATTTTAAGGTCGTCTATAAAAAACTTAACTAATTCTACACATGTCGTTTCCAACATAAAGCAGCCTTTTCTTTTGACATTTCGTTTTACTGTTCAGTATTTATATTATTTCAACAACGAATCAACAAAGAATTCTATTAGTTTTAGTACTACTTTAATAACATCAAGTGATACGCAACACATTTTATTATTTTAGTTTCCTTTTCGCATTATAATTTAATAATTTTGATAAAATATTGTTTCAAGTATAATGGAAAAGATTAGGAAATGTACGATATTTATCTAATAATTACTTCCGTGAAAACCGCTCGTTATTTGAATTTAGGTCATTCTCATCCGCAAACCAATCAAATTATTTTTCATTTCCTTATATAATTTTCAACATTCTACTAGATTAGAATTCATTCCACGTGTTCCAAGTCTGACGTATCCACGTGGCCGCGAGAATTTTATCATTCTCCATGTGGAAGCATTTGAAACAGTGAATATCGCTGGTATCAAGGTGAAGCATTGACGTCAGCGCCTGCGGCAGATACAGTACACAGCGCCGAACACGTCACTCGAGACGGTGAACCGCGAAGCCAATGTGTGTTTGTGACTTTGTGTTCAGGTGCTATGTCTTCCCCTGTCCTCTCTGAAGTGCTTTGCCAAACATTTCACCCGTAACGTGGTTATATGCGATGTGACAGCTAGAGATACTTTATATGATTATGTAAGAACTGTGAGTGTTGTATCAATATTGGATGCACTTTGTGAACCTTATTGATTACGACATTTGAAAACTCAGTTTTATTGAACATGATATTACTACTTTGTGCTGTTAATAAATATTTATTTAAAAAGCCGGAAAACTTAATTTTATTACACAAATGATAACTTATTGCTTAGATAAAATAAGAAATGCGTGACACTTTATCTTGGAAATGCCAAAACAAACTAAATTATGAAAATATATTTTTCTATGACCGATATTTCCAACTATCAGTTGAGTGCAGAAAGTTGTTTACCGCTCTCCAAGCGGTATAGTAAGAGCGTATCCATGGATACATAAAAACTGTCAACATTTTTAAGCGAATTTCAAAACAAAAATACTGGCAAAAATTATTTCAAGGATTTCTAAATGGTCATAGAAAAATATTGTGTACACCAAGAGCAGAAAGGGTCCTTTCCGCGTTTCATAATTCTTGCTCTCGGCTGTGTCTTGATCAACAATATCCATGCGCGAGCAGCAACAGACAACTTTCTGTTCTAAGTACACAAATAACTATTTTCTACGATCGAGCAGAAATTAGGCGTATTCAATTATCAGTTGAGTGCAGAAAGTTGACTTTTGCCACTCACCGAGCGACAAAAAAGATTATTTTCAGTCTCCGAGCGGTAAAGTGTATTCATGGATAAATGAAAAGTCAATATTTTCAGTGAATTTCAAAACAGAAAAACAGAAAATTATTTTAAATTATTTTTCAAGGGCTTCTAAATACAGAGTGATCAAAATGAATTGTAACAGTTGGCAATAAGAAAAACTACTTGAAATTGGTAAGCCTGATACATAAATTCATTTCCTGTTGTTGACAGTGATATTTAAAATTTAAATTTGAATACATTTATTATTACATTTATTTCTTAAGTGTTTCTATTACTTAAAAAGTCAAAATTCTATTAGCTGTCAGACTCCTGACATAACCTATTTGTATTTATCGGAAATGTCAAATAGCATTTCCGCCTTTATCTGCCCTTGTGTCAACTGTGGAATAAATAGATCTCTGGAATTGTATTGCCAACTATAACAATTCCTTTTTATCAGCCTGTATATTGTATGCACCAAGAACAGAAAGTGTCCTTTCCACCCTTTCATGGTTGTTGCTCTCGGCTGTGCCTCAATCAACAATATCCATGCGTGAAACAACTGTCAATTTGTCAAATGAGTGCAGAAAGTTGACGTTTACCACTCGCCGAGCGACAATAAGATCTTTCCGCTCGCCGAGCGGTAAAGTAAGAATGTATCCATGGAGACATGAAAACTATATTTTCAAACAAATTTTAAAACAAAAAACTGTCAAAACTGATTTTGAATTCTTTTTCAAGGGTTTTTAAATGGTAGTAGAAAAAATATTGTTTGCACTACGAACAGAAAGTGTCCTTTCCGCTCTTGCATGGATGCTACTCTCGGCTGTGTCTCGATCAACAATCTCCATGTGCACGCGGCAATGGACTACTTTCTGCTCTAGGTACCCAAATAACTATTGCTGTTCTTTTTTAAATGTGAAACAGGTGTATGTTTTGACTGTCATGATAAATTGGTAGATACCAACAAAAAATATATGGATACGGTGTCACACATCTTAGGGTAGGTTCTGTAGGAATGATTTAGTACGTGAAGACAGAACACATGTACCCAAGTTTTAGTTGAATGAAATACAGCATCTTTTTAAAAGTGTTGCTCCAAGCGTTCCATTAAAAATAAACTTATTAATGGACCGCAATTTTCAACTTAATCACGTTCAATTTTAAACATTATTAAAATAAAATTTGAATATATCGTTCAAAAGAGTCATTTTGGATAATAAATAAGTCTGGAATAATATATTTCTGATAAGATTAACAAATTAATCAACGTGCTTTCGATTAAAAATAATTAAATTTAAAATCGCAATGCAAATAATGATATCATTCCAGATACTGAATTGTAAGTTTATGAAATATTAACTACATAACATTGTAAATAATAGCAATGACTTTGACTTTTAAAAACACTACGTCACGAAATGAAAAGTTGTTTCGACAAACCAATCATAAAATATAATATCCTGACTCGTGACAAAAACTATTTGAAAGAGAAATAATTCGTTGATTTCCTCTCTTATCATCACGAAACCAGTCTTGCAAGAAATAAAGTGATTTCAGTAGAACACCCGAAAACAATTTCTCTTCCTTTTAATCATTAACCGAAATCGAAATGGTTGGCTGCTTCTTGTGATTTGACGTCGCGTAGTCGGTTCTCACAGATGTTACTCACCCTCTTCGGCCGGCAATTCTGAAACAAACAAGAGCGAAATTAGCAGAGTGTCTACCAGACGAGATAAAGAAGATGTGGAAGAGGAAAAGGATGTTCAAGTGGATGCACGTGCTGTTACAGAAGTTTAGTTTTCTCATGAATAATAAAAAAAGGCATTCTGGTTTCGCTGCAGGTTTTCTGATATGTCTTTAGGGTATAAATAATAGACGTAAGTAAATATCTATAATGGGAATTCTATCTACTTTTTGTCATGCATGATATATGATATACGTAAAACGGAAAATTGATATGTAATTCAATAACAAGAAGAAAAAATAAAAATATCAAATTAAATAGTTTTTCCTCTGTGATTGTATCCTCCTTTTTGATATTTTTATTGGCCTTTTACCCATTACTGGATGTGGCACTCTGCCGAAGCAGATAAGTGATATATTTTTGCGATTAGCAAGTCGGCCTGTGGAACCCTGCTTCGATCCCCACAGCCGACAAAACATTTTCGCCAATTTAAAATTACCCCTGTGGCTTCTCCACCACTAACATCTTTGGGGGCCGTGATTTGACGTGATAAATTAAATAAGTTTACAAAATAAATATATCATCACGCCTTTTACCCATTACTGGATGTGACACTCTACCGAAGCAGATCTCAGTAAGTGATATATTTTTGCGGTTACCCAGTCGGCCTGTGGATCCAAAGAACCCTGCTTCGATCCCCACAGCTGACAAAACATTTTCGTCAATTTAAAATTACCCCTGTGACTTCCCCACCACTAACATCTTTGGGGGCCGTGATTTGACGTGATAAATTAAATAAGTTTACAAAATAAATATATCATCACGCCTTTTACCCATTACTGGATGTGGCACTCTGCCGAAGCAGATCTCGGTAAGTGCCCGTGAAGTATGGTTACCAGCCGTCAAATTACGGCCCCCAAAGATGGAAGTAGAGGGGAATCGCAGGGGCAATTTTAATGTGGTTTTAATGTCGGCTGTGGAAATCGAACCAGGGTCTTAGGATCCACAGGCCGATTCGATACCACAGCCACCTACCCCATAAAATAAGTTTATAAATCAACGTATTCTTAATTTGATGATATTTGTCTGTTTCACGATAAATCGATTAGTAACAATCGTAAATTTCACGAAATGAGCTTATGTAAACATAATTATTTTTAAGTAGCTCTAGTATAAATACAAAGGAATTTTAAGAATGCCAACTGGTTAAATATAATTTGAAGTAAAACTTTGAAGTTTTAAATATAGTTAAAATAATACATCATTAACAGCTTAAACTAATAGTTGATTCAACATTTTAATATCACTTTTAGTTTTGCTCTCAAATTAAAACAGATTAAAACAGACTATTTTTAATCCGGATCAAAATGAATATGTGTCATAAAATGAAAACAGAATTATTAAAAATGGTATTAGCGCCAAATTACTCTTTGGATGAATCTGCTTTCAATTATTTAAATTTGTTAATAAAATATAAACATACGATATTTTATCAGAATGATGAAGCATATTTTTAACAAAGTTCGCTTTGTTTGAAATTTTCATTATAAAACCCTAAGATCATCGAAATCTCATTCAATATTTTGATACATAAAATAAAATTGTAATGTCAGCCCGAGTACAAGTTGAAAACACTCATGAACATAATACATAATTATAATAATAAGAATAAGTTTTATATTTTCCACAAAATCACCATATCATGGTAAAATACATTAATTTAGAAAGGAGTATAAATATATAATAAGTTACCTGACAATTTCAAGAATATAGATTTATGAAAAATTAGGTTAAAAGTAAAAGAGTATTATTTAAATAGACCATATATATCAAAACAGGTAATCTGTATTTATCATTATTTTTGTTTTATTATGCTGTTATTGTATAGATTATGCTGAATAAAGTTCTTATTATTATACAACGTGTTCATTTTAAGTGGCGCACCATTGTTATCTCGAGAATTATAGGAGCTACAAAGTCGGTTAATTTTGCAAGCAATTTCTATTTTATAAGATTATTTTAATGAGCGAAACAATCAGTTGTTCTCAAACTAAGAGAATGCAACTTTCTTATTTTAAATGGAAATCTGTTTCTTTTTTACATTTACTTAATCGATTCAGTTTTTTTTTCAGAATTCGACGAATAAAATGCAGTACCCTAACATTATAAAATATTTGAGAAAACTACATTTCAAATGGGCCTTTCAAGACTTTTTTGAATTTTTTATATATTTTTTTTTTAAACTTGTATTAAGCTTGATAAAAATATTTAAACTTTCGAAACAAACGAATGTGACGTAGTTGCATCTTAGCTTAAAGAGAGACAGATAAGACAGAGATAAATAACACGTAACTTCACGTAACGTGTGTCGTTGTCAGTAGAATCCTCAGACAAAACATAACTAGACGGATAACAACGGCGTTTGCATTGCCTTGAATACGGCATAATTCGCCTAGTATTATACGTCATTGGTAGAATCGTAGATGCTGAATGCTTATTTATTCTTCGTCTTCCTCTCAGTAAAATTGAGCACCGACAAACGTTTCAGACAAAGCTCTGTGATTGGCTTAATGCAATTACGTAATTACAATGAGCGTTTTACATTATTCAACTTTAACTTTCATATTTCAGCAATAAAGATATCATTTATGGTATGATTTTATATTGTATTAAATATGATGTACGGTCAAGAACTTATTTTAATAAATATATATTAAAAACCTCTATCACTTGAATCCCCCATTGCATAGGAATCAGATTGCTATAAAAAAACAAATGAACTAATTATACTACTTTTGTTGTTTGATTAATTATTAAATGTCAATATGACTATTTTGTGAAGAATTTCATGAAATAAATTTTGATATTCGTTTGTTTTTTCATAGCACGCTGATTCCTATGCGATTTGAATTAAATTAATGTTAATTTAATACGCAATTTTATCAAAAAGTTTGTAATGTCATAGTACTGAATTCAGAAAAAAACGCTGAATTGAATGAGTAAATAGAAAAAAATAGGTTCCTATTTAAAATAAGAAAGTTGTACATCGTATTTTGAGAACCACTAGTTTAAAAAAATTCTCGTTTTGCTCATTAAAGTAGTCTTATAAAATAGGAATTGAACTGACTTCGTAGCTCCTATATTTTTCGAAATAGCAATGATGCGCCACTTAAAATGATCACCCTGTATACATAACCCGTTATACTCGACTATAAAAAGTTTCTAACGAAGAATTGGATACAAAGTAAGCAATTAACCGCAAAAATTAGATGATAATTAAAAACTAATCTAATTTAAAGTATAGACAAGACAAAGAATGAACCATTTCGACACGAGACAAATACAACTTTCATATCGTAAAATATCATAGGTCGTCTAAAATCGATACGACAAGCAGTCACGAACGAATAGGAAAAACAAATTCAACAGGATAACACACCTGTTGCAAAAAAGCATATAACATCGCATGAGAATTGATAGCGACAGCTGAAATAAGTTACAAGTCCGATCGACACATCGACAGAGAAAAATTGTAACTGATGGTTCGACAGGTACAAATTATAGTAACTCACCCGATAATTTAGTTCCTAAATTAGAGATGTAATCGATAGTTATTATAGCTATTCCGGCGCATTCATACACATTTGTGGTTCATAGATTTGGTGATAAAATTGTAGCAGCGTGACTCAACGCGTTGAATGGAATTTTGCGGTTGTTACGGGTTTTAATGGAAATTTTATTACTTCCGAATACATGTTATAGTAACGGAAAATGCTTAATTTGCACTGGTGCTTAAGTACACGAGCGGGAAAGTGGAAATATTTAATTGACGATATTTCATTCAAAAACAAAATGGGTAGTAATCAAATATTACATAATAATTGCAATAAATCTTTGTTTTAAATGGACATATTTTGGCAAAACTTATTTTGTTTATTAGTACTCTTAAAACTTTAATTTCTCAGAACTGTAGTTTGCCAAAGTGAAGCTGTTGTTAATGTCATTTTCAACAATTAATATCTATAGTAAATCATTATTTTATGTAGTAAACGAAACACTTAATAATTCTATTTTTGTACAAGGTGTTATGTAAGTAAATATACGCAGCTTAATAAAATGTTAAGATTATTGCCTGGAACATAAATCTACAGTAGTTCGATGTTTAACACTTTTTATATTGTAAAAATAAAATAAAATAAATATATCAAAATAGAATAAATAAAAGGCTTTAGGAATCCAATATTTATTTTCTTTAAATATTTATTTTAAAAGGACGTTTCGAACTAAAAAATTAGTTCATCATCAGCAAATCTCAATAAATGTAAAAAATAACATGAATAAAATATCTAAAATAAAATATGTCAAAACATCAAAATAGATACATATTATTTATTCTATTTTAATAATTGTTTGGATCCACCTTACATATTTATAAAATAAATATATCATTACGCCTTCTACCCATTACTGGGTGTGGCACTCTGCCGAAGCAGATTTTGGTAAGTGATATATTTTGCGCGTGAAGTGTGGTTACCAGTCGTCAAATCACGCCCCCAAAGATGTTAGTGATGGGGGAGCCACAGGAGTAGTTTTTAAAATGGTGAAAATTCTTTGTCGTAGGAATCGAACCAGGGTTCTCAGGATCCACAGGTCGACTTGATACCACTGAGCAAGCTACCCCTTGTATATTGTATACTAAGTACATTATATATGGGGTAGGTGGCTCAGTGGTATCGAGTCGGCCTGTAGATCCCGAGAACCCCGGTTTGATTCCAATAGCCGACAAACATTTTCACCACATTAAAATTACCCCTGTGGCCACTACTAACATCTTTGGGGGCTGTTATTTTACGGCTGGTAACCGCACTTCACGCGCATAAATATATCACTTACCGAGATCTGCTTCGGCAGAGTACCACACCCACTAATGAATAAAACGCGTTAATGATATATTTATTTATTTTAACTTTAGAAAAAACAATTGACGATCAGTTAAAAATCATATTTATATTTCTTACTAGAATTATGTGTCCGAGAGATTTAACTTGATACTAAACTCGACATGATTTCATCAAATTTTGGAGAAACAATTGATAATCGCTTTATTGTAATTTTTTACATTTTTACCAGAATTCTTAATAATGGGTAAAAGGCGTGATGATATATTTATATTTTTTATTTTATATTGTAGCAGAAGTTTGAAGTGGACCAAAGCGGAATAATTCATTGAAATCAAAATTTTATGTGGAAAAAAAAATAACACGAAACTGTCACAATTGACATATAAGATCATTGGCGTCGCAATGAAAAACTACAAGTTTAGCAACACTGATTTTTGGGAAAATATACCTGTCTATATAGCTATTTGTGTATTACCAGCGCAAAATGGTACATTGTCTATTGAAAGATTATTGGCATTCTCTCGAAATAGTCAATGTACATTTGATGCTGGAGACCGATTCTAATTCGTAGCAACCAAATATTTAGTTGAATGACGTATTTTTGATGACGTCAGGCGACTTAGTTAAATTTCTAGGGAATTTAGTTTCTACTGTTGGTTACAAAGATCAGACTATATATTTTGGTGCGGTATTTCTGAAAAACTTGTTGCCGCTTCTTCTGATTGTTGATTGTTAACAAGTCCACTTTGTTGATTGAAATTGTAACTATGTTTCTATATTTAGTATTATTTATTCAAATAACCAAACTTTTTAAAACACGGCACTGCAAAACATACGAATAGGACGTAGCGACTGAGTTAGCGACTGGTTCAAAGCAGTTACTAGCAGTAAGTCGCTAGAAAATGTCTAGTCGCCATCAATGACGTCTTACGTAAGTTACACCCTATCCCGCAAGGTGGCTACACTATCGGTAGCGACAAAAAATGACGTCAAGCCAGTGGCTACAGCTAGTTGCTACGAATTAGAATCGGTCTCCTGGATTGAGGGAAAAAATAAAGAGTTCTTTAGTTAAAGAATTGTTTATATAGCAACAATATCAATAGCGATTTTCTGAAATTTATTGAACCGTTAGTTGCTAATGAATCGATAAAACTTTCATGCAACCCAGCATAAGAATTTAATTTTACGTGTTTTCTGCGGTACTGAACATTAAAAATAAAAATTGTTTATTTTTTTGTCATTGGTTCTATCGTAACGTTCAACGAACGTTTGATGTAGAGTTCAAAATTCGGAGAGCGAGCGTTTTTTCTGTTGTGTCGCGCATCATTGTCTTGGGTGTTAACGCTCGTTTGATGTAGAACATTATTAATTATACTTGTTAATTATTTAACGACATTCATCATTTACATTTTGATAAATGACAATACGTATTGTTAGAGAATGTCAGTTGCCATTATTTCTTTTCACGTTAAAAAGCTATTAAAATTATAGACAATACCTAAAGATTAAAATTGCAAAAAATTTTCATTTCATTTTTATTTTTATAAAATGTAATGGATGCTGTCATCTACAGCCAGATTCTCAAAAAAGTTTTAACTAATCCTGAATTTTAGATTAGCTATAATCCTATGCTAGTCCGTTTTAAAAAAAGTTACTTCAATTCACTTTCCGAAAACTAAATGGTAAGACGATTGTATTAAAGTTTATTTAAGCTTTATTGGGAATATAGTTTAGCTAAATTTGATAAATCCAGAATTCAGGATTAGTTAAATTCTAGCTAAAACTCTTTTGAGAATTGGGCTGTTAAATTTTAACTGAAAAGCCTCATCCCAAATTCTTAACGCCAACGTTTATGGTGTAATGGCTCAGTGGTTATCAAGTCGACCTGTGGATCCTAAGAACCCTGGTTCGATTCCCACAGTCGACAAAAGTTTTTCACCAATTTAAAATTATCCCTGTGGCTCCCCCACCACTAACATCTTTGGGTGCCGAGAGTTGATGGCTGGTAACCGCACTTCACGCGCATAAATATATCACTTACCAAGATCTGCTTCGGCAGAGTGGCACATCCAATAATGGGTAAAAGGCGTGATGATATATTTTTATATAATTCGATTTGACATAGTTCATTTCAGTAATTTAAATAGCTAACAACGGGTCAACAGATCATAAAATAACGGAAGACGTTTATACTTTATCTAATGTGACTGGTTTCAGAAACTCTGAGTAGTATTCTTTTTTCATTTCCAAAAATAAAATTCTACTTAACTTCCAATGATCGTAATTTCATCAACTTAACTTGCTCATCAACAAGTTTACAAAACAAACGTCTCCTTAAAATAAACAGGAACATATCATCAAATTTATTTACTGTTACTGTGAAATAAAAGCATGATAGTCATGTTTGAGTTACGAAATTTCAATTTTAAAGTTTACACACGACAACTTTAAAATGGTGTTAAACATAAACGAAAGTTTAACAAGAGCAATTTGTAAAACTAGACTAACAATTTATCTTCAAGTTTTATCCGCTGTGGGAATTTACAAATGTAGAAAGTTTAAAGTTTTGTGACCCTTGTGCGTGTTTCTGAATTTTGTTTAAGTTCAGCGTAAAATAGTGGGTTAAACAATTTTTATGCACCGGACTGTTGATAAACATTGACCATGATGTTATGATAACATTGGTGTCGAAAATAACATGAGGGCTATGAAATTTTATGACACACTTCAACACCGTTTCAAAATGAAATTTTGTCAGCGAATTTCGATTTAAAATTCTATTCAAATTGAGTGGACATTGTTTTTTAATTACGTTTTTAATTTAATGTAATGTCAAAAGGCCGTCAATAATGTGGCGCGTAATTTTCATTGCTAAAATGCGTTTAAAATTTCATAGTTTTCGGACATCAAAATGGCATTAAACGTGAAAATAAAACGACAGAATTATTAAGTATTAATTAGATGAAATTAATTGGATTTCATGCTGTTCTATGACGTATTTGCGACCTTCACAACAGCTGTTCTGCAGAAGATACTAATGATCATTCTTCATAGAATTTTGTCATTTTCAATATACCGGGTGGTGAATTTATTTATGTAATATAGGAAATACAATGTTAATTTTTTCATATAGCGATATTTGGTTCCCTGTTCATTTTAGAGCAAAATGTTTTAAATAAATGTTGTAGATAATTAAATTCTGTGTCTAAGCCAATAATCACATTTTATATTATACCTATTTTAACAGGTAAAAATTAAGTTTAAAATTTTATAAAAGTGTTCATTTGTAGTGATAGCCATGAAATTTAAACAAAATTACAAACAAATGCAAAACAATTTTCAATAACCTTGACATTAAGGCCGGTTTTTCCATTTCCAGATAAAGATTTCGATAACTATCAGCAGGATGATTGAAAAAATAAAATAAAAACATAAAAATAAATATATCATCACGCCTTTTACCCATTACTGGGTGTGCACTCTGCCGAAGTAGATCTTGGTAAGAAATAAATTTATGAGCGTGAAGTAAAGTTATCTCGGCCCCAAAAGATGTTAGGGGTGGGGAAGCCACAAGGGTAATTTTAATGTGATGAATATATTTATCGGCTGTGGGAATCGAATCAGGGTTCTCAGGATCCACATGCCGACAAGATACTACTGAGCCACCTACGTCATATTGTAGTTTTAGTATTACTTTCATATTGAAAGAATATCGCAACAGAAAATGACATTCAGTATCGATTATTACCATTTGTGCTATAATTTTGATACGATATTTTTTTATTTACCCAATGATAGTTATTAGGAATTTTATCCGGAGATGGAAAACCGGGTTTTAATGGGAATAATAATGCTTGTGCGAACTGTCAAACTATTGAAAATTGTTTTGCATTTGTTTGAAATTTTATTTAAATTTCACAGCTATCTCTAAATAAGCACTTTTACAAAATTTTAAACTTTGTTTTACATGTTAGAAAAAGGTGTAAAATAAAATATGATTCAATTATCTACAAGATTTATTTAAAGCAGTTTGCTCTAAAACCAATTGGGAACGACATATCGCTATATGAAAAAGTTAACATTGTATTTCCTATATTGCATAAATTAATTCACCACCCTGTATATGGAATTATACATAATTTCTTAGCAACAAACTAAACAAATTAAGTAGGTATTTCTTTACCTAAGAAGTTTATGTTATTTACATTTTCCATTCATTCTTAATTCAAAATGTACGAGTTTCTTCCTCGAATTAGCAATAAAATTCATCGTTTTTCCTAAACACCAATTCAAACCAAATCTTTTTTCCAAAATCTAAATAATTACATTACAAATTCCAATCAGAAATAACTTATAAACAAACAAAAATACGTAGAAATTGATCGAAATCTAAATAAAACAAAATGTTTCCCCAAACATTCAAATCATCAAACTTCTATTCACACTTTACGCTTTCATCAATGACTGAAGTGATCAAATATTTATATATTTATTACTCTGCATAACAGGAATTTAATCCCAAATACAGTACAGAGGGTCCACAGCTTATGGTTGAATCCGAACCACTCAAACATAACGGGCTTCTATACCTATTTTTTATTATTATTTTTTAATGAAACTCCATGATAAACTATGACGATCAGTGAAAATGCGGGTTGAAAATTCTTTATATTACCAGAGATATGATTTTTTAAATTTTTGTGTTGGGGTTGTGACGTCCCAAGTTCGGTTCAGTGGTACTTAACTTGTTTCGTTCAAAGAGTGCAAATAATATACGATTGAATTCTTGAAAAATAATTTTACTATGTTGAAAATCATATTTTATAGAAGTTGCAAGCCCAAGAACATGAAATTATATTATAGTAATAAATATACAACATGTTGAACACGTACCAGCAAACAGCGAACAATTTAAAAAACCAGTGCTGATAGTCATATTTAGTTACGTTATACTCCGCACATGTCTCTTATTTTCCGCGTGAAAATACTTGTGACCAATGAGAACCTTCGGACATGTGATGTCACTATAATTATAATCGCTTATATCTCTGATGTAAAACATTATTTTTAACTATTTTTTTTTTTCACTAATAACTATTATTCAATACATATTTGATGTGTTTAACCTTCATTCTTGTTTATTTATTTATTTTTACTCTGTACAACAGGAATTAAATCCCAATTACAGTACAGGAGAACGATTCTAATTCGTAGCAACCAAATATTTAGTTGAATGACGTATTTTTGATGACGTCAGGCGACTTAGTTAAATTTCTAGGTAATTTATTTTCTACTGTTGGTTACAAAGATCAGACTATATATTTTCATGTGGTATTTCTGAAAAACTTGTTACCGCTTTTTGTGATTGTTTATTGTTAACAAGTCCACTTTGTTGATTGAAATCGTAACTATGTTTCTATATTTAGTATTATTTATTAAAAAATAACCAAACCTTTCAAAACACGGCACTGCAAAACATACGAATAGGACGTAGAGACTGAGTTAGCGACTGGCTAGCAGTAAATCGCTACAAAATGTCTAGTCGCCAATAATGACGTCACACATAAGTTACATTTTATTCCGCAAGATGGCTACACTATCGGTAGCGACGTCAAGCCAGTCGCTACAATTGGTTGCTAGGAATTAGAATTGGTCACCAGGCTCCGAACTCGCCGAGCCGCAGAGTGATTGTTCTTATAATTTGTAGTTTGAGTGGGATTCGAACTCGGGATCTCCGGATTCGAATTCAGTAACGCTACCCACCCCACCGTACTGCCGTTATTTCGATTATGGTGCAGGAGCCCATCGTATTTTAGATATAAGCTGAAGTCAAGTGAGATTTGAACGCACGATCTCTTGTTTGTTACCTTGCTTTTATCCACTGAGCTACGATTGGCCTATTCCGATAGACTATAATCGATCACTAATATAAATGACCAAGTTAATTATCATTTGCCGCAATTAATTAGATATCGCGCGTGGGTCGCCAGCTCTTTGTTGCATGCTCGGCCGTCGGGAAGCGGGATACGACAATTCCAGGTCCGCCTACATGACTACCAACAAAGATGAGGCAGAACTTCATCGGTATTTCCATTCATCAACGATTTTGCCGCTTCTATGAATCTCATCTACAATATTGTGTAGTTCTTGACTGCACATGATGTTTCCAACAAATTTAACACGAAATAATGAGGATAATTTGTTACAGTAAGAAAAAGATAATTAACAAGCTCAGATTTGTCCTGTGAGGGTAGATCAGAAAAAATAAGAGTGTACAAAAAATACTGACAAGATAAATTGTGTATATCAGCATTTGGGGAGCGTTGGTTTTGTTGAGGGAGCCGTGAAATAATGAAAACTAATGTTCTAAGATTAAGTGGAAAATTATTTCTTATCTTCAAAGATTTTTCTCATTTTAATGATCAAACACCGATGAGTATTTTGGCGCTTCATAAATATATGTCTATATTACGAATTTTCTTGACGGGAGTTTCGGAGTATTTAAATTTTTGCAAAAGGGCCTGTATATCCAAAAGTTTGGGAAGCGCTGGTGTATATCATAACACTTTCTATCCAGTTCTTTGGAAGTATTGGGATATTCAACTACTAGGAGATGGTGTTGATCGGGATATGTTAAACTTAGACAAAAATATACTTTCAGTTGATATCTTCATAAGCGTACTATTGCTGTCACTCGTATTTATTTGTTTTTTCTATTATTTTTTGTTTGATAGTAGTATTTTTTTTTTATTAATTTATATAGGATATATTTATGGGGTAGCAAGCTCAGTGGTATGAAGTCGGCCTGCGGATCCTGAGAACCCTGGTTCGATTCCCACAGGCGACAAACTATTTTCATAATTTCAAAAGCAGCCCCTGTGGCTCCTCCACCACTAACATCTTTGGGGGCCGTGATTTGACGACTGGTAACCGCACTTCACGCGGAAAATATATCACTTACCGAGATCTGCTTCGGCAGAGGGCTACACCCAGTAATGGGTAGAAGGCGTGATGATATATTTATTTTTTATATATTTCTGTGTGTCGTTAGTTGTAGTTTTAGTTTTAGTTTGATTTATCTTTTAGATAAAAATTTAAGTATATTATAGTGCATAGGTTCATTTAACAGTGTAGGTTTTCTTAGTAGAAATTAGTTTTTTTTTTTTTAGTATAATAGTAGTTAATTAAAGTTTTATTACCTTCTTTATTGTAAATATTCGTTTTATTATTATTCATTTTTATTATTTATAAAAAATTCTTAGTTATAAGGTTAGTAGTAAACTGTGTATTTGTCATATTTCGAATTTTCGTAACTATGAGTGCATTTTTAATTTAAAATCCCAATAGCAGTTCTACCATATTCGAGATTCGCTTTCTCAAAAAATGTAATATAGAAAAATGTTTTATATTTTGCAATTAACTATCTTAATTTTACAGAGAATAATATTGAAGCCTATTTTTGTAAAACTAACTTTATAGTATTTAAAGTAAGCTTTCTGAAAATAGAAATTATGATTATCAGTAAATAAAGATAATTTGATATCTTTGAAAAATTGAAACTAATAAAAAAAAAACAATGTAATTAATTTCACCAAAATTTAACAAAAATTAATTTTGTATAAACAAGCGTCATTTGTAGATTGTAACTGATAATAATCTAACCTCAAAATGCGATTGATAGCCTAGCAGCCTAATATGGTAGGTAACAGGATGTGGTCCAAAAGATCCGGGTTTGATCACAACCTAAATAAACACTTTTCAGCTGATCATTCGTTTTTCGTGGTGTCTACCAGTTTTAAAATATAAAATTCCAGAAAAATTAAATATTTCAAAGTATATATTGAAAAAAAAATCAGGTAGTTTCATTTTAAAATCGATATTTGCAGTTGGACCCCAAAAATTGCCAAAATTATTTTAGTGTAATATGCTTCACATAGGTCACTTGTGAAGAATAAATTTGTATATTGAAATATTTAACATTTATTTGAGTATTTACTGTAAAAATTCTCAAACAGCTTTATTTCAATTGCGTGGAAGGCATAAAAACTAGATTTTCTAAATGAAACAACAATTATTTTTTAACTGTGAATAATTTTTTCTAAGTATTATATAGGTATATATATATATATATATATATATATATATATATATATATATATATATATATATATATATAAATTAAAGAAATTCCAGGTCGTTAGACTCCACGTTTTTTATTATGAGAACAGTCACAGGTAAATAACAAACTGTTTAGAAATGAAACCTTTATAATTTTAAAAATATTAATTTGTTTGTCTAATATTCTCACATAATTAAATTCTGTATCAAATGAAACTGATTACACTCCTTTCAAGAGGTAATTAACCTGGATTACTACTACATTAGAAATTCAAAGCTGTCAAAATTTAAATTAATTATTGTTATAATCACCGATCAAGTGACATTATTAGTATAAACCATTTATCATTACAGTATAATTGAAATACTATACAAATTTCAAATATCATACCTGGTCTTACAATAGCAAATTTTATCTCAAATTTAAACATAGTATTACAATATAAAAAACAATGATAAGGATTAATTGAAATTGTTACGTAATTGTTTTATCTAAAATAAATACAAAGAATTATGTAACTCAAAGATAAAGCTAACTCTCAGTCTAGTCAACTTCGGCAAGCAATCTTTTATCACGATGTTCTATATATGTATCACAGCTGCCAAAAAAGAAGAATATCGCGTGAGTCAGGGCTCTGCTAACAGTCAGAGAATAAAACGGTGATAGGACAGGTGAAACCATAACACGCATGGGCCAAACTGATAATTGGTATCACCCTGCACCATGTTTCACCTGTAAATCAACAGCTCTGCGCATGCGTCATCTTATCATACGCGAATATCTAAAATGGTATATTTTACAACCAATTTTGTTATAAATTAGTTATGGTTTTGTGTCATATTGACGTAGTTAGATGACAAATATAATTAATCACTCGATACGGTTAATGTCGATGATATACGTTCATTTGTTGCGCTTTATAAAGCTGTTTTGTTAAATTTGTAATACAAGTTCAATTATTGATATGTTAAAATATTAATTAATTGTTTGTAAATAAACAGTGAAATTTGTCAAATACAATAATATGACATTTACTCTTTTATTATTTCGGCTTATGTATAACTGAAATGAAATTTAATATACGTCTACCTAACCTATAATTTGTAATAAATTGATGTTTCCCAAATAACCTCAAATATATGTTTACATTTTCTTTTATCAAAAAATACTATATTTATTTCTTTACGTACGTTATAAACATAGTACACTATTTATTGAGCGTTAATGATAGCTATTACACATGAAGATGATGCTTGCGACACGAGCCAAATAAATAAAAGCTATTACACTCCAGTTAAATACTGTACTTTTTATACTACTCTACCCATTACTAGGTCTGGCACTCTACCGTAGCAAATCTCGGTAAGTGATATATTTATACACGTGGAGTGCGGTTATCAGCCGTCAAATCATAACTCCCAAAGATGTTAGTGTAAGGGGAACCACAGGCGTAATATAAATAAATATATAAATATACCATCACGCCTTTTACCCATTACTGAGTGTAGCATTCTGCAAAGCAGATCTCGGTAAGTGATATATTTATGCGCGTGAAATGCGGTTACCAACCGTCAAATCACAACTTCCAAAGATGTTAGTGGAAGGGAAGGCAAAGGGGTAATATAAATAAATAAATAAATAAATATATCATCACTGCTATTTGACATTTCTAATAAATACAAATAGGTTATTTTATATATAATTTTAAATGACTTAAAGTCAGGTGAATGTTAATTAAATACGCCTTTTACCCATTAGTGGGTGTAGCATTCTACGAAGCAGATCTCGGTAAGTGATATATTTTGCGCGTGAATTTCGGTTACCACCTGTCAAATTACGGCCTCCAAAGATGTTAGTGCTGGGGGAGCCACAGGGATAATTTTAAATCGGTGAAAATGTTTTTCGGTTGTGGGGATCGAACCAGGGTTCTTTGGATCCACATGCCGACTTGATACCACTGAGCCATGAAAAGGGGTAATATAATATGGTAAAAATTGTATGTCGGTTGTGGGAATCGAACCAGAGTTCTCAAATCCACAGTCCAACTCGATACCACTGACCCACCTACCCCATAAGATAAGTTTGATGGCAATAATAATTATTAGAGATTATATGATATAAATGTCAAATTTTAGTATCTATATTGACAATCATAAATTTCTTCTCATTCCCTTGCGTTGTTATAGCAATCTCGATGGCTCTTTGTGATTTATTACAGCATTACAGCCCAATATGATAAATAATTACTCACGGACATCGCTGTGTTCGTACAGCAACGTCGATGTGAGTAGTAAATTATGTCGTACTTCCGGGAGTAAATGACTAACTTTATTCTTCCTTTTCGAGGACTGAAGTGCCATTTTTAATCCCGGAGAGATTAAATTTCAAATTCAATCTCCCAAGGATTAAATTGCCAAGTATTACATTAGCAACATGTATATTATTAAAACCAAAATATTTCACTTTATTTACGTTGCCTAAGTTATCTATAAAATTATAAAATGCTGTCATTTGGAATTAGACCGGGTAAAGACGAACATTTATAAACGTCAATATTTGAAGGTTATAAACGTCAATATATTTTATAAATTAAATAAAATCAAACAAAACCACACTTTTATTATTTTGGAATAGATCTAGATGTATGTTTTATTAAATAAAAATATCATCACGCCTTCTACCCATTACTGGGTGTGGCACTCTGCCGAAGCAGATCTCGGTAAGTGATATATTTTGCGCGTGAAGTGCGGTTACCAGTCGTCAAATCACGGCCCCCAAACATGTTAGTGGTGGAGGAGCCACAGGGGTAGTTTTTGAAATTATGTAAATTGTTTGGCGACTGTGGGAATCGAACCAGGGTTTTCAGGATCCACAGGCCGACTTCATACCTCTGAACTAGCCACCTCATATCTAAATTACTAAATAAATAAATAAATAAATAAATAAATAAATATATCATCACGCCTTCTACCCATTACTGGGTGTGGCACTCTGCCAAAGCAGATCTCGGTAAGTGATATATTTTGCGCGTGAATTGCGGTTACCAGTCGTCAAATCACGGCCCCCAAAGATGTTAGTGGTGGAGGAACCACAGGGATAGTTTTTGAAATTATGAAAATTGTTTGTCGCCTGTGGGAATTGAACCAGGGTTCTCAGGATCCACAGGCCGACTTCATACCACTGAGCTAGCCACCCCATATACACTATGTATGTTTTATTATAAATGAACAAATCAACTTAAAATTTCAACACGTTTACCTGTAATGAAAATTTGCAAATATTGCATGACTATTCCATATTCAAGTTTTTCTTGTACCTTTCTCCTCACAAAAAGCAATGAGAATAAAAACAACGAGTTCTAATTATAAAATCCAATATTTAATTAAATTCCAATCAATCTTTTCAAATACTCAATTACTGAGCAAATAATGACAACAAATACTAAAAAACAAATCACTGCTCTCGGCTAGTTGAAATTAAATAAAACTCAATCATGATTCAGGAAAATCCATAGATCGCTTCATGTATAATGTAAATTTTCAAATCACCACGTGTAACCAACTTTAAAACCTTTATTACCAATCTAAAAAAAATAATCGAGTGTTCAGTCAAATCTCTAGTTTAAATATAGAGCCTCGTGCATTTTTTCAACCAATCACAGCGGAGTGTAGTGAAGATATTGAATCGCAGTTCAGCTAAAATAGGAATTTATCCGCAGAGATCCCAGTAGGTTCTGGATTCTAAATGCCGAGTTGAACAGTTGAAGATCAACGCGTAAAAGATGACGTGGAGGTGAGTTCTGACGTCATCGCTACGTCATAATGCCTATATGCATTTAAAACTCTTTTACATTATACGTGCTTGATAGAAGGTTTTGATGAAGTGCAATTTGAATGACGAATTTCATTCCTGACGTCAAAAATTATAAATTTTAAATTGATTTGGAAAAAGTAAATATGTAAAGTTATAAAAATGATATAAAAGAAAAATTACTTTTTCAACATTTTCTGAGAACTTGTCAACTCATTTTACATAAGAATGCAGTAATATTAAATATTGTATCGATAAGGAAAGGTCGTCATTTTTAATTAACTATCAAAACGTTCAAATAGATAAGTGTCTACAAAACTATTTTGAAAATTTAAATAGGATTTTGATCACAATACTATCTTTATAACTATTTCACTTCTTTCTGTTAGGTGCAAATTATTGTTTTATTCAATTTTTATTTATATTGTAATTCTTTTTAAATAAATAAATATATCATCAGGTGTGGCACTCTGCCGAAGCAAATCTCGGTAAGTGATATATTTTGCGCATGAAGTGCGGTTACCAATCGTCAAACACGGCCCCCAAAGATGTTAGTGGTGGAGGAGCCACAGGGGTAGTTTTTTAAATTATGAAAATTGCTTGTCGCCTGTGGGAATCGAAACAGGGTTCTCAGGATCCACAGGTCGACTTCATACCACTGAGCTAGGTTAAAATGTTGTTTTTATTATTTTCTGTAGGCAAATATGACTTATAATAGTTATTTATATACCTAGGATATTATGAAGATGTTTATGTCCTCCGAGGGCGATGCTTACAAGGCCGGGGGTATAAACATCAACTAATGCCCGTGGTGCATACAATATATTATGTCTTACTAGTATTTTTTAGTAACTTAAATAATAAATAATGTATTAGCGGACAACACTGAATTGAAGAAAAGTCAGTTTTCGACAGTATTACCATAGTATCGACAGTTTTAATGCCAGTTCTGTGTTCACTGAAACTCTGCAATGACACCAAGTCCGATTTACAGCGGCCGACATAGCAAGTGTATTGTGCGTTACTTATTAAAAGGGGTAGTAAATATTTCAAAACTTTCGTTAATTGATAAGAATTTAAAATGTCACAGTTTCAACATATTCTGGGGATGGGCCTGTGGCAGCCTCACCGTCGCTAACAACCATCTCGCTCCGGATATCATAAAGCAGTTTAACCATGATAAAAACAGCAAATATTAATTTCAACAAAAATTAATCTGCATCAAATTGAATTCTTATATTAAAATTAGCCATTGATAATTCACAAAAAAGTAATAGTTAATTAATGGCGACTTTAATTGATTTCATATTAATCACATAAATTTAAAATATCAAATTATACTTTTGGCAGCAATATTTCATTACGTATTTTACAATTTATTATAATTAAATATTATTTATAAGCTGGGAAACATTTTTTATGTGGTGGCAAGCTCAGTGGTATGAAGTCGGCCTGTGGATTTTGAGAACCCTGGTTCAATTCCCACAGGCGACAAACAATTTTCATAATTTCAAAAGCTATCCCTGTGGCTCCTCCACCACTAACATCTTTGGGGGCCGTGATTTGACGACTGGTAACCGCACTTCACGCGCAAAAATATATCACTTACCGAAATCTGCTTCAGCAGAGTGCCACACCCAGTAATGGGTAGAAGGCGTGATGATATATTTATTTATTTATTTAATTAAATTTTTTTTTTTAAAGAAAACTTTGCACTTATGCATATCTTCCTGCCGTCTGCATCAATCGCCGTCAAGCCTGTTTATCCCCTATATCGAATAACGCCGCAAAATTTCAGTGAACAGAGTATAGGGCCCATTAATATCATATAATGCCCTAGGGCATTATGAACTAAATAATTGTATCCATAGTAATTAATAAACAATAATGAATTAGAAAGATATAATTTTAATATACCTGTAATAAGTTATACATGAAATTTCATTGTAAATTTGCAGGTCTTGTGTAAAACAAAAACAAACAATCTGAAATTTGACTTTTCTTGTCAAACATGGTGATTTAGGATCAGCGGACTCTAACACGTGAAAATTCGACATAAAATGAAAATATCAGATATTCTGGCTAATAATAGTTTTCCTTATAGGTTGAGGACTAAAAATTGGAGGGAAATAATTATCTAAAGAATTAAATATACGTTTGAAAATAGGAATGTTTCCCAGCTTATAAATATTTATAGTTCTATTTACAATCAGATAGACGCGTACGTTTTTATTTCTTAGAACATTTCATAACATAATAAAATTGTTATTACGTTTTTTTTTCTTTGCAAATAAAGTTATAATCCAGTCATCAAGCATGCTTGTTTATAATTTTTCAATTTGATAACTTGATGAAATTTGCAGCATTTATAAAAATAAATACCTACATACTAAAATAGTTCCAGTTCTTGGCCAAGGTCTAAATCTCTTCTAAATCTAAATCGCATAATTTACATTTGCAATAAATTTTATGCCACATCATCAGAGTACATTTTTTCCTATAAATAATGTAAGGAAAACCAATTCAGCAATATAAAAATTTGTAGATTTATTTTAACTGCGCGATATTTTATACACAAGAAAATATTTACGGTTGTAAATAAGCTCATGAAAGACATCTTGCTTGTTGCTTCTGAAACTACAACGAATTTATTTGACACTACCATTATTAGTGCATGACTCGACTTTATGCACACATAGTCCGGAAATATGTTTTATTATACGTTAACAAACTGCAACAAATTGCATTTTCGTATAGCATACTTTGTTGTTATTGTGTGTAGCTTTGAGATTTCTTCAACATTAGCTCTATTTCACAGTTTGTTAAAGTTTTATGTACTATACCATTTCTAACATGTTGCCAATTATTTCTTTTTGTTTATTAGTTATCCTACAATTAACACAATTGGCGATGCCAAGCTAGCGCTCAACATCTGACGGTTAAATTTGGAACCCTTCTATCAGATATTGTTTTTAAAGTTCTTCATTGCGTTTGCTAAGTATTTTATAAAAAAAAATACTGTTTCCAGAAACAAACCTTAAATTTTCAGTTTAACATGAACTAACAATATTGCATCAATTGTTTGACAGCAATGGGAATGTCTTCATGTGATATTTTACTTCGATTTGCTTTTATTTCTTTAAATCAGACATACAATTTAAGTTTTGTTGGTGCATACGAGTATTATACGCTTAAATTTATTGAAATATATTTTTCTTAACAAAGTCTAATACGAGGGCAGGGTGAAAAGTCCCTGAAAAATAAATCCGAGGGCGCCACAATCGCAAATCTCATGTGACATTTGTGATGTACCATCTTTAACTAGAACGCATTAAAATTTTCAGACTGATATGTCATTCAGTTCTGTTTTGACACCCATCGAAAGCAAGCAACCTTGAAGATTTTTGAAAACATGGAAAAAAGTGAATTTCGCATCTTGAAAAAACATTACGCAAACCAAAGCATCGCTTGTTAAACATTATGGGCTCCTCACCATCGATTGGAACGATTCACAAGTGGTTTACTGATTTTCGTTGTGGTAGTATGACCACAAAGGACGCCGAACGTTCTAGTCGTCCAATTGAGGTTACAACGCCAGAAATCGTCGATAAAATCCATGGTATGATATTGGACGATCGGCGAGTTAAAGTGCACAAGGTTGCTGAGGCTATGAGCATCTCAACCGAATGGGTACGGAACATTTTGCATAAATTTTTGGATATGAGAAAGCTATCTGCTAGATGGGTGCCGCATTTGCTCTCTGTTGACAACAAGCACGACCGGGTGACAAGTTCAAAGGAGTGTTTGGCGATGTTCAAGCGCAATAAGAAGGACTTTTTTTCTCCAGATCTGGCCCCCTGCGATTTTTATCTATTTCCAAACTTGAAGAATGGCTCGGCGGAAAGAGATTTGATTCCAACGATGAGGTCATCGCTGAGACAAACGCCTATTTTGAAGGATTGCCAAAATCCTATTATTTGGAAGGGATCGAAAAATTTGAAAAACGTTGGACGAAATGTATCGAGCTACAAGGAGATTATGTTGAGAAATAAAATATGTTTTGACCACATAAATCATTTCTTGCTTCATTTTTCAGGGACTTTTTACCCTGCCCTCGTAAATTTATTGAAATATTTTTCTTATCAAAGTCTAATATATATTGTTGTGCATAGGAGAGTAATTCATGGGTCAAAATGAAGCCAGAAATTAGGTTTCACGAGTTTCTCAAATATGATAAATGAAGAGTGTCAATTGTTAATCGATTGGGAATAAGTGAAACAGAAGATAAACATTTAGTATGAACTTTAAAACTTTTTACAATATGCAATTACTCCTAGTTATATTGTTTAGTTTATGTTATCTTTGTCTTAATTATGAAAATAAATAGTTTAAACTGCGGAATATAGTCCGCTAGAATTTTTACTAAAAAGTAATGCTTTAATTAAATTTACTAGAAACTTTCAGGAAGGACGAACAGATGTCCATGATGTAACTAACAGGGAAGGAAGACGAAATTGCAGAATGAAATGATTCGAGAGCGCCGATGATTCATAATTTCTGAACTAAACTGTCTGTTGATTTTCCTCAAATTTCGCAATAAGCTCTTTATGACATTTTATTTCTAAAGATCTGATTTTTGGGTGGTGGTTATAGTATGTCATTAGCAGGTAGATATATACAAAATAACAGATACGTATTCAAATATTTGTAAGTGAAGTATTTTTTTTTCTTCAAAATTAGAAAAAAACTCTTTGTTGGCTCTTATCTCTTCGGATTTTTTTATTAGTAGAAACACCTTTTTCAATCATTCTTAGAACTGTCGTAAAGAGTTATTAATTACAACTACAGCATAAAAAAAATAAAAATATATCATCACGCCGTCTACCCATTACTGGGTGTGGCACTCTGCTGAAGCAGATCTCGGTAAGTGATATATTTTGCGCGTGAAGTGCGGTTACCAGTCGTCAAATCACGGCCCCCAAACATGTTAGTGGTGGAGGAGCCACAGGGGTAGCTTTTTCAAATTATGAAAATTTGTCGGCTGTGGGAATCGAACCAGGGATCTCAGGATCCACAGGCCGACTCACAACTACAGCATAATTCTGATAAATTAAAATTCTACTAAATACAGTCTTGAATAGCAGGTAGTAGCATCTCTACCGAGGTGGTAAAACCATTCGTTACGGAGCCAAAAGCTAGAGCCAAATATTGTTGACTTGGGTATATACATAAAACTGGTTCCCCGTTACAGCAAATGGCTAAATGTTGGTAGCTACTACATTGAAAATAATTTAGAAGTATGAGTAACTCTTGTTTGAAACTTTTATTGTCCTGATTTGTTTTTGTAACTCAAACAGCCCTCGTTCATACAAAGTAATTCAAATTGTTATAATCCGATGCAGTAGGGCAATTAATCAATATCCATTTCTAATTGAACACTACATTTCCACAGTGATAATTAAATATTTCACTAATTAACACATTTACTTAACAATTAATAGACACAGTCCGGTAAGTAATTTGGTAACCTGTAGATCCAGAATTATTTAGTCAAAACGTACACGATATAAACCCTCAATTATATCGATTACTCATTTATTATTTACATATCAAAAACCCACAATTTTGTACTTTCCGTGTATATAATAAATGAAGAAATATAAAGGATAAAAAATTAAAAAATTATTTATTCAAGAACAGCAACAAAAAACAAATGAATTAAAAGAGACAACTCTTACATTGAATATTAATTTTCCATTAGAATAGTATATTAAAATACAAGTTACACAAGGCAACCTATTCTAGCAATTGTTCGAAATTCGGACACAAGCCGCGCAGCAGCATGTGGATGAACAAACGAGTGGTAGAATTACCTTCTGTAACAAGTGTTTTATACTATTTTCTCTGTTTCGGCTTTCCTTTGCATAATTACTTTAAAAAAATAGTTGACATTCGCAATTGATTTTTTGTACTCGCATCATTCAAAATAAGATTTACATTACCTTGGAAACCGATGGAAAGTTTGATTTTGCGCACTGGTGCGCAAAGTAATTGAAAAAACACTCATTATTTTATGGTGTTAAATTTTGACTATTAAACGTTAATTGTACTTATACATACTCATTTTAAGGGATTTATAAAAGAAATAGAGACATTAGCTTATAACGTCATCAATCAAACATATTTTAACAAATTTTACGAAAAAAAGAAAATTTATTTCAAATAACAAATATCAATTTATGGCCTAGTTAACTGTCAATATAAATTCACGCTTCAAATTTAATAATTTCCTCATTGTCGATTGTATAATTTTTGCTCTTTACAAAAAGCATTGTACAAAACTCGTGCACGAAGACGTCATTTGCACCGTTCGCGACGCTCGTGCTTTAAAATTCCGCTCATGTGCAAAGTATGTCTTTGCGAACTAGTTATGTAAATAGCTATTGTCCGTCACCTAGATATTTGTATAAATTATATTTCTTTATTTTGTCAGTTGCCTAGATATTTTGTGTATTTAATACAGTTATACCAATCTATGACAACAATATGTCACCAAAAATCGTTTAAGAATAAAGCTCATTCTAGCATTAAATGCGTGCGAGAATAAGTTATTCTAATGCCGAAACAGAGTAACGAAATGACAATTTACTTCCGAGACTGCGGAGGTTTAAATTCCTTGGTGGTACTATATTCAACATTACAGTCATTACAAATGCATTTTAAAGCTGACAGCTGCGTGTAGCCATGAATCTTAGTCAGAACGAGGAAGTAAAATTTAAATCAGGAGTACTAACATCAGCAGAGCACGGCAAGCCGCAATGAAATCACTAACTTCAGGATTATGGTTTGTGTAGCTAACTTATACCGGACATCACGGTCGTGATCGTGATCGTTCTAAGTTTGTAAACAAGTGTCACCTTTTGGAGTTTATTATAGCTGCGACCAAATGATTTCGTATTTATAGACTGTAGTATGTAAACATATGTGATTTGGTTTCTAATGATGAAGAATCTTGAATTACAAAGTGTGGTTAAAATTTTTGTTTTTCTTGTAAGAATGTGATTGACAAGTTGAGGTCGTTTCAAATATTTGAAAAGTGGAATTTCAAACTTTGGCATAGTAGGTACGATAAAACTTGAATCTACATCAAAGTAAATAAATTATTTTAAACTGTTGCAATAAACATGCTCATGTTGAATGTTGGAAAACTGTTTTCATTATGCATTGTTTTCATTTTGCGTTTATTTTATTTCCAGTTCAGTTATTTGTTATTCATTGATCATACAACTACAATTTTATATGAAAATAAACTTCAAATTTGCAAAACATCTTTTGTAAATTGAAATATATGTAATATAAAAACAAATTGTCAATGAATAACTAAAACAAAGACAAATTGTCAATTGCGATGTGGAACTAAGTCTTAATAAAATAAGAAAAAAAGGAAAAAAATGTTTCCAACACTTGTCTCAGTTCAGCTTTAACCATAGACGCGTTTCGTCCTTACGGACTCATATACAGAATGGTGAACGCAACTCTCGAACATACGGATTTAACATGTAAAATCACAATTTTGTAATTTCCTGCTTCCCTAATTATTTTAAGCAAAAAAGCATCAAATAAAAGTTTTAGGGAATAAAATTCTGCATCTAAGACAATAAACAAAATTAATTTTGCAAGCTTCGCAACGACACAAATTTGATATGAAAATAATGAAAATGGCCTGAAAACTATTGATAGCCATGGAACTAAAACAAAATTAAACAAATGTTTGTCGTTTTATCTGTCAAAATAAATGACATAATAAATAAAGAAATTATTTTGATAGATTATATGTCAAACATTTGTTTAATTTTGTTTCAATTCCATGGCTATCGATAGTTTTGAGGCTATTTTTGTCATTTTCAGATCTAATTTGTGCCTTTACGAAGCAAGGAAAGTTAATATTGTTTATTGGATAGATGCAGAATTTTATGCCCTAAAACTTTTATTCGAAGCTTTTTTGCTTAAAATAATTAGGGAAGCAGGAAATTACAAAATTGTGATTATACATGTTAAATCCCTATGTTCGAGAGTTGCGTTCACCAGCCTGTATGTATAAAACCACAGAGAATTTTGGAAGTATCTTTCAAACGGCGATGCCGATCAAATATCCAACCAACCTAGATGGCATTTTACTTTAATAAAGTTTATTTAATTTTTTTCTTGAAGTATGTTTGCCGTGTATTCTGTGGGCTTATTGGATTTCATTGCTAACAAGACGAGAGAAGCGTAGCCCAGTCAACAATGAGCTTTATTCGCTTTTAGAAATATTTTACTGAGGCTTCAAGTAGAATAGTAATGATCATATTGATTATTTGGTGATACACTGCTTTAGTAAAATGGCAAATTTATAAGGAATTATATCTTAATTTCGGTGAAGAATTTGATGTTTTCTTTTACAATATATGGAAAACAAAGCTTTGTTTGGGAAATAAGAGGAAATGAGAAGTTTATAATGAAAAATAAAACCTTGAATTTTACATACATATTTTTTGGGAGATATGAAGAAAAATCGTTTTCAGAGCTAAAAATTCAAAATATTCGGAGATTCGTATTTCAAGTATTATTTCATACTAAAATGTAAGTACTTGTTTGATTTTCTCGTTTAAAAATAGAGGTATTTTAAAAATGTAAAACGTTTTAAACATTATTAAATGTATACAACAAACAGACAGATAGACAGATAACTATTACACGTATTATAGTCTAGGATATACATACGGCCCTTTATTATAGAGGATAGTCCTTTATTTTCGAGTGGTGTCCTTTAGATTGATTTATTTCTTAAAAATCAAGTTTTGTCCTTTATTATTTGGTTTTGCCATTTAAATAAATAAATAAATATATCATGACGCCTTCTACCCATTACTGGGTGTGGCACTCTGCCGAAGCAGATCTCGGTAAGTGATATATTTTGCGCGTAAAGTGCGGTTACCAGTCGTCAAATCACGGCCCCCAAAGATGTTAGTGGTGGAGGAGCCACAGGGGTAGCTTTTGAAATTATGGAAATTGTTTTGCCATTTAAAATACCTATATCAGTCGCTATCAGTTTAAATGAGTTGAAATTAAATATGACAGCAAAAAATCAACATTTTAATTTTTAGTAAAAAAAATATTGTAATAAACACTTTAAAAAAAAATAGTTATTTATTTAACTAGGCAAAAAAGTACCAGATTTACTGCCGCGGTCAGAGTTTCATAACCGAGGCGTAGTCGAGGCTATGAATCTACCAAGGCAGTAAATCTGCTTTTTTACCGATTGAATAAAATTAATTTTAATTTCGTGATTATTTTTTATGTTTATAATTTCATAAATGTCGTTCTACTTTTTGTGAATGTTGTCATATTAATTAAATTTACAATCTATAATGGAAATTGATGAAGAAATGTTAACCCCATCTAAGATTAAAGAAGCGACATGCGGTTGTAATTATGTATATTAAATGTCAAATATGTTGTTTATCCATAACAACATTTTTATAGTCTAAGCTGTAAAAGTATCACTTCACAGCCTACCATTCGTCAACAAACGCTCACTTTTAATGTCAATCGGCAAAAACATATTTTAATTTTATTCTTTAGGTTTCGATTATAAAATAAAACAATAAATACAAACTGTTTTTCTATCTTAATAAGTTTGTTTCAGATATGACCTTTATTTCCACCAAAAAATATGTTATATAACTTGTAATTTCTACAAAATATATCAAATTTGACCAAACATATAGAATAACCTAGGTGAAAACAGTAAACGATTTTGTTTTCATAAACTATTATTAGAATTATAATATTGTAAATACAAGCATTTTATTGCTTTTAAAACAGTTATAAACAGAAAAGTAAGCACGAAATTATATGCTACAGAGTTTATAATACGTATTATTTTAAAGATTTTCTTATATTTGAACAGTAAGCACATAACGTACGAACAAAAAGCAATTAACTTTAGATCAAAGCGTCCGAGATTACATTTACTGTTACTTTATCTTTATATACCTCTCTTTCTAATTTTTATTTTACGATTTCAAAGGTAATAAATTCTGCAACCCCGTGCTTTATAAGTACCACGTGTTAAATGTAAAATGAACGCGTCCTGCTATCCTGATAGTCATTCGGGAGATAAGTACCAGACTACAATATTAAATTTTAATAATACCTCCTGTTGTTAAACTTATCATCTACAATCATTTTTACATGTAATTCAACAAACATGTCGTAAAAAAATATTAAATCCTGAGAAAATAAACTGTACTTACACACACGTGCATTTTAATATTGATAAGACTATCACGCGTATCTTTATTTTTATATTTCCTATGGGGTGGCTAGCTCAGTGATATGAAGTCAGCTTGTGGATCCTGAGAACCCTGGTTCGATTCCCACAGGCGACAAACAATTTTCATAATTTCAAAAGCTACCCTTTGGCTCCTCCACCACTAACATCTTTGGGGGCTGTGATTTGACGACTAGTAACAGCACTTCACGCGCAAAATATATCATTTACCGAGATCTGCTACGGCAGAGTGCCATACTCAGTAATGGGTAGAAGGTGTGATGATATATTTATCTTTACTTTTATATTTCCTATAATGTATCAACAATAACCACCTGATAACAAAAGAGAGGATCTAATTTGTGGGAGACAATCGTAAAATGGTGGCATTTAACGCAACAAATGGGAAGTGAACCATGAAACATTCAACACTGGCAAACTCGTAAAACCAGAAAAATTCTACTCACTGGGTTATTGGGTTACGCACGGATAGTTTTAGGTTTAACATTTTTTGGCACGTGCTAAATGAACTCACATTTTCCGGAAAGGAAAAGAGAAAAAAACACGTTTTATTTTTAGCTAATCTAAACAAGCTATTAATTTTCTGAGCTTGAAACTTGATTGAAAAAGCTTTTCTATTGAATATCAGATTATTAATTAAAATTAATTATAAAACTGAAAAGCGGAACCGATACCTTGAAATTATTCTTTGATCTTAAAAATGATGAACATTATCAATTATTTTTGTAATTATTGTTGGTACAATCGTTTAATACGTAAAGTACAATGAACTAAATCATTTTAGCAATTTACTTCAATTCAACAAACGCAATAAATATTTGTTTCGTAAAAACAAAGTTTCTCGGAATTGCAAATTTAATATGCGCCTACACGTCTACCTACACCTTTTATGAAATTCTATTTGAAATTTCATTTCAATACCCTTACTAGAAATATTGGAAAAATACGAGCAAAAAGATATAATAAAATCTTGAAATGTAGAACGATTCAATAGGTGCTAATAATATAGTAACGAATAAAATCAATAGACACAAATTGTAAAAGAAACAAACTCAATGTTTCATGAATAATTCAAGATATTTATTTCGAATTTCAATTCATATAAAATAGTAAAATGTGTAATATATTAAAGTTAAATGTTAATTTAATTTCAAAATCATCTTGATTACACACAGTCTGTATTATCAATGTTTACAAAAATTTGTATAAAACATCTTAAAACATTTGTGATTAGCGCAAGCAGTACTAAATGCATGACATCGCAAATACCTAGTAAGCATAAATCGAATGATCACGAAGAAAATGATAAAAACTTATCAATATAACAAAGGTCAAAAATCTCAAGCAAATGGAATAAAATGATATTTGACACATAAATTCCAATTTATAGAAACTCAGCATTATTTATTAAATTGTTTAAAATTTAATGTATTAAATAATTAAGGAAAGTGATAAGTTGGTAACAAATTGAGGTAAATTTTAAAGTGGATTTTCCAACATCAGATATGCAAAATACTACTGGGATTTACATTTGCCAAATTTATTCAGAGTTCTGTGCTATTTGAAATTAGATTATGGATTGTTACTAAAACATTTTGTAGTTCTTATAATTTGCATATCATAAAAAATATTGTTGTTACGAGCAGAAATAATAAATTCTAGAAAAACTTAAGTTTTGACGTCATTTAAACAAAAAGTTTTACTGATAAACAAACATGTGTGTATTATTAAATGCAGAAAATCCATAAAAAATACTCGTGTATATATTTTTCTAATTATTAATAGATCCCAAGTAAGTACAATATTATTTTATATCTAATAGCATTTTTAGAAATATAATAATTAAACTTTTTTTTTTATTATTATTGAATTCTTAGTTCAAGTTATTCGTTAAAGTTTGTTATAAAATACAAATTATAACGAATGCTGTAGTTAAAGGTTAAATTAAAACTTATAATTTTAGTAAAAAGTGGGGTATCATAAGGATTTGAACCTGGAGCATTTAGATTCCGATCAAATGCTTTTACCAACTAAACTATGATAACCATGTAATTCAAATATAATAAATAAAGAAATATATCATCACGCCTTCTACCCATTACTGGGTGTGGCACTCTGCCGAAGCAGATCTCGGTAAGTGATATATTTTGCGCGTGAAGTGCGGCTACCAATCGTCAAATCACGGCCCCCAAAGTTGTTAGTGGTGGAGGAGCCACAGGGGTAGTTTTTGAAATTATGAAAATTGTTTGTCGCCTGTGGGAATCGAACCAGGGTTCTCAGGATCCACAGGCCGACTTCATACCACTGAGCTAGCCACCCCATTAAATTCAAATATGATGTTATTCCAATCTTTATTCTCTATTCTGTTATGTGTCAAAAGTTCTGTTTATATTTAAGTAAAAAATCGTAGTGCTGAATGTTTATATTAGTTTCCGTTGATCGTTCATTAATGTATTTCATTATGTATACAAAAGTATACATTAAAGACCCCTATTAATGCATGATTTTTTTATTAATAAACGATTTTTTGGTTGCGTCCATCACACATAATACAACATATATTGGATAGCGCTAAGTTGTAGCAAAATGCTAAACAGAATTAAACAAAATGATTTTGACACTTCTAGCTAAATAATATTTACGTAGCTTTTCTTTAAAATGAATATAAAAATTAAAACATTATTCTAAACACGAAAAAACCGCTAGTGCTATCTAACATTAATTGAACTGAATGCATCCATTGTTGTTAAAACCCGTGTGACAGGCAATGACGTATAATACTAGACAAATTATGCCGTATTCAAGTCAATGCAGTGTAGAGAAGCAGAAAGGGATAGAATAACTTGGTGGTGAGGCGGGTGCGCGGCAAGGAGGGAGTACACTTTGATGTTATGCAAGTTGCAAACATTTGTGTAGTTATTTTTATAATCAATTACTTACTGTTCATACATCAAAGTAAAGGTTAGTTTTTGACATATTAAGTGTTTTGTATACGCACTTTTGTATTTAAATAAATAAAATATTCGCACTTAATAACTGTCATCAACATAAATGCAACCTGCATAACATCAACTTGTACTCGCTGCTTGCCGCGCACCCGCCTCACCAACCAGTTATTCTATCCCCTTCTGCTTCACAACAAACGCCATTGTTATCTGTCTAGTAATGTTTTATCTGAGGTGACAGGTATTTTCCTAACCTAACATATTACAAACATTACTAACCTAACTAACTAACTATGGGATGGCTAGCTCAGAAGTCGGCCTGTGGATCCTGAGAACCCTGGTTCGATTCCCACAGACGACAAACAATTTTCATATTTACAAAAGCTACCCCTGTGGTTCCTCCACCACTAACATCTTTGGGGGCCGTGATTTGACGACTAGTAACCGTACTTCACGCGCAAAATATATCACTTACCGAGATCTGCTTCGGCAGAGTGCCACACCCAGTAATGGGTAGAAGGCGTGATGATATATTTATTTAATTTTTTTACTAACCTAACAAATTTGTCATGAAATAAAATTAGATTCTTTCCAAATTAAGAAGGTACGATCAACGGAAAAATATTGTTACTATCGGCGATTAATAAGCTCAACAATTAACGCGAGAGAATAGTGAGCGCGTTAAAATATCTCGATTATTAATCGCGCTCATTATCACACTAGTTGGCTAAATGACTATTAGACAATTTTTCTCAATCTACATTTTACTCTAACTTTGTATGTTATATATTCATTCATACGTTTACAACTAAATACTCATAATATGCACGTGTAATAATAAAAGCAGTGGCCCCTAAACAATTTGAATGTCATAAACTTTCATGAACTCATAAACCATTTGTTGACAACATTTTATTTGTACTATAAAACAATGGTATGTCAATGTTCGTCTTTTGTCGATGACGTTCCATCGTCACAGACAAGGAAAGAGGATAGCACCTCACGAATCCTCAACGGAACCGGAAATAAATCGCGGATTGCGGTCACGGTACCGGTTAAGCTCGTGCCTGCGATGTAATTTCAGACGAAATGGAATGTTCTAGCTTCAGCCCAATGCTTTGTAGGGTGATTTTGAATTAAAATTATGCTGTTATCTGCCTTTGAGGCAGCTAACTATATATATCTCGGAAATTTCAAGTAGATTATGAACCGTTTAGACGGTGTTTAGAAGGTTATATCTGGGTTTAATTGCTTTATTGTTAACTGTTTATTTATTTACTATTCTGTAGAACATAAAATTAATTACAATTACCGTTGTTATTGGAACATATAGCTTATAATGGAATCGAAAACATTCATATTTAGTTCCATTTTTTACTTGAAAAATAAGCGAAGTTTGAATCTATGAACTCCTATTTGTGAAGTGTTTGTTTTAAGATTTAATTATTTAATGTGAAATTAAGCATATGATTTATATATGATGTTTACTTGCAATTTACAGTCCAATTTCTTATGTTTAATTTATGTGAATTATTTTAAAATGATGAATTTTCCGTTAAAATCTAACCATTAAGGTAGTTCTAGCGTGAAAAAAAATTTGCAGATCTGAATGAAATTTGGCGCACGTAAACATTGGATAGTCATACGCATTCTGTTAAAATATGATACATATTCATCGTCTGTGAACAAATATATTTGCTTGTAAAGTTGAGTTCTTATACACGGGGCTTATGGCGATCATCACTCAGAATCGCACATATTTGGTTTGTGTACCTCTAAAATTTTGCAGCTTCATTTGAAAAACTAGTATGATGTTCTAGAACTATCCATGTATATTGTATCAGAAGGAGAAAGTTTTTTATCGTTTAGTAATGGATATGCAAAGCCTTGTTTTTAACGAAAAATTAAGAATCCCAACCCCACGGCGGTATGATATTTTAAAATTCACTAGACCAACAACCTGTTAACAATTCATGATATTCAAATCATAACAGGTATAAGACACTTATTTTATTCAACTTTTATATTTTTTTGAGCGTCAGTTTCGCCACTCGACAACCGATGGCGCCACCGTCACACTAGACCTTAAGTTACTTTCAAATTTAAAATATTTTATAACAGACTTATTATTATAATATAAAATGTAAACAACAAACTAGCAGCAATGTTTATTTTTAATTTATGTTTAATTTAGTATTAATATGATTAACAATAGCAAATATTAGGAGTTATTTTAATTTTTTTAAATTCATTTCAATTTGTTAAAGATTAAATTATTTACTTTGCAAAATTAAAAGAACACCAAGAAAATATAATTTATTATACCTTAATATTAACATCATGTTTTTTATATGTATTTACTTTTGTATTATTGTTACTAGAAATAGTAGTAAAAAAAACTAAATACTTTACTTTTATCCCGTTTTATCAGAAAACGTAATTTTCTCAGAATTCAAGGAATAGTTTAATTATTTGATTCGTCTTTAATAACTGTTTGACTTTTAAAAACATAATTTATGTTTTTCATTGAATTCTAAAACAATGTTTTCAACTTTTTACTTTATTCCGCAGGTAAAACCTTTTAAAGCCGGGTAGAGGATTCGATACAGAAGAATGGTTTTGACAACACAATATAAAAATCTTGAAAACCCGCAGAAAGCAAGTAATATACTTCGGATGTTGTTTCGTCATAACAATTTTATATTCATTCCAAGAAAATCTAGAATGCTTAGATATAAACGTAAACTTTCGGCAAATTTCAAACTGAAGCAAAACTCTCTTGACAAGTTGTTGATGAATTAGCAATTTGTACATCTTCATTTGTGTTCCATAATTAAATTTTGAACGAATAGTATTGTGTTCTATTTGTTTATGTGTGTTATTGTATTAAATTTTCCAACAAATTACGTCATATGGCTTTTATGAATATCGTTATTAATGTAGAATTATAAAACTTTTTATTTTACTTTTATTTTTATAGGATACAATACTATCTGGCAACATTGAATATAAATTTGTTTTACAAGTTTATTTTACGATAAACAATAAATATTAATATTGTTTTATGAACTAATAATCAATAATAAATATAAATATTACAGACTATAATATTATTTTAACTATAATTAAGGTATTAAATACATATTTTTCAACATGTAAACGACTCATTTCAAGGTAAGCAAATAAAATGTTTTCTGTGGAAATAATACTTCTACTTTTTTCTTTTAATTAAAGAAGATTAAGTGCTGTATACATATTTATATTTACACAAATTCTGATAAAAAGAATAAAAATTCACATAGTAACATTGTTCAGGACAGACATTTCTTAATATACTAAATAGTATAATTTGGTTTCTGTTAATGAACTATAATAACAGATCAGGAAACTGCCATTTAAAAGATAAATTCTTCTGAAAACTTTCTATTCTATTTCTATGCTACGTTTAAGTTCGGATTACTGAACTAATCATATTGTTCCAGTAGCGTACCTAGAGGAGGGCGGTGGGTGCGGTCCGCACATATTTTGGGGCGGCATTTTTTATATTTTGTTTTATTTGTAAAAAACAACTTGTTCACTTCATAAGTTTACTATTCGATTTCTACGAATTATGAATTACTATTTGATTTCGAATATTTTTGTTCATCGTCAAGTCAAAGTAGGGTTGAAAATATTATCTCGAAAAATTCCTTTATTACTGCCTAATTTAAATATGCCATCCAATGGTAAAAAAGTTCCCCATCCATGGTTTGTCTCAATTACAATTATTTATTTATGTTTATTAGTTTAATGGGGTAATGTCTCAGTGGTTTCGAGTTGGCCTGTGGATCCTGAGGACTCCGGATCGATTCCCACAGCCGACAAACAAGTTTCACCAAATTAAAATTACTCCTGTGGCTCCCCCACCACTAAAATCTTTGGGGGCCGTGATTTGGCGGCTGGTAACCGCACTTCACGTACATAAATATATCACTTACCGAGATCTGCCTCGGCAGAGTGCCACACCCAGTAACGGGTAAAAGTCGTGATGATATACATATTTATTTTATATTTATTTTTTAATTTATAAAAACCACCATTTGATTGACTTAGAAAGGGCGGCAAATTGGAGACCGCCCTGGGCGGCAAAAGTTCTAGATACGCCACTGTATTGTTCGATATAAAAAATCCACCATTAACATTTAACAATTTTGGAAGTTATAATTTGACAACTGGTAACTGCATTTCAGCGTAAAAAATATAGTGCAATGGTTAAATAATACATACAAAATAGTGGGTTAAGCAACGGTTTGTGGTTCAAAAGCTTCCGGGTTTGATTCAAGTCCACAGCAATATGAAAATCACCTTTCACCATTTATGAACTATAATTTTATTTATAATTAACATAATTTTTATAATATCATCCTCTGATATTTATACAAAATTATAGTATAAAAGTACAATTTAATTTTGCCAAATTAATAACCAGTAAATAATCTTATGAAATTACAATTATGCAAATATTATCTTGTCAAAACAACCTCGAAGTTATATCTCTCCCTTCGCCAAATCTCAGCAAGCGTCGTCGCTATTTATACTGAGCATCTTGACAGCCGTCGCGTCGGTCGTAATATCTTATTATTATTATTATTATGAAGTAATTGCAAATGTGACCAGTTTAACATCGTTCCAAATGGAGTCCCAAAAATAATTCGTACCCACGCTTGTTTCACTTGTTTCTTCTTCTGGGAACTGAATGCATCATTTTCAACGCGTGTTCACCGTTCAGCGTGCCATGCAAGTTTATGTTAGGTGGGAGCGAATGAACGAATACATAAACATTTGTAAATATATACTCGAGCTGTGTAGGTATCAGGTAATTGATCATTTATTTTGGAAATTGCGGACGCGATTTATTTAAGTACGTTATGCTTGTTTAACAAGGAAAACTGAATGTCAATTATTAATTTTATTTGTATGTTATATTACAAAGTAAATAGCTTATCAGGATTTTTTTTCACGGCCCTTTTGGAAAGTAAAATTTCCTTACCAATTGAGAGAAATAATAATAATAAAACAATGGAATGTAGTATATTAGTCCCGAAATAAGAAGTTTTTCTTGAGTATGCATTCAACACGAGTCCAATACAATGTTTTATCATCTCTCTTGAAACGTTTTAAATCGTTTTTATATGTTCGTTTATTGTTTGACACCGACAAGGCATTTGATATGATATTAAAAAAACAGAAATTACAAAGTACACATGGAATGGTTGTTATGGTACCGTGACTTCTCTATTATTATCTCAGTGAGTGACTAATGATGGAAATTGTTTATTTCAAATAACTATAGTAACAAGCTCATTAGGAGTAAGTGTTAATAGTATATTACATAACAAGCATCGAAAGTGTAAGATAACGTGCGAATGTATAAATTGAAAAACGAGGCGCGCAGAGCCGAGTGATTTAAGTACACGAGTACGGTTATCACACTTTCGAGCGAGTTATGTACACTATTTTTCAGACGACCACAATATATTACTAAAAAAAGTTTACAAGAGCAATGTTGTTATACTTTGACAGCTGATGCGTTTTTGAAGATAAGCGTTGACGTTTGAGGTTAGGCATTATGATACCAACTGTACTAACCGTAATATCAAAATATTAAATAATGCTAAAATATTAGTAAATAAGTAATTATTAGTTTTTAAAAATAAAATTTATCTTTGAAAATGTGCTGAAAAAACTGCCAAAACTTCGATTGAAATAATAATACAAATTCTTTTCCTTTATTTTATTATTTTCTTTGTTGTCAATCAGTGGAACTTCACCTGATATGTTAGAAGTGTGCGTTATACTAACATATCAGTGTATATTATGTTCAACTTTCCGTAGTAGTTTATGATGTTGTTATGGTTACTTTCATAAGTGGTCGTCTGAAAAATACATTTTTCTTCCCGAGAGAAGGAAAATAAAACCATGTTTATGGCAACTGAACATCCAGGTGACATTTGTCAAGAAAATAATAAATCGTATCTAAATTTCTAATTCATGAAGAAAATGTTATTTTCCCTCAGATGTTTTATATTCCTCGCGTTCAGGTCGAGAAATGAACGGAAAGAAACGTGTAACTTTTTTTCCCTTGATGTACAAATAACAATTTGATTTTATCCATTGGCAGACCCACATTTCTATTTCAACATTTCTTCAGAAACCGTAACTTTGAAAGATTTACTTTTACATTTTTTTGTAAATCGGCTTCTAACCCTTTTCTGAATACAGCAAGGATTTTTATAAATCCACAATGTGTATTCGATTTCTTTTTTCGTAGGTAATCTGCTGAACTCAAATTTTATGAATAAGAAAGTTCTCTAAGATATAATTATTTTTATAATACTTGTAGTTTAAAAAAATTGCAAATCGTTGAAGTTAGTGGCACATCTATAATTCCGTTTGATGAAAGTTGGTCAAACGAAAAACTATACCAAAAGTGTCACGACAGTGAGTCAAATGAGTCGTAGTGAAAGCAGTTATGGACGTTTTAATTTGATTTTGTTAGAATGAAACAGTGACGTTTCTATTTTTTTCAGATGACACGATGAATTTCATCAAATAGAATCTTGTACAGATGTGACATCAGCATTATATGGGATCTACTCAATTCATACTATGACACATGATACGAGTTCATATAATAATTAACAGACTTTTAGCATTTTCAGCAAACAAAAACACATGTATTATACGAATGCTTAGCTAATATTACCATTGTCATTGAATTTAAATTTGTTATTCTTGTATGTTATTTATTCGTTTTATAATTTGAGAACTCTCAAGTAATTCATTTAATGTAATTTAGAAATTTAGATATTACATTTTTCATTTTAGTCATTTAAATTTAATTCAAATAATTCAACAATTCTTTCCTATATTTAGGTTATCTGTGTAGTTAACTTTGTTGTAAGTATAATTTGTGAAATCTAAGCCATTCTACTCGCAGTAGATTTACATTCGGTAAGCAACAATACTTTCTATTGTTTTTTAGAAAAAAAAATCATTTTTCACCAAACCTATAAACGTCATTACACATTTACTATTCTATTTCGTATAAAGTACATAACTTTGGCCGTATTTATTTGGGCTTTTTAAAGTAACTTGGCAGGTTACTTTTGTTTAATTGGCACACTTTAAGTAACCTGGAACTTTTCCTGAACTGACGCTACTGCCCCAGCTATTTTAGCGGGTTGGTAGATTCAACCCGTTTACTATCCCTTTCTAGTCAACTTGTGTTCCTTGTTATTCGTGGCGGCATCGCGATTTGTAATAGTATAGAGAGGTTAGGAGTTATTTTTAAGAAAAACGTAAGTAATTTTATAATAATATTTTGAAACAATATACTGAAGTATTATTTATGCAGATGATGGAAGAGCAATATGCATTATGTATTTCTTGCAATATAAGTCACAGAGGATAATATTACGACACATAATTGCGACCCCGAAATTAATTATTTTGATACTGCTAATGACAAAATTATAAAAAAATGGACAGAGTCTGATGCTATTTGCTTTTTGACTACATATAAAAAATATAAAGATGACTTAAAACATCCAATTAAAAGCGCAATTTAACACACAATCAAAACTAAGCAGATGTCGCTTCGAACATGCATTCAGATTTTAAATTTACCGCCAGTGTTTACAACTGACACTAGGGCCGTATTTGTTTGGGAAATTTTGATCCAACCCTGAACTGACCTAGAACTAACTCGTGGTACTTCCTTTCTTTAATCTAATTGTTTACGGGTACGTACTTACATTTCATGTCATAATACAGAGTGATCAAAAGGAATTGTTACAGTTGGCAATAAAAAAAACTACTTGAAATTTGTAAGCCTGATAGATAAATTCATTTCCTGTTGTTGACAGTGACATTTAAAATTTAAATTTGAGTACATTTATTATTACATTTATTTCTCAAGTATTACTATTACTTAAAAAGTCAAAATTCTATTAGCTGTCAGACTCCTGACATAACCTATTTGTATTTATTAGAAATGTCAAATAGCATTTCCGCCTTTTTCTGATGTTGTGCCAACTGTGGAATAAAAGATCACTGGAATTGTATTGCCAACTATAACAATTCCTTTTGATCATCCTGTATATACAATTCTAAACTTTTTACCCAAAAAACTGTATTGTACGATTCGGCAGAATTTTTTACGTGAACCAGTCAAAACCGGAAGGCCTAAAGACCGGATTCAGTATCAAAACCGGATTTTCATGCCTTTACTTGATAATAAATTAAATTTCTTATTCAATGCTACTAGCTAATAAGGTTTCATCGTCTTTACATAATTTTTCGCTTCGTTAATACAGTTAAACTATATCCATAAATAAAAATAGAATTTAATTATATCATGTATTAATTAAACAACTTGCACATTATAATTAAATAATTATATTTAGGTACTAATTAAGAAAAATTCAACGGAAATTAGTAATTCGTCCGTTACCTTTAAATTACAATATGCAAAATATTGATTCACCCCCTTATAATTAGTGAATTAATAAGTTCTTTGAACCAATACAAAATTAACTCAATAATTTAACAATTACCAATTAATCTATCCGTAATAAAATTTTCAGAAGCATTAGCTAATCGGCGAACAGATTACAGTAATTTCAGTAATGAGTCCATATGGAGGAAGCTTCAGTAGGAACAAAATGAGTGCATCTTCGAGTTCTTGGAACGATTCGCGATCGCGACTTCACTAAAAGCGTTTCTATTATTAAACAGGGATATCGCGTGTGGGTGGATGGTCGAACGAATGAAAACAGTGGTTAATGCAATTGACGGGAATTAACGGAAATACATTTTTGCAATTTTGTATTTTTAGATGGGTATTAGTTATTTTGGTTACAAAACATTCATTACATGTCTATAACATAGAGATGGGAATTCTAGTTGATTTGAGTGAACTAGTTCATTAGTTCTCGTTCACCGAAAAGATTAGTTCACTGAACTAGTTCATTAGTTCACTTTTGTTCACGAAATTTTTAAGACTATGATGAACGGAAAACGTATTGTATTGTGATTCACGAGCGAGAACAAGTGAACTTTTAGGATCTGGTTCTAGTATAATTTGACAGCAAGTATGAAAGAAGAAAAAAATAAAAGACAAAATTGGCTTTTAAAAGTTGTATTTTTAAATAAATAAAAAATCAAAGCAACGACTATGTACGAACGAAGTATGAAGTAAGCTTAGTAAGCTCCTCTAGTAATTAATCTCGTTCACTCGTTCACTTGTTCTCCTCTTTCGATTCGACCTCATCGGCCGTGCTGAATCATATTAGAATAGTTCGCAGTGAACTTGTCTTTAATAAACTCACGAACTAGTTCGTGTCGTTCACTATAAGGAATAGTTCATATGAACTGGTTCGTTCACGAACTAAACACCTCTACTATAATATCAGTTTAAAATGCGATGTCATCTAATTAAATATTAAGTATATTTTTGTTTACTATCAGAAATAAAAATTAGTTTAATAAATAAATATATCATCACGCTTTGTACCCATTACTGGGTGTGGCACTCTGCCGAAGCAGATCTCGGTATATTTATGCGCGTGAAGTGCAGCTACCAGCTGTCAAATCACGGCCCCCAAAGATGTTAGTGGTGGAGGAGCCACAGAGGTAATTTTTAAATTGGTGAAAATGTTTGTCGACTGTGGGGATTGAACCAGGGTTCTCAGGGTCAACAGGCTGAATTGATACCACTGAACCATTACCCCATTGTAAGTTTAATAACTGCACACAATACAATAACTTTTATATTGGAAATAATCAACAATATAATATATAAAATATTATGTATTATATGGGGTAGCTAGCTCAGTGGTATGAAGTCGGCCTGTGGAACCTGAGAACCCTGCTTCGATTCCCACAGGCGACAAACAATTTTCATAATTTCAAAAACTACCCCTGTGGCTCCTCCACCACTAACATCTATGGGGGTCGTAATTTGACGACTGGTAACCGCAATTCATGTGCAAAATATATCACTTACCGAGATCTGCTTCGGCAGAGTGCCACACCCAGTCATGGGTAGAAGGCGTGATGATATATTTATTGATATTTATGTATGTCATGTAGTGTTTGAATTACTAGAAGCCCTAACCACAAATGCAAATTAAATTCTATTCTAGACGAAATAAATTAAATTTTTATTACTGAACCGCAATAAAAAATTGCATATAATTTAATTAGACCTTTATATTTATTAGAATCAATACATACAGTACATTCAGTATGTCCTTGTTTAAATGTAAATAATAAAGCGTAAATAATATTCATGAATACATAATATCTAAAACAAAACTAGTACGTATTAAAATAAATCGTTCTAATTTTAAGAATCCGTGCATCTCAAAACTGAAAGTAATATTTGGAGCAGGTGTAGTACGAATATCAAAAGTTTTCACAATACAGGAACCTCGGTTTATTTAAAAACGATATATTTTTAACTATCCCGAAAAAAATAATCATTCTATCAAAGTCCGGCTCTGGCAAACAGAGCACATCGTGCATATTGCGTCATCGGCGATACGAAAACGAAGTCAGGGGCTACACTTAAAATTATTCCGCTATCAGGCCGATTCCAAGTGAAGTATGAGTACCTAACCTAACCTCAACAGTAACGTGTGCAAGATTTAAACTCAGCTGAAGATGAGTATCTGCCCTGTTCGTCGTTTTCAGCTTGGCTTGCAATGCATTGGCGGCTAGATGCAACAGCAATTTATAGAACCAGGAAATGAATGATTCTGGCAGAGCTGTCAGTGATTACAGATTTCCATTTGTTTGTCTAATGCTAGCTTCATGTTGTTCATTCTGATTTACACTTGTTTCTTATCAATAACTAAACCACGTAATTACAATCTTTTTATTTATTAAATGAAAATTAATTATTACAGCAAAGTGGCTGTGATTAGGTGATTATAGTTTTTGTTTGTTTAATGATGACTTCATGTTGTTTATTTGCACTTATTGATGTTGTTTTTATTTCTGTTCAGCAGGTAAAGAACGTAATAATGTGCTGATTTTGTTTAATACAAGGTTAAATAGTTATTTACGTAGCAAGAGCGTAAAGTGATTATTATTTATGACTAGCGCACAGTGCAATAGTGCAAGAGGAACAAAGATTTTCGTACAACTAATATTATCAAAATAGGTTTTTTTTAATTGAAAATAACTATGAGTCCTGTCTCACATAAGTTGACCCGAATTTTTTTTTTTGTTTAAAATTTAAATAACACTAAAAACGCAGATATCTGAGATTTACTAAATTCTACAATTAATTTTCAACATTTTTAACTAAATTTAACATTAAATATACCTTAGACACAAACAGGCAGATTCACAAAACGGATTAGCGCTAACACCGTTTTTAATATTATCTATAACTCTGTTTCAAATTAAAACAGATTAAAGAAATGAACTAAATTTGAAGCTAATTAACTATCTTTTTAACTCAAGTTAAAATAAACTTGTTTCGTACATTTAAAAGAGAGTTAAAAATGAAATAAAAAATGGTGTTAGCGCTAATCTGCTTTATGAATCTGCCTGAAAATGTATAGCAGTATAACTAGCAATTTTTTTTACAAAAAAACTAATTCTACATAAAAATGGACTATCATAATTTTTATCTTGTAGGCAGCTTAAAGAATGAATTAAAAGTTACTTATTATTTAAAACAAACTTTATTATTATACAGTTTTTGAATAAAACGGAAAAGTTTTATAAATTTAAAGTTTATGACAGAAAAATTCGGGAGACGCCTGGACTCGAACCGAAGACCTTCAGCTTGCCGGGCTGATGCTTGAACCACTAAGCCACGGCTCCCCTGAACGAGATAGGCGTCAACCGAATTTATCTGTCATAGTGGCTAACACAGCATCGATCCCAAGACTCCTATAACTCAGTTTTAGTTTATATAGAAATGTTTACTTCCTGTTCCAATGGCTGTCATTCAAAGATATATGTATCGGTTGACTTCAAATTTTATCTGTGTATTAACAATATACTAATATATGTCTCATTAAAATTTCATATAATTTTCTTACATATTACACGAGAAATAAAACTGCAAAATAAAACATCAAACGAAAAAATAAGATTCGGGTGAACTGATGTGGGACAGGGCTCGTATATTAGGTTAGTTCAATCTACGATCAACCAATTCATGTTATATTTGTAACCAATGACGTATAATACTAGACGAATTATGCCGTATTCAAGTGAATGCAGTGTTGTGAAGCAGAAAGAGATGGACTAACTTGTTGGTGAGGCGGGTGCGCGGCAAGCAGCGAGTACACTTTGATGTTATCCAAGTTGCAAACATTTGTGTAGTTATTTTTATATTCAATTACTTACTGTTACATCAAAGTAAAGGTTAGTTTTTGACATATTAAGTGTTTTGTATACGCACTTTTGTATTTAAATAAATAAAATGCTCGCACCTGATAACTGTCTTCAACATTAATGTAACCTGCATAACATCAACTTGTACTCGCTCCTTGCCGCGCACCCGTCTCACCCACCAGTTATTCTATCCCTTTCTGCTTCACAACAAACGCCGTTTATATCCGTCTAGTTATGTTTTGTATGAGTTTGTAACAATGACAATATATACAATTGAAGTAAATAAACAAAAAACAAAATTTATTTCAGTCTATCATTTCTTCACAAATCATCAAATTTTAGTAAAATTGAGTGAAAATATCTTAAATTTGTCTTATTAAGCGCGCGATATATTTTATCGTTGCCGTGGGAGACGCGCGGTAAAATGTTTATTTACTTGTTCCTTAATAACCATCAACTTTAAGTTGACAACTGAAAGCATAAATGTAAACTTTTCATAGTAGTCGTAAGAAAACATAATTCAAATTGAAACTAACTTAAAATCTTCAAATAGAAGAAAATATAATAATATTCTTTTGAAATTTTTATTTATTTATTTATTTATTTAAGTAATTAATGGCAGCAGCAATACGCTGTTATACACATATCTAAGGATTTACATTTCGTGCGTAGAATTTCTAAGTAAAATTTAAAATTTAACAATTCATAATTTTTATTCGATTTAAACTTCTTCCGATCTAATAAATTAATCAATTGTTTTTTAATTTCAATCATGAGATATCAGAGATTTATTGTCATTCAATTATACCTAATTAGATAAATGATTTTATCTAATTCTGAAATAAGGATATAGATATTTATTTACCAACCTAGAGATAAAAATTTACTCTTGCAAATATTCCAGTTTCAACTGGTAATTTAAATAAAATAAATTGTATTATTGCTTTATAGATTATCATTTTTTTTTATTATTGAAACTAGTTTTTCAAGGTAAAATAAACCTGAATAACACATTCTAATCGCTTTATAACTTGAACCATTTACTATAAAGTAATCCGTGCTTATTGTATATTTCTTGTTCTTCTGTTCCTTTCGATAAAATCCTCTCGCACGTGTATGTAAAGGAAACCATGAAAGATAAGCCACCGCGCGTAAAATGAAAAGGCGACGCAATTAAGAATTAACAAAGCCACTATGATGCAAATCACATGCGTCACATGAAAACGTCACTTTCAACGCGAAAGTCGACTCTTATTACTTTTCGTTCTGTTACAGTCAAGCTGGCAATGACAACGTGAAAATCCATTAGCAAATTTTTAAACTCTTTTAAAATTAAAATTGAATTACAAGCAATCAAGGACAAAACTGTACCTAAGTTATAAATAATATGGCTTCATTAAAATCAGTTATATTACGATAAACTTAGAATTTAACCTCGAATAAAAAATAAATTATACTGTTTTATAACTAAAGAAAATGTAATTTGCATAAATGATATACAAACAGAAATCGCTGTTCTCAAATGATTGCGTATTTTATCTATTTACTCAGGGCAAATAAAAGATATTTTAGACACTACGCAAAATTCTCTAATATAGATCACAGAAAATCATAAAACAAATTAAATAACTGTTCTAATTAATCATCAATCAAATAATAAAATCTGCTTTAAATGATGTTTAAGAAGAGTTAAGTAAATATAAAGCTAAACTGTTTGGATTAAGACGTGAATATAAATTCAGAATAGCGGAGAATAAAGCCACGTAAAGTTCTTGAAACACCTGAACATCGTGTCAATCCGTCAAGCAACACGAAACACGATGACTCCACGAAATAGAGAGAGCAACGGCTTAGCGTAGCACTATACGTAACGACGAGAGAGAGGAGAGGAAGTGTTAATGAGAGAGAGAGAGAGAGGCAGTAATCGTTGAGAGCACTTACCGTTGGGTCCATATTTTTCCTGATTCCTCTTAACTTGGTCGGGTGTCAATCCTTTTTCAATATCTACGCTGAAATAGCCTGTCACCTCTTCCACTGTCTTCGCGAATCCGTCCTCCATAGTCGCGTGTGTTCAGCACTCAGTTCTGTAAGCAACGGTCCTTAGTCAATCAGTTGGCAAAGCATCTTTACAAACAGGACGGATTTAGCCCTGTGAATCAGCCAACACCTGACAACCCTCCTCACTTCACGCAAAAACTTTACTCATTAAACTAAATTCGACCAAACTGCAACCGCAGATACAGATCATAATCCAAATTACTTGTTTATATCTAAATCTAATATTTAATGTAGATTATATGGAAATAATTAGATTGTCCGCATTTTAAATAGCTACGATGCAATTAATTTTAAGGCTATTTCTGACATCACAAGCGCAAAAAACTGTTGTGTAAAGTAATGTTACAGATGTTGAGTTGAGTCAAACATGGTATAAAACTTTGACGTTTAACTAAAATAATAATTAATCCGACTTCTTGTCATTAAATTTGAAACTTTTACAACGTGGAAAATAGTTAGACCGAAACGTTGTATGCTGATTTCTCTTTGTGAAGCGAATCTCCCGATTTGAGAATGAAAATTTCACTGATAAAAGAAATGACTGAAATGTTGTGCATGCACCCTTATCTACTGGGGTTAAACCCCAAAACAGCTCGTCAGAACCGCGTGTCAACGTCCCTACAATTCTTTTGTATCAGCGTGCAACTATAGCCACGTAAGAGAATATACACATTTGAACACTCTGGCGAACAGTGATAATTTATACACGAGATGTGACCTCCAGAAATGTAAATATTATAATATTTTATGTATAAAAACCCGGGATCATTTCTCATGGCAACTTCAATTGGTGCAGCGTGTCACTCACCTAAATACTAATCAGTATATCCTATCATCGATATTAATATAACAAAAATACAAAAAGTTCTAATTACAATGTAGATACAAATAGACGCACAAATACACTTATTGTTTATTTAAATTTTCAAGAACTATAACGATACAATAGAACTGGTAACACGGCGCGTACACAAGTCTTTCACATCCGACATTTTCCGCACAACTGTGGCAACGAGATGTACTACTCGATGACAGCACACGTGAGACTTCTGGCGGCGAATTCCAGTACTATAGCAGATTCAACTGCTATTTAATTTAATATTTCACAAGATTACCACGTATTTCACATGTTCTTTATAAATTTCACCGAAAGCTGCATTAGTAAATAAAAGGTGACGCTATCTTTGCATGTCAATGCCATTTGTCGGCGAGTAGGATGACCGGTATCCCGGCTGGTTTGAACTGCAGCATCGTGTATGGCCGTGATTGGCTGCTGTTACATGTGACCGCGCAAGCGCGCGTCTTTTCGAATATCCCGGTAAGTTAAAGCTATGTTTGGTTGCGCCCATTATGCAAGCAGTATACCTGTAACAACTCACTAAATGTTTGCAGTAAAATAGGCGCAATGTAAAATATACATCAGAATATGAAAGAGTGTTATCTGATAGATAGTGAAACTTACTAACCCGAACAGGCGACTTGTGGACAACAGAACACAGCGACGAACGAGACGCTACTGAGACGGCGGCGTCTCAGCGGGACCGCGGCCGCCGCGGAGCCCGGGTGCGGGCCCGGTGCCAGCCGGCCCCGGCCCCGGCCCAAGCGGACACTTTTAGCACCGCACGACTTTCCTAACAATTTGGCAAGGGTGCTCGGACCAATCGGCGTGACAGCTGCCGCAAATGGCGCACGCGGCCACACGCTGTCTTACATAACATCATCACTACTTTGTGCCGAGCGTTCTGTGCTGGATGGACGCGCGGTTCGATGCAACGGCTTGTTTTTGTTTCTTCTTCGTGCATTCTCTCATTGTTTGTTATTATCAAGAAGACGTGGACACTGAACTGAACCGAATGCGCATGTGCGCTCACACTGCACTTACCTCAAATTCGTTATTCCGTGCGTAGCGGTTGTCGGCGGTTGAGCCGCTGGATTTGTTTGCGTGTGGGGTTGCTACTCAGTCCCCATGCACACACTGTACCACACTTAACTAAACAGGCACTGTTCGTTGAACGGGCTGCCGATTCAAGCGCGCTGTCCTTTTATAATCTCTGCTACCTGGCGATAGCAGCGGGCGTCGTGCCAGCGCCATCGCCGCCACCACCGTCGCCGCCGGCCGCCCTGCGCTGCTTTCCCCACGTGCGACCTCTGACCCACGGGCCCACATCAATCTTACGCTGACAATTTGGACACACGGCCATGCGACTACCCACACTTGCACCACACACATCACCCTCAACTCAGCACAAATTACAATGCTCATCATTTACATCTTACACAAGATATTGCAAAGTTTTTTCAGAAAACGAAAATTATCCCATCATATTTACGAACAAATATTTTACAAAATAAGGAATTCACAAAGTTTACAGCGCAGAAATTCCAGCTGACGCTGCCACCAATTATCGCAAACAGTATAAAGAAAGTCGTATGCATTCTTTAACAATTGTTTAAAGAACTTTAGCAAAATTACAATAATTATATGTTAGTTTGTAGAATCACAAAATGGAGATTCAATTTTATTAAGTCGTTGAGTTTTAATTAATCATTATTGGTTTGACTCTGGTCGTCACCACCTTTTTTTTAAAAAACAAAATTGTTGTATTTATTACGTTTAATTAAGTCTTTATTTTTTGACTGTATTTTCCATGTGAAATTATTTTTAAATTGTTGTTAACTGTTATAATAATTCTTATTACTGTTTGACTTGAAAATGGGACCAACCCTTAGTCCCAAAACGTCGTCTGTTTTATAAATTTGTAAATTTAAAATTACAAAAAAAGCCAAGTAATCCAAACACAGAGGAGTAATTATAATTATTTATCCTTCCTACTCCTAATTGGTCAATAATTATGTCATTTGATAAATTTTGCATTGTTATTCGCTATTTATTAACATTTTATTTACGTCTTAACACGTTAACTGCGGAACAAAAATAAGATGGTATAGTGTTACTGCCGATACTTATCGCCGGCGATATGTATCGCAGTTAACGTGTTAAAATTACAAATAATTTCATTTATTGTGTGGCAATAACTAATTTTATGAATTATTTTTCTCTTGTGTTAAATAATATACATTTTTTAATTTGCGAGTACATAAAATACTAACAGTTATTTATATGAGAATAATAAAGTTATTCTTGAATTCTAGACTCATCAGTACATCATAAATTATCCAGTCCAATTAAATTTGTCATCCAATAACCTTCTTAACAAAACAACGTTTATAAAAATTCCTTATTTCCAACTGCGTAAATTAGAATATTAATCGAAGTCAATCCCGGAAGCGTTCGATCCGCTGTGCGTTGACAGGTTATTAATCGAGCGCGTTGTCAGCGCGATGTTTTGGCGTCGGGACGCTCAAGACGCTCCGCTAACCTTCGCACCCACGCCGCGGACGGGCCGATGCGGGTGTGAGCTGCACCGATGTCGAGTGCCGGCACCGGCGACATCGTGGAACAAGCCATTCAATGTGACAGGCTGCTGCAGCTCATTCATTGTCGTCGTACTTGTGGTGAACGTTGAACTTTGATGTTCTTGCGTTAAAAATTGCGTGTCGCTGGTGTTGTTTGATGTGAATTTTACTGGAACACGCAGTTTTCATGTTTATGATTAAAATGTCAATGTCATGTGAAAGGTAAACATGAACTTCGAAATTATAAGTTAAGTATTTGTAGGTGTACATTGGTAGATAATTTATAGATAATTAATTTTACTATTTGAGCGTGTTCTGTAAGTGTCAGTTATACTTCATCTAACTTCTATAAATATTGTCTCTTTCTTTGAACATTCGACATAAGAATTATTTTCTGCTTAATTATTTAGTACCTAATTAATCATAATAATAAGTAGATGGTTGAAATAATCAAAGTTTTATTTCTATTTTTATAGTAATTAAGATTCACTTTTATTTAATTATGTTAGTAGAAAATAGCGCTTTCCAGATTAATATAAATATTTTAAAGTGTAATTTGATGCGGTATTTTTCATTTATTTGACGAATCATTTATTAACACTATAGTTTTTATATTTCGAAAAAAATTGCTGAGCTGTACAAAACAAAAGTTTATTTTTTTCAAAATTTGCAAAGTTAAATTCCATCTACGAATATAAGAAATGTAAATAAAATTATAAATTGTGGTAAAATTCTATGTAAATGTTTTGTAGATTCGATAATTTGTAAATTATGAACAAAATCGCAACAATACTTATGGCTTTATGAAATATTTTCTACTCATCAACAAATATTGATAAGATTTTGCTCATTATTTAACGGATCTATAAATTTATAGATTTATCAATTCATGTTTTGTAGATTGGGTAATTTGTAAATTATGATCAAAATCACAACAATACTTATGGCTTTATGAAATATTTTCTACTCATCAACAAATATTGATAAGATTTTGCTCATTATTTAACGGATCTATAAATTTATAGATTTACCAATTCATGTTTTGTAGATCGGGTAATTTGTAAATTATGAACAAAATCACAACAATACTTATGGCTTTATGAAATATTTTCTACTCATCAACAAATATTGATAAGATTTTGCTCATTATTTAACAGATCTATAAATTTATATATTTATCAATTCATGTTTTGTAGATCGGGTAATTTGTAAATTATGAACAAAATCACAACAATACTTATGGCTTTATGAAATATTTTCTACTCATCAACAAATATTAATAAGATTTTGCTCATTATTTAACGGATCTATAAATTTATAGATTTATCAATTCATGTTTTGTAGATTGGGTAATTTGTAAATTATGATCAAAATCACAACAATACTTATGGCTTTATGAAATATTTTCTACTCATCAACAAATATTGATAAGATTTTGCTCATTATTTAACGGATCTATAAATTTATAGATTTACCAATTCATGTTTTGTAGATCGGGTAATTTGTAAATTATGAACAAAATCACAACAATACTTATGGCTTTATGAAATATTTTCTACTCATCAACAAATATTGATAAGATTTTGCTCATTATTTAACAGATCTATAAATTTATATATTTATCAATTCATGTTTTGTAGATCGGGTAATTTGTAAATTATGAACAAAATCACAACAATACTTATGGCTTTATGAAATATTTTCTACTCATCAACAAATATTAATAAGATTTTGCTCATTATTTAACGGATCTATAAATTTATAGATTTATTACAGAATTCTAGAATGAAACATTTATGATTTGTGTTCACAGTTTCGAAAATAAAACAAAAATTTTAATCTGCTGCCATCTAGTACATTCATAGACATTTTTTTAATAGATTGTTTTTTTTTTAATAATGCATTGTAAATAATTATACGATCGTTTTTCTTAATGCTGCTTTTTAAATTATATATAAATTAAAACCCATTTCATTTGGTTAGAACAAAGAAAGATGACAGCTCGAGAGACAGTTCACAAAGACAGACTAATATAGTTATCCTTTTCCACTTTCTGATTGGTTGACCTTTTGTAAAATATTTGACATTTGCACATTCTTGTATTTATGTCTTAAGTTTATTTATATTTTAGATAGCTGTGAATACTTTTATAAGAATTTATTATTTAGAACTTAGAGCCTTATTTTTATTTTTATGTGTAATTTTATTTTTATTTTCAAAGCTGTGAATGTATCCTTAGGCTAGTTTACCTGAAGTGAACATTTTTAGTATCACTATTACTAATTTCAGATAAATGATTTTTGTAGCGTCGGAGATTGTTGATCGCAGCCAGGCAAAAACGGAGTGTATATTTTCTGCTCATTGTGCACACAATTTTTTTTCTACGACCCTTTTGAAACGCTTAAAATAGTTATTTGTACAACTAGTAATGAAGCAATACTTTTGTTCGAATTTAAAAAGAGTGGAAAATATTTGCTCTCATTACGTGTTGTACACGCATTTTTTTGCGTATTGATATTACATTGATTTTACGAAAATAAAAATATGCAACAACTGTCAAACAAGAATTACAGTAAACCATATTGTCACAGAATGCCCCCAGTACACCGCAACAAGACTAAAATTCCAGATCCCAAACACACTGAAAGAAGACACTACAAGCATAACGAAAATGATAGCATTCCTAAAGGAAACTCAATTATTTTCAAAAATATAAATACAAAATAGCAACAAACATAATGTAACAAATAAATGTAAACAAAATATATTGTACCGGGTGTTAATGACCAACGTTGTCGAAACACCAATGTAATATAATAAAAAAAAAATAAAATTATTATGAACCACATTTATTTCTTAAATCTAGTTCAAGAAAGACAACACCGAATAACTTACTTATAAGACAAATGCTGTCAAAATTAAAACTGTAGTTCACGATAAATGCGCATTTAAAAGATTTATAATCTCGGCTATATGTAGGATGTTGGTTCCATTCCCATAGCCGATTTTCACCACTAGCCCTGTGGCTTTCCCTCCGCTAACATCTTTGCGGACCGTGATTTGACAGCTGGTAAATACATTTCATGCCCATAAATATATCACTTACCGACATCTGCTACAGTAGTGTACACCCAGTAATGAGTAGAGGGCGTGATGATATATTTATTTAACAGTTTTCCTGTTCTGAAATGTTGACGATTTTCATGTTCCATGAATAAACTGGAAAATAAGTCTTTACCGATCTAGATCGAAAAGTACGACCAAAGGAATCAGTAAAATTTTTCGGTCTCTAAATTGCGAAACTTGCACCAGAAAATAAATTTATTTTGCGCAAATGTTTTTCATTCGTGTGACAAATTATGAATAATATGTCACAAAAAAAAAATTACGTAATAAACCCTGAAAGTATACATACTGGGCTGTCAAGCATCCATTCTACGGTTCAGTTTGGAATATGATTGTTTACCCAGTAAAGAATCACTTTCAAGAATTGTTACGTAAATAATTATTACCGCTCGGCGAGCAACTTTCAACTCTCAACTGACAGTTGGATATGTCTACGTTCTGTTCAAAAAAAAAATTTTTGTTCTATGATCAGTATGTCATATAATATATACCCTTAGTTTTTTCCGAAATAAAAAAAAACATCTTATATAGTTTTAATAAGTAATCCGTCAAATAAATGAAAAATATCGCATCAAATAACATCTTCAAATTTTCAACGCTACTATTCTCATGAACTTAATTATATGAAAGTAAATCGAAGTCACTTGTCATAGAAAATAAGGTAAATTAGTTTTATAACATTTTATTCGATTTTTGTAATAGCTCAAGTATTGATTACTTTAAGTTACAACCAACACTTCAAGAGCTAAACTTCATTTAAATATTTAATGAACTAACTTTATTTATGTACAAAACAATGAAAATAAATATTATAGTAATAATTTTATTCTTTGGCATCAGATTTAATTTATATGTCAAACGTTTTTACCGCTATTGAAATAAATGAAATATGTAATTAACTGTTTTCGAAATTATTTACGCACACATTTAAAATGTGTTGATATGCATGCATGATTATTTACAGTGTAATGGTTATTATTTAATTATTAAATATAGATTATACATCAAAAGTAAACAATTGAAAATATTTTTTGTAATATAATCATACATACTGTTATTAATGTAATGACATAAGTAATTACAATAGAAAAACAACTTATAGAAAAATGTAAAATACTAAATTAAAATTTAATAATGATTCCCCATAACAACTTGTATAAACAAAACTAATCTCTTTTACTTCCAGTTTGTTTATCATTAAGTTTTAATTCGGGAAATTAGTAGTATTAATTTATTATCCATATCCTTTTAAATCTCAAATTTTACACGCAAGATACATTATTTTCATAAAGTAATGTTTTGTTAGAGATATTTATATTCACTAAATTTTGTAAATTATCCATGACATGAAATTTCTAGCGTGACGAATTTTCATAGTATATTTGCGACAAATAACATGATGTTTTGCTACCAGCCAAAACCTAGAATGCATTTTTGAAATAGAATGGAAAAACTGCATACTACACATATGCCAGATTAAAACTTAAATAACTGTTCCGTAATGTTTAAATTATAAAGAAGCAAGAAATTTCGCTGTTTGTTCCTGTTCCTCATAATCTGATGTTTGACAAAATTACGAACTACAAATTCAATACATATCGAAGGTAATGCCACAAAAAATTTAGGTTTCACAGGATACATTTTTATTTACGGAAACGGGGTTGCTTTGTAACAATTAATGAGAGCAATTGACATACAAAATCGCGCCACCGGAGGTGGAGAGAAGTTGTCTATATAATATCAAGTTGTTCAAGTCATTTTATCTAAGGTGACCAGACCAACTAAAAAACGGGGCATCTTTAATGGATGTATATATATATATATATATATATATATATATATATATATATATATATAAAAATACATCATCACGCCTTTTATCCATTGCTGGGTGTGGCACTCTACCGAAGTAAATCTCGGTAAGTGATATATTTATGCGCGCGAAGTGCGGTTACTAGCCGTAAAATCATGATTCCCAAAGATATTAGTGGGGGGGGAGCCACAAGAGTAATTTTAATGTAGTGAAATTGTTTGTCGGTTGTGAGACTCGAACCAGGGTTCTCAGGATCCACATGCCGGCCGACTCGATACCACTGATCCACCTTTCCCATACTCTCACATATTTTTTTGTTTTTTTGTCAAATTTAAAGTTCAAATTGAATATTCTTTAATATACAATACAGATTTTTTATATTAAAATCGTTTGTAAAACTTTTAAGAAAATCAGATTAAAATTTTAAATAACATGATCTCCTATACTTAAACTTAAATATATTTATAATATAGAGATTTAAGTTTTCATTTATCTACAAATTTAAAAAATAGGAATGAGAAGAAAATATTGTTTCCCCAAATACTTTTTAAAAAAATTTTCATTTTATTGTGAATTATCGGTATATGTTAATTAAGTATTATGAGTATATGAAAACCATAATATACAATAGTTCCGAAAATATATCCTGGAGACAACGGGATACTAAACAAAAAATAGGAACAAATCCCGAAATATCGGAACGTCTAGTCATCCTACGTTTTTGCCCAAAGCAATCAAATTCAAATAGAGGAAATTAAATTTGGCCTGAGAAAAACTAAACCTCGAATGATATTTATTAAGAAAATATAGTATTTTATTGAAATGATCACGTTTATATTTGCCGTTTCCAAAGCAATGAAGGTAAATAAAACTTTATCCAATTGTAAACAGTTCTTCTCCCTGTATATCCGATGTCAAACTAACAAAATTGATGTATATATGGAATATTATACATGAAGTGAAATATCAATTGAAAATTCTGATGGTTTGTCTTGTCGAACAAATATTTGTCTTGCAAATCCTGCTTTCAAGATAATTACCTATATTTATTTTCTCTCGCAATTTCACAATGCAAATTAAGTTTTATTTATGTAATATACCATCCAAATAATTAATTGGAACGCTTCATTCAAGTAATCTATCCAAGTCCGTGTCCTGCCAATTCTTTAAATTTTAATTAGGCCAAAAATTTCCAAAAATACTTCTAAATGTTATAAACAATCTCCCAAAATTACTAATAAAAAAATAAACTGTCTATTTCGTGACCATCACGTGTCTTGAACCTGTGACGTCATAGTGAAGACCCGGGAACAGTTGTCACCGTGATGTAGGTCGACACCGGGCCGTAACAGCAACATCAAGAGTATCTCACCGACCTTGACTTCGTCATTCAACCATGATGATGCCGCTAGATGAAGGATATGAACCGTAGGAATTAGTTAATTTCAACATTTCCCCTAAAATACGAGCGCCGTCATATTTTTAGCCATAGACTGCGGTGTGTTAAGGTCGTAACGACCTAGAATTTCAAAAGAAATTGTGTTTTCTATAAATATGATCAATAGCAAAGCACAAGACCCGGTCTATGGGCTCTGCTAATTTTACTTCACCGGACAGGATAGTTTTTAGCCACTTATATATTTTCTATCTAATCTAATTATTCCTTAATACTTACTAATGATCTATTCTAGTCTACTACTGTATCTCAAAAAAGATTTTGCTTTCTAACGGTTAACAACAGTATCCAGTGTCGTAACTAGGGTATGGATAGAAGGTCCCGGCCATTGGCGCCGATTTTACACAGGCGTTGAAATGCCAGCATTTATATACCTTCATTTTTAATTGTCATATTACTCAAAATAAAAATTAAAAATATATACTACATACTTAATACTTCTTTCTAGCAGTTTATGCTTAAGTTTACCTAATAATCTTCTGTAATATAAGTGTAAGGTCTTTAATCAATCACAGTTGTTTTATTAATTACTTTTTTATTACTACAATATTGGACGTATTCCATTTGCGATTTGGATCAGATCTAACTTATATTTATTGAACCAGATCACTTATTAATGTCGCTGGCTTACTTCGCTGATTTTATTTCGAGTACTAGAATTACATATTCTAGTTTACTTTATAATAATTCACCCCAATAAATGCATCAGTTTTCTTAATTCGGTTTAGTCATGTGTCTTATATATCTGAACTGATTTAAGTGAACCAAGTGGCAAATGGAATACAGCTAAAATTCTGTATAAAAAATAAAAAAGAGTGATCTGTTGTTATGTATTTTTGGGTGATTATTGTATTTTAAAAATTAAAATAAATCACGTACCTATACTTGGTTCTCTAAAGTTTCCTTACATTTATTTTCAAAGAGATTAGTAATTTCTCGTTTTAATTTTACAAATTTAATTTAATTTAAGGTGATCAGAAGAGGTTGGACTAAATAAGTACAGATTACGGCAAGAATATATCTTACTCTAGATCCAGAGTAATGATCCAGACGTATGAAGTTGGTATTTTGATCATTAATAACAAGAGTATTATCAGAAGTTATGTAAACGAAGCAAATATCTTCTATTATGGCACTTATGATACATTTTTTCTTCTTTAATGGCGCTACAGTCCGAATCGGGCCTGGGCCTACCGAGCATACAGAGCCGCAGATTTTACGCTGCCGTACTGCCGGTTTCAGTAGTCGATGTTACTTTTTTTTAAGGCATATGTATAAGTGACTAGCTTATAGCACGCCAGTATGATTAATGCAAGTAACTGTAGTTTTTATTTTAACGACAAATTTTTGTACTACAGTTTTAATATTTTAATATTTAATATTAATATTATAGTAATTTGAAAAAACGTATTATAAACAATATTTGAAGTATAGGAAATAGACAAAATATTCAATGTAGTTTATTGAATATCTGGTTGTATTGAATTGATTTGAAAAAAGTACGACGTTTCAGCTAATGGTTTAAGCGTTGATTGACTAATAATTGATTAGCTATGTAATCAAAGGCTTAAGCCATTTTCAAGCAAAAAAATACGTATTAAACAAAACAATTGCAGTATCACTGTAATTTGTTTTCTTGTCAATCTATTGAGGTTATTTTTAAAATTGAATATGTAATTTTTTGCTTGAAAGTGGCTTAAACCATAAACCTAAACGTCGCACTTTTTTCAAATCAATACAATACAGCCAGATATACAACGAACTATATTCAATATTTTTTCAACATCTTAAACTATTATCATTCGGCTTAAATAAATATTCACTTGAAATATTTGAAATAATTCAGATGGTGTATTGTAAGTTCTTTTTAAATTTTTGAAATACCTGCACCCGATTTGCTAATTCATTTAATTTACTCACATTAATAAAAATGTGTCTAGAAAATTTTAAGAGTATTGTTCAAAATTTACATTTTATTTAAAACAATTATTGAGACTTGAAAGAAAAATAGTTATTAGAATTTCTAGTTACTGTACTAACAGTAATTTAGTTTATTTATTTTATATCTATATTTGATAATTAATTAAATAATATTTAACAAAACCAAATTATTAATTAAACTATTCATTCGAATGTAGGCTGTATTTGACGCTATCAAAATTAATTATTCATTGATCATTTTAATAAATATGAATATTTTATTTGTTTTATAACATAATACCGCTTCCGAAATACAAGACATTAATATTATAGTATAAGCTGATATTTCAATCCCATAACAATGTTTATAATGAATATCTTTGTAGGTATCTCAGTGGTATCGTATCGGACTGTGGACTTGAGAACCTGGATTTTATTCCCACAGCCGACAATTTTCACCATATTACTCCTGTGGCTCCCCCACCATTAACATCTTTGGGAAGCGTGATGTGACGGCTCCTAACCGTACTTCACGCGCATAAATATATAACTTACCGAAATCTGCTACGGCAGATTGCCACACCCTGTAATGGGTAAAAGGCATTATATTAATTATTATTTTTTATATCTATCAAATAAATAAAATATATCACATCGAAATTATAGATTAAATTATTAAAAATAATTAAGGCCCGATTGCAAAAACGTTGTCAGTTAATGACGTTAACGCGAAAAAGTTGAATTAGAATAAAAAAAAAGTATATAAAGTATGTCAAAATTTTTGACAGTTCAATATTTTAAAACATTATAATTTTTATTGTATGCATTAAACTAATAAATATTATTTGTTTCAAATATTGTTTTACCATTATTGTTTAACTAATAATAAGCATTATAATGCTGATATTAATTAATTATAACATAAATATTTAAAATGTGGCTATAGTTAACTTTTAACATGCTGTTAGCTAACAGCATAGTTAAATTAAATAAATATAAATAAATATATCATCACGCCTTCTCCCCAGTACTGGGTGTGGCACTTTGACGAAGCAGATCTCGGTAAGTGATATATTTTGCGCGTGAAGTGTGGTTACCAGTCGTCAAATTACGGTCCCCAAAGATGTTAGTGGTGGAGGAGCCACAGGAGTAGCTTTTTAAATTATGAAAATTGTTTGTCACCTGTGGGAATCGAACCAGGGTTCTCAGGATCCACAGGCCGACTTCATACCACTGAGCTAGCCACCCCATAAGCAGAGTTAACATCGCTTTATGCAACTGAGCCTAACTGTCATTTTTTAATGTGCTATTATTTGTTTATTAGACGGATAAATTTATTACAAATTTTGTTTGGAGATTGAAATATCGGCCCTAAGTCGGGTAAAAGGGTCTACCATTAGGTTTTCGAGAACTATAAAAGTTACATATAAATAGAACATTTTGCCAACGTTTTAGTTTTATATAAATGAAAATTATAGATATTAAAGGCCTGTATACAGTCACTAGATAATAAAAATGAAAATAACTTTACTGGAGTCTATTTTAATCGTTCTTAGTTTGTAAAATAGTGAAATAAATGTGATATAGTAAAGAAAAGTGTAACAGAACATAAAAACAATGGTAACGTTAAACAGATCATAAAACAAGTGAAGCTCAACGTTACGTCAGAAGTCAAAACGTCAAGAGGATTCAGATGTTTTCAATAGATAATTCGCATTCTCGCGTAGGTAGTAAACGCAGGCAGTCACCGACATGACTGACAAGTAACAGTGACAGTCGAGTGAGACAGAAGCACGAGACGAGACAGAGCAAGGGATGATGCAGCAGCATCACGTCTCCATCTTCCTGCTCGAGCAGAACCTCTCTCCATCCCGGCAGCTGTGATATTTATGGCAGAGCGCGACACGCCGCAAATACTACAAGGTTCTGTGTTATTGTACAAACCGCCGTCCAAGGTATTTCGACATTGGCGATTTAGTATTCCTGCTATTTTTGTCACTGGTGCTTCGGTGGCCAGTGGCCACTCGATTTTGTTTTACGGCGACGGAGAACAGATCACGACCCGGGCAGGTGATGATTGCCACAATTCACACACACACACGCAAATGTGCGTTAGATGCTATCTGTTTCGTCATGGAGTTTCTTTCCTGCACTCTTTTTTTGCTTGGGCAAAGATCATTAGATTGTTTTTATGTAGAACTGCAAATTGGTTTTCTACGCTCGATAAAAAGGACAGTTAACTCGATCACTCGATAATTCACACAAATTAAAATTTTACGCACGTAAAAAATGTTTCACATTAACTAAAAATTTTGTTTAATATTATAAATAATTAAAAAATAATATAATAATAGTAAAATTTTACAATTGTATTTTCTATGGTCCATAAAAAAGTAGACACCCGGTATAGCGCATCTAGTCTAATTTGTGATTCTAGAGATATTAATTATCTACAACATTACGGCTCGGTGAATTCGAACCCTGTACTATAATTTGGATTAAGTTGCGGTTATATAGAGTAACATAATAGTTATTTATGTATCAAGGGTGAAAACAGGAGTTTCTGGCCCGTAGCATGATTATTAGCACAAGGCGCAAAGCGCCGAGGGTTAATAACGTGCTCAGGGTTAAAAACGCTAATTTCACCCGTAGTACACACAGTATTTTATGGGTAACAAAAGAAGGCAAAAGTGCAGAATCACTGACCAATTTAAAAAAATGTAATTTTAGGTAAAATTTAGTGAATTTCAAAACTCCCTAAAAATTACTAAATAAATCAGTGATTCGAAACTGTTATTTGAAAAATATTTTCTAGCTTCAAACCTCAAGCATTATGTAATCTACTATCAGGAAATAAAAAACTAATTCTTTCTAACCTAACCAAACCCTATTTTGGTACATTTATGACAATTTACTCCTTTGCGATGAGCTTCCAATCTCTGAAAAACTTTTAGGATCAGTGATAAGTAAATTGTCATTATAGTGGTGGGGAAAATTTTAAAAATTGGTCAGTGATACTGCACTTTAGCCCGAAAAAACATTTAATTTTATATTTAAAAGATTAATGGTGGGTTGCAAGAAAAAAATAAAGAGCTCTTTAGTTAAAGAATTGTTTATCTAGCAACAGTATCAATAGCGAATTTCTGAAATTTATTGAACCGTTAGTTGCTAATGAACCGATAAAACTATCATGCAACCCAGCATCAAACAGGTACATTTATATGTCAAACTGACATTTTGCAAAATCAAGTATTCACAATAAACAAACAATGTCATTTTGTTCATGTATTCATAGGGAATTATTTTATCATGCTCCTAGGGCTAAAAGCAAGTGTTAAATCCGGCTATTTCGGTCCGATTGTGCATAAATGAATAAATAATTACAAATATCAAAATCTAGACTAAATGATGCTCGAACCCGAGCCTGCACCGATCAGGGTTCTGAATCGTGCGCATTACAATTACTCCATCCCTGATTGTTCTTAAATTAAATTAAATATAAATATATCATCATGCCTTTTACCCATTACTGGATGTGGCACTCTGCCGTAACAGATCTCGGTAAGAGATATATTTATGCGAGCGAAATGCGGTTACCAGCTGTCAAATCACAGTCACCAATGATGTTAGTGGAGGGAAGTCACAGGGGTAATTTTAATGTGGTGAAAATTGTTTGTCGGTTATGGGAATCGAATCGAAGTTCACAAATCCACAGGCCGAATCGATTCCACTGAGCTACCTACCCCATAAATAATTCGCATAACATAATTTGTTATGTTGTTTATGAGATACAATTTTGTTCAGAAAAATAAAATAAATAATAATAATAATAATATATCATCACGCCTTCTACCCATTACTGGGTGTGGCACTCTGCCGAAGCAGATCTCGGTAAGTGATATATTTTGCGCGTGAAGTACGGTTACCAGTCGTCAAATCACAGCCCCCAAAGATGTTAGTGGTGGAGGAGCCACAGGGGTAGTTTTTGAAATTATGAAAATTGTTTGTCGCCTGTGAGAATCGAACCAGGGTTCTCAGGATCCACAGGCCGACTTCATACCACTGAGCTAGCCACCCCATAAATGAATCTGAGAATCTACTAAAATTAGAAACAAATGTACAATAGATCAGAGATGCCCATAAAATCGATTGCAATCTTTTAATTTGCAAATATAATGTGTTTTTTCGACATAATAGTTTTTATAGAAATAATTTCTTATTCCCTAATTTTTGAAATAGTAGACATCAGTGAATTAATTCTGGCAAATAGATCATATGTAAAAGTTAGTTGACACCCCTGATATAAATGATATTAAAAAGTTGTTAGTGGCTAACTTACTAATTTTATTCTTATAATTACTTCTGAAATGTATTTTAAAGAAATTTATACGCATATACGAAGCGAAATTAAAGAAAAAAGTTAAAAGACGCTATTTTGCAATTTGAAAGAAATATGAACATTTATTTGTAACTGAAAAAGTTAATTTTACTGTTATCGTAAAAGCTAATAATAGCAGTTATTAAATTTTATTAAAATCAGAAATTATTTCAAGTAAATTTATTTTTTCAGGTATTTCATACAGATAACAAAAAAAATTAATTAAATGTTGTCGTGAAATATTTAATAATGCTGTTCGTTGATGATGGAATAATGTAGATAATTTTGCAGTCATCAGTCAGAATGGCTGGCGGAATATCGGAAATGAACCGTCGTCGAAAATGAACAGTAAAATTTAAATCTTGCCTCGGACGCACAAATTTGAGAGATGTAAATTTAAACAAGGTTTTAATTTTAAAATGAAGAATCTATACGTATTTTTTTTTGTAAAGCTTGCTCCGCTATCTTGTTTTACATACAAAAGTATCAGAAATGAAATTTAAGTTCGTTAAACTAATATTTTAAATTCTTCAATTTCCATTTTTCATACTTCTAGCATATAACTACATAAAAAAATGCACCACCCCGATGAACTAAACCTAGTAAGTTCGACTCGAGGATTTAAACCTCAAACAAATTCATTTATATATCTCAAAATCAACAAAGCTTACTATATACAACTTTTAGGCCCAAGTAAAAAATTACATGATATTTAACACCAGAAATTATATTTGAATGTTTTATAAGTACGAGTACTTTAGCTTTTAGATTCATAAAACATATTAGTTCAGGGATGGACAACCTTTTATTTTCATTGTAGGTATAAGTGTGGTAAATGAAAAGTGAAATTACCTAAATCAAATATTTAATAGTTATCACTAGGCCAGAAACTGTACTTTTACAGGCAGATTCATAAAGCGGATTAGCGCTAACACCATTTTTTATTTCGGTTTTAACTCCCTTTTCAATGTACGAAACAAGTTTATTTTAACTTCAGTTAAAAAGATTAGCTTTAAATTTAGTTCATTTCTTTAATCTGTTTTAAATTGAAACAGAGTTATAGATAATATTAAAAACGGTGTTAGCGCTAATCCGTTTTATGAATCTGCCTGTTAAATATTAAAAATAAATAACAACATTTAATTCAAGCATCGTGAAAAAATTTTTGGGTCTATTTTTCATTTTATACTAGAGCACCTGTGGGGTTCGCTCCCTTCAGGGGGCACAAGACTACTGTAATAGAAGCGCTGCTTTTACAAAAATATCATTTTTTAATACAAACAAAAATAGTCAAGTCGGTGTTATATTGTATTAAACAGGTATTCTATTTTTTGTAGATATTGTAAAATATGTGAAATTTAATAAAAATATTATTATATTATAATAAATAAATACTATTTGATGCACAAGAATAATATCGATATAAAATATGATACATTTTTTGTAATCTATTAAATAAATTATAGTTTGAGGTAGGCGCAATAATTTTTCATGAAAAAGAAGGGGAAAAGGTACAGAAAGCTTGGAAATCACTGTACTAGAGTACCATCTAGTATTAATTATTCAATGAGCATCTCTTTATTATTATTATTCTAAATGATTTAAATGGATTCGCAATATTTTTAATTTTTAATTTAATCAATATTTTCATTCAAGTCTGACTTCAATTTCAAGTCATAATGGCGAAATTGGCTATTAAAGACACATAATTATAGCTGTAAATTTAATTAATAGGAACATTAAACATTTAAAAGTAATTTGCTTGGTATTTTATACTGATATATTGTAGCATAAATAAAACAGAATCATAGGTGATATTTTATCACTGGTTTCAGTTATTTTCATTATAATTTTAAATATAATATCTAACAGTAAATAGTTTGAAACCTATAATTTATTTTATAAATATCTTCACTAATTAAGATATAGTATAGATCTAAAAGAAAAGAAAATATTTGAATGATATATTGTTCTAAATAAAAATCATGCATTGTTCCAAGAACAACATCTTTAAAAATATATAATAAGGTTATTACCTCGAAAAAATTATATTTTAAAATATAAAATATATATCCACATATATTTTTAATTCATGGTTATTTTATAAATAATTGCATGTGATATTTATTATTAACAATAAAAAAGATAAAAACAAAACCAATATATTTTATGAAAAGAGAATAATTACAGTATAAATATAAATACAAACATAAAATAACTTTTTGAAAATAGACAAACGACATTCAAATAAATATAAAACTCACATCAAAATTAACATTGAAGTGTACAATTTAATTTCAAGCAGCTGGGTCAAGTTTAACGTTAGAAAATGAAAACTAGTTTATTTCAAATTAAATAAATAACTGAAATACTGAAAACACAATATAAATAACACAGTAAAATTCTTTCTGAGATTATTTTAGAAAAATAAAACAATTTTTATTATATAAATAGTTTTCCATTATTCTGCGACCGCCTAGCACTCATACAGCCAGTATTACATTACAGGCAATTAAGTGGACAATGCATTAACAGATATTCTAAATTTATATAGAAAGTTTATACCTGACATTGTTATTTTTAACCAGAATAATAGATGGAACTTCGCTGATGTGATCTTTGAAAGTTCTTAGTGAATACGACATGAATATTTAGCCGCAAACTGTTGCCAAAAATTCTATGTTCGCCAAATAGAAGTCACTGATATAATTTATAACGTGTATAAATAGTGTAACTGGTTTATTAAATTGTATTTATTTGATGAACCGGAAATATTTAAATGTGTATTTACATGAAAGATATATGTTAATATATTCTAAATAAACAGAAAAAATAATAAAAAATTGGAGATGCCGGGGATCGAACCCGGGGCCTTTCACATGCAAAGCGAACGCTCTACCACTGAGCTACATCCCCGAATATAATACAATGCTAGTCAGAATAGAGAAGAATGAAAATATGACTATAAAATGAATATTTTTACAAAATATTATATTTCTTTCTGTATTCTTATTATGAAACAAATCTACAAATTAAAAAGATTAAAAAATTATAATTTTATTATTACATCAAGTGCTCAGACAAAACATTAATGTTTTGTCTGAGATCATCTGAAATCATATAATACTATAAAATTACAAAACCTACAATAATTTGTAAAGCAGTTATAAATTATTTCGATTTCAAATATTTTGGAAACAACAATGAAATCATGCTGTAAAAATTATAAGAATTACGTAGTTACATATTAAAATGTTTGGTTTGCAGTACGTTTTGATCTGTCGCCAACTTCTTGTTATTATTATAGAAATTAACCTTCAATTTCAATCAACTGTCAAAGTTAAGGATAAAAGTTTAGTTTCTCATTAATTCATTGAAAAAATGTGCGAAGTAACAAAGTATAACTTTAGTGACCTTTATGAACAAATTGAAGCGACTCTTAAGAAGGCGGTTTTTATTTCTGTTGATTGTGAATTTAGCGCCTTGCATGTAGGAATTGAAACTACGGGAAGGTAAATATTTTATTTTTAATAATTAGGGGTCAGTTGTACCGCCAAAACTTAAATTTTAAACTTGCTTTAAATAAATAAAAGTATATCAAATTACCATTTAACATGTAATTTAAATATATAAATATATAAAAAAAAAAAATAAATATATAAATATATATAGATATATATAAAATATATAAATATATCACTTACCGAGATCTGCTTCAGCAGAGTGCCACACCCAGTAATGGGTAGAAGGCGTGATGATATATTTTATTTTTATGTAATTTCGCTTTGCTTTTATTTATTTAAACCGAGTTTAAAATTTAACTTTTCTCGGAGTAATTGGTCAATAATAATATTGAAAAAATTAACATGGATTTTTAACAGCCTTTTTGATACACCAAGTCAACGTTACCAAAAGTTAAGAAAAAATTTGGAAAATTCTATTCCTCTAGAAATAGGACTAACCGCTTTTAGTTTTGATAGAGAAAATATCTTCTACATTGCAAAACCGTTTAAGTTTTACGTATTCCCAGCAAATTTTGGCCAGTTGGATAAAGTTTTTGCATGTCAATCCTCTGGTTTTCACTTCTTAGGTGAACATAATTTTGATTTTAATAAGGTAACTACATATTACAGACTTAAGTTTACACTTAATTCAGTTCGTATTTATAGGTAATATATTCCGGTATACCGTTTTTAAATGTAGAGCAAGAGCAAGAAATTTTAAAATATGAAAATGAAGGTAAATTGTATGAATATTGCAAATATTCAATGGAAAATATTGGACGAGAATTCATTAGCCAACACATAACATTAATAAGTGAGTGGTTTTATTCAAATTTGAATGAACAGGAAAAAATTATTTGTGATATTAGTACAAAAAACGTTTGTCTTGTTTATCTACTTCATACGGATATTAGAAACAGATTTTCAGAACAATTATGGACTTATGAAGAAAATCAACAGGTATTAAAGTTAATTAAATTATATGTAGTCTTTAAAAATCCTTTTTTTTTTAGTTAAAAGCAAAACGTGTTTCTCCAGAAGAATATAAACAAATGAATTGTGCAACATCATTAGAGAAAAAAATAATATCTTCTACTTTAGGATTTACACGAATTTATCGACTTTTAACATTACTAAAAAAACCTATAGTTGGTCATAATTGTCTGAACGATATAGTTTTGTTAATAAACACGTTTGATCGTAAAATACCGTCATCTTATAATGCATTTAAAAAACTAGCGAATGAAAGGTTTCCTACCGTATACGATACGAAAACTATTAGTTTCGAGCTTTTAAAATTCTTATCAGACGAGCAGAAATGGAAAACTAACGGACTACAACAATTATACGAATACTTCAAAAACGAAACTGGACGACATTTAGTACCAGGATCACCACGAATTGAATTAGCAGATGAATTTAAAACTTACACGGATGACAAATTTCATGACGCTGGTTGGGATGCTTATTGTACCGGATATTGCTTTGTTAGAATGGCGCACTTTTTTGCTGCAAAAGATCATGAAGTGCATAACCGAAAAGTGTACATGAGTGGGGAGCACTTGAGAGCACTTGATATATTTAAGAATCACGTTAACGTCATTAGGGCGACTACACCGTACCTGGTAAGTATTTTATTTTTCGAAGATAAAATATATTGTCGAAAGAAAATTAGAAATTTAATTTTAGTACATATTCAAAATATTTTATTTGCCTAATTCTGTTATACAAGGTAGTAGAATATGAAAATTTTTTCAAGAATATTCAATTTTTTCCTCCAAATGCTTGGAATTGGACTTTAAACAATTTATTTAAATGTAGTCGAATTCTTTTTTTATTAATATCAAGACTAAATTCATAAAACAATACATGAATCAACTTAAATTATGATTACATATTAAAAAATTACTATTGAATTTTGAATATAATAAATAGTTTTAACAAAACACATTGGAAGTGTACACTTACAGAGTCAAATTTTGACACAGAGTAATTGAATAGTAACAAAGGACTATATTCTTTATTATTAAACTTATAATTTACATTAGAAAGTTGCGTGCAAATATAAATGACACTTTTTGGTACAAAAAGATCTTGAATTGTACTGCATACTGATCATATACACAAATTTAATAAATAAATAAAAATAAATATATTATCACGCCTTTTACCCATTACTGGGTTTGGCACTCTGCCGTAGCAGACCTCGGTAAGGGTAATTTGAATATGGTGAAAATTGTCGGCTGTGGGAATCAAACTAGACGACTCGATACCACTGAGCCACTTACCCCGTAATAATTTAATAATTAAAAAAAAAAAGTTGGTTAATTTTTAATGAAATTAGTTATGTGGTATCTCTTCCATTAAAAAAAATCAATCTTAATATCGAAAGTGCAATTTAAGATGTTTTTATACCAGAAACATTTTTAGTTGCATTATGAATAATAATAAAGAAAAAAGCCATTTGTTCCAGTTTTTTAATCATTCTGTATATTATTATACAGTGGATATTAAGACATTTGTAGTATGTTTTCCCTGTTTAAAAACGGGTATCTTCGGTGTCCTTATATCTATTTTTGATAATGCAAAAACGAAATTAAACAGTAAAAATAATTCAAATTTAAAATAATTGTCGAATATAAAATTATTTTTCTAAACATTCACAAAAATGGAGAAAATCAGTTTTTTCAATAGCGAAAATACTTATGTTTTATTTAAAATTAATTCCATAAATTTTTCCTATTAAGTCTTAGAGAGAAAACTAAAAATTTCTATTAAATAGAACTTATTTGCATTTAAGCTCTTGATTACTTGATTAATTAATTATGGTGGAAAAGATTATGAAAATGCGTAAACTGAAAGTAAAATGGCAACATTATATTTTTATTTCATTTATGTATTCATTTTATCAACTCTGCTTAATATAAACATTTAGATTTGCAAATATAAAATATGAAGTATGAGCTAATTCGTTGTATACATATAGAGAGTGACTCCTGTACGACGGCCACCATTGGCATCTCGGAAACTATAAGAGCTACGACTGGTTAAATTAGACAAAAGTTGACACATTAGTAGGCCATTTTAATAATATTTGCGAGCATAGGTCCCTGGCTGTTTCTTTCGGTAAGCGATCCAATCCGATCTATTTAAACAGATCCGATTTCATGATGTCATAAGTGATTGAAATCATGATTCAAAAGATCTATTAGTATGCTTGCAATTGATATAAATTTGATATTTGTCTGCCTTAACTCTAATACAAGTGATTGCTATATCAAAATGAATTTGGAAAATTTGTTACTTATAAGCATATAATCTAATACATTCTAATTGCTTTTATACTAATATTAATATTTTATTGTAGGATGAAATAACTAGAAAATATTCATCTCTTTCATATTATTACCATAAACTAATGTATACTGCTCCTCTTCTGTAATTTCTACCGTGGTAAGTTTCTATTTATTTAAAAATTAAATACGAAACTATTGATTAAACGAAGATACCTTAACAACAATCCTAGCAATCCGATCGACGTGATCGCTGTTTGAAGAGATTTGGAAAGTCAGATTGTAATCAAGAACATTGTGGTGGGATCGAAAACCGAAAGAACGTGTACGATCACTTTTAGATTGTTCCAGATTTTTACGACAGAAAGAAAGTAGATGAGTGAAACTGTAGAAATAGCAAATTTTTCAAATAATTTAAAAATTGTAGATAAATGAATAGTTGAAAATTACATATTTAAAAAGCTTATTTATTTCTTGTTTTATCAATGACAAGTTTGCTTGATTTATTTATCAAAATCATTCAATTATACTTTATTAAGTATTAAGTAGCCTATGAATTTTCTTTTTCTTTGCTAAAGTAAATAAAATATGATGAATTCATATATTATAGAAACATTAAGGCTGATAAGTTATTCCATTTTTATAAAAATTTGTTGAAATATTATTAAACACATATTTATTAATGTATTTTATTATTTAAAAACCTCGGTTAGATTCCCACAGTCGATAAACAATTTTCACCATATTAAAATTACCACTGTGGCTTCCCCACCACTAACATCTTTGAGGATCGTGATTAGACTTTAAGCGCATAAGCATATCACAAAGATCTGCTACGGCAGAGTGCACACCCAGAATGGGTAAAAGGCATGATGATATATTTATTTTATATTTTATTAATGTATTTAAAAATTCAAAAACAAAGCAAGCTTGCATCGTTGTAATGAGGAACAAATATGCTATTTAAAAATGCTAGCTATACGTTCCAATTTAAAAAAAAAACAATAATTTTAGATCATCATAAAAAAAATACTGCTGTAGCGTAAAGAAGGCTCTAGTATCTGCAATGTTTACTTGAAACTTTTCTCTCTATCTACGATTATATTTTCTAAGAATTAAAATTATTTGCAAAATTTCCTTATTTCCAAATTTTTGTTTTATTAAAGTGACAACTTTTGTCTAATTTAACCGGAGTCGTAGCCCTTATAGTTTTCGAGATCCTATTGATGGTCTTCGTATTATCTTATAAAGTTCTGCCTATAATTTTTAAGTGATTAATAGATATTTGTGTCCTTTATAGAACCTCTCAGGCGCAGACCCCGTATCTATGAGGCCGCCATGTCTAATAATACAGTCCACGAACCACAAGCCTGTTGACATATTCAAGGTATCTTACACACTATTACTATCTACAATCATAATAAATATATCAATTAATTTTCCCTAAAATAACATTTCATGCTATAAATCTTCATCTAAATTACAAAAACATTTAAATTTTACATAGAATCATTTCACTATTTAGTTTTGACAACAAATTTTTAAGGTCGTTATATTTTTATCATATCTATTTTAATTTTTCTCTTTGAAAAAAAACAAATTATTTACCTCGAATAAATTATTGTTTTCCTCAAAATAAGTAAATATAAATTAGAAATTTGTCTTATTTACAATAACAATGTTGTCATCATTATATCCAAAGTTGTTATAAACAAGTTTAATAAATGTAAAACATGTATCCTTCAAACACGTAATATTTATTTAATGCAAGTACTGGTTACTACTGTCGTAATATTTAAAATTACTTAATTTTAAAAGTTTAAAAATAACTGAGTCAGCCGTAGTGGCAAAAAATGTTGAAGATAAAAATAACTGGTTCGGTTTAGGCCAAACAACAGTCCCAAATATAACGTTCGGCGACGTCATTTGGAACTACATTTAAAACTGGCACATTGTATTTCGATGTCAAATTTTGCGCATTATATTTCCCTTGAATTAAAATAACATTCTACGTTTCTTTTACGTCACTTACGGTTACTAGTAACTACCTAATCAAAAAGCAAGCTGACAAGTTTGTTTCTTTATCGCCCACACTAGAATCATTTTTATTTTTAAATAAACAGTGTATATCTCGGCTTTTTGCATCAGGTAACAGAGCTGCTACGGGAATATGGATCGGTAGATGTAAAGCCGCATTCGTGCAAAGGTAGACGCGCAATCGCTGCCGTAGGTAACTTTGGAAGGTGACATATATTGCTGTAATAATAAACATTATTTGTTGTTCTGTTTTGTTAAATTTTTATTATTTACATTACGTACAAAAAAGACATATTCTGTAACAAAATTGCTAAATATAGCAATTGCCAACATGATATTTTGATAGCAATCTTCCTAGCAACCACTGTTGTTTGGGATCTTAATAATTGCTATACTTAGCAATTTTTGTTACATTAGGTCCAATTATAGATTTTAATATCTTGTAAAATGGTATTAAAATTTCTTAAATCCTGTAAAGAGCTATTAAAATATTTACAAAACTTTATATCAGAGAATTGTTCAATAAAAAAAAAGTTTTTCTTTTAAGATACCGAAAGATATAAAATTTTCCTGTAATATTTTAAATGATAAAGTGGTATATTATTACAAAATAATTATTCTCAATTATACGCAACGCTTATTGCTGGCAAGCATTTCTATTTTTTTTGTTATTTGCTAAAAATAGCGAAATTTCAAGTCGATAATATTCGCTTCTGAAACTAGCATTTTTATTCATAAATCGCATATTTGTAAATTATTCTATTAAACTTGGATAAAAAATGGGCATAAATTAAATAAGTTTGAGAAAGGTCTAAAATTATTAATTTATATATTATATCTTTACAAAATGTTATTTTATTGATGTTTTCTGAATATTACTTTGTTCATACAATAATTTATTTGGCATAGGTAGACATTAACTACATCGATGCATCAAAAAGGTAATAAAAATTTAACGCAACACTGACATAAATAATGTTTATTAAAATAATATGACCTGTGAAAATAATAACTATGAATATTTTTGTTTTAAAGTGCCAGACGCATCTTGGGAGGTTTTCAAAATCGTGATGACTTTAAAATTATTACGTACAATTCTATCAAACATTCACCTGTCATCAGGGCCGCTTTGTGGTATTTATCGATACCTGTGACCTGTTTTCTGACATTGTTCGTACTGAACTAATTCTGTATTCCAGGGGCGGTGCGATAGCATCTGGGAGTGTTTTGGCCTGGCTACTTCATTCGCAAATAATGAAATCATCTTGATTAATTTACAAAATCTTGTTATATGAATTGTTCTCATTATTTAGCTATTAATAGATAAGAGATTTATGTAATTTGTTACGATTTTTGAATTTTTTTTATCTTAAGTTGAATCTGAATTATTAATTATTAAATGTACATATGTTACGATTTGATATTATAATTATAAATTTTATAAATATAATTTACTACCTCGTTTTAGTAATATTTTTCAAATCACCTAGAGGTACATTCTTTTTACATCAAATCTCACTTAATCTCAGCTCACTTTAGTTCAATTGAGTGTCTCAGCTAAATATGGCTGTTCTATTTATCTAAATGATATGAGTTTGAAGTGAGTATTCATTCTTACCGATCTGAGCTTACTAAAAAGCAAGCTCAGTTCCAACTGAGTCACTCAGTTGATGTTGACAGCTAAAATACGATTAACATTAGTTAATTTTATTTGTTATTTGTAGTAATTTGATAACAAAATTTAATAAAATGAGTAAATCATTGGAAAACAGATCTTCCAAATCTTGATTATCATCACCTGCTTCGAACAATGCATCCTAAAATAATTTGATATATTTATTTTAAGCGTATATACAATTTAATAATATTAAACACAAATACTTAATATTATCACAAACATAGTAAAATTTTAGGTTATATTGTCCAAACAAATGAAACTTTAGCAAAATAATAAAACAACTGTTCTATTTAACAAACACTTATCTCAGTTCGGCTTAGCTCAGCTCAGCTAATTTCAGCTCTGATCAGTTATAAGTGAGGTGAGCGAAGAAGTAAAAAGAATGTAGCTTAGATATCACTTATTTATTGAATGCGTAAGTCGAAATTGTATTGTTAGTAAGGGATGTTTAAATTAATTTAATTGAGTCTTGTAGAATTTATATTTTATTTTTTATAATAACAAGTAGTAATAAATCATTTTAAATACAAGTATGGTATACGAAGAAACATGCTAGTAAAAATTGATGCGTATATGTATGATGTCACGATTGCGGAACTAAAGTTCATGATGCGGAAAGTCGGGATGTCGGCGAACGGTGTTCTGAATTCGTGTCTGGGTCCGGGCTACGGGCCCAGTATGTAAGTAGCCGCCGGCGTGCACACAAAGAGAGTAATTTATATGGCACACGCCGGGCTATTATTTCGCAATAGCCTCGGACATGACAATTGAACACCAAGACTCAGGTCAGCTGTGAGCTATAAATTTTTTCATATCGGTGCCTGGGGCAGAGACTCCGACTATTAATACCGACTGGATTTAACCTCATCCTACCGTTTGATTCATATGTTTCAAACGCATTAAAATAAACAACAACGCTTATTAAAAACACGTGCCGAGAAAACGTCTGCAAAGAAAAGTTTAAATGCGCGTGTACGCTCAAGCGTCGAATTTGCCCGGTGACGTTAACTATTTCAGGCTTTCGTTAATTAAATTTTGGGTAGCATTTTATAACAGGCGGTCGCCGTGTATATAAATACACTTGCGTACGACGAAGAGGCGCTCGAACGAAGATGCTCCTAACAGCTAGTCGCGGCGACACTCGCACATTTCACCATTAATTATAGGCTGACCTTGGCAGGTATTTTCGCATATAGCAGCAAGGAATGTGCACAAATACAACGAAACCAACCGAAACGAAATTGCGTCCAGTGAACATACGCGACCCGCGAATGCTAATTCGCGCAGCACAGAGACATCTCGCCTCGCACGTCACTGGAATGCAGACACTTGAACTTCGCACGCATCAACTTCATACCCGAGAACAAGGAATATCACATGACCTACAACCTTACTTTACTTTCAAATATACACCAATTTCATACAAAGTCTCTATTGCACTACTGTAGAAGTAATCTCTGTGACAGGTAAACTTGGATTACCCTTGACTTGGGGCTGCAACAATAAATGTAAAATTCATTCAACTTACTTGTAATTCATCTACTTTACATACCATGATATAAACATGCGTTGGAAGACAACGATCCAACAATTCGGTCAGCTGCAGTTGTCCCAGAGAAAATGTCTCCATATTTTTCTCGTTAATAACTAATTTCATTCTTGGTAACGCCACATTTCCAGGTACAAGGGGATATAAATTATAATTCAATATCTTAACACTTTTCGGGAGAATGGTAACTTGAATCTAACAAAATCAAAATTATATTAATGGAATATCATTTGTACACATTTAAAACTGAAAGTGTTACTTGTTTATATCCAGCAAACATGAAAGCTTCACTGGCATCCATGGTCATGTCAAGTTGCAGTAACTGCAATGAGCGGTTATGCAATTCAAATGTCATGGGCATAGGTGTACGAACATATCCGTGGGCCGGAAGTACACTTTCAATACGCAAAGGCACTTCGTCAACAGGAAGACCTTTGATGGGAACTCGAGTGTTGCTCGATACATTATTGCCGACCCTATTTAAAAAATAACACTTGATTAATTACTTATATTTATTAAATATTTTTAGTTTGTCTCTAAATAATGTATTTTAGTTACACTAATAACATAATAAGGTATGAGCTACAGAGAGCCAAATATTTAATGATGTTGCATGATTAATGATTTACTAGAAAATATTTTAAATAGAGGATAAAAATAAATAAAGTTAAAACTGAAGCAAAACTAGAACTAGATTTGAACTGTCAAAAAGTTCACAATTTACTTTTTCTCTCATTACATCTTATTATTTAATATAATATATAGCTTTGTTACGACAAATAAAATTTTACAGTTTACCTTTTCCAGTAGACAGTATAAAATCCAATAGATATCGGCTGTTCACTGACAGCATTCACATCAGCAGCAAATACTTCAGCTCCCAATTCTTCATTTTTCAGCTCAATCTTCGCTAACTGACTTTTTGTATTTTTGTCTAACGACTTTACTTGAGGACTGAACTCAATCACAGTATTTTCAATGAGAATCGGCCAAGGAGATGTACATTTAACTTGCGGCATAACAACAAATACTTCATCAACATATAATTTTGCTATTGGCTCGAATCGATTGGAAAAGAATTTCGTTCCAATATCGAAAGGTTTAGTTACTGGAATGTTGATATCTCTGTCGTTGACGCTTTCTACCGACTTATCAGAATCGAATAAATACGATATTTTTAATGTTACATTGCGATCTCCAATACGATGAGATCGCATATAGAAACTTGTTTTTGCTACTTTTTTTACTTTTAAATCTGGTAAATTTAATTGGAGTGGAAGTTGCTCAGGAATACCAGACGAATTTGAAGAAAATTCAGCTAGAATTAAATAATGTATTATTCATTATAAAATATACATACATAACATCACGCTATATCCCATCATATGGGGTAGCACGAACCCCAGAATCATTCACAAAACATTATCTCATCAGATACATCAAATAATCAGTCCTCGATAAATATTTTCATCCTAAAACATCATTGTCTCTTCGACCACACTCATAGATCCCTCTATATAAGCTCATTTACTTATCACACTCGAAATCATTTATCATACAACAAATTTTCAATCACGGCCATCCAATCACTCCTATACAATATCACTAATCTTTCCTCGACGTTTCATATGCTCAGAACATATTAAATGTCTCATGCTCACTCCTCTAACAACAAATCGAACAACGAATCTATAAATATTAGAAAATAAGAGAGCGAAATAATGCACTTGTATTTGAAAGAAAATTCCACACAATTGCAGTTAGTCACTATTGTAAGAACTTAAAATGAAACCAAAAGATAAGAAAAGAGGGCGTGTCACCCTACGCTTGTTTTTAAACGTGAATTCTACACAATTGCAATTAGGCACTCAATGTAAGAAATAAAAACAAATCAAATAAATAACAAAGGAAGTGTCCCTATGCTTGTTTTTAAAAGTGAATTTCACACAATTGCAGTTAAACACTATCTAAGATCAGAAAACGAACCAAAAAGATAAGAAAAGAAGGGAGTGCCGTTCTGTATCTATTTTTGAAAATAATCATAAAATATAACTATCTTTTAAATCAAATTTATTTAAAAAAGAAAACAATTCGGACGAATTTAAAGAAAATTAAGCTAGAATTAAATAATGTATTATTCATCATAAAATATAATTATCATTTAAATCAAATTTATTTTAAAGAGAAAAATTCGGACAATATCGAGATTTGATTTAAATATTTATTTAAAAAATAAATTAAATGTTTCTTACTTGCAAGTTCTGACCCAACTTCATCAATTTCAAGAGTAATGTTTGCTTGAACATTTTTAATTGACAGCAATTCTTCGTTGGTAACAATAATATTTACAAGATACCATTCCCCAACCAAAGCTGGTTGTTGATGCTCAATATCAACTTTTACTTTCGATTGTCGGGGTATAATTTGTGCTGAACCTAAAGGCTTAATATTATCAAAATCAGGCATATCTCGAGGCCCATTACGGAAATGAGATAATTCTGGATATGTCCGATTGTTACTTCCTGTTCCAGAAAACCTTAAAATTGCACAACGTTCATTTTTATGACCTAAATGAAGAATGATTGATCCAATCTGAAAAAAATAAGAAATTATATATTATCTATATTGTTTATTATAAAAATTAATTAAAATACTTGTATTTCTTGTCCAATATCTTGAGGATCAGGAATAAATTCCACTAAAAATCGTTTAACATGATTGCTTTCAAACAACAAAGTAGGATTTGAACCTGCGTTCCCTATATTTCCTTCACTAACAGCAAACTCATTACTGTAATTAGGTGTGTTTACAGTAACTGATAAATAACTAAAGTGGAAAGTGTTGAGACAAGTACTCCTGATGAAAACTTCTATTGTTACATTTTGGTCTGCTTCGTATTTGGTTTGAGTAAAACGAGCTTTACTATCCACGCAAGATGTAATGTTATTCATTTCTACTGAAACTGCTAATGGTTCTTGATTAATTCCTGATTTCCAAAGACCCACTGCTTTTAATACTTCGGATTCTGGAAGATTCAATTCAGGCTCTGGTACTGCTTTCTAAAAAAAAATTACGCGTTTATAATTTATTAGCATGATATAAATATTATAATATGTACCTTTAATATACTGGAAAGATTATGAAAAACTTTCGTTTTATTACCTGATGACATAGTCGTATGTCCTCCTAAAATTTCTAAGGACAATGTAACATAATCCTGAATATTAGCGGATAAATATGCACAATTTAACGCTTTTTGCAAAATGTCTGAAATTAAATGCCACCATTTTTCTGACCGATAATCCCAAAGCATGTGAGTCAACAACCTAATAAAACATATTGATAAATGAACAAATTAGTATCATTAAAAATTATTCTTACGTAAGTGCTTTTCCATAATCTTGAGAATTGTAGTATTCATCAGCCATTTGGACGACTAAATGGCGTCTCATTCGTGGACATCGATACGTTTTGAATTGTGAAATAGCGAACCCGTAAAATGAAATGATTATGTTCTGCAACATGATAAACAATCTAAATAAATTAAATATATTAGACAAGTTAAGATATTTAACAATAAAAGCTACATAAAGACATGGACGTTTGAAATGATGTTTAAAATTATTATAAACCGACGTAATATAAAAATATGCTAACCGAATGATTAACTTGCTTCTCGAGGTACTGCAAAGCTTGTATACCATTCTGTTCTTTTTGTGGGTCTGGAGGTTCTGCACTTAATTTTCCAGGTCGCCAAGGTCGTTGACCATAAAATTCTAAATTTTCTATTCCTTCCAATGGATCTGGTGCAGGATACTCGTTAATGTCCTATAATAAAAATTAATTAAATCATATTACTCCACTATAATATCAGAAAAAAAAGAGAGATAAATAAAATGTGTTATTTCTATTACAGACAAAAATGCTTTTATTACTGATCATGAATTTATTTCATTGCAATATTTAAAAAAAAATCAAGCTTTATTCTAAAATTCAGTAGAAAAGTATCATAAGTTAAAATAATAAGATTGTAATATTACAACAAAAACACAATGAATTTATTGCGAAGCTTACTTGACACAAATCTTGGCAAGCCTGTTTACGACTAATTGCATATTGGGCAGCCTGTTGATAATAAAATCCAGGATGTTGTGTTTGCACAGCGGGTAATCCTAATTTAACTGCTTCGTCGAAAATATCGCCAAAGACAGTAAATCTTAAAAACACAAGAATCATTATAATTATTCTAACGATAATAAAATTAAAATACTTACTGCTTGGCCAGCCAAGCATGATGTTCAAAAGCTAATTCTCGAAACCCTACTCTTGATTTAAATCTGTCAACATGCGCTCTAAACTGTGATATGGCATCTCGGGGAAGATTTAGTATAAACATTAACCGACACAATTTGTAGTTAATAAATCCTGCTACAGTTTTAATTTCAAGAGCATTAGTATCTACTATTCTCAGTTCTAATAAATTATTATATGCATGAGTGTAATGCCTATTAAAAAAGATATTTAAATAAGTACGTGAATAATTAGATAATTGTTATTCAAGCTACTTATGTGCGGTGTGATTGTCCTGTTTAAGTTCATTTAAAAATCCCATTTTAAACTGATGCCTTACAAATAAATATTGATGTGTTGTTTTATTTAAATGATCTCTGTGGGATTTTATATTTCTGGCTTCATGGTGGTAGTAATTTTGCGCTAAATCATAAAATGCTGTTTCTAATCGAACCGTGTAGCCTTGCAAATGGTCGCCAAGTGGTAATACGAACAGCGATTTTGTATTTAGTTCACAACTAGCGCAAAGAGCTGCAGCTCTTTCTGCAGCTAATACATCTTCACCCGCAGGCAGAGGTAATGTTTGTTGAACTAGTACGACAGTTATACGGGTATTTCTTCCTTCTAAAGCAGCTCTATAATATAATAAATCACATAATAATAAACATAAATAATTCATTTTATACGTTTGTACCTCATTGACTGAACCCTTGAAGAGCATTCCATCATCTTTTCATTCCAGTGGGCGTCATTCCAATCTAGATCATAAAATATTACTATTACTGCAGGGATTTCATTTAAATGCTTGTTCATCCAATTTCGTTTAAGTATTCCTTTAGGAATATACCATTCATAGGAATTCCTTTTAGGTTTAATAACAGGAAATTCGTGTGCATTGCTCAATAATTTAAATGTCACCGGAGCTCTTTCTACACGTCTGTTACTACTAAAAGAATCCCATATGGTTTTATGAACTGCATTATTTATTGTATCTAAACCGGTGAGTCCTATTAAGGATAAAGGCTTTGCACAAAGTTCGGGAGGAAGTTCAAATTGATCTATATTATGAGGTAACATTTTAGGTTATGTGTCTCTTCACTCTACACTGCATAAAATATACACTATATATTAGTTTAATTTATCTTGGTTTTGCGAGTTACTCATAATATGCAACTAATTTTTAAAATAATCATCGCAGATTGATTTATTAACACATTTTACTTATATTTTGTACAAGCACACGTCACTCCCCAGTTGACAGTTCATCGTCAGTGGCGGGGTAAATATCTTTTCTAATTGCGTCATTTAACCAGTGGTAGCGTATTATATTTTATTCCATTAATTAAGATTATTTTTATCAACGCAAAAGACAAACGAAGATGGATTAGTATATCTTGTCTATGGCTAAATGTAATACAAGAAAACTGAACACCAGCAACATGTTGCGCAACTTCAAGTTGCTGAACTAGTTGCGCAACATGTTGCTGAATGTAAAACGGGCTTAAAGCTCGTAGAACACACGCCCAACAGAAACAAGCCGCGATGAAGCCAGTCTTCTGCCAAGAGTTTTCCTCTTGGTGCTGACAGCGAATGCTGGGAAGACGGGATCAGCGACTTACCCCTGAACATAACCAGGTCACTCATCCAGGCTTTATACCAACATTATATTCACCAAATAAATAAAACAATTGCAATAAATATTGTAATCATAAATAAATAAAACAATTGTAATAAACATTGTATTCACATATAAATAAAATGATTGTAATTTAATATGTTGTTTGCGAAACACATTTTATTACAATATTTCTTATTTTTAAAGAATAAATATGTGTTAAAGAGAGTTATTGTAAATTATCAATTTGAAACATACCTTTTTATTGTTTAAAACAAATAAATTGTACTTGTAATAATAATTTCAATATAGAATATTTGTATCTATTGTAATACAACTTTGAAATAATAAGAAATATATTTAAAATTACATGTCTATTTTATTTAGAAATATAATATCCTATAGCATAAATCTGTTGACTAATTCGTCAACTACACTCGCCGCCACGCCACAGCCTCCGCCGATACGCCACCGCCAAGTCACGACCTCTTCTAGGGCTTAATATTACATTAGTTGCTGAAAAAATCGCTAATTAAAAGACTTACAGTAGCTTACACGCACACACATAGACATGTTCTCACACCAATATAAATCTGAAAAGTAGTTATAGTGGCGCCACCAGTGCAAGCGGCAAAGCTTGAACTAATATCGCATTTATAAATAATATATTTTTGCCAAAACTAGACGTTATTTACAAAAGTTTTTCAAATAAAAGTTGTTTATAATTTCATTCTCTACAGCTTCTGTTTGAAACTCTTTTCTCTTCAGCCCTTAACTTCAGAGATACAAATAACCACCTTTAAAGTGGAATATCTTCCCTACAAATGCAAATTTGGAGTTGTTTGTAAGCACCGCACTCAGTATTAGGGCCTACAAGTGCGATTAAAAATACAGACCGAAAAAATGCCATGTGTTTAGTCCATGATTTTAATTTGTTCAACTAAATTAATAAGAATATATTCAAGATTGCTGAAATTTTGCAGGCCTCTTCCAGGGCCTAATACTGAATGCGGTGTGCACGAACGACCCCAAAATCAATTATCAACATGTCTTCTGTAAATATATTTTATTAATTAATTCCTAAGAACCCTGGTTCGATTCCCACAGGCGACAATTTTCATAATTTCAAAAAAAAACTACCCCTGTGGCTTACATCTTTGGGGGCCGCGATTTGACGACTGGTAACCGCACTTCACGCGCAAAATATATCACATACCGAGATCTGCTTCGGCAGAGTGCCACACCCAGTAATGGGTATTTATTTATTTTTAATTAATAATCAACATGTCTTTTAGAAATATATTTTGAATTTTAAAGAAATTCTTTGCATTTGGTTCATTATAATTATAAAATTATAGGTAAATTTTTGTTAACGATGCAGAAACACTCCATTTGCTGCTTTTTATATTTGAAATATAAATATATTATTTACCGACATTTTTGAGGTCTTAACGAAACAAAAAGACGGATGCATGTGGACGCATGAATTTTCGTCCATTGTGCAGCGCGCAGCGTTGAATCCAGCATTATAGTTACAGCCTCGACGAAATCAAAAGGCGCGCAGTGGGAACGGCTGATTCATTGACTTGGGATAGCACAACCCCGCATGAATTTACTGGAAAATATATTCCAATAAATATTGAAATTAAAAATAAATATATTTATATTCATTAAAGAAATCAATAATATATCCTATTTAAAATTTATAAGGAACCATGAGGTATGTTTTAGTGTAAACAGTAAAATCGTCTATAAAATATATATTTTTAACATATGCATAAAAAACAAGTCATCACTTGACCTTAATAATATAAAATACTTATATAAATATAATTGCTTTAACATTGATGAACAAAATATAAAATTAAGAAAGTGCATTATCAATATATTATTTAATTTCAGATAATTCAATTTCTTAATACAATACGTGTTGACGTGATCGATCTGCACAGAAACGATATTTGAGGCACACTTGATTCTACAAGCTTTGGTAAATAATGTATATTTAAATAGAGCCTATTTCGTGCAATTTACTATTAAAACATATATAGAATATATTATATAATTATATGCATTCAGACTAAAATTAGCGTCCACATTAAAAACAATGCGTCACTTAATTATCACGATAAAATAAGGCTGCACTTGTAGCTGCTCCGTTGCACAACGAGGCTGCGCACAGAAAGGAGCAAATACGTCCTATTCACAACAAAAAAATCACATGAAACAATTCGCATAGGCGTGATGTCACTTCCGTATAAGCGATCTCACTTTGTTCACACATCGGTCCATAAAATTACGTTTCCTCTTCGAATCGCTCGAGAGGGAGATCTGTGAGGAGCGTTTCGGGTCTCCAGATGACGATTCTGAGTCGTTGTTGTCGAGGTTTTCCTCTAAGCTGCGCGCTTTACTAAGCACTCTATCAGTCTGTTCCAAGGGTGACGATTCCGTAGACGTCGACGTCTGTGGTTGCGGTGATGGTGGAGTCGAAGTTGGCGCTGACGCTGGCAAAGCCGCAGCCACGTCCAGGATGCTGTTGCAACTGCGGGAGATGCATGGCGGTTCGACGGCGATGGCGGCGCTTTGGACAGGTTTCGAAGCTGGCGGACTGGCGAGCGTGCTCGGTGCTTCGCTAGAGTCCAGCAAGCCATCCAGGCTGCGCGAACGATTGGGAACGGGCGGGATGGGAACGCGGTTGCGTAATAGCGGAGAGCCAGGAGTGGGTGTCGCAGAGCCCCGACGGGCAGCTACTGTTGGTGGTTGCGGAGGAAGTCCTTTGCGACCTCGTCCAGAGCCCATCAACCACGTGCGAGACGGACTTGGAGATTTGTACAACCTGATGAAGATATAAACAATTAGTTTCACATTATTCCGCTTATAAAAAAAGACATATTACAGAGACAATAAACTTTCAATGGAATTGATTTCGAACGATTTTCAAATAATTTTCTTTAATAAAATTAATTCAATTTTTATATTTTTATTTTATTTTACGTGAACCAACCTTGGAAGTTTAGTTGCCGAGGCGGGGGGACCATCTAGTCAATCTCGCGTGGTTCCGGAGTTTCCGTTGACGTCCTTGTCAGATCCCTTCCCGCTCCCGGAATCGTTACTGTGCATGCGCTGGTAGCTGGGCGGCTGCCTTGTTAATGCGGGATTGGACGGTGTACCTGGAGTAGCGTCGCCTTTATTCAACGCCACACCCCGATTCATGGGTTCAGTTCGCATGTTTAGTTCGCCACGCATGAACCTAATAGAACCAAATAAAAGTTTTATAAATATTTGTCCTTTTTTACAAGTATCTATAATATTCTGCAACTTAGAGGCCAAACTATATCAGAATTTTTGTATAATAATTAGAACATATAATTTTATTTTTTAAATATGTATATTTTCAATTTGATGACCGTTTATTTAAAACTATGTAATTAGTATTAATGTTATTAACAAATGATGCGCTAGATGACACCAGTAACTATGGATTTTGGCTATTCTAGTTACAGAATATACAAAAGTTAGTTTGTTAATACCACAAAACTCCCACAGTTTAACACGTAAAATAATTATTTAGTGCCATACCATTCATATTCCAAATTAAAAAATAAATATATTGATAATCTATCTCTGGTATAGCACTAATATTGTAAATAAAAAGCAAAATAAATTGTGGTTAAATGTTAGATGAAAGTGTTCAGCAAAAAAAAAGAAATTGTGTATTCTGTTTATTAAGACCCGATATTTCTACTGTGAAATTACTAATTACTTACACTACTATATAATATTATAATAAAGAATTGTTTATTGAATGACCGGGCCTCGTAAGTTACAAACCTCTCGCAAAAGGTGTCCTCCTCGCATGAGCCTTGTTGTTAATAATTCAATGTTATAAGCATGAAAATATAAATATTTACTTTAAGCTCCATGCAAATGTTATCTACATTGGTGAGTATCAGTAAGAATTACCTTTCTAATTTGTCTACGCAGGCATCCTGATAGTCGTGGATCCAGCGAACTCCATTGAAATGGCAAACTTGTCGCATGTCTTCGGGTAGGTCTTCTGGTTCAGGCCATGAAAAGTTGTCGATTATAGGAATTATGTTGCACTGAGATTGTAATGCAGCTACGATTTCCTATAAGGAAAAATAATACATAAGCATTGGAGAAAACAGTTTTATTATTCATCTTGAAATTGTAATAAAACTTACTCTGTGAACCCAATCCTTGCAGTCGTTGTCCGCAATACATCTATCCAGAGCTTTGGGTGTGAGTACCAACAAGAAATGTTTAGCTTGTCTGATGCTTTGTAAGAGATTGTTGTCGAATTTGCCAGCTTCTAATCTCTCGACGTCTATGAATACACTAAAGCCTCGAAGTTGTAAATGGACTTTCAATAAACTGGCTAACTGTGAACCATTCGATCGTCTGTAACTGACAAACACGTCTAGAGATTTATCCAAATTTTCTTCACTAGAATTTGCCAAGCAATTCTCTTGAGCTCTGATTGCGTCCATTATCCTAATTCGGTGGATGGAGTTTGTGATTCCGCATTCGTTTAATAGTTGATCTTCTGATAGACTCCTTAAAGAAAAGTTGTCAACGCCAGCGTTTAACATACTGTATGTATAGATGCTAAATTCAATTCCCATCGCTTGAAGGAAACTGTTTATGTTTGCTCTGTCTCGTGATGTGTAGTCTGCCATCTTTTTTAAGTTTTGTAATTCTCGTGTAAATCTTCGCCTTTGGATTCCATTGACTAGTCCTATATCTTCCCTGAGATTTTCTTCTGTTAACTGTAACAAAAGATCGCCATCTACTCTACTTTCTACGAAATTCCCAGAGTGATCAGCGAAACCAATTTGTTTCACCCACTCTTTCACATCTTCGATTGACCAGAGGGGAACTTGCTGACTTAATTTGTGAGGTACTTCTTCCCCAATAAGCCTTAATGCTTGTGCTGCATATTTTGAAGCTACAGCATTGGGACAGCTCGCTACATTCTTCAATGGTTCGATAGCACCAATTTCCCTGAATATTTCGGTGTTTCCTTGTTGCTTTTTAATTCCAGCTTCCATACAGAAGTGGAAGGCAGCTAAGTTTCTAGCTTCTTCTCGCTTTGAGCTCAGCACAGGTACAAGTCGTTGCAGCCAGTTTTTGCTTTGGCCGTGAGCATGTGCTAAATTTGATCTGGCAAATTCGGACGGATTATGAGATGTGACAAATGGTTCTACAAGATCTAAGGTTCCTGAATTTAAAACTGCGGCTTCGATTTCAATATTTGCTACGAGGACGGTAATTGCCAAACACGCGTAATACTTGATGTTATCATCATTATGGAAAGCAAGCGGAAACAGCCACATTGGTACTTTTCGTTTTATCATGGCTTCTTGATTCTCAGCACCACCATACAAGGATAAATTAGCTAGTGCTCCAGCACAGTGTCTCAGAGTTTCAACATCATTTTTTCTGCATTCAAATAGGACAGCATCTAAGCCACCCAGTCTAATAACATCGCTACATGTTTCTTCTGAATGTTTGAACAGATGTTCCAAGATTCCAGTGCCAACTCGAGAGTGATCTACGGAATTAGCATTCTTTGTGCAAACACACGCTACTTTCACGACTTTGTCGAGGCCGTTCTCAACAACATGAGCTCTGTTTTCGGTGGTAAGACATTGTTCGAGTAACCGCGCACTGGAGAATTGTAACTCCCGGTCGCCTTTTGTACAGTTTGCCATGAGGATGTCCAGGCCGCCGCATTTTCGTAGGGCGTTGCAGAGTGAGTAGCCAAGCTCATGTCCATGTGTGGGAACGGCCCATGCACGTTGCATGATGTCGTTGATACGGTTTAGGATGTTTGGCCCTCGTTTGTTTGCGTCACCACCTTGTCGCAGACTCTTAACGAATACGTCCAAGCAGGTGGAGTACTTGTTAATCGCACGCTCAACGTCCTGCAACAACAACAAAAACAATGTTTACATAACAGTTACAGTGTTCTGAAAGAGTAGCCAAGAATGAAACGAAGGCCAATTATTATAATATTAAAATTTCACAATCAATCAAAAATTTAAATATATTTCGTCTTACCTGTGGATTAGACTCGGTTGAGAGTTGTTCCAGATCTTCAAAGCCCATATTCATAAGATCGTCTTCATTTTTCAGGAAATTCATATGCGCTGCGGACTGCACTATTGAACTTTTAGTGCACATGCCCTTACTCGAAATTGTCACATTGGACTGTGAACTTTGTGTCAACTTCTCCTGATTGAAGATGCCCTGGGAAGTGACGGTCTGTCGTTGTTGAGCAGCTGCAACAGCTGTTTTCTCGCTGCTGTATGTGTCTGTTTGTACCTTCATACTAGCAGCAGCCATGTTGCGGGATTCTTGTTGACTGAGATCGCCGGCTTTTAGACAACTTTGCTCCTGTAATAAAATATTTCAATTAGTTAGTGCAAAATAACTTATTTGTTTTCACAGTACATGTTGTCTCGACAAAATCTGAACAACTGAGATATATTTGATTAATAGTTCTTTTTTTATTTGAACACCGCTAATACAAAAATCATTAATAACAAAAAAATAAGTAAAACTGGGTATGATATTACCAAGGATTTTTTATAAACACCGGATTGCTAACTTGGTTGTAGCATACATTTACATCTGTGAAGCAAGCATGTTGACGGCGGCCATTTGCAGGACAGGCAAAAATATTAAATAACCATTATAATAAAAAAAAATAAAAGACAAATACAAACGCTCAATATGTTTAAAAATATATATTTTGTTAAACATTAAACAATGAAAAGGTGTTACTTCTATGACGGCTGTAACGAGAATATCTGATTCCCAGGATGTTTCGTTCCACTACAACGATTATCTTATTTCTACGTATTACATGACTTTCTGCAGTGATGGCAAATATTAATGTTGCCTCTCTTCAATGAATATATTTGTATAATCTAAATTTTGAAATATAAGATTATTTAAACAACGTTTTTTAAAATATGAAGTCATAATTTTATTTAGTAGTTTTAATCAACTTGAGTTCTTTTAAAGTGTTCATGTAAATGCAATTATTTTATCAACAAAGTACAGCTATAAGCAACAAAAAAAAGACATTTTTTTAAATGTTTGTATTACATATACAATAAACTATTTAACTCAATCTATAATTTCAGATTTGATGGCGTTTATTCAATACAAGCACAAAAAAATGTAATATAATACAATACAAACAATGCATGCTTTGCCTTTCCTGCAAATGGCGACATACCCCCACCACCTGCCTCACTTGTACGCGTAAGTTAACTATTGAGCTATTCAGTATGTATATAAAATCCTTGGATAATACAGAAAGCACGCAACGATCAAAACATAATTAGTTACTATGGCAACCGAATGACGTAAAAAAATTCAACAATCGAATAATAATCAATATACTTAATTCTTTATTTATAAGTTCGCACGGTTAGGTATTTTTAGAACTAGAAGTTCAAATTAGTTTCTTCGAACTCGATTGGGCCAACGGCAGCGAAAGCGAAAAACAAAACAGTCATATCAGTTATAAAAACAGTCGGTCAGAACAGAAATGCAAACATAAATGTTTACGTTCACGTGACATATATATAGTAACGCCAAAAATAACAGATATGAAAATCTTTTGTTAATGAATCATTTTCTAGAAGTTGTGTATGTTCAAAATAAACAAGAGCCATTGGTGAACGGCACAACTAAAACAGAAGAATCCACCTACGCGGCAATGCTGGCACTCTTGCCCTTGGCAACCAACAGAACATCTGACTATCGAAATGCTCGAACTCCCGGCGGTTATTTAGATCGGTGACCAGCTTGTAAAATGGTTCCGAACTTGTCACGATCGTACGTAAACACTCACAAATCAATTAACCAAAAGCCGCGTTCAGCGTGAAATTAAATTCTTGTAGAAACAGGTTGCGCTGAACGATTTATTATAAGATATTTTTATCGGATCATAGAAAAAACATAATTGTTTACAGTTCATTTTTACATGGACTTGAACTTTGACTACAAAATGAAAAAATTGTATAAAAATACATGACTTAATACTCACTACATCCTTGAGTCTTTTTAATAAACTTTGATGAAACTGCTCCATAATATATTATTTAAATATCTCACACATACAAATAATTTTAGAAGCAGAAATGTAACAAATGTTAGGCAAGACGCACTCAAGTATGATTTATAATTAATTCCATGTCGCAACTTAAGCTTTTTATAACCGTCAAGCACCACAACTGAAACGCTTCTGAAACTAGCGTTCGTGAAACCCTGTTTTTAACACCTACCTCTTCAGTAACAATTATTTTATAACACTTGATTAATTGTAATTTTTAATCATCACATTCAATTACAAAATGACAGCTCGTAAGGAAAAACTATCGCACCCTGGCACCCGACTACTAATTACAACATCACTTAATAAAATTTAATTTTTTAATCACAATCACAACCGCCCCTGAGGCAAAATTTACCCTAACAGTTGAAGGTTGATTCAACACTAACATTTCAATTCACTCTATTAGCATTTAAGTTTAATTTAAAGACACAATCATCACTTCCTCTGCCGATGTGCCGACAATGTCACCAATATATTCTGGTCACAACATAACCTACATAGTATAATAGTACTACTAGTAATCAAAGCGATTGTTTGTTTCAAAATCCTACTTTTTTACAGACAATTTAAAATTATATTTAAGTTTCCAATTGTTATAATTAAATCTTGTATAGCTTTACTGTATAAAAATTTATTCATATTTTTAAATTCCAAAATTATAGTTCTAACGAATTACTTTCTAACCTAACATCTACCTCTTTCGAATTACCGCCGTTATTGGATGCAGGTGATAACGAGCTTCTAGTTGACAAAGGGGTATCAGACTGTCCCGTACTGCGATAAACCCCACGTCGCACCGGCCACGGAGCCGACATGGACATACCTCACTCGCGACCCGCGTTCACAAACGGAAATCGTGAACTGCGCGAAACAGAAACGAAAATCGCAAGTGTACTGACACTGACGCCCGCCACCGTTACGCTACGATTTAAATATAAACGACGCTGTACGTGACGTCATTACGGAGTTAGGTTAGTTAGATGGAAATAGGGTACTGATTTATCACTAGCTATTCTTCAACGAAATAGATAAATAAATTTATATTGTGAATCTAAGTGACATTTCCTACGTCTGAAGGTAGTTATGAAATATATCAAGGAAAATTATATCTTGTATAAACAAAAAACATGAAACGTGATTATTGAAACAACGGCCAGATGTAATTCGTCATGACTTGTACGGATAAAAAGGCAAAACAAAACTGAAGAAATACGTGGAAAATAATATCAATTATTATAGAAAAATTTCTACGAAATCAAAGTTATGAATTAAACAATTTCCAGACATGCACACGTGTTTCAAAATAATTTTATCTTCCGCAAATACGAATTCTTCTAGTCAATTTAAAAATCATAATTAGATAATTTTAATTTTGTTACTTTATGTAAAGTTGGAAAATATTACATATTCATGTATTTTAAGTTATTTCATATTTACTTGACTCAATTACATATTTTTAAACTGACCGTCATACGAACTTGAATATTCTAGATACCACTATAAATTAATAGTATTTTTAAACGATATATTCTATATAAATATCATTTATCAACAATACTGCTGGCACGAACACAAAATTCAACCAGAAACTAAATTAATTCGTTTTATGTAATTTCTACGAAACGGAAAATCAATAATTGAAACTCTTGAAGAAAGTATAAGAATTTAGTGAGCCAAAAATCAACATTTCCACAATATTCATTCAAAAATTTCACCCTAGTATTTCATACATATGCATACACTAATTTCTGAATGTTTCTTAAAATTAATTCTAAATTTTTGTGAACTGGAATGTGCGATTATTAATTGCGCAAAAATTTCAAGAATGCAATAAATGAACCTCAAGAGCTATAATCTAAAAAAAAATATACATTAAAAGAACATTAGTGATAATAAAATAGTAAATTAGTAGTACAACAATGTGCTACAATACTATCAATAAAAATATATAAATAATAAATGAAAAATTTCGACCACCAAAAAATAAATTACAGTAAAAATTCTACAAACGAACCTGATTATTTCCAACAGAATTTTTTTTAGAAAAATGCCTAAATCTTCCCAGGAACCTAGTAGGCGACGAAGTGACAGCTCTAAAACAAGTGGTACCCATGTGCAACACAAACCCCATGGCAACTTGTTCCTCAGCGCTTCGCCCCCGGACTGACAGGGGCGTCAAAGCGCCACCACCGACCTCGCGGCGACCCCGAGAACCGCATGTGACTATCGATTGTCCCAACTACCGGACTGCTGCGATTTTGTTATAGTGCCGTTCGTCTGTTTTTGTTGCGTGTCTACCGCGCATTGTAAATAACACGGGTTGTTAATTTGATATAATGCGTGTCATCTATCCCTGGGGACGCTTACAGCCGATGGGATTTGAGAATGATTAATTTGTATGGTATTAATTAAGTAATTTGGTTATGACCTGGGATTAATTTGTTATACATTGTGACAGCACATTATTTAAATTATATTTTATAATTAAATAATAATTAATAAATATTTTTAAAATTCACATATTTTTTCCAAAACGTTATGAAGTGTGACTCACGCAACCAGATTAACATCTGTGTAAACTGGGTTGCACGCTTCATTTTCATAAGGGGTACACATAACCTAGTTTATTTTAGATAAGATTCGATTTTGATTTATTATTTAGTCAATAAAAATGTACGCACTGCGTTCACATGTTTTAGCTAGAACATAAAAACATTTGATATTTATAATTAACTATATAATTAAATTAACAAAGAATAAGTATTGTGAACTTTTTACTTGAATACGAAATAAAGGCATACCTTATTTAGGGTTCGTAGAAGAGATTAATCCAGAATTATTTCGTAATCATACAAATTTAAAGAATCAAAATAAGTGTGTTAAGTACTCTCATTATAAATAATCTTAAAATCAATAAACTTATGATATTTCAAATATTTTGGAAGCTACTAGTACAGTATGTAAATGAATAATTATTTATATCTTTAGTAATACACTAGAAAATTGTTAATTTCGCATCATAAATACCGGTAATTTTAATTACTATTTTAAGTAAATAAATACTTAACCTTGAATTCAATTATAAAGTGAAACACTGAGATACCGCCAAGCTTTGAACATGGGACTTATGAACTCCGGTCATATGCTTTAACTAACTAAACTATGTAGTTTAAATCTGATTTTATTCCAAATTATACATATTCTCCTTAACAGTGTCACTGCAGACTAGGGTTGTTGATTTTACGAATATTCGAGAATTCGAATGTTCGGATTTATTGCACCTTCGAATTTAAATTCGAATTTTCGAATTATTCAAAATTTCGAATTTTTTGAATTTTCGAATTTTTTGAATTTTTTGAATTTTGATAATTATTTGAAATGTTTTAGATCCTAACGTGGTATGAATTATTTTCAGAATAAACTCATTTGCAGAGTTTTGTATTAATTCGTCAGTAATTATTATTAATTATTATTGTTTATGGGATGGCTAGCACAGTGGTATGAAGTCGGCCTATGGATCCTGAGGTCCCTGGTTCGATTCCCACAGGCGACAAATTTTCATAATTTGAAAAAGCTATCCCTGTGGCTCCTACACCACTAACATGTTTGGGGGCCGTGATTTGACGACAGGTAACCGCACTTCACGCGCAAAATATATCACTTACCGAGATCTGCTTTAGCAGAGTGCCACACCCAGCAATGGGTAGAAGGCGTGATGATATATTTTTTTTTTATTATTGTTTGCCAAATTAATTCAATTTAGATTTAAAATTTCGTGACACTGTCAAAAACGTTATATTTAAAACGTTTTTGTGTCCTTTTTATTGTCATTTTAAAATGGTTTACTAAAAATCCATAGCATTTAGATGGGCGGTTAAGAGAGTAGATGGCTTAATTAAGACGCCTAACCTTACAGAGTTTTTGCAGAATACTTCGCCGAATTTATTATTTCATTCGTGTCCGACTTTTCACGAATTATGCGTGAGCGTACTTGGAGATGACAGATGGCGTTAATTAATTGACAAAAAATTCGAAAATTCGAAGCTTCGGAAAATTCGTAAATTCGAAAAGTTCAAAAAATTCAAAAATTCGAAAATTCGAAGTTTTTCTGACGAAGTTAAAAAAATTCGAATGTTCCAATGTTCAGAAATTCGAAATTCGGTGGAAATCAACAACCCTACTGCAGACGACTCTTGCGACAAATCTTTCAGTTTCTGATTGAGGCTGTCTATAGCACATAACAAAGTGTAGAGAAAAATAGGAATAAAATCAGATTTGAATTACATAGTGGCTGTAGCTTAGTTGGTGAAAAGCTATTTCACTGGTAATTGTTAACAAACATTCCTGCTGTGGTTTCAATATTGATTTTTTTCTAGATTATACTAACAAAGTAACAAAGCAAAATAAGTAGTTTTAATTTAAAAGATGTAAAAATTGAGTTATAAATATTTTATGACAACTATTTACTTGTGTCGTTAACATTTTTAATGTTGCTAAGAGCAAAATATAGCTGTAACAATTATATGAAAGATGTATCGCGTTCACATGCACGAATTGGCACGACGGCCTTTCGAACATCATTATAATATTTTATTGTCAAATAGCGCCCGTCTGACGATAATAAAACGGTTGACATTGAAGAAACACAAGGACAAAGAACTATAAACGAATACTACAACAAAGAAAACTAATCTTATGGTTTAACGAATAATTAGCCATGTAAATTTCAGACATTTCCTGAATTACACCAAGTTATAACAGCGCAAGGACAAGTATGTGAGAAAAATTAGTTATAAAAGAAATTGATTTTTAAATTTACGTTCGCGGATTTCATATCTAGCATGCCCCTTTGACGTAAATACAATTATGCACAAGGCTAATATTATTAATGGTAAATTTTATAGGTTATGAAAACCTGTCAAGTTTTGCGCATGCGAATTTGAAATGTAGAGCACTCTGTTGGCGAATGTTTTAATTACAACGCATTTAAATTTTTAAATACCAGAATTAAAGAATAATATTCGTTTACGTGGTAAAATGTTGAAATCTGATCCAACCACGCTTCTATTTTGCAACCTGATTGCGCTGCAGTTTAATTATAGCAATGCCATTTTCAAGATTATTTTTAAAGTTTTATTAACCTAGTTTTATTTGACCACGATTATTGCTCTCTGATTGTAATTAAGTCATATTTTAGGATTAAAATATAAACGTCGTTTTTAGATTTTATACGATATATTCTATTGAAATACGCCGACATTTAGAAAGATTTAAAAGTAGTTGACGCGTTATGACCTAATTTGCGCAATGACATACAATTAAAAGTAAACAAACTACAAATTTTATAAGTGCAAGTAGGCAGCAACATGATTTTTCAACTAGTTGACTAGCGAAATATATTGTTGATTTAGTTCGTAGAAAAGCAAACAATAACAACTACTTTAAAAACACATTGCGATCGCCCCACATACGAGTACAACTCTGATTTTTCCATGAAATTATTTTCATATATTTCAATTTAAAATAATTGCCAACCGACTGCTACTAGAATTAAGTATTAACCTTATTACGAACTTATAAATATTGCACAATGCATTGAACTTCAGAAGAATCAGAGCTGGGCAGTAGCTAGCTACTTTTGTAGCTTAGCTACGTTTACCTTAGCTGTAGCTGTAGCTTAGCTAAATGTGAAAAAATATAGCTGAAGCTTGTAGCGAACAATATTTTTTCTATTAGCTTAGAAATATTGTTAAAACAACTGAAGCTACTTTTAAAGCTACTTTTTGTAGCTTAAAGCTACCACTGTTCATTAAGAAATACCTATTAATTTTTGTTTTGTATTTGAATTGTACCTTCTTAATTGTTTTCTATAACTGTAGGATAACAAGTTATTATATAGTTTAAAATCTATTAACATATTTTATTTTTCACTTGTTCTTAACCTATCCTACTTTTGTATCAAATATTAGATGAACTAAACATTCACTGTTTAGGAGTCTTCTGTTAATGTGTGTATAAATAAAAATTATAGCATCAAAAATTAACAGTACATTTGTCCATTTGCGATTTTTGATATTTATGTACATAATAGTAAATTAACAGTCATTATAACAAAAGACTGATCAACTGATTATATGACAATGGCAAATTTAATTAATTCACAATAATTGAAAAAAGTAGCTTTAAAATTTAACAGCTACTTTAACGAAAGCTTAGCTTAGCTATATTTTACAAAATGTAGTTTATAGCTGTAGCTGAGCTACTTTTTAAGAAAATAGCTGTAGCTTAGCTAATTTTGAAGTAGGCTGCCCAGCTCTGAGAAGAATCACAATTAGAACATAATTTTCTGTATTATTAATTTTATGTTCAACTAAAAAGGTTCCGCTTATTTTATATTTGTTATTTCGTTTATGATAAAGATAGAAAATTGGAAAATTGGTGACATACCTGTTTGTTAATTTGACATTTCTCGGCTGTAACTCCATCCATGTCAACGCGGGCGTGCATTGCTCTAGCTGCGTTGTTTTCCTGGTAACTGACATCACCAGCCTGAAGACGTTTCATTTCGGCGGAATTCGCCACAGCCTTTTCTGCACTGAATCCGTCGGTCACCACCTGGAGAACACAAATTAATGAAATATGTTCTTGGTTACATCTTCTGTTAATTTTAATATGAAGATTAAAAAAGTGAGAAATTATATCGAGTGTACGAAAAGCGAGAACAGGCCTTTAACATAGGAGTTTATTGCATGCGCATTGCTTCCCAAATTATTTCAGACAAATATGTTTAAAAGAAAAGTTGCAGATTTTTCAAATTCTCTATCTAAATCAGTAAACAAATGCGCGACTTTATTTTGTCAAATATTTTGACACATTAACTTTTGCATTGTTTGAAAGTAAGTTTTTGATCTGTCTGTACATTTTACATTATTTATTAAAAATGGAAAATTATTCTCATGAAGAAAAATTACAAATAATTAAATGGCATTATTCAGCGGCAAGTTTGACAGAAAAACTTAATTCACATATCTGTTCTTTTGTTTTATTACCGTAAAAAACTAGTTAAATTGTAATTTTGAAATTTTTCATACTTAATTTCTGTCGTTACAAAACACAGAAAATAAATTTAATTTATTGATTTAGATGCAGAATTTTAAGCTCTACAACTTTTATTTGAAGCAGTTTTGTCTAAAATAATTTGGTAAGCAATGCGCACGAAAAAAGTATTTTCCCATATTAAACGTCTTTGGCTCGCTTTTCGTCATACATCCGGTATATTATACCTTTGTACTTTTGATCATTGAGACTAATCTCGGTTAACAAAACGCTTCATTTTCGGGGAGAGGATATCTAAAATATCTTGTTGAAACTTCAATGCATACTTGAATTTCTAAAATTATATTTTTATGAAACTTGTAACAAAATTGTTTTTGTGAGACCAAATTTTATACTATATTTTACAATTCAGTGTTTAAGCACCTGTTCATAGTGCATACAAGTAATAATTGTTGTTTACAACTTTATAGAAAGAATTGGAATTGAAGCGTAATAATTGATAAATTTGCTGAATTGTAATATCACATCCGTAATACGTACGTTTACTAATGATATGTTGTGGTAGGTAAGGTATATAATTTTATTTTACATATGTTGATTTGGAACTTGTTTACTGTGATGTCATTATTATGAATAGTCTTAAAACTATGCATTTTTTGTTGTAAATTTTTTGAATTTTTACGCACGTAACAATCATTATTTTTACACTTTTTAAACAGCTAATAAAAGTGAGTCATTCTTTGAAACAGGTCGAATTATACACTTAAGAATAATTGATTAGAATTTCTAAAACACTAACAACATATTAAACTTTATATTTTTTAATACAGGGTGATCAAAAGGAATTGTTATAGTTGGCAATACAATTCCAGAGATCTTTTTATTCCACAGTTGGCACAACGTCAGATAAAGGCGGAAATGCTATTTGACATTTCTAATAAATACAAATAGGTTATGTCAGGAGTCGGACAGCTAATAGAATTTTGACTTTTTAGGTAATAGAAATACTTTAGAAATAAATGTAATAATAAATATATTCAAATTTAAATTTTACATGTCACTGTCAACAACAGGAAATGAATTTATGTATCAGGTTTACCAATTTCAAGTAGTTTTTTTTATTGCCAACTGTAACAATTCCTTTTGATCATTCTGTAGTTATAAACAGACAATAATTAATTAAGATGTTAAACAAGACTATGAAAAATTGAAACAGTTGTTAACAACACATTAAAATAAATGTAAGAAAACAAGAACATAGATATATCAAATATAAAAGGCAAAACAAGAAAATTTGCAAACTAACTTTACCATTAATAAAAATAGGAATCGCTAAATGTGCAACATCGTTTTATTGTGCTTACATACCCGTCAATGTCAATTAAACGCAGCAATCTTTTTATGGCGCCGACACGAACAAGGACATGCGGCGTCAAAGGTGTAATCCGCGTTCATTAATTACGCTATTAAATTGCAGAAATTAATGTGAAGAAACGAAAAGAATTATTAGCTAAATGTTGTAGAGTCGGCGACAGATTGCCGACTGGCGGGCAGAAAGTTACCACATGAACTTAGCCGCGACAGCAGCTGTAAATCTGCCAAAACGTTCGCGCTGAAATTAGGCATAAATACTAACGGAGTCAGTTGTAATTTAGTGCCACACGAGACGCTTCCGTAATGAACTTAACCGGCTCGAATGCGAAATCATTTTGATTTTATGCGAAAAATATTATTGCCAAATTTATTCGTCTGCCATTGCAATTAATATTCTCCAAGGGCATGAACATGAACTTGTACTAGATTTTATTTTACAGGTTTGAGATTATCAAGACATGATACGACTCATTCAAAAGATAAACATGAATGAAAAACTGTTACATGTAATATAACGTATTTTATTTATTTGGATTTTGCACATCTTTCATTTATTTTCTGTATAACAAAAATATAGAGTAGAATTATACTTGTATATTTTTCGTTTGTTTGACTAGATTTGAACTCACTACAATTCGATTATGAAAAGAACTTTACAAGTATGTAAATATTCTGATTTTGTTTGAAGAAATTGATCATTTTTGTACGTGTAGAAGAAATAATGTAAATAAATAATAAAATCATCTACATTAACAAACAGCCCGATTCTCAAAAAAATTTTAGCTGATCCTGAATTTTGTTTTAATCAAATTAAGCTATATTATCAAAAATGAATAACATATTCTCGCTCGCAAATTGATACTACAGGGTGATCAAAAGGAATTGTTATAGTTGGCAATACAATTCCAGAGATCTTTTTATTCCACAGTTGGCACGTCAGATAAAGGCGGAAATGCTATTTGACATTTCTAATAAATACAAACAGGTTATGTCAGGAGTCTGACAGCTAATAGAATTTTGACTTTTTAAGTAATAGAAATACTTTAGAAATAAATGTAATAATAAATGTACTCAAATTTAAATTTTAAATGTCACTGTCAACAACAGGAAATGAATTTATGTATCAGGCTTACCAATTTCAAGTAGTTTTTTTTATTGCCAACTGTAACAATTCCTTTTGATCACTCTGTAGAATACGCATCATTGTTAAAGGATTTTTGGTGACATATTGTTAACATAGATTGTTATAACTGCATTAAATACACAAAATATCTAGGCAACGCACAAAATAACACAATTTATAGAAATATCTAGACAATGGACAAAAATCAATCGCAAATCACTGGCACCAACTTAACTATTCTACCAAAAATTTCCCTCCAGGGAAATTGTAAACTATTTTTATAAAGAAATTATGTAAAGGAAAACTGAAACGGTAAAAATATTACAAAACACTCGTTACAGAAGGCAATGTAAGTAGTCGTTCATTCGTGCACGGCACGTGTCCTAATTTCGAATTCGTGCTATATTCCATTCCAATTAAGAATGGATCATAAAGTTAGATGGGGTGGCTAGCTCAGTGGTACGAAGTCGGCCTGTGGATCCTGAGAACGCTGGTTCGATTCCCACAGGCGACAAACAATTTTCATAATTTCAAACAAAAACTACCCCTGTGGCTCCTCCACCACTAACATCTTTGGGGGCCGTGATTTGACCACTGATAACCGCACTTCACGTGCAAAATATATCACTTACCGAGATCTGCTTTGGGAGAGTGCCACACCCAGTAATGGGTAGAAGGCATGATGATATACATTTTTTTTTTTCATAAAGTTAGATAGAACCAACCATTTTTGTTCTCTGACTAGTCACAATCCAAACAAAGTTCACAAAACAAACAAAAATGTATAGTTAGTGACAGATGTCTGACATTAGCTTCCAATTAATCAAGTATTTTAATTCAGGTGCAACACATATAATATCTAATGTGTTAATTTGATCTGTAAATTAAGTATTATACTTTATCGTTTAACAAATTACGTTATTATGGATGACAAACCTGAACATGTAAAACCGATTGTGTACACAGTGCCATCTATTCCATTCTTAACTGAAATAGAGTATAGAATAGTTTGTTTTCTGTAACTTGTCTTTTAATATACTTTTAAATAAACTCTAATATAATAATGTTTTCATTTGGGGGGCTAGCTCAGTGGTATGAAGTCGGCCTGTGGATTCTGAGAACCCTGGTTCGATTCCCACAGGCGACAAACAACTTTCATAATTTCAAAAACTACCCCTGTGGCTCCTCCACCATTAACACCTTTGGGGGCCGTGATTTGACGACTGGTAACCGCACTTCACGCGCAAAATATATCACTTACCGAGATTTGCTCCGGCAGAGTGCCACATCCAGTATTGGGTACAAGGCGTAATTATATATTTATTTTTATTTATTTATTTAGTTTTTCAGAATGTGATTTGGATTATCTTTTTAAAGTCGAGTTAGAATAAAATTAACTAATGCAAAAATCAGAATATGCTAAAACTTTTTTTGATAATCGACCTGTTAAATTGCAAGGATCGCTTAAATGAAAAATATCGCTTCGAATGTTTCACAGCAGATAATGTTAAGTTACACGTGTTCAACTCAATACTATATTTTAATTTCAGAAAATCTTAAACATAAGACGTATTTAAGTAATGTGTCATTAGGTTAAAAATCAATATCAAAATATAGTTTTGAAATAAAGTAATTAATTAATCAGATTTGGTATTTCAATTCTGACCAATGTACGAAAAAAATGTATTGGCAAAAAATTAAAACATTCCATAATGACAGCGACAGCAAAACGTGTGTTTACAAATTTTCACAATAAACAAATTAAAAAACTCACCTTGGTAGATGCCGAAGAAGTCATCTTCTTCTGTTCAAACTTAACCGTATCCAATCCCACACCACTTCCCGTCAATCCCACCGGTCCCGTTCCGGGAGTCGGAGACTCCGGATCAGGAAACGTCACCAGCGGTTCCCCACTCGTGGCATCGTCCGCGTCCACTAGGTCATCCATAGACCTCCTGAGTTGACTCAGAGTCTGGCTCGCACTTAGGGTCTTCATCTCGGAGATGCTGGATCGCAGTTCGTTGAGGTCAGACTTCATGTGCGAGGCCTTGAGGTCGCTCGACGTCACCTGCTGATGGTGCACGCGTGATGTCGTAGAGCTCGTTGAAGAAGTCACCGAGGTTTTGGCCACGCGGCTTGATGTCGTACTGGTCTGCGTGTTGCTCACGAGCTGGTTTATAAAGAAGGGTGGGGTTAGTGAAGTCAAGATGAGTGGGTTTGTATTTTCGGTGATGTAGATTAAGCGATGAGCAATGGACACTATGTTTAGAGGAAAACTCGACTGGACTACAGCCAAAATGGTACACGGTAATTGTGATAGAGACAATGTATACGCGGAATGATGTATTTATTTTGTATCTGACGTCATGTAGCTAAATTTCGAAATGGGCACTGTCCGGAAAAGCATAAACTAAAATTTTCAAGTTCACGAGTCAGTGGTGGTATCTCATATTTTTTTTATTTGCTACTCTGGCCAACAGGAACAGGTTCAAGTGGATTCCGAATCACTCAGACGTTTGGCACAATAACTAAGCTCTGGCTGTTTATACAGGATGTTTCAAAATGATAGCAAAAAAAAAATAATAAGAGTATGTAGTCGAATATATAACTTGATGTATCGATGAGAATGCAGAAATATTTTTGTTTTAAATTTGCAAATATGGAGCTAACATTTTTGGTGCCACTATACTGGTAGGATACAATAATAAATAAAAATTATTCTGCACTCGTTGGAACTGATCTAAGCGATAACGCGAGTTAAGTAACGTTGCGCGCGGGTAGTACTTAGATGGGTGACCATCCAGAGAAAACCCGCGTTGCTGTTGACCATAATACCTAAAACGCAGATCAGGGCGAAATGGCGGCATATGACCTAAGTAGTTGGTCCGCCAAAGAAGCCACAAAAAAAAATTATTAAACATTCAACGAATTTAATTACAGTTGTGTAACAATTCTTGCAATGTTATTTCATTTTAATGTTTAATAATTTGTATTCACTATCGTAATCTACCAGTCACTTTTCTCACGAGGTATATAAATTATTTTTCTACGGTATACAGAGCGATATTCTGAAACTTATTGAACCGTTAATTGCTAATTTATTTATTTTATTTATTTATTTATTTGTTCCTCTGCACAACAGGAAGTAAATCCCAATTACAGTACAGGGGGCCTACAGCTTATAGTGGAATCCGAACCACTCAGACACAATTGTATTTTTTGGATATAAGTAGAAGTCAGTGAGATTTGAACGCACGACCTCTTGCTTGCTAATTAAGAAACGCAAGTTTTACCTCGCTTTTATCCACTGAGCTACGATTGCCTGTGAACTAATAAAACTTTTATGCAACCAAACATTATTCAAATAGATATTTTCTACAGATTTCTGTACATATATATATATTTTATTTGGTGATGGTTCATGTATGGCACTATTTTCCGTCATTGATATTGAATTTGCTTCAAATATAAATTTATAAAAGCTTTCTTTTATTTTTATTAACTTTATACTTGCATGAATCTTGTCTACAAATGGGTTTGTCTATTGAATAATTGCATATAAAATCAAGCTTCTCTATTTTACTTTTAAATATTGTAATAGAAAATAAAATTTATTAATTATTATTATAGCAGTCAGTAGATCAGGTTAAAAAGATAAATGCGTCATAATAGAGGATCAAATTTAATTAAATCTATTAATATTTACACAATGTATTTCGAAAACATCCAAAATAAATTTACGCCTCAGATATTTTCAAATGAATTGGCAGACACAAAATTTACAAAAACACAAAATTTAGACTTATACATCATCAATTTCGTAAGAACTTAAGATTTTGAAGACAAGATATTTTTGGTTTGTTTCCAAAAAGCAGTCCCATTAGCACAAACTATTTTATAAGAAAAATAAATCTGTCTGGAAAACTATTACGTGCCTGTTGAAAATATACACATTGCCTCATCATTAAAAAAAAAACCCACTAGTACAGCAGGTTGATTAAAAAATAAATTTAAACCTAACCTAAAAATAGATCAGTTAGTAGTAGTTCGCAAGTTTGCATAGGTAACACATACACACATATGCTTCAGGATCATTTTGTACAACTTCGCAAATACCATGAATATTTCAGTGTTTAGTCAACAAGAACTAAAATAAATACGAAAGGATAAAAATAAATTGAAGTTGCTGCGTAAGCAACGCGTCCGCGTGGTGTCGCGACGAACACCAACGAAAGTTGAAGTTGTTGATGTGAGGTTATATTTTGCGGGAAATTCAGCCGTCTACACGCCTACCAACCTGGCTCAATAAAATCACCCGTGAACTACGTTGAGATATGTTTACAGTTGCATGAAAGAAATAGAATGTTTGTTGACGGAACATATTTTAGTGATGCAGTTTAGCTTTTATTGTTTTATATAATATGCATGTAGCTGTAGTACTTTTTTACTTTCTTATACACAGTATAAGGAAGTATTGGAATCGTGAAACAAATCGTTAAAGAGATTTTCGCGGAAATACGTGTTTTGAGGTTCACTGAATACGTTTTGATTATTTTCTCAATGATGTCTGTGTTTGTGTGTGTGTGTGTGGATAGATGTGTGTCCGAGTGTGCAATATCTCATGAACGAGATAAGATTTGTTAACGAAACTTGGTAATTATAAGTTTCATGAAAATACGAAGAGCTGAGTTGATTTTGAATTAAATTGAAAAACCGGAAGAGGAAGTTTACTGGACACACAAAACAATAAATTCCATTTATTTCAAAAATGAAATCAGTTACGAAAAAAAGTTTCAAATAAAAGATGTTGGCAAAAATATTTAGAACATAAAATGTGATTTGCAATTTTTGTGTATATGCGTCTAATTTTGAGAAAAACTAATTTTTATATTTAATAATATATTTCAATAATCATAGTAGCAATAAAAACAAAAAATATAGATTTAATTTTCGCTTTATCTAGTTATCTATATCTTTTTTCGGAAAAACAGATACATCATTAAAATGGTCAACTAATTTGGCAACTTTATTTCAATTTATTCGACTTCGTATCTCACGGTTCTTGACATACCAAGGGTTAGGCTCGAAAAAAAGACATGCTGTATATGCCTCATCAGTAAAGTTAGACATAAAATAGTCAACATTACTAAAAAATTATACGTAAACAAATTTGATATTTTATATGTTTCAAACAGATAAATGCTGAATTACTGAAAATCTAAATTACATGTTTAATAATATTATATATTCTAAATATTAAATATGCTGTGTATAAGAAAGTGTGGTGAACACACCAGATTTTTTATTCTAGAAACATGATTTTTATGGGAATGAAAAATGTAAATATGTCAAGAACAAAAGATTAAGAATTAAGATTAACTAAAAAAAAATAATAATAATGTTGTGAATGAAAAAACTGAGAGATTAAGTAGGTATTTGTCATGATTATGAGAAATATTTAGCAATGATTATTTTTATAGAATTCTAAAAAGGGAAAACCGTAGGAATGCGAATCTATTAAAAATTAAAAGTAGTTAGTAGCTATTATTATAAAATGATGAACATGTTTTCATCCTATGCAATTTTTTAGATTATCTCATTACATCATCATATAATTATTTATTATAATAATTTAAAATATACATGTGACGCGTTACAAATTAACAATTATAAAATTTACTTGACTTTAAAAATTCAAAAAAAAAAATGTAAACAACTGTAGAACTGAAATTTATATCCTATTCAATTTACAAACAAAAATTTACATAATATTAATTTAAATACAAAAACGTTATAATTTATAACAACATAATAACTTATTGGGTATCTATTCAGTTTTAAATTAAAAAAAAATGAATAATGACAATTATTATTCAAAATGGGATTTGTTTTTTATCTAAGTGTCTTTTTAAATCATGACTAGTTTGAATATTTTTTCTAGATAGGTATGATTAGAAAGAAAACCGAAAATGAAGGAAGATTAATTAATGGGGTGGCTAGTTCAGTGGTATGAAGTCGGCTTGCGGATCTTGAGAACCCTGGTTCGATTCCCACAGGCGACAAACAATTTTCATAATTTCAAAAAACTACCCCTGTGGCTCCTTCACCACTAACATCTTTGGAGGCCCTGATTTGACGACTGGTAACCGCACTTCACGCGCAAAATATATCACTTACCGAGATCTGCTTCGGCAGAGTGCCACACCCAGTAATGAGTAGAAGGCGTGATGGTATATTTATTTTATTAATATTATGAGAAATGTATAAAGAACTAGAAACATGAAAAATGATTAATGCTCGGTAGTAAAAAGCAAGTTCAAATTTTGAAGGTATTTAAAGTTGTCATTAGTTACGTTATTGCTTCAACTTCCTTCATTCTTTGAGGCATAAGAGAACGTACTGTTATAAAGATATTTTGTTTACCTGTGCACTGGTGGTCGCCTGCACCGAAGTGGATGTTGCCCTGGGTCCCAACGGTCCCTTCTTGGCCACGGGGTGCAACGCGGGCACAGCCTGGTGCACCAGCTTCTCGGAGACGGTGGCCATCTCAGGCCAGGTTTGCACGCCGTCCGCGTTAGGGAACTCTGACATCTGTCGACAAAAATATTCATTTAGTTGCAGTGAAGAATATAAACAAAGTGTGAAACAATGATCTTTATTTATGTATGTTTACTTGAAACTTGACATTTATTGATAAGATAAATAAAAGCAAATATTTTATATAGCCTTTTATTAGGTTATTTGTGTTTCCAAAATGTTAAAATATGGTTTAATTATATACTATTCTTTAAAATTTCACCGAGCTAATTGATTTTCAGAACTATAGCCTTAAAATAATTTCGAAGCTAATTTCTTGAAAAATATTCGGAAATCATAATCCTCATAAATCCAATTAAGATAATGTAAACAATAAAAGAATAACAAACTATCTAAAATTACTTTTTAAATTTAATAGATTATTAAATACTTTTTAAAGATAAATTCTGAAAAGAAAACAACATTTATTTAAATACAAATAATATATCATAAATGTTTATATTTACAAATTAATTTTGAACGCATAAACAACTCGTCTAGACTTCGGTAAATTATATTTTATAACCTGAATTAAGTTGGTTGCACAGCTGTTCTTATTTACTATATTATTTATTTTATTGTTTCCATAGTGTGTAAACATCAATATAATCGGATCTGGATAATTATTAATTACTTATGCACGTGTTATTGACGACAATATTTTGAGTCTATGTAAACAAAAATTAATAAAAATAGTTTTGTAAATTTATGTATAGTTATAGCAAACACCTTTTCGAAAAGTATCTATAATACTCAATTGTTTTGTAAATTAAACAACAGTAATTTTAGTAAATGAGGTAACGGTTTAGTGGTATCAAGCCGACAAAACATTTTCACCAATTTAAAATTACCCCTGTGGCTTCCCCACCTCTTACATCTTTGAGAGCCGTGATTTGACGGCTGGCAACCGCACTTCACGCGCATAAATATATCACTCACCGTGATCTGCTTCGGCAGAGTGCCACACCCAGTAATGGGTACAAGGCGTGATGATATATTTATATTTAATTGAATTTAAGAACAATCAGGGATGGAGTAACTGTAATGCGCACGATTCAGAACCTTGATCGCTGCGGGCTCGGGTTCGAGCATCATTTAGTCTAGATTTTGATATTTGTAATTATTTATTCATTTATGCACAATCGGACCGAAATAGCGGGATTTAACACTTGCTTTTAGCCCTAGGTGCATGATAATATAATTCCCTACGAATACATGAATAAAATGACATTGTTTGTTTATTGTGAATACTTGATTTTGCAAAATGTCAGTTTGACATATAAATGTACCTGTTTGATGCTGGGATGCATGATAGTTTTATCGATTCATTAGCAACTAACAGAAATTCGCTATTGATACTGTTGCTAAATATAAACAATTCTTTAACTAAAGAGCTCTTTATTTTTTATGTATATATATACATTTAATTTAATTTTAGTAAAATGTGTACAAATATATTTCAGGCAAAGCTCGTTTTTTATAAAGTCTAAGAATTCATGCCCAACAAACTTAATCGTTAATATAAATGATTTGATTTGTAATGAGGTTAGGTTGGATCCATAAATCTCGTAAAATTTGATGAATGGCCTTAGGGATGGGAAATAAATAAATAATCGTATTTATTTCATAACAATTATAATTGGACGTTCCGAATCGACAACGCGATTCATCATCAGCTAGTAACAAAATAATTTAATTTTACAAAAATGACACATTAAAAATTTGAAAACCATTCAAAAAGTCAATAGAACTCACCATAACAATTTTAGTTGCAAATGTTTAACGTATATTTTAGATATAATAAGAGTAAAAAAACTCAAAATTACATATATATCAACACGCCTTCTACCCATTACTGGGTGTGGCACTCTGCCGAAGCAGATCTCGGTAAGTGATATACAGAATGATCAAAAGGAATTATTACAGTTGGCAATAAAAAAACTACTTGAAATTGGTAGGCCTGATACATAAATTCATTTCCTGTTGTTAACAGTGACATTTAAAATTTAAATTTGGGTACATTTATTATTACATTTATTTCTAAAGTATTTCTATTATTTAAAAAGTCAAAATCATATTAGCTGTCAGACTCCTGACATAACCTATTTGTATTTATTAGAAATGACAAATAGCATTTCCGCCTTTACCTGGCGTTGTGCCAACTGTGAAATAAAAAGATTTCTGGAATTGTATTGCCAACTATAACAATTCCTTTTGATCACCCTGTATTTTGCGCGTGAAGTGCGGTTACCAGTCGTCAAATCACGGCCCCCAAAGATGTTAGTGGTGGAGGAGCCACATGGGCAGTTTTTGAAATTATGAAAATTGTTTGTCGCCTGTGGGAATCGAACCAGGGTTCTAAAATTACATAAGCCAACATAATCATGTCAAAGACATAAAAAAACACAACTTCTCCACATGGAGGTTGGAACAATTCTGAAGCAACAGATTTGATTTGTAAGTATGGAATATGTTGCTGGCAAGACAGATTATTTACAAACTAGGATGCATAGATTACAAAGTATCAAAATAAATTGTTGTTCCAAAAATAATATAGGATAAATAGTTTTTTTTTTTATTCCTTTCTTTTTCATACAGTATTACAATAGTATATTGAAAAACAAGTATTGCAATTGGTTAATGTAACATGTTCATTTACTATTATTTCAAAATTATTTTTAAAAAAAAATTCAATATTTATTAATTAGGTTAGAGTTCACATTCAAAATTATCTAGGTTATGTTAAAAAATAATATATCTTTAATTTCTAATAAAGAAGTGTTTTGCAGTTAGATGTAATTATTTTATTATAAAATAAATAACAATTACAAGTTTACGTTGACAGCTAAAGTGACAGATTTATGCTTGACATTTTTACAACTAGACAACTCAACAACTTCACAGAAAATATCACCAAAAATAATTGTACAAAATTGAATTTTGTAGCACCGTTTTCGACAAAATAAAATTGCACAAAATTCACTTAGTATACGCGATAGGTACAGAAAACATATTTTACATATGCAATAAATTTAGGAGTATCGTCAGCCAAAATAAAAACTCTATACCCCTACAAAAAAAATTATAAATGGGATAAATTAATAACTCACCCCAAAGTAACAATATGATAACAACTAATCAAAAACTAAAACTACAATAACAAAAGTTAATAAAACAGCAAACCACTTCACTCAAAAACATCCACAACCGGCGAAGACTGACATCGCAATGCAAGTCCATGTGCTATTTACTACCGCGTGTACGTTCAACTGAAGCCGGCTTGAACAAGCATGCGATTATTTACATATCGACGTAATAAAAGATGACTAATGCTCGCGAGTCGCGTTTACTTTCGCGACATCTGAACCGTTCGATGACGTCGTATCTTATGTCACTCAGCGCATCACTGATTGGTCAAGATGTTGTGACTACTCACGACGTTGATGCCCCGTGATACCGCGTAATCATAAAACGCGAAGATTTTGTTTATTTTGATTTCTAGTTTGCAAATAAGCAAACTTTGTTCACGAAATTGTGTTAAAAAAGAACGTATAAAGTATTAAAATAAAAATGTTTCATCAATAAATCAACAATAATATTTCTAATTTGACGAATTACAAATAAAAATAAATATAAATAAATATATCATCACGCCTTCCACCCATTACTGGATGTGGCACTCTGCCGTAGCAGATCTCAGTAAGTGATATATTTTGTGCGTAAAGTGTGGTTACCAGTCGTCATATCATGGCCCCCAAAGATGTTAGTGGAGGAGTCACAGGAGTAGTTTTAATGTGGTGAAAAGTATTTTCGGCTGTGGGAATCGAACCCAAATAATTACAAATAATGTACTTAAATAGAAATGGGTCATTGATGATATTTCACAATAAATTGACTATCCGTCCAGCATTTGCATGATACATTCAGCATTAATTAATGTCCATAATTTTGTTCAGCATTGGTAACTTTCCGTTATTTTGTCCACCATTATTTTTGTCCGGTTTTCAAAGAAACAAAATAGTGTTTTAATTACTTAATTGGCATAACTTCCAAATTTTAAGAGTTTTACTCAATTTCGAAATTTTTAGCAGTATTTGAGAATTGAAATCACTAGTTATAGTTGTCAAAGTGAATCATTATTGTTATACCATTGTTATAATCTCACATCATACTGTATAAATAAATAAATACATATATCATCACGCCTTCTACCCATTACAGGGTGTGACACTCAGGCGAAGAAGATCTCGGTAAGTGATATATTTTCCGCGTGAAGTGCGGTTACCAGTCGTCAAATCACGGCCCCCAAAGATGTAAGTGGTGGAGGAGCCACAGGGGCAGCTTTTGAAATTATGAAAATTGTTTATAGCCTGTGGGAATCGAATCAGGGTTCTCAGGATCCACAGACCGACTTCATACCACTAGCCACCCCATAACATCATACTATGTTATTATAAATTATAAAAATTACTATACAAATTAAAAATTAGCTATGATTATAAGTATTAGAGAGCAGATTATAAAAAAAAACATATTTTTTTTGGGTGTCCAGCATTGACGTCAATGAGATATGATCACCTTACAAACATATTTTTAAAAATATGAGGTTATGGCTCAGTGGTATCAAGTCTGCCTGTGGATCCTAAGATCCTGGTTCGATCCCCACAGCCGACAAAACATTTCCAACAATTTAAAATTACCCCTGTGGCTCCCCCACCACTAACAGCTTTGGGGGCCGTTATTTTACGGCTGGTAACCGCACTTTACGCGCATAAATATATCACTTACCGAGATCTGCTTCGGCAGAATGCCACACCCAGTAATGGGTAAAAGCGTGATGATATATTTATTTATTTTATTTTTATACTTTAAAAATTTGTGTAGATTTATTATAAAACATTTTAAAACAAAGTCTGCAGTTCAATTTTATTTTAGTTTAAATCATAATAAACTAGTGTAATTGTATATTAATAAGTCTACGTACATCTATTAAAAAAAATGCCGGAACTTCGAAATAGTCGTAAAACACAATACAATTTATAAATAAATATTTATTAAATTAATGAGCAGTTGTAATTAGATAGCACGTTCGTTTATAAATAGCTTCAAATCTTAGTAATGACTAATTAAATTTAAAAATCTGCATCCGAATAGTACAAAGTTTACTATAAACTGTAGGACCATGCACTTAGTTATAATAACTGTTGTGTAGTCAAATAAAGATAAAATAAATAAATACCTAATTGTATTTTGGTGTTTAGACAGTTATCTGTCCGAGAAATAATTAACAACACTAATGTCTAACTTAACCTTTTGTGTCCAAAATAAAATCCCACACGTTTTAAATCATTCTAGAAAAAAACTTATTCACAAGCAGGAAGAGAACACCATCGTAGAAAAAATCTGATTACACATTCACAAAATGAACAATAAATCAAATTAATTAACTAAACCATATCACACAGTCACCAAAAGTAAAAACTTCTTTGACTCTGAGAAAGTTCAGTAAAATCGAATCGCGCAAAAAACATTTGAAGTAGGAAATAGCACCAGAAAAACTATTGTATGACATGCTACACATACGATTATATATAACCACGTACGCTATTTGCAAAAACTAACAATGCAGTATGTGGGAGGCTAGACCAGTCGGCCTTCAACCGTCAGTTGTTATTTTATCACGTGGTTGTCTAGCAAAGACGTACGTTCCTTACGGAAACTTCAAAGAGATTCATAAGCGCAATGTTGCATCATCACTTTAGTATCATTTTAATTGATATGGTTTGCCGGTTTAATTGAAGATATTGTGAATATCTCTGTTAAAAGTGCGATTAATTAAATGTTATATTAATTCATGTCAAATAATTTACTAATTCTGTGTGGTCGTTTCGAAATTATTGTATAAATTAATTGGAGCATGATTATTAGAAAATTATCATTTATATTCATATCACGCTAAATCCGTTTATTATCTATTGACCTTAATTAAATATTACCTATTTAATGAATACCGTTTTTCTCGCAAGAAATGGTCGGATGGTAACCACACTTTCCCTTTTATCATATATCGAGATCTGCTATAGCAACAGTAATATACTACCTCCAGAAATGGGTAAGTGACATGATAATATAAATAAAATAAATATAAATATATCACGCGACAAATTTTCATAATTTGAAAAAGCTATCCCTGTGGCTCCTCCACCACTAACATGTTTGGGGGCCGTGATTTGACGACTGGTAACCGCACTTCACGCGCAAAAATATATCACTTACCGAGATCTGCGTCGGCAGAATGCCACACCCAGTAATGGGTAGAAGGCGTGATGATAGATTTATTTTATTTATTTAAGATTACCCCGTGTGGCGCTCCTTGCACTAACATCTTTGGGAGCCGTGATTTGACGGCTGGTAACCACACTTCCACGCATAAATATATTATTTGTAATTATTTATTTAGTTTTCACGCCTTTTACCCATTACTGGATATGGTACTCTGCCGAAGCAGATCTCAATAAGTGGTATACTTATGGGCGTGAAGTGCGGTTACCACCCGTCAAATAACGATCCCGGAAGATGTTAGTAGAGAAGGAACTACAGGGATCATTTCGTACTATGGCTATTGTAATCTGGGTTCAATAAACTTTTTCAGTGTTTTAAACAAATCCTGATTTGACGGTTGGTAACTATAATATCTGCATAAATAATATGACATCTATCAGAATATCCAGCTACAAATGCTGCATAAATTTGTATCTCACAGAATCCGGCAAGATAATTTTAATAAATCGGAAATATTTTCTGAACTTTGCAATGCGTGCAAATCTGTACTTATGTCCAAAGCTCAATACAATACCTTCTTTTCTAATAAATCATAAAAAAAAAAAATTCATTACGAAATAACAAAAATAAATATGATTAACAATTTATCTAATTCATAAATTCTGATTCGTTCTTCTTAGCGCGATTATCTTAGCTAAACAGTAAAAAAAAAATGAAGACGAGAATTTCGCTTCCGAGATAAACAGTAAACATGTGTCAATGACGTAATCGTTACACGTTACACGGATGATCCAAGCTTACTTGATTATTCTAAAAATAAGTGTTAATTTTTTTTGCGAAAAGCAAGTTCAAGTTCGCGCGTTTATCATCACGGCTATTTTGATACTGTGACATTGTTATAATCAAATTGATGAAATAATAGTTATTTGCACACCTACTGTTTGCTTTTTATTTGTTTTTTGAAGTTTGTACATACTCTTACATGAAAAAGGAATGTCAAAAGAATTTTTTATACCTAGATATACTTATTAGTTAAATCTTACACATCGTCATTTAATTATACCTGCTATTGCAAATACAAAGTTGTTACACATAAAAGATACAAAAAATGTGTTTGTCATTCGAAATAATAATAATAATAATAACTCCCTTGTTTCCTAAGCTTTCTAGATTCGATGTAAGAGTGAGCGAGAGTAATTTGAGATGTTATGAGAAAACGTGCATCGAAGAAAGATGAATGAAAAGTGTATAGAAGTGATTGGATGGATGTGATTGAAGGTTTGTTGTACGACCAATGAACTTGTATAGAGGGAACTATGAATGCGGTTGAAAGTGAGGGTGGTATGATTATTTGAATAATCTGATGATTGAATGTTTTTTGAATAATTCTAGGGTTCGTGCTACCCTCAGACAAAACATAACTTAGACGGAGAACAACGGCGTTTGTTGTGAAGTAGAAAGAGTTAGAATAACTTGGTGATGAGATGGGTGCGCGGCAAAGAGCTAGTACCACTTGGTGTTATGCGGGTTGCATTTTTGTTGATGACAGTTATCAGACACGAGCATTTTATTTATTTAAATACAAAAGTACGTATACAAAACACTTAATATGTCAAAAACTAACCTTTACTTTGAAGTGTAAGTAATTGAATATAAGAATAACTATACAAATGTTTGCAACTTGCATAACATCAAAGGGTACTCGTTCCTGGCCGCGCACCCGCCTCACCCGCAAGTTACTTTAACTCTTTCTACTTCACAACAATGCATTGACTAGAATACGACAGAATTTGTCTACTTATGGTCTGAGGTGCTACCTCATTTAATGGAATACAGCATTATGTTGTGTATGTATAACTCTGGTGCATAATACAAGCATGATTTTTATTTATTTATTTGTTATTCTGCACAACATGAATTTAATCTCAATTACAGTACAGGGAGCCTACAGCTTACAGTGGAATCCGAACCATTCAGACACAATCGTATTTTTTGGATATAAGTAGAAGTTAGTGAGATTTGAACACACGACCTCTTGCTTGCTAATTAAGAAACGCAAGTTTTACCTAGCTCTTATCCACTGAACTACGATTGCCTGTATGATATATCTATTTATTATTATTGTATTATAAATTATGAATGGCTCAATGGTATCGAGTCGGTCTGTGAATTCTAAGAACCCTGGTTCGATCCCCGCAGCCGACAAACATTTTCACTAATTTAAAATTATCTCTGTGGCTCCCCCACCACTAACATTTTTAGGAGCCGTGATTTGACGGCTGGTAACCGCACTTCACGCGCATAAATATATCACTTACCGAGATCTGCTTCGGCAGAGTGCCACACCTAGTAATGGATATAAGTTAATACTAGGTATCGAAATTAGTTTTATAGCCGGAATCTAGTTCAAATTGGATCGATTTGTAAATTCATTCCGATTTCAATAGTCTTCAGAGAAAGTGCTTCAAATTTGTACTTTAAAATTAAAAAATAAGCATGTCGTATCTATTATTGTTGCCAAAATATAAAAATAAAATCGACCTTGACATTGACAATTCCTTTAATCCAAAGTCAATTTTATAAGTAACCTCAAACAGTACGGCAATCAAATTACTTTATTTAAGTAATAAATCTAATTAAAAACAATTAAAGACCAATAAAATCTTCTTCACCACAAACCACGAACCACATACAACATCCCACCGATAACATTATCAAAAACATTGAAAAACAGTCAATTCCCGCTCTTCGCATTATGATTGGTCGGTTGCCAGCGCAACTTATGACGCCATCACTTACTCCCTCTTGGCGCACATGCCGGCACCGCTTGTCGCCGTTCAACTGTTTAGCAGAATCACGTGACGTCACGGTGACGTCGCTAGGATGACATAAGCGCACTAATAATATGACAACGTGTGATAGGTTAGTCAGCTGATGAATGCATGAATGCTGCTTGTTAGTAGACAGGTCAGAAAACGGAGATTATGAATAAGATCGTGAATTAAATAAAAGTGAACCTAACCGCAAGTTGTGGTTAGATTGTGATTAGTTAATTTACGAGTTAGGGTGGTGATAGTAATGAATCATTCATTCATAACAGCAAACCATCGTGATTTAATTGAGTAATATTTGTCATTCAACTGATTTTCGCATAAATATAAACACAATTTTAATTTTTTGCGGTTAATTAATATGGCAGTTAATTGAAAAAAATATGAAATGAACATAAACTTTATTTTATTTATTTTTATTTATTTATTTATTTTCAGTAGTTTGACTCTAGACAGAGTATTACAACGTCAGAACAACAATAGCAAAATTTATAAATATAAAGTGAAATTCTTACATTCTAAAATTTATTGATAAGAATTCATCCGTTGAGTAAAAAGGGTTATCAATAAAATACCCTTTCATTTTTACTATAAAATTATTTCTCTTCAAAACTTTAATATCATTAGGTATTTTATTAAAAACTTTAATGCCTGTGTACGAAGTACCTGTCTTAAATAGAGTTGTGTTATGTTTCGGCATTGAGAGGTTGGAAGCGTGTCTGGTTCGCATACCAGAACTGATGTGCTCATTTGTTGTAAATTTATTCATATTGTCGTACATGAAAAGAGATAGATTGAACAGATATAGAGAATAGATGGTCATAATTTTCAGTTTTATGAAAAGGGGTTTGCAATGTTCTCTCCAAGGAGCGCCACATAAAAGTCTAGTAATTTTTTTTTGGATAATAAATAATCTGTTTACGAATTTAGAATTTCCCCATATAATAATACCATATTCGAGAATAGACTTAACATTACTATGGTAATAAGTAAGTAAAATGCTTAACCCCACACAGTTACGTAAAATAAAAAGGGCGTAGTGCGAGCTGCTTAGTTTCCTAGCAATGAAATCAATATGTGCTTCCCATGTCATGTGATCATCGAACATTACACCAAGAACCTTTGTCGTATGAACTACAGGGATGGATTTATCTTTAGTTTTTATTAAAACACTACTAGAATCAGCATTACAATTTTTGTTGGAGAAATGTAAGACTGTCGATTTTGATGGATTCAATATTAACCTATTGGAGTAACACCAGGATTCCATGACATGAACTAAAGTATTCCCAGCCCTGGATGTGTTAAGTAAATCATTTGCACTCACAAGCATTGAAGTATCATCCGCATATTGAGTAAGGTTTAAATAAAAATCATCAAAGTTCAAACAACAATTGCATAAATCGTTGCTATAAATGAGAAAAAGTAAGGGTGAAAGAATCCCCCCCTGCGGTACACCCCTGTAAATAGACAACAGATCTGATTTGTATGTTTGGTTTTCAATTTTTAATTCCACAAATTGCTTACGGTTTTCAAGATAGGATAGAAACCATTTATTAGCAGGCCCACGAATTCCATACATATTTAATTTTTCTAAAAGTAAATTATGGTCTAGTACATCAAAGGCTTTAGTTAGGTCAAAAAATAATCCTAATATAGGTTTTCTTTTATCAAGAGAATTGAGAATAAAATTTGACATTTCATATAAAGCTGAGTGTGTACTAAATCCTTTACGAAATCCATGTTGATTTTCAGATAATAATTGGAATTTTTCAAAATAATTAGTCAATCGTATAAGCATTGCTTTGTCAATAAGTTTAGCAAAAATTGACAAATTCGAAATACCTCGATAGTTCTCAATTTTTGTTGTTTCACCTTTTTTATGCAAAGCAATGACTCTAGCGGTTTTTAGAGTATCCGGATAGGTACCGGTATTAAAAGAACAGTTTATTATATTTGAAAGAGGGGCTGCGATAAGGTCGGCAACATTGCCCATTATGCAACTAGGAATGCCGTCTGGCCCCACTGACTTTTTTGCTGATAAACCAGTAAGCAAATCTATAATTTCATGCTCACTTATTTCAGACAAGAACATACTGAAATTTACTTTGGAATTATTTCCTGAATTCGGCTGTGGTTGATGTGGAGATCCACTATGACCACTCACCAAATTTTCGGCACTAGAGACAAAGAATTGATTAAATTTGTTTACCAGAATACGAGGATCAGATATTACACCGCTGTCGATAATTAAAGCTGGTTTTATATTCTTTTTTTTATTATTAGTACTTTGCCTGATAATATTCCAACTGGATTTTGTAAAATTATTCGAATTCTGTAAAATCGTTTCATTGAAATTTAGTTTAGCTTTACGAATTTCATTATTATAAATCTTTTTTAAGTTTTTGTATTTTTGCTGCAAAATTATATTTGAGCCATTCGCGCCGTTATGAGAAAGCCAGTGAAGATTTTTTAGTTCACTTGACATATTTTTTATTTTTGGGGTAACCCATGATTTTTGTTTGCTTGTTGATTTAATGTGCTTTATGACTAGTGGGAATGCAATTTCAAAATAATATGAAAAAATAGTAGCAAATTTTTCATATTTAGAGTTTACATCACTCAAGTTTAAGACATTAGACCAATCTTCGTTTAAGAGTAAATTGTAGAAAATTTGTTGGTTTTCAACTGAAAATTCTCTTTTTTTAATAGTTATTAGGTTCGATACAGATTTATCGACATTATCCAAAGGAATCTTTAACAACACCGAGTCATGATCAGAAAACTCCGTATAAAGGCTTTCAGCAGCATAATTTTGTTTACAATTCGTAAATATATTATCTAACAGTGTTTCATAATTCCTAGTTGGTCTATGAAAGCTTTGCTGGAGATCAAACGAAATTAAGACATCAAAGAATTCTTTTTTCACATGGGTGTCCGCCAACAGGTTAATATTGAAATCCCCACTTAAAAAAATTAAAGGATTATCTTTACATACCAAGTTAAGCACATTACTGAGTTCATCCAAGAATATACGATAATCACCCAACGGGGGACGATATACAGATAGCAAAACGCTCTTTCTTCTTCCAACTTTAAAATTGATACACGTGTACTCAAAATGTTTTTCATTCTGTTTGATTGGGATTTGCACTGGATTTGAGCATATTGTCTTTTCAGATGTAAACACAGCCACGCCCCCACCTCTTGAGTTTTTTCTGCAAAAGTAGTTACATAGAGAGTAATTATCTAACTTAAAATTAATAATTTCAGTGTCACTTAGCCAATGTTCACAGATACTTATGATATCAGGATCAACGTCAAATAGAAATGAGTCCATGTTTAGTTTCTTGTTACGAAGACTTCTTGCATTGATTTGAACTATTTTCATCGAGTGTGTGGTGTCGATTATATCGATTCCAGAGCCCTTTGTGTTCGGTGAAAATAACGGTTGAAGCCGACTCCTGCTGGCCAAATTTCAGGATTCATGGCTGCTTGAAAGTTATTAGCATGGATCATTACTTTAAATGACGCATACTGATCAGGAAATTTAGCTACCAATTTTTCAACTTTAACTTCAGGAAACGTTCCAACAAGGTACTCAGTGACTTCAGAGACTTTTGTATCAGGATGAAGTCTGTAGATATGAATGTAAGCAGGTTTTGGAACAGTTTTTAAGGTTATATTTTGATTGTCCTCCTTTTTACCAAACAGAGGTTTATTTCTGCGTTGTGTGGATTTACGATATGAAGTATGATAGCCGTCAGATTTTGTTGGTATATTAAATTCATTGGAACTTAACTTATTTTGGGATGAATTTTTGTTCCCCGCACTGTTTTTGTTTACATTGCCATTTTGATTAACCTTGTCAGCATCAATATTTTTTATATATCTGAATCAACAACTATGTGTATTTATATTTATCTATTTATAATGCAAGATGAATCACATTCACAAAACGAATTATTTTATTTATTTCAGAACATCAGGTATTGTGAAAGTAAAATACCATAGGTTTGAAGAAAACATATTTTTGGCTTAATTTCCGAAATTATTCTAATCACGGAAAACAAACACAAGTCACTTAATTTGATTAAACATTACAAATAAAAATTTAATTCATTTAACCTAACTCAACGGTTTTGAATCATTTTAAATCAATGTGTACCCCTTGGTGTCTTGTACCCCTTATCAATTGGTAATATGAAATTTGTTTTTAAATTAATAAAGGAAATTACGTCTTTCTAGTTTAAAAAGGACAATTATTATTATTATTTATGAGGTGGCTAGCTCAGTGGTATGAAGTCGGCCTGTGGATCCTGAGAATCCTGGCTCGATTCCCACAGGCGACAAACAATTTTCATAATTTCAAAAGCTACCCCTGTGGCTCTTCCACCACTAACATCTTTGGGGGGCCGTGATGTGACGACTGGTAACCGCACTTCACGCGCAAAATATATCACTTACCGAGATCTGCTTCGGCAGAGTGCCACACCCAGTAATGTGTAGAAGAAGTGATGATATATTTATTTATTTCTAATCATTATAAATTAGTTATTTCCATACCAACAGAAGAAAGTGAGATATTTCTTCCCTAATGTGCCGTTTTACTTCCCGAATCGAAGACAAGGGATATAAAGTATATGAGGAAAGAATGTCACTTTCATTTTCAGAAATAAATTAGAAATTTAGGTAAGATTTATTGACATATGTCACCTGGATATTATTAATGTCAAATTATACCGTTATATTCTGGTAGGTATAAGAAAAATTTACTGTTTTCGCTACGAATTAGAAGGATCACTTTCTTTTCATAATTAAGAAAAGAAAATTTTACTTTCCAACAGGGCGGTGAACAAAACAATGTCTGTAGTCCCTATAGAAACTTATCTTACCCCTTGAGGGTATGTAGACCTCAGATCCAACTCAAAATTCTTTATATTTTTTGCCAAATGTCAAAAACGTCAAAACTAATTTATTTACGCAATTAATACAAAAAGTAAATCGCCATTTTAATAATGGTAAACAATGATAAGACTCACTCAAGACAATGAGATAAAATTGTCGTTATAATGCGTTCATATGACATTTTACCGACATACCGATAACAAATTTTCAGTTTAAATTCCATCATACGATTCCAGTAATTTATTATTAATATTGCAATTCATTTATATTGCGAAATCCTGCATAAATATTTAAATAAATTAATGGTGTGTTACTTCCTTTAAACAGATGCCTACATTATAAATTAAATAACCTTAAATTTTTTTCTATTTCACATATTGTTTTATGTTGTGAAATTGACAGTTTCATTTATTATTAATAATTACATTGTGAACATATGAAATTTAAAGGACAAGCGTATCTTGTTTATGATTTTAATGACTTCTAGATCAACGGAAAAGAATAAAAATGAAAAAAATACATACCGAAACAAAATTTTTGTAAGCATCGTTGTTGATAATAAACTTATGTAGTTTATTAATATGAGGTTTATTTAGAATCATTTTGCACTGAATTCACTTTCCACTTAACTCTTATCTTGAGACGAGACTGTCTCCAAAACCAAAACGTCTAATCTGCTCGAAGTTCATCGAGGCACTGAGTTACTTGGCCTGAAGCTCTCGACAGGTAAGAATGATAACCAATTTGTCGTGACGTACGGAAGATAACTCGAACTGATAACAAGACTAAACAAATTTCAGTCGTATCTTTTGAAGTATTCTGCGGTGGGCTTAATTCTAAATATTTTTGTTGTTACTTAATCATAATATTTATAGATTTCGGAGAATGTGTCAATATAGTAAATGTTTATCGATTTTAAATTTGGGAAAGTTTGATACGGTAGAAATTGATTAATTTGTTCTTACGTAATTTTGTTGATAACTTCTGTAGTTCTAAGAAATAAATAATGACTTTATGAAACGTTCCTACATATATTTTAACTAGGTTATTCGGCTGTGTGACCCACAGACAGTTTTATTTGTTTATAATTGTAGAAAACAAACTTTGCAAACCGTAAATTACTCTTATAATTTATAATAGAGATACGAGGTCGCATTGCAAGTTAGGAATTTCATGTTTATTTTTCAATTACATGCTTTGTTTTACAAGCATAGATATGTGATACAGATCTATTTTAATATTTTAAGATTCATTTGTTATATTTATTTATTTTATTTTTTTGTTATTCTGCGCAACAGCAACTAAATCCCAATTACAGTACAGTGTGTGATTAAATACTACGTATTGCGGCATTTTAACGTCTTAAATACTTGCCGGTCGGAAGACTCGAACTCGGGACTGCACGGGTGTCTTACGTCACAACAAGCAGTGGTCTACGCTGTACTACGCTTGACCACCGCACCGACAACAAATATTATTTCTAATTCCTGGAATTTTGCATTTTCGACTACTACAGGAAGAATTAATAACAGTAGTGTAATGTTTAAGTTAAAAAATTGCTGCCGGGCCAAATATTACAAATTATTCACTGAGGACGATTCTTTTATCATATGTTGCAATAGTTTAGACCAATTTGCATCCATAAAAGCAACAGTTTGAATTAGATTTTCTTTATTTAACTTTTACAGAAAAATAAATTAAAATTAATTATAAAAGAACGTCCTTTTACCAAATATGCACGATAAATGAAACAGTCCCACCAAGAGAAATGATTTTTTTTACCGCTAGTAGGCGTATCAGAGCGCTGTAATTGTCAACAGAAAATTACCTTAGAAGACAAAAACCCTCTAGGTATACAAGCAGTAGCAAAAATATTGACTCTGGGGTGTGCTATCATCAGTGGCGTACCGAGAACTTTTGCCGCCCAGGGCGATCTCCAATTTGCCGCCCTTCCTAAGTCAACCAAATGGTGGTTTTTATAAATTAAAAAAATAAATATAAAATAAATATATCATCACGACTTTTACCCATTACTGGATGTGGCACTCTTCCGAAGCAGATCTCGATAAGTGATATATTTACGTACGTGAAGTGCGGTTATCAGCCGTCAAATCACGGCTCCCAAAGATGTTAGTGATGGGGGAGCCACAGGAGTAATTATAATTTGATGAAAATTTGTTTGTCGATTGTGGGAATCGAACCGGGGTCCTCAGGATCCACAGGCCGACTCGAAACCACTGAGCCATTACCCCATTAAATTAATAAACATAAATAAATAATTGTAATTGAGACAAACTATAGGTGGGGAACTATTTTCCCATTGGATGGCATATTTAAATTAGGCAGTAGTAAAGGAATTTTTCGAGATAATATTTTCAACCCTACATTGACTTGACGATGAAGAAAAATATTCGAAATCATATAGTAATTCATTATTGGTAGAAATCGAATAGTAAACTTATGAAGTGAACGAATTGTTTTTACAACTAAAACTAAATATAAAAAATACCGCCCCAAAATATGTGCCGCCTGGTGCGGATTCCCCCCCCCCTGCCACTGGCTATCACCCCACTGCACCAGTTGAGGGTTAAGGAATTTGTACAATATGAAGTAGACCTGCTCTTGCCCTCAGACTTGCCATTTGCTTTATATCATTAAATATAGCTGTAGTTCGGTTTCTGCTTTTACTAAATAAAAGGACAAGAAATATATGTGGACAAAGAAAATAAACTCTTCTAATATTAAAAAATCATTCATTACATGATCGGCGACAGGTGCGTATTGACGTAAATATGTAGGAAAATTTTATGAATCAATAGTTTACCTATTACAAATTCCTAGAACATTTGGTGAAATTTGTTTCATTGTCGTTTTATTTACTTTTCCATAAATAATTTCCGCATTAATTTTAAAATGACAAGCCAACCAATCTCTAACCAAATATTGGGGAAGTCTTTTGATGGATGATAGCACATCTTTTTCTAATCTGTAAGATCTGGTATGTACATTTTACTTAAAATATTAAAATGAATCGCATTGTTTCCAGATTAAGGTATCTGCGTGAAAAACATTTGTACAGATCTGAATGAAACTCGGCGCACGTAAACATGGCATAGTCATACGCATCCTGTTAAAATATCAAACACATTCATCGTCTGTGAACAAATATATACGCATGTAAAGTTGAGTTTTTTTACATGGAGCGTATGGCGATTGTCATTCAGAATCGCACATATTTGGATCGTGTACCTCTAAAAATTTGCAGTTTCATTTGAAAAACTAATATGATGTTCTAGAACTATCCACGTATATTGTATTAAAAGGAGAAAGTTTTTTACCGTTGAGTAATGGATATATAGCCATGCAAAGTCTTGTTTTTAACGAAAAATGAAGGATCCCAATTTATAATAGCAACACCACACGGTGGTACAGTATTTGAAAATTCACTAGACCAACAACCTATTAACAATTCATGATATTCAAATCATAATAGGTATAAAACACTTATTTTATTCAATTTTTTATTTTTTTGAGTGTCAGTTTCGCCACTCGACGATCGATGTCGCCACCGGCACACTAGAATATGGCCAACTTCATTGAATTGCGCTACGCTTATTATGGCCGTTTCATATATTATTAAAATTCCTAGTTTCAAATTTACAGAGCGGGCATGTCAACTAGCGCCTCGAACGAAATACGTCGTAACTAAATTTGAAAATACTGTCGATTGCATTGATTGAAAAAATCCTAAAAAAATAAGCCTAGTCATTGTATATATATTATCATACGAATTTTACAGTAAAATACTAACCGTTGGCACCAATAATTCAATAATACTTCCTTCTTTTGACCTATAAACACTTAAATTTTTTTAAATAGGTAGACAATATGGCGGAATTATTTACCTGAAGTGACAGATAATGCTACGTTGCCAAATGAAATTCACTTAGTCTAGACTAGCTAATCAATTTAGTCAAAAGCTCAGAATACTAGTCATAATATTTAATAATATTGAATGTATAAATAAAATACCCAGTTCCATTAAATATATATTGTTTGATCACCTAACTTCAGTTTTCAAATATTTTAAGGTTGTTTTTGTAACTTGACAGCGTTGTCACTTTCCTTTAATATAAATAAAAAGCATTAGATGGCACTACTTAACGCACCAAAACTGTAAAAAACCTCACGACAAATTTTTATATGGCAAAATGATGAAATGAAACGCCTTAATAAGCGTAACGCAATTCAATGAAGTTGGCCATGACTAGAACTATCTTAAATACGGCTAAATAAATATATTATCACGTCTTTTACCCAATACTGGGTGTTGCACTCTGCCGTAGCAAATCTTTGTAAGTGATGTACCAGTCGTCAAATCATGCCCCCCAAGGATATTAGTGGAGGGGGAGTCACAGGAGTAGTTTTAATGTTGTAAAATTATTTGTCGGTTGTGGGAATCGAACCCGAATTCTCAAATCCACATGCAGATTCGATACCACTGAGCCACTTAATCCATATAAACTTCACAAATAATGTATAATTCTATTGTATTGCATCAAGTCAGGAGTTTGAAAATAAAAGTACAAGTTGGTAGTTTTTATGACATTCTCATAAAAAAAAAAACTAGGAAATAACATATTAACAATTCTGAGTGTATTTCGTGAGAAAATTCTCGTGCACCGGTACTGAAACAATCAAAATTTGCATTTTCTAGAATTTTATATGCGAGTGTAGGCGCTACGGCGTATCAATTTAAATTTATGAATGGAGCCCACACTTTCCATATAAATGTTATTCGATCCAGAGTATAAAATTTTCAAGGGCAAACGTATCGTATTAATTTTATTGATTGCTTATCTGAGTATAATGATAAACTCCATTTATAAATAATTTTTGTATAACAAGCTGTGAGAATTGAACACAATGGATAGTGTAGTAAAGTGGTTATTCAAATTTTTTAATTGATAGTTCTCGGGGAATCCTAATCTTATCTACATCAGAAGCTTGTAATTATTGTTTCAAACTTGATCATCTTTAAATTAATTGATGTATATACAAGATTTTATTATAAAAATTGATATCGGATGGAATATCCGATTTTTCCTTTATTTGCAATATTATTGTGTGATTGTTATTAATATTTTTAATGTTTATGTGATTATTTAAGTATCATATATTTTATTGACAAGACTTTTATTTTTATTTAAGTATTAATGTTAAATTGCACAGTTGTCATTGTAATTTCATAATGACTTATACAATTTCTGCGATAGCAATGTTTAAGTAGATAATAATAATTTGTTTATTCGTGCATATCGGCCTTGAATCTACATATTTCATTTGTGTTTTTGAGTTGACAATAAATCGAAAGAATACTTTATTTAACTGTAATTATCCTCTTCTCCATGATTCATCTAATATCTCATTCACTATTCTTTCTTCATTCATTCCTTTTTCACATTCGTATTCGTACATCATGTGCCGCCACATATCGTCTTTCATTTTTCTTCCTCCTTACTTTGTTTCTTTTTTTTTAAAACAATACTTGATTATTTGATAGTTCATCTTCTTAATTTAATCAAATGTAAACAAATGTATCTTAAAAGTTAAAACAACAAATTCTATTGTAGTTGACCAGTAGCACCCTCGTTATTCATATTTAAGGTAGTACTAGTGTGACGGTGGCGCCATCGGTTGTCGAGTGGCGAAACTGACGGTCAAAAAAATATAAAAATTGAATAAAATAAGTATTTTATACCTATTATGATTTGAATATCATGAATTGTTAATAGGTTGTTGTTTTAGTGAATTTTCAAAAACAATACAACCGTGTGGTGTTGCCATAATAAATAGGGATTCTTAATTTTTCGTTAAAAACAAGGCTTTGCATGGCTATATATCCATTACTAAACGATAAAAAACTTTCTCCTTCTGATATAATATACATGGATAGTTCTAGAACATCATACTAGTTTTTCAAATGAAACTGCAAAATTTTAGAGGTACACAAACCAAATATGTGCGATTTTGAGTGATGATCGCCATAAGCCCCGTGTATAAGAACTCAACTTTACAAGCGAATATATTTGTTCACAGACGATGAATGTGTTTCATATTTTAACAGGATGCGTATGACTATCCAATGTTTACGTGCGCAAAATTTCATTCAGATCTGCAAAATTTTTTTTCACGCTAGTACTACCTTAAGTATTGGAGTATAAAATAAAATTGAATACAGTCGAACTTCTATAACTCGAACCTCAACAACTCAAAATAATAATAAAAAAAAAACAGTAAGTTATTATTTTAAATTTAATCTATATTTCTGTACTATTTACTAAAACTACATTTATCAAGTCATTAAAACCGAAAAAAAGCTATTTAAAAAATAGCGTATTTTTTACGATGTGTTTTACTGAATAAAATTATGTAAAAATAAGTAACATTTTGCGTAATTAATGACATTTAATATTAAACCCAAATCAAGATTACCTCTAATCCCTTGTCATGAGTCCCAATTACATTCTTATCAGCTTATCAGTCCAAAAAACAACGCACCATCCACCCAACTGTCAACACTTAAAAGTCAATAATCCGGAACACACAAGTCAGAACAAGAACAAACGAGCACCGCCAAGAAAAACCAAATGCCGCCAGATCCACAGCTGACTCTGATGCTGTGTTACATAACACATCGAGATTGAACGACTGGTTGAATCGAACCGCGCGTTGTTGTATATAGCGAGGCCGCCAGTTCGTGCGAGATCAACCAATAGCGACGGCGCCGGATATATTGTGTTTGAATGTGTATGTGTGTTGATGGACAATGAATGGGGACACTGCGAACCACGTGGGTTTGTGTATGTAAGAAGTTGTTTAGTGTTAGAGTGTGAATGTTATGAGAAAATAATTGTAAGGCGCTAATTAAGAGTAGTGAGTTATTTTGAGTGGGTTTAGAATTGAATACTTGTAAATTATCTTTTAAATGTTTTGTAGAATTGTATGTGGAATAATTAATATTGGAATTGGACTTCCATTGAAATAACAAATTATATCTGGTACATATTACATCGGCAGAAATCAAGGGCTACTTTTTGAACCGATCTAACTTCTAAATTAAAATTATAAGTTCAAAAATGGATTTTGTGCAGCTCTGTGCTTCAATTCCATTTATTACACCGTTATGCGTTATCTTTATCACAAAAATAAAATAAATAAATATATCATCACGCCTTCTACCCATTACTGAGTGTGGCACTCTGCTAAAGCAGATCTCGGTAAGTGATATATTTTGCGCGTGAAGTGCGGTTACCAGTCGTCAAATCAAGGCCCCCAAACATGTTAGTGGTGGAGGAGCCACAGGGATAGCTTTTTTCAAATTATGAAAATTTGTCGCCTGTGGGAATCGAACCAGGGACCTTAGGATCCACAGGCCGACTTCATACCACTGTGCTAGCCATCTCATCTTTATCACAAGAAGAATAAATTTAATAAATACCGATTAGAAAAAATATGTGTTTGTAGGAACACAGTTCCATGTTTGCGCAGTTTTCTATTCATTTCAAAATAAAAAACTCTGGGATATCCAAGGATTTCAAGGTATAGGAGTCCAGAATCACATCGTTTGGCCCATAATTGTTTTTCCGTTAAAAATTTAAATATCACTAAATTCTATAATTAATTTTAAACAAAATTTAACGTTAATGTACCTTAGACACAAAATGTATTAGCTGCATTATAAGTAATTATAAATATTTTATTTTTAGAAAAAACTATTTGAACTCTCATATGGACTATCATGATTATTATTTTGTAGACAGTTTTACGGTTGAAATCAAAGTTAATTTTTATTTAAAAAACTTTATTATTATAGAGTTTTTGAAAAAAACGAAAAACTTTTAGTTAACAAAATGTTTATTTCTTCAAGGCTGTCATTCCAAGATGTATGTACGAGTATCGATTGATTTCAAATTTTATCTATGTATTAACAACATACTTATGTCTCATTAAAATTTCATTTAATTCTCTTGCATACACAGAGATCGTATAAAAAGTATTATAAAAAATTACAGGCAGTTTGATAGAAAAGATCGGCCTTTGCATCTTAAAATTCGTCAAAATTAGCTTCATATAAAATTTGTAAAACTGGATTAAAAATTGCCAGAAATAGCTATTTTTTCAATTAATTGAAAGACAAATGCGGCGTAAAAATTGATTGCCTTGAATATTAAAAAAAAACTATAATAAATAATTATTTTTTGACATGAAGTTTTTTACAAATTCATAGATTTTTAAGGATTTCAAGTCAAGTTTTTTAACTTCCAGGATTTTCATGAAGTCCGATGTGGTAGAAACAATGATATTGTTATAAAAATTACTACTGTTAAAAATTAGGTAGTACAAGACAGTGTATTTGACATTTCGAAATAGGTTAAGAAAACATGTGTAAATGACAAGCGATACCTAGGTAATAATAAACGGAAACATGTTAACACATCTAGTATTTATGATCTCTTAGGTAAATTATTAAAATTTGTAGTTTAGTTATTACATAGTTTGAAAGTTGTTTACAAACAATAAAATTAAATATTAAATTATATTATAATAACAATGTTAAATATTGTTTTTACTTCTAGCCAATATTATAACGCTGAGTATTTTACAATGAATGTACTGCAATATTACAACCTTTGTTTGATTTGGTAAACAAATAACTTAAAATATTTAATGTCATTAGCTTTTGAAACTGTAATTATCGAAGTACAAAAATACTGATTTGTACAACAAAATGAATGTAAAATATCTAGGAAATAACAGATGATTCATTTTAGAAATGTTCAGTTATTTATTGCTCTTAATTTATTAATTTATAAGTAAATGATGGATGACATACGTAATTTATTAAAGTTGTCAACATCAATAAAACTAAATCAATTATTAATGTCGTGTTTCATATACATGCAACTAAATCATCTGCGATTTCAATTTTATATCGTGTATCATCTGTTGGAAGGTCTAATTATTATTTGTTATTTATTATTGATTTTTGTTACAATGATAACACGCGTATTTATGACACCAATAATCAAAATTTTATACAAGTTCATATTGAATTTAACATTCTTTTTGATATCTCAAGATTATGTGTTTTATATACCGTGTCTCAGAAGTACAAATATTTGTATTTGAAAACGTAGATAAAAATTATCGCAAATGTGAAGAGTTTATAGGAATTTTACGTCAGATGGAAAAATATATGAGCCTTTTAAGGAAAACTTGATAAAAATTTGGTTTTGTTCCAAAAACCAAAACAAATATTGTACTTCATTCATGAATAATTAGATCATGAGAAAAAGAAATATGAATAAACTAAGTCTTACTCATTTATACCTTACTTCCGGTGTATCATTAAATAAACATGAATTTCATAATGAAATATTTTGGTTAAAATGAAATATTGACTTATTTTTCTTTTTAAACACCAAATGCAACCACTTCCGCAAGAACGTAATGCGAGGTAGGTAATCCAGGCGCAAAATCTATCTTCAAATTTAAATCTAATCTATAAATAGTTTGGCAAACGTAACAAGAGCAGGCCAAAACCTAAAAATCTAAATTTATAATTCCTAGTAACAACTCATTATGGTTCAATAACTTAAATACATCCTATTGTTGTAAAAACGTAATAAATTAAAGAACACATAAAAGCTTTGTTTGGAAAAATAAAACCACATGACAGAAAAAATTTTACGAGTTTGTTTAACTCGGCACCGTTTAGAATAATAATTATCCGTTATGCAGGCCACTCGTAAAACTATTTTCAACACCCATCAATCACCGATACGAGGTATGCTAAGAATTCAGTCTTAAACTACAACTAACAACCAAGGATTACTAACAACTAACTTCAGAAGTTTTTTTTAACGACGTACAGTTGAACGGAAGTGAGGAAAGCTTTATCTACTTGGTTGATACAAGAACACGTCAAATATTTTCAAGCGAGATTTGAAGTAGCAATTTATTTACATTAGATAAATTTGGTTTTTGTTTCTATAGTCTTAGCGTACAAATAAGCTTTAGAAACAATTTTACTTAAGCTAGGAACAATAAAAAATCATTGTCTGTTCAGTTTTACAAACACTTATTTGTTACGCTGTAATACAAGAACTAATATCCAATTACAGTAAAGAACAATAAGTATAAGTTTAACAAGCAATCGGAATCACTTTAATGCCGCATTCACAGCTCGAAATTTGGTGAACTTCGGTGAAATTAGTAGAGTTTGACATATAGCTTTGTATGTATCCGTTCACAGCTCTGAAATTTGATGCGCACAAATTTCACTTTCTACAAAAGTTTGCAAACTCCAAACTTTTTACCAAATTTAGAGACCGTTCTACAAATGAAGTACATCGATGGTACAAATTGAACGAATTCTCTTTGAACAACCGTCAAAAATTGTTGCGTTTTTTTTTGTACTTCAGCTATAAAAGTTAAAATATATAATGGATATAAATTTATATCGTAAATATCGTCTTGTCGTTCATGTGTTTAACACGTGGTCAGTAACAAGCCAATCGGAAAATAGCTGGGAGATGGTACATTGAAAAGATAATAGATGTCGATATTACATAAATTTCGAGTTGTGAACGCACGAAGTAATTTACAAAAATTTGTGTTTACAAATTTCACCAAATTTCGAGATGTGAATGCGGCTTAATACTGCCTAATTTTTTTAAAACTTGGAAATTGCAGTCAAAGAAGTTATAACTGATGAAAGTATATATTTCTGAAATGCGGGATCACTTATTCAGTGTATTCGAATTCGTTTCCCAGTTAAGCTAAAAAAAAAATATGAACTACCATACTGCGATTCGGTGAGTCCTTGATCCTGTACTGTAATTAAGTTTCTGTTGTACAGAGTAGCATAAATAACTAAATTTAAAAAAATGTTGCAATCGTATGTATGAAGAATCTAAAATAAGCGGTGGATAGTTATTTATTTAAATAAATAAATAAATATATCATGACGCCTTCTACCTATTACTGGGTGTGGCACTCTGCCGAAGCAGATCTCGATAAGTGATATATTTATGAGCGTGAAGTGCGATTACTAGCCGTCAAATCATGCTCCCTATAGATGTTAGTGGAGGGGGAATCACAGATATAATTTTAATGTTTGTCTGCTGTGGGAATCGAACCAGGGTTCTCAGGATTTGCAAGCCGACTTGATACGACTGAGCCACCTACCCCTTATTTATTTAGTCTAAATAATTTCTCTTTTTCGAATTACAAAATAGATACCTGGAACTTGTTTGTGCTGATGCTGGATTTCCGGAAATGAAAACAGTTTTTCATATTTTTGTTATAGTATATACCATATTCTCGATACTATAGATAGATAACAATTGTTTTTCCACAGAAATAAATCATTTCATCATTAAGCCTTTAATCCAATAATTCTGGATAATATCAAATATGACAGTATTATATTACAATTGCGTAGGTTAGAAGATAGCATTTTTTCTATGAACTGTTCTGTACATGTGCTATTAATTTCACGCTAATTTATTCTATTCGCTGGTGCCAAAATATACCTAAATAAGTTAAGGATGCTATAAACTGAAAAGTAAAAATCAATTTTATTTTATGAGTAATAAATTTATATTATTTTTTATTTTAATTAGAAAATAAATAATTAAATTATAAAATTATAGTATAATAAACTTTGTCCTAGGATGCCTACAATTGCTTCACGAGTTGCTCGCAAGCACATCCACCTTCATGCTCGCGTCCTCCGAGTATGAGAGATTGCATGGATTAAATGTACCGCTTCCATAATTTTTTTTTATAATCTCATCCTGATATACCAGAGCAAAACATCCCACTATGATGGTTTTTTCCACTAATTACGAAGGTTGATAGTTATGCAAATAATTTGAAACAAAGTTCTACTTATTTTATTAATATATACTTTACTATCAATACAAAGAGCGGATCAGAAATTAACTATTGCGCTAATTCTGACGCTTCCCGGGATTGGCTGACTGGCCGTAGTTGTGCTGTGGAGGGGAGCTACGTCTCCTTGACACTGTATGACTCAGGTCACTCGCCACCGAAATTGTAGAATTGTTGTTGTATAAAAGACAAATTTGTTTTTAAAAACATACAATTTCAGCAGAAGAAACTACTTCCTGTGCCTCCTGTTGCATTTGCAGCTGGACACTACTTAAATAAACAGTTTATAGAGAGTTCTTAATACTGTAAAATAATTGTTCCATGCACAAATGATTGGTTCAGCAATGTACGGATGAGTTTCCTTCGAAAAATATTTAAAATAAATACACAAACAATATTGAAATAGTAGCGTCCTATGGTAACAGCATACAAATATCATGAAAATGCTCCTTTGCTATAGTTTCAAATTTTGCCACATGGTTCGCATTCTTATTGAGATATTCCAATACATGGATTTCAAAGTAATTGTCCAAATGAACGCTGAATCGACAGAGCTATTGCAATGTAGACCGTAAAATCATCTACGCAACCTAGGAGAATGAGTTAGAAACAACAACGGTGATATTTTGTATCTTTGCCGAAAATATACAAAAAAAATATAAATCGTGGACATTCTTTACAAATTACTGCCTTTTTACCTTCCGTAGCTGAATTTACATATCCCACCCTACATTCCGTTCAAATACCTAAACTGTTACACATGTTCCCTTAGGGATACAGGTAACTCTTACGTTACTGAACGATGACTCATTGCTATGACGGATCACGGTCGAAGCTACAGGTATGCAACAGGGGTGGGGAGATGCAAGAAGAAGACTGACCAAAAAATATATTGCCTCAAGGCGGAGATCCCAGCGGATCTGGCATTCCTCACGTGCCGTGCGGTGACGTCACGCCAACCGTCAACATGTGAGCATCAGCACAAGTGATACTGATGAGACGTGTGAAGGAGCATTATTATGCTGGGCAAGAATTGTTGAGTAGATGTTTGTAAATAGATTGAAGATAGGTTTTCTGGGGAATTTTGTTGTGGCTAGACGAAACGGGATGTTTTTAGAATGAGAATATCTATTATCTCATTACCTTGAATTCGGTATTCTTTAGCATTCTCAAAAGAGAATCTAGCTAATCCTCAATTTTAGATTTGTCAAATTAAGCTAAACCATATTCCAATAAAGTTTAAATAAACAATAACGTAATCTTCTTACTAATTAGATTTCGAAAAGTGGATTGAATACCTTTTTTAAATCGAACTAGCATAATATTAGCTAATTCAAAATTCATGATTACCTAAAACTTTTTTGAAACAAGGAATCAAAAAATGATCCAGGGTTATTGGATTACTCAATACAATGACAACGTTTCGAACACCGCCGTTTTGACTCTAAGGCATGCATACTTGCATACTCAATTAGAATTTTAACATGTAAAATAAATAAATAAATATATCATCATGCTTTTTACCCATTAATGGGTGTGGCACTCCGCCGAAGCAGATCTCGGTAACTGATATATTTATGCGCGTGAAGTGCGGTTACCAGCCATTAAATCACAGCCTCCAAAGATGTTAGTGGTGGAGGAGCCACAGGAGTATTTTTTTTAAATTGGTAAAAATGTTTTGTCGGCTATAGGGATCGAACCAGAGTTCTCAGGATCCACAGGCCGACTTCATACCACTGAGCCATGACCCCATAAAAATGGTCTAGGATTATTGGATTACTAGGCTTTATTAATGATGTTAAAAAAAAAATTCTCAATACAATAACGACGTTTAGAACACTGACGTCGTTTTGACTCTAAGGCATACATACTTGCATACTTGAATTAGAATTTTAACATATAACTTAATTAGTTAATTTTTCGACTTTTTCTTGTAAATAACCACATGTGTTTATTAATGGACTTGATAATGAACACAAATCATGCGTTCGAAACGTCGTCATTGCATTGACAAAAAAATTTTAACATCATTTATAAAGCCCAGTAATCCAATGACCCTGAATCATTTTTTGATTCCTAGTTTTAAAATATATTTTTCGGCTTAATATCTTCAAATGTACTTAAAACTTTTTTGCGAATCTGGCTGTAGATGTTTAGATTGTGCCATGGTTTAAATATACTTATTGATTTTATTTAATACTAGCTATTACCCGCGACTTCGTTCGCGTGGTCTACAATTTAATGCGAGTACCCGGCTTGCGTTGCATTGTAACTCAAAGAAAGTGTTTGTGTACAGCTGTCTATGTGAGAAGCATGGATTTTCCAAATTTAGTCCACACAATTGTAGCGAATGTCCTTGTGCTTTGTTGATGGTCATTGCAAATGCGAGTCGTACTGGAAATTGCAAACGTCTGAATTCGAATGGCATAGGACTGAAGCTTTATTTTACCTATATGTTAAGATTGATTCTCGTCTGTACCTATACCAAATTTGAATCGAATCAGTGCAGTATTTTTCAGGATAGCTAGCGGCCATTTTGTTTCAAGACGGCGGACTGTAGCTTTATTATACCTATATGTTAAGATTGGTTCTCGTCTGTACATATACCAAATTTGAATCGAATCAGTTCATTACTTTTCAAGATAGCTAGTGGCCATTTTTCACCGCAATCGGATGAATGGTATAGCAACGCATAAGGGACAAACAAACAAACATTAATTTTTATATATATATATATATATAGATTTTTCAATTCTAATCAAATGAACCCTTGGAGTTCGTTTAACAATCCTGGAATAGAATGTCAGATAACTCATCTATAAGATAAGTGAAAAAATATTGTTTCTGTTCATATAATTTATAATTTTGACGAGTCCACAATTTTAATTTTGATATACTCTCTCCATTTTTTCTATTATCTTCTTTTTGTTCAATACAAGTTTAACTGTTAGAGGTTGTAAAGCCTACATTCTATCAGATCAAAGTTTTGTTCTAAAGATAAACGAAGCGAGCTCTGTCAAAAATGCATTTACTGAGTAGCAATAGAATAGATAATCATTTCCTTATCTCTATTAGGCTGAACGCTAAAGAGATTTTACTCGTACGTATGTATTTTTAATGAATGAAAATTAATTAGAATTTATTAGATTAGCCTTGACATTTGCACGCCTTTAATTTAATTTACACAATAAAATTGAACAGCTATTAATTTTGGTGCTAATTTAAAACCAATAAAATAGTTGCAATAAACTCCTTGCAGTAATAGGACCATATATCTTGATTGTTCACTTATCATTTTGTATACAACAGTAAATGAAATTAACTGTAAATCATTTAAAACAGGATTAAATTAATGTTATTGTTTGAGCATATTTATAGCGTAATTGTTCCGGATATGGAATATTAATTCACTTTATGCTCGCATACATCTAAGATAATAATTAATGAGTATACAAAAATGAATCATTTTGTCCTTATATGGTAAGGGGAGTCTTATTTGTTAATATGACACAAATTTCCAAGTTCAATAAATTTTATAAACAAAAATATAAATAAAAGTCCAGTCATCATCACACTTCCTGCAATTTTAGTATTTTAATTGAAAGTACAAGTATGAAATCACTATGTAAACACAAAACAACACTATAAAAATACTACGTTCATATCTACAGATAACCTGTAACATCATAAATAATTCTGCTTAGACAGTCGAAGATTCCCCGAAGCCACATTACTACGTCATTATCATGACGTCACAGTTAACTGCATTCGCATAAAAACCTGTTGCATCTAAATATAAACGTTATCACTATCAATGGATGATTCACCACAGCAAACTTTGCATTTTTTTCATTATTATTATTCCGAGTGAGTCATACAATGAGACAGTGTGTCTATGATAGCTTCGCACACACGACAACGTAACGCTTGTGTTGTCACTCGGTAGTTGTTTGCGATTGTCACGTGTTTCTCGCGGCGAAAACAAACAAAATGAGAACAATTGAGTGGACAGACACAGCAGCAGATGCTACAGTTTCATTGATAATTTGCGGTAGTTTCATTCAATGAACTGGAAGTTAAAATATTTTAATTGTTCAAATCCGGAGTGTTCTAAATTCTCTAATATTTTAAGTGTTTGTTTTTATTACACATAATATTACATTATTGTTATTTTCATTGTTTAAAATACAATTAAACTAAATAATTAGTTACAAGTTGCTTATTTTTCTCGGAATTTATTAAATACATATCTTTAAATCAATAAAATATTGTTATTCCGGTTTTACAGAAAATCATAGATAATAAAGTCATGAATGAAATAATTGTTTAGTAAATAATAAATACTGATCTTATCAGTTCATTAATTCCTTTGTTATTCCCCTAAAATTACGTATAAATGCTTTATGTAATCAGTGTTATCATGAATTTATATTACAGTACATATTTACATATTAGGAGTTAACACAATATAAATTGTAAAACAATTTAACTATAAATTATCTACGAACCACTGAATATATTATTTTTGGTATTAAACTGCGTAAAGGTCTAGTTTAAACTAGACTAAAGAATTAACTTGAATTTATTTTAGGTCAGTAGTTTTGTAAACAAAATTATCGCAGCTGTTACATTTTTGTATACTTCAAAATATAAAATGATATTTTAGTTTTGGCTACATATAAAATAATATTGGCTACCTACAATAAATTTCAACTATATTTCTCGTGTTTACATAATATTTTCATGGACCTGAATATTATTTTAGTCCGATTAACGTGAGCAAGTACTATTTATTGTTATGCAGCATCATTACATCTGCAATACAATCTCAATCAAAGCATTAAGAAGTATCTTTTATCATTTCATACTTTTTAAAGTGCCAACGAAATATTTCAAATGGTTTGTGTTTTATACTCAAATTTAAACCTAAAAACGCTGTTGGGCAATTACCAGTAGACTAATAGGCACCCTCACTGAATAATTTGAAGCAGTTTGAAATCAATTTTCATTTTTAAGAACCAGTTCTTAATTACCGATTTTTTGTCAGAAAAATAGGATTAAATATGGCTCATTTTTTAAATAAAAATTCCAATACGATTTTCTCTTTTTAAATGTATAACTTACTTGGTTACATTATATAGGCTCCCGAACACAAACTATTTTGTAAACTATAGTTCCCAGAAACACAATCCAATTTTGTATTTTATGTATCTACGAGTATACACAGCAAGTGTAACAACTTGAATTTGTTCAATAAGAGTAAGTGTAAAATTTAGTTTTCTACACTGACGTAACACTTCGATTAGAGAAAAAAGAAATACGCAAACAAAATACAACTAAATCAACGCCATCTTTGAAGTGATTACTAGTCAAACATTTGCTTGAAATTAATTTCATTTTCATGGTTACGCATTATTAAAATAAAAACATTTTTTAAAATCTTTATTACGTGATAGGTAGCTCAGTGGTATCGAGTCGGAATGTGGATTTGTGAATTCGGGTTCAATTTCTATAGCCGACAAACAATTTTTATCATATTAAAATTACTCCTGTGATTCCTCCTCCATTAACATCTTTGAGAGAAGTAATTTGACGGCTGGTAACCGTACTTCACGCGCACAAATATATCAGTTACCCAGTAATCAAGACAGGCGTTAGTTGTCGACGCCAAGATCAAGCAGCCTACGGCGACACACTGACTGTCTATATTACAGTAAAGAAGACTTTGAGCCAATATTCGAAAATTGCAATTACATTTATCTTTTTATTAACCGATAAATTAGTCATGTTAAACATATGATAATTTACTACATAACACCCTTACTCCTCCACCACTAACATGTTTGGGGGCCGTGATTTGACGACTGGTAACCGCACTTCACGCGCAAAATATATCACTTACCGAGATCTGCTTCAGCAGAGTGCCACACCCAGTAATGGGTAGAAGGCGTGATGATATATATATTTTTTTTTTACCCTTACTAAAACTGGTAACATTTTAAACACTAGGGTCGCCAAGGTTTTTTAAATTTTTTTTTTATTATTTGACCCGATATTGGCGTACCTTTAACAATGTAATTGTTTTTTTGGGAGATAATAATAATAACAATCTATTATTACCTACTCGATTCGTTTTCATTTCTTACATAGTGTTTAACTGCAATTGTGTGGAATTTACTTTGGAAAACAAGCGCAGGACGACACACCCGTCCTTTCTTATATTTTTGTTTCATTTTCATTTTTTACAATAGAGTAAATTCGTTGTTAGAGAAGATCGAACGTAAGTAATTTGAGATGTTTTGAGCAAATGAAATGTACGTCGAAGAAAGATGAATTAAAAGTGTAATAGGAGTGATTGGATAAATGTGATTTAAGGTTTGTCGAATGAACTTGTATGGAGGGAACTATGAATGTGGTTGAAGCGAGGGTAGTATGTTAGGGGGAGAATTTTGAGCCTAATGAGTGAATGTTTTTGAACTACTCTGTTTGATGGGATATAGCATTATGTATAATAATAATAATATCTTTATTAATAACACAAAAGAAAAGAACGAGGTTCAGCAACAATGGTGGTCTACCACCTAACCCTGAAAAATTGATATTATTAAAATGGGTAAAAGGCGTGACAATATATTTATTTTTTTTATTAATCGAGTAATATGAAATTTATCAACTGATTCAGATGCAGAATTTAAAAATCTACAACTTTTATTTCGAACAATATCTCTTTAAAAATAACTGAAAGGCAACATCTGCAGAAAAACTACTTTCTGATGTGAAATACCTATGACACCCTTTTCACGCAACAGCCTGTATATTACAAAATCTTAAATTCCTCAATGTTTCTGCCACTTGTTTTCTCGCTTTCGGCATGAACACAGCGCTGTCAGACTATTCCTAACCATTCTGACGCACTTGCCGGTTAATGCATCCTATAAATACCAGGGCACGTGCTCTAACCGAACTGAAACATACAGACCGCGGTATCAGCAGCCCACACATGCACAAGCGCGTGCTAACACTTAACACCGACGAAGATAACACGCATAACTCAAGGAAGTATCCGAGTCGTCTCGCCCAGACAATATGAATTACAAATGAAGACGACCAAAGGAAATACCCACCATGAATATGATTATGGCGATTGAATAATCAAACGCAGGGAAATCAAGTTTGCTTCCGGTTAGAACTTAGAACGCAACAAATTGCAATACATATATTTATTTTTTATGAAGGTTGTTTGCAATGACATGAACTAACTATGAACTATTTATAGATTCAACGAAAAAAATATGATAAATGTTAGTTAATTATAGATACAGGAAAATAATTTTGTTAAAATGAAATCAAAAGATAATAATAACGGCTGTTAACAACAGGAATTTGTACAGTTTGAAATCTGTCCGTAAAAAAATAAAAAGTTAGATACATCGATTTCTTAAACACTTATTTGCATGAAAGTTTTATCGGTTCATTAGCAACTAACGGTTCAATAAATTTCAGAAAATCGCTATTGATACTGTTACTAGATAAACAATTCTTTAACTAAAGAGCTCTTTATTTTTTCTTGCAACCCAGCATTAAGGATACAAGAATTTTGCAATCACAGAAATCGATAGATACAGGCGTATTTTAACCATACATGCCGCTCTGTGTATTATCAAGCTTCAAATCTCGATTTCGCAGACTTACGTACGATCTTAGTGACGAAAGTAGAAGTAGTCTTTACAATACTTATTTAATGTTTGGAAAATAGGTATTTACCGCTCAGCGTACGCAAAGTACTTTCCACTCTAGTACAGAATGTGAATTATCAACGTTTTCAAACAAATTTGAAAACAAATAGACGATTAAAGATTATTCTTAAAATGTTTTATAATGGCTTTTACATCGTGATAGAAAATACGATATGAAGCAGAAAGCATCCTTGCCGTTTATGTATGGTTGTTGCTCTCCGCTGCGCATCGACTATTCAATACGAGATTCAATACTTATGCTCTAGCTCTAGGCATACAAATAATTATTTTCGAATATCTCTTAAATTTTCGAAGCGATAAAAACAGCTTTTCTCGTCTCGGACTTATCTTAACAATTCATTTTTCGTCTCAATGTCAAAAGACGAGAAATAATCAATTCATAATATTATACTGGGTGTTAAAAAAGTTCCGGGACGGTGAAATATCTCGAGAAAAACACATCGAATCAAGAAACCAAAAAACACGTGTTTCATATTTTGCAAAAACCTATCTAAACACAAGAAATACAAACCCCAACCCCCACCCCCAGGGAGTGGGGCGGGGGGCAACGTTGAAACCTTAAATGGGAACCCCCATTTTTTATTACAGATTCGTATTCTGCGAAAAAAAAATAAGTTAATTTTATCTGAAACTTTTTTTTTTCCAATTCGGAATAGATGGCGCTCTAAACGCAAAAATAAGTTTTGACATGATTCTGAAAGAAAAGTAAAAAACGGTCTAATATCACAAGAAATAAACATTGAATCAAATAAAAAAATCAACATAATCACAAGTAGCCACAAGCCTTTCGCCGACTAAATGCTTGAAATATGAAACACGTGTTTTTTTTTGGTTTCTTGATTCGATGTGTTTTTCTCGAGATATTTCACCGTCCCGGAACTTTTTTAACACCCTGTATACAGTCAGAGCTGGGCAAGCTACTTAAAAAAAGTAGCTAAGCTACAGCTACAACTATTCTTTAAAAAAGTAGCTAAGCTACAGCTATAAGCTATATTTTGTAAAATATAGCTAAGCTACAGCTAATAGCTTTCGTTAAAGTAGCTGTTAAATTTTAAAGCTACTTTTATAAATTATTGTGAAATAATTAAATTTGCCATTGTCATATGATCAATCTTTTGCTATAATGACTGTTAATTTACTATTATGTACATAAATATCAAAAATAGCAAATACCATCTGGCACCTACTGTGTATTTTTGCGTATTAGAGCCAGTTAGAACCGGCAACAAATAATTATTTTGTGTGGGTTTAACTTGTACGCATGCGTACTTTGCTGACCTTCTGCTTAAAAAGTAGCTTTAAGCTACAAAAAGTAGCTTCAGTTGTTATTTTTAAGCTAATAGAAAAAAAAGTAGCTAGCTACAAGCTACAGCTATATTTTTTCACAGTTAGCTAAGCTACAGCTACAGCTAAGGTAAATGTAGCTAAGCTAGAAGCTAAGCTACAAAAGTAGCTAGCTACTGCCCAGCTCTGTATACAGTCAAACCTCTATATCCCGAACCTTCACAATTTGAAATTGTCTTTAAGGGACTAGTACCTATTAGAAGGGTAAAAAAGTAAATTATCAAGAATTTTTTTTGCAGCTACTTTATTTGATTTGACCATACAACTTTTTCCATAATGTGAGTCCTTTGAGAGTCCAAAAAATGTATTTCTGCTAATATATAAAAATGTTTTAAGATTTTGCGTTTTAAATTCTGAAAAAAGAAATTTATCATCTAAACGGTATCAACTGAAATAACGAAATAAGTCTACGATCTAGTAGGAAACAAACGGCAATCGAACCTGGAATATTCAAAATCACTAATCGTACTTCATGCGGTCGTCAATACAAAATTCATTTAAAAAGATGAAATACAAACAATAATAATGCTAGAACATTGGCACAAAATGTTTATCTTAAATAGTGAGAACCTACAATTTATTTTTATTATTTGTTTTTCTAGATTGATCGATGCTTTTTCAATTTCCTGTTGTCGTACATGGAGTGTCGCCTCATCCCACTTTTTACGTAACCATTAAATTCTACCGAATTGGCATGATAATAAACCCAGCAACTCTTCGTGTTGAAACAACCTCATTAAATTGTCCAAGTCTAGACAAAACCAGGCACCATATATCTATAGTTTTTTTGCATAATAAATTAATTATTTTAAACTAATCACTAACACTTAACATATAGGAATCAGCCTACGCTCATATACACCGTGAGAACAAGCATGGTAATTTGCTGTCATTTACGGAGAAAGAATTTTCTACTTTCGTTTATGGTCAATGAAAAAATTTTCCGCAGTGTAAGTGGTTCTTGTTCTCGTCATACATGGACAGAGGCGCAGTTAGAATTTTACCTCGGGCAGGGTAATTCTATCGTTGATAAATTATAAAGAAAAATTTTTTTCCTACAACTGTGCGATTTCTTTGTTATTACGTAACTATTATTGCCTTGGTTACGGGTGGAAAGGAGACAAATGCAGACCAAGTGCATTTCTGTAAGCAAGAAACACTAGTGCAGCAAGTAATTCATTACGCAACTGTAAAAAAAGTAATATTGAGAGCGATTTAAATTTCGCGCCGAGAGCATAATTCATATTTTGGCCAGAGACGCTTATGGAAGAAGAAGATGCGATGAGCCAGCGCTAGTAAATATGCAGTAGTATATTTTGACGTTCATAAACATAACCTTAAATTGCAGTATATCTAATTTGTAGACAACTAATAAAAAGAACCGAACAAAGTAAAATATATCGATAAATAGTTTTATTTTAAGATGGCGTTAACCGAGGAAAACAACAACTTGAGTAATAAAAATCGCAGAATTATATTAAATATAAAAATTGTTGTTACACCTACACCTAGATTAAGCCCTTATGTCACGATCTATAATTCTGTACAGAATTATGGACATAATTATAGACAGAATTTTATGGGTCGTTGCATACAGATATTTTTATCAAGGTTACTTTTCTGTCCAGAAAATTAAAACCTGTTTAATTTGGTACAGAAAATGCGCAGATAGTATGGGCCATGAATTTGACAGGTGAACGTTTGATTTGAATTTAATCTAAAAAAAACTGCGAGATCCTCAACTAAGAATTCGGCATTAAATATATGTATTTTATTATTTTTCTTACATAACTTAAGTATAGCTAAAATAGTAGTGATGCTGGTAATTATGCCAGCAGCCATAGCAAACAATTGTTTATTATTCATTTTCAGTAATAGCAACTGACAGCTGTCACACAAAAATTTAACGATTACGCAAGCGCATAACCAGAATTATGTTTCAAAATACGTGTTAGCATACAGAGAACATTTGTATACACAAAATTCTGTTGAAAAATTTGTTCATAAAAATTGTGTTTAGAATTCTGTCCAAAATTATGGATCGTGACATATGAAACTTAAATTTCACTTGTCAAACTTGTCTGACACTCGGGCCGATTCGGCAATATACGTCACAGATCGGTGGACTAGCAACGCTCTGATTGGTCGAAAAGAATCGAGCTAAAGGTGTTCATTATTGTACGATTTCATAAATAATAAGCTACAGGCGCGATGGCCGAGCGTGTTAATGCACATATCTTAACATACTGTGACGTCATCCGAACCAAGGTTCGTCAGTTCGAATCCGCCTGTCGACAAAATATGATTTGTCGTTAAAATAAAAAATACAGTTACTTGTATCAATCATACTCGGGCGCTATAAGCTAGTCACTTATACATATGCCTTAAAAGTAAGTAACATCGACTCAGAAAACCGGCAGTACGGCAGCGTAAAAACTGCGGCTCGGTGTGCCCGGTAGGCCCAGGCCCGACTCGGGCTGTAGCGCCAGTAAAGAAGAAGAAATAATAAGCTTATTTATAAATGTTTACTTATACAAAATATAATTTGTTTTTGTTCAATCAATTTAATTCTTATATTTGTTAGGGTTAGAGTATTGGATTTCATTGTTTCAAAAGCGAGATAATTTAGCCTTGCCAAAAAGGCATTGTCGATTTCAATATTGAAAGATAGTAGATTAACAAAATTCCACTCCTCTATTATATATTTTCAGGTAGGTATGTATGTATGTAGTCTATATTTTTTTACTGACCTACACAAAATTGCGTATTTTAGATAAATACTTAGTCCTATTTTGTACGACAGTTACTACAAAGAAAATACCTAAAAAGTTACTAGGACATCTAGTCAACAATTCTTATGGTAGGCTGCTATCAAAATTACTTGTTAGTACTAATGTTGCAACTTTTTACAAAGCTGAGCCACAAACAAAATATATATGTCTAATTAAATGTATTCAAATGACGCTTTTATCAATGAAATTTGTAGTTTTGGACGAGTCTTGTTGTAGCGCTAATGTCGGTTTATAATTTATGAACGAGAATTAAATTTGGGATTAAATATTTACAATTTATTTTGACTTATACATTAATTCTTCTTAAAATGTATTGTGTATTGTAAAATTATAATTCCATAAATATGAATGCCCGAACTAAATCGACATTAGCGCTGCAATACAGTCTCGTATAGAACTACAAATTTCAATCATAAAAACGCTGTAATTTGAACAGTTAGACGTCTGTATATATTTTGTCAGTGGTCGAGCTGATTATCTAGGCGTTACTGTGAGATTAAACCTCTCGAAATGAAATAATAAAGTTTCGTAACAAAAATTTATTAAAAGTTTTTTTGACTGGAAACAAATGTTTCAGAAGTATCGGTTTCTCGTATGCATTTCTCGTCTAGTAGCAAATATATATATTTTCGTTTCGAGAAATCAAGATAAGAACATGTTTAATCTTGTCTATAATTTCAAGTGACTGACGACTTTACATTTTAAAAATACCTTACGTATAAAAAATACTGCGTATATATTGAAATTTATGTACCTAGTACATATTATGCAAGTTATTAGTAGTGTTCGATTTGCACCAAAGCTCACTAATCTCACCTCACCTCAGTTTGACAGCTTTTTTGTACTGTTCTATTTGCACTATTAAAAGTGGGGGTAGAATTCGTCGTGTTTTGTCTGTAGCTTGAAAATTTGAAAACTATTTAATAAATTTTATAAATTGTATGTTTTATAAATCATATATCACAGCTCACATCCAACAAAAACATCAATCAAATCATGTTTGTCCGCGAAATGACACTGCAACGTTCGGCACGTAACCGATTCAGTTCAGACTTGTCAAAACTCGTTCAATTTATGATCGAAAAAATATCGTCTCATTTAAGAGAATCTCAACTCATTTCAAATGAACTGAGGTGAGATTGTTTGCTAATCGAACACTACTATTATATTCTCAAAAAAAGAAGAGTGGGGAGGGAGTGTTTCAGTTTCTCTGACTACGCTACTGAACAAGGATGTAGGCAAAGACGATCGTGGCGACATCAGCTGATATGAATCACTCATCATAATTATCGTATTTTACCTAACTGGAACACAGTTTAAGCGGTTTTTTTGTGATGCAGGTGTGAAACTTTTGATGATTCACAGTGACAGTCATTGAATAAATATTTTGCTTTTGTAGCATAAGCAATGTCCTAATTCCATATTTGATAAATTGTTAAGTGATGCTTGCTTACTGGGAATTTAACTGTGATTGTGGTTTTTGGTCATTTCACTGTTTTTGGTTTTATGTGGGTGATATGTGTTTGTAGGTAGCAATTGTTTTTAATTGTTATCGCTGTAATGATTAATGTGGTCTCATTTGTACAGATTAAATATTCTTGTATAGTTTTTTATTTAACATGCAAATATTAAAGGAGATAATAGTAAATTAATCTATCATAATAATTCAAATACATATATGTTTAATTAATTTACTACACTTGTAACACATTACTTGTGATATTACTTTCTGAAAATGTATTTGCCAGTTTGTATATTTCTTTTTATCTGAATGGTTTCAAATTTTAAAATTTAATATTTTAGATAACTAAAGTAAATTTTAAAGCATAAATAAAATGTATATTTAACTTACATTTATGGAACCCAAACATGATGGAAAGTGGTTATAAGGAATTACCTGAAAAAGAAATAAAATATTATTAAAATATGAAGGTATATATGTATAAACGACTACTAACAACATCAGTAATATAAAAGTAAAGCTGTACTTATTATCAAATTCTTTTTTGAGTGTTCTTTTAAATCTATGATTGGATCTATTAATATAACTAATTGCTAATATTTAATTAACTATAAAATTTAATAAAATATTAGTGCACAGCGAAAAATACTGCCTTCGCCGAGATTTGAACCAGATCTCGATTGTCATTCCGATTCATTTGAATTTTACTTTTAATTTATTATTCTTTTATATTTACTATTATTTTTTTATACTTTGCTCTTTACAATAAAAATAAAATATACGCGTAAAGTGTCGTTACCAGCCGTCAAGTCATGCCGCCCAAAGATGTTGGTGGAGGAGAGCTACAGAGGTAATTTTAATGTAGTGAAAATTGATTGTCAGCAGTGGGATTCGAAGCCGATTTCCCAAATCCACAGTCCGATTTAGATACCACTGAATAATAAATAATAATAAATGTTTTAATTGATTAATAAGTATTTAATTTAAAAAATACTAATAAAATTTAAAATATGTATACGGTATTTAGTCGGAAAACAAGAATGTATTTCATTTTGTTCATTATGTATTAATAATCATTTATTTCAAAATTATCGATAATAAAAATTCGTAAGTAAAAATATTTGTTCTTTAATATCAATATGAGTAACTAATTTGTATCATTTATTACATTAATACACATGAATACTAGGTAGAGACTCAAATTTATGAAACAAGTTTGTTACCGCTGTAGTCTTAACGCAACCGATTGATCTAGAAGCAAAGAACAATTCGGTGTTCTACGCACTAGAAAACAGTGAATTCTTTCATATTTAATTGACATGTCTTCCGCGTATGTGTACAATAAACAACATTAAATATATAATTTTTATATTTATACAGTGTAAAATACATACGTAACAAGTGTTAATTGTGTCTACGTGATTTTATACAACATGCAATTTAATTACATACCGCGAATACAAGTGCCGTAAATCATTGTGTGGTTTGAGCGATTCTGTAATTAACTAATTAGTGTAATGTACATTAATCGAAAGTATTTTATACAAAGGAAAAATTGAATTGGTGACGAGTAGCTTGGTTCAGTATCCACTAGACATTGGAAGCTTTTAATAATAGGTAAGTGTAATATTAAATATTTCATAAACTTGATATAAAAATTAAGTATATACGAGTAGTATTATGTTTTCATGTATAGTTCCACAAGACTATGAAAGTTGTCGTTTAAATTATTTTTTCTACGACTGCTATGAAAAGTTGATATTTATGCTTTCAGTTGTCATCGTAAAGTTGATGGTTACTGATTAACAAACAATAAAATACTTTACCGCGCGTCTCCTATAGCAACAAGCGGTAAAATATTTTACCGCTCGCTTAGAAAAATATAAATTGTTGCTGACATCTTAATTTATTGAAACAATACTTACAAAATCTAAAATATAGGTTAGATTCATTTTTACACTTTTACACATATTATACATGAAGTTTGTTGCGCTATGATTTGAAGTTGAACCTGAACGCAGCTGGGCAGCAGTGACAACTTAATGAGGATGAGGGATGTTAAAATTGAAAGTGCAGTTTTGATAGTTTTGTATATTTATTCCGGAACTTGAAATGGTGTTTGATAAATTTGAGGATAAATTAGATTCTGTGATATTCTCATTAGAATTTTCAGTTAGTACGCCAATCACTATTTTCTGAGATTTTTGAGCACATTTTTTATTTATGTGTGAAAATTTATCACAAACAATGACTGTTGAGAACAGATTTTTTAAATTATTTACTTGGATACTGTTATCGTCATGGTTACATACAATACAGAAATTGGTGGAACGTGAATTGAACTAGCCCCATATTATTTTTTAACATTTTTTAGTAAATAAAGTCGTAGAAAAAATTGTGCCTCAAGCGTAAAGTATCTTTATTGCTCTCGATCTATTACAATTCAATTACCGAGCACGAGCAATAAAGATTCATTTTACGTTCTTGATACACAAATAACTATTATGGTTATGGTTTCTTTTCATATGAACCAAGGGTCTGTTTCCAGATATACAGTCAAATGTTGAATTTGAAAATTCCAGAAAATGGAATTTTCAAATCTAGTGCTTGGCTGGGTATATATTATACCCAGAGAAGAACAGACATTACTTTGACACTAACAGCCTAATTCTCAAAAGAGTTTTAGCTAGAATTTGGCTAATCCTGAATTTTGGATTTGTCAAATAAAGCAAAACCATATGCCCAAAAAAGTTTATATAAACTTTAATATAATCTTCTTACCACTTAATTATTGGAAAGTGAATAGAATTAACTTTTTTAAATCGGACTAGCATAAGATTAGCTAATTCAAAATTCAGGATTAGCTAAAACTTTTTTGAGAAACTGGCTGTTACGGTTTCTTACAATTCTAGTTCTTCATAACAAAATACATAAAGGTCATATTTCATTCAAACTTTTTTATACGTATGAAAATAAACCACAACCATAGAATAATTGAAACGTCAACTTTCTTACTTTAGTGGAACGATACCTACAATTATTTTGGGTTCCGGTACATTCCTATCACAAGAATTTCAATATGTTTTTAATGTTAAATGGTAGATTAACTTGTTATTTGCTCAAAAATAAAGAATAATTTGCGAAATATTCATAAAAAAAAATTATAAAAAGCGAAACATAATCATTTGTGTATGTTTAGCGTGAGTTCTGCAGGTTTATCGTTTGTTTAAAAAAAGTGCGGGCGAAACGATCTTATTTAAAAGATGAATTCCACTAAAATCAAATATAATGGCCTTCTTTTGTTGGACTTGAGTTGTGCGGGCCTAGGATATATTTGTTAAAAGTGCGAGCGAAGCGAAGCGAACTAACCTAAAACTTTAATTTCACTAAACAATATTATGTATGAATATTCCGCATCTATTTCTTCTCAGTACATCAAAATAGATTGAATTGCACTTGTTTTATAAAAGATCGCATCAACATTCATGTGACAGGAAACTGTACCGGACCTTATTTTGTACTGTACTAATAATTTATTTCATTTTTCAGATGGGAGATAGAAACCCAAAGGTCAGTATATATAAATGTGTCCTTTTACGAGGGCAGGGTGAAAAGTCCCTGAAAAATAAAACAGATGGCGCCACAATCGCAAATCTCATGTGACATTTGTGGTGTACCATCTTTAACTAGAACGCATTAAAATTTTCAGCCTGATATGTCATTCAGTTCTGTTTTGACACCCATCGAAAGCAAGCAATCTTGAAGATTTTTGAAAACATGGAAAAAAGTGAATTTCGTGTCTTGATTAAACATTATTTCTTGCGTGGAAAAACATTACGCTTGTTAAACATTATGGGGACTCCGCACCATCGATTGGAACAATTCACAAGTGGTTTACTGATTTTCGTTGTAGTATGACCACAAAGGATGCCGAACGTTCTGGTCGTCCAATTGAGGTTACAACGCCAGAAATCGTCGATAAAATCCATAGTATGATATTGGGCGATCGGCGAGTTAAAGTGCACGAGGTTGCTGAGGCTACGGAACATTTTGCATAAATTTTTGGATATGAGAAAGCTATCTGCTAGATGGGTGCTGCATTTGCTCTCTGTTGACAACAATCGCGACCATATCGCAATAGCAAAATTGCATGAATTGCGCTACGAATTGGTTCGTCATCCACCATATTCTCCAGATATGGCCCCCTGCGATTTTATCTATTTCCAAACTTGAAGAAATGGCTCGGCGGAAAGAGATTTGGCTCCAACGATGAGGTCATCGCTGAGACAAACGCCTATTTTGAAGGATTGCCAAAATCGTATTATTTGGAAGGGATCGAAAAATTAGAAAAACGTTGGACGAAATATATCGAGCTACAAGGAGATTGATTATGTGGAGAAATAAAATATGTTTTGACCAAATAAATCATTTCTTGTTTCATTTTTCAGGGACTTTTCACCCTGCCCTCGTATGCTTGCTTATTCTCAACATAATCTAACAAAAATTATTTCTCAGATAGGTATATATTTTTTACTTAAAGTTCAGTTGAAAATTACACCATAGTAAAGATTACTTAGAATCTTTAAAAATCATGGCTAAACCAATTATCCTAATGGCAAATTTATCCGCATTCTTGCAAAAAGCAAAAAAATACAATTACGCATTTGCAAATCTTCACCTTCATTTCAAAGTCTCTTTTCTTCTTTTCGAGTATCACAAACCAATCACTAAGCAAACAATCTAATCAGTATCCAACTATACATTATCCTCAAGATTGAAGTGTCAAGCACACCATTCTTTCATTCCTTCTATTGTTCTCGACTTCTCGTCAACGGAGTTAATAACAATCAACAAGCGCACGATCACCGGGTCTGCCGTGGCGCAACGCAAGAATTAATTGTCGCCTGTCGCCTTCGCCCACGCGTTCTCCTGCATATTAACACCAGCCGCCGGAATTCATGTTCGTGAGTTTGTTGTTTGTTCAATAGAAACAACGGCAACAGCTGTGCTGCACAACTGATGCTTGGTATTTTTGGAGAACTGGAGATGTGAGATGGAGATATTAATGGTGGTTGTAAATTTAGGTTGCAGGACCTTTTGTGAAGTTTAAATTAGTTTGCGGTTTTGGTATTTGTTTCAAGTGACTGAAAACTTATTTTTGGGACTTTATATTTTATTACAAATGTTTCTTATTTCTATTTAAAAGTTCGCCGCGCAATTAAAATTATTGTACAATAACAAATTGCAAGAAAATGAGAATAGAACTGAAATTAAGATCTATTATACGATTCTTTTTTATACATTTAAAATTATTATTTAATAATATTTTTCCATGACCAGATGTAAAACTCTGTTTCTATGGCATCAAATATTGTGACAGAAATAATACATTTGAACCTAATGTGCCATTGCTAAGAACGACGGAACTAAAATGAGTCTTTTCTCCCGTTGCTAATAACGACGTAAGAAATAGTATATTATATACCAAGGGACTAAAATGCATAATTTAATCCTAAGGGAGAAGGTAATTTCACGAACCACAGGCGAAGGAAATAATTACTTGATTAAATGCATTTAGTCCTGTGGTATATACACTATTTTTCGCATTTCCAGCTATACATTTTGAATTAATTATTACTTTTGGAATTGACTTGACATATAATTCACAATGACAGCATCACAATTTTTTAGGTAATTTAGGCAACATAAACAAATGAAATATTTTGAAGTTTATAATATACTTGTTACGATAGTAATGCTTGTTTACCTGTCAATTTTATTCCGGCAAGATTAAATTTGATATGTAATCCCTCCGAAATTAAAAGTGACACTTCAGTCCTCAAAAAGGAAGAATAAAGTAGGTCATTTACTCCCTGAAGTGCGAAAAAAAAATATATCTCGAGAAGGAAATGTATTGTAGTCCCGAGTTGACTCGTGTTTCAATTTTACACCTTGGGAAAAAACATGCACTTTTCTCTCATTAATTCAACAATTCAAAGAGATTGCTCAATTAATGGTTCACATACTTGTTATTACTGAACAAAAAAGTTAATTATGGATCTATATTTCTCGAAATTAATACAAAATACCACTGTATCGAATTTTTCTCTGTTCAATTTACATTAACTTATAGTTTAGCATCATCTTAGCCATCTTGAAACAAAATATCTCGTTTTACATATTTGAAATAACAAAAATAATGTAACCGGACGTATTATATAAAAGAAGCTCATTTAAGAGGATTTAATGCTTAGTAAACAAAATTATAAAATTAATTAATAAATGAATATATGGTTTTAAGGTTATTTAACTTTGTTTTCTGAGAAAATACATCATAAAGCACTCATGTTTGCAACACACTTTAAATTTTAAAAATACATGAAAATAACAACCTTGAATATTTAAATACTTGTTACTTCATATCATATAACATGTAAAGGTAATGTAAATGTGTTAATTTAAATCATTTATAATAAAACATCAAAGTTAGAGCAATAAATATCGCAACCATTTAATATGTTAATAATTTGCGTAACCAGGGAAACATAAAAACATTTCATCAAATGTACCCACGTCAATATATCAACCTCATAATGACGATTAATTACTCAATTACAACGCAATTAAATCATACGATCAAATATTGTAACTCAATCAAAGCAGCTGATGACACATTTTCATTTCCAAATTCAGGTTTCAACATTTTATATTTTCTGTGTGTATACGTGTCAAAAACTGATTAATATATCTAATGACCTTACGATATAATTTATGCATGATAAAATCATAGCAATATTAGGTATGTATGTATGTAAATTCATTCGTTTTGAATTCTGTTTAATGAACTCAACAATGTTAGACTGCGTGGGATGCCGCGGTTAATAAGAAGCCGAGAATAAGAATATTGCAATCGAAATGACAGTGTGGAGTCAACAGTCTTGGTATCAATAACGGTAGATGTTGGATTTCCCACTAGATGGCCCCAGGGTGTGTTGCACAAAGTACACTTGAGTTTCTAATTTCGGTTTTATACTTTCTTCTTGTGTTCTTGTTTATACACAAAAAATGAATGTTTGTTTGTTTGTCTCGTATGCGTTCCTATACCATTCATCCGATGGCGATGTAACTTTGATAAGTTGTTGAGCGCACGCCCGCGAAGCTTTTTGACACACAAGTCCAGTCTGTCATCTTGAAACAAAATGGCCGCTAGCTATCCTGAAAAGTACTACACTGATTAAGTTCAAATTTGATATAGGCATAGACGAGAACTAATCTTAAAATATAGGTATAATAAAGCTTCAGTCCGCCATCTTGAAACAAAATGGCAGCTAGCTATTCTGAAAAGTACTGCATTGATTTGATTCAAATTTGGTATAGGCCTAGACAAGAACCAATCTTAACATAGGTATAATAAAGCTTCAGTCCTATGCCATTCGAATTCAGACGTTTGCAGTTTCCGGTACGACTCGCATTTGCAATGACCATTAACAAAGCACAGGGACAATCGCTACAAGTGTGTGGACTAAATTTGGAAAATCCATGCTTCTCACATAGACAGCTGTATGTGGCATACTCACGCGTCGGAAAACCTTCGGATTTATTCGTGTACGCAAACAAAAAATATTGTGTATCCCAAAGCACTTCAATAAACAGAATTAAACACAAGCATTTTTTTTCTTGGAGTTGCAATGCAACGCATGCCGGGTACTCGCATTAATTTGTAGACCACGCGAACGAAGTCGCGGGTAATAGCTATAATCCATATATCTATTTACTAATAAAATTTATTTATATTTTTTGTATAACCGCAACTGCTGGCACAAAATTTGTTAATAAGTAATATATAAAGGAAGTCCAGTTCAGTTATTAAATTTAACGGGTATACCTATCAGGATATGAAATATGTTCATATTTGTTTTACTTTTGTGATGAAATAGCACAAAAATGTAGGTAATACTGTAATAAATAATAATAGATAATTTTGTAATAAAAATATCTAAATGATCTAACATAACTCTTAGCCAATATTTTTTTTTAATTATTGTCTGTATTATATTTTCTAATTTTATAATTAACTTGTATTAATATAAAGTTTGTAAAGAATTGTAGAAAGTTGATGCTTTTTGATTAAAATTTTCTCCTTATGCAACTTTTTATTTTAAAATAGAGTCAGTTGTTTCTATTTACTACTTCTATCGTAGCACAGCCAAGATTAATATTAAACTCCCAGGCTTTTCTTAGTACAGTTTCATTTCTAGCCAAATACAAATTATTGCCATATATTTGGCTACTTTACAAAGATTACCTACATTTAACAAAAATAAATACAAAATAAAATAAATAAATATAAATGTATTATCACGCCCTTTGCCCATTACTGGGTGTGGCACTCTGCCGAAACAGATCTCGGTAAGTGATATATTTATGCCCATGAAGTACGGATACCAGCCATCAAATCACGGCTCCCAAAGATGTTAGTGCAGGGGGAGCCTCAGGGATAATTTTAATGTGGTGAAAATTGTTTGTCGGCTGTGAGAATCGAACCGAGGTTCTCAAGATCCACAGGCCGACTCACTACCACTGAGCCATTACCCCATTAAAATAAAATGCTACTTAAATAATTTTCGGTCCCACACTTTTTTATCATTGCTGAATTATAGTGACAGAAAACTCATCTACCAAATATCGGAAAAAATATCATATCGAAATAATTTTATTACAAATAATGATAATAATAGTTGTCATACTTGTCTAGAGTAAAATATTTCATTTCCAAACATAGTCTTGTTATTTAAATAAAATATAAATAAATATATCATCACGCCTTTCACTCATTACTGGGTGTGGCAGTCTGCCGAAGTAAATCTCGGTATGTGATATATTTATGCGCGTGAAGTGCGGTTACCGGCCGTAAAATTACGGCCCCCAAAGATGTTAGTGGAGGGGGAGCCTCAAGGATAATTTATTGTGGTGAAAATTGTTTGTCGGCTGTGGGAATCGAATCGAGGTTCTCAGGATCCACAGGCCGACTCGATACCACTGAGCTTACTCCATAGAAATAAATACATAAACCTAAAACACTTTTGATCTTATACTGAGATGGGTTTTTGCAAATAATGATTTTGGTAGATGATTTAATGATCAGGCTCAATTTTATTACAATCCATGAAAAGTCTAATGCAGTGCCTTGTTATCAAATCATAGACAGTTTGTCTGTGGTTAAAGTAAAGCATGTTTATACAAGTTATTGAAAGGTAAGCTATCTCATATACCATAGGGAAATTGAAGAATTTGCATTAGCGACGAAGAACTAAACCCATATGACATTTCTCTAACTACTTTTCATATAAAGGTCGTGTGTAACATGTAAGATTTCAGTGTTAAAAATAAGGTAATTTTCTACGCACATACCTCAAACGTATCTGTGCCAATAATGTGTTATTTTGCACACTTCTTTGATGTTTAAAATATGTAATGAATTTAAAATGAAGTGTAATATTATTGTTGATAAATAAATATTGACATAAAATGAGTGGGCAATTTTTCGCAACTTTTCATATGAATTTTTTATATATAAGTATTAATTATTTAACCATGAATTATATTTCAAAACGTAGCGTACAGTGTATATTTATAAATTTAATTTTAAAATATATTACAATATTGTCAGTTTTTGAAAACTGTGGGTAATTTTTGAACTCCTATCTTATGTTAAATTTAAAAGTTTCAAGGTTTTCTCGCTAAAGAAGCAGGTGGACATGTCACGCACAAACTTAAACTTAAATCCTTGAACCGATAATGCAGGCGGCATTATTTTATGATAATGTGAATACTTTTGGTACTGACATTTTTGATATATTATTTCCATCCGCCCTTAAGGCAGTTGACTGCTAATGTCCCAGTACCAAAAAAAAAAAGATTAAGTTTCCCTAATAAAATTAATTTGAAACTTGAAATTTTAAAACAATAAATTGAATAATCGTTTTTAAAACTTGCCTCCAGATTTATTTAATGCCACAATTTTCCTTTTTTTCGTTTAAAGTTTACCTAAATTGTATGAGTTATAACTCAAAAATAACAAAAAATTTAGTTTAAAAAAAATGCTTAAGCAAATAAAAAATGATCTTTTTTCCTTTTTCTCATAACATTTATTGCAATTTAAATTAGAAAACAAAGCTCATATCGTAACAAATTAATGTGTATGCCACGCGAATCACTCGAACTAGGTTCCGCTCATGTATTATACTCAACTACAAAAGTAAGGAACAAAATAGAGTGCATTTATGTATGTTGTGTAATACTATCATGACGATACTATTTTTATTTTATATTTAACTTATTTTAAGAGGCGGGGTTTCAATTTTAAATAGTTTGAGAAGTATACCCATTACTGAGTGTGGCAATCTATATAGCAAATCTCAGTAAGTGATTTATTTATGCGCGTGAAATGCGGTTACCATGCGTCAAATCGAGGCCTGTAAAGATGTTAGTGGTGGGTAATTTTAATGTGGTGCAAATGTTTGTCGACTGTAGTAATGGATCCAGGATTCTCAGGATCCGCAGGCCAACTCGATACAACTGAGCCACCTACCCCATATTAAATAATGTAATTATGTAATAATTTCAACAACTGATACTATTATCAACAAGTTCTACAGGGCGATTTAATAATTTTTTAATCGAATAGCCAAGATGTTGTCTGTATTTGAACTCATCTGCTCCACGTAACCTACACAAAACTTGTGAAATTTCAGTGTGCAAAAGTCGACCTTGGCGGGTTGTTCGCGCGTAAACAGGTACGGAAACACTCAATACAGCGTGTTGCCATTGCTGGCACCTGGCGAGTGCTAGAACCACGAACAAGAACACGATTCGCGCGGTCCGAGGGTTATTTTCGTCCGGTGCTGAACAGAAACAACGCTGCATCGCACGCACGCACGTGGCATTTCTCCCATTCCTCTGTTGCTGCTCTCTTGTCAATCTACAGCTCAAAAACTGCTAAGCGTCCGGTAGGAAATGAATGATTTTTACTGGTGACATTGACAAGTATTTTTAATGTCTTGGCGCTTAAATTTAACTTCAAAGCGGCATTGCAATTTGTACTATAGCTAATCTATTAGAAATATTTTTTAAAGTACAATTTTTCAAAGGTAATATGACATATGTAATCATATTTTTTTACTTAAGATCCTTAAATTTAAATGATGCCATGCGCCAGCATACATTAAAGACTATATAAGTAGAGAGTATGACAGCTCATATTTTTTAATTACAAAACTTAATTCTTCTCAAACTGTCTAGACAGACTTCCACATAATGCCACATTACTTTTAACCTGTCCGTAACATCCCTAACATATTCGGTAATGTTACCAAAACTCGTAAAAAAAAAGAAAATATCAACAAAAAGGTGCATTCATTATTCTTTACTGTTCCTAATGGGGCCATCCCATATTACCTGCTCTATTGTTTGTTTTTTCTAAAGAATTGAATAAAGTTAGTTAATATATGTACATGTTATACCTTCAAAAAGTATTTGAAACATAATTTTTTTAATTTGCCACTAAATTTCAAATCTACCTCGTGTGACGTCAGCGAAAAACGTCACTTGTTAATAAGATAAATACATGCGCGGATCTCTCCCGACCAAACTACACTTCTTTAAAATGTATTTAAAGCACTTTCTTGCTCAATATAAATAGCATAACGTACATTATTTTTATAAAAATAGAATTTATAGGTTTACCTATTCGATATGGGGTAACGGCTCAGTGGTATCAAGTCGGCCTGTAGATTCTGAGAACTCTGGTTCGATCCCCACAGCCGACAAACATTTTCACCAATTTAAAATTACCCCTGTGGCTCCCTCACCACTAACATCTTTGAGGGCCATGATTTGACGCCTAGTAACCGCAATTCACGCGTATAAATATATCACTTACCGAGATCTGCTTCGGCAGAGTGCCACACCCAATAATGGGTAAAAGGCGTGATGATATATTTATATTTATTTATTTTACCTATACGATTGTTCCAGAAAAATACATGCGCAAAAATATATTTACGTTAGCTGTCAAACATTTGAAGTACGTATACTGTGACAAGTAGAGTAATACATTAAATTTAAACTTTGAAATATATCCGAAATTAACAAAATAAAAATAATATTTCTACACAACAATAAATAATAGTACGAATACAATACAAGAATTTTAAAGAACCTGGTTAATGTGGCTTGGTTGGCCTGTGTATTTATTAACAAGTAACATCACGAAATCGACGCCGCGAAACTTTATTACGAAAATTAAGAATTTATGAATGAAAAGTTAGAAATTTTTAAGAAATATTATTTTTATATCATTTAAATTAGTTAAAGTTGTATAATTTACAAAAAAAAATCACTCACTTGAATATAACATTTTATTTATAGTAAAAGAACGCTATTTCTGAACTGTTTACGTTAATATGGATACGTCATCGTTTTACTACAGTTATGGTGATAAAATACTTTTGTCAATTTGTTTAATTTTAATAAATCTGCGAAATTTTCTAAATAAGTGGGTAAAAAAAATAATGTTTCAATCGAACTAAAAATATTATTTCGAGTCTCTAAATATTGCCAAACTCCGCTATGCGTCGTCCAGCAACCTTTATTATTCGACCCGAAACCTTGTATTTTTAGTCCTAATGAATCAAATAATTATTTTAGGATTGTAACTTTTTGTTTAAATTACCAGAATTTTGTATAGTCCAGATAAAATGACTCTTATGAAGTAAAGAAAAACATTTGTATTTTATTTTAAGGGCCAGTACTGCAATCAACAAATGTCAAGTAAATTTATTTGACTATATAAAAAATAGCGCATAAAAATTAATACAATTAAACAATGATTTCCAAATGGCAGTTAAGTACTAGTCCCTTAATCATAATATTATTATCAAAATATAATTAAATTACAGTTATATAAGTCTACTTTCCAAATGTGAAAAGAAAGATTTACGCTATTTTTATTTATATTTAGAATCAAAATGTGTTGAGTAATGTGGCAGTGTAAACCATATATCCGGCAATTTAATAATACATTTTATAAAAAAAGAGAACAGGAAGGATATACCACATAAAAATACAATTCAATTTGTAGTACTTTACACGTTTACAACATTGCAACATTATTCTATTAGCTTTCCCACTGTCAGTCCTTTAATATGATAAATGTCATACAAATCATGAAACTACAATTTGACATCTTTCTAAACTTTATAAAATGTCAATCAAAATATGTCACTATAATTTTGTGAATATAAACTTTTAATTTTAACATAACATCAAACAAAAACTAAATTAAACGCGATTATTACTACAAGTGCAATGTTTTTAAACAAGGAATTGTTTTGAGTTTAGTGCATATAGATCTATAAACAATTTTAATCGAACTATTATTATCTTTCGAAAATTTCTGTAATTGTAATTACCTGTTTGAAACATATAAAATATCAAATTTGTTTACGTATAATTTTTAGCAATATTGACTACTTTATGTCTAACTATACTGATGATGCATGCATATACAGAATGTCCGTTTTTCGAGCCTAACCCTTGGTATCTCAAGAACCGTGAGATACGAAGTCGAATAAATTGAGGCATAGTTGCCAAATTAGTTGACCATTTTAATGATGTATTTGTTTTTCCGAAAAAAGACATAGATAACTAGATAAAGCGAAAATTAAAATTTATGTTTTTTGTTTCTATTGCTACTATGATTATTGAAATATATTATTAAATATAAAAATTAGTTTTTCTCATAATTAGGCGCATATACAGGAAAATTGCAAATAACATTTTATGTTCCAAATATTTTTGCTAACATCTTTTATTTGAAACTTTTTTTCGTAACTGATTTTTAAAATAAATGGATTTTATTGTTTTGTGTGTCCAGTAAACTTCCTCTTCCGGTTTTTCAATTTCAGTCAAAATCAACTCAGCTCTTCGTATTTTCATGAAACTTATAATTACCAAGTTTCGTTAACAAATCTTATCTCGTTCATGAAATAATGCACACTCGGACACACACACACACACATCCATCCATCCACCCATGCACACAGACATCATTGAGAAAATGATCAAAACGGATTCAGTGGACCTCAAAACAAGTATTTCCGCGAAAATCTCGTCAACGATTTTTTTCACGATTCCAATACTTCCTTATACTGTGTATAAGAAAGTAAAAACAATGAACAAACATATTTACTCTGCATAAGATCAGGATCGTATCACAAATGACGATTTTTTTTTTATCTGCACAGGAATTTATTAATAATAATAATAATAATAATAATAATGTATTTATTTAATAGCTTGGCTAATACATAACATTGAACAAAATTTAAACTCAAATATATAACAAAAAGTCTTATAAAATATACAAAAGAAAAAAACATAATTATATATTCGTATTATTACTTAATCTATTTGTTTAAATAATAGCATTTTAATCGATTTTTCAAAAGTTTTAGAGTTTGGGATGTTTTAATATCAACAGGCAATCCATTGTAACACTGTAAACCTTTATGAAATATAATGTTACATAAGTCTTTTTTTTACTTTTCTGATCTATATAAAAACATTCACCATTTCTTGTATTGTACATATGCATATCCTTGTGATATTTTAAGTTACTTTTAAGGTAATCTGGTAACTGCCCATTAACAATTTTAAATATGAATATCATAGCATAGTACTCACACAGTTGATTTATACTCAACCATCCTAACACATTCATCATATCACTTACTCTACTGTATTTAGAACATTTTAAAATAATTCTCATAGCTCTGTTCTGTAATACTTGGAGCTTATTGATATCTTTTTGGTTACATAGATATAGAATGGTATTACAATAAGTGAAATGTGGTAAAATAATTGAATTATAAACAAATGTAATGTCCAAGTTGATAAGTTCTTACTTAAACGTGACATGAAATTGAGTTTTTTCGCAACCTTTTTACATATGTATTGTACATGTACATCAAACTTAAATTTATTATCAATAACAACACCTAAATATTTGATGCTATGTACAGTATCTAACTGGACATTATCTATCTGAACTTTCTTATCATTATTATAAAGAACTTACTTCAAACATTATAGCAACATTTTGTCATAACATTTTTGTAGAAGGTCTAATAATAAATTTTGAGTCGTATAAGTCATCTATAATCAATTATTTTACATATTAGAATTACAAAAAACACCGTCAATAATTATAATATGATTTAATAATTTGATTTTGGCATTCAGAAAACCCACATACATCCTGTTTTGCTTTCGCTTACTAAAAAATTTCTTGCCATTCACAAAAATATGCTATGTTAAGTCGCTTTGTTAGATAGTAAAAATAAATTTAATTTCTATGTCATCGATCGATCTTCAAGAAGTTCCGGGTGCAAATCACAATCAATTGGAATGATTTGATTCTTATGTAAGTACATGATGGTGCAATTTAAAACAATGACTTGTCATCTTACAGTTAATTTATAAACATACATACATTTAAAGTTTCCTGCAATATGATTATTGGTTAAGTAAATCCCATAGTCTTCGAAACAAAAAACAAAGAAATGTATATCATCACGCCTTTTATTTATTTCTGATTGTGGTTATAACATTAAGTGACTAGATCTCATTGACGTCAATGTTGAACACCCGACAAAAATACATATTTAATATGGAAGTATTTATTTTTATAATTTGCCTTCTATCACAATCACGTAGCTAATTTAACTTTGTATAATTAGTTTTGTAATTTTTAATCACTTTTGTTCTATGGAAAATATTTGATTTTGCGATTTTCAGAAATTGCTGGCCATCCAGCGTAATGAGATTAAAACAATAGTAACAGTATAACGATTTACTTTGATAATGGAGTAGGTGGCACAGTGGTTATCGTGTCGGCCAGTGGATCCTGAGAACCCTGGTTCGATTCCCACTGGCGAGAAACATTTTCACCACATTAATACTACTCCTGTGGCTCCCCCTCCACTAACATCTTTGGGGGCCGTGATTTGACGGCTGGTAACCGCACTTCACGCGCAAAATATATCACTTACCGAGATCTGCTTTGACAGAGTGCCACACTCTGAAATGGGTAGAAGGCGTGATGATATACAGGGTGGTCCATTTAAAGTGTTATCAGGAAATATCTCGGAAACTATAAATTTTACGCAAAAATGACCTAGACGAAAAACAATCGTACAAAAGGGGGCCATAATAACGAAATATTGGTTTTGTCCTAGATGGCGCTGTTGTCGCTAAATCATGGTCAACTCAATTTTTTAAAATGAAAACCCCTATTTTTTATTATAGAATCAGATTCCTCGTTAAAAAAAAGAAGAATTTATTTAGTTCACTTTTTCGTCAGCAAGATAGATGACGCTGTAATCGCGAAAAATGATGTTGCTTTCGGACGTTCTTGTATTAGAGCTTATGCGCGCGGCTGTGTGTGTGTGTGTGTATTATTTGAGTTTGTGTGCGTGTGAGTATGTTAGTTTTTGTTTGTGTGCGTGCAAGTGCATCCACTAACACGCACATCTAAAATCACAAACAGCGAATTCGCAATGCTTGTGCGAACATCAGGATAGACACCCTTCGAGAAGTCCAGAGATCATTTGAAATAAGGATTGCGAAATGCCTGGAAGTAAATGGTCATCATTTTGAACACTTGCTCTGAAGATGATTTCAAGTTAATTATTTTTCAATTAATTATTTGTTTTATTTATTTAATTCCAGTTATTTTTTAAATTTATTTTCACGTGTTCCAAAAATTAAAATCTAAAATAAAATGCAATTTAAATTTACACCATATGATTTTAGACAGAATGTAAACAATCAGATGAACCATATTTTATAAAAATGGCAATTGAATGTAATGAGACTATTTGTGATTTTAGATGTGCGTGTTAGTGGATGCGCTTGCACGCACACAAACAAAAACTGACAAACTCACACGCACACAAACTCAAATAATACACACACACACACAGCCGCGCGCATAAGCTCTAATACAGAAACGTCCGAAAGCAACATCATTTTTCGCGATTACAGCGTCATCTATCATGCTGACAAAAAAGTGAACTAAATAAATTCTTCTTTATTTTTAATGAGGAATCTGATTCTATAATAAAAATAGGGGTTCTCATTTAAAAAAATTGAGTTGACCATGATTTAGCGACAAAAGCGCCATCTAGGACAAAACCAATATTTCGTTATTATGGCCCCCTTTTGTACGATTGTTTTTCGTCTAGGTCATTTTTGCGTAAAATTTATAGTTTCCGAGATTTTCCTGATAACACTTTAAATTGACCACCCTGTATATATATATATATATATATATATTATTTTTTTTACTTTGATAATATAATTAGTGAAACCAATTCTCAAAAACCTTGAAATTGAGTAAAAGTCTTAAAACTAGACAGTTATGCCAACTAATTAACTAAAACATGATTTTGTTCTTTTGAAAACCGAACAAAAATTAAATAAATATATCACGCCTTCTACCCATTACTGGGTGTGGCACTCTGCCGAAGCAGATCTCGGTAAGTAATATATTTTGCGCGTGAAGTGCGGTTACTAGTCGTCAAATCACGACCCCTAAAGATGTTAGTGGTGGAGGAGCCACAGGGATAGCTTTTGAAATTATGAAAATTGTTTGTCGCCTGTGGGAATCGAACCAGGGTTCTCAGGATCCACAGTCCGACTTAATACCACTGAGCTAGCCACCCCATAAAAAAATTAATACTGGACATAATGAAAGAAACTTATCAATGGTGGACAAATTAACGGACACTTATCAATGCTGGACAAGTCATGCAAATGCTGGACGGAAGGTCTCTTTATTACAGCAGTTCTTGGTAAATGATATAAAGGCCGTATTTGTTTGGGAACTTTAGGTTCAACCCTGAACTGATCTAGAACTAACTCGTGTTACTTTAAAATGAATGATACATCTTATGTCAGTTGTAAAAATAAGCGATAAATTTAAAATCTGAATAGACGTTCTAAGTGACATCTGCTTAAATACAAATTACGAGGCCACCAATTCAAAACGGATAACAAGGAACACAAATTGATGAGAAAGAGATAGAAAACAAGTTCAACCCAATTATACAATTCCAAAACAATTTAATAAAATGGAGACATTATTGTAATGAACAAACCAGAATATTTCAAAAATAGTAATTTAAATTTCAAAATAGATTTTTATATTATTAAAATATGATTAAATTGCAATTATACTTAAAAAATCAAAGAAAAGAAATAAATTTTGAAATGACAGCGACCAAATAATTTCTTTTTAATATGTTAGTTTTGTTATTGCTATTAATCTAGTAATTTTTATTTTTTTCACAGTTGAAATTGTTACTATTTTTATTCTATTGTCTATATTTATCGTATTTGCAACACAAACCTAATGACATTTGATAAATACGGCATAGAATTGACAGCATAACAAGAGATAGCATTACCGCAGCTAATTCTCTCTTACAGAACAGCGACGAAAGGCTATGTGGAAAATATGAAGTCTGCAAACTTTGTGTTTATGCGCAGCGACAAAGACAAAGACTAAAACAGTAGCTAGAAACGCTCAGCTGTATTCACATATGACAAACTCTCAAGGTTATGTCGACAAATTAAGACTAAGACTATGTTAAGAGGTGGAAACAAGGCTTTACTGTTATATTTCACATTAGTTCAAATAAAAAGATAATTCCACAATGGTTGTCTTGGAAACAACATCATAAACGATTTCTTGTCGCAAGAAATCACGCCGCGTTTATAGGCGTTTTCCATTTGCCATTTGGATCAGATCTAACTTACATTTACTGAACGAAATCATTTATTTATTTCGCTGCATTTCTTTGCTCGCTTTATTTTCAGTACTAGAATTACAGATTCTAATTTACTTTGAAGTAATTCACCCTAATAAGTGCATCAGTGTGCTCAATTCAGTTCATTTTGCACTGTGTCAAATTTATCTGAACTGATTTAAGTGAACCAAGTGGCAAATGGAATACAGCTATTGTTGCTACGAGATACATTTTACCCTCATTTTAAAATATGTTGACTCTTCAAAATATAGTTATTTCTGTATTAAGAGCGTAAAATTATTCTTTGCCACTCAAGCAATAGCGTAAGAGGAACAAAGACACTTTACCCTCGTGATACACACATAATTTTTTCTATGACTACATCTTAAATTATTAAAAGAGTTAAAATAAATGTGTTCTGTTAATATGACAAGTTTCTGTTTTGTTTGTATCTCTGGTAACTATTGCAACAAACACGTATTTAATAGGCGTATCCCATTTGCCATTTGGATTAGATCTAACTTACATTTCCTGAACCAGATCACTTATTTATTTCGCTGACTTTATTTTCAGTACTAGAATTACTGATTCTAATAATTAACTTTGAAATAATTCGTTCCAATAAGTGCATCAGTTTGATTAATTCAGTTCATTTAGTCATGTGTCAAATTTATCTGAAATGATTTAAGTGAACCAAGTGACAGATGGAATACAGCTATTATCAGTTCTGCGCGTTTTTTTGTACGATTGCTCCACAGAGAACGTCAACTTTAAGTTGACAAATAAGAACGTAATTGTCAACTTTTAATAGCAGTCGTAGAAAAATATATTCTGACTGTAAATTTATTTATTTTTTTAATTTAGGAAGATCCTTAAACTTAAATAAAACAATCGGGTACCGTACTTTAACATTATGACAGCTCATAAGTTTAAATTACAAAACTTAATTCCTCTGTGAAAATGTCTAGACAGACCTCCCTATGGCGCCACAATACTTTTAAGCGGGATTTATAATGAAGTAAAGTAACGTAAAACGTAACGCAATCGAAGACGCAACGCAAAGTAAACATTTTGTGTGATTTATAATGAAGTAAGTATGGTTACATGTAGCCAATCACAGAGCGTTTTGTACGTGGCGCTTCGACAGCTGTCAGTTTAAATTTGACGTTTATGTCATACAAAAACAGATAGCATTTTAGGTTATTTTAGTGACTTGGGACTGTAATAAAAAGTTAGTTTACAATGGACAATGAGGATAAAATGGCTGCTTTATTACTAATTTTATTAAAAATGAAAAAAGATTTAATCCCAAATTCTGCTTTTCAACTTGATGTTTTTAAACTCTTTTTCTGTTTTATTATACTTAAATGGATATTTTTCTACTAACTGAATCAGCAATTTATCATCCATGATAATAATCACAGAACACAGCAATAATAATAAAGAAATGCAAAATAAAAGACACAAATTACTGAAAATGGTCGACCAAAGCGTTCACAAACTCAGAAGACAGATTGAACCAAACAAATATATCGGATCGGTAATATAGCTTTCTGCAATGAAGTTAGAAATAATGCTTCCTGATTGGTCAGAGGTACAAGAAGTAACGCAAGAAGTTGAAAGTTGGCGAACTCCTTGCCTTACGTTACATCTGTCTTGCGTTACTGCTGCGTGTTACGTTTTATTATAAAGCGGTATATGCTGTTACGTATGTTCATGTCTTGCGTTACTTTACTGTACTTGCGTTACCTCTTACTTTACTTCATTATAAATCAGCCTTTAAAATTTCTCTAACTTCCCTACGATATCTGGCTGACAAAGAATAACACGCAATGTAACCAAAAATCGTTGAAAGAGAATACTGTCAACAAGCAAGCACATTCTTTGCTTTACTGCCTCTAATTGTAGGGTTCTAGCAATTTGTATAAATTTTCACACTTTTGTATAGATCAGGTAAAGCGGTCCTTGCCAAACAAAGCAATACATTTGCATTTTAGTGATTTTGGACTGAACCCAGAGACCCAGACATTGGCTTAATTCAGAACAAGTTGCCAAGCAACAAAAAACCATCAAGCGATCGTGAAGAGTGCAAAACGCTGGGATGCTACCCAATTACCAAATAAATACACGCGGTCTTACTTCTCAAGAACAGGTATGACAATGACAAGTTGCAAGATAAAAATATGTAACACAGATTCGGGTCTATTTTATTAGTGAGCGCGTGGATGAAAGCTGCAAACGTTACAGATGACAACAGGAATGCGAACAAAGTGTGAATGAAATAATGTATTGGGGTCATTCATGCATAAAATGCTTCACTAATCGAAATTTATATTTCATGCTCAATCAGCACTAATTCTTGACCGCAATTGCTCAAATATTCGTGTTTTGGCAAGTGTCAATGCAACTCATCTTACGTCAATTCGTTTTACACGTGTTTATGAATAAAATGTTTAAATGTAGTAAGTGTTGTGGATCCTTTAAGAATATATATTGTAGAAATAGGTGATCTCAGGATCGAAATAACTAAAAAATATCTTTTAAAATATGATTTAATCAAACTTTCGGCTTGCGAATAAGCCATCAAATAAAAATTATATATAGCAATACAAAGAAAAGTACAAAGAATTAAATAAATAAATAAATATATCATCACACCTTCTACCCATTACTGAGTGTGGCACTCTGCCGAAGCAGATCTCGGTAAGTGATATATATTGCGCGTGAAGTGCAGTTACCAGTCGTCAAATTACGGCCTCCAAAGATCTTAGTGGTGAAGGAGCCACAGGGAAAGTTTTTGAAATGATGAAAATTGTTTGTCGCCTGTGGGAATCGAACCAGGGTTCTCAGGATCCACAGGCCGGCTTCATACCACTGAGCTAGCCACCCCACAAAGAATTATAGTTAAAAAATGGTTACCCGAATATAATTTCCTCAATGACAATTTTAACGTAAAACAATTTTATAGAAAATCAATTTCCCGACTGAAAATTTCCCGAATAAGAATTTTAAAGAATACTAATTTCCTGAATGACAATTTCACAAACACAGATTATATGAATGCCTTTTCACGAATGTTATGTATGTTGAAGAAAGAAGATGAATGATAAGTGAATAGGAATGATGTGATTGAAGGTTTGTTGTGTGATAAATGATTTCGAGTGAAATAAATGAACGATTTTATATGGAATAATCTATGAATGTGGTTGAAGTGAGGGTGTTGTGTTTGGATGATAATGTTTGGCGAGGGCTGATTGTTTGATGAGTGTGATGAGTGAATGTTTACGAGTGATTTTAGGGTTCGCGCTATCCCATTTGTTGGGATATAGCGTGAAGATATGTATGTATGTATATATTTTTATAAAGCAAGTAATATTAAAAAAAGTTAATTAATGTTGCAAAATTTTTGTGTAAAAATATTATTAAATGCATTTTAAATTTCATTTTATTGGAAATTATTTTTCTAGAATATATAACATTATGAAAAATGACAATTCGAGAAAATGGTTATTCCGGAAAAAGACCATAAATACAAATGCATTCATAAAATTTGTGTATGGAAAAATAATATTCGGGAAATTAGTATGATGTGAAATTGTCATTCGGGAAATTTTAAATAAGAAAATGTTCGGTAATGCGTTCAGGAAAATAATTTTTCGAAAAATTATTTAGATGCAAAATTGTCATTTGGGCAAATTGTCAATAGGGAAATACAAAAAAAATGCATACGGGAATGTGGAAGTTCTAGAAATAGGCATTCAGATAATAATCACGTTAGATATTATATATGGGATGGCTAGCTCAGTGGTATGAAGTCGGCCTGTGGATCCTGAGGTCCTTGGTTCGATTCCCACAGGCGCAAAATTTTCATAATTTGAAAAAGCTATCCCTGTGGCTCCTCCACCACTAACATGTTTGGGGGCCGTGATTAGACGACTGGTAACCGCACTTCACGCGCAAAATATATCACTTACTGAGATCTGCTTCAGCAGAGTGCCACACCCAGTAATGGGTAGAAGGCGTGATGATATATATATTTTTTTTTTAGATATTCCGAAAAAGAAAACATTCTGGAAATTATATTTATTTATTTGTTACTCTGCACAACAGGAAGTAAATCCCAATTAAAGTACAGGGGGCCTACAGCTTATAGTGGAATCCGAACCACTCAGACACAATCGTATTTTTTTGATATAAGTACATAGAAGTCAGTTATTCGGGATAATGGTCCGGAAAAATACATGTCAATTGACGAAAATCAAGCAGCAACCATAATTCTTTGTATATCTACTTTCGTTATACACTTTTATTTACTGATGATTTCTTGTTTGCAAGCCAAAACGTCCAATTAAATAATATTTTAGAAGATATTTTCTAGTTATTTCGATCCTGACATTTTTATTAAGCCGAACCGATGATAGAGAATTGAATAATTGGATTATGTCTTATAAATTCTGTATAGGATGTTTCGGTCAAATTACAGGCTATTATTATCAAGCCTACAAGTTCATACAAGTGGTTAAGTATTAAGTTGGAACACTTCAGAAAATTGAAACTGGATATAAAAATTTAATCAGTGAATATTGATAACATTGGAGATTCAAATCACACCAAATTATTTTTTAATTTAAAAAAATGTTGCTCTATTTAGCGATCAAAACTAAAAAATATTCACCAATATTAAAAATAACTTCCAATGCAGCAGTCAAGTTTTGAAGTTTGCAATATTTATCAGCAGATAAGAAAACATTTTTATTATTTTAAAAATTATAATCTAATTTTCCATGTCATATCTTGAATAATATTTAATTGTTTACTATATAATGATAGTAGCGAGTATTAAACCTAATGTCAACATCAACAAATGTTATTATTTCTCCGATATATAAAATATGAAAACAATGAAATAAAAAAATGATCAAATTACCTTTCTGTTAAAGAAAGTAGTACGCCTAGGATTCGGCGGTGGAGTCATCCCGATTTTGCTCACAACCATTTTACTCAACAAAAAAAAACTTCAACTGAACTGTATTCGCACAATAAACCGACAAAATAAAATAGTCACTATAAAATCGCACTATACTTGGTTTAAACCCAGCTCACATTTCACTTTGTCCGCGAAATTAAAAACAACAGATCCTCGACCGTTAAAAATCTGCGAATCATAAACCTCTCGCACCGTTTGATCGTAGTTAGTTCGCGTGGTAATCGTTCGTAAGCGTTGTCAAATGTCGACTGAGCGGTTCGGACTTCGCGCGGCTATTTTAAGACTCTGCCCCTTCCCCTCGCAGCGTGGTTCCACGAAACAACCGAACAACGTACTCGGTGTAGCAAGTAGGCGGTGCATACTCCTTTCAACGGAAACTTGTCGCGACCTGAGCAGGATCTGAGAACCTGCCGCCGGCCGACCGACAGGACCAGCAGGAGTCAAGAAATTTACTTGCTTTTCTTCAAAACAGTTTAGTATTTTTAACTATTTTGGAAATGTTGCTCAATGTTTTGGGGAACACTTTTGTTTTGCTCGGATTTGTAGTTGGAAAATAATCCACTTAGATTTACATGAATTTAATAATTGCATCTATAAAGGTAAAATACAGTAGAACTGATGACATGCGAGTGCAGGAGTTATCTGAAAGGCCCTTATTTTGGAATAAAAAATAAAATAAATATATCATCACGTTTTCTAGCCATTATTGGGTGTGGCCCTCTGCAGTAACAGATTTTGGTAAGTGATATACATATTTATGCGCGTGTAATGTGGTTTTTAGTCGTCAAATCATGGTTCCCAAAGATTTTAGTGGAGGGAGAGCCACAGAGATACTTTTAGAAGAGTAAAAATTGACGGTTGTGAGGAGCCACATACTTCATATTTATTTTTAATTACTATCTAGCTTTTAAATTCAATAGATTTCACTGTCGGTTCTCGTTAAAACATTTTTATAATAAAATTTAAAAATCAACACTAGGTAGGTTTCAAAAAAGTAAATAAGTTTATTCACTATACGTATTTCTATACGTATCACCAGGTAATGATTACAGATGAATTATCCTTCTGTAATCATTACCTGATGATGGTCTAGTCGACCGAAATACGTATTGTGAATAAACTTATTTATTTTTTGAAACCTACCTAGTGGTTTTTTTATTTTATTATCTGTTTTTTTTACATTGTAGTTTTTTCTAGGTTTTTTTTTTGTTTGTTTTTATTGTAGTAATTTCGAAGCAGATTCGTCTAGGTTCTAAAATTTAGAGTACCGAAGCCCGAAATTTCTCTCGACGGCCCTGCAGTACTTACATTAGAAAAAATGTTAAATGTTCAGTAAAAAATACAAATATTACTTTTGTTCAGTATTTTCTCAACTATGAAGAAGTCTTGGTTCTATAAAATTTTAAACTTATATAACACACGCGAATAAATTTAAGCCGTTAAACTCGGTTGTAGCTAAACATTAAAAGAATTAATTATTTACAACTATATCACATCTTACACAAACAGTTAAATGATGCTCTTGCCAATAAAAGTGAAACTGTTTACTGAACAGCTATTATTTATATTGAAAGTTAATAAACACTGAACAAATAATAATTTTATCTCTGTAATAATGATACCCTATATTTTATATAGTCGTCGGCTTCCCAAGTGGAAGTGATAATAATGGTGTTATTGAGTGATACGAACAAAAACCAATATAAATAGGTAGAGTTAGCAACGAACAAGTATTGGCAAAAGTAGGAAAAAAAGGACAATAGTGTTGAGAAGAGATCTTCTAATGAAGAACGTAATAGAAGGGACAGTACAAGGAGAAGGTAAAAAAGGCAGGAAGTGGAGGAAGATGGTAGATGATTTGAAAGAAGGAAGGTGTTATCTAGAAATGAAAAGGATGTTTATGAATAGAAGAATTTGGAAAAGGCATGTAGGACCTGCGTCAAGCAGATAACTATGGATGATGAGACACTCTAAATAGCAAATTTTAATCCCTTTACCTACGTCCATTTTTCTAATTAGGTTGGGCAGCAAAATAATAAAAATCTATACCAATAGTATCGTTTGGAAAGATTCATGTATTTTAAGTTAATACTCAACAGTTGAGAAAAATCTAATTTAATTATAAAGAGGCTGTCACATGACACATAATTAGGGTTACCACCTCAGAACTCGGAGACAATGATTATTTTTTTTTAAATAAGATCCTGCAATTTTATTATTATTACCATATTTGATAAAAAAAGGGTTATATTGTTTTGTTAAAGACATGTGTTTTGGTTATCATGGTAATATAATTACATAAGTATACAATAAAGTAAAACAAGATTGGAAATGATAAATCTACTGGAACAATAAAATTAGTGTATTCAACGTCATATATACGATTAAACTGTAACAATATTGACAAAATTGAAGATAATCACATGCAACAGAAGACATCCCCTCACCTAAAATTTGTCTATTTCTGAAAACTTGATACAATTCTAAATAATTTGATCTGATACAAGATGATATATCAACTATTAGAACCGAAATTAATTGTATAAATTCTTCCTTAAAATCATGAGGATAGAATTAAGAAATTGAAAGATTTAGTGACAGAAATTAAACTAGATAACAGTAAGATGTAGATCATCAAAGAAAAAAATTTAATAATTTAGCGGCGTAGTAGATTCCGAAAGTGAGACTGATTTGTCCTGGACAACTAACTACATAGCACTAGATATTAAATTTTACTTACACAACCCAGAGAAATAATAATTAAACCCAGAGCCCGGAGACAACTCACTGAAACCCGGAACCTCCGGGTCAAACCCGGAGAGGTGGCAAGCCTACACATAATAGAGAGAAAAATTGGAATAAAATCATATTTTAATAACATGGCGACCGTAGCTTAGTTGGTTTAAAGCATACAACCGGAGTTCATAGGTCCCAGGTTCAAATCCTGACGGTATCTCAATTGTATTTAGTTTTCCATATTTTCAGCATTACAAGAAATATTTTCAACACATTTCATTAATTGTACACAAAAAAAAAACTCTAATAGCTACGTAATATTTTAACAGTATTCTGATTCTGCATGGATTATAACGATTTGTATTTCTTATTTTTTCGAAAATATTATTGTAGGAATATTTTTAAATATATTTTGGGAACATTATTCTTTGTTAATATTTTTGGGAAATGAATTGTTATGTATGGTTCATGGTTCATGAATAGTAAATAATAATAAATGTTCAAAATAAAATATGAACAGAATCAAACAGAATCTCATTATATTTTCCTGTTTCCGACAAACATTTTAGTACCATTGTAAAATTGCTTCTGAAGTCAGGTTATTATAATAGGATAATAGGAAAGTAAATGATATCATAATAGAGTGTTTTATTTTAGATGTGATTGTCTCTATTATCTAATCAGAAAATGTGTTATTTATACCTTCTGTTGTTATCGTAACAGTGTAAGATGATGTTACATGAACGGAAAATGATATTGGGTTATCTCACATACAGTGTTTATTTGGATGATGAATAGGTATACAATTCAATGCCTACGTATTTTTTTAGGAAATTCCTGAATTGTTCGTTAACGTTTTTATTAAATCGTCAACAATAAAACAATACTTCACTATTTTTAGAAACTCTTGACTTGATTACGGTGCAACTGATAATTAGATAATAAATTAAATTATTCTTGTTTTTCGGCGTTGAACTTCACATCTTCTATTATTTCAAGATCAAATACATATTTCATTTCATTTTATGATTCCATTTTTCTAGCGTAGCAGATGTCAGTAAGTGTTACATATTTTCCGCGTGAAGTGCGATACCACCTATCAAATTCCTCTCATCAAAATCAAAGACTTTAGTAAAGAATATATCATCACACCTTTTACCCATTACTGGGTGTGGCACTCTGCTGTAGCAGATCTCGATAAGTGTTATATTCATCAAATCACGGCCCCTAAAGATGTTAGTGGAGGGAGAGCCACAGGGATAGGTTTAAATGTGGTGAAAATTGTTTGACGGCTGTGGGAATTGTACCCCCACAGGCCGAGTCGATGCCACTGAGTTCCTTAACCCATAATTTTAAATAAGGTGAAAAACAGTTTGTCGTTTGCAGAAATCGAACTTGAATTTGTAAGTTCACAAATAGACGCGTTGCCACAGAAACTTATACCCGAGCATATAGCTATCCATGGTGCGATTGATCACAAGATAATTTAAATTTTAATTAAACTTTAAATTATAATTTGCAATTTCAGTATAAAATTATAATATTTATTTATTTATTTGTTACTCTGCACAACAGAAACTTAATCCCAATTATCGTACAGTACAGGAGACCTACAGCTTATAGTGGAATCCAAACCAATCGTAGTTACGCAAGTTTTACCTCGCTTTTATCCACTGAGCTACGATTGCCATTATAAACAAATTAAAATCGAATCGGTGTTTCGAGTCTCAACTAGTTTTATATTTTTCAAATAAAAAAGTTTTTTATTCAAAATATATTTTTTAAATGTTTCACAAAGTGCCAACCACACAAACATACATACATACATACATACCTTCACGCTACATCCCAACAAATGGGGTAGCACGAACCCTAAAATCACTCATAAAACATTCACTCATCACACTCATCAAACAATCAGTCCTCCTCAAACATTCTCATCCAAATAAGCCACCCTCACTTCAACCCATTCATAGATCACTCCATATAAACCACACTCACCCCGCAAATACCTAATTTCCACAGCAGTTTTACGACGTTCATGTTTCTTCATCCACACCCAACATTCACTACCATACATCAATGTAGGCACTAAAACACCATTATACACACTCAATCGAGCATCTCTGGATACATTCACATTTCGAGCAAAGGTTCCCAGAGCACCCAATACCTTACAACCCGCAGATACTCTTCTTTCAATCTCACAATCAATACCTCCATTCCTCGAAAACACACTACCCAAATATAAAAACTCATTCTCTTGACCCAATTTTACAACATTCACCGAAACATTAGAGTCAGTCACCAAATCGCTCTTTTCAAACACTAACACTTTACATTTATCAACATTTAATAACAAATTTAAATCTTTCCCTACTTCATTTATACTTAGAATCATTCGTCTCAATTGCTCTTCAGATTGACCCATAACAATTAATATTATTAAAAAAAATAAGGTATTATTGTTTCTCGGCAATTTAAAGAGTACTTGACAGCATATTATTTTACAATGGAGAAGACTCTTAAACTGTTATGGCCTTCGCCCTTCACTCTGTCTATAAACGATTTATTTAATAATAATAAAATACAAATATAACAGAGTTTAGTGTAATTTATCATGAGAAATGTTAAGTAAATACTTAAATACGGCAGACAAGGGTAAAGTGACAGCTAATCTCAATTATAATTACTTTGTTAATAGTTTAGAAAAATCAAATGATGAAAGTATGCCTAGCTAAACCCACGCAATTATGTAATATTTAATCAAACCTCGAAACTATATAATAAACAAAACATTAAAACAATATTTACTCAACAAAATAATCAGAAACATACACAGAGTTAAACAAAATTCACAAAGCTATGACGACCAGTTCCACCCACAATTTCCCCACACAAAAAACAAAACAAAAAAATGATCATTATTCCATTCACGAATTTCGCTTATTTGGTACCGCTGATATCATAAAGCAAAAGAAAATTTACAGAGACACAATTCGCAAAAATGAGACTCTACCAGAATTTAAACTAATGCCAAAAAACTGAGGTGTTAACGAAACTTTGAACCGAAGTAGTAAATTCCTGAGGTTGAACTTCCCAGCCCAGCAGGCAGTTGTTTCAATGCTCGAATGAGTCATTCACGAAGGTAAATAACGTATTATATCATGTGCTAAACATTATAATACCTGTTTTTAATCTATATGCAAAATTTCAGGGACGGTTACAAAAACATTAGATATATCGTTAAGTTTAACGTTTTCTCATACACGAAAAATGTAAACACAATGCATACATATAATACATTAACCTCATAAATCAATATTGTACTACACATTTAACATTTTGTATCTAGTGGTCATACAAAGGTATTTTGTACAATTTGTTGTTCAATTTGTACACTATCTGTATTAATGTCAATAGAAAACACCAGATTAAAATTACCCCTGTGGCTCTTCCACCACTGACATAATTGGAGGTGATTATTTGACGGCTGGTAAACTTACTTCACACGCATACATATATCATTTACCGAGATCTTTTAGAAAACAAAATAGCTATTTGTATAATAGTGGTGGAAAGTAAATAATACTTTACTCCATATAATTTTTTTTATAAATAAGAAAAAATAGAAAATAACTTTCCATCACTTGTCACAAATCCCTCAAAAGTTCAGCTTTAACCATAGACGCGTTTCGTCCTTTAGGGACTCATCAGTATGGTGTAATCAACTATCCAACTAGACCAACTAGGGATTAGTGAACAGTGATATTTTTTCAAGCTGAACTGACTGATGTTAAAAAGTATGTAAACCGGTATGCATGACATGAGAGCTACGGAGCAACCCGTGGTGCCATCTACCGACAGTAATCGCAAACTGCTTGATAGCAATTGACTTTTTGTCTTTGTATAATTTTTTAAATTTTTGTACAACCATTCTTTCACGTTATTTAAATAAAAAATAAGAAATATTTACTATATAGTATGAATAAAAATAAATATGTAAGATTGTGCTGACGGTTGCTATGAAACCAACTATAAATAAGAGAGGAAAACAGTTACTTTTCTCCCTCGGGATGGTATAGCTAACTTTCGACTCGCACTTTCGGTTAAGTAGTTTATGCGCGTGAAGTGCGGTTACCAGCTGTCAAATCATGGCCCCCAAAGAAGTGTGTGGAGCGGGTGCCACAGGGCTAGTTTTAATATGGTGAAAATTGTTTGTCGGTTGTGGAAGTTGAACCGAGGTTCTCAAATCCACAGGCCGACTCGATAGACAATAATAGACAAAGTAAGACATTAACAACAAATGAACAACAAAACAAGTAAGTACCAAAAATGCTAGAAGACAGACAAACAAAATGAGTGTGAAAAACACGAATAATACAAAAGAGGAAACGAAGAAAGCCTACAAAGCCATGGAAGAATAATAAGTATAGAAGAAATATTAAAGAGAAACCAAATCAGGTGTTATGAACCAAAGAATGAAAGCAAAGAATAGGAAAAAATGGAAAGCCATAATAATAATAATAATTCCAACATCCGAAAAGATATAAAATGATATTTGAAATGATTATAACAATAATAATAATAATAATAGTAAAAATGGAATGGTTAAATATTACGTCGTTTCTTTTATGAAATACTAATTATTAAATGTCATATTCAATATACTAAAGATTAAACAATTGCCATTGTGTGAAAATAATGTACATTACAAATTACATGTAAAATTTAACCAAAAAAAGATACATAGAGACTTATACAATTATCTATCTAATTTTAATCAATAATCATTATTCACTCTCATACTCGTAAACACGAATTACGAACGAGGACCTATTTGATACTTTCTAGAATTTTTATTAAAATTATAAGTTAACTACTTTAATTGTATTATTATAAACTAATCAAATGTGATTCTTATTTTATTTCTTATTTATTAAAAACCAATTCTTAAAGGTAGAACTTCCCTTTATAAACTCAAGCCGTTAAAATGTATTTGTATTAAAAAAAAATCCAAATGAGAAATGTATTTCTGGTTTTGACAAAAATGTGATAGAATTAATTATATAATTTATAACGTAATAAAGTACTATGTTGATACTTTTCTCGTAATGTTAATGCTGGGCTGCATGAAAGTTTTATCGGTTTATTAGCAACTAACGGTTTCAGAAAATCGCTATTAATACTGTTGCTAGATAAACAATTCTTTAACTAAAGAGCTCTTTATATTATACTTGTTTACCGAAACACTTCAATAATTTTGCTTTACATTCTCACATTCTAGTATTTAATTATTGATAAATTTTTAAAACGTTAACTAACTAATTAAATTTGCTTTTCCCATATATGAAACTAATAAATATATCGCAATAATTTACAAAATACATAATAATATTTAATCATGAAATTTGTCTTCCCATCAGCGAAATAATTACAAAAATATTCCTATTCGTGATTATAAAAGAAAACAAATATAAGATAAAAACAAATCAGTCAATAATATCCATGTGAAAATTAGCAACATCGATGTTTTTCACATGACGTAACTCGTTCACGGAACACAGCAAACATAGGTAGATAATTATTTAATTATCTGTTTAAAGTGAACCATTTTCCAGACTGCTCGGTTTAAGTTCTTAAAAACCACACTTTTATTTGTTTTATCTTTATATACGAACAGAAAAAGTTGACTCATTTTTTGTAGTTTTTATTTTTATTAATAAACTTACGCATGTAAGCATTATTTAGTCAGTAAACAGTATCACACCAATTATAAAATTATTGATAACAAATAATATTCCCACAAGAAAGTTATCATTGCATTTCATTTATTTTTATCGCAAATAAATATTTATTAATTTATGAATTTGTCATAACGTTATAGGTTAAGTAACTAAAGTTGTTTTACTCATAGAAAAAATAGATTCGCATGTATTTTCTATAAAATATTTTTAATTGTATAAATATAGATATTAGATTCAGCATCTCTTCTTCGGGCTCTGAATTAGTTATTCATTTCTCAGGGTTAACTAGCTTTTTATACAATATTTGTTATTTATTATACAACATTAAGTATATAGAATATCCTATAAATAAGAGATACATTTTTATAATCTTTATATTTTCAAAATTGAAAATGGTATGTTCTTGTAGGCATGTTATTTGAACATTTTAATATTGAATATTAATAGGAATATTAATTTTTTGTCACAAATAATTTTTACTACTAAATGACAAAGATTTTATATAAACACTGGATTACAAACTATCTGAAATTAGTAAGAAATTTAGGACTGCAAATTTATATATATATTTTTTGTTTGTTTGTTTGTTTTTTCTTAAAAAAAAATAAAATCTTTTGATCTTTGTCATGCAGAATTTTATTGGCCTCTGAAAACTATATTATTTCTGTCCATTTTTAAAAAATTTAGATCAATCAAAATGTTTGAAAGTGACAGCTGATATTTCACGGTCGGTAATAGAGATTACAATGCGAAGTTTAAAACGCTGACTTTTGATTGGCCAGCGGTAAGAAATGTTAAGTAAAGTAACGTAGAAAGATGAAAGTTGACCATCTCTTGCATTGCTTATTTTATATTACTAATTGCTTTACTTCAATATAAATGGTTCTACTTAAATCACAAGTTTAAACTTGTTGCTTTACCTACTACTTTTGCGTTGCTTCTTGCGTTATTTCATTATAAATCCAGCTTAATATATGAAGCGCTCTGCCGACCAATACTAACTGTAATAGACCAGTGGAATAAATACAATTTCACAGTGACATGATTAAGTGAATTACCCTCTTTTACCCCTCTGGCATTCTCTCTTGGCAACGACAGTAGATAACTCAGCGGCAACACGTTGGGCTATGAATTTGAAAACCCGTGTTCGATTCCCACAGCCAAGAAACCAATTTTCCCACATTACAAAAATTTACCCTGTGGCTTCCCCTCCACTAACATCTTTAAGAACCGTGATTTGACGGCAGGTAACCGCACTTCACTTCTATAAATAATCATTTGCCAAGATCTGCTACAGCAGAGTGCCACATCCAGTAATAAGTAAAAGTCATGATAATATATATTTTTATTCTATTTAATTTATAAATCACGCAATTGTTAGTTCACTGCTATACAACTATACAAATACAGGTTTTTATAGTTCTTGAGATCTCAGTGGTGACCATCTAAATCTAAACACCTTTATAAATATTTTTTATATGATCTGTAAAATTAGGAAATTAATTAAAAGAAATACAATAATAAATCAATGTGTCAAAATATTGATTAAAATTTTAAATCATCTTACATAACAGATCAATTCAAAAGATAAATCGTTTTGCACCTACACAAATCAACAAGTAATAATTTTAAGATTAATTGATCACGTCTCATCACCAAATAAATGAAAGATGCACTTTCACGGCCATCTTGACACCGGTACCATAAAAAGTCCCACCTGACTTCTGTCATGTAAATAACAATTACTAACCATTCATAATGATCGACCACCCACATAAATGCGCCTGATTTTGTAACTTGCTATCTGATTGGTTATTCTTGCACACAAAAACCGAATAAAATGGCTAATTACTGTGGTTAGTTACCACGGGAGTTAATTATTACTAATTATTGTCAATAATTATGAAGTGCGTACGGTATTATGCTAATTTTAATGAAAATACATATTTATTATGTTTATTGCTGCAAGTTTAATGATAAGTTGTTCTATTATGTGTTATTAGTTATCTAATCTTGAAATTTATTAGTGATATAAAAAGTAATAACTAAAAATTTTATTTTAAAGTATTAATTGACATTTCATTGGACTAGTTTTCACTGATATATAAACGCCTACATACAAAAATTCCGTTTTTTTATACTTAAAAGTCAACTGTTAAAATGGTAAAAAATATGAATTACATTTCAATCAGGCATTCTCTAATTTTCTTAACTTAATAATTACCTGCTTCATATCTATAAATAAAAAAACTATTATAATTCCTACTATACTAATTAATAAAATGAAATATTTTTGATAATAGAAACAATATTCTACTATATGTATTTACAAAATGTTGATCAATTTCGATTTTCTTTATGATGATTGAAATAAAAACCGGAAGAATTATAATAATTTCAAAGAAGTATATGCCTAAAATTAGATTGGAATCTCTCAGTCGCTTCGGAGAACGCACATACATCAAACGATATCTCGTTAATATAGAATTGAACAATAAAAATACAGGGCACCTCCAGTTTATAGGAAACCCGAACCACTCAGACATAACTGTATTTGTTTTTAAATAACAAATAAGTCGAAGTGGGCGAGATTTGAACGCGCAACCTTTTTATATCTTCACTCGTGTTTTAAAACATGCAAACTTAAGTTGACACAACACTAAACAAATTCAACTTATTACACATTCATAAATAATAGTATATTATATACCAAACTTCACCCTCAAGATTAAATTATGTAATTTAGTCCTGTGGTGTATTCACTATTTTTCGCACTTTCAACCATTCATTGAGAATTAATAAATAATTTTGATATTGACTTGACATATAATTCACAATGATAGATACATTTTTTTAGGTAACTTAGCTAACATAAACACAGTGATATATTTTGAAGTTTATAGTTTTTAATATACTTGTTGCTATGGTAATACTTGTTTACCTGTCAATTTAATTCCGGCGAGATTAAATTAAAAATTTAATCCCCCTGGGATTAAAAATTACACTTCAGTCCCAAAAAGAAAAAGTAGAAGATTTACTCCTAGAAAAGGAAAAAAAAATGTAAACGTGTCGAACAAACACTTTCTTACCTAAAATTGTTTGATTCAACTGATTATTTTTTGACGTTTCTCAAAACCAATGAAATGCTCTATTGTATATCACGTGTCTGCGTTTGAATCAATCCTGTCATTATTATTATACTGAGAATAAAGCTCTTGTGATTATTCCCGGGAATAATCTCTGTAGATGCTTTTTTGTTTGTAACAAATGATAAGTAGTTATCAAATAATTATTTAAAACTGTCAACACGTCAAGTAAAATGAGTGACAATATACAAACAAATTTTGCAAACAAGTTCCAAGAATACATTAATAAGTAATCAACCGATATGGACCCAGTTCAAAATATTTTAAGTTGGATGAATCGATCTCAACAGCTCAGTCAAAAAATAATCTAATTAAATATAACTCGAGAGTTCGACAAATTAGAAAATAATTCTCCAGTATTTTTCTCAAACTTGTTGCTATTTGGCAATAGCCACTCAAGCCCTACGGGCTTTCGTGACTATTGCCTGGCAACAAGTTTTCGAAAGATCTGCCAAATTATTTTCAATTTATTCTCACTCTCTTGTTATATTATTATTGAAAATTTTCATGATAATAATAACAGAAACACAATTTAGAAAAAAAATATTTTCTGTTACTCCTTTTCCAATAAAATAATTTAAAAATAAAACAATTACAAAATTTCCGCTAATTAAGTACCATACTTTTCCGGAAAAATGCAAATATAAAAAATTAAAATATGTGTAATCATTATTCCAGTAGGAAAAAGTTTATAAACAAACAATAATTAAAAAAAAAAAATATTAATGGGTTTTACTCCGAAAAGCATATTAAACAAATCAAAACTAGACATAAATAAACTTTATTTCATATGAGTACATATACACTATGACTCTATAGATTTGTTGCTCCTTCAATTTATGGGAAATCTACAAATTAATAAAAAGATTTACGACTTTTAAACAATGAGTAACTTTACCACAAGACGAAACATTACTCATTCATACATCTGTACGGAAATTTCTCCAAACCAAAGAATCACCACTTTGCTAAAACAAAAACCATCAATAAATAAAGCAACAATAGAGTAAACCAAATTTACAAATGTATTACTCATACATACAATCAATCTGCAAACTTAGTGGGCGTTGAACCACATAAAAAAGAAATCAGCTATGCGATGTGTCATATTATTATTATCCAGAGGAAATTGTTTTCAATAATTATTTATTGGCGCTCTGTGAGTAAGAGGGCCTGTTATTTAATTGAGTGACATTCAAATATGTAATAATTGTGATGTATTTGATACGTCACGAGTGGTCACAAATTACGTTACAAAATTTTGCGAATTGGATTCTCCTTCTTAGAATACGGGACATCATTATAATATGACATCAACTTTGCAATTGAATTTTGAGTATCTTGATCAGAGAATCAGTTGTTTCACAATTGAATAAACCTTTGGTCTAACTACAAAATAAGAACAATAATAAATATCAACTTTCGTTTAAATTTTTTTTTGTCTACACTACAACTACAGAGTGATCAAAAGGAATTGTTACAGTTGGCAATACAATTCCGGAGATCTCTTTAAGTTGGCACAACACCAGGTAAAGGAGGAAATGCTCTTTGACATTTCTAATAAATACAAATAGGTTATGTCAGGAGTCTGACAGCTAATTTTGCCTTTTTAAATAATAGAAATACTTTAGAAATAAATGTAATAATAAATGTACTCAAATTTAAATTTTCAAATGTCATTGTCAACAACAGGAAATGAATTTATGTATCAGGTTTACCAATTTCAAGTATTTTTTTTATTACCAACTGTAACAATTCCTTTTGATCACTCTGTATTTGATGGATACATGTTAATATTACAATAGGCGTATACTTATAACCTAAGGATCTACAAATTTTCGCAAAAATTTCTCAGATATACATTAATTTTTAAAATATTTGTTTACATAACATAAATACAAATACACATAATAAATAGATTAAAAGAAGGATTTAAATTTGTCAAATAAATTACTAGTCTTTGTCGTCTGGGTTTGAATTGAAGAGGAAGGACAAATTTTCTAATAACTCTTCCATAAATTGACACAATTTCTTCAATAAATTCGGATTTAGATAAATAAATAAATAAATAAATAAATAAATATATCATCACGCCTTCTACCCATTACTGGGTGTGGCACTCTGCTGAAGCAGATCTCGGTAAGTGATATATTTTGCGCGTGAAGTGCGGTTACCAGTCGTCAAATCACGGCCCCCAAACATGTTAGTGGTGGAGGAGCCACAGGGATAGCTTTTTCAAATTATGAAAATTTGTCGCCTGTGGGAATCGAACCAGGGACCTCAGGATCCACAGGCCGACTTCAAACCACTGAGCTAGCCATCCCATAAATTCGGATTTAGCAGTTCTTATATTCTATTATTTTGTGTTTGTGTATACTTCATAAACTTAGATTACGATATGGAACATGTCACTTGCAGGCCATAAGAATACTGCTAAAAATTCAGTTTCAAATTGAATTTATTATCTTTAAACTTATAATTTTTATTATATTATACATACATATACAGGATGGTGACCGTGACTCTCGAATATAGGACTTTAACATGTAAAATCATATTGTTTTAATTTCCTGTTTCGTAATTATTTAAAAGAAAAAAGCTTCAAATAAAAGTTTTAGGGCATAAAATACGAAATTAATTTTGAATGCTTTGTAACGGCACAAATTAGATTATTATTATTCCATTTATTTTGACAGATAAAACGTCAAACATTTGTTTAATTTTGTTTGAATTTCATGCCTATCGATAGTTTTGAGGCAATTTTCGTCATTTTCAAAGCTAATTTGTGTCGTTACAAAGTATGTAAAATTAATTTTGTTTATTGGTTTAGATGCAGAATTTTATGCCCTAAAACTTTTATTACAAGATTTTTTGCTTAAAATATTTAGGGTAGCAGGAAATTACAAAATTATAATTTTACATGTTAAAGCCCTATGTTCGAGAGCCGTGGTCACCACCCTGGTTAAAGGGAAGGGAGTTGGGCGCACCTGCTTGCCCCTCCTGCGGACGCCCATGGTCGTCAATATATAGAATTTCGACATTAATATCTTATTATAAGAGGAAAAGTAATACAATAAAATAATAATATTTATTTATATTGTAATAATATGATAACCTCAAATTTCCTTGGGTTGCGAAAAAACATTATTACGCTAATCTGGGACACGGTTAAAAAGGTGAAGTACGAAGTTTGAGGTATCATCTGTTCTCATATAAATAACATAAGTCTACAATGTTCATATGTTAGATTATATTACGAAATGGATTCCCCTTCTTGGAAAGCAGGAAACAAGAGTGAATGGTCAAAGTCATATTTATTGTTTGGCATTAGTCATCACAACACTTAGTATTTATGTTGTGTTTTGATTGTGGATGATATTACAACAGTTGATAACAGGGCTCTCCCGCTATTTAACAAGGAAATTTTGTCCCCTAATAGGATTTTAAATCGGGAAATCTAACTTGGAACATTATAATATTTAACTTTAATTGTTTTTTTTTCCTGCGTAAATTTATTTATAAACAACTTTTGTGATAAACGAACTTTTGCATAGTAGACGCAAGTTGTATTCACTGACTACAAACGAAACGAAACCTAAATAACGAAATTAACCGAAATTTATGTAAGAACGAAAACGATATATTTTTTTTCTACGACTGCTATGAAAAGTTGATATTTATGCTTTCAATTGTCATCATAAAGTTGATGGTTACTGAGTAACGAACAATAAAATACTACTCCTATAGCAACAAGTGGTAAAATACTTTACCGCTCGCTTAGAAAAATATAAATTGTTGCTGAAATCTTAATTTATTGAAACAATAGTTACAAAATCTAAAATATAGGTTAGATTCATTTTTACACTTTTACACATATTATACATGAAGTTTGCTACGCTATGATTTGAAGTTGAACTGGGATGAGCGATGTTAAAATTGAAAGTGCAGTTTTGACAGTTTTGTATATTTATTCCGGAACTTGAAATGGTGTTTGATAAATTTGACGATAAATTAGATTCTGTGATATTCTCATTAGAATTTTCAGTTAGTACGCCAATCACTATTTTCTGAGATTTTTGAGCATATTTTTTAATTATGTGTGAAAATTTATCACAAACAATGATTGTTGATAACAGAATTTTTTAATTATTTACTTGGATACTGATATCGTCATGGTTACATAGAATTGAACTAGCCCCAAATTATTTTTTAAGATTTTTTAGTAAGTAAAGTCGTAGAAAAAATGATGTGTGTGCCTCAAGCGTAAAGTATCTTTATTGCTCTCGCTCTATTGCAGCGCTCGCTTCGCTCGCGCTTCAATTATCGAGCACAGGCAATAAAGATTCACTTTACGCTCTTGATACACAAATAACTATTTTGTTCCAGATTGAGAACAGCATAAATAATTACGATTTCATGTTTTGGCCGTACTTTATTTGTTTTTATTTTCTTATTTAGTTTTTAACGTTCTGATATTAAGATATAAGTACATGACAGTCAAATCTTGGACGTTTATAGAATTTCAAGCTCATATGCTCGGTGCAATATAGGATTCCTTCCATTCCTCGCACCTATTTCTTTTAAGTCAAGACGACAAAAGTTATACATACTAGTGTACTTGTTCGTTACTTTTTTATCATTTTATTAGTTTATTTATAAATCAATGATATGGTATTTATTTTATATAATTGCTATTAATGTAATATTCTATTTCAGTTAAAATGAAAATGTAACTACTTGTGTACGAAAAAAAATAAATTGTTTTTACTGGTTTTTAATTTTTGTTACCAGAAAAGAAAAAGATTTTATTAGGAAACGAAATGAACGAAAACAGAATATTTCTTTTCAGTTTTGACTACCTGGTTGTAGCACAAATAAATACAATCTCATCACAAAAACGAGAGATCACGGGTTTAAATCTCGCTCAATTCAATTTAAAACCATAAATACAACTGTGTTTCAATATTTCGTAGTTTATCATCTATAATGTGAAGAATTTTTGTATTTTGTACTGTTATTGGAATTAATTTCCTATTGTGCTTCGTAAGTAAATAATTAAATACAATATAAACGTAATAATAATAATAATAATAATTTTAAAAACTACTCCTGTGACTCCTCCATCACTAACATCTTTGAGGGCCGTGATTTGACGACTGGTAACCGCACTTCACGCGCAAAAATATATCACTTACCGAGATCTGCTTCAGCAGAGTGCCACACCCAGTAATGGGTAGAATGCGTGATGATATATTTATTTTTATTTATTTTCTTTATTGCTACAAAAGTGTACTTAAAATTAAACTGTCCTTAAATCAAATTAGATTTAGAAATCTTTTCAATGTAGTGATAATAGTCATTTGTTTTATTGGGATTAAAAATACAAGTTTTCGGATCGAATAATAAAGGTTGCTGGACAATGTGTAGGAGGGCGCTATTATCAGACTTATTCACTTATTTAGAAAATTTCGCAAATTTATTCAAATTAAGATGAAGCAAATTGATAACATTATTTTCATTACTACGACCACTGTCATAAAAATGCTATTTTTGGTCGTAAGAGAAAAAATGATGACGTATCCATGGTAACGCAAACATTTCTGAAATATCGCTTTTTCGTATTGAAATAATTTAAACAATAGGGTCATATTCAAAATTGCCAAACTTTAGTAATTTCTAAGCAACATGACAATAACAATAATGATGATTAGTGCGCTGGTGTTACTATAGTAGCCGCAATCTGATTGGCTTAATAAGTATTAAATAATGGGCGTTACTATAGCAACCATAATATTCATTATTTAATATTTCTTTTAATTATTCTTTAGTTTTGAATAACGAACCATCTATCCAGAAACTTACATTAATGAATTTCCTGGACAAATATTATTATTTTTATATTTTTGAATTAGGTATTATTTATCGTTTTTATTTATTATTTATTTTATATTATATTTTTTATTTTGATATAATTAAATTACACTTACATATATTATTAATTAATTAATTCTATTTCGGTGTTCTTATAGCTCTATAAACGCACTGTAAACACGTCGTCAAGGAGATCTATAAGCGCACTGTTTTTGGCGCTTTTTATTTTGTAGGAGTGGTATGAATGTTCTTAAATCTGACAGATGAATGACATATAACCTCAAAATTGTAAATTGTCGGTGTTGAAATATTACCAACAGAATATGCTAGAATCAGATAAAATTCAAAACATTCACAATATAGAAAAAAATATTGATTAATTGTCAAAAAATGTGATATTTCAATTGTCTGTGTTATGAGAAGGGCTACCAACACGAATGATAAAACAGTTTTTAAAAATCTAACAGAATTATAAAATTACCTCAATAGAAAAAAATTGTATAAAGAACACGTTTCATGAGGCCTGTTATCGCACTCGTCCTTTGTAAAACTCGCCGCAGAGCAGCTCGTTTTCCAAATTTGGACTCGTACATTAACAAATTGCCTTATGAAACTACAGAGTGATCAAAAGGAATTGTTACAGTTGGCAATAAAAAAAACTACTTAAAATTGGTAAACCTGATACATAAATTCTTTTGCTGTTGTTGACAGTGACATTTAAAATTTAAATTTGAGTACATTTATTATTACATTTATTTCTAAAGTATTTCTATTACTTAAAAAGTCAAAATTCTATTAGCTGTCAGACTCCTGACATATAATTTATTTATTTATTTATTAGAAATGTCAAATAGCATTTCCGCCTTTATCTGACGTTGTGCCAACTGTGGAATAAAAAGATCTCTGGAATTGTATTGCCAACTACAACAATTCCTTTTGATCACCCTGTAGTTCTTTAATATAGGTACTATATTATTATTCAATATTTAAAATTATAAATTTAATTTATACTTAATTTAACTACTATATTCGAAGTATTCGAATATTCGAGATTTGATTAATATTTGAATTCGAGAAATTTAATATTCGCCCACCTCTATCTAAAAGCAATAATGAAATTTGTACCGTAAGAAAATATTTAAAGCATTATTCATAATTACTGTCGCCGGCTACAAAATTTCCAAATTTGCACACTATTACTACATTTCTAGTAATTTCAGTTTTCCTCAATACAATTGTCGTATTCATCACATAAAAATGTGTTCAAATCCAAATATGGAACACATAAAATAACAAACAAATACATTAACGATACATCATCACAAAAATATCACTAACGCACGTAATTCTACATCGGAATGCATTTTCAAAATCTTTTACATCCTCTTACGTTAATTAAATCATTAAACAAATAATTAATGATCACTTCATGTGACATTTGGTTTTACCAAATAAGCACTTGCGTCTTAAAGCAAAGAAAAGTAAAACGTGCTTATATGGGGCACATGACATATGTTAGCGGCAAGCAAAATAAACGATGCGTGAACAAGAATCACGAATTGTTATGATTTTGTGGCAGAATGAGTGTGTGCAGTGTGGGAACTCAGCGGGAGTGATCGATTCAGTGTGTCACATTCAGTTCAACGAAATGCAAATCTTAACGCGATGGCCAGCGGCTAGACGGTGACTCACTTGCAGATATCCGAGCAATGGTTTTATTTTTACGCGTACGTGAAATTAGAATAAATATAAAAATAGATAATACGGATTTTTTGTGTGAAAGTGATAAGTTTTTCCAACAGTCTAGCTGTCTAGATTGCCCAGACTGATGATATTTAAATTAAATTGTTAGTCATCTAAGTAGAAAAAATACTTTTATGTATGTAAACAAGTGGTTAAAAGTAAATATATAAATAGACGAAACAACAAATAATATGGGGTTTCCTGAAATTAAAACAATACTGTACATTTTCTTATACTCATATTGTTATCAGTTCATCTAATGTTATTATTTATACGAATATATCATTCCTTTTCATTTTAAATGAAATTTAGTGCATTAAACTATCGAAATAAAAATCTGGTGTGAGCACCACACGACTTTCTTATACACAGCATATATAATATTTAGAATATATGTTATTAAATATGTAATTTAGTTTCTTTCCGTAAGAAGACATAGATAACTAGATAAAGCAAAAATTAAAATTTATGTTTTTTGTTTCTAATGCTACTATGATTATTGAAATATATTATTAAATATAAAAATTAGTTTTTCTCAAAATTAGACGCATATACAGGAAAATTACAAATAACATTTTATGTTCCAAATATTTTTGCTCACATCTTTTATTTGAAACATTTTTTCGTAACTGATTCCATTTTTGAAATAAATGGAATTTATTGTTTTGTGTGTCCGGTAAACTTCCGCTTCCGGCTATTCAATTTCATTCAAATCAACTCAGCTCTTCGTATTTTCATTAAACTTATAATTACCAAATTTCGTTAAAAAAATCTTATCTCGTTCATGAGATATTGCACATACGGACACACATCCATCCATCCATCCACAAACACACACAGACATCATTGAGAAAATGATCAAAACGGATTCAGTGGACCTCAAAATACGTATTTCCGCGAAAATCTCGCCAATGATTTTTTTCACGATTCCAATACTTCCTTATACTGCGTATAAGAAAGTAAAAATACAAGGGCAGGGTGAAAAGTTCCTGAAAAATGAAACAAGAAATGATTTATTTGGTCAAAACATATTTTATTTCTCAACATAATCTCCTTGTAAGAATTTGTTGATTGACAATTTGTCTGTTGGTAATTATTAGAAATAATTTTTGAAAAAGCAATGAACGTTCGCCGGGATTTGAACCCAGAACCTTTCATTCGCATGATGACTGCTCTAACCAATTGAGCTTCAACTAAAGATTGCACGAAAAAGCATGAGTATTCTCCGAGTGTTTGTAGTAATACGATTTTGGCAATCCTTCAAAATAGACGTTTGTCTCAGCGATGACCTCATCGTTGGAGCCAAATCTCTTTCCGCCGAGCAATTTCTTCAAGTTTGTAAATAGATAAAAATCGCAGGAGGGTTAATCTGGAGAATATGGTGGATGACGAACCAATTCGTAGCGCAATACATGCAATTTTGCCATTGCGACTGCGGACCTGTGTGCCGATGCAGAGAGCAAATGCGGCACCCATCTGGCAGATAGCTTTCTCATATCCAAAAATTTATGCAAAATGTTCCGTACCCGTTCGGTTGATGTGCTCATAGCCTCAGCGATCTCGTGCACTTAAACTCGCCGATCGTCCAATATCATACCATGGATTTTATCGACGATTTCTGGCATTGTAACCTCAATTGGACGACCAGAACGTTCGGCGTCCTTTGTGGTCATACTACCACAACGAAAATCAGTAAACCACTTGTGAATCGTTCCAATCGATGGTGAGGAGTCCCCATAATGTTTAACAAGCGATGCTTTGGTTTGCGTAGTGTTTTTTCCACGCAAGAAATAATGTTTAATCAAGACGCGAAATTCACTTTTTTCCATGTTTTCAAAAATCTTCCAGGTTGCTTGCTTTCGATGGGTGTCAAAACAGTACTGAATGACATATCAGTCTGAAAATTTGAATGCGTTCTAGTTAAAGATGGTACATCACAAATGTCACATGAAATTTGCGATTGTGACGCCATCTGTTTTATTTTTCAGGGACTATTCACCCTGCTCTCGTAAATATATCATCACATCTTTTTACCAATTACTGGGTGCGGCACTCTGCCGAAGCAGATCTCGGTACTTAAGTGATATATTTTTGCGCGTGAAGTTCAGTTACCAGTCTTCAAATCACGGCCTCCAAAGATGTTAGGGAAGGGGAAGCCACAGGAGTACTGTCAATTTGGAAAAATGATGGCAGAAGTGGGAATTGAACCAGGGTTCTCAGGATCCACATGCCGACTAGATACCACTGTGTCACCTACCCCATAAATTCTAGCAATATTAATACAGAGTGATCAAAAGTAAATGTTTCAGTTGGCAATACAATTCAGGGGATCTTTTTATTCCACAGTTGGCACACCGCCAGGTAAAGGCGCAAATTTGTTGTCATTTTTGTAATAAATACAAATAGGTTGAGTGAGAGAAATATTTTAGATTATTGCTCCGTGAGTAATGTTAAGAAATAAAAGGATGTGGGTAAGAGAAACAACGATTTTTATTCATTTAAATTTTCAAATGTCAATAATAGGACATAAATTTATGTATCACCAACTGAAATCGCTCTGTATTTTAGATTACAGTAATTTGAAAACAATGCAGATTTCAGAACATCTACAAGATATCATTTTAAATTTATATAAAATTTATTTTGTTTATTATCGTATCACTTGTTAATTTTGACCTATTTTTACGATATTTTAAGAATGAGTTCTACATTTTTCGGTCTGCTTAATATACAGGTATACATTTTGATTCGCCACCTTGAAACAAAATGGTGGCGAACAGCCAACTTTGAACAAACTTACGTCTGGTTTGCCTGACATTCATTCAAGTTGAAATATAGTTTTACTTTTGTTCATTATAAAGCTGTCATTTTAGCCCGCCGTTTTAAAAAAAGCAATCCTGAAAATTATTTGACAGCGGCAATTTGCAGGCCGGGCAAAACCAGCGCTGTATTTAAATTTGTCAAAATATTAATGTTTTAAAAACAATTAAATTTACTGAAAATATAAAATAAATACTTTAATTAAAAGAAAAAGTGTTATATTTCAAAGAATAATAATAATAGTATAAACAAATATACACACAAAAAAATATATGGGTTGAATGATTTAAAAAACATAAAAATGTAGACATTCAGTATATAAATCGAGTTATAAATTTATATTTTAATTTATGTCTACAAATATATTTGCGAACACAAATATATATGCGAACATAAGTTTCCTAAATAATGGCGTCACAAAATTTTCAAAACATCATTACGGCTTCATGAATAACTAAGACTTTCTAAAACTCTACATTGTTTTCAATTTAGATGAAGTTTCATACAAAAAAATAAATGATGGAGAACCGCATTGTTGTATTTACACGATTTAAAGCAAGTCTAACTGAATCACTTTCTTAGTTTGTCTCTTTTTATAACTTGCCAAAGAATTTTGTCTACAGAAAGTTTGCGGAAAACATATGAAATCAGTAAACAAAAAACCGAATACTTCTGATATAAAATATTGTAAAAAGTAATAACAAACTTACAACTATTTGCCTACAAAGTATTAGTTATTAGTTTATGCAAAAACGTGAAAAATAAATGCATAGTAATTAATAAAGTTTTGCTATAAAAACAAAGTTTAATTGAATATGCAAATATGATTTATTTAATGACTTAATGAGACAAAGAATAATTCCAGCGTTCCTAGCATAAAGACTAAAAATTCATGGCCTGAAAGGAATAATAATTGAAGATGAAGCTGAAGAAATTAAGTATGTCAGAATAGAAGTCCTTGACATAAAACTGTACTGTCTAGAATGCAGCAAAATAAATAATAAATAAATGATTGATGAAAATTGCGAAAAGGATAATGCAAAATGCAATAAAAATCTGAAGACTGATGAACGTAATTAATACAGTAAAGCCTTGTTTCCACATCTTAACATAGTGTTAGTTTTAGTTTTTCGACATAACCTTGAGAGTTTGTCAAATGTGAATACAGCTGAGCGTTTCCAGCTACTGTTTTAGTCTAAGTCTTTGTGTTTGTCGCTGCGCATAAACACAAAGTTTGCAGACTTTATACTTTCAACATAGTTATTTTTATGAAAAACTAAAGTAATTTTAGAATAATATTTTGAAAAAATATACTAAACTATTATTTATGCAGATGATGGAAGAGCAATATTCATTATGTGCTTCTTGCAATATAAGTCACAAAGGATAATATTACGACACATAATTGCGACTCCGAAATTCATTATTTTGATATTGCTGATGAAAAAAATATAAAAAAAATGAACAGACTCTGACGTTATTTGCTTTTTGACTACATATAAAAAATATAAAGATGACTTAAAACATCCAATTAAAAGCGCAATTTAACACACAAACAAAACTAAGCAATGTCGCTTCGAACATGCTTCAGATTTTAAATTTACCACCAGTGTTTACAATTGACACTAGATGCATCATTTATCTGGAAGTAACACGAGTTAGTTCTAGCTCAGTTCAGGAGGTTGATTCTGTATCTTGCGTTAGCATTTGCGTGACTACATTTGCGTGAGTAAAATGTCTGACGTCACTGTATTCTTTCTAGTAACTTTCATGGGGAATTTCGTGCCTTAAATTTTCACGCTAAATTTAGTGTTGGTAAAAGAATGCCCGCTACAGCTATTATTATTAAAAAACGATAATCTGAAACAATTTTAACAATTACTGATTTCGATAAGTTACAATAAAATATATACGCTAATGTAACTCTGATGACAATAAATAAAACTAAAGATTAAAGTTTTAAAAAAAATATACAGTTACAAGGTTACACTATTCTAAATTAATAAATACAGAAATATAATATAATTATTTTTGTAAATAATTTGTCATAAATTGTTCAAGCACAGCACAGAAGTTTGGTTAGAAAAACACAAATAAACAGTAAAATGAATGAAAGATATACTGTTAGAATGAGACAGATAGTGTCGCAAATTAGAAACAAGACCTACGTTGGTCACGCAACAATATTTGCGTGTCACGCAACTCGTGACGTCATATCAATAAGTTCGTAAAATATCCGTCAGATGGTTTACAGTATGCATGTGACAAATCGTGTTAGCATGAGTGCCGCAAGTAGTCACGCAAGATACAGAATCAACCTCCAGGGTTGAATCTAAATTTCCCAAACAAATACGGTCATAGTCTTTCGTCGCTGTTCTGTAAGAGAGAGTTAGCTGCGGTAATGCTATCTCTTGTTATGCTGTCAATTCTATGCCGTATTTATCAAATGTCATTAGGTTTGTGTTGAAAATACGATAAATATAAACAATAGAATAAAATAGTAACAATTTCAACTGTGAAAAAAATAAAAATTACTAGATTAATAGCAACAACTAACATGTTAAAAAGAAATTATTTGGTCGCTGTCATTTTAAAATTTATTTTTTCTTTGATTTTATAAGTATAATTGCAATTTAATCATATTTTAATAATATAAAAATCAATTTTGAAATTTAAATTACTATATTTGAAATATTTTGGTTTGTTCACTAGAAAAATGTCTCATTTTTTGTAAATTGTTTTGGAATTGTGTAATTTAATTAAACTAGTGCTTCATTTTACTAGTAATTACTATTCCTTATTGTTATGATAGAAGATTTATAGCGAAAAGATTTGCAGCGCCGATACTTATACTTAATCTAAATAACCGTACTTACATAAAATGCAGCCCAAAATACTGAGAGAAATACCTGTCCTAAGAAAGCCCTAAGATATCTATTCACGGTTTAGCATCTGGAAAGAATATACTAAATAAGCATTAAAGCTCAGTGAGAACACACCTCCAATCATTCAGATCAACTACTCCACATCCAGTACTCCACAGGTCAAACTGACCAGGTCATATGACATTCACATACTTGGCCAAGTCACACAACATTCGCTATCCTTTCGTATCTCGTTGGTAACCGGGTTAGGGTTACTACAGCTCACAAGGCTGCTCGCTGTACGGTGGCGGCCTGACTAGGGTTCCGCTACAGCCCAAGCTGCTTGCTGCTCGTTGGCGGCCAGTCACGGTTCCGCTACAGCCCAAAGCTGCTCGCTGACGTTGGGAACCAACCACGAATCTCCATATGACCACACTCGGCCACAGCCGTAACATGCGCTCACACTTGCGCTAACTCAACAATACCATCAACCAACTCAACTCGCATACGCAAGGAGGACTCACCTCTAAACCTGTCCTGAATATCCTCGAAACTTTATCAGGCACTTAACACCATATCTAACCATCTCAATACTACTTTACTTGTCAAACGATGTACTGTAACTAACGTAAACCATCCGACGATTCGGTTAATAAATATTCAATCAAACATTACATAATTACCTAGTTGCGTTAATAAAAGGAGATGACATAAGCAAAGACGAGCTAACTAATAAAATTAATGAGATGAAATAAATATGACTGTGACATTATTAATAATTTTATATATTTTTTAAAGTATTTCAAATAGTTTTATACAATTATTTTCTCATTTAAGTGAACAAACCTTTACTAGAATAATGAATTAAGATTATGTTTATGTGAAGAGCTGGAAACGGCTGGAATTTTTCAGACAAACAGAAACAAAAACACAAAAAAACAAAGACTAAAACAGAGATTAAGTTAAGATGTCGAAACGTAGCTTGAATGTATAATAGATAACGATGAAAAGCACAACAGCCTAACTCTCACACAAAATAATTATTCCAAATTAAAGAAATAGCAAATTTGTTTATTTTTACGATAATGAAATATTTGTATTACCTCAATGTTGCATACATTTAATAATAATAATAATCGTTAAAAATAAAAATTTGCATGCTTCTTGCTAATTAAGGAAATGATCTGTTGATATCTTGAATGACACATTAATTTTTAATGATTTATTAACGATGAATGTTGTTTGTTTTTATTTTTAAGTTGTTTTGGAAGTTATTTTTAAACTCTGATTAAGTAAATGAATTAATTTCTGATTGTGTTTGTCTCGTTAATCATTAGACTATTTATAATTGCAAATTTGTTTCGTAAAAGTATAACGAGTGATTACGTATTGCATTTTAATTATTATATGAACTACTATTATTATCTCTTAATTCACTATAAATAGAAACATATTCATCTGTTCGGCTTCTTAAGTTAATTATATTCAGATAAAGTGCAAAATGTATGCTTACATGACGTAATATTTAGATTTTATATTTGTTTTATTTCTTCATTCTACTATAAAATTTATTATCTGCATGCATGGAAGTAATTAGTCATAAAATTTCGAAAACTAGTTTATTATGGTACGAGTCAATATTTTATGAATGAAATATAATGGTGATAAAGTCTAAATTCTAATGAGATTGCGCATATGTGTGAGGAAAAATGAAAATTATTGCTATATTGAAGTATGTCTATAAACAAATTATATGACATCATTATACGAGGAATGAAATACGATCAAAATTTACGAGTGTCCAGGGATTCAAGGACTATAATTTTAATCTGAAGTATGACCAAATATTTTCGGAAATGTCCTACTGGATATTATTGTACCTAACAAATATGAAAATAAACATATACACAGAAATGTCAGAAGCTTAGGAATAAATGTAATAACAAGAAATATGATGCATATTCAAATTATGTATTTGATTTCTTTCCTGAAAGATTAAATCACAGATCAAATGTCGTTTCTTGACATTTGTTGAGAACATAAGTTTGAAACAGAAAAGTAATTAAATAAAATAGTGAGTATAAAATTATAATTTCATTAGCAAATATTCATATTCATATTAACAAAATTATATGTACATGTAGGGCAAAACTGTATTTTGATTTTACTAATTTTTAAAATCGAATTTTTCCACTCTCAACTTTCGAATGACTACATATCTTCCTATAATCGGGTGTAAAATAAAGCAGATATGACTTTAGTGACTATTAAAAATTCGAGTTAACATACATCAACTTTATTTGATGGTTTTTCTATAAATGATATGAAAATGTATTATTTTTTTTTACCTAAGTAAATAAATTATTTACCCGAATATTGTTCCACGACTTTAAACAACCAATAGCGTTTCATTATTTGACCACGTTGTGAGGGAATGAATTAATAAGTAATAATTGCACTAGTGCAATTACAACGATAACTTGCACTAGTCCAATTATCGCGATATTTTTCTGTATAAAAATAAATAAATAAATATAATATATCATCACGCCTTCTACCCATTACTGGGTGTGACACTCTGCAGAAGCAGATCTCGGCAAGTGATATATTTTGCGCGTGAAGTACGGTTACCAGTCGTAAAATCACGGCCCCCAAAGATGTTAGTGGTGGAGGAGCCACAGAGGTAGTTTTTGAAATTATGAAAATTGTTTGTCGCCTGTGGGAATCGAACCAGGGTTCTCAGGATCCACAGGCCGACTTCATACCGCTGAGCTAGCCACCCCATAAAAAAATAGTTTTATAAAAAAAAATTTAATTACATAGCAAATAGGTTATCTGAGATATGATAATGAAATGAACATATTATAATAACCATGTTAAAATATTAGTTTTATAAAATTTTTGTGGGGTAATGGCTCAGTGGTATTAAGTCGGCCTGTGGATCCTAAGAACCCTGGTTTGATCCCCACAGCCGACAAAACATTTTCACCAATTTAAAATTGCCCTATCACTAACATCTTTGTGGGCCGTGATTTAACGGCTGGTAACCGCACTTCACGCGCATAAATATATCACTTACCGAGATCTGCTTCGGCAGAGTGCCACACTCAGTAATGAGTAAAAGGCATTTTAATATATTTTTGTTTATATTTGATTTATAATTTTTTTTATTGTTTTCGTGGAGCAATATTCTTACCGAATATAACATGTGCATTGAATATTCTCAAAAAAAAAATCCCTTACTGTTCATTTGGGGGTTCTTTTTTTTTGTTTTAGATAATCTCGTCATCGACTCGTGCATACTTTCATATGAAACAAAAGCACTCATGAGTCCAAAAAAATTATCTGAATTTTAAAAATTAAATAAACGGGGAGTCATAGAGCTAATTTCTTTGTCTGCAGTGGAATCGAACCCGAGTTCTCAAATTTACAATTAAACTCGATACCGCTGAGCCACTTACTCCATAAAGAAATATGAAAAGAAAAATTGTGACAGTCATAATTTGAACCTGAAATCTATGAACTCCGATCATATGTTTTAACCAACTAAGCTACGATCGCCATTAAATTACAAAGCGACCGTAACTTCGTTGGTTAAAACCATATGCCCGGAGTTCATAGGTCGCAGGTTTAAATTCTGGCAGTAATTTAAATTTTTCTCTTCATAATGGAAGTTAGTCAAAGCAAATTTTTGTCGTCTGTGTAAACCAAGTTATAAACGTAGTCAAATTGTATTATCTGTTTACAAAATTTTGTATATGGGACACAGTATTTAAGTTTTTACAAACAGTCTTTAACGTGTGAAGCGTATTTTTATCCTCTTTCGCACATAAAAAGTATAATTATCAGTTTTATTGTAGACGAACGTTTAAAAACATTAATTTTCTGCAGTTAACTTATTGATATAGTTTCATAAAAAGCTTAGCACAATAATGGGCCACATTTTTCAGCAGTTACAAAACCCAGCTATTTTTCATATCTCCGGTTCCACCTACTTCATCTGGCATAAAACAATAAAAAATACTTAAAAAACCATCTATCATAACGATCATAAGAGCCACCACACAGTATTTAACGAGCTACCGGCCTCAGCTCTTGTCCAGGCTATATATCTCAATGCGTGTGTGGTCCGTACTCACAATTATTAAATAATCCGTCTCATTTTAGCCGCCGGCCCGTTTCTGGACTGTTACACTCACATATATTTCAACACATAATATGTAAATCTCGGCCCCATTTGCTACCGCAACTATTCAAGTATAAAGCTTTGAAACTAAGAAGAAACAGGGGCGTACGGGGAACAATCACGCGGGATGTCCAATCTAAACAACCCCTTCTGAATATTAGAAAATATATACTTTAAATTTTCTCTTATCTATTTATTTATTTACTTATTTATGCTACTCTGTACAACAGGAACTTAATCCCAATTACAGTACACGGTCCGGACTTCTGTGTAAATCGTTAACTTTTGTAGATCCATAAATCTGTAAATGATAAACATAATCGCAATGAAATTTATGACATTATGAAATATTTTCTACTTATTAACAAATATTGATGTGATTTTGTACATTATTCACAGATTTACGAATCTATGAAGATATAGATTTATCACAGAATGCCACAATATGTCTTTTTAAAAATTTATTATTATTTAACTTGATTTAAAGGTATTTCAACCAGATGTCATTACTATCTGTCGTTTATTCACATTACGTAAAGTTTAGTTTTATAATTGTTACAATGGATTTAATGGATCTAATGTACCAAATATGTCAGTCATCGCCTCACAGTTGTTAACTCTTAGTGACACATGTGTAAACATCTGCGTAAGTCGATAATTTAATGTTTAATTTAATTTTGAAAGCATTTTAGTTAATATTTTCTTATATTGTATTGGATATAACATTACTTAATAGTGTGAAATTGTGGGCATTCGTGTACTGTATATAAGTAAGTAAAATTTATATATATATATATATATATATATATATATATATATATAAATTTTACTTACTTATATACAGTACACGAATGCCCACAATTTCACACTATTAAGTAATGTTACATCAAATATATATATATATATATATATATATATATATATATATATATTTATCCGTAACATTTTTTATTGCAGTAATACATAATATTAGTGTTTGCTTTCTTTAAGGTTTTAGATAGCAGACGGGGTAATGGCTCAGTGATATCAAGTCGGCCTGTGGATCTTGAGAACCCTGGTTCGATTCCTACAGACGACAAACAATTTTCATAATTTAAAAACTACCCATGTGGCTCTTCCACTAACATCTTTGGTGGCCGTGATTTGACGTCTGGTAACCTTCACGCGCATAAATATATCACTTACCGAGATCTGCTTCTGCAGTGTGCCACATCCAGTAATGGGTAAAAGGCGTGATGATATATTTATTTATTTATTTATGAAGAATTTACATGTAATCAAGAAAAACATCTTATCTTCGAATGATTATTTTTTTAAATATCTACATCTAATAGTTCAAAATGCTTTTTACTTACTTCCCTTATAACAAAATCCTGTGTGCGCTACTGGTGAGTCATTTCGACATTTCATTTACTTCAAAAATAAAAGAATACTAAGTACCAAAATAGAAACTAACTATTGAGAGCAGGTAACGCCCCTTTCTTTAATCTTTCTCACTACGCCACTGAACTAGAAGAGGACTGGACTGGGCTGTCCGCCCGTCACATAATTATCGCGAAATATAAAACGTAAAGCTGTTGGCGATGAAACAAAGAAACGAATGAAAAATTATCTGTGTTTACAAGTGAGTGCTGGTAGTTTCTTCCGGAGAGGATACTATATTAAGAAAAACATCTGCGATTCAAAGAAACAAAATTTAGAAACTGTTGCGAAAATGAAGTAGCTGCCAGTTTTATATTATATTTATATAATTAATGAAATGAAATTTAAATTAAATGGCGAACAAAGTACAAGCATAATACATCCTCGTAAATATTTTACTAGCATTGTTAAACATGAATAAAACTATAAAACTAGGGACATTTACTTCCTAATGGATGTACTTGCAAATTCTAGTTAGGTAGAATGTTTCAGAAAAAACGAAAGATATTTACTTGCGTTGAGCAACGCTGAATATCACATGCTGCTTTGTATTGCATTATCGTAGAAAAAACAAGTCTGTATTTGAATTTTAAATGAAAATGTAATTGACGTCACAAGTAGAAAAACAATTAAAACCATTAAATTTTTAAGTAGTCTCAACTTTGTAGAACTATATTCGTATCGTATGAGTATACCTACAATGACATAAAATTTTCATAGATATTAAAATATTACAATTTTTACTACAAGTACAGTAATGATCTCATGTAGCTATGCAAATATTCAAAAGATATCCTTTGTATATTTAATTGCATGGTATTTACAAACAACATTTTTATTCCATTTGTATATAAACAGATTAAAAACTTTTACAGACATCTGTATTGTGTAATATTAATCATTTTTAAAAAGGTAATTGATTAATATTCCATGATAGAGATTAATTATATTTTCGAGTTTTATGTAACATTGTTTTATATTTTGCAAACTATGTAATGATAATAATATTTTATTTTCTATTATTTCACATGAGAGCTAGCAAGCTAAAGGTCAGTACACATTATATACTTTTTTCTACTCCCGTTAATTATCAGTTATTTTTGTACTAGCATCATTCAAAATAAGGTTTTTCTACGACTGCTATGAAAAGTTGACATTTATGCTTTCAGTTGTCATCGTAAAGTTGATGGTTACCGAATAACGAATAATAAAATACTTTACCTTGCGTCTCATATAGCAACAAGCGGTAAAATACTTTACCGCTCGCTTAGAAAAATATAAATTGTTGCTGAAATCTTAATTTATTGAAACAATACTTACAAAATCTAAAATATAGGTTAGATTCATTTTTACACTTTTATACATATTATACATGAAGTTTGCTACGCTATGATTTGAAGTTGAATCTGAATGCAGCTGGGCAGCAGTGCCAACTTCATGAGGATGATTAAATATTAGATGAACTAAACATTGACTGTTTAGGAGTCTTCTGTTAATGTGACTGTTAATTTATTCCGATATAAATAAGAATTATAGCATAACAAATTAACAGTACATTTGTCCATTTGCGATTTTTTATATTTGTTAACAGTCATTATAACAAAAGACTGATTAACTTATCATATGACAATGGCAAATTTAATAATTCATAATAATTGAAAAAGTAGCTTTAAAATTTAACAGCTACTTTAATGAAAGTTTTTAGCTGTAGCTTAGCTATATTTTACAAAATGTAGCTTATAGCTGTAGCTCAGTTACTTTTTGAAAGAATAGCTGTAGCTATAGCTTAGCTACTTTTTTTAAGTAGCTTGCCCAGCTCTGATTCTGAATATACAATGGTACTAATAGTGTCAATATTCATTTACTTATTAACCTGGCAAATAACCTTCTCTTCTCTTTTCAATTGTACCGTTTAAAAACAATGGTACATACAATTATAAATAATTTACAAACGAGATTACTTTATTCTATGAATAAAGACTAATTTTCTTGAAACGGGAGAGGGGGGACAAAATCTGTTGTGCTTAGAGCCCCTCATACTGTTAATCCGGCTCTGGATACGGACGATAAATAACAACTGTGCAGTAAGCTATTTTTTAGTATTATTTAAATAGGTAACAGCCTGCGTTTCTTATGGGTTGTAGAAAAATATATATTATCTCACTTTTCTTACAATGCCGATTCCCTCACAATTTTATTTACATGTTTACACCGCTATCGAAAAGTGAATTCTACTATTCGCGTTTACCAGCAATATTTCCGGATACAAAGCGCTTCGACTCGTAAGTTCAACATTCGTAACTCTTCACGCGAAATGATTCAACGCAACCGCGGATATTATTAACCCGATGGTGCAGCGCGGCGTGGTGAGGTGGAAGCGACGCTGGCGACACGCCATGACGCCTTGCGACGTTGCCAAACTAGCAAGTTGTGGACACTGGTGGAGTTGTTGTAATGGACGCGGAGATGTGATTCTGTACTCTGCAGCAACTAACATATATTATGATGAAGGATGTGGCTGTTGTTTCTATTTTTTCTTAACATGCTTGTATTTTTGGGACGCTTGAGATCAATTCCTAGAAATTGGTTGTAAATTGAATGGCGAAATGAGGCGCCGTGTTTGATGAATAGGTATTACAAAATTTGGATTGAATTAACTGCAGTTGGTTAAAAAATAAATAAGAATATTTCAAATAATTTAATGGAAGGAACTGAACTTTAAAGATTAAAAAAATTGCTATTAAGTCTTAAAAAATATATTCGTTAGTTTTTTATTCATACATTTTTATATAGTATCTTGTATCAAGATTATCACTCAAGACCAATATCGCGTCATCAAAAAGAATTTTATCTATTATTAGGCGTGTTTCTTTGGACTGTGATTCGTAATCAAAGTGATCAAACTTAACATGATTATGAAGAATCATGTTTCTTCGTTCGTTATTCGTTATCCCTATTCTTTCATTTTGTGATCACGAAACGACAATCCCCCTACCCTTCTGAATCATACTTTTTCTATGATTCATGTTGACAGATTCACATCGAAGGTTTAAAAATGGCGTCTGATGATAAATTTATGTGCTCTATTTGTGGAATTAAGGGAAATTGGCTACTTCTGGAAGAATGTTTAAATGGCTTACATGGACACTCATTTATGAAATTTTAAAATAGGTTAGTTTGTGTATTTGACATTTGCAGTTATTTTGACGTTCATACTATAGGATCGCGTCGATCGGGTTGGATTTGAATCATTATTCTTGTTCGATGTTTTCTTCAGTATGATATTTAATCATGATTCAACGCAATCACGATCAAAGGAATCATGATTTAGAAAATCACAATCACAATCCAAAGAAACACGCCTCTAGTTACATAATATCAAAATTATCTAACTATTTTGAACGTCGTAATAACACATTTAGTCGCACTAGTGCAGTAAAGTGGATATACAATACAAACATAAGATATCAGAATTCATAGCAACTTTGCATTTTTTGTAATTTCTTAAGCTACATTCACATATCGAAATTAGTTTTTGTTTTATGCTTTATGTTTTAGTGTGTTTTTAGGTGCCATTCACAAATAGTTTTGCTTTTGTCGATTTTAGTTAGTAGTGACATCTATCATAAATTTTAGAAGATCGGTAATACAGTAAAAGTAACTGTCAGATGTGTCAGAAGTTACACGTGCTGTCATATGATATTTGTTTACTTTCGTATTTTTTGGAAGAGCAAGGTAAATATTATCATAATAAGAAAATGTATTAAAATCTTGTTTTTATTTTGATTCATTTTGACACTCGAATAAAAACAAACTTAGGTTATCGTCAATACGAAGGATTATAGAAAGAGTCAAGTATACATCACTACATCATTCTACGCTTCGTCTTATTGGTCTATTCCTAAGTATAAAACGTAAAACTAAAACATAAGTTTGGAGTTTGCAAACTTTTGTGTTAAAACCAAAACTAAATACTGATTTGTGAATGGCTGCATAAGATAACATGTCTACAAGGTTATTAAAACAAAAATGAAAAACATAAAACAAAAACTAATTTCGATTTGTGAATATAGCTTAAATGTTTTTATGAAACTTCGAAGTATATTTTTATTTTTATTATATTTTTCAATAAAATTGACGATAGTAGATGTTGTACGATATTCGTTATGTTATGTAAATATATTTTTTCTGAAACCGGCAAGAAAGTGCCTACTTTCCTGACCAATTTTAGTATGGAAAGTAGGTTTTTACAAAAACAGTCAAGTAAAGTATGTATCCAAGGCTACAACAAAAATAACAGTCTGGTAAAGTACAAAACAGTCTGCTAAAGATTTTACCTGACTGTTATTTTTGTTGTAGCCTTGGATACGTAATCTGCTGTCAGTACAATACATATAAAAAAATGTATACATTTTGAATTATTTATGATTAAATATTGATTAAATTTCAGAAAAAATAGTATACATATTACGCCAGGAAAGTATTTTTATTTGACTCAGTAGATTTTAGATTAAAATACTCGGCCTGCAGCCTCGTCAAACAACCACTTCGTCAAGTAGAATATCACTTTCCTGACTTATTATATAATATACTATTGTCGAAGACAGTGCTACAAAGTTCCACTTTGTGCTACTGTTTTGGGGCTATTTTTTGTGAAGTTGACAAGTTGTAAAAATGTCTAACATAAATTTATCAGTTTAGATGTCATTGTTTAGATCATGTAAAATCATTGTTTTTTTTTTAAAATAATAAATTATAGGTATTTAGTTTTCTAACATATCACAGGTAATTATGAATATAAACTCTGACCTAACTTCAATAAATGTCAAAATTGATTAATTTCAAATGTTAATTGAATCTGTCAGTGTCACCATTTTACAATTTTATTATTATTTTAAAATAAATTAATGCGATATAGGAAAAATACTATGAAAAACAAGTGTTACAATGATCAATTGTAATTTACAATAAGGGTCATAGTAACACTCGTTTTCAATATACTATTGTATACTTATTTGTACAGATTACGTGATTATGAATACGTGTAGTGTCAGTTTCAAACGAAGTATATGAATTTAGATATTTGAATAATTTTTGTATATTTACAGATTTTTATAAATACTACATTGCATTTAAATTATCTAAATAAGAATTATGCCACCTTTTATTCATAAAATTACTATTTTTGATAGCCAGTAACGGAAACGGAAATACTGGTGTGCCTACCTCTATTAACTGCAATTTATTTTGAGTAGAAATTTTGTTTGGGTTATTCTAAATTCTCAGAATTAAAATGCGTTTGCAGTGCACAACAAACGAAGAATATTTATGGAGTACATGCATAATAATAGGACGGTTTTGTAAACATTAATTTTAAAATAGAATATCATCTTAAAGATATTGCACAAATTATTTAGTTTACTACACTTCCATCATAATTCATCTTTATATTCAGCTGTCTAATCGTGACTATACCTTGTTCCACGTAGGCATGCAACAGAGAGTGGTTTCTTATCAATAATCACTGTGAGAGAAACCAAATTTAAATGTTATACTCTATTCCCTGTATGAAAACGATGACGTCACATTCGGTATCCATGTGATTCAAGATTTTGTGCTGAAAACGTTTACATTGGTATTGGATTGACATTTTTAAAACATAACCTAAAAATTAAATGTCAGATTAAAATATTTATTACTTTATAAAATTTAATTAGTTTATAAAAGAAACCAAATAAAATTTATCTTAACTCACGAAAAATATTACCTACCTTATTGAAATATGTAATTTTGTAAAATAAAACTCAAAAGAATATACATTTTTATATGCATTATTATTATATATAAATAAATAATATATGAAAATACAAAATACAACGCACATTACCTCTTGTACTACAGTTAAATTAATTAAAGATGCTCGATTCTCTCTAACTCCAGCGCAAAATAATCATGAAGATGACAAACGCATTTCTGCATTTGATTACCCAAAATTTTTCAAGCCATTTCTTATTTCTCAGTCTGTATTTATGTATCAAAAATGTCACAAACTTAGAAATGACAGGCGAGAAAATAACAAAATCATGGCCATAGGTCTCTATTTTTATTTTATAAACAAATGTGAACAAAGTAAATATAAATTTTCGTATTTGTAAGAACTGTCATACGTTTTCATTCAAATAATAAATGTGATAGAACGCGAAAAAACATTTTTTTTTTTTTTTTTTTTTTTTTATTATTCAATTATATTTACAACTGGCCTTAATTTGAGGCCAACAAGCAAATCAGATACAATATGTATAACATGCGTGAGGGTAGCTCCCACTGGAGTTTCCTCTTAGTTTTTTACATCAGAATAATTACGTAAATTTTAAGTCTAATGGGTTAGTTCTCTTTAGTCTTCTGATATCGTCTTCGTTGTTCAGGAGGTTCACAGCGAGTTCATTAGGGTGGTAATTAAGTTTATTTTCGTGTGATTGAGCGTATTTTTTTATTTGTTCGCGCACATGTTTTATTTTAAAGTCTTTGTGTATAGTTTGGTTGTTGACATACCAGGGAACGTCGGTTATCATGCGTAGAGTTTTATTCTGGAAACGTTGAATAATGTTTACATTTGATTTTTTTGCACACCCCCATAACTGTATGCCGTATGTCCAAATTGGTACTAATATAGCTTTATATAGTAATAGTTTGTTTTGCAATGTTAATTGAGACTTACGACCTAGGAGCCAGTACATTTGTTTAGTTTTTATATTTAATTGTCTTCGTTTGGCTTGTAAGTGGATTCGCCATGTTAGTCTCTTATCTAAATGCATGCCTAGATATTTAACTTCGTCTTTTCTTTCTAATTGTTGGTTGTTTAGCATGATTGGTGGGCACGTCGATTTTTTGGTCGTAAATACAATATGGGTAGTTTTTTGTTCGTTGATTTTTATGCGCCACTTTTCCGCCCATTTCTGTACTTCGTTTAGTGCGGCTTGTAACAAAGCTGATGACGTAGTTGGTTCTTCATGAGATGCGAGGATGGCTGTGTCGTCGGCGAATGTTGCGGTTGTGACGCTATCTAGACATGGTAGGTCTGCCGTGTATAGTTGGTAGAGGGCGGGTCCTAATACACTCCCTTGCGGCACTCCTGCTTTAATTAGGTGCAGCTCAGATAGGCTCTCTTCGTACCGTACTTGGAAATGTCTTTCGCTTAAGTACGATTTAATGATGGTGAAGTATTGATGTGGTAGTTTGGATTTTATTTTATAAAGGAGGCCTTCGTGCCACACTCGATCGAACGCTTGACTTACGTCAATGAATGCTCCAGAGCATATTTTTCCAAGTTGGATGCTTTTCTCTATTTCATTTACCACGCGATGTACCTGTTGTATTGTAGAGTGCTGTTGTCTAAATCCGAACTGGTGAGGTGGAATTAGATTCTCGTCTTCGATTATTATTTTCAATCTTTTCAGAAGCAATTTTTCAAAGAGTTTTGCTAGTGAAGGTAGCAGTGATATTGGCCTGTATGAAGTTACTTCGTGAGATGGTTTGCCTTTTTTGTGTATAAGAATGACTTGAGCAAATTTCCATTGCACTGGGAAGTAAGAGGTTCTTAAGATTGAATTGAAGATTTGTGTTATTGCAATGATTGCTTTTCTAGGTAGTTCTTTTAACACTTTAGCGTTTATTAGGTCATAACCTGGTGCTTTTTTGTTGTTTAGGTAGGTGATTTCTTCTATTATTTCGTTGGGTGATATATGCTTAATGGGCAGGCTTAGTTGTAGGGGGGAAGACAGGAAGTCTTGAATATGTTTATTTTCGCTGTCTGTTGTCGTGGAAGGATTTGGTTCGAAGACTTTCGCGAAGTGATCTGCGAATGCATTAGCTTTTTCTTCATCTTGTTTGGCCCACGTACCGTCTTCTTTTTTGATTGGTGGTATATGCTGTGTTTGTTTGTTCAGCTTTTTTGTTGCCTTCCATAGCGAGTAGTCATATTCTGGATATGGCGAGAGATTGGCGAGATAGTCCTGAATCGTATCGTTTTTTATTTTTTGTATCATTTTCTTGATTTCTTTAGATAGGTGATTTAGTTTGGTTTTGTCCTCTGGATGTCTTGTTAATTGCCATTTTTGTCTTAGATTTCTTTTTATTGCTATTTTGTCCCTTAAAAGTTTGGGGTAGTTAGTGGGGATTTCATTTTTATTTTCTGTTGTTGGTGTGGAGTACCATGCTGCTTTTTGGATGAGTTTGATATTGTTTTCTACTGCTTGTTCGATTTCTTCTGGTGTTACTAGTGGAATCTGTAGGTTGGTATTATCGTCGAGATATTTTCTGAAGGTTTCCCAGTTTGTTTTTTTATTATATAGGCTTGGTCTTTTCCCTTTGTGTATTATGGTGGTACTTACAGTGAGTATTACTGCAGAATGGTCTGAGGTTAAGTCAAGACACGACTCGATACTCGTATAATTTGGTGAGAGACCTTTTGTGATGAAGAAATCTAAAAGGTCTGGTATTTTATTGGGATCGGTAGGCCAGTATGTTGGTTTGCCAGTGCTAATGTGATTGTATCTTTTCGTTGTTAATGTTTTTTGTAGTTCTGTTCCTTTGGGGTTTATTAACCTTGAGCCCCATTGTGTGTGCTTGGCATTGAAATCACCTCCGGCAATAAATCTGTCTCCTAATGTTTTGAAGTACGCTTCGTAATCTTTTTGTTTTGTGTTGTGTTTGGGTGGACAATATACGGCTGATATGGTAAATGAACCTTGTAGTTCTTTTATTTTGATGCTGGTTGCTTGTATAAGTTCTTTTTCGTATTTGTCGATTTCGTAGTGTTGTATTTTTTCGCTAATTATTATTGCTGTTCCCCCGTGTGCTGTACCGTCAGGGTGGTTTGAGTAGTACGTTTTGAATTTGGTGATTTTAAAGTAATTTCTCTCGGTGAAGTGGGTTTCAGATATTAGCATTATATCTATTTTTTGCAGGTTGAGATATACTTCTATCTCCTGACGATTCTGCGCCAGGCCGTTGGCATTCCATAAAGCGATTCTTAACGAACTAGTCATTTTGTTTGTTGACAATGGCGGTGAGAATATTTATTATCATGGTATTTTGTTGCATTAGTTGATTAAACATTACTTCGAACTTATTTAGAAATTGTGTTAATACTGTACTGTTTTCTGTTTGGTAAGTAGGGTTGTTGTTATGCTCGTGGTTCGCAGTGTTCCCTGTTATTTGTGAGTAACTTGTGTTTTCTCTTATTCTTTGGGACTGATATCTATTTGGGAGGCTATTTGTTTTCTGTGGGTTGTTTAATGGAATTTTGTTCCTTAATTTTTGCAGCTGTTGGTATACTACGCATCCTTTGTAGTTCGCTGGGTGCGGGCCAGAACAGTGAACACAAAGTGCTGGTTCGTTTTTTCCTTTGGTGCAGTTTTTAGTTGGATGATTTTTCGCGCATTTTACACAATAATATGGCCTAGTGCAATAAGATTTGGTATGCCCGTATTCTTGGCATCGCATACATTGTGGTACATCATTTTTCTTTTTCGGTGGTTCTACTGTAATTTTCGAACCTAATAAGTATTTCAATTCGTATATTTTTTTGTTGTCTTCTCCTGGTTCTTGGTCTATAAAGAACATTGGTAAGGGCTCTTTGGTTTTCCAGCTTTTTAGATTTGAAACATTCCTGATTTCAAAACCCTGTTCTTCCAGGGCTTCCTTTATTTCATCCGTTCCTACAGAGGGGTGAATATTCTTAATTACAGTTCTGTATGCCCTTTTTTCTCTTGGTTGATACGTATGATATGCTATTCTGTTGCTATCTAGCATGTGAATTAATTTGCGATAGGCATCTGATATTGTTGTATTTATTTTTATGTTATTGTTTGATAAAGTTTTGCAGACAAACTCTTCAGGCTTTAGTACTTTTTTTATGCTAATTAACATTAAACTATATTTTGTAACATTTTGTATGTAGATAGGTGGAGGTTTTGGGATCTTCGTAGTTTCGTTTGGTTCACTTGTCTGTGAGTCGTTGGCTAATACAGAATATCTGTTTGGGTTGTGAATTATTGCTGTTGTTATTATTTCATTTGTACGAATAACCTTTTTGGGTGACCTGTTATCAGTTTCAGTTCCTCTGTTTCTTTTCCCTGGTCTTCTTAGTGGCACTGTTTGCCAGTTATTAGCTAGTTCAGGGTTTGCTGGAATTTGAGAGTACATGAGTGTAGTTTGATTATTTTTAGAATTTGTAAGTGTTGGTGAGTCTAGATCGGTACGATTATTCTCATAATTAAGATTTATTATAGACTCAATTGAGGAGGTTATTGGTGACACAATCATGGGAGTATATCTTCCATTTAAATAAATGGATTCAGTAACTACAGGTGTACATACTGTTGTTGTGTGTACTGTTGTTGATGGTTGGCTATAGTAGGGTGACGTCGCTATAGTTGTTGTTTGAGTGTAGGCCGTGAATACAGGACCTCCGCTTGTTTCTTGCATTTCACTCAGATTTTGTTTGTCCGGAATAACTTTCGAGTTTTAGTTTTGCTACGGTTGGCAACACTGATTTTAAGTCACTAGCACTATGCAAGGTCACGCTCCCGCGCGTTTAACCTCTGATGTTTTGACTTATTTGCCGGTAACGAATCGCTAATTTATCACTAAAACTCACAGATATTATCACTGCACTTGACTGTAGTAACCAAATAATAGTTTATGGTTACTTTACAATGCTTGGGAATATTATATCACGATATTTTTGTACAAAATTTAACTAAATTGGAGAAGCAGAAAAATGACAGCTTCAACCTTGAAGTCACTTTTGTGAATAATTGCGAAAAAACATGAAACGTGTGTTTTAACTTATTAAAACATACGTTATGTCATTCGCAAAGGTACGAATGGTATGAATAATATTATTAAAAAAAGATAGCTATATTTCATCGTATCTATGATAACCTCGTCCACATATGACGTCATCGTTTTCATACAGGGAATGGAGTATAAAAAATTTATTAAATCATTTTAAGGTTTAGGTAGCTAATTAAAATTGATAACTTACAAGAAAATATTCAATAATACATATCTAAAGAGTGCAAAGTGACGCGGAATAGAGTATATCTGGCAACTTTCAGTTCAGAAAGTAAAATGGTAAAAACTTGGCAAGATTAAATTAATAATAGTACGTAAGAACGTATTATAACAATTTTCTGTAGATCGACGAAGTTTTTTTTACAGTACAAACATTTTATTGCTATACGAGGTGTGGCTATTAAGTAATGAGACTGACGCTGCTATAGACGAAGTACGCATGCGCCAAACGCCAGCGACCATCAGCTTTTTAGCGTGAAGCTTTCTCTTTCGAATGCAGTACCTTTTGTTTTTGTAAACAAATCCGTATAGCCGTAGCATTCGTTCTCATTAGAGTTGTTTTTTTGTTTCGCCAAAAAAATGTAAGTGTAACATTAGAGCAACGAATTGTTGTGAAATTTCATATGAAACTTGGCAAAAATGCTACTGAAATTTATAATTTATTGAAAAAAGTACTCGAATTGTGGTAGGACAAGTCATGGGTTCTCCATCAAGACATGCGTCAGCTCATTCCGCAGTGCCTCTTAAGAGGTTTCCAGCCAAATACAGCATCTCAGTGTCGGACCATACGCCTTATTCGCCGAATCTTGCATCATGCGACTTACATCTGTTTCCTAAGGTGAAATCTGCCTTAAAAGGAACAAGATTTGAGCTGTGAAAGGGAAAGCGGCACGCGTCCTGAAGGAGCTGACAGAAGAAGTCTTCCAGCACTGTTTCGAACAATGGAAGATTTGCATGGAGCAGTGTAGGGATAGAGAAGGAGTGTATATTGAAAGTGATAATAAGTAAATAGGTATGGAATCAAAATAAAATGTTAAAACAGCGTCAGTTTCGTTATTTAATAGCCACACCTCGTATCTACGTTTGAAATAAGATTAATTATTTTTCTGAAAAAATTAATTACTTAGTTATTTGCTTAACTAGGCAAAAAAGTAGCAGTATATCTGCTCTTTTGCATTCTTGAACACTTAATTTTTCTGTTGATTGTTTTAAATTAATATTAATATTGTGATTATCTTTCAATATTTTTAATGTTATCGGCATCATCGTAGTAATTGTTGTTATGAATTTGTTAAGCGGTGGCTATGTATATGTAAAAACAAATTTGGCATTTATAATTTCATAAATGTTAATCTGCTTTTTGTGAATGTTGTCAATCACTACGTATTAATTAGATTTTCAATATATAATGGCAACTGACGAAGGAATGTAAATTCCCTCTCCCCATTAATGAAGTCACGCCTTCTACCCATTACTGGATGTGGTATTCTGCCGAAGCAGATCTCAGCAAGAGATATATTTTGCGCGTGAATTGCGGTTACCAGTCGTCAAATCACGGCCCTCAAGATGTTAGTGATGAAGGAGCCACAGGGATAGCTTTTGAAATTATGAAAATTGTTTGTCGCCTGTGGGAACCGAACCAGGATTCTCAAGATCCACAGGCCGACTTCATACCACTGAGCTAGCCACCCCATTTTTAAAAACATAACCGACCGTATGTTATATAACATATAGTTCTTATTTTAATCTTCTCTAATTGGCCTAAAAATACTCCCTGTATAAGTTAAAATTCCTAAAGTTAGAAAAGATGAAGCAAAACCTTTAACATAAATCATGAAACGAGATAAATAATATCACTGCTATCTATTCAATAATAACATAGAACCATCGTTTAAAGTTCACGCCAGATTATTTAATTCTAAAAAATATTGCAAACTGCACATTTAAATATCCTTACAATTACAATATTCATCAAATCGAATCTATTATCACTATTATTATCCACAATTCTTCCAAAGAGTCACCTTGACCAATAAAATATCACAAAATAATTGTTCACGCATTAAAATCAAATATCATCGAAATGACCTAACCTAAAACTATTTAAAAAACCCCTGCAAACAAAAACATCCCGATTCCAAGGCTACCACGATGGGCCGGTGTCGACCTCGGCACCCAGAAAACAAACAGAAGAAGAAACAAAACACTATCATTTCATCGCTGAAGTCACGTAATTGCCAGTTGTGCTCAGTGATTTGTCTGCATTTTCGTGTTAGTTACGCCTCATGTTGTCCTAGATACGACTTCTTGGGTTAATTGTTTACATCGACGCCCAACGATTGAGCTGAGTTAATCTGTTGACTGCTGAAAATGTGTGGGATGGCTTGTGAAGTGATCGAAGGTGCCTTAGGCAGCTATCCGTTGTTAATTTCAAATTGGATATTAATAGTATGCTGGATATGAAAGAGGCAGATTTTTACAGATTATTTTTTAGATTAAATGTTAGCATTGAACCTATAATGAATATAAATTAAATGGTGTTTACACATCTTTATATTAGTACTCGTAATTTGATGTTACAAAGATTTACAATGCTTATTACAATTTATGTAATAACACAAATAATTGTGTATGGTGTAATATTACGCCTACGTTAAATTAGGTACCTTTAAATTTTTTTAACATTTAATAATAAGTAGGTAAGTTTATCATCTGCCTATATTTGTCACCGACAAAATGTGGACAGTATTAAATCAAATAAATTTAGTCAAAAACAAATTATAGTTTGTTTAAAACGAAAGCGAAGCGATCCTTGCTGGAATACATACAATATTTAAATAAAAACCGACTATAGCGGCTTGCTTATACGCAGTATTAAGCCCGTCTGACACGATCAATTTTAATGTACATTTTAATGTACATTTTTTAGTTCAATTTTAATGTACATTTTCCATGTAAAATTGAAGACAAAAATTCCTGTATGCAACGACGTCAATTTTCTGCTAGATGCGCATGCGCATTTCGATCCATTTTGAAAATTTGTTGGTATTGAATTAGGGTCTTTGTGTCAGAATCAAAATTAAAATTTATATATGGCAGTTTTAGTGGCATACAAGCAAAGCTTATTTCTGTACTTCTCTATTAAAACGGACACACGTTGCCGAGACTAAGATGTTTTGATTAAATAATGATACAAATAGAAAAAATGAGGTTCATGTTTGACGTTTTAACAATACACTATGCCATGCACTGCGCGCAGCTTCTTTGCGCAATTAATTGACGAAAACATTGAAGGAAATAGGACAGGTTCTATTTTTTCATGTACATTAAAATTGAAGGCAACATTGAAGTGCGTGCGCATGTATGATACGTTCAATTTTTTACTTTGTAAAAAATGTACATTAAAATTTACATTAAAATTGATCGTGTCAGACGGGCGTAAGGAAGTATTGGAATCATGAAAAAAATCGTTGACGAGATTTTCGCGGAAATACGTGTTTTGAGGTCCACTGAATCCGTTTTGAACATTTTCTCAATGATGTCTCTCTCTCTCTCTCTGTGTGTGTGTGTGTGTGTGTGTGTGTTTGTGTGTGTGTGTTTGTGTGTGTGTGTTTGTGTGTGTGTGTGTGTGTGTGTGTGTGTGTGTGTGTGTGTGTGTGTGTGTGTATGTGTGTGTGTGTGTGGATGGATGGATGTGTGTCCGAGTGTGCAATATCTCATGAACGAGATAAGATTTGTTAACGAAACTTGGTAATTATAAGTTTCATGAAAATACGAAGAGCTGAGTTGATTTTGAATGAAATTGAAAAACCGGAAGAGAAGTTTACTGGACACACAAAACAATAAATTCTATTTATTTCAAAAATGTAATCAGTTACGAAAAAAAGTTTCAAACAAAAGATGTTAGCAAAAATATTTGGAACATAAAATGTTATTTGCAATTTTCCTGTATATGCGTCTAATTTTGAGAAAAGCTAATTTTTATATTTAATAATATATTCGAATAATCATAGTAGCAATAGAAACAAAAAACAAAAACATGTTTCACATTTATATGTCAAATAATAATTGTCAAACGCAAGGAGCAAGTCATAAGTGTTCAATTCAGCGTTTTTGATATTAAATATACTGTGTATAAGAAAGTCGTGTGGTGCCCACACCAGATTTTTCTTTTTTTTTGATAGAAATGCGCGTGATGTGAGCTTCGCCAAAAATATGTTCTGATATAAAAAATAACTGCTAAATAATAATATTTTTACTTTTGAAATTTTGTACATTATCTGGATTTTATACTCTACCGGTAACATATCTATTTATTAATATTAGATAAATAATTGGTTTCATTCATGAACGTTTCGAGTAATAATATTTACTCATCATCAACACCTTAAAAAGCGAAACGTATTCCTAAAACCTATTATTTATTTTCTGTGCTCGCATCATTCAAAATAAAGTTTATATAACCTTGGAAACCGATGGAAAGTTTGATTTGGTGCACTAGTGCGCAAAGTAATTGAAAAAACACCCACTTTTTATAATTCTAAATTTTTACTAATAAAACGCTAATTGTACATATTTATATACCCACATTTTGAGGAATTTATAAAAAAAGTAGAGACATTAGCTTATAACGCCATCAAACAAACATATTTTAACAAACTACAAGAAAACATGAACAATTTGTTTTCAAATACTTAAAATACTTAACTGTCAATATAAATTCAAGTTGCAAATTTAATAAATATCCTCATTGTCCCTTATAATTTTTGCTCCTTACAAAAAGCATTGTACAAAACTTGTGCACAAAGACGTCATTTGCACCATTCGCGCAAATTAAAGCACTCGCTTCGCTCGTGTTTAAAATTGCGCTCATATGCAAAGTACGTCTTCGCGCACTAGTTATGTAAATAGCTATAATATTAATAAATATTTTGGATCGTTCTCAATTTTTTTTTAAATATATTACTTTACTACCAAAAAAGTTTTAACTAATATGGAATTCTAAAAAAAATTGTTTGTTTAAATTATCGAGAATATGGTTCACCTTAATTTGCCAATTCTAATCAGGATTAAATTTTAAATATGCTAATCCTATTTTGAGAATTCGGCTACTTATTTTTTTCTATGGTCAATATCAACTGATTAAAATACAAACGTTTTTATTCCAAAAGAATTGCATGTATATTACAAACCGACATCACCTACTCATTCCAGGAAGAAACATATAAAGTAAGATTAGCCACTTAAAAATTCTTTGGATTTTCCTTGCTTCTAAATTGCAAATTATGCGGAACTCGATCTCCAAAAATAAGGTCACTTACAATAGTCATCCTACTAGTTCTTGGTACCTACTAAAATATGACCAAAAAAAATCCAAGAACTGACCATCATCCTTTAAAATACATCAATGTTAATATTTGTTAATAGACCAGAACGAATTAATAAAGGAAATAAAGTACCTATCTAACAAAAACATTACATCAACATTCCAAAATTATAAATATCTAAATATCTTTTAACCTAAAACGCACAACAGACCGATTCATTTGATTTTTTTCTACTAACCATACAAACATGCATTACGACGGTTTGGGAAACGTTACGGCATTTGAATCTGAAGATCCCGTGTTCGAATCCCAATCACGCTAAAAATATATGAACTAGCACACTTCGACTTAGTGAGGCCGGACCCTGTACTATAATTAGGATTAAGTTCTTGTACAGAATAGCATAACAATTTTTGCTTCGTGCTACAGCTATTTTAATTGATAATTATTATAATGGTGTTAAATTTAAAAATAATCTACTTATAAGCAAAATAGATTTCGATTTAATTTTAAAATTGAAAAGAAATCATATAAATGTCACAAAACGTTAGTTTTAATTTAATAATTTTTACATAAGCTAGTAATTAATTCGACGTTATGCTATCTGTTCGTATTATATTAATTTATAATAAAGGTTTATGTAAGGAGTTAGACCGATCTTACACAGTAAACAGATTTCTTACGTTAGTTTCTGTTCATCGGTTGAAGAGTAAAGTTGTAGCGCGACAGTTAAGTTGGTAGTGATCAAGTCGCGGTGGATAGTGTTTGGTTAGTGTTGAGCCGATTACATGAGCGAGGTGAGTCAGTTAATCTAGAGCACGTATGAGAGAGTATGATTGAGTTGGAGTGCATAGCACTGCTAGCAGTCTGTCCATCACGGGGATGATGTGTTGAATAGCGGACTGTAGTGGCTACAGATAGGTCTGTAAGCTGCCAACGGCAGCAGCTGGGTGCTGTAGTGATCACAGAGAGTTCTGTGGTCGCCCAAGATAGCAGCGCTGAAGGCTGTAGTGACCTGGCTGGCCTTCGGGTGGCCTACGGGCGTACGGGGTCACCGACGAGCAGTCCCGTGAACTGTAGTGGCTACAGATAGTTCTGTAGCTGCCAACGGCAGCAGCTGGGTGCTGTAGTAACCACAGATGGTTCTGTGGTTGCCCACGTTAGCAGCGCTGAAGGCTGTAGTGACCTGGCGACCTACGGGTATGGGGTCATCCTCATGTATGAATGATGATTAGATTTTGGTAGATTGACTCCTCATTGAGTTTGTTACTCACGGTTTGGTTCTTACAGGCATTAAATGGTTTACGCTCGCGTTAGGTGATACGCGGATTGTTCCATTCGGTTTGCTTAGTTTTGCGAGTACATTTCGTTTACGTGTCTACTTGAGGTGAGTCTCGTTTATATTTGTTATTAAGGCATTTGTGGGTACAAATGTAGTCTGGATTAATTATGCTACACATCCATTGTATAACAGTACGAATGATTGATTATTGCTAATGGCAAGAATTGCCTGTCTAATTTTATCATCGTGACATTACCCATTACTGGATATGACACTTGGCTATATCAGATCAATCAATTTACTTCCATTTCAGATACAGAAATACACCAACAAATTTTGGAAACATCTTGGAAGAATACATTAATAAGTAATCAATCGATATGGACTCAGTTCAAAATCTTTTAAGTTGGATGTATCGAGTCAAAAAATAATCTAATTAAATATATCTCGAGAGTTCGATAAATTAGAAAATAATTCTTCAGTATCTTTCTCAAACTTGTTGCTATTTGGCAACAACCACTCAAGCCCTACGGGATTTCGTGACTATAGCCAGGCAACAAGTTTTCGAAAGATCTGTCAAATTATTTTTAATTTATTGCCACTCTTTTGTTATATTATTACTGAAAATTGTTTGTGGCCGTGAAAATCAGCTTCTCATAGCCATAAAAAAAATGTAAGTTCATTTTACCATTGGTCTGTAAATTTATTTATGAGACGACCACCTATGAATGTAACCATAACAACATCATAACTTCTACGTAAAGTTGAAAATAACATACACTGATATGTTGGTATGACGCACACTTCTAACATATCAGGTGAAGTTCCACTGATTGACAACACATGGCGTTACGATTAAAGAAAATAATAAAATAAATGAAAAGAATTTGTATTATTATTTAAATCGAAGTTTTGGCAGATTTTTCAACACATTTACACAGATTAATCTTCTTTTTAAAATTAATAATTACTTATTTAGTAATATTTTAGCATTATTTAATATTTTGGCATTACGGTTAGTACAGTTGGTATCACTATACCTAATCTCAAACGTCCTACAAAATCGCATCAGCTGTCAAAGTGTAACAACATTGCCCTTGCAAACTTTTTTTAGAAATATTTTATGGTCGTCTGAGAAATAGTGTACATAGCTCGCTCGAAAGTGTGATAACTGTGCTCGTGTACTTAAATCACTCGGCGCTGTGCGTCTCGTTTTTCAATTTGTACACTCGCACGTTATATTACACTTTCGATGCTTGTTATGTAATATACTATTAAAAATGCTAATAACACCACAATAATTTACGAGTAGAACAAATTAAATCTAATTCAACAATTGAATACGCAGTTCCAGTTCTTACTACTTACATAATACCATTAAACCGGGTAGCACAAATTCTTCAAATATTTCATAGAACATTTATTCAATCGATTCATCCCAATTAATTGCCGGAAAAACATTTATGTTTTTCTAGTTCATTACTATTTATTAATACCATGGATACAATGTACATTATTTAGTTCATAATGCCATAGGACATTATATATTTTTAATAGGCCCTTGGGAGATATTACTATGGTAATACTGTCAAAAACTGACTTTTCTTCTATTCAGTGTTGCCAGATAATCCATTATTTTTTAATTATATTATTAAAAAGTACTAGTAAGACATAAAAAATTGTAAGCATGACGGGTATTACTTGATGCGACTTACAAACCCTCGGGTCAGAGGCCCCCACCCTTGTAATAATCTTCCTTGGTGGGCATAAATATCTTCATAATACTCTAGGTACATAAATAACTATTTTATCCTGAAACATCACTTTCGCTTTATCCAAATTCCTAATTCGTTTCATACAAACTCATTTATTCTTTACAGTAATACGATTAACAATTCTCAGTAGTAAACGACAAAAAAACCTAACATCTAACAAAACTGATTGTCTCCAGCAATAGCCCAATATTCAAATCACCTTCTAAAACAAACTACCAGGAAAAACTCAATTTTTCAGAGCTAACAACGACATCATCAACCATCTAAAAAACCACCGTATCTTGTTAAAACCAAGGATACGCAATGAAAGATGATGCCAGATTAGACTGACAATCTAGATGGCGTCACGACACGTCAAGTCCGCGTCGCATCGCGTGTCACGAGCGTCCCGACGGCGACGTTGATGACACCGATGTCTGAGTAGATTTTCAGATTTCACGCACGAAAATAAACACACCTCAGTGTTCGGTGTCTAGACAGGGATGATGTTTGTACGCAGAAATGAAACAGATATTAAACGCGAAGAGAGTTAGGAAATAAATGTGTAAGCAGAAGTATTACGAATTGTATATTTTTGTTTGTTTTCCTGACTGAGGATTTATGAATTGTATCAAGTTTGATGCAATTAAATATTTGTTTAATTTACCATAAGGATTTTCCCTGAATTATTTGTAGCAATCTTCCTAAATGAATTACTACAGCGTATCATTTTATAAGTATTTATAACTGTAAAAATATATTTATTTCTAGGAAAATGTATTTCAAAATAAGTTCAATACACTATGTGGTCAAAAAAGTCGTCATATGTATTTTGCATATATGGTATATAAGTTAATTTGATAAAATTGAAAATGTTGATGACACATTATTTCCACAATAATATTTAGTGTTACATAATTATTTTATGCACAACTGGGCCGAAATTCATTTGTTTTAGCCTAAATACGGACTTAAACACTTCTTTTTGGCCCTAGGGCCATAAAAAAATGCCTATGGATACATAAATAAAATGACAATTTTTGTTTATTGTGAATACTTGATTCTGCAAAATATCATTTTGAGATATAACCTATGAACATATTTTAATCTTTTGAACATATAATTAAATGTTCTTTTGTTGTGCATAAAATATTGTATGTAGCATGGGTGAAATTAGCATTTCTGACCCTAAGCATGTGATGCTAATAATCATGCCGCGGGCCAGAAAGGCCTGTTTTCACCCTTCTACATACATGACTATTATTTCACTTTTATTTCAAATCCAACTAGATTACTATGATACAATTATTGAAAATAATAAATGTTGTTACTACTTGCCCAATATTGATTGACCCAGCATTGAAATAACCAAGGACAAGGACTCACCTGGAAAAGAAAATTAAAATGTACTTTCATAACATTTGGTACACACAGTATTAAAATACATAAATAACATAATTCAATATACACAAATCTCAGACCAAACATAAATAGACGGAGAACAACGGCGTTTGTTGTGAAGTAGAAAGGGTTAGAATAACTGGGCGATGAAACTTGGTGTTATGCGGGTTGCATTTTTGTTGATGACAGTTATCAGACGCGAGCATTTTATTTATTTAAATACAAACGTGCGTATACAAAACACTTAATATGTCAAAAACTAATCTTTACTTTGATGTATGAAAAATAAGTAATTGAATATAAAAATAACTACACAAATGTTTGCAACTCGCATAACATCAAAGGGTACTCGCTCCTTGCCGCGCACCCGCCTCACCGTCAAGTTACTCTAACTCTTTCTACTTTACAACACTGCATTGACTTGAATACGGCAGAATTTGTCTACTTATGATTGGTCTGATATACAAATACACAAGTACAGAGGGCCGATTAGTCAAGTACGTTTTGCTCGCATTTTAACAAATTAATTTAAACTAACCTTAAAATTATTATGATTTCAACCCTAACAAAAAATCTGAATTACATCTGCCTAATGTAGTATTCATAATATTTATTCTTAGAAAGAACAATATATAAACGAACTTTGATTGCAATTGCACTTTTGGAATTTATAAGTTTAAGTCATCGACGACTCTCAGACAACACTATCATATTGTTACACTTTGAACTGCCCATATTTTAATTAGAAACATGAAATAATATTTAACTTTGAAGTCGTTTTAAATAGGTAAATAACATCAGATCGAATCCTTTGACACAAGTGTACATGCACGAGAGAACACGTTCAAATGGCATAATGGCACTATAACTTGGAATTGTATTCATTTATGAATGTAATGAAAGTTTATATTTAGAACTTTGTTACTGCAATAAATAAATCAAGAGTTCAAGACTAGCAGATATAGAATTGCAATTCTCATTCAAGACAAATAAACAAAGTAGTGTAAACAGTTATAAGTACAATGACAAATAAATAAATCGAAAAATGTCTAACCTTCACTGCTAATTAATTTATAAACGGTAATTATTCACTTATTAATATTACATTTACTTAAATTGCTCAATCATGCTCATAAAAATTTGCACAAAAGAAAAAGTATGGTTACAAATCAAACCTTCAACTTTTTTATTCTCGTCAAATAACGCAATGTAACATACTCTACCTTCATTCAATTATCCATTCATTCATAATTTTTTCTCACATAAAAAAAGAATCACGGATACGACAAATAGATAACAAATTACAATGAACTTTTGATTTGACTACATCCGTAGCTAGGATTAAACATCTCTATCTATCAAGTGTGCTGCCTATGAGGATCCAAGAAAAATGAAGATCCTGTTACATTATTAAGTGAAAGTGTCTGATTATTGGCCTGTATATTCAGCTCACGTATATACTTTTCCTCTGCACTGCTATAATAATATTAATAATGATCGTATTATCATATTTAACGCCTTACGATGTAACAATTTTAGCTTCAAATCTTCTTCTTGGAATTAATAATAATAAATAGTAACATGCGTACTCAAGGATACAGATGTTGTTATATAAGATATTTTATTCTTGTTATCCCTTTATTATTCTGTTTAATCTTTAATGATATATTAAAATGAGAAAAGGATTATAATAATACAACTTTCCTTGACAGTACTGGAATTTTGATTTAATGTCTGTAAAAGCACAGATTACATACAAACAGACGTCTAACTAAATATATTTAAATGGTAGTGCTTTTTATCAATGAAATTTGTAATTCTGGACAGTGCCGGATTTACCATTAGGCTGAAAAGGCTCCAGCCTAGGGCCCCGAGTTCGGGGGGCCCCGCACTGGAGTTAAACTAGTTTTGAACATTTTAGTAAATTTAAATTTTACTAATACGTCAATAAATTTAACAGAGAAACTATGAACGAAAAAACTAATCAATATTAATGGAGAATTAATCATTGTAATTATAATTATATACAGGTCATTGAAGATTTCGTTAAGCAAAAAGTGCGAAGAAAGATGTTTTAATTGCGTCGCAGATATTGTATTTATAATAAAACACATGTTATTTTAATCTTACTCTTATAGTTTTATTTTACTTTTTATTTTCACGGCAACAGAGAGGGGGCCATTCTATGTATTCAGCCTAGGGCCCCATGTCACGTAAATCCGGCACTGGTTCTGGATGGGTCTGAAATGCAGCGCTAATGCCGGTTATTATTTAGTGAACGTTAAATTAGGGCTTATGTATTTACAATTTATTTTGAATTATGCTTTGCGAAATTATAATTCCCTAATTATTAGTGCCGTAATTCAATGTTTATGAATTAAATTGACCTGTTATACAGACTAGAAATTGACAAAATTTACATTTTTACTTATGTCTAGACCACTATGCATTTTTTTAGAAAACAAAAACATGTCTAAACTAGCTCTAATGAGACAGCTTTTGTCTAATTTAACAAATTTCTATCTCGTATAATTCTTCAGATTCCCATTCGTCAATATAATTTTCGCCGTAACGTAAGAGTTTAAATAATAATTTTTTAACGTTAACACTTCGTCGCCAAGACAAATAATTAAACATAGCTCTATACATTTACATAAAAAAACTGTTAAACGAATTCATCTAAAGATTCGTTAAATAATTTTAAGAATAAGATATTGGAAATCAGGTTTATTTTCTAAGACGTTTCAAAAAAAGCCCAGTTCAACAAAACTATTAATATTACTTAAATATAAAATTTTAGTCTAGATAACGTTGAAACATTACCAGTACCTTTAACAAATAGTAAGAATTAGATACAACAATTAGCAAGTAACAAATATTGAAATATTTTATTAATTCGAAAGAACATTTTTCTGTTTGAAAATTGGAACAGTTACGGTTGAATAACCTTTTAATCATGATATCCCCATCGTCCTTTCTCGGAATTATAGCATTTTGAGATTTCTTTGGTGGTCAATTAAAGATAACAAATTATTTTTAAATCTATGTAGAATAAAAAATTAAATTAAAAAAAAAATATCTAAGGCTGTAGATTATGTATGAATTAAAAAGAGAATAAAATTTTAAATTATGTAAACCTTTCAATAAAGTTGAAAAGTAATTTTTACACAGGTATTTTTTTTATACTTGTGTATAATGAGTTTAAATTGCATTATTATACCATGATGAAGTAATCAAGAAAAATATAAAGATATTCATCAGCAAATTGTTACATCTACATTACAAGCATCTGAAGAAACAATGCAAATAATTACATTTACAATAGGTAATTCACTGTAAGAACACTACTTGATCACCAGCAGAAACAAATCCTCACGTTTAGAGGAAGGTCAAGTCAGGATGACCGCTTCTTGTAACGATCAACGATCAACTATGAAGAGATCAAGGTGTGTGCCAAGTGAGTCACGTTTGTGATGTCCGGTTCGAATCGCTTATCTGTTCGCTTACTCGCGACTAGATGGAATGGTTTCGGAAATGAGTTGAGACCACGACGAAGGCGAAATGTAAGCAAAGCGGTGTAACCACAGCGTGGCGTGTAGGCAGCGGAAATCGGCTGCACCTTAGTTGCCCAATGCATGGATTTGTGGAGTTCGTGATACAAAGCATATGGTACTTGTATTTTACTCTTTGTTCTAATGCAGTGATATTCAAACTGTGTTCAGAGAATCTCCGTCATTTCTACCGGACATAAATCATATATCTAACATTGGAGTAAACATAAACCTTTAGAAATAGGGTTGTTCGTATTTTACCCAGCCAGAAAAATCCACCTGGGGTTTTTTTTAATAAAACCCATTTGGTTGAATGGTTGACAATTCAGCCAGGGTGAATTTTAAGATAGAGTCAAATTTCGGAACATAAATATCTTTTATTTATTTTACAATGTAATAATACGTAATATCTTTGTAAAATAAAACGTTTAACTTAAATTATCACATTGCATTTCTTTGACAAATGTTAATATCAAACTAGTTTAAGACCAAATATTATTTGTCTTATATTATATTAGTATTACAAAAACTGATAAGGTGCGTTCAATAAGCCCAGCAAAACAAGCAATTGCTAAGTAAGCAAAAAGCGATTATTGCTCGGTCCACTGAACGGTTTGCTCGTTTCGCTACATTTTTAAGACCGAGTTGTACCGAAAAAGACATCGTGAAATGTGTTCGGCTAATGATAAATAATACGAGTGCGTACTTTTTATGCGTTTTGAATTTAGACAGATTAAAATTTGCGCTAAAAATTTTCAGCCAAGTTTATGTTGGTGATATTAGGCTATTGTTTGGAATATGGAATTCAATAAATATAAATTTTTTAAGAACCATGATGGCACATTCACTTAAACTGATGACGGCTATTTTATAGCCCTAGATAATAATAGTAATCCTACCGATAATAGCTTGATATAGATCAATCCCATCATCTGCGAAAAGCTGAATATATTCGTTTTCCATTTTTCATATGTGTAAATTAATAATTGTTTGTCAACTGTCAAAATAGTTTCGATCTTTCAAGTTATAAACTTACAATTGAAATTCCCGCAAAAATATTTGAATGTCTACCACGTCGAGCGATAAATTTTTCGCTTGTAAAACGAGCAAATGCTAGCCTAGCAAAACCGTTCAATGATTCTTACTTCCGGTTTGCTTGTTTTGCTTAATACGTTGAACGCACCTATTGATACCCAATCTTTAAGTTAAATAATTATGACAATAACATATTATGTTTTTAATTCACAATGAAATAAATATATTTTCTTTGTAATTATTACATACTAATACATAAATTTTGTTTTAATGTTTAGTAGTATACATTTTAAACATTATATACAAAATTATATTTGTCAATATAAAAAAAGCCCAAATAAACCCAAAAAAAACAGTGGGTCGGGTTTAAAAAAAAACAGGGTTTTTTCAACCCTCTATAGAAATCTAATTCCTGAGCATAAACGTTATTTTTTTACAGCCATATCTGCTATTTGACCATATCACCATGCATTATTTTTAAATAACATAATATAAAAAATCTAATTATAGACGAAATGGCGAAAAACATGGTTAAAAAATTACTGATTTTAAGGACGCAATCGCAAAGCATCAAATGCAAACTAACACGATTTAGCAACACCAAATACGAATGCAACTTGCATCATATTAGGTCTGAAGGTGGTACTAAACGTTAATAATTTTTGATAAATATTATTACTATAAATTTGAAAACATTATATTTATGGGCAAATAATATTACATATTATAATGTACATGTTACTAACAAAGTAAAATTCAACAACGTGCAAAATTCCAAATGCAAAAGTGTATTATTTCCCAGTAATTTTTTAATATTAGAACGCATTTTTAGCGAAGCTTTCTTCGCTCACATTTTTAGCAAATAAACCTTAAACCCGTAGGGCACATGCTCCACACACGTAAGCCGATAAATTCGATTTTAGCTCAAATTATTCTGAATTTCATACATTTATTTAAATATTGAACGTGTTTTTGGCAAGCCCTAATCCCGTAGAACGCACACTCCATACATACAAACCTTTATTTATTTTTGGAAAAATTTGTATGATTTAATTCACATTTTCGCGGTGATATCAGCAAATTTATAAATTTACAGAATTTTTTAATTACTTTTTAACTGGGTCTAGTTTGATAACAAATTGTCTTTTTAACACGTACGAGAATTCAACCTCAATTCATTTCCAATGTTTGAAATATCGAACACCAAACTCAATACTGGTGTAAAACAAAAGACAAAATGTCTATTGCGATGTGGAATTGAGTCTTAATAAATAAGAAAAAATAGGAAAAAACAAATTTTCCATCACTTGTCTCAATAATTCCACAAAGGTTTTACAGCACGTTTGCATCAACTATCAGGTCATCAACAAACGGCTGGTCAGTTCAGCTTTAACCATAGACGCGTTTCGTCCTTACAGACTCATCAGTATGGTGTGATCATTTATCCAACTAGACCAACTCGGGAATAGTGGATTGTGATACCGACTTAGCTGTCTAGCCACTATTCCCGAGTTGGTCTAGTTGGATAAATGATCACACCATACTGATGAGTCTGTAAGGACGAAACGCGTCTATGGTTAAAGCTGAACTGACCAGCCGTTTGTTGATGACCTGATAGTTGATGCAAACGTGCTGTAAAACCTTTGTGGAATTATTGAGACAAGTGATGGAAAATTTGTTTTTTCCTATTTTTTCTTATTTATCAATACTGGTGCTTGATCGCTAATGATCGTGTTCGTCACCGAGATATGACCTGTGATGCCTGCTTGTATTCAATAGTATGGTGCATTAGTTTGATTTTTAGATGATTGCAAGTGATCGCTAAACTTTTTAGGGTGACTAAGAAAAGAACATGCTTGTATTACAATTTCAAGGTTATTTTCTTATTATTGGCAAAGGTTAATTTGTCTGTATTAAAATTGCATTAACTTTTATTCATCTAAATTCGCAATAAGCTATCGTTTATAATAAGGTTATATATTTGTAGACTAGGAATCTACAGGTATTGGAACTGTAAAGACTGCTGTTCTAATATTTTGTTGCGATTTTTACTCTGAATAAGTTGATTATTTCTGTTCAATTAACCTGTTGCAAATCGAATTAGAAATCGTAATATACGACAGTTTATTGCAAAACATAAAATAAAAGAAACTAACATTTAACACATAAAGAATAGAAAAGTAAAATCATAACAAAGCACACGATAGTAATGTCAGACAATAAATAAAATAAATCTATTGTTTACTAGAAGTTATAGCTATACTGTTAAGTTTATGATTTTTTTGCTTGTTTCCTGTTTTATTTTTTTTATAATAAATTATAAATAAATATATCATCACGGCTTTTACCCATTACTGGGTGTGGCACTTTACCGAAGCAGATCTCGGTAAGACATATAATTATGCGAGTGAAGTGCGGTTACCAGCCGTCAAATCACTGCTCCCAAAGATGATAGTGGTGGGGGGGCCACAGGGATAATTTTAAATTGGTGAAAATGTGTGTCGGCTGTGGGGATTGAACCAGGGTTCTTAGAATTCACAGACCGACTCGATACCACTGAGCCATTACCCCATATAATAATTTATAATACAATAATAATAAATACATATATCATACAGGCAATCGTAGCCCAGTGGATAAGAGCGAGATAAAACTTGCGTTTCTTAATTAGCAAGCAAGAGGTCGTGTGTTCAAATCTCACTAACATCTGCTTATATAAAAAAAAAAACGTTTGTGTCTGAATGGTTCGAATTCCACTATAAGCTGTAGGCTCCCTGTACTGTAATTGGGATTTACTTCCTGTTGTGCAGAGTAACAAATAAATAAATAAATCACGCCTTTTACCCATTACTGGCAGAGATACTCTGTCCTAGCAGATATTTCGGTGAGTGAATAGCGGTTATCAGTCGTCAAATCATGGCCCCCCAAAGATGTTACTGGCGGGAAAGCCTTAATATGTTGAAAATCTATTAATCGGTTGCGGAAATTTAACTTGGGTTCTCAAATTCACAGGCTGACGCGACTTTACTAAACTATCTAGCCCATAAATAATAATAATATACAAAATTTATTGAAGGATCCTGTTATTAACTAATATTAATGAGTTAAAGTTGGGAGGAAAATATTAACGATTTATATACTACGGGCTTTCCTTTTCAAAATGATATATTATTGAATTAATTCAGTGCAGAATTGAGTTAATCAGAGTAATAAAATCATCACCTATTTAACACTTTACATAAATTACTGTGAAATTGACCTTGGTCAACAACATTTAAAGTACAGTAAGTACTCAATTTAAAGATAGCTAACTTAATATATACTGAAGTTCAGATCCAGAAATTAAATATCTACTAAATTTTAGCTTCCATTTAACACTTACGAGGGTAGGGTGAAAAATCCCTGAAAAATAAAACAGATGGCGCCACAATCGCAAATCTCATGTGTCATTTGTGTTGTACTATCTTTAACTACTGTTTTGACACCCATCGAAAACAAGCAACCTTGAAGATTTTTGAAAACATGGAAAAAAGTGAATTTCGCGTCTTGATTAAATATTATTTCTTGCGTGGAAAAAACATTACGCAAACCAAAGCATCGCTTGTTAAACATTATGGGGTCTCCTCACCATCGATTGGAACGATTCACAAATGGTTTACTGATTTTCGTTGTAATAGTATGACCACAAAGGACGCCGAACCTTCTGATCGTCCAATTGAGGTTACAACACCAGAAATCGTCGATAAAGTCGATGATATGATATTGGACGATTGGCGAGTTAAAGTGCACGAAATGGCTGAGGCTGTTAGCATCTCAAACGAACGGGTACGGAACATTTTACATAATTTTTTGGATATGAGAAAGCTATCTGCCAGATGGGTGCCGCATTTACTCTCTGTTGACAACAAGCGCGACCGTGTGACAAGTTCAAAAATTGCTTGAATTGCGCTACGTATTGGTTCGTCATCCACCATATTCTCCAGATTTGGCCCCCTGCGATTTTTATCTATTTCCAAACTTGAAGAAATGGTTCTGCGGAAAGAGATTTGGCTCGAACGATGAGGTCATCGCTGAGACAAACGCCTAAGGATTGCCAAAATCGTATTATTTGGAAACGATCGAAAAATTAGAAAAACGTTGGATGAAGTGTATCGAGCTACAAGGAGATTATGTTGAGAAATAAAATATGTTTTGACCAAATAAATAATTTCTTGTTTCATTTTTCAGGGACTTTTCACTCTGCCCTCGTATAAGATCATTGACGTCGCAATGAAAAACTACATGTTTATCAACAATGATTTTTGGAAAAATATACCTGTCTATAGTAATTAGACAAACAAGTGAGTAAAATAGATGAATAAAAAATAAACCATATGCATGTCTGCATACTCTTCATTGGTGAAGTAGTATTTAAATATTCAATAAACCGAATATTAGATTGTACGCTAATGTAAAAACATCTGGTGTGGGCACCACACGACTTTCTTATACACAGCATATATAATATTTAGAATATATTTTATTAAACATATAATTTAGTTTCTTTCCGAAAGAAGACATAGATAACTAGATAAAGCAAAAATTTAAATTTGTTTTTTGTTTCTATTGCTACTATGATTAAATATAAAAATTAGTTTTTCTCAAAATTAGACGCATGTACAGAAAAATTGTAAATAACATTTTATGTTCCAAATATTTTTGCTAACATCTTTTATTTGAAACTTTTTTTCGTAACTGATTCCATTTTTGAAATAAATGGAATTTATTGTTTTGTGTGTCCAGTAAACTTCCGCTTCCGGCTTTTCAATTTCATTCAACATCAACTCAGCTCTTCGTATTTTCATGAAACTTATAATTACCAAGTTTCGTTAACAAATCTTATCTCGTTCATGAGATATTGCACACACGGACACACATCCATCCATCCATCCATCCACACATACACACACACAAATGATCAAAACGGATTCAGTGGACCTCAAAACACGTATTCCCGCGAAAATCTCGTCAACGATTTTTTTCACGATTCCAATACTTCCTTATACTGTGTATAAGAAAGTAAAAACGTTTCACGTCATATTGATAATTAAATTTTTTTTCCCGAGAACACATTGATTTTTATTATGTTACTTACAAAATTTTTAATCATGACGTTATTAGTTAGTTTTAATAAGCTCCAGTTCTAATAGCAAGCATGTAAAACAAAAATTATTTCCATATTTACTGTGATTAAGTATTGCACGCTTACTTAAATAACACCCTGTATAAATTAATATTAAAATACCAGACAGAAAATAAAGTTCTATGTATAAGATTATAACATATTTTTAATGAAATGTCGCATACGTCACATTTATCATTTCTACGTTAGGTATGTCTAAGAACGAACATTTTATTGCCGTTAATTCTTCAAACCAATTACCACAACATACCAATATTTGTTTTACATCACAAAATATCATTACAAATTCGTCATAAGCCGCCATCTACAGTTCTATTCACCTAACCTGCAATTACGTACCGTTCTCATCTTGTTTTACATAATCGGCGTAAGATCAAGGCGGCTGGCAACGCACCCATGCACGTGCGGTGAGGTGTTTGACCACCCAGGGTTCACACACATCACCAGTGTCACCCGCCCGAGAGCGTGCTTGGTGAATCATCTGGTATGCAATGCATGCTGAAGTATATCGCGGTCCATCAAAATGGACGGTTATGTATGTGCGTTCGTATGAAGTGCATTCCATGGGAGTAAATGCATTGTTTAGCGGGGTTTACAAGGAAGAGTTGTGGGAAATTGGTGAAGAGGAATTTGTGGTTATATGGTGGGTTTATGGAGTTTCAATGTTTATTGGTTTTGCTGTATAATTATATTGAAAGGTTAGTGTTCAATGAAGTTGTCAGTTGTTAATTGTTTTCTCTGAATATGTATCATAAAGTATTATATTTCATACTTGCCAAACATGATTTCTACGTAGTTTATTTAAAAAAAGGCATTTGATAGTCAGGTAAACAGAACCCACGTACAAGTAATAATTGCGATTATTAATTAACAAGCAAGATGTCACGCGTTCAAATCAAACTTGTACAAAAAAAAAAGATTGTACTTGAGGTTCTACCTTGTGCTCTAATTGGGTTTAAGTGTCTGTTGTGTAGAGTAACAAACAATTGATATTCAACAATTGGTAAAATGGCATGATGATATATTAATTGTATTTATAATTAAAATTCAAGTTCGTTTGTAGTTAGTAGGAACAAGACAACGAGATTGAAAAAATATGGACAACTGGATATTTTCTTTATTATTAATTTTAATTAATCTATAAATTATAAAGTTGCGGACAAATATAAATGTTACATTTTGATGTAAAAAAATATTCTGAATTGCACTTCCGTTTTTACCGGAAACGACACCACTTTGAGTTTTTTAAATGAAACGAAATATGCTTTTTTAATTTTCTGAAAGTTATTTAAATTAACTGTAGCAAACAATTGACTGTTCATAAAAAATTCCCAGTTATTAATTTTTCAAAATTATTAAACTCTGTATTATCAGTGTATTCTGCCTTGTTTGAAATAGTATATTACATACCATGAACTGTAAGTGACAGTGTTCGGTCAAGAATGTAGAACATTCGCGACATAAAAAAATCACTTACAGTTCGAGGTTAGTAATAAATTATTTTATCCACAACTCATATATTATAAGGACATAATTACACTGATTTCAGTTGAATTGAATTATATGGCTCATAAAACACTAGTGCTGTTGACCATAATACCTAAAACGCAGATCAGGGCGTAATGGCGGCATATGACCTGAGTAGTTGGTCCGCCAAAGAAGCCAAAAAAAAAAACACTAGTGTTTTATATTCCATAAAACACTATATACAACTTGTTAGTTAGCAACCACTTCATGATCTACCGTATTTTGAGAAACTATATAACTGAATCAACGTTAAACGTTACAACCAATCTTCTTCGATATATATAATTATGAGTTGTGGATAAAATTTTGTATTACACTTGTGTTTTATTGGTATTTAAAATACTTAGAAAAATTAAACACTCGACCTTCAGTCTCGTGTTTAAATTTTTCTTGCGAGTTTTATATACCTAATAAAACACTTGTATAATAAACAACTATATAATTAAATGTCAAAATTTGTTTGTTACCTAGTTACTTCTCAATACAATACCGTAATATTTTATTACGGTATGATACCGGACTGAAATCACTCCTGTAAACATGTAAATGCAATACAGTATGAAATAAAATAGTTTTTTACCTATTAATGACAAAAAATACAGAAGTGCAACTTTTATTGCACAGTGATTTCCATGGTTACATCAGGACTTTAATATTTACTTACTGTCCACCGTGAACAGTAAGTAAATATTACATTACTATAATTATAAGTTGTGGATAAAATTTTGTATTACACTTGTGTTTTATTGATATATAAAACAATTCAAAAAAATTAAACACTCGACCTTCGGTCTCGTGTCTAAACATTTCTTGCGTGTTTTATATACCTAATAAAACTCTTGTATAATAAATAACTATTAAGATGTTGCTTTCAATGTTATGTTATGAAAATAATGTTCAAAAATTAATTGCGACACAACATGAAATACAACGTTGCATACATACATGTATAAGTCCGTTAATGCGATTTTACGCTAACTGTAGTGAAAGAGATGCAATAAGTCATTATTGTTTTACTTAAATTCCACTTCATATTTGAGGCGACTGTTAATTCCGAAAGAATGCATAACAATAAAATAAATTTACATGATGGTGAGACGACATAATAAAAAATATATTACTATTTTTTTATTTTCTATGCTTCTATGTAATTAACCGCTATTATCTTTTTTTATATAACTAATTTAAAAGAAATTTGTAATATCTCCTGAGACAAAATATTAATTCACAGAATGTAATAATTTTATAATTATCAAAATAGGTCATCAAGAAACTTACTAATAAGCTGTAAAGTAATATTGCTCATAATTCATGTAAAGGTTCATAATAAATGGAATTAAATTATGGTTAAAACCGAACCCCAGCAATTTCGAACAATTAAAAAACTTGTACGTAATAGAATAAAATAGAACAAGACAGATAAAAAAAGTGGATCACGCCATATAGGTGATAAAACACAAAGTTCAACAGAACAGTTTGTAATATTAACGTGTTCACAGAATTTATTAATATGGAATAGTTCGCAGAATTTGTTATTGAATATACACGCACCTTTCACGAAAACAAACAAAAACAAAATACTTACGAATATACTATAGACAACAAAACAGCCAGCGATATTCAATGAATATCGATTAACATTTGCCTACGCAAAATTTCATCACACTGGGTTGCATGAAAGATTTATCGGTTCATTAGCAACTAACGGTTCAATAAATTTCCGAAAATCGCTATTGATACTGTTGCTAGATAAACAATTCTTTAACTAAATAGCTCTTTATTTTTATCCTGCAACCCAGCATAAAAATAATTACTCAAATAGAAACGACAATGAATAAAATAATACTGTAATTTTTAATTGAATATTACTTATTTAAAATTTGAACCATATAAAATAAATAAATAAATATATCATCACGCCTTCTACCCATTACTGGGTGTGGCACTCTGCCGAAACAGATCTCGTAAGTGATATATTTTGCGCGTGAAGTGCGGTTACCAGTCGTCAAATCGCGGCTTCCAAGGATGTTAGTGGTGGAGGAGCAACAGGGGTAATTTTAAATTGGTGAAAATGTTTTGTCGGCTGTGGGAATCGAGTGTTTATAATTATAATACAATTATTAATATATTAGAATTAACTAAAAAGTTTACTTCATGTAAACTGCACTTAATTTTGCGAATATAAAAAAAAAATCTTTATGTTCCATTATCAGTACACAGAGCTGGGCAGTAGCTACGTTTACCTTAGCTGTAGCTTAGCTAAATGTCAAAATATAGCTTGTAGCGAGCTATGTTTTTTTTTTCTATTAGCTTAAAAATATTGTTATAACAACTTAAGCTACTTTTAAAGCTACTTTTTGTACCTTAAAGCTACCACTGTTCATTAAGAAATACCTATTAAATTTTGTTTTGTATTTGAATTGTACCTTCTTTATTGTTTTCTATACCTGTAGGATAACAAGTTATTATATAGTGTAAAATCTATTAACATATTTTATTTTTCAGTTGTTCTTAACCTATCCTACTTTTGTATTAAATATTAGATGAACTAAACATTGACTGTTTAGGAGTCTTCTGTTAATGTGACTGTTAATTTATTCCAATATAAATAAGAATTATAGCATAACAAATTAACAGTACATTTGTCCATTTGCGATTTTTTATATTTATTAACAGTTATTATAACAAAAGACTTACCATATGACGACAATGGCAAATTTAATCAATCACAATAATTGAAAAAGTAGCTTTAAAATTTAACAGCTACTTTCATGAAAGCTTTTAGCTGTAGCTTAGCTATATTTTACAAAATGTAGCATATAGCTGTAGCTCAGCTACTTTTAAAAAAAATAGCTGTAGCTGTAGCTTAGCTACTTTTTTTAAGTAGCTTGCTCAGCTCTGTCAGTTCATCATGTAATATAACCCTTAACATTTGATCATCATATATAGAAACATCCTGAATTTACAGGAACATAACTGTACAAACGAGTTGAAATAAATAAAGCATTTGTTTAGTTAAATATCCGAAACGAAAAGAGGAAAATAGTTATACGCAGAACCTAAAAGACGCATTATATTTACAAACAGTAAATGTAAACGTTCAAGACACACTTCAAACCAGACTAAAGACAAACAAACAAATAAACTAACAGCTCAAACACTTTCCGTCAAACAATGACACACTAAACTTTCAGACGTCCGCCTAAATCGCTAAATCATTCATTCATCATATCAACCGGAACTTCAACAGACAAGCACACAAATTGCGCAAATGTCGGGCGCGGGTCCTTAAAAATAACCAGCCAGGGAGACACGACACGAGGCAGGCCCAACTGGTGTGTGATGTGTCCGAAACAAACAAACAAACAAAAACACCAGAATCAGGATAACCACTAGACACCAGACAGCGACTAGAAAAGTCATCGTGAAATCATCGTGCTTCCCGAGTTTACACTGCCAACTCAAACGTGTACTTTTATCTTTTAGAAAATCCCATTCGTCAATGAATTGTTTTTAGAATTGGTTTGTGTAATTGCAATTGTTAAAATTGTGATTTTGTTTGTTTTTAAGACAGGTAAACAAATATACTTTAGTAATAGACGTGTAAGTGTATTGATATTAATTTAAAATCTATTAAATTGTTTAGAATGTGATTAATATGTGTATTTAGTTTTTACCATAAGTTTAATGAATAAAGAATAAAGTAGAACTTAGAATAATGTTTTAAAGGTTCGTGGTTTAGTCCTAGAGCATTGATATTGGTATACAAAAAATAAACATTAACTGTAACTTTATTATAGAGAGAGGAATTGAGATACAGCTAGCATTTGAATTCAGGTCAAATGCTATTCACCAACTGAGCTACGGTCTCCACGTATTCTAATTGTTATCTCTCTTTTTGTTATGTGTCAAAAGCAGTCACGATTCAATGACTCCTTTATACAGGATGGTGTCCAGGTAATATTTCGTAAACTAATAACGTAAGAGAAAAGTTTTTCAAATAAAACTTATTCAGTATAATATACTCTTCTATATTATACCATAGTATTTTTAAAAAATAATTATTCTTTTAAATAGTAACCTATAACTTTTTTATATTTTAAAAAAGGTAATAATTTGCTGAAGTCAACAATGTATTCTACCAATAGTTATCGAAAACCTTATTTCTTAATTTATTTATTCATGCTACTATGCACAACAGGAACTTAATCCCAATTACAGAACAGGGTCCGATCTCACCGAGCCGCAGTGTGGTAGTTTCTAGCTCGAGTGGGATTTAAACTCTGGATCTTCGGATTCGAATCCATATTGTGCAATTTAATTCATAAAAGAGTACTTTTTCTATTTCGGTGTTCTTATAGCTCTATAAACGCACTGTAAATACGTTGCTAAGGAGATCTATAAGCGCACTGTTTTTGGCGCTTTTTATTTTGTAGGAGTGGTATGAATGCTCTTAAATCTGACAGATGAATGATATATAACCTCAAAATTGTAAATTGTCGGTGTTGAAATATTACTAGCAGAATATGCTAGAATCAGATAAAATTCAAAACATTCGCAATACAGAAAAAAAATATTGATTAATTGTCAAAAAATATGATATTTCAAATGTCTATGTTATGAGAAACGCTACCAACACAAATGATAAAAAACACCAACTTATATTTTTAACAAATCGCAGTTTTTAAAAATCTAACAGAATTATAAAATTACCTCAATAAAAAAAATAGTATAAAGAACACGTTTCATAATGCCTATTAACGCACTCGTTCTTTGTAAAACTCGCCGCATAGCGGCTCGTTTTCCAAATTTGGACTCTTGCGTCAACAGATTGTCTTATGAAACTAGGTCTTTAATATACTATTAATATCGTAAAAATATTGAAATAATAAATTTACATAAATTATATAACTTAGTAGTATAAGAAAATATGACATTGTTTTATTGTTATAATTCGTAATTCAATAATATTGGTAAGAATAATGTATTAAATATTGAAGCTGACAATAAATTAATATTTATATTAAATGATAAAAGGCGGTGATCGACTGTAGTTGATTGTTGGATTTTAAATTAAATGTTCTTTGATAGATAATTGGTTTTGTTATCATAGCCTACTACATTATTGAATTTATTTAAATTTTTTATTTCAGTATTTTCACGATATTAAAATACTTCTTTTTTTTTTGATAAATTAAATTGCAAAATATCGAAGTTATACAAGTTGAATATTGAACCTTTTTAAAACTATAAAAATAATTGAGGAGCAGAAATTCAAAACGCAGTTTTGACCAAAAGTTTGAAAAGAAAGTTATAGATGGCAATATATGCTTCAAATTGGATGGAATATCAAAACGCAGTATTTACAACCATATATGAAAATCAAAACGTAACTTTTACATACAGGTTGTTATTTTATGACAGTTTGCTGTTAAATAAAATTTATTCTTGATTAACAAAATGTAGTTTTAATCTCATTTATGTTTTTCAAAACAAAGTTTTCTTTTAATTTACGTTCAAAACGTAGTTTTTAAAAATTTATTAATGTATAATGGCCAAATGGAATGTGCAATATTTATTTTAATTAGACAAGTTTGCGTATATCATGTGATTAACAATAATACAAATTACACAGAAAAGTACTCAGTTTACTTAACGAGAAACAGTTTATTGCGTTTTATTCAAAATGTAACTATGTGTGAAAACTACGTTTTGAATTTATATTCCTCAAATATAGATTACCTACTATTTTAAAAAATAATTTAATTTTTTATTTATTCTACCAATAGTTATCGAAAACCTTATTTCTTAATTTATTTATTCATGTTACTCTGTACAACAGGAACTTAATCCCAATTACAGTACAGAGTCCGATCTCACCGAGCCGCAGTGTGGTAGTTTCTAGCTTGAGTGGGATTTAAACTCTGGATCTTTGGATTCGAATGCCGTAATAGTACCACACCACTGTAGTGTCATAAAATATTATAAAATTTATATTCGGTAGGATTGCCAACTATGAATATACGCACACCAGAAGATTTGTCAACAAAAATAAATCCCTAGTCCTTAAATTTTAAATTAATTCAAATCGGACAATTTCGCCAAATTTTTTTTCATGGTTTTCAACTTCCTAGAAAAATGCCGAATAAAGATATACATTTTTATTTCCCATAATTCAATTCAGTGACTATGTGATTCTTTACAAAAAAAATATTATTCGTAAATTTTCTCCATATAAAAATGTTTCAATCATAATTCTATTCAATTTAAAAAAAATATTAAAATGATTAGAATTAATCTTTTTGGATTATAGTTACATCGGCAATAATAATAAAAAAACAAATATTATTTAGCAAGGTAGTTAACATAGAGAGTACATAACCCAGAGCTTATAGAAAAGACGCTAAACCCGAGTTAAAAATACTTATTTGGCAACCCTAATATTCGCCGTGTCCATATAATGAAAGTACATAAACGTTTATCCACTTACAAACAGTTTCTTCCTGTTTGTCAAACTGACAAAAGTGACATTTTTATTTGGATTTTTTATGAGGTAAATTATCAGTGTAAAAATATAACAAAGAAAAACTATGATAACACTTTTGTATGGTTTTGTTGACTTTCCTGGTGCAGTTTTAATCTGTATCTATATTTACTGTGCGACTACAGTTTTTTTATTCTATTTTAAACTTGTCTCATTTTCCTTTATTTATTACAAAAATATATTAAAAATAAAGCAATGGCCTAGTTTTTAAATTTTACAAAAATATTAAAATAAAACTGTCTTCGTAATGTCTTTATAGTTGGAAAGTGGTATATTTTTTAACATTATATGTAAATATGATGATTACTATATATATATATATATATATATATATATATATATATATTTATTTATAATAAAACCGTTAGATAAATAAAATAATATTTACCGGAAATTTCTTAATAATTATATAAATATTCCGTTGAGTAATGTGTATTATAATCTAAATAATATTCAAATCGTAATAACATAAACATTTTAAAATGATAAATCCCCAAAATATTTATTTAAATATCTCACCACAATACATTTAAATCATTCATAAATGGCAAAAAGAGAGAAAAGAAGATACAAATTTACGATTTTTGGTGTAAACCACATTGTGTCCTCGACAATTTATAAACACTAAACATGAATGAACACGATAATCACATGTGTGTGGTTCACCAAACAACCAACACTGCAGACACAAACATTGGCATGTTGCAAAACTTCAAACATTTCAAATATTGCACATCCGGTAGTAAATAATAGCTAGTACAAACACCGTATCCGTAATGCAAATTCGAAATTCGAGATCCTGAGAACACACATTATAATGGTGGATTTCTGTGTAAATCCATAAGTTTTATAGATCCGTAAATCTGTAAATGATAAACAAAATCGCAACGAAACTTATGATTTTCTCCAATATTTTCTAATTATCAACAAATATTGATTTGATTTTGTTCATTATTTACAGATTTATGAACCTATAAACTTCGACTATAAGCTTGAAAGAGATATAAAAAAAATTATCAATTTTAATTGTTGTAATTAGTTTATTTCAGTGATCGCAAAGACATTGAAGAGGAATCGCGGGATGCTATTTAGAAATTGTAAAAACATATATATTTTAAAATGCATCCAGTTGCACCGCGTTGACTTAAATTTAAAAGATTACTTACGAGGTGTGGCTATTAAATAACGAGACTGGTGCTGTTTTAACATTTTATTTTGATTCCATACCTATTTACTTATTATCACCTTCAATATACACCCCTCCCCTATCCCTACAACGCTCCATGCTAATCTTCCATCGTTCGAAACAGTGCTGGAAGTCTTCTTCTGTCAGCTCCTTCAGGACGCGTGCCGCTTTCTCTTTCACAGCTGAAATCCTGTTCCTTTTAAGGCAGATTTCACCCTAGGAAACAAGTAGAAGTCGCACGGTGCAAGATGCGGCGAATACGGCGGATGGTCTAACATTGGGATGCTGTACTTGGCTAGAAACCTCGACAGACATTGCGGAATGAGCCGGCACATTATCTTGATGAAGGGCCCATGACTTATCCTTCCATAATTCGGGTACTTTTTTCAATAAATTATAAATTTCAGTAGCAGTTTTGCCAAGTTTCATGTGAAATTTCACAACAATTTGTTGCTCTAATGTTGCACTTAACATTTTTCCGGCGAAACAAAAAAACAACTCTAATGAGAACGAATGCTATGGCTATATGGATTTGTTTACAAAAGCGAGAGGTACTGCATTCGAAAGAGAAAGCTTCACGCTAAAAAGCTGACGGTCGCTGGCGTTTGGCGCATGCGTACTTCTTCTATAGCAGCGCCAGTCTCGTTATTTAATAGCCACATCTCGTAAAAAAAATATCGAACCAAATGTTTGACAGCAATCTTAAATTATTCATTTGACAGTTCATCTCGGTAGATCTTGTTCATTTAAAGAAAACTTAAAATTTAAGAAACAGCGGTGCAACTGGCATTTAAAGAATTCATTACAAGCTTGACAGCAAAATACAATTAATTGTTTTCTAAAGTAACTATACTAAAGTTCGTAACAAGAAGTTTTTCTTTTACAAAATCGTGGTTCTATTTTTATAATGCACAATATTCAATCAGCCTTTTTCAAACTGCAATTTTGATCACAAAAAGTATGAGGTCGCGAAAGAATTTATTTGTGATTTTTGCCCGCTAAAGGGATCATGACTCCGAAAAGTTTTAAAACCACTAGTTTATTTAATGCGAATTAATATTAGAAAATTCGAATGAATAATACACATAAACACATAATAGACCGGATATTTACTTACTACGATATGAATCACATAAAAATTGACGTAAACCGCAAAAAATTATCTTGACGCCAACAATCAAGTGTGTTATCAACTATATACCTACTTATTAATGAATTTTTTATCGGTTTGTCCAAATTAGGATTATTTAAATCAACATTAAAATGCGTAAATAATTTAGTAACTTAATTCGAATTCAAAAGGAATATACAAAGTGTAAGAGAAAACACTAAGGCCCGTATTTATGAACGCTCCTTAGGAGTTCCTTAACTTAAGGTTTCCTTAGTTACCATTCCTTAACCAAATTCGTATCTATGAACCTCCCTTAGTTGTTTTCTTAAGGAATCCCTTAGGAATTCCTTAAATTTGACACTTCTATCCTTAAGGTTTCCTTAGTTACCATTCCTTAACCAAATTCGTATTTATGAACCTTCCTTAGTTGTTTTTCTAAGGAATCCCTTAGGAATTCCTTAAATTTTACACTTCTATCCTTCCTTAACGTCAAGGTAGGTTTCTATCAACCTTAGCAGTTAATTTTATAACATTATAGAGACTAACAGTGACGATTTTTTACACATTTTGCAATATATGGCTGAAATTTCTCAGAGAGTACCTAAAAGAGCATTTATTGCTCAACATTTTTAGTAAAATTATTAAACTTATTTGTAAAATTTTGGTATATAAAATAGTTAAGTTTAAATTTACATTCCACATATTCGAAAATTGGTGTTACAATCAAAAATGTTTTACAAAATCACATATTGCATACTCGCCAAAACACAAATTAAAATTTCTTTCGTACATCAAAACAATAAAATATTTCAAAATTTAAGTAATTTATTAAGGGGAATTCAAATAATAAAAAACAATCTAATTTAAATCATATATCATTTTACAATATTTTCGAATTCTATTTTCTTAATTTCTAATTCAATTTCGGCTTGTTCACGCCTTAGAACTTTTTCCTTATAAATTTCTTTAGCAGTTTAGACTTTCCACTTAGCTTCTTCCTCCAATAGCATGGAAATTTTCTCACCTTCTTTAATTTGGCATTCTATCCATTTAACCCCATATATCTATTTCTTTTTTTAGCCTAACTACTTCACTTTCTTTATTTTCTGGTATTATTTCATCTTCCACATTTCATTCAATATTAGTAGTAGTATTTTCTTTAAAAATATTAAAAGGAAAAACAAATAAATTAAAATTATTATACACAACATTTTATTATAGGATTCGACATTTTATCTCTTAAAATATAAAATTCACTTTATCCTGCCTCGCTTAGACTGACCATATCGCCATCTAATACACCTTCTATTATTATCTATTAACAAGGTCTGTAATATCAGTAGATATTTCTTTTGGTGCTGGTCCTCCAGCTGTACGTAAAACGTATTTTTTGACAGATGCAATGTCTTTTTTGCGCTCAGATTTTAAATTGTCCCACAATTTCCTAAAATGGTTTTCTGTTCGTTAAAATTAAATATAAATTCGTGCGATATATTTGTTGTATAATATATTATTACTATTTATTGAGTACTTACAGCTTGATGTTCTGGAATAGAATTAAATGTGGTGGTAATTTAAATCCATGCTTTATTTTTATTTTGAATGGTACCATTGTCTGTCTTTTTATTTTCTATATTATTTTATATAATTCTTTTAAATATTCTTTTACTAGTAAACTGAAAGATGATGTTTGTTTTCTATTTTTATCTTCCATTTATAGAATATAATGACAGTGATAATGCGTAAAAATAGTTTGACAGATACTGTCAGGTATAGGTAAATTTCCATAGCAACACAATTCATAATTCTTGTTGGTTGTTCTTATGACGTTTTCTATAAAGGACACCTTTATCATACCTTAATAAAGGTTTCCTTTAATAAAGTAAAGGAAGGTTTATAAAATACTATTTCAGTTAAGGAAACCTTAACCTTAAGGAGTTCTTAAGGAATCCTTATTAAAGGTACACTTAAGCGTAAGTAAAGGAACTCCTAAGGAGCGTTCATAAATACGGGTCTAAATCTTCGTACAGAAAACAAAAAAATCAGCAAAAAGTAAAAAATACTCAGATTTATCTGGTGTACAGATCTTGAGAGGTCCTTGACTGCTGTGTTTATTTTAAACAAACTGAAACTTCTATATGCAACTTGCTGACTCTATATTTTAAAACATCATGGTCAACGACACTTAGAATCTTAGAAGTAACCAGCACAGCAATTTAGCATCATCAGATCCTTACTAATATATAATAGTGTATAGCACATAGTTCAATAACTCTTCCTACAATGAAATAATGTTACAAATAGCAAGTCTTTCTTTATTTTCATTAATTAGTCTAATGCCTAATGACGGACTATCGAAAGTTAGAGATTGGGAAATCTGTAATGATTATTGGAAATTATTATTGGAGTCAAATATCCAGTCTTGATTTTGGCAAAATTCTGCGGGAGTAGATTCGAAAATATTGCCTACAATTTCTTCCCTCTAGTCCTTATTTAGGGAAAGTAATGGTCATGGGCGTCCACAGATATTTTTCCAGGGGGAGGCGGGTCGCAAAAAACTCTCAGATAGACATAAATTTCTAAAATATTTTTTTACGTAATATAAATACAAATACACATAACAAATAGACAAAAAAATATCTAAATTTGTGAAATAAATTACTAGTCTTTGTCGTCTGGGTTTGAATTGAAGAAGGACAATCTTCGAATAACTCTTCCATAAATTGACACCATTTCTTCAATAAATTCCGATTTACAGATTATATTTTCTAATATTTTGTGTCCGTGTATACTTAATAAACTTGGATTACTCAATCGTTACGATAGGGAACATGTCGCTAGCTGGCCATAAGAATACTGCTGGAAAGTTTCAGCTTGAATTTATTATCTTTAAACTTATAATTTAATTTTTATTTAATTTATATATCCATATACAGGATGGTGACCGCGACTCTCGAACATAGGATTTTAACATGTAAAATCATATTGATTTAATTTCCAGCTTCATAATTATTTAAAACAAAAAAGCTTCAAATAAAAGTTTTAGGGAATAAAATACGAAATTAATTTTGCATGCTTTGTAACGGTACAAATTAGAACTGAAAATGAGTAAAATTGTCTCAAAACTATCGATAGCTATAAAATTGAAACAAAATTAAACAAATTTTTGACGTTCAATCTGTCAAAACTGACAAAATAAATTCTTTATTTATTATTTCATTTATTTTGACAGATAAAACGTCAAACATTTGTTTAATTTTGTTTCAATTGCTTGCCTATCGATAGTTTGGAGACAATTTTCGTCATTTTCAAATCTAATTTGTGTTGTAACAAAATATGTGAAATTAATTTTGTTTATTGGTTCAGATGCAGAATTTGAAGCCCTAAAACTTTTATTTCAAGCTTTTTTTGCTTAAAATATTTCGGGAAGCAGGAAATTACAAAATTATAATTTTACATGTTAAAGTCCTATGTTTGAGAGTCGCGGTCACCACCCTAGTTAATATCCGGGAGGGGGGGCACGCCCCGGCTTGCTCCCCCCTCACCCTGCGGACGCCCATGGTAATGGTAATATGTGATAATTTGAACTTTCCGTCTGATATTTATCAAATTTCATTACTGAGCAGATGTAACAAGATTATGGCGGTCTATAAAAATTGATGCTGTCCTAAAATTACGTCGAAATACAATAATACACTGTTGAACATGACCAGTAATTTTTTATTCTGAAATTGCGTGACATTGTGGATATTGACTTTAGTATTCGCAGGGCACATCTGGCACACAATTTAATGTATCCCAGATTGTCTACAATGCATTAAAACTAAAGTTCTCAGGATCTTAAATAACTTGTGTGATCTAACCGCTACCGCACTTATGGCCATTTGCACCACTACCGTTTAACATTTAAACCAAGGTTTAATTTTTAAGCAGTTTGCACAGTTACTAAAGTTAGGTTTAAACAGTCCGTCTGTAGTTTAACTTAAACCCCTCTGTATCTTCGGCTTAACAGTACAATTATGTGATAGTTACCCCGGGTACCTACTTGAAAGAAAATATGTGAATGTGTTTTTCGTTTAAATTACTTTACTAATTGATATCTCGAAAAAATGAAGGAACACCATTTAGGGGCCAAATTCACAGTCATAACTCACTCTCATCTCATCCTCACCTCACTATCAAAATCGAAGTAATTAAGGCAACTAACTCAACAATTTGCACAATTTGAGTTAGTTGCCTTAGTTACTCCGATTTTAAGTGTGAGATGAGAATAAGGTGAGGGTGAGTCACGACTATGAATTTGACCCTAGGACTCATTTGTTTACAGCTTTCATGACAGCTGTCAATAATAAATATGTCAATTCTTTGTCGTTTTTTGGCTTCAAACTTCTTATTATTCAAATTGACGCTACGCCGTTGATTTTTATCTAAATGACTTGAATTTTAGTCTGCCTGAAAGCTTATTTTATAAGCTTTCTGACAGTTATCAAAATATTTTTAGGTTTAAATCATAAAAGAGTTATACATTAAAGTATCGGAAAATGCAATTTCCCCATTTAAGCTGGATTTATAATGAAGTAACGTAAAAGGTAAAGTAAAATAAAGCAAAGTAAAAAGTAACGCAAGCAAATTACTGATTAAGGGTCAAATTCATAGTCGAAACTCACACTCACCTCATCCTCACCTCATACTCAAATTCGAAGTAACTAAGGCAACTAACTCAAATTGTGCAAATTCTTGAGTTAGTTGCCTTAGTTACTTCGACTTTGAGTGTGATGTGAGGATGAGTTGAGAGTGAGTCACGACTATGAATTTGACCCTTATATTGAGAAGCAGAATCTAATACTGTTAGCCAATCAGAAGTATGTCGCAATTTCTTTCCTTTTTCTTTTAATTTTCCAACTACGTTGGACCTATTCAGCTAAAAAATAAATACAAACCAAAATTTATTAATATAATAATATAACCTCAAAAACGTGCCGTTTGTTTTCCGAAGATTTCCTAATCCTATATAAAATTGCTGTTTTTTTTTTTAAAAAAATCAAATCTTTTGATGACGTTCTCATACAGAATTTTATTGGCCTCTAAAAATTGTATTACTTCGTTGTCCATTTCTGAAAAATGTAGATCAATCAAAATGTTTGACAGTGACAGCTGATAGATCACGGTCGGTAATAGAGATTACAGTTCGAAATTTAAAACGCTGACTTCTGATTGGCCAGCGGTAAGAAATGTTAGGTAAAGTAACGTAGAAAGATGAAAGTTGACCATCTCTTGCATTGCTTATTTTACATTACTGATTGCATTACTTCAATATAAATGGATCTACTTAAATCACAAGTTTTAACTTGTTGCCTTACCTACTACTTTTGCGTTACTTCTTATGCGTTACTTCATTATAAATCCAGCTTTAAACTACGTGTAAATATTGAGCCCTCTGGTGGCACGTTTTAACGTCATTTGACGGATCTAGGATGTCGGCTCACCTTTTTTTAAATTTATTATGAGTAGTTTTACAGGGTGCGATCATCAAATTTTCTACTTTGCGAAAATAACCGACATCCTACTGTATACTCTGATATCTTGTCCCTGATAAGAGAATGAAAAAAATTGTCAGCATTACTTCGAAGAGACAACTCGCTATAACCAGTACAATTATTTTCCCATAATGCAGTTACAGGAATAAATAAAATGGAGGTATTATTAATTTTCGGTTCCATCTCCATACCAACATCTTACGAAAGACTAACACGAAGTTATAACAAAACCTTAACTGCACTCAATAACCTTCCGAATGACGATCACCACAACCAAAATTCCACGTATAAAGACATTACACATCGCACTCCAAATTCAGTAGCCACATGCATCATCGCTTACATCGCACCCACATACGCAATCCCTTATGACTCGTTCTGAAACCACAGCACTACCGGTTTACATTTCTCCATTCCCGGGAAATGCGGAAAACACTCAAACATGGCTCGCGACGGGGCGTCGGCATTTCCACGCCAGCTAGATCCAGACACACGAGGTCGAGGTACTACGAAGAGCGGTTTGTTTGATGTTCCAGATGACGGGATAACAGGAAGCGTGTGTAACAGGTCAGGATATGCGATATGGAGGTTTATCTGTGTGTGTGTTGCTTATCTGAACATTGTTGTTGCCTTGAAAACAGCTGATGTGATATTCGCGTAGTGGAATAAATGTGGGTTATTAATTTCGCGGTCGTTATTTGTTTTTATTCGCAGATTTACTTGATTAATATAATTTATTTCATTTAGAGCTCGTTTATCAATGCTGAGAAACTAGATAAAATTAGAAATTAAGTATACATGAGAACTATAAATACGAAGCCAGTTAAAGATAAAATTCGCAAGGACACGTCCATAGAATGGAAGAAAATCTACCACAGACAAATAGAGTTTTTTATCTAAAACATTTGTAATTTTGGACAAATATGTATTGCAGGATTAATGTCGATTTAATTAAGGCACAATTAACTATTGCTCTGAAAATAAAGGACTTATAATTCACAAAATTTTAAATACATAACCCCAAATTTATCGTTCATGATCTAATAGTCGATATTAGCGTTGTAATGCAGACTTGTAAAGAACTACAAATTTAATTCATTAAAAAAAGGCTGCCATTTAAATACAAGAAGCAATGGGCTGAAGTGGAGTTCAACAATATGAAAATGGAAATTTAAGAAATAAATGGAAAACAGCTCAATAGATCAGAATCTTATATGGTAAAAAGCCGTACGGGTTAAGTAAAGCCGGTAACACATTCACAGTGTGAGTCTACTTTTGACTGCGAAAAATAGAAATACCACTATTTTGGTCAGTCAAAGAAAACCATCTTCATTATTATCCTGGTTTGTTGTTTGACATAAGAAAGAATATTTTTTATGACTCTATTTTTTCATACACTTTTGTAAATAAATAAAATAAATAAATATATCATCACGCCTTCTACCCATTACTGGATGTGGCACTCTGCTGAAGCAGATCTCGGTAAGTGATATATTTTGCGCGTGAAGTGCGGTTACCAGTCGTCAAATCACGGCCCCCAAACATGTTAGTGGTGGAGGAGCCACAAGGATAGCTTTTTCAAATTATGAAAATTTGTCGCCTGTGGGAATCGAACCAGGGACCTCAGGATCCACAGGCCGACTTCATACCACTGAGCTAGCCATCCCTTATATATACACTTTTGTAATTAAATTTATTAACTTTATACAGAGTTAGATACTTTTCAGATTGTATATGTCATTCATAGTTTTTATAGATTTTTTTTTAATTATTTTTTTTTGTTTAATGCTCTAATTTATAGTTTTTATATTTCAATAATATTCGAAAAATATCACATTTCACAGAATTTAGTCCCTGTTTTATTAATCAGGAGTAATTTGATATTGTTGTGAATCTTTTTAAGTAAATTGAAACTTGAATAGCTCTTTATTGAAAAATTGCAGAGAATAGCGGAGCTATTTTCTTTTGTGTAACACAATGAGGAAAATCTAAGTAGCAATTGCTTTTCTGAAATATTTTGCAAATTTTTATAACTTATAATAATAAAATAAATAAATATATCTTCACGCCTTCTACCCATTACTGAGTGAGGCACTCTGCCGTAGCAGATCTCAGTAAGTGATATATTTTGCAAGTGAAGTGCGGTTACCAGCCGTCAAATCAGAGCCTCCAAGGATGTTAGTGGAGTGGGAGCAACAGGAGTAGTTTTAATGTGGTGAAAATTGTTTGTCGACTGTTTTCAAATCCATAAGCCGACTCGATACCACTGAGCTAAACTCCATTCCCTGTATGGAAACGATGACGCCATATGTGGACGAAGTTATCATAGATACGATAAAATATAGCTATCTTTTTTTAATAATATGATTCGTACCTATACGAAAGGCATTAACGTATGTCTTAATAAGTAAAGACACACGTTTCATGTTTTTTCACATTCTATCACTTCAATTATTTTAATGAAAACGTATGACAGTTCTTATTAATACGAAAATTTATATTTACTTTGTTCACTTTTGTTTATAAAATAAAAATAAAGACCTATGGCCATGATTTTGTTATTTTCTCGCCTGTCATTTCTAAGTTTGTGACATTTTTGATACATAAATAAAGACTGAGAAATAAGAAATAGCTTATAAAATTTTGAGTAATCAAATGCAGAAATGCGTTTGCCATCCTAATGATTATTTTGCGCTGGAGTTAGATAATCGAGGACCTTTAATTAATTTAACTGTAGTACAAGAAGTAATGTGCACCGTATTTTGTATTTTCATATATTATTTATTTATATATAATAATAATACATATAAAAATGTATATTTCTTTGAGTTTTATTTTACAAAATTACATATTTCAATAAGGTAGGTAATATATTTCGTGGGATAAGATATATTTATATTTGGTTATTATTTAATATATGCAGTATTTGGTTTCATTTATAAACCTCGTTATAAACTAATTAAATTTTTTACAGTAATAAATATTTTAATCTGATATTTACATTTTAGGTTATGTTTTAACAATGTCAATCCAATACCAATGTAAACCTTTTAATTACAAAATCTTGAATCACATGGATACCGAATGTGACGTAATCGTTTTCATACAGGGAATGGAGTTTACCTACCCCGTTAATAACTTATACTGAAGATAATTCAGCAGCAACGCATTGTACTGTGGATTTGAGTACCCGAGTTCAATTCACACTGCCGGATGCATTAGAGCGTCGTAAAACATCCATGCAGACTCGGGTTTGAGTCTATCGACCGGCAAGTGTGTATGTCGCTAAAATGCTGCAGTACATGACATTCACTCTGTACTGTAATTGAGATTAATTTCCTGTTGTGTAGAGTAATAAATAAAATAATAATAAAAATTTCTCCTGTGAGTCTCCCTTAGAAAAACAATGTATTAGCCTATATTATAATAATATTACATAAATTTTAAGTTTTAATATATTCGAAATCGTTACGTAGGAGGTATAATATAATATGGTAATGTGTCCTCAAAAATAAAACTTAAACATAGAACAGATCGTGCGAAAGTCTTTTAAAATGGTTATTCTAGGTCATTATTTATGATTAGGGGTATAAATATAAATTATTCAAATAGGACACAGGTTATTTCGTGTTATATAGGCAACCAAATAAACGCATAAGTTTTGTGGGTCACGAAAAAATTTGGCAATGAGCCATGAGAGTTGTGCTAAGAGAGAATCATTTATTTCACTAAAATTCAATAATTTTCCTTTATGGTTTGTAATAAATTCCCATTTGTGAAATCGCCTGACAACGAGGAAAAATCGCTTGTCAGCACCAGACAGTTATAAATCATTCATTTCAATGTGAACTAGCAATTTTATTGCTAAACGAGGCTCATGTATTTCAGATATGTAAAGGAAAACCCGTAGTGATAGTCTGCAATTTGCAGACGATAATATGTTCTATTTTTACTTCGGTTTTCTATTTTCTAAATCTGCTCAGTACGATACTTGGTTACTCATTGTATTTACACAAGTTTGTGGAAAACAATTGATTCATAATAATGAATCCTACGTGACATTTACAAATTACTCGATCCTTTAAATGAATAAAATATGTCTAATGCAAAATGCTGAATTTTAATATGCAAATATCAAGACGGACTGTGAATTTAAGTACTCGGGTTCGATTCTCACAGCCGACAAACAATTAAACATTAAAATTACCCCTGTGACTTCTCCACCACTAACACTTTTTAGGCCGTAATATGACGCCTGGTAACCGCACTTCACGCGCATAAATATACTCGTATAACTTACCGAGATCTGCTAGTGCCACACCTAGTAATGGGTAAAAGGCGTGATGATATATTTATATTTTTCTTTTTTATGATGCTTTATTAAGGTTATCTGTATCTCATGAACAAATTAACAAATGGGAGTATATTGTATATATTTACTCTCATGTTTGTATTGTCAAGAAGCACGTGCGATAAGAAGGCGATCGTAGCCCAGTAGTTATAAAAAGAAGTTTGTTGTTTCAAATATCACTCACTTCGATTTATAACAGAAAAATACGATAGTGGCTGAGTAATTCGGATTGTAATGTAAGCCCCCTGTATTTTAATTGGGATTAAGGTAGTACTAGCGTGAAAAATAATTTTGCGGATTTGAATGAAATTTGGCGCACGTAAACATTGTTAAAATATGAAACACATTCATCGTCTGCGAACAAATATATTTGCTTGTAAAGTTGAGTTCTTATACACGGGGCTTATGGCGATCATCACTCAGAATCGCACATATTTGGTTTGTGTACCTCTAAAATTTTGCAGTTTCATTTGAAAAACTAGTATGATGTTCTAGAACTATCCATGTATATTGTATCAGAAGGAGAAAGTTTTTTATCGTTTAGTAATGGATATATATAGCCATGCAAAGCTTTGTTTTTAACGAAAAATTAAGAATTCCAATTTATAATGGCACAACAACCGGTGTTATGGTATTTGAAAATTCACTAGACCAACAACCTGTTAACAATTCATGATATTCAAATCGTAATAGGTATAAAACACTTATTTTATTCAATTTTTATATTTTTTTAGCGTCAGTTTCGTCACTCGATAAACGATGGCGCCACCGTCACACTAGTACTACCTTAAATTCCTGTTCTGTAGACTAATAAATAAAATAAAGTAATATATATATATATATATATATATATATACGTCTTTCAAAAATTCATGTTTCGCTAAAATCTTAACTCACACTGCTTGAATATGATCTTGTTTGGTCTTCATAAAAAGTTTGAGTAAATTTTGTACTTATTAATAGGAAATCAAATTGACAGTGACACTGTATTAGGAGAATATTGTTAGGTATTTACTTAAAATTCTAATTAAATTTGTACTTAATATATTAAACTCTTCACTGATCCGAGTTTTAGTATTATAAATACAATATCATGCCGAATCACAATTAGTACAATTTTTGTTTTATAACCCTGTTTTAATTCAATTTCCAATTCACATATACGTTTGTTTTAATTAAGTTTAAAAAAGGATTAGTTAGCGCAAATTCAAACCAGTCTTCACTGATATAATGTTTTTAGTGAACCACTTCGTGAAACTGTATATAAATGTAATAGTTGTTCTCGAACATGGTTACCTAATCTAACTGAGAAATGAAACTCTTATTAGAATTGCGGTAAAAGGATTAAAATTGAACAGCAAATTTATTTAGGTAAAGTCTCATTTAAAATCACTGCAAATACTTTAATGCATATATACATAGAAAACTCTGATTCAATATGGTAGTAATATATTATAATCCTACAGAGGATATTAAACAGAAGGCTAGAGAGGAATGGGACCAAGGGACGTGATTGGGTGTGTGAAAATGAAACGTAATAGATACATTGAAAAGGGAATAAATATGAGTTTGTGCTTTCGAGACTTAATGTAAGCCTTCGAATGTGTTCTATGGGTCGGGCTGTTGATCATCTTGAAAGACACAAGACTTATAAGTCAGTTATATAGATGCAAAGATATAGGGGTTTAGGTTTTAGACGCCCCTCACAGCCTGTAATTAGTATAGGGATATCTCGGGATTAAACAAGTAGAAATGTGAAAAGAAACAGAGCCGAATTATAATAATTTTATTTCTGTTAACATCTTAAAGACATTTTATTATTTATTTATGTATTTACTTATATTTTTAGTTTAAAATGTAGTCAAAGGTCTAGGGTCGCTGATTTCCACCGAAGTTTGAATTTCTGAACGTTCGAATATTCGAATGTTTTGAACTTCGTCAGAAAAACTTCGAAGCTTCGAATTTTCGAATTTTTCGAAGCTTCGAACTTTCGAATTTTTTGCCACTGAATTAACGCCAGCTGTCATCTCCAAACACGCTCACGCATAATTCGCGAAAAGTCGGCCACGAATTAAATAATAAACTCTGCGAAGTATCCTGCAAAAACTCTGCAAGTTTAGGCGTCTTAATTAAGACATCTATTCTCTTACCGCCCATCTAAATGCTATGGACTTTAGTAAAACGTTTTAAAATGACAATAAAAAGGATACAAAAACGTCTTAATTAAAACGTTTTTGACAGTGTAACGAAATTTTAAGTCTAAATTGAATTAATTTAGCAAATAATAATAATTACGAATTAATACAAATCGTTGCACATGAGTTTATTCTGAAAATAATTCATATCAACATTTCGTGTTCATGTTAGGATCCAGATTCACAATTCGAATAATGCGAAAATTCGTAAATTCGGAATTTTCAAAAATTCGAATCTAAATACGAAGGTTCAATAAATCCGAATAATCGAAGTCTCGAATATTCGAAAAATCAACAACCCTACAAAAGTCATGATACAGTGTTGAATAATAATATAATAACATGGATTAATCATCTGCGATAAACAAAACGGGATTTTTTTCCTAATATTTTATTTGCAGTTATTACAGGATTGATTTTGTGACATAATATATAAATCTACTTAATGCACTCCTTTCTTAGCAGTAGCCAGACTCCCTGCTGAGGTTGGTCAAACGCACCTTTTAAGAAGTCAACCCAAACCTTTATATCTTTGTGTCCGCTATATATGGAACAGAAGGTGGCTCTTAAAATGGATGATAACAAAACCGATTGGTTTGAGATTGGTCCTTTAGCACCAATCTTATTTAATGTCTACGCAGAGCACATTATCTCAGAGTGTAAAAGAGTAAGTATTTGGGGAAGATGACACACATTTTTTTGCAGAAAATATACGAGTAGGAAATCTGAAAGCTTTGATAAAACAACTTGGATTAAAGGAGAATGATTACGGGCTTATTATAAATCAAGAAAAGACGAAGATGTACATAAATAAAATAAATAGATCATCACGCCTTTTACTCATTATTGGGTGTGGCACTCTGCCGAAGCAGATCTCGGTAAGTGATATATTAATGCGCGTGAAGTGCGGTTACCAGCCGTCAGATCACAACCTCCAAAGATACCAGAGTTCCACAGGGCGACTTGATACCACTCAGCCATTACCCCATGTAATGTACATAAAGGGAGAAAAACTGTAACAGGTTGGAAGCTGTAAATATCTAGGAACGGAAGTAACAGATGACTGCAGAAGCTAGAAAGAAATAAAGTTTCTTATTGGTATGACTAATGAAATATTTCGGAATAAAAGTAGAATATGGAGTGGAAATTTAGATCTGGTACCACGAAAAAAAAAAAACGAAATGTTTTGCATGGAGTGTTATGTTATACGGGTGTGAGACATTGAAGTTTAAGAAAAAAATAAGAAAAAGATTAATGCCATGGAAAGATTAATATAGAAGAGAATGCTTGGTATTAAGGTGGTTCTATCATGACAGTCTCATACAAAAGTATAGGTAACCTAAAAAGTTTATAAAAATAATTATTACATTTTTGTATGGTATAGGTTATTAACATTTCGCTGCAAATATCGTATAATTAACAATAACATTGAATATATTAAATAAAACTATTTAACTAGTTTATGAAATTCAGTAACATAACAAAAAATTTTGGAAGTTAATGTTTCATGTCAACCAAAAGCAGTGTAAGATTTTACACAGCAGAAGCTATGATAACAAGGCGAGAACCACAAGCAGCATGATATTACCAGTCGGTACGAAACGTAACTGTATTATCGATACATCCTGTTGACAGTTCTTAAGAAAAATGAGAAAAATGCACCAAAGCAATTATTATCAACTGTAACAACAAATAAATAAATATAAAATGCTGTAATATTTTTTTTGTATTAAAATTAATATATTTTACTGATCGAAATAATAACTTACTGACAGTTTCATTGAAAATCAAAGAATATCCAACTTTCATCACCAATTTCTTTGAAACTAATCCGGTAAGGCATGGATTTTTTAATTCTCATACCTTTATCTTTACATGATGTACTGTGTGTTAGTTTTTTTGTTAAAAAATAACTACAATATATGAATTTATTATGCAGTAAGCTGCCTCGCGAGGTACAGTTCCTATAACGCCAATGCATTTTTGGTCGACTTTAACTTTACATTACTCAGACCAACAACGGTAAAAAATTGCATACTAGTGTAGAAACACATGAAAAATAACATATTTACATTTCATTAAAATCCGGGTTAAATGCTTCCATGATAGTACCACCTTAAGTGGTCTGATAGAGTTAGCAACGAATAATTGTTGGAAAGAGTAGGAGAAAAACGAACACTGTTTGAAACTCTTTTGCAAAGGAAGAGAATGTGGTTGGGCCATGCGTTGAGAAAGGCTAGGTACTCTAATGAAGGACGTAATAAAAGGGACAGTAGAAGGAGAAGGTAAAAGATGCAGGAGGAAGAGGAAGATGGTAGACGACCTGAAAGAAGGAAGAAGTTATGTTGAAAGGGCTGGCTATGAGTAAAAAATATTGGAGAAGACATTTAGAACCTGCGCCAAACAGATAATTATTGATGATGATACTGTAACTTGAGTGCTCTACTCTAAATAGAGCCCTCCTCTTGGTAGGTTGTCAATCGTTAAAAAATAATTTTATAGTATTTTTCGTTTCGTACTGTCTAGTAATTTTAATTGGATTGTAAACAAACATTACCGATGTCAGTGCGCAATATTACAGCTTTTTGTTCATATTACTACTGACATTTCTTATTTAGAACCTATTTTAAAGTAATAAATTACAGACTTTCACAGGTTAACTGTCGGTTCGTTAAAACAAATCTGTTAACTTGAAATAGTTGTTTTCTGCATTTAAAGTTAACTGCTAACAAGTTCTCTCAAAACATGATTCAAATCTGTTAACATTTTACTGCTGATTATGTTGCGCAGTTCACCAACGATAGCGTTGAAGTATTTCCAATGACTCTCAACTTAAACTGTATATAGAAACGGCCGAAAAACTTGTTATTCGTTAAAAATTATAATGTTGTAACATTTTTATTAAATAATTTTGTAGTATGAGTGAATTATCAACTTTATTAATGAACTGGCAATTCAAATTTTCTAATATATTTGCATTATTATCCATTAAGGGCCAGTTTTTCAATAGCCGGTTTACTCTCGATTAACGTTAATCATGATTAAATAATAATGAAAACTATAGTTGCCATTATTATTTAATCATGATTAACATTAATCTGTGATTGAAAAAATGGCCCTAAATATATTTATTATCATTTTGATAAGCTTTATAATAGTTATTATTGTTTTTATCTCTATTTGCATTTACTTGTGTAAATACAATATGTTTTTATTCTATTGTGTTAAAAAGTAACAAATCTATTTGGATTTAAAAAATTCTTAAAAAGGAAAATTCCTTACAATAGAAAAAAAAGTAGGAGATACGGACGAAAAACTAAATTTATCGTCCTTGTTTTATAGATAAGTATTTTCCACATGATTAAAATAAGATTTTTCGCTAGTTGCTAATAAAGACAAGAGAGAATTGTTATTTATACAGTATCACTTTTAATACGAGTTGCATGTACTACTTTTTGTACGATAAAGTTTTAAATAAATATACAAATTTTTCTTCCTACATTTTAAACGTTAAAAACATTTACCAACATACAATAAACCGTTTCATTGCACGTTGAGCGATAAACAATTACTTTTTGCAATGAAAATGAGTACATAATGACTCATTTTAGAATAATTATAGATAAGTTTTAGTCTCGTTGCTAACAATTTTTTAGGTTTGTTACTAAGGGAAGAAAAAAATGAATCAAATTTCAATTGCCCATTTGTTTATAGATTTTTTTTTATTCATAGTATTAAGTATTCGTTGTACTTGTAAATTTTAGGATCGTGAAAAAAGTGTTTTTCCTTCGATGAATTGTAGTCCTCGGCATCACTTCTTGCTTCACTTTTACAGCTCGCAAAAAAAAAAAACACTTCTCTGTCTTAGTACATAATTATACTATTATAACATTATAATAATGATAAAAAAAATAAAGATTTTTGTATCAAAATTATTTGAAGTAAGAATTTAATTTATTTCATGTCTTCGTACATTGGAAGACTTTCCACATTTTCTCGTTACTGGAACATGTAACATAGTTCTTCACATACTCACATGTGAACAGAAGGAAATCACGAGCACCACATTCGTTATAGACGTGACATATCACGTGGATACGGCGATGCATCGTGCATCCGGCGTCACCTGCAGCGGGCTGTCTGCAGGTCGCTGACCTGACCTGCCGCCAGGCGCCATACACAAGCGGTGTTATACACCCACGTCTTAGACTGACAGACTGCATGCTGATGATGAGGTGGATATAGAGATTTACAGATGCTAAGAGATGGCACTGGTCATATTCATTCAAAACCTATAAACTTTTTACAAACTCTCATGTTCATCGTGTTCTGAGTTTTGACCTTGGTTGATTTTAATTGCGAATTATTTAAAGTTTTGAAAAAACTTAGAAAAAGGATTGATGCCATGGGAATGTGGATATGAAAAAGAATGCTTGGTATTAAGTGGTCTGATAGAATTAGCAACGAATAACTGTTGGAAAGAATAGAAGAAAAAAGGATCCTGCTTAAATAGGAACAGAAAATGGTTGGGCCATGCGTTGAGAAGGGATACTCTAGTGAAGAACGTAATAAAAGGGACAGTAGAAGAAGAAAGTAAAAGAGGTAGAAGGAAGAGGAAGATTGTTGAAGTCCTGAAAAAAGAAAGAAGTTATGTTGAAATGAAGAGACTGACTATGAATAGTATATGAGAAGACATTTAGGACCTGCGCCATTGATGATGAGATTACTCTTATACTGTAAGGCAGCAGAAAGTTATATAGGTAACCATGGGACTGTGTTTATAGTTACACTTCCACCTAAGGAATGGCGCTAATAGTCTTTATGTGAAGACATTCATTTTAGGTAACTACAATATCGGCAATCATTGGTTACTAGATTGTTCCTGTAGTTGTCATTTGTATATATTTCAAATTTTTTAATCTGTCAAAATATCCAATTAATTTTTATTAGTGAAATAATTTCATATAAATAATATCTTCAATTAATATCAATTGTTGTGTAAAAAATTGCACTGCTACTGGTAAGTAAGTGATCATACTATAATAAATAATATTTAGGTGAGGAAGTCATAATATATTTTCAAGTTCACAAGGATTGGATAAAACTGCGATTGAAACAGTTCAAAATTTAAATAAATTGTATACACGTATATTTTAATAAATGTGTTTATATTGTATTATTGAATTTTTATTTTATGTAGTTTAAATAAATAATAATAAAAATTACAAGCTGCCTAAATATGCATATCGGGTTGCCTATATACATGACTTTAGTTAGACTGCCACTACTCAGATGGCGCAAAATACAGTCCCAGTGCGTAACATGGCAGTTTCTTATCTATAGTAGTATATTATGATCTGTGGTGTACTGCTTCTTCACATATTCATGTGAATATTTCACTCACCTTTGGGAACAACTAGGGATGGCAGCTCGGTCAATTGACCGGTTAAAAGTTGTCAATTGACGGTCAATTTGACCGATGTTGGCATATTTGACCTTATCAATTAAACCAATTTAAAAAAAAAATTAACTGCAAAAAAACAACATTTTATTGTATAAGAAAATCTTTCTCAAAAATAGAAAATAAACAATAATTTTGTAACAAAGTGGTTTTGAGTTGACTGTAGATATCCTGCTGGTTTGCATCCCGGTTTTGTGCGATAAGATTCTGAGGAAGAATCTTATCGTGACAACGAATATGTGCGGTTATCTGCAGTCGTCAGCCATCGTTGCACCCCCGAAAATACCACCCTTCACCCCCGCTCAAAAACAGCGTCTGTTTTTGAGCGGCAGAGTCAGTGATGACACGTTCGCGTCTTCGGCTGGTCAAGATGTGACCATGACGCATCCGCTCCCGCTTTTCGCGCGGATTCTTAGTATCGTAGCTTATATTCTGTTTTATTATTAATTACTCTATTAAGTTTGTTGCTAATAAAGTTATCTGTGTTTTGTTATTGTGTGCGTATTATTAACCAAATAATAATCGCTTCCGTTTCAATTAATTACGTTTGATTAATCGACATCTAAAGATTCGATTCGCACTCGCGATGTACAGATCCCCGTCGTGTTACACTTCTTCGGTAAAAAGAAAAACAAAACTAAATAGATAAATAATAAGAATATAAGAAATAATCACGAAACATGTGCGCATAGCTGTATTAAATATTAACAAATCAACCCTCAAAAAGTGCGAACTGCAATTACTGCATCTCACCGAACATGGTGTCAACAGAGGCTACGCAAAGAATTATGCTACTGGCACGCTTCTCGCTACCCAAGTATTTGACGCGAGTAATTGGTCAAATGACCAATTAAATACTAGGTTAATTGAACGAAGAGTATTTGACCAATCAATTACTATGGCAATTAAAATCACAGAATTTGCATGGTAAGGGGTGTATATCCCGAATATATGTATTTAATTCTAACTCGATATACCAAAGTAGGTTTTTTAAAATATATTTTATTTAATTAATAAACTCTGATTCGAGAAATATTTTTTACAAATACACCTCTAGCATCGGTTCATTATCGTATATATCTCGATTTTCAATCAAATACTTTTTGTCTAAGGCAATTTTTTATTAGAATAAAGGACATTTGTAATCAAAGACAATATCCCTTAAGCTAAAAGCTCTCGACCTAACTATTGGTATATTATCTATGGTGAACCTATTTTCCATGTTAAACGCCTATATAATACTTTTCCATGGTCATACGATAGAAATAATAGTGCATGCTGTGTAATATAGGTCTTGAAGCAGAATCCCTTAATTTAATTGCTGATTTCGACAAACCAAAGCATCAGATTCGATAATATTTAATGTAATATATAATTTATATTTCTCTTTCAATAATAATTTTTACTATAATAAAATTTCCCAATAATAATATCACATAAAAGGCCTACCTTAAGTATTATCATCTGATTACAAATGTAATGAATGCAGTAAATAGTAGATAAAAAGCTAATGGGCCTTTCAAGACTTTTTTGATTTTTTTATATATTAATCTACGTAATAAAATAATTATACCCAAATTTTTTATTTTTTTTTAAACTTGTTTTAAGCATGATAAAAATATTTAAACTTTCGAAACAAATGAACATGACGTAGTTGCATTTTAGCTTAAAGAGAGACAGATAAGACAGAGATAAATAACACGTAACTTGTCGTTGTCAGTAGAATCCTCAGACAAAACATAACTAGACTGATAACATCGGCGTTTGTTGTGAGTCAGAAAGGGATAGAATAACTGGTTGGTGAGGCGGGTGCGCGGCAATGAGCAACTTGCATAACATCAAAGTGTACTCGCTTCTTGCCGCGCACCCGGCGGACCATCAAGTTATTGAATCTCTTTCTGCTTCACAACACTGCATTGACTTGAATACGGCATAATTCGTCTAGTATTATACGTCATTGGTAGAATCGTAGAATGCTGAATGCTTATTTCTTCTTCGTCTTCTTGAGCACCGACAAACGTTTCAGACAAAGCTCTGTGATTGGCTTAATGCAACTACGTCATTGCAATATGGCAGTGCGAACGTTTTGAATTATTCAACTTTAACTTTCATATTTCAGCAATAAAGATATAATTTATGGTATGATTTTATATTGTATTAAATATGATGTACGGTCAAGAATTTATTTTAATAAATATATATTAAAAAGCTCTACCACTTGAATCCCCCATTCCACTTGTAAATAACATTCATAAATGTTAACATGAATTCGCACCAATCAAATAAAGAAAGGATAATTTTACATCTCCATTAATGGCATTATAAAAGGTCATGTCTGAATGGATTAGCAAAAATACGAATAAAGAGAAATTTTTCACCTATTCAAGTAGGTACAGAGACAAGCAGAACAACTGACAGTTGACATGAAACAAGTGAAATTCAATTGTACCCATATACCTTTCCTGACTACTAATTTAGAAATTTCTCTAATTCTTAGAAAATTTAAATATACCTGCACGTGAAAAGATAACAAACAATTTACATAAAACTGCCATATTTCAGCTCCTCACGTCCTTAAATTACAATCCTGTTAAAAATCACATTAGAAATCTCATTCAATATCTTCAAAAATAATTTTAATGATGGCAACGGCAATGTCAGGATAGGTTTATTCCAAATGATTCGGTAACGGAAGTTAAGAAACAATACCCGCGGGTAATAACTCTCACCTTTCAACTCCGCGTGCCGTTGTCTCACCTCCAACAATGAGCAATCGCTGCAGCATATTATCAAGGCAATCTCTGTTTAATAAAATATTTTGAAAAATAAAGTTACTTGAATATATTAATATGAAACTATTATAGATAGATGGGGTAGGATATATTTTGAGTTCAATTCCCGCAGCCGACAAACTTTATTTCACATTAAAATTACTACTGGGGCTTCCTTCCTCTAACAAATTTTAAAGCTGTGATTTTGACGACTGGTAACTGAAATTCTCGCCACACCCAGTAATGGCTTAAAGACGTGATAATATATTTATTTTATAACCTATAACCAGCCTTTTTATAAAACGAGTTAATTCCTTCACTTATTTTGTACATAAATTTACAAACAAGAATTGAGTTCAAAATAGTACACAAATAAGGTTGTATAAATTAGTATAAAATTTCACCAAATTCATAAATTTACTTCGTAGATAAAAGGGTATTAAAAACGATGTTAGTATATTATGAAAATATAATAAAACTGGTGCTAGTGGTTAACCCACTTTCTGCATTTTTGGCTATTTTTAAATATTTAACTTTTTTATATTTATATTACATGTACTGTAGAAAATTAATCCCAAGAGGCATACAGTTTATAATGAAATCCAAACCATTGGCACACAGTCGTATTCTTGATTTGAAACCTAGTAACACTCAGCGCTTGGGACTGAAGAAGTCGTGCCTGTTTTACCGACATTTCAATATACGAGGGTAGGGTGACAAGTCCCTGAAAAATGAAACAAGAAATGATTTATTTGATCAAAACATATTTTATTTCTCAACATAATCTCCTTGTAGCTCGATACACTTCGTCCAACGTTTTTCTAATTTTTCGATCCCTTCCAAATAATACGATTTTGGCAATCCTTCAAAATAGGCGTTTGTCTCAACGATGACCTCATCGTTGGAGCCAAATCTCTTTCCGCCGAGCCATTTCTTCAAGTTTGGAAATAGATCAAAATCGCAGGGGGGGGAGGGCAACTCTGGAGAAAATGGTGGATGACGAACCAATTCGTAGCGCAATTCATGCAATTTTACCATTGCGACTGCGGACCTGTGCGCCGGTGCGTTGTCCACAATGCGGCACCCATCTGGCAGATAGCTTTCTCATATTCAAAAATTTATGCAAAATGTTCCGTACCCGTTCGGTTGAGACTCGCCGATAGTCTACTATCATACCATGGAATTTATCGACGATTTCTGGCGTTGTATAACCTCAATTGGATGACCAGAACGTTCGGCGTCCTTTGTGGTCATACTACCACAACGAAAATGAATAAACTACTTGTGAATCGTTCCAATCGATGGTGAGGAGTCCCCATAATGTTTAACAAGCGATGCTTTGGTTTGCGTAACGTTTTTTCCACGCAAGAAATAATATTTAATCAAGACGCGAAATTCACTTTTTTCCATGTTTTCAAAAATCTTCAAGGTTGCTTGCTTTCGATGAGTGTCAAAACAGAACTGAATGACATATCAGTCTGAAAATTTTAATGCGTTCTAGTTAAAGATGGTACATCACAAATGTCACATGAGATTTGCGATTGTGGCGCCATCTGTTTTATTTTTCAAGGACTTTTCACCCTGCCCTCGTATACCTACAAAGAGCAGTACAATTTTTACTTTCTTATACGTAGTACACATATAAGGAAGTATTGGAATCGTGAAAAAAATCGTTGACGAGATTTTCGCGGAAATACATGTTTTGAGGTCCACTGAATCTGTTTTGATCATTTTCTCAATGATGTCTGTGTGTGTGGATGGATGGATGAATGGATGGATGGATGGATGGATGGATGGATGGATGGATGGATGGATGTGTGTCTGGTCGTGCAATATCTCATGAACGAGATAAGATTTGTTAACGAAACTTGGTAATTATAAGTTTCAGGAAAATACGAAGAGCTGAGTTGATTTTGAATGAAGAGGAAGTTTACTGGACACACAAAACAATAAATTCCATTTATTTCAAAAATGGAATCAGTTACGAAAAAAAGTTTCAAATAAAAGATGTTAGCAAAAATATTTGGAACATAAAATGTTATTTGCAATTTTCCTGTATATGCGTCTAATTTTGAGAAAAACTAATTTATATATTTAGTAATATATTTCAATAATCATAGTAGCAATAGAAACAAAAAATAAAAACATGTTTAACATTTATATGTCAAATAATAATTGTCAAACGCAAGGAGCAAGTCATAAGTGTTCAATTCAGCGTTTTTAATATGAAATATGCTGTGTATAAGAAAGTCGTGTGGTGACCACACCAGATTTTTTTACAGTAGGATTGTAGACTGAAAATTGATCAAAAAATCGTTCTACCTGAAACTTGGTACTTATTTTCTGAACATCCTGTATAATAAATATAATACATGTGAAAAATGACATTTAAACGTTCGTCAATTGTTTCTTTCAAAAGTTATTGAAAATATGCCGAGTTTGGTATCAAATTAATGCTCTCGAGCAGACAATTCTAGTGTTAGAAATATGTATGGGATTGTCATTAGTTTTTTTTTTTAATCAAATTTGTTCAAATTATCTAAACTTATGGTTGGAAAAGAATCGTGGGAGTTGGGGGGAGCACAGTTGATATTTTGATATACATACTATATTCTGTCTCACCGTAATTTCATAGCGTTGCACAACATAGTCGCATAGAAAATAAATGATTTGGATAAATAATATGTACTATGATAGCCACAGTATATTTTTATTTACTTATAAACTCCCGATCGGTAAGTAACTGCTTAGGGCTGTAAGCTTTAAGAGCAGTTTTATACGAGCGATAGTTTGTGTGAAACTTTCCATTGTATTCAATAAGGAGCAGATTGTCGGAAATCGGACAAACATAATCAAAACTTAATGATATATCGTTAACGTTTCGATTAATGTATAACCATCCTCAGAACTAAAATTGTATTCAATGTAACTACTCGTATTTTTGTATCGTACGATAAAAAAAAATCGTCGGATAAAATATCACTCGTGTGAAACGACCCTTATCGATGAGTAATTTGTTAATGTAACTGCTTTGAAAAGGCTATCAGTAAACATAAAAAAAATGTCATTAATATCGTACAATAATTAATCACAGGACAAAAAGATGCAATTAACTGAGGAAAAAATGCAATCATCAGTTTTCAGTGTCTAGTATGGTAACACAAAGTAATGATAGTCAGATTACTGGCGTGACTCAAACGCATAACGCATCCACATCTACACCGAGCCAATCTAGTTGGTTTGGTATGGCTGACCATAGACGCTGCATGTCCGGACATATATGGCCATCCGACGGGTATAAAGGTGCGGTAATAAGCTCTTTTACACGAGATTGCGAAATAGTGGCTTTAAATTCTCTAATGTTTGAAATCCTACTGCTATCTGCTGTATTATGCACGTTAAATTGTTTACCGTTTTGTAAATATGTGTAGGTATAGATTTGTTTTTGTAATCTAGAAGTTGATATAATAGTTCCAGGTAATGCAGTTTAGTCGCAGATTTTATTTTGTATGAATAATAGAATAACAAAAATAGAAACATAAAAAACACGCGTTAACAATAGTTATTATTATCGCAACATTTGGTGCCGGTAAATTATATTGGGTATTGGTACAATCTCCAGAAGAGTTCGAATTCCGTTCAAGTTAAAAATATTTGAACTATCACACTGCAGCTTGGTGAGTCCACACCCTGTACTGTAATTGTGATTAAGGTCCTGTTCTACACAGTATCATAAAAATATAAAAATATATACTTAGTTTTATAATTACATCTATTCTAACAAAAATTATTATCGTGCATGGTGAGATAGTTAGTGATTGTTACACTGGTATGCATAGTCGTTCGCCCAGCGACGCGCTGAAGAAGCGCCCATGAGCGCTTCGCTGGCGCGTCGCCGTTGATTTTACTTTCATACTAAATAATCGGCGGATCGCCAGCGGGCGTTAGATTCGTTTATTACTATAATTTAATTTATTTTTCTTAGGCTTACAACTTCTATAAAATATGATTTTCAACAAATACAGATTATTTTTCAAGAATTAAATCGTATTTTATTTGTACTCCTTGAACGAAACAAATTAAACACCACTGGACCGAACTTGGAACGTCACAACTCCAATACAAAAACCTTACAAAATCATATCTCTTGTAATATGAAGAATTTTCAACCCGCGTTTTCATAAAAAAAATATTAAAAAATAGATATAGGAGCCCATCATTTATCTAAATAAAATATCAGTTGATTTTCCATATCTCGTACATAACGCCGAGCCCGAACGACTTTTGTTGGGTTTGGCTCGCCTTGGAAGACCCATACAGTCGACTGCTGTTTACTTTCGGGCTCATATGCGTAGATCGACGGTTCGTCACCTGTCACGATCTCATACACATGTTTTGAAGCACCGCGATCGTATTTTTTTAAGAAATTAAAAATTGAATAAAATAAGTGTTTTATACCTATTATGATTTGAATATCATGAATTGTTAACAGGTTGTTGGTCTAGTGAATTTTCAAATACCAAACCACCGTGTGGTGTTGCAATTATAAATTCGGATTCTTAATTTTTCGTTAAAAACAAGGCTTTGCATGGCTATATATCCATTACTAAACGATAAAAAACTTTCTCCTTTTGATACAATATACATGGATAGTTCTAGAACATCATACTAGTTTTTCAAATGAAACTGCAAATTTTATAGGTACGCAAACCAAATATGTGCGATTCTGAGTGATGATCGCCATAAGCCCCGTGTATAAGAACTCAACTTTACAAGCGAATATATTTGTTCACAGACGATGAATGTGTTTCATATTTTAACAGGATGCGCATAACTATCCAATGTTTAGATGTGCCAAATTTCATTGGGATCTGTAAAATTACGCTAATACTACCTTAAGCGAATGGAGATTGCACGTTAATTGTCAATTTCTACATACTAGTGGATTAAGGTGAAATTACATTTTAAGTTACATATTTTCCGGAGTTCGCTTTACGTAGATTGCGCTATATTGAATGGTATAAAACAAGAGAACAAAACAGAAAATGATTAATGAAACAAGTGGCGATCATTAACACATAATGCGTCTTCTGTCACGGTAATAAAAAACGCCTGAAATGCTGCACGTAATCGAATTGTCACCTGAGCCGTGTGTTCCCCGTTGATGAGCGGATACCGCAGTGACCATACGCTTACAATATTCATTTGAAATTAGGTAATTAAATGATACGACGAACAGAAAGTGCTTTACACGTGTCAAATTATCTACATTTTGACAATTAATCTGCGGATCTGTCGAGTGATTGATATATACAGGATGAGGAAAAAGTTCCGGGACGGTTAAATATCTTGTGAAATACATATTGGATCGAAAAACGTAACACTCATTGTTTTTTTAAGAATTTAGAATTTTTTAGAATTTCTTTTAGAATTTATTTAGAATTATTTAGGACTAGTGATTAGTCAATTTTGTGCTCATGTACATCAATTCCATTCCCATTTGTGGCGATCACAGCGCCATCTGTGAACAAGAATAACTTGAAACGTAGATCAAATTAATGTAAAATTTTCTGGTGATTCCAAATCTGCAATAAAAAATGGGAGTTCTCATTTAAGATTACAAAGTTGCCCCACACCCCATCCTCTAGAGGCGGGGGTGAGGGTCGAGTTTGGTATCATTGGATAGATTTTTGAAAAATATTTGACACGTATTTTTTCGTTTTTCGATCCAATATGTATTTCGCAAAATATTTAACCGTCCCGGAATTTTTTCCCCACCCTGTATATATATATATATATATATTTTTTTTTTTTTTTGACAAAGAATACATATTATTACACCGCTAGTAAAAATAACTGACTAAAGACATCGTCTAACTAGCGATTACGACTGATTTCTTAATCAGCGCAATATGTAGGTAAGATGGACTTTGTTTTACCGACATAGCACAAAATTGAATGATATGTACCTAGCTAAAATTCTGAATTTTATTTAGTGATTATAATATTTTCACTTTAGTTTATAATCAATAGGCCTTTTCAACAGTATGGCGTTAAAGAAATATTTCACGCATATCAATTTTAATGTAAATGTATTACAATAATGCTAAAAGAAAATTTCAAAAGTAATCTATTAATATATAAAATATTTAAATAAAAAGTGAATTATTCAAAACGATCGCCAGTGATGTTCTTGTGGTGTAGGTGGCTCTATTACACTGCAACTTCACATTATGAGGAAATGCGCATGTGCACCGTGATGACAATTCGGGACAAAACAATATTTAATTACTACAATAATAAAATAATAAATGTTAGAATAGCACGGTAACCTAGTACATCAAATTCTTCCATTTTAATTTAACCTAAAAAACGAACATAAATGTTTACTTCTTATATTTAACTTTTTTATGAAAATTATTTTATTTCAATACATCTATTTGTCTTTAATAAGTCTTTGCTTTTTATCACGATTAAGGCAAGATTACGTGTGTGTCTTTCTCGTTTCATTAATATAAAATTAATAGTTTAAAATGTAATTTTTCCTACAACTGTGCGATTTCTTTGTTATTACGTAACTATTATTGCCTTGGTTACGTATGGAAAGTAGATGAATGCAGACTAAGCGCGTTTCCGAAAGCAAAGAAACACTAGTGCGAAAAGTGCTTCATTACGCAACTGTAAAAAAAGTTTTTTTGAGAGCGATTTAAATTTCGCGCCAAGCGCGTAATTCATATTTTGGCCACAGACGCTTATGGAAGAAGAAGATGCAGTGAGCCAGCGCTAGTAAATATGCAGTAGTATATTTTGACGTTTATAAACATAACCTTATATTGCAGTATATCTAATCTGTACACAACTAATAAAAAGAACCGAACAAAGTAAAATATATCGATAAATGGTTTTCTGTAAGTGAAATACATAATATTTATTGTGTGTGTATATTATTAACATAGTTTTTACAGTTGCTTATATTGACATAATGTAAAGTGGAAACTTTTGTATTGTCTAAAGAAACATTGATTTCTTCCGTACCTGTTCAAATTATTAACAGTAATATTATTGACAACAATTTCGGAGGCTTTAGAAGTACCAGCAGCAGGTTGATTGCCATTGTCGAAAATAGATGCAACATAGCATGATCCGGAGCTTCAATTATCTTTGGAGGTATTTATGATAAAGAAGAATCACTCACTGTACTATTCCAATCTAGACGATTTTGAAGAAATTATCTTGACGTTAGTAAAATATTTTTTCCTACAACTGTGCGATTTCTTTGTTATTACGTAACTATAATTGCCTTGGTTACGTATGGAAAGTAGATGAATGTAGACCAAGTGCGTTTCCGAAAGCAAAGAAACACTAGTGCGGAAAGTGCTTCATTATGTAACTGTCAAAAGAATATTGTTTTGACAGCGATTTAAATTTCGCGCCGAGCGCGGAATTCATATTTTGCCCAGACGCTTGAGGAAGAAGAAGATACGGTGAACCAGCGCTAGTAAATATGCAGTAGTATATTTTGACGTTTATAAACGTAACCTTAATTTGCAGTATATCTAATCTGTAGACAATTAATAAAAAGAACCGAACAAAGTAAAATATATTGATAAATGGTTTTATTTAAAGAGTAAGTGAAATACTTCATATTTATTGTTTGTGTATATTATTAATACAGTTGTTACAGTTGCTTATATTGACATAATGTAAAGTGGAAACTTTTGTGTCTAAAGAAACATTGATTTTTTCCGTACCTGTTCATATTATCTAAACTCAAAACACAACTACATTGTAAAGAGTTACGGCAAGAGTTCCGCAGCAGCGTATTAATTATAACTTAAAACATTTCCGAAATAAAAATGAGTGATATCATTTGTAAGCAAGAAATAAATTTTGATAAATGAAAACGTCACGAACGTAATAAATTAAAATAAAATCGGACAAAATACTAAATTAAATATATTTTTTTAAACTATCTTGATTAAGTTATTGTTTCAGTAATATCTATCCCATCAAACCGTAACCATCTCAAATTGCATTGGTTGACAAGGTATCAAACGTGCACAACTTGAAATTAGTTAGTTTTGTTAAATACAGAAATAAAGGGTATGATACAATAAAAAGCCTAAACAAATTTTATTAAAACAATTTTGTTTTACAAATGATATCACTCATTTTTATTTCGGAAATGTTTTAAGTTATAATTAATACGCTGCTGCGGAACTCTTGCCGTAACTCTTTACAATGTAGTTGTGTTTTGAGTTTAGATATCATTTATTTTTGTTGATACAAAAAATATTTATAGTGTAGTGTTGTCCAATATTACTAAGTAAACATTTTTGGAATTTCTCGCCCAACTTTTTTTGGCAATTGTAAAATCATTTGCTTCTATCCAAGATTTATTAATTAAATTAAAATTAAATTTCAATTTTTGTCATATGAATGACTTTGAAGTACAGTGATAATGATAGATTTTTTTAATAAGCTGAAAGAATAATGATTTATTGTAATAGTGGATTACTAGGCTTTTCAATATACGAGTAAATCTTTATTTAAACAACGACGTTTCGACACTGATTAGTGTCATTATCAAGCCTTGTTATAAGTTTAAATTTACATGATAATATAATATTTTACAACCGTAAGGTTGAAGTAAAAAATTTTGAATTTCAATTTGTTAGACAACAGTATCAAGTATCATCCGCAGAGTTGCAGAAGCTGTTGCTGAGTTAGCGCCGGAATACATACTATTTCCATCAACTCCCGATCAAATAAAAGACACTCAAAATTATTTCTATGCCATTGCTTCATTTTCCAGAGTTGTAGGTGTAATAGGTTTGTTACATAAAAAATCCACAGACTAATTCGTTACCACTGAGCCACGTACCCCATTAATATATATGTAAGTAACGATTATTTTATTTTCACCTGGTAAAAATGATGCTGAAATATACCGTAATAGGAAAGGCTATTTTTCTATTAACGTGCAGACAGTAGGCAACGTTAATTACGAAATAATTAATTCAGTAGCACGTTGGCCAGGCTCAATACACGATTCCACAATTTTTAATGACAGTATATTAAGAAATTTTTAAAATAACATGTATCAAATTCAATATTGTTAGGTAGGTTTAGTTGCTTATGTCCATTCTTTAATATTTTCCGAATCATCTTTAGTAATTCCTGTTGCAGAATGTTGCTACTTGTTTCTTGCATCATATTTCCAGTCAAAGTATTATTATGTGGTTCTTCATTATTTATATGTTGGTCTATATAATTCGCAGCATTGTCAGAATCAAATTGATTTTGCAATCCATAACCGATTTTTTCATTCAACAAGGATAATGTTAAATCAAATGCTGGGTCAAAACTTCCACTGTGCTTTCTAGAGAACCAGATCCTGTTTTTTCTTATCTACAGCATTCTTTTTAGTTTTTTTTAATATTATTAAAAAAAGTTTTTAGTTGATCTGCAGGTCGATATACACCTTAAACAAATCGATATTTTAAAATTGTGTGGTATTAATTAAAAATTGTTATATTAACCAGTAGGAGATATTGCATTGAAATTTTTCTCAATATTTTCCCACACTGTCTCTTTATATATTTCCATGTGGTATGATCAGTTTTTTTATTTAAAATTATGGATTTGTATGATTCAATAATGTTTAAAATGTCATTTTTTCATCATTGGTATAATTTGGTTGGCTTGATCTTTTTTTAGCCATCTATAGAAATATCTAAATTAATAAAACATATATTTTACATTATAGTTATTTTTGACTTACCATTATCAAAATATGTCTAATTTATAACTTAAATAACATAACAAGAAAATATGATGAAACTTACGATTCTGACAGCTATTATGTAAATAACCTACAAGTAAAATCCGCGACTGACAGTGAAAATCACTATATTCTACTTAATGTCACTAGAATTAACATGAATTTTTTTTAGTCATAAAATAATTAGTTCTAATATCCTAGTATTAACTAAGGATGACCTAAAATTAATCTGTGCAACGAAAATAAAATTTAAGCAGTAGTTACGCTAAATTCACTGATGACAATTAAAAGACCCGTCAGGTGCTGCCCTCCGCGGCGACTTTTTGTGATGGACAAAATCTGAAGACAAGCGAATTTGACAAAAACGGTTCCGCGCCCACGAAAATCATTGAAAAAACGTATAAAAACAACCGGACTCGCATCGTGACCTGGCTAATATGTTATGTGTGTATCAAAACGACTTGAAAATACGGGGAACACACTTGAAAACCGAACGCAAGTAATACTTTCGGTTTGACGTTTCAGGTTAGGTCTAATGTTAACTGTTAATAAGTAGTTCGGTCAGACAGTTTTGACTCTTGCCGTCGTCGTGTCGACCGAACGACTTGATAACCAGTAATATTATTGGTAACAATTTCGGAAGCTTCAGAAGTACCACCAGCAGGTTGATTGTCATTGTCGAAAATAGATCCAACATAGTATGATCCGGAGCTTCAATTATCTTTGGAGGTGTTAATGATAAAGAAGAATCACTCACTGTACTATTCCAATCAAGATGATTTTGAAGAAATTATTTTGACGTTAGTGAAATATTTTTAAATAACGTAGAACAATGTGCAAGCAATCAACAAACAAACCATAGCAACGCCGTAAAACATCGTTGTCATGTAATATCATTAAAATTTTATAAATTTTATAAATTTTAATAATATTTTAGTGATTTACTAAATCGCACAGTTGTAGGAAAAATGTTGTTTATAACACGTGCCGAAAAAGGTTACATGCTCGTGCGTTAAATTCTGCACTTGCACGTAACGAGCCTTTTTCGGCACTTGTTATAAAAATAACTATTAAATAACGTAGAACAATGTGCAAGCAATCAACAAACAAACCATAGCAACGCCGTAAAACATCGTTCTCGTGTAATATCATTAAAATTTTATAAATTTGGATAATATTTTAGTGATTTACTAAATCGCACAGTTGTAGGAAAAATGTTGTTTATAACACGTGCCGAAAAAGGTTATGTGCAAGTGCAGAAATCTGCACGAGCACATAACGAGCCTTTTTCGGCACTTGTTATGAAAATAACTATTAAAAGAATGTATTTTTTTCTCTATTTATAAAGCTTGCGTGTCAATTATTCTTTCCATAACAAAATCGTATGTACGCCTTTAAATGACATATTTGTTATGGTTACTGACTATCCCTATTACATCACACGACTCATATAATCACATTTATATAGGTCAGGGTGAACTTTATATAGCTCTGCAATTGTAGATCTCGCTATTTATTATTGTGAATGAGATTACTAGATGTTAAACTCAGATGTCGGTCCAATCATGTAACTCATGTAGTTACATTTATTCAGTTCAGGGTGTGGTAGTGGTACCATTGCAAATGTAGATCTCGTTAAATGACTTATTTGTTACAATTTATTTTATATGTGGTAATATTCACGTCGTTATTTTCCTAATCAAGAAATCACCAATAAGCATAACTCCTTCTTTTTCCCATATGTTACCTTTAAGTCTTTCTCCGCTTCTGTTACTTTTGATTAAACCATAAGAATAAGTTCATTAACATTATGATTTTTAAAACAACTTTATTGTGGAAATACTGTCACTGGCCGCCAAATAACGCCACTCATCGTCACATATTTGATAATATACTGTAATCTAATTCAGGCAGATTCACAAAACGAATTAGCGCTAACACCGTTTTTAATATTATCTATAACTCTGTTTCAAATTAAAACACATTAAAGAAATAAACTAAATTTGATGCTAATTAACTCTCTTTTTAATTCAAGTTAAAATAAACTTGTTTCATACATTGAAAAGAGAGTTGAAAACTAAATAAAAAATGGTGTTAGCGCTAATCTGCTGCATGAATCTGCCTGATTGGAATTAAGTTCCTGTTGTACACAATAGCCTAAATTATTAAAAATATAATAATATAATCCATAATTATGGGGTGGCTAACTCAATGGTATGAAGTCGGCCTGTGGATCCTGAGAACCCTGGTTCGATTCCCACAGGCGATAAACAATTTTTATAATTTCAAAAGCTACCCCTGTGACTCCTCCGCCACTAACATCTTTGGGGGCCGTGATTTGACGACTGGTAACCGCACTTCACGCGCAAAATATATCACTTAACGAGATCTGCTTCGGCAGAGTGCCACACCCAGTAATGGGTAGAAGGCGTGATGATATATTTATTTATTTTATTTATAATCCATAATTATTAAAAATAATCTTGCTTGATTTTTGATAAAATTCACTATTCGACCATATTTATTGAACGGTTCTGAAGAGATTATAAGTACATTTATATAACCAAGTCAAAGTCAAGATCAATTATATGCAAAAAATAGATATTAAACAGCACATTAAATCTATTTATATTTTTCTATGACTAAATAAAGCAGTAAAGAAATAGTAAATGTATTATATATTAAATAAAACCATTTATATTTATAGTGCACTAGCTATTATTATAGATAATTTAATAATAATAAAAGAAAACTGTTACAAAGATCCAATAAATGTTAGCATGAATTTAAAATAAATTTTTATTTTTTTCAATTTGTTGTCCTGCTGTAAAAACGATAGTAAATACCCACGTAAGCTATTATTGTCATAATTACTTTACAAATGGCTAAATTTAAAAGCAACTTATGTATTTAAAAGATATTTTTATTTTATATTATGCAATAAAACGTGAACAAAAAATTGTTTCAAACAAACAATTTGTCATGATCGTTAAACTTTTCTATGAAAAATTATTTAACAAACTCTAGATATTTAGAGCATAGTTTTTCAACCGGTGTGCTGCAAGATTTTTCAGTACTTACATTTTAAGGATTTCATTTTTTGTGGAGTGATAAAAGGAAGTATACGCCGCAGATAATATTTAACATATTTGAGTCATCATTGCAATGTATTTTTCGTAACTGACCGAGCTGGGCAGTAGCTAGATACTTTTGTAGCTTAGCTACTAGCTTAGCTACGTTTACCTTAGCTGTAGCTTAGCTAAATGTGAAAAAATATAGCTGTAGCTTGTAGCTTAAAAATATTGTTATAACAATTGAAGCGACTTTTAAAGCTACTTTTTGTAGCTTAAATCTACTTTTTGTAGCCCAAAGCTACTTTTTGTAGCTTAAAGCTACCACTGTTCAATAAGAAATATCTATTAATTTTTGTTTTGTATTTGAATTGTACCTTCTTTATTGTTTTCTATAACTGTAGGATAAAAAGTTATTATATAGTTTAAAATCTATTACCATTTTTTTTTTCAGTTGTTGTTAACCGATCCTAGTTTTGTATTCAATATTAGATGAACTAAACATTGACTGTTTAGGAGTATTCTGATATATGTGACTGTTCATTTATTCAGATATAAATAAGAATTATAGCATAACAAATTAACAGTACATTTGTCCATTTGCTGATCATATGACAATGGCAAATTTAATAATTCACAATAATTGAAAAAAGTAGCTTTAAAATTTAACAGCTACTTTAATGAAAGCTTTTAGTTGTAGCTTAGCTATATTTTACAAAATGTAGCTTATAGCTCTAGCGCAGCTACTTTTTTAAAGAATAGCTGTAGCTTAGCTACTTTTTTTTAAGTAGCTTGCCCAGCTCTGATAACTGACTTGCTACAAATGAATAAATTGTATTCATAATGTGATTAAATTTCTATCTAATTATAAATCATCGATCGAATCCTCCTTAGTGAGGAAAACAATATTTATTTCTCAGTATACATTTGTTTTTAGTGCGTATGTATCCAAAGCATTCAACTCGTATGCCGCCGTAGAAGTTGATGGATGCTGAGACCGTTTAAATTGTGTTTCTTTCATTTCAAAGATGTTAAATATTAATTCTGAACTTTTTTTAAATGTGGTGACAAATAATTTTATCATATTCGTATAGACGTAATAAATATATTTGCTGCGAAACAAACTTTACGAAGTAATTGTATTGTATTGTATTTTCTATAATCGTTACATATATCAAAATTTTGTAATTATTGTGAGTGTCGTAATAACAAATTTTGCCGTACGAGTGCAGTAACGTGGATATACAATACAAACATAAGAATTTAGAAATTAGTATCGTAAAACATTGTTAACGGACTTATGACGTACAACGTTTTATTTCATACTGTGTTGCATTTAATTATTAAACATAATTTTTATATCCTCACATTGAAAGTGACATCTTAAAATAATCATAAAAAAATCTGGTGTGGGCACTACACGACGTTCTTATACACAGCATATTTAATATTTAGAATATAACAATGTTATATAATATTATTAAACATGTAATTTAGTTTTTCTGTAATTCAGCATTTATCTGTTTGAAACATATAAAATATCAAATTTGTTTACGTATAATTTTTAAGTAATGTTGACTACTTTATGCCTAACTTTACTGATGAGGCATATACAGGATGTCCGTTTTTCGAGCCTAACCCTTGGTAGTTTACCATTTTAAGGATTTACTTATTTTTCCGAAAAAAGATATAGATAACTAGATAAAGCGAAAATTAAAATTACGTTTTTTGTTTCTATTACTACTATGATTATTGAAATATATTATTAAATATAAAAATTAGTTTTTCTCAAAATTAGAAGCATATACAGGAAAATTGCAAATAACATTTCATGTTCCAAATATTTTTGCCAAAATCTTTTATTTGAAACTTTTTGTCGTAACTGATTCCATTTTTGAAATAAATGGAATTTATTGTTTTGAGTGTCCAGAAAACTTCTTCTTCCGGTTTCTCAATTTAATTCAAAATCAACTCAGCTCTTCGTATTTTCATGAAACTTATAATTACCAAGTTTCGTAAACAAATCTTATCTCGTTCATGAGATATTGCACACTCGGATACACATCCATCCATCCATCCACACACACACACAGCATCATTGAGAAAATGATCAAAACGGATTCAGTGGACCTCAAAACATGTATTTCTGTGAAAATCTCGTCAACGATTTTTTTCACGATTCCAATACTTCCTTATACTGTGTATAAGAAAGTAAAAATATCAAAAACTTATTATTACCTAACAACCTCATGATACTAATTACAAGAATAATTGAAATAATAAATGTTAGAATAGTACAGTAACCTAGTACATAAAATTCTTGTTCTTATTATTACCTGAATATTAACAGTTGGAACGTGATTAATATAATATAGTGCTTCGCAAATGTATAATATAAGTAAAAACTGGCAACAAGTGTTGACAAGCTCTGGTCACAGTATCCCCATCTCTATAAAAAAGAAAGCCTTCTTTCTCATTAATATGCTTTTCCCCGTAATATTAATTCTATCTTTGTCACGATTAATTAATATTTGTTTCTCCCTTAGGATCCTTTGTAATAAAATTTAAAAAATAAAAACAGAAAAATTATTTTTGCACGTAGATTAACAAATTTGTGTGGATTAGTCTATTATAAAACACTTGAAACATGAATATGGACAATACACGTCAAAATACATGTGATTGCCACTAACAGATGGCGGTATTTTTTTGTATTCTGATCGTCTATCTCTTTTGTTTGGTACTTTTGAAAATTTTCAAAAGATTGTTTATTTTGAAAACTTCTATTAAATCTAAAAATATAATGACAGTACTTTGAAAATTTTATTTGTCAAGCAAAAAGTTTACTGTATTTACGAGTATAATATAAAATTATTGCGTTTCTAATTTTACTGTAAGTTATTACTGCACATTCATTATCTTTGCAAACTGCAATATTACTCAAGTTCATGTTCATGATTAACAATAATACGGAGAAAAATCACCTTTCGTATTATATTACTCATCGTGATCTTAAATCAAAATACTAATTCATTCAAGAGAAAATGAATAAATCGAGGAATTAATATTCATAGTCATCCGTAAACAATAAATTTAGTAGGAGTCAAGACAGGTAAAATGTAAATGCATATTCTCGTAGGAGGCACTATTAGTCAGATGTTTGCCTCTTTTGAACAAAGAAAAACAAATTGTAACAGAGAAAACGCAGATGATAACAATACATTCTCTTCTCTAGAGCATTTATACAATCATATTATTTCATACAATTTAAGTAAAACTTTAGTTACCAGAATGTTTACTTTTCAATCTACTACAAAAATATGTACACAGTATGTCCCAAAAATAACGAAATTCTTTAGATATAGAATAACACACGCATTATATTGTTTGAAACTTAATATTTATTCAAAATAGGTTCCATTTGAATCAATACACTTTTTAGAACGATTAAATAAAAAAATATATATCATCACGCCTTCTACCCATTACTGGGTGTGGCACTCTGCCGAAGCAGATCTCGGTAAGTGATATATTTTACACGTGAAGTGCGGTTACCAGTCGTCAAATCACGGCCTCCAAAGATATTAGTGGTGGAGTAGCCATAGGGGTAGCTTTTTTTGAAATTATGAAAATTGTTTGTCGTCTTTGGGCATCGAACCAGGGTTCTCAGGATCCACAGGCCGACTTCATACCACTGAGCTAGCCACCCCATTTTTTATGCCATCTAAAGGAACGTTCTTTAAGACCTGTGTCACGGTTGCTTGAATGGCTGGAATATCATCATAAAACGCTCCTTTCATGGCAATTTTCAGTTTTGGGAAAAGATAATAGTCACATGGTGATAGATCAGGCTAATCAAGAAAATTTGGATCGTTTTCAGCAGTTGAAACGATGCCTTTACAATGCTCTACACGAGCGACTTTTTGGTCTTCATTTAATTCATGTGGAACAAATCTTTATTTTACCCAAATCTTCAGTTAGAATTCTCCAAATAGTATTTTTACTCGTATTTAATTCTTCACCCAATATTCTAACAGTAAAATTCGCATCGACAGCAATGATTTCACGCACTTTTTCGACTAATTCAGCATGTTTTCCGGTTTTTGGACGTCCAGATCTTTCATCATCATTTAAATCTTCACGACCATTTTTAAATTTTGCAAACCACTTATAAACTTGTGAACGAGATAAACAATCATCACCATAAACTTTTTTCATCAATTTGTATGTCTCAGCAAATTTTTCTCCATGTTTAACACAAAGTTTAATATTTGCTCGTTGTTCCATTGTATTTTTACAATATAAACACAAAAACTACTGTCATTAAAATGCGCGAAAATTTTTAAACTGTCACCTGATTGCAGGAAGTTGTGTGCGTTCGAAAGAGGAAAGATGTATCTTTCTAACAATGGCCGTATTTGTTTGGGAAATTTGGATTCAACCCTGAACTGTCCTAGAACTAACTCGTGTACTTCCAAATAAATGATGCATCTAGTGTCAGTTGTAAACACTGGCGGTAAATTTAAAATCTGAATGCATGTTCGAAGCGACATCTGCTTAGTTTTGTTTGTGTGTTAAATTACGCTTTTAATTGGATGTTTTAAGTCATCTTTATATTTTTTACATGTAGTCAAAAATCAAATAACGTCAGAGTCTGTTCATTTTTTTATAATTTTGTCATCAGCAGTATCAAAATAATGAATTTCGGAGTCGCAATTATGTGTCGTAATATTATTCTCTGTGACTTATATTGCAAGAAACACATAATGCATATTGCTCATCCATCAGCTGCATAAATAATAGTTTAGTATATTTCTTCAAAATAACTCCTAACCTCTCTATACTATTAAAATCGCGATGCCGCCACTAATAACAAGAAACACAAGTTGATTAGAAAGGGTTAGTAAACGGGTTGAATTTACCAACCCGCTAAAATAGCTGGGGCAGTAGGGTCAGTTCAGGAACAGTTCCAGGTTACTTAAAGTGTACCAATTAAATAAAAGTAACCTACCAGGTTACTTTAAAAAGCCCAAATAAATACGGTCAATAGATAGCGCTACGTGTTCTATGATTTAAATTAAGGTAGTACTAGTGTGACGGTGGTGCCATCGATTGTCGAGTGGCGAAATTGACGCTCAAAAAAATATAAAAATTGATTAAAATAAGTGTTCTATACCTATTATGATTTGAATATCATGAATTGTTAACAGGTTGTTGGTCTAGAGAATTTTCAAATACCATACCACCGTGTCGTGTTGCCATTATAAATTGGGATTCTTAATTTTTCGTTAAAAACAAGGCTTTGCATGGATATATATCCATTACCGAACGATAAAAAACTTTCTCCTTCTGATACAATATACATGGATAGTTCTAGAACATCATACTAGTTTTTCAAATAAAACTGCAACATTTTAGAGGTACACAAACCAAATATGTGCGATTCTGAGTGATGATCGCCATAAGCCCCGTGTATAAGAACTCAACTTTACAAGCGAATATTTGTTCACAGACGATGAATGTGTATCATATTTTAACAGGATGCGTATGACTATCCAATGTTTACGAGCTCCAAATTTCATTCAGACCTACAAAATTTTTTTTCACGCTAGTACTACCTTAAAAGTTTCATTATTTTTGGGACATTCTGTGTATGTTCTATATGTTGACATGTTATCAGAAAGGTTTTGAGGCCGTTCAAGTTTAATGGCATTGAAAGAAAAATATTCTTATCAATGTTTATCGGGAAATTTTCTACCTATACTGACAGAAATGAACTTTGAAAAATCAAAAATACACACAAGTAGGTCACAATAAATAAACAAGACCTATTTGTAACACTGAAACACAGACTGTTTTCAGATGTTCTAGAAAATTTTCGAAACTTTGCGAAACAGCTGATCACAATAATTGTCAGATATAGTAAACAAATGTTTATATTGAGATGTATTTTAAATAGATTCTCTCAAACCTACCTAAAAGTTAAATAAACAATGATTAAGTAACACGGATACAGTGCAATTAAATAACAACTATCATTGCTCATCTCAAAGATATTTTTTGGCAACTGTCTTGACAGGTCATCTGTTTACGCCAAGAACAACAACATTTTGTTTGAGCGGAAAAGTAAAAAGAGAATATTCAATGTCAAAAATCTTACCTTGGTGATTCTAGAAGTATAGGGTTCGATTCCCTGAGCGGAAATCCCTCTTCGGTAGTGTTTATGACGAGGAGGAACCGTCTGCATTTTGAACTCTCTACGTAGCAGTTGCAGCGAAGGTCTCAAAAAACTGACAGTTGTTGTTCCGGTATTTATTTTATCGCACTTTTGCTGTCAAGCAGTTAAAACACGCCCGGTACTTTAATTTTCAAGAGGTAATACATTTCACTATCGCGACATTTATAATAAATAATATTTCTAACCAAACATTTTAATAGACGGAAAATATAAAGAAATGAGGTAACTTTATTGAGTATGGCCACACAGGTATGAATATCACAATGATTTTAGGCTTCTGGCAAGGCACAAAAGTTTAATTGTTACATTTCACGTGCTATTTTCTGTAAAAATGTTATTATAGCTACCCATCTTCGCGCACAGTGCTACACTGACAAGGACACGAGCAACAACAGCCAGCCGATCGGCCCATGCAACTACACGTAGTTCGAGAGTTCACCACGGCCGTGGCGACGGCAGCACCTCTCAATCGCTCAACTAATTTCCAATATCATCCTCTTTGCATTTCAACTTATCTCACGCAATAAATTAATCCTTACTTGATATAATAAATCAATGTAAAATTCAATCAATAATATTTTTAAACAAATATATTAATAAATTATGTAACCACCTGGTCAATAAATTGTAAATAAATTTTATGTATACACGACATCTCAATTTAAAAATCAATTATCGAATTAGCATGTTGTTTGTAAATAGATTTAAATCCTGCTCAATCAAAAAAACAAATTTTGTGTCACTGAAAGTAAAAAAGTTCTAGTGAGTACACTTTCACTTCAAGCAATCCAGGGACACGACAAGACAACATTAACGCCTACGCAAGGTGTCCTCCACGTGCATGAACTCTGACCCCCAAGAATTAACATCTCAACCGGGTGAACAAGGGGCATGCATAATGTACTTACAAAAACAACAAAAACGGCATTTGCTGAGCTCTTACACATTACACTGACTTCTTTCTCAAAACAATCGTCTGTCGCAGAAACAAAAAGCAGTTTGTATTTCGCTGACAAAATCGAGTGCAGGTGGTCGGGGTGTTCATGTTACCGTATCGACAACAAGCTTGTCACGCAAATTTCCGTGAGAAAATGTAACTGATTTTAGAAAAGATTTTATCTGCTTATTTTAAAGATTATTTTCCTAAGACGCAGATAATTTAAAATGCGATCTATTCTCTATAAAACAATTATTTTAACTTTCTTGACCTATATGAGTTGATATTAGCGAAAGTATTGAGACGGTGATTTTCCCGAATTCAAGATTTTGATGAATCTTCATGTTTGTCTGGCTGTCTGTATGTACAACATAAAAATAATTTTGAAAATCGTTGTTATAAAACACACAAAGAAAAAAAATTATCAAATTCATAATATAATATTAGGGTTCTCATAAGTTTAATATCAAAAATGATATTTAAACACTCGTCATTCGGGTTTTCAAAAGTTATTGAATATTATGTCGAATGTTACAAATAATATTTAATATGTCAATTGTTTCTCTCAATGTTTTTCAAAAATTATCTAAACTTATGGTCGAATAAATACTGTTATGCTATGCTATAGTAGATTTTTATATGTATAATACTAGCAAGTATTACCTTGATTATAAGTACATATAAAATAAATATATTATCATGCCTTCTACCCATTACTGGGTGTGGTACTCTGTCGTAGCAGATCTCGGTACGTGATATATTTTTGCGCGTGCAGTGCGATTACCAGCCATCAAATCGCGGCCTTCAAAGATGTTAGTGGAGGGGGAGCTATAGAGGTAGTTTTAAATTGGTGAAAATGTTTTAAATAAAATAAATATATCATCACACCTTCTACTCATTACTGGGTGTGGCACTCTGCCGAAGCAGATCTCGGTAAGTGATATATTTTGCGCGTAAAGTGCGGTTACCAGTCGTCAAATCACGGCCCCCAAAGATGTTAGTGATGGAGGAGCCACAGGGGTAGCTTTTGAAATTATGAAAATTGTTTGTCGCCTGTGGGAATCGAACCAGAGTTCTCAGGATCCCCAGTCCGACTTCATACCACTGAGCTAGCCACCCCATAGAGGTATTTTGAATGTGGTGAAAATTGTTTATCGGCTGTGGAAATCGAACCCGGATTCTCCAATCCACAGGCCGACTCGATACCACAGAGCCATCTACCCCATTATCATTGGTTAATTATAACATTTTGTAAATATAGATTAGATTTATATATGTATGTAATAGGCAGCCTTATACTAAGCCTCCGTTTCTCAAACGGAATTTTGCGCCATCCGGTTCCGGAAGTTCGTGAAAAAATAAATAAACAAAATAATTAAGAACTTTTTCAAACTAATAATGTCAAATATTAAAATGTTAGTCTCTCTTATGCTGGGTTGCAAGAAGAAAATAAAGAACTCTTTTGTTAAAGAATTGTTTATCTAGCATTAGAATCAATAGCGAGTTTCTGAAACTTATTAAACGGTTAATTGCTAATGAACCGATAAAACTTTCATGCAACCCAGCATTAGAGCTGTGAATAGCAGCCATTACGACAGAGCATGGAATTTTGAATGAACTATGGCACACCGGAAATCTTTAAAATTGTTATTTATTGACCACGGCAGACTGGATAGTATAGTTCCTGCAATTTTTTCATTTGTCTTCTGTTTTACGAGTGTGCGACAAAAAGTAAACCTTGACGCCTACTTCTTCAATTTTTGACAATTTTATTGTCACTTCTCAGTTGCAAACATTCGGAAACATAAAACATAAAATTAATATGAACATTTAACGTCATCTGAGATTACATTTTCAAGGACAAAGGAAGTGAACTATGTTATCTAATAAAAAATAATGATGATTTTTCAACTAAAATTGTTGTTAATTGATGTGAAGATGTATGTCAAGAATTAATGTAGTAAGGTAGAAAATTGAAAATAAATTTACGAGAATTAAGTAGGTATCTAATTAGTATGATGCATTAACACTGTACATAAATGTATTACATATAATAAGTGAACGTAAATAAAATATATGTAATGAACTTATGGATCTAGTTAGTTAATGTTGGCTAAATTTATTAGATAAATCCGCCATGCCGTGATGAAATCCAAAAAAAAAGAAAAAATACTAAGAGCAGCTGTTTAATGTAAACTATCACTTTATATTCGTAGAGTTTTTGTTAATTTATAATTTTAAATGAACCAGAACTCATTTTTTAATATTGATGATGAGACTCTTTGTTAGATCAGAAATGAAATTTTATCCTGTACAGAATGTTCAATTTAAGGCGTGTTTCTTTGGACTGTGATTCGTAATCAAAGTGATCAAACTTAACATGATCATGAAGAATCATGTTTCTTCGTTCGTTATTCGTTATCCCTACTCTTTCATTTTGTGATCACGAAACGACAATCCCCCTACCCTTCTGAATCATACTTTTTCTATGATTCATGTTGACTGATTTAAATCGAAGGTTTAAAAATGGCGTCTGATGATAAATTTATGTGCTCTATTTGTGGAATTAAGGGAAATTGGCTGCTTCTGGAAGAATTTTTAAATGGCTTACATGGACACTCATTTATGAAATTTTAAAATAGGTTAGTTTGTGTATTTGACATTTGCAGTTATTTTAACGTTCATACTATAGGATCGCGTCGATCGGATTGGATTTGAATCATTATTCCTGTTCGATGTTTTCTTCAGTATCATATTTAATCATGATTCAACGCAATCACGATCAAATGAATCATGATTTAGAAAATCACAATCACAATCCAAAGAAACACGCCTTTAGTTGTGCTATCTCGAGAACTATAAGAGCAACAAGGTTGGTTAAATTAGCAAAGAAATACCATTTAGTAAGCCTATTACAAAACTGTTAACAAAATTTTTGTTTAGCGAGTGGTTCTCAAAATATGGAGTGCAAATTTCTTATTTTCATTCATTCATTATATTTATATATTTTTGTAGATAGATAAATGGTTTATTATTCAAAAGTGCAGAATAATGAAAAACAGTGTTGAATAATGACGCATTATTCAACACTTTTTTAAGCCAATCAGATTGCGGATACTATAGGAACGCCATTATACAACACTTTTTAAGCAAATCAAATTGCGGCACTGATTATTATTTTTGTTATTTTCATGTTACCCTTGATTATACAGTTTAATTTAGTTAATTTATTAGTCAATCAACGATGTTACTTAGAAACTACTTTTTGTACTCGTTGCATTCAAAATAATGTTTACATAACCTTGGAAACCGATGAAAAGTTTGATTTTGTGCACAACTGCGCAAAGTAATTGAAAAAAAACACCCATTTTACATGATTCTAAATTTTGATTATTAAAACGCTATTTGTACTTAGTAGTAGAGACATTAGCTTATAACGCCATCAAATAGACATATTTTAACAAACTTAACGAGAAAAAAAGAACAATTTGTTTTCAAATAACAAATGTCAATTCATGACTGTCAATATAAATTCACGCTTCAAATTTAATCAATTTCCTCATTGTCCATCATATAATTTTTGCTCGTTACAAAGATCATTGTACAAAACTCGTGCGCGAAGACGCCGTTTTCACCATTCGCGCAAATTAAAGCACTCGCTTCGCTAGTGCTTTAAAATTGCGCTCATGTGCATAGTATGTCTTCGCGCACTAGTTATGTAAATAGCTATAATTTTCAAGTTTGTCATGTAACCACTAAATTTTATTGTTTTCCTCAAACTACAACTTAAAAGTGTAAATTCCAATTGATCGTGAAAAAAGTATAGTATTCAACTCGTAAGCCTTTATACTTATTTTTGACAAAATTTGCATGATTTATTGCACATACTTTATCTGATTTCACACTTTGCCGGTGACAAATATACCATATTTCTACACATTTTTGACATGCCGCTTTTTGTTCATGTTGCACATAATGCATAAACAAAAAACAATCACCATTCAATCATAACGCCAGAGATTACACTGCCAGTTGATTTATTTATACTTACTGAAATTATTCGCATCAGCTTTCATGTTTCAACATTTTGACTGGCATTGAATCAACATGAAAAATATAAAGTCATGATTAAATCAAAGTGATGAGTAGTAATTACAATTATCCATTACAAAAATATGCAATTATCTAATTCACCGCACCTTGCTAAAATTCTTTCATAATTAAAAGAAATTAATTTAGCGTATTTCGAAACCTTACGCTCTCCTGCTGTAAGTGAAATGAGCATTTATGGGTCAAGTACCTTCTAAATTAACGTAATGTCATTTCAGTTAAAAATCGTGTCATCAAATCGTGGTCCGATGCCGCACGCGTGCTTATCGTAATATGAACGTATGTGTATGAGTGAGAGAGAATGACAGTTGATAGGTGCACGTGTACGAATGCGCGTGTGCTTACTAAGGATTTTTGGTAATGCTTTTTTAATGGACATTGCTAAACGAAAAGTAGAAGATTGAAACAGGAAACTTCCGGTAAGGATGTAGATTAAATGTTTTAAGCGACTTTTTAATTTTGTAAATATGTTTTTAATTTACATATTTAAACAAATTAATAATAATGATACCATTATACTGCTGTTTTGAATTGAATTGAATCCATAAGCTTTTAAAATTTATTTTATTTTGACATTTAATATTAATGGGGTAATGGCACAGTGGTAGCAAGTCGGCCTGTGGATCCAAAGAACCCTGGCTCGATTCCTACAGTGGACAAAACATTTTCACGAATTTAAAATTACCCCTGTGGCTCTCCCACCACTAACGTCTTTGGGGGCCGTGATTTGACGGCTGGTAACCGCACTTCACGCGCATAAATATATCACTTACCGAGATCTGCTTCGGCAGAGTGCCACACCCAGTAATGGGTAAAAGGCGTGATGATATATTTATTTATTTATTTATTTATTAGTTACGTTAGAGTTCAAATTCATAATTATGTAGGTTAATTTACAAATCGTAATATCTTTAATTATCAGTAAAGAAGTGTTTTGCAGTTTAATGTGATTACTTTATATAAAAAAAATCATGATTGCACTAATTTTACATGAGCTGTGTAATGACATGTTTGACATTTTTATAACTTTTGCAGCATCACAAAAATTATCCTCGTAATAGTATATTACATAACAAGCATCGAAAGTGTAAGATAACGTGCGAGTGTACAAATTGAAAAACGAGGCACGTAGCGCCGAGTGATTTAAGTACAAGAGCACAGTTATCTCACTTTCGAACGAGTTATGTACACTAGTTTTCAGATGACCACAAAATATTTCTAAAAAAAGGTTTACGAGTTACAATGTTATTACACCTTGACAGTTGATGCGTTTTTGAAGGTTAGCGTTGACGTTTTACGTTTGAGGTTAGGTGTGGTGATTCCTACTGTACTAACTGTAATGTCAAAATATTAAATAATGCTAAAATATTAGTAAATAAGTAATTATTATTTTTTTTTAAATAAGAATTATCTGTGCAAATGTGTTGAAAAATCTGCCAAAACTTCGATTGAAATAATAATACAAATTCTTTTCATTTATTTTATTATTTTCTTTCATTGTAACGCCATCTTTTGTCAATCAGTGGAACTTCACCTGATATGTTAGAAGTGTACATTATACTAACATATCAGTGTATGTTATTTTCAACTTTCCGTAGTAGTTTATAATGTTTTATAGTTACTTTCATAAGTGGTCGTCTGAAAACACATTTTGACAAAAACAGTTGCAAAAAATTTACTTTGTAAACGTGATAGAGGAAAAATATTTTGCATAATAATTTTGCAAAAAACTCTTAGATAGACACAAATTTCTAAAATATTTTTTTTTTACATAATATAAATACAAATAGACATAAAAAAATAGACAAAAAAATATTTAAATTTGTGAAATAAATTACTAGTCTTTGTCGGTTTGAATTGAAGAAGAAGGACTATCTTCGAATAACTCTTCCATAATTGACACCATTTCTTCAATAAATTCCGATTTACAGTTTTTATTTTCTAATATTTTGTGTCCGTGTATACTTAATAAATTTAGATTACTCAATCGTTACGTTACGGAACATGTCGCTAGCTGGCCATAAGAATACTACTGCAAAGTGTCAGCTTGAATTTATTATCTTTAAACTTCTAATTTAATTTTTATTTAATTTCTATATATACATATACAGGATGGTGACCGCGACTCTCGAACATAGGATTTAAACATGTAAAATCATATTGATTTAATTTCCAGCTTCATAATTATTTAAAACAAAAAAGTTTCAAATAAAAGTTTTAGGGAATAAAATACGAAATTAATTTTACATACTTTGTAACACATATTAGAATTGAAAATGACTAAAATTGTCTCAAAACTATCGATAGCTATGAAATTGAAACAAAATTAAACAAATGTTTGACGATCAATCTGTCAAAACTGACAAAATAAACTCTTTATTTATTATTTAATTTATTTTGGCAGATAAAACGTCAACATTTGTTTAATTTTGTTTCAATTTCATGCCTATCCATAGTTTTGAGGCAATTTTCGTCATTTTCAAATCTAATTTGTGTCGTTATAAAGTATGTGAAATTAATTTTGTTTATTGGTTCAGATGCAGAATTTTAAGTCCTTGCTTAAAATATTTAGGGATGCAGGAAATTACAAAATTATAATTTTACATGTTAAAGTCCTATGCTCGAAAGTCGTGGTCACCACCCTAGTTAATATCAAAGGGGGGGGGGCCTTGCCTCCCCCTGCGGACGCCCATTAATACAGGGTCCGAATTCAACGAGCCGTAGTATGGTCGTTCATATACTTGTAGCTTGGGTGAGATTCGAACTTGGGATCTTCAGATTCGAATGTCCTAATGCTAACCACACCACCTTACCGCCGAACATCTTATCTGTCTTTATTATAATTTGTAGTTGTACATTATTATAGTACTTATGAAAATATTTACTAACACAGACAAAATATATTTTGCTGTAACTACTACCTACATATATTTAATACTTGGTTTAAACTATGAATTCTGGAAACAAAATTGTCATTAGGTACAGCTGAATTAAGGATTATTGTTGACACAGTTTTGGCCATTTTAAAGTCTTTAAAATTTACATTATAAGCACTTATATACGCCTTAAATTTTAAATTTAGCATTAAATTTGCCGAATCATTGAGCAAATTATTTATTTATTTTTATTTTTCCGTCAAATATATTCACTCATTAATATAATTTTAATTTGTAATTACAATTTTCGTAAGTATGTTTAGAAGTATAATTTAAATTAAATGATTATTTAATCACTTTAAAATTATCATTATCAATACTACTTGCTGGAATAATAATACAGATGAGAATAAATTTTCTTAAAAATAAAAAATTCCATGAATCCTAGACAAGCTATAGTATTCAATAATCAACAACTGATGATTAACAACAATAATAAAAAAATAGAATAATTAGTTAAAAAAAAATCTATACCTACATTTTTTCAAGGTATTAGAATAATGATACAGTATTAGAAAGGTAATGGCTCAGTGGTATCAAGTCGGCCTGTGGATCCTAAGAACCCTGGTTCGATTCCTACAGCCGACAAAACATTTTCACCAATTTTAAATTACCCCTGTGGCTCCTCCACCATTAACATCTTTGGAGGTCGTAATTTGACGACTGGTAACCGCACTTCACGCGCATAAATATATCCCTTACCGAAATCTACTTCGACAGAGTGCCATACTCAGTTATGGGTAAAAGGCGTGATGATATATTTATATTATTTTTTTGAGAGGTGTATAGTGCAATAAAAAATAAAAATCTTCAAAATATTTAAACAAACAATAATTTTGTAAAACATTGTTAAGTTAATCTGAAGGAAAGTTTATTTTTTGTTATACTATATATCCCTGAAACTATTTTACTCTTTTAAATTGAAACATGCCTAATTAACAACAAAAAAATAACAGTTGAATCATTCTCACACCTTATTGTTTACCAACAGTACACATTTGTTGTAATCTTACGTTACCATAGTAACCATTCCCAACTAGTACTAGCTACGCCAGGGTCGTATTACCTCAGCAGTACGCGCGATCGCACGTTTCGCGCCTCTAGCAATTGTGTACGCGATGAAGAGCGTGCGCGAACACCGCTCGCCGCTCAAGAGCCGACTATGATGCGATCACCAAAAATAACGCGGGGCCGCCACTACGACGGAAAGAAAACAGTTCTGAGCCGGCGCTGCGCTAACTCTTATCAACAATCCACAAGTTGTGATAACCGTAACTAAGAAAACAAATCGTAGTAGTGTTGAATGACAATTCTGAACGTGTTGTTTTATTGTTTACAATATTTTGTTTTGTGGGAAAACGATAAATAATTGTAATATTTTTGTTGTGGTGCGGAATATTTATTCTAATAAACTCAAAACTTATTTCCATATCAAGAACACGAGCACTTGGTACTTGATGTTTCTATTTTAATTCCATAAATCAAGTGTTTGACACAAGTATGCTAAATGGATAACAGGAAAGACATTTGTTTATGTTTTATTTTAACGATGATCTTCAATGCAGTTAGCAGTTTAAAATAAATACAGACTGTTTTCACAATTTTGCGAACTTGTTTTCAAAACCAATTGCGTATATTTTATTTTATACTTTTTTTTTAAATATAGGTACTGAATGAAGCTCAGACACTATAATTTAACAAAAGTGATGCATTTAATTATAATTAAATTCTGTCCGATTTTACTTAAACTGTCAGTTTTAATTGAGAAAAGATAATTATAATTATAGTTAAGTATCTTCTTTGTTAACGATTTTGATTAGATAATAAATATTATTATCATTTTATGAAATATTGTATATAGAAAATAAACCAAATATTTGTTCAAGTTATGAAACAAAAAATTCTGAGAAACCGGATTCACAAAACAAAAATGATGTCAAATTATGTAAAATTATATTGTTAAAAACGGTGAGAACAAACTTTACCTTAACCTTGGCCGGTTTTCGTAAATCAGCATTAGGGACCACACAGCAATGAACATTACCCATGACAGCGACCTGGTGGAGGACGAGTCATGGAGACGTCGTCCACAGCTTCACCTTCACTCACAACAACATTCAACGATGACCGGCGCACGACAACATACAACTGCGATGACACATTTTCGAATCTTTAAAAATAAACGAATCGAAAGTGTTTTGTTTTGATCCGCAGTAGTAAAAATGTTGGTTATGCAGTACTCGCGTCTTGCATGCGACTAGCCCGCGGGCGCGAAGCGAAGCTGCGCCACTCATTTGTTTCGCGTTACGTCATGAGTCCATCCATAACCGTCGTGGATTCTCAATGCGCGCTCGGCAGCCAGGTTTGCGGAATTTTAACAAGTGTAATAAGTTTTACTACTTTCAATGTACTTGAAGTACAAAGGTTAAATATACATATATTGATTTATTGTCATAATTTTCTGTTCCAAATTTATAACACGATTAGTTACACTAATATTAAAGATTTAGAGTATCTTTGTTTCAAATATATATTTTAATTATTTTAATGTAATGTTCATAAGAATTTGACAAGTACCCACTTAAAATAAAGTGGAACGAAAGACTTTTTTTTTTAATTCTTTAGCTACTGCCACAAACATTTTGATGATGTTGTCAAGTTCTTTTGAAAATTCTTTGGATATATATTTGAAAACAGGCTTGCAGTAATTAAATATTTTAGAAATAATGAAAGTAAATGTATTTCTTCTATTATATTTCTCAAAAGCTGAATCTTAGAAAAAATAAAACAAATTCAAAATTTAATATCATTTAGTGTACCTATAAATGTCGATAATGTACTAATAATAGTTTCTAGCTGTCTACAAAGTAGGGCTTAAAATATATTCGTAAAAATAACTATGAAGTAATTAAATACAGAGTGCCTCAACAATTTGTAGAAATAGTCTTTTTTAACGGACGGTGAAACAATTTTTTGCACGGAACAAAATTATGATATCAGGGGCATAACGAGCATTTTTGTAAAGAGGGGTACTGTTATAAATTTGTATTATCGATACAATTTATTGCAATGTTACAATTTAAAAAAATAATACATACAAGCACAGCGTCACATCATTTGGCCCAAATCTTATTTTTTCGTTTGATGTTTTATGGATGAGGTGGCTAGCACAGTGGTATGAAGTTGGCCTGCGGATCCTGAGAACCCTGGTTCGATTCCCACAGGCGACAAACAAATTTCATAATTTCAAAAACTACCCCTGTTGCTCCTCCACCACTAACATCTTTGGGGGCCGTAATTTGATGACTGGTAACCGCACTTCACGCGCAAAATATATCACTTACCGATATCTGCTTCGGCAGAGTGCCACACCCAGTAATGGGTGGAAGGCGTGAAGATATATATATTTATTTTATTTTTTATGTTTTATGGATGGGGTGGCTAGCACAGTGGTATGAAGTTGGCCTGCGGATCCTGAAAACCCTGGTTCGATTTCCACAGGCGACAAACAAATTTTATAATTTCAAAAACTACCCCTGTGGCTCTTCCACCACTAACATCTTTGGGTGCCGTGATTTGATGATTGGTAATCGCACTTCACGCGCAAAATATATCTCTTACCGATATTTGTTTCGGCAGAGTGCCACACCCAGTAATGGGTAGAAGGCGTGATGATATATTTATTTTATTTATGTTTTATTTCTCGTGTAGTATACAAGAATATTAAATGAAACTTTAAGAAACATATACCAGTATTTTGTTAATATACAGATAAAATTTTAAGTCAATTGATACATACATTTGGAAAGACAGCGACTAAAAGATCAAGTAAACATTTCTGTATTAACTAAAACTTCTTCGTTTTATTTAAAAATTGTGTTTCATCCATCAAACTGCCTGCAGGATAATAATCTTGATAGTCCTCTTGGCTGTTGAATTAGGGTTTTGATAAAAAAAATATGCTAAGCTATACTTTGTGTCTGAGGTATATTTAATGTTAAATTTAGTTAAAAATGTTCAAAATTAATTGTAGAATTAAGTAAATGTAACATATTTGCGTTTTTAGTGTATTAAATTGTTAACGAAAACAGAATTATGGGTCAAATGATGTGATTCTGGATACGTATTCCAATTTAACTTATTTGATATAGGATTATTTATAACAATTACAAAATGTGATCTAAAAGTTTGAATGTTCAGTTTTTGCGAATCATTTTTAGTAATGTTGATGCTTTACTCTTGGCTCGACTCAATATCACTTTCTTTATAATATATTTATCTTATTGTTGGAAAATAATGTAGGATTTATGAATAACTACATCTGTTAACTGTTTCGCTATCAAATTAGTAATTACAATTAGCAATTACAATTAATAGTCACTGTTTATCTTATGTCAAATACGAGGTGTGACTATTAAATAACGAGACTGTGTTAACATTTTATTTTGATTTCATACCTATTTACTTATTATCACCTATCCCTACAACGCTCCATGCGAATCTTCCTGTGTTCGAAACAGTGCTGGAAGTATTCTTCTGTCAGCTCCTTAAAGACGCGTGCCGTTTTCTCTTTCACAGCTCAAATCTTGTTCCTTTTAAGGCAAATTTCACCTTAGGAAACAGACAGAAGTCGCACGGTACAAGATCCGGCGAATAAGGCGGATGGTTCAACGCTGGAATGCTGTACTTGGCTAGAAACCTCTTGACAGACATAGCGGAATGAGCCAGCGCATTGTCTTGATGGAGAACCCGTGTCTTGTCCTTCCAAAATTCGGGTACTTCTTTCAATAAATTATAAGTTTCAGTAGCAGTTTTGCCAAGTTTCATATGAAATTTCACTTCTAATGTTCACTTAACATTTTTCCGGCGAAACAAAAAAACAACTTTAATGAGAACGATAGCTACGGCTATACGGATTTGTGATGGTCGCTAGCTTTTTGCGCATGCGCACTTTTTCTGTAGCAGCGTCAGTCTCGTTATTTAATAGCCACACCTCGTAATGTTAGCGTTCACGCCGAATTAAGGTAGTACTAGTGTGACGGTGACGCCATCGGTTGTCGAGTGGCGAAAATGATATAAAAATTGAATAAAATAAGTGTTTAATACCTCTTATGATTTGAATATCATGAATTGTTAACAGGTTATTGGTCTAGGGAATTTTCAAATACCATACCACCGTGTGGTGTTGCCATTATAAATTGGGATTCTTAATTTTTCGTTAAAAACAAGGCTTTGCATGGCTATATATCCATTACTAAACGATAAAAAACTTTCTCCTTCTGATACAATATACATGGATAGTTCTAGAACATCATACTAGTTTTTCAAATGAAACTGCAAAATTTTAGAAGTACACAAACCAAATATTTGCGATTCTGAGTGATGATCGCTATAAGCCCTGTGTAGAAAAATTCAACTTTACAAGCGAATATGTTTGTTCACAGACGATGAATGTATTTCATATTTTAACAGGATGCGTATGACTATCCAATGTTTACGTGCGCCAAATTTCATTCGGATCTGCAAAATTTTTTTTCACGCTAGTACTACATTAAGTACGAAGAAAAATGTTTACAAACTTTTCAATTACCATTAATGCGATGGATTATTATTTTGACGTTTTTTTCGTTTCTTTTTGAAAGCGACAATTAAAATGTCAACTCAAATTTTATAAAACTACAATTTTCAGAAAATATGCAAACTAAACCAGTTCCCTGAAGAAGACGCAGACATTCATAATGCTATACATGTTTACATATATATTTTTTTAATTTTTTTTTTCACAGTTCTCTAAAAGGTCATTTCTCACTAATGGTGCTAAAAATTGTAATTTGGATCGCTTTCACTAAATGATAATTATTGTTACTGTTCCTAAATGAATAGCTTTAAATGCAGTTTTGCCGTTACTTTTGATTTTCAGTCATCAAGCAAAACATGAAATTACACTGAATATTACACATGAAAATATAAAATAAATATATCATCACGCCTTTTACCCATTATTGGATGTGGCACTCTGCTGAAGCAGATCTCATTTATGCGCGTGATGTCAAATCACGGCCCCCAAGGATGTTAGTGGTGGGGTAATTTTAAATTGGTGAAAATGTTTTGTCGGCTGTGGGGATCGACCCAGGGTTTTTTGGATCCACAGGCCGACTTGATACCACTGAGCCATTACCCCATATGAAAATATATCTTATTCAATTCAAATTTCGTCATTTTATTGTTAATGCCGCATAAAAGAGAAATTGATTTCAAAAAAATCGCTTACTAATTTATATTATTGGTGACATAAAATAATATTTCTGCAATATGGAAATAAGAAACTGTTGATTTAAATCATTAAATAATAAAAGTGAATCGACAATTTAAATCATCACGCTTTTTACCCATTACTGGGTGTACTCTTTGCCGTCATAGGACACGCCAAGGGGTAATTTTAATGTGGTGAAAATCCACAGACCGAGTCGATACTACTGAGCCACCTACTCCATATTTTTAAAAATGTTGAAATTATTTCTTAATTAATAGGGTTTATGAACAGTTGATATTGTCATGTACCATATGGAACCATAATTGTTTACCACCACGCAGTGTTTTTATTTGCAAGAAAAAAAAGCAATAAATTGGCACTTATGTCAACACTTTGTTGGAACATACGGTATATTGCATAAACAATTATTAATATTCATGATCTTTTCTGCTATAATAAATGTTATTCCCAGTAAAATAAAGATCTTTCTAGAAAAAAGACACGATAAAAGTTTCTGTTACTTTTGAGAAATATAGATTAATTCATTTTATAATTGTCCAAATTACTAACGCTATCTATAGATATTGGCAAATAGTTTTGCTCATATATTTTAATTCTATATATATTGCAAATTTTCCATGATAGAAACGCAAACGTACTGAAGAAATTTCATAATCACAAGCAGAATAGTTGTAAATTTGTATGAAGTAATAAAATACATGTTAGCATTTACGTACTTGGAATAAAAACCACGTCGCGAAAACTTGTTATTCACTAAGAATTTACTCTAATGTTTGTGAGAACACTGTTGGAATTTTTTATTAATATTTAAGTGAAGATTTAAATTCAGTGCATTTGTGACTCGATCTAGAAAATAATTTGATATTTGAAGCAATGAAAGAAGAAAAACTAACTGCACATGTAATCAATACAACTATATTTGCATAATGATGTCATTTCTTAAAATTGAAATTATTTGTTTAAGTAGGTAATGTAAATATACTATCATATCACATCAATAAATGGATACGTTTATTGAAAATGAATATGCACGCTCAATGCGTATGCAATATAACTAACAATAATGAATAATTAGTTGCAGTTTTTTAAAATGGCGTGTTATTTTACATATATTTTATATTTTTGTTCAGTCTAAATGATTTAAGGAGAAAATCCTTTTCATAAAAATGCGGTTTAGTGTTAGTAGTATAGTAGAACATATTTAAAATAATAGTTATGTATTTATTAAGAGAGTAAAGTGATTCTTTGTTACTGCAGCGCGAGCCGAAGGCGAGAGCTGTATTAGTATCAGAGGAACAAGGACACTTTACGCCCGTGATACACACATTTTCTCTAGGATTACTTTTTGAATTATTAAAAAAACATATATGTACTGAAAGTAAATTAGTTCTGTCAAGTTTTTGTTCTGTTTGCATGGGCGTCTACAGACAGTTTCTCAGAGGGGGGCGGATCACAAATAATCTCAGATATACATACATTTCTAAAACATAAATATATTTTTTATTTACATAACATAAATACAAATAAACAAAGAAAATATTGAAAGTTGTGAAATAAATTATTATTCTTTGTTGTCAGGTGTTTGAATTGAAGAAGAAAGACAATCTTCGAATATCTCTCCCATGAATTGAGACCACTTCTTCAATAAATTCCAATTTAGCAGTTTTACCGTTCTTATTTTCTAATTTGTCTTTGTGAATACCTAATAAACTTGAATTACTCAATCGTTACGATAGGAAATTTATTGTCAGCTTGGATTTGTTATATTTAAACTTATATTTTATGTATATATATATACATATTTATATTGTATTTGGTTAGTTAATAACCGGAGGGGGCGAGAGCCCCTCCTTGCTCGTCTTGCGGACGCCCATGTCTGTTTGTATCTCTGGTCATAATTGAAATTTTAATAAATATCGATAAACCTTATTCGCCCGTTGCCATTTTAGATTAACAAATGATACCGTAATTGTTATCTTTTCATAGCAACAGTAAAAAAAATAAAGTAATTTTGGTATTTCAAAAAATAATTTACAAACTTTTGACAGCTGACAAAATACTTACCTTTATCGGCATTCCTACTAGCCGTTACTTACAATCAAAGAGAATGAGTAATCAATGTTAAATGAATCCGAACCTCCTGAGACTCAAGATGAAAATATATGAACTACAACAATGCAACTCGATGAGTCTGGATCCTGTACAGTAATTGAAATTAAATTGCTGTTGTACAGAGTAGAATAAATTAATTAATAACGGTCAGTAAACAAGATATTTTGAGGAATAGTTAAATCTATTACTATAGTTACTTTCAAAATATAATATCCATCATTAGTCACTCAATGAGAGAATAAAAGAGAAGTCACGGTACCATAACAACCATTCCATGGGTACTTTGTAATTTCTATACTTTATAACATTATATTAAATGTCTTGTCAGTGTCAAACAATAAACGAACACATAAAAATGATTTAAGACATTTCAAGAGAGATGTCGGAAAAACGCTGTGTTGACTCGCGTGGAATTTATCCTAGTCACTCAAGAAAACTAGCCAGTTCGAGTATTGTGGCTAAACTTTTTCTTTCGTGACTAATATATCACATTCCGGACTAATACAATAAATTATTAGTATTTCATACTGTGCCGTATTTTCATGTTTACAGTAGTGATTTCAGTTCGGGAAGTTAGACGTTACACTACAGTATTAGATACTGTAACGGAATATTACGGTATAGTAAGTACGTAAGGTTGATAGGTAACAAATAGTTTTTGTCATTAAATTATAATTATTTTAAGATGTCACTTTCAGTTTAGGATATGAAAATAATATTTAATAATTAAATGCGACACAGTATGAAATAAAACGTAGTACGTTATACGTTTGTAAATATTTTTTTTCGCTACTTATTTCGAAATTCCATCGTCGCCTCGTACAGAAACTTTTTTTATACCAGTACATCAGGCCATTTTGGATTTCATTTTACCGCCAAAACTACCATTTTATGAATGAGGTTTTAATATTTTGAGATTTATTAGAAATTAAACAATGTGTTATAGAGGCATTTACACACTGTGGTTTTAGACGGCGTGGCATTTACTCCCTGTGCCTGTCTTATGATAGTGTCATTGTGCTAGTGTCATGTATGCAACATACACCACAGACTAAATCTCTAAAGCTATACACTCTCGCATTCACACCAACAAGATGTATGACATTTTTCAATATTCTATCCGAGCAGCAGAATGTTGAAGAGGTAACTTCTTTAAACAATTACGCAGGAATTCAATTATTAATTTATATTGTAGAATACCAGTCAAATTTGAACTTCTCAGTACATCGAGCTATCCTGAATTTCTCCTTGGCGTTTAAACCATGATTTCATTTATGATGTATTGATGGCTGATGATAATAAAGAAAAATATGCAAGTTATTTTAAATTTATTTATTGTCGTTGTAAAACTGTATACAGAATCACTAACATATATTATATTACAAGTATAAAATGATTCACATTATTCTGTATATAAAAGACACTAATATTTATACTGCATGTACAATTTCACACAATACATGATTTAAGACAATATTGTTTGGAGATCTAGTTAATATATGTGACTTTGCAGCTGATGTCGGCTCCGGGAATTCTGTTAGAATATCGCGAGTAATCTAGGAGACGATGCTGATGATCAGATCAATTGCAGAGACGGTTGCAGGTCCGTGATGGCTTTATAAACATAAAGACCTAGTATTAGATAAAAAATTGCAATAAATACGAATAAAATAGAATTATAGTTTAAAATCAATTTTCTCTGTTTCGGCATTAGAATAACATATTCTCGCACGCATATTGATGCTAGAATGAGCTTCATTCTTAAACGATTTTTAGTTACATATTGTTATCATAGATTGGTATAATTACATTAAATACACAAAATATCTAGGCAACTGACAAAATAAAGAAACACAATTTATACAAACATCTAGGCAACGAGCAAAAACAATTGCAAATCACTGTCACCAACTTAACTATTCTGCCAAAATCTTCCCTTAATGGCAAATGTCAACTATTTTTATAAAGAAATTATGCAAAGGAAAGTCGAAACATAGAAAATAGTATAAAACACTCGTGCTAGAATAGGTTGCCTTCTGTAACTTGTATTTTAATATACAGAGTGATCAAAAGGAATTGTTACAGTTGGCAATAAAAAAAACTACACGAAATTGGTAAGCCTGATACATAAATTCATTTCTTGTTGTTGACAGTGACATTTAAAAATGAGTATATTTATTATTACATTTATTTCTAAAGTATTTCTATTACTTAAAAAGTCAAAATTCTATTAGCTGTCAGACTCCTGACAACCTATTTGTATTTATTAGAAATGTCAAATAGCATTTCCGCCTTTATCTGACGTTGTGCCAATTCTAGAATAAAAAGATCTCTGGAATTGTATTGCCAACTATAACAATTCCTTTTGATCACCCTGTACTATACTCACACTGAAGTTGATTAGGACTCCAGTGATGATGTTAGTGAGTTATTACTGCTAAATCAGCAGCATTTCTGCAGCTTCTATAATCTATAAATAGCCACAGATCAAAGTACAATATAAATAAACACTAAATAATATAAAGATATATACTGTCACTTTATTTAACAAATATTTCATATTTTTACCTGAGCAAATCTCTTGATTGTGTCGAAACTGATTATTCATCTAAAGTGTGCTAACATAGATAAGTAATATTATAAAATTGAGAATAGTTCGGCTTCTGTTTTCAGTTAATTCTATTATGTATTTTACAAATATTTACACACAGTACATGTTACTCTACTTTCACACATATCAGAATTACAATATTGTATTATGCTATTCTGGGCGACGATCATATCAGTTGCTAGTTTTATAATCGTTTGTCGGTATTTATTTGAAGGTAGGAGTGTCTGCAATTATTCAATACTGTAAATGGGATAAAAATGGTTTGAACTGTCACGCAGAACAGCGAACAGTAAAAAGGCTGAAATTTTACAATATCTTTTTTTTTTATAATTTTTACTTTGGCGTAAATGAGCAACGTGCACTACCTAAAATGTTACATATCTGTCGAATGGGTGTAGGGGTTAATACTCATCGAGCGATTTGACAAGTGCAATACGCCACGCTCGGCAAACAAACAAACAAACAAAGGTGAAAAATGGTCCCGGACATAATATACAAAATGTAAGCGCCCTTATTTATCTACACATCTTTTGTCATAAACAGAAGACAGTCGATATTATTGAGCCTGTTAAATTATATCTAGAACATATGCATGATTCTCCTATAATTATTTTTGATTATTTTGTGAGTTAACTATTTTAACTTTCAATAACAGAAAATTTTATTGTCAAAAATTAAAAATTATTTGCTCATGGCGAGTTTTCTAGACTGCAGATCATGTTTTTCTAGATTTTTAATACTAATTCTACATATAGGTATATGTAACAACTGCAGAGCCGAGAAAACTTGATGATAATTTACAAAATAATATTTTTCTACTACTTTTACCTAAGACAAATTTATTTCTAGTAGCAAAATGTTCGATTCTAAATGAATGTCAAAAGATTTGTAGACAAGAAAGGAATATTTTCTACAAAATAATTCGATCGTGTAATGCGTACTGCGTATGCGTAAACGCATCTGGTTCGTTAGTAATTACACTCATGTAATTAATTAGTAAACAGGTAATTAATTAATAATTGTAACACTTGGAAATTGTGGCAGTTACAGTGCAGACGAATGAAAAAGCACCACTAGCTTACATGGACATTCGAGTTATTAATTATTACAACGTTCAGAATATTAACAACTGCACCTATTTAATAAGTTTAATTTATACAATGTTGTTTCTTACGGGAGTTCAAGACAACCTAGTCGACTATAAACTTGAATACAATTAAGGCCTCTTACGTTGCTATATCTTTTACTTTAATAACAGAATACTTCTATCAATATTATCATCACTTAAAGTAGTAAAAAGAGTTTGATTTTTACTTCACAAAGATACCTGCTGTTTTGTTGAAACATCGATTTTAGTTTTAGTTATTCGTAGCTCTATATTACATGCACGTGAAATCAATAAAGATCTACAGTTACTATTCAGTTCAGAAGTTTGGCAATTCAGTTGATTTGTAATTCAAGTTATTATTTGTGAACGATACGAACATACATGATCAGTAATTAATGAATACTTATATGATGCATTATGCACATTTGTAAACACGTGTTATAAAATAAACTAGGATACCTAACTAAATAAGAACAGGTAAATCTACAATAATAAAATAAATAAAAAGAAAATAAAATGTGCTTAATGAAAATGTTTATTCATTCTACACGATGACACTGTTGAAGCCTATCTTTGAACGAGATTAAATTAAAAAATTTAAGAAAATACAGCATAAGAAGTACATAGTGTACAAACGTTTAACCTAACTGAGATCTCTGAAACCGGAACTACGATTTGTAAAAACGTAGAAAAATTAAATACAAACACGAGGCATCAATTCACACGCGAGCCATTAGGGTAAGCACGTGACAAGGCTAATGACGTCACGATACCCTGGTGCGACTCTTCCCTACATATATCTATCATATCGTTATCATATCCACCATTAGCAATCAGAATACGTATTTAAATTACATATACAAAATAGGTAGTAAATAGATACATGAAAAGTAAAATCAGACTTCGATTATCAATGTCCTAACTATCAATGTATAATTAATATATACAAAAGAGAGTGTGTTTTGCAAATTCACTACTACAAATGAAAATTACCTAAAAATCGAGCATTTCTTAACGAAACTTGTCATAATTATATGAAATTGTCAAATAGTTGCCACTGCGTGAATTCCATTTTGCTAAAAATCGTAAATACATTACGAGAAGAGCTATAGGGCTCCCATCATGCAGCGTGAACACATAAGAGATAATTACAGTCACTACGAGCTTCTAAGACAGTCTCTGGTTCTCATTGCACAGTGACGGCGCGCTGTTCAATCAGTTCCGTTGCATGGGTTTTGCAACCATCACTTGATTATTTTATCTTTTTACACATCGACGACAGACACACAAACACACACGCACACACTGTAGTTTGCTAGGTTATGTATCACCACTACACGTTAAATCTTGCGCAGACGATTGTCCGTTGCATTGCATAGCTTGGCATTTTCCCTGATCAATTAATATTTGGTCTACTCTTGATTCGCAGTTCTAGCATTTCGTGATGATCTGTTGAAGTTTCTTTAATATGTTGTATATGGTTTCGGGCGGGGGAAGGTTCTTGCTTGAAGACGTCGCGTTTCATTTGTCGTGTTTAAGGCAAAGTGTGATGGTGTTTCACAAACTTGTTTCAACGAAAGAGACGGCGCGTCAATTGAACTATTTTACAATTAATTAATTAGGTTATATTATTAATATATCACAATGTGGTTGTCCTCTTGTCAGAGATACTTTAGTATGCTGAAGTGAAATGGTAAACGAAGACGGTAATGACGAGTGATGAGCGTTAGGGTGCGGGCGCCGACTTGCTGACTGCGCTGTTACCTACGCTGGGGCCGGCGTCAGTCCCACTGATGCGGCGACGGCGGCAGTTCGGAGGGATGCGCCACCGTAGAGCTGTAACAACAACAACTAACGTATAACAAACACATACTGCCATTCTGTCTCCTTTCTTTACATGCTCACGATATTACAAAAATGATCTACATACTGAACTTCTAAATGAGATACTTTCTGTTAGTCACTTGCAAACAATCAACCGTCATTTCTCGATCACGACTCACGCGCTAAATTAAATCAACAAACTTAAATTTACTAATGAGAGTGTAGGGAAGACTATGAAATGAACTAAAATAGAAATGAAATTAAAATAAGCACTGACCTAGAGGTAACTAACGGGATCGTCACGCAGCACAGAGAAAGACTATGGGTGAGAGCAGGAGTTCTAGCGTCTTCTTGAAAGGGGCACAGACCTTTTGCTTCCTGCGACAACCATCATCTTACTAGCAACTACTCATACCAACACAACATGACGGTTGATTGCTCAATCGAAATCCGAACTCTTACCAAGTAAAAGTCCGAATTTCTCATTCCAACTGATTTCCATGCATTTGTGTATGTATAAATTAAATTCAAACTAACTGCTGCACTCTTGACTCACAAAGCTACGATAAGCCCATCAGCTGAGCGCTGCAACAGCACTGTAGCCGACAACGCCAATATGTACAGCAACAGAAAGAGATAGACAGAACTCTAACTACTTGTAATACTTGAAAGAACAGACGCAGGGTGCATTATATAATAGAATAGAAACGGATTATAGATCACTACTGATAGGAACAACAACTGTACTAAATTATAAAGTAATCACAGTGTGAATCAATTAATAAAAAACGCTCGCGTCAGCATGGAAATCAATGACATTAATTAGGTATTTAGTTTCTGATTTAAGATGAACTGTATTATCTGAGTTATTTAATTAATTGATTAATTAAAAACGATTGATTAAACATATATGAAAACGTTAATCTCATTAAAAGACTCTGAAAACACCGGAGTGGTTTGGTGCACGTCTAAATAAAGAGCGTCGCCGGCGCAGCCTATCGTCCAGACGACCTGGACTGGTTCGTCGGAACGACAGCAGCGGCGCCGACAACAGCAGTCAAGGGGCGCGGTAGAGCATTCACGGGGCGCGACGCACACCAAACACTCTCCGTGCAGTCACCTATGCAATGACGCTGCGCTGTTGTGGACACTTCTGGCTGCAGATGGCGCCGTCTTACCTGGCGAAGCTCTTGAACGCAGCCGACTGAGGATTTATACACAACGGCACCCGGCTTGTGTTCAACTGCTCCGCTATGAACTTGTGCATTTCCTCTGCAATAAGAATCAAAACATTAACATCTCTACCTTCCCCAATCGATTACTGTGGCTAACCTTTAACTTGTTGTACCGACGTGAGCTTTCTTTCCCAGCTGTCATCAAAGGGTTGCGGTGCCGTCGTCTCGAACTCGGAGGTATACTGTCGCATGCCGTTGGCAGTGGTGTAGCAGCACTTGCACATACAGGAGTGATACCGCAGACGGCCCTCGTCGAGGTAGGGGTGTGCAAGGGCGTCCACAACGGAGATACGCTTGTCGGGGTCGAACACCAGCATCTGGCACAACAGGTGTACGACCTCGTGAGTGGCCTGAGACGACAAGGTGTAGAGCGCGGTGAGTGACGGCGGTTTAGGCGCACGTCGCAGCATATGCGAGCGAGCACCCTCACATGCGTACCGCATATCTTCAAGCGACGGCGTGCCCAATAGCTCAGTTATTAGCTCCAACTGTAACAACATAAATCATTTATTGTTACATAAAATCGCTAGCAAATATGTAGTTCGGTTATACATATATCACAGGAAAATAATAATATTCTTAAAATGTACATGATGTCTTGTATACCGCAAAACTATTTTATCGCAACTTATATAAAATACAGTTCTTAAAACGTTTCTTTTATAAGTTGCATGTTGCATTAACGGATTAGATGCTACAAATTTAATTTAATTTTTACAGTTCTTTCTTTAAAGTTTTGAACAAAAGTATTATAATACTATAAACCACAATATTCATAAATAATTTTTATAGATTTGATTTAAAAAGGAGCTGAATTATTTAATAGAAACGAAATAAGATTGATCAATTTTTAAACAATTTTAAGGCAGATACTTCCTCCGATTTCTTCTCTGTTTTTACTTGTATTATACATATATTTTATAAGCGATGACCTCAGATGTCCAACCACATTTTCTTTAACAGAGATCAATGTTACAATTGTTCAACAACCGTAATCCTTATAATTACCTGTTGAACTGGACTTTGTGCCTGGAATAAAATTCTTCTTCCCAATAGCTCTCCAAAAATACATCCAACGGACCAAACATCTACGGCAGCTGAGTAGTGTTTTGCCCCCATAAGAATCTCGGGAGCTCGGTAGTACTGCGTCACCACCTCCTGGGTCATGTGTTTGTTCTGGTCGGGTTCTTCCACTCTTGCCAACCCGAAATCACAGATTTTCAGCACGCAGTTGCTGTTCACGAGCAGGTTTCCGGGTTTGATGTCGCGATGGAGAATGTGAGCAGAATGGAGATATTTTAAACCTGGAAATGTTTTGTAATTTATTATTTTGTACCCTTGAGAAGAACATGAAAAGGTTTATGAGAAAGAAATGCATGCTGAGATATTTCAATATAATATTGAAAGCTTTGTTAGAGGATTGAAGTTTTATATAAGCTGATTGTGATGACAAAGGAGCTAAGGGCTGAGAGCAATGGTTTTTTAAGTATTCATTTTTTTAGTAGTAAGCTGCAGTTCAACTATATACCTCAGCAACTATGTTACACTTAATAAATTAAGTACATAGTATAATATGTATTTTACAAAATAAAAAAAAATATATGCACAAAAAATCTTTCAATTCAAATGCAAAAATATTCTAAAGAGAAAATAAATATTGATTAATAAAAAAATTAGTTTCGTAATACTAGCAAATAATTTCAATTTCCACATAATAATAATTTATTTTAAATTTAAATTTTTATCTAGAATTATCAATTTAATGCTAATGAAAATATTTCAATATCAGCTATAAACTGTTTATAACAATAATTCATATCAAAGTTCATAGCAAAATATTAATATAAAGATTTAAAAAGTTTTACAAAGACAATTTTAAACTAAAGTATTTTAGGGCCGACCTCTCCACCTTTGGAGAAAACGCGATATCTATAGGCGAGATTTTTAAACTTTTTAAAAATCTCACCATTAATGTCTATCAGTAAAATATTTATTATTTGTGTTGTGATTTTTAGGCGTTATTTTTATATTTATCCATTCGATAGTTATCGATAAGTTTATCCGAAGATGAAAAGACTGACTCTTAGCAAAAATTTAAAATTATTTCGAAGGATAAATTGTGTAGCAACTCGCGTTCAAGTTGTCTTGTACATTTACAACACTCCCACTCTGGTAAAAAAAATTATGCTTTTAACTCCAGTTATATAAATAACTATTGTTACCACATGGTTTTTATTTAGCGGACAAGTAAAAATGCATTCATAAAATTTGTGTATGGGAAAATAAAACTCGAGAAATTCGTATGTTGTGAAGTTGTCATTCGAAAAAAAAAAACACAAGAAAATGTACGGTAATGCATTCGGGAAATTATTTAGATGCAAAATTATCATTCGGGAAATTGTCAATGGGGAAATACAAGAAATTAGCATACGAGAAAATTATTATTAGGGAAAATGATCGGAAACGGCGGTAAAGTTACTTTACCTTTCAGTCCTTTCATCAATAATCCGATATGTCCGGATTCCAAGATAAATTTTACTACTGCCCTCTTGTTTAGATGCATTAAGTTCTACTTTACTTTGGCATTAATTACTTTTCATGCATTATTATTACTTTAAATGAACTCATTAATATGGAAAATGTAAAAATTTTCTTATTATTATTAATATTAACAAATACAGAAAACAAAGAAGTAAAAAAGAAAATCATTAAAGTACATGCATGTATATCAACCATCCGGTGTCCACCATCTACATCATACAACAATCAGTAGCTTGCAATTGCGAGGGCAGGAACCAAAAGACAATGGAGCATGAGCAAGGTCATATACTTCTCTACAACCAACTCCTTCCTTCCTAACTCACCTCTTAGTATCTGGTAGAGGAAAACCTTGATGTGATCGGACGACAGGTGCTGATGTGACACGATGATTTTGTGCAAATCGCTCTGTAGTAGTTCTGTTATCACGTATCTGTATGTTGTGGAGTTAAGGAACAATGCAGGTTGTTGCATAGCAACGTCAACTTGTTTATGTTAATTAAGTTATAGATTGTCAAACAATGGAATAAAATAGTTGTTTGTTCATGAATATTAAACCATACACTGGATTATAGGTACACCACGCATGTTTTTTTGTTTATTTTTCTTGAAAAAATAATTTATTTATACTAAAAGATATTAATTTAAATATTTAATAACAGGACATTAGAACCTTCGGTAAAATCCCAATATACACTCTTGCCATATTTTGACATTGAAGAAGATTATTTTCCAGTGATTCTAAAACAGTTTTTAGGTTAGCTTGCTACGCTCGCGTTTTGTATAAACAATCCTCGTTTACCACCGCTCCAGCGCCGTTGCTTTCACACAGTCTGGCCATCCGATTTTAGATTTTTTATCGCAATAACAACAATCTACCTGTCAACTGTCTGACTAGGACTACCCACTGTTTTAGAAGCACTGCAATCATTTTAAATTTCTAATGTAGCGCATGCGTCCTGCAACTGTCACGTCTACAAGAGAGTATATTGCAGTTTAGCCGAACCTCCTTTATCAAACATGCAATTGGCAATTTGAAGTTACTTTTTGCGATTTCTAGACGGAGTTGCTTCTGCTCCATCGTTAGCAACTTCGGCACGAATTTTATGGATACTCTCCTGGCTCAAAATCAGATGTACGGATGCAATACTTAATCCCACCTTGTTCGCAAGTTCTCGGACAGTTATACGATGGTTCTGCATGACCAAAGTCCGTACTTGTTCAATAATTTTGTTATTTCGGATTTTTGATGGCCTACCGGAACGTGATTCACTGACCACCGACGTACGGCCATTTTTGAAACGATTATACCATTCCTTTATTTGTGCTACACTCATGGCATCGTCTCCGAAAGCCTGTTGCATTTTCCTAATTGTTTCCGCTTGAGTTTTGCCAAGCTTTTGACAAAATTTAATGCAATATCGCTGATCCAGTCGTTCCGTCATTTCGCAAAAATTGTAAAACCGATAAGCGCTCACTACACTTACTCATAGACTGACTGCCAGTCTCCAGTGACGCACGTATTCTGCAGCCGGGAAAAAATACACGCATGCGCAAGAATATACCCTACACATCTTCACTGACACCATCTGTACTTCATATGTTTACGCGGAAAAAGATAAGGCTGGATACTTTTTGAACACAACTATAGATAATGAATTCATATATACAACAAGAATTTTTAATAGTAAAAATACGCAATGTATACCCCACTGAAGGGCACCACCGGCACTTCATTTATTTACGCGGAAGAAGATAAGGCTCGAAAGTTTTTGAACACAACTATATCTAATGAATTTATATATACAACAAGAATGTTTTATATATATATATATATATACAACGTACGAGTCTTACGTGATAATTTAATGAAATTTTTATGAAATATATACTAGTTAATACACGGATAAAATTTGAAGGCAATCGATACATACATCTTGGAATGACAGCGATTGAAAAAGGAATTATGGGCCAAATGATGTGATTGTGGGGTCGTATAAGTAGTAATAGTAATATTGGAACATAATGAAACGTAACAGATGCATTTCTTTGTCCAACAAATTCTTTTCAAAAGTATCTATAAGCTAAAAATAAACTGATAGGTACCTACAGTAGGTTTATTTTATTGTTAAACCACCTAAACCTTCAAATATAAGTCCGCCCGTTCAAAGAAAAACAAACTACCTGCACTTTTAGAAAATCTACTGAAATTCCCAAAACCAAACGTCTAAAATAACCGTCAGTTTCATTCCTTTGTTGTCATCAAGCATCAAGCTGAGGTCCATTGTTACACTTTACCGAATTTGAGTGCGTGCGAGCTATGGCGACGACGGCGGGGTGGAGCAAGGGACGTGCGGACACTGGCCTGGCTTCTCCGTGGTCATCGGCTCAGCCCAAGGCCACCTGGACCCGAGCCAACAATAACAACGCCGCGCCACGCCGGGCCGTGTCGTTGCAACGAACACGCATCGCGTAGCGCATCGTATCGCGTCGAAAGATAGAGCAGAGTAGGCTATGAGATGCATTTCTTGCGAGCACCGGTGTTTAGAAGAGAAATGTGTCAGAAAGTAATAATTGAGATGTTTGCAAATATATATTTGTTTCTAAAAGGCAAAATCAGTTTGTATTGTCATAGATTTTATTTTGATCTATTTTTGTGGCCTTTGTTTATCAACAAACGGACTTGTTTATCATTTTTTTTGGTAATTTTATTTTATGTACAGGTTAATTAGTCCGATTTAAGAATAATAAGATCGGTAAGTGACTCATAAAAGAAATGGCAAAAGTTAGGGACAAGTTTTCTACATTTTCGATAAAATGTTGTAACGAAACGGAACGTCAAAATGCGAGTGAAATGATGACCATTATGAATGATAACTAGGAGACTCAACACGTTTCTATCCGCAATCGAGTAGCCGAGTAACAAAAAAACATTTTGACTATTCGATATGCGAATAATTCGCATCGGCTATCCGAATATTTATTTAAATGAAATTTATTGTATACTATTTTTGCTTTGTGTTGGGTATCAGAGGTTTCTCCAAAAAAAGGTATATTTAGCCTTACCGTTGAGTAGGTACTAGTTCCCTGTACCTGCCTTCAATATGAATGCATAAAGATCGTCTGTTTGAAGCTCTTAAAAAAAAAGTATTTGTTATAAGTTTTTTTTTTATTATTATTAATTTTACATTTGATACAAATGTATGTTACATTTTCATGTTAATTCATAAAAATTATCTAAAACTATAATTTTATTTAAAATAGCGCCTAAGAAAATATTTCTTTTTAATCTGGTAAATACGTTTTTCCGCTTTACGGGTACACGGGTAATAAGTTTCTATATAGTTACTCGAAGAACTGGGTAATTGAATTCCTAGTGACAACCCCTATCAGTTCGTTCAAACAATAAATATTATGTATTTCACTCACTCTTAAAATAAAACCATTTATCGATATATTTTACTTTGTTCAGTTCTTTTTATTAATTGTGTACAGATTAGATATACTGAAATTTAAGGTTATGTTTATAAACATCAAAATATACTACTGCATATTTACTAGTGCTGCCTCACTGCATCTTCTTCTTCCATAAGCGTCTGTGGCCAAAATATGAATTTCGCGCTCGGTGCGAAATTTAAATCGCTCACAATACAACTTTTTTTTGACAGATGCGTAACAAAGTACTTTCCGCACTCGTGTTTCTTTGCTTACAGAAACGCACTTGGTCTGCATTTGTCTACTTTCCATAAGTAACCAAGGCAATAATAGTTACGTAGTAACAAAGAAATCGCACAAGAAAAATCATTTTTTATAATTTTTTGACAGCACAAATGAATTATTGACAGACAGCAGTGGTTAAACATTTTTAAAACAATATTTAATGTGTATGTTTCCGATTATGTTTCTATAATATACTCGTAAAGAAAAAGTAAATACAAAGCAGATTTTTTTTTAACAGTTTGCTTACGTTCTGTGACGTTTGTTTGGTCAGATGGGTCAAATTGAACTGAAAAACAGTGCTATAGTTCCAATATATCGAATTAATAATCTTCATGGCAACGTTTCTACAACAATATTGATCATGAATTGCAGTTTCAAATTTCATAGTCAGTTTGTAGCCAAAATTATTTGGGTTATACTTTTATTGTTCTCTTTTTACGACTCGAGTTTACTATACGCGTAATACAATTTTTATCACAAAATCTTTAAAGCATATTTACTCTTTGATTGCTTTTAATTGTATCTAATGACAATGACTTGCAAATAAAACTTCACATTTCCTGGTAGTAAATTTAAAGATAATATTTGATCAAGTTTCTAAAATGTAGCTCTCATCATTCAAAAACAATTCCAGTGTCAAAATCATGGAATAACAGTACAGCAGTTGGCATATTACAATGAAAGATTCGTCTGAATGACGCAATTCGCAAATTTAGAGAAAGAAACCGTAAGCGGAGGTTGTTTGCACGGCGTTCTTACGAGCGAAGAGCGATTCCGCGAGTCATTGGGTTAAAACATCAAGCGCTAATCCTACATAGCAGGAGACATTCGCAGCGCTATCAAAAAACTGTGAGAACCGACCTAGTTTCGTCGGCGTAGCGCATAAATATGCGCGCGCACTCTTAATTAGTTCATTTCCTGACACCGCGGGCAAGACAATGTGAAAAATTTATGAGTAAAGCACATTGAGAATAAGAAAGAAATTTAAAATGTTTTTGGAAGGGTCCCAATGAATATTCGTTCTTTACTTTTGTTTGTGCGAGATAAAAAGGGAATACTTAGAGTGTTCTGTTCGTTTTTGGGTCTTCTGTCTGGTGCGGTAAAAAATATAAATGTAGAAAAAATTTGAGCATCCTTGGAGAGAAATTCACCAGACTAGAAATCAAACAAAAACAGGGGCGGAGTGATTTTTAAAATGTTATTTCAACAGCGAAAATATACCTATCGCTACCTACGCTTGTTTACTCGCGTAAATATTTGTTTCACTTGTTTCATTTGCATTCAACAAATTTGTTTATATTTTGTATGAAAATCACGATATTTAATGGTTTCTTTCTTCCATTGTCCCATTGAAATTGTTTTCCATGTATTTTTTTTTTAAATCAGATGCGTGTAGCTTAAAGGGAAGTATTTTAATTTCTCGCCTGTACAGTACAATAGCTATTTCACCCAGGGAATATCACCCAATTGCATACTAGGTTGTTGACTTGTGACGAATTGATACAAACCTTGTCACTTTACATTTCTTCAACTAAGATTGCACGAAAAAGCATGAGTATTCGCCGAGTGTTTGTAGCTCAATTGGTTAGAGCAGTCACCCATTGCTTTTTCAAAAATTATTTCTAATAATTACCAACAGACAATGGGGGATTAAAGTGGTAGAGCTTTTTAATATATATTTATTAAAATAAATTCTTGACCGTACATCATATTTAATATAATATAAAATCATACCATAAATGATATCTTTATTGCTGAAATATGAAAGTTAAAGTTGAATAATTCAAATCGCTCATTTGTATTTCGCACTGCCATATTGCAATTACGTAGTTGCATTAAGCCAATCACAGAACTTTGTCTGAAATGTTTGTCGGTGCTCAATTTTATTAAGAGGAAGACGAAGAAGAAATAAGCATTCAGCATTCTACGATTCTACCAATGACGTATAATACTAGACGAATTATACCGTATTCAAGTCAATGCAGTGTTATGGAGCAGAAAGGGATGGAATAACTTTTGGGTCCGCCGGGTGCGCGACAAGGAGCGAGTACACTTTGATGTTATGCAAGTTGCTCCTTGCCGCGCACCCGCCTCACACACCAGTTATTCTATCCCTTTTTGCTTCACAACAAACGCCGTTGTTATCCGTCTAGTTATGTTTTGTCTGAAGATTCTGTGACAACGACACACGTTACGTGTTATTTATCTCTGTCTTATCTGTCTCTCTTTAAGCTAAGATGCAACTACGTCATATTCGTTTGTTTCGAAAGTTTAAATATTTTGATCATGCTTAATACAAGTTTAAAAAAAAATAAAAAATTTGGGTATAATAATTTTATTACGTAGATTAATATATAAAAAATTCAAAATAGTCTTGAAAGGCCCATTGTGTCAATAAACAAATTCTTATTTACAGAACAAGTGCGCGAAGACATACTTTTCACATGAGCGCAATTTAAAAAACACGAGTGAAGCGAGTGCTTCAATTTGCGCGAATGGTGCAAATAGTCTTCGCGCACGAGTTTTGTACAATGATTTTTGTAACGAGCAAAAGTTATATAACCGGCAATGAAAAAATGTATTAAATTTAAAACGTGAATTTATATTGACAGTTTAGTATACCATGAATTGACATTTCTTATTTGAAAACAAATTGTTTATTTCTTCTCGTAAAGCTTGTTAAAATATGTCTGATTGATAGCGTTATAAGCTAATGTTTCTACTTTTTCATAAATTACTTAAAACGTGTGTATACAATTCGTTTTAATAGTCAAAATTTAAAATCATAAAAAATGGGTGTTTTTCATTCACTTTGAAGTAATGGTGCGCAAAATCAAACTTTACTTCAGTTTCCAGGGTAATATAAACCTTACATTGAATGATGCGAGTACAAAAAAGCCATTTATTTATTAACCTGCTTCCCAACCACCATAACTCTATTTCCACTTGTCATTTCCATTCCTTCGAGAGCTGACCTCTCCAATTTTTACCCCAACAGCGCTACATAATTTCAATTCCCGCAGAGTGCGGCCCTGTGCGGTGCTCGGCTACGCTATGATTTAGTGAACGGCAGTGGTAGTATCCTCCGGCGTGGTAGCGGCTCCTGATGATGGAGACCGGCGACCGACGCCGGAGTTGCGCAGCCGAGGGGTAAAAGAAAACTTGCGAACGAGCAGTGATCGCGAAACTTTGAGAAATTTTAGCTGATTCTTGATTTTATTGGGTACACTTTTATAATGGATAATTTGTGCAATATGTAAATGTACATACTTAACAATAACTATATAATATTTAGTTGTTACTCTGTATAACATAAAATTAATCCCAATGGAGGCATTTCACGTTTTCTGTTTTATTTTTTCTTGAAAGACTGTATAACATATTTTACAGCTTATAAATGTTTTATTTTCTAGATATAATTTGTCAAAAACAACATTCAATTTCAAATATATCTCGGTTTTCGTCGGCGCTGTTATTTATAGGATGCGGGCACTCACGTGACAATGTGCCGTTTTGTGACGTAAAAAACAGCTGTTTGGGCTTGCGATCACTGCGCCACCTACAAAATGAACAATTTTTTTGGGACGAGATTTGAAAAGACCCGTTCTTTTCAAATCTCGCCACAAAAAAATTCAATTTTAGGTGGCGCAGTGATCGCAGCCCAACAAGATTTGAAAAGAACCGTTCTTTTCAAATCTCGTCCCAAAAAAATTGTTCATTTTGTAGGTGGCGCAGTGATCGCAAACCCAAACTGCTGTTTTATACGTCATATTGTCATGTGAGTGCCCGCATCCTATTCAAATCTAAAAACAGTAATATCACTCTAGCGAGCAAATTTGAAACTATATTTGTTTTTGAGATGTCAGTTGTCATCTTTATTTTTATTATTGTAGGAATTATTAGTACTTCCAAGTACAGCGCAATATTTAACAACCATTTTACCTAAAATATATTTAATAATGTAGATGTTCGTATTTATTTCATATTTATACGTATCTAGACACAATTTTTTTAGGTTAGAACGCTGGCGTTTGACGTTTCAAGCACAGCACTTAAGAATGTGAGTGAAAATATCATTGTATGTGTTATGAATAAATGACGCAGTCGCGAAAGTTTGTAGCAAAATTATGGATGAAAAGTTTTTCATTTTCAAATTTTCTTTATTGCAATATTCAAAAATGAAGCCAAATTTAGTATTAATGCAAAAAATTAAATACATTTTTTTTTATTTGAATTACAGACAATACAAATCATTCAAGCACTGTTATATTTTTCATGGAAGTTGAAGTCAGCGAGATTTAATCTTTTGCTTATAAAACGAGTCGTCTATCTCTGATTAATGTATTTTTTATGGTGCACAGGAAATCAGTATCAATTACAGTAAAGGAGATTTACAGCTTATCACCAGAACGCAGTTGTAGTTTTCACCATGGGCGCCGATACATGGAATTTTTGTAGTATAAATTTACTATTCAAACTATACATGATAGAGAATAGTGTTTTTAATTCTGTTCGCACAATGGAAACTACCATGTTAAAATTACTGATTAATTGATTGTTGACATCACAATCTTACTTTGTTGAAATTAAATTCTACCCCCATATTTCGCAAAAAAATGAAAGAGCACCCCTTAAAATACTGTAGTCAATTTGAAACCGAAAATTCTAGCTTTTGAAAAGAGCACTAACCATTCAGTCATATTTATGTACATATCTGTAATACGTTACATTGTAAACATTCATTTTAACAAAAATAGGCCACAAAATATTATCGCAGTAACGGTAAAACATGCGAAGTGCTTTAATGGACAAAACTAAAAAACATAAATAGGAATTTATTGTTAATAATTCTGGTAAATTTGTGGAAACTTTAGTAAATCTATATTTCGTTAAAAGAAACGAATTAAATTAGTAATTAAATTGAAGTTTGCAGCAAAATAATATTAAATAAAATTTATATAACTAAATATAAGTGTCACTGCATTTGTGCAAATGATTTTACAATCGATTTAGCTGATCTGTGATTATACAGATTTGTAAATAAAAATTATTCATTTAATAAATTGAATTTTTGTGACATCTATGATCCATATTTTAACTATATTTAGCAAGCAATTTTAATTTTAATTCATCTTTATTGTCATTATTACCTATATAAAATGTATAGTTTATTTTTGTATGCTATTGCTAGTAATGAATATTTCTTTTTTAAAAACAAAATGCTGATAAGCAATTTTCTAGCTAAATCCTAATTGCATTTCCAAGGATATTAGTGCAAATGAGCAATGAAAGTAATTTTCATGCTCGGTAAAATAAAAACAAAAACTGATTACTATCAAATATTCGCCGGTTAAAAATATTTGAAACATATTTTCGTCCCAAACAATATAGAGGAACCCTAATAGTAATAGTATCTGCTTTTATTTCATTTCCTATCAACTATTTCTGAGATTTTAGTATCATCTTCCTCGGAGTAATTTTAATGCTATAATCTGTTTTACTGCAATTTGCAACTTAATTTCTCGGTGCCAGTTTGAGAACGGCTGGTACAGAACTCGGGCGCTCACATCAACGTTATAATTGCGAGGGGGCCGTCACATCGGGCCCCGTGGAAACTAATCCACTACGTTCATAACACGCCCCTGTCTCCCGGTACCCTCTGTACCAAACTGCATATCTCGCGGAGACTGAACTTGCTGCTGTTTCTATATTGTTGGCCTTGCTTGGGATATTGCAATTGCAACGGGGAATGGATATTGTGGGATTTTAACATATTGGGATTTATGTGTCATGGTACATAATGGATGAGAGTCTTTGTGAAAAGGGTACAAATTTTTGGGGTCTAACGGTCTAACTACTGTAATAATGGCTGCAATTTGGTTAAAATTGGTAATAACAGAAAGATTTACGGATTAAAATTTTAGCATTTTATGAAGTAGGTACTTATTCGTGCACTGCAGCATTATTTAAGCCATATTTAATTTAAGTGCTAATAGTAAATTTGATATACGTGTTATTAAAACTAATATAAACTCCATTCCCTGTATGAAAACTATTACGTCACATTCGGTATCCATGTGATTCAAGATTTTGTACTTAAAACGTTTACATTGGTATTGGATTGACATTTTTAAAACATAACCTAAAATTTAAATGTCAGATTAAAATATTTATTACTTTATAAAATTTAATTAGTTTGTAATGAAACCAAATTCTGCATATATTAAATAAAAATCAAATATGAATTTATCTTAACGCACGAAAAATATTACCTACCATTGAAATAGGTAGTTTTGAAAAATAAAACTCAAAGGAATATACATTTTTATTTGTATTATTATTATTTATAAATAAATACTATTTGAAAATAAAAAATATAATGCACATTACCTCTTGTACTACAGTTAAATTAATTAAAGATCCTCGATTCTCTAACTCCAACGCAAAATTATCATGAAGATGACAAATGCATTTCTGCATTTGATTACCCAAAATTTTTCTAGTCATTTCTCATTTCTCAGTCTGTATTTATGTATAAAAAATGTCACAAACTTAGAAATGACAGGCGAGAAAATAACAAAATCTTGACTATAGGTCTCTATTTTTATTTTATAAACAAATGTGAACAAAGTAAATATAAATTTTCGTATTAGTAAGAACTGTCATACGTTTTCATTAAAATAATAAATGTGATAGAACGTGAAAAAACGTAAAACGTGTGTCCTAACTTATTAAGACATACGTTATGTCATTCGCATAGGTACGAATAATATTATTAAAAAAAGATAGCTATATTTCATTTGAAAAAGCTATCCCTGTGGCTCCTCCACCACTAACATGTTTGGGGGCCGTGATTTGACGACTGGTAACCGCACTTCACGCCCAAAATATATCACTTACCGAGATCTGCTTTAGCAGAGTGCCACACCCAGTAATGGGTAGAAGGCGTGATGATATTTAGCTATATTTCATCGTATCTATGATAACGTCGTCCACATATGACGTCATCGTTTTCATACAGGGAATGGAGGATAGTAAGTTTGAATATCCAGCAAATATAATTACATTCATTATATCTTTACTAATTATTTCATTCCTAATAGCAAACAAAATTTGTTTTGAAATATAAATATCTAATTAGACACAAAACTCTGTAGTAAAATTTTGCTTGATCAGCAGTAGTTGATGTGCTGTTTACAAATGTTCTCAACGATTCTTTACTTGCCTAATAAATAGCTATTTACATAACAAGTGCACGAAGACTATGCACATGAGCGTAATTTTAAAGCACGAGCGAAGCGAGTGCTTTAATTTGCGCGAATGGTGCAAATGATGTCTTCGTGCACGAGTTTTGTACAATACTTTTTGTAACGAGCAAAAATTATATAACCGATAGTGAGACAAGTTATCAAATTTGAAGCGTAAATTTATATTGACAGTGTAGTATGCCATGAATTGACATTTGTTATTTGAAAACAAATTGTTTATTTTTCTTGTAAAACTTGTTACAATATGTCTGATTGATGGTGTTATAAGCTAATGTCTCTATTACTTTTATAAATTCCGTAAAATATGTGTATATACAATTAGCGTTTTAATAGTAAAAATTAAGAACCATAAAAATGGGTGTTTTTCAATTACTTTGAAGCACTAGAGCGCAAAATCAAACTTTACTTCAATTTCCAGGGTAATGTAAACCTTATTTTGAATGATGCTAGTACAAAAAATAACTTTTCCACGTCCAAAAATGAACGCAAAACTGTAGTAAATTTTGCAAACAAGTAAAAATGCAATCACAGTCGTTTACAATGCAAGTTATTTTGAATAATAAATTGCTTACATTTTGTTTCGTCTTTATTATTTTACCTGAACTTTTTTCGTTTTAATATTGATGCAATTAAAAATTATAACAGTTTCTACAATTTAAACTTTAAAGAATTGTTCATTGCGCTTTCATTGCAATCTGTACGAATACTTTATTTTGAAAATTAATATTGTGTAATACCAAACCATAATAACTGACTGATAAGATCTAGTGGCATATAATGATCTAGTGCCAAAACCGGAAATATTTTAAATTTTAAAAATATTCACCCAAATTTCAATAAATTTCGAATAAAATATTAAGTACAAATTCCTCCCACCGCTTTCGTAGTTCAAAAACAAATCCTAAGCTAAATTTGATACCCGAAACGTCTAATCGACCATATGGTTCATCCCCTGAATCATTTCACACATTTAAAAAAAAATCGATAACTGGAAATCTTCAACCATCCAGCTCATTCAAGATGCAGCAATTTCTCACTAAAATAACATTATCCCGCGCGTCGATCATATTTCTTGGCGCGTTAACCCGCTAGATATTTTTCCAGCGCAAGAAGTCGCTGGCGAACGATTTTCGGCGGAAACGCCACGGCGGTGGCGACGGCGCAGAGCTATCGAACCGGTGTCTTCCCATTTCGTCCACTCCCAACTCTACCACTAGCAAATTTAGTGCACACTTCTATCATCCAAGATTGTCAAACGATGTGAATATTTTACCGTCTGTACAAAGAAACATTAATTAATAAATAAATATTGCTGATTTTTTAAATTACTATGCTGTATAACAGAAAATTACTTCCAAGTAGATTAAAGAGGGGGCCAACAGCTTATAAAATAATCCGAATCACTCGGACAGCGAAGTTTCAATCCACAAGCAATCACTCTTTGCTTTTGACATATTGCAATGTGACATCTGGTAGCAATATTTGATATTAAATATCGGTATCTTTCTGCTGTAAAATGTACACAAATTATTGTGCTTTATATCGGTAAATTTTTAATTTGATTAATTCTTTGTTGATATTACAGAGTGATCAAAAGGAATTGTTACAGTTGGCAATAAAAAAAAAACTACTTGAGATTGGTTAGCCTGATACATAAATTCATTTCCTGTTGTTGACAGTAACATTTTAAAATTTAAATTTGAGTACATTTATTAATACATTTATTTCTAAAGTATTTCTATCACTCAAAAAGTCAAAATTCTATTAGCTGTCAGACTCCTGACATAACCTATTTGTATTTATTAGAAATGTCAAATAGCATTTCCGCCTTTACCTAGCGTTATGCCAACTGTGTAATAAAAAGATCTCCGGAATTGTATTGCCAACTGTAACAATTCCTTTTGATCACTCTGTAATACAATTTAAGTAATAAATTCACAGCCGTCCACTATACTCTATTTCATCTTAGAAAATAATGTAGATAGGACGATGACATCCTTGCATCTGATTGGTCGAGGAGCGAAGTGTATTTACATTAGCGAAAATAATTTCAGGCATTTGTTTCAGCACTTCGAAACGTGCAACAACTATGATCTATAAAATAAAGTACAACCAAGTGCATTTGTTTATGATTTGGCTATTTATATTCGACATTTTTTCTTAAAACAATATAATTGGTGGGTATAAAACGGACAGCGTCCGTAGTGCCATCTGCTATTTTCTACGGTGAAGTAGAATATAATAATTTATTGTGGTTGTAGCCAATCACATCGACGTTGCTATGTCAAAGCAGCGATGGTTATGAGTAATAATTTAGTATTTGCAAGCATACCGAGGTTGCTATAACAACGCAACTAAAATTTGTCATTCACGTCATACAACTTCTAAGAATTATTATTTACTTTTCTTATCTCCTAAGGGGCAGGTGGCTTAGTGGAATCGAGCCAGCCTGTAGATTTGAGAACCTGGGTTGGATTTCCACAGTCGACAATCAATTTTCGCTACATAAAAATTACTCCTGTGGCCCCCCTCCACTAACATCTTTATGGTTCATGACTTTACGGCTGGTAACGCGAATAAATATATCATTTACTAAAATCTCATTCTGATAGTTCAGCTCGACAATTAAGATAAATAATTCTTGATTTTCACTATTTTAAAAACTACCCCTGTGGCTCCCCTTCCACTAACATCTTTGCGGCCGTAATTTGATGGCTGGTAACCGCACATCACGCGAAAATATATCACATACCGAGATCTGCTTCGGCAGAATGCCACACCCAGCAATGGGTAGAAGGCGTGATGATATATTTATTTATTTTATTTTAATTCTTGACTGAGCTGTCCAAGTGATTTTGTTTAATTTGTTTTTTTAAATTTATGGCTATGTGATTTTTGATAAACATTTTACTTTTTAAATACATACTACAGACAAGTCACATCTTTTTGAACACCAAATTTAATTTGAAACAATTTTTTATTGTTGTACTTTTGCTCTAAAATATACAGGAGAGTCAATTTCCACACATTTTTTAAATTCTATCTTCCTCATTTTTGTGCACATCCTGTATACTTAATTTAATTATACAGATAAAGATTATAAAGTGTCCAAAATGTGATGTTTTGCCGGTAAAATTATTTCCTTTTGAATATTTTATGACTTTGCTATGACGAAATACTAAGAAATTTTCTCGCGGTAGAGGTGGGAACGGTCGAAGTGGAAACTCTACAATCCACTCGCATTGAGCCCGACATGCTGGATGCCGTCTCCATGGCTACGCAACTAGGGTGCGGCCGGGACTGAGAAGAGCTCTGTTCGTTCGGGGCTCCAACGTAACTTGACGAAATTACACCCCCTTCAAGCTTCAACATCCCTTCGCCAATAAATAAAACTGACGGCGTGGGATTGCTTGTTAAATTTTATCGCGAATATGTCATCGGAGTATTTGAATTTGTTTCTGTATTGAAAAATTGTAGCACCTGTTACTGACATGACTGCAAATGCGTAATAATACCTTATTTGCAAATTAAAGAGAAATAAACACAGAGAACTAAATAACTAATTAAAATCAATATTTAATAAACTCATGAAACTTAATTATCTTTTCAAATGCCTGTCCAGGTTTTTATATTACATTACATGAGTTATTTTCTCATAAAAACATTTTATTTTGCTAGGTAAAACCAACTTTTATAACTTTATTTTACAGTTTTTTTTCTAAAAAGGAATCTTTGGTTTTGATTCAAGAGAAACTATTTGCAAAAAAAATAGGAGAAAGCGCAAAAGAGTCATCGAAATTAATAACCATTCCAACAAATTTTAACAACCGTTAGATTAAAAAAATTAATAACAAAAAAATTGGAAAATAACTATTTTCATTAAAGTTATTACCTACAATGTGTAATATTAATACATTAATAGTACAGTAGATTCCAGTAGTAATGATATTATTTCATTATCATTTTATAGCTTCATAATTACGATTTAACGATAAAATCTCAACTGTCAACAGCAGCAATGAAATGAATGGGCCATAATACCAACTCAATGACTAGAAATTATAAGCCGAACTCCGTACTCTATACCAAACTTTAACGCGAATTTGGATTGAATCGAATTGGCATAGCAATTAAATTTAAACAAAGGCAAATATTTATAAATATTATTATTATATAACAGTATCTACTTTTCCCTTAATAGTAAATATTTTAAATATTGGTATTAATTGGATCACAGGCTTAACGTGGTAATAAATTTGAAAAATTTAAACAATTTTTAGTTAAAAAAAAAAAGTTGAAGTGAGCATCTCAATTTTTTAAGTTTTTACGAAGTGGTTCCTTGAACCATGGTTTTATATGCAATTATAATATTCATTACTTAATTTTAAAATGTAACTATGATTAATTTTCTTTAAAAATTGCTTGAAAATGGCCAAAATTTTTGCGCCGAAACGTCGCTGATTTTACTAAAACTTGTTTCAATTTTTTGCAAATGTATTACCACGTTAAACCTGTAATCCAATTAATACCAATAGGATGTGGGCACTCACGTGACACTGTGACGTTTTGTGACGTAAAAACAGCTGTCCGGGCAAAGATCACTGCGCCACCTACAAAATAAACTATTTTTTTTGGGACGAAATTTGAAAAGAACCGTCCTTTTCAAATCTCGCTACAAAAAAATAGTTCATTTTGTAGGTGGCGCAGTGATCGCAACCCAACAAGATTTGAAAAGATCCGTTCTTTTCAAATTTCGTCCCAAAAAAATAGTTCATTTTGTAGATGGCGCAGAGATCTTTGCCCGGACAGCTGTTTTTACGTCGCAAAACGTCACAGTGTCACGTGAGTGCCCGCATCCTATATTTAAAGTATCTAATTTTGATATGTAAATTTTTTTAATAATAACATAAAATAAGTAAATATTTTTTTTAGCTTTGTAATTTAGAGTTAAAGAATAAAATGGTTTGTCACAGTCTATGAAAGTTCATAGATACAATTTCTTGGTCAAAATAATGAACAGTTTTGAAAGAATGTACTTTTATATATAGGTAATGTTAAATAGTTTCACAATTACAACGATTGCGTTGTTATTTTCTTGAGAAATATTGTAAATGTTCTTATTTACGTATTTCGCCTAAAATTATACTGGATGTCTACTTTTTTTAAAAATGGAAATTTTAATTCATATCTATCTCATGACAGAAACCTATTATGTCAATAAGTTTGGACTATTTGGATGCAGTTTTGAATTCTGAATATGTTTTATATTTATACTTTTGTCCTGAAATTAATAAAGAAGAAACTATCATGAAATTTTACTATTAAATTTCATATATATTAAAAAAATTCAGATACATTACATTTGTTTTTTTCTTCAACTAAATATTATAATTTGTTCAACATTATTAAGTGAGGAAATGTATTACCGGTTTCACCAACAAAAGTTAAATTTTAATCATTGTTTAAATAAATAAAAGCAAAACAAAATTACATGTCAAATGGAATAATTGACATTGCTGTCATATATTCGATTTACTTTTATTTATTTAAACAACGATTAAAATTTAACTTTTGTTGGTGAAACCGAGCATGAACCTAACAACAAAACAAAACTTTCTTGACAGATGACAGTTATGCAAACTGAACGCGATCTAGGGTTATTCACAAGTGACACTTTTCAAGTGTTTTCAGGTTTTGTAATTCCCGTTCGGTTTTGACACATTCTTATATGGAGTAACCCACAGTGGCATTGTGTCGGCCTGTGGCTTTGAAAGCCAGAGATCGATTCCCAGAATTGAGAAAACTTTACTCCACATTAAAATTACCTTTGTCTTTGGGGGCCATAATTTGACGATATTTCACGCGCAAAATACAACACTTACCGAAATCTGTTACGTAATGGGTGAAAGGCATGACGATATATTTATTTTTATTGTATTAAGTTATAAAAATTCTAGCTACATGTAATTAAATTATTGCGCTATTACATTTGAGACCCCCTACAAAAATTTAAAACTGTTTTCGTGTTTTCCAGCCGAAAGAATACAATATGAACTCAACCAACAAACAACATCGTTACAATATTCCTCCAACACTTGAGCCTCTTTATCTCTATTGGGGCGCAGCACCCGCAGTAGAGATAAGACCTGTGACCGCCGCGCCCCCTGTACTTATCACTCTTTCCAGCCGGTTGCGGGTGAGTCTGTTTGCCAAGAACCGAGAGGCAGAAGCTACAGCAGAACCCTAACTAATGGAAAACGTATTTATTCGGCATTCGTTTCGTACTTGAAAGTTGAAACTGTACGTTCCGCAGTTGGTACTTCATGTTTGTGGACTTGGGGAACAGTGTTTTAAATATTGAATTATCGCAAGCGCAAACTCTAATGATAAGGTCATTGATATAGTGGAATAAAAGAATAAATATTCGTATTGATAAGAGATAACTGATAAAAGTGTCTGTAAAAATATAATTTTTATATTCATGATATGATTCATTGTTTTACTAGAAACTAAATAGTATATTACTTAATAAAGTGATGTTTTACTTGATAAAACGGTTGTTTGAAATACGAGGAGTCAAGTAAAAACACTTTTCTGACGTATTATAAATACTATTTTTTTGAAACCATTTAATTTAATCAATAAATGAAAATATTTAAAATTTTTGATATGAATTGTATTGACAGCAGACTACGTATCCAGTTTACAACAAAAATAACAGTCTGGTACAATACAAACCAGGCAGATAAAGTCTTTATCAGACTGTTTCGTACTTTACCAGACTGTTATTTTTTGTGTAAACGTGGATATGTAGCAATTGACATTTTTTGTCGTTGTTTAGTTTTCTAAGTATTTTAACGGTAGCGCTTTTTATCAGTAAAATTTGTAGTTGTGGACGAGTCTGTATTGTCGCGCTAATGTCGATTTAGATAACGAACAATTAATTAGGACACTACAATTAAAGGAATAATAATTCACTGTATACAATTTATTTTAAAAGGAATTAATTCACAATTCATAATTAATTGTAATTTATTGTTCATGAAGTAATAATTAACATTAGCGCTGTAATACAGACTCAGCCAGAACTACAAATTTCATTGATAAAAAGCGCTGCTATTTGAATACATTTAGTTACACTTTTGTTAATATTATGTATTAATTGTAATATAATTATGGGATTTCATAACATTTATAATATACACATCGGCTATATAGACATTTTTTATTACTCACGTGGTTATTTTCTTTAACTAATGCCTCAGAAAAAAATACTACACATTTAGAAGCGGATTTAAAATATTTCGGGCTCCTCGAACAAAGGGATTTAACATGTAAAATCATAATTTTGTAATTTACTGCTTCACTAATTAATTTAAACAAGAAAGCTTCAAATAGAAGTTTTAGGACATAAAATTCTGCCTCTACTGCAATAAACAAAAATAATTTTACATGCTTCGTAACAGCACAAATTAGATCTAAAAATAACAAAATTATCGATAGCTATGAAATTGAAACAAAGTTAAGAAATGTTTGACGTTTTATGTATCAAAATAAATGACATAATATGTAAATAAAGAAATTATTTTGACAGATTAAATGTCAAACATTTATTTAATTTTGTTTCAATTCCATAGCTATCGATAGTTTTGAGGCTATTTTCGTTATTTTCAGATCTAATTTGTGACATTACGAAGCATGCAAAATTAATTTTGTTTATTGGATTAGATGCAGAATTTTATGTCCTAAAACTTTTATTTGAAGCTGTCTTGCTTAAAATAATTAGGGATGCAGGAAATTATAAAATTATAATTTTACATGTTAAATACCCATGTTCGAGAGTCCCAGTTACCACCCTGTATATATATTTCTATTATTTAAACTAAAAGCTTGAATCCGGGCCCTAAATTTTTTGGACTCTAGGCCAAAGTCCGTCTGTGTCCACATTCGTAATAAAAAAATCCTTCTTTATAGCTTTGGTATATAAATAACTATTCCTGCGAGAGAGCTCTATTTTTCTTTTAATTTTTAATGTTGTATATAACTTATAATAGCAATAATATATGGCAATGATTTCCTACATATTATATTACGTATTTCGATACGATAAGAATTTCAAAGAGAAATTACAATTTTAATGCTGTATTCATTTTAATTTTCGTATCTTACTTTTAAAACAGTAATACATGTTATCTTTAATTTAACTTCAATATTTATATCTTTAATTAATTTGATAAATTAATTAATTAGTATCATTTCCTTAAAAGATACACGATTAGATTCAAGAAAATAAATGCGTATTACTCTAATAATACAGAAATAGTATTTTACCATATTGCAAAACATTTTCATGAATATTCTGTGAATGTCGTTTCCTGTGCTTAAACCGAAACGGTTACTCCATTCTATAAAATCATAGATAGCAGCATTTTATCCTCAAAATACAAAAATGGGAAAGTGTACCCATAACTGTTACCAACAGAATCATAATAATAGCAATAATTTATCATCTGAAACCAGAATTTATTGTTATACCAAATTTTCCTTTTATACTTTATTCGAAGGGCACGTTCAGCCTACTAGATATGGAACAAAAACATTTGAACGGCAGAGGGGGAGTGGAACAACTGAATAACGCACTACACGCGATGACGTCACGCACACACGTGCGCTCACGAAACCTTAAATGACCCCAACCCTTTGTATTATATGTATAGTGAACGTTAACATTTCCTGACAGCAACTGTTCTCTATGCATGCGCAACCAATCCTGCGCAAGCGCACGAACAAACATATGATAGAAAAACAGTTGAACAAGTGCGCGCCTTTTAAATTACTATTTTTATTTCTCTATTTGTTGGACAACCTTGTTAGTAGTTTTCACGAAGGTTTGCCAGTTGAAAGCCTGGCTTGATTCGTGGTTGAATGTTGTGTGTTTTGAAAAAGGATACATTTCTTGAAAGAAGTCTAAATGCGGTGGTTGCAGGATGTCCAGTGCTGACAGGACCTGTCAAAAGCAGATAAATGTCGGTTGGTACAGTTGCTGAAAATATGCACTTCGCTGGCCTTGTAACTTCATATTCACACAGACATTGAATCATTCAATTTTTTTATGTCAATTTATATTTATGTTTACATGCACTAAATTATTAAACAACATAAGTGAAATTTAATATTAATTTATGGAAAACTTTGACGTATTTACATTTACAAATAATGACTAATTAAAATGTATGTATATTAACAACATTTACGATCTAATGCAGTGGTTTTCAAACTTTTCGGTGTCATGACCCTCTTGGAGACAAAAATCACTAATCAATTCTTTCGCGACCCCTTTCCTTTTTATGTGATCAAAATTGCAGTTTGTAAAAAGATGATTTAATAATGTACTAATTGAGAGAGCTTCTTGGTGAAGCATATTAAGGTAGTACTATCGTGAATTTTTTTTTGCAGATCTGAATGAAATTTTGCGCACGTAATCATTGGATAGTCATACGCATCCTGTTAAAATATGAAACACATTCATCGTCTGCGAACAAATATATTCGCTTGTAAAGTTGAGTTCTTATACACGGGGCTTATGGCGATCATCACTCAGAATCAAACATATTTGGTTTATGTAGCTCTAAAATTTTGCAGTTTCATTTGAAAAACTAGTATGATGTTCTAGAACTATCCATGTATAGTGTATCAGAAGGAGTAAGTTTTTTATCGTTTAGTAATGGATATATCGTCATTCAAAGCCTTGTTTTTAACGAAAAATTAAGAATCCCAATTTATAATGGCAACACCACACGGTGGTACGGTATTTGAAAATTCACTAGACCAACAACTTGTTAACAATTCATGATATTTAAATCATAATAGGTATAAAACACTTAATTTATACAATTTTTTAATTTTTTTAGCGTTAGTTTCGCTACCCGACAACCGATGGCGCCACCGCCACACTAGTACTACCTTAACACTAATAAATAAAAACAGACATTGACTGATGATGTCCGAGAGGACGAAACGATCGTTATATTAGAGTAAAATAAAATCTGTGGAAAAATCAAGTACTTTGTGTTTATTAATGTTTATAATGTCCATTATAAACATAGAATCATGATTTCAGAAATTAATAAAGAAAACATTTCTCATTAAGAACTTGAGCACATTTTTCAATAAGATATTCCATTGGGAAAATTATATAATAACAGACCGATTTGGTACTGCTTCTTAGGAACTCAGATATGTTGGTATAATAATTTTATGCACAACCGGGCCGAAATTCATGTGTTTTAGACCTAAAAAGTGGGCTTAAACAATTCTTTTGGGCCCTAAAGCCATAAAAAAATAATTCCTATGGCTACATAAATAAAATGACAATTTTTGTGTATTGTGAACACTTGATTTTACAAAATGTCATTTTGACATATAACCCAATATAACCTATTTACATATTTTAATCTTTTGAACATATAATTAAATGTTATTTTGTTGTGCATAAAAACTGTATGTACCACGAGTGAAATTAGCGTTTCTGACCCTGAGCATGTTATTAGCCCTCGGCGTTTTGCGCCTCGTGCTAATAATCATGCCACAGGCCAGAAACGCCTGTTTTCACCCTTGGTACATAAATAACCATTAAGAATGAATTGTGTTTTACTATCAAGCTTGTAATAATTTTGTATACGCCAGTTTCACCGCCTTTACTTCAATTTTTATAATAAGCTTTCCTTAAGGTAGTACTAGTGTGACGGTGGCGCCATCGGTTATCGAGTGGCGAAGCTTACGGTAAAAAAATATATAAAAATTGAATAAAATAAGTGTTTTATACCTATTATGATTTGAATATCATGAATTATTAACCGGTTGTTGGTCTAGTGAATTTTCAAATACCATACCACAGTGTGGTGTTGCCATTATAAATTGAGATTCTTAATTTTTCGTTAATAACAAGGCTTTGCATAGCTATATATCCATTATTAAACGATAAAAAACTTTCTCTTTCTGATACAATATACATGGATACTTCTAGAACTTCATACTAGTTTTTCAAATGAAACTGCTAAATTTTAGAGGTACACAAACCAAATATGTGCGATTTTGAGTGATGATCGCCATAAGCCCCGTGTATAAGAACTTAACTTTACAAGCGAATATATTTGTTCACAGACGATGAATGTGTTTCATATTTTAACAGGATGCGTATGACTATCCAATGTTTGCGTGCGCCAAATTTCATTCAGATCTGCAAAAAAAAAATTCACGCTAGTACTACCTTAAATAAACAAGATCTTGAGATTATCTATGAAATATGTTATATTAACATTGCTGTCAAACATTCGATTTGATATTTTTCATTCAAGTAATCGTTAAAATTTAAGTGAAAGCGTACAACTGGATTGAATACATGTTTTTAAAAATTTGTAAATAGTATCCGACGACTCTCCTCCAATGTCGTCGCGACGCTAAGAGGTTGCGACCCACAGTTTGAAAACCACTGATCTAAATCAATCCATCAACAAAATAAATTAATGAAAAAATAATAAACAAGAATACAAATTAAGATTTTATGATGACTCATCGCAAATTAATTTTCTTGTTTCACTCATTTTCACATAACTGAGAAGTGTGAAATTCTGTCAATTATTGTTTTCTAAATTCTGTAACTTATTGTTTTCTAAAAGAAAATATGCATTTTCATGCGCTGGGAATACAAGTTAAATTACGCGTACAAGAAAATATACAAATACGTTAGAAAATGCCTTGTTAGAAATTAGAACAATCAATTTTAGCACAAAAAACTTGAGTTATAATAAAATAATATCAGTTTATCTGTCTGTCTAACATGTAATTCATATTACAGCTACAACATGTAACTGTCAATCAGAATTATGTTGAAAAATTCCTAACAAAAACCTTTTTTAACGTCTGGGAACCCAGACAGAAACATTTACAATTTTCAATTATTTTGGAGGACACAACGAAAAAAGATAGATTCCCAACACGCGAGATGCTTATTTATTATTTTAATTCAATTTCGCAAGCCAAAGAAATTTAACAGAAATAAAAATGTGTTCAATTACAATTTCAACAAAATAAAAGTTTTCCATTTTAAAACTTGCAAGTTTAACATATGTATATACAGTGTGTCTCCGGATGAACCTAACTTGTAAAAATTTGGATTTTTCATTTTTCGACAAAAAGTATTTCCTTATAAAAAGTTTTGCTTATTCTGCAGAGTCGTTTGCTATTATCAGAATGCTAGTATCTTGAATAGGGTTACCACAAAATCGGAATATCTACCAATGTTATTTGGCAAAATTAACCACATTATATATTAGATTACAGATAATTATTACTATTGTAAGTAAACAAATTCAAGTTGAAATGTGATTGAAATGTTGTATGCTGAATCTGGAGCAACGAATTTATTTAGTGTAATGTTATGGTACTGGAAACTTATCATACCGGTATGTAATGGAACGTTTTAATAAAAAATATCCTGATACATACGTATCTGTGAACTGTATTAGAGAATTAAGGAAATTTGAGACAACATTTCAAGGACATTTCAACTTGAATTTGTTACTTTCCATAGTTAACTCGATCTGTAGTCTAATATTTACTTTGGTCAACTTTAACAACTAGCATACGAGGCGTGGCTATTAAATAATGAGACTGACGCTGCTACAGACGAAGTAAACACCAGCGACCGTCAGCTTTTTAGCGTGAAGCTTTCTCTTTCGAATGCAGTACCTCTCGTATAGCCGTAGCATTCGTTCTACTTAGAGTTGATTTTTGTTTCGCCAAAAAAATGTTAAGTGCAACATTAGAGCAACAAATTGTTGTGAAATTTCACATGAAATTTGGAAAAAAGTATCGGAATTGTGGAAGGACACGTCATGCTTTCTCCATCAAAACAATGCGCTGGCTCTTTCCGCAATGTCTGTCAAGAGATTTCTAGCCAAGTACAGCATCCCAGTGTTGGACCATCCGCCTTATTCGCCAGATCTTGCACCGTGCGACTTCTATCTGGTTCCTAAGGTGAAATTTGCCTTAATAGCAACAAGATTTGAGCTTTGAAAGAGAAATCGGCATACGTTCTGAAGGAGCTGACAGAAGAAGACTTCCAGCACTGTTTCGAACAATGGAAGATTCGCATGGAGCATTGTAGGGATAGAGGAGGGGTGTATATTGAAAGTGATAATAAGTAAATAGGTATGGAATCAAATTAAAATATTAAAACAGCATCAGTCTCGTTATTTAATAGCCACACCTCGTAGATATTTCGATTTTGTGCCTACTCTGTACAATATAATAACATTCTGATAATAGTAAATTCTTCAGAACAAGCAAAACTTTTTACAAGACATGACCTTTTGTCGAAAAATGAAATATTATAGTTAGGACCATTCGAGGACATACTGTATATCAAGATTATTCTAACTTGTAAAACTTTAGGTTCATATTTAAATGACAATTTTACGTAAATCAACAAAAATATTAATTTTGAAACATAATTTAATCGTTTATTTAATTTAATGAGAGCAGATAGTTCAGTGGTAACGCGCCGGACTGGATTTGATTCTCACAACCGAAAAACTTTACACCACATAAAAATTACTTCTGTGCCTCCCTCTGCAATTTTCTTTGGGAAGAGGACAGCTGATATTTGTACTTTATATATATATATATATATATATATATATATATATATATATATATATTTTCTTTATTTTAATAGAACTAAATTTTTATATTTGCCAAAATGTTTATCAATTCCTCTTTAGTCTTTTTTACAAAGTAATATTTTATTTTTAACGTTAATTTAATATGTAATTTAATTATCAAATAAACAAAATATATACTAATGAAATGACAGAAATATTTAGAACCAATCTTACAGTTGCATGTCTGTGCAAAATGAGGGTCAGCAAATGAGGTTATGTGTAAGTATAAGTGACTCACGTTCTCGTGTTTGAAGAAGCAGAGCATCTTAAGTTCCCGGAACACTCGCTTGGAGGAGACCAGGGACTGGAACACATTGGGCAGCTTCTTCAGCGCAACGCGGCGGCCATCCCGAGGGTCCGTCACCGCCCTGCAATTCAAATAAATGAGTTATTTAGCTGGGAGATGTCTCAGATGTGCTAGAAATTATATTTAAATAGTATAGTACTAGTAGCCGCGGAGATATTGTGCACTGACTTCACAGTACGACATTAGTTAAAGCACTATATATATTTTTTCAGGAATAAATAAAAACGAATGGACTTAGTTATTTTTAAGTTATATGAAAAAAAAGTTTTTATTATATCTAAAAATAATCCTATTAATAATAAAGAAATAAGGTCATAATTGAATGAAACTTTCAAAATGGTATTAAATACTATTTTCTCATTACCCGTAAAAGAAAAATAATACTGATTAATTGGACTGAAATATTTTGTATGTATGCATATCGTAAATTTTTGAAGCAAATGGGAAATAATAAACGGTACGTTAAATTATAGTTTCCTAAAAGATTTAAGGTGAACCACTCGATCTGAAGATAACAACAGAACAGTGGTGAAACGACGATCTGTCTTGATCTATTTGAAATAAAATATCTCTTTTATTATAAATGAAACATATTATTTATTATACATATTCTTGTAGTCAAAGGTTTAAAGTTTTATAATAATATTACTAATTTGAAATATCTTTCATATAATAAAAGAAAATAAATTATGTATTACACCAAATTTAATTTGAATTTATTTAAAAATGGGCCCTACGATATCAATATAAAAAATACAGTAAATTATAAATACGACAGACTAAGCCTGATGAAATTTTCAGCCAAATTAAACACGACAATTTTTAGCAAAAAAATAAAATAGGCAAAAATAGCATGAAAAACGAAGTTTTTCTTTTTTTTCTCAAAAGTGTTGTGTTTAATTTGGCTGATTTTTTTTTGTGTTATAGACTATCTTAATTTTAAATATACATATTTTTTTTATTAAAAACGTAGGGCCCAATTTTGAGAAAATCTGACTCAAAATTGTGAATTTGGCTGCTTCATTTATATAATTTTTTTCATATATTTTCATGATTTATTTGCTCTTGAATAGTATTTATTCATGAACTAGAATGTTATATGTAAGTAATACACTGCTTTATATTTATCTATATAATGACATTTGTAAGAAATTAATTGTTGAAATTCAAATTTGCATAAATTTATTGTTGGTGCTCTTGAATCATGAGTTTTCGGTGTGTGATTCGGATTTTTGATGACGTATGATGTACACTCAAGTATCGAAGTTTTATTCGAAATTAAATTTGGCTGACAGATATGTAAAAATGATTGACTAATAATGATAACAATAATGAATATATATACATTATATGTTATTTACAAAATAATAAAGTAATAATAAAATTTTTGGATATGGTTTTAACCTCAAACGTCAAATGTGTGTAAGGTAAGTATATTTGTATTTATAAGAGTTTATTTATTAATATTAAAGTTTTTATTTAACAGTTTTGAAGTGGACACTGCCTTAATAAGATCTGGGGTACTTTGGCAGCTGGAAAGGGTTTCTCGGGACTGCAAGATATTCTGGGAACGATGAATATTCCAGTGATGTCTGAAAAACTCTTCAGGAAGTGTCACAATAAAGTAGGAGAGCACTGGCAGAATTCATTAACTCTTGGCATAGAAGAAGCTGCAAAAGTGAAATTGGAACATGCACGAGAAACTGGAGATATGATGAATGATGATATTGGAATGTGCACCGTTGTTGTTGATGGAGGTTGGTCGCACAGGAGCTACGGTCACAGCTATACTGCGAAATCTGGTGGTGCGGTCATAGTAGGTCATTATTCTAAGAAATTATTGTTTTTAGGAATTCGGAATAAGTACTGCATCATTTGTGCCGTGGCAGAGAGGAGTGGAATGAATATCCCAAACCATAAATGCTTCCGAAATTGGCATGGATCTTCACCAGCAATGGAAGCCGATTTGATTGTTGAAGGATTTTGCGTAAGTGAAAAACTGTATAATTTACGGTATACAAGATTTATAGGTGGTGGAGATTCATCAGTTCACAAACGTTTGTTGGAATGCGTACCGTACAGTGCTTCCATAAAGAAGATTGAATGCACGAAGCATTTAGTGAAAAGGGTTAAGAAACAGCTCTATGAATATCCTACACGTAAAGGTAACAACAGACGTATATTAACAAACGTTAAAATAACTTTTTTATGTAAGTATACAAACAAAGTAATTACAAGTAATTGTAATGATATTGAACCGTCGGAAGATTTATTACGTTTTGATTTGCTGCAGATTATTCCGCATTGTTTTGGAAACCATGATGGCTGTCGGGCTGAAGTGTAGTAATGCAGCCCTAATTGACTATAACAACACATATGACACTTTTACTAGTGCCATGAAAGTAAAATTGAACTCAATTATGAATCTGTTGGTAAGAAATTCTTCTTTTGTAGTGCGGAGGAATATATGCATTTTGTAAATAAGTTTACAGGCGGAAAACAAGTGTTCTATGGCAGAAGAGATTCATATAATGTCAGATGTTATGGTGCTGGACTTTACTATCAGTATGGACCCGAGTGGAACTATAAAGTGTGGAAAGCCAATCAGGGTCAAAGTCCGGGCAAATATGTAAAAGATGTAATATGGCGGCGTCAGGAAAAACTTAGACTACTTCAAGCATCATCTAGGAGAGTTATAAGAAGGAAAGTACTGGAAGCCTCTAAAGTAACAAATGTTGATTATGGTACTAAGTCTCAGAGACCGGATATGAGTGTTACGGAATTATATGATGTAATTTGTAAATTAATAGTTACGTTGCGTGTAGATATAAACAAGTGCAATGAGTTGGAAATAAAAACGCGTGGACAATCTGAAAACATGTTATGGATGGAGGAAAGAAAGCATAGATTAACCGCTTCAAACTTTGGTGAAGTATGTAAACGAAAACTTCCAGCGGGACCACTTGTGGAAAGAATGCTTTACGTTCGAAATATTACAACTGCAGCAACTGATTGAAGTAAAACTAGAGAATCTGTGGAATTACAAGTTTATGAGCATATAACTGGAGTTACAGTAAAACCATGTGGTTTATTTGTAAATTTAGAACGTAATGCAGGATATTTAGCTGCTTCGCCAGATGGTTTAGTTGATCAAAATAAGATAATTGAAGTGAAATAATATACAATTATATAGTTTTTATTCTGTTAATGAATATATGTCTTATGTGTAAATGTTCTTTAGCTTATAATTATAATTTTGTTTTTACTGTTTAGGTATCCATAGAATAATGTATTTTTTTGTCTGTCATCCTATATCATTGTATTTGATCGATGGAAATAAATTTATTATTATTATTATTATATGCTTATGTATAACTGAAATAAAATTGTAAGTAAAATTTTTTATTTTTATATTATAATATCAAATAAAATACTATATTTTGTTAAATTTTACATTTTATTGTGTTGACATGTGGTTTAAAATCATTTTCTTGAAGATCTTCAAGTTTGTTTAGCTTTTAAATGCGCGCCAATACCCCTTCCACTATTCTATAAAGCATATTCCTGATTTTCTGTGATAGGTCAGATCCACATTTTTGTTAGGACCACAAGAAACCCCACTTACGCAATAACAAATTATTGGTTAACGAACTTCAGGCCGAATGTTTCACCTTAAAAATAAATTTAGTATAAAAATTAACGTAATAGCTTGAGTCGGGATTTAGCTATTATATCCCAAAGTATTATATATAAAAATAGAACTTTATACTTCTAATAAAAAATATATAGTACAGTTTTATATTCTATAACATTTAATTACTTATTAATCTTAAAAATTTTATATAAAGGTTAATCAATACATTTTTTAAAAATAGGAAATAAAAATTAAACAAAGCTAAACCAATGAACATATGGTTTTGATATTATAAATAAACCAATTATAAATATTATGTAGTAGGCATGTAAACATAAAATAATTACATTAAGGGCCCAATCACCAATTAATGTTAACCATGATTAAATAATAATGGAAACTATGGTTACCATTATTATTTAATCATGGTTAATATTAATCGAAAGTAAACCAGCGGTTGAAAAACTGGCCCTTAAATTATCAAAATTTTATAAGTAACAAATAAGTAACCCAGCTCTTATAAAAATAGTTTAAAAACACAGTAGGTAAATAGTTTGATAACAACTGCAGGTAATAATCAATAATAATTATTAAATTATGCTCATTAGTCACTAATAATTAAACTTAAATAAGGAAATGAATGTATACCATTTTCGTTTAAAAATAAGTACCGGAAAAAGAAATTAAATGGATACTTGTGTCCCAAATGTCAACAATACGTCATTTTACGTTTACAGCAATACCTAATCAATTTATCTGACATTAATTACTTAATTTGATTAACATATTATCTTAATATCAACTAATTAAATGAATAATAAATTTTATTTTATTGTCAGCAATCAACACCATAAAATCTATTGTGACAATTTATTTTCGAAACCTTCTGATTTATAAATGAATCACAGTTATTCTTGAACGCAAAAACAAAATTTATGTAAATACAATTTTAATTCTCTCATCACTATTTAATTTTCAAAATACCACAAAAATTAAAACAAAATAACCACACACGGCCTAGACAGTGTCCTCAGTTTAATTTCACCGCACATGCCAAGGACACCCAACAAAAATACGCACAGAGGACAGGGTCGGACACTAACATTTTCAGGGCCACTGAGCAGATAGCTATCAGCATAAATAATATTATCAACGCATACACCACAATGAAGATAAAGCAACAACTTAGCTGGGGTAGAGTCATAGGCGTACGCAAGTGGTAAGATTGCTCCATTTAAAATATAAAGGGCGGCGGGAAACGGGTAAATTACCCTAAATGAAACATAAATTAATAGTCGAAAAAAAATGCTCATTAAACATATAATTAAAGTTAAACAAAAAATATATTGGTTAATAAGTGAGGCTAGTTACATTTTCTTTTCGAACTAATAATTTGTTGTTTTTTAATCAAGTTAAAAATCAAATTTGTAGGGATATTTCTTAGGTTGGCTGCTTGTATTATCCATTCACAAGAAATCAATATTTTTAAAAAATTTGTATGCTCTTGTGATTACTGGATTCCGTTGAAAAAAAAATTAAAATGTTGGTAAAGTATATTTTAAAACATTAGGTTTTTCCATTTTCAATTCTAGAGGTTAATATCGCTTACACAAGTATATTTTTTATACCTTGCGTTCACAATAGATCCATTATTATCAGGGTTGAGAGATTTACATCAAATTGATTTAAATCATGATTTAAATCAAGTGTTTTTTTTTAAATCATTGATTTAAATCAAGATATTTTAATTTAATAATTTAAACATAAATGAATAATTTTTATTATTGTATATGTATTTATTAAAATGAAAATACTAAAAAAATCACAGTGAAAAAATGTTTTAATAAATCATAAATATTTGAATATGACAAAAATTTAGTGGTACATTATTATTAAAATGTTTAAATAAAAAGACCAGTTTTCTAGCCTTTTCAGTTCCTAGTCGGTTTCTTAATTTTAAATGCAAGTCCAAATGATGAAACACAAGCTGAAGACGAAGTGGCGCATAAAAGTGATTTTATAATTTTCAATATTATATCTTTATTTGGTCCTAATTCATCTTTTTGGGACATCATCCATTCAACAATTGAAACGTTGTTCAGAATTTTTTTTGAAAACAATACACAATACATAATGTTTAAAAATTTAATTCAAAATAATTTAAAAAATCTAATTTAAATCACGTTTTTATCCACCCTGATTATTATACTGTAAATAGCTTAATAATAGATTCTATTAAGAATTATTTTTGGTAACTTTTTATTTTGTTAGATTGGTGATACTACTAATAATAAGTATACGATTATACGCCCGTCGCCTTCGTTCTTATGTAAGGTGAAAATGCAAGCTGGTTTAAAAGTTATAAAAGTAAATCGTATATCTCGTATATCCCTAGATTTATAGTCTGATCTTTTTATAACTGATATATCAAAATTAAACATTCTCAAAATCTAGTTTTATTTTAAAATTTATCATTAACAATGTAGCTACGAAAAACAATTATTAATAACAAATTTTATAAATAGGGAAATATTGTAAAAGAGGATATAAACATAAACATTTACATTACTTTCTATTGCCTCCCATACACAAAACTCGTGGGAACGCCACTGTACAAAACAAACAAGCGACACAGTTGTGAAAAATCAGCGACAACCAGCGTGGTTAGCTGCTGAATAGCAACCTGATTTTAAATGAATACAACCCTGATAAGAATGATGTATTGACGGTTAAGTAAGAGTTCAAGATTATATTCTACATTGTAAATGTTGATTACTGGAACAATAAAGTAACTGTGTGTGCCTCAGCGAGGCGATAAATAAAAATTCATGAAGATTTCAATTGTTATTTTCAGTTGATGAAATTTTATTACAATTACTTGCTCTTTCATTAGCAATATTTCAGGATTTTCGTAACAAAGATTGATTACTCAAACAACCTCGGTTTACGCCAACACTCGTATTTTAATCAATGATTTTTTTTACAATAAAAAGCTAATATCCTAAATGTCAAAGACGTTCTATTTTACCCAATGTCCGTCAAAGAAATCGTGAAAGAACAAACTAAATAAATTAATTTGTTTTAAATTCTCCACTGGCCCACTTGACCAAAATCTCATGAAATTCGTCATCTTTTCGTGTCTCATTAGGGAAAAATCATGCATGCAATTTTGTCTGAATTTAACATCTAACCACTGTTCTTTTTTAAATAAGCTATTTATGTTAAAGTTAAACATTAACAGTCCGATTATCAAAAAAAGTTTTAGCTAATCCTTAATTTTGGATTAGGTGATCTTATTCCAGTTCGATTTTAAAAGCTTAATTCAAATCACTGGAAATCAAATTGTAACAAGATTATATTAGAGTTTATTTAAACGTTTTGGAGAAAATAGTTTAGCATAATTCGACTAATCCAAAATTTTAAATTAGCTAAATTTTTATGACAATTGGGTTGATTATTTTTTGACGTTTCTCAAAACCAATGAAATGCTTCATTGTATGTCACGAGTCTGCATTTTAACCAATCCTGTCATTATTATACTGAGAATAGAGCTCTTGTGATTATTCCCGGGAATGATCTCTGTAGGTGCTTTTTTGTTTGTGTCAAATGATAGGTGGTTGTTAAAAAATTATTTAAAACTGTCAACGCGTCAAGTAAAATGTGTGAAAAATCGATTTAGTTCCATTTCAGATACAGAAATACACCAACAAATTTTGGAAGCAACTTCCAAGAATACATTAATAAATAATCAATCGACATGAATCCAGTTCAGAATCTTTTAAATTGGATGAATCGACCTTCACAGCTAAGTCAAAAAATAATCTAATTAAATATAACTCGAGAGTTCGATAAATTATAAAATAATTCTCCAGTATCATTCTCAAACTTGTTGCAATTTGGCAATAGCCACTCAAACTCTACGGGCTTTCGTGACTATTGCCTGGCAACAAGTTTTCGAAAGATCTATCAAATTATTTTCAATTTATTCTCACTCTCTTGCTATATGATTACTGAAAGTTTTTGTGCAAAAAAATTATTTAAAAAAAATTGATTTACGAGTTGAGCGAACCTATATTTATAAATTCCTATAGTAATCTACATCTATACCTAAGTAAATATTTATTCCATTTGAACATGACAATTTTTAGAAAAGAAAATACAAACATAAAATGCATTTTTTGCATATTTTATTTCTTCCATGGTTAGTGCAGCACATAACTTACATACTCACACCTGGTCTCGGTTGTATTAAGATGCAAAAGTTTACACTCATATTTTTCTCAACTATTCAATATAACATCTTTCAATTCCATTAATTCAAGCCGGTCATCTTGAAAATTATCCTAAAAATCAGGTTCATTCCAATACAAGACTTATTCGAAGATTATATCATAAAACTAATGAAAATAAATAAGAAATAAACATTCATTCATATAGCACCTAAGTAATAAATAATCTAATGAAGTTGTTTAATTAAACACTAAGTAGTTACACAAACTAATAGTTTCTAAATAAAACGCCTAAAAAATGAACCGTGACATTAATTTAAATGGAAACATAACCTGACTCGTAAACAGCAATATTTAATAACATATTTGACAGTTAGACAGTTTGTTGATTTAGTTTGAATTGTATGTACATGTGAGCTATTAAACTTTAAGTACCTAAATGCTACAGTAGCAATAACTAGAATGAGTAGTTCACTAAAAAGAACCATATTGCAGCAACTATAGCCAGTATTGTACAAGTATAAAGACTTATCTTAGTTATTATACACCTAAAACGATAATGCAGTGGCGATTAAATTATATGTAATCACATTACAAATTATGAGTGAAGAAAGCGTTTGAGCAATTAAAAAAAGAAAAAAAAACTAGTCTAGGTTAGGTGAAGGGTTTGCTACACACAGCCCAAGAACTGGGAAAACTAGCAAGATAATTTGCGTGTGCAAATATTTGTAAAAATATGACAGTATCGAACAAAGTGCTTCCAGCAGTCTGCTACTCGTGTAATTACGGATATACCATGTTATTATGACTTTCACACATCATATATAATTTACTTGTCGGTCATTTTCATTGTTAACTCCCTATAGGAATAATAATCAATATAATTCGTCTCAAAATATTCGATTTTACAGTTTTATCTTAAAAACACACTGTAACTTTCATGAAAGCGAACTTTACAATAGTTTTTTTTGTCTCTCGAAAGAATAATAACAATCTTTGCAATTGTATTTCACATTAAATGTACATAACACTTAAAGATCTTGGAATAAATATATGAAAGGCTAATTATATTGCTGAATTCTAGTGGATATCTACTATTATACTGTATTATCTATAACATAAGACATTTTATAAAAGAAATTTTACTTCACACAAACTATAAAGAGATTGCATCTCGTATATTTTCGTTCTTGAAATATCAGCAACTGGAGAATTGGACAAATAATTATACATACATACATACATATCTTCACGCTATATCCCATCAAATGGAGTAGCACGAACCCTAAAATCACTCATAAAACATTCACTCATAACATTCATCAAATAATCAACCCCCGTCAAACATTATCATCCAAACACACCACCCTCACTTCAACCACATTCATATATCCCTCCATATAAACTCATTTATTTATCACACTCGAAATCATACTTACATAACAAACCCTCAATCACATCCATCCAATCACTCCTATTCACTTATCATTCATCTTCTTTCTTTAACGTACATAACACATACATAAAACGTAAGAACTGAAAACGAAATAAAAGATAAGAAAGGAAGGGAGTGTCGCTCTACGCTTGTTTTTGAAAGTGAATTCCACACAATTGCAGTTAAACACTCAATGGAAGATCAGAAAACGAATAATAAAAAAAAGATCAGAAACGAAGGAAGTGTCGTCCCTGCGCTTGTTTTTGAAAGTGAATTTCACACAATTGCAGATAAACATTCTAATGAAATAACTAAACAACAAAACTAAAATCAAAATTCCTGCACTTCTTAAATCATCAGATTCATTCCGCAATTAATCTTCGCCAAACGTTCCTATCTTGACACACCACTTTAGCTTCATCCACATTCATAATTTCCTTTCATATAAGCAATAATTATAATGTTAATATAATGTTTGTAATGTAAATGTTCAAAATAAACTGGTCATTTTATAGTAATCCTTTTAACATTGACTTCTCTCTCAGCAATATTTCTCGTCTCCCTTTATTTATTTATTATTTATAATACTACTGTACAAATACCAGTAATAAAATAAAAGATTAGAAAGACTAACAAGCAGAATTAATAATTATTTTTAAAACAAAATTATTTGAGATTAAAGTGGTTGCATAGTCATCTAAAACCACCAAAGGTTTTAAAAGAGTAAATTTATACCTTCACTGTTAGAAATACAAAATTCAAAATTAAGAAAATCGTATTGACTATATTGTACAGCACAGCAAACATAAATGCTTGTTCCTCACTTCTCTAACTGAATGTACATGGGCGGAATCCAGTATGACAGTTTCCTTTTAAATTTGCAATAAATATTATAATCATTGTTAACAGTTTGGAATTTGTCACTATTCTTTTGTCTAATGAGAATTTTATAATTTGGGTGTTTGCCATTTTTTGACTCCAAAAATCTAAAATTTAAAGTTAATTTTAGCAGTACATATAAACAATGTTTTTCGGTATCTGGACGACTAATATCAATCGTCTTTATTGGAGCATTCTTTTTGATTAATTCAGTGCGCAATGTTTGTTTTTCTTTTAACAGTAACATATCTTTGTTATTTTAAAATGACAATCGAGAAAAAAACGATTTGGGTGAATACTTTGGCACGGTAATAAATTTAATAAAAGTTTCTATCGACTATTATTAAAATACAATCGTAGAAAAAATATTGTTTATATTTTGAGTGCGAAAAACATCTATTTCGTGTACTTAATGCAAAAATAACTATTCTATTCTATTATTCTATTATTGTAAAATTTGCTGTGAATTTTAGGCAGGTAAACTTTAACTGCGTACCTTAGCTGTATTCTGTTGTAAATCCATCTCAATACAACCAGAACGTAATTTAAAAGAAGTAATTTTCAACCGAGTACAGATTTTCAAAAACCATTTCAAACAAAGTCCTACCCCATTGTTCCTTCAGAGGTGCTCTCCTATCAACCTGCCAACATTCTAAGACACATTAGTTCTCCAGCCCATCCATCCAGAGGTATTGTCCAAGAATACAAGACTGCAAGTTCCCGGTGGCCGTCGATAGCTGATGAAGAATTCGAGCACAAAAAAACAGGAATGGATCCTTTTCCTTCACGGACCTGCCGAGGCAGAGGCCATTGTCTGACCGAAACGGACAGGTAGATAAGTGGCACACCTGCCTTGCCGGTGAAAGCAACCAATGCCGAACGCCGAATATTCATACGACACGGTTAGTGAAGTGATGAACAGAAAACGTCGAAATGTAGACCGGTCACTGAAAGATTTTATTGTTTCACTAACTTCTCTTACAGTGATTGAAAATAATGTAATGGACTTTCATTTATTTAGGAAGTATTCAGTAAAAACTTTGAAATAATAATAAAAAATATGTATCATCACGCTTTTTACTCATTATTGGGTGTGGCATTCTACCATAGCAGATCTCTGTAAGTGATATATTTTGTGCGTGAAGTGTGGTCGAGAACCATAGGAGTAATTTTAATATGGAGTCAAGTTTGCCGGTTACGAAAATCAAACTCGGGTTCTCAAATCCTCAATTTGACACCTTCCACTTCACTTATTAATTTGCTGGACAGCACAACAATAAATTATTGCCATTACACTATGTACAATAAATCAACAGATTGTCTAGTTGACTCCAAACCGCTCAGACGCAGTTATATATTTGTTGTTTAGTTGAAGTCTACATGCAAACGTTTAAATAAAATTTTTAAATGAATTTAGAGATGATTTATTGAAAAAAATATTTTAATGTTACCTTCGGACCATAACACGCACCCGAAATTCGAATCCATTTTTCTATGTAAAAAGGTGCGTCTTATAGTCCGAAAAATACGGTAATTTGTTTTTTTTTTACTTTTATACAAAAAAGTATTAAAATAAATTATAATTTATCATAATATTACCTCGAGTTTATCATAAGGTGAGAATTTAGTGCAAGGTAAAATCCGTGTTAATTATAAATTTAACAAATTACGTGAAGGTTCTTCTTCATATATCAAAATTAATTTCTTAATTTTAATATACATTTGAATGAGTATTTATATTTTACTTAGAAATTGATAAAATAGTTACACGATTATATATTATAGAATAGCTACCTCTGTAATGCTGAGTCGGCCTATGGATTTGAGAAGTCAACAATGTTCACCACATTAAAATTAACACCGTGGCTCGTATCCCACTAACATCTTTGGGGGCATGATTTAACGGTTGGTAAACGCACTTCACGTGCATAAATATATCATTTACCGAAATCTGCTACAGCAGAGTGCCACACCTAGTAATGGGTAGAAGGCAGGGTTGAAAAAACCCGGGTTTTAAAAAAAACCCGATCCACTGGGGTTTTTTTTTGGTTTATTTGGGCGTTATTGGGTTTTTTATAATTTTGCAAATACACTTTTTAATTCAAGTTATTTAATTCTAGATTAATTTTGTATATAATGTTTAAAATGTATATTGTATACTACTAAACATTAAAACATTTATGTACTATTGTGTAATAATTGCAAAAAAATATATATTTATTTTATTGTGAATTAAAAACATAATATGCTGTATCATGTTATTGTCATACTTATTTAATTTAAAACTATATTTCAAATTTGTCGGTAAAAAGATTGGGTATCAACCAGTTTTTATAATACTAATATAATATAAGACAAATAATATTAATATTTGGTCTTAAACTAGTTTGAAATTGACATTTGTCAAAGTAATGCAATGCAATACTACGATATGATGTAATAAATGATAATTAAAGTTTTAGCTTGTAAAGAGATTATGTATTATTGCATTGTAAAATAAATAAAAAATGTTTATGTTCCGAGATTTAACTCTATCTTAAAATCCCCCCGGGGTGAATTTTCAACCATTCAACCAAATGGGTTTTTTAATGGGTTTAGGGCCAGTTTTTCAATCACCGGTTTACTCTGGATTAACGTTAACCATGATTAAATAATAATGGTAACCATAGTTTTCATTACTATTTAATCATGATTAACATTAATCAGTGATTGAAAAACTGGCCCTGTGAGTTTTTTTAGGTGGGTTTTATTAAAAAAACCCAGGTGGTTTTTTTTTTGGGTGGGTAAAATATGAACAACCCTGGTAGAAGATGTGATGATATATTTATTATTGTATGTGCTATAATTTGTATATTTGAATCATTTAATATAAAATATTCGGGATGTAAATTATTCGGTTATAATCCTACTTTTTTACAAGGTTTCTTATTTAATTAATTTTAACATATATTTATAGAAACACGTACATTTAATACTCACAATTCTTTAATACTAATTTATTTCAATTAGCAGAATCCTTTGTATTAATAATTAGATTAAAATTGAACGCTTCTAAAATTGAAAAATACTTTTAATTTCCAACAGCAAAGTTTAATAGTTATAACAAAATACACAATTAGCCAATTAAAACCCTTTCAAAACCTAACCCATTAAACAACAAAAAGAAACTTCAGTCCCAGAGTCAGAGACATCAACGGTAGAAGGTAGAACATTTAACATTTTCCGAGAAGAGTTGAAAGGTACTTGTCATTCCCACCGCACATCACATGTATCAACGGACACATGGACGGAGGTGTGGGGGCGGCAGTGGTGGCAGTTCCCACATCCGGCAGTGGCGGCCGTGCCGTGAGCAGATGCACGATAGCAAGAGTGTGTTAGCACGCTGGAGAGCCAGCAGCTCAGGTTACCGAAAATGCAGCACGCAAAGTGAGACACAGGCATGAGAGGATGCAGGTTTCATGTGTAAGCGAATGTGGTATGAGAAAATAGAGGCAAAACTTACATTTATTAATTAACAAGCAATCTATTGGAATATTCAACTATTAAAAGATGGCGTTGATTGCGATATATCAAAATTTCCATAAGCTTACCATTTCTGTAAATTTAATTTCTTTATTTTTCCTTTCACAAAAAATGCAGAACTTGTATAGAATAATTATAAATAAAACAATATAATATCTTAAATCATTCAAAATCTCATTTGAGGGGACTAAATTTGTTGTTTAAAATAATAATCTACCTAATATGCCAGAAATTCAGAAATTTATATAAATAAAAATAAATAAATAAATATATCATCACGCCTTCTATCTATTACTGGGTATGGCACTCTGCCGAATCAGATCTCGGTAAGTGATATATTTCTGCGCGTGAAGTGCGGTTACCAGACGTCAAATCACGACCTTCAAAGATGTTAGTGGAGGGAGAGCCACAGGAGTAGTATTAATGTGGTGAAAATGTTTGTCGCCAGTGGGAATTGAACCAAGATTATCAGGATCCACAGGCCGACACGATACCACTGTGCCATCTACTCAGAAATTTATAATAAAAGAATATTTAATTATAATCCGAACCAAAAGTAGTTCATTTGTTCCGTTAGCGAATCGAGAACAAATGAAATACTTTGTTTCTTGAGGTAAATGATAAATAATTTATCTTGCATTACAAACATATCTAATCTGACATGGCATATTTTTAGTCTTTTGATATTATGCCTTTGGCAATGGAAAATTTAATAACACAGCTTATTTGAAAATATATGTTTTTTAAAATTTGAATGCAGCTTATTTTTTTATCCCTATCAAGAAATGAGAAATAAATATATCCTTCATTGATATATTTGATTTAAACCTGACGATTAGTAATGATGTGAATAAAACCACATTAAAAATAAACTAATAGGTATGTAATTAATGAATAATCACTGAATGATAATTTAAATTCTTCATTCTGATCCTTCAAAAGATTTATAACAAACATTTATTTGAGCGACTGATGCCCGGTTTTTCAGTGACGGTTTAAACTCAAATTGTGGTTTAAGTTCAAGTTCAGAGTTTAAAGTGTTTTTCAGTATAGTTTAAACCTTGAACTCAGTTCAAATTTGACTTGACCCTGAACCGTCATTTTAATTAGTTTAGTTAAGTAAAGTAATGTGAGCTGAACTAATCATATATTCGATTCAGATGATAAATTAAATTTTTTGTAATGTAGCTACCCAGTTAGTAATTACAATTAGCAATTACAATTAATAGTTACTGTTTGTCTTATTTAAAATAATACCGGTGTACAATCCGACAAAATGAAGACATACTTTGTAAGTACTGCATTTGTAATTTTTTAACTTTTCAATTACAATTAATACGATATATTATTTTCTTTGTATTTGTCTTTAACATTTTCTATTTTTTTTTTTACAGGGACAATTTAAATATAAAGTATATTTGAGTTAAAAGTGGATCATAGAATTAGATAAATAAAAAATTACTCCATGTACAGTAGTGACAGACGTCAGATCCAATTAAATAAGTATTTCAATTCAAGTGTAATACATATAATATCTAATATATTATGTAATACAGCGATTAAAAAATTAGTTTATTGTGGACCATGTAAAACTGATCGCGCACACAATGCCGTCTATTTAATTCTTAACTGGAACAGAGTAAAGAATTTTATAAAATTATAGTAGATATATTCAGAAAATATGGAAGTAATATTAACAAAAAAAAGTTCAAAGAAATAGACGCAGACCTTCATTGTGGTATTTTTTTCTTTTGTTCATTTAATTTTTCTATTTCAGTACTCATATCATTCTATAAACGCACTGAAAATACGTAATTAGAGAGATCTATAAGAGCACTGTTTTTGGCGCTTTTCATTTTCAAGGAGTGGTATGAATGCTTTTAAATCTGACAGATTAATGACATATAACCTCAAAATTGTAAATTGTTAGTGTTGAAATATTACTTTTACTTATGAATCTTTTATTCGTGAGACTAAAAAGAATATGCTGTCAAAATTCCACAACACTGAAAAAATAATGATTAATTGTCAATAAATTTGAAATTTCAATTGTTTGTGTTATGAGAAGCGCTACCAACATAACTGATAGAAAAACACTAAGTTATATTTTTGACTAGTCACATTTTTTTTTAAATCTAACAGAATTATAAAATTATGTCAATAGAAAAAATTGTATAAAGAATATTTCAAATGGCCTGTTGTCGTACTCGTTTTTCAAATTTGTATTCGTGCGTTATATATATATATATATATACATATACATAACAGATTGCCTTATGAAACTACTTCTTTAATATAGTACAGAGTGATCAAAAGGAATTGTTACAGTTGGCAATGATAAAAACTACTTGAAATTGGTAAGCCTGATACATAAATTCATTTCCTGTTGTTGACAGTGACATTTAAAATTTAAATTTATGTACATTTATTATTACATTTATTTCTAAAGTATTTCTATTATTTAAAATGTCAAAATTCTATTAGCTGTCAGACTCCTGACATAACCAATTTGTATTTATTAGAAATGTCAAATAGCATTTCTGCCTTTATCTGACGTTGTGCCAACTGTGGAATAAAAATATCTCTGGAATTATATATCCCACTATAACAATTCCTTTTGATCACCCTGTATTTTCAATGTTCTCTATAAATATAATTTCTTACTAATTCACTCATGCTATTAACTGTAATTTGAATCGAAAATTTTAATACGCTACTACTGATTAATTGTAATTGTTAATTGGATAGTTGTGAACGCAACTTTAGTTATAGATTCATAATCTTAAAATTAAAAGAGTGGTATATTCTTATAGTAAATATAAAATAAACAAAGAGCAACTTAGGTATAAAATCAAATATATTATTGCATTTAATAATAAGTCTGAACATAAAAAAGTACCAGATTTGCCTTGAAAATTAGTGCCGAACAACACGAACTATTTATGGTACATTTGATTAATGAAACAACCAACTAAGGTCTAAGAATGTAATTAGATTGTTCAGAAATCCTAAAAATCCTAAGCTATAATAAGCTCGGCTCTTAGTTCCACATCTTAGCACACGGCTGATAATGAAGTATGAAGCATAGCAAGTGACGGATTTCAGTACTCGCCGAGAGGAGTGTCAAACAGCCAACTGGGGTCAACAGAACGTTTCCTGTTATGCTGTGCAACTGGGCTGGTTTGCTGTTTTCTGTCTCGCATGTGTCGGATCTCGTGACACCGCAACACCGCACTCGCACTGACAGATGCCAGTCATTACATTTTTGAGGTTTTTTTCATATTTGGGTCAATGAAATTTGAAACTGTTATTATATTTAAAATGTTACTTGTGGTAGTCACAATAAGTATCCTTACTTTCAAGACACGCTTCACATTTGTGATGGAGAGTTAACAGTAGATTTTCTGCACGCCATCTGTTGATTATTTTACAAACTACGTAAAAATATATATAGTGCGAACAAAGGGCATGTCTTCCGGCAAGAATATAAATTAAGTTATAACTTTGCCATATATTTATAAAATATTATATTTAACCAATGATAATGGGGTAGGTGGGCTCAGTGGTATCGAGTCGGCCTGTGGATTTGAGAACCTGGGTTCGATTCCCACATAGTTAGAGAGCTAGGGTGCAAATTGATGTCTCATATATTCCAGTGACAGAAATGGATTTTTTAATAGATTATGTCATGATAAATAAGAAAAAAAGAAAATTAGATTTGGGAACTATAGATGGCGCCGATGTGAATGCGCCGATTTTAAGGGTGGTTGTTGATCCTCACACCAGTCCACTTTCAGAGCATCTGTCACCAATGAGCAACCAGCAATAATTGCTGTCAATAATTTTTTTGTCATGTTTTCGTCGTGAACACACATTTAAAGTAGCCTTGTGGCTTCCTCTCAATTAACATCTTTGGGGGGCATGATTTGACGGATGGTAACTGTACTTCACGTACAAAATATATCATTTGCTGAGGTCTGCTCCGGCAGTAATGGGTAGAAGGCGTAATAATATTTTTATTTTATTTATTTATAAGGAGTGTAAGAAACAGTAAAATGTTGATTGATTTTCTTTCTCTGTACTGTTATTTTATTATATTAAAAAAAAAATTGTCTCTTATATTTATATTTTAGAGGTTTTCTTAAATTTGTTATTTCGTGAAAATGCAATCTCCATTTGATGAGAGCATCATTTTTATTGAATTTATAATAAACTCTAATAACTTAATATAAAAGAAAGAAAATAAGGCAAAAATATTTATAAAACACTTGAACAACACAAATAAGTGATAGTTCGTTGCAAGATGGTGGTGATTTGTTTTTAATACGATCGTTTTTTATTTTTTCATAATGTGTGCCGTCCAAATTGTTATTTTTCTTACTCAAAGTTATAGAAAATATGGGATGGCTAGTTCAGTGGTATGAAGTCGGTCTGTGGATCCTGAGAACCCTGGTTCGATTCCCACAGGCGACAAACAATTTTCATAATTTCAAAAACTACCCCTGTGGCTCCTCCACCACTTACATCTTTGGGGGCCGTTATTTGACGACTGGTAACCGCACTTCACGCGCAAAATATATCACTTACCGTGATCTGCTTCGGCCGAGTTCTATACCCAGTAATGGGTAGAAGGCGTGATGATATATTTATATTTATTTATTTTATTTAAAGTTATAGAAAACGTTTATTTTATCAATTAATTAATTTTAATTACATACTATCGATTACTAATTATCTCCTAGAAATTAGAACAAGACATTTTTCTTAACCTTTACTTTATGATTTATGCTATTAATATAATATGTCCAGTAAAAAATAAAGCACTGTATTTTCAGAACAAAAGCTCTCATTTTAATAATAGTATCATTTCCATATTCCATATTAATAATAAATACATAAAATGCAGTTTCTAGATAACAATCTCACATTAAAATAAAATATATATATTGATTCCGGGAAAATGTAAATAAATATAATTTGTTTTACCAATCACAATAAAAACAAATTGCATAGTCCATTGTCATATCCAATGAATCATGAAATTCGTTGAGTTAAAACATTATAAATTTATTGCAAAATAATCAGCAATCAAATCATATGTCATAAATAATATTTACGAGAACGAAATGCACACATTATACACATAGATATTATTACCATACATTATCAAACTACAGCTTTATGTAGTATAATATCGGTGTATTTACGAGTATGGGATACGGGTTTGTTAAGGCTGACATTCACAGATACAGCGTGTCCCAATTATTTATGTTTATACCGTGCGTTTATTTTAACGTGAAACATATAATTTGCCATATCTATAATTACAAATTTAAGAGCTTTGCTGTATTCCGTTTGCCACTTAATTCATGTAAATCAGTTCAGATAAATTAGACACTTGACTAATTGAACTTAACTAAGTAAATTGATGCACTCATTGGGATGGATTACTTCAAGCTGAATCCGAACAAGTAAATTTAGTACTGGGAATAAAGTGAGCGAAGTTATACAGCCCAATAAATAACTGATCAGTAAGTTAGATTTGATCCAAAAGGTAAATGGAATACACCTAATGTATCAGAGCGTTCTTTTTAAAATAAAATATAGGAAGCAATAGTATATTACATAACAAGCATCGAAAGTGTAAGATAACGTAAGAGTGTACAAATTGAAAAACGAGGCGAGCAGCACTGAGTGAATTAAGTACACGAGCACAGTTATCACACTTTCGAGCGAGTTATGTACACTATTTTTCAGACGACCATAAAATATTTCTAAAAAAAGTCTACAAGAGCAATGTTGTTGCACTTTGACAGCTGATGCGTTTTTCTAGGTAAGCGTTGACGTTTGCCGTTTGAGGTTAGGTATTGTGATACCAACTGTACTAACCGTAATGTCAAAATATTGAATAATTTAAAAATATTAGTAAATAAGTAATTATTTATTTTTAAAATTAAGATTTATTTGTGCAAATGTGTTGAAAAATCTGTTAAAACTTCAATCTAAGTAATAATACAAATTCTTTTCATTTATTTTATTATTTTCTTTCATCGTAACGCCATCTGTTGTCAATCAGTGGAACTTCACCTGATATGTTAGAAGTGTACGTTATACTAACATACGAGGTGTATATTATGTTCCACTTTCCGTAGTAGTTTATGATGTTGTTATGGTTACTTTCATAAGTGGTCGTCTGAAAAATATTTTGATTGAACTATTATATTGAACGATTACAAGAAATACGAATAAACAATCATTATAATAAATTTCCAAAAATCTCTTCATTCACTACCAAACAATGCTCTAGTCGGTTATAAAATTAATTCATAATATTAGATAGTTAGGCAGGTGTAAAATTTCTACACATATTTTTAATCTAGATTTTTAAATAAAATAAAATAAATAACTATATCATCACACCTTTTACCCATTAGTGGATGTGGCATTCTATCGTAGCAGATTTCGGTAAGTGATATATTTAAGCGGGTGAAGTACGGTTACCAGCCGTTAAATCACGGCCCCCAAATATGTTAATGGTGGAGGAGCCACAGGGCTAATTGTTTAAATTGGTGAAAATGTTTTGTCGGCTGTAGGGATCGAACCAGGGTTCTTAGGATCCATAGGCCGACTTGATACCACTGAGCCATTATCCCATTAATGGAGAGGAAACCCGAGGGGTAATTTTAGTGTCGTGAATATTGTTTGTCAGCTATGGGAGTCGAACCGAGGTTGTCAAATCCACAGGTCGACTCGATACCACTGAGCCACCAACCTCGTTTAACTTTTCTTCTAAATTTAAAAACCCGGTAAATAAATCTAGTGGTGCAAGATCAAAAGGCATGAACGGTTTAAAAAATTAAATATTTGAACATTTTCATCATTTGTCTACATTATTTACAGGTAGCATAACGTGAATAACAATGCGATACTAACACAAATGTCAACCTATGTTTTATCAAGCTCTGATACACTGGTATCAAATTCGTACCCATGGATATGGCAAACACCATAGGCGTATTCCATTTGCCATTTAGATCAGATTTAACTTACATTTACTGAACCAGATCACTTATTTATTTCGCTGAATTACTTCCCTGACTTTATTTCCAGTACTACAATTACAGATTCTAATTTATTTTGAAGTAATTCACTCCAATAAGTGCAGAATACTTAATTCAGTTCACTTAGTCATGTGTCGAATTTATCTGAAATGATTTAAGTGAACCAAGTGGCAAATGGAATACAGCTCATGTTTCACGTAAAAAATTATTGGCTAAAGTAAAGTAAAGTATTACATAATAGGCGTATTCCATTTGCCATTTGGATCAGATCTAACTTACATTTACTGAACCAGATCACTTATTAATTTCGTTGGATTACTTCACCCCAAGAAGTACATCAAATTGTTTAATTCAGTTCATTTAGTCATGTGTCAAATTTATCTGAACTGATTTAAGTGAACCAAGTGGCAAATGGAATACAGCTTATGTATAAAATATTTTTCTTTTTTTTTACATTTTCGGACAATTTTCCATTCGGATATAAATATTAATTTAAGTTATGTTTATGCATATGACCGTTACAGGTAAATAAATCGTATTTAAAAAATGAAAGTTAAAGTTAGAAATTTAACAAATTAACAAACGACAGGAACTAATACTAAAACTACAAGAACTATATTATATATATAAATCAATAAAACACCATTATTAGCAAACACAAAATAAAAGAAAAAACAAATAAATACAAGTAACAGCAATGGTAAGGTTATAGAGACCTTTGTCTCAAGTTTGACATATCGTGAGCAACGCCAACTCTTAGTAATTGAATATCCCAATTTAATAAGAAAATCTATACAATATACAGATAAAATAAAATAACCTTTTCTCTAATTTAACCGATAAATACCACGATTCCGTGTCTGTGTAAGTTATAATGGACAGCCTGTATACTCACATATTAACTCTAGTTACAAAGACAACGCACGTCGACTGTCTCTAGTGACGTCACCACGTGGATTTATGTTGACAGGACATGTTAATTAATCATTTCGGTTAATAAACGTAATTACTGAATGCGTATCTTGCACACCATCAGCAGATATTAGCATTAGAGATTGTAGTTACCTACAAGTACCATTGTCCAGCGCCTACTGCGATAAATCCGATTCGTTCGTTAAGTCTCTACCAGGGCGAATAGCAGAGCATCGCTCTCTGGTTCATCGCATCAAAGTCACTTGGTAGTGTGCGTGTTTTGTTTGAAGCCAAAGGCGATTTGATCAAAGCTGCAATTATTTATATGGACTCTAGGCGACAGGATAATTCATATTTGATATTTTAGTGAATTGAACAATAGTAATATTTATTTTGATTTGATTAATGTGGAATTTGATAAATTTCTTTGATTTATACCAATATTTTGTAATTGATATTATGTCAATGACAACTATTTATTTTTTTATAATCCCATTTAACTATAATATAAAACTCAAATGATTCATTCTGTAATTTTGCTTCTATTCATTTTATATGTACTTGCATAAAACTGTTTTTAAAAAAAAAATGTTACCCTTAATACAATACTCTTAGTTAGCTGTCATCATATTTCAATTTTAATTTTAATTTCGTTGATGCAACTGACCGTTAATAGGATGTGGGCACTCACGTGACACTGTGACGTTTTTGTGACGTAAGAACAGCTGTTCCAGGAAAGATCACTGCGCCACCTACAAAATGAACTATTTTTTAGGTGGCGCAGTGATCTTTCCCGGAACAGCTGTTCTTACGTCACAAAAACGTCACAGTGTCACGTGAGTGCCCGCATCCTATATAATATATACATACATACATACACACATACATAACATCACGCTATATCCCAGCAAATGGGGTAGCAAGAACCCTAAAAATCATTCATAAAATATTCACTCATTAAATTCATCAAATAATCAATCCTTGTCAAACATTCTCATCTTAACACACCATCTTCACACAACAAACCTTCAATCACATCTATCCAATCAATCCTATTCACTTTTCATTCATTTTCTTTCTTCGACATACATAACATATGCGTAAAACATCTCAAATTACTCACGTTTACTACTAACAACGAATCTAATAACGAATCTACAAAGATTAAAAAAGATGAAAGCGATAGCCCTACACTTGTATATGAAAGAAAATTCCACACAATGCAGTAATTGAAAATTAAGTAAAAAGATAAGAAAGGAAGGGAGTGTCGCCGTGTGCTTGTTTTTGAAAGTGAATTTCACACATTTGTAGTTATGTAAGAACTGAAAATGAATTTAAAGATAAGAAAGGAAGGAAATGTTGCTCTACGCTTGTTTTTGAAAGAGAATATGATAATTCTATAAAAATGAACTCAATGGAATTTCAGGACGAGATAGTCCTTTTATATGTATTTATATGACAGCTATATTGGAACCGAAATAATAATTACATGCAAATAAATAAAACTTAAAAATTAGTAAGAAGAAAATGTAGTATGGAAACCTACTCAAGCAATATATCTATGGAAAACAATGAACAAGTCATACATTCATTTTCATATATTACATTATTATTCATAATATATTTAGGTATAAGACACAGCACAATTTCTTGTACTGTTTTGCATACCCACTTGAAAAATGAAAATTACATTTTCTTACATAGATACGTACTATGTACTCAACCTTGGATATTTTTATCAAAGAGATAAATAAAATCTCCAGTATGAGTAAGTTAATATTATATCCATACGTTAATGGGAACAATGGATGTGGATGAAGCAAGGATGGTATGTTAGGATGAGAATGTTTGATAAAGACTGATTATTGATGAATCTGAAGAGTGAATGTTTTTTGAATGATTCTCCCATTTGATGGGATATAGTGTGATATTATGAATTAAAAATTATTGCTAGTAAACAAATAAATACATATATCATGAAGTCTTTTACCCATTACTGGGTGTGGCACTCTGCCGTAGCAGATCTCGGCAAGTGATATATTGTATGCGTGAACTCCAAAGTTGTTAGTGGAGAGGAGGCCAGAGTGTCACTGTGGTAATTTTAATATGGAGTAAAGTTTGTCGGTTGCAGGAATCGAATTCGTGTTCTCAAATTCATAAGCCGACGCAATTAATCTGAGCTAGTAACAAAAGCTCAATAAATAAATATATCATCACGCCTTTTACCCATTATTGGGTGTGGCACTCAGCCGAAGCTGATCTCGGTAAATGATACATTTATGCGCGTGAAGTGCGGTTACCAGTCGTCAAATCCCGGTCCCCAAACATGTTAGTGGTGGGAGAGCCACAGGGGTAATTTTTTTAAATTGGTGAAAATGTTTTATCGACTGTGGGGATCGAACCAGGGTTCTTAGGATCCACAGGCCGACTTGATACCACTGAGCCATTGTACTGTCAAATAAACACAGTTAATTCCTAATATTTCACTTTTTATTCATGCAATTTACCCCTATTATTTCGTTAAAAATATCTGATGTTGATTCCATCGAAAATAATCCATCAGCATTTCTGAGATTCTTCCGGAGATGCTTTCTCGGACAAGTAGCTCTTGGGCAGCATGTGCACCACTGCAGCTACCGTGCGCTCTAGTCTAGCGTGAAATTCGTAATTGGCGAGGTCTTTCAACCTGATGTAATTGAACTTTGTGTTTGTACGCACAAATAAATACAGGACGCATAAATCCTCGCGCCACTCGCCACTCCGTGCTATGCGTTTATGCGTGTATTTAACGTTTAATGTGTTCTATTTGGTGCGAGCTGTTGTGTGGTCTACAACGAATAGAGTTAATAGTTTACTAACTAGTTCATCTTCTAGTAAATGTGAATGAACGTTCGTAATATATTTCAGAGAAAATGCTTCAAATAAATTTAAAGTTTAAAATTTAATTCTGTGCAACTATTCTTCGTGTTTGAACCATTTTCATCTAAACTAATTTGGCGAGATTGGCCACGGGCTAGTTAAACGCTTCGCTAGGAGTTGACCAATTCTTAGTTGGAAGGAACATTTGGGAATATAATATCGATGTTTGTGCACCAATTCTATTTTATTTATAACAAAACATGCTGAGTGTGTTCTGTTATGTACTCGTGATGGCAAGGATTAATTTGCACAATAAAACACACAAGTACAAACTAAATATATATTTTATTTACGGTGGTTTGTTTTCGTCGAACTTTAGGCTGAATGTTTGGTGATTGAGACTGGACTGCTAGATAGCGAATAGGCGAATCGTGAATGGTGAATGAAGAATGAGCAATAAGGAATGAACAATGAGGAATGAGCAATGAGGAATGAGCAATGACAGAATGAGATTGTCTTATTGGTTGGATGTGATTTTTATAGGGTTTTTAGTTAGGGCCAGGGGGAAAGGGTAGTTTAGAAAGTTTAAGGGTTGTGAAACGATGAGTCATAGGATTGCAATGTTGTTGGATTTAGAAAGCGGATTGAAATTTAGGGGTTTTATGATCGTAAGGGATGTTTTATGTCTACAAAGAATAAATTTATAAAAATATGTACAGAACTAGAAGAAATAACATGGCTAAAAGATTAAAGATAACATAATTAAGATGAATAATATATAACTAAACATGCATTAACTATTATATGAAACAAGAAAATGGATATAAGAATAATTGTAATTAAGTGAAATGCAGGGTACAAAACAGTTCTAGAAATGCAAAGATATAGGAAATAAATAATTATAATTCAATGGGTGCATATAGTTTAATAACTGATAGCACTATAGAGTTGAAATTATTTCAAGTAATAAAGTATTTGTTTAAAAGTAAATTATTTCATTTAAAAAGAAAGTTTAGGTGACGATTTATGAGGTAAATGGTTTCGAGACAAACTTTTGGACTAGAGAACATGGGTGTGATTTCTATAACCGACATACAATTTTAACCGCATTAAAAATTACTCCTCCACTAACATCTTCGGGGTCGTAATTTGACGGCTGGTAACCACGCTTCACGCGTATTAATATAACTTTTATCGAGATCTGCTACAACAGCGTGCCACCCTAATAATGAGTAAAGTGCATAATAATATATGTATTTATTTTATTTTAGTATCGATTAAATAGTTAACGTTTCTAAATTTACTTAGGGCCAGTTTTTCAATTACTGATTAATGTTAATCATGATTAAATAATAATGGAAACTATGGTTACCATTATTATTTAATCATGATTAACGTTAATCGAGAGTAAACCGGTGATTGAAAAACTGGCCCTTAATGGATGAAAAGTAAGCATTTAATACACAGCACGCGGAAAATATATACTTTTCACTCTTGTATAGACAATAAGTTTTTCTGATAGGTTACGTCATTATATTAATAAATACACAAAAACCGCAAAAGTTTTCAAAAAAAATTTCAAATAAAAAAAAATGTACTAAAAATTATTTTTAAATAATTTAAAATGGCTTCTTGCTGAGCCTCAACTACCAATATCCACAAGTGAGCGGCAACAGACTACTTTCCGCTCTTCTAGGTAAATAAATTAATAATTAAATAATGATACACAATTATCAATTAATTTTTAAGAAATTTAAGTAGTAGCATAACCTCAGACAAAACATTAGTAGACGGAGAACAACGGCGTTTGTTGTGAAGTAGAAAGGGTTAGGATGAGACGGGTGCGCGGCAAAGAGCTAGTACCCTTTGGTGTTATGCGGGTTGCATTTTTGTTGATGACAGTTATCAGACGCGAGCATTTTATTTATTTAAATACAAACGTGCGTATACAAAACACTTAATATGTCAAAAACTAACCTTTACTTTGATGTATGAAAAGTAAGTAATTGAATATAAAAATAACTACACATGTTTGCAACTCGCATAACATCAAAGGGTACTCGCTCTTTGCCGCGCACCCGCCTCACCCACCAGTTACTCCAACTCTTTCTACTTCACAACACTGCATTGACTTGAATACGGCAGAATTTGTCTACTTATGTTTTGTCTGAGAGCATAACTCAAATGAAAAGTAAGAATTAATGTCAAAAACAACATAGTATAATAAAACAATAAACATCGATGTTCTGGATACCATCAAAACTATAACACATAATAAAAATAAATAATTATTTAAGTTGAGACTAAAAAAATACTTCAGCATCAGCAGTAATCTAACATTCAAAAAATACACATGCAACTTAAGCTAACCTGAAACACAAATACAAAATCCAGGGCTCAAGAACCCATAAACCATTTCACTAGCAGTCAGATATTTCTAAAAATATTCACGTTACCCTTGTAATTGATAGGCGATTTGTCAAACTAAGAATCAAAGTCACCATGAAAAAAAAATACACGTTACAGCAACAGGAGAAATCGAGAAACAGTTGACAACTTAGTCACATGTTCGACTTTATGTTGTTGACAAAAGGCGATAGAAAAAAAATCCGTGATAAGAGCATAAATAACCGTTCATTCAAGCCACTGATAAATGAGTTGTGTATCGCAGTGAGTCTAGATGTTCAACTGTTCCGTGACGTGATGCCCCGCCCATGTCACATGTATGATAGAAGTGGGGATCAACACGCGGAGTTTAAGGGCGGGGCTAAGCCACGCGTGAATACAAAAACGTTATTAGTTATGCTTAAAACATTTACACCAACAAAAAATTGAATTTTTGTTCAAATGATGAAATGTTATAAAATTATGTATTAGTATATTACATAACAAGCATCGAAAGTGTAAAATAACGTGTGAGTGTACAAATTGAAAAACGAGCGCGCAGCGCCGAGTGATTTAAGTACACGAGCACAGTTATCACACTTTCGAGCGAATTATTTACATTATTTTTCAGACGACCACAAAATATTTCTAAAAAAGTTTACAAGAGCAATATTGTTACATTTTGACAGCTGATGCGTTTTCGTAGGTAAGTGTTGACATTTGAGGTTAGGTACTGTGATACCAACTGTACTAACCGTAATGTCAAAATATTAAATAATGCAAAAATATTAGTAAATAAGTAATTATTAATTTTAAAAAGATTTATCTATGCAAATGTGTTGAAAAATGTGCCAAAACTTCGATTTAAACAATAATATAAATTCTTTTCATTTATTTGATCATTTTCTTTAATCGTAACGCAATCTGTTGTCAATCAGTGGAACTTCACCTGATATGTTAGAAGTGTGCGTTATACTACCATGTCAACTTTCCGTCGTAGTTTATGATGTTGTTATGGTTACTTTCATAAGTAGTCGTCTGAAAACGAGTACACAATATTTGTGACGCTGTTCTGAATAATATGTCAATGTTTCAAAATCTTAAATAAGTTAATATGATTACATTCTTTATCAGTTTTATTTGAAGAATTATTCTTTAAAATAATTTAGTAACCCTTGATGCTGGAAATTGAATATATTTTATGCTGAAAATAAAGAACTTTTGCAAATTCTGTATGAGGTGATGATGCGATGATAAAGGCTGAAAGTTCAATAAACCTAGCTAAAAACAATTGACGTATTGTTATTGTTAATTGAGTTCATGTACGATTTAAGTCAGTATTTTTATGGTACAATGGACTTTGGTCATCACTAAACAACTTATTATTTCGGGACCCTCACGTATTGTTTTTTATTTTCAATTCACATATTGTCTCATATTAAAAATAATTTAGCTATTTATATTATTTACATGCTGCGATAATAATTGTTATCAAGTTTCAAAACTTTAAGTACAAAGTTAATGACTACGTATTAAAATGGCTGACCCTTTTTGCTAATATTTATATTTTAATCCCTTTTGTGACAATTTTTTGTTTGTTACTAATTTCACGCAAATGTGTTCTCATCGTAGTTTACAAAATATATCTACGAAAGACGAAAATTGCTTGACATTATTTTTAAATAGATATGAAGGATACCGTAGTTGCCTAGTAAATTAATTGTTCTATACAGATATTTTTGGCTTTAACACCATTTAGGAGCATAGGGCCTTAAACAAAAATATTCCATTTGGCATTGTCTTGAGTTATGATTTTGGTTTGATTCTAGGATTAGTTCTTTATTTTATTCTTAGCTTAGCATTTTATACTTGTATACTATTGTTAACTATTCAACACATAGGCAATTGCATAGTTAAGCACAGTATTTATAATGCAAAGCCAAAGAATGGAACAACTATTTTACTGGACGAGTACGGTAAACTGTTGGTTGGTCTAATAAAAAATAGTGCCAAACAACTTTCAACTTTCTTAGACATGTTTCTGCGAAGAGAATATATGGCTGTATTTATTTGGTATTTTTAAAGTAACCTGGTAGGTTGTTTTTTATTAATTGGCATGATTTAAGTAACCCAGAACAGTTCCTGAACTGATCCTACTGCCCCAGCTATTTTGGTGGGTTGGCAGGTTGAAACCATTTTCTATCTCTTTCTAATCAACTTTTGTACCTAGTTATCCGTTTTGAATAGAGAGTTATACAATTGACGTTACGCCAGGGAAAGATGAAAGGGAAACAAAAGAGACATCTCGGCGCTAATGAGAGAGTTAGTTGACAGACCACGACTAACCAGAGCATACTTTTAACATACGATGCAGATTAATTGGCATATTAAAAACATGCTCTAGTTGATCATGGTCTGTCAACTAACTCTTTCATTAATACGAGGTATCGCTTTTTGTTCCCACTTTTAAATGTATAACTCCCCATTGGTGGCGTCGCAATTTATATTTAAGCAGATGTCACTTATGGGGTGGCTATCTCAGTGGTATGAAGTCGGCCTGTGGATCCTGAGAACCCTGGTTCGATTCCCACAGGCGACAAACAATTTTCAAAATTTCAAACCCCTGTAGCTCCTCTACCACTAAAGCTGCATTCACAACAGGAAATTAGTAGTTAGTGTTAGTGGTTATAGTTAGTAGTTACAGATTAAAATACATTGTTCACAATGTCCCAAATTAATGATTTCGAATTTATGTTTCTGCCGGTAATGTAGTGCACATTTTTGAAAATTATAGATATTACAAGAAATTATAATAGATGTCACAGTTGTCCACTTAAAATTTTGACAAATAGTTACAGTTTTGTTTGTTTGAGTTCTGATATTTTGTCTGTAGTTCTGATTTGGTAGAACTGGTTTTCTTCTATTTTTCTTTAAAATTGGTCATACAAGTGCTAACAACAATTCAAATTGAGCTATGGTCATTCTGGTGTAATTAAAGAACATGTCTTCGTCATATGACCTCATTTCTTGGATCAAATTATCCCAGTCTCTCTGATTTGTTCGGTTTTGGTTGATTGGGCGAACCCACCATCTTCTATTTGTTTTTTTATTTCTTTTCATTTGCAAAATTAAAGTTGCAAGTAACAACTATTTTTTTTTAGTTTCGATTCATTTACTTTCCTCCTCGTTTTTGATTGACTGTGCCGTTAACCACTAACTAAAAGTTTGAAGTTTACAAACTTCTACGCTAACCACGATTAGCGTAGACCTGCGCTGGGCTAAGTAAGTTGTTGTGACCGCTACTAGAGGAATACATACGTCAAACTTCTAACGCTAACCATAACTACTAACACTAATCACTAATTTCGTGTTGTGAATGGGGCTTAACATCTTTGGGGGCCGTGATTTGACGACTGGTAACCGCACTTCACGAGCAAAATATATCACTTACCGAGATCTGTTTCGGCAGAGTGCTACACCCAGTAATGGGTAGAAGGCGTGATGATATATATTTTTTTTTTGTCACTTAAAACGTGCATTCAGATTTTATATTTATCGCTAATTTATACAACTGACACACAGGCATCATTTTTTTAGAAGTAACACGAGTTAGTTCTTGATCACTTCAGGGTTGAATCCAAAGTTCCCAAACAAATTCGACCTTTATATGTGAAATTGATAGTAAACGAAAAATTTTCATAGTGGCATCGAGAAGTGTTTATAGAAAGGCAAATGAACCCTGAATCTACTATATATCCATTTTTTGATGTATTTATTTATATCAATAACTGAGCAGTATTACTTGAAATTCTTCTGAGCTGAGCCATATAAATCATGAAAAGTAAAGCAGTGTCACACATTGTTGCCAGTCCTGGGCTACACAGGAAACGTCAGCGAGCGAGCGAGTATCGAAGTGCACGTGCGTTAGTACTGCGGTGACCCTGGCGTTGAGACCGTGAACCCGGCTTTGGTGTTGGCGCCGCCTCAGTCTCCCCTTCCCTCCAACCTCACTGCCATAGCCCAAACACACATCTCGTATTCCAGTATTCGTATCTTATGTACTTTAGCGATAATATGTTGTTTTCTTACATTTGTGAATATTAGCTCAAAATTCAGTAATTATTATTGCCTAGGGAATGGATGATTAATACATTGCATCGATTTAAGATTGCCAATGAGGGTTTTTAATCAGGAGATTTTGGGCTTTGGGTTAGATACAAATTCTTCCGGGATAATTAGTCTCTTATATTAATAGTTGCAGTATAAAATCATGCAAAATTCTTGCGTGTGTGGAACTATTGAATATGCGTTCTACGGGCTTAGGGTTTCTGCATTTAATAGGTGGGCAAAATGAATTTTGCCAAGAACATGTTTATATATAATACTAGCTATTATCCAAGACTTCGTTCGCGTGGTCTACAATTTAATGCGAGTACCCGACATGCGTTGCATTGCAACTCAAAGAAATAAAGTGTTTGTGTTTAATTCTGTTTATTGAAGTGCTTTTGGATACACAATATTTTTTGTTTTTCTCTTTGGGACGTACACGAATAAATCAGAAGGTTTTCCGACGCGTGAGCATGCCACATGCAGCTGTCATTGTGAGAAGCATGGATTTTCCATATTTAGTCCATACACTTGTAGCGATTGTCCCTGTACTTTGTTGATAGTCATTGCAAATACGTTTGAATTCGAATGGCATAGGACTTAAGCTTTATTATACATATATGTTAAAATTGGTTCTCGTCTATGCCTATATTAAATTTGAATTGTATCAGTGCAGTACTTTTCAGGATAGCTAGCAGCCATTTTGTTTCAAGATGGCGGAAACCTTCGCAGGCGTGCGCACAATAATTTACCAAAGTTGCATCGCAATCGAATGAATGATATAGGAACGCATACGGGACAAACAAACAAAGAAACATTCATTTTTAACCATTCAACCAAATGGATTTTTTAATAGATTTATTTGGATTTTTTAGGTGAGTTTTACAGGGTGATCAAAAGTAATTGTTATAGTTGGCAATATAATTCCAGAGATCTTTCTATTCCACAGTTTGCACAACGTCTGGAGTCTGACTGCTAATAGAATTTTGACTTTTTAAGTAATAGAAATACTTTAGAAATAAATGTAATAATAATTGTACTCAAATTTAAATTTTAAATGTCACTGTCAACAACAGGAAATGAATTTATGTATCAGGCTTACCAATTTCAAGTAGTTTTTTTATTGCCAACTGTAACAATTCCTTTTGATCACTCTGTATTTAAAAAACCCGGGTAGGTTTTCTGGGTGGGTAAAATATGAACAACCCTGACTGTAACATTCCCTGAGTTTTATACCATCTCTGTCATATAAAATACAATATTCAATGATAGGTAGAAATATATACTATTTTTGGGTATTACTTATACACTTAAGATTGAATTAGATTGAGATACAAGTAGTGAAAATTTTGATATTAATCATTATAAAATTTAGAGAGCAGAAAGATTTTTTTTTATTTGATAATACTTTGCTGTTAAAATAAACACTATGATTCATGAATCAAATAGACCAATCTATTAAATTCATTTTACTGAAATGAAAATACTTCGTGAAGGATAGAATGTTATCTTTTTAGGTATCTTCTTCCAAGGTGGCGCATATTACTGTAAAATGAAATAAAGTGTAAAATTCTGGTTCAGGCCTAGTCGGGTGTTTGGTTTTATCGCTTCTCGGAATTGTGTGTCGGTGTCTATAATTTTTCTCGCCGACAAGGTTCGGGTTTATGTTTGATGCTTATTTGGGACTGATTGAGTTTATGGTTTTATGATGGATTGTAATTGCCTGGGGATTGTTAGGTGCAATAGTGCAATTAGTGCAGTGAAAACATATTGCATTGCACCGGACAATTTAACAACTAGGGAATTTGTTGTATGTTACAAGGTCGCAATTATAAATATCAAAATAACTGACAAAAATGTTAAATACAAAAACTTACTACAGCTCGACGCTATTATCTACTCCTGCCACACTAATCTTAACCATACCAAAACGCTCAAATTGCACTATTTGAACAATATCATTATCAACAGTAAAGCCCTGTTTCCACATCTTAACATAGTCTTAGTTTGAGTTTTTCGACATAACCTGGAGAGTTTGTCATATGTGAATACAGCTGAGCGTTTCCAGCTACTGTTTTAGTCTCAGTTTTTGTCTTTGTCGCTGCGCATAAACACAAAGTTCGCAGTCTTCATACTTTCGATATAGTCTTTCGTCGCTGTTCTGAAAGAGAGAGTTAGCTTGTTAAGCACGTGAAGTGCGGTTACCAGCCGTCAAATCACGGCCCTCAAAGATATTAGTGGTGGGGTAGCCACAGAGGTAATTTTAAATTGGTGAAAATGTTTTGTCGGCTGTGGGGATCAAACCAGGGTTCTTTGGATCTACAGGCCGATTTGATACCATTGAGCCATTACCCCGTAAATATTATATATTATTGAAAATAATACTGACAGTTGCAAATGTTATGACAATAGTATCAAAAATAGAAGACAAGTGTCAGTTTTGGTAATTGTTACCAGCGGGTTTTTATAAAAATTCTCTATTAATTCAGCAAAATAACGCTAGGCAGCAGCTACATTCTGTGTAGTACAAACTACAAAGTTGATACAATAATATAATATTTAGAAAAAGTCGCTATTATCAACAAAATTAACATTATTTTTCCAATATGTTTTAATAAGCCAAAATAATGTAGGAGAATAAGTAAAGGACATAGGCTTAAGTTGTTAGTCATTTATTGAAGATATGTTGACAATGTTTCGGCTAAGGTTATAGTCATCTTCAGGTCTGAATATAAAAACAAAATCATAACAATTAAAGAATTGTTAGTCATTAAAATCAAAATGTTTTATTTTGTTCTCTATTTGTAACATCTTTTTACTTGGTGAGTTAATTGTTCAATGTTTTAATGACTAACAATTCTTTAATTGTTATGATTTTGTTTTTATATTCAGACCTGAAGATGGCTACAACCTTAGCCGAAACGTTGTCAACATATCTTCAATAAATGACTAACAACTTAAGCCTATGTCCTGCACTTACTTATTCTCCTACATTATTTTTCCAAATAATATTTCATTTTTAGATCAATTTCCTTACATCTAATTATACATTAAGCAATAAAGATAGAATATAAAAATATTTATTGAAAAAAAAATACAAAAAAAAGCTTATTATATTTTAATTTATTTGTACATAATTTAGTTCAGAAAAAGTAATAATGATCACGGCGCTCGACACTTATACATCTAACCTACTGGTCCTTTGCTGCATTAAAGTTTGCAATCCCTGTTCTTCATCATACATCGTATAAGTCTTTTTTGTTTTATTTCAATGACCCTATATCAATCTTTTTGGTTGGATAAATATTGTACCAACAATCCATCTTCCAGAAAATTTCAAATTATCTACAAAATATGGAACACTCCATCTACTGTATACGTTGTCAAAGAATAGATGATAAAGTATACTTATTCTTCCTTTCCTTCGCAATTTTCTAAACTGCATTAGTTTGCATTGTTATTGTACCCAGATTTTAACAGCAACATTATGTGGGTATTTTACATATAAAAATATAACTAAATCACAGAGTCATTATTATTATTCAGCAATCATTCTATTCCAACAAAGTTTCTAAGGTTTAAAAATAATTCAAATCATCCTTTGTGCATCAAATCACAAAGACAAATTCAACATACTGTCATTTCCCTTGTTCTTATTCCACTCAGCCATCAAACAAGCAACGTTTTTAAATCTCTTCATACAACACCGTACGAGACGTCAACCGCCAAGAGACTCATTCACTGCTTGAGAAAGAACACGTTATGAGTGTGGATGTATGTGCGTGTGTGTGTACTTATTTTAGGACACAAAGAAGTTATTTTGGGAATGAAGTGAACCCGCGAGGAGCGAAGAGGGCGAAGCCTGGCTGGTGGCCGCGCAGGTCGCTGCCTCGAAAGCATGATCGACCGGGTGTCAGAGAGTTCAGGGATATGCACATCATGTGTGATGTATGTCATGAGAAACACGTCCAGATTTGGGAGAAGGATTCTGACTTCTTAGAAATCAACTAAGAAAATTATTTGTAATTGTTGTCTTACACTTTGGACTGACTGTTTTGACTGTTGTCATGTTTTAAATTGGTGTTCCGAAAGACAACAGAATAATTATTTGCTTGTATTTGTTTCCTAGCTACAAATTTTAATGTCAGAAGTTACAAAGGTTAATTTGTCGCATTTATACAATTTGTAATGAACGTAAACTCTGAAATATACATATATAACTAACAAAAAATATAAAATAATGGTAGTTTATATAACAAGGGAATAAAGTTCGACATTATTTGTCGAGAGCGAAGATTGAATCCTGAGGGCGTAGCCCAAAAGATGCAATCGCTTGAGAATAATGACATATTACTTACGTGTTATATACGATATTTTATATACAAACGAAAAAATTCGTTATTAAACAAAAGAGAGTGTAAGCAGCTCAGAAAAACTAGTAAGAATGAAGCACATTCCAAAAACGAAAAACTATTCATAGACACAACCGGGCCGAAATTAATGTGTTTTAACCCTAAAAAGCGGGCTTAAACACTTGTTTTTTGCCCTAGGGCCATAAAACAATAATTCCTATGGATACACAAATAACATGACAATTTTTGTTTACTGTGAATACTTGATTTTACAAAATATCATTTTGACATATTTTAATCTTTTGAACATATGATTAAATGTTATTTTGTTGTGCATAAAATATTGTATGTACCATGAAATTAGCGTTTCTGACCCTGAATATATTATTAGCCCTCGGCGCTTTGTTTGCCACGGGCCAGAAAAGCCTATTTTCACCCTTGGTATATAAATAACTATTTTAATGTTATTAACAAATATTACAAATATTTTCATATAAATAATAATTCCACAGAGAAATTCAGATGTCTCTCTCTGACATGCGCACAAGAACAATGAAGAAGGTCTATTGAATACTAAGAAAATATATTTCTTTCTAGGTGGCACTACCTTGAATCACTTTATTTTCCTAGGGAGTACTTGTCAGTTTTACTTCCCTCGGTAAAGAATATAAATAAATAAATATATCATCACGCCTTCTACCCATTACTGGGTGTGGCACTCTGCCGAAGCAGATCTCGGTAAGTGCGCGTAAGTCCGATTACCAGTCGTAAAATCACTGCCCCCAAAGATGTTAGTGGTGGAGGAGCCACAGGGGTAGTTTTTGAAATTATGAAAATTGTTTGTCGCCTGTGGGAATCGAACCAGGGTTCTCAGGATCCACAGGCCGACTTCATACCACTGAGCTAGCCACCTCACCGGTAAATAATGAAGCACATTAAGTAATGATTTTCCTAAATATAAAGTTAACATTATTAACCGGTTGAATATAAAATATATCATCATGTGCCATCTTACCCATTACTGAGTGTGATACTTTGCTGCAATAAATTACGATAAGTTATATACCTGCTGTTTACTGTTTTTTATTGGTCATAGGAAATAAAATACGTTAAAAATTGTATATGATGATAACTCTTGACCTATTAATTTTAAAACAAAAAAGTATATAAAAACAAAATGTTCAGAATCAAAAGCTGTATGAACTAGTTGATGTTGATCAAATCGGCGTCGTTCAAGAAATAGTCGCAAAAGAAAAGGGACAATATGACCTTACTTTTACAGATTGCCATGAAAATTAAACAAATAATTCGAAAGATGTCAACAACAAAAGTTCATTTTATTATTTGTTTTATTTTTCATAGTAATCTGTAAGTAGGGTCAAATTGCCTATTTTCCTTTGCTTGCGTTCTATTTTGTAAAAGATACCAATATGATCAACAAATTATTAGATGAAATTATTAATTCTAAACAATTTCTTTCCTTACAATTTTATCCTCTAAAATTAATAAATAAAGAAATATCATCAAATGATTATTGTATTTACTATGTGCAATAAAAAAGTAGACATCCGGTATATATTTCTGGCCGTGAATTGCGGCTATCCGCCGTCAAATTAGAGTCCCCATATACATTAATGGAGGGAGAATCACAGAGGAAATTGTAATGTGACAAAAATCAAGTCTGGACTTTAGAAATCGTTCTCGACTTAACCAATTAATTTAGATTTTCGTGTATATATCTATTTATTTTATCTTCAATAACCATAATGATTCAAGGTTAGCTTTACTCAAGAACTGCTCTAACATTTAAAGATAAACAGCTGTATCCTAGCCAGTATTTGAACCCGCAACTTACAGAGTACAATAGTCAAATTTACGCTGTGCAGATCACTAACTAGACTGTGGTTGTACAGAGTGATCAAAAGGAATTGTTACAGTTGGCAATAAAAAAAACTACTTGAAATTGGTAAGCCTGATACATAAATTCATTTCCTGTTGTTGGCAGTGACATTTAAAATTTAAATTTGAGTACATTTATTATTACATTTATTTCTAAAGTATTTCTATTATTTAAAAAATCAAAATTCTATTAGCTGTCAGACTCCTGACATAACCTATTTGTATTTATTAGAAATGTCAAATAGCATTTCCGCCTTTATCTGACGTTGTGCCAACTGTGGAATAAAAAGATCTCTGGAATTGTATTGCCAACTATAACAATTCCTTTTGATCACCCTGTATATCTAACTTAGCACAATTAGTATTTGAATTTAAATGCATAAGTAATATTGATGAAAATCGTACGAAGTGTTTATATTATATTATAGCATTTTCCTTATTTTTAAAATTAATATTTGACATTGGTATTTATTTTATTATATATTATTTTTATTATTATGTTTTCTTCATGGGTGTTTTAACTGTTAAATATATACATGGGTGTCTTGAGTGTCAATGTCTGTAGTGTCAAGGTCACTGCCTAACAAATATCGATAAAAGTTTATTAAAATTGCCCATTTCATAAAACTTGTAAATTACAATAATATAAAGACCACTACAAAATATTATTACAAATATACGAGTAGTTTTGTAATTCTACAGTGGTAATTTACAAGTTTAGAAGTTTCCTGAAACAAGACCTTGACAAACTGTGATAAGTGTGAATAAGATACAGTTTCTTAGTATATACGATAAAATAAATTAAAGATTTTTATCCTTAAAACTTCTTTATATTATCGTTATTGCGCATTTCATTTCATATTATTCTTTAAAAAAGTGTTATTCATATTTTTTCGATTATCTCGAGTGTTTTATTTTTTGTGTTATTATGAGATTGTATTTTTAAATTGCGGTCTTATATTTATGATGTACAAATGTTGAGTTATTTGGACATATATAGTATTTTAACAAACAATTGCAATGCAATGTGTGGCGCAAGTAATTTCAATCGATAGCTGGTTAATTAAAAACTTTATGGAATTTGAATTCGAAATGAGGTAGATTAATTTATAATTAAAATACTGAATGAATACAGCAGATGCCTAACAAAACAATGTACCTTTTAGTAGATTAATTTTGTTATAAATTTGCTTATCAAATTGAAATGAAAAACAATTTGTTTCTATCTATTATATACATTTGTATACTCCATTCCCTGTATGAAAACGATGACGTCACATTCGGTATCCATGTGAATCAAGATTTTGTACTTAAAACGTTTACATTGGTATTGGATTGACATTTTTAAAACATAACCTAAAATTTAAATATTAAATTAAAATAGGTATTTATTATTTTATAAAATTTAATTTGTTTATAATGAAACCAAATTCTGCATATATTAAATAAAAATCAAATATAAATTTATCTTAACGCACGAAAAATATTACCTACCTTATTATAATATGTAATTTATAAAATAAAACTCAAAGGAATATGCATTTTTATATGTATCATTATTATATATAAATAAATAATATTTGAAAATACAAAATACAATGCACATTACATCTTGTACTACAGTTAAATTAATTAAAGATCCTCGATTCTCTAACTCCAGCGGAAAATAATCATGAAGATGACAAACGCATTTCTGCATTTGATTACCCAAAATTTTTGTAGCCATTTCTTATTTCTCTGTCTGTATTTAAGTATCAAAAATGTCACAAACTTAGAAATGACAGGTGAGAAAATAACAAAATCTTGACCATAGGTCTCTATTTTTATCTTATAAACAAATGTGAACAAAGTAAATGTAAATTTTCGTATTAGTAAGAACTGTCATACGTTTTCATTAAAATAATTAATGTGATAGAACGTGAAAAAACATGAAACGTGTGTCTTAACTTATTAAGACATACGTTGTGTCATTCGCATAGGTACAAATAATATTATTAAAAAAAGATAGCTATATTTCATCATATCTATGATAACATCGTCCACATATGACGTCATCGTTTTCATACAGGGAATGGAGTTTACATACATTGCATTGAAAATTCCTTGAATTAATATTTCCAGTCAGGATTATTTTTCGTTGAACAGCTAAGCGCTATTTATTTGTTCAGTGATTTAATACGATAACAGTGACGTCATGAGAGATGCTATATTGATAAATGTGTGAAACCTCAAATGACAAAACTTTCTTCCGGTCCGCCTGTTCTGGAACGATTTGGCTTTCAACCAGCCATTATTATTATCAGTAACAATACAAGAGCTATTATCTTTGCTCGCTCTCAACTTTATCTCAAGTAATAAGAAGAGAATATAATGACACTTCAAATAAACAAACAAAAGATTATACCCTTGCTTTGTTTACATATAATTAAAAGGGTATTAATTTAAATCCATTTGTATCATATGAATAGCTTCTATTCTATAAATATTTACGTTAACGTAGCTTAGAAGACAAATCATAAAATTAATTTCCGTATGCTTACTTTACATGTCTCCGACGAATAGCGGATAAATTTCAAATTTTTAGAAATGACATCAGTTAATAATAATAATAATAACAATAACCCTTTATTGAGGCGAAGTTCAGCAAACATGCTGTTCTTCCACTTAATCTCGGAAAATAATACATATATTTAAAAATAATATAAATAAATTGACGTAGTTAACAAAATACAAGAAATAACAAATAAAAATCAGTATGAGAGTAGATATGTATAAATATATAATATTAAATTAATCAAACATTACATTATTATTATGTCTTTATTGTTCATATAGTGTTATGTAATAACATTAAGAATATTTGTTTGCGATAAGAATTGAAAGATGAATGTTTTAAAATCGTATTTGTTTTGTTAAAGAGTTTAATAGCATTATAAGTTAAATTATACAAAAATTGGTAGTCTTATTTTGAGAAAAAATTGGAAATAATTCTGTTCAACATTAGATGATTTATGGTACTTTGATTCATTCTGTATATTATTGACTTTGATTAGTTAAAATTATATGGATTATTTAAAAAAAAAGTGAACTAGGAAAATGCATATAAAAATAGTTGTCACCAGTATAGAACAAAGTACAAATAAAGTATGACCGTAACCTATATTTAATATTACAATAAATTACAATTATTACCTATTGTTTTTCTTTGATCGCGTATCGTAGTACGAAAACAATGGTTTGAGAATCAAATTGTCGATGCACATGTTTATTTGATTAAGCCCGTTTTACATTCAGCAACATTTACAGCAACATGTTGCGCAACTAGTTGCGCAACACGAGTTGCCAAATGTAAAACTGAAGTTGCGTGCAACATTTGTTCCTGAACTAGTTGCGCAACTTGTTGCAGAAATTAGAACATGTTCTATTTTTGTTGCGGGCAACTCGCAACTCTCCCCCAGATTCAGTATTTTTTGGTTACTTTTTGTTTTGCCAATGCAAATCTTGTAAGTTGGTTAACCTAGTTTTACATGTGTCAAAATAGCGTTTTGTTTTCTTTGTTTTTTGCAATCCATTCTTGTTCTCAAAATCAAACGATGAACATATGATTATAAAAATTTGAGGTTACAAAGCAACATGAACATATCTAATAACTGTCAACTGTCACGGACTACCAACTTTCCTGAGATTTATGTTGGTATAATACTTAAAAGAACTAGTAAAGTTGCGGAAATATGTTGCTAAATGTAATACAAGAAAACTGAACACCAGCAACATGTTGCGCAACTTCAAGTTGCTGAACTAGTTGCGCAACATGTTGCTGTAAATGTTGCTGAATGTAAAACGGGTTTTAGTTATAGTCATAAAATATGTGCCGCCAGGTGCGGACCACACCCCCCCACCCTAGGTACGCCACTGATTGCCTGTCATCGGTTTTATAGTGCAAACCGAAATACTGGAACATAGTTGTATTCTTGTTATACATTAAAATCTGAAAAGTGTGGAACATCAAATTCTAGCTTGTATATATTAGTGAGATAATTTGAACTTCCAGAGATATATTTATGTTAAATTTTAAATTCCCTCTTCTGTCCATAATCAAACAAAAACAATCTAAAATCGACGTTTCCATCATCCCATAATCCTTATCAATCAATCCAGGTAATCTTCAACCTTTTCCCTCATCTGAGCTATCCTTTCGCTCGTTCTTTGCCATATCCTGTCGTTTCGCATCAGCTTAACCGAGGACCAACCAATTCGATCAGCATGAAATATTAACAGGGTTGTCAGCTCATCGCGTCGACGCTTGGCGTCGCTCCAAGCTGCGCTCGCAGTAGACAGTCATAGTGCTCTGCGTGGCCCGGTTATTTTAAGAATTCCGTGCACTGACACACGAATTCGGGATGTAATTCCGGACAAAGACATTCCGCTTTGCGTTGTTTGTAAACACGGGAGTGCATTCAGTTGCAGGAATTGAAGTTTACTCTGGTATAACTACAGAGTTTCTCCACATTTTTCGTCATAATATTTTTGAAATAACAAGTTCTGCTGTGATGTACGAGTAAGACAGATTTAGATAAAAAGAAATCTTTTACGATGATGCTGTGTATGGCTCTAAATCTTTGGTGTAGTACTGTTTGTCTAGATTAGTCATGATGTATACTAATTCCAAATATAAAATTCGGGGAGTTTTCAGAATATATTACAAAAATTTATTAAAAAGTTGGTCTTTGTATTGCAAAATTCATCAAAATTATTTCAGAGAAAAATAGTTTCTATAAAATTCTAATTTAATTTTATTACTGCGTAAAAATTGATTTTCCTAACCTGACCAATTTTAGAATGGAAAAAAGATTTTTAATAAAACAATCTGTACAACAAGTACGTTTCCAAGACTACACCAAAAATAACAGTTTGGAAAAGTACAAAACAGTCTGGTAAAAACTTTACCTAATTGTTTTGTACTTTACCGGACGGTTTTTTTTATCTTGCATACGTAGTCTGCTTCTTATAAAAAAATTTAAATATTTTTAATTATTTATGATTAATTATTGATGAAATAAAACGGTTTCAGAATAAATAGTACCTACACATAATATGTCAGGAAAGTGATTTTACTTGACTCAGCGGATTAAAATACAGTTTCTGGCCTAGTGTTACAATAACTATTACAGGCACTATAAATAAATTCAAGGATTTGAAAGGGTTTCTAGTATGATTTTGAAGATATCATTTTCAGAAGAATGTAAATCATTTCAATGATGTCAAATGCTCCCACAATTATATTCAAAAGAAAATACTACAAATAAAATTAGTCATTATCAAGTTCTTAAATTTCTATACTTGTATCTGAACAATTACTCCTCACTCTTGAGTAACGTATATCGGAAACATGATAATCTAGTCATCGAAGTCATCAGCAATTGCTAAGCTATTACGCCCATAATTGGGTAAAAAGCGTAAACATATACGTGAAACAGTATTTCATAATTGATGAGTTGAATGAATAATTAATAAGCTAACTTGATAAACTCGTAGAAGGGATCGTTAATCAAAACCGAATTTAGCGAAACGATTTTTATGAGGAACTATATGTTTGTACTATATTAATATAGCTTCCAGCTATAAATTAATTACAAAGATTATGCACTCCAAGCTAACTTAAAGAAGAATATGAAATTTTAATCATTTCTTTGATAAGATAATAATGTTTCAAATTTTAATAAAAAATAGAGCATATTCATATAAGTTTAAATAATGGTCGATAAACTACGAAAAAATAAAGAGATAAAAATAATAATAATAATAAATGTTACTAAAAGGTAACTTTGAGCTGAGATGTTGAGAGTCACTGTAATAAAGCAAAGATTTGGAAGTTTAAAAAAGTTTGGATATTTTTTTAACAAAGCGACACAGCGACAGCGAATTCGTATGTTTGCTTACGTCGAAATTAAACTCCAAAGACATCATGAAAGTGAGACTCGTTTGTTTATTGTTCGGAAAAATCTGAGTAAACAAAGAAAACAAATTGAGTTGGTTAAAGCTTAGCGGTTCAATGTTTTAAAAGAATTTTATAAAATATGCTTTGTGGAGAAATGTGTATTTTTATGTTACTCGTGACAAATTGAGATACGTGTTCATTATTTATACAAATAAAGAAACTTGTTTTTAGACGACAAAGAAGTATATTTTTAGATATTCGTATTTCTTTATAATGACTTTATTTGTTCATTCCTCGCTTATTCAACTGCGTAATTAGATGGAAACAATTTGGGAATCATTAGTACTAATTAGTATCAAAAAAATACAGTTGTCAATTTTCACATAAGATAAATGTACCAGTTTTATGATTAAATCTACTATTTAACTATTTTATAAACTAACCAGCTGATTTGTAAACTTTATAATTGTACAATTTATGCTGGGTTGCAAGAAAAAAATAAAGAGCTCTTTAGTTAAAGAACTGTTTATCTAGCAACAGTATCAATAGCGATTTTCAGAAATTTATTGAACCGTTAGTTGCTAATGAACCGATAAAACTTTCATGCAACCCAGCATATGTCTTAAAATTATTCTCTATATACTTTTAAATATATAGTAATTCTCAATTTTTATAAAATTAAAATATTGATAATAATAATAATATTTGTTTATCAAATATATTAAATGTTTATAAAATAACAAAGTAATAGTTTTATGCTGGGTTGCATGAAAGTTTTATCGGTTTATTAGCAACTAACGGTTCAATAAATTTCAGAAAATCCCTATTGATTCTGTTGTTAGGTAAACAATTCTTTAACTAAAGAGCTCTTTATTTTTTTCTTGCAACCCAGCATAAGACATATAAAATAATTTATATTTTTGTTCAACCCTGTGAAATGAAGAGAACAATATTTCTATTCACGTCTTTTTTTCATTACATAAGAAAACGTGCTTCGAAAATTAATACAGAAAAAATATTATTTGAAGTACTCTACATACAAGGAAAATAAAAACACAGTTTCTTACAGTAACATTTTAACGTCAATGTTCATAAAATATGATGTCACGAATATGTATATTTATACTATAATAAAAGTTTGTTTTGGAGGAATTCAATACTAGACATAGGCTTAAGTTGTAATAATTTAATGAAGATTAGTTGACAACGTTTCGGTCAAGGTTATAGCCACCTTCAAGTCAAAAGTAAAATATTAAATAACAATAAGAATTAGTTAAAGTTGAAGTTGATGATTACGGGCAAACATATAACAAATGAAAATGTTTTAATTGAATCTAAATAAAAAGCAAAAAACCATGATTCTAAATTCTATGTTTGCCCAGGAGACCTATTCTAATTCGTTGGTGACTGGATTTGGCGACTTTGATACTGGCGCTATCTGTTTGTATAGTTAAAAAGTACAATCCTGACGTCATTGTTGGCGACTGGTCGCTGAGGGAGTCGCGTATGCTGGCGACTAGTACAAGGCTGTTGCGAAGTGTCATGGCATCAGTCGCTTAGTATTTTTTGGTTGATAAGTTTTGAAATTTTATATGTTTTGTGCACCGTATATTATTATAAAATGTGTGTTATTTATATTATTAAATTAATAATTATAATTATTGCACAAAATCAAACTGCAGATGCCCATTAACGATAATTAGGATAACAACATTGTCGTCTACACATTAATAATAATTTTTAATGTAACAATGTTTATTTAAGATTTTTAGTAGATTATTTAGTAAGCCAATAATAATATTGTAAGGTCGTAATGGACAAAAGGCTTGAAGTTGTATATAAATTTATTGAAGTATTACAACGACGTTTCGGCCAAGGTTATGGCCATCTTCAGGTCAAACAACGTTAAATAAAGTGAAAAACAACATACAAAGGTTGAGTTAAAATTCTTATTTAGGGGAACATATAACAAAATGAAAAAATAATTACGAAGCTACAATTGTCAAAATAAACATGAATTTAAATTTATATGTTCGCCCTAAAGAGTCAGATAGTCGACTATCTGACTCTTTAGGGCCGAAACGTCGTTGTAATACTTCAATAAATTTATATACAACTTCAAGCCTTTTGTCCATTACTACCTTACAATATTTAAGATTTTGTTAAAATTTATATATATGGGATGGCTAGCTCAGTGGTATGAAATCGGCCTGTGGATCCTGAGATCCCTAGTTCGATTCCCACAGGCGACAAATTTTCATAATTTGAAAAAGCTATCCCTGTGGCTCCTCCACCACTAACATGTTTGGAGGCCGTGATTTGACGACTGGTAACCGCACTTCACGCGCAAAATATATCACTTACCGAGATCTGCTTTAGCAGAGTGCCACACCCAGCAATGGGTAGAAGGCGTGATGATATATTTATTTATATTTATTTAAAAAAAATATTACTAATTGCTTGAAAATTACTAAAAATTCAATCAATTTGCGATATGTCAAGTTTAAGCAACAACATACAAATATTTGAATTTAACAAAGAAAAACAAATATCAAAAGTTGCTGTCAGAAATTATAAGTACCAACACAAAATACTCCGTCGTTCCTATTAATACCAACGTAAAAAATTAAAATCCCCATGATATTGACTGCACTGTGACGTCATTGATTTAGCCACTGAAACTAGTCGCCAAGCAGTCGCCAAGAATTAGAAAAGGTCTCCTGAAGAGTTGAGAACGCGACACTACTAAAAGTTTGTTTTCAACAACGGTCTATTTATATTAAAGTCATAAATTTACACGTACAAAAAAAAACAGTTTAAAAAAACGTAATTAAAAATAAAAATAAATGAAGTTACATTCTATATAACTAGGTGTAGAAAACAGTGTTAATTGTGACGTCAACAAAAGTCTGCAAACAATAGTAACCCACCGTTTAATGTTTTGTATTCAACTCTTTGACAATTTTGATCCTAACTAACAATTCACAAAAGCCAAACTACTTGCGCATACAACGAATTTTGCACAATGCTGATTGCACTCTGCGTTTTTGTTTGTAAAAACAAAGGTACTTTTACCGAGCGGAAAAATTACTCCAGGAATAAATTTTGCAAGTGGAAATTTAAATACTTTTCTTCAGGCTATTCCTTGGTTCATGTGTTTATTTTTGTTAACGTGTTTATCAACAGCAGTCAAATTGTAGTTTTACTATATGTTTATAAGTATTTTTGATTTATACTGCAAATATAAATGTCACCGTGTCGATATGTATATAATTATTTTGATGGATTTATTATCATATTTGATATGACAGCATTATAAATAAAATAAGTTCTAACTCCATAATTCTATAGTCCAATGTTTGAGTAAATTTGAGAACTTTTACAATTTTACATTTGTGTCAGTATTTATTTATTTATTTATTTATTACTTTGCATAATAGGAACTTAATCCCAATAATAGTACAAGAGGCCTACAGTTTATGAAGGTATCCGAACCACATAACCATAACCATAACCATACAATCGTATTTTTTTTGACAACCTCTTGTATATGTATGAATGTAAAATAAAAAAATAAATCATCAGGCCTTTTACCCATTACTCTTCACAAATACATGAATAGAGAAGTGTAGAAGGAGCAGCATCAATTCAGAAAAAGTTATATCATTATATATATTGTAACAATTATCAGAACTGGGATAGATTGTTATATTATATATTTTTACGACAATATAAAATGAAAAATAAATATATCATCACGCCTTCTACCCATTACTGGGTGTGGCACTCTGCCGAAGCAGATCTCGGCCCTTAAGATGGTAGTGGTGGAGGAGCCACAGGGGTAATTTTTAAATTGGTGAAAATGTTTGTCGGCTGTGGGGATCGAACCAGGGTTTTTTGGATACACAACCCGACTTGATACCACTTAGCCATTACCCCATTATGAATGTACATGTCACATATCTCATATTCTGAGATATTACTTTATTTAACATAATTTATTAATAATATTGTCGTAATAATATATAATAGGCGTATTCTATTTTCCAATTGGATCAGATCTAACTTGCATTTATTGATCCAGATCACATTTATATCGCTGAATTTCTTCGCTTACTTTATTTACATACTAGAATTATTGATTCTAATATACTTTGAAGTAATTAACCCCAATAAGTGCATCAGTTTGCTTAATTTAATTCACTTGGTCATGTTGTCTAATTTATCTGAACTGATTTAAGTGAGCCATGTGGCAAATGGAATACAGCTAATATAACAATCTATCCCAGTTCTGATAATTGTTACAATATATATATAATGATATAACTTTTTCCGGATTGATGCTGCTCCTTCTGCACTTTTCTATTCATGCATTTGTGAGGATAAATAACAGGCAGCAGCTTTATTTAATAAATATTTACAATAATTACTGTCGACCTTTTTCGTCTGTCGCCGGATACACAATATCGTAAAAACTATCTAAAAAATCACATGCGTACTTAACCAATCACACACGTCTCTTCATCCCTTCATTTCAACATGTTCACACATTTGGCGTCACTCAGCCAGGCCCAGGCACACTTTACCATAATTTATTGGTTTAAAAAACACAAATCTAACCCTAAACATTTCATTCTCACAATACTTAATATTTCTTAAACCAATATCTATAAATTAACTGACATTCGGCTGTATCATGTAACACATCGTTAATAATAAGCGACATCGATAATTTTTTTTAGCTTTGACATCATCGGTTTTGTTGTGACGTTTGTCAAATTTTTATTCATATAAATACAAATTTGACAAACGTCAAGACAAAACCGGTGTTGCCAAAGCTAGTTAAATTTATCGACGTCGCTTATTATTAAAGACGTGTTACATGATACAGCCGATTAAACTAGACATATAAGTTAATCAATATCAGCCTAAATTTTAAATATTGCCGCAATATTAGTAATAATAGTTTAGAAATAAAAATATAGCCTACCTCGAGGCCTACCTAGTCTAAATGTATGAATCAAAATGATAAGCTGAAAATTGGGAAAGATATTTAATATCATGCAATAAAACATTTGAATTCAAATTTTTCGGTATAAAAAACGTTTATTCAACTATGCAATCCAGTATGCAAAATGATTTCCAACATGCAAAGTTCGCAAAAAATTCCATCACGTCAAAAGATTTTATCATAGCACATACCCAGTCCATTTCTTAACAAAAACATAGAATACGTGGAGATATAAAATTCGAAGTAGACACTACATATAAAAAGAACTAAGCAAAAAAAAATCTAAACATTTCAGTTGTAGTAACAGACAGTCATCTACGAGTAATTGCCCAACAAAGTTATATACTTGCCTTCGAGATGACATGAACAAAGTTAACAGACAGTGACAAAGTTCATATTTCATACCGACAAAACATTTAGCATCTAGAAACATAATTTTCCTATAATACTATCATCATTACTTTCAACTTACATTTCTACAAAGAATAAGTGCATTAACGTGTCTCGAAGAAAACATCAATAGGAACAAAACACTGTCCGTTTATTGTTTAGAAATATTATGCAAAAAAAAAGTATTGACAGATTGATACATATTCCTTCATTTTTACGTGAATTTTTGTAACAAATTCGGAGAGTGTTTCATATGCGAGCATACGAAAACAAGATTAGTATCTATTAATTTGCATTCACCAACACTGTTAACATGTACATGAACACTGACTGTTTCAACAGCTATGACAACTGTCAAAATAGTTCCAAATTTAGCTGAGGTTCATGTCAATCAGTTTTACTCAGAGCTGGGCAAGCTACTTAAAAAAAGTAGCTAAGCTACAGCTATTCTTTAAAAAAGTAGCTAAGCTACAGCTACAGCTATTCTTTAAAAAAGTAGCTAAGCTACAGCTACAGCTATTCTTTAAAAAAGTAGCTAAGCTACAGCTATTCTTTAAAAAAGTAGCTAAGCTACAGCTACAGCTATTCTTTAAAAAAGTAGCTAAGCTACAGCTATAAGCTACATTTTTTAAAATATAGCTAAGCTACAGCTATAAGCTACATTTTTTTAAATATAGCTAAGCTACAGCTAAAAGCTTGCGTTAAAGTAGCTATTAAATTTTAAAGCAACAATTATTGTGAATTAATTAAATTTGCCATTGTCATTTGATCAGTTGATCAGTCTTTTGTTATAAAGACTGTTAATAAATATAAAAAATCGCAATGGACAAATGTACTGTTTATTTTTGATGCTATAATTTTATTTATATCGGAATAAATTAACAGTCACATTAACAGAAGACTCCTAAACAGTCAAAGTTTAGTTCATCTAATATTTAATACAAAAGTAGGATAGGTTAAGAACAAGTGAAAATAATAAGTTAATAGATTTTAAATTATATAATAACTTGTTACCTTACAGTTATAGGAAACAATAAAGAAGGTACAATTCAAATACAAAACAAAAATTAATAGGTATTTCTTAATGAACAGTGACAGCTTTAAGCTACAAAAAGTAGCTTTAAAAGTAGCTTCAGTTGTTATAACAATATTTTTAAGCTAATAGAAAAAAACATAGTTCGCTACAAGCTACAGCTATATTTTTTCACATTTAGCTAAGCTACAGCTACAGCTAAGGTAAACGTAGCTAAGCTACAAAAGTAGCTAGCTACTGTCTAGCTCTGGTTTTACTGAAAACGGAAATTTTGAATATTTCATAACTCTTAGATAAAGCAATAGATAACTTTGTCAGAGAAGTGAAAAATCTCGAAGCATCGAAATCACAACATAAATAACACAAATTGTATTACTGTTATTTATTAATATGATATTTATTCACTGTCAATTTATACTTACATTGATAAACGAAGCTTAGACTACTAAATGGTAAAAATTATGATTCCACTACAAAGATTCAAAGATATGGTTTTGAATGCATCACAACTGACGTTGAACCTATACTTTACTAAATTTTCCGTCGTCGTCGTATTACTATTACTAAAGATTTGATCTTGCCATTTCTGAATAATTTGAATACTATTTTATTTATTTACTACTCTGCATAACAGGAACTTAATCCCTATTATAGTACAGGGAGCCTACGATCTGTAGTGGAATCCGAACCACTAAGATAGTCATATTATTTCAATATAAGTTAGTCAGCGAAGTCTGAATTTTTTAAATCGCATTTATGAGTAAAAGTACGACTTCCCGTTTTGCAATTAATTGTATTTCTGTGACCATAGTTTCTGTTTTGCTGGAATAAAGTGAAAGATTATGGGGTCGGTGGCTCAGTGGTATAGAATTGAACTGTAGATTTGAAAATCCCACAGCCAACAAACAATTTTCAACATATTAAACTTACGCTTGTGGCTCTCCTTCCAATAATATATTGGGGATTTTGATTTGACAGCTGATAATCGCGCTTCACGCGCATAAATATATCACTTAGCGAGATCTGCTACAGCAGAGGGCCTCATTCATTAATGGGTAAAAGGAGTAATAATATACTTATTTAGTTTTTTTATTAAAGTGAAAGATAATAATAATTTAAAAATAAATATCACGCCTTTTACCCATTACTGGGTGTAGCACTCTGCCGTTGCAGATCTCGGTAAGTGATACATTTATGCGCGTGCGGTTACCAGCCGTCAAATCACGGCCCTCAAAGATGTTAGTGGTGGGGGAGCCACAGGGGTAATTTTAAATTTGTGAAAATGTTTTGTCGTCTGTAGGGATCGAACCAGGGTTCTTAGGATCCACAGGCCGATTCGGATACCACTGAACCATTACCCCATATAATAATACTTTAATGATTTGTTTTATTTATAGGGTAGGTTGCTCAGTGGTATCGAGTCGGCCTGTGGATTTTAGAATCCGGCTTCGATTCCCACAATCGACAAACAATTCTCACCACATTAAAACTATCCCTGTGGCTCTCCCACCACTAACATCTTTGGGAGCCGTGATTTGACGACTGGTAATCGTACTTCACGCGCAAAATATATCACTTACCAAGATCTGCTACGGCAGAGTTCCACACCCAGTAATGGATAGAAGGCATGCTGATATATTTATTTTATTTTATTAGCAAATAGCAGTGTTGTTAGCTCAAAATTATTCAATAAAAAGCTACGTTTCGACCTCTTAACATAGTCTCTCTTTTAGTCTTTGTTTTTGTTTTTTTTGTTTCTGTTTATGTCGGAAACATTCCAGCCATTTCCAGCTCTTAACATAAACATGACTTTCATTCAATATTCCAGTAAAGGTTTGTTCACTTAAATGAGAAAATAATTGTATAAAACTATCAAGACAGGCGGTAGTTGTCGACGCCAAGATCAAGCAGCCTACGGCCGGCGACACTGACTGTCTATATTACAGTAACGAAGACTTTGAGCCAATATTCGAAAATTGTAATTCCATTTATCTTTTTATTAGCCGATAAATTAGTCACGTTAAACATATGATAATTTACTACATACCACCCTTGTTTGTATTAGATACAATTTTTGTATTAATTATTACTTTACAAGCTATTATTTCCCTATATAAGATTTTTTTCAATCAATTTTTCGTTCCTCTCGACGCATTTTGTTTGGCTTTTCGCGACTTGTCCGACTAGCGGCAGCACCTTACGCTCAGTTCGACAACTTCGGCTCTCGAGCTCGCTTCGTTGTCGATCGGAAACTGATGCAAAACCAGAAGTACAAAACTAAAATTTATTATTAAATGAAAGGTCTTTTTAAGGACTTGTATGCAGAATTAGAATTTTTCGATCGGCAATTGTTTTAGCGAAAGTATTCCAAAACCTATCGTGTTTGGTATTAAATGAAAGATCTTTTGAAGGGCTCGCGAGCAAAATGTAATACTTTTCGATTGTCAATTGTTTTAGTGAAAGTGCTTCAAAACCCATCGTCTTTGGTATCAATCGAAAGGTCTTTTGAAGGGCTTACATGCAAAATTGAAATTTTATCGATTGGCATTTGTTTTAATGAAAGTGCTTCGGAACCTATCGTGTTTGCCATTAAATGAAAGGTCTTTTTAAGGACTTGTATGCAGAATTAGAATTTTTTCGATCGGCAATTGTTTTAGCGAAAGTGTTCCAAAACCTATCGTGTTTGGTATCAAATGAAAGGTCTTTTTAAGGGCTTGCATGCAGAATTAGAATTTTTTCGATCGGCAATTGTTTCAGCGAAAGTGTTCCAAAACCTATCGTGTTTGGCATTAAATGAAAGGTCTTTTTGAGGGCTTGCATGCAGAATTTAAATTTTTTCGATCGGCTATTGTTTTAGCGAAAATTTTCCAAAACCTATCTTGTTTGGTATCAAATGAAAGGTCTTTTTAAGGGCTTGCATGCAAAATTGGTTTTTTTTCGATTGGCAATTGTTTTAACGAAAGTATTTCAAAACCTATCGTGTTTGGTATCAAATGAAAGATCTTTTGAAGGGCCTACGAGCAAAATTTAATACTTTTCGATCGTCAATTGTTTTAGTGAAAGTGCTTCAAAACCCATCGTCTTTGGTATCAATCGAAAGGTCTTTTGAAGGGCTTACATGCAAAATTGGAATTTTATCGATTGGCATTTGTTTTAATGAAAGTGCTTCGAAACCTATCTTGTTTGGTATCAAATGAAAGGTCTTTTTAAGGGCTTGCATGCAAAATTGGATTTTTTTCGATCGGCAATTGTTTTAACGAAAGTGTACCAAAACCTATCGTGTTTGGTATCAAATGAAAGATCGTTTGAAGGGCCTGCGAGCAAAATTTAATACTTTTCGATCGTCAATTGTTTTAGTGAAAGTGCTTCAAAACCCATCGTCTTTGATATCAATCGAAAGGTCTTTTGAAGGGCTTAATTGCAAAATTGGTATTTTATCGTTTAGCAATTGTTTTAATGAAAGTGCTTGGAAAGCTATCGTGTTTGGTATCAAATGAAAGGTCTTTTCAAGGGCTTGCATGCAGAATTTAAATTTTTTCGATCGGCTATTGTTTTAGCGAAAATTTTCCAAAACTCATCTTGTTTGGTATCAAATGAAAGGTCTTTTTAAGGGCTTGCATGCAAAATTGGATTTTTTTCGATCGGCAATTGTTTTAACGAAAGTGTTTCAAAACCTATCGTGTTTGGTATCAAATGAAAGATCTTTTGAAGGGCCTACGAGCAAAATTTAATACTTTTCGATCGTCAATTGTTTTAGTGAAAGTGCTTCAAAACCCATCGTCTTTGGTATCAATCGAAAGGTCTTTTGAAGGGCTTACATGCAAAATTGGAATTTTATCGATTGGCATTTGTTTTGATGAAAGTGCTTCGAAACCTATCGTGTTTGGCATTAAATGAAAGGTCTTTTTAAGGGCTTGTATGCAGAATTAGAATTTTTTCGATCGGCAATTGTTTTAGCGAAAGTGTTCCAAAACCTATCGTGTTTGGCATCAAATGAAAGGTCTTTTTGAGGGCTTGCATGCAAAATTGGATTTTTTTCGATCGGAAATTGTTTTAACGAAAGTATTCCAAAACCTATCGTGTTTGGTATCAAATGAAAGATCCTTTGAAGGGCCTGCGAGCAAAATTTAATACTTTTCGATCGTCAATTGTTTTAGTGAAAGTGCTTCAAAATCCATCGTTTTTGGTATCAATTGAAAGGTCTTTTGAAGGGCTAACATGCAAAATTGGAATTTTATCGATTGGCATTTGTTTTAATGAAAGTGATTCGAAACCTATCGTGTTTGGTATCAAATGAAAGATCTTTTGAAGAGCTCGCGTACAAAATTTAATACTTTTCGATTATCAATTGTTTTAGTGAAAGTACTCCAAAACCTATCGTATTTGGTATCAAATAAAAGATCTTTGGAAGGGCTCGCGTATAAAATTTATACTTTTCGATCGTCTATTGTTTTAATGAAAGGACATCAAAATCCATCGTTTTTGGTATCAATTGAAAGGTCTTTTGAAGAGCTTTCTTGCAGAATTGGATTTCTATTGATCGGCAATTGTTTTAGTGATGGTGATTCAAAACCTATCATATTTAGTATATATTAAAAGATTTTTAGATGGACAGCCGTGTAGAATTTAAAAGTCTTAGATTCGTAATAATTCAATTTATATTGTGTCTATTGTCTTACTGAAGTTAATTCTATATCAGTATCCGCGGAGATTAGCGTGAGGCCGACCGCTAGTATTTATTATTATTCCAATACGTGATTGTAGTAATAAGAGCATTACTATGCAAGAGCTTATTAATAAACAATTGGTTGTGAAAGAAAATGTAGAAGCTCAATGTTCAGAATGCTTACACTCACATAAATTACATAAAACCGAATTAGTTTCTTTTGGCACAGTATTAATTTTCCAAATTCTGTTATTTTAAAATGAAAATGAATATATTCGGAAACTAACTGATACACGTAATGTTTAAAACGTTTCAATGGGAACTTATTTGATTCAAGGATATAAATACAAAGTGCTATACTTCACCATGGTACTTCAATGGCTGAGGGACACTACACAATATGATTAAAAAAGGAAAATCAAGGATGCTTGCAAATGATTCTCACGTTGAAAAACAAACTTTGCCAAGAAACTCTAAACATGCTTATATATTTATTTTAGAACGAATTTAGATTTTTATAGAAAGATGTAATAACAATATACCAATACCAAATATCATTTATAATATAGGGTCAAACTATTGTATAAAAAAAAAAGTGATATCTTCCAAAAAAACAATTACATTGTTAAAGGTACGCCAAGATTGCGCAGATTCCTTCCCCAAAAATTGTAATATTTATATATTACAGATTTTAAAAAAAGTGATATCTAATTAAGCCAAGAAAAATATTCGAATTTAAAAAACCTTATCGAACAGTTTTAAAAATATCGGGTCAAATAAAAAAAAAATTAATTAAAAAAAACCTTGGCGACCCCAGCGTTTAAAATGTTACCAGTTTAAGTAACATTTTAAACGCTGGGGTCGCCAAGGTTTTTTTTAATTAATTTTTTTTTTATTTGACCCGATATTTTTAAAACTGTTCGATAAGGTTTTTTAAATTCGAATATTTTTCTTGGCTTAATTAGATATCACTTTTTTTTAAATCTGTAATATATAAATATTACAATTTTTGGGGAAGGAATCTGCGCAATCTTGGCGTACCTTTAACAATGTAATTGTTTTTTTGGAATTTGAAATACTTTAAAAATTATATAAAATTATTAATGAGGAACAGTAATTACTATTAAAATTAAGCACTAGTTTAATTAATTTATATAATTCCAAAATAATTAAAAAAAATTGAGGCATTATTGTAGTGAACCTGCCAGAATATATCAAATACAGTAATTTAAATTTCGAAAAAATGTTTTACGTAAATAAAATATGATAGAATTGCATTATATTATAAACTCAAAGGAAATAAAAATATGTAAAAATTACAGGTACTATTTTCAATTTATTTAAATAAAATATAGAATTGATTGTCTATTGCAGCATGAGACAGCTGTATTCACATATGACAAACTCTCAAGGTTATGTCGAAAAACTCAAACGAAGACTATGTTAAGAGGTGGAAATGAGGCTTAAGTGAAAACCGCAGCATTTTCTAAATTTTCAACGTGTGACTTCGGCCGTGGCTTACTCTCGGCTTTATCCTGCAATATGCAGGCGGTCACATGGTCGCAGGCCTTTGTCTGTTTCAAGGCAACCCTGACGGGCCAGCGGTGTGTCGGAGCGGCGATGTGGCCCGTCTAGACAGCGGCGTCCCCTGAGGTGGGGCGGCGTGGGGCAACGGGGCTCGTTCGATCACCTCGTCAGGTTGCGCGCGTCGTCAAATTCGTGGATGATCGTGCCTGGCCATGGACAACGACTCCACTTTGTTTTGACTGCGTTATGTAGGCTATGCAAGGTGCAAGGTGTTTTTGAATTTCGAGATATTAATGACTACGCCTGATATAGTTATTACTGTTTGTAATTTGTTGCATAAATCAATACCAACATCAGCACACCTGGTAAAATAAAACCTACAAAAACATGACATATGCTGACACTTTGTACAAGTTGCCGCGACATGAATCAATTTCCCCATTTCCAACAATTTTTTTGCTTCATGGCATGATAAATATTTTTCATTTATTTTGCAATATTTCAAACTCTCGTCAATTTATTCGAATTTTGAAATTAGATTTCTTTTTATTTTTACGCTCTTCTTGTTTGTTTTTTAAAATAGTAATAAATACGAGGAGTACTAAAATTTCTTCGCCTGTGTATATTATTACAACACAGAAAATAACTTAGTAACTTTTAGTATTCCGAAGTTATTTAAAATAGTGATGACTGAGTTGGATATTCTTGGAATTAGGATTAGAACAGTGTTTTCTAACCGGGAATTCGCGAATGGATCTCAAGGAATCTACGAATCTGTAATACCTGGAATATTTTTGTCGGCTGTGGGAATCGAACCCAGGTTCTTAAATCCACAGGCTGACCCCATACAACTTAGTTACCTACTCTAATTATAATAATTTTCGTCACATTCAAACTTCTTTCGGGGCCGTGATTTGACAGCACTTCACGCGCAAAATATATCACTGCTACGGTAGATCACCACCCCAGTAATGGGTAGAAGGCGTACCTAGTATAAATATAGTTCTAATTTAAACTTTGTTTAAATTTGTGTGAAATTATATTTAAAATAAATAAATAAATAAATATATCATCATGCCTTATACCCATTACTGGGTGTGGCTCTCTGCCGAATCAGATCTGGGTAAGTGATATATTTATGCGCGTTAAGTGCGGTTACCAGCCGTCAACGCACGGCCCCCAAAGATGGTAGTGGTGGGGAAGCCACAGGGGTAATTTTTTAAATTGGTGAAAATGTTTGTCGGCTTTGGGGATCGAACCAGGGTTCTTAGGATTCATAGGCCGACTTAATACCACTAAGCCATTACCCCATTATATTTGAATATTACAATTTGAACTTATTTTTTATTCTGATCCTAAATCAACTAAAAACAGAAAATCAGTGAATAATATTTGTTAAATTTGTGTTAAACGTGTAATCTAAAATATTAGTGAATCGTTAGTGTAGATTACATTAAAATTACAAAGAATATTCCGGATCTCAGATAATGACTGTCAATATTTATAATCGATATGTCAAACACCTAAAAAAAAAACCACCAATCATAAACTGGGGTGAGAATCTCAATAAGCATTACTCGCTAAGTTACTTAGCATAGGCAAGGAAGAAATATTCGTATCACTTCATTCTCAGGTCACCTCACCACAGTTGAGACAAACAGAACAGACACTTTACTTCCCAGTAAAGTGTCTGTCTGAGTGAGATATCATCTAAAAGAACACGACTAATTTGGTTTACTCACGAGTAGCATGAGCATCCATTTTGATAGATTTTCACACTTCTGTTAACTATTATTGAGTGATGAAACTTTAACCTATTACGATAAATTTTCCTCAATAAATTTATACAGGGCTGGAAATAACATTGATAGATCCACCCTCATATTGTTTATTTCTACATAATTTCATAGCAGTCACTCGGAAAGAATGAATGAAGTAATATATTATTTATTTGCTAGCTACACAATAGAAAATTGCTTCTAATTACAGTACAGAGAGGACTTTACATATAATTGAATCAGTACCGTTCAAATACAATTGTGTTTTTGGTTAAGTCAATATCACACGGTCAATCTTTATACTTCATTATTATTTGTTTAATTATGTATGATGACATCACATTATTTAACATTCTTTTCATTGAGTGAAAACTGTCCAAAATAAACATATCTAAGCTATGTTACACTTAAAAAAAATATAAAAAAATATATCATCAGGCTTTTTATCCATTACTGGGTGTTGCACTCTGCCAAAGCTGATCTCGGTAAGTGATATATTTATGCGCGTGAAATGTGGTTACCAGGCGTCAAATCACGGCCCTCAAAGATGTTAGTGGAGTGAGAACCACAGGGATAATTTTATTGTGGTGAAAATTATTTGTTGGCTGTGGGAATCGAAACCGAGTTCTCAAATTCTCAGGCCGACTCGATACTACTGAGTGACCTACCCCATCTACACTAAATTTAATATAAAATAAATATATCATCTATCATCAAACCTTTTACCCATTACTGCTGTAGCAGATCTCGGTAAGTGATATATTTATTATTTAGTGGTGGTACTTTGAACGTGGAAGTAAAATTTGTCGGCTGCAGGAATCAAACTCGAGTTCTTAAATCCAAAAGCCGACGCGATACCATTGAGCTATCATTACATTTATATAAATATAAATAACTAAATTGATTGCACAATAATATCTTTTGTAAAAGTAATTAAAATTTACCTGTTTCTGATTACCACATGAATACTGCCTTACATGTACGGGAGGAAATAGTGGAATTTGAACTTACCTGAAAAAGAAAAAAAAACAATAAGTACAAATTATAATATAAAACAGATAAAAATACAATCTACTGTAATTAGTTGAGATGACTACTATGCATTTAAAGAGAAATATTATCGGTAGATATAAAATTAATGCAATGTACAAAATTCCAAATACAAATTACAAGTTATTTTATAAATAAATAAATAAACAAATATATCATCACGCCTTTTATCCATTACTGGGTGTGGCACCCTGCCGAAGCAAATATCGGTAAGTGATATATTTATGCGCGCGAAGTGCGGTTACCAGTCGTCAAATCTCGGCTTCCAAAGATGTTAGTGGTGGGGGAGCCACAGGGGTAATTTTAAATTGGTTAAAATGTTTTGTCGGCTGTGGGGATCGAACTAGAGTTCTTTGGATCCCCAGGCCGACTTGATACCACTGAGCCATTGCCCCATATTCATTAAATTTAATCTTTACTTAAAATTATATTAATTCAATTTCTAGTAATTATTATAATAATGTGGAAAATTTCAACCACGGTGAACAGAGTTTAATTTTGTGTTCTTGATCTATCAAAATTACAAAAGTTTAATCAAAATGTACGATAGTATCATCATCAATAGTTTACTTATGTATCTGCTTGACGCAGATCCTAAATGCCTTCTCCAATTTCTTCTACTCATAGTCAGTCTTTTCATTTTAACATAACTTCTACCTTCTTTCAGATCGTCTACCATTTTCCACTTCTTTCTGTAGCTTTTACTTTCTTTTCCTACTGTTTCTTCTATTATCTCGTTCATTAGCTTATCCCTTCTCAATGCAAAGCCCAACCATATGCTCTTCCTTTTCAAAATAATCTCATACAGTAGCCTTTTTCTCCTACTCTTTCCAACACTTGTTCGTTACTAACTCTATCAGACCACTTAATATTAAGGGGGTAGTCCTCTAAATAATTTTCAAAAAATCGATTTTTTTGTCGCTTATAATGTTCTTTGGGATGTCTGTTTTATTATAGACTATCCCATCTTCGCCGGAAATTTCGTTCGCGGTCTTGGTTTCAAAATTGCCATTTGTTGCCAGACTTCCAGTCCGAAAACTTCAAACGCGTTTTTCTCGAAACAGTGTTTTTCAAACTGGTGGCCGTCATAATTTTTTAATCACACATACGATTTTCATCGGACATTGAGTTTCGCATTCCAAATTTAATTTTCTAATTGCGTACATAGCCGTTTTTCGATCCGTTGAAAAGTCTGTGCTTTTTTGGGCGAAAAATCCAACTTTTTTTTCAACACCATTTTGTTTCATGTTGGTCTTTTTCTCCTACGTAGGCAATTAGATTTACCAATTTACAATCACTTAAAAAAAATAATTTTGTTGTTGGACCAATCGGAGGACCCCCAGGCCGGCCACCGAAAATAGGAGTTTCTAGTACAAGAGGTCCTTTCATTTGGTGCAGCGGTCACGGGAAGCGGCCGATGGAGATGAAAAAAATGGTGCCTGAAAGCTCTTGGTTCATTGAATAAATGAATATACCCAAAGTTGTCATTTCCTTTTGTTTTACTCGCAAAAAAAAATTCCGAAAAACTCCTTATTTTCAGCCGGATTTAGAGGACTACCCCCTTAAGCATTCTCCTCCATATACACATTTCCATGGCATTAATCCGTTTCCTAACTTTTATTTTTAAACTGTCCATATAAGAAATGTCAAATGTCAATTGTCTGTGTGATACCGGCTTTATAGTTGAAGTTTGAATCTATTTGTGAAGCAAAAAGGAAATGACAGAGTTAGTCATTCAGCTACAACTGCCCGTATAATATAATGACAAACATAATTATTTTATTGTACCTTGCACCTACAACTTTGTACTGTATCTTGTAGATCTCTAAATTAACACATTTCATTCGCAACAAGCGATCTGCAAACAGACCTCCACGGCAGCACCGTCACCACGTCACGCCTGTTATCCAGAATAACTTCGCGTTTCCTTTTTGGTCAATTGCAGTTTCCTGTGGCGCGCTCCGCAAATAAATTCATACACACGACGCATGCACGCGATATGCTTTCATGCACGCGCGAACGTCGCTAGAGTAGAGTTAGTGCAACCTCCCTGGACCTCGTTTCTCGTCCTCCAGGATCGATAGAGGGCGCACGGAACACAGAGGGTAATGGTAATGAATGGGGATGTGGCGGTGAATGCTACAGGGAAATTTGATGATGATGAATTGTGCTTGTCGGATATTGTAAAGAGATTGCAATTATTAAAATAGATACCATCGAGTTGTTTGGCGATTTAATACTAGGGTTTAGAATGCTGATCATGTGCTGTAGAGTAAGCGAATTAATCATTGCTCTTGAATTTTTAAGTTTACACGTACATGATGATTAATGCTTTCAATAAAGTATATCATCAAATCGTAATGATAAATTATATTTATTTGGCAGACTAATGCTGGATTGCAAGAAAAAAATGAAAGAGCTCTTTAGTTAAAGAATTGTATATTTAGCAACAGTACCAATAGCGATTTTCTGAAACTTATTGAATCGTTAGTTGCTAATGAACCGATCAACTTTCATGCAACCCAGCATGAACCTTAGAATAGAATTTTCATTTTTACTGCCAGTGTAAAATATTGTATATTACTGTAAAAAGACAGAAATAAAATTAAATAGACAAGTTTAACCCTCTACAGGCGCGGTGGCTGAGCGTGTTAATGCACATCTCTTAACATACTATGACGTCATCCGAACCAAGGTTCGACAGTTCTAATCCGCCTGTCGACAAAGTATGATTCGTCGTTAAATAAAAAAATACAGTTACTTGTATTAATCATACTCGGGCGCTATAAGCTAGTCACTTATACATATGCCTTAAAAGTAAGTAACATCGACTCAGAAAACCGACAGTACGGCAGCGTAAAAAACTGCGGCTCGGTGTGCCCAGGCCCGATTAGCGCTGTAGCGCCATTGAAGAAGAAGAAGTTTAACCCTCTATATTAGTAAAATTATGCACATCACATTTTATAAATGAGACTGAGCGAATGATTAATAAAATAATATGTTTCAAATGTAACGACTTGTTAAGAATAATGCAAAAACAACTTTCAAGCTAAATATAAATGTTTTTTTATTTAATCTACTTTGTAAAACAAAAATTTAATCCCAATTACAGTACATGGTTTGAACTCACCGAACCGTAGAGTGGTAGTTTATATATGTATTAGGGCTGGGCGATATTGAATATTAAATATCGAATAACGGTATTATTTAAATATCGATATTATAGATATTTTCGATATTATCGATATTATCGATATTATTGATATTATTGATATTATAGATATTATTGATACTACCGATAATATCGATATTATCGATAATCTGACACAGATACGTTCTATAAGACAAACTTGTACATATGTAAAGTTCAATGTATTTATTAAAATGATGTTGAAATTAGAATATGTTGAATATTTTGCGCTAAAAAGATTAGTTGTTCAACGTGTTCACCCGTCAAGGAACATCTCGTATCAGTTACGACTTTACCTCCTCTACGAAACACTCGTTCTGAAGGAACACTAGTTGCCGGCATGCATAAATATTTATATATTTATATTTATAATAATATTTTTTTATTTTAAAATTACGTCATGTATCTCTAGAGGGCTAGCCGATATTGAATATTTAATATCGAATACCGATATTATTTTAATATAGATATTATCGATACATAGGTATTTTAAATGTGAATATCGTTATTCGATAATATTGTTATTATTGATAATATCGATATTTAGTCCCAGTGCTAATATGTATAAATTTAGTTTGTTTGGGATTCGAACTCGGAATCTCCAGATTCGAATGCCATAACGCTATTCACACCACCTTACTGCTCGACTTACTTAGTCAAATTAAAAGGATAAACAACTTAATGAATTCTAAGTTTCATTTGATTGCCATGTGCATTTCGTCAGAAACACTATGTTCATTATAAACAACTGCACTGGATTAGACTAGCCTAGCTCAGCGCGAACCAACGAAAGAAAATACAACAAATTTAACAGCTATTGAAATATTTAAATAAGAATGAGCTCATAGTGTAAAAACAAAACTACAGCAAAGGTACAGTTTGCTACTAACCTAATAACTAAGTACTTCAAAAATAAATAAAAATGAATGACAATAGAACTAATAAAGAAGGTAATAAAACTATAATTAACTAACATTATACTAAAAGAACTTATTTCTACTAAGAAAAACTATACTATTAAAAGAACCAATGAATAATATATTTAAATTTGTACTTGAAAGTTGGACGATTTATGAAACTAATATTAAAACACAGAACTTTATTCTATATAAATTAATAAAGAAAACACTACTAGCAAACACAAAATTGAAGAAAAACAAAGAAATACAAGTGACAGCCAGAAGCGGATTTAAAATATTTCGGGCCCTAGGCAAAATATTTATTTTGGGCCCTTTAAAAATATGACCGCGACTTTCGAACATGGGTATTTAACATGTAAAATTATAATTTTATAATTTCCTGCTTCCCTAATTATTTTAAGCAAGACAGCTTCAAATTAGGACATAAATTTCTGCATATAACCCAATAAACAACATTAATTTTACATGCTTCGTAACAGCACAAATTAGATCTGAAAATAACAAAATTATCGATATCCATGAAATTGAAATAAAATTAACAAATGTTTGACGATTTATCTTTCAAAATAAGTGACATAATAAATAAAGAAATTATTTTGACAGATGAAACGTCAAACATTTGTTTAATTTTGTTTCAATTCCATGGCTGTCGATAGTTTTGAGGCTATTTTCGTTATTTTCAGATCTAATTTGTGCATGCAAAATTAATTTTAATGTATGGAATCTCAAAATGGAGATCCGTTTTATTAAGCCGTTGAATTTATGAATTGGTTAGGAGCAGAAGGGTTGAAAAAATTACTCCACTATGTTTGGATTACGTGGAAGTTTTGAAAAAACTGAGAATTAGACTTAGTAAATTAATTAACCAACATTACAGAACTTTAAACAAAATTAAATTTAGCTCTTCTGAAATGATTATTCTCAATTGTATTAAACAAACTAACAACTTTTTAAAAAAACATAAGAATTTAATTGTTACTAAAGCTGATAAAGGCAATATCACTGTGGTTCTAGATAGGGTTGATTACGAAACCAAAGTTAATGATTTATTGAGTGACAGTACTACTTACAAACTTCTCAACAAAGACCCTACTTCTAGATTTCAGACGGCTAATAATAAACTGGTTACTATGCTTCACGACAGACAGTTCATTGACACAAATACAGCTACTGCTCTCAAGATTCATAATGCTCTTAGTCCTAGACTCTACTGTCTGCCCAAAGTTCATAAACCTGATTGCCCTGTCCGACCTATTGTTGCCAACATTCAGACTCCCACTAGTAAAATTTCAAAGTTTTTGGCTAATATCCTTTCACCCTTAAAATTTAAATCACCTTATTATTTAGATAATTCCTTTACGTTGGTTAACAAACTATCTCAATTAGATTGCCCTCCGGACCACTCATTAATTTCTTTAGATGTTAAATCACTTTTTTCGGTAATTCCTCACAAACTCGTGTTTCAGGTTATAAATGAACGTTGGGCAGACATAGAAGTTTACACTAATTTGTCACTTGAGGTTTTCTTATTTTGTCTCAAATTTATTCTTGATTCTTGCTATTTACAACATAAGGATCAGTTCTTCCAACAAATACTGGGCACTCCCATGGGAAATTCACTAAGCCCCATAATAGCTGAAATCGTCATGTTTCATTTAGAGTCTTCCATCCTTATTGAACATGTGGATCTCAATGTGTTGTTTTACTTTAGGTATGTTGATGATATCTTAATTTGCCTACCTACAACTAACATTAATAAAATTTTCAATTTGTTTAATGCTTTTAATTCTTCGATCCAGTTCACTCTGGAGGTTGAGGATGACAGCTCTATCAACTTTTTGGATGTCACTATAATTAGAGAAAATCGGAAGTTTTTAACCAACTGGTATCATAAACCTACATGGTCCGGGAGATACTTAAATTTCAATTCTTACTACCCCATGAAGTATAAACGGGCTGTAGTTTATAATCTTGTGGATAGAGCTATTTCCTTGTCCAATGTAAAATTTCACCAAAATAATCTATTATTGATACGGAACACACTTTCAAAGAACTACTTTCCACATCGATTTATTGACAATTGCATTAAAGCAAGACTACAACACATCCGAAACGTTGATAGATCTGTTATCCCTCCTAATGAACCGAGAAAAATTTATATCAGCTTACCTTTTTACAAACATCTACATAGAGCTTTTACAGTTTTAGCTAATGAATTGAATTTGAATTTAGCTTATAATTCACCGTCTAGTACTGGTTTTTTGTTTAGCCGCCTGAAATCTAGAACAGAGAAGAAGTATTTAAGCGATGTTGTTTATCAACTTAATTGCCTTGATTGTAACTCTATTTACATAGGTGAAACCAAACAGTACGTTCACAAAAGAATTCAACAACATAAAAATAATCTCAAGAACTCTAACTACAACCACAGTGCTATTGTAGAACATGCACATTCTCATAACCACCAATTGGACTTTGAGAATTTTAAGATCTTACACTATGAATCACATAGGTATAAACGTTTATTTTTGGAAAGTTGTTATATCAACATGTTAGATAACACTGTAAATGTTAAAACCGACAGCATGTTCTCCAGTAATCAATTCAAAAATATTTTACATCTTTTGACTTAATGAACCTTGACATTGTTCCAAATTTAGTTTTGTTTTCTTCTTCTTAGTGGTTCATACTTGTGTTTTTGACCGCTAGATGGCTATGGTAGTTTTGATGTAGTGATTTTGTAACTTTTTATCTAATTTTGTCATTATTATTTTGACTACGGTGTTGTTTACCCCGTTTTTAACATGTTATAATCTTTGACTATATTTTTCCACACGGAATTATTTATATGTTTATTGTAAACTGTTATGTTTAACTAACTTATTATTTTTTGTTTGGTAAGTTATTGACTTTATTTTAAAAATTTTTTATTTTTTGTAATTCTGTTTAATCCAACCATTCTAGACTTGAAAATGGGACCAACCCATAGTCCCGAAACGTCGTCACCTATAAATATTATTTATTAAAAATTATTGGTACAAAAGCCAAGCAATCCAAACATAGTGGAGTAATTTTTTCAACCCTTCTGCTCCTAACCAATTCAAAATTAATTTTGTTTATTGGATTAGATGCAGAATTTTATGTCCTAATTTGAAGCTGTCTTGCTTAAAATAATTAAGGAAGCAGGAAATTATAAAATTATAATTTTACATGTTAAATACCCATGTTCGAGAGTCGCGGTCACCACTCTGTATATATACATTATAAGGGAATAAAATTATATATTTCTATTATTTAAACTAAAAGTTTGAATCCGGGCCCCAAAATTTTTGGGCCCTAGGCTATTGCCTCTTTAGCCTAGGCCAAAGTCCGCCTATGGTGACAGCAATGGTAAGTTTATGGAGACCAACAGAAAGCGTACTTTTGCCTCAAGTTTGACATATTGTGATCAACACCATCTCTTAATATTTAAATATCCCAATAAATTATAAGCGTGAATTATAAACAAAAATAACGTTTAAAAGAAATGAAATACCAGATTAAGGGCCAGTTTTTCAATCACCGGTTAACTTTAATCATGATTAAACAATAATGGAAACTATGGTTACCGTTATTATTTAATCATGATTAACATTAATCGAAAGTAAACCGACGATAGAAAAACTGGCCCTAAGAATAATTCAAAAATTAGTTTCATGTTCATTTATGAAAATATGAGAATATAAAAGCTTATTATTTACATCTCAAAACTAATAATAGACTAAGGGCCAGTTTTTCAATCATCGGTTTACTCTCGATTAACGTTAATCATGATTAAATAATAATTGTAACCATAGTTTCCATTATTATTTAATCATGATTAACATTAATCAGTGATTGAAAAACTGGCCCTTAATTAATTCTCAAGTTTTCATTTGATTGCCGCCTGCATTCAAGATTTCACAATAAACAGCAATATACATAAGTAAATAAATATATAAATAAATATATCATCACGCCTTCTACCCATTACTGGGTGTGGCACTCTGACGAAGCAGATCTAGGTAAGTGATATATTTATGCGCGTGAAGTGCGGTTACCAGCCGTCAAATCACGGCTCCCAAAGATGTTAGTGGTGGGAGAGCCACAGGGGTAATTTTAAATATAGATAAGTATAGAATAAAATAAGTTCTTGTATGAACTGTTCATAAGTAGTTTGTTTGATATAATAAAATTTATTTAAACACTTTCAAGTCCTGTGAGGACCTGTGGGTCCTTGCATTCACGTAGTTTACGTCCTTGTTGTACTACTTCAATAGGGACTTATAATTTTGACGTCACAAGCAGCAGACCCGAAGTAGACCCCCCCTTCACACAATTTTGTGTGAAATAACAAATTTGTAGAAAGAGCGAGATCACCATTTTTTTTTGACGTTTAACGTTTGGATCACGTAATAAACGTCAAACTGTAAACCAATACCATGTTCGCTACGTAACAAATTATTAAATTCCATTTTACTCACTAGATGGCAACCGACAAATTTGAATTGTATAAGTCCCTATTACTGTCATATACCAACGGCAACAAATTTGTGATAATATATTACCAGACAAACATTTTCACCACATTAAAATTACCCCTGTGGCTCCTGCACCATTAACATCTTTGGGGACCATGATTTGACGCTTGGTAGCCGCATTTTACGCGCATAAATATATCACTTGCCGAGATTTGCTTCGGCAGAGTGTCACACTCAGGAATGGGTAAAAGGCGTGATGATATATTTATATTTATTTTAGTTTACGAAACAAATACACAGAATGCAACAATTTTATACTAAACTTTGCATAAAATAAAACAGAATCAATATTGTTCAATAGAACTATTTTCAATGAATAACTAATTATTAATTACAAGCAGGTAATTTAATTTTTCGCATTATTTTTTTAACATAGAGTAGGCAAATGTTTCACGTAGGTTCCCACAGAATGTAACCTGATTATTTTATTTATAGTGTAGGTAGCATTACTGATAGCTAGTTCATAAATTAATTATCAAGAAGCTCGTTGGTTGTTGATAATGATTTAGTTATTGTGTTATATGTTCAGCGTAAATTATTCTGAGAATATCTGATATTGATTATTTATTTTTAGAAAGAAATGCATTCAAAATTGGACCGTAATATAATTATAGATGTTTTTAAATAGAGTTACCTGCTGTATTACAACACGTCCAAGTTCACATCTATTTTTGAACCGAATAAACAAAAATAGACAAGAATTACGAACAACAGTTTTATCCCTGTATATTTGAGAGCCTCTAAAACTGTGAAGCTAATAATAATTTATGTACCTAAGGTATTATGAAGATGTTTTTTCTCAAGGGGTATAAACATCAAGTAATGCCCGTGGTACATATACAATATTTTAATATAATAACCTAAATAATAAATAATGGATTACCCGGCAATAAACTCTCAGATATACATAAATTTTTAAAATATATTTTTACATAACATAAAGACAAATACACATAACAAATAGATAAAAAACTATTTAAATTTATCAAATAAATTACTAGTCTTTGTCGTCTGGGTTTGAATTGAAGAGGAAGGATAAATTTTTCGATAACTCTTCCATAAATTGACACCATTTCTTAAATAAATTCCGATTTAGCAGTTTTACAGTTTTTATTTTGTAATATTTTGTGTCTGTGTATACTTAATAAACTTAGATTACAATAGGGAACATGTCGCTAGCTGGCCATAAGAATACTGCTGAAAATTCAGTTTCAGCTTGAATTTGATATCTTTAAACTTATAATTTAATTTTTATTAAATATACATATACAGGATGGTGACCGCGACTCTCGAACATAGGACTTGAACATGTAAAATCATATTGTTTTAATTTCCTGTTTCGTAATTATTTAAAAGAAAAAAGTTTCAAATCAAGGTTTTAGGGCATAAAATACGAAATTAATTTTGCATGTTTTGTAACTGCACAAATTAGATCTGAAAATGACTAAAATTGTCTCAAAACTATCGATAGTTATGAAATTGAAACAAAATTAAACAAATGTTTGACAACAAATCTGTTAAAACTGTCAAAATAAATTCTTTATTTATTATTTCATTTATTTTGAGTGACAGATAAAACGTCAAACATTTGTTTCAATTTCATGCCTATCGATAGTTTTGAGGCAATTTTCGTCATTTTCAAAGCTAATTTGTGTCGTTACAAAGTATGTAAAATTAGTTTTGTTTATTGGTGCAGATGCAGAATTTTATGCCCTAAAGCTTTTATTACAAGCTTTTTTGCTTAAAATATTTAGGGAAGCAGGAAATTACAAAATTATAATTTTACATGTTAAAGTCCTATGTTCGAGAGTCGTAGTCACCACCCTAGTTAAAATCCAGGGAGGGGAGCGAGCACCCCTCCTTGCCCCCCATGCCTAGGGCACTATGATCTAAATAATGTTACTTGTATCCATGGCATTAATAAACAATAATGAACTAAGAAGACAAATATTTATTATAGCAAAAAATATTTTTTCTTTATAAGGAAAATAAATTTTTATTATTATTTACAAATACCTGTATCTGTTAATAAAATGTTGGTGTTTCAATAGCAAAAAATATTTATTATTTATAAGGAAAATTTATTACATTTATTATTATTATTTATAAATACCTGTATCTATTGATATGTTGATGGTTTTATTAACTGAAAAATTATCGATAGCTTAACAAATAAAATATTTAAAATTTATGAATCAAACAAATATATGTCACAGCGATTAACAACCATGATAAAATGATAAACATGTTGCTTCGTCAATTAAATTAAAATAAATTATTATACATTCGTACCGACAATTACTATTAAATATTAATGAATACAGAATTTGTTTTATAATCTGTGTACTCAGCTGTTGGAAATGTAGAGAACTTTTATCTATAATTTGTTAAAGTTATTCTATTCTGCTTAAAAAAAAGCGATGTAGGAAATGTGCCCCCGGTAAATAAATCAACATAAAAATAATACAGTTTTACGTTTTACGAAAATTCATGATACATTCATTCAATTGAATTTTGCAGAAAACATCAATGAAATAGGAGAAGTGGTGTAAAATTGCCTATAAACATTTTTATGTTCAGATGCACTACAGATCCGAAGTTTTCTTGGCTTTAGTGATGATAGAGCTAATATAATACAGAATATATGTGGAAGGTTCCGGGTTGAAAACCCGGTGGTGATAAGATGACTTTTTCAATTATTAATCATACAGAATACTTTATTTTTTTCTTACACTTATGCTGAGTTACAAGCAAAAAAAATTAAGAGCTCTTTAGTTAAAGAATTGTTTACCTAGCAACAGTATCAATAGCGATTTACTAAAATTTATTGAACCGCAGAGCTGGGCAATAGCTAGCTACTTTTGTAGCTTAGCTACGTTTACCTAAGCTGTAGCTGTAGCTTAGCAAAATGTGAAAAAATATAACTGTAGCTTTTAGCGAGCTATGTTTTTTTTCTATTAGCTTAAAAATATTGTTATAACAATTGAAGCTACTTTTAAACTTAGTTTTTGTAGCTTAAAGCTACTTTTTGTAGCCCAAAAGCTACCTTTTTGTAGCTTAACGCTACCACTGTTCATTAAGAAATACCTATTAATTTTTGTTTTGTATTTGAATTGTACCTTCTTTATTGTTTTCTATAACTGTAGGATAACAAGTATAGTGCAAAATCTATTAACATATTTTATTTCAGTTCTTGTTAACCTATCCTACTTTTGTATTAAATATTAGATGAACTAAACGTTGACTGTTTAGGAGTCTTCTGATAATGTGACTGTTAATTTATTCCGTTATAAATAAGAATTATAGCATAACAAATGAACAGTACATTTGTCCATTTGTGATTTTTTATATTTATTAACAGTCATTATAACAAAAGACTGATCAACTGATCATATGACAATGGCAAATTTAATAATTCACAATAATTGAAAAAGTAGCTTTAAAATTTAACAGCTACTTTAATGAAAGCTTTTAGCTGTAGCTTAGCTATATTTTACAAAATGTAGTTTATAGCTGTAGCTCAGCTACTTTTTTAAAGAATAACTGCAGCTTCGCTACTTTTTTTAAGTAGTTTGACCAGCTCTGTTGAAACGTTAGTTGCTAATGAACCAATAAAACTTTCATGCAACCCAGCATTATTCTCGGAAAAATAATTTGAATTTTACTGAAAACATTGTTACAATGGTTGTAAACCGTTTAATTTTTTAGTAAGTTGTATGATACGATTGTTATGTTTTGTTAGTTATGAATATTGTATTTATAGACTTGAAAATGCGACCAAACCACAGTCTCGAAACGCCGTCACCCATCATCATGTAAAAGTGAAGCCAAGTAATCCAAACGTTGGACAGTATTTTAATTTTTAATTTACCTACTCCTATTTTCTTATCATTGCCTTAGTTTTGTCCATTAGGTTATAATTGTCTTTATCTGTTTTACCAAACTTTTCTGCAATATTCATCAGTATATTGCTTAACTGTGTTACCTCTCCTGAACCAATCATCACTTAACAAATACACATACACCTTCAACCAGCATCACCAACCATCAACCAAAGCAGGATTAAGAACCAGTTAAGCTGCAAGCTCCACTAGCAACAACAACAGCTGCTCAATCCCGCACATCTGTCCATCTCTAGCCACCGTCCACGTCTCTGGTCGGCACGTGGACAAACCATCCGCGGTGTCGCCGACCACCGCCAGCGCCAGCCATGATGCTGGTACCAACAGCCGCTGAACATGAACCATGAGGTGATCAGCAGCTTGGTATGGTTAGTTAGTAAGCAAGGTGAGATGGTAAACAGGCTGCTGGTTGCTGTTGAACACCTGTCCTGATTTTTTGTGGTTTTATTGCTGAGTAATTAATTGGGTGCTGTATGTAAGAGTAGTGTGGAAAAATGGTTTATTGCCTTCTGTACTGAAGATAGGTATAAATTTTGGTGTTATGAGAAAGTGAAATATATTACTTAAAAAAGAAATTCTACTTGAAAAGGAAGTAGAAACTATATACAGAAAATTAAATGTTGTAATGTCGTAAATTCGATTTCAAAGTTTGTTAGATTTTAAATCTTTGAATAAAAAGTTAGATGCATTACTAATTTGTTATATAAATGGAAACTATAAAATCAAAATACCAGAAGTAACTATGTTAAGTATTACATATTAAGGACAAGTTGCTATTGTTTCTGTCATTGCCATATTCAATATATCTTAATAAAACAACAAAGTATTTCGTTTGTTCTTTAGCTGTCAAGTTCAAATTGATGACGTAACCTGGTTACAAATTGTTACCGGGTATTTTTATCATTTGAGTTGTGGTTTGATATTACTGTGAAATAGTTTTACCTACCAGATGAAAAGGCTTTTAATTAAACAGTTTACAAATATTAATTTCAAATATCTATTCTATTACCAAAGTCTTACAAACTTTGTGTAATAAGGTAATTGTATAATCATTCCAAACTATCTAAGGTATTGCAGGAGCAGAGGGCAAGATAGTGAGAAGGAAACACCAAAACTGTACCTCATTCCTTGAAATACTCAAACGGCACACAAAAATGCACACTATTCTGCTCCTTCTGTAGTAGATGAGTGTACAGGTACATAGGAGTAACCCAGTACGACTGGGTATCGTGGCATAGTTATCTAAGCCTCAACGATTCATAGACACAACACAAGCAACAAAGACAATCTATATATACCTAGAGCTACTTCCGCTCTTTACCAGAAAAAAGTCACTGTTCAATCAAATGTACAATACCCGTTCTTGGCGACATTAAGAACATTTAAAGTCCTCAAAAATTCAAAACAACTCTTAAAACTCACCTAACAAGTAAATGTTATAATCCTGTCAACGAATTTCTTGACGAAAAATATACAATTTCTAAATCCAGAATTTTATTATTGTTATATTGGGTAGATGCATGCTTTGTTTTAGCCAACATATTAATTTAATTTATTGTTGTATTATGTATTCTATCTCTTTGTAATCAACTGGTATTGACACTATTCAAAACCGGATCTCATCTTGTTCAAATTAAAATAAATTGTTTACCATTTGAATTTTCTGGAAGAAAATCAATTACTATACTTTTATCTAAAGATAATATTAAGTGTTTGTCTTATATACATCACAAAATTCAGATAATCTTTACACGAAGAAGAAATTTTGTGCATACAGATAAAAAATCACTGGCATTAGATCAAGTTGGAGACAAGCTACTAATAGCTTTCTTTATTTTTGTTAAATCAAAATGAAGTTAATTTTAATTAGAAAACTAAATAATGTTTGTAAGTGTTTAGATGACATCAATCGTTTCAAGAATATGTATTTTTCAGTATTCCTTATTGACAAACATATTAATATTTCTAAAAAAATGTTATGTCCAGACCTAACATTTTATAAGGAAACTTTATTTATAAATTTGAACATATTTATGTCTACACTGAATCAGTTGCAACATTTAAGCATAATGTTATTAGTACCCGTTTTGGTTATAGTTTTAATGAATCATACAAGCAATGAACCCAAAAATGTTTTCGGAATTTATACACGTCACATATTGTTCAGAACATACCAATTTAATTCCTGGAATTTTATTCGAGTTATGATACTTCACTTTAATTAACTTGAAAATAAATAAAACAATAAAGACAAGACATACAGACATACACAGTTTTAACATATGTTCACCTGTCCTTATTAATGTATATTATTTATTCTTATATTTCTTACGACTTCTGTGTTATTATATTCCAGTTACATTGTTTTCACGATCTTCGGTTTTGCCATATGATATACTGTCCCTGAGGAAAGACTTGTAAGGCCGAAACACTTGCATCAAATAATAAAACTGTTCTTGACTTCATTTTGCAAAGTCTAATTTCTCACCAGTCATTTAACATTATTAATCGACATGTACAAATAAATAACACATTATTCTTGGTATTATTATTATAACTGCGTTTAACTCCGTGAGAAAGGCTACTAGTACGATTTATTGAACAAAAAAGTGTAAAATGTTATTTAAATACATAAATAATTAAACATTACACATTTTATTCACATCTAAGCAGTAATTACTCATAAATGCTAATTACTGAATCAGAACAAATAACATAATTATAATTCAACAACTTAAAGTTTGTGCCTCCAATTTTACGGTATTACGAAAATCAAAAGAAAATCTAGTTTTATTAAACAAAGTAGTTAAGGAAAATAACTAAAAATAAAGCATTAATTAAAAATAATAACACATTTCTTCATCTATAAATCACTGAAAAGAACATCATTTCAAATTTAATTTTATGAATTACTTTAATTAATGTGACTTGCCAAATAATTAAAATAATTATCACAGAAACATCTTCGCGAAAAATTTCAGGTTCGCTAAACAAGCCATAACATAAAAAATGCGAAAGATGACAAGCAATGATAAACCACATTATACAATTAAGTTTTATCGTTACGTAGGTATTATAAATCAAGCATAAATTAAAATACGGAAGAGTTAACTGGAGATGATAAATACAGTGTACGTTTCTATCTCTCTCGTTTTCAGTAATTTTGAAGTGAACTGGGTCACATATCGTAATCAGACCACACAGTATTTACTTACAATGTAATTCACTTCATTTTTCTCACATAAATTTCATGAAACTGCTTTACAAATACGAATATCATCTCAAGTGGATGAATCTCAAATGGAAAGCGGTCGCGAAACTTTCAAAATTCGGTCGTGAATTTAGTAAATATAAATTTTATGTGAATTTAGAATAGAATAACTTCAAATATAGGAAGTTATATTTTTTTATACACGGTCATATCATAATTTGACAATTATAGACAAATTTCATTGACATAAACGTATTTTCAACCTATAATGAAACGTCAAGCAAGAGTGTCATAAACAGTTGTTGTCAAGTTGACGTTTTGTCTTGAAACTTTTATATGAACATGAAATCAATTGTAACAGTTCATAACATAAATCCTCAATCCTCTAATACCTAAAACAAATTACAAAATTTCTCTAACTTATACAGATATTTTAATAATTATATGCTTGCATTTTTCGAAAATAAAAAATTTGCAGTTTTTAATTAATTACACGCGGACTATATTTCCAAAAAATCTGTAATACGCAAAAAGTACTGGTCCCAAACATTCTTTAAATCCTGAAAAAAAAAACACAACAATCGATCACACCGTTTAAGCAGTAGCGGTGGCTGAAATTGTTTTCTCGCTTCCATTAGTTCCGCACAAAATATTTAACCAACGCAATCACTAAATGTGGGTGGAAAATTTCTTTGAGAAACATTTTTTTATAAATTATAAAATCTTCGACCGTGTATAAAGTTATGTATATATCAAAGGAGTAATTTGCTTTTATGGTCTTTGACGTGTTTTTGACCCTCGGCGTCCAAAATCACGTCTTACGCCATAAAAGATTCATTATGTCCTTAATACACAAATAACTATAAATATCTATTTTTTTTTTGGCTTCATTGGCGGACTAACTACTCATATAACACCATTATGCCCTGATCTGCGTTTTAGGTGTTATTGGTCAACCGCGCGCAACGTTACCTCGAGTTATCGCTTAGATCAGTTCCAACGAGTGCAGCCATGGCCGTTGACAATATCTATATTTATTTACTTATTTATGCTGTTCTGTATAACTGGAACTGAATCCCAGTTACAGTACAGGGTCCGTACTCACTGAACCGCTGTATGCTAGTTCATACATTGATACATTTTTAGCTTGAGTGGGATTCGAACTCGGAACCTTCGGCTTAGAATGTCGTAACGCTAATCACATCACTTATTCAAGTTTTAGTCTGTATTTATACAGCAGAAAATGTGTTTTATATTATACTATTATGTACATGAGAGGGATTTTCAGAAATTTTTAGGAATTTTATAATAAAAATGTTATTCATCCACCTTTTCATAAAATTTCTCTACACATTTAGGCCAACTACAAACATAAAACGTTAGGAAGAATATCATATTTCACCTGTTTAGGAACTAACTTTTTTATTTCGTTGAGATATGAAAATACATTTCTCGTGCAGTTATTTAAGAACAGGCATAAATAGGTCTGATGGTGAGATTATATAAGTAGAAGGGTAATGAAGCAACTCCCATTTCCTAAGTAAACTGAAATGTTTATTATGAAACAATATCCTGTTCGAAGTAGTGATCGAAAATGGAACATTCCAGAAATAGAAATAATCTTGCTTCAAAATGTATAATTATTTTACGCAATGGAAACTACAACGTATCTTAAATACATACGGGATACTCAACAATTAATATTTCGATGTGATTTACTTGTTTTATGCTTTTGGAAGCATAGGTAAGCAAATTTGCAGAACTTCTGTATTTTGAAAACTTCTCGTCCCAGCATAGTTTTATATGGGAAATGTTGCAAATACAGAAAATAGCGACAATATCCTATATTTAGAAATGAACGGGAAGTGGTACTCGGCAATTATATTAAAGTGTAATTTCGTTTGAATTTCTACAAAATATGTTAAATTTGACCAATGCGAAATCTTAGTACCGATGAACACAGCAAAATATTGACAAATTTGTTTCTATGAACTGTCATTTTACTTGTGAAAAACAAACTTATGAAGTCGACAAAAGAAGTCCAATTCAAACTACGATTTAACTCCTGAAATTTTTAATTTCAAAAGTATATGCCATGCGATGTATTTGTGGTTGGTTGACTAATTTAAATGAGAATTTACCACGTATATGTGCGAACCAATAGAATCACGAACTTGGTTGAAAATGAACCAATGAAATGAAAGCTTTTTTGATAACTTTTCACTAGTGAAATTAATAAGTTTCTTCACTGTAATTAAATCTTCATGGTTACCAATAAAAGAAATGCAATTTTCCTAAATGTCAATTGAAAATAATTTATCGATATGTCAAATTCTCGATTGGGAACTGTTTTTTATGGAAGAAATTTTATTAAAAATTGAAGAGAACGTTCCAAAAAATACTAAAAAATTAAAAGATTATGCATGTTAAATTCTCACGCAAAATACAGAGTGATCAAAAGGAATTGTTACAGTTGACAATAAAAAAAACTACTTGAAATTGGTAAGCCTGATACATAAATTCATTTCCCGTTGTTGACAGTGACATTTAAAATTTAAATTTGAGTACATTTAATATTACATGTATTTCTGAAGTATTTCTATTACTTAAAAAGTCAGAATTCTATTAGCTGTCAGACTCCTGACATAACCTATTTGTATTTATTAGAAATGTCAAATAGCATTTCCGCCTTTATCTGACGTTGTGCCAACTGTGGAATAAAAAGATCTCTGGAATTGTATTGCCAACTATAACAATTCCTTTTGATCACCCTGTATAATTCGTAATATGATAATTATCAGATAATATTTTGACATTAATTTAAATTCGTTGTTATGGAAATGGAAATATTGCGAATGCGTATAATTCATTTCAAAATATTATCGGCAATTATATCACTTGTAATATAAAAATAAATATAAATATATATATATATATATATATATATATATATATATATATATATATATATATATATATATATATATATATATATATATATATATATATATCATCACGCCTTCTACCCATTACTGGATGTGGCACTCTGCCGAAGCAGATCTCGGTAAGTGATATATTTTGCGCGTGAAGTGCGGTTACCAGTCGTCAAATCACGGCCCCCAAAGATGTTAGTGATGGAGGAGCCACAGAGGTAGCTTTTGAAATTATGAAAATTGTTTGTCACCTGTGGGAATCACACCAGGGTTCTCAGGATCCACAGGCCGACTTCATACCACTGAGCTAGCCACCCCATAATAATAATAATATTTTTACTTGTAATATTAGTTATAATAATCCTGACTAAATTTCGAATAAATATGTTCATCTAACAAACAAAAAATAGCTCATAAAATTAGTTTCAATAATTTTTATAATTTGCACTATGATTTTGTTACTTTGTTTTTTGTTAAACATATAAATTTATTAAAAACTTTGTTAGGACATAGAAATATTGACCCATAATAACAAATAAAATACGAACAAGAAGGAATGTTGAATCAACTCGCCCAAAGTTTAAGTTTCTGTCGTTTTATCTGTACATTGCACGATTTCACCTATATTTGTTTCTAAGCCTGAGTACTATGGCATTTTAAAGATTTCTCGTAATGTTATTTTTTATATCTATTTATATACTGTATTCCTATAGAAATAATCTAGTCCTACTATTGTTATATTCTATGCGGGATGTATTATTATGGCAACTAAAAGTTAATAGTTAGTAACCAGAATATTTTTGCTTAGATACGAGAGGAAAGAGATATTAATTTTTTATTGTGCACAATCCATTCTCCGAATGAATACGGCATAGTTATGTATGAATATAACTAATAATTGTGCTTATTATGACATTTTCTCATATGAACTTGTATTAATTATAGCTCATATCCTTATACTGCGTTCAAATTTAATTTTTATGGACAACACCCATTTATATTAAAAAGTTGTTTTATAGCTAAACAACAGTTAATTAAGTTTTCTTATTTTACCCAAATTAGGATTGGTAGCGCCAATATAGCTTTCAGTTACTTATGGCTTTAAAATTATTCCACAAATTCAAATAAAAAAATAATTACTGTAACAAATTACATTGGCTATAAATGCTACTCTTATTAGTCTAGTAACTTTACCATATTTCGTTGTTCTATGCAATTATCCAGAGCTATATATTTTCAGTTTTATAAATAATTGAGTAGCGCACGGTCATTCAACTTTGTTTGAAACTTCCACAAACAATTACTTAAAAACAATTTTCATTTCAAAAACTTTCAACTCGAAACTCTAGCATCAAAACCACTATTCGCATATCAAACATTCATGAATAATTAAACTAATTTAAAATAACCGGAAAAGTAAAAAAAAACCTGGAATCCTAACACAAATATCATCACTCCATTTAATATTAACCAGACACCAAGTTCAACTTATTAAGCAGCATTTAATCTACATCCGTCCGCAGGAAAGTTAGCCAGTTTCTCGCATACGAACTCCATTCATTTACCATGAAAACAATGAGTAATAAAATTAAAAACACAATTACGTGGAATACTTTTTGTCAAACGTCGATGTTTGCGCGTCACTATCAACGATAGAGAAACAAACACTAGCAATGAACAAAGACAATAACATCACAAAAAAGGACAGAAGATAGATAAAGCTGCAAGGGGAAGGGAGAGTGAATCGATCACGTGTGACGCAACGGATGACACTAATACAGACACAGTGTATTCACACATAGGAAGTTTCCGATTTCATGTCGGTGAAATGTCAGATTGAGATGATTTGTTTCTACCAAATTTTGAGTGGTCAATAGACAACATATCAAAGATACATTTGTTAAGGTAGTATTAGTGTGACGGTGGCGCCATCGGTTATCGAGTGGCGAAACTGACGCTCAAATAATATAAAAATTGAATAAAATAAGTGTTCCATACCTCTTGTGATTTGAATATCATGAATTGTTAACAGGTTGTTGGTCTAGTGAATTTTCAAATACCATACCACCGTGTGGTGTTGCCATTATAAATTGGGATTCTTAATTTTTCGGTAAAAACAAGGCTTTGCATGGCTATATATCCATTACTAAACGATAAAAAACTTTATCTTTGTGATACAATATACATGGATAGTTCTAGAACATGATACTATTTTTTCAAATGAAACTGCAAAATTTTAAAGGTACACAAACCAAATATGTGCGATTCTGAGTGATGATAAGCCCCGTATATAAGAACTCAACTTTACAAGCGAATATGTTTATTCACAGACGATGAATGTGTTTCATATTTTAACAGGATGTGTATGACTATCCAATGTTTACGTGCGCTAAATTTCATTCAGATCTGCAACATTTTTTTTCACGCTAATACTACCTTACACAATATTCTTGATTACTTTAAATTCGAAAGAAATAAGGACTCCTCCACCAATATGAAATTTACTTATATCAGTGATCCTAGAACTTTTTCAGAGATTTGAAACTCATCGCAAAGGAGTAAAAATGACATAAATGTATCAAAATGGCAAAGAATGAAGATAAAGTTTGGTTAGGTTACAAAGATTTATTTTTTATTTTCTGATACTAGTAGGTTATATCATGGTTGAGGTTGAAGCAAGAAAATATGTTTAGAAGCTCTGGTTTATTTAATAATTTTTTTTGCCGAAATAAGTATATTAAATAACCTATTTTATTAGCAGGTAACTTTTTTTTATTTGTTTACCATATGTAACAGGAACTTAAAGTAAAACATGAGCCTAATTGGTTCTGAAGTTAGCAGCAGAACACAGATATCACTTTAAAACAAGATTAACCCCCTATTCTGTAACTCAATCATTATCTGTTACTGATCGATAAGGTGAATGACCATCCTTATTTTTCATGATTTTCGATATTCTATGATAACAATCATATATTTATCTCTATTTTACTTTCATACATTTTATTCTCAAACGAATCTGTCAGTATAAAAATATTATTTTTTAACCATAGTTTTTCCGAAGCTGTTAATGAACTATAATTCTAATAACAGCTTTGCATACAGGTGGATAATAACATAAAAATGACAGGTAAATTATTTTGATTACAGAATATCGAAATTGTGTTTTAAGCAATCTTGAAATAGAATATGTTGTCACTAAGATTAACACATCGATTATTAATAGATAATTTTGGATGTTGTACACTTTTGGGATCTTGTAATAATACCAAGGGACTAAAAAGTGTAAGATTTTATTCCCTTTCCATCAACCGTTTTTGACAAATTAAAATTTAAAGGGTTTTAAAATTCTTTTAATTTATCATAACACTTTCCCTATATCCAGTTTACAAAGTGAATTTTATGCAACTGTTTTTATCAAAAAACAGTTTTTAGAGATATTTTTGTAAAGATGTTGAATTATCTAGTTGTAAAATTGTCAAACTTAAATCTCTTATTGCTCAGCTAATTTAAAATTATTGCAATTATATATATATATATATATATATATATATATATATATATATATATATATATATATATAATAAAAAATAATTACATTAAACTGCAAAACATGTCTTTATTAAAAATTGAAGGTATTTTGTTTTATAACATTTAGATAATTATGAGTTTGAACTTTAACCTAACTAATAAATGTTAAAATAAATTAAATTTCACCTTATAATTTTATTATTATATTTTAATAAAAAATTTGAAATAAAAATAAATTAATGCGATAAAAGAAAAATTGTGTGAAAAATACTTGTTTTAATGATCAATTGTAACATTCGTACTTTGAGTAACTCGCCTGCAGCTCCGTCACACAAACTCTACTCATATTACACTAAGGGTTATGTAGCATTTGTTTTTCAATATTAAACAACCTTTAACTTAAGAAATATGTAATAATAAATAATAACAATAATATCAGGCTGCAAAAAGTTTCCTATTTCGGAGTCAGTTTCTATTTCAAATGATATCTAATTTATGGGCTGCATCTAATCAGTTAAGCAGTCGCATTTTTTTATAAATTGAATCAGTGAGGTTTAAATACCCGAATACTTGTTTATGAGACGAAAGTTGTGCTCATTGAACTATGATTGCATGTTATTAGACTAAACTATATTTTCTTTCATCGTAAAAAATTGGAAACTTGAAAATCGCATTTTGGTAACATTTTTATTCGAATATTTTCTTCTCGTCACCTTGAGAAAAAAGAAGAGAACAAAAATTAAGAACAATTACTATATGACATGACTATACCAGTATTAATTTCGAAAATAAATATTTATGGACTGGTTGTGTTATTCACAACAAGTGACATTTAGACAAACCAAAACACATATTTCAAAATATTACGTCTCGAACTGTGTGATTATAATTGTTTATTTATTTTCAATGTGAATTTTTATTTATTTATATAGCTACAGCCATACAGACAGTCCAAAACGATATTAAATGATTAATTTTATGTTTTGAATGGAAAACAAGTTTCTTTTGAAGTTTTCAGCAACAATTTATTAATTATTCAGTACATTCTATGTAATGTCTCTTTTGTTTTGTTTATTTTCACTCAGCACTCTCGATAATAAATAGGTTATAAAATTGTTACCAAACAAATGGTTGCTATGTTATTAGTGTTGTTAAGGGCAAAAACCATAAGAAGACAAACAATTTTAAAAATAAACAATACAATTTTTTTTTTCTTCCTATACTTCATTTATGAAAACTATTACGTCACATTCGGTATCCATGTGATTCCAGATTTTGTACTTAAAACGTTTACATTGGTATAGGATTGACATTTTAAAAATATAACCTAAAATTTAAATGTCATTAAAATATTTATTACCTTATAAAATTTAATAACCCAATTCTGCAATATATTAAATAAAAACGAAATATCAATTTATCTTAACGCACGAAAAATATTACCTACATTATTGAAATATTTAATTTTATAAAATAAAACTGAAAAGAATACACATTATATATGTATTATTATATATAAATAAATAATATATGAAAATACAAAATACAATGCACATTACCTCTTGTACTACAGTTAAATTAATTAAAGATCCTCGATTCTCTAACTCCAGCGCAAAATCATTATGAAAATGACAAACGCATTTCCGCATTTGATTACCCAAAATTTTTCTAGCCATTTCTTATTTCTCAGGCTGTATTTATGTATCAAAAATGTCACAAACTTAGAAATGACAGGCGAGAAAATAACAAAATCATGACCATAGGTCTCTATTTTTATTTTATAAACAAATGTGAACAAAGTAAATATGAATTTTCGTATTAGTAAGAATTGTTATACGTTTTCATTAAAATAATAAATGTGATAGAACGTAAAAAAACATGAAACGTGTGTCTTTTCTTATTTAGACATACGTTAATGTCATTCGCATAGGTACGAATAATATTAATAAAAAAAGATAGCTATATTTCGTTCTATCTATGATAACCTCGTCCACATATGACGTAAATGTTTTCATACAGGGAATGGAGTTTATACTATAACAAACTATAGTATTTCGGTACCTACTATTATTTTGTGTAATTCGAAAATAATCGAAATAATGGTTGCCAGGGTAAAAGTAAAGGGGAGACGAAGAACCACATGTGGGAATATATGGCAGTATACGGACATAATTCTGAGTAAATTACAAGTTTCGGCATTCACACCTGGGTCTAAATTTTGTTGTATAGTGCAGAGGGTTGCTATGGCAATATATCATGGTAACAATAGAGAAATATATGTATTCAATTTACTCTAAAATAAAATTTAATTTTGACGTCGTACAACACGCATACACACTACGAATCTATTATTTATAAACTACACAATACGAGTACATAAAAAATATAATACAATTAAATTTAAGGAATTGAGAAATAAATTTCATACAATTTTTATTTGAAGCATTGTCTTCTAAAGTAATTTTGGAATGTTTGACAGTGGAAAAGATATATACAAATCTTTTATAACGCCATAGTCAAATTGTTACATAAATTTTATACAACATTCATGTAAAAATTAAAAAAAAATATATATTTATATATCATCACGCCTTCTACCCATTACTGGGTGTAGCACTCTGCCGAAGCAGATTTCGCTAAGTGATATATTTTGCGCGTGAAGTGCGGTTACTAGTCATCAAATCACGGCCCCCAAAGATATTAGTGGAGGAGGAGCCACAGGGGTAGTTTTTGAAATTATGAAAATTGTTGTCGCCTGTGGGAATCGAACTAGGGTTCTCAGGATCCACAGGCCGACTTCATACCACTGAGCTAGCCACCCCACAAAAATTAAACTGTTATAATAAATATACTTATTAGCTAGTATTTTTCTAAATTATTGTTCTACTTCTTAAATACAGTTTATATTTCAGAAAAAAAAAGTATAAACTACTGATCACAGAACAAAAATTTTTATTTTACCGATCGGACGAAAACTGACCCCTTTTTTGTTCGTATAGTGAATTATTCCGGTATTAAAGTGTCGTTGCTAGACTACGAGAAATAACAGTCCGGAAGTAGTTTTTTGGTAAAAATAAATAAACAAATAATGATTACGCTATTCTCAGATAATTACAATAAAACAACACAATAATTGTTGATGTTGGCGATTAAAAGTGGACTGTATTTTCTTTTAATTTGGTTTATTTAACACTATTATTACTTTACTACACAAAAAAACGTTTTCAACAACCTTTTTTCGGCGTCATACTCTCTTCTTCTTGTTACACTTCTGTTACGTTGGCCACACTGTTCAAATCTCGGTCAGTCAATCAGAGTCTCAGACTAACCATACCTATGGTATGGTATGGTTAGTCTGAGATCAGAGTTGTCTCTGTTCAATATTACCAACCGTAGCAACAATAAATTTTTAACATAAACAATAATTTTATGTTATTGGCTGTTTTTTTCTGTTCTTAAACGATGCTAAATGATTAAATAATACAAAAAATTGTTCACTACAGAATTATGAATATTTCATAGTGGAAAAATTAAAGTAGTTAATTAGCATTAATGTTAACGATCATTAGATTTATGTTTTATTAATAATAATACTAAATAAATCAAACAATTAATTTAATTAATTAATAAATGTTGAGTAAAAATGTGGTAGAGAATTTGATGTAAAAGTAATTATTTTAGTACTATTCGGTAATTAAATCGATTCACATTCAAAGCATTTCCAATCAAAATAAAAACACTGATTTAAAACGTTATCAATCCAAAATCAAATTAAACTAAAACTCCACAAAACAACAACAAAATTCCGTCCAACCCAATAAATTCCCATTACTTTCCAATGGCGTGCGTGTGTGAATTCCCACGGGGGCACACACAAGAAATCGCTATGTAATCGCAGTCGCACTCCTCCTGATTAGAATTCGTACCGTTCTTCGATAATCGCAATTCGCTATTCGCGATTTTGATTTGCGCACGAATATTTGAAATGTTTGTTTTCCACGGCGGAAGTGCTTAGTTTAATTAGTGATTAGCAGTGCGCTTGAACAATTAAGGCGGGGTATGGAGTATGCCGTGCAGAGAACTGAGTACGCACGTCCTGTGATGCTAGGTTGGTTTGTTTGTGTGTTTGTGTACGCGTGTGCGCGCAGGGAAAGTGTACACATATGACTGTAACACTTATAGGTATGTTTGTAAGCCTGTTGAATGAGAATAGAAGCTAATTGTTCTACAAATATTTAAGATGTAATTGTTTTGATTAATTCTAAATATTTTCATATACGTCATGTCAAACCACTAGGCTGTTACGTCACTAAATTTGTTTGTGATACAACACACATATGTTGATGATTTTATTTCTATTATTTACATTTTTAATATTTGGCACGAAATAGAATTTCGGTCCTCTGTGCAGAAATACTAGTTTTGCATAAATCAAAATTGTCTAGAAACAGCCTGTTTCATAATTAGGCCGGCAAAAACTAAAGATATTGATATGATAAGGATAGCATTGGAATAATTTGGCTAAATTGAAAGAATTATAGTAAAATGTATTTATTAATATGTGCGTGCAGCATTTTTATTACACCACTTTATAAAAAGTTCGTATTCCTTCCAGTACCTACAGAGTAGCGAATTTTTCTTACAATAAATTATTTATAGAGTGGCTAGCTCAGTGGTATGAAGTCGGCCTGTGGATCCTAAGAACCCTGGTTCGATTCCCACAGGCGACAAACATAATTTCAAAAGCTTCCCCTGTGGCTTCTCCACCACTAACATCTTTGGGGGCCGTGATTTGACGACTGGTAACCGCACTTTACGCGCAAAATATATCACTTACCGATATCTGCTTCGGCAGAGTGCCACACCCAGTAATGGGTAGAAGGCGTGATGATATATTTATTTAATTTTTTTATAAATTATTAATAATATTCTCGGCAACTTCTTTAATATGTATTGGAATATACATTATAAAATGTCAATTTACAACTTTTTTTGCGAGGAAATATATGAATTATTTATATTTATTTAACTCTCGTATCCATGTTTACAAATGTCCTGATGTTGTGCACATAAAAAATCCCTAATATTTATTACATGACAAATAAATCAATAATTTAATTTTAATATGCTCGAAAAAATTTTGTGTATCAGTCCTGAAACTGTTTTGCCAGTATTCGCAATTTACAAGCCTCGCCTTCGGTTCGGCCTGTCAAAATATGCACTTGCAAAAAAGTACAGTTTTTAGCCTAGTGATATAAATAACTATTATGACACAAGGATAAAAATAGAGTTTTTCGTACGAATGAAGGATGTCGTCTCGTCCAGCAAACATATGAATAAGATAAGTTCTTTCAATCGTGTGTCATAAACAATTTTTTATTCGTAAGAAACTATTAAATGCATATATTATTTTAGCGGTTGAAAAGTATTTTACGGCCGGCAAAAAAACTATCACCTAGCAACCACAACAAGCATTTATACTTCACTGAAAATATTAACTTTTCGTACATTTGACACAATCAAATAAAACTAAATTATTTCGTTTATTATTACGTTGTTATATTTAGTGGACAATGGACTATAAATATTATTTTATAAATCATGCTTCGTGTGCACTTAAAATTAAAATAAAGAACAGAATTAACCGATGTGCAAATTCCAATAAGTGTTGTTGAATATTCAAATTAATCTACACATCATTAGTAATTAATTTAAGTTATACTGAAAAATATGAATATATGAATTTGAAAATCAGTACTTATCCGACATATTTTAAACTAAAACAGCCAGATTCTCAAAAAAGTTTTAGCTAATCCTGAATTTTGGATAGCTAATATTGTGCTAATCTGACTTAAAAAAGTTAATTTCCGAAAACTAAATGGTAAATATTAAAGTTAACTTAAACGTTTTTGAGAATATGGTTTAGCTTAATTTGACAAATTGAAAATTCTGGATTAGCTAGATTTTAGTTAAAACACTTTTGAGAAACGTTTAAAAAAAATCCACAATAGTTATTTTTATAACAAGTGTCGAAAAAGGCTTGTTACGTGCAAGTGCAGAATTTGCACGAGCACGTAACCTTTTTCGGCACGTGTTATAAACAACATTTTTCCTACAACTGTGCAATTTAGAAAATCACTAAGTTATTATCAAAATTTATAAAATCTTAATGATATTCACGAGAACGATGTTTTACGGCGTTGCTATGGTTTGTTTGTTGATTGCTTGCACATTGTTCTACGTTATTTAAAAATATTTCACTAATTTCAAGATAATTTCTTCAAAATCGTCTAGATTGGAATACTACAGTGAGTGATTTTTCTTTATCATAAACACCTCCAAAGATAATTGAAGCCCCAGATCATGCTATGTTGGACCTATTTTCGACAATGACGATCAACCTGCTGCTGGTACTTCTAAAGTCTACGTAATTGTTGTCAATAATATTACTGTTAATAATATCAACAGGTACGGCTGAAATCATTGTTTCTTTAGACAGTACAAAAGTTTCCACTTCACATTATGTCAATATAAGCAACTGTAACAATTGTGTTAATAATATACACAAACAATAACTATTATGTATTTCACTTACTCTTAAAATAAATTCATTTATATTTTAATTTGTTCGGTTCTTTTTATTAATTGTGTACAGATTAGATATACTGCAATTTAAGGTTATGTTTATAAACGTCAAAATATACTACTGCATATTTACTAGCGCTGGCTCACCGCATCTTCTTCTTCTATAAGCGTCTATGGTCAAAATATGAAGTCCGCGCTCGGCGCGAAATTTAAATCGCTCTCAATACAACTTTTTTTTACAGTTGTGTAATGAATTACTTTCCGCACTAGTGTTTCTTTGCTTACAGAAACCCACTTGGTCTGCATTTGTATCCTTTCAACCCGTAACCAAGGCAATAATAGTTACGTAATAACAAAGAAAACGCACAATTGTAGGAAAAAATTATTTCCTGTTTCTTTGAACAAAGCTGAGTTAATAATATTTCAGACTTCCTGCTAACTATAGATATAAGACAGACGAACTAACTTGGTTGTCTGTGGTTTTAGTTTAGAGCCAGAAAGCTAAAGAAACTGTGGTTAAAGTCACTAAAGATCGTAGATTAGTTAGCTACCCAAAGTATCGTTTTCAGTAATAAAAACATCAAACTGTTACATACCTCCATGGTTATAAATAACTTCAAAGTTGTAGATATTCTGTAAGAACATAAAACTTTAACAAATCATTACTGTCGTTTAGAATTTAGCACGTATTCCACTTTCAGGTTTCGGGTTGGGAATATCAACTTCATTTTGAAATACCTTATAATAAATTATTGAACATTTCCTTACTTGTCATAATTTGCATTAGTGTCAAGTATGGTAACGTTGAACGTTGCGCGAAATACTTATAGGAATTTCATGTGGGCAGAATAGATCAAAGTCTTAAATAGTTGATTGTTGCACATGGCTACAAGTTAAAGTAGGGCAATTGTTAAATTCCTGTTGGTACATAATCAGAGCTGGGTAAGCTACTTAAAAAAAGTAGCTAAGCTACAGCTATTCTTTAAAAAAGTAGCTGAGCTACAGCTATAAGCTACATTTTGTAAAATATAGCTAAGCTACAGCTAAAAGCTTTCGTTAAAGTAGCTCTTAAATTTTAAAGCTACTTTTTTCAATTATTGTGAATTATTAAATTAAAATATTAAAATCGCAAATGGACAAATGTACTGTTAATTTGTTATGCTATAATTCTTATTTATAAATATCAGAATAAATTAACAGTCACATTAACAGAAGACTTCTAAACAGTCAATATTTAGTTCATCTAATATTTAATACAAAAGTAGCTTTAAGCTACAAAAAGTAGCTTTAAAAGTAGCTTCAGCAGTTAGAATAATATTTTTAGGCTAATAGAAAAAAACATAGCTCGCTACAAGCTACAGCTATATTTTTTCAGATTTAGCTAAGCTACAGCTACAGCTAAGGGTAAATGTAGCTAAGCTAGTAGCTAAGCTACAAAATTAGCTAGCTACTGCCCAGCTCTGTACATAATTAACTATAATCTATTAATATGGTCTATACGAGTACACTTTCCACCCGCACATTTCGTCTGACATTGAAATAAGTGAAATTTAATATGAAGCCCTCATATGCGTATACCATCGAAAGGTGAACAGCAAGGATAGCATGGTAATATTAACATGCATAACATATTCGTAATTTTACGCGTTATTATTTCCATAACCTGTCGTACATTAATATTCTTAAAGCTTCTACTTTAATGTCCGCATTTAACTGCACCAGACTTGCAGTTACCATTCATAACATTTTTCTGTAAATGGTGAAACAATATTAGAGAATAAGTTATAAATGCGGTTATTTTTTTTAATATTACCATTAAATTTTAACAAAGCATATTAAAAGCTTGGAATATAACGATATTTGAATTTAAATTACGGTTTCCTACAACTGTGCGATTTCTTTGTTATTACGTGGCTATTATTGCCTTGGTTACGTATGGAAAGTATACAAATGCAGATCAAGTGCGTTTCTGTAAGCAAAGAAACACTAGTGCGGAAAGTAATTCATTACGAAACTGTAAAAAAGGTTGTATTGTGAACGATTTAAATTTCGCGGCGAGCGCGGAATTCATATTTTGGCCTCAGACGCTTATGGAAGAAGAAGATATGGTGAGCCAGCGCTAATAAATATGCAGTAGTATATTTTAGCTGTATTCCATTTGCCACTTGGTTCACTTAAATCAGTTCAGATAAATTCGACAAATGAATAAATAAAGTGAATTAAGCGAACTGATACAGTTATTGGGGTGAATTACTTCAAAGTAAATTAGAATCTGCAATTCTAGTACTGGAAATAAAGTCAGTGAAGTAATCCATTTAAATAAATAAGTGATCTGGTTCAGTAAATGTAAGTTAGATCTGATCCAAATGGCAAATGGAATACGCCTTTTGACGTTTATAAACATAACCTTAAATTGCAGTATATCTAATCTGTAGACAATTAATAAAAAGAACCGAACAAAGTACAATATCTCGATAAAAGGTTTTATTTAAAGAGTAAGTGAAATACATAATATTTATTGTTCGTGTATATTAATAACACGTTGTTACAGTTGCTTATATGGACATAATATGAAGTGAATACTTTTGTACTGTCTAAAGAAACATTGAATTCTGCCGTACCTGTTCATATTATTAACAGTAATATTATTGACAACCATTTCGGAGGTTTTAGAAGTATCAGCAGCAGATTGATTGTCATTGTCAAGAATAGATCCAACATAGCATGATCCGGAGCTTCAATTATCTTTGAAGGTGTTTATAATAAAGAAGAACCAGTTAGTGTAGTATTTAAATCTAGACGATTTTGAAGAAATTATCTTGAAATTAGTGAAATATTTTTAAATAATGTAGAACAATGTGCAAGCAATCAACAAACAAACCATAGCAATGCCATAAAACATCGTTCTCGTGTAATATCATTATAATTTTATAAATTTTAGTGATTTTCTAAATCGCATAGTTATAGGAAAAATCTTGTTTATTACACATGCCGAAAAGGATTACGTGCTCGTTCAGTTTTCCGCACTCGGCAAGCCTAGTGCGTTAAATTCTGCACTTGCACGTAACAAGCCTTTTTCAGCACTTGTTATAAAAATAACTATTAAATAGTTGATTTCTACGCATTTCTAATGCCTGGTACTATGTATAGAGGAAATTCAAATTTAGAACAAAGTTCAAGCAGTTACGTTCGTAATCGTATTATCTCATTGGTTACGTTACTATTTGACCTACTTTGAAAATTTGAATTTCCTTTATACTACCAAGTCTAATGCGAACATTGAAATAAAGTTTAAAATTTGAACTTGCATTATATACTCGACCCGTGGTAGTTCAATAGTAGAAAAGATCCGAATTTAATCAAAGTTACACCAAAAGTTAATAATCTTCAATGTGGTCTACTATCAGTATAATCAATTTTAAATATCCGTTTTCATGGTAGTTTAAATGAAAACATCGTTTTTTAAACGGATAAACATAATTACACTTGTTCCTAAATACTTGATGCTCAAAGCTTTATATTCTACTACAAATATGATACTACCCTACTACTATCAAATTATAGAATTCACAGAAGCTAGTGAAGGAGGTCTTTTTTTTTCAAAGTTAAAATAGTGTTATTGCAAATTTTATCCCAATATCTTTACTGCAAAATGCACTCTGACGCATTATTAATTTATTTGTTTGTTAAGCCATACAATAAATATTAAATCCAACTTACAGTACAGAAGACCGCTAATGGAAGTCGAGCCACTCGAATACAGTTCTATTTTTGGTTATGCTGATGTCAAAAATGTTTGTATTGGTGACCTATTGCCCGTGGAAAGACAGGGCTAACATTTATCTAGTATATTTGCACAATAATCTAAATGAAGGGTGTAAAATACTCGGCACATTCTCCACATGGATGAATGGAAATGAGAGTTTGATCTGATGAACGGGATATGTAGTGACAGATTTTCATTTGACCGCAAGTTATGTATAGGAGAGTTTAATACAAAAAACGAACTTAAAGCTAAACAATCGATATTACAATTTAGTAAGTTATATAAAAATAAACAGTCGAAATAGTTTCTAAACGAACGCAGAGAGCTCAGATCAAGAATTTTTGAAATTTGCTCATAATTGTGAGTCAGTCTCGGCGAAGGTAGATGTAATTTAAAAGCTATGAGATTGAAAAAAAAATTATAATAATAAGATTTTGCCATTCGCAAAGCATAGCATAGCTGGAAACGCTCAGCTCTATTCACATATATCAAACTCTCTAGGTTATGTCGAAAAACTAAAACCAAGACTATGTTAAGAGGTGAAAATAAGGCTTTACTTCTGTCTATTCAAACAAGGATTGTCTGTAAGATAAAAAAAAACAAGTCACGGATATTGCTACCATTTAACAAAAATTTAGAAGAAACCAAAAACTTAATAAAATATATAAAAGTAACTTTTACTTCTGAACAATTGCACTCTACAAAGAAGGAAATTGCATGTTCACCCCTAACCGCCACCACCTGGTGTTAATCAAAGTTATAAATTCCAATAGTTATAACTAAAGTTAATAGTTTGAATGACGTCAAGACAAAACAATTTCCGCCAAGCAACTTCTCCGAAGTCCGAATTTCCCAAGTCCACCTCTGCGTCGGATGTGCTTCGGTCGTGGCTCGAGGCCCTGACAGAGGTCGAAGCACCGGATGCAGCGTAGCAGGGCTGTCCAACCAACAACACTGCGACTACCTGCTGGCAGCAGGTACAATAACATGTTCAATGTTCACCTGCGCTCGGCTCACCTCAGCTCTGTTCGCGAGATAGGGACTGTGCATGAACGAGCAGACACTGACCCACCGCCGGAAAATGTAAAAAAACAAGTGAAGGAGAGTCATCAGAAGGAACAACAATCCGTACAGTCACACCGCAGCTAATTAATATGAATTATATATGTATATGAACTTCAGTAGGTGTTTAATTATATACAACTGTGAAAATTTTAAAGAATTTGCTGACCGCAGAGATGCCGTATAAATAAGTAATATGAGACTGGAAACAATTGACAGTCACGCCGACTACTAATTAACAATAGCTAGTAACATCCTTGATACTTTAGCACCATTCTATAATTTCCTTCTATTGGGATAACTAGCAAGAGATGGCGTTGATAACGATATGTCAAACTTCAGACAAAGGTACACTTTCAGCTAATCTTCATAAGCTAATCTTTATTATCATTTGTATTTCTTAGTTTTTTATTGTATTCTGTGTTTGCTAATAATATTTGTTATAAATTTATATAGAATAAAGTTGTGTTGTCGTTAGTTATAATTTTAGTATCAGTTTCATTTATCGTTTAATAAGTACAAATTTAAGTATATAGTTCATAGGTTCTTTTACTAGAGTAGGTTATTCTTGGTAGAAATTAATTCTTTTAGGGCAGAGATATCCACCTCCTATTAAAGTAGCTAATAGTTATTAGCAAAATACATTATTTATTAGGAAGATATTTATTTTTTAAATATCCAGTTCTATTTATTCGTCTACTTGTTATTAGGTACATAATAAAAGTGTTTGTTGGCTGCGGGAATCGATCAAATACACAGGCCGACTGAATCACCTACCACATTTCATATATCTCTATAATTTCATCCAATATATCAAAATTCATCTAAAATATAAATGATAACCCTTGTGGCATCGTATATAAATATATTATTTCCAGGTATACCTTTTTAATAAGAAATTAGTACAGTATTAAAAAATATATTTTTATTTCATGCATAAATTGACATGAAAATTGAATCTTTTGTTTTTTATTAGGAGGTTTGAGTAGCTAATAAAATATGTAGCTAATAAATATGTTTATTAGATAAATAAAATTTATAAGGTAGTGAATATCTGAAAAAAATATTTATTAGCTAAATAAATTTATTAGAATCTTTATTAGGAGGTGGATATCTCGGCCCTTAGAATAATATTATTTAATAGGGACCTATAATTTTGACGTCACATACAGCTGACCCGAAGCAGATCCCCCTCCACACAATTTTGTGCCGAGTCAAATAACTCTTTTCTCCTTTCAACACTTCCCCCTCAGATCCACACATTTGTTTGACGTTTAACGTGATAAACGTCAAACTGTAAAGCTATACCATGTTCGCTACATAACAAATTATTAAATTCTGGTTTACTCACTAGATGGCAACCGAAAAATTTGAATTATATTAGTCCCTATTATAGTTTCATTACCATTTTTATTGTAAATATTAGTTCAACCATTATTAATTTTTATTTATTTTCTAAGTACTTAGTTATTAGGTTAGTAGTAAAGTATATCTTTGTCGAGGTTCTAATTTTTAGCACCATGAGCGTATTCTTATTTTAAAATCCCAATAACGCTTAACGCTAACAGTGCACTATAAATTTTCATGGCCACATGATTTAATCTAATAGAACATAAATTTAATACAAAATAACACCATTAAATTTTAGAGTTTTCTTTCATCGAATCGGAATTTACTGCAAATAAAAAAGTTGTCAATTCGACATTTTTTTGATAATTAAATGAAAGAAACTTTCCTAATGATAGTCTGCAATCAATTAATGAGATATTCTTGAATACTAACATGAATAAAACTCTTTTACACGATATTATTTTTTTATAAATGTTTTCCGATAGGACTTCCCAGGTTATGTTTCCCATTACTGATCGGTAAGTAATTATTGACTAATAGACTGGCTGTAAGTAAATTAAACATTCTTCCATTTTAATACATCCTGACAACTAAAAATTTTTTAAAAGTCAAAATAATTTTTAAACATTTCTAAATTATAATTTCGTACTATATCGATCATGTAAAACACTTAATAAGCGTTACTGACAATAAGTGTCCTACATTCTATCGATATTGGATATATTGGAAATTATGTCTTTCGTCTGGATCTCTAAAATCATTGTCCATCAGTTGGAAGCACTTACTACTTTTAATACTCAAGTAACTACTTATATATGTTCGAAACGTTTTTTTCTGAATGGGCACCTATACCATAATCGAAATAACAAGAATGAAGGATAAAAATATAAAATATATATTGAATAATCGCTATTAGTGAAAAAATTTGTTAAAAATAATGTTTAACACGAGAGATATAAGCGATTATATTCTCATTAGCCACTAGTATTTTCGCGCGGTATATAACAGACATGTGCGGACTAGAACGTAACTAAATATGACATCTCAGCACTGGTTTTTCAAACTGTTCGCCGTTTGCTGATGTGTACGTGTTCAACATATTGTATATTTATTACTATAATTTAATTTAATGTTCTTGGACTTGCAACTTCTATAAAATATGATTTTCAACATAGTAAGATTATTTTTCAAGAATTCAATCGTATATTATTTGCACTCTTTGAACGAAACAAGTTAAGTATCACTAAACCGAACTTCTGACGTCACAACTTCAACACAAATCTTTAAAAAATCATCTTTTGTAATATAAAGAATTTTCAACCCGCGTTCTCACTGATCGTCATAGTTTCATAAAAAATATAAAAAATTGGTATATGAGCCCATTGATGTTTTTTGAAGATAAAATATTATTATTCTGGATAAGATGTAGATGATTTATATCATATGATTTAAGTGATTAAAGATAAAGAAACTTAAATAAATAAACTAAACTAAACACAAATTTATACCAAAAATTATACAAGAAATATGAAATAAAATTATTTATTATTATTACAATACTAAATAATACAGAAATATTAATTTTTCCGTCTTTTCTGTGCCAATTTTTTATATTAATATGTACAGTACCTACATTGTAATTTTAAAAAGAAATATATAAATAAACATTTTAATGCATTTTAAGATAAATTTCGAGGAAATAAAAAATTCATGATTATTTTCATTTAAAAAATATATGAAATGGATATGCCACGTGCACTACGTTAGAGTTCATCGACTACACCTTGGATTATACTAACAAGAAATGCGATAAATGAAAGAATAATCATCATTCAAAATAAATGTCTGCAACAATAGTCGCAAAATGTGTCAGGTTCCGTCAATCTTCATAATTATACCGATTTCTAGAAGCGCAAGACGTAACTTCGCGCTCCATGCACACCATTTAATTCCGCAAGATTTGAATTTCATCTCGTAAACTGACGACGGTATAACTTTTAAAAATGTCAAGAAAATATTATCATCAAGATAAAATATTAGTTCTGCCGAATCATCAAAGACAACTATGCTTAATTACAACTTGTCCGCGATGTAGTGACCAGCACGTCATTAAACATATTCATCTGAGTTAAATTTTACAAAATGGCGGAAATTTTGTGACATCATACAAGTTCTCAAACTCTCAAAACGAACAACAACTATAAATTAATATTAGTTTCAAATTAAAACCTATAAAAAAAAATGTATATAGGATACTAAAACTTGAACAAGCTATTATCATTATATATTACTTTCAAAATGAATACTGATATGGCAATGAATTTACTTAATATTTTGCAAAGGCGGCCATTGTTTTTGAATCACCAGCATATTTTGACGTTTGTAAGTCTATTTTTGTTCGTATTTGAGGTTATTATTCTTTTGTAGTTTACGATAGTGTATTTCTCTCTTGTTAGTGTTTTGTTATTATTATTTAAGATTTTTCCATTTTATTTTGAATTTATTTTGATGTGATCATCTATCTTTTTCTTTTCAAGTAATGAAAAAGAGATTACTTAATTTAAAATGTAACTATGTTTAATTTTCTTTAAAAATTGGTAAGTTTTAATTACAATTTTACTGTTCTCAAATATTACAGCTTTGTATTTACTTTTGTAGCTTGAAAATGGCCAAAATTTTTGCGCCGAAACGTCGCTGATTAATTCAACTAAAAATTGTTTAAATTTTTTATAAAATTATTACCACGTTAATCCTGTGATCCAGTTAATACAAATGCTTAAAATATATAAAGTAATAATGAATTTAAATTTCACTCTGCTAATTATCTTCTCTGTTCACTAGATTATGTGTAGCGTAGGTAAACTGAAGAAAGACGTGTGTGAGCTTCGCAATAAGTGGGCGCCTGTCTAATTATAATTCGAGTGTGTGGAAAATTTGAGAGCACATAGGTAGAATTTTAAATAGTGTCGGTTTCGTAAGATGTAATTTTAATAGATATGTTAATTTTTTTAAGTGTAAAGAGGTGTAATAATCACGTAAATATATTTTTGTGAAGCATTTCACGAATTTTAAACATACTTGTACTAGTATTTGATTGCTCAACTCACGTCCTCATATCGATAAGGAAGAATTTTACATAACAGATTCATGACTCTTCTACTAAAAGTTTGTGTTATGAAGTGAAACTAAAATTCTGATAACTCTCAGAAGTATTTGAAATCCACAAGAAAGAATAATTTATCTTTATATTATTTACTCATTGCTATTCATTAGTTTGCGATTTTTGTCGGTAGATGGCACCACGGGTTGCTCCGTAGCTCTCGTGTCATGTTACCGGCTAACCTAGTTTAACATCCGTCAGTTCAGCTTAAAAAAGTATCACAATTTACTAGCCCCTAGTTGAACTAGTTGGATAGTTGATCGCACCATACTTATGAGTCCGTAAGGACGAAACGCGTCTATGGTTAAAGCTGAACTGACCAGCCTTTGATGATGACACCTAATAAGTTGATTCAAATGTGCTGTAATTTTGTGGAACTTTGACAAGTGTTGGAATTTTTTTTTTCTTTTTTTCTTATTTTATTAATAATTTAATAGCCGAAACAAAAATAAAATATCGTTCAGTTTTCAATAGACTGAAATTCCGACTGCCATTTTATTACACCATTATATTCAATTAGTCGACTAATTTATATCGCTATTCATTAATTAAATAAATTTATTTTAATGAATTCAAATATTCATCTCTTCAAAAGACAAATTAAATAATACTGCACGTACAATATAGTTGAATAGTTTAAGTTTATAGATTGCACAATAATATATTTAGTAAAACTAATTAAAATTTACCTGTTTTTGATTACCATATGAATACTGCCTTACATGTACGGGAGGAAATAGCGGAATTTGAACTCACCTGAAAAAGAAGAAAAAACAATAAGTACAAATTATAATATACAACAGATAAAAATACAATCTACTGTAATTAGTTGAGATGGCTTTATGCTGCATTTAAAGACAAATATTACCGGTAGATATAAAATTAAGGCAATATACAAAATTCCAAATACAAATTACAAGTTCTTTTATGAGGTGGCTAGCTCAGTGGTATGAAGTCGGCCTGTGGATCCAGAGAACCCTGGTTCGATTCCCACAGGCGACAAACAATTTTCATAATTTCAAAAGCTACCACTGTGGCTCCTCCACCACTAACATCTTTGGGGGCCGTGATTTGACTAGTGGTAACCGCACTTCACGCGCAAAATATATCACTTACCGAGATCTGCTTCGGCAGAGTGCCACACCCAGTAATGGGTAGAAGGCGTGATGATATATTTATTTATTTAAGTTCTTATATAAATAAATATATCATCATGCCTTTTACCCATTTCTGAGTGTGGCACTCTGCCGAAGCAGATCTCGGTAAGTGATATATTTATGCGCGTGAAGTGCGTCAAATCACGGCCCCCAAAGATGTTAGTGGTGGAGGAGCCACAGAGGTAATTTTAAATTGGTGAAAATGATTTGTCGGCTGTGGGGATCGAACCAGGGTTCTTAGGATCCGTAGGACGACTTGATACCAACGAGTCATTACCCCATAAATTATATTATGTATTAAAATATTTCTTGGATAAGCTTGTTTCGCCCCCACTTCTAGATTTAATATATTTATATGAATATTAAATTTTTGGCAAGACTTGCTTCGCTTGCCTTTTAAACAAATAAATCCTAATCCAGTAGAACGTACGGTAGCACGAACGCAGGTTTTTCTATTTGCTTTTGGCAAAATTTGCTTGATTTTAATACTACAATTCACACTTGCAGGTGACATGTATATTTATTGTTCAAATATAGACACGTGACATCTGACGACGAAAATTTAAAAGCGATTAAAATTATAGTGACGTGATAAAGTCGGAAGCGTTCTCATTGGCCACAAGTATTTTCGCGCGGTAAATAAGAGTAGAACGTAAATAACTGTCCGGCAGTACGATGGGGTGGGTAGCGTTACGGAATTCGAATCCGGAGATCCCGAGTTCGATTCCCACTCAAGCTAGAAATTATAATTACAACCACTCTGCGGCTCGGTGAGTTCGGATCCTGTACTGTAATTGGGAATCAATTCCTGTTGTACAGAGTAACATAAATAAATAAATAAATAAATTACAATAATTTAATTTCGTTTTCTTAGGCTTTCAATTAGGATAAAATATAATTTTCAACATAGTAAGATAATTTTTCATAAATTCAATCGTATATTATTTGCACTCTTTGAATGAAAAAAGTATCACTGAAACGAACTTTAGACGTCACAACCCCAGTAAAAAAATTTAAAAAAATTATTTCTCGAATATAAGGAATTTTCAACTTGCGTTTTCACTAATCGTCATAGTTTATCATATAGTTTCATAAAAAAAAGTTATAGGAGCTCATTGCAAAGTGCAAGCGAACGAAAAAATCACCGTGATTAAAAACGTCCAGATTACCATCAATAATTAAATTAAACAAGAAATTAAGATAAATAGCTTTAAATGCACTGTACATTTCCTGTTATCAACAGAGAGCATAATTTCTATTTTTGTAGCTTTGTAACATTAGCAACAATATCTCACGCGTATCATAAACCACAAAAAAAAAATCCCTCACGCAATAACTTCAAATCTACATTACATCCGTACAGCATTCCACCCTTACCCAGTCGCTTCCATACAGACGGGGAAAAAATTCAGGTGAGATCCCAACGGAACTCAAGCCGCTGATTAAAAAGCATCCAGACGTCGTTGGCTTGCTCGGCGTGGAACTGCTACGTTCTACGGTTCCAGGACGCCGCGAGACACGGAAAGAGGAGTAGCGAGGAAGAGAGGAGAGAGGAGAGTGCCGGCGGCTGGGCGTCGCCAGCTACGTTAATTAAGAACCTGGCTCGTCCGGCATCTATAATCACGACTTCGCATTTCCAGCGAACATGAGTTTTACGGGTTGGGTGTATTTATGAGCATGTTGCTTGTTGGTATTGGGTTTGACTGTCGGTGGGAGATGTTTGGTGATCGAAAGGTTAAGGCAGTCATAATTTGTTTCAGCTTTATGACATGAACAAAACTGTGACATCACTTCATACAATTTCGGCAAATATATGCCATAGAATTGTTTCTTATAGTGTCACATTTTGATTCGACTTTTGGAGTTTGGACAGAATGAGTGAAGGTAATTAACCACTGGTCACCATGGTTCAAGTTTTTAATAAGAATATAATTATTAGAATTTGAATTCATATAAATATAATTATGGAGTAGATGGCTCAGTGGTGTCGAGTCAGCCTGTGGATTTGAAATCCACGGTTTGATTCCTACAGACGAAAATTTTCACCAAATAAAAATTACCCCTGTGGTTTCCCCACAGATTTTTGATTTTAGATTTGTTGTTTAGTAATTTCATTAGAGTGTTTAGCTGCAATTGTGTGAAATTCACTTTCAAAAACAAGCGCAGGGATAATACTTCCTTCGTTTCTTATCTTTTTTATTCGTTTTCTGATCTTAGATTGAGTGTTTAACTGCAATTGTGTGGAATTCACTTTCAAAAACAAGCGTAGAGCGACACTCTCTTCATTTCTTAACTTTTAATTCGTTTTCAGTTCTTACGTAGAGTGTTTAACTGCAATTGTGTGAAATTCGCTTTCAAAAACAAGCGCAGGGCGAAACTTCCTCCCTTTCTTATCTTTTTGTTTCATTTTTAGTTACTGCATTGTGTGGACTTTTCTTTCATATACAAGTGCAGGCTATCGCTTCCATCTTTTCTAATCTTTGTAGATTCGTTGTTAGTTTCGTTGTTAGGAGTAAGCATGAGTAATTTGAGATGTTTTATGCATATGTTATGTACGTTGAAGAAGGAAGATGAATGATAAGTGAATAGGAATGATGTGATTGAAGGTTTGTTGTGTGATAAATGATGTCGAGTGTAATAAATGAATGAGTTTAAATGGAGTGAACTATGAATGTGGTTGAAGTGAGGGTGGTGTGTTTGGATGATAATGTTTGACGAGAGCTGATTGTTTGATGAGTGTGATGAGTGAATGTTTTATGAGTGATTTTAGGGTTCGTGCTACCCCATTTGTTTGGATATAACGTGAAGAAATGTATGTATGTATGTATGTATGTATGTATGTATGTATGTATGTATGTATGTATGTATGTATGTATGTATGTATGTATGTATGTATGTATGTATGTATGTATGTATGTATGTATGTATGTATGTATGTATGTATGTATGTATGTATGTATGTATGTATGTATGTATGTATGTATGTATGTATGTATGTATGTATGTATGTATGTATGTATGTATGTATGTATGTATGTATGTATGTATGTATGTATGTATGTATGTATGTATGTATGTATGTATGTATGTATGTATGTATGTATGTATGTATGTATGTATGTATGTATGTATGTATGTATGTATGTATGTATGTATGTATGTATGTATGTATGTATGTATGTATGTATGTATGTATGTATGTATGTATGTATGTATGTATGTATGTATGTATGTATGTATGTATGTATGTATGTATGTATGTATGTATGTATGTATGTATGTATGTATGTATGTATGTATGTATGTATGTATGTATGTATGTATGTATGTATGTATGTATGTATGTATGTATGTATGTATGTATGTATGTATGTATGTATGTATGTATGTATGTATGTATGTATGTATGTATGTATGTATGTATGTATGTATGTATGTATGTATGCTTCCCCACCACTGATATATTTGGGGGCCATGATTTGACGCTGATAACCCCACGTCACGTGCACAAATATATCACTTACTAAGTAAAATCTGTTACGACAGAGTGCTACACCCAGTAATGGGTAAAAGGTGTGATGATATATTTATATATTTTATTATTTTAAATGCAACATAACCTAGATTATATTTATATTTGAGAATTTACCACGTATACGAGTATATGAGAAACAATATAATAACGAATTTGTTTGAAAATGACCAATTAAATGAAAGCCATTTTTATAGTTTTCCACTAGTGAAATTAATAAGTGATATTTTTTCACTGTAATTGAACCTTCTTAATTACCAATAAAATAAATGCTATATTTTCATAAACGTCAATTAAAAATCATCTATCGAAATGTCAATTTTTTTATGGGAAACTGCTTCTATACATTTTTAAATTAAAATTGAAGAGAACATTCTAACAAATACCAAAAAGTTAGAAGAATATGCTTATAAAATTCTCACGCAAAATATAGCTCGTAATATAATTGTCAGATAATATTTTGATATGAATTTAAATTTGTTGTTACGGCAATAGGAAATATAGTTCATGCGGCGCACTCACTATTTTCCGTTTTCATAACAACTCATAATTCATGTCAAAATATTATTGGGAATTATTATATCACTTGTTATATTAGTTATGATAGTCTGACATACCTATATTTCACATCAAATTGCATGATGTGACGTCATCGTACATAATTAGTAAATTGAAGTAAACATTGACCACGTAACACCGACATTAAGGGATGATATAACGACAAAAGATGCTGGTGGCATATTCATAGATATGTTTAGTCTTTTGTAATGTTTGTACATTAGGGTCAAATTTTAATGTGTGTTAGGCTTTAGTTAATTTTCTTCCGAAAAGAGGAAACAAAAGAAGAAAATATTTCTTATAATTATAGTGTCTTTGACGGAAAGCGCTCATTTTCGAAATTAAAGCAGAGTAGTTACTGGCTATGCTCAAAGGATCGCTTTATTATCGTTTTTAGCACTTCTTTGTAAAGAGAACAATATTATAATGAAAAGTCGAAGAAGTACTCGTAACTTTTGGAATTAGGAAGCGTTACAAGTACTTAATCTAGATATTGTAGGTTTTGTAGAAATGAGAACTGAAATTTAATACCCATATCTTATTTTTACCGTATTAAAATTATCCCTGTAGTTTTCCATTCAATAACATCGATGTGGGGTCGTGATTTGACGAATGGTTACAGCTTTTCATACATATAAATTTATCGAAGTCTGCTACAGCGGAGTATTGATATCTATATTTATTTTATTTAAATTATAGTATTAGAATAAATTAGGGTTGTTGATTTTTTGAATATTCGAGACTTCGATTGTTCGGATTTATTGAACTTTCCAATTTAGATTCGAACTTTCGAATTTTTGAATATTCCGAATTTTGGAATATACCGAATTTACGAATTTTCGAGTTATTCCAACTGTGAATCTGGATCCTAACGTGAACACGGCATGTTTATATGAATTATTTTCATAATAAACTCATTTGCAGAGTTTTGTATTAATTCGTAAGTAATTAATATTAATTATTATTATTTGCCAAATTAATCCAATTTAGACTTAAAATTTCGCTACACTGTCAAAAACGTTTTTGTATCCATTTTATTGTCATTTTAAAACGTTTTACTAAAAGTCCATAGCATTTAGATGGGCGGTAAGAGAATAGATGTCTTAATTAAGACGCCTAAACTTGCAGAGCTTTTGCAGGATACTTCGCCGAGTATATTATTTAATTCGTGGCCGACTTTTCGCGAATTATGCGTGAGCGTGTTTGGAGATGACAGATGGCGTTAATTCAGTGGTAAAATTAGAGAATTCGAAGTTTCTAAAAATTCAAAAATTCGTAAATTAGAAGCTTCGAAGTTTTTTTGACGAAGTTCAAAACATTCGAATGTTCGAACGTTCAGAAATTCTAACTTCGGTGGAAATCAACGACCCTAGAATAAATGCATTTTTTTCATCACATTTTTTTTTTACTTAATAGTATTTAAAGCTGTCGTAGATCCTAGATCCAATGCCTAATGGAAAATCTGGCACTTTTATTAATTATTCAATCTCATTCAATACTATGTGGTGTAGATACGTAGCTCAGTAGTATCGTGACTGCCTGTGGATTTGAGAATCCGAGTTCGATTCCCACAGTCGACAATCTTTACTCCACTTAAAAATTACTCCTATGGCTCCCCCTCCATTACCATCTTTGTGGGTCGTGATTTGACGGTTAATAACTGCACTTCAAACGCATCGTATATCACTTATCGAGATTTGCTGCGGCAGAGTGATATACCCAGTAATGAGTAAAAGGTATGATGAAATATTTATGTTCTTTTCTTTAATACTATCTCGTGACTTTACGAATTGTTGTATTAGTGGTCTGATAGAGTTAGCAACAAACAAGTGTTGGAAAGATTAGGAGAAAAAAGGTCACTGTATGTGACTATTTTGAAAAGGAAGAGAATGCGGTTGGGACATGAGTTGAGAAGGGATATTCTAATGAAGGACGTAATAGAAGGGACACTAGGAGAAGAAAGGAGTAGGAGGAAGATGTTAGATGCCCTGAAAGACAGAAGTTATGTAGAAATGAAGAGGCTGACTATGAACAGAAAAAGTTGAAGAAGGCATGAAGGACCTGCGTCAAGCAGATAACTATTGATAATGAGAATATCACATCACCAGTGTTGTTCCTAGGTACACTATTGTACTAAATTTAGTACAATGAATAACGTTTTAGTACATCAGTACCCCTTTCTGAAATCAGAGCTGAGCAGTAGCTAGCTACTTTTGTAGCTTCGCTACTAGCTTAGCTACATTTACCTTAGCTGTAGCTGTAGCTTAGCTAAATGTGAATAAATATAGCTGTAGCTTGTAGCGAACTATTTGTTTTATGTATATTAGCTTAAATATATTGTTATTACAACTGAAGCTACTTTTAAAGCTACTTTTTGTAGCTTAAAGCTACCACTGTTCATTAAGAAATACCTATTTATTTTTGTTTTGTATTTGAATTGTACCTTCTTTATTGTTTTTTTATAACTGTAGGATAACAAGTTATTATATACCTAGTTTAAAATCTATTAACATATTTTATTTTTCACTTGTTCTTAACCTATCCTACTTTTGTATTAAAAATTATATGAAGTAAACATTGACTGTTTGGGAGTCTTCTGTTAATGTGACTGTTAATTTATTCCGATATAAATAAAAATTATAGCATTAAAAATTAACAGTATATTTATCCATTTGCGATTTTTGATATTTATGTACAAAATAGTAATTTAACAGTCATTATAACAAAAGACTGATGAACTGATCATATGACAATGGCAAATTTAATTAATTCACAATAATTGAAAAAAGTAGCTTTAATATTTAACAGCTACTTTAACGAAAGCTTTTAGCTGTAGCTTAGCTATATTTTATAAAATGTAGCTTATAGCTGTACTATTTTTCATTTATATTTATACAAGAAAAAATATTTGAAAACAAAACATAATTTTTTCTGAAACTTTTTCAATTTTTATTTGTAATGATTGGTAGCAATGGTGGGGTGTGTAGTTGAGTATTGTTAACAATGTTGACATTAATTTTTTTTTTGGTCGCCGTATATTTGTGCCGTGTATGAGGATTGCGGTTTTAAATATACATAAAAAAGTTACCAAAGAATAATAAATCATTTATTGTATTACTTATTTTATGTTTTGTTTAACAATAAAAGTAATTTTCAGTAACATTTTATTCATATATTATGCTTCGCCGCCATTTTTTGAATTGCGTTTATTTTTAGTACTAATTTTCCTCAGAAGTTAGTACAATTTTTTTGTCTATGGAACAACACTGCCCATCACATGCATGTCATAATTTGATTAATTTGCAACAGCAAGAGATATTGAGGTTTCAGTTTCAAATTCAACCTGTCGCTTTTAATAACCTTTAGATCTCTTTAGCTCCTGTCAACCTGTCATATCGTCTATAAAAATTATCTATGTAATAAAATAATAATGTTTGATTTTTTTAGTCAATGACACTACAGTATTAATATAGTGACTACTCAATTATTAAATTACTACATACAATTCAGGAACTTAAAATCGTTATGCTACCAAACTGAAATTAGTTTTCAATGATTAAATTTTTGACCAAAATTAGCTTCATTGTTAATTTACTTTTCATCCAATATTCTCTGGAAATTATAACATTTTACAAGTATCATTAAAAAAGAAAATTGTTAGTTTCATAGTTTTCATTCGAAGAATATTCACATTCCGCCATCAGTTGTTACCATGTTTGCACGTATGCATATAAAAAGATAAAGAAAATAGTAGCAACACTAACAAACAATTTAGATTTTGATTGTACGTACGCACACAACGCGCATTTGTACAACTCTTGAATTCTGAGAATAATAAATTTCGTTCCATTTAACTTCATTTAGACCCTTATTTAGATATTCAAAGCACGGTTTTATCTAAACTTTCCTTTTATATATATATATAGTACGAAGTAAGATATATTTCCAAGTAAATAGTGAAAGAACTTGAGTTAACTATTATAGCAGGTATACTAAATGTTATTAACTTGCGTCATAATACATATAAACATGCAAAACGACAACAAAACATTGATATAACATTTAAAATATACGTGTATGCTAATTGCGCAATTAGGCAAAAATTATAATAGGTATTTAAACGCAAATCTTCATTTAATAATTAATACCATGATTACGATTTCTTTTTAGTTAGAAGCTTATCCAATCGATAAACAGCAATGCGATTCTATGATAATACTAACATAATTAAAAATAACTCATTCATATTTCTATGCAAGAATAATCTGAATGTCACGATTTCGATCGCCATATGTGTGAAATAAAGCTAGTTATTTTATCTTTTAAAAAATTATGCGAATAATTTAAATTATCAGATTTATGCAACAAGTATAATAGACAATAAAATTTCCGTATCTAAAGTTTTAAAAAACGGGTATTTACAATTCGCATCACTTAATTAGATAATTGCAAAAACATTAATTTTTTTAGGTACAGGTAAACTTTTATTCAAGAAATTTTGTAGTATAGTCTTAAGTTTGTGTAGCATTTAATATTTAAACCTGATTAAGCATGAAGAAAAGACTTAGCATGCACAAAACTTCGTTTTAAAATAATATATAGGACATAATGACAAATGTCAAACAGGCTGACCAACATTTACTTGTCCAAATAAGTATTACGACAATTATCATTTACATAACCGCATACTGTCACTATACAGGCCGGTTAGCTTTTTCAGCGGTTTTTGACGCTTTAATCTTTTAAAAATGATTTCTTACGGAACCTGTAACACCTCTTCCAGTTACGCCTTATCTGATAGAACAATGAATATGTGACCAAGGTCACGTAGTCCAGAAGGATCCACGATAATTTGTTCCGTGTCGTTTCGTTCATTCTGCATTAAATGCATACAATTTTTATTTGTAATTTCGTCCGTTCTATTCTCATTTTGTGATTGTTCTATTTTTTACCAGCTTGAAATCGATTCAATAAATTTTAAGACCGTTAGTTCACAAAAGTGCAATATGTGACCAATGTCACGTATTCAAGACGGTTCGCGATGATTTGTTCCGTGTCGTTTCGTTATTTGCAATTTCGCTGCTCCTATTTTATGGGATGGCTATCTCAGTGGTATGAAGTCGGCCTGTGGATCCTGAGAACCCTGGTTCGATTCCCACAGGCGACAAACAATATTCATAATTTCAAAAGTTACTCCTGTGGCTCCTCCACCACTAACATCTTTGGGGGCCGTGATTTGACGACTGGTAACCGCACTTCACGCGCAAAATATATCACCCTACCGAGATCTGCTTCGGCAGAGTGCCACACCCAGTAATGGGTAGAAAGCGTGATGATATATTTATTTATTTTATTTTTTCTATTTTGTGCTTGTTCCATTTTTAACAGATTAAAATGGGTTCAATATTTTAAGGCCGTTAGTTCGCAAAAGTGCAGTGAGCACGTGACCAAAGGGCCCGTGGCGATTTGTTCTGTGTCGTTTCATTCAATGTGTATTTTATTTGTAATTTCATCCGTCCTACTCTCATTTTGTGATTGTTCCATTTTTTACCAACTTGAACTTCGTTCAATAAATTTTAAGACCGTTAGTTCAAAAAAGTGCAGTATGTGACCACTGTCACGTATCCAAAAGGATCCGTGATGATTTGTTCCATGTCGTTTCGTTATTTGTAATTTCGTTGTTATTATTTTGTCCCTGTTCCAATTTTAACAGCTTAAAGTTTGTTCATCAAATTTTAACACCATTATTTCATAAAAGTGCAGCGAGCATGAGGCCACCATCACATATCCAAAACGGTCCGTGATAATTTGTTCTGTATCGTTTCGTTCAATGTGTATTTTATTTACAATTACGCCCGTCCTACTCTCAATTTGTTTTTGTTTCATTTTTTACCAACTTGAACTTCGTTCAATACATTTTAAGGCCGTTAGTGCACAAAAGTGCAGAATGTGACCACTGTCAAGTATCCAAAAGGATCCGTGATGATTTGTTCCGTGTCGTTTCGTTATTTGTAATTTCTTTGCTCTTATTTTGTGCTTATTTCTCTTTTTAACAGCTAAAACTTTTGTTCAATATAAATTTTAAAGACAGTGAAGTGAGCATACATATGTCAATTATCACGTATCCAAAAGCGCCGGGATGATTTGTTCTGTGTCGTTTTGTTCAGTGTATTTTATTTGCAATTTAGTACTTCCAGATTGTTGCATTCTTATCAGTTTGGACTTTGTTCAATACATTTTAAAACCGTTAGCTCACAAAAGTGCAGTTAGCATGTGACAATTTTCACGTATCCAAAAGGTCCGCCATAATTTGTTCTCTGTCATTTTGTTCAATATAATTTTGTGATTGTTCCATTTTGTATCAGTTTGAAATTTGTTTAGTAAATTTTTACACCGTTAGTTCACAAAATGGGGTAATGGATCAGTGGTATAAAGTCGGCCTGTGCGCCTGTGGATCCTAAGAACCCTGGCTCGATCCCCACAGCCGACAAAACATTTTCACCAATTTAAAATTATCCCTGTGGCTCCCCCACCATTAACATCTTTGGGGGGCGTGATTTGACGGCTGGTAACCGCACTTTATGCGCATAAATATATCACTTACCGAGATCTGCTTCGGCAGAGTGCCACACTCAGTTATGGGTAAAAAGGCGTGATGATTGATATATTTATTTATTTATTTATATTTAGTTCACAAAAGTACAGTATGTGACCACTGTCACGTATCCAAAAGGTCCATGATGATTTGTTCCGTGTCGTTTTGTTCAATGTGTGTTTTACTTGCAATTTCGTCCTTCCAGATCTTTTGTGATTGTTCCATTCTAGTTTCAACATTGATCAGTAAATTTTAAAGCCGTTAGTTCATAGAAATGAAGTGAGAATATCCATTGTCACGTATCCAAACGGTCCTTGATGATTTGTTCCATGTCGTTTCGTTCAATGTGTATTTTATTTGCAATTTCGTTCGTCCTACTCTCATTTTGTGATTGTTCCATTTTTTACCAGTTTGAACTTTGTTCAATAAATTTTAAAGCCGTTAGTTCAAAAGAGTGCGCAGTGCGACGTGTGGCTATAGAAAGCACACATGAGTCTGGACACGCGAAGAGGCCATCCACTCCAACTACATCGCAGTTCGGCTTGCGTGGTGATTTGACGGGTGCTAAATTTCACCACCGCCAATACCAATGCTGTCAGCGTCGAATAATGTTCACCAGGCGTCATCAGTCACGACATCACGCTTAACTCAAGGGAGGAAAAATATACTTCATCAAATTTTATTTTATTGTAATACTAACAGACGATTTTAGTTTGATATTTGGATCAGATCTAATTTAAATATTTACTGAATTTGTCATCATTTGACTGATTATTTTTATCTACAATACTAGATTTACTAATTAAGATTGAAGTAATTCCCTTTCCTCAGTTAATCACGTATGTAGGTTTAAATGAACTGATATACATAAATCAAATGGCAAATGGAATAAGAAATTATATTATTTTTTCTGAAACCGGCAAGAAAGTGCCTACTTTCCTGAACAATTTTAGTATGGAAAGTAGGTTTTTACAAAAACAATCAAGTAAAATACGTATCCAAGGCTACAACAAAAATAACAATCTGGTAAACTACAAAACAGTCTGGTAAAGTACGAAACAGTCTGGTAAATTACGAAACAGTCTGGTAAAGATTTTACCTGACTGTTATTTTTGTTGTAACCTCGGATACGTAGTCTGCTGTCAGTACAATTAATATAAAAAAATATGGTGTGGTCACCACACGACTTTCTTATACACAGCATATTTAATATTAAAAACGCTGAATTGAACACTTATGACGTGCTCCTTGCGTTTGATAATTATTATTTGACATATAAATGTTAAACATGTTTTTGTTTTTTGTTTCTATTGCTACTATGATTATTGAAATATATTATTAAATATATAAATTAGTTTTTCTCGTTAACAAATGTTATCTCGTTCATGAGATATTGCACGACCGGACACACATCCATCCATCCATCCATCCATCCATCCACACACACAGACATCATTGAGAAAATGATCAAAACAGATTCAGTGGACCTCAAAACATGTATTTCCGCGAAAATCTCGTTAACGATTTTTTTCACGATTCCAATACTTCCTTATACTACGTATAAGAAAGTAAAAATGAAACATTTTGAATTTATTTATGATTAAATACTGATTAAATTAAACGGTTTCAGAAAAAAATAGTATACATAATACGTCAGGATAGTGTTTTTACTTGACTCAGCGAATTAATATACTCGACCTCCGGCCTTGTATTTCAAACAACCGCTTCGTCAAGTAAAATATCACTTTCCTGACTTATTATGTAATATACTATTGATATTGATAATTCTCGTCAATTGTAACAAAATTAGAATGAAGTCCATTTAATTTTGGAAAACAGTTATGCCATCGAAATAAATTTGTTTGTAGAACAAAATAGAGTATGTACTCATTTTGTTTCTGTCATTTATATTTAAGAACAAAACAATGATATGAGATAAATTTGTTGTCATGACTTACAATGTTTTCTGTACTGAAATGGACTTTACAAGGAACAAAATTAACTAATGACACACATTAAAATTATCTACAAGTGCATCTAAACAAGATTTGTTTTGATAATTGAAATCTAAATGGTTATAAATTATAAATCATATTTATAACCTGATAATTTGTTACACATGCCAGACTTTATAATTATTATTTGTTTTTCTTTTTGATATGTGTTTTATTTATATTCTGAAAATACGAGGCTGGAGAGTAATATTAATGTATGCATGTTTGAAATTAATTAAAATTTAATTAACCAGTATAATATTAATTTCATCAGCACTCAAAAGCAAAATGTTATTAAACCTCCAAAATTTTACATAGATATAATAACATGCATAATATAGCTCTACCGTTAACATCAAAATTGTAACTGGACACTAGACTAACTAAAGCAACAATTACTCTATTTATTTTATTTTAATAATATGAGTTTAACTTTTTACCACAAACTTACAAACTGCTTGCGGAATTTGTGAGACCATTAGTACGTTCAGCATTCTTGATCAGAGCTTTATGGAAAGATCTCTGTCAGCTGTTAATTATTCAAAACACTAGTTTTGCTGACACTGTTTAAAGTTAAGTATATTATAGTAGATTTCGAACTTCAGACATGTCATTGATATTAGATACAAACTAAATATAAAATATGTCAAACCAGAAGATTTACAGAAAAATAAAAATAGACCAAAAGATAAAACTTTTGATGTCACTAGTTTCTAGATAAATACAGGTAGCAGTCGAATTGTCAAAAATAATTTAATAATAATAATAATATTAATAATAGCCATAAGCACTCACTTCGGGTAGAAGCCTCCATTAAAAACTAATTGTCAGGAAGCAAAAAAAAAATTAGTTATTCTTAATTTTGGTTTAGTCAAATTAAGATAAATCACTTTTAATATTGGACCAACTAGAAAATAGCGGATTAAAATACTTGGCTTGCGATCTCGTATTTCAAACAACCGCTTCCTCAAGTAAAAACACTTTCCTGACGTATTGTGTATATCGTTTAATTCAATCAATAATTAAACATAAATAATTCAAAATGTTTAATTTTTGTGATATTAATTGTATTGACAGTAAACTACATTTCCAAGATTACAACAAAAAAAAAATCAGTCAGATTAAATACAAAACAGTCAGCTAAAATCTTTATCAGATTGTTATTTTTGTTGTAGCCTTGGATACGTCCTGTACCTGACTGTTTTGGTAAAAATCTACTTTTCATACTGAAATTGGTCAGGAAAGTAGACACTTTCTTGCCGGTTTAAAAAAAAAACTATTTATGTTTTTAGTGGTTTTGTATATTATAGAAATTCATAGATGATTTATCATAAGCATAAACCGAAGAGATATATTAAATAAAACATAAACATTTGCGATACCAAAATAACAGAAAACTAGAATATCGAACCCAAATCATCTTAATATCATTGCTACCCTAAATGTTCCAGGATCGCCCCTGCCGCAGGGCCCCACCACGGACCACAGCAGTACAAGCTGCGTCACGGCTGGAGCCCAGCGGCTGTGCGGTGGCGCGGCGGCGTCGACAGTGACGTCACTGGGCGTCGGTCCCCGATCGATGGCCGACGCCGGGGTCGGGTGTGCACGACGTTCCTAACCCGTGTCCGCGTTGTACTGCCGTGTTGTGTACGAGGTGTATGTGTGTACTGGGATTGTACACGGTATGAATTTGGATGCTGGACTGGCGATCACCGCAGGGGTGTTTGGTTGTTTGGACTAGTGTGGCTAGAATATATGAGTGAGAGAGATGATGATAGTGCGATGAATTAGTAGTGTATTTATTAATGGAGAATTATACAATTGACGTCACGCCGGGGAGATGGAAGGGAACAATAAGAAAGAGACATCTCGTATTAGTGAGAGAGTTAGTGGACAGACCACGACTAACCAGGGCATACTTTTTACATATGATGCAGATTAAATGGCATGTTAAATATATGCTCTAGTTGATCATGGTCTGTCAACTAGCTCTCTCACTAATACAAGATATCTCTTTTTGTTCCCATTTTTAAATGTAAAGCTCGCCATTGAACATACCACAAAAATGCATTTTGCCACTCCCTCTGCTTCAAATACAATTACAAGTATAATAACTGATATTTTAATAACATCGTGGAGTCTCTAGTGCTTAGCACTGGTATCCAGATCCATACAAATATTAACAATAGTAGTATGTAGTTTATTTTTGTAATATATTCGTAAAAAGCGTCATGAACAGATGTTACAGCTAAGAACTGTACCAAAATTTCCCTGTTTTTACAAGAAATTCTTTGTTTCTTTTTAAAAATAAAAATATTGTTACACATTATAATATCGTACGGTATACTGTTGAAGATATATCCACACTCACAGCATCGGATGAATATTGCAGCAATTATATTTCACAATTATATTGCACTAAGAATTGACAAATACAACAAAATAAGTAATAAATCATGGAACACTTATTACAACCATCTTGTAATCATGAGGATGAGAGTCCACAAAATATTAATCAATTAATTTACTGTATTATCAAAGTTATATTATATAAAAATAATTAAGCAACTAAAAAATTTAAAAGTTCGCACTTCAACATTCATAAAGAATTATTAACTTTGTCAATAGTAATTCAAATATTGGATTAATTATTTTTAGTCAATTACGATTTACTCGTATCGTAAAATTAAAGACTATAAATTATGTACGATTAAAAGAAAAATTTAATTTTAAAAATAATCCTTTTTTATCATAAATGATCTACATAGAAACAATATCTATATAAACGAGAAATCAATAATTGTCCCATGTTTATCTGCAAAATAAATTCTCTTAAATGAAACAAAAGGGATCAAATCGGTTCTATAATTTAGGAACATCAGATTTAACTGGTTGAATGCACTAAACCATCACCACCAATAGATAGCCTCTAATGTAATACAAGATCCGCCAGCGCTACTCGTGGCAAGGTCATCTCAAGGTGACTAAATCGCAATTCACAGCGAGGCTATACAGTCTACCTGTGCCCGTGCCACAAATCTCGTATGTACGTCATATTGTCTTCTGTCACTGTTTTCTGTCACTGTCTTAAGCCCTGTTTCCCAAAATCGAAACATATAACGCAGTCAAATAGACAAATTAACGGAAATACTTCAAAATTAGCCTAAATTAATCATTAATAGTCGAGAGAAATAGAAAGAAAAATAATGAGATTGTTCCCATGTATTTAAACTAAAAGAACGTGTTAAAAAGTAGAACTAAAATATAAAACTGTTTTATTAGTAACATAAAACGTTGATAACACTGAAAATGTTGCGATTGTTTTAAAAATCCATATAATAATGTATTAATTATAATTTTATAGCTGTATGTAGAGAACATATTTTCAAATTAACTTCAACATTTGGCGTATACAAAACGTCCGGAAAATGGATGACAAGCTTTAGGCAGAACGATTCTTTGATCAATTCTGAGTAAACAATCCCAATGCAAATAAATTGTACGGTCCATCGTAAAGCCTTACGAAGCTATCAAACTTATAAATGTGCGACTAGAGAAAATACATATTTAATTTTTTTATGGAATATCATTGCAGTTTACTTTCAAGAAGAATTGTGTAAAATTGCGTTGATGTAACTTATCGTTTAATACCAATAACTGTTCTTCACAAGTCTTTTTTTTAATTTTAGTTCGGTAAACCTTGCACAAAAAAGTTTTCTTTTAAAAAAAAGAAAATTAGCAAATTGATTTGCATTGTTACCTGATAACTATAACAGTTCTCTGATTCAATGTTGCCAAATTTACTTTTTTTTTAAGTAGCTCGAGAGGCTTTACGAAAGGTTGTACAATTTTTACTTTCTTATACGCAGTATAAGGAAGTATTTGAATCGTGAAAAAAATCGTTGACGAGATTTTCGCGGAAATACGAGTTTTGAGGTCCACTGAACCCGTTTTGATCATTTTCTCAATGATGTCTGTGTGTGTGTGTATGGATGGATGGATGGATGGATGGTGTGTCCGTATGTGCAATATCTCATGAACGAGATAAGATTTGTTAATGGAACTTGGTAATTATAAGTTTTATGAAAATATGAAGAGCTGAGTTGATTTTGAATGAAATTGAAAAACCGGAAGAGGAAGTTTACTAGACACACAAAACAATAAATTCCATTTATCTCAAACATGGAATTAGTTACGAAAAAAAGTTTCAAATAAAAAATGTTAGCAAAAATATTTGGAACATAAAATGTTATTTGCAATTTTTCTGTATATGCGTCTAATTTTGAGAAAAACTAATTTTTATATTTAATAATATATTACAATAATCATAGTAGCAATAGAAACAAAAAACATAAATTTGAATTTTTGCTTTATCTAGTTATCTATGTCTTCTTTCAGAAAGAAACTAAATTACATGTTTAATAACATATATTCTAAATATTATATATGCTGTGTATAAGAAAGTCGTGTGGTGACCACATCAGATTTTTTTAATTAGGATTGTAAACTCAGAATTCATCAAATAATCATTTTGCCTAAAGCATGTCACCAATTTTCTAAACACCCTATTATATTGTCCTATATTACATTAGAGAAAATGCTTCAAATAAAAGTGATAAAGAATTTAGTGCTCAGTAACTTTTAGCGATTCTCTATCTCTTTACATTTTATAATATTTCAGAACAGTTTGATAGCGAAAAATATACAGGGCCAAATGTTTAAGATTATAATTTGGAAAATTTATACACAGGTAGATATATAATAGCTCTAAACACGTTAAAATTTCTACAAATTTGACTACATATTCGACGATCGTAACAAATGACATAATATCTTGATTCCTTGATATTCTTATGTAGAGTAAATAAGGTATAAAAAAAGATTTGACTTTATCTAGATTAAAGACAATATGAATTTATTATAAATTTATAATGATTCAGAATTTAGATAGCACTTTTAATAAATGTGAGCTGAAGTCAACAATGAACTCTCGTTTCCGAAGCGATTGTATGGATTATTACATAAAATGTAATTTTTTTGTTTGTTTGTGATACGGCTTGAACTGCTTTAGTTACTAGCCGGTATGATGATGGAAGGCGTCTGCGCTGTAGTCAGCTACAGACGCTGATTGATGCCAGCCCTGACCGGGAATCGAACCCGGGACCTCTGGGTCAGTAGCCTAGTAGTCTAAACCACTGAGCCACAGAGGTCGGCAAAAATGTAAATTAAAACTTAAAATATGCTATGATTGCCATTAATGCTTTTAATACAATTAACTATTTAACAAGTCAAATTAATAAAGACACACTTCAAATTAATTCATAATAAAAAGAACTCCAACTCCAAATTCTAAATAGTAGGTAGGAAGTTAATGTTATAATGAGACAGTTCTCACGTATTTGAGGATGTTTTGAACAACATAAAATTGTTAATGAGCACTACGGACGTGATTCGATTTATTTTTTATTTGAACAAGTATTTTGTTCAATTGTTCCGGCCCCGATGGGCAGCTTGTAATTTGGATTCAGAATATAGATAAATAATAACAATACATGAAATATTTGTATAATTTCGTTTTTTGTGATCCGTGTAACAAAATTACTGTGATAAAAAATCAACAAAATATTTTCTATTGAAATTTTATGCAAATATCATGAAGTTTAATTACAAATATAGCATCATTTATCATTTATTGTTTTTTAATCTGGCCACAATAATATATTTTAATATCCATTAAATATAATATCTATATTAATAACTTTTACATTTTGCTATATAATTAATTTTAAAAAAAACGTACATACATTTTTGTTTCTCTTTTTTTTTAATATAAGTTATTATACCCTTGTGTTTAGCAACTTCAATGGTACATTTTAACCCAAAACTCCAAAAAAAAATACTTGAAAAAATCTAACATTATAAAAATTCTTGATGTATTTCACCCAAGCGTGATAATAATTTAAAGAAAACAAGTAATTTTCGAAACTGAAATAAAATATGATTAAAATTATGAAAGAACTTTTTCGAATATTTTCCTCGACATATTATTGAAATTAGCTCCAATTTCCATAAGAGAAATGACTTTACCAAATCCTTGTTTAACCTCAAATCTAGTCTTGAAGTTTAATCCCAGTATTTTAACAAATTTATAGATTCTGAAAATATATACTTCATTCTATACTGGAAGATCTAAATCTATTATATCCTAAGGATACAGTTAGGATTTGAGTCAACCCAATCAGTCGACTCTCTACAGCAGGGATTTTGAACCAGTAGTCTATGGACCCTTTGGAAAAAATACGGATGATCCTTAAGATTATATTGGAAAATCTCAAATTATTACTTTATTTTCATTAACTTCGAACTGAAACGTAAGATTTCCATCAGGGATATATGTAGTAAATTACTCATTAAATTGGTTTTGTTTTAAAAATTTAATAATTGTATTCCAATATATCTGGTTTCTTTTAAAATTTTATTTTATGCATTTAAAAATTGTATTGTGAAATTAGGTACATGGTATTCATCTGATTGGAAAATGGATTCATGGAAAAAGGTTAAGAACCCTTGTTCTAAAAGAATACAGCATTAATTTGGATGCTGTTCAGGGGGTTTCCTCATTTTAACCAGGCTTATTTTGATCACAAAGAATATGAATAGAATAACATTTATGCTCTGCATAGGCTCGACAATTATTATCCCCTCAGAAAAAATAAATAATTCAACATGCGCTGCTCTGTAATAGGAAAAATTACTTATAAGTAATAAATATAACGGTAAACAGAAAGTGTTCTGATTGAGATCTCGAGAACTATAAAATCCAAAGATAAATTACACATTTGTTCAATAAAATTATTGTTGTAAAGCTTCGGTCCTTTTGGAGATCTAATACGAGTATATTACAGTTAAACTTCCTCTAAAACTAGTACTAAGATCTCGGTTTTTGCCTGTTTTAAGAGTATAGTATTTAGATGTTTTGGCAATCTATAACATATTTAAACGGTGCTCTTCAAATTTCCAAAAACAAAGCTTGCGGTACCAGCTATTATATGCAGTGGTAAGCGTAAAACTGAACCGTAACTGTACTTTTCGCCCTAAGAAAATTGTAACAGTACTGTAATTATTACAGAGCCGAGTTGGAAAATGATATATTTTTATTTTAAAATGTGGTTACCAGCTGGTATATTGAGAATTATACTGTTTATTGCCAATTACAGTACAGGCAGCCTACAGACAACATACATAGTGGAATCCGGACACAATCATATTTTTAAAATATATAATCAACAAGGTTTGAATGGTAGTTATTCTTGCTTGCGCCGAGGCGAAAGTTATATTCATCCATCAAATGTGAAAAATGAAAATTTTAACAAACAGAACCTGTTCAAATGTTTCTTTTGAAGATTTGTCAATCGCAATGACCGAAACGAGAATGTTCGAACTCTGGCTCTATTCACCACCACCAAACTAGGGAGACATATTACTACCGTTGCAACCCCAATTCGAAAGTACAGAACTCAGTCGCGACGGATATTTCGAGGGGTGCAGCGTCGGTTCTATAACCGAGGCCGGCGCCGCTGCGCACATAATGGCATCAGCGTTGAACAAGTCGCCCAGTGAAGAGGGGGAGGACAAAGGGCGCGAAACCCTCGCAGGGTACACGACCGAACCCTCGTTCGGTGTCGCTGTGCGTGTGCGTGCACCCGGCCTCGCTGCACACAGCATCCCAGACGAATTTTACTTCTCAGACACGATGGACCAGTGGTAGCCAAACATGGACGATATAAGAAAAAAACGCTAAGGGTGATTTTATAGTTGCAGGAAAGAAGCTTCTTAAATTAGAGTATTAGTACCTATTATAATAGTTATTTATGTGGCAAGTGTTAAAACTGTCATTTTATTGTATGAGTAGGAAGTTTACAGCACGAGCCGTAGGCGAATGTAACAAACCCAGGAGTGCAATACAAGACAATTTTAATATGAGTTGCACAAACTATTTTTTTGTTCGATCGAGTTTTATGTAACATATTACACGAATTAAATTTCAAAGCCGTCAAATCACGGCCCCCAAAGATGTTAGTAGAGAGGGAGCCACAGAGGATTTCAAAATCGGGGTTCGATTCCCACAGCCGACAAACAATTTTCACCACATTAAAAATGGCTCAGTGTTATCTGAGTCGGCCTGTGGATCCTAAGAACCTTGGTTCGGTCCCCACAGCCGACAAAACATTTTCACCAATTTAAAATTACCCCTGTGGCTCCTCCACCACTAACATCTTTGGGGGCCGTCATTTGATGGCTGGTAACCGCACTTCACGCACATAAATATATCACTTCGGCAGAGTGCCACACCGAGAAATGGGTAAAAGGTGTGATGATATATTTATTTATTTTTTATTTTAAAATGGCTTATAACCCACTAATATCTTTGGGAGCTGTGACTTAACGGCTGGTAACCGCACTTTACGTGCATAAATGAATCACTTACCAAGATCTGCTACAGCAGAGTGCCACACCCAGGGTACAGGGTAAAAGGCGTGATAATATATTTATTTCATTTTGTATTAGTTTAAAGTTTGCTCATATAAAAAAGTGTACGCAATTCTTGTTAAAATTATCTTGTATTGGACGCGTGTAAAGCTTGCAAACAAAGATAACCAAAAACTGCTTGAATTATTGAAAGATAATAAGAATAAAACATAATAATATAAATTTGCATATCATAAGAAATCGCTACTCAAGTGAGTTTACTTTTATTAAAATAAATTGTTAACTTAATATGGCATAATCTGTAATTTCCTGATTGCATTTAAGTAATTATTGAAAATATTACCTTCAGATTTATAAATAATGAAACGGTATATGTATCAAGTTTCTACATTTCTTCATGAAAATACCTATTTCATAAATAGAAAAGTTTAATAAAAATTTAAAACATATTGAATAATAAAATAAAGTTTTAAGAAAAGGTAAATACATATTTTAATTCATGTACAAAGAATGTTTTTGTCACGGTTTTTCGTTTCAGCTCAATAGAGCCATTGATGGTATTTATATAATATTTTATTTACAATTTAATTTACAAATTATTAAATTTCTCATGGAAAACAATACGAAAAACATAAAACTCAATATCTATAACATCCAAAACAATATTAAAATTTTATTTCCATAAAAGATATAAGGCTGAGCGTGTTAATGCACATCTCTCAGCATACTCTGACATCACCCGAACCAAAGTTCGTCAGTTCGAATCCGCCTATCGACAAAGTATGATTTGTCGTTAAATAAAAAATATAGTTAAAATAAATAAATATATCATCACGCCTTCTACCCATTGCTGGGTGTGGCACTCTGCTGAAGCAGATCTCGGTAAGTGATATATTTTGCGCGTGAAGTGCGGTTACCAGTCGTCAAATCACGGCCCCCAAACATGTTAGTGGTGGAGGAGCCACAGGGATAGCTTTTTCAAATTATGAAAATTTATAGCCTGTGGGAATCGAACCAGGAACCTCAGGATCCACAGGCCGACTTCATACCACTGAGCTAGCCATCCCATAAATAAAAAATATAGTTACTTGTATTAATCATACTTGGGCGCTATAAGCTAGTCACTTATACATATGCCTACGAAAACCGGCAGTACGGCAGCATAAAAACTGCGGCTCGGTGTGCCCGGTAGGCCCAGGCTCGAATCGGACTGTAGCGCCGTTAAAGAAAGAAAGGTATTTACTGAACTCAATTTCTAATATTATCATATATTTTGTTTCCAATTCAATGAAATTCTAGTTATCTGAACAGTTATCTGATATCAACAGTTTCCAACGAACTTGCTTGAACTCTACAAATTCATCTCCGCTCAAGAATGTAACCATTACACACAGACATCCGGTCTATCACAAAATTCCATATAGCACAACGTCAGAGTAAGATCCCTATAAAAAAATTACATCGGGCCACAAAAAACGGGCACAGGCACAGGCACAAAATATTCTCGGTATTACCGGATGATAAAAAGAGCAGTGAACTTTTGAGGGACAAAGCACAAACGAACACACGGCTGAGAGAGGCGCGCGGCGCAGGGTCGGACTGGGCGGAGTTGGAACCCTAGGCACTCTTTTAGAGCAGTCCTTCTCAAACTCGCATAAATTACTAAACAAAAAATATATGATGAGACATTAGTAGCGTTCGATTTGCACCAAATCTCAGTTAATCTCACCTCACCTCAGTTTGACAGCTTTTTTGTGCTGTTCTATTTGCACTGACATAACTGAGATCAAGTGAGACACTCACCTCCCTCCTTGCCGATGCTGCACTACCTATTTCACTGGTGCGTACTGAGATTTTCTACTCAGTTAAGAGTGGGGGTAGAATTCGTTATGTTTTGTTTGTATTTGGAAGTTATTTAATAATTTTTTTAAATTGTATATGTTATTATAAATCATATCTCACAGCTCACTTCCAACAAAAACATCAAGCAAATCATGTGTTGTCCGCGAAATGATACTACAACGTTCGTCACGTAACCGACTCAGTTCAGACCTGTCAAAACCCGTTCGATTTGTGATCGAAAAAATATCATCTCATTTCAGCGAATCTTAACTCAGTTGAAATGAACTGAGGTGAGATTGTTTGCAAATCGAACGCTACTATTATTTGTAGTTTCTGCAAGAAGTTTTGCTACTACTACTTGTTTTTTAAATAATCATCAGAATGACATCATTTTATTAGTGATAAATCGCTGACGAAATAATTGTCATTTTTAAAATATGGTTTTTCCATAAATGTGTTAAGTTTAAATTAATCAAATAAAGAAAATCCCACAGTATAAATTAGTAATACAGTTGCTACACTCGTTGTCGACAATTTTTATGTTGTGTCCGAACTGGGAAGTGTTTATTTAATAGGGACTTACAATTTTGACGACACATGCAGCAGACCCGAAGCAGACCCCCCTTCACACAATTTTGTGCCGAGTCAAACAACTCCTTTCTCCTTTCAGCACTTCTGCCCTCAGATCCTATTATTTGTTTGACGTTTAACGTTTAGATCACGTGATAAACGTCAAACTGTAAAGCGATACCATGTTCGCTACATAACAAATTATTAAATTCTGTTTTACTCACTAGATGGCAACCGAAATATTTGAATTGTGTAAGTCCCTATTGAAAGTGGTTTTAAATAATTTTATCCACAACTCATATATAATAAAGACATTGTTACACTGATTTCAGTTGAATTATATGACTCATCAAAAATACCAGTGTTTTATATTCCATAAAACACTGTAAACAACTTGTTATTTAGCAACCACTTCATAATCTACCGTATTTTAAGAAACTATATATAACACATTAAACATTATGACCCATCTTCTTCGATACCTATAATTATGAGTTGTGGATAAAATTTTGTATTACACTTGTGTTTTAATGGCATAAAAACACTTAAGAAAAATTAAACACTCGAGCTTCGGTCTCGTGTTTAGACTTTTCTGGCGTGTTTTATATACCTAATAAAACACTTGTATAATAAATAACTATTTAAATATAAAATATCACTGCAAAATACACAAATACAAAAACTTATTTATTTATGCTACTCTATACAACAGGAACTTAATCCCAATTACAGTACTGGGTCCGAACTCACCAAGTCTCAGTGTGGTAGTTCTGATAATTTTGGCTTGACTGGAATTCTAACTCAGGATCTACGGATTCGAATGCCGTAACGCTACCCAAAGCACCGTATTGCAAGACATGCAAAATATATCATTGGAAAAATGGATACGTTAATCCCTAAACTAGCAAAATTCTGATGAATAATTGTAGCAAAGTCAGGTTTATTTATAGGACATAATTTTAGCTGATTGTTTATCTATATCATACTTTTAGGTATATTGAAATTACAAAAGACAAAAACAAAATGAGTAATGAACTGATAAACCGACAGGAAGTAAATCCCCGGTTGTTTTGATCTAAATGAGATTTGTTTTTTATTCATACTTTATGTAAAAATGCAAAATGTACAAATATTAAAAAAAACCTGTAAAATATATCTAAATAGCGTTAACATAAAATTAGTAATTACTTTTCTATTTAAAACTTAAAAGCAGTAGAGGACATGTTTTCATAATTACAAACAATCATTATTTTGCTATTTTCAACCTCTTGCTCATTATCATTAGTCAAATTTTATTTTATGGATATTCGGACATTAAAATTAAAGGCCGTTTGACGCGATGCAATATTTTGTACAAAATTATGTACATAATTTTGTATTAAAGTGTATTCATAAAAATGAGTTTTCTGAACATTTTTCTGCAGTACTGTGTGCCACTGCTTCATAATTTTGTATATAATTCTGTATAAGCGCTTGCGCACAAAGTGTATCACAGCCAGTGACGTGCAATTATTTGAGGTTTCTAACCAAAAAATAAAAAATATTGATATACAAAATAGGAATAAATTGAGAAAAATTAATTTGTTGTTTTTATAATACAAATAGTAGCAATAGACAATAAAAGAAGAATTACAAAGAAGATAATATGGTGTAGGAATTGGCTAAACAGGCGGAAGGAGGGCAAAGAAGTTTTGCATTTATTGAATAACGAATTGAGAATTGAGGGATCTATGAATGTGGTTGAAGTGAGGGTGGTGTGTTTGGATGATAATGTTTGACGGGGGCTGATTATTTGATGAATGTTATGAGTGAATGTTTTATGAGTGATTTTAGGGTTCGTGCTACCCCATTTGATGGGATATAGCGTGAAGATAATGTATGCATGTATGTATGTATTTGTTTTCAATGCATTGAATTTAATTTTGATGTCGTTGATAGTTGTTTCGGGTATTTTTTTATTATGGCTAAAAAAAATCCAATGCCCGTGACCTTGCATGTTTATTTTTATATTCTAATGATTTAACCAGATATAAACATGGATATTTCTGATATTCTTCGATAAAAATTTTTACATAATTTCGAGACCACGATATTTTGTAGTTTAATAAGCATAAAAGAAGAAATAAAATAAATAAGACCAAATGCAAATACAAAATGAAAAGCAGTGTTATAAAACCAGGTTATAATTAAACGAAAACGGAATAATTCACTGCGCATCTCCACTGCGCAATTTCTGTACGAAATTTTGCTAGAATATAGAACAAGTTCTATATAACTTTGTACATTTTACTGAACGTTATTTTATTGTATACAACGGTACATGTTTTTGTTCATAATTCTGAAACAGAAAAATGTACATAATTTTGTACAAAATATTGCATCGTGTCAAACGACCTTCAGTTAACAAATTTTCGATGTTTCACTTCCTATCGGTTGCACTGTACAAGTTTTGTTACATCACTGATAAGTGTTATATATACATAAATGACAATAATTGACTATATTTAAGAATGTCTATTACATAAGCTTTGTAAACTAACATAAGTTATTGATTAGCAAATGAAATTAATGTACTCCATTCCCAGTTATCTTTAAATATTTAAATAAATATTATTTAAGTATATTGAGTTTAATTTCTACATAGAACGTTTATTAATAAATAATAATAAGAAAAAAAAGTTATTGGAATGTGGACTATTGGCAGATGCCATACTCTTCCGTTTTATACACTTTCTAGTTCTACCACAAATAAATAAAATATAAAGATGAGAGCTTCCAGTCCAAGTCTACTATTATAGACTGGTGGACTGTGACCATTGTAACAAACAGAAAATAAACTAATAAAAGTTCTTTTGTTGACAACAAAGTGTCGAAATCTCTTCTTCTAGTGAATTTGGAAATTTCGACAACGTAAAACAGAACTAATGATCTGACGAACTCAGCAAATGAAAAAACAAAACAAAATCATACATGACGCAACCATAAACCAAAACAGAGCAGATGTTTTTATTAAAGTATTAAACATGACAAGCAGCAAGGCAGGTGTGCAATGGGTATTTATTTTTAATAAAAAGGATCATGCACGTTTGATCCGATTATTCTTATTATGTTGGACCATTCGGGAAGCTTTGTCACGAATGATTTGAGATTATCCGCATTTTTATATTTCAGAACATTGCAGTTTTACAAATAAATTACGGTTGATAAGCAACACTTTTTTCATACTTCTCTTGTGAAAAAATGTGAATAATAGTGTTAAGCCTCATTCACAAATGAAATTAGTTTTATGTTTTGGTTTTATATTTTACTTTGAGAAAATGTAGCATCCACAAATTAAATTTATCATAAGTTTTAGTAAATTTAAATTTATCGACAATACAGATTTTGACTAAACTCCAATAGGATGCGGGCACTCATGTGCCACTGTGACGTAAAAACAGCTGTTCGGTCAAAGATCTCTGCGCCACCTACAAAATGAACTATTTTTTTTGGGACGAGATTTGAAAAGAACGGTTCTTTTCAAATCTCGCCACAAAAAAATAGTTCATTTTGTAGGTGGCGCAGTGATCTTTATTATACCCTCTTATAGACTGACAGTTGCTTGACGCATGCGCTTGATTAGAAATTTAAAATGATTTCAATATATTTCATAATAGGTATAAAATACTTATTTTATTCAATTTTTATATTTTTTGAGCGTCAGTTTCGCCACTCGACAACCGATGTCGCCACTATCACACTAGTACATGGCCAACTTCATTAAATTGCGCTACGCTTATTATGGCCGTTTCATGTCATTAAAATTCTTACGTTTCAAATTTACAGAGCGGGTATGTCAACTAGCGCCTCTAACGAGATACGTCGTAACTAAATTTGAAAATACTGCCTCTTGCATTGATTGAAAAAATCTTAAAAACAAGTCTAGTCATTGTATATTTATTATCATACAATCTTTACAGTAAAATACTAACCGTTGGCACCAATAATTCAATAATACTTCCTTCTTTTGACCTATAAATACTTCAAAATTTTTAAATAGGTAGACAATATGGCGGCATTATTTATCTCAAGTGACAGATAATGCTACGTTGCCAAATGAAATTCACTTAGTCTACACTAGCTAATCACTTTAGTCGAAAGCTCAGAATACTAGTCATAATATTTAATAATACTGAAAGTATAAATAAAATACGCAGTTCCATTAAATGAATCTGGTTTGATCACATAAACTTCAGTTTTCAAATATTTTAAAGTTGCTTTTGTAACATGACAGCGTTGTCATTTTCCTTTAATTGAAATAAAAAGCACTAGATGGCATTACTTGACGTACCAAAACTGTAAAAAACTCATGACAAATTTTTATATGGCAAAACGATGGAATGAAACGGTCATAATAAGCGAAGCGCAATTCAATGAAGTTGGCCATGACTAGTACTACCTTAAACTGAACCATCAGAATTGTAATGCTATTAAAATACAGTTGTATTAACAAAACAGCAGTTAATTTACGCCAATTCAGTGAATTCATGTTCATTTTATTTGACAGAACAATTTATAAAGAAATTAGATTCTGATACTGGAACATTGTGACATTAATAGATGATAGAGAGAAACAATTACGAGTATATTTTATACTTCTTTCTATTGGTCAATTCGTCAGTATAAAACGTAAAACTAAACCGTAAGTTTAAAGTTTGCAAACTTTTGGTAAACCTTAAAACTAAATGCTGATATGGCTACATAAAGTAACATGATTCCAATGTTCTTAAAACTAAAACATTAAACTGAAACTACTAATTCCGTTTTGCGAATGGATCATTACTATTTAAACAGTATACATATGTACCCATAACTACTTTATTAAACATTCATAACAAAAACCAACAAAAAAAAAGCTAACTGGCACTCATATAACGATTCAGAGATTTTGGTGAGATTGCAGAAACACGTCAGCGAAAAAGTAGAATTAGAACAAAAAACGCATCTAAGAAAAGTCAAAATTCTTGACAGTTGAATATTTTAAAACTTTATAAATTCTATAAAACTAATTCTCTTAAACTAATAATTATTTGTTACAAATATTGCTTTTGCATTGTTATTTAACTAACAATTAGCATTTTAATGCTGATATTAATTAATTATAACATTAAAATCAGAAAATATATATAATATGGTATTAGCCATCTTGGCCATTGTTAACTTTTAACCTGCTGTTAGCTAACAACAAAGTTAACATTGCTTTCTGCAACCGGGCCTTAACGATTCCAAACATTTAGATTTTACGAAATCTTGATTTAGCGTTTCACGAATTCTAATACCTTTCTGAAAATAGAAGAATTCTTCGAAATATTATCATAGGTATCTCCTTTAAATTTAACGAATTCTTCTTTTACGATACTCATCCAGGAATCTTTCCCGGTCGTTAGGCCAGATGTATTTTAATAGATAATGGATTTCTAACTAGGAACGTTAATCATTATAACAATTTTAATCGCTCAACTATGCACTGGATTCCTGTACAAAAATATTTTATCAGTCACCTTGCTGATTCATTTCTTATCGTTATCTCTTTACTTCTATTATAACAATGTTATTTTTATACATTCCTGATACAAGGTTGAATTACTGTATGCTTACTGCACTTTGCACACGAACACGAATTCTATATAGATGAAGTATTTTTTCTGCAAATCTTCTCCTGCTTGTCTTGCCATGAACAGTGTCACGGATTTGTGAATCTTGAGGGTGCGACAAATTGGTATCCGAATCCCTCAGGCTATCATAACTACGACCTGAGAGGGTGCTAAGCCTATAATAACATATGAAGTCCGGTAATTCGTTTGATCTTGAAGATTGTGTACTGTGCAGACATTTTTTTGGGGTGGAAATTGACAATCTTTTGAGAAATGAATAGAGAATTCTTCAAGCATGGTATTCAGATGTTTGTTCGGAAGAAAATGTAATTCGAGGACCACATCGACGAACTAGGATTTAATTTTTGTAATGCTATTACTACTATAAATAATTATCTAAAAATATTAACATTTTTAATGAGACACTAAAAGGCGTTGATTACCTCTAAGATTAACTTAAACAAGTACATACATATATACAGGTGTCCTAGATTTAATTAAATTAGACAAACCTTTCGTTTTTTTAAATCCATGCAAACGTTACAGATAGAGACGAAAACGTACCTTTAAAATTTTTTTCGCGCCTCTTTCCGACATTAACAGTATCTCAAAATCGTTCGAAAACTATGAAACTAGGAACGTTTTTAATATTAACATTGGCATTACTGGCTGTAAGTATCAGTAAATGCTTGGAGGCTAGAAATTTTTGCCAATTTTAGAGCAAATTTTGTTCATTGTAAATTCAAATATAAAAATAATTATAATTCAATTTACAGTTGCTGTGTACAACCAATAAAAAATATGTATACAGATTATTCAACTATTTTTAAAAAATAATATAAATTAAAAAAAATATATATCATCACGCCTTTTACACATTACTGGGTGTGGCACTCTGCCGAGGCAGATCTCGGTAAGTGATATATTTATGCGCGTGAAGTGCGGTTACCAGGCGTCAAATCACGGCCCCTAAAGATGTTAGTGGTGGAGGAGCCGCAGGGGTAATTTTAAATTGGTGATAATGTTTTGTCGGCTGTGGGGATCGAACCAGGATTCGTATGATCCACAGGCTGACTTGATACCACTGAGCTATTACCCCACAAAAAAAAAATTATAAAAATTATAATAAATAATATTTATAGTGTAATTCAGCTGGGCGAGTACAACTTGTGATAGTAAGGATGTAACGATGTTATAAGACTGACTGTCAATTTCATGCCATTTTGTGATTGGAAGTTATAGATTTTTACAAATGTTATCAATCATTTCATTTAAATCTTGTGTATCACACGTTCGGAAACTGTTTTGCGAATTGCAAGAATCGTCTTCAGCTTGGCCTGTCAAAATATGCTCGTACTCGCTCTTTTATATTTTTTTTATTTTTTTCATATTTTTTTTATTTTTTCATTTTATTTTACTTTTTTTATTTTTCTTTTTATTTTTTTTATTATTTTATTTGTTATTCTGCACAATAGGAACTTAATTTCAATTACAGTACAGGGGAGCTACAGGTTATAGTAGAATACAAACTACTCGACCGTAAACGTATAAGTCAGCGAGATTTGAACACACGACCTCTTGATAATGAGAAATCCAAGTTTTTACTCGGTTTTATCAACTGGGTTATGATTTGGTGCACGGGTAATTACTGAATTTAAATAAAAAAAATATATATCATCACACCTTCTATCCATTACTGGATGTGGCACTCTGCCGAAGCAGATCTCGGTAAGTGATATATTTTGCACGTGAAGTATGGTTACCAGTCGTCAAATCACGGCCCCCAAAGATGTTAGTGGTGGAGGAGCCACAGGGGTAGTTTTTGAAATTATGAAAATTGTTTGTCGTCTGTGGAAATCGAACCAGGGTTCTCAGGATCCACAGGCTGACTTCATACCACTGAGCTAGCCACCCCCATTTAGTTTGTTTATTAAAGCACTTTTTCATGGAGGATATATTGTTTTTCAAAATTAGTCTTATATCGTTTTAAAATTTCTGGTATGATTTTTATCTATTTATATGCAACACAAATTTAAAAATAATATTAGCTAAAAATATCGCAATTTATTCTCTTGTGTAACGGGGTAGATAGCTCATTAACATCTTTGTGGATCGTGATTTGGCGGCTTGTAATCGAATTTCACGCGCAAAATATATCATCCACCAAGATCTGTTACAGCAGAGAGCCAGATCCAGTAATCGGTAAAAGACGTAAATATATTTTTGTGTAATGCTGTCTATACTCTGATTTTTAACCAGGAGGAGTAAATGCACAAGTCAGATTTACACTATAGAAAATTACCAAAGTAAGTTACTAGATTTTTGTTCGCGAGAAATACAAACATTTCTTATGCCAATGGCACACTGGTCGAGGAGCAAAATGAGCATCGATGAGTACCTCGATAACACAACAGAACGCACCCGTCATCGATGAAAAATAGAGGCGCCGCTATTTCCATCGAGGAGCCTCGATGAAACGATTATTGTCTCATTTCACACGTATCTTTGTGTATGATTTCACGTTAGCGTGGGTTGTCATTTTGTTTTTGTTTTGTGCTAATCTTTCGTGTTTGCTTATTTTTATCAGTATTTTAGTTTTATTTATTATATTTTCTTTTTACATTAGTGTTATATTTCTTTTTATATTTAGTGTTTAATTTTCTTTTGATATTTAATGTTTAATTTTCTTTTTATATTTAGTGTTTCATTTTCTTTTTATATTTATAGTGTTTCATTTTCTTTTTATATTTTTGCCTAATTTTATTTAGTACATTTTCGTTTTATAATTAGTAACACCCAGCAAGAACTGCTGCATCTCTTTCATCCTCACTCGAACTCATATCATCACAAAATATTTCTTTTAATAAAAAAACTATTTTGGATACACAACCTCCAAATACAATAAACTAGGGAAATATCAATTTAAAGACCGACGGAATAGGAATATTTCACTGATATTATTACCAACGTAATTTTTTTTTGTCAGAGAAATTCTTTGTATTTGTCATCGAGGAACTCATCGATGCTCATTTTGCTCTTCGACCAGTGTGCCATTGGTATTAGACATCTGCACTGATTAAGTCTCATGGAATTTATTTTAAAATACAAATGACATTTTAAACTCTAATGTGTCACTCCGTATATTATTAGTTCTTAAAAGAACTGATTTATTTTAATGTCACAGAAATGTAAAAAACCAACAAGAAAACAGATAACCTCAAAACTTATGACAGCTCTAATAAATCTATGTACAGTGTAAACTGGACGAAGCACTAGCCAATTAGAAGCGTCAGTTTTAGCGGTTAAAATTTAAATTACTCCTCCTTGTTAAAAAACAGAGTATAGTTTTCGTTAATGTTTTTATTTGTAAATTTTTTTTTTTTTTTTTTTTATTTAAACATGATTTCGGATATTTCGACATCTGTCATTCATATCCCGGTACAGTAATGTGTGATTGGTTTTCTACATTTTTTAAATTTCTTTTATTATATTTTGTGATAAAAATATATATAATATAATATATTTGTAAATTATAAGCATTTTAGACATAAACATGTTTTTTCATATATAAACAAAATAATGGGGAATTATCGTAATCAGTCTAAATGCTATTTGTTGAAGCTATCTAGTTCGAAAAAACAAAATAAGTAAGCTGTGTACTACCAGTTTACATTATTTAAACAAAAGAAAAATAAACTATAATCCTGTATACGTACATACGTAGGTACATAATTATCAAATAATTTTATCTTCATATCATTTTAAAATACAAAGTTACTAACCGTAAAGAATTACTTCATGGTATGGAAACAGTTTAATTTTATGGAAAATTTTATTTAAAAAAGTAATAAGTATAAATTAACTTAACTTTAAATACCAGTATATCTAAACTGATTATCATCTAACGTCATAAAGAAAACAAGTATATCAGGTTAGATATTAAAATTTGATGTTTTCATTCAAGTAATTTTACTAATACTCAATAAATCAATATACATACAAATGTGTTCATCACAACATGTCAAATTATCTTTCCAAGAACATAATGTAATTGGAAAATTCAGAAGGAAACTACATACTCATAAAAGTTATTTTCGCTCATTCGAAAGACATGTGTTTATTTTATTATTTATAGGTAAACGATCACAGACACAATAAATTCTATAGACAACTATCCACATTTATAGTAGCTATAATTATCTACAAGTTATAAAAGAATAGAAATATAAACCATGTCAAGTGGGAAAACAATCATATCATTTACATTTTCATCTTGGTATCCGAAGAAAATAAGAATGAATACATATTCAGAACTAATTGTAGATATGGCATTCCCTTCTCGCTCATATGTTATTATTATTTTGGAAAAAATGCGTTAAATACGTTATTATTATTTTAGAAAAAAATGCTTTAAATGAAAGTTACGAAAAACGAACTTTTCTATAACATAATCTGAAGGATATTCTTTCAATATACTGTAATATAAACATTTGGCAGAAGAAAAAGAAAGTACATTTTTGATGATATAATATGCAATAATTTATGAATATTTATTTCTTTGTTCTTACGTTATCTGTGAAGTATTACATGATACATTTATTTTTCAATTTCGGTGTTCTTGTAAGTCTATAAATGCACTGTAAACACGTCATTAATGAGATCAATAAACGCTCTGATTTTGGCGCTTTTTATTTTGTAGGAGTGCTATGTATGCTTTTAAATAACATAACCTCAAAATTGCAAATTGTCGGTGTCAAAGTATTACTAAAAGAATATGCTATAATGAAACAAAATTCATAATATTCAAAATACGACAAATATTGATTAATTGACAAAATTTGAGATTTCAATGATTTGTATTATGAGAACCACTACCAATGCAACTGAAACAAAAAAACACTAACTTATATTTTTGACAAGTCGCAGCTTTTTAAATCTAACAGAATTATAAAATGACCTCAATAGAACGGTTCATAAGGTCTATTATCGCACTCGACCTTTGTAAAACGTTCAAAATTTGGTCTCGTGCGTTAACAGATTGCCTTACAAAACTAGTTCTTTAATATACGAGTACTACAGAGTGATCAAAAGGAATTGTTACAGTTGGCAATACAATTCCGGAGATCTTTTTATTCTACAGTTGGCACAACACCAGGTAAAGGTGGAAATGCTATTTGACATTTCTAATAAATATAAATAGGTTATGTCAGGAGTCTGATAGCTAATAGAATTTTGACTTTTTAAGTAATAAAAATACTTTAGAAATAAATGTAATAACAAATGTACTCAAATTTCAATTTCAATTTTCAAATGTCGCTGTCAACAACAGGAAATGAATTTATGTATCAGGCTTACCAGTTTCAAATATTTTTTATTGCCAACTGTAACAATTCCTTTTGATCACTCTGTATTATGTTACTATGTACAACATGAACTTAATCCCAATTGTAGTACAGGGTCCAGACTCACCGAGCCGTAATGTGGTAGTACTATTATTATTAGTAATAAATATTAATACTTTGTGTCATTTGAGTATTAAAAACGACTTTTTTTAAGTAGTCAGTTTATTAAACAGTTTTTTTTAGTAAAGAAACAAAAATATAAATAAATAAATATATCATCACGCCTTCTACCCATTACTGGGTGAGGCACTCTGCCGAAGCAGATCTCAGTAAGTGATATATTAAGCGTGTGAAGTGCGGTTACCAGTCGTCAAATCACGGCCCCCAAAGATGTTAGTGGTGGAGGTGCCACAGAGGTAGTTTTTGAAATTATGTATGAAAATTGTTTGTCGAACCAGAGTTCTCAGGATCCACAGGCCGACTTCATACCACTGAGCTAGCTACCCCATTATATAATTCAAATATAAAACAAATCTTAACGCTAGTTTTGCTTCTGAAACATCAGAAACTCAAGTTAAACCACTTACACAAATCTTCTGATAAAAATACCGCTAAAATATAAATATCTCGATACATGAACCTGCTGTAGTGGTATTTTTTCCGAAAACCCGTTCGTGGCATGAAATCGTAAAGATGCGCATGCGTAATAGGACTGAATTGAATGTAGTGCGTGCAACAGAGAAAGTCTCCGACTATTCCAGTTAATAGATGCAAGGTTGCAAGCCGTTTCCAACATGGAATTCGTATTTTTCATCCCTGTTTGACATCGAAACAACACAAACGAACCTTTACGCCATACGGCGTTACATCAACGTTTCAGGAACCCACAGTGAATGTTTTATTTTAAGAGCGATTGCCTAATGGATTACTGTCGATGACTGATAATAAAATGAACTTTTTATATCTGTGCGCGTTATGTTTATATAAAAATAAGTTGATAAAAATAGAAAGGTTCGTAGGCCATGGGATGAATTTCTTTTTCTATTGCTGAATTGGTGTCACGGTGGAGCTTTTTTTTTATATTTAACCTTCATATTACTTAACTAACAACAGATATCTGCAAACAATAATTGATTACTGTCAATTGAAAAATGGTCAACGTTTTCATTCGAAATTATAAAATGTAGTTAACGTAGGTTTAATTCAATTAACACTACTTGTTAACTAGTTAGATGCAACGATATTGTCGCTGTGATTCATATCATATGACAAAAATTGCAATATTTTAATGTTGTGTTCAAAACCATTTAACAGTAAGTTAAAAACAAACACACACTGAGGAGCCAAAAAAAACGTAAGACTTCATGAAATTTTTCGAATTTTCAAACTGGCGAGTTTTTAACTAATTTGGACGAATTTTCGAGGGTGAAAAAGTTTAAAGTGTCTACTTTAAGGGGATACATGCGATCTTAGGATTAATCCTTTCCGCCCCCTCAACACCCTAGAAGAAAAGATAATTTATGAGGGTTTGAAAGTGTAGAAAATTTATCAAATTTCAAGTGTCCCGTTTTTTTTTTCACCAGTGTATATCTATATAAAAAGAAAATTACTTATGACTATATCACTGAAGATAACAAAAAAGTTATATACTGAGCGTTTAAGTGTACATAATAATATAATGATTCTTGCTTCTTATGATAAACCAAATGACCTACCTACCATTTATTTAAATACTATTGTATTGTTTCAAATATAAACTATAATAACATAAACCTACTGGTAAAAAATGTATAGTTCATAAAATAAATTGATTTTTATGAAACATAAATTTTGCAAAAAATTATAATTAAATATATTAAAAGTGATGTATTCATTGCCTATTTAAACATAAAACTTTTGTAATTAAATTCTGGCAAGTGTTATGGATTTTATTGCCGTCAGATATATTCAAGAAATAATATAAAATATTATTTACTGTACACATATTTATTATGAATTTAAAATATTACTTAGAAAATAATCGTAATTCTCTTATAATACTAATGAATTAAACAAATAATTGTTATTTATCAGCATTAAAAACTGTAAAAGAGACGTACAATACAATTCCACATCAGACATTTTAGTGTGAATGAACAATTTGTATGGTATTTCATTCAGCAGAAATAAAAGGGAATTAAAAATTACTAGCTACGATACTATACAAAACAAACGCTGTTGTTAAAATTTAATACAAAATTAAATCGATTTTAGTCGTATTATTCTTGCACGTTGCTGACGAAGTTGAACCATTGTGTTTCATTATTCAACAATTTCAAACAATCAACAAATTGACTTCGCAAATCACAGTAACACTGAAGTCGTACTTTCGACTATGCATCAGAATCTCAATAGACATAATGTTTTCAAATATATTTAACATTTAGAATTGTACAGGGTGGTGAATTGATTTAAGCAATATAGAAAATACAATGTATACCCTCTTGCCTTATTTTGATATTTTGCCAAAATATGGCACTGTATAGGAGACGTTCATGTTTCCAGATCAGACCAAACCTAACCGAACCTGACCTATCCTCACATACACAAAACCATGACTACAACGACTTGTTCTACATAATTTAATTTGTTCACCACACTCTTTACATTCATACTTAGTTCGAAACATACTAACTTTCAGCAACCATTGGACAAGCTTATTATAGGACTAGGACTATCCACTGTTTTATAAACCGATCGTATCACGTAAAATTTCTAATCAAGCGAATGCGTCAAATTCCTGTCACTGGACAAGAGGGTATACCAGAGTTTATCCAAAATTATTTATCCAAATGAACGCTAGATTGAATAGAATATTTAATTTTTTGGTTTGGTGAAAATAAAATAACATTTTACCAGAAATAATTAGTATAATTTCAGTCGAATATTCGGTGCCTCGAAAGGCTTCTGTACCAAATATTTATTTATTTGCTGCTATCCACAACAAGAACTTAATCCCCATTCCATCTCATAGTGGAATCAGAACTATTTAGATTTATATACTTTTCTTTAAAATATAAGTTAAAGTAGTTAGTGAGGTTAGAACTCATGAACCCTTGTTTGGTGACGCAAGTTGTATCCACTACATGTCAACAAAACTCTTCTTTACTCATCAATACTATTTCATTTTCCTTTCTATTATTCACAATTTCATCATTTTGATCTAGCAACATGGGACATGCTACAGGAATCTTAGGTCATCATCAACCAAATATGCCACAGTGGCGTTTAAAAAGCAATTAGGCGCACAGAGTTCGACTTCAAGCCGACACAGCAGTTTGTTCAGTCTGGTCTGGCGGTAATCAAACAGTCAACTCAAACTCACTAACATCTGAAATATGGAAAAACCGGTCTGCGTTCATCAGAACACTTCGGGGAATCTACGCACACTAGTGAAAGGTGCCCAGAGAAGGAAAAGGTTGAACTAAAGAGAATCTAGAATGAAATTGTAATAGGGCTTAATGATGTTATGATTGGACCACAACAGTTGAAACAAGTTTTGTATTTTGTAAGATTCTACTTCGTCATTCGTACACTACACATAATTAAATCTGTATAGATTCTTAATTAATAATTTGGTATTTCTTTCTACTTTTCTAGTTATTCTTCAATTCTTTCGGTTCTTTTTTTTTATGAAGTTTGAAGTAATTATGTTATGTTATTATCTGAGATTTTTAGAAACATTAAAAAAGTACCGACTGAAATTTTATCATTTTTTTAAGTGAAAATCGTTTACTGTTAGAAACCAGTAACTGTGAAACAGTAGCCCTGTTTGTATATTTATATATTTAAAAGTTCTACTAAAATCGAGTATAACAGCTTGAGTTCGTGGAGTATAAAATAAATAGGCTTAGGATTTGTTGATCAAAAGTGTGAGTCACCTAGAAAATAAATTCTGAATTATTCAGTATTATTCATCATACAGTGAAAACTTGGCTTTACTACAAAAGAATCTATATTTGTTTTATTTTTGAAGCCACTGCCTTGGCTAGTTACTTTCTAACAGGGTTGAGAGATTTAAATCACGTTTTAAATCAAGTGATTTTTAAAAAAAAATCATTGATTTAAATCAAGATAAATTAAATTTAATAATTTAAACATAAATGAATAATTTTTATTATTGTATGTATTTATTAAATTAAAAATACAAAAAAATCAAAGTAAAAAAATAAAAACGTGTTTTAATAAATCATAAATATTTAAATATGAAAATATAACAATTCAAATAACAAAAAAATAAAATAAAGTAGAAACGTTTAGTGGTACATTATTATTAAAATGTTTAAATAAAAAGACCAGTTTTCTAGCCTTTTCAGTAATCGGTTTCTCAATTTTGAATGCACAAGTCCAAATGATGAAAAAACTCGCTCAACACAAGCTGAAGACGAAGTGGCGCTTAAAAGTGATTTTATAATTTTCAATATTATAACTTTATTTGGTCCTAATTCATCTTTTTGGGACATCCATCATTCAACACACTTGAAACGTTGTTCAGAATTTCTTTTGAAAACATTACACAATAAATAATATTTAAAATTTTAATTTAAAATAGCCGTTTTTAAAAAAATAATTAAAAAAATCTAATTTAAATAAAAAAAATCTGATTTAAATCAAAAATATCAGATTTAAATAAAAAGAATCGATTTTTTTTGATTTTTTAAAAAAAATCACGATATTTATCCACGTTGCTTTCTAATAATCTGTCAAATTTATTCAATTTTGTCAACCTAAAAATATCTTCATGGAATAGGTAATTGCAATTATCCCCAAAAGTGTATTTTCGATGACTATGAATTCTGAAAGATTTTTACAATGTTAACAATAATTGTTACACATACTTTGAGCAGGAATCAGCTAGCGACCACGTTCCATGTTGTTCATTATCAAATCCTATTAGGTCTATCCATCTATTCCACAGCTCTACCCCTCATATATTAATGTTTCTGTTATACATCACACACCAATACGCACAATAATACATAATTTCAACCAATTTACGCATTAAAATATTACTATATATTCACAAAACACAGAAAACATGCCGATCACTACAGAAGCCCGCACTCTACTATCTCAACTGTACGTTGTATAACGTTGTAAACTAATTGGTAAAAATTTGTTCTAACATGTTCGGTAACATTAAGATATTTTTATTTCTATTAACTAAAATATACAAAGCTGCAACAGATTTTGCCGATAATAAATAAACGAAACTGACTTGCGATTTTTTCGCTGTCAAATATGTTCATAAAAATCATTTAATCGCAACGAAAAAGTCATACAACTAGGAAAATGAATTATTTTCGTTTGAATCAGTAGATCTTGCAGAATGGATAACAGATGAGAAGTCCATTAAATAAAATTTATTTATTTTACAACAGGAACTTAATGGGCCTTTCAAGACTTTTTTGAATTTTTTATATATTAATCTACGTAATAAAATTATTATACCCAAAATTTTTTTTAAACTTGTATTAAGCATGATAAAAATATTTAAACTTTCGAAACAAACGAATATGACGTGGTTGCGTCTTAGCTTAAAGAGAGACAGATAAGACAGAGATAAATAACACGTAACTTCACGTAACGTGTGTCGTTGTCAGTAGAATCCTCCGACAAAACATAACTAGACGGATAACAACGGCGTTCGTTGTGAAGCAGAAAGGGATAGAATAACTGGTTGGTGAAGCGAGTGCGCGGTAAGGAGCAACTTGCATAACATCAAAGTGTACTCGCTCCTTGCCGCGCATCCGGCGGACCCAAGTTATTCCATCCCTTTCTGCTTCACAACACTGCATTGACTTGAATACGGCATAATTCGTCTAGTATTATACGTCATTGGTAGAATCGTAGAATGCTGAATGCTTATTTCTTCTTCGTCTTCCTCTCAGTAAAATTGAGCACCGACAAACGTTTCAGACAAAGCTCTGTGATTGGCTTAATGCAACTACGTAATTGCAATATGGCAGTGCGAAATTTAAATGAGCGTTTTAAATTATTCAACATTAACTTTCATATTTCAGCAATAAAGATATCATTTATGGTATGATTTTATATTGTATTAAATATGATGTACGGTCAAGAATTTATTTTAATAAATATATATTAAAAAGCTCTACCACTTCAAATTATAGTAGAGGATCCGGACGCACCGAACCGTAGGATGGTAGTTCATATATATATTTAGTATGAATGGATTTCGAATTTAGGATTTCCGGATTTTTTGTCTTAACGCTATCTATATCACCGTACTGCCGAACAATATAACACATACAAGTAAGTGATCTGTTTCAGTGTAAATGAGATCTGATACAAATGCAGCAGGAACTAATTCAATGACGTAAATGTCACACCATATGCAGTATAGTTAGATTTCCAAATTCGAATCTAGCGAAATCGCACAAAGAATAACTATGAAATTTATTTTACTTAGAACAGGGCGAATTATTGATTGCACTTCTAAATTATTACCACATCCCTTGCCCAATGCTGCAAGCGACAGCGCTACAATTGCAGATATCACTACGGATAAGTATGTCATATTTTATTATCAAGAAATGAGGTCAACGGGAATTAAATTATGATGCCTATTAATGAAGGCTGGCCAGGATAGCATGAATTGTAGCATTGAAATAAAGTAACTACTGTGTTAGATTTGAATCTGGAATCTTTAAAGCTTTAAGTACTCTGCGCTATTTGAATTTAATAAAAGTTTATTTCCAGGAGCATATTAGTTACCAAATTAAATTTCACAGTTACCATCTTTCTAATAAGTTAATAACTAGTGGTTTACTCTGTAAGTACACCCTTAGCAGCAGTGGGTTAATTTAGAATTTAACTAGTTAATCAAGTTAGTTTCAAGTAGAACCGATACACGAAGTCAGTATGTATACTTAATAGATCTTTCACATCATTAATAATTCACGACATAGTGCCATGTTAACTGTACCAGAAATTAGGGAGGGCATTTTACATCCTTCTGATAAGCTCTACCTATATTAAACTAGTGTTCTGTTAAGTAAATAACATGTTTACATATCATTTTCCTAAGAGTCGACGTCAACTGTTTAATTATTTTTTCTGAAACCGGCAAGAAAATGCCTACTGCTGACAGAAGCGGATTTAAAATATTTCGGGTCCTAGGCAAAATAATTATTTCGGGCCCTTTAGGACATAAAATTCTGTATCTAATCCAATAAACAAAAATAATTTTACATGCTTCGTAACAGCACAAATTAGATCTGAAAATAACGAAATTATCGATAGCCATGAAAGTGAAACAAAATTAACAAATGTTTAACGTTTTATGTGTCAAAATAAATGACATAATAAATAAAGAAATTATTTTAACAGATTAAACGTCCAACATTTGTTTAATTTTGTTTCAATTCCATGAGTATCGATAGTTTTGAGGCTATTTTCGCCATTTTCAGATCTAATTTGTGCCGTTACGAAGCATGCAAAATTGTTTATTGGATTAGATGCAGAATTTTATGTCCTAAAACTTTTATTTGAAGCTGTCTTGTTTAAAATAATTAGGGAGGCAGGAAATTATAAAATTATGATTTTACATGTTAAATACCCATGTTCGAGAGTCGCGGTCACCAGCCTGTATATATATATTTCTATTATTTAAACTAAAAGTTTGAATCCGGACCCTAAAATTTTTGGGCCCTAGGCTATTGCCTCTTTAGCCTAGGCCAAAGTGCGCCGTGCCTACTGCCTAATTTTAGTACGGAAAGTAGATTTTTACTAGAACAGTCAGTAAAAGCCGTATTCAAGGCTACGAGAAAAATAATAGTCTGGTAAAGTACGAAACAGATTTTACCTGACTGTTATTTTTGTTGTAAACTCGGATACGTAGTCTGCTGTCAGTACAATTCCATATTACAAAATGGAAACATTTTGAATTATGTATGATTAAATATTGATTAAATTAAACGGTTTCAGAAAAAATAGTATACATAACACGACAGGAAAGTGTTTTTACTTGACTCAGCGGATTAAAATACTCGGACTGCGGCCTCGTACTTCAAACAACCAGTTCGTCAAGTATAATATCACTTTCCTGACTTATTATGTAATATACTATTACATCACATATAGGGATGTCAAGCTAATAATATACTTAACCTTAAATATAATTTTATTTATAGCTGATGTTACTACCCTCATTTCTGTGAGATAAAGTTCTCGCTAATTATCGGGGGGATAAATATAATATGCATCGAAAAACAGCACAAAAAAAAAAATACGGAATTTTATTTTTTGATGCACGATTGTTTTCATTTCATTTTATCCTTATACTGGGTTGCATGCTAGTTTTATTAGTTCATTAGCAACTAACAAGTTCACTAAATTTCAGAAAATCGTTATTGATTCTGTTGACAGATAAAAAATTCTTTAACTAAAGAGCTCTTTATTTTTTTCTTGCAACCCTGTATAAGAGTTGTAAAGTATGGCCATGAGTATTTAAGATCACGTTAATATTTGAAGGGAGTTGAAATGAATTTTGATTATGACCCAAAAAGAAAACAGCTATGTAAAAATATTTTTTATAATTTAGCATTAACTAACCATCTATTGCTCAGATATATTGCGGCCTTCTAATTTCCTTTAACCTTAGTTGTCGTCCTATTTTTATCTTTATGACAAGATAAAAAAAATGTTATTAGGTTATGAGAATGCAGTTTTACTATCGTAGTTTTTTTATAATTCAGTTCATGTCCTCGAATTTTAATGTTATATATTTGTCGGTCTATTAATATTTATATTTAAGATACTATAGCAAAGAAAGTCAAATATCTTTTCTGATGCTATGGTTTCAAAACTATTGATTTGGAAAGTTTCAACGGAAGTATCTTTTGCTGCTATTTTTCTTCAATGCAGTGTATCATGAACGATTATTGGTTCCAATTCTTCACTTCTAATAAAAATATTATTTTTGCAACTGAATTTCAAGTGTATATTTTCATAAAATTTATTTATCTTGTTAAATGGTTTAAGTGAGGGTGATGTGTTAGGATGATAATGTTTGACGAGGGCTGATTATTTGATGAATGTAATTAGTGAATATTTTATGAGGGATTTTAGGGTTCGTGCTACCCCATTTGTTGGGATACAGCGTGAAGATATGTATGTATGTATGTATGTAAATTAAATAGTTCTTATAAAGATTCTTTAGCTGTAAGGTTTTTTACAAGCTAAAGCATTGACCTTGAATAACAGTAAATAGGCGAGGAAGAAGAGGAGCAGAAGTATAACGGAAACAGAAAACGAAGAATTAAAACTTCAGAATAACAATTAGGTGACTCAGTGGACTCAAAATCGGACTCCGGTTTGAGAACCCTAGTTCGATTCCCTCAGCTGACAAACAATTTTGGGGATCGTTATCTGACGGTTGATAATTGCACTTCACGCACATAAGTATATTACTAGGGCGTAATGATATATTTAAATAGATTTCTAAATGATTAAACTTTGGTATTTCTACCGATTATTTGATTTATTATAAATTCAAGCAATCAGATAGCCTCATTTTCCAATGTTGTGCATTTTAAATAAGTGATTAAAATGCACCCAGCTCTTTAATTGCTATTAACATAAATTGCAGCTAGCTTTTTTTTTGGGACATTTTGAGCTTCTTAAAGACATATATGCTGCATGAGTAGACGCAGAAAAAAAGTTACAAGTTCTGACTTTTATCAATATTGTATTGTATAATAGTATATTTTGACATTTATTTGACAGAAATATTATCATGGAAATGATTTTCTATCGTCGTAATGGTTACATGACAACAAAATTTGTTTTTACAATACTTGTACTGAATAAATAAATATATCATCACGCCTTCTATCCATTACTGGGTGTGGCACTCGGCCGAAGCAGATATCGGTAAGTGATATATTTTGCGCGTGAAGTACGGTTACCAGTCATCAAATCACGGCCTCCAAAGATGTTAGTGGTGGAGGAGCCACAAGGGGTAGTTTTTGAAATTATGAAAATTGTTTGTCGCCTGTGGGAATCGAATCAGGGTTCTCAGGATCCACAGGCCGACTTCATACCACTGAGCTAGCCACCCCATACTTGTATTGTAAGTTACCTATTAATGACAAAATTTAAACATAGTAAGTGGAACTTTTATTGCACATTGGTTTCCATGTTTATATCAGGACTATTTACTATCCACCGTGGATAGTAAGTAATTATTACATATGAAGGTCCTGTTTATTTTGACAATAATTTGACAGCTGTCAATTTTGAAACCTATTTTTTTCCTTCTATTTATGCAAGTATTGTAAAAAATAACTTACTAATCACGAACTGTAAGTGATGTTTAGGAAATCTAGACCCTTCAGGCCTCGATTTCCCAAACTACATTCTTGATCTAAAAAACTGTCACTTACAGTTCATGGTACGTAATATATTATTACTGTTAATTCTAGAAATAATCGTGACATAAACCCCTTGTGCTAAAAAATTTAACCTATTAAATTCGACATGTCTGCATGGCTTATTTCGCAGGGTTGTTCATATTTTACCCACCTGGTTTTTTTTTAATAAAACCCACCTAAAAAACCCAAATAAACCCACTAAAAAACCCATTTGGTTGAATGGTAGAAAATTTACCCAGGGTGAATTTTAAGAAAAGTCAAATCTCGGAACATAATGATCTTTTATATATTTTACAGTGTAATAATACATAATCTCTTTACAAAATAAAACGTTTCCCTTAAATTATCATTTATTACATCATATCGTAGTATCACATTGCATTGCTTTGACAAATGTCAATTTCAAACTAGTTTAAGACCAAATATTATTTGCCTTATATCATGTTCGTATTACAAAAACTTATTGATTTCCAATCTTTTTACCAGCAAATTTGAAATATAGTTTTAAATTAAATAAATATGACAATAACATGATAGAGCATATTATGTTTTTAATTCGCTATAAAATAAATTGCAATTATTACATAATAGTACATAAATTTTGTTTTAATGTTTAGTACTATACAATACATTTTAAACATTATATATAAAATTAATCTAGAATTAAATAACTTGAATTAAAAAATTTATTTGTCAATATTATAAAAAACCCAATAATGCTCAATTAAACCAAAAAAAACCCAAAAAAACGCAATGGGTCGAGTTTTTTTCAACCCTGCTTATTTATAATTTTTTTGTTATTAAGAAAGTAATTTCGTACATAATAATTTCAGATAAAATCCCTTGGCCTATGGTTTCGGGATTTTCTGAATTTATTATGTACTCCTACGCTGGGTTGCATGAAAGTTTTATCGGTTCATTAGCAACTAATTGTTCAATAAATTTCAGAAAATCGCCATTGATACTGTTGCTAGATAAACAATTCTTTAACTAAAGAACTCTTTATTTTTTTCTTGCAACCCAGCATAACTCTTTCTAAGCAAAATTTTGTAAATAAACAAAAAATGTCAAATTTAATCGATTAAATTCGTAGTACTCCGGATATAATAATTGATTATTGTTTAGTACTGAGTATTGAACAGGTTAAACCTCGTAATCCGAAATAATGAAACATTTTTACATCTGAATTACTGTACAATGAGATTTTCTGGTTCCAACTGATGCAAACTGATTGCAGCCAAAGCCAGGCAACATTCATTCGGTAGCACTAGCAGTGCTGTTTGAAAGCACATCCGCGTTCGCGTGAAATGTGGAGGTGATCTCAACTTCCTCGGTCTGTGCTGTGTGGCTGGCGGGCCGCGACACACTGACCCCGATATCACGCGAGCCCGTGTTATGTCACACGCACACGTCGAGCAACAGCGAGCTGCAAGCACAGCACAACTGCTAGCGAGGAGTGCAAGAAGTGATGCACTTAGCCAGCGAGGAACTCGATGGATTTCTATGGTTGTTGGAGTTGATGTAATAGATGTTTTTTTGCTGCATTGTTGTACTTTCTTATTGACAGTTGTGGCACAATTGATTGCGATGGTATTTCATATGCCCAAACGAAAATTTGTGGAAGGAATCAAAAATATAATTGCGTGGAGGATTTGGATTTTGTTATAAACTCTGACGAGACGAGATTTGAAAAGAACCGGTTCTTTTCAAATCTCGTCCCAAAAAATAGTTCATTTTTGCAGGTGGCGCAGTGATCTTTCCCGGCACAGCTGTTTTTATGTCACAAAAACGTCTCAGTGTAACGTGAGTGCCCGCATCCTATTGTTCGATTCGGCATGGTGGCACTTCGCTCTTTCTACAAATTTGTTGTTTCACACAAAATTGTGTGGTGGGGTGTCTGCTTCGGGTCTGCTGCATGTGACGTCAAAATTGTAAGTCCCTATTTCCTATGAATACATGAACAAAATGACAATTTTTGTTTATTGTAAATACAGAGTGATCAAAAGGAATTGTTACAGTTGGCAATAAAAAAAACTACTTGAAATTGGTAAGCCTGATACATAAATTCATTTCCTGTTGTTCACAGTGACATTTAAAATTTAAATTTGAGTACATTTATTATTACATTTATTTATAAAGTATTTCTATTACTTAAAAAGTCAAAATTCTTTTAGTTGTCAGACTCCTGACATAACCTATTTGTATTTATTAGAAATGTCAAATAACATTTCCGTCTATATCTGACGTTGTGCCAATTGTGGAATAAAAAGATCTCTGGAATTGTATTGCCAACTATAACAATTCCTGTTGATCACCCTGTACTTGATTTTACAAAATGTCATTTTGACATATAAATGTACCTGTCTTAATTTTTTGAATATAAAATTAAATGTTTTTTGTTGTGCATAAAATATTGTATGTAGCACGGGTGAAGTAAGCGTTTCTGACCCCGAGTAATATTATTAACCCTCGGCACTTTGCGCCTCGTGCTAATAATCATGCCTCGGACCAGAACCCCTGTTTTTACTCTTGATAACTATTATCAAAAACTATTAAATAATGCCTACATTATGTATCTAACTTTAAATACATAAAGCTGCTCATATCACACTAATGAGTAATATGAAATTTCATATTCTAAAGCAATACCAACTAATAGCAATCAAATATTTTCTTGTTTCAAGCACATGATTTGTAGTTTGTCGATCCATGACAGAACTAGTAAAGTTATGTTTTTCTAACTAGCATATCACTATTTACGCCTCTGGTGAAATCTTTTAAATGAAATTAAGTGTTTGAATAATTAACAAATATAGCAAAGTAATTAAACTCTACTATTAATTTTGTAGAAGCCGTAGATTTGAATCTTGTTTATAGCATAATCTTCTGTTGTCACTTAAACTTTATAAAAAAAATAGTCATTGTTCAAACGAAATATTTCCAAAGGCCAAGGAAAATATAAAACAAACTAATCATTCAAGATATTATTGTGTAATTATTAAACATTTAATAGCGTTTTTCCTAACTAAATAATGTAAAAACAAGAAATTAACTAAATTAACCAACAAAAAGTAAATTACAACTAAAAATAGAAAAACAATGTAACAAAAACATCAGATAAAAAACAGAAACGTTATGTTAAAAATAAATACATCAACGTTTTTATAATCCACCTACTTAAAAATGCAAATACAAACAATTAATTTCCACGTGGATAAAAAATAAAAACTCGTACAACAAATTCAGCAACACTTCACAAGTTTTGACACTCCGTTACCCAAAACCGCTAACCATTACCCGTTATCTTTTTCGCATATCCGTTACTAAACTAAAACAAAGGACACGCGGACCCAAAATACGTCAGTCCTTGTTTGCGTTACTGTAGAGATGATGTCCAAATATTATACCCTGGAAGAAGAAGCATCAGCGCCACCCACATCAAAAGGATATTCTCTTAGATGTTTGCCTGATAAAAACGGTAACCACATTTATCAAAGTTTATTAAAATAAGATGCTGGAAACATAGTCGTACTCGGTTATAAAGTTAGATTTAGTTGGAATTACGATTAACAAGAAGAAACTTGGCGTCAGTTCGAGTTCTTATTTTAACAATCTACTGGAATCAAATGTTCAAAAAAATAGTCGTATCAGGCAGATTCATAAAGCGAATTAGCGCTAACACCATTTTTTATTTCGTTTTTAACTATCTTTTCAATGTACGAAACAAGTTTATTTTAACTTGAGTTAAAAAGAGAGTTAATTAGCATCAAATTTAGTTTATTTCTTTAATATGTTTTAATTTGAAACATAGTTATAATAATGTTAAAACGGTGTTAGCACTGTAGCTCCCCTACCACTAGCATCTTTGAGGGCCGTGATTTGACGCCTGGTAACCGCACTTCACGCGCATAAATATAACACTTACCGAGATCTGCTTCGGCAGAGTGCCACACCCAGTAATGGATAAAAGGCGTGATGACATATTTATATTTATTTATAGAATATCGAAATTGTGTATGTTACAAATTATCTACGACAAAATTAAAAGCTGCTGACTATACAAAGCAGAAAACGATAATTGAAAATTAATATTTAATAAAAAATGAAAACAAATGCAGCAAAAACCGATTGAATCTGTAGCTTTGGATCTGAAGCTTTCAACAGAAGTGGGAAAATTAAGATAAAATCATATAGAATTTAAACCCAATGAAAACATTTTACTTTTGTTACCTTGTTAAGAAATAAAGAACAAATAAATTAGCGTCAGACACAGTGATATAATTTGCAGCTTATTGCAAAATGTGTTAAACGACATTGCGGTGTCCTATTAGAGCTCTTGTTACCGTAGCAATTTCGTAAAGGTTTTCGCGATTTTACAAGGACATTAAAATAACATTAACATTGCAAATAGGAAGATAAAGCTATATTTTTTTTTCTCATTACAATTCGATTCGCATCGATGGTTGTTTCTTCATTTTCAGAATTGTTCCTTTCGCTATATTCAAAATTGCTTCATGTAAACTAGAACAGTGAAGGTTCGTTCTATTTATCTTGAAAATTACAATAATACCACATTTCAGCAGTTATTGACATAAATATAGAAATAAGTTTCACGTCTTATTATTTGTATATCCATCACTGCAGTAATAAAGACAGATTTTATGTTTTATAGATAAGTTCTTATTATCTCGTTTATTTCCGTTGATCATATTTAACAACATAAACAGAGTAGGTACAGTCTACAAACATTTTTCATCACATTAAAATTATCTCTGTGGTTTCCCCACCACTAACATCTTTAGAGAGGTCGTGATTTGACGGCTGGTAACCACACTTCACGCACACAAAAAAATAACAGTTACCGAGATCTGCTACGACAGAGTGTCACGCACAGCAATGGGTAAAAGGCGTGATATATTATTACTATTAGTTCAAGTTATAGAAACTTCGAGTTAAAGAAAAAAAAACATATCTATAGCAATAAAACAAAAGACAAAATGTCTATTGCGATGTGGAATTGAGTTTTAATAAATAAGAAAAAATAGGAAAAAACTAATTTTCCATCACTTGTCTCATAATTCCACAAGGTTTTACAGCACGTTTGCATCAACTATCAGGTCATCACGGCTGGTCAGTTCAGCTTTAACCATAGACGCGTTTCGTCCTTACAGACTCATCAGTATGGTGCGATCATTTATCCAACTAGACCAACTCGGGAATAGTGGATTGTGATACCGACTACAATCCACTATTCCCGAGTTGGTCTATTTTTTCTTATTTATATCTATAGCACACATTATATGAAGTAAAAAATGCATCATTCTAAAACATTCTATAATGTCGCAGTGACATTTTACCAACACTGTACAATCTGTACCAGAGAACATATACTCTGTACTAACAAAAAAAAAAAGTACAACTGTAGATCTCGTCGCTCTTGAGGAATTCTTAAAAAAACTAGGCGGATTGCATGCGTCGTGCGAGGTGAAATAAATCTTGGCGACCGTACACGAAAATATCGTACAAATATTGTGCCGAAAGAGTTCATTTTGACCAGGAAAATTCGACTTGTAGAGAAACTGTGTTATAGGATGCAGGCATCACGTGACACTGTGACGTTTTGTGACGTAAAAACAGCTGTTCGAGCTAAGATCACTGCGCCACCTATAAAATGAACTATTTTTTTGGGACGAGATTTGAAAAGAACGGTTCTTTTCAAATCTTGTTAGGCTGCGATCACTGCGCCACCTACAAAATGAATTATTTTTTTGTGACGAGATTTGAAAACAACGGTTCTTTTCAAATGTCGTCCCAACAAAAATAGTTCATTTTGTAGATGGCGCAGTGATCTTTGCCCGAACAGCTGTTTTTAGGTCACAAAACGTCACAGTGTCACGTGACTGCCCGCATCCTATTGGCGAAACTTAGAGTTAGAGATAAAAATACATGGCAATTATACAAAATGCACAAAAAACAGTATAATTCTACTTACAAACTTATTAAAATAAATAAATATATCATCACGCCTTTTACCCATTACTGGGTGTGGCACTCTGCCGAAGCAGATCTCGGTAAGTGATATATTTATCCGCGTGAAGTGCGGTTACCAGGCGTCAAATCACGAACCCCAAAGATGTTAGTGGTGGAGGAGCCACAAGGGTAACTTTAAATTGGTGAAAATGTTTTGTCGGCTGTGGGGATCGTACCAGGGTTCTTAGGAACCACAGGCCGACTTGATACCACTGAGCCATTACCCCATAATAACTTATTGAGGTTATTATATGTTCTGAGAATGGATATTTTCTGGAATAATAATTGAAATATCTGCAATTACACTGCATGTCAGAAAAGACGTAATTGCTAAACCATGAAATACTGTTTTTTATTATTTTGGCAAAATACATTTGTTGAATTCAAACCCATTTGTGTCGTATCAATATGGATTTTTTATGGGTTTTTCCAAGTAGATTTTACCCACTGAATGTCACCGGATCGAAAGTTTTTTTAGAGGGTGAGTCACAGGGTAGATTTTTAGAGCGGAAATAAATTCTTGTTAGCTATAGTTGGGGTAGACAAAAGAATAAATCCAAAACTTAGGGTCATATGTCAATGTCAATGTCACAAAAGCATAATCCTTAATTCATTTGCCAATTTTCACTGCATACTACAATATGATAATGATTTATCAATCTCAAATCTTAAACTGATACATACTATGGCCAAGAAAGTGAAATATTTTGAATATGAAAAATAGATACACCGCTATTTTTGTCCGTCAAAATTGTAAAAACTTACTGGTGTAATTTATGCAAGAAGTTTTGTTTTGCGTAATTTTTTATCTTTTCTTTTTGTAATTTTAAGTTCATTTATTATACAATTAGACACTTTTTAGTTTTTATATTTCATTTATAGCTGGTGTTTTTAGTTTTTATATTTCAATGGGAGATACTGACAGCAACATAGAAGAATTTTGGCGCCATAAGCACTTTTCCAAAACTATGTAATAATCCACAACTGCTTTGACAGCTTCCGCAAACTGTGAAATATTTGAGAAATCCATGTTCACACTTATCAATTATTGTGATTGTTTCGGTATAGTGTTTATATGATATACGTATGACAACTAAAACGCTAACAAGTATGCAAAAATGTGATTTTTATTTTCTAAATTTAAAAAATCTTACTACATTTCTAAATTTCACATATTTAAAGTTCCTTATCTACTGCTGCCATCTACGACGAGCTTTTCTCACCATCTCCCAAATAAATAATTTCAACTATCAACCTATCCCACATTTCAGCATCTCTGCTTCCACGCTCTCAGATCAGGTTGTTCAGGTTCAGTTGCATCAGGACCAGTTGCCTCTGCTAACAGTTGCTGCAGGATCTGCGAGTGCCGAGGGGCAGCACGCACTCCTACCTTGTCGTGCCAAGCAGCTGCTGGTGCTCAGCACAGCCACCTGCCTGAGCTGAAGCTGCAGCTGTCGCGCCCGACAACCACCAGGACGGTTTTTGTTACTCTTTTTTTCTCGAGAGACCCTGAGTGTAATGATAGTGATGTTGGATGGTTTCTCTTCGCTGATGAGGTATTGAGGGTTCTTTCAAAGGTTGTTTACCCTGTTTCCTGTTTTTATTCAATACGAATGTCATTACTTTTCTTTTATACCTAGTTCTAGATTGGCTCTATAAATCATGGTGCCTACAGAAGCTAATAATACCTTAAGAAGGATAGGATAGGTTGAAATAATTTAAAATAAAATATAAATCACGCATTTTACCCATTACTGGCTGCTGTATGCTGCCGTATAGGCGCGCTGGTTGAGCGTGTTAATGCACATCTCTTAGCATACTGTGACGCCATCCGAACCAAGGTTCGTCAGTTCGAATCCGCCTGTCGACAAAGTATGATTTGTCGTTAAAATAAAAAATACAGTTACTTGTATTAATCATACTCGGGCGCTATAAGCTAGTCACTTATACATATGCCTTAAAAAGTAACATAGACTACGGAAACCGGCAGTACAGCAGCGTAAAAAAACTGCGGCTCGGTGTGCATTTTCATTAACAACTATTCATTTCGAAGGATGCAATATAGATATAAAATAATGAAACATCAAATTATTGTTATTAATTTCAGATTTGCGTCTAATACTGACGGAAAATAAAATATCTTTTAACTTATTCGGATGTAGCAGAACCATATTATCATCATTTTCTCGTTAATGCAATTGCTTACAGCTTAGTAGACAATCATTAGGATAAGAAAATACAAAAAAATGGTTAATTGTGTTACCCAACTGCTTTCGTATTATTAAAAAAAGATATATAATATTCAAGTCAGGTATGTTATTGTACTTTGGCATAACATGATTCTTTAATTTGCATGATTAACTTAATATCATGTTTCTGACTGATCATTCATTTTTCAGAATAAAGCAATTAATTTTTTTAACTCCAAGGAGCACTAAATCCTCCTAAATAAAAATACCATTGCCCATTTAATTCCATCCTTGCAATAAGCTCGCTAGAAAATACGAAAACAAAATCAGCCAGCATGACCAGGACAAAGCACTCCGATCGCTGTAGAAGAAACTTAATGTCTTCCCAGGATCTTCTCGTCTTTATTCTTCAAAGGCATGAGCAATCGTCTTCTACAGTGCGTCACAGGTTAAACGTTCTTTGTTCTTGTGAACGTATTTTAAGTTAGGTGACTTCACGACTTCAGCGGGTGAATAGTGACTCATTTTGACTTCCAGCCTATGTATTTTGTATTCATTTTCAGAAATTTCAATTTCCATGGCGTGAGAACAGTTAGTCATTGAATCAAGGACATTCACGACATGACTGAAATGCTCAATCACGATCTGATAGCAGGCGATGTTGGTGATTCCGTTATGCTTATTCAGAGCATTACAGAGAATTTTGGAACGCCGAGAGCGCTGTTACGTTGTTTAGATTGGGAAATGAGAACTGAGAAACTTGAGATAATTTAGGTTACTAGAATGAAAGGAATATCAATACTTTTTGGACATCTTTAGATTAATAAAAGGACAAATTTACAGAAAATGTTTCTTTAATCAATGAATTGTTACTTGAATATTAAATACCGGAATTTCTTGGATCTAGGAAAATAAATTCGCAATCACAATTTCCCAAATCACAATTGGCCTCAACTTTTCTAATTGATAGAAAATGTAAATTAAATAAGTGAAGTAGAATACTTATTTATGTACCCAGGGTATTATTATGAAGATGTTTATGCCCTCCGAGGGCGATGCTTACAAGGTCGAGGGTCTCTAGCACGAGGATTTATAAGTTTCCCGAAGGGTATAAATACACAAGTAATGCCCATAGTGCAAACAATATTTTTGTTTAACTATACTCTATTCCACTTAAAAATGGAATAGATGGCACTGTGTATGCGACCGGTTGTACAAGCTCAGGTTTATTATCTTTAATAACGTAATTTAATGGGATGGCTAGCACAGTGGTATGAAGTCGGCCTGTGGATCCTGAGGTCCCTGGTTCGATTCCCACAGGCGACAAATTTTCATAATTTGAAAAAGCTATCCCTGTGGCTCCTCCACCACTAGCATGTTTGGGGGCCGTGATTTGACGACTGGTAACCGCACTTCACGCGCAAAATATATCACTTACCGAGATCTGCTTTAGCAGAGTGCCACACCCAGTAATGGGTAGAAGGCGTGATGATATATTTATTTATATTTTATTTTAATAACGTAATTTGTTAAACAATGAAGTAGAATAATTAATTTACAGAACAAATTAGCAAATTAGATATTAGTTGGAGGTTAATGCCAGATATCTGTCATTACTGTAAATGGCGTAATTTTCTCTTTTGTTTCGTGAACTTCTTTTGGATTTCAACCAATCAGAGGACCTATCTAACTCTATGATCCATTCGTAACTGGAATGGAAAATTGTATTTTTTAACAACCAAATTAATAAATAATTGATTATTGACAATACTGTATAGAAGAAATATCAGTTTTTGACAATATTACCATAGCAACTCTTAATGCTCTAGGTCCTATTAAAGCAATATAATGCCCTAGGGCTTTATGAACAAACAAATGTACCTTGTATTTATGTACCTACGATATTATGACGGCGTTTATGTTCGAGAGGTATAAACAACAATATTTTGTATCTTACTAGCATTTTTTCATCTAAATAATAAATAATGAATAACCTGGCAACACTGATGCTGGGTTGCATGAAAGCTTTATCGGTTAATTAGCAACCAACGGTTCAATAAATTTCAGAAAATTGCCATTGATACTGTTGCTAGATAAACAATTCTTTAACTAAAGAGCTTTTTATTTTTGTCTTGCAACCCAGCATGAATATAGGAAATGTCAGTTTTTAACAGTATTACCATAGTAACGTCACTCTTAATGCCCTACGGCCTATTAAAATCATATAATGCCTTAGGACATTCTAAACTAAAAAATGTACTTTGCATAAATAAAATAAATATATCATCACGCCTTCTACCCATTACTGGGTGTGGCACTCTGCTGAAGCAGACCTCGGTAAGTGATATATTTTGCGCGTGAAGTGCGGTTACCAGTCGTCAAATCACGGCCCCCAAACATGTTAGTGGTAGAGGAGCCACAGGGATAGCTTTTTCAAATTATGAAAATTTGTCGCCTGTGGGAATCGAACCAGGGACCTTAGGATCCACAGGCCGACTTCATACCACTGAGCTAGCCATCCATGGTATTAATAAACAATAATGTACTAAGAAAACATAAATCTAATAATCATTAGTTTTAAATCTAATAATTGTGTCGGAAGACAAAAGAACATTTAATTTGAATAAAATATTCTATTATAATGAAGATAATATAAGTTGGTAAATAATATTATTTTGATTTAATACAGTTTTCCACTTAATTGTTTTGACTTATATGATGTCAGCAATTGCACTTTTCGATCAATAGCGTATGTGTAAATTTTCCGTCTATTTGATTTTACCAACAATGTAACAATACAAAATTTATTTAATTTTCAAGTCAAACGAAAATATAAATATTTATAACGATAACGACTCAATATGTTTGTTCTTTATGATAATAAATTGTTAAGCAAATAAACAACTAATGTTATTGAAAATATAATTTATCACAGAAAAACTATTTTATTTGATATTTACAGCTATGATGAATAAATTTAAAATTTAATTTAGTTTACAAAAAATATATATCCAACTCGTAAAGTGGTAAATATATTGATCAAAACACGAACGAAATGAAGCATTCTTTTCAAATTCACGTGAAATACTATAGGTCGTCAACCTTTCCTGAAACAAATTTTGCACATCAATACATTTATCATTCATTTTATCACATCTAATCTAATTTGAAAACATGGAAAATATTACTAGATAAGTAACTATTGTGTTTGTGTATCAATAAAATTAGTAAACCTGTAATTGATTTTTAAATATTAAAATCAGTTATTGTACTAGATTTAAAAAGATAAAACAAAAAAATGTTGTTATCATAATTATTTACTTTTATTTAGACAAATAATTCAAATATGAAACTCATGATTTTATAAATAACTCTTTGTTAATTAATTAAAAAAAATTATATGTAAAATGATCATTATTTTACGAAGATAGTCTACTTTAAATAATAATAAAAGTTTAATCTACTGCTGTATTATTAAAACTATTTTTCTTCAAAGTAAATTAAGAACATATGATAGAGAAAATTTCAAATTAGTCAAGAAAGAGTTGCACAAGGTAATACGGTGAAGGATATTTTGCCTGTTCGTAATTTCGTATTTATCTATATACTCGTACTTACATTAACATGGAAAATAAGTTTTCCACTACTAATGTTTCCCTGATTACTTTTCACAAGAAAATATTTCAAAAAGATGTCGACAATTGAATTATGCATTTAAACCAATTAACACAATTTATTTAACCTGTTTCATTACTGCTAAAATTAACTAAAAAAAATGTAAAAAATTTATATTATCTACATACTTAGGCCGAGTTGCATGAAAGTTTTATCAAATCACGGCCCCCAAATATGTTAGTGGTGGACGAGCCACATGGGTAGTTTTTGAAATTATGAAAATTGTTTGTCGTCTGTGGGACTCGAACCAGGGTTCTATAGTATGCACTACTAATAACAAAATAGATAAATAAATACATCATCACGCCTTTAACCCATTACTGGGTGTGGTACTGTCGTAGCAGATCTCGGTAAGTGATATATTTTGTGCGTGAAGTGCGGTTACCAGCCACCTACCCCATACTAATAATTATGTGTTATAAACATTGTTTTACAATTGTTATTAAACTAAAAATAAGGATTTTAATGGTGATATTAATTAATTAAATAACACCCGAAAATATGTAACATATGGTGTCAGTCATCTTGGCTAATGTTAACTTTTAACATGCCGTTAGCTAACAACATAGTTAACATCGCTGTATGCAACTGGACCCTAGACTCAATAACAGAGATACTGTTGTTTACTTTGCAATTTAACGAAATTATGAAAACGAATAAACGATCCCAATATTCCAGCAAAGCATTCCCAATTCCCAACATCAATCTCTGATCTCTGCATTGTGGAAGGTCACATTGAAAATTCGTTGCATTCCCAGCTGAACAATGTCGTCCTAGCCACCTAGCCCATCCGGTCCTAGCCAGGTCTACTTTAACGGGCGAGTCCCTGTTCAACGAACGAACGAACGAACGCCCGTCTTCTCTCATCTCGTTCTGGCGTGTTCTCGTTCTCGGAACAAAGAGCCGCCAGCGACCGTGATTAGATCAAGCACAGGGGCTCTAACCCCGCTAGAGTGGGTGATGCTTCCAAGAAGGGAGAGGTTAGAGGTTCCCACGCCGCAGGTATGAACCTAGCCGGAGGGTGGAATCGAACTAACGCCCTCTGACTCGAATACTGCCTGGATACTGCTAATGGTGCATTCTTATAAATTTATTTTATACTTGCTTTTATAAATGTGTTTTAGTGATTTAATATTTGTTACGCATACTGTGCACAACAGAAAGCTAATTCCAATCAAAGTGCACGGGACCTTCAATTTATAGTGAGATTTGAACCGCTCAGACACAGTTCGCTTACGAACCAATCATAACTACCGGTGATGCAACGTTGCCAGATATTAATATTAATTATAACGAATCGGGATTTTTGTTTATAAAAATAAAATAGAGTCGGGATTTTAACAAAAAAATTAAATTGGGGACATAAATTAAACAACCAAATATAATAATAGTATATTAAAGAACTAGTTTATACAAGGTACCCAGCCAACGTGAGTTTTAAAATTCCTTGACTTCTCCAGGTTTTCCAGGATGGCAATTTTACTTTCATTAGTTTATCACTTAAACCAATTTTAACATTTTTGATTGAAATATTCGACGGTAATTTAGTATTTTTATGATCGACGAACAGTTTTATATTATCCCATAATTTAAGTGCAGTTTTAGCTGTCTCTGCATTTTCCACCCACCGGGGTACACAACATTTTTTTGGAAATACTTCGCATTTTGTGAGGTTTGTAAAATCATTCCGTCTTCTCGGTGAGTCTTTGTGACCTATATGTAGTGCTCCGTCTACAATATGTAGATCGCACGACCCGATATCTAAAATTTGCTTTTTTGAACAATAAAGAAAATATAAGTTCGGTTTATTCCGCCGTTCATCGTGTAATTCAAATAATAAAAAGTTTCAACGCATTTGTATGACAAAATTAACTATATATTAGCAGCAAAAAATCAAAACTTTTTAATAAATAGACAATTTGCATCTTTTTCCAGAAAAGAATTAAAAATTCCCTGATAATTCTTTATTTTTTTAAATCTCCCTGATTTTTCCCTGACTTATACAAATTCCCTGACTTTTCCCGGTTTTCCAGGTCACTGGGTACCCTGTTATAAGGCAATCTGTTAACGCACGAGTCCAAATTTGGAAAACGAGCGAGTTTGACAAACGATGAGTATATTATAATACTGTTACAGAATACGACCCCATCGTAGGTGCCAACGCTGACATCACGAAGTTAAAACCCGCTGTATATGTAGGTCTAGGCAACAAAGATTGTGCTCAGTTAGTAACAAACTATACTGCCAATACTATAAAAAAGTATCGACAAGTCTGAGTGTCAGTCTTCTCATTAAAAATATTATTTTCATTTAGATATATTTTTGTGTAAATATTTGGTTATTTTCATTGACATTTATTTTTTAAATCATGACATTCCACTGCGTCAAAATTATAATTATTTTTCAAACATGTGTGATTATTATGTATCTATATGGGGTAGCTAGCTCAGTTGTATCAAGTCGGCCTGTGGATCTTGAGAACCCTGGTTCGATTCCTGCAGGCGATAAACAATTTTCACGAATTTATAATTATCCCTGTGGCTCTTCCACCACTAATATCTATGGGGGCCGTGATTTGACGGCTGGTAATCGCACTTCACGAGTAAAATATATTACTTACCGAATTCTGCTTCGGCAGAGTGCCAAACCCAGTAATGGGTAGAAGGCGTGATGATATATTTATTTATTTTATTAATTTTATGTCATATAGTTTATAGTAAAATAAAAACATGTATATCGTAAATATTTGTGCATTATTTCATTAAACAAGTTTAGGTATAGCTCCACTCTTTGTTCATAAATTATTAAAGTAGCTTAACACATTAAAAAAGTTGGTAACCCTGCAATAATATATTAATCGACGTCGACGGAGAAATGAATTGTAGATATATATATATATATATATATATATATATATATATATATATATATATATATATATATATATATATATATATATATATATGTAATCAAGCAAAGAAATATTGCATATCATCACCACAATCGTATATTACAAAATATCCCCATGGCTATACCATCAAAGACAAATGACAGAATTATAAAATGATCCTGTAAAGAAATTGCAACTATACAAATCATTGTACATTATAATATTAGCTGTAATTAACAATTATACAATTGCAACATTTTACAACAGTTAGATTAACGAAAGTGCAACATTATGGGCCGAGGGATCCATCAAATTATATTTTTATATTAGTTCATGCTCGTATATTTATAAATTGTTATTGATTAAAAAGTGTGCGATGTAGCTATTGCTTTAGATGTCATTAGGTAACTTACATCTTGATACAATAATACATAACACTACCAAATCGGCATAAATTGAAACCTATCATCTCCAGAATTGGAACGCAGATGTAACGATACGTATTTGTTTTCATAACACTGTCTCCTTCAGATAAAAATAATTTCGAATGCGGGAAATTTGTTTTAAAATTAGAACACACAATAGTTATTTATGTAACAAGACCGGAAAGTGTTACTTTACTTGAATGCATAATACTTTCAGGACGTGTTACATATAATATTTTTCAAATATGATACAATATTTTCTTCTGAGGTTACTATGAAAAGTTGACAATTATGCTGTCATCTGTCAACGTAAAGTTTACTTTTCTGTAGAGCAATCGAAAAAAATCTTTAGCTGTATTTCATTTGCCACTTGGTTCATTTAAATCAGTTCAGATAAATTCTACACATATCTAAATCAACTGAAATAAGCAAACTGCATATCTTATTGGGGTAAAAAATTAGAATCTATACTTCTAGTACTGGAAATACAGTCAGCGAAGTAAGCCAGCGAAATAAATAAGTAATCTAGTTCAGTAAATGTAAGTTAGATCTGATCTAAATAGCAAATGGAATACGACTTTTGTTGCGCGATGCCATTGGAAACGTACAAAAATATTTCAGTAGATACCAAAGACCAAACAAAACAAACTTGTCATATTGACAGAACGAATTTACTTTCAGTACGTATACGTTTTTTAGTAAAATGCAATCGCAGCAAAAATTAAGTATGTATAATGAGCGTAAAATGTCTTTGTTCTTCTTCCACTTTTGCAGTTCTCGCTGCAATTACCGTGCTCGGATAACAAAGAATCACTTTACGCTCTTAATAAATATAAAACTATTTGCGATCAATGACAATATTTGCAAGAATACATTGAAATCTATATTTATATGCACAAAATAATTAAACTGGTCACTGGGAAACTGTAGTTCTGCAATTTACTTTTATTAATTTAAGGTAGTACTAGCGTGAAAAATAATTTTACAGATCCGAATAAAATTTGGCGCACGTAAACATTGGATAGTCATACGCATCCTGTTAAAATATGAAACACATTCATCGTCTGTGAACAAATATATTCGCTTGTAAAGTTGAGTCCTTATACACGGGGCTTATGGCGATCATCACTCAGAATCGCACATATTTGATTTGTGTACCTCTAAAATTTTGCAGTTTCATTTGAAAAACTATTACGATGTTCTAGAACTATCCATGTATATTGTATCAGAAGGAGAAAGTTTTTTATCGTTTAATAATAGATATATAACTTGTTTTTAGCGAAAAATTAAGAATCCTAATTTATAATGGCAACACCGCAATGTGGTATTTGAAAATTCACTAGACCAACAACCTGTTAACAATTCATGATATTAAAACCAAAATACGTATAAAACACTTATTTTATTCAATTTTTATATTTTTTTGAGCGTCAGTTTCGCCACTCGACAACCGATGGCGCCACCGTCACACTAGTACTACCTTAAGGATCTTTATCGTGCCGGTCGTATTTGCCGAACTAGAGCAATAAAGACAAATTTTCGAGCCCAGAAAGTACACAGGAACAGCGAATTTTCTGGGTGGTTGAAAAAAAATCCACCATGGAATATACCAGTGGCTTTCAAACTGTGGATTGCGATCTCGCGAGGAGTCGCAAAGACATTGGACGGGAATCGTCGTATGCTATTTACCAATTTTAAAAAGCATGTATTCAAAGATTAATCTGCGTTACATCTAGTTGGACACTTTCACTTAAATTTGAAGAATTCATTCAATGAAAAATTGAAAAACATCAAATCAAGTAAGCAATGTTAAATAACTCAACTGATAGTTCCGTTCCGACAAGATCTTGTTCATTTAAAGAAAACTTTAAGTATCGGCGGTACAACTGGCTATCAAAGAATTAGTTACAAGCTTGATAGTAAAATACAATTCGTTCCTCAAACTATTATACTAACAGGCAATCGCAGCTTAGTGGATAAAAGCGAGATAAAACTTACGATTCTTAGTAAGAAAGGAAGAGGTCATGCGTTCAAATACCATAGACTACTGCTTATATCAAAAAATACGATTGAATGGTTTCGATTTCATTATAATGTAGGCCCCCTGTACTATAATTGGGATTAAGTTCCTGTTGTACAGAGTAACAAATAAATATGAAAGTTCCTAAGAAATTACACCAAAGTTCCTAATGAGAATCTTTTCCTTCACTAATATCTGAAATCGCGGTCTATGTGTATAATGAACATAATTCATTTAACCTTGTACAAACTGCAATTTTAATCACATAAGGGGATCGCAAAAGAATTTAGAAATTCTGGTCTCCAATAGGGACATTCTTCCAAAAAGTTTGAAAACCAGTGGAATATACTGTACCATACACAAAGAAAGAGCAATAGACTTTTTTTTATAATAGTAGGTACAGAAAATTCACAATACAGGTAAATGCAAAATTTCTACCTGCGATTGGTTTTGAAGAAACTAAAAAGAAACTTTAATCCTAACAGAAAGAGATGTACAGGTATTTTTGAAGATTTTGGGCAGGTTTTTGTTGTTTGGAGCTTGAGGCTTAGGTTTTCAAGCTATTGTAGTAATTATTTACCTGTGCTTTTGAAACAGGTCTTGCAGGTATATAACAAGAATTCAATTGAATTTGGAATACGTTTTTCAACGTTAAAATTTCTTGCACAGTTTACACACTGTTAGACAGGTTTCTTTTTCATCATATCTTCTTTCATGGTCATTTGAGTTTCAGGTAATTTTCTCAAATTCAAAATGTTACTATGAGAAGGGTTACCGAATCCTTCGTTAAGCCATGGAGATCTTTAAGAAAGCTTTGGAGAAAACTTTAATAACAAGAACAAGAACATATTTTGAGTTTACTTAGAACCCTATTCCTATCAGTTGTTAATACTTTATGTAAATTTTTCACAAATATTATTTAAATTTATATATTTATTCAAATCAAAATGTACTAAATCTTGTATTTTATTTGAAGTTCTATAATTTTAATATATAGCATAAATCTATCTTCTACAAATCCTCTATGAAAACCCACATAAATTATAAACAAGAAATAAAAACAACGAGTTCTAATTCTAATATTTTAAATCTATTCTAGTGCAACCTTCGCCCGAGCGCTAACAAGTACGAGTGCATTAACTAACGAATTATTTAACACCGATCGACGTCAAGCATTCAAGGCGGCCACGAAACAACACAACAAAACAGCTGACAAATCACGATGATCACATCGTAATTCTACCTTTTCCTTGTGCTCGGCACAGGGTTATTTCAATTCAATGCAGTGTTCTATGTTATCAGCAATGAGTAAGAATACGGTAACTGACGCACCGTCAGTTATTTTCTCGCTTCTCGAATGTTTCTCAGCTCACTTTGAATCTCAGAGGAGGTCAGTCCTACGTGATGGATGAACGTAATGATGTAAGAATGTTATTAGGAACAATCTCGCATCGGAATATGTATATGGAAACATGATCAAACATACAACTAGATGTATTTGTAGCTCAGCAAGAACTGGTTGTACCTTCATCAGATCGAAGATACAACGTAGAAATTTTTACCAAAATGAGAAAACAAAATTGAACTTACTAACGTTATAGAAAATAAATTGAAATGCGCCAATATTAATAAAAGATATCTACATTTAATAATTCACCACCGTAAAATTTATTGCTTATTGTATTCTGATGAATGGCAAATTTCGTATAAAGTTTTTAATCAAAGGCATAATATTTTTAAGCAAACCTATTAACACAGCCACTAAATTTCTGAGCCTCAGTACAAAGTGTCAGCTAATGACAAATCCCGGCATTGTAATAAATAACGCAAATCCAGGCACGATGGGGCCCTATCGCTTGCCATCTGTCGTATTTCGGCAACGCTGAGCGAGGGGCGCGGACCAAGGCAGGGCACTGCCTGGCGGGGTCACGTACGGGCGCTGCGCCCTGGAATGCTCCCCTTGCGTCCCTTGCGCTGCGCCATGAAACACGACCGCCGGCCAGACGTAATAAACTCCAGGTTCGTCGGTCCTTGGTGTAAAGTTCCAAAAGCCGAATGTTCTAGCACGCAAAGCTTTCTCGTTTCTCAGCCAACGAATCGTAAAATACACGAACTGAAACCGGTCGCTATTTGCTTGATAAAATAATAAATAGTGCTGATAGACGAGATTAATATTTAGTATGACGCTCCAATAAAAAACAGAAGCTACAAAAATAAATCCTAGCTTTTTATAAATTCAGGGACAAAGAACGTCAACACATCAACCATGAGATTACAAGTATAATACTTTTAGTTCTATTTCCTTAATTTACCGAATAAACAATTTTGTAAATCTGTATATTCGATAACATCAAGTTAATTTCCGAACTCAAAACGAGTATTTTAAAAACAAAAAAAGCCTTATCATCCATTGGCGTCATCCAGTATCTAATCACGCCTATAAATTGTGTATTTACGTTTACAATTATTCAGGCTGTCGAAAATTTACAATATGCGTTGTTTATAAATGGAACAGTGCAAACTTTGCGCAAATCGCGAGCTTAGTCACAAGGCGTAACATGCAACAGCCGCGGTGATATCGCTGACTGGCGAAGGTGAATAAATCGCACGTGTGACTTGTGTCGCCAATCCGCACTTTATCTTTTCCTGGGAAGAGTCTGACACTCTGACAGCAATCGCACATTCATAACGTGGAAAAACAGTATCGATTCAACTTGCCGCTGGCTTGTTCGATCAGCTGTGCCTCCTGAACATCAACACACAGCAACGGTGTTTTAACATAAACATCATTTATGTTATTGGATATTAGATATTGCTAACAGGAAATGATGCTTGCTTATCATTAACAGGTGACAAAAATGTCGCAACATTCTTTTGTATAGAAACACAATGTAAGGAAAGTAAATTCAGAAACTCTAACAATTTTGTAATATTGCAAAGGCATCAACTTGTATAATTTCTGGTCTGTACTAACATATAACAGGTTTAGAATATCGCGAGGCACACAAGTTCCGTTGACGATAATATAGTAGATAGTGTATAATGAACTTACCAGACAACGCCAAAGGCACCGTATCCGATGGGCCTATCGGGCTGCACTTGCTCTTGGGTGTGCGCTGGAGCGGCGGCCGCATGTTGGGGGTGGTAATAGGGCGGCTGGGAGGCGGCATGCATGGCCCCCTGCTGGCCGGCCGCGGGCGCTGCTCCCTGCATCAGGCTCATCGACACGGACATGGACACCCGCGAGTGCCTGCTCGGGCCCACTACAGCCATGCGAGCACTAGCACAGCAGCTGCTGCTTCATCAAGCAACGATCACTACACACGCAACCGTCCACAGTCCCTATCGTATCCTTTGTTGCACAGTTCTACCACCGGGACTAGACACAACACACGAATGCTGACAACGCGTCAACAGCTTAGAGATGCGGGCCTCGGCTGCAAGCTACAGATGCACAATCAACACTGACGCGCCGTCGCTAGTGGGGTGGACCGTTACTTCGAATGTGTTAAGTAAATAAGGGATGCAGTCTATGGCCCGTACGCGACAACGAACCTACCCCTGTCACGGTCGACAGCGAACTGCACTGATCGTCCAGTCTTCCTACGGTTCACTAATTCTGCTGGTCTGCGCATGTCAGCACGCAGATGGTGGGGGTGTCGATCGTTTACCGCCCTGTCGGATTCATGCAGTATACACAGTACCATCTACCAACCAAACTACAAACTTTTATTATGATTACAAACGCTTTCTTATTTTAGCACAAATCTGAAATGCTTTTACGAAAATATTTCATTTCGTTTAGAACTGTAAATTTCTCATAGAATGTACAACACTTTCCTTTAAATATTTCAAATCCTCTTCATTTATTACATACACTCATAATTTAATTTATTATCAGTATCAGAAATAATTACTTTATAATGTTAAAATTTATATTGTCCATATTAATAAAAAGATAGAAAAATGCATGTCAATAATACAATTTCATTTTAATTATTTAAAAGTATCAATAAAAAAAATGTTAAATTTAAAATTGTTCAACATTTATCTACGCACCTGCATAGATAAATCTAATAATCCCGAGACATCGTTCTGACAAGTACTGCAAATCCACGGTAATCTCATTACCTTGCTGACCTGAATATGTATTGTTCCCCTACTGGGAAACGTTGTCCACACGGTACAAGGCACAAGCTTATCATTTAACTTTACATATTTGAACAATTATCCCATAACGGTATCCGTGGGTGTTCGTTTCTATTCTTCTTTACGAGAAGTTCTACTATTTTGAAGAAAATAGAGCTTTTGTAGGAATTTAGTTGAGCATAAATCTATAAAATCACTACATAAAAGTTGCTAAAATATATTTTCTGTATTTCAAGACATATAAGTAACATTTACATTTAACAAATCCAAATTAACAGAATTTGTATACAATAAGAGACACTTTTACTTGAATTTGACAGAAAATTCTTTGGTTAAAAACAAATCGAACTAAAAACTGGTTTTCCAAAAAGCAATGGTTGCAAAATAGATATAGACTGATTCCTTCTCCTACATAGATCCCACATAAATTATAACAATACCTAGATATTTATCAGTGCCCGTTCTTCAATAAAAATAAATAAAATACACGTGGAAATATAAATCATAATAATAAATACAAAATAAGAGCTTTCTTAAAATATCGCAAAATGCGAATTTCTTTGATATCATGTATAATTTACCAATAAACAATTAATTCGATATTAAAATAAAACCAATAATAATTACTTCGAATAATTAATTATTCACAATTGAATTTTTAATAAAACAATTTCATTCGCTTTCGAGCACTAACCCATCATTCAATCGCTACAAATACAACAAAAGTATACATAATTAATACATTTTTATGTAGTACGTAATGTATAAAAGCCAATACGTTGACCTATAGATATCACATAAGTTTTCACGAGGCTACGATAACTCGAATCCAGTGTTTGAAGTCACCGCATATCGTAGTTTCTCTCTCAAAGTGCTTTTCTTCTGGTAGTTTGGCAACTTTAGTAAGTTGAAACATGTCGAAGAAGTTGGCAGACGATTGAGAGGATCTTTCTTCCTAATTGTGAAGAATCCTCGAATAACGCTGCCGATTGTATCTCCTGTGTCTTCGTCGTCACCTACTTCAACGCAGCGGATAGAAAATGGCGGCTCTAGATGAGCGAAGCCTAACAGGGGTGGTTTAGAGCAACTTGTCACAAACTGGAATAAAAATTGATTTATTTGTAATTTGATACGAATAGATAGAAAAAATACCTTTAAGAACATAGCCCGCTCTTCTTCATTAAAATCTCTGTCTAAAATATCCCATAACCAACCTACTACTCGATGAGAATCATGGAAACCGCCGTAATATTGTGTGTGTTTCCGTAAATCTCGTAAGTCTAACGGAACGTTATCTCCTGATATCAGTCTCTGCAACTAAAAACATAAAAATGTACAAGAGATGAGCATAAAATAGTTATTTGTGCATTACGGGCGTAAAGTGATTCTTTATTATACGCCTTCGGCTCGCGCTGTAATAGTGCAAGAGAAATCAAGACACTTTATGCTCGTGATACACATCATTTTTCCTACGACTTATATGATCAAAATAAGTAAATTTAAATTCGGTTAGTTCAATCTACATTCAATCAATTCATGTTTTATTTGAATCCATGACAATATATGCAATCGAAGTAATAAACAAAAGATTCTGTTGAGTCTGTCATTTTTTCACAAATTATCATATTTCAGTTAAAAATGCGTAAAAATATCTTCAATTTGTCTTTCTAAGCGCGCAATATTAATTATTTATGATTAAGAGCAAGGGCGGATCTAGAAATTTTTTTTAAGGGGGCGGGACATTTTGCCTTTTTTAAAGGGAAACATACATACTGACAAACAATTCTGTAATGTTTGTGTAGAATATATATATTTGTATGTATTTTGTATTCTGTTCTTAGTTTTTAAATTTTAAACAGTCTGCAAAACTCGAAAAATGTCTGACAATCCAAATTTTGAAAGCTTTTCAGATTTGTTTCAGAGTATTGCAAAGTTTTTCAGCGATTTTATTTCTATAAGGGTTATCAAACTCAAATAAAAATAACACTTATAAATTAAAAAAATAATAATAAGCCCGAGAGGGGCCATGGCCCTCTCCGTAGATCCGTCCTTGATTAACAGCATAATCAAAGGATTACAGAACTGAGCAAATGTTTAAAGCTCGACGCGTAACGGAGAGCTTTAATTTCCCGACGGCTATAATTTTGATTATGTCCGTGATACATACAACATTTTATTTTATTTTGGTTCTCAAAATTAAAAGATACAATCAATATGCATTCGTTATCGTTTTGCTGGCGTTGTTAATTTTAGGTATGTTGTGGTTTCTATGCATGTACGTTGATTGTTTACGAACATTTTCTTTTTATTGTCAAATAAAAATGGATGTCAATAACTATTCCTAAGAAATATTAGATGAATTTGAGTCTGTACAGAAATAATTACGAGTAGTACACTCCATTCCCTGTATGAAAACGATTACGTCACATTCGGTATCCATGTGATTCAAGATTTTGTACTTAAAACGTTTACATAGGTATTGGATTGACATTTTTAAAACATAACCAAAATTTAAATATCAGATTAAAATATTTATTACTTTATAAAATTTAATTAGTTTATAAATGAAACCAAATACTGCATATATGAATTAATAACCAAATATAAATTTATATAATCCCACAAAATATATTACCTACCTTATTGAAATATATAATTTTGTAAAATGAAACTCAAAGAAATATACATTTTTTATATATAAATAAATAATATATGAAAATACAAAATACAGTGCACATTACCTCCTGTACTACAGTTAAATTAATTAAAGGTCCTCGATTATCTAACTCCAGCGCAAAATAATCGTTAAGATGACAAACGCATTTCTGCATTTGATTACCCAAAATTTTATAAGCCATTTCTTATTTCTCAGTCTTTATTTATGTATCAAAAATGTCACAAACTTAGAAATGATAGGCGAGAAAATAACAAAATCTTGACCATAGGTCTCTATTTTTATTTTATAAACAAATGTGAACAAAGTAAATATAAATTTTCGTATTAGGAAGAACAGTCATACGTTTTCATGTAAATAATAAATGTGATAGAATGTGAAAAAACATGAAACGTGTGTCGTAACTTATTAAGACATACGTTATGTCATTCGCATAGGTACGAATATGATTAAAAAAAAAGAGCTATATTTCATCGTATCTGTGCTAACCTCGTCCACATATGACGTCATCGTTTTCATACAGGGAATGGAGTATACCACAGAAGTCAAAAGTACTGATTGTGTTGTCTGGAACTTGACCATAAATCACGATTTTGATTTGTTTTAATAGCTGTTGCTTGGCAACTTTATACATCCTAGGGATATAATAGCTAAATTATGCCTAATTTTGAGGATCAATAAACAAGTTTATAATGCAAAAAACATATTTTATCGCGCGTTGCCATGGGAGACGCGCGGTAAAATGTTTATTTGCTTGTTTCTTAGTAACCATCAACTTTGTATTCACAACTGTAAGCATAAATATACACTTTTCATAGTAGTCGTAGGAAAAATAACCTAAACAATTAGGGCCGGTAGAAGTCGTGTCCTCTGTATCTAGTACTCGATACCCGAAAAAAATTTCGGATGTCTAATTACCCACCGAATTTTTAAAGAGTTTTTCCTAATTTTCATGCATTTTTTTGCTCTGGATCTATGATGTCTAAATCAAAGAAAAATAAATTTAAAAGTTAGCACTGCGTCATTATGAAATTGACTAATGACAGTAGGGATCTTGGGTCTTGTCAACTCCCTTGTTAATAAGTGTGCTCTTGTGCACATAAACACGAACTAATCTTAGTTGAGAGCAGGGTCCTGACAACTAATATGATTTTTTGTGATAGAAGTATTGTGGGCAAGGTGCGGCAAGGGTCAGAGATGGCATCGTGCTCAATTCTGATGAAATTTCTTAGAAAATTGTTTATAAATAAAAAGCCTATTAAAATTTATTTGTTGGACTTATATGCAGTATACGGTTTGTTTTGTTACGCCCACCTCGTCTGGTTTGTTGCGCATGCGCTAGATTGCTATGAATTCAGTGATCCTAAAACAATAGTACGGCGATAAGTGCCACTATAATCGTTTATTATTCGCTATTATTAACCACTAAAATCGAATATTGATAACTCAAATCAGTACTACTTACTAAAGGCACTGCTTTCGCCTAGCCTTCTTAGGATAAATGGTTTATTTACATTAGAAAACATATGTTCATATAAAGCTCGTTTCGCCAATTTTGACGATGAAATTAAATATTGTGCAATTATTTAAATTTCTGGATGCATCTTCGTAGGCAAATTATATCTATATATATATAAAAAATAAAATAAATATATCATCACGCCTTCTACTTATTATTGGGTGTGGCACTCTGCCGAAGCAGATCTCGGTATATATGTATATATATATATATATATATATATATATATATATATATATATATATATATATATATATATATATATATATATATATATATATATATATATATATTATGAAAATTTGTCGCCTGTGGGAATCGAACCAGAAACCTCAGGATCCACAGGCCGACTTCATACCACTGTGCTAGCCATATATATATATACATTTTTTTTTTAATTCTGAATAAAGCATGCAATTCGCATAATATTAGAAAATAAAAGCAGATTTTTTGTCATGTTCATTCACTGTTTGCTGAAATAATATTATTTCCACAGAGATAAATGATTTGTTGTTACAAAACACTTACTACATATTAATTTAAGAAATATAAACATCTAATATTTACTCAATAGAATGATTCATATATAAAAAAACTCAATAGTAAGAGTGAACTTTTTTTTAATGTTTGAATTTTATGCGGCCGAATTTTTACTCCAAAATATGTTGGTAACCAATATTGGAACTAGAAAATTTCTTGTTTCTGCTTGGGTTTTTATTATATTTTTCAGAACGGATGTAGAACAGTTAGTGCTTATTTCTCCAACGGACTTGAAATGTCTGTGAACTTCAAAACATCAGCATTGGGAAACAAAATATACTTCTATACCAATTCTAATTTTTATGTATTCCTAAACCAGAATGTGCTGATTTTGCCGATGAATATGTTGCAAGAGACAATGATATACAAAATTTATTAAATACATATTCTGAAGATTCCAAATTACAATTATTTTCTATAGGCCGACATACAAAACTACCTTACAAGAATATGATTTAACTGACGAATTAAAATTAAAATTTAAATTACTTATTGACCTATTTGCATTCGTGAAAGCAACAGTTGGTATTAGATTTTTTTTTTTAATTTATATATTATATAAAAATGTAAAATTCACGTTATAAAAACATGTACTTTATCAGACAACCATGCACAATAAATGAAACAGTCCCACCACGAGAGGTTAATTATTTTACCGCTAGTTGGCTAGTTGATTAATTTAAAATAAAATGATTCTTGATTAGCAGCCTACAGGTGATAAAATAAAAAAATTTGACTACCGAAATATTTCCTCAGTATAGTTGAATAATTAATTATTCAGTCTAACATTATTTTGGAGCCGCTGGAAACATTTCATTTTGTTGTTATCCCATGGCCAACTTCATTGAATTGCGCTACGTTTATTATGGCCCTTTCATTTCATCATTTTACCCTCAGATCAACCATAAGTAGACAAATTCTGTCATATTCAAGTCAATGCAGTGTAGTGAAGTAGAAAGAGTTAGAGTAACTTGTTGTTGAGGCGGGTGCGCGGCAAGGAGCGAGTACCCTTTGATGTAATGCGAGTTGCAAACATTTGTGTAGTTATTTTTATATTCAATTACTTACTTTTCATACATCAAAGTAAAGGTTAGTTTTTGACATATTAAGTGTTTTGTATACGCACGTTTGTATTTAAATAAATAAAATGCTCGCGTCTGATAAATGTCATCAACAAAAATGCAACCCGCATAACACCTAGGGGTACTAGCTCTTTGCCGCGCACCCGTCTCATCAAAAGTTATTCTAACCCTTTGTACTTCACAACGAACGCCGTTGTTCTCCGTCTACTTATGGTTGGTCTGAGATTTTACCATATAAAAATTTGACGTGAGTTTTTTACAGTTTTGGTACGTCAAGTAATGCCATCTAGTGCTTTTTATTTCAATTAAAGGAGAATGACAACGCTGTCAAGTTCCAAAAACAACCTTAAAATATTTTTAAACTGAAGTTTATCAGATCAAAACAAAATACATTTAATAGTACTGGGTGTTTTATTTATACAATCAATATTATTAAATATTATGACTAGTATTCTGAGCTTTTGGCTAAAGTGACTAGCTAGTATAGACTAAGTGAATTTCATTTGGCAACGTAGCATTATCTGTCACTGCAGGTAAATAATGCCACCATATTATCTACCCATTTAAAATTTTTGAAGTGTTTATAGGTCAAAAGAAGGAAGTATTATTGAATTATTGGTGCCAACAGTTAGTATTTTTCTGTAAAGATCGTATGATAATAAATATACAAAGACTAGGCTTGGTTTTAGGATTTTTTCAATCAATGCATGCGACAGTATTTAATTACAAGATATCTCGTTAGAGGCGCTGGTTGACGTACCCGCTCTGTAAATTTGAAACCAGGAATTTTAATGACGTATGAAACGGCCATAATAAGCGTAGCGCAATTCAATGAAGTTGGTCATGGTTATCCACCACCATGCTGCCATCTATCAAAAAAACAACACAAACTGGATCAAGCCGTATACTGCAGTTTTACCATTTGTTGTTCTGTATTTATTTATAAATTTTCAAGTTATTAGCATCCTATTTTGTAAGTATAAAAACTGTTGCCCCTCCCTTACTTTTCACCCATTACCTCACTCGACACTCGAGTTTTACCTGTTCTGCCGGCCCTGTAAATAAGTAAGAATGTTTTTCTGTAGATTGGGGTTTTTTAAATTTATTATTATTTAGTTTATATTACGCATATAATAGAAAAAATACTAATTCAAATATTAATCTTTAAGCGAAAAATTGTTTTCTCCCGTAAATCATAAGAACATGTCGAAGAGTTGAATATTTATATCTAAATCTAGAATCAAAACAAATAAAATATGTTATTTTTTGGACAACACTTATACAAAAGATGTACTTACCTCAGGTGTAGAAAACAGCGACAACCATTCAGGGTTGATAATCGACCTGAATCCTCTGATAAATGCTGAAGTTTGATCTTTAATCTGGGTGTGCATACGAAAATGTGCCATCAGATGAATATAATTAATTCTATTACAAAATATTCATAATTATAATTTATATTTTAATTAATAAACTTCGAACTAACTTGTTCTCATTTGTCACGGGTACAGCTTTCCCACCGGGAACAAGTTCATGTGTAACTAATCTTCCTAAACAGTCTTCATCAACGCTGAAAGTCAAATCAAGTTCTTGTACATCGCCTAAATGATGCTTGACATAAGTTAAACTTCTGTATAAGTCTCTATCTAAAGATGGAAGTTCATCCATTGAACTATACAGTGCTTGATGAGTTTGACCAAGAACTTGACTGAGGAAAAATGATGCAAAAGGGACATCAACTACTATCCCCTAAAAACGAGTTTATCTATTTATCTAAATTGTAATATACCACATTAAAACATTGTCTAGGTCACCGAATACAGATTTAAAAATAAAATTGTTTTTTTGTGATAAAACTGTTTTCAGAATAATAAAAATTTCTTACCTCATACACTGCTTTTCCTAGCATTCGACCCACGAATTCAAACAACTGCAGATGACTATCCTGCATGTATGAGGTAGGAGAAGGGTATAATCTTTCTTCACTTGTTGCTTTAAAGAGATTTAAAGAAGGGTCGAATACACGTTTAATAGTTTCTTCTAAAAATTCTTTAAATACTCCATCTTGATCGATTCCAGCTTCGTCTAAACCTTGTTCGTTTATAAATCTTACTCTAATTACACCTTTTAGTGCTTGAGGAGGAAGTAAGGCTAGTTGTCTGTAGCCATCCTCCACTATTCGATTTCTAAAATAGTATTTTTTGCATTAATGATAAATAATAGTACTATTTTCTTCAATTTGTAGAGTGTGTGTTTATAAATCAAATTATTAAACAAAATAAAGGAGTTAATTGATACTCTGTACAACAGCAACAATCCCAATTACAGTACATGATCTGGATTCAATGAGCCGTAGTGTTGTAGTTTATATATTTTTAGTTTGATTGGGATTCGAACAGTGTGAATGATAATGTGATAATCAATAACACTTCACGGGAGAAAATATGTCATTACTGTGAACTACAATAACAGAATAGTCGCAGAAAAATGTGAATTATCGGAAGTAGTATTTTTCCGACTATTAAAATATTATTCCATCTCCAATATCGAATCGAAGTTATCTACGAATGATAATAAAAATTAAACTGAATGTCAATATTTAGTAAAGTAAAAAAATAACCTGTCTATAATTTATTTATAGAGTAAATAGCTCCGTATGCGACTGTGGAAATAAAAACTTGAGTTTCACTCCCACAAGCAACTTATCATTACTATACCGGGTGTTTACTTTCTTTTGTTATGTAGGGATTTGGTAAAATTTTCAATTGGCGACAGATTTTTCCCTATTAATTTTAGAAAAAAGTGTAAATACAAAAGATGTTTAGAATTTAAAACTGCATTAAATAAGACTAAATTTATTGATATAATACGTTCCTGTCATACGAGAATATCTTTCTCTGCCTTTGGCAAAGTTTTCTCGTATAGTACGCTTGTACAACGCAATAATTCTATGTTTTGCTGATTGTCTTACGTTTATAAATGAAATATAAAATAACTAATTATTCAGAATAAACTGATCGAAAAAAATAGTACGTGCAACATATAGGAAAAGTGTCGGATTCCTGGTGGTTGCTGGACTCGTCCCACAATATCCCACTATCGTCCGTGTTACACAATTAATTTTTATATTGACAGATCTATCAAATTTTTTCGTTAATAGGTATATTTTAGTGGCTGTATGTAAAATGATGTCACAAGAGTGGGAGGTAGTTTTATTCAAGAATTTTTAGCGCGATTCTTTTTAGTGTAATAAATATTAAGAAAAGTATGAACAAAAAATTATTTTATTTTTATTTTACTGTGAATAAATGCAAGAAAAAAAAATAGTATAAATATTAAATTCAAATTATTTTTTACTTAGCATATATTATAATTTATAATAAGAAAAATTTATACGTGACATGTATTTTAGAAGTTCATAACTATGAAACCCTCTTGGAAAAGGAGGGGAATATATACTTTATGTATTATACAAATTTTAATTACCTGTGAACTGTAATAAGGGTGGACTGCGGCGACGCACATGCCGATTCAGTTAATCCTAGAACAGTCTTCTCATTAACCACATACTTTCGAAATAGTTGAACTCTTTCATCATGTGGTATGATGTGCGGCATCCTCTGCAGCAGCACCTGAGCAGCTCGTTTGCCTTTATCCAAGTCGGCCATAAACGCAGACACTCGAACCTACCGTTGTTAAGTTAATATAGAATTTTAAAAAATAAAACAAATAAATTACCTCTTTTATGAGCCAATGACCTGCTGGAGCGTAACTTCTCCGACAATCACGCTTATATAATACCATCAGTAATGTGTGCAAAGATTGAAATAGTGAATTGGATTGAATGGATTTTAAATCTGGAAAAATATTTTACAATCACATGGGAGTCAAGTAAATAAATTAAAATATGAAGTACCGTAATATGCTTCATTGTTACATTTCTCTGAATCTGAATTTGAACTTTTAGAATTACCATTATCTAATTACATGCATTATATTATTCCATATTTTTTTATTTAATGAAAATAATTACTTACCAAATAAATTTCCTAAGACGGCTCGATATAGAAACAAATTAAGAAAGTTCGCCATTACAACAAAATCAGACAATTTGAATGGATTTTGTTGTTCATACATTTCTAAGTCATCTAATATCCTACAATATATAAACCAATAAGAAATGATACAATTTTATTATTTTATTATACTCACGTAACATAATGTGTCATACAGTCGGCAAATAACTGTAACATTTGAAATTCTGGTGCGGTACATTTTGTGCAATTTGATAAGTGATCTAGAAATGCTTTCAGACCACAATTAGGACCCAAAGAACACAAGAATAACCACAAATCATATAAAACTCTATCTTGATAACACAGTCCTAGAAGTATTACAATTTATTGGTTAAAATTACTATATTATCAAGAATTTTTATTGAAGGCTTTATTTATTCTTCTTACCAGTAAGAATATCCAGTCTCAATTGTGTCAAAGTATTTAAGGCAGTCTGATATAGAGAACAAAGTAGAACAACTTTTCTAACTTCAGGACTCCCAAGAAATCTATGATACTTCTGCGTGTTCACTTTATTGGCACGAGATTCTAAAGCTCTTCTAAATATATTTGTAGCCGCCAACGGTGCAAATGCTCCATGATGTGCAGGACTGTCAGCTATCGTAGGAGATTCTACTCCCTCCACTAATTCCGATAGTGTTGCTCCTTCAAAATGACAACATTTAATACGATAATAAATCAAAAATATTTAGCTTTAGTACCTAGTAAAGTGGCTACGATTTGCGCGTTCCATAACAAGTGTAGCTGCTGTTTGACATGAACCATTGCAGCGTGTAAACTGGGATCCATTGGTTGAGCGAACCAACCAAGAACTGGATGCCAGTGCGTTAAGTTAGATTGTTTACTTACTACATAATGCTGACAACTTTCTAGTAATCGAGTTACTATTATCTACAAATTAAAACACATTTCTCCTACAGTTTCACTAAATTTAAATTGTAATAAAATTTATTCAGTATTAATTATTTATATATTAAAAAGTTACTAGAAACTATGGAAATAGCTAACAGATTTAGGCACCTCCGTAATTATAAACATTCTTTTCCCCTGAGTTAGGTATAGTATGTAAGATTTTGTAAAATTTATTAATTGTTTCTAGATGACTGTGAGATCGAAACGACCGTAGATTAGATTAATAAACGTTGTAAAACTTAATTTAGTGTTTATCTAAATAAATGGCTGTAATTAATCGATCAATAAAAATTCAACATTTGATCAGAATTTTTTACACTTAATCAGTAATATATGTATAGTTTAAAATTATTTTGATCGGTAAAAAATATTTATTGTTAAGTAAATAATAACTATTGCTAAGCTAAAATAATATTTTCTCAGTATAAAATACATATATGTGCTTTGTAATTTATGCTTAGTAACACTAATTATTATTATCAGTGAAAACCTATTTTTAACCAGTAGAAACCATGAGTCGACCAGTAAATATAATTACTCGATCAATAAATACAATAACTAGCCCAATAAAATCATGATTTTTTTTTCAGTAAATATTGTAAAATAGAAATATTGACTTACACAGTAAAAATAAAAAATCGTTCACTAAATATAATAACTCTACAGGTAAATAGAGGTAAATATGACTTCAACACACATTCAATGAAAGCTGAATTACCATATATATGTTACTGCAAATACCCGAAAACAGGTCAATTCTAGGATTTACCAATTTTATGTGGTAAATTAACGATAAATTGTATAATCTAATTTCGGAGTTACATTATTCCTAGTTTGAATATTGAACATGTTCCTAGCAAGATTCACTTCGCTTGCGTTTTAAACAAACAAACCCTAAGTCCGTAGAACGCACGCTCTTCACAAGCAAGCCCCGATACTGGTTTTTTACAATTAGTCCTGAACAAGGAGTGATTGTTTTAAGGGGCATATCATGATAATTTACTGGTCGAGTTGTCATTATTTACTGGTCAAGTCATTATTTCTTATAGTAGAGACATTATTTGTTACTGGTCGAGTAATTATTTTTTACTGAAAGAGTAATATTTACTCAGAGATCCATTATTTGTACTGAGTTATGATTTTTTCTTATTAAAAAAAAAAACATTTTATACTAAGCAAATATTACTGTGGAACATTTTTTATTGATGAAAATTTTATTTGCTGCTTAAATATATTTATTACCGAGAATAGGACTTTTTTTTACTGGTAAATAATGTTTCTTTACTGATCATATAAATTGTTCCCTAAATTAATAATATGTACTTTTGTGAATCAAACTTGTAACTTACTGTAAAAGTAGGAAAATATACTTCTTTTAAGACTCCATCTCTTTCGATATACGCCATTTGTACTAAATTTGCTAGAAGACACAACGCATAGTTGCCTTCCAAAGTATTGAATACAATTCTCATCGATTGATCACTAGACAGAAGTTCTAGACTTTTAGATAGTAGGCTATGTCCCACTAATATATTTATGCACTGTAACAATTTCTCAACTTTATTATTTCAGTTGTTGATCCAATTGTTCGTCTGTCACCTCTGGAGCTAAAAGATGTAGATGCTGTATGACAGCAGGGACTGATAATATGTGAATTAGGAACATCGTCATTAATTTTTCAGAGAATCCTGCTGACACTAAGGGCCGCAAGGCTAAAGTAATCACAGCTGAGAGAGAAGCGTGTTTCAGAACTACTTTTACACGGCCTAGACCGCGTAACAATAAACCCTAAAAATAACACCAACGTTTAACAAAATTCAACACAAGACAGTAATTAAGTTCTTACCTGTAACATAAGGTAAAATCCGCGATGAAATAGATGTCCCATGATATTTGCACACAACTGATTCATTCCAGATTTCAACATTTCCATGGATTTTGATTTCAAAATAGCCCAAGTAATAGTTGCGGTATAAGATACTAGAGTATGTAAATACTGTAAAATCATTTTCATGTCGTTCGTGAACTCCGGTTTCAGGTCCTCTAAGTACAGGCAGCATTTCCATAGAATATCTTTCATGTGAGATATCCATGTGACAGCGTGTTCTTTATTTAATGATACACCAACATAACTCATTTTAGGTGATTCTGATTCCAAAGTAGCCACCAAATAACGACAGAATCTCGAGAAACGTTCTTTGTCGCGTTCTTGACGCCAGATAAGTAAGAATCGACAGGCATGATGGTATGCTTGTAGTGCTGGTTTTAATTCAAAGTCTTCAGTAAAGAATGCGTCGAATTCGTCTCTGGAAATGAATTTTGGTAAGTAAGTATTAGTGTAATTTTATTTCTTACTTACAATATTGTTCTGGTGAATCTTCTTCGAGCCAACCATCCTCTGACAGAAGCTTGAATAACTTTAACAGCAACTTCTTTCTTTTTCTCTAATGCTCGTTCTTCTCTGGCAGCTTTTGTTTGTTCTAAGAAACTGCCTTTTGTACATTCGGTTTTATTGAACATTTCGTTGACGCAATATTATTCAGTTACAACTAATCTTACGTAGAATCATGATTTGTTCACTATTTGCATCTTATACAGACATGATTATTATTTTAATGCTATTAATATCGAACTACTTGCTAATATTTAAAATCAGATTAGAAACTGTAGTAATACCTACGTTTACAAAAAATGACACGCCAAATACATGATTTCAATTCAAATCTAACATTACAAAATCATCACAAGTAATTAAATTTCTATGAACTCAAATTAAATTTGTATTATGTTATTCCTTTTATTTTGACATGACTGACAAGAAACATGACGTCTGTCAGATGATTTTCTTCTAACCAATTATGAAATTAGCAGCCAGTTGCAGCAGTCTTATATCAATATGCGCATGCTCTGTCGTCCGGCGCAATACTTAACATTGATTTAAATTTTTTTTTAAATAACTATTAAATTACTGTAACACCTAAATTTTCTGAAAAAAAGAGAATTAATATTAATATTTATTGTAATAAAACTATATTTTCATGAAAGAGTATTTATTATTAATTAATATAAACTTTTATATAAAATAAACTATAACATTTCTTCTTAAAATATACAAATTGTTTTATAAAATCTATAGTCAATATTTATAAATAAATTATGTACAAATTGAGGTAATTTAATAGTACTTACTTACTACTTATAATTTATATATCAAAACTATGATTCTATGATTGCTCGAATGGAGAAATCCGTCAAACCTTTTGGTTTCTGATTAGATGCAGACAAATCCTGAGCTTGATGATGAGAAATAGGGACAACAGGTAAATATGGAGAATAAGAATACGCTGGTGTTGTCCAAGTTTGAGGTACTTGCGGTACATAATACGCTGGAGGCACTTGTTCATAAGAAGGGCAAGGACAATCAACAGGACATTTGTACATAGAGGAGCAAGGATAACCATACCAAGATGTAGAAGGTTGATAGCTCATTGCTGGAGGGATGTAAACATCGGAAATTTGTTGTGGTATTGGTGATGGTGCCGGTGAAGAAGTAACACTTCCGTCAGAAGAAGTGAAGGATTTCTTGGATGAAGTCTCGATTTCTTGGCTGCTGTTGGCATCTTCTTGTTGCACACGCTTTCTCTTGCAGCGAGATTGGCCGTTCTCTCTGAATCCTTTGGCGAATGGGTTATTGTCGATCTTTAGTTTTGTGATTTTATCATTCTGAAAATAAAACAAGAAATTAAAACATAAATATTAGATTATTATTATCAATGAATCAATCATTTATTGAATAAAGAAATTAAATATTTAAATAAAAAAAATTAATTGAACATTGAAATGTATTGGTTTCTAAATAAAATAAAACAAAATGCATGTCTTTCCAAAAAGTGAAAGGCTTGAGTTCAAGTTCAAGCAGTATCCATAAAACTTTTTCAATAAATATTAATAAAAACAATTTAATATATAAATAAAATTAATTGAAATAAAAATATCAATAATTTATTATGAATTATTTTCAATAATCTCGGCGTAAAATCTAGAATAGAAATAAATTATATATCCAGACAATAATTAAAAATTATTAATTTAAATGAAACCAGCTGTTTTAGAAACAAAAATGTAAATCAAAACCTAAAGTCGGAAACGGAAAACCTACAGTACCACCCATTCCTTTGAACAAACCGCGTGTTCATAGTTGACATAATTAAAGTGGCGTTTCACAGTCCGTCTGTCACTTCGGAAACAAGAAACAATCGGGCGGTTTGTGGACGCCGGCGCCTGAACCACCCGCTTGCCCTTGTCTACCCCTTAAAGTATCACTTTACCGCCGCCACTGCCGAGTCGCTTAAGCAGCGGCAAATTACGCATTGGCAAATGGGCAAATTGTCTAGACACAGACTGGCTGCATATTGGTTGTGGCTCCTGCACTAGGCCACGTTATCTACCGGCGGGCGACAGGTCGAGAACTGAGCGATGATTATGGAAGTAACTCAAGGGTGCAAATGTTTTAAAAGCTTGTGAATGTTGATGCTTGTTATGCAATATGCTTTTAGAGATAATGTGTGATTATTTTTTTTAGTTTTCGTAAATGTTTACTTATTTTTGCTTTAGTTAGATAAATGCTGTTCATAATAAAAATTAAAAATAAATATATCACGCCTTCTACCCATTACTGGGCGTGGCACTCTGCCGAAGCAGATCTCGGTAAGTGATATATTTTGCGCGTGAAGTGCGGTTACCAGTCGCCAAATCACGGCATTCAAAGATGTTAGTGGTGGAGAAGCCACAGGGGTAGTTTTTTTTTTAAATTAAGAAAAATTTTTGTCGCCTGTGGGAATCGAACCAGGGTTCTCAGGATCCACAGGCCGACTCCATACCACTGAGCTAGCCACCCTATGTAAAATGCTGTTCATAATTTATTTAATTATTTATTTTAATTTTATGGGGTAGCTAGATCAGTGGTATCAAGTCAGCCTGTGATGCTGAGAACCCTGGTTCGATTCCCACAGGCGACAAACAATTTTCACCATTTTAAAACTACCCCTGTGGCTCCCCCACCACTAACATCTTTGGGAGCCGTGATTTGACGGTTGGTAACCGCACTTCACGCGCACAATATATCACTTACCGAGATCTGCTTCGGCAAGTGCCACACCCAGTAATGGGTAGAAGGCGTGATGATATATTTATTTATTTTATTTATAATTTATTTTTTTAAATTTGCGTTTCAATAATATTTAGGTTTAGAATCAGGTTATTATGAAACTATTTGAATTATAAAGCAAAATATTACATAAAAATTATAACATACCTGATAAGCGGTAACGGCAATGAATTGTGTTTCCGGAAAAGAAACTGAAGTCGCTGGTGCCCAAGGAAGAGCTCTGGGATCTGGAGCTTGAACGATGATTATTCGTGGTTGATATTTGTGCATCGAGCTTAGTACAACCTGCAACAATAACATACTTCATTAATACAACAAATTTTTACAACTTTACATTCACAAATTGTAGTTTAACGATATATTCTTAACGTATCATTAAAGTCTTTTATATTCGTAAGGGCAATCATAGTTAAGCAATTATGTGTTAAGATTAGAATTAATATAATGATAATGATGATAACATAAACGTTTGTACTTGCATTATGTTAAACTCAAAATCATCCGAGCGTCTCATTTTCCTAACAAATTTGATGTGTGGCTATTTTTGAAATAGGGGCGGATAAATTAAATACATTCAGAAATATAAGCAGAATTAGACTATAAACTCGGAATTGAACCAATTATTATAATGCACTGTGTATTTTTCTAATAATAAATGTGAGATATTGAAATATACCCAATGGAAATAATTCTGTAATTTAAAAACTTCAATAAAACCTGAATCAAATTAGTACTTTTTGAACCGATCTAAAATAAATGAAAAAAATAAAAAATAATAGTAATTTATTGCAGTGTGAAATGTGACATCTTGGCCACGAAATAAAAAGTTTAGCCACGATCCCTGAAGGACGAGTGGCTATTTTTCTTGAGTGACTAGTATCTATTCCACACGAGTCCAATACAACGTTTTATCTAAATAACTCTTAAAAGATCTGCAGTGGGATTCTGTAACTTTAAAACGATATTTTCGTCACGTTTTATGACGATATCAAGAAAATTTTATTATGAAATTAATGTCTGCTGTGAACACCGGAAATAAAAATTAAACGAACATATCTTCAAGTAAACAAAACTGTCGATACTGATACAGAATTTCAAAATAGTGACGTCTCGTTCTATCTAGACGTTATCACGACTATTGACATTTTGTCGGTATCGAATGGGCCTTTCAAGACTTTTTTGAATTTTTTATATATTAATCTACGTAATAAAATAATTATACCCAATTTTTTTATTTTTTAAAAAAACTTGTATTAAGCATGATAAAAATATTTAAACTTTCGAAACAAATGAATATGACGTAGTTGCATCTTAGCTTAAAGAGAGACAGATAAGACAGAGATAAATAACACGTAACTTGTCGTTGTCAGTAGAATCCTCAGACAAAACATAACTAGACGGATAACATCGGCGTTTGTTGTGAGTCAGAAAGGGATAGAATAACTGGTTGGTGAGGCGGGTGCGCGGCAAGGAGCAACTTGCATAACATCAAAGTGTACTCGCTCCTTGCCGCGCATCCGGCGGACCCAAAAGTTATTCCATTCTTCTCTGCTTCACAACACTGCATTGACTTGAATACGACATAATTCGTCTAGTATTATACGTCATTGGTAGAATCGTAGAGTGCTGAATGCTTATTTCTTCTTCGTCTTCTTGAGCACCGACAAACGTTTCAGACAAAGCTCTGTGATTGGCTTAATGCAACTACGTCATTGCAATATGGCAGTGCGAACGTTTTAAATTATTCAACTTTAACTTTCATATTTCAGCAATAAAGATATAATTTATGGTATGATTTTATATTGTATTAAATATGATGTACGGTCAAGAATTTATTTTAATAAATATATATTAAAAAGCTCTATCACTTGAATCCCCCATTATAGAATCCCACTGCTGAAATCGTTTTTATATGTTCGTTTATTGTTTGACATTGACAACAGCCTTATTGAATTGGTGTCGGATAAATAATACCATATCAAGGCCGTCGTCCCATTACTGGATTAAAATTAAAATGTAGTCAAATAAACTCGGGGCCTCAATTTTGTAATTATAAACAGAGAGAGTGAATTCAATTTACAAAACCGAACCGAAAAGAATATCGAACCTTTATATATACTAGTCGAATATTTGACATATTATAAATATAATAAATCGAATCCAAAATATAATACTTACATGTCCAGGATGCGGGATAGCACTATTGGTCAGCTTAAGCCTGTTGAAGTTGACAGTTTGTGCCATCCAATGTGCTCCGGTAGCGGGAGACTCCGGGTGCAAGTACACGCGGTGCGGTGAGTGTGGCTCTGCGCTTCCGGCACGGGACCAACTTCCACCGATACCGCCTCCACTGTACTTGTAGCGACAATCAGATCTCGGAGCCAACTCCAAAAGCACGCAATAGCGTGTATGAGGATCCAGACCGTTGATCTGGATGCGTAATGATGGGAACATGCGTCTGTAACAAGAAGAAGACAATGAGTATTGATTAGACCTAAATGATAGCTGAATAAAAACAAATTATAAACCTTAAAAGCGATTGTTTTTACCATACTTCTAATAAATTATTTATCACTGTAATTGTAATCCCATAAAAATCTGATTAAGGCAAAAAATATATATATCTGCTACTTATTACTAAGTACGGCACTCTGCCATAATAGATCTCAGTAAGTGATATATTTTGCGCGTGAAGTACGGTTATCAGGCGTCAAATCACGGAGCCCCAAGAATGTTAGTGAGGGAGGAGCCACAGAGGTAGTTTTAGTGTGGTGAAAATTGTCGGCTGTGGAAATTGAACCCAGGTTCTCGAATCCACAGGCCGACTCATGTATACAAGTATTCTAGTCGACGATAATATATAGTTATATGATATGGGGTAGCTAGCTCAGTGGTATCAAGTCGGCCTGTTGATCCTGAGAACCCTGGTTCGATTCCCACAGGCGACAAACAATTTTCACCATTTTAAAACTACCCCTGTGGCTCCCTCATCGCTAACATCTTTGGGGGCCGTGATTTGACGACTGGTAATCGCACTTCACGAGCAAAATATATCACTTACCGAGATCTGCTTCGGAAGAGTGCCACGCCCAGTAATGGGTAGAAGGCGTGATGATATATTTATTTATTTATATATAGTTATTTGTATTTGTAGATAAGTATTGTAATGTATCATATTACAATACAAGATGGGAGAAATTGTCGAACGAGGCAGTAGGTCGAGTTTGGTAATTTATCGAGTATTGTACAATATATTACATTACTTATATTGTACAATGTTTTACTTAATTTCTACAAAATTACTAAATCTATCGACAGGAAAGAAAGAGGTAATTAACTCATTAAAATGGCGGTTAGGTAAAATGAAATTAATCGAAACACTGTTAAAATAAAATATGATATAAGAATTAATTTCAAGAATAGAAAATAAAGTTGTTAAATAAAGCAATTTTTCTTCCTGAAAAAAAAATAGTCCTGTCTTCGGATCAGGCCATATAGATTTCTGTAGTAGAATGCAGACGATCATTTTAAAATTGCCCAATTATTAATACATTTTAAATAATTCTACAATAGAAACAAAGTTTATCTCATTTGTGTACTCCATACTACAAAAAACACCGACTATTTTAAACTGTATTATATAAATTATAATTTTTACCTGACATATTTCAGGGATTCTATTATCACAAAAATAATTCTATTTAGCGCGATACGCGGGTGTTCTTACTAACGCTGTTATGTAACTACGTAAATCATAGTTAATAACAAAAGTAGAAGAAGTTTCATCAGCATTATTAATTGTTTTTTTTTTTTCAAGTAGCCAAAAATAGAATAAACAAGCTACTCTATAACAGTTTGCGTATGTGTGTTGAAAACAGCAACAAATCACAACATTTATTTATCCCTAGTAAACGCACACGATTCATAAATAAACAAGCGGTTTTTGGTGTAAATATTCCATGATTTACGAAATATATAAAAAATGACAAGGGTTCAAGTTTAGGTCGTGTGCGGTGTAAACAAACACTACTGCAGACATGTTAAACATGTCGGCCGATCGTAAACATTCAACCGGAAGCTGCCTTCTTCGGTGGCGCAAAAATCACAGATCAAGATCAGAGATCAGCCCTTAGAGATCACAAAGCAGCCCTTAAAGAAATAAAAGATCAGATCAATGAGGTTAATGTGTGATCCAACACTGTGATCTAGAATGTTTGTGGTTTAAATGTAAGTTGTTAGGGTGACACTAAAATTCGTTTTTAACAAGTTTGGTGTTTTATCAGAGAAGCTTTTAACACGGTGTTGTTTTGTGTTGATTGCACGTTTCGAATTTTAGTGTTTGTTGATGCATTTTATGTTCAAATAACAGATGTGGGCGATAAGGGTAGTTTTACATTTTTTAGAATCTTCCAAGAAAGGTAATCTTTATAGTACGTAATTTAAATAAATTCCTAAATAAAAAGATTGATAATGTTGTAAAAAAATATCAAAAACTTGATGCATCAAATCTTGACATAATATAAATAAATGATTTCTTGACTGGATAAGTATGGAAAAAAATTGCAAAAAAATTTGGATTTCAGTCAAATTATTTTTAAAAATTCAACCTCAACTGGTTTCATACTCTACCTGGGTCATTTTCAGGAGGTGAGAAGTCAAAATTTAAAAGTGTTTAGTGTAAAACTAACAAACAAAAATAATATATAAAATAAGTTAATAAAATGGATAAGATTGCACCGTTATGAAGGAAAGTCACTAAGGAAGGATTATTCTATGTTCAAAATGATTTATGGATGTTTTAAGTTCATGTTCGCTACTTATTTTTTACGCTAAGCAAACTTGAGTGTTCGTCCAATTTTCCCACAAGTAAAACAAATAATCCAAGCACTTCAGAAGTCCGTATTTACACCAAAACATCGCTCAAGAGCTGCTGTCGCCTGCCGTCGTCAGCGCCAGCCGAAATTCAGAACACACACAAGACGAAAACGCGTGTGTATGTTTTGTTTTATGCTCGCTTTTGACAGCTCCTAGCAAGCTTAAATGTTTGCTTATGGTTCAAACTACAACCAGATAAATTTTACTCTCTCACTTTATACCCTTTTAAATATACATAATTAATATCAATCGAGTTAGAAACAAAATGAAAACAAGAAATCAAGTTTGTTTAACGAAAAAACTTAGATCATTCTCAATTCAAATCAAAAACGCAAAAAATACTTAATATAGAATTCTAATGATTCTTAAAACAACAAGTGTTAAACATATGTAAAATCCACTAACATCTAGAAATGAATGCAGGACGGGATATGATGACTGATATATTTTGTAAGGTAGTAATGGACAAAAGGCTTGAAGTTGTATATAAATTTATTGAAGAATTACAACGACGTTTCGGCCAAGGTTATGGCCATCTTCAGGTCAAAAACGTTAATAAAAACAAATAACAACAAAATAAAGTTGAGTTACAAGTACTTATTTAGGACGAACATATAACAAAAATGAAAAAATTAAGTACGAAGCTACATTGGCAAAAAACATGAATTTAAATAATATGTTCGCCCTAAAGAGTCCGATAGTCGACTATCGTAACTCAACTTTGTTTTGTTGTTATTCGTTTTTATTATCGTTTTTGACCTGAAGATGGCCATAACCTTGGCCGAAACGTCGTTGTAATTCTTCAATAAATTTATATACAACTTCAAGCCTTTTGTCCATTACTACCTTACAATATTACTTTTGGCTTACTAAAATAATCTACTGATATATTTTATATATTTAATGGGGTGGCTAGCTCAGTGGTATGAAGTCGGCCTGCGGATCCTGGGAACCCTTGTTCGATTCCTACAGGCGACAAACAATTTTCATAATTTCAAAAACTACCCCTGTGGCTAACCACTAACATCTTTGGGGATCGTGATTTGACGACTGGTAACCGCACTTCACGCGCAAACTATATCATTTACCGAGATCAGTTTCGGCAGAGTGCCACACCCAGTAATGGGTAGAAGGCGTGATGATGATACATATTTTATTTAGAAATTAATCCAATTTACTAATCTAACTATTCTGATGCTTTTATATTTTAATTAAAAAGTGTCACTGAGATTTAAATATTGAATTCGTGCATGATCTAGTGCTTGTAAAACGTAAGCTTTATGAAGGCTACGTCCTAAAAATTGAAAATATTCTTTTATTTCATAACTACATTAAAATTTATTAGGAATCCTGGAAACAGACAACCCCAAACAGCTAATTTAACACTAGGGCGCCGCGCCGTTGCAAACCGTTTTCAAGTGGTCTGAGGTGACGTAGTCTTGACTTTGAGTGACTACAAAGTACCTGTGTACTGTTTGCGTAGGTTGTGCTTGGCGCCAGTCGATCCTAATCACTGATAAGCCGAAATTGACTTTACATTATGCCAAGTGCGACCGACGACTCCCTGCTGAACAGGCGTTAAGTTCTCTCCTCTCGCCCCGTTGCAAGGACGCAAGTAAGTGCTTTATTACAGTGAAATGGATACGGGGTTATTGAATATTTTTATGAGGTTATTGTCTGTGGTGTTCTTCCACGAACACTTGAAATTTTTGAATATTTTATTGTTGTTCTGAGTAGCTAGACTTGTCATTTTAAAGTCAATTATTTTATTACTGAATTGGATGCATCCTGTTGGTGCATACTATTTTCCTTTAACTACCTACTTTTAATATTTTAATAATAAAGAACTAAATATTTTCTTTTGTACTCTAACATTAAATTACAAATACCCCTACTGCAATTTTATAAATCTGTAAATCATAATACTTCATACGTACTGGATTAAATTATTGACGATAATTGGCGAATGCGCTACTATATTTTTTTATAATTTGCGAAAATTGATTAGGTTATATCGTGAATATTAAATATTAATCAACATATTTATTTCCATGAAGTAGGTGGGCTCAGTGGTATCGAGTTAGATTGCGGATTTGAGAATCCGGGTTCGATTCCCACAGCCGACAAATAATTTTCACCACACTAAAATTACTCCTGTGGCTTCTCCTCCACTAACATCTTTGGGAGCCGTGATTTGACCCGATCTGTTACGACAGAGTGCTACATCCTGTATTTATTTTTTATATTTGTTTGTGATCCTTTATTTTATTGTAGTTATGCCTATGATTTAATCGATACATGGTTTTCTTATTTTTATTTAGCTGGAAATATCTCACATTTACACACAATATTTTAAAATAATATTCTATCTCACTATTTTATTAACATTCAATAGTGATTAAAAAAAGTAGGATTGCCACAAAATCTAATTTACAACTGCTCAAAATATAGTGTATAAGTACATTGTTGTAATATTTATTAATAATTATCGAATCTTTAATTATTTGAAATAGATTTCATATTTGTAAATTGAAATAGGTATGTATTAAATTATTTTTATTATTAAACATATTCAAACTGTTTTGTTTTTTTTTAATTTCATGTCACGTGTTCGTGTTCATATCTATATTATTCGGAATTTTATTATGTTCCGTGTTCTGTGAAGAGCGTTAAAATCTGTACAAATATACAAATACTTATTATCATCAATAAATAATATAATTATTTAATTATAAGGTGTTATAGATAATTTTGCTGTAAATCAATAGCAAAAAAAGCTAACAAGGAAAGAAGAAGAATAATGAATACAGGATGTTTCTATACTTGTGGATCAAAGTTTAGGAGTAGATATAGTATGATACTGTTCACGGAACAAAAAGAATTTAACAAAAATTTGTTAAATTAATTCATTTATCTTATGCTGGGTTGCAAGACAAAAATAAAGAGCTCTTTAGTTAAAGTATTGTTTATCTAGCAACAGTATCAATAGCGATTTTCTGAAATTTATTGAACCGTTAGTTGCTAATGAACCGATAAACCTTTCATGCAACCCAGCATGAGTAAAACATTTTTGTGTCACTGGATTGCTATCTATTCTTAATAAAACAATAATTAAATTAAATAATAACCATATATCTGATGTTGTATAATGAATAAATTGACTATTGTAGTATTTATAATTATAATTTCATTTTTAATATATCGTATTAGAAATAACTATCAAACTTAAAACTAAAAATGGTTACTTAAAGAAAACAATTCTTAATTTAAAAGAAATTCTTCTTGTTCTATAATCATTACGTTATATAATATATACCCTTGAACCACCCTGTATAGCGAAGCCGGAATGTACTGTGTCATTGTAAAGGAATTTCCACTTTGAGTTGTTTTCCCAACTGTCACATTTCTTTGTTTTAATTCCAACCCTGTGGTTGTTTGGTTTGGTCAGAGTAGGCCAAAGATGACTATGCAGGCGACGAGCCAGGGCGACGATCGCCAACTGTTTGACCGCAGACTTTTGTTTTTCTAATTTGGTGCCAGGGTGGCTTACGTCCGGACCTACCGAGCTCACTTGTTTCCGAAATAGATTTTTAAACATAGTGATCAGCAGCAATTTGAGGGTGGTCCTGGCAGGCTCAACAGTTTGTTAGCACGGAAATTAATAGTTACGCCGATGGTCGAGGAATCAACGCAGATTATCAAGCAATTTGAGATTTGTTTCCGGGGACGGTGTCGTGTGAAAACAAACACGGCCACCAGGTTTTTTGTTCGAAAGGAAATGCGTTAAATTGAAAACGGTTATTATTATCATTATCGAGTTTTTGTTAGAGTTAGAAGATTTTTACTTCGGTATAAATTTTGAGGAAAAAAACGAAAAGATTGAAGTAAATATATAATAGAATAAATGCATCATTATAAAGTATCTAATAACTAATTTGTGTTTACCTATTGAATATTTGTTACCTTTTGTCAATTATAAAATTTTGGACCGGTTTTTCCATCTCCGGATACAGTTTGCAATAACTACCAGTGGAATAAATAAAAAAATATCACATCGGAATCATACTGCAACTGAGAATAATTATACTAATGCTGGGTTGCAAGAAAAAAAAATTAAGAGCACTTTAAAGAATTGTTTATCTAGCAACAGTATCATTAGCGATTTTCTGAAACTTATTGACTCGTTATTTGCTAATGAACCGATACATTTTCATGCGGCCCAGCATGAATGTCATTTTTTGGAGCGATATTTTTTTGCTGATAATTATCGGGAATTTTATCTAGAGATGGAAAAACCGGCCCTCAGTAGATAAATACATAATACCGTTGATTAACTAATAACTGTATAATCAAGGATAATACGCAGAGAGCTGAGTAAATTTTGTTTATTAACTCTATATTAATGGGGTAATGGCTCAGTGGTATCAAGTCGGCCTGTGGATCCAAAGAACCCTGGTTCGATCCCCACAGCCGACAAAAATCATTTTCACCAATTTAAAAATTACCCCTGTGGCTCCTCCATCACTAACATCTTTGGAGGCCGTGATTTGAGGGCTGGTAACCGCACTTCACGCGCATAAATATATCACTTACCGAGATCTGCTTCGGCAGAGTGCCACACTCAGTAATGGGTAAAAGGCGTGATGAGATATTTATTTATTTTTGTATTAACTATTTTTTATTTATTCTACATATTTAAGTTTCACAGTTTATATTTACATGACTTTTATTAACTTTAACGCAAAATATTGTTTTCATTTAATTAATTTATTTTTATTAATGTCAATGAAATTCTAGTTTTTGTATTAATGTTAATTTATATCTACACTAATGTTTGCATGATCTACTTGTCTTATATAAAATTTATTTTACTTTATTTAAATAACAAAAAAAATCTAAAGTAAATAAAATGCCATAAAATAAATAAAATTTATTTGAATTTGATAATTTGTATGCATGAAAGTAAATTTATTCTGTCCTATAAATAAAAAATTTAACTATAAATAAATATCAAGTGATGGAGTAAACAAGCAATTATAATTTTTTGATCACTAGTTCCCAAATTTTTAAATCAAGTCATCATATTTTGTTTATGTTGATCAATCGACCATTCATATATTTATTTTAAATAAAATTGTCCAGAATTTAAATACAGTTATTTCCTTTTCATTGTTACGCAAAATTAAAACAAAATCCTAACAAAAGTACCGCTTCAAGTTTCCCACACATCCTTTAACTTTCCCTGTGTTAAGCGTCCACCCTAACCAAAATACAGTTATCTTCATCCAACCCCAGAAAACCTTGGACACTAAAACCAGCGATCCGCACATTGCTAAAAAACAAATTTCACGCAACAGGTTCTTCACATGCGCCGCCTTTGCAAACAGTAACAAGTGAATAACAACAAAGTGGCGATCTGAATGCGGGGGCATTGTCGGCGCCTGAGACAAGTGACAACGGCGAGATGAAAGCCTTGATCATGGTCCATGGATCGAAGATGGCATAGGATAGTATCTATGGCTACTTGTTGTTAGAGTTCGCATGCGTGCAAAATGCGTGGCTAAGCTGGCTGAGCGGTCTGTCGGGACGACGCCGACAGAAGCGCAAGTCAAGTGTTAAGTGCGCGGTTTCGGCGCCGGAGATGTCGCCTTCGAGGCGGCCACACAGATGCACTTGTTGCTAAATGTGCACGACCAGAGACTAAATGCATCGCTTCTTTTCAATAATACGTGTACGCATCTTCATGTACTCATTTTAATAATATAATAGTATATTGAAAAAGCAAGCGTTGAAATGATCGCAGGCGAGTTACGCAAAGTACGAATATTTAATCGTCGTAACATGCGTTTTTCATACTATTTTTTCTATATCGCATTCATTTACTTTTATTTCAAAATTTTCGTTAATAATAATAATAAAATTTCAAGTTGGTAACACTCACAGATTCAATAAATATTTAAAATTTAATTTATTTTGACATTTATTAATTAGGTTAGAGATCAAATTCGTAATTATCTAGGTTATTTTATAAAACAAAATTAAAGAATTGCAATAATTTTACATGAGTTGAGCATTGACAACTAAATTGATAGATTTATGTTGGACAATTTTACAACTAGACAATTCAATAACTTCGCAAAAAAATCTCCAAAAACAGTTGTACAAAATTAAATTTTATAGGACTGTTTTTCACAAAAACATTTGCACAAAATTCACTTTGTAAACGCTACATAGGAAAAAATAATTGTGTGTAAAATAAATAATGATTATTTACACTGTCATCCTTTAATACCTATTAAGTGTCACTTGAGGAAAAAATATCGTATCCATTTGCTGACAGCTATATTTATTAATGCATTTAACATTATTTGAGGGACAGCGATGCAACTGGCCATAATTTATTTTAATCTTCATTTGAATCTTTCTATAGATACGGTGACCATGCATCCTTTACTATATAGGACAGTCCTTTATTTTTGAGTGTTGTCCTTTAGACTTATTTATTTCTTAAAAATCAACTTTCGTCATTTATTATTTGGTTCGTCATTATCTATATAAGTCTCTACCAGTTTAAATGAAAGATAATTGAGCAAAAATATCAACATTGTTATTTTTAGCAAAGAGATCATTGTGACAAACATTTAACAAAAATAGTTAGATGTTTAACTAATGCACAATTTTTTAATCGATTGTTAAGTAAATGTTAACTAACAGCAATATAAATTTTATATATATATATATATATATATATATATACCTATATTTAACAGGCAGGGTATTAGAACAAAAACATAACAGTTGATTCAAAAACTGAGCATTAGTAAAAAAGTACCAGATTTACTGCCGTGACTTGAGTTTCATGGCCGCGCCTATAAATCTATTCAATAGTGAATCTGCTTTTTTGTTTTGAACAAATATTTTCTTGCCGATTGTTTAAAATTAATACTAATTTTGCGATTATTTTTAATGTTATCGGCATCATCGTAGTCATCATGTTGTTATGCATTTATTAAGCAATGGCTATGTAAAAATAAAAATTATAAATGTCATTCTACTTTAGTGAATGTTGTCAAGCACTATATATTAATTAAATTTACAATAGTGATGAAGGAATGTTAACCCCACCCGAGATTAAAGAAGCAGCATGCAGTTGTATATTTTAAATTAAATCATAAATGTCAAATATGCTGCATGTCCATAGAAACACTTTTACAGTCTTTGGTGTAAAAGTAGAACTTCACAGCCTGTCAAATGTCAACAAAATCGTACTTTTATTCAGTAAAAATTATTTTATACTAAGTTTTCGATTACAATATAATCAATAAATTTTTTATAATCTTTCTTCGGATTTATGGAGCTCAATAGTGTGCATATTATATATTAACTGACAAAATCATGACAATTTAATCATTGATTGAACAATAACAATCGCTGGTGGCTTAATATATATTATAGAGTCAGACTGCAGATTTGAGAATCTGAGTTCGAATCCCACAGACGACAAACAATTTTCACCGAATTAAAAGTACCTTTGTGTCTCCTCATTCACTAATATCTTTGGGGACTGTAATTCGACGGCCGGTAACAACACTTCACGCGCATAAATATATCACTTACGTAAATCCGGAACGACAAAGTGCCACATCCAATAATCGGTAAAAGGCGTGATTGTATATTTATTTAATGAATAACTAAATGAAATGTAACTTAAAATTATTAAATGGATAATACAAAGAAGTTTATTAAATTTATTATATTAAATAACTAATAAAACCGGATTGACAGTGGTCAAACTACAGATTAAATTTGTAATTAATTAGAAATGTACTTCAAATATTGCTGTTCATTATTTTTGGCTTAACCCACAAGATAATTTCTCAATATAGTTACATTGTAGCTAATTGGTACGCGATACAAGAATTGAATAAGTATATAATTAATTTTGTTAGTACTGTAATAAAATTGAGAATTTCAGAAACATAATACCATTCCCTTATTGTTACAAAGCAGTTTAGATACTACAATTTGACATATTAAAAATAAAATCACTTTAAATTTATTTTTACAATTTATGTAAGTATGATTTGAGATATGAATATTGAAATATTAGTATTAGAAATGTATTCTATTTAAAAAAAAAAAATAAATAAATAAATAAATAAATATATCATCATGCTCTCTACCCATTACAGGGTGTGGCATTCTGCCGAAACAGATCTCAGTAAGCGATATATTTTGCGCGTAAAGTGCGGTTACCAGTCGTCAAATCACAGCTCCCAAAGATGTTAGTGGTGGGGGAGCCACATTGGTAGTTTTTTAAAATGGTGACAATTATTTGTCGCCTGTGGGTATCGAACCAGGGTTCTCAGGAGCCACAGGCCGACTTGATACCACTGAGCTAGCTACCCCATTTTATTTTCAATAACATCAAAATATATTCGCGAATGACGTTTTTGAAGTAAATTGTAGGAACTACTTAAGTTTAATGGAAATTATATAATAATGACTTACCTTCCGGATTTGGTGATGATCATCTCTGTTCCAATTTCGTGGAATTGCTTCCATAAGTCACGATTCTGCAGGGTAACATCACAACGAAGCTCCCGTCGATCTATCACAGAACACATAAATAAGAATTAATTAAAATACAACACTAACATTATAACAATGTAAGTCACACATTCTTGCTAGAGAAACAAATAAATAAAACTTCTGAAAATACAAGTGCACAAAATGTAACATTACAAAAAAATGAGTAATCATTTCGCGAGGTACGGCTACTTGAGATTTTGAAAACAAATTAAAACTATAAACACAACTTACCAGTATAGTACGTATCATAAGCTGAATCCATCATGTTCGAACACATAACTCAAAACAGTAAATCACCATCAAACTGTCACACACAAGGGATGTTGAGAAACTAAATAAGTCAACTCAACATTCAGCACATATAAACAGAAAACAACTGAATGCAATATGCGAAATAGGTTAAGACATGACCTACCCCAGGGCGGATACTGCACTGTGATTGGTTGAGACAGCCGGTGTAGATTGTGATTGGTTGCGTTGGTCAGGGACTTGAAGTATCATCCACCGGGCTAGGGGTAAGGGGTATCTTCACAGTTTGACGCGACGTGCAACTATATCTGGCGACAAGGGTGGTTTTGTAATTAGTTAGAGACTACGGAAATGAGGTGATTATGAATTGGTAATGATAATTACATCTGAAATGTTGCAATTATTGGTTTTTAAAATGTTTTCTAGTGATGTTAAGTAGTAATTTTAATTTTCTTATTTTTATATATCATCATTAAAGTTTCAGATATGTTAAATTGATGTTTATTTTTACTAATAAAGAAAAATATCAGATCCACAAATGAACAAAATAAAAAGCAAATGATAGTTACAAACTATTATTTTATTACGATAATGTAATATATTTTATCTTACAAAAATGTATTAGGTGTACTTATTAATATTAACTAATTATAACTTTTCGTATTTATATTGTTGATTGAATATACGAGTACTTACGTATTTTACGTTTCGAATTTGGTTCATTTTCGTCAGAATAGATTAGAAATATTTTATTTATTGAAGAATAAGTATTTTCTAACTAAATAAATAATATACACCGAGTGATAATTGAGATTTAAAACATTTAATTCAATAAACAAATTAAATTTTCAACAGTTTATAGCCTCATAAAATAAATACAAAAGTTTTAAAAAAATGCTGTTTATTAGTTTGACATGCTACTTGGAAAAAAATGAGTTTAGCGTAATTTAACTATCGTTTTATTGCTTAGTATAGAGTTGATACCTCAGACAAAACATACCTAGACAAAGTCTGCCGTATTCAAGTCAATGCAGTGTTGTGCAGGAGAAAGAGTTGGAGTAACTTGTGGGTGAGGCGGGTGCGCGGCAAGGAGCGAGTACACTTTGATGTTATGCAAGTTGCAAACATTTGTGTAATTATTTTTATATTCAATTACTTACTTTTCATACATCAAAGTAAAGGTTAGTTTTTGACATATTAAGTGTTTTGTATACGCACTTTTGTATTTAAATAAATAAAATGCTCGCGTCTGATAACTGTCATCAACAAAAATGCAACCTGCATAACACCAACTTTCTAACTATTCTATCCCATTCTAACCCATTCTACTTCACAACAAACGCCGTTGTTCTCCGTCTAGTAATGTTTTGTCTGAGGTTGATACAATATATTTTAAATTGGCTTTACATAAGGGGACTAGATTTTAATTTTGGTAAGGCGAAATAAAATCGACGGAGTAAAGGGGATTATAAATAATTTTTTTTAATAAACGAAGATTCTCTTCTTAAATCGTCGTTAAATTTTTGCATTCTCTTTTTTCGCTTATTTGATTAGAAATGCTAAAAAATACAAATTCTAAATGTAAGTATAATGCTTTTACAGAATAACTAATAAGAATAATAATTAGTTTGCTTGAAATTGGGAAATGTGCAATTACACTCGTTAAAGATGGACCATTCAAATTCTTCTGGTCGGACGTGTTCGGTTACTAAATTCACCTCGCCAAATGAATCAGCCGATAGTAACAGAATTATTTGCGCAATGTAAGCATTACAAATTTTTCGTGAATTGTAGCATCCAGTATACAGCATCCGTGCTCGTAGAACAGTAGGATAAAATTCAAATGTATGATGTCCTAACGTATGCAGCATGATCTTTGAAAAGTATTGAGCGTAAGATGTAGGTTTATGTTTATGAACATATTTTAAGTTTTTGCTGTAAACTGGCAAAAACATATTCTTTCCAAGAATTGTCGAAAAAATCGTGACTGTTCCACCAAAACCGGGATATATGCTCATCTCAGCTTTACATACATTTTTATTGATATTTTAAAAAAAATTAGCATAAGTATAAAACAAATTTTAAATACTTTTGAAATTTATAAAATATATGTCCCATTTGAATATACAAAATTGTTCTTAATTATGTTATTAAATTAGAATGTTGAAATATTTGTTGCTTCTCAATCCAATATTGGTTTGAGCGCATCGTACTAAATTCAAATTTATTGAAAGGGTAGTATTTCCTTAACAACAATGAAATGCTGCATGTTAATTTACACGTAGGACAAATATAATTATTTTGTTAAATACATTGTCAACACTCTAATCCAATTATATGTATATTTCATACATTAATTGAATCTTGAATTAATGTAAATAGTTGTTCTAAGTAATTAAAGATTTTACTAGTTGCCTGTTCGTAATTTTTCCCTTATTTGAGTGGAGTATTACTTGTATTAATAAGTTTTATCTACGCATTCGGTTTATTGTTTTATTTATTATACAAATGAAACTAGGAAATTCTGACGAAAAATGGCTACTCGTATTATATTATAAAATATAAAATAAAAATAAATATATCATCACGCCTTTTGCCCGTCATTGGATGTGAAGTGCGGTTATCAGCCGTCAAATCACGGCCCCCAAAGACATTAGTGGAGGGGGATCATAGGGGTAATTTTATTTTATCATTTTACTGGTCTTGTATATTGTACTGATGTTTAAAATCTCCGGAATCCCCTTCTTAAAAAGTATGTACAATAAGTATATGTAAATTGTAATGTTTGAGTGAAGACTAAATAATTATCAACTATTTTAAAGATATTTTTACTTAATATATTATGATGTTTGAAACGATAATGCTTCCGTGTTACTGAAAAATAAAACTTTATACTACTTAATTACTATTTAACACATAGGGAAATTTTACCACAGAAATCTAAATAAAGCATTTAAATAGATTGAAGTTAATTTCAATATGCATCTGCTTATTTTTTAAGTAAAAATCGAACACATATACATTTTCTTTGCTGCTCAAATTTAATTAAAACATAGTGAAGTATAATCAAAATGAGCCTTGCTAATAATATATTCCACGTATAAATTTTCTATTTTTATTGATCCCTAATAACAAAATATAAACGCATTATAAATTCGATTATAACATTGCTATTTTGGGGATCCCTGAAATTTACGGACCAAAAGCTGCCACTTTATGCGATTTATGGTAAAATTAAAAATCTTTTTGGATCAGACAGCAAAATTATATGAAAATAAAATACTCTTTTAAACATTTTATCCATAACTCATATATAATAAAGACATTATTACACTGATTTCAGTTGAATTATATGGCACATAAAACACTGTAAACAACTTGTTACTTACCAACCATTTCAAGATCTACCGTTTTTTGAGAAACTATATATAACTGAATCAACGTTAAATGTTACGACCAATCTTCTGCGATACCTATAGTTATGAGTTTTGCATAAAATTTTGTATTACACTTGTGTTTTATTGGTATATAAAACACTTAAAAATATTAAACACTCGACCTTCAGTCTCGTGTTTAAACTTTTCTTGCGTGTTTTATATACCTAATAAAACACTTGTATAATAAATAACTATTATTGATCTTTTTATCCTTTTGATTTACAATTTTATTTTAATTTGTAGTTCATTTATAAAGGCAGACAGATTGATAAAAATGAGTAATTTTGAAGTTCACTAGCTCCATTTTGATTTTTAACGTTAAAACATCATATTTAGTTCTGTTACTTACTTACTAAAAATAATATTAACATTTAATCAGTTTCTTAAAAATGCCTGTAAATTTCCTACTTGCAAATTTATAAAGCACATAGCCGAGCAAAAGATAATAAATCACAATCTGCAAATTTTCCTAAGCAGTGTCTCCTCTGTGGTAAAAGTCACGCAGCGTACACGACACCAACGCTGAACTTTGGCGCCTTCGTCACTCAGACTTCCCGACATTCTAATGCCATCCAGTCCAAGGAGTGTCTCCACCATTCCACTCAAATCGTCAAATCGTCTGTCATCAACAGATAATGTGGCACCCGATAATTTGCACATTTATCCGAGACTCATTCTTCATCATCTTCTTCGACGAGTTAACTATCCCCTGCTGGCTAGGAGTAAACATATCAAAGGTTCAACCCCTATCAGGGAGGTAAGCGGATAGCTTGACGTCAGACTAATGTGTCATTAATGGGAGTCTTCATAAGCCTGTTGTTGTGTTAGTTTGTTTATAAGGTATTGTTATTTGGTTGTTCGTGATAACCTTGTAGCTGATTGTAGAATAGTTAAATAGGATTAGGGGTTGTTTTGAAGAAGTTTTCGGGAATGTACTGTAATTAGTGATGAACGTACTGTTAGAAGGACAATGATGAGGTCATCTTCAATCAGATCAAAAGGATTAGATACTTACGGGTATATACTTGAAAGCTTTGTATTACAAAATGTTGTTTTGGTTTTTGATAGTCAGTATATCTTTTAATTAATTAATTTATGAAAATGAACTATTAATTTCGCAGGTTAGTAGTGGGATCTTTGAAATAAATGTTACGAAAACTGGACAAAATGAGATTTTTATATGCATTTTGGGTATTACTCTTCTCTTTATAAAAAATGATGAAAACAGATTTTAAGTATTTTCACCCTCAAATAACTTTTGAACATTTGCATATAATGTACATGTACAGTAAAATATTTAATTTTAAAATGTAGACACTTCTAATTTCTAACCCAGGACGTCAGTAAATATAAGCATGTTTTCTTTTTAATTGTACCTACTACATTCTGATTTAGAACAGAATTGATATTTAAATACCTACTTTTAATATTGGCATTTAATATTGGCATACAGAACTGGAGATACATAATTGTTGCAAAAAGCTAATAATTATTGGTTTTAATTCAAATAATAACTATCTGTATTAGTATTGAATAAAAATACACAGAAATTGACACTAACAAATAAATAAATAAATATATCATCACGCCTTCTACCCATTACTGGGTGTGGCACTCTGCCGAAGCAGATCTCGGCAAGTGATATATTCTGCGCGTGAAGTGCGGTTACCAGTCGTCAAATCACGGCCCCCAAAGATGTTAGTGGTGGAGGAGCTACAGGGGTAGCTTTTTTAAATTATGAAAATGGTTTGTCGCCTGTGAGAATCGAACTCAGGATCCACAGGCTGACTTCATACCACTGAGCTAGCCACCCCATCAACCAAAATAGTTTATGTACCTACGATATTTTGAAGATGTTTATGTTCGAGTGGTATAAACATCAAGTAATACCCCCCAGTCTTGCTAGTATTTTTTAATAACCTAAATAATAAATAATGGATTACCTGGCAACACTGAAAAGAAGAAATATCAGTTTTTTACAGTATTACCATAAAACCGTCACCCTTTATGTCCTAGAGTCTATTAAAATCATATAATGCCCTAGGACATTATGAACTCAATAATGTACCATGTACCCCAGTCTTGCTAGTATTTTTTAATAACCTAAATAATAAATAATGGATTACCTGGCAACACTGAAAAGAAGAAATATCAGTTTTTTACAGTATTACCATAAAACCGTCACCCTTTATGTCCTAGAGTCTATTAAAATCATATAATGCCCTAGGACATTATGAACTCAATAATGTACCATGTATCCATAATATTAATAAACAATAATAAACTAGGATGACACAAATAAATAAATTCTTAGGTTTTTATTTATATCATTGTACTCTATTGTATTTTACTTATATTAGACAACTAAACTGTCAAAATAATATAAACTCCCTAGAGAAATAATGTGCATATTATTTACCTAGGGATAAAATATTTTACTTTTGTGCCGATCAAAGAAGTCAAAAATTATATTATCATCATAAATTTCTGTTATCAATTATTATTTATAACATATAACTTTAGATTTAGAGTTTAATTTTATTCATTGAAATTATTGGAACCCTAAATTAAAGATTATGTACAGGCACATTAGTTAAATGGATTAGCGCTAATACCACTTTTAATATTGTCATCTATAATTCTATTTCACATTAAAACAAATTCACGGCAAAAATGAAATTTGATGCTAATTAACAATTTTTTTAATCAAGGCTAAAATAAATTTGTTTGGTGAATTGGAAAGAAAGTTAAAAACGAAATAAAAATGGTATTAATGACTAATTATTTGCTTTATGAATCAGCTAACAGAATTTAAGCGTAGTTTTAAATTTAAACCTGTCACTGTTTTGGAGCAAATGCCTTAACTTCATTTATCAATTATATATGGATACAACGAAATCAATAATATGTAATATTAAATTTTATGCATATTGCAAAACAATCATTAATAGTGTTTAACATGGTTTACTTAGTACAAACATATTAATTACGTTATGGTTTGTAAAGAGACTGTACAGGACTAAAGTACAGTTTTACTGTTTACCTAATAATAAGGGAGGCATTAACATACCGTAAACAAACTAATAAAACTAGCTTATCAGTATCGTGAGAGAATAACTGATAACTTTAATACATATTTTATTTATTTGTATACGTGACGACCCGTAGTTTACAAGTAAATTATGAAATTCTACAGAAATGGAATGTTTGGCAAGAACATATCTATTTAATTTAATAATTAGGGCTCAAACTAGAAAATATCACGAATCGGAATATACTCATACTAAAAAACAAAGACCAAGAAAATGAGTCCAGTTTGAAAATAATTTTCACTGTGTACTATAGGTTTTAAATAGTTATTTTAATAGTTAGTAAAAATATAATAAAAATACAAAGAAAATTAATGCTATCATAATTACACACTTTTGTACTTGTTTGACTATGCAGTCAATGGCAATAAATGACAGTGGTGGGGGTAAGCAGCCATAGTTATCAAATAAAAATAAAATAAATAGAATATTAGGGGAGGCAGAGCCACAGGGGTAGTTTTTAATGGGGTAAAAATTGCTTGTCGACTTTGGGAAACAAATCCGGGTTCTCAAATCCACAGGCCGATTCGATACCACAAAGCCACCTACCCCATAAAAAATTAAAATGGAACATTTTAAATATTGCATTCTCTTTTGGTGAACTCGAATGATAAAATCTTAATGATTTTCAGAAATCCGAACAATAATTGTAATTTCAGGAACTGAAACAATATTTATCAAATTTCAGGAACCAGAACAATATTTATCATAATTTCACGTAGGGGAACAATATTTACCATAATTTCACTAATCGGAACACACATCCTGTTTGCTTCAGTACATTTCGAGTCCTGTAAATAAAAAATTAACTATACAGGAAATATTTGAAATATTTATATTTGTAGATTGATACTATCTTAATTAAACTTTAATAGATGTATTAATTTTCAAAATAAATTCTATAAATTGAACTTAGTAAGTAACAGGCACATTCATAAAGCAGATTAGCGCTAATACCATTTTAATTTACTTTTTAACTCTTCAATCCACGAAATAGTTTATTTTAACCTGGGTTAAAAAACTTGTTAATTATCTTCAAATTTCATTCATTTCGTGAATCTGTTTTAATTTTAAACAGAGTTGCAGTTATTTTAAATGTGTTATTAGCGCTTTATGAATATGTCTGTAAATGACTATTTTAACGACAAGTTGTTAATATTTTATATGTTGTCAATAATTAAATTCTAAATAAAAAGATGCAATTTTGATGATGCGCACTTCGTTTTCATTTCAATAATAGAATTTTAAACCGATAGAAGAAAAAAACTGAAGCCTTTAAATTAACATTTAATATACAAAAATGATTCCAAACAGTGACTAAAAATAGTTATTTATGTATCAAGGGTGAAAACAGGCATGTTATTAGCCCTTGGCGCTTTGCGTCTCGTGCTAATAATCATGCCACGGGCCAGAAACGCTAATTTTACATATGGTACATATAATATTTTATACACAATAAAAGAACATTTAATTTTATATTAAAAAAATTAAAACATATATAAATATATGCCAAAATGATATTTTGCAAAATCAAGTATTCACTATAAACAAAAATTGTCATTTTGTTTATGTATCCATTAGGAAATTATTTTATGACCCTAGGTCCAAAAACAAGTGTTTAAGCCAGTTTTTTATAGCTTTTACTAGGGGTGGCAGATTTCGGTGATTTGTTTATGCACGTGAAGTGCGGCTACCAGTCGTTAAATCTCGGCCCCAAAGATGTTAGTAGAGGTTTTGATCATTTTCTCAATGATGTCTGTGTGTGTGTGTGTGAGTGTGTGTGGGGGGATGAATGTGTGTCCGAGTGTGTAATATCTCATGAACGAGATAAGATTTGTTAACGAAACTTGGTAATTATAAGTTTCATGAAAATACGAAGAGCTGAATCGATTTTGAATGAAACTAAAAAACCGGAGGAAGTTTACTGGACACACAAAATAATAAATTCCATTTATTTCAAAAATGTAATCAGTTACGAAAAAAAGTTTCAAATAAAAGATGTTAGCAAAAATATTTGGAACATAAAATATTATTTGCAATTTTCCTCTATATGCGTCTAATTTTGAGAAAAACTAATTTATATATTTAATAATATATTCCAATAATCATAGGAGCAATAGAAACAAAAAACATAAACATTTTTAACATTTATATGTCAAATAATTGTCAAACGCAAGGAGCAAGTCATAAGTGTTCAATTCAGCGTTTTTGATGCTATATCAATATCATTGATCAAATAGTAAGTAATTTTATATTTCGATTTTTATTAACATAAGTTTGTTTGTATAAAATTTTGTTAGGAAGTTGATTATCTGTAATGAAAATTAAAAAGAAAAAATATTAAATATGCTGTATATAAGAAAATTGTGGTGCTCACACCAGATTTTTTTAAACAGTAAAGGCTAATTTAAGTCGTCACATCCATCAAATTTAACTCGAATAAACTAGGACTGCAGAAAAACTAGACATTTTTCAAAATATTAGCTAATATTTATTCTCCAAATTAGAGGGTACAGAAGTATTTTGCTTCGGGCGACATAAAACATAAAGCCGACTCTGGATACTGTTATTACTTTGACTAGATTGATAAGCTTTGCTGTGATTATTAATAAAAAAATAAAAATATTATCATGCTTCGTACCTATCGATGATTTTGATAGTTTAAGCTTTGTAAGTGCAAATTATACGTAAATACGTAGATAGAAAACAAATATCGTATATGTCTAAAGAGAAATTCAGACAACAGGAAGAAAAGTTGTTAAAAAATCTCGTTGTAACAAAGCGTTTGAAGTGCCATTAGCTATTATCAGAAAATTTTCATTTAGTTACGGTTGTTAAATATTGTTTGCACTTCCTGTCGCCACTTGGCGATGCCTCTTCTTCATTTGTCACACGTTGCACCCCTCCCCAAACCAACAACAACTCAAATGACCATTGCATTTTGAAGTAAGTGCTTTTTAAATAACTGTTGAATTTAGATCTACTGATAAATTATCTTCAAGAAAAGTATGTTACAGGAAATAAGGAATAATGTTTATGTCTAAAGGTAAATGATTATTGTTTGATTAATAAATTATGAAAAATATAATAAATTAATTAAAAATTTATGACAATTTTATTTTATGTTCAGACGAATTATACTTTTTAGGATTTCTTGTTTCACAAAAACTTAGTGTTATTAAACGTTAATATATTAAAATAACGAGATGATAATACTAATATTAGTTTGTTGATATATTAGCAGTGTTCCTAAATATGGATGCATTTTATTGTTTCATACTTCTTTAAATTAAATCGCAAGTTTAGTGAAATCTGAACAAATTCCCATGTGTAAATCAAAAATTGTAAGTTCTAAATATTAAATTTTACTCAGAGTTCGGCAACTAATCCTAGATAAAATGAGCTAAATGACAATGAAAGTTTAAGCTACCTCAAGTGACCAAATCTCATAATATTCTCAACTTATTTTATGCTATATTGGTAACCGATTAGAATTTAAAATAATAGCTGTATTCCATTTGCCACTTGATTCACTTAAATCAGTTCAGATAAATTCGACACATGACTAAATGAACTGAAATAAGCAAACTGATGCACATATTGGAGTGAATTACTTCAAAGTAGGTTAGAATAAGCAATTCTAGTTCTGAAAATAACGCCAACGAAGTAATCTAGCGAAATAAATAAGTGATCTGAATCAGTAAATGTAAGTTAGATCTGATCCAAATGGTAAATGGAATGCGCCTAATGTAAGTAAAAATAAAAATAATTTTCCTAAATACTGGATTACTAGGCTATAATATTTAGGAAATATTTAATAAGACGACAAAATTTTGTCCATCTTTAGGTCAATATAACATATTTGTTATATAATGATCAATAAAATGACTAAAAAATAAATGTTAAAACATTTTGTCAAAATAATGGAAGTGACACTTCCTTGAATGGATTCGTGTACAATTTTTTGGAAACTTTTCTCTTCATCCACCAATATTAAAAAAATAAAATTATTTGGATAATATCGTTAATTGACTATATAATTAAAGATAATATGGACAATTTTACATTTTTGTTTTGTATCTAGTGATATATGTATTTTATTGAAAAAAATGAAACACCGTTAAAATGGTCTGCTAGTATGAAAACTTTTTGTCTAATCCTTTTACACCCGGTACACTAAATATGATAATAAAAAGAAAATTTTGATTTAAAATATAATATTACGTAAACCTCTTTCCCTATTACTGAATCATAGATACGCCACTGTAGTTAAAGGGTCGGGTAGGGCCACAGCCTTAAGCTGCTCGCTGCACCATTGACGACCAGTAATTGTACGCTATAGATAGGCCATATTTGCTCGCTGTTCCGTTGTAAACCAACAAAGGTTATTTTAACTTACAAATTTATAAATACTTACACTTTCAGCAACAATAATACTATTAAAATTACTTCGAAAGCTATCTGAGATCCACTATCACAGCTCTCATACAATGCACCATAAAACTGATGAAATAAATGATAATTCAGAAATTCATTAAATAATAATTAATCTAATGAAGTTACATCCAAATTAAATTCTAATAGTTACGCAAATCCAGAAATAAATATTTAGAAAAGTATGTACCCAAAAAATATACATATCTGAATATCGTTTTTTTAGAAAATGTGTTTGGGTTATTGTTCCATTTTCGACTAACAGTGTAACAGCTTTCAAGTAAGTTGAATTTAATTAATCTTCTCAATATTCCCACATGGCAATAATTTCAAATTGGTTAAAGAATTAAATCGACAAACCAAAGTAAACTCCTGATAGGAGTGTGTTCGGAGGTCGCTACTATCGTCGGTACATTCAGTCTCAAAAGTCGAATAAAAAAAGGAATTTATGAAATAATACCACCTGTACATATTCTCCAAAATCAGTCAATAATATGAAGTTGAAGAAACTCTTTAAATAATGCAACGTTCAAGACCTATTCATAATGATTGCAAGTCACGCAGGCGCTAAAATTAGTAAACAAAAGCAACAGGTCAAGAAAGCGCGTTCACTTACATTAAATACACACTCATATATACAATTTAACATCCAGCGTAGATCGACCAACCGTAATAACAGACAAACCAATTAATAAAATAAGCACGCACAACTACAATTAAAATAAAGTGCTCTTTTATTTTACACTGATGCATGTGCATATTTATTATGTACGTTTACAGATAAAACACGATTAGTGACTAGTACACCTAAAAAAATTACCAAATAATGACAAATAAATGATCGCAATTTAAAATAAGTTTAATTTTTCACCAGAAGGTTTTTTATTTGAGAGCTTAATTCAGCGGGATTCGGAGCTGCAGGTTTTTCAACGGTGCCATCTTGTTGACTCAGTCTCGCACACATCTTTTTATGCATAAACCAATGCAAACGTTGACATTCTCTGTCACAATATTGAACTGCTTTACATTTTGAACATTTCTTTGCTGGTTTCTCTTCTCCGCAAGTCTGACACATCGTTACGACGTCAATAAAGCCTTTTTGACCGTTAATAGCCGCATTAACAACGCTTAAGGCGGATGGGGCATCTTTATTAGCAAGGCTAGTGACCATTTGACGGAAAATGGTACATTCTCTGTACGGAAATTCTCGAACACATTCCTTCAAGAAACTATCCATGAAATCTAAATTTCCTTCCTTTCCAGTTTTAAGTAGTTTTCGAGCAAATAGCTCCACGAAATCAAATTTTCTTTCATCGGTAGCATCCTCCTTTTTTAATGAATTTTGTCTGTCTTTACACTTTATAATATCGGCTACAATATAACCTAAGTAATGAAATTTTAATGCCATGACTTCATTTGTTTCCGCTCCTCGTTTCATTTCTCGAGTACACATTGATTCTAAAACACTCTTGATTCCTGGTAAATGTTCTGATAAGCCGTTGTATCGCTGTAAATGAAGTGCCACTCTTATGGGATGAATGTTTATTTGCATGACGAATTTGTGGAATGATTCTGCGATGAATGGAGGAAGTAATGCATCTTTTTGAAGTCCTTGAGCCACAGTGTAATAGTCGATGTCTGCTTTTGGGATGAAATTGTTTATAGTTGCTACGCAACTGTGGTTTCCAACGAACGCAGCCATCTGAGCTGCGGTACGACCTACTGTATTTACTGTATGGATTTTTGAACCCGCTAACAATAAAAGATGACAAACTTCGGCATTTCCTGACAATCCGGCGAAATGTAAAGCTGTATAACCATGTTCGTGTTGACAAACATTGACGTCAGCCCCCTAAAATAGATTTTACAATGTTATTCTGAATTAAAGTTACAGTCTTATGATATTTCTTACTTGATCTAGAAGTATTTGAACAATTTCTTTATTTCCTTTGTATGCGGCATGTTGAAGAGGAGTCATCGAGTTCTCATCAAAGATATTAACTTTTTGGTCCTTTGTAAGCAAAGTTTTTAAAATTGTTACATCATTTTTATCTACGGCTTCAAATATTTTCTTTTCGACGTCGGATAAACTTGTAGTTGCCATTTTCAATAAACTTCTATTAGAACTACTTAACTTACAAATCAAACCACACAGCTACAACCTACAACCTCAAATTCTACTTGTCAATTTGTAAGCACATGGAAAGAGTGTACACAGAGCCATCTGCATGCCAGCGGCAGTATTACTACTCGAGAAATTGTGGGAAATTTCAAATAATCACTTGTTGCATTTTTCGTTATTGCAATAATAGTGCGTGGAATGAATCGTTTGTATATAAACAATATAAATAAAAGAATTAAGAAATACAAGACGGAATTTTTTTTAATATAAAATAATAAATTCATTGACGTCGAGAGGTAAACGGAAATTAAAAGAAATATGATATAGTCCTTTCTAAATTAATTTATTTAATTATTATCTCTTTCAAGAGCTGTACATAATGGCTGATATGTACAACTCTTCATTTTTTACAAAATAACAAGTTATTTAAACTTTCATCACGAATATAACAAAATGATGGTACAATTTCTTACATTTTCTATCAGTTATAATATTTGATCCCAATAAGTCATAAAACAAAATAAAATTTTTACATAGAACTACAAATATTTTGCTTAAGTAATTTTTTTTAATACGATAAGTATCTATTAGTTTCTTATTACAACTAACATATTTTAGTAAAAATAACCATATGGCTGCTTGGTTATTTTTGAATTAGAAAATATTTATACACATATACATTATTATTTTTATCTTATTATAGTAAAAGTATAAAAATCATTGTATCCCCGCATTGCTCTGTGCGAAACTGCGTTTCTGTTATAAATATATTGTTCTGTTATCACCAGCTACAGAATATTAGGTACAGTTTTAAGTAATGAATATTACTGCTACTACTAGACATAATATTTAAAGAGTACACTAATCTTATTTTTATTTAATCCTAACATTTAACTATACCATGCACTAACCTATCAGTGCTTTAACTAACTTTAATCGCTGTAGCCACCTTGAATGAATAATGATTTAACATGAAAATATAATAGCTTAATCTATTTAACACCTACAACTATACAATATTTCTTAACTTTTTAACAATGGCAACAGACAATCAATCTCTTAACAATAACCGCTTTATCAACTTTCGAAAAAATGCACAATCACTAGGTACCTAATTTATTCATGTACCTACTTATTACTTTTAAATTTATTTAAATGCTTTCTACCGCATAAAACTTTTAACAACTCATCATAAAGAGCTCATAATGAAGAAATGTAATGATTATTCTATTTTAATTCAAAATATGAGTATAAATTAAGATATATAAATATAAATAATTACAATAAATGTAGACTTCAAAATTATAAAACAAACTAAAGTATATAATGTAACATTTGCTTATCCTACTTTTTGAAGCATTTTATTTTAAACATGAGCTAATAACATTATACAATGTATACTGTAGAGATAAAGCATTCTACCATTGAGTGAGTTATAACCTGGTTGGCGGAGTCGAGGGATTTGACATTTGACAGATTTAAAATTTGCACATGATGACGATCACTTGGTGTTCAACAGCTCAGCGGTGCCCAAGTTCCGCGGCTGTCGCTGTGATGTCACGTCAAGTGATCACACGTAATAGACGGAGAAGCGTGGCTTGTGGACTCACACCTCCACCGGTTCAGGGCCCGGCGTTTCCGGAGTAGCTAACCGGACTTGAGTACTCTCGGATTGGACGACTCCGTTGGCGAGGCCTAGTTGGGTGTCGCGCCATGGAGTTGTTAATATTTTAATTCTCTGCGAAAAGAAATAGACATTTCTTATAAATTGCTATTTCAGTTTACATTCTTTAATAATAATTTGTTTATGCGATTATGAAATATTGGTAAAAAAGAATATTTTTGAATCAATATTTATTCCCAAAATCCATTCATTGGCAATATTTGATTCAAAAATGTAAAAAAATCTATTAAAAAAAACATTTTAATTGCCAGTTAAAATGAAAATATAGCTTAGTTACACATTTTTAGTATATAATACGCGAAATTAAAATAAAATTGTATTATATTTTACTGTCAGAAATAATGATTCTTTGTTTCCTTATTTTGGTATCTTTATTGATTAATTTCAAAATATAGAAAGTTTTAAATGTAATTACAAACTTTAATGTTTTTCAACTGTTGTTTTTATTGTGAAAAAGAGGTACCTATTTAATTATGAAATATAGTGCAAAGAAATTAGTAAAGTTGAAGGATAATTTCAATTAAAGAAATAAACACGAATAAATATATGAGAAGATTGTAAAAAAAATATAATTGGTTTCAGAAACTTTTAGAAACATAACTATAAACTATAATTAACAGATTGATTGCAGTCTCGGTCTATAAGACCGAGAAAAGTTTTCTACAAGCGGTGTCAAAATAATGGACAGAGGTAAATATTTAATTCTGGTATTGTGAATAAAAAAAATAAAATATTGCATAGTATACCGAGTCGGCACTTGGAAAATGTTTGCACACCGGGGTTTTTTTAATTTTACCTAAACTTTCGGACAATTATTTACTAAATGTAATTAAGTTTCATATTTTAATATTGAATAAATTATAACATGTAAGTAGTTTCTACATAAAATAAAATTAAAGATAGTAAAAATATACAAAGACCGAGATTAGACAGTCAGCGGAATTTTTTATTAGCACCAACTCGATTTCTAAGATCGAAATAAAATTTAAATTATTATCGCAAATAACAACAATGTATCAAAATATGAAAATAATTAAAAGTAAAGACGTTTTCAACTGAAAGACGAGAACAAAAATGATATTTCACAGATGGAAAAATCGAAAAAATCACGTATTAAAAAACATTTAATGAGAATAACCAAATTTAGTTAAATAAATATGAGTTAGTAGCAGTAAAATATAAGTATATAGATCCAAGTGAACAAGAAATACTGTAAACACACTATATTAAAGATATATTAGATTAAGTTCAGTACAAAATCATGGGCGTCCGCAGGGGGAGGCAAGGGGGGGCGCGCGCACACCTTTGGATATTAACTAGGGTGGTGATCAAGACTCTCGAAAATAGAACTTTAACATGAAAAATTATAATTTTTTAATTTCCTGCTTCCTTAAATATTGGAAGTAAAAAAGCTTGAAATAATAGTTTTAGGGCATAACATTCTGCATCTGAACCAATAAACAAAATTAATTTTTCATACTTTGTAACGACACAAATTAGATTTGAAAATGACGAATATTGCCTCAAAACTATCGATAGGCATGAAATTGAAACAAAATTAAACATATGTTTGACATTTTATTTGTCAAAATAAATGAAATAATAAATAAGGAATTTATTCTGACAGTTTTGACAGATTGAACGACAAACAGTTGTTTAATTTTGTGTCAATTTCATAGCTATCGATGGTTTTGAGACAATTTTAATCATTTTCAGATCTAATTTGTGCCAATACAAAGCAAGCAAAATTAATAAAAACTGTAAAACTGCTAAATCGGAATTTATTGAAGAAATGGTGTCAATTTATGGAAGAGTTATTCGAAAATTGTTCTATCTCTTCAATTCAAACCCAGACGACAAAGACTAGTAATTTATTTCACAAATTTAAATATTTTTTTATCCATTTGTTTTGTGTATTTGTATATATGTTATGTACAACAAAATATTTTAGAAATTTATGTATATCTGAGAGTTTTTTGCGACTCGCCCCTCCCCTGGAAAAATGTCTGTGGACGCCTATGTACACAACAAACACCCAAGAAATTTAAAGTAATTGTGGTGTTTGAATTTCTGGCTATCATCTGTGAAGTAAAAGTACCAATACATCGAATTGTCTCTTAATTTACAAGATGTATAAATCTATACAGACCTGCAGGAAAGTACCAGGTGTGACAATAATCTTATAAACCGCAACAATGGGAATCATAACCACTGACGATCCCGCAATCATCCATCCTAGGATATTCGCCCACGTCGGATATTCGTAGTCCTCGTAATGCAGTGGTTCATATCTACAAACAACGACACGTAACATAAATCAACATTACTCTAGTGATGTGGTTGTGGTTAGAGACACGACATCTAGATACTTGCCCAAGAAGTCCGTAAACAATGATAAACATGAGAAAGATAGGCGCTGCGAACCGCCAGCACACGCGCCAGTACAGGCCCGGCGCGAACCCAATCATGTCCTTGATGTCGTCGCAGAAACGCTGGGTGCCGTAGATCCAACTCACGGCGATGGCCTCGAAGAACACTGCGAATAGCATGGAGTAACCCGCTGCATATCTACAAAAAAAATATATATTTTTTTAATGTTGAAAAGATTAGTTTTGAGGAACAAAATTCAGGTTTTCGTGGTTGTCTCTCGAACAAGAAATATCTAAATTTTTAGCTTCGAACCTCATAAGTATATTAAAAAACAAGTTTTATAAGACATGTTTAGAGAATGAGCCACAAGCGAGTTTTCTAAAGGACAAGTGCAATAACAAGTTTTATAAAATGAGTTATTTATACTATTTTAAGTATTTAAATTATATTTAAACTATTATTTTTTTAAATCTGCTGCATTTTAAACCGAGGCAATATAGAGAAATTTGTATATGAAATGTTGTAGTTGATAACTGTTTTTGACATTTATGCATTTGTTCAAAAGTTTGCGATCATTTTCGAATTTGGAAATTATTTCTATCATAATGGGCCTTTCAAGACTTTTTTGAATTTTTTATATATTAATCTACGTAATAAAATTATTATACCCAAATTTTTATTTTTTTTTAAACTTATATTAAGCATGATAAATAATATTTAAACTTTCGAAACAAACGAATGTGACGTAGTTGCATCTTAGCTTAAAGAGAGACAGATAAGACAGAGATAAATAACACGTAACTTCACGTAACGTGTGTCGTTGTCAGTAGAATCCTCAGACAAATCATAAGTAGACGGATAACAACGGCGTTTGCATTGAATTGAATACGGCATAATTCGTCTAGTATTATACGTCATTGGTAGTATCGTAGAATGCCGAATGCTTATTTCTTCTTCGTCTTCCTCTCAGTAAAATTGAGCACCGACAAACGTTTCAGACAAAGCTCTGTGATTGGCTTAATGCAACTACGTAATTGCAATGAGCGTTTTAAATTATTCAACTTTAACTTTCATATTTCATATCGTTAGATTTTGTGTATATGGATATCAAGAAAGATTAAATCCGCCTGAGCTACGTAAATTAGTTGAAAACACAATAACCAATCTTCTTCTAAAGAAATGCTACTGAAATTTAAATGTTTTCAGCTTGACAGTTATAAAATGTAATCAGGTACTGCCAATAGTCTAAAACAAAATATTGCGTATCGTAATAAACGCTCTTTCTATACGCAATTGAGTTTCATAATGACTTCCTTATGTATGTAAAATAGAAAAAAATATTTTTATTATTTACTATTTGGTTTTCGAAAAAAAAAAAATCAGGATTAGCTAAAACTATCTTGAGAATTGGGCTGTAAATGTTTATTAATACAGAAATAGTTTAGATACAAGATGTAAAATTACGATTTTAAATATGTAGTTATTTAAATATTTTAATAGTTAAATATTATTTTAATAAAAAAAGTTTAAGAAAGGGATAATTTATCAGATAATAATTTTAATCCACTGTCTACTGATATTTGCAACGGCATATAGAAAATAATTTAACAAAATAATTAATTAGATATATTACGATAAAAGAAAATGCGAATTATAACATACCTGTCTAGAAGATGAAAGAAATAAAACCCTCCTTGCGAACACGACGCCAATCCCACAATGAAATATAACGAAAACAAACACGCTACAAAAATCTCTCGATGTCTTCCAATCTTCGGGAACTCGTCACTTAGAGCCGTTATTATAGCTTCAGATCCACCAAACTACAACCAAAACCATCACTTATTATTCCAACAACCATCTTCCAAAGAAACAATCGTACCGAACTGTCCAATCCAAGTGTCAACAACATCATGAAAAAGATCAACGCCCAGAAGATGCTTCCCGGCATGGTTGCGATAGCAGCAGGATACACAATGAAGACAAGTCCTGGACCTTCCGTAGCGACTTCCTGGATGGGTCGACCAGCTGCGTGAGCCATGTATCCCAACACGGAGAAGATTACGAAGCCGGCGATGAAACTTGTTGCTGAGTTGATTACACTTGTCAAGATTGCATCTCTGTAAGAAGTTATTTCGTCTTTTACATAAAAATAGGGAGCAGGAAAATGAAAGAACTTACTTGTATACATTGTTGTGGTATTTGTTGTATGATGCATAGGCCAGTAAAACACCGAACCCAGGTCCCAAAGAGAAGAATACTTGTGTTGCTGCGTCTACCCATACCTTTCATAAAAAATAAAATGTCAAATTTAGCATTTCAAAAATTTCTTTTTTCTACGGCCGGGTAGAAAATAGATAGTTTCAACTATCAGTTGAGTGCAGTTGCCACTCGCTGAGCGGTAGAATATTAGATAGTTAAGAATACAAGTTACAGAAGGCAATCTATTCTAGCACGAGTATTTTATATTATTTTCTCATGCTAGAATAGCCTTCTGTAGCGTGTGTTTTATACTACTTTCTCTGTTTCGGCTTTCCTTTGCATAATTTTTTAATAAAAATAATTGCCATTTGCTATTAACCTTCCAGTGCTCGCGCTTATTTTTGTAACACGAATGCTCCCGCGCGGACTGTGGGTCCGCAGCGATAAAATGGGTTATTTATAAAATATAAAAGTAGAAATGTGAAAAATACTAATTGTTTATAACAATTTATTCCTTTTGGAAGCAAAATAAATTTAATACATGTAATTTAGTAACTCAGAAATAGAGAATAAACAACAATTAACATACTGCCTCTCTTAACAAAAATCTAACCCACTTAAATATACGTAAAGGTTAATAAATATTATTCAGCGAACCCTATTCACTGTCATCTTTATTATTAGAACAGTTTTCACAAATAATTAATGAATGTTCTAAGCATATACATTTTTTACATTCAATACAAGAACATATTGTTGGTCTGTCGGTGTCGCTATTTTGTTTTTTCAACAAAATCCTCTTCTTCTACTTCTTCCTCGTCATCAAAATTAATATTATCTATATCATCAAACTCCTCCAAACATTGCTACATAAGTTTTTTTAGTCGTTTCTGTTCTTCCTCCCACAAACTCATCTATATATAATTTACATTCATATTTAACAAGTAAATACATAAGATATATTCATAACTCACCTTAATTGTAAATTAACAAACAAATTAGAATGAATCTAATACAGAAAAGAATGCTCACCCGCGGACTGACACACGTATAAATATATTACACGGTTGCTCGCACGCGGACTGACAATCCGCAGACCCTACCAGTACTTTGATAAGTATTTAAACAAAAATGTAATTATGCACAGAGCTACAGTGAGTTATTTGGTGCAAATACTTAAAAGATGAGTAAAGGCCTATTACGTACAGAAGAATTATTTACAAAATAAAAATCTTGCGGAGTGAGAGTCCGCGCGCGAGCACTGGAAGGTTAAGGGATATTTTTAGTAAAAAATTTAAGTTGGTGACAGTAATTAGCAATTGATTTTGTCCGTTGCCTAAATATTTGTATGAATTGTGTTTCTTTATTTTGTCCGTTGCCTAGATATTTTGTGTATTTAATGCAGTTATACCAATCTATGATAACAATATGTCACCAAAAATCGTTTAAGAATGAAGCTCATTCTAGCATCAATATGTGTGCGAGAAAATGTTATTCTAATGCCGAAACAGAGAAAAAATATTAATTAGTTAAAACTATTTTAATTTATATGATAATGATGTTTCAATATTAATTTATATTCAATTACTAGTCAACTTTATTAACAAAATGTTAATGAAACAAGAAAAAATATAATAATATTTGTATTTTCCTTTGAAAGCACTTCCTTAAATACATTGAAAAAATTGATCAAGTAACAAACTAATAAAAATGTATGAAACTGTTAATTAAATGCAAATTCAATCTAAAAATATCGAATTATAGTGGACAAAGTGTGATAAAAAATATTATAATTTATACTCCTATATTTGTATATTCTGTAATTAATACTGCTGTTCAACCTATGAACCCTCCGTAATGGGTATTTTTATCCTGAGTGGTTAAATAATAAAATAAATATATAATAGGTATATGTACAATAATTATGGAAAAGTACCTAACATTTTTCCGTATTAGGCGTGAAATTTTTAATCGAGGTCAAAGTGTGATTTAAATACGCCGTGTACGGAAGCAGATACTTTTTCTACGTGATGCATATAAGTTTTTATCTATTACTGTTTGAAATAATAGAGCAGAAAGTAGTCTATTGCCGTTCGCAATTGCAAAATTGTTGATCGAGGCATAGCCGAGAGCAATAAGCATGCAAGAGCGGTAAGGTCACTTTTTGTTTTGTCTACGGCCATTTAGAAACCCTTAAAAAGAACTTAAAATTTTTATTACCGCTCAGCGAATGGCAAATGTCTAGCTTTTCCAACCTCATAGCATGTGTATATAACTTTTAACTTTTTTCGAACAAATGCGAAAAATACAACTTTTTCAAATAAGTTTATTTGTATATTGAATTCAAAGACTTTTTCAAACGGTAGTAGAAAAAAGATTGCATTTATTTTAATTTTTATTCTAATCATTGAAACGATGGGAGAAGAATTTTTATTAAGTCCACAAATAATACGATTTTCTTCTAAGATACAGATGCAGACAATAATAAAAATAAAATAAATGATAGGGTTTTCAACCTGGGACCTATGAACTTCGGCATATGCTCAGTGCCGGATTTACCATTAGGCTGAAAAGGCTCCAGCCTAGGGCCCCGAGCTCGGGGGGCCCCGCACTGGAGTTAAACTAGTTTTGAACATTTTAGTAAAATTAAATTTTACTAATACGTCAATAAATTTAACAGAGAAACTATGAACGAAAAAACTAATCAATATTAATGGAGAATTAATCATTGTAATTATAATTATATACAGGTCATTGAAGATTTCGTTAAGCAAAAAGTGCGAAGAAAGATGTTTTAATTGCGTCGCAGATATTGTATTTATAATAAAACACATGTTATTTTAATCTTACTCTTATAGTTTTATTTTACTTTTTATTTTCACGGCAACAGAGAGGGGGCCATTCTATGTCTAGGGCCCCATGTCACGTAAATCCGGCACTTCATATGCTCTAAATCAAATGAGCTATGGTCACCAAATGAATCAAATCTGATATTCCAATTTTTCTCTCTATTTTGTTATTTTACAATGGCATACTATCAATTATTTATTAGTTACAACTAATTAGAAATAAATAATGTTTTTAAATTTAAATAATAACAATTTGTAAGATGGCTTCCTCGTAATTGATATAATATTTTAATATAGTGCACTTATTTTTAAACACAGTTTAATTTATACAAGTGTCCCAGATTTAAACGGCTTAACTTAAACCGTGGATTAAACACCTAAAAATAAGGTAAGAAGATCATTTGAGCAAATGTCAGTGGATGCTTTATTCGAGAGATATTCCTATTATTCTAGTTGCTGTAGTGCTAGTTTAAAATATCAGCTTTATAGCGAGATACCAAATATTATCTTATTAAGATGTGACATAACAATTTAATTAAATTAAAATTATTAGCTAATTTCAGTACAAAATATGAGTATAGATTGTAACAATTCAACGAAATGCTTTTTTACACAAATAGTGAAAATGTGAACATTTTGAATAAATGTTATATATATATATAAAAACTTTATGAAACTTTTGGACGTGTTATTACTTTATTTTAAATAATAAATTTGTTTGGATTCATTGATACTTTTCATTTTTACTAGACATATTAGTGAATAATGAAATAGGAATATCTCTGGAATAAATCATTTACGGACATTTGCTCAAATGAACTTGTTTTAAGTGCTTAATTTATAGATTAAGTGAGACTATTTAAATCAGAGACAGCGTATATGAACGTTTCAAATTTCAATAACCGTGTAATATTATTGCTTCTCAGGAGTATATTAAATTTGTATGCACTCCGTATCTAAATATTGCGAAAGATATTTTTAAGAACAAACTCAAAATTAATATCAAATACACAATTAGATAAACATTGAACGCTAAAAAATTAAATAAAGAATTATGTTAAATAAGAACAAATTTATGATAAAACAATAGCAAACGAAATACATTGTTGTTTGTTGGTTTCTTGAGATATATGGAAATATGGCAAAAGCAAATAAGTAATGAATTTCTACTACCCTAAACAAATTCAATGATGCAATGGTCTAAACTCGAACGAAAAATTTCCAAAATAAGGATTTGTCCCTCAGTGCAACAAATAATATGTATATACGCCATAATAATCTAATAACTTTTGTAAAAGAAATTATCTAGAACTTGCATGTGTAAATCCATGTTAAAGTCCTTTTGATTTATACCTATAAATCCATCTTCAAATTCCACTTACCTCTGCCTTGAAGATAGCTTCAAAATTGGGATTGAGATAATATTTAATCCCCTCTGCCGATCCAGGCAGCGTGACTCCTCGAACGAAGAGGATCAGCAGCACAGCGTAGGGGAAGAGTGCCGTGAACCACACCACCTTGCCGCTTGTGCTGATGCCCTTCCACAGCGAGAAGTAGCAGATGATGTACACAGCCAACAAGCACAGTGCCATGTCCCATTTCACGGTGCCCAGGTCGTGGAGGCCTTCGCTTTGGTGAAGTTCGAGGATTGCGCGGCTGGAGATTTGGTGTTAGTTAGTTTTTATGTTCAAGATTAATTTTAATTTGTTTAGGCTTCGACAATCATTTTTTGATGTAGATATGTTCGTATTTTATATATATATATATATATATATATATATATATATATATATATATATATATATATATATATATATATATAAAAAATATATATATCTCGCCTTCTACCCATTTCTGGGTGTGGCACTCTTCCGTAGTAGATCTCGGTAATTGATATAATTTTGCGCGTCAAGTGCGGTTACCAGTTGTCAAATCATAGCCCTCAAGGATGTTAGTGGAGGAGGAGCCACCGGGGTAGTTTTAATGTGATTAAAATTGTTTGTCAGCTGACGGAATCGAACCCAGGTTTTCAAATCCACTGGCCAACTCGATACCACTGAGTGATCGATCCCATATTTATTATTTATTTGAATTTATATTTAAACTAAGAAGGACTAGAAGTTGCTAGCTATTTTCACCAATTAAACGGCTTCCCTGATGAATAAAAGTTAATTCTATTTTTAAGCTAAGCTAAGTTACGTCGTGGAAACAAACTGGTTACGTCTATATATGTTATTGTTTTGCTCTAAAAGCTATAAAATTATGTTAATGATACAAACAAAATAAATAACGCATACCTTACTTTGCAGACAATTTCTATACTTAACGTAAAAAATTTCCAAAATGAAATGAAATTTTTACACACAATAGTCGATAACGACATTTGGTGGAGGTGCTAAAGGTTAGTAATTTGTAATACTATAAATATTTTTGTGTTCATGTAGAACAATAAATTTATTGAAAATAATAACATATAACATGTAATCTAGGTAAAGTATATATTTATTTATAATTGTATAAACTTGGAAAATTCAATTTAGAATAAATATCAAATAAAATCTATCAAATTCTTAATATAAATTTCAATGTATGTGTACTAGTTTATTTGTAATTTGTCTCAAATAAAAATACAATAATAGGCAATACTAGTCGTTTAATATCAATACCTACGAGAACAAAGTAATTATGTAAGGGTAAATGTATCATTGTGTCGCCTGTCAAACATAATTGGTGTGCTGTTTCAGAATTCCGGAGTGGATATCAGTTAGGTGTTACTCTCACGCATAATATTGATAGAACAATAGCTTATTTGACGCTATATTTATGGTTAATAAACCTATTAAACATAGCTATAGGTATTCCAGACTTTTTTGAAAATTCATATATCGAACGCTAATGTGGAGAACGAAACAATAACATAATAATAATATTTAAATATCTCCACAAACAAAATATTGTCTTTAATTATTTATTAATAATTCGATAGCCAAAAGTAGATTTAAAAAAGGATTTTTCTACTCGCATCATTCAAAATAACATTTACAGTACCTTGGAAACAGAAGTAAAGTTTGATTTTGTGCATTAGTGTTTCAAGGTGATTGAAAAAAATACCCATTTTTATGGTTCTAAATGTTGACTATTAAAACGTTAATTATACTTATTGCACAAATTTTAAGAAATTTATAAAAAAAAAAATAGAGAACATATAACGCTATCAATCAGACATATTTTAACAAGCTTTACGAGAAAAAATAAACAATTTGTTTTCAAATAACAAATGTCAAATCATGGCATACTAAACTGTTAATATAAATACACGTTTTAAATTTAATAACTTTTATCACTATCGGTTATATAATTTTTGCTCGTTACAAAAAGCATTGTACAAAACTCGTACACGAAGACGTCATTTGCATCATTCGCGCAAATTAAAGCACGAGCGTAGCGAGTGCGTTAAAATTGCGCTCATCTCTTCGCGCAATTGTTATGTAAATAGCTATTTTGTACTCGCATCATTCAAAATAAGGTATACATTACCTTGGAAACCAATGGAAAGTTTGATTTTGCGCACTGGTGCGCAAAGTAATTAAAAAAACACCTATTTTTATACGATTCCAAATTTTGACTATTAAAACGCTAATTGTACTTTGTACATTTTAAGGAATTTGTGTATAAAAGAAATAGGGACAAACTTTACGAGAAAAAATATATAATTTCGTTACAAATAACAAATTTCAATTCATGACATACTTAACTGTCAATATAAATTCGCGCTTCAAATTTAATAAATTTCCTCAATGTCGATTATATAATTTTTGCTTGTTACAAAAAGCATTGTACAAAACTCATGCACAAAGACGTCATTTGCACCATTCGCGCAAATTAAAGCACTTGCTTCGCTCGTGCTACAAAATTGCGCTCATGTGTAAAGTTTGTCTTCGAGCACTTGTTATTTAAATAGCTATTACATTACCCTGGAAACTGAAATAAAGTTTGATTTTGCGCACTAGTGCTTCAAAATGATAAATTTTGACTATTAAAATGCTAATTTGTATTTATACACATACATTTTAAGAAATTTATAAAAGAAAAAGAGATATTAACTTATAATGCCATCAATCAGATATATTTTAAATAAACAATTTGTTTTCAAATAACAAATGTCAAATCATGGCATACTAAACTGTCAATATAAATTCGCACTTCAAATTTACAAACTTTTATTTATCACTATCGGTTATATAATTTTTGCTCGTTACAAAAAGCAGTGTACAAACCTCGTGCACGAAGACTTCATTTGCACCATTCGCGCAAATTAAAGCACTCGCTTCGCTCGTGTTTTAAAATTGCGCTCATGTGAAAAGTATATCTTCGTGCACTTATTATGTAAATAGCTATTTTGGATATAAGTTGGAGTTAGCGAGATTTGAACGCACTTGCTTTTTAATGAATAAATATGTCGATTGTAGCTATTGGGCTACGATTGCCTATATAATTAAATTAAATTATTATTTATAAAATCTCAAAAATTGAGATTCTGGTTTATTAAGCCGTAAATGATTTTTTTAATTATACCAAAAGCCAAGTAATCGAAACATTGGGAAGTATTTTAATTATTTTACTTACTTACTACTCCTATTTTCTTATTAATAAATTAAATTATTATTCCTTGAAATAATCAGCACATTCAACTAACGAAAACTATTAGCAAGTAGGTAGGTACTTGGTAAAATAACGATGCCAATGAAATCTACTATGCTTGTTTCGCGTACTTGGTGGATTAATTTGACTTACTTGAAATATTCAGAGGCTGCAGAGGTAAATCTGCTCTCGGGGTCGTCGCCGCTCGCTAGATGGGGGCCGCCTATTGAACTTGTATTGCCTGTTAAGTTTCCAGTTGGGTTTTCGAACTGCACATCAAATATTCATTATTACAAAGGCGGCCGAGATTTTAATCTTTTAAATACACAATCACCTACAAGTCGTTCATCATTTTTTCCATTTTTTTTTTAAATAATCTAGTTCATTTCTAAAATAATGAGTACATTGTAACTAATTTGTGGCATGGTTTCAATGTGAATTAAACAGTTTGTAACAAAATAATACCAGATCCGTAAGCAAAATACCTAATAACGTAAATTGGGGCAATAACATTAATCTTGAAATATATTTACTTATGTTTGGAACCAAATTTATTGGACGTACATTCTGCTCTGAATTTAATTGTGATTTCATTGTTATAAAGTAAAGGCAAGTAAAACGAATGAAGAAAAACATTACAATTAGAATTTTATTCATAAGAAGTATATTGTTCATAAAAAGAAATACCAGTGACAAGGAAAATGATTATTTTAGTTTCAACTACAACTGTTATTTTTCATATGAATATGCAACATTACAATTGGTTATATATAAATAGGAAAAACTGTATGAATTTAATGGATTTTAGAACGGATCACTGACTGACTGGATGTCGCATTAAATGTCGAATCGAATGTAGGATCGGATTTCGGAACGGAGCTTGGGTCGCATGTCGTATCGGATTTCGGATCTTCAATCGAGTCGGATCGATTCGAATTGGATATCCAAATTTTTGAAAATGCCTATCTTTAATATAAACATATCTTGTGAGGGAAATATTATTCCTTCGGTGTTTTGTATAAATTACCCTTCGGGAATAAATGCTCTTCTCTTTCTTGGTATAGAATATACTATTATTATATTTATAGAAGAAAAATAAATGTAAGATAATTTGACACCATTCCGCTTCATTTTGTTTCACTGTGACCATTTAGATAATTTAATTAATTAATTAAACAGAAATTCTAAGATATAACTTCGAACTACTTCACAGATGTATGGAATGTATAACTTACTGCTACATTACAGTTATTGTCAGCAGATTATTCTAAGTATTATTATTATATATAAACTTATACCTAATTCAAACTAAAATTAGTGGAACTTTACGTAATAAATTTATGTAATAATCTTATAACAATAAAAGTAATATCTCATATCTAGATTATACATTGATTATTTTCTTAGATTTTATACTGTAGTTTAGGTCATCGACAAAACACGAAATCAATCAAAGTGCGGAATGTAATCAGAATTGTTTACGCTTGTAAGAAAAGATTTAATAGCTGTTTGTTTGACTAGGCAAAAATATATAAGATTTACTGCAGCGATCAGGGATTGTAGCTTGTATTCTTGAACTCATGCGAATAAATTCGATGAAAACCATAGCAATTATATTAACTTTTGACATAAATTCAAAGATTTTAACATTGTTGCTGTCGTTTAAATCATAATTCGTATACGAATTTGTTCGTGGAGCTCATGAATAGGGCACCAGAGATCTAGTCAAGCTAGTCAATTTGCATTTTTGCCGTGTTGTACACATATTTCAAAAAATTAATATTAATTTTCTAATTATTTTTAATATTTTTAATGCTTTTATGTCTTTCTAATGCAATATTAATAGCATGTAAACAAGGTACATTATTTAGTTCATAAAGCTCTATTGTATTATATGATTTTTATAGGCCCTAGGGCATTAAGAGTGATGTTACTATAGTAATCCAAACTTATATTACTTCCATTCGGTGTTGCGCAGGTACGTAATAGTGATTTATATATCTAAGGTATTGTCGAGATGTTTATGCCCTTCGAGGGTGATGCTTAAAAGACCGAGGGCCTCTGATTTCGAGGGTTTATAAGTCGTCCGAAAGGTATAAACATCAAGTAATACAATATTTTATGTCTTATTAGTATTTTTTAATAATCTAAATAATAAATAATGGATTACCTGGCAATATTTTTACAGTGTTACCATAGTAACGTCAGTCTTAATGTCCTAGGTCCTATTAAAATCATATAATGACCTAGGACATTATGAACTAAATAATATACCTACCTTGTACTCATGGTATTAATAAACAATAATGAACTAGGAAGACATAAATCACTGTTATATCCGCTTAGCATGTTCTAAAACTTATATTAAATGAGTTTTATTAATTTCAGAATAGTAAATGTTAATTTTACAAACATAAATTTAATAAAATTTATAAATTTGGCAAATTGCAAAAAAATGGTTTAAGCTCCTTCTGAAAGTTTCATATGGGGCTGAGTATCCTCTTTATAAATAAGAGTGTCCCTCTGTTGAATTTGATTCACTTATATTAATGAATATTATTTTAAAGCAATAAATAGATTAAAACAACCATAATTCTAAATAAATTAAATATCATTTAATATTTTAAGTTTACAAAAAGATTAAAAAGCAGATATATAAAAAATATGTATTAATTGATAAAATATGTTGAGCCCCTCCTGAGCCCTAAATCGTTTTACTGCCCTTGGAATAGACGTGTTTGCATGGAGGGAATTATGAATAAGGATGGCGTGAGAGTGGCAGGTCAAGATAGGAATGTTTAACGAAGGTTAATCGCGAGATAATTCTATAATAAATAGATGATAGACTGATGTATACATACAAGATAATTTAAAAATTGAACTCACCGGCCTGCAAAGCGGCGTATTCCATGGATTATCACATGTTGTCCAAGGCAGCAAATCCGTGAACGACGCAAAGAAGAACCTTAGCGCCCAGGCGATGATGACGTTGTAATAGAAATCCACGTAGAAGGCGATCAACACCACTGCATAGCCGATACCTGCAGCAGCAATTCATCGAGTCATCAGCCCCAGGTCACCAAGTCACGCCACAAGCAGAAAATCAAGAGATTGTATAACATTAGCGAATGAAAATTAAGTCGCAGTTGTAGCTGCTTCAGGCGATTTTCTCGAAAAGAACACGATGCATAATTCAAAACGCTATTAATCTTTTTTCTTTTCTTTACTTTCGGGGCATATTTTACATATTAATTGTCATCAAAATGTAATGAATTTTCATTTTACTAAAGCTGGCAGCATCGCACTAGGTTAACCAAATTTACGAAGATTGAATTATTGAATTTTTGCAAGTTTGATTTTTATCAAAGTATAAATTAATTGTTAAATTTTCAACAATTTAAAAAAAAAACAATCATTATCCAGCATCAAGTGCATTATTCAATAATAATATATTACATAATAAGCATCGAAAGTGTAAGATAACGTGCGAGTGTACAAATTTAAAAACGCGGCGCGTAGCACCGATTGATTTAAGTACACGAGCACAGTTATCACACTTTCGAGCGAGTTATGTACACTATTTTTCAGACGACCACAAAATATTTCTAAAAAAAAATATAAGAGCAATGTTACACTTTGACAGCTGATGTGTTTTTGAAGGTAAGCGTTGACGTTTGACGTTTGAGGTTAGGTGTGGTGATACCAACTGTACTAACCGTAATGTCAAAATATTAAATAATGCTAAAATATTAATAAATAAGTAATTATTAATTTAAAAAAAAAGATTTATCAGTGCAAATGTGTTGAAAAATCTACCAAAACTTAGATTCAAATAATACTACAAATTCTTTTTATTTATTTTATTTTTTTCTTTCATCGTAACGCCATCTATTATCAATCAGTGGAACTTCACCTGATATATTAGCAGTGTACGTTATAATAACACATCAATGTATGTTATGTTCATCTTCCCGTAGTAGTTTATGATGTTGTTACGGTTACTTTCATAAGTGGTTGTCTGAAAATGTTGTTAATATTATAATTATTCTTCTGTTAAATATTCGTTATAACGTCACAACATGGTGAATCACTATTCTTCCATTGCTAATAAATATATTTAAGAAAGTAATTATACTGTTCTTTATATTGTTCTAGTGATTACGGTTAAACATAGGGAAAAAGTTTGCTCTGACTACGAAAAGGCGACTTTCGCCACTGTGTACACATTATCGAATAATTACTTTTCCCCTTTTCTATAAAAAAATTCGTAAAATAAAAATAAAAAATATAAATATCATCACGTTTTTAACCGATTACTGGGTGTAGCGCTCTATTGTAGCGGATCTCGGTAAGTGATATATTTATGCGCGTGAAGTGCGATTACTAGCCGTCAAATCACGTCATGCTATTGGTGGAAGAGTTACAGGGATAATTTTAATGTGGTGAAAATGAATTTGACGGTTCCGGGAATCGAACTCGGGTTCTCAAATCTACAGTCCGACGCGTTGCCACTTACCACTAAGCTAATTTATATAAATATTGTATTATATACTAGGGTCGTTGATTTCCATTGAAGTTTGAATTTCTGAACATTCGATCATTCGAATGTTTTGAACTTCGGCAGAAAAACTTTGAAGCTTCGAACTTTCGAATTTTTTTAAGCTTCGAATTTATGAATTTTCGAATTTTTCGAAGCTTCGAATTCTCGAATTTTTTTCCACTAAATTAACGCCATCTGTCATCTCCAAACACGCTCACGCGTAATTCGCGAAAAGTCTGCCACGAATTAAATAATAAACTCGGCGAAGTATCCTGCAAAAGCACTGCAAGGTAAGGCGTCTTAATTAAGCCATCTACTCTCTTACCGCCCATCTAAATGTTATGGACTTTTAGTAAGACGTTTTAAAATGGCAATAAAAAGGATTCAAAAACGTCTTAATTAAAACGTTTTTGACAGTGTACCGAAATTATAAGTCTAAATTGAATTAATTTGGCAATAAGAATAATTAATAATACTTACTTACGAATTAATACAAAACTCTGCACATGAGTTTATTCTGAAAATAATTCATATCAACATGCTGTGTTCACGTTAGGATCCAGATTCACAATTCGAATAATTCGAAAATTCAAAAATTCGGTATATTCCAAAATTCGAAAGTTCGAATCTAAATTCGAAGGTTCAATAAATCCGAACAATCGAAGTCTTGAATATTCGTAAAATCAATTACCCTGTTATATACTATGCCCCATAAATTTTGGCACAAATTTCAACATGCGTAATATTTCGGTTTTTAGGTACTAGTCTAAATTATAGATACTTTTCCAAGTTTCCATATGGACATAAGATGTTAAACAAATTTTTGTTTCCATAGCTATTTTCCATTGTTTTCATATTGGTTATTTTATATCCTCTGAAATTTGTACCAAAATTTATAGGACATTCTGTAATACTTCTGCAATTTAACATTTCACTTTCAGTAAAGTTTATGTCTAAATGAAATGGTATTTTATTGTCGTCAATATAAACCGAGATACTTGCTTTAAACTAAACTTATCGACAAAATTTTATTTGGGAACATAAACAATTTTCTCCATCTGCACATTGAATACAAATGGCACAAGTCCAGCGTAAAAAGTGCGTAAAAGCCGTCCCTGCAACTTCCGGCTAAGTAGTGAGAAGCTGAAAAATGTCTTTTGTGTGACAGCGGAGCACAGAGAGAAAGACTGAGTACAAGTTAGCGAAGCACTCTCTGCTCTCCCCGTCGTTTCCGGCACCGGAGTTTCCGGAGATTAGAGCCGCCGAGTGGATAATTGACTCCGGAGGGCACGTCGGGCCGTCGACCACGTCCACACACCGCACCCTACACGCGGACTTATAACAATATGATTTATTCATCTTTTCCTCAACTCAAAGTGAGCGTCAACTGCCGCAGCTATCAATTACCGCGAATCCGAGAATAGTTCGCACTTCCGGGATCAGTGCGTTGAGCGGCTGATTGTACAACTTTAACGGCAGGAAGTCACATCTGAATAGCTCCATGCAGAGCACGTGAGACATTCGTGCGTGATTTTAGTTGGCGACGACTCGACTCTGACTACGGGAATGTGAAAATGCGTGTTTACGAACAAAAAAATGAGACCATGTAAATCTAGAACTTTATTAGGTTTTATCTTGGAAAATCTATGCGTGCACCTTGAGCGAATCATGGGATTTTCTGTTGTTTAAGTTCCCGAATGTTATGGAATGAATATTTGACGACTTGAAGTAGACAATTCCATAGCTTTTTCAAAAATTATTTCTATTATTAAATAGCCTACAGTGACAACTTTTGTTTAATTTAACCAAAGTCGTAGCTGTTATAATTTTTGAGATCCCAATAGTGACTGTCGTTTAAAAGACAATCTGTATAACTTTAAAACTAGAAAATGGGCATAGCAAAACTTATAATTTTAAATTATACTCGCATGAATGTCGTTACTATCTTCTAATATTTTTATGTTCATCTCCCATTCCATTTATAGATTGTATTATCAAAACAACACGAATGATTTAAAAAATATTTCTGATTTGATTTAAATGGTACAAATATGTATTTATTAAATAAGTTTAAACCACATTTAAATTGTACTATACAGTATGTTCATTCAAAACCCAAACATAGGTTTATAACATGTGATATCAGTTTTTTGGTGCGTGTTGCTTCCCAATTAATTTTATAGGAAAATACTTCAAATAAAAATTGTAGAGAATAAAATTACGGATTTTTTAAATATAAAACACATGGGGTGGCTAGCTCAGTGGTATGAAGTCGGCCTGTGGATCTTGAGAACCCTGGTTCGATTGCCACAGGCGACAAACAATTTTCATAATTTCAAAAGCTACCCTCCACCACTAACATCTTTGGGGGCCGTGATTTGACGACTGGTAACCGCACTTCACGTGCAAAATATATCACTTACCGAGATCTGCTTCGGCAGAGTGCCACACCCAGTAATGGGTAGAAGGCTTGATGATATATTTATTTATTTTATTTAAAACACATTTCATTATTGTATTTCATTCGAGGGCAATAATTAATTAAATATTTGTAATATTCGTAAAAATAAAGGCTTCCGAAAAAAATCAAACAATTATCTAGTGGCAAAAATAATTGAGGTTAATATAATACAAATAATGGGATAAGTTTTTTGTAACTTTAATCTAATGTCAAAATATTGACGTTAATAATGAATCACGGACCAAGAAGGAAATCACCTAGAAAATGAACGATTTCTCACACGAAGAAAAGCTGCAGATTATAAAATGAACCTATAGTGGCTAAAGTTACAAAAAACTTATCCCATTATTTGTATTATATTAACCTAAATTATTTTTGACAGTAGATAATTGTTTTAATTTTTTCATGGGAGCCTTTAATTTTACGAATATTACAAATATTTAATTAATTTTTGCGCTCTAATGAAATACAATAATGAAATGTGTTTTATATTAAAAAATCCGTAATTTTATTCTCTACAACTTTTATTTGAAGTATTTTCCTACAAAAATAATTGGAATGCGCACCAAAAAACTGATATCACATGTTATAAGCCTATGTTCGGGTTTTGGATGGACACACTATATCTACATATGTATAAGAAAATATTCTCTGGTCAAAAAGTGAACTGACTGAATATATACACAGCACTCGAAGTGTCAGTTGTTTTTATTTTGATATTTCATCTCAGATTTAAATTGTTAAATAAGAGTTGGAAATATTAGAACACAAATTGAAAAAGAAAATTCATATTTTGGTTTTATTTCTATTAAGTTTTTCTTAAAATTCAATTAAAATGTAACTTTGTTGTTGCAATTGGTAGTTAAATAGGCTTCCGGTTGTAGGTATAATATGTATAATGCAGTATAAACTGGGAGACTTATAAGAGAACATAAATCATTACATTATAAGTTAAAAGTGATGTAATGCAATTTTGGTCACAAAAGAGCACGTATGCGAAACGATGCGATGAGATGATGATAGTAAAGTGCTTGTTACCTTTGAAGAGCGGACACAGGCGTCCCCAACAGGTGATGGCGCCCTTCCGGTTGAACTGGCCGAGGGCGAGCTCCATGTAGAACAGCGGGATGCCTCCCACTACCAACATGATGCAGTACGGCACTAGGAACGCACCTAGAACATCATAAAAACTTACATAAACTTATTCACAGAATGTTACATGTCAATTATGGATCTATAAGTATTATGTATCAGAATCTGAAGATGAATATTGTACGTACTTCTTATACTTTCTAACATTCTATTTTAATCGCGAAAATGTAAGTTTCTCTATTACATGTTTATTTAAAGTGACCATCCGTCCAGCATTGAGCTGGTTTGTTTAGCATTTGCATGACTTGGCCAGGCATCAATAGGTGTCCGTCATTTTGTCCAGCGTTGGTAAGTTTCCGTCTTATATATATATATATATATATATATATATATATATATATATATATATATATATTTTCCAATATTAAAAAGGAACAAAATAATATTTTAGTTAGCATAACATCTTAGTTTTAAGAGCTTCACTCAGTTTCGAGATTCTTAATAGTATTTGATAGTTGGAATCACTAGTTATAGATGTAAAAATGAATCGTTATCAATAATAGCTGTATTCCATTCGCCATTTGGTTCACTTAAATCAGTTCAGATAAATTAGACACATGATTAAATGAACTAAATTAAGCAAACTAATGTACTTATTTGAGTGAATTACTTCAAAGTAAATTAAAATCTTTAATTCTTAGTACTGGAAATAAAGTCAATTAAGTTATCCAGCGAAATAAATAAGTGATCTAATTCAGTAAATGTAAGTTAGATCTGATCCAAATGGCAAATTGAATACGCCTACTGTTACTGTTACCATTGGTACAATCTCATATCACGTTGGAAGTTCAACAATAGCTGCAAATTGTAAAATCAAGTTTTTTTTGTGTTTATACATTATAAGAGTGTTTATACAAATTAAAAATTATCTAAGTGATTGATTATAAGATCTGGTCGCTTTATGCTTGTTAGTTAAATATGTGTGATCTTTAAATGTAAAGTTTTCAATATTTAAGCTGAGCGACCAACTCAATTCATTATATTCGATAAAAAAAACTTCTAAAACTCGTGATTTCATGAAGAATTCGTCTTTTCAATAGGAGACACTTTTCATATTGTCATACAACCAAGAATGTATCCAGAAATTTCAAATGAGATGCAATTTGTTTTGAAATTATGTCAGAAATGTATAATTTTTTCAGTATTTCTTTGCTTTTTCAATATAATATTTATTAAGTTTACATGCAGTTTTGAAAATGGTTTTATTTTTCAGTCACAATTATGTGAAACAGTTTTGGCGTGTGAGCATTTAGCTGATTTAACTGATAGATCTCAGCATAAATTGGATATAACCTCATATTATTTGTCGTTGATAAACCTATAGAATTGATTTCAATACATGCACATGTTATTTAATTATACACCACGACGGACACAGCTGTCAATTTATTTGTAAGTTAGTAACTTCATCAAGTAAGCAAGCGCTATTTCAAAATTGATATGTCCTCGTTTACATGATTAGTATTAAAACCAGTTTTCAAGTCAAACCCATGAAATTTTGTTTTGATTTGAGTAAACTCAAAATAGTTTTGACACCGTATTCATGGTGTTTCAAAACGCAAAAAGATTTGAAAACGGATTCAAAACTGCTTGTACATTTAGTAATTTTGTATTAACATTATATGAAGAGTGTTTATTCAAAATGGGATTTTGTAGCAAAATTGAATTAGTTGAGTTTTGCATTTGCTTTCAAGGTTTTTTTTTAAGTTATGTATTTACAGCGTTAATATTATTATAATTGCAGAAAATTACTACTCCTCATTTATTTAAAATGGAAAGAGATTGATCCCCAATGGGGGGATTCAAGTGGTAGAGCTTTTTAATATATATTTATTAAAATAAATTCTTGACCGTACATCATATTTAATACAATATAAAATCATACCATAAATTATATCTTTATTGCTGAAATATGAAAGTTAAAGTTGATTAATTTAAAACGTTCACACTGCCATATTGCAATGACGTAGTTGCATTAAGCCAATCACAGAGCTTTGTCTGAAACGTTTGTCGGTGCTCAAGAAGACGAAGAAGAAATAAGCATTCAGCATTCTACGATTCTACCAATGACGTATAATACTAGACGAATTATGCCGTATTCAAGTCAATGCAGTGTTGTGAAGCAGAGAGGAATGGAATAACTTTTAGGTCCGCCGGATGCGCGGCAAGGAGCGAGTACACTTTGATGTTATGCAAGTTGCTCTTTGCCGCGCACCCGCCTCACCAACCAGTTATTCTATCCCTTTCTGACTCACAACAAACGCCGATGTTATCCGTCTAGTTATGTTTTGTCTGAGGATTCTACTGACAACGACAAGTTACGTGTTATTTATCTCTGTCTTATCTGTCTCTCTTTAAGCTGAGATGCAACTACGTCATATTCATTTGTTTCGAAAGTTTAAATATTTTTATCATACTTAATACAAGTTTTTTAAAAAAATTAAAAAATTGGGTATAATTATTTTATTACGTAGATTAATATATAAAAAATTCAAAAAAGTCTTGAAAGGCCCATTGTCTTATTTGATCCTGTTTACACCATTAGATTCAACAACTTTTTATTACGAAAGAAGTATTTAATGAAAAAAATTACATTCTCACATTTTTACAAAAATTATTACTATAGTAATGGATATACTTTTTTCTATGCCCTAGTAACAGATCGCGTCCACGAATGAAACTCGGGACTGGCGTAGCATATTGAGTGAAAGCGAACTATTGTACCTATTTAATAATCCTATTGAAAAAAACTTCAGCCAAATGCTGATTCTCCACTTAACCTAATTTTTGTTTTGTATTTATTGACTTCGTATTTTCTATTTTATTGTTATATAGTTTTTAGTTTAAACAAAGTTTAGTTATAATATGGCGTTTATGCTTAGAATTTTGTTTATTATTAATTTATTTTGAAATAATTTTCATTCATATTATAGTATATTTATATGTTTATTAATACGGTGGCAGTGCAATGTATATAAAAATAAGTTATAATATAATTAATTCGTAGATATATAAGTATTATACAATAAGATAGTCACGACTAAAAATAGTGGTGATTTTATCCCTAGTAGCGAATTGCGAGTCTTCAGTCGAGAACCTGATCGCTAAGATTATAAATCTAAATTGCTGATACCCTAGTCTTAAATTATGTTTGCGACTTCATGAAATTGTAAGTATTATGTATAAAGACCTGTTACATGGGAATTTATGTCTGATGCGTAGAATTTTTAATTCTATTTGATTTTAAAATAACTGTCAGGATCTAGTAAAGCGGTGTGCGAAATCGCAGCCTGAGGACATGGACGTAATAAAGTGTAAAAAGTTTAACCTCAAATCTGATTAATGAATTTGATGAGATTGACCCATCAGGAGTGTCATTAACTTATCCAGCTTCAATTTTTAGATGGGATATGTGTAATTAAAATCAAAATTAATTTTAAAATTGATGTGTATTAATTTTAGTTCCTAATGGAATGTTATCAAAATATTTAATAACCCTGTATTCAAAAGTTAACTTATATAACTTTAATAACCAAAATGTTGTTTATAAATTTTGTCAAAGCCAGGGATCCGAAAATAAATTCAGTGCAAAGATTGCAACTTATATTATTTATTAATACACACATAAGAAACAAAACAAATTATGTCCGTCCAAGTATGCCAATTAGTATTAATGAGAATTACATAATGTTTATTTTAAATGTGATGTTCACAACTTTATTGTTACTCGTGCGGTTTAAATGAACAGTAGTAGCAGTGAGGGAAGACTTTATAATAAATAAATAAATATATCATCACGCCTTCTACCCATTACTGGGTGTGGCACTCTGCTGAAGCAGATCTCGGTAAGTGATATATTTTGTGCGTGAAGTGCGGTTACCAGTCGTCAAATCACGGCCCCCATACATGTTAGTGGTGGAGGAGCCACAGGGATAGCTTTTTCAAATTATGAAAATTTGTCGCCTGTGGGAATCGAACCAGGGACCTCAGGATCCACAGGCCGACTTCATACCACTGTGCTAGCCATCCCATTTCAAGACTTTATACACGTATGTATATTCGTAGGACAAAGAAGGAGATATATTTACTTATCATATCTTGATTCGAAAAGTAATGATGTGAATATTACCACAATTAAAATAAGCTAATGCATTTTTTGTTAAAAGTAAATTTAGGTTGGTAATAATCTGTTAATCTAAATATCAATTATCTAAATTGAAATTTTTGTTTTTCCGTAGTTACAGTTATAGATATTTAAGCTATAAGGAATGTATGTACATAAATAAGAAAAATTGGAAAAAACAAAATTTCCATCACTTGTCACAAATTCCACAAAAATTTACAGAACGTTTGAATCAACTTATCAGGTCATCAACAAACGGCTGATCAGTTCAGCTTTAACCATAGACGCGTTTCGTCCTTTAGGGACTCATCAGTATGGTGCGATCAACTATCCAATTAGACCAACTAGGGACTAGTGAACTGTGATGCCGTCTTAGCTGAACTGACTGATGTTAAACTATGTAAGCCGGTAACATGACATGAGAACTACGGAGCAACTCGTGGTGCCATCTACCGACAAAAATCGCAAACTGCTTGACAACAATTGACATAATACAAAGACAAAATGTCAATTGCGATGTGGAATTGAGTCTTAATAAATAAGAAAAATTGGAAAAAACTAATTTTCCATCACTTGTCACAAATTTCACAAAAATTTACAGCACGTTTGAATCATCTTATCAGGTCATCAACAAACGGCTGGTCAGTTCAGCTTTAACCATTTTGTGGAATTTGTGATAATAATGCCAATGGCACACTGGTCGAGGAGCATGAATGAGCGTCGAGGAACTCATCGTTGAAACAACAGAACGCATCCGTCATCGATGAAAAATAGAGGCGCCTCTATTTCCATCGAGGAGTTCGTCGATGAAACGATTGTGTCTCATTTCACACGTATTATTGTGTCTCATTTCATGTTAGCGTGGGCTGTCATTTTGGTTTTGCTTTGTGCTATTTTTTTAGGTTTAGGTACAATACTTTCGAATATTTATAATATTTCTCATACTGCAATATTAAAATTACTCACGAGTTCGTTAATCGTCTTTTTCCTAACCACGATTTAATATATGTCTGGAGATTAAACATCGTACTCGGAGCACCAGTAGTTGAAATAAATATTAATTGTGAAATATACGAAATTGTAAGTACAGAGAGCAAATCAGTAAAAGTAGCAGAACATAATTTGTTAGGCAAACTTTGGAATTGAGCTCGTTCAGATTTCATGTTACCATTATCAAAAATTTAAAAATGATGTCGCACTTATTTGTAAAATTTTCTTACCGGTTCTATTTCTCTTACCGGTTCTATTTCTCTTACCGGTACGGTGTACCGGAACGTACCGGCCTACTTTTACAACTGCATACAAGTCTCGGATTTAAGTTCTGACGCATTCAAATTTTTCTCTTAAAATTTGATCAACTACTATCAAGGACGTTGAAAGAAGGGGAAACGGCATTAAAGTCAAGACTGTGAGGCTCGGCAGATTGACAGAGACAGAAGTATTATTTCCTGTACCGTGCTTAGCCCCTGCTATTGCGCATGTGTCATAAAGAGATTTGAAATTTAAACAGGACAGAGCAGAATTATTCTCCCTGAAAGATTATACATTTTTACAAGAAAACTGAAATTATCAACGTTTATTATTAGTGTGATCTATCGATTAAAATAAATATTTGTAATTGTTGAACAATATTTACTATCAATAATAAATATAAAACCTGCTAATATGAAGAGGAAGTCTGAGAATAAATATCAAATTTATGTTTTTAAACAAATCAAAACTACAATTACTTCAACAAACATAAGTGTACAAACTAAACACTTAGATACCATCTTATCTACAAAAAAATATGTCCAATTCCACACTGCGTAACGATTCAAACACAAATGAACACCTCGTGTTTATGTTCACATACAACAACGCCCCCTGACAACGTTAAACGCCACTTTTCTTACAAAAATTCAAAATATTTGGAAGAAGAAGAGATTTGGCTAAGCACGGTGCAGAAAAACTATTGTTGTCTCTTTCCCTTGCCCAAGCCTCACTTCAAGCAATGCTACAGTATCGTAATGTCACATCCACTCCTTTCAACGTTCTGTAAACGTTCCTAGATAACTTGTATAACCTACTTATAACAATATTTTATCAAGTAAAAAAATCCATCAACACCTTAAGCGTTACAGCGCTAGAATTTGAAAGTAATTACAGATTCTTGGGATAATAAACCGGTGTAACAATCTTCTCTTCTGTCGTCCTAGCATAGTTCATCGCAATGTTATTATAAACTAATTCGAAGTGCATGCAGTGCCTAACATCTGTAGCTGTAGTGTCGCCCCTGCACTGGAGTATCACAGTAATAACGCCGGTCGTCGCGTCGCTACGCACACTGTCACAGCACAACACGGCGTCACATGCCGCCCGTCACTAATGGCGCGTGGAAATTGAGTTACGTCATTATTGACAGTTGAAAGGGGCAGGGGCGCCAATTGCCACTTTACCTTACGTATTACGTACCGTCGCGTATTAATTGATATCGCGACAGAGTTTTCGGGTATTCGCCATCATGCGCACACCAGAGTTAATTCGATTATTGGCAGTCAATTATCGGACTCTTGTATCGCGTAGCTGTGTCTTACTTGGACACTGGCGATGGAGACTTACCCTCCCGGCTTGGGGGAGCTTAAGAGGAGGAAGTTCAGGGGGATACTGAAACCGAGGAGAAAGGAAGCGAAATGACGACGAACTGCAGGATCACTGATCCGATGATCCCGAAGTACTTAATTATTCTTTCTGGTCTCCGGTGGAATGGAATCATGATTTTACAGAGCGGTTTCTTTTTTCTTCGACGCAGGTTTGTGGTAGATATATTTTATGATGAAATATGAATGAGAATTACCTACAAAAGGTAGGTACTTCTAAATAAAATATTCAAGTACGTATTATTTATCTTCTGCATAATATTTTTCCCTAATAAAATAACACATATGTTATTGAATAAACCTATTAATTATATTTATATCCTTTTACGTTTATTACATTGTATTTTTTTCTTTGTGTGTAGAATAGCCATTAGTGAAGTAAATTAATACTTACATATACGAATATTTAGAAAATAGAAATTGTAATAATAGCAATACAAATTGAATTGAAACCAAATTATTGGAAATGAAAATATTATATTTTAACATTAAAATTTGGTCTAAGAATTATTCTAAATAATTTTAATTATGTTTCCTAGTCTTCGTTTGATACATTGGAATATGACAACTGGTAATAAAATTTAATACTAAATTTGTACTTATGAATACAATATTTCCAGAATAGAAATTGTAACAATAATAATAACATCTGAAACTGAAACCAAATGATTGCAAAATAAAATATTATATTTTAACACTATAATTTTGACTAAGGTAAAGCCTTGATTTCACCTCTTAACATAGTCTTAGTTTTATTTTTACGTAACCTGGAGAGTTTGTCATATGTGAATACAGCTGAGCGTTACCAGCTACTGTTTTAGTCTTAGTTTTTGTCTTGGTCACTGCGCATAAACACAAAGTTTGCAGACTTCATACTTTCGTCGCTGTTCTGTGAGAGAGAGTTAGCTGCGGTAATGCTATCTCTTGTTATACAATCAATTCTATGCCGTATTTATCATATGTCATTAGGTTTGTATTGAAAATACAATAAATATAGACAATAGAATAAAAATAGTAATAATTTCAACTGAGAGAAAAATAAAAATTACTGGATTAATAGCAACAACAAAACTAAGAAGTCAAAAATAAATTATTTGATAGCTATCATTTTAAAATTTATTTCTTTTCTTTGATTTTATAAGTATAATTTAATCATATTTGAAATATTCTGGTTTGTTCACTACTATAATGTCTCAATTTTTTAAAATTATTTTGGAATTGTATAAATTAATTAAACTAGTGCTTAATTTTAATAGTAATTACTGTTCCTCATTAATAATATTATATAATTTTTTAAGTATTTCAAATAGTTTTATATAATTATTTTCTCATTTAAGTGAACAAACCTTTACTAAAATAATGAATTAAGGTTATATTTATGTTAAGAGCTGGAAATGGCTGGAATTTTTCCGACATAAACAGAAACAAAAAACCAAAAACAAAAACTAAAACAGAGACTATGTTATTAAGATGTCGAAACGTAGCTTCATTCTACATAATTTTAATTGAATATACTATTCCCTTATGATACTAAAGATTGGTATCTTTTTGCTGTCAAATGTACACAATTTATTGATAAATTCTCACATTTATTGTTGTTCTGTTATAGTTATATTCATAATTATCTTATTTATTTAATTGTATTGACCATTTCTTATTATAATTCAAGTTAGTTCAACTGAAGTGCTTGAATATTTTTGATTATAATTCTGGATAAACACTTCAATGTTCTACAAATCGTTTCATTGAGGAAAGAGGAAATAATACTTCGAACCGCATCTCCTGATTTGATTTCATTTCATTAAATGAGAAGTTTATCGGCGAATCAGCAACGCGTTGCATTAGGTGGTTGTAGTCATAGTAGATGAACATGTTACTGCTAATATAAGATTGCCGTTCTTACGCATAATAACTAAATATTTTACAGATTTGCACTAATACCATGTTATATTTCGTTTTTCATACCTTTTCCAATCCACAAAAGAACTTTATTTTAACTTGAGTTAAAAGCATTAAATTTCGTTTATTCCGTGAATCTGTTTTAATTTTGAACAGAATTATAGATAATATTAAAAATGGGTTTAGCGCTAATCTGCTTTAAGAATTTGCCTGATAGATATTATTTGTATTAACTGAAGCTCCGAGTTATACAAAATAACTGGAGATTTCAGTTGTGCGTATTAACTGAAGTTTCTAGTTATAATTCATAATAGTTAGAAAATTTCGATATTATGCATGTTAACTGAAGTTTCTAGTAATTATGCATAACTTAATATTTAGATATTATGCGTTTCCACTTAGCTTTTAGTCGTTATGAAAAATTACAGAGATTTAGAAAATCATCAGAAAATGCCGATTTTCGTTATAACAAAGCAGTAGTGATTATAACGATAAAAATGGTTGAAATCGGTTGAAAATTGTTGGAGGAGTTTGCATAGCGGAAATGAATATATTTTATTCTACAACTGTCTAAAAAACTACATTTTTACAAAGCTATGGATACGCGAAATTTGTGTTGAAAAACTAAGATTTTTTTCACATGTTTTCCATACTTTTTAATTAACTTAAATAAATCAATAATTATTTTGTTTTCTTTTTTGATAGTAGTAGAAAAAAATGTTGTTTGTATTTCGTGGGCGAAATTCGTGTTTATTGGCGCGTTCGAATGAAATAACAATTTTCTCATAAAGTTGGTAATATATTTAAAAAATAGAAATAAAATAAAAATAAATAAATAAATTATGTCTTTCACCCATTACTTGATGTAACACTCTGCGGAAACAGATCTCGGTAAGTGTTATATTTATGCGCGTGAAGTGCGGTTACCAGCCGTTACGTCCCGGCCTCCAAAGATGTTAGTGATAAGGGAGCCAGAGGGATAATTTTAATGTGAAAATGATTTGTCGGCTGTGGGAATCGTACCTGGTTTCTAGAATTCACAGTCCAACTCAATACCACTGAGCCACACAGAAATATCTCGATCATATACTAGTCGAAGTTGACTGAAACACTGAAAGAAAAAGGATCAAATCCACTGAAAACTACAGGAAGAATTTGGCGGACAAAAAAAGTAAACGACCAAGTAACCGAACGATCCAATGAATAACATACATACATATATACATTCATGTACCTAAACTAAAGTCGGGTTATTTATTTAATTCAGGGACTCTATCCGGAATTTCTACCTATGTATTTTTTTATTAGTTATTGCCAGTTTAAATTTATTTTTATTTAATACTAATATTTTTGCATACCGTCTATATTTATACCGAAGTCCTCGGTGTTAATATTACGAAAGACCTGTTCTAGAACTGTGTTGGAAAGGGGCTGATACCCTAGCAAGGGTTATTATTATTATACATTTACACAGCTAGGAATTTTTTTGATAATTTTTAGATTCAAGATAATTTTCCATGCATAAAATCGTCTACAATTCATAATTCTATAGCTACAACCATTTTTCACTTAGAATGGACCTCTACGCGGGTCTATTCTCAGACACCATTTAAAACCTTTCTTTACTGGCACCGGATTTTTCAGGCACAATTCCGGAGCGCGCGATATTTGAGACATTCAGAAGGCGGTTACCTTGAAGTTCCATGCGCGTATAAAAGCTCACGATATCAATGAAGCGAATAATCGCATTTAAAATCTTATAAAAACGTTGAGTTCTCTCTCACTACACTCGACTTGGCCGAATAATAATTGATGTGATTCTTGAGAGAGCAGAGAGCAGGAAAGTACATCTGTAAAGTGCTCGGCGTTCAGCTCCGGCTGGCGGCAACTCCGGCTTCTGTGACTCGGTGACTCCGGGAGGGACGGACGGAAGTGGAGATGGATAGCGCAGGATCGGATTCATGGATATTTACTTGGTAAAAGATACTTGAATTATGATTGACGAACCATGTTTATGACATTAGAAAAATTTTAAGTGGCTTGATTGATATAAATATATCTGTAGAATAAAAGAACTCGTATTTAACTTTATCAATTTCTAATAGTTCGACATTTCATAATGCCTTTTTAAAAGGAACAAAATCACTAGAAGTTTATTTGTTCAGGGAAAAATATTATTAATTTAAAATAAAGTACTATTTAAATTATTTTCGGCCCCACACTTTTTTATCATTGCTGAATTATAGTGACAGAAAACTCATTTATCAAATAAGGGAAAAAATATCGCATCGAAATCACTTTATTACAAATAATGATAATAATAAACGGGTTATTAATAAATGTTTCCAAAATAATCCTGAAAATTAAAATTTAAAATGTGGTAACATATTTATTAGACTGTACAGATGACAATTCAAGTTTGAATCCTGTAGCTGATAGCAAAACTTATCCCTGTAGCAATCTCAACTCCATTAATTTCTTTGAGGATCGAAATATGTCACTTTTAATGTAAAAAAATTATCATGTGCTATGTACCCATATTTGCTAGGGAAAAGTTATAAAAGCCTGGTATATGCAACTTTTCATTTCGCGTAAGAAATAAAACATAAAATATAAATGTATACAAATAGAAAATAAATATATTCACGCCTTTTACTTATTACTGGGCGTGGCACTCTACCGTAGCAAATCTTGGTACGTGATATATTTATAAGCGTGAAGTGCGGTTATCAGCCATCTAATCACGGTCCTCAAAGATGCTAGTGCTTATGTAACATACTTGAAAAAGATATACGTAATAAAAATGATACGAAATCAAACAAAAACGATCTCACTATTCGGTTATTATTCGGTATTCGGCATATTCGGCAACTTTTTATTTATTCGGTTATAGCCGAATTATTCGGTTATACGACCGAACATTCGGTATTTTTTTATTTGTTTCTGGAAATTAATAATTTATTCAAAACATAAATATTTTGTCATGTTCGTAAGTTTTATTTATTTGAAAACGGTTATAATGCATATAATAAAGTAAATTATTTATTAGAAAAAAAATCGTAATTCTTAAGATAAAACACAGAAAACAGGAACATAGTATGAACATTTTTTAAAATTTAACATATTGAAAGAATATGTGGGTACATATACTTAATAGTCATTTAATAAGTTACTAAAGGTAAGTTGTGGTGGAGAAAAACTAAACTTTCAGCTCTGTCCGGCAATAAGCGATTCCTTTTCTTTTCATAGACATTTCCAGCTTCAGAAAAAAGTCTCTCACTGTAAACAGTGCTAGCTGGTGGTGATAAGAAAATTCTAGCTATGGAGGTTACGTACGGATATTTTTCTGAAGCTAAAGTAGCTGCAGATTTTCCAGTGCCACCACGAGATATCTTCAAAAAAATCTACACTTATTTGAAAAAAATAAAATTTAATTCTTGAGACGATATGCCTGAATCTGAAAACAACAATTACTAATTATATTACTGATAAATACATAGCTGTCAACGGCCATGGCTGCACTCGTTGGAACTGATCTAAGCTATAACGCGAGTTAAGCAACGTTGCGCGCGAGTAGTACTTGGATGGGTGACCGTTCAGAGAAACCCGCGTTGCTGTTGACCATAAGACCTAAAACGCAGATCAGGGCGCAATGGCCACATATGACCTAAGTAGTTGGTCCGCCAAAGAAGCCACAAAAAAAAAAGCTACTGCTCACTCATACGTACTGCTATGAAGCACATTGTTGTGCAGAGGAACGGCGAGTGACGCTGTCTAGTCAGCGCGATTCGGCAAGTTCAAACTTGAATGTGCGCACATTTTAACTAGAACCGAATATTCGGTTCGGCCACTATGAAATTCGGTAATATTCGGTATTCGGTTATTCGGCCAAAATTGTATTCGGCGCATCACTAATAAGAATATCTTTTCTGTCATGGATTGAAAATTATATTTTATAAAAGCTGCATATAGTAAACTGTGGTTATCCCTATGTCTTATATTTATCATTATGTTTTATTCTTATGAAAACTTGTATAAACAAGGTCACACCTAACAATGGGTAAAATAGCGATATATATATATATATATATATATATATATATATATATATATATATATATATATATATATATATATATATATATATATATATATATATCGCTATTTTACCCATTGTTAGGTTTCTGTTTTATAGTTAAACCACAAAATATATAACTATGTAGTTCTTTATTCTGTGGATAGAACTGTAAGTATATAATAATTTATATCATAGTTATATTTTTTTATGACCATTAATTAATGAATACGTTAAATGTACGTTTTGTTGATATATAGTGTAGCTAATTGTTCACGGCCGTAAATCATAATTCATTACACATATGTTCGATGTTACTATAATAACGCAGCGACAAACGTGAGTAATAATTTATTATTCAAAAACATATCACGATTGTTGATATATTGCATCGCAACTAAAGTTTGATATTTACGTCGAATAACCACTAATAATAATTATTATTTTTGTTAAACTTAGTTAGTTAAGTTAGTTGAGTAATCGTTAAAAAAAGTATAGTAGTGAACTCACATGTAATAGCAATTATTCATTCGGATAAATTACACTAGTCACGTGCGGCTCGTGTCGAAAACTTCATCCTCATGAGTAATAACTATTATTACACGATCTTTGAAACATATACTATTATGAAAATTAAAATTTATTAAATAATAATGTGATGGCTATAAAATTAAACACAATCTCATTTATAATATAGGATCTATTTTTAGGGTTGCAGAGTATATAATCAGTCATTAGCTCATTTAATAAAAAAAGAGTTAATTGAATACACAATTTTATTCAATTAGCTTAATAATACATTATAGTTACAAAGAGATAAATTATGCAAAATATAGTGTCACACCTAGTTTTGTTTTTTATAAATAATGTGTGCTATTTTGATCTATTACACCATTATCATAATGTTTTCCTTGCATATAAATGGTCATTATTTATATTTGTATATTTGAAATTAAATAATTTTACTTTATATTGATGAAAATATAATTCATTCTAGTATTATTATCATGGGCGTGCACAGACATTTTCTCAGGGGAGTGGGGGATCGCAAGAAAATCTCAGATATACAAAAATTATATATATATATATATATATATATATACACCTAACAAATAGACAAAAAAAATATTGAAAGTTGTGAAATAAATTATTATTCTTTGTTGTCAGGGGGTTTGAATTAAAAAGAAAGGGCAATCTTCGAATATCTCTTCCACAAATTGTCACCACTTCTTCAATAAATTCCGATTTAGCAGTTTTACCTTTCTGATTTTCTAATATATTGTCTCTATGAATTTTAATAAACTTAGATTATTGTTGGAAATTTACTTTCAACTTGGATTTATTATCTTTAAACTTATTTAACTTTTATTTTATTTATATATATATATATATATATATATATATATATATATATATATATATATATATACATATTTATATTGTACTTGGTTAGTTAATAATCAGAGGGGGCCGAGCACCCCTCCTTGCCCCCTGCGGACGCTCATGGTTATTATATTAGTCCAAACATATATTTCATTGCAAAAGGCGTTTTAATTTGATTCAACTATTTACACAAATATACTTTTAATTAGAAAGCTCATTTTAAGCAACATAAAAGTAGTCAATTAAATCACACTTCTCAGGACTTCATTACATAAAAACGCGAAAATGCAAAAGAAATGCTTAAAATAAAGACTGCCAAATTATACATATTATCCTCACTACAATAGGTGTTAATAATTATTCAAATTACAAGATTTAAGTTCTTCCATTTCACACTTAAACGTTTATAATTCCTCCCTTAATCCATTTCTGTCTCGTCAGCGCTTTAAAAGGACGTACTATTCTCGCTTTTGTACTACGGTTCCATGTTATACATGCTATCCTTCACCAGTATTCTGCAACTTTAAGTGTCAAAATCTCCGACTTGGTTCTATCTCAAAACTCACAACACTACAGGCGATAGCATCAAGTACTTGGCAACAGTTACAGAGTCCCGGAACGTTTGAATCCGAAGTCGTGTGAAAAGAATCATGGTCATTGTGGCCTGAAAGTTATTTTTTATGAGAAAGCACTCAACAGGTACCCGTCATCGTCGAAAAAGGATGATTTTTAGAGGGAGATGAGATGCCACTGTACGGAGGATATTAAACATTGAGGCAATGAAGTTCGAACTTCATATGGAGTATTTAATAATAATATATTCAAAATGTTGTTATTCCGAATACAAAGCATTTCGAGAACCAAAACTAAGGGCAATGATCCCGGCGAAGTTAATTAATTTGATATTTAAAACAAGTCAATTTGTACCGATTTGATTGACTAATATATTTTTAATCTGATTGTGGTATAATAAATATGACTAAAAACTGACAACAGCGCTCGAAGAATCATGCTACTTGGTTCTGCTGTAAAATGATTGTTTTAGGTGGCTTTGTTAAACAATACAAATATATTTATAAAAGATGCGAAGCCTATGTTAGAATATAATGGGAACAAGTTGAATATTTATTGTGAACATTCTAAAATAAAACATTCATTTCATAATACACATTTTTTTTCCTTTTTTTGTGCTTAGTACTTTATAACATTAATAAAGAAATTAATACGGGTATTCAACAAAATTATTTTTTTTATTTTTTTATTTCTTATAAATAAATAAAAATAAAAATAAATATAAAAAAAATATATCATCACGCCTTCTACCCATTACTGGGTGTGGCACTCTGCTGAAGCAGATCTCGGTAAGTGATATATTTTGCGCGTGAAGTGCGGTTACCAGTCGTCAAATCACGGCCCTCAAACATGTTAGTGGTGGAGGAGCCACAGGGATAGCTTTTTGAAATTATGAAAATTTGTCGCCTGTGGGAATCAAACCATAAATATAAATAAATAAATAAATAAATAAATAAATCATATCGGACATTTCAATATTTGGCCTAGAAGGCATGTTTTATTAATTTTATTAACTGCAACAGTGTGTTAAACTTCTCAACTGTATGACTTACCCCAAAATGTCAGAATTAATTAATTTCATTTGTTATTATTTTCTTATTCAACATTGGTTACGTAATTAAATAATTCATTACTTTTATTAAAACTTTCTTGTTGATCAGTGGCATCTAAATTTTCACTTCATAAACCCTGTCTTTTTGCTTGGGAATCAAAATGTATATATCATTACCCATTTTTTAACATCCTGTAAATAATGAAAATAGCTCATAATGAAACTATTAATTTGCGAATCCAAGTTGATTAGAAATTTTGGTGTACTTTACTCTCCTAAATTTTGGGAATAAATTTATTTTTAACAACCTGTATATTAGTATTTACGACATGGATACTTTAACAAGAACAGGGATGCTGACGGTAAAATTAAAAAAGTTGTAATAAGTAACTGATAACTATAATTTTTTTAACTGAATTAACAATTGTTTAGAGTAGTTGTAAGAACAAACCCTAGAAATATTGATGACTCCAGAACAACTTATAAATAGTTGAAATAATGACGGAGAAAAGGAGTGAAAGAAAAAATAAATATATCATCATGTCTTTAACCAATTACTGGGCGTAGCACTCTGCCTTAGCAGATCTCGGAAAGTGATATACTCGTACATATTTCTGCGCGTGAAGTGTAGTTACCAGGTACCAGCCATCAAATCACAGCCCTCAAAGATGTTAGTATTGCAGGATCTACAGGGATAATTTTATGTGAAATAAAGTTTATCGGCTGCGGGAATTGAAATCAGCTTCACAAATGCATAGCCGATTCTGTCGAGCTACAGATTGATCAGCAGTAATTGTTTCATGCTCGGTATTATAAACGACAAATAAGTTTACTTCCAAAGTATATTAAATTTATTCATTCAAATAACAGTCGAATTTTTGACAGTAATGTTATATATGCCATAATGTGAATGAAATTGATTAGAATTTGTTGATTAAATTAAATTTACTGTAGAAGTAATTTTATTCTGTCCATTATAAGACTGGTCATCAGTTGGCTATAAAAAAATTACTTGAAATTGATAAAACCAGGGATGTGGAGTCGGAGTCGTGGAGTCGGTTATTTTTAGTGGAGTCGGAAAAAATTATGCCGTCCCGACTCCGAGTAGACATGTTTGAACTTGTTTTACTGCGTTGCATTTTTCTCAAATTATAATAATTTAAAATACATTTTTATAAATCAATTAGTCAGAGTCAGAGTCAGAGTCAGAGTCAGAGTCAGAGTCAGAGTCAGAGTCAGAGTCAGAGTCAGAGTCGGAGTCGGAGTCGGAGTTCTTTTTTTCTTTCCGTCTCCGCAACTCTGAATAAAACTGATACATAAATTTATTTACTGTATTTATTGTAATGACAAATGAATAAAATTATTGTAAATTTCTCATCTCCGATCACCTTGTTCCAGAATTACATTTTTATTTAATAGTTTTACTTATTTGACACTATTTATCTGCTTATTTTATACCTATTTTCCGTAAATAACTAACACTAATCACAATCAAATAAAATGAAACAATTAACTTTGATATCACTAATATTTATAATTTAAATTAATACTAACAATTAACGTAAAAGTCTTTGCTAGTGAAACTATCACTTATTGCGCAACGTGTGAACTTTTATTCGAGAAATGAAATCGTAAATTCGCGCCCTTAACAACCGGAAAGACACGCTGTTGAAATATTAACCGGGGAATTTGACGTCTGAAGTTGCCGTCTCCATTTAGGCTTTTCACTTTAGACTTTATGAATATTGCTTCTTCGTTCATTTGTTGCGACGAGACGGCGAGAATGCGTTAATACGAATAATGGTTGCAGTTGAATAGAAACATTTCAGCTAATTTTCATTAATTTACTGTACAATACTAGTGCAGTATTTAGTTTCTCCGTTTATACAGATGTTCTTGTAACAATAAAAATTGCTTCCTGTAATAAAAAGAATCAAAACAACTAAAAAATAAAATAAACTAAGGTTTGCGTCTTCTGGATTCAAACATTTTGTAATTGCGTTAGAAACAAAATTTATTGATTTAATTATTTGATTCTGTTTATGGGGTAATGGCTCAGTGGTATCCGAGTCGGCCTGTGGATCCCAAGAACCCTGGTTCGATCCCCAACAGCCGACAAAACATTTTCACCAATTTAAAATTACCCTTGTGGCTCCCCCACCACTAACATCTTTGGGGGCCGTGATTTTAAGGCTGGTAACCGCACTTCACTTGCATAACTATATCACTTACCGAGATCTGCTTCGGCAGAGTGCCACAGCCAGTAATGGGTAAAAGGCGTGATGATATATTTATTTATATTTGATTCTGTAATAGAAATGTAATCATTGGGCCTTTCAAGACTTTTTTGAATTTTTTATATATTAATCTACGTAATAAAATTATTATACCCAAAATTTTTATTTTTTTTTAAAACTTGTATTAAGAATGATAAAAATATTTAAACTTTCGAAACAAACGAATATGACGTAGTTGCATCTTAGCTTAAAGAGAGACAGATAAGACAGAGATAAATAACACGTAACTTCACGTAACGTGTATCGTTGTAATAGAATCCTCAGACAAAACATAACTAGACGGATAACAACGGCGTTTGTTGTAAAGCAGAAAGGGATAGAATAACTGGTGGGTGAGGCGGGTGCGCGGCAAGGAGCAACTTGCATAACATCAAAGTGTACTCGCTCCTTGCCGCGCACCCGGCGGACCCAAAAGTTATTCTATCCCTTTCCACAACACTGCATTGGCTTGAAGACGGCATAATTCGTCTAGTATTATACGTCATTGGTAGAATCGTAGAATGCTGAATGCTTATTTCTTCTTCATCTTCCTCTCAGTAAAATTGAGCACCGACAAACGTTTCAGACAAAGTTCTGTGATTGGCTTAATACAACTACGTAATTGCAATATGGCAGTGCCAAATACAAATGAGCGATTTGAATTATTCAACTTTAACTTTCATATTTCAGCAATAAAGATATAATTTATGGTATGATTTTATATTGTATTAAATATGATGTACGGTCAAGAATTTATTTTAATAAATATATATTAAAAAGCTCTACCACTTGAATCTCCCATTATTAGTTGTTTCTATCTTCTATAACGTAGAAAAGTTAGATGTGAAAACTATGTATGTGAATGTTTTCGTACAATGTTTCTGTTGTACCGCACAGCATTTATGTCAAACAACTTGACATATCTAGATTAAAATTCAGTGAAACTCCAACAAATCCAAATCTCTCATATTTCATTTATAGTCTATTATTAAATATGTACTTAAAAATCATTCGAATTTAATATACAATTTAAATATTTATAAAACGTTATCTATAAAAAATGTCGACTCCAAATTACTAATAAAATTATTAATCAGCTGTCCTCATAACTCATAATAAAAACAACATTATATTGCCACAATATTTCCATAAATTAGAAATAATAGATATTTGAAATCGATCACAATATTAAGATGATTTATTAACACAGAACATGCATTTATCAATACGGTAATAATAATTATGTACTCAAGGGTGTACTAAAATAATAATCATGTATTTCTCCCTAAATTTGAAGGTTATAGTAATGGTTTAGTAATTATGAAAACTCAAGTTTCACCACACAAAAATCACCCCTGTTGTGCCCCTACACGAATATCTTTAGGGGTTGTTATTTGGATAAAATAGCGTGATTATATTTTTTACTAAAAGCTAGTAGTACTCACTGAAACTTAATCAGTTTCAACCAAGAAAAAAATTATCAGATTTTTGATCCGATTACAGCTGATTTAAATTAAAGCCGATTCTACGCAAATTTCAATTCATTTCTTCATTAATTAATTTTATTTATGAATCGAATAACGACATATTTTTTAATTTATTAGTTCTGAGGATATTAAAAAATTTAAATAAATATTAAAATAAAATAAATATATCATCCTTCTACCCATTACTGGGTGTGGCATTCTGCCAAAGCAAATCTCGGTAAGTGATATATTTATGCGGCATGAAGTGCGGTTACCAGCCGTCAAATCACGGCCCCCAAAGATGTTCGTGGTGGGGGAGCCACAGGGGTAATTTTAAATTGGTGAAAATGTTTTGTCGGCTGTGGGGATCGAACCAGGGCTCTTTGGATCCACAGGCCGACACGATAACCACTGTGCCATTACCCCATTAAATAAATAATAATTAAAATAAATCCTGGCAACGGCAATGTGCGTTGACTGCGTTGCTACCGGCCCAAAAAATTACACTTGTGAAATTATGTGCCCTGTCAGTGTTTGTATATATATTCCCTCATACCTACAAACACTACGACTCGTTGTCATTCCACCAAAATGGTCGAAATGGCATATACAATTGAATTTTGTTAATATTATTATTATTTTTATGGGGTAGCTGGCGCAGTGATATCTAGACGACCTGCAAATTTGAAGACATCGATTCCCGTAGCCGACAAACAATATTCATCACATTAAAATTACTACTGTGACTCTTTCTCCACTAACATCTTTGGGAGCCGTGATTTGACAGTTGGTAACCGCACTTCACGCGCATAAATATGTCACTTATCGATATCTGCTACGGCAGAACGCCACACCCAGTAATGGGTAAACGGAACAATGTAAAAAAATATAAAAAATATATCATCACGCCTTCTACCCATTACTGGGTGTGGCACTCTGCTAAAGCAGATCTCGGTAAGTGATATATTTTGCGCGTGAAGTGCGGTTACCAGTCGTCAAATCACGGCCCCCAAACATGTTAGTGGTGGAGGAGCCACAGGGATAGCTTTTTCAAATTATGAAAATTTGTCGCCCGTGGGAATCGAACCAGGGACCTCAGGATCCACAGGCCGACTTCATACCACTGTGCTAGTCATCCCAATGATGTAGTTATATTAATTTATTTTATTTTAAATCACATATGAATGGGAAATGTTGGGAAAAGCACGTCGTAGATGGCAGTAGTAGACTAAGGTACTTTTAACGTATGAAATTTTGAAATGTATAGCGATTTTTTTTAATTTTGCTACTACGAAAACGCATTTTTACAGTTTATTAGTTGTCATACGAACATATATACATACACAAACATAACCACAATAATTGACAAGTAACATGGATTTGTTAAATATTGTAGAAGTTTGCGCTAGCGCAAATTGTTAAAGCTATGTTCAGGAGACCTATTCTAATTCTTGGCGACTGCTTGGCCAGTGCCGGTTTTACAAATTTGGAGGCCTAAGGCGGAAGGAAATTAGAGGCCAATGGCGGGGGGAGGGGGGAATTATATGCCATATAAAGGTATCCAGTAGAAAAAAATAGTACATAAATGTAAATATAATGTATATTTAAAAATATCATAAAATGCACAGTCACGTAACGAAAAATTAAAAAAAAATGCACCTACACAGAATAAAAAAAATTATGATTGTGCAGTCAGTACCTACATGAAGCTAAAATCACAGTGTCATACTAGACTAACATAAAATTATAAATTAAGTAATTATAAAATGCGAAATTTACATTAATGCAATTTCTTTATTCTGGATTTTTCTTCAGCGAACTTTGAAATTACATCATTGCAATCAATGGATTTCAAAATCTTTGCCTCTATATTTAATATGGCTAGTGTTTGCAATCGCTCTTGGGCCATGGTCGAGCGTAGATAATTTTTTACTCTTTTGAAGCATGAAAAAGATCGTTCAGCGGACGCATTTGATAAAGGATGCGTTAAATATATTTGGAAATGTTGCTTGTAATCTATTTTTAATAATCAGTATATATTAGGGTGGCCCTTATTTTGGGTAAGTTCGAATTTTGTCGGTCTCCACCCGAAATCTGGTTTAAAATCACAACAAAGTATTAAATGAATTATTTCAGATTTTTTAAATAAGTTTATCCCGTGCCTCTAGCCCACTTTCACTTTTGCCTTCAGCTCCCAAGTGACTTTATTCAAAATGCAATAACTTTTTTGTTTTTCAATATTTTGACACAATTCCAAGCGGGCATTAAACTAGATGAGATAACGAATCGATCGATTACAATAAACAATAATTTTATATGATTGTTTATTGCTAAACGGGTTGGTAAAAACTAACGAAAATTGAGTTTTTTTAAAAAAATTTCGCGGAAATACGTGTTTTGAGGTCCACTGAATCCGTTTTGATCATTTTCTCAATGATGTCTGTGTGTGCGTTTGTGTGTGGATGGATGGATGAATGGATGGATGTGTGTCCGAGTGTGCAATATCTCATGAACGAGATAAGATTTGTTAACGAAACTTGGTAATTATAAGTTTCATGGAAATACGAAGAGCTGAGTTGATTTTGAATGAAATTGAAAAACCGGAAGAGGAAGTTTACTGGACAGTGGACACACAAAACAATAAATTCCATTTATTTTAAAAATGGAATCAGATGTTGCCAAAAATATTTGGAACATAAAATGTTATTTGCAATTTTTCTGTATATGCGTCTAATTTGGAAAAAAACTAATTTTTATATTTAATAATATATTTCAATAATCATAGTAGCAATAGAAACAAAAAACATAGATTTTAATTTTCGCTTTATCTAGTTATCTATGTCTTTTTTCGGAAAAACAAATACATCATTAAAATGGTCAACTAATTTGGCAACTTTGCCTCACTTTAATCGACTTCGTATTTCACGGTTCTGTTCTTGAGATACCAAGGGTTAGGCTTGAAAAACGAACATTCTGTATATGCCTCATCAGTAAAGTTAGACATAAAGTAGTCAACATTACTACAAAATTATACGTAAACAAATTTGATATTTTATGTTTCAAACAGATAAATGCTGAATTACTGAAAATCTAAATTACATATTATATATTCTGAATATTAAATATGCTGTGTATAAAAAAGTCGTGTGGTGACCACGCCAGATTTTTTTTCTTTAATTTCATTTAGAAATTTGTCAATTAATTGTTGATATATAGACACTATAGAATATATTTAGTTTTTATAATTAATTTATTACTATATTTTAGTTCAGAAAAATACACTGTAAAAGTGTAAAATGGTAATAATTCCATTATCTGCAAATTTTTAATCGTTTTTAAAAACATTATTTCTACAATAAATATTTTATCAACCTCTATAACATGCTCCATAATAAATATTCCAAACATCACAATATATCACCAGTTATTCTTCCACCCTATTAACAATTTCACAAAACAATCAAACATGAAATCAAAAACAACGCATTGAGAAAATTCGATTAAAAATATCCCAACACGTCAGTTCTCAAAACTTAGATAAAAGATGAGGAAATGAATCCATCCTGGGGCGGTAGTGCGTGCTTGTGACACCACCGGACATTACAGCAACGCAGATCTACATTTTACCACCGCTTCTGCTTTGCCAAGACGCAGCAACGGCGGAATCAAAGCAGGCGGCGGGCGCTGCGTCACCGAAACAAAACACACGCGGCAAAATATCAACGTCACCCGAATCTACATGAATGGATGTTTGTTACACGTGTTGTGATTGGATGAATATAACAAAAAGCTGGGAACATGTGCGAGATGCTCAAATCTTTGTTTATTACATTTGGAATAGACAGATTCGGATCTGTTTCTTGTTATGGAAGGAAAAGTGGTTATATAAGATTTAGAAGAAATCTTTTTTGTTTGATTCGATTTGGAACGACAGATTTCAGATTTATATTGAGATTTACTGAATATAGTTGTAAATTCACTTTTCTATTGTTTATTTTTTATTTGTTACATGTACTCATATTTTGTATCTGCACATTGTGCTTTATAACATGATATATTTTTTAAATTCGCAAAATTGAATTCGGCATCTAAGTTACTAATCATCATGGGCGTCCGCAGGAGGGGCGCGCGCCCCCTCCTGGATTTTAACTAGGGTGATGACCACGACTCTCGAACATAGGACTTTAACATGTAAAACTATAATTTTGTAATTTCCTGCTTCCTTAATTTTTTTAAGCATAAAGTGTGAAATAAAACTTTTAGGGCAAAAAATTCTGTATCTGAATCAATAAACAAATTTAATTTTGTATACTTTGTAACGACACAAATTAGATTTGAAAATGAGGAAAATTGCCTCCAAACTATTGATAGGCATGAAATTGAAACAAAATTAAACAAATGTTTGACGTTTTATTTGTCAAAATAAACGAAATAATAAATAAAGAATTTATTCTGACAGTTTTGACAGATTGAACCATTTGTTTAATTTTGTTTCAATTTCGTAGCTATCGATAGTTTTGAGACAATTTTAGTCATTTTTAGATCTAATTTGTGCCGATACAAAGCATGCAAAATTAATTTCGTATTTTGTGCCCTTAAACTTTTATTTGAAACTTTTTCTTTTAAATAATTAGGAAGCAGGAAATTTAAAACAATATGATTTTACATGTTAAAGTCCTATGTTCGAGAGTCGTGGCCACCACATTGTGTATGTATATATATAAATAAAATAAAAATTAAATTATAAGTTTGAAGATAATAAATTCAAGCTGAAACTGAATTTCCAGCTGTATTCTTATGGCCAGCTAGTGACATGTTCCCTATCGTAACGATTGAGTAAGCTCTAAGTTTAAGTACACACAGACACAAAATATTAGAAAATAAAAATTGTAAAACTGCTAAATCGGAATTTATTGAAGAAATGGTGTCAATTTAAGGAAGAGTTATTCGAAAATTGTCTTTCCTCTTCAATTCAAACCCAGACGACTAAGACTAGTAATTTATTTCACAAATTTAATTATTTTTTTATCCATTTGTTATGTGTATTTGTATTTATGTTATGTAAAAAAAATATTTTAGAAATTTATGTATATCTGAAAGTTTTTTGCGACTGATGGAAAAATGAGAACAACTGGTCTCCAGCAGTATCTATGAGCCAGATGATTTGAACTACCACAACCAACTCTTCAAAATTCTAACCAAGAGCAAGATGTACGACATCTATAACTACACGATCTCTGCAATTCAGCTGACAGCTTTTACACTAAATACCTAAATTGTACTTTACAACCATGCTACTACATGTACACATACATACTGTAATTTTATATGCCCATGTGAGTTATCGACATATCGATGATTTAAATTTTTAATTTATAATCTATGTTCACCACTCTCTTGTATAGCTTCAGCCTTTAACAATAAACTCGTTATTATTATTATTATTATTACTATTATTGTGACCCATATTTTGAGAACAACTGGTCGAAAAATAATTTTGTTAATAGTTTTGTAATATACTGGGAAAATGGTATTTCTTTGCTAATTTAACTCGTCCGTAGCTCTTATAGTTCTCTACATAGCAATGATGGACATTTAAATTGAACACACTGTATAGTAGAAATATTTAAGTGATTGACGTACATCAATCGGAGAAAACAAAAACTTAATAAAACCATAAAATAAGTAGTATAATTTAAAATTGACATATTAAAAAAAAAAGCAAGAAAACTAAAATCTTGTAAAGGAGTATTGAATAAAAATTAATTTTGCTATCGATACATGCGTTTTAAATAATAAATGTACATTTTTAACAATTAATTAATTTTTTGAAAAGAAAAAATACAGTATAATTTCTGTTATTAAAATAAAAATATAAATATATCATCACGCCTTTTACCCATTACTGGGCGTGGCACTCTGCCGAAGCAGATCACGGTAAGTGATATATTTATGCGCGTGAATTGCGGTTACCAGAAGTCAAATCACGGCCCCCAAAGATGTTAGTGGTGGGGGAGCCACAAGGGTAATTTTAAATTAGTGAAAATGTTTTGTCGACTCTGGGGATCGAACCAGGGTTCTTAGGATCCGAAGGCCGATTTGATACCACCGAGCCATTATCTCATTACAATTTCTGTTATTGAGGTTGATCATACTGATGAATATTTATATATCAGATAATTGATCATAATTGTCATTGATTTGTTTCAAATCTTTAGCAATTTTGTGAATTTTCACAATGAGAAAGTTTATTTTTATGGGGTAATGGCTCAGTAGTATCAAGTCATCCTATGGATCTAAAGAACCCTGGTTCGATCCCGACAGCCGAAAAAACATTTTCACCAATTTAAAATTACTCCTGTTATGCTTCTGCAATTTAGACTATAGTTATAATAAATCATTATTAAATAATGTGTTGTTGTATTTGAAGTATTGTGTCATGATATATTTAAAATTATTATCTCATTCTACAAGGATATTTTTAGCGGTTTATAATCTTATGTGCATAGCTAACGTCATTCTTGACCGTAATAAAATTAAAGGAAAAAGCTAAATCTGAGTCATTCATATTTGATATGCTAATATCATATATATCATCATCATGCCTTTTACACATTACTGGGTGTGGCACTCTGTCTAACATCTTTGGGGGCCGTGATTTGACTGCTGGTAACCCCACTTCACGCGCATAAATATATCACTTACCGAGATCTGCTTCGGCAGAGTGCCACACCGAGTAATGGGTAAAAGGCGTGACGATATATGTATTTATTTATTTTAGAAAGTTTATTTTAACGCTCATAGTCAACAATAGTTTTAAAAGCTTCATTATAACAATGTAATACAGTAATTTAAATCCGTATATAGATTTATCATGTAAACATAGCGGCGCACTCATCATTCATGTAGTTACAATTTTTAATGACGTAAGTCAATCCTTTAAACATTGCTACAATAATTAAAATTGTAATTACAGTTTATTTTAAAAGTCGTGATATTTATGTTCTTATTTTCGGTGCTTCCGAATAAAAAGATTACTAGTATTATGTTTCTCTGTTTAAAATAACTTGCACATTTATTTCCACATATTTCCTCGAAAGGCAAAGAAGACTTACCGCCGCCGTTCTTGTAGCAGAGATAGGGAAACCGCCAGACGTTAGCCAGGTCGACGGCGAACCCGATGACAGAGAGGAGGAAATCCACCTTCTTGCCCCAGGTCTCGCGTTCTTCGCCGCCGGTGCCTGCGGCGGCCGGCACTGCGCTCTTCGTCGCCCCGTTCGACATGGCGCCGCGGCCCCGCCGTCCGAGAAGCAAAGATCGCGAGCCGCTTCAACACGGCCACCTACAACAAAAGAGATTATTTACAATTTATAGTATTAACCGGTCATGCACAACACGAGAAATGAAATCAATTCCTGAATAAGTCGTGAACCTTTATAAATATTATTCGCATACAATTAGTCAACAAATGTTTTTATTCATACAGTTAAAGAACTAATGTAATGGAAAAATCTGTATTCTTAATTTTATTAATTTCTAATATTTAATTATTGTACGCACTATTTGTAATTCACTTGTACGAGTATTGACACGTTCTTAAAGCAGTTTGGATAAATACTGGAAATAAATAATAATTATTATTATTATAGTTTATATTCCTTGATAGATATCATTATATGAATATAAAAATATATAACCGGTGGTCATGATTTCATTGTATATAAATATTATTCATTTTCCCACATCCTGCATTACGTATGTATATACATTTCACGGCTCTAAGAAGGATGTAAAGTAGGGTTGTTGATTTTTCGAATATTCGAGACTTCGATTGTTCGGATTTATTGAACCTTCGAATTTAGATTCGAACTTTCGAATTTTGGAATATTTCGAATTTTTTAATTTTCGAATTATTCGAATTGTGAATCTAGATTCTAACGTGAACATGGCATATTAATATGAATTATTTTCAGAATAAACTCATGTGCAGAGTTTTGTATTAATTCGTAAGTAATTATTATTATTATTTGCTAAATTAATTCAATTTAGACTTAACATTTCGCTACACTGTCAAAAACGTTTTAATTAAGACGTTTTAGTATCCTTTTTATTGTCATTTTAAAACGTCTTACTAAAAGTCCATAGCATTTAGATAGGCGGTAAGAGAGTAGATGGCTTAATTAAGACCTCTAACCTTGTAAAGTTTTTACAGGATACTTCGCCGAGTTTATTATTTAATTCGTGGTCGAGTGGCAAAAAATTCGAGAATTCGAAGCTTCGAAAAATTGGAAAATTCGTAAATTCGAAGCTTAAAATAATTCTAAAGTTCGAAGCATCGAAGTTTTTCTGACGAAGTTCAAAAAATTCGAATGTTCGAACGTTCAGAAATTCAGACTTCGGTGGAAATCAACGATCCTAATGTAAAGTTATAGCAATTACCAAAAGATGATTACGACGAACCATGTCAGCACGATAAAACAATGCGATTTGTATATAAAGGCTAATTCTAAATAAAAAAAGGTTTAGCCAATCCTGATTTTTGTTTAGTTAATCCTTTTCTCAACCAATATATGCAAATTAATCCAAAACAAGATTAGACTAACACCCTATTCTGTAACTGGATCATTATCTGTTAATGATCGATAAGTTAATGATAATTTTTATTTTTTATGATTATTTTATATATTATTATAATTTTGGTATTCTGTGACCAGAATAAGTTACCCTGGCTTTTGTATGTTGTTTTCATACATATTTCCTACTTGTATACGTAGCTGTTATTATAAAAATGAATGTAATAACAGTTCAATGACAGTTTCGTAAAAAGTCTGGTTAAAAGAAAAGAATATTTTGTATAATGGCAGTTACATACTAGATTAAAATTCGTAAAAATAAAATAGAGAGAATAGAATAAATTATTTTAGCCACAGAAAGACGAAGTGGGGTTAGTCTATAGAGTAATCATGAAAAAGCTGTCATTCTCGAGAAAATAAACAAAAATCATAAAGACGGTTTTTTGATAGAATTGTACAGAGAAAAAAAATTCTTTGGAATGGGGACCAAAAAAAAACATAGCATGCCATTTAAAAAATAAATGTTCCATTCACTCTGAAAAAAATGACTACCAATAAAAAAGATTTGTTTTTGCAAAAATATCAATCATAAACCGTCGATTTACATTACATAAAAAAAAAAAATAAATATATCATCACGCCTTCTACCCATTACTGGGTGTGGCACTCTGCTAAAGCAGATCTCGGTAAGTGATATATTTTGCGCGTGAAGTGCGGTTACCAGTCGTCAAATCACGGCCCCCAAACATGTTAGACAGAGTGCCACACCCAGTAATGTGTAAAAGGCATGATGATGATATATATGATATTAGCATATCAAATATGAATGACTCAGATTTAGCTTTTTCCTTTAATTTTATTACGGTCAAGAATGACGTTAGCTATGCACATAAGATTATAAACCGCTAAAAAATATCCTTGTAGAATGAGATAATAATTTTAAATATATCATGACACAATACTTCAAATACAACAACACATTATTTAATAATGATTTATTATAACTATAGTCTAAATTGCAGAAGCATAACAAGATATTGTAATATATAGGGACAATTTTGAAAATGTAGTCTGTATAATTAGTGAATATCTTAGTCCTCAATCAAACTTTGTACTAGATCTACACTAACTGACTTAATATTCACGAATCATGAAGGGATACAAAGGACCTTTGTATGCCGATAGTTATAATTCCAAATGATTCGCAGATTGTTCTCTCTTATTCACTTCATTCGTATAACAATATTAACTCAAATATTTCGAATTCCAACCCCTTCACATTTTATTTATTTAAGAAATTAACTAGAATTGACATTAAATGGATAAAATAACTCAGATTATTCTTGTTATCTCACGCAGAAGTTACTAACTAAAAGGTATTTGTCGCGTTACAATTTCTCCGCTTTCGCAGTAGTTATTTCATTTATTTATAAACATTCGAGAATATTCCCTTTTTTTAAGGTTCGTAAACACTTTTTTCAAATAAAAGAGTTTTTTCTTGTGAAAGGAAATATTTTTGCGTCGGTGTGTTAGAAGAATAAGAATCAGTCCGATTCAGAACTTGTCTACCGTAACAGAAACTTTATTTGGGAATCCTTAGACCCATCTCTTCAAAGCACTAAGGACAAAACACTAACAGGCATTAATTAACTAACACAACATTGACAACTTCGCTAAGATGTTAGGAGAGGGATAACTAATAGACCGGATTTTAACACTGAAATCAGATTACTTACAAATTGTAATATAAAATGAAAATAAACATTTTTTTACGGTTTCTTGTCAGACCAACTATCTAGGTCATTTACCGCCAATTCATTCTACTCTTACATTTTAGATCTTACAGTCAACAGCAACTGGATGGTCTATATTCAAAAACATTAATTTATTTCAAATGTATAATAAAAACACCTTTTATTTCTTTTATGTCAAATTGCAGAAGAATATAAAATAAAAAGTTATCCTTAAACAAACATTAGTTATACGAGTATATGAAACAATACTGTTTTTTATAAATTTGAAGTTTGATGCAAGACGGAGAAATCGAAATATATCTATCAAATGAGTGAAAAAAAAGATGTATTTATTACGTGTTGTATATATATAATTTTTTTGCATATTTATATTAGATTAATTCTACGATTTTATTAAATTATTTTGAGATATGTTAACATTTTTGTAAAATTTTAAGTTTTCTCCAAGGAGCTAAATTTAAAAATAGTGAAAAAAAGTAAAATTAAACAAATGAGATTGCAATATTAAGTATCTACATATTTTCATAGTTTTTTCATTTTTTCACTATTATTAAACTATTAAAAATAGTTGAAAAATGTATCACTTTCAATACGATGTTTCGTTGAAAAAAAGAGACTTTCATGATCAATATGCAAAAAAATACAATGGGCCTTTCAAGACTTTTTTGAATTTTTTATATATTAATCTACGTAATAAAATAATTATAACCAAATTTTTAATTTTTAAAAAAAAATTGTATTAAGCATGATAAAAATATTTAAACTTTCGAAACAAATGATTATGACGTAGTTGCATCTTAGCTTAAAGAGAGACAGAGATAAATAACACGTAACTTGTCGTTGTCAGTAGAATCCTCAGACAAAACATAACTAGACGGATAACATCGGCGTTTGTTGTGAGTCAGAAAGGGATAGAATAACTGGTTGGTGAGGCGGGTGCGCGGCAAGGAGCAACTTGCATAACATCAAAGTGTACTCGCTCCTTGTCGCGCATCCGGCGGACCATCAAGTTATTCCATTCCTCTCTGCTTCACAACATTGCATTGACTTGAATACGGCAGAATTCGTCTAGTATTATACGTCATTGGTAGAATCGTAGAATGCTGAATGCTTATTTCTTCTTCGTCTTCTTGACGTTTCAGACAAAGCTCTGTGATTGGCTTAATGCAACTACGTCATTGCAATATGGCAGTGCGAACGTTTTAAATTATTCAATTTTAACTTTCATATTTCAGCAATAAAGATATAATTTATGGTATGATTTTATATTGTATTAAATATGATGTACGGTCAAGAATTTATTTTAATAAATATATATTAAAAAGCTCTACCACTTGAATCCCCCATTACTATGACATTCTAATTTATTATTTATCAAGTTTGACATTTTAACATTTGTATATAAAAAATTTGAAAACGGATAAAAGATTCTAGATGATTATACGAATTAACGTCAGCTTGTTTAGAGTCACGTGATGAATTTGTTTAATTATCAATAATTAATATCATTTTTCAGAAGAAAAAAAATTAGAAACCATCCTATAAAATATTTCAATTTCCAAATATTATTTACATGATTACCAATTTAATTTTGATATAAACTGAAAACTAAAAATCCAAATTTAACTATAAATACAAGTAAATAATAATATCGTATATTACTCAGCCCAGTTAGGGTGCGCTTATGTTGGAGTGACAATAAACGATAAGGCCAGAGACAAAAGCGAAGGAATGAACAGAAACGCATAGTATGTGTTTGTGTTGGAGCGATGATAAAATAAACGTTAATTTTGCTTTACTTATGTTTATATTAAATCTATAAAATATCTTTGTAAAAAAATATTTTAACGACTAAATTCGATAGATACTATTATAATACAAATATAAGAATGTATATAACAATGGTTTTTAAGAAATCTAAAATAATAATGACATTAAAAAATAATTTTGGTACTTGTCAGAGATTATGAATATGTTTATAACGATAAGAGCGAAAAAAATTAAATTAGTTAACTAAAGTTGCGTTTATGTTGAACCGACGATAAACGATAATAACAGGAGTAATAGCGAAGTAACGAAAACAAATGCATTAATTCATAAGTAACTGTTATATTGAGGAAAGCTTTCTATGATAAAAGCAGCGATATATGATTTTTTCAATTTTTTCGCTCTTATCACATTGTAAATATATTTATGATGTGAGACGTAATTTTGAGCCCGATGTGCCAGCATAGGGTTAAAAACACGTCAAATAACATAAAAACCAATTACGCCCGTGGCACATACGAGTACATAACTTAATACACGGTCGAAGGTTTTCTAATTTAGAAAAAATGTTTCTGAAAGAAATGTTCCACTTTTGGTAATTTTTTTTTTGCGTAACTATGGGAGTGTTAAAACAACAACTTTAGCCATCGCTACAGCTTAAACGGTTTAATCGATGGTTGTGATTTAAAGAACGTTTAGGACCAGTGCCTTTTGGAAGTATCGTCCACATGAAATTAATTTAAAATTTTGCAAATTTTTAATGATTGAAGAATGCACGCGTTGCTATGCATTTGAAATTAATATTTCAAAGGTGAATAACGTACGAAGCTGTCATTTTTGACGTAGGAAAGAAAAATTTTAATATGTATATGAATAACTATTTTAACCCCTGAAAACAACGTCAAAATTATTTTGAAAAATCATTATAATTTCAGATTTCTTAAAAGTCATGAATATATTACTTACATTTGTATTATGATTGTATCTAATGAACATTTAAAATAAAATAAAATAAATATATCATCACGCCTTCTACCCATTACTGGGTGTGGCACTCTGACGAAGCAGATCTCGGTAAGTGATATATTTTGCGCGTGAAGTGCGGTTACCAGGCGTCAACTCACGGCCCCCAAATATGTAAGTGGTGGGGGAGCCACAGAGGTAGTTTTAAAATGGTGAAAATTGTTTGTCGCCTGTGGGAATCGAACCAGGGTTCTCAGGATCCACAGGCCGACTTGATACCACTGAGCCAGGTACCCCATTTAAATTTAAGTTAAATACAAATCTATCAATTCACTGTAAAATTTTATAAATACTTGTTAATTTGCTTACAGAATGAACCCTGTTGTGTTTATTTAAAAATGAATGATTGATAACCTCATCCTCAATTCATGTTATCCGCAAAACAATTGCTAAAAACAAAACCCTAACCGTCCTTTATCTTAATCTTTGAAAAACATGTTTATTCGCTGTAATCACCACAGTGCCCACACCCTACACCACAGGTTGTAGGGGTAAGGGGAGCTGGTTTACAGGGCGGCAGTGGTCGGAACCGAATGTTTGGGTCGTTAATTAATCCTGAAAACGTGCAGTATTGTGCGTACATCACGCGCGGCCGACAGGTGTCAGAGGCCACTTGATCAACGGCCCCCGTCCGCCCGGACCACACCGACGCCCCTGAGCGCCAAATAACTTGTTTTTAAACAGTCACATACTCGTGTCATCAGTTGGCTCAGGATAAAAGATGTACGCAACCAATATCACATGAGTGATGTACGGGTGTTCTATGTGCAGGTAATATATTCAACTTCGGAATTTACATTCCTATAATAATTTTTAACGTCGCTTTACAAATTTCAGTAAGAAATATTATAATGACAATCATTTTCCTTGACCTGTTTCCAACTAATCATTTGAAAATTCAACCAATAAGCACAGTTTTATACTGATAAAATCCCGCTACTAGGGTAAAATCCAGTTATCAAATAAAGTAAAATTATTTTATTTTGTATATCTTGCCAAATAGCACGCGATTTCTCTAAGTACATTTTTATTTTTAAGCAATCAACTTTTTTTTCATTATAGCATAATAACTCGAGCAAACTGGCATTATGTAGAACCTCCTCGTCCTAAGGACTCGGGATTTATCATGCAGTTTTCTCTTGTATTTGCTGCTAAGCAAGTGCAGTACTAAAATTATTTATCGATAAATTCAGAATGCCTAGTCATATTGCTTGTGATAAAATGCAAAAATTCACTCACTCTTGCGAACTGAACAGAAATTTCAATCAACTTGCAATATTACATTTTTCAAAAATTTACAGTTCAATTAAAAAACATTCAAAATATTTAGAATCAGAAGTAAATAAAAGATATGGCATTACCCTGACAGACAATAAAAACTCAGATAAATATTTAAACAACGTTTTGTATAGGCATAATTTTTTTATAGTTGTACTACATCCGGTATACCTACCATTCAACTAAATGTTAATTAACAGCCACATAATATTAATATATTTACTTATATTTAACAGAAGGATAATTATAAAAGTAACGTAAACGTAACAGTCGATTGAAAAACTCGCTGAAAGTATATTATTTTAAAATTATTAAATATCTGTCAACTTTGAGACTAAATTAAAACATTTTATTTTATTACAACAATGGTGTTTTTGTATTAATATATCTGACACATCTAACAGGATCTATGAAAAAAAAACATTTGGACAGACAGATATAAATTTGAATAATAATGAAATTTAATACAAACCAAACCTTTATACATAGATACATGAATATTCATTTCAAATATGTATTACATTACATGTCATAGAGAAAAATAAACATGATATTAGGTAATCAACCATAGCATATTGACAACAGCATAATTATTGATTTATTTATTATGGGGTAACGGCTCAGTGGTATCAAGTCGGCCTGTGGATCCTAAGAACCCTATTTCGATCCCCACAACCGACAAAACATTTTCACTAATTTAAAATTACCCCTGTGGCTCCCCCAGCACTAACATCTTTGGGGGCCGTGATTTGACGGCTGGAAACCGCACTTCACGCGCATAAATATATCACATGTCGACATCTGCTTCGGCAGAGTGCCACACCCAGTGATGGGTAAAAGGCGTGATGATATATTTATTTTTATTGTAAAAAATTCTTACAAATAAATTTCCTTATGGAATGACAAAATATTAAAAATGATTAAGATTTGTACAATAATTAGTAATTATCTTAATATGCTTCCATTACGCAAGTAAGATTTTAGTTTTTTATTAAGGAAAAAACTCATATTTATTTTGTCCCAATATTTTAATTATTAAATAAGAGATAACACTGTTACGATCTGACACTAAAAATGTGATAAAATTGAGTGAAATTGACAATAAACTTAAGACATGAATCGCAATTGAGACGAATTGGAATTAACAACAGGTGCGATTAATGATTGTTCAAGGTTTCACTAATTTCTGAGATCGTGAGATCAGTTAATGTTCAGCTTCAGTTCAAACTATTTTACTTAGATTACAATAATATAACATTCCAAACTATATAACTTGTCTAAATTTATGCGTACTATATTCAATTTATGAACCTATTACTTCTTTGCGTAACTAATGAAAGATAATTAACTATACAAAATAGATTTCTTTACAGAATTCAAAGCACGCATTTATTTAATTAAACTGATGTAACTTATGTCATACTTATTATTTCTCTTTATCATCATTTAATATGTAAAAAACGTAGTTAATAAGAAATGCATAAAATTACATCAAAATATGCAAGATGCAGTCAAAAGTAATTTTAATAAAAACTGTACTTGAACTAAAATAGTATATTACGTATCATGAATTGTAAGTGACAGTTTTTAGATCGCAAATGTAGAAATATAGATTTTCTAAACAGTCGCGACCTATAAATCACTTACAGTTCGAGGTTAGTAAACTATTTTTTACAATATCTACACAAATAGGAGGAAAAGAAAAATAGGTTTAAAAATTAACAGTTGTCAAAATAAATAGGACTTTGATCCACAGTGGATGCTAAATAAATATTATAGCCTTGATGTAAATATGGAAACAACTATGCAATAAAAATTCCACTTACTGTGTTGTCATTAATGTGTAATTTACAGTACAGGTATTTAAAAAAAAAGTAAGAAAAATCAAATAAATAAATATATCATCACTCCTTTTATCCATACCTGGGTGTGGCACTAAGCCGTAACAGATCTAAGCAAGTGATTTATTTATGCGCGTAAAGTACGGTTATCAGCCGTCAAATCATGTCTTCCATAGGTGTTATTGGAGGCGGGAATTACATAGATAATTTTAATGTGATTAAAATTGTTTGTCGGCTGTAGGAATTGAACCCGAGTTCTTAAGTCCGCAGTCCGACTCGGTATCATTGTAATTGACGTGCTTATACATGTATGAAAATAATAGTGAATGTAGATAAAGGGAAAGTGTTTCTCAGGATTTAAATAATGATGATGACGGAATAATTAATTTCTCAAATTAAATGTCTATGGTCAATTCCTCGTGTTTTACCGTATATGTATAATGTTATATGGATGCATATTTAATCATTTACTATAAGGCATGTCTCTTTTTGTTTGTATTTATAAATATTAGTTAGTTTACCTGTAAAGGTAGACAGAAATTAAGAGTTTCGAAACGTTCTAACATAATTTTTTACTTTAATAAATATATGACAATTTGAAATATTTTTTTTCTTAACAACACCAATATTTTTTATAATATAAAGCCCCTGACACATATAGCGTCAAAACTCCGAGTCTACCATTTGACTGCCAAAAATAGAAACGCCTCTATTTTCAGCAGTCACGACTGCCGAAAACCAACTTCATTGCGATGCTGGTTTTTTCGCTATCTTCCTTTGTTGTTTAACGTATGAATTATTATTGTTTATGATTTTGTTTGATATTTTGTACATTTTTATAGTTAAATTCAGTTACTTTATACATAGTTAGATACTTATACGTTTTCATATTTCATTTATAGTTCATGTCAATTTTTTTTAATTAAATTTTTTGTTTTATATGTTCTAGTTTATAGTTTTTATATTTCTTAATAGTCGACAAATATTTTAAATAATACATTTAAGTTTTTATATTTCATTTATAGTTCATGTAATTTTTTTTTAATTTAATTTTTTGTTTTATATTTCGTAGTTTACAGTTTTTATATTTCTTAATAGTCGATAAATATTTTAAATAATACAAATTAACAAATAACACGTTAAAATTAACAAATATTTATTTCTGACTGTCAGAAACACCGACTCTATATGTGTCACTCGTTTTGGACGTGACTCTCAGTTTTTCAGCAGTTTGTAGCAGACTCCGAGTCTTGACGCTATATGTGTCAGGGGCTTAAGAAATACTACACGAGAGCTTAAAAATTGCATTTTTAATTTATGTCTATCTTGTGACAGAAACATATTATTCCAATAAATTTGGAGTCATTGAATGCAATTGTTAATTCTGAACATGTTTTATAATTACCCTGTTCTAAAATTCATTGGGAAGAAATTATCGCCAAATGAATTTTTCTTCCATTCCCTATATTACAAAAAAATAGACATTCGATATATCAAATCTATCAGTATTTTCTGAATATGCTATATCTATGGATTTTATGTAAACTCGTATTTTAAATTTACATAATTAGTATATTAGTTTTATGTGTTATTATAGTAAATTTAATATTTAATGTACTGTGGTGGCTAACCTTCAAATTATCAAATTAATTATTATATTTTATCTAATGTCACTAAATATAAATAATTACCTAATTATTTTAAATAACTAATCATTTGCGAAATATATCTGTTTTTACATTTTCACTAAAACTGATTTTTTAAGTTACTAGATTCAAGACGACTTCATCTAAATAACTTGTTCAATAAAACTCTCATTTCATCTTGTTCCAAATTAATTTCAAAATTGTTTTCAAGGAAATTTTAACTTTACTCATTTTTTTCTTGACATGGACAAACTAAAAGAAAACTGGAATATAACTGGAGTATTCCATTTGCCAGTTGGTTCACTTAAATCAGTTCAGATAAATTAGACTACATGACTAAACGAATTAAACTAAGCACTTATTAGGGCGGACTACTGCAAACCGAAACCGAACAAGTAAATCTAGTACAAGGAATAAAATAAGTGCATTAAATAAATCAAATAAATAAGTGATCTGATTCAGTAAGTATAAGTTAGATCTGATCCAAATGGCAAATGAAATATGCATAATGTAAATTTAAGTCATAATGAAATCAAAAAATTATAATTACAAAAACTATAATTGTAACTCACTTCGACTCTTCGGAGTCAACATTGAAACTTAGATTATTGTATTTTGCTTCGTTTAACTTCTAATTATTTTTTTTTATTGCACTTTGCTCCGAACTTCGATTAAGATTTTATAAAAGAAATTATTTCTTTGTGTTGTTATTTTTACCAACTAGTTTTTTGACCTGAAGATGGTTACATCCGTAGCGAAACGTTGTCAACTATGCTTCAATAAAATTGACTACAATTTAAGCCTAAGTTCTTTAATTTCAATCCTACATTACCTTGGCTTATTAAAACACACTATCGTAACTCTTATTTGTTTGATAATATGTAAAAAATCAATAGCATCGTATTGAATTAAATAACGAAAAATGTAGATAAGGAAAACAGTCAGTAAAGCAATTTGAATTCACAGTTGACTTGAATAGAAGAATGTAAATCACTCTATTTATTTTAATTTTCAGATTTAGTGATTCAATTGCAAAACTAAAGAAATAATTTATTCAAATTGAATCAACGAAAACAATAAAATTACGAAACTTTAAAGCTTAAACTTATTTGAAACATAGAACATAAATTCACAATTAAGAACCTATCGTATCTACTCATCCAAATGCAAATAAAAAAATAAAACAAGTTTTATGCAAACAACATGGAATTAGAAACAAGGTTGACCGGTGCAATGTTGTGCTGTTCTAACAGTGAAAGTAAAATACTCCGATTGAAGTTAAAACTGGACTAATTTTAGTAATTAAACGCATGCTAGAGACGAGGATTAGTTTATTTTAACCCACATATAGACAGGAAGTGTCATTTATTCTTTATTCACTTCGTTATTGCCATCATTCACGCCCTTTGGCGGCAAAGTTTTTCTCAAAACTTGAATAACCTTCGAATGATTATTGCACGTTTATAATTATATACTTAATTACATACAAAATAAAGTTATTGATCATTGTAGCTAATAGAACGAAGTAAATATGAAGTTAGGTAGTAATGTGTGCACTTATCGTAACTACTTATAAACATAACATTAACAAATTTACGCGTTTCAGTGATGTTGCAGTTAATTTTGTTTGTTTTTTTTTTCTTTTATGTCACATTGGGATATATTCTATAACTGACATATTAATTTATACATAACAAATAAAAGTCCTTAGCAATTGTTCTACAAATATTGAATAAAAAATACTATTTTTACTAGTAATTTTATAACTGAACGTTATAATTTATCACATCTGTGCTTATGACATGTATTCTTTTAACGACTAGTTAAAATTTTAAATGATTAGCAGATAACACAAAATTTAAAAAAAATGCATTTAAATAGTTATATTTTGAAAGAAAGAAAAACAGTCTTCAAAATATAACTTTTTCATTAGTAAAAGAACGCTATTTCAGGAATGTTTACGTTACCATAGATACATCATCGTTTTTTGGTCCTACGCCCAAAAAAACATTTTGACTACAGTTCTATGGTGATAAAAATAATTATATCAATTTGTTTCATTTGAATTTGAATAAATCTGCGAAAATTTCTAAATAAGTGGGTAAAAAAATATGTTTCAATCGGACTAAAAATACTATTTCGATTCTCGTAATATTGCCAGACTCCGCTACGCATCGTCCGGCAACCTTTATTACTCGACCGAAAAACTAGTATTTTTAGTACTAGTGAAATAAATAACTATTAAATTATACTAAACATTTGAGTAGGTTGTAAAGAAAGAAAATATGTAATGAATGCGCGACATTTAATCTCAGCCTTGTCATAATTGAAATGATTTTCATAGTATCATAAATATAATTATAATTAAATAATTGCATTATTTACTAAACTGTTAAATACAGAAAATTGGCATAAATATTATACATTCTAAATTTACTTTAAAAGCAAAATTATTAAATAAAATGTTCTCATTCCATTATCGATATAAATTTCATTAATAAATTTCAATTTTCAATTAACGCAGCAATTTTAACCTAATAAATTATTTTAATTAAATCAAAATACCTCAATATTAAATTACATACCTAAAGAATATAGTTAATAATTTATATTTTGATAAAATAGCCCTTTGTTTTAATAAAAGGTTAATTTCCAATATAATATTCAATATCTTACAATAAAATACTAAATATTTTGTACCAATTTTCCTGAAAAGAAATCGCACCGAAATAATAGTTTTTTAGCGAAAATTATAAATTCCAATTCGCATCAGATTCAAAAACTATTTAACAAATCGTTTAAATTATACCAGTTTTATATGTAATTGGTTATCTTCGTAAGGATGCGTTAAAGTTAAGAAATAGACATGATAGTTTTTCAAACAGAACTTAAATGATCAATTTAATCATTCAAGAAAAAACAAGAAACCAAAAACAAATCTAGCTGTTAACAACGATTATAAAATCTGCAACTTACTTGTTTGAAAGTACGTCAAGCAGAGCAGGCAGCATACACATACTATCCATGTCCGTCGGCTGTGGTCCCGCGCAAGAATCTGCCGCTGCACACCTAGCGTCACGTCACGTGTCACGTCAGCGCCACAAAGTGTAAAGCAGCGCGAAGCTGGAGTCGGCGTGCCCCATGTAACCGGCTACCAGCAACCCGCGGGAGCTCAACTGGTTGCGGAATGCTGGTTGTGCTGTGCTGTGCTGGTTGCTGGTGCGCTGGCGGCCGAGTGATGACTTGAGGATTGAGGAAGTTGGCGCTGGACGGATGGGCATGCGTGAGTGCAAGCGGTGCAACAGGCTAGCTGGATTTTTACTATGATGGACTTTTCACTTGAAGGAAGCAATAAGAAGATTTTTCAGGACTTCAGTCGTTAAAATTATGTTCATACGGAATCAAACGTTTTAGCTATTATGCAATAGCCCTTATCAGAGAAATATGACATAATTTTATATAATATTTTAAATCGTTAAAAACAAAACAAAAAGTTATAAATAGATAAAATTTAAATTAAAAGTCAGATATAAATTTAAATATAACGGATTAAAGATTTTTTTGCTACTTGTTACACAACAATAATAATGATAATAATAATAATAATAATAGGTATACATTTTTGTACAGTAAATAAAATTAATATAGTAGGTATTTATTTTCACGCTGTAACTTCAAAATAATGAATTATTGTCTGTCTGGCTACAGTTTTGGAAGCAAAGGTTGCAGATGCAAAATATAACCGCACTTCACGCGCATAAATATATCACTTACCGAGATCTGCTTCGGCAGAGTGCCACACCCAGTAATGGGTAGAAGGCGTGATGATATATTTATTTTATTTATTTTTATTTATATATATTTTATTTATTTTTATTTATATAAATATATCATCACGCATTCTAAGCATTACTGGGTGTGGCACTCTGCCGAAGCAGATCTCGGTAAGTGATATATTTTTACGCGTGAAGTACGGTTACCAGCCATCAAAATACGGCTCCGAAAGCTGTTAGTGATAGGGGAGCCACAGGGGTAGTTTTAAAATGGTGAAAATTGTTTGTCGCCTGTGGGAATCGAACCACGGTTCTCAGGATCCACAGGCCGACTTGATACCACTGACTCAAATATTTTATCTTAAGTAATTTTGAATTATTACTTTTAAAATAATTAAGTAACATAATAGTACTTTAAATTTCAAACCTACGTAGGTATATGAATATGGATTATATTTTATCTTTTGTATAATTTCTGCATTTACACACGTGCGCAAAATTATGTCAAGTGACTAGCGAATTATTTTTTATCACAGAAAAAGTATTTTGAGGAAAACTGGTTGTACATTTATAAAGCTACGCTTCAAATTTAATCAATCTATCAACAATATTTTTTATTGCTACTTACAGAGATTGAACATAATTTATTACATAAATTATTTGAAGGCTTTTGCTGCAATCATTTTGAATTTATTAAAACAAATACTATATAAATATATTATCACGCCCATTAACCATTAAATTAAATAAATGGAGAAAAATCACTGAGTTTTTTGATATACAATTATTTAAAATGGTTATTTGATAAGTGTCTAGACCAGAAAATAATCCATTGCCGCTCAATTCAAGACGCAACTGAGATCAGCAGCAAGGACGTTTGTTGCTTGAAATGTACACACTATGTTTTTAAAGCCACTTGAAAAATAATTAAAAATATATTTTGACAGATTTGTGTTGACAACGTTGAGAGTTTTAATGTATCCACACACACTCTATAACAAAACCCTCACTTTCTGATCTAGAGCAGAAATAAATAACTTTCCACATGACTTGAAGCACATAACACAATAAAACCATTGTGTTACAATCACACTCTTTGTTGTGTAAATCGAGCATCATTTTTTATTTCATAACGTATATAATCAAGTATATATATTCTTTTTAAAAAAATATTATTAATTGTGTAACTTTATTTATTTGTATTTTAGAACTGCACAAATATATAGCACCAGTACGATAGCTACTTAAAAATTAAAATTTCCTGATAATTTTTATATTATTTTTTTTACTCACAGTTTTTAATTTTCTACTGACCGTTAATTATTTTGTCTTCCTAAGTTATTATTGTTGATATAAGATACATTATTTAGTTCGTAATGCCCTAGGGTATTATATAATTTTAATGCTCTATGACATTAAGAGTGACGTTACTATGGTAATTCAGTCAAAAACTGATATTTCTTCTATTCAGTGTCGCCAAGTAATCCAATATTTATAATTTAGGTTATTCAAAAATATTAGTAAGACATAAAAAATTGTACAAGTCACTGTTATTATGAAGATGTTTATGCCCGAGGGGTATAAAAATAAAGTACATAAATAACTATTATGTTTCATTTAAACAAAATTTATTATTTATTGCTATGAACGAAGTATATAAACAACTCCATAACGACCAGAGCATTATGATTCATAACGCCCGCTCATTATTAATTTTATTTGAAAGACATAAATGAACTACATAAACAATATTCTTGGAAACTCGACACCACTATTGATTATTACTCTTGTACTACTTACTATAATCATAATTATTATAAATTAAACTAATTCTACATGTTCTAGTGAAAAATAAAACTTTGTAACACGGACTTTACTAGATGATAATGCTCTCGGTGCATAAATAACTATTATAATACCAATTTAAATCAAATACTAACCATTATTTATTTATTTATTTATTTGGTATGGGATGGCTAGCTCAGTGGTATGAAGTCGGCCTGTGGATCCTGAGGTCCCTGGTTCGATTCCCACAGGCGACAAATTTTCATAATTTGAAAAAGCTATCCCTGTGGCTCCTCCACCACTAACATGTTTGGGGGCCGTGATTTGACGACTGGTAACCGCACTTCACGCGCAAAATATATCACTTACCGAGATCTGCTTCAGCAGAGTGCCACACCCGGTATGGGTAGAAGGCGTGATGATTTATTTATTTATTTCTTGGCTGAATATTATTTACACAATGATTATTTTGACAGTTAATTATGGTTCTAGACCGAAAAGTGATACTTTAAGGTACAAGAAAGTTGTTTGCTTACTTTGAAGTCACTTCTCGTTCGAGGTTTATTTCATACTGGTTATTAAATATATTATTTAAATATAACTTTAGATTCGTACTTTTTATAATAAGTTGTAATAAATAAGTTTTACATATGGGTGTTTTTATACTTTGGGTATTTAATGTAAGGGTATAATTATTATAAGACATACTGGTTATAGAACAAAAATATTTTTTTCAAAAGTCGTAAAAATTAAGAAAATGGTTTTTGAAGTGTGCATTTTAAATGCAACTGACCGATACTACAAAGTGTCATTTTTGTTGATGTTATATAATAAATAAATAGACTTGTAGTGGTCATATTTATAATTTAATTATTAATACATCCAAATTACTATCAAACCAGTGGTACTAAGACCATTATAATTTTGCAAATTTTGAAAAATAAAAATTTGGTCTATGATTAGTACCTTATATAATATAGACCCTTAATTTTTTTCACGCGCAAAAATATACTTACCGAGATTTGCTTCGGCAGAGTGCCACATTCAATAATGTGGCGTGATGATATATTTATTTTATTTTTTATTTTTTTCCCTGAAGTTTAAAAACATTCTGTATATTAAATTAATTTCGTATTTTAAAAGTTGAAGTTTAAAGCTTTTAACTTACAAAGTTTCTAAGAAATTTTAAGTGAATTATTGCTACAAAGATAATGAAATTATCTATTAAATCATTTGATGATACCTACTTTGTTCTTATCACAAAGTAAAGCTATTAATTATCTTGATGCAAGTTTTCTTAAAAGCTATATTGAAAAATATATATATTTTACAAGTAATGTCATCAATTGATTTAAGGTTTAACATTATTTTTATCTTACATATAATATTATCTATATAATAAAATTATATTTATAAATTTTTAATGCACATTGTTTGAATCGACATTGTACATTGTTTAATCTTTGTTTTTACAAAATAATAACTAAGTAATCAGCATTTTATCAAAATTGCCGTGACGGAAGTTGTGGTAAGTTTACATTTATGTTTCATAAATATTTTGTTTCATTATTCTCTGTTTTTCGTTAATATATAGATTATGTAGAGATATTTATGGATAGCAATAAAAATTATATAAAATATTTATTCATATATTATTACAATATCAGCAATTCTGTTATTATATATACTGACGTGAGAAAAGAGCAAATGCATTGTTGCATATGCAAATGTCCGAAAAATAAAATTAATAAAGTCCATATTTTCTGGGATTCCCGGATAAAATGCACGAAAGGGCACAAAAATTTTTATGTGATGTCACAGGCTTTGATTAATGGTCATCTGATTTTCAAAGCTGAGTGCAATGTTGTGTTAGCTTAGCACTGATGACATGGCAATAAAACTATCACATTTTTCAGTAATTTTGTAAAAATTTCACTAATTTGTAATATTAATACATGCAAAAACCTTGTAATTCGTAAGTCAATAATAAAAAATAAAATTACTCGTCGAAATTATTATTATGCATACGTGAACGAAATGGCGACGTATGTTAAAATTGCCACCAAGTGCACGTGATCTTAAACTGATAATATGATTGGCTTTCGTCTGTACACGTTGACCAATCGGGTAGTGATTTGTGTGATGTTGGTATACAGAGTGCTGTCATAATGGGTTATTATTGAAAATAGTGCAAAACATAGTTATTGACACATCATATCCATTTTATTTGTCAGTATTAACTATACGTTGCATTTTAGTAACGTAGTTGTATATAGGTATGTTTTATATTACTATTTTTCTCCTGCATTGATAAGTAGAACAGTCATATGTTTAAATGTCATTTTCTGCTGTTAGCAAAAAAAATGAGTACGGAAACAAAAGTTTATTTTTTGTTCTACTTTTATCAAATTTCATGTGTCAATGTCAAATTTGTACAGTACGAAATTTGTAAATTTTGATATGTTATCATTATGTATACTTGTTCTGAAATTCAAAAAAATTATGATGATTAATATACCCAGATTAACAATAATTTGACATACATTATCATATATCTCGCTTTCGCTGTGCGCACTAGACCTTGTCTTAGCTTATAAAGATTTCTAATCATTTGTTCCTGTTCTAACATTTTAAAGCATCACCGTACAATCCAAACATAATTAATAATGGCAGATGAAATGGATCCCTGTGAGTGCATATGGAGTCATGAGATGGCAATGAGACGACTTCTATCATGGGTACAAAATATAAATTCAGTATAGTACAAAATATTTGTTTTATATATAAATTGCTTTTAGATACGACAATCGCAGTCCTACTGCACCGATACAGAATGTGTCGATGAGCGTATGTAAAACTTACAATTATGGTTAATTAGTTCGTAATAACGTGTTATTTTAGTTCCTGGTGCTTCTGGACAAATGTCGATAAACAATTTTTTAATGATGAGCTTATTCGTTGCGTTTGCTCTAGCTATGTACATGATGAGACCAACTAACACGAATAACTATGCTGATCCCGGTTCTAAACCACATGGAAATGGTGCGGTATGTAATTCTTCAACAATGTTTAAAAATATGGGAAAATGATTGTATTTTCTGGTATTTTATAGGGTGGTAGCGGTGCTCCTCCTACACCACCACCAGCCACATCATAATGTAAGGTTTTTTATCGCACACAATTACCAAGGTATTCTTAAAGCAAATTATGTACACATATATTGGGGAATTAGGGCTGGTACCTTAATTATTGCAATAATAGTTTATTCTTGGGATGATTCTTCCAGCCGCACCACAAATATATTATTTTATCTACTTTTTCAATTATTAATATATAATTATTATATTTATATTAATTACTTAGAGATTTTAATGCAATAATTGATCATGCTGTGAATAATTAGTCAGAATTGTAAAGATAATACAATTAATTTACCTGTTCTAAATGACTTCAGATCTGCAGATGTTCATAACTTTATTTTTGACATTCCCTTTGACTTGCCAAAACATGCGTTTTAATTACTTACCTAATTATCACGTATGTGCTACACCCAACGTTGTAATTAGATGCATCTGCAAGAAATGATTAAAAACTAAAATATATTTTTGTGTACAGACAATACACTATGTATCATAATTCAACTGTGAAAATGTACAATTTTCTTATATTTACAATTTGTACAGGACTCTTCGAATATAATTGATCGATCTATAATGAATGATATATCTTATTTAAAAATAAAATACATAGAATCATGAATTATTACTGACATTCTCATAACAAACGATCATCCTTATATTAACATTTGGTACTTGCATACAAATATTGATTTTAATATCCAACTTTATTTGTAATGTCGAGAAAAAAATATATATTTAAAAATAATATAATTTAGTTAGTACGGTTTTTAAAACCTGACAAATTAAATTTTTAATATATGTAAAATTTCCAGTTCTATCGCATTATTTTTCTTATCTTTATTAACTCGTGGTGTAATCTAATATTATAGCATACAAAAATAGTACTTATTTCAAATACTCATACATTATTCAAACGATTGCATTGAATAAGATATAATTCCCAATAGCTGGTAATATTAATGTCGCTACCTCAATTTAAAAATGACGTGTTATAGTGTCTTCATATGAGTTTGAAGTTAACATGTTAATTTTTATTATTATAACTTTTAAAAATGCTGCTTATTTTTTCAATCATATTCAAGGGTTTGAGAAATAATCTTTGAATTTTATAAACTATAAACTTTTCCTGTTATGTCAACATAATTTATGAAGTTAAATATCATCTACGCATTTCATGACATAACTTAAGATATGAGTCATACTAGTTCTTGTCAATTTTATGGTTCATCGAAACCTACACACAAAACAAAAATCTTTTCAAGCAAATTTTGAAAACGAATTTTAAATAGTAACATGAAAATGAAACAAATATGCAATAAAATCTATAACCGTTAAAAAATATTGTTTCGTTCAATTTTCAAATTATATTCGTCCTGAATTATACCGAGTTTCAAAATCTTTATAAATCTTATTCTAATGAAAATGTCTTTAAAAATAGCTTTTTGCTTTCTTATAAAATAATTATGAATTATTTTTAGCTTATGAAACAACATCGTATATGATGTTTGTTTGCAAAATTTTGTACCATTGTGATTGTATAAAAAGTTTTTAGCACATCTAAATGCATAAAAATGAGCCGGCGACATCTGGTCACGATTTATTATTTTTTACTGTTTCACGGACTTTATTTATTACCACACTTATCTGCTCATACTTTCCTGTTGAGTCTGGCAAATTTTCGAAATTAATTACTTGGGAAATATCTTTCGAAAATTTATCTCTTTCTGGCAACTGAATATACGGCGATGAGCTTTTTAAAAGCGGAGTGCCATACGAACTTGATACTACAACTGGGGATTCTATGAGGTCTTTTGATAAAGGATTGATTTGTTTGTCATTAGTTTCAATAGTAGGCTGTGGACTATTTAAACTACCATCCTCTAATTCTGCTAATAATTGCTTTTTTCTTAATTCCAAGTCGGTTAGGGTAGGAGATTCACTTCTGCGTAATTTCTCTGTGCACTTTAATAATAAAATGTATTTACTATTCATATTATTCTAAATTTTGTTTTATACATACCTGACTTTCTTGACTATTGCTATCTGATTCTCCTTCTTTCTGTACAGATTTAAGCGAAAGTGTTTCTTTTTTTTCTTTTACCAGGTCTGCAATTTGCTCTATGTACTGTATCATACAATTCTTACTATACTTTTCATTAAATGGCGGGCAATTATAATATTTAAATTCCTATAAAACAACATAATAATAAGAGAACTAAATATAAAAATTTGTCGAAAAACAAAAAACCTACATCTTTATATCCTTTTTCGAGAGGTGCATTAAACCCAGGATATTCAACAACTTTATTTGCATCAATTTTTTTATTGTCTCCGCCACCATCTTGAACTACGCAACCTTGGAAGTCAAAGAGTTCTAATTTGGAATTAGAGATCATGGCTTCTTGAAGCCATCCGGGTGGGTATCCAAGTGTTCGCATTCGATAAATATAGGGAGGAAGTTCATGTTTTCTCACATCCAAAGCACGGCGAAGTTCGTCTGAAATCTTACCTGGCACCAAATGATTGTATTTTACTTCGTCGTCCACGTGATAGCGACTGAAATATAGTTATTAAGTTTTCAACGTTAAAAATGGTATTAACAATTTAAAAGAAATAAGATACAACTCTTCGCACGAGAATTATTAAATCGATTATGAAAATAGAAATTTTGTAGTAAAAATTAAGAATAATTCTGCTTCTACGTACACATTTTTTGGCTGAGATCTAAATTTATTGCGCGCCATAGCAATACGTCGAGGATTTCTCACTTCGTTGCAATCTTTCATAGAATGATCACCGTCACAATTAAAGCAAGTCTGAAGTGATCGAAATGAATTATCAGCATTTCCATTTGTAGCCGACTCTGGTTCACCTATTGGTTTGCAGATATTTGCTGGCAAATAACGAGGAAGTGATTCAGGTTTTTCGGATGGAGTTGTGTCCACTACAAAACAAATTTCTGGCTCTATTTCACACGGTGCAGGTTTTACAGGTGTTGGAGTGTCATAATTCACTGTAGTTTCCACATTATCTTCCCAAAATTCAAGAGTTAAATCGGAAGGAAACGTTGTAAGTTTTAATTTCAATTCAAAATCTATAAGGCTTTGAATGTAGTGAATAATTTTAGATCGAATACGATAAGCGGTATCCTTGTCACGAAATATCACACTGATAAAAGGTTTGTCTATACTTGGCGGAGGCGGGGGTGAATTATCAACTTCCATGTCCATGCACCGTAAATCAACATCCGTTTTTGATATTCCTGGCATTAAAATTGATTCCTCTTTAGCCATTGTTACTGTAGTTGTTTCTGCAAAACGTAAATAATTGATTTCTTTTTATTTACTTGAGTTTTACACCAAAAAATTATTTACCAATACAAGTAGTAGTTGCTTCAACAGGTTTCAAAGAATTGTTTAATTTCCTTGTTTTTGTTTCCATGCTTAGTTCGTTTGACGCCAGTGTACATTCTAGTTTTATATTGGATGTATCAGAAATACTATTTATTTCTTGCGTTATAGTAATATCTTCTGATCTTAAAGCAATATCTTCTGAGATTTTACTTGCATCTATAAAAATAATGTATATCTTATCAATTGCATTATTTGTGTTGAAAGATATAGGTTAGAAATACCAGTTGACGTTTGTGATGCTTCTGTTTCACAATTCTGACATGATCCATTTCCTTCAGTAGGTTCTGGTGTATTCGAAGGAGATAAATCGGCTTCATCTACTTCGAACATTAAATCAGAAGCTGATTTTCGTTTTCTTGATTCTTTATTTACGTCAGTCGCCATTCTTAAACTGTAATAGGTATCTACCTTACCGTCATTTTATTAAAATCATATTTAATCAAAATTATGAAAATTTAAAATGAGATTTGTTATGATTTCTTAAATGTTTATGTTTTCGTACCTAAAATTTAAATTAAATGTCAAAATGTTACACTTTAAAACAAATGCATTGTCATTGGCTGCGTATGTCGGTTTGGCGGGATGGAGATGGGATTCGTATTTTGGATAAATAAAATTTCGTCGTGTTTTTCAATTTCGTAATTTGTATGATTATCATAAATTATCAGTCATGCCTTTTCTACACAAACAATGTAAAACAGAACACTTGAATTCAAAGAAAACAGTAAAAGTAAAACCAAGAGAAGGATACGTCAATGTTCTCACAAAGAACGGGTGGTTGTACGAAGGATATTGGGTAAATGACAACCGCCAAGGTTTTGGAGTATTTGCGAAGAGAACAAAATGCAAAATTTTTACTCCAAAATACAGAGGTGATTGGTACACTGACAAAAGACATGGTGCGGGGAATGGTTATTATATAGACGGTGGTTATTACGTCGGATTTTGGAAAAATAATATGCGATGGGGATGGGGTAAAATGTGGTATTCTGATGGTTCTTTTTATTCAGGAGACTGGAAATGTGATAAACGTTGGGGATTAGGACTTTTTGTCGACAGTATACCTAATACACCATTTTAGTTGTTTAATTTACTCATTTTTATATTTATATAACAGTAACTGGAGATAGATACGAAGGCAGTTGGTGCCAAGATGAAAAGCATGGTCTTGGGCGTCTTTATCATTTATCCACAGGACAAATGCAAGAAGGTGCTTGGGTTCATGATGCAGCTATTTGTACAACAATGGAAGATATTTCATTCCGACAGACTGCTGTATTCCCTACTTCTTATCCAATTCCACCGGTAAAAATACTTATTTTGTTTCATGTTCAAGAAATACAATCATATTTTTATAGATTGAGCTAAAGAGAACAAATCAAGTAATTTTGAATAGACAAAGAGAACTTTTTGAAGATGATCCACATATTAAAAATACACCATTAGCGCAATCAGAGTCGGGTAGAACATCCAGTGATAATAGTTCTGGTGATATATCGGTTTTACTAGAAAAATACAGATATGTTTGAACACGTGCGTATTCGTATATTAAAATATAATTTTATACACAGATTCATTTCATTAAGTAGTCATGGCGTTGTATTATATTTCGTAATATTGTAGAGTATTCAATTTATATTTGTTATCTTGTTAGATAACAAATAAATAAAATTTATAATTAATACATGTTCATGTTTGTGTTATAAAAACATTCCATTTCATCTAAAATGGTAAACTTCTAGTGCTTATTATATATATATAATAATATAAGTACTTAACAATTACATAATATAAAAACATGTGTATAAAAATTCGCACATTATTTAGTCTGCAATGTCTATATGATTCATATAAGAGAGTGATGCAAGAAATAATCTAACTTATTAAGTAAATAAATTAAGTAGCTTATTAAATACAGTACATAATAACGCTATAAACAGATCACAGATGCATGAATTATCCGGAGTATGAGTCAGCTATTTCAACCACAGACCCACACTGCAATGAAATTAGCTACTCTTATGTGTCTTTCCAATATGAACAGGAATGGAAGTGCAACAAACATAGAGAACCCCTCTCCAATGTAGTTACTTAATATTGCTTATATGAAAATCCCAAAATCTTTACATATGCACTCGTCAAACAACATGTGCCCCAGCAAGCAGATGATTTCCTCGGTCTAAATCACCTTGTTCAATTTGCTCTTTTAACATTTCTAACTCTCTGATTCCGGAAACAGTAACTTCATATTTATGAGAAACTAATGACCGGTAGAAGTGAATAGCAAATGCTAAGAATATTATCAGGACGGGAATGAGAACAACACTTGCTGACCATGCTGCAGTCTCAGAAAAATCGTAAAACTTCACAAAGCATAGTATAGCAATTTCACATAGAAATAGTAATAATCCCAACAGGGTAGAAAACGCCCAAGCTGTTTCGATGTACCAATGCAGTCTCTCATGAGGCGACTCATGTACTAAACTAATTGAATCGAGGTTGCAAATTGCGTCGATGTTCGGAAGAATGCAGGTGCTGATCATCAAGGCAAGCATGTGAACTGCTACTAGAAGAGTCGTGCAAACAGCAAATGCTACAAGGACTTCCGATGAGACATTAGATCCCGGGTTTAACTGCACTTCAACCATTGCGACCATGGCGAAACCGGACAATAACGCGGACGTTTTACTGGAAGCTTTTAATTTAGCCCGGCTTAATTGTAATTTCCGCCATGATAAGTACCCTGGCGTATGCAGATCTTCACCAGATTGCGACATTCGTGACTAGAAAAAAGATAACATCTAGTAAATTATAACATAATAGTACAAGTTATTATCAGTTTGAAACCATTACCATTCATAATAAATTGATAACAATGTTGACAAATGAAATGAGGATATCCTGAATATCAATTGCGGTTTAGGAAAAAAATCAAGACGCTATTAATAAACAGGTCTCAATAAATATTTGGCAATTTCGCTATCAACACAAACCAGAAAATTGCAGAATTCTGGCAATTAACCAACAATAAAAAAATATACATATAAATATATAATAAAACAGGAATTCTGAATAAAACATATAGCAGCAGACGATAATAATTTATGTAATTTTTTAACAAATCCTTACTCTTTTGGAACGATTCCACAACGGAGCAGTACTAGTTGCTCTACACTCTCTTGGCTTGCACAGCGAAGTGGACAGGTCGAGCCCCACACTCTGTGTTGACCACACGGACATGGAATAATCTGTAAATGAAGAAAGTTTTTTAAATTCCATACAAAATAATAAGCTTTTTAAAATTCAACAGTAGCTTTAACATGCCAAAATAAAATAAGCAGTTAAACAATAATTACTCCAAAGATAAGTGTAATTATTCAATTACACAGGTAGCCATGTTTTGAAATATTTTGGTAATGAAAACACATGCAAAAACAAAATGTTTCATAGAAAATTCATAAACAACCACTTGCTTTCGTTGACATAGAAAAACAATGACAGTTCACAATAAAATCGCACTCGTTCGGGCAACTTCGTTGATCAAAATGATGCTCCAAAGTGAATCGAATAATTTATATCATTGTTTGGTGTTGTAGATCAAAAAGTGTACTTCAGTTTGTTCTAATGAATGTTAGCCATATGATAATCAAATAATGTGACGTATGTTTTATAAAACATTCGAAGTATTCACTCAGATCACTTAGCACTCATGACACTGTACATAATAATATGTATGCTTCATATAAATATTAATTGCCTTATAATAATAAAAAACTATTATATTTTATTTTACGAGAAACATTCTTTTTTTAAATATTATTTTTAGTAGAACTACAGGTGAGTTATATATTGAAACGAAGAAGATTAACATTGAAATATTGTGTTTATAATTAAAAAGAGTTATTTTTGATATTTCAAAGATGCCAATAAATTTAACCGGCAAAGGTTATAATTTCTAGGCCATTGTTGGCCACAAATCAAATGGGTAAAGTGCAAAGGTATGACACATTCTGGTCTAGGCACATTTTTTTATGCGTTGCGCTATATCCAAAGAGTCAAAATATAAACTCGTGTAAATACAAAATGTCACAGAACAAAATCATAGATTATTTTTAACGTTGGATAATACATGAAGCGATTTAAAGTACGACAGTGAAAGAATTTAGAGAATGTGTGGTCAGTTTGTCGGCGATAATAGATAAATTTAGCTACCCCTGGTATTTGAAAAGATTTACATTTCCCGTTCCTTATTTGCAAATTGCGAATTTTAAAATAGTTTTATATGTTAGGTAGGTATTTTAACGACATTATTTCATAATTATTTTGATTACTTTTAGTGATAACTTTGTACTTTTAACAGTAGATATTGCAAAACGTAATGTTTTGTTACGCTGTTTTAAAAATATTTAAGTGTACAAAACTTATTTTTTTCTATTACCAATGTCAAAAACATGTCATTTTCGAATACTTTTTAGTTGCTTTAGTTACATGCAAAAAATGTAATTAAGTAGTACCCTTGATTATATAGTTTATTAGTCAATCAACGGTAGTACCTACGAAACAAACTTAACTACGTAACATACAAAATAAATATTTTTGACGTTTGAAATATCATTAGTTAGATTAGCATAATTAGTTAAAACTCGATCGTAGAAGAAATTATGTATGCAATTTGTGATAAAAGTGTCTTTATTGCACTCTTGTCTTAAAGTGACACTTTTAATACTAGTTGCAAAAATAACTATTGTACTTGTGTTTCTGGAAACACAAGATACAAATAAGTTATTTTGATAAGATCATAACAAATAATATTTCATCATTATTAAGTTCTAACGATCTTATAACGAATACTTAAGTAAATAAATAAAGATGTTTTCATTTCCACGTTTATAAGAAATATTACAAACTGTAGAATTAAATTTATTTATAATATACAAATTAAATACTAAAGAAATAAATTAACAGTGTGAAATACAATGGAAATATAAGGTTATTTATGCAATTAATCAACGTTTTGTTAGAAAATTTAAATAAAAGTGATGACACAAAATAACCAAAAATACAAGATTTTGTTCTCTGTAAACAGTTTTATCACACGTTTTTATAATTTACGTCCTCAATTTGTCAGTATTTTATTTTATTTTCCTGGAATTTAGTACAAGCATCTACTAAACAAAATCGAAATATTTAATTTCTGCATGAAAGTACAAATAAATGAACAAGTAATACTATTAATAACAAAAGTCAAGTTTACGTTTATCTTTAAAAAAAATCGCGCCTATGTTTATAATTTTTATAAACTGATATAAGTATATAAATTCTGAATATTTCACACTAATTTTTGAATAATATGTTTTGCTGTACCTATAATTTTTAATCTAAATAGAACATAAATAGTTAATAGATATCCGTTCTAAGTATAGTTGACAAAAATATATTCACAGTAAATATAACACAGAAAAAAAAATATCACACCTTCTACCCATTACTGGGTGTGACACTCTGCCGAAGCAGATCTCGGTAAGTGATATACGGCCCCCAAAGATGTCAGTGGTGGAGGAGCCACAGGGGTAGCTTTTGAAATTATGAAAATTGTTTGTCGTCTGTGGGAATCGGACCAGGGTTCTCCGGATCCACAGGCCGACTTCATACCACTGAGCTAGCAACCCCACAATATAATATAATACAGGTGTTCAAAAATTCGTTTTACAGGTTTGTACGGCAAGCAGAGGAGACCAAAATAACATTTTGTTATAAAACATAGGTTCGGCTGTTTTTAAAATTTTAACATTTGGACATGTTCTTTGGGGGAATCGGTCTTCGTACATTCTCCCGAGAAATGCTATTTGCTGCTCCATAAACAAGTGATTTCTGTCACGAAAAATTCCCCAGCCATTACTTTTTTATAATTAACAACGAAAATAAAGTAAATTGAAAATTATTGACAAATGTCAAAAATTTTAAAAACAATATTAAAATCTAGTGAATGCTTAGATTTCCACATATATACTTGATTTGTTGAGTTTAATAAAAATACCAGAAATAATCAACTGACGTTTTCAGGCTTTTAAAAACAACCGACTCTATGTTATATAACAAGAAGTTCTTATTTTGGTCTCTTCTAAAAATTTGTAAAGCGAATTTTTGAAGAACCTGTATATTTAGTATAGTTAGGAAATACGTGATCATAGAATTTGGGAAATTCTAACACACTTTCACTGCATTAACCGTTACGTAAACAATGGTAAACAAATCATGCAGCAATTGTTTCAAGAGAGATGACAACGATATGCGAGTTTCCGTTTGGTCACTATAATTAATCTTTTCTATCAAAGTCGCCCTTGACTCGGCGTCTGCTGTTGCTGTTTCTGTTCCACTGAGACAGCTCACGTGTACTCTATACATCACTTTGCCAAAACATTTTATAGCACTGCAGATTGTAACTTATTTTAATATGCCATTAGGAAATGCATACAAAATTGAATTATGTGTTTTCGTTGTCATTTGTGTATATTCTACAAATATATGTGTTTTAAATTTTTAATAATGAACAATTGAATTCTTTACAAAATTCAACTAACCTTGATTTTTTGTTTAGATTTATGAGGCAAGTACGAATTAGCTTTTTTTACTTAGATAGACGGGCCCCCTTAAGCAAAATCATATTATCAAAAAAGTTGGAACAAATTCGAAAGCGGCAAAAATATAATGTAATGATGCTTGAAGCACTAACGACAACTCTAAATTTATAATCAACTTTATTCTATTTTGTATATAGCTTTAATACCAATAATTTAAATTCGGAATAAAATTAGAGTTAACTTCAAAATTAATCTTCTTTATGAATCTGCCAATTTATGAATAAATAAAAAGACGATTTTATCATCGTCATGATTGACTTAGCACCGCATAACCTAGAGGTTAGTTGACCTTGAAGTGAACCAGCACTAACTCTAAATGTACATGTACTTTAGGGTGTCTGTTATTTTCGTAAAGTCGGAAATTTGATGCTCGCACCCTCTAAAACTACTCATAATTTAAAAAAGTTATGCCGACATCCCAGGTCCGTCAAATGACGTTAAAACGTGTCACCAGAGGGCTCAATATTTGCACGTAGTTTAAATGGGGAAATTGCTTTTTCCGAATCTAATAAGGTTTTTAATCAATTCAAACATGGGAAGGTAGAAACTGATAAAGAGTAACTACAATTTGAATTAATGATAAGAAAGTTAATAAATCAGGTTACTTGTTTACTTTGTACTTTGCGGTTACAAGTCTTTACGATCATTTTTATCAAAGTTACATTTTTCCTACCAACGTTGATTTACGATCATCTGCAAATTTTGTTCGATAATCTTCAACAATTTGAACGACATACGAATTTAGCTTTGAAAAACTAACTAAAATCTCAAAAAACAGGTAAAATGAAGGAAAACCATTTAGACTCATTTGTTGACACCTGTCAATAATAAAAATTTCAATTCTGATATCAGATTCGGATCGAGCATAAAGCTACCAAGTTTGAGAATGTCAAACATATATGTATTAATGTCTTTGTCGTTTTTTTACTTCAAACTTCTTATTACTCAAATTGACGCTACGCCGTTGATTTTTATCCAAATGACTTGAATTTTAGTCTGTCTGAAAGCTTATTTCATAAACTTTCTGGTAGTTATATTGAAAGATTTTTAGGACTAAATCATCTCAACATATTGAGCTCTCTAGTGGCACCTCAGACAAAACATAAGTAGACAAATTCTGCCGTATTCAAATCAATGCAGTGTTGTGAAGTAGAAAGAGTTGGAGTAACTGGTGGGTGAGGCGGGTCCGCAGCAAGGAACGAGTACCCTTTGATGTTATGCGAGTTGCAAACATATGTGTAGTTATTTTTATATTCAATTACTACTTTTCATACATCAAAGTAAAGGTTAGTTTTTGACATATTAAGTGTTTTGTATACGCACGTTTGCATTTAAATAAATAAAATGCTCGTGTCTGATAACTGTCATCAACAAAAATGCAACCCGCATAACACCAAGGGGTACTAGCTCTTTGCCGCGCACCCATCTCATCACCCAGTTATTCTAACCCTTTCTACTTCACAACAAACGCCGTTGTTCTCCGTCTACTAATGTTTTGTCTGAGAGTGGCACGCTTTAACGTCATTTGACGGACCTGGAATGTCGGCTCAACTTTTTAAAATTTATTATGAGTAGTTTTAGAGGGTGCGAGCATCAAATAACGTTGATTCAGTTATATATAGTTTCTCAAAATACGGTAGATCATGCAGTGGTTGCTAATAACAAGTGTTTTATGGAATATAAAACACTAGTGTTTTATGAGCCATATAATTCAACTGAAATTAGTGTAATAATGTCTTTATTACATATGAGTGATGGCAAAATAATTTTATCCACCTATAATTATGAGTTGTGGATAAAATTTTGTATTACACTTGTGTTTTATTGGTATATAAAACACTTAAGACCTACGGTCTCGTGTTTAAACTTTTCTGGCGTATTTTATATATCTAATACACATGTATAATAAATAACTATTAATAATACAATAAATAATAAATTGTCAAACATGGACAATAGAAGAACGTATTACAAAACATAAAATAAAGTAATTTTATATAACTACTCGTATATACCTATTGTATATATAAAAACAAAATACACAATTTTTTATTATTGGCACAAATAAAATAAAAACAAAATGCATAGCCTTCAAAAGAAAAACCTTATTTAATTAAAAATAAGAAAAAACTAGGACAAAAAATACAAGACTTTGGGATCAGAAACAAAAAAAATTGTACATATTGTCTATATTAAAAAAGATCTACTCATTAATAACAAAATAATATTAATTAATTAATAAAAATAAAAAACAAAAACAGATCTATTCTAGAATTTAACATCTTTAATTACATATTTAACTTTGTTTTAAATGAAGTTATTTAAAATTTTTAGCTTGTAACTATATTTATATTGAACTATTATTTTAGTCATTGACTATTTACTTATAAATTGTTAAAGTACTGTGGACTCGCATTTTATTTACACTGATTACTACCACGTTACTAAACATAGAGTATGCAGCAATGTAATAGAAATAATAAAATTTTAAAAAATTTATATTTTTGTTAAAGGTATTTATTTTAGTCCAAAACTATAATATTATTGTAATTAACTGTAACTAAATAGCACAGAAGTTATAAAAAAGTTGGTATTTTATATGTTTGTTGTTCTTGTTATGTTTCTTTTCAAAATTCTCAATACATGTCATTCCACACTAAATCTTTTCTGGTGTTATTTATTGTAATTTGAAGTTGTAAAATGCTTCCATTAATTGATAATTATAATTACTAATCGTAGTTGTTAATTGGATAACTGTGAACGAAGCTTTATTATTACAAGTTTACCGGGGCTCAAAATAAAAATTTAAATACTAAAGAATATTGCACAATTTATGTATATTCCATCACTATAATCATATTAATATGTGACACAGTTTTATCCAAAATGTTTAGTAATTATGTACATAAATAAATTCATGAATAACTTAAAACATACTTACAATATTACTCACCGTGTCATTATTTACATCTCGTTCAATTTTTGGAAAAATCACAAATATAAATTGTCACAATTCTATATTTATCCTCTTAAAACGAGACAGCACCAGACAACAACATAAGTATTCCGTGAACTAATGACGAAAAAATTCTATAAGTTGTTGTTATATCATTATTCTATCGTTATTAAATTATAATTAATTATTAAAAAAACCAAATTAGATCCCACCATTCTTAACTAGAGTTCTACGAAAAAGTAAATAATATTTAATTACCATACAATAAAAAATTATGCGCTAACAAAATACGTAATGTTTGCTATTATTTCACAGAAGCCGACATTATTTATTAGGGATTATATATTACATTGTGTAATGCTAAATACACCTTATCTACATATTACTAAACTAAACAATTTTGATTAAAGGTGTTATAATTTTAATCCTTAGATACATATTTACTTTTTTACAATATCTGTACTGTGAGTTACACTAAAGACAAAATTTAAACACAGTAAGAGCCAGTTTTTCAATCGCCGGTTTACTCTCGATTAATGTTAACCATGATTAAATAATAATGGTAACCCTAGTTTCCATTATTATTTAATCATGATTAACGTTAATCGATGATTGAAAAACTAGGCCTTAGTGAGACATTTATTGCATAGTTGGTTTCCATGGTTTCATCTGGACTATAATATTTACAACATCCATCGTGGACAGTAAGTAAATATTATAGATCCTGTTTATTTTAACAACAATTTGACAGCTGTGAATTTTGAAACCTAATTTGAATTTCCTTCTCTTTGTGCAGGTATTGTAAAAAGTAACTTACTAACCTCGAACTGTAAGTGATTTTTTAGGTCGCGAATGTTTAGGAAACCTCGACCCAACCAGCCTCGATTTCCCAAACTACATTCTTTATCTAAAAACTCTCACTTACCGTTCATGGTACGTAATATACTATTAAAGGATCTTGTTATTACAGTCACCCACTCACGACTAGATGAGATCAAATTAAACATGAATATGACTCATGAATAAAAAGGTTAACATCACTAATAATTCTTGAGAAAAAGAAAGAAACAAAATAAATAAATAAATATATCATCACGCCTTCTATCCATTACTGGATGCGGCACTCTGCCGTAGCAGATCTCGGTAAGTGATATATTTTGCGCGTGACGTGCGATTACCTGCTGTCAAATCAAGGGTCTCAAGGATGTTAGTGGAGGGAGAGCCACAGGGGTAGTTTTTAATGTGGTGAAAATTGTACGTCGGTTTTGGGAAGCGAACCCCGGTTCTCAAATCCACAGGCCGACTCGATACCACTGAGTCACCTACCCCATACAGAAAAGTAAATACGAGTATATCAGGTACCTAGAGTATTATGCAGACATTTGTATCCTCCAAAGGCCATGCTTATAGGGCCTCTGGCACGAGGGGTATAAACAGAAAGTAATGCCCGTGGTGCATACAATATTTTATGTCTTACTAGTATTTTTTAATAACCTAAACAATAAATTTAATGAGTAAGTTAGGTGGCTCAGTGGTATCGAGTCGGCTTCTGAATTTGGGAACCTTGGTTTAATTCTCACAGCCGACAAATAATTTTCAACACATTACTCGTAAAATTACATACTAATATATTTGGAGGCCGTGCTTTGAGGGCTGGTAACCGCACTTCACGCGCATAAATATATCACTTACCGAGATCTGCTTCGGCAGAATGCCGCACTCAGTAATGGGTAAAGGGCGTGATGATATATTTATATTTAGTTATTTATTTTAAATAATAAATTTTAGAAAACATTTTAAATAAGCCAAGTGGTTATATTTGGAAGTATTAATTGTTGGAAATCAGACTTTAGACTTTAGGTAAAATTAATTATAAAATCTTATAAGATGCCGGTCTCAAGCTCGGATAAATAGGAATGGATTGGCGGTGAAAATGGCATCCAGCCAAAAATTAATTGCCAAAACCAATAAAACACTGATCCCATATAAATTTGGAGAAAGGTGAAAAAGAAGAACAATAAAACATTTTGCAAGTTCATTGAGTTGTAACGTTGCGGCCAACGGTTGTGGCCATTATCAAACAAAAGTACCTACATATAGATAAAAATTATTACATTTTAAAATAATTGTGTAATAAATATGTTCCAATTAGGGAGAACTCACTTTTACAATTAATTTTACCGTAAGAGTGATATCCAACAATTAATACTTCCCAAATAATAAGTAATGGATCATCTAGCTACACTCAATAGAAAAAAATGTCAGTTTTTGACAATATTACCATAGTAACGTTACTCTTATTGTCCTAGAGCCATTTATAATCATAGAATACCCAAGGGCATTATGAACTAAATCCATGGTAATAATAAACAATAAGGAACTATGAAGACATAAATTAATAAATTATTACATTAAATTGATGATAACTTTCATGTTATAGTTATATATTTACAAATTAAAATTTGTATTGGTTAGAATGCTGTTCATGAGTACTTCCTTTACATGATTATATTTAACGGAAACAATAGAAATAAATCAAAAGATAATTATAATTATAAGAAATCAAAAAAAAAAAATCAAGGACTCATTTACTAATCATGTACACGCATGCTAGTTAAAACATTTCCGCACTTAAAACAAATTTACAGGTTCTAAATCCAAATGCACTTATAACAGTCAATACATATTTCATGCTAATTTAAACCGTTCTGGAAAGTTTCCATACATTAAAAATACATAAATTTTCAATTAACAGTGAATAATGCATAAAGTATTTCGTATGAAATCTTCAGATATTGAGTTGCAGTAATAAAGAAAAATAAACTGACTCTGTTTATTACTTTATAAATCAGGTTATTCACATTGCAGTGAAAATAAATTTTTGACCGCATAAAAATTATTTTTAAGTTTTATTTTATACGAAGGATAATTTTAATTCACTGTCTATTTTAGGAATAATTATTATCATATGATGAATTATTCAACTTATGTAATTATTGTATTGTGTTTAAGTTGTTTATTTAATTTAATTACTAGTTTTTCTGATTGTTAAAAGTGAATTTTACTAGAACAAATTATATCAACACACATAGCTGATATTTATTTAGAACAAGTAGTTATATTTATTCAGCATTTATCTAAATACTAGATAAACAAACCATAAATTAAAACAAAAGTAAAAACTAACTTACTGCGAACCTCTAACAAAATATGTTGTCACAGGTTGAAAGTACTTTAATTCGTTTTGATTTCTTCATATCCATTAATTTCTTGAAAATGTACTTAACAAATGTGTTTAATAATTGAAATGTTTATTCAACTATTTTCACACATCCACACACCGGCAAGTTCGACAATAGACTATCGCCACCGCAGGATTTTGAAATGAACCTTCAGATTGGTGCCAACATTTGCAATACCCGCAAAATATTTTCTAAACATACTACAATATTTATATTAGTTTTGTTCAAAATATTGTTCTACAAAGATAATACATTTATTAGTTTCAGTTAATATTAGTGTCGGTTTTATTGTTTTTATTTTTGATTTGGTGTTTGTAAATATTGTAACTCGAGACATCTATGATATTTTTGGTTTACTACACCATTAATAGTTTGTGATATGATGAATAGATGGAAATGTATTTGAACATTTGATAAAAGAAAATTAAATAAATAGTTGAAAATATAAATGCAGAAAAAGATTAAACATTATTTTTATTTCAAAAGTTGTTCCTAAGTGTGCAATGTTTTTTTGACCTGATTTCATAAAGTAATAAAAATAACTATACCTGTTTCACAAAACATGTTACATTTTTGAAGACGGTGAAGGTCAACATCTATTATTTATAAAGATATTGTTGATAAATATTGTCCTTGTTAATATTTTTATATAGTACCAACATTTTAAGAAACATTATTAGTGCAGTAAATAAAATAATAAATTTAAATAATGAAATCAGGCACTTTTTTGTGAACTGGAATTTGAGATTTTGGAGAAGGCTGCAATGATACTTTCAAGTAGAGGTGTAGGGACAATTTTTTTTTCTGATCGGAAATTTAGATTAATCGATTTGTAAATAAATTTAATAAAAAAATTAAATGTAGGTAATTAGGTAAACAACAAACAAAAACACAAATGTAAAAAAATTGACATTTTTGGTCTGCAACGAAACCCATTGCTGACAGCAACGGTCCACACAAGCCTTAATTTGCAATTGTTCACTTTCTGTCACCAAATGACATTTGAAAAGACTATCTTTTTACTGATCTTAGATAATAGTATATTGTGTAACAAGTGTGTGAAGCTAACTTTTTTATATGAGTGTTGAGTTTGCGACAAGAGCCGTAGGCGAGGGGTGCACACGAGAATAAAAAAAGACGACTATACTTTTTCTGCCAACTTATATTTAAAAAATGTATGAAAGAAAAATGGTTTAATTTTCTATATTGTAATAATTATAGTTATTAATGGTAACATTACAATATGTCAGATTCTCAAACTTGATACCAGCTTCTTCGCCTAACTCAGACAAAACATACCTTAGACAAAGTCTGCCGTATTCAAGTCAATGCAGTGTTGTGAAGGAGAAAGAGTTGGAGTAACTTGTTGGTGAGGCGGGTGCGCGGCAAGGAGCGAGTACACTTTGATGTTTTATATTCAATTACTTACTTTTCATACATCAAAGTAAAGGTTAATTTTTGACATATTAAGTGTTTTGTATACGCACTTTTGTATTTAAATAAATAAAATGCTCGCGTTTGATAACTGTCATCAACAAAAATGCAACCTGCATAACACAAACTTGTACTAGCTCTTTGCCGCGCACCCGTCTCATCGCCAAGTTATTCTAACCCATTCTACTTCACAACAAACGCCGTTGTTCTCCGTCTAGTAATGTTTTGTCTGAGTCGCCTAACAATATCTTCACAATAATGCCCAAATTAAAATCGACAGAACTATTTTCGTTTGACCGTTATTTCAAAACAAACAATTCATTATTATGAAAAATTAAACAAAAACTAAGCATAGCAATATATTAAAAATTTATATCTGTGTCAAAAAGTATAAGAGCTCTTATGGACGTAAACTCCATAAGAAATGCACTGCATTTTACGCATCGGTATTAAAAGTTAAACATTACGTTCTTTGATCAAAGTGTGAAGCTACTACTTTACGCAAGGGAATAAAAAAAATATATTTTTGTGTATACGAGAGCAGGGTGAAAAGTCCCTGAAAAATGAAACAAGAAATGATTTATTTGGTCAAAACATATTTTATTTCTCAACATAATCTCCTTGTAGCTCGATACACTTCGTTCAACGTTTTTCTAATATTTCGATCCCTTCCAAATAATACGATTTTGGCAATCCTTCAAAATAGGCGTTTGTCTCAGCAATGACCTCATCGTTGGAGCCAAATCTCTTTCCGCCGAGCCATTTCTTCAAGTTTGGAAATAGATAAAAATCGCAGGGAACCAAATCTGGAGAATATAATAGAAGACGAACCAATTCGTAGTGCAATTCATGCAATTTTGTCATTGCACTGCGGACCTGTGTGCCGGTGCAGAGAGCAAATGCAGCACCCATCTGGCAGATAGCTTTCTCATATCCAAAAATTTATGCAAAATGTTCCGTACCCGTTCGGTTGAGATGCTCATAGCCTCAGCACGCTCGTGCACTTTAACTCGCCGATCGTCCAATATCATACCATGGATTTTATCGACGATTTCTGGCGTTGTAACCTCAATTGGACGATCAGAACGTTCGGCGTCCTTTGTGGTCATACTACCACAACGAAAATCAGTAAACCATTTGTGAATCGTTCCAATCGATGGTGAGGAGTCCCCATAAAGTTTTACAAGCGATGTTTTGGTAATGTTTTTTCAACGCAAGAAATAATGTTTAATCAAGACGCAAAATCCACTTTTTTCCATGTTTTCAAAAATCTTCAAGGTTGCTTGCTTTCGATGAGTAAACAGAACTGTATGACATATCAGTCTGAAAATTTTAATGCGTTCTAGTTAAAGATGGTATATCACAAATGTCACATGAGATTTGCGATTGTGACGCCATCTGTTTTATTTTTCAGGGATTTTTCACCCTGCCCTCATACTTTGAAATCGAAATATTATTGTAATTAAAATAATATGTAGGGAAATAAATAAAATATATATATCATCACATCTTTTACCCATTATTGGGTGTAGCAGTCTGCCGTAGCAGATCTTTAAAACAAATATTATAAGAGATATATTAATAAGTAACTTCAAGAATAATGTATATAATTTTATGACATATTCAATATTTTTCAAAAGCTTGCATTTAAGTTGTCAATTGTAATGATACTTTCTTGAAATTTGTCATTATTTTATAATAATGACTGCACACTGAATAAAAAGTTTGATTACTTGTACTTGTCACGTAATGTTTTGTCTATATTTGAGTTTCTAATTTTAGAACAATTATTTCTTACTTAAAAATTAATAATACCTCTTTTTCTTACGTGAAAGTTTATTATACACTAAAAATAACTAAGAATAATTTACAAGTTTTTTGAACTCAAGATGTTCATGTAGGTTATATTTATTTCCATAATTATATAACAATAAACGACCTTTTAAATTTTTTTTTATACTAGTAATACAAATAAATATTTATTGTTTTCATTTCACTTTCAAAATTATATAACAATAAACGACATTTTAAATTTGCTTTTTGCTAGTAATACAAATAAATATTTATTGTTTTCATTTTACTTCATTAAATTATATAAGGGAGCTACAGGAAGTACAATACAAAATAAAAATAAATATATCATCACGCCCTTTACCCATTACTGGGTGTGGCACTCTGGCGAAGCAAATCTCGGTAAGTGATATATTTATGCGCGTGAAGTGCGTTATCAGCCATCAAATCACGGCCCTCAAGATGTTAGTGGTGGGGGAGCCACAGGGGTAATTTTAAATTGGTGAAAATGTTTTGTCGGCTGTGAGGATCGAACCAGGGTTCTTTGGATCCACAGGCCGACTTGCTATCACTGTGCCATTACCCAAAAAAAAGAGATGTATTTTTTTATAATTTAATATCAAATATACGGCTGTATCATGTAACACATCTTTAATAATAAGCGTTTTAGATAAATTTTACTAGCTTTGGCAACATCGGTTTTGTCTTGACGTATGTCAAATTTGTATTTATATGATTAAAAATATAATAAAGATCAGAATGAAACCGACTTTGCCAAAGCTAAAAAAATTATCGACGTCACATATGATTAACGATGTATTAAATGATACAGCCGATAATATCTTTTCTCTTTCATATTCCATAAATGGAATATTTCATCTTTATCATCTTGCTTATAAAATAAAATAGAATTGTTTTCAAACAATTACATTCATTATTTTTTTATCCTCTTCTGACCTAGGTTTTTTTTTATCACAGTTCAAAAACCTGATATGACTGCCTTTGTGTAAATGCAAGATATAAAGATAAGTGTAATTGACTTTGAAACTGATATCTTGAAACAAGATATTATCTTGTATTAAATAGGTATTCTATATATTTTATACACTTATCAATAAATCCAATACAAATTGATCAATGTTTTGACAGACAAATCAATCAATAATCGGCGAGCATCACATTGAACGATTTTCCATCAATGTATTTTTGTTAAAAGCAGTACCATAAAACAAAATGTAATACTTTTTAGATTTTTTCTTTTTCTTTTGGAAGTTCGCATCGATATCATGCAATTTGGTAAAAATGTAAAATATTATAACATTTAGAAACATATAACACAAATTTTTAACATATTTTAACATGTTAAATTTATTTACAAATAATAAAAATTGAATATTTTAAAAATAAAGTAATCTATACCTCGGTCAATTTTTATTGCATTTGAACTCGAGAATTTATATATAGTGCATTTTTTTCTGGTTTTTTGCATATATTTTTATCTCAAAATTCTGGAGTAATGGAATTTACAATTTACTGACAATATATCGTTAGAATTGTGTATTACCTTTCTTCATATCATTTTTCAGAAAATAAATGATAATTATGAAATAAATTTAACTTCAAAAATATGCATAATATAAAAAAAATAATAAATATATCATCACGCCTTCTACCCATTACTGGGTGTGGCACTCTGCCAAAGCAGATCTCGGTATGTGATATATTTTGCGCGTAAAGTGCGGTTACCGGTCGTCAAATCATGTTAGTGGTGGAGGAGCCACAGGGATAGTTTTTGAAATGATGAAAATTGTTTGTCGCCTGTGGGAATCGAACCAGGGTTCTCAGGATCCACAGGCCGACTTCATATCACTGAGCTACCCACCCCATAATATGCATAATAAATATGTTTTATTTATAATAATAATAATGTGGCTTGTAAATTTGAGAATCCGAGTTCGATCCCGCAGTCGACAAATTTTACTTCACATTAAAATTATCTTTGTAGCTTCACCCCTACTAATATCTTTGGAAACCGTAATTTGCCAGCTGGTAACCGCACTTCACGCCCAGGTAGCTAAGGCACTTTTACTTCCAGTGAGAGATAATAGATGTAATGATTTATTTATTTTTTATTATAATAACAATAATATTTTTTTATTCCAATTGTTCAGTGTGAAAGTGGCAACTTTAGAATCATTTAAGCGTATGATTCACCTAACAGATTAAACAAATTATATTTTTTTAATAAAAAGTTTCACATTTTGCAATGCTAACAAAAGAAATGCAACAATAAATAGTTATAAAAATAAATTTTAAAATCCTTGGCATTCTTGATGCAGTTTCACTTGCAGTCTATATGATCATTATTTACTATCACTTTTATTTCAGTTGCACAGGAATTTGAAAATTACTGAATAACGCATACATCGACTTCGTTATCGTAGTAATCAACTTGATTACATGTCTAGCAGAATGCTTATTTTTTAAATAAAATCGTAGCCAGAACAGGTAACTGGTGGAGGGGGTATCACACACGTGATTGGTAGCGCAAACTGGACAACACTTTCAATGAAATAAACGTGAACTAACAACAATTCTTGTCAGTTTGTTGTCAGTGTTACGAGTGTCGTGTGTACAGTTTACAAGTGCAGTGATTATTGAATTTCAACAATGGCACCGGCATCGGTTCAACTTCAGGATGATCAGAAATTTGCGCTGATGAAGGTTTGGCTTATTTGGAATTATTTTTAACTTTAGTTAATGTTCATTTAATTGGTTATGTTTGGTTGAAAGTAAAATTTGGGTTTGTGTCGTGCTTTCGCTTTAATCTACCGTTAAATTGAAATTAGACAAACTGAAAACGAAATGTGTTTATTTAGTTTGTATGTACCTACTTATTTGAGCGGATTGATGTGTTAAGTACTTAATACATGAACAAAGAATAAATATTTAAATCTCATATATGTACCTAGTAACTAATCTGTTATTATCGATATCTAGATCTTCATCTTTTCACTAAAAATGTAAAAATGTGTAAATACTTAGATAAGATTAATACAAAATAATGCATAGGGCATTTTATGTTTAATTTATAAAAAATAGAACTATATAAAAATCGTTAACAATTTGATAATTCGGCTTCCATTATAAAAAATAAACAATGTACAGTCACGTGTAAATACTACTTGTCAAGAGACGTATTGCATTTGCCATTTGGATCAGATCTAACTTAATTTACTGAACCAAATCATTTATTTATTACGCTGCATTACTTCGCTCACTTTATTTCCAGTACTAAAATTACAGATTCTAATTTACTTTGAAGTAATTCACCCCAATAAGTGCATCAGTTTGCTTAATTCAGTTCATTTAGTCGTGTGTCAAATTTATCTGAACTTATTTAAGTGAACCATGTGGCAAATGAAATACAGCTAACGTATTTCAAAATAATAAATAATGCTGTGCTATTTTGGTTCTAACATGCGAATATTGTAACCAGTGACGGCGCGAAGGGGAGAGGCAGGTATGTCTTTCGCCTACCCTGTGGCCCACTTGTTAAAAAATTATTTTAATTAATATACAATAATTTGTGTAGAAATTGTAGTAAGTTAACATAAACATAAAATATCTGATAAATAAGAACCCAAGAAATAGACGAAAGAAACAACTTTTCTCCATAATTTTCTTTCGAATTTTCGTCCATATCTTGAAAACAGTTAATGATATCGTACTGATTTTGGCTCTTAATCGATGTTTTAAGTCAATTTACATTGTCCTAAAGTATGGTTTATATTTTGAAGAATTAAATATTAATTAATGTTTCCTTAATTTTACTTTCAAAATAACGTACTAATGATTTTTCTGGTGGATGAGGCCAAAAAACATCAGAATGTCAAGTTTTAATTCGTTAGATCCGACAGACAGACTGATAAATATAGGCCTCTATCTATACAATAATAGAAATAAGAATAATTAATGATAAAAACAAAATATTATTGAATTATGGCTATTAGTGACAGCAATAGTCAAAAATAATGTTTTAATGCAGAAATATGAGCGTTGAAAAATATAGTGACATAACAAGTACTGAAGCGTTTTCGTTTGCCACTTTCTTCGCGCGGTAAATAAGAGATATGTGGGAAGTAGGCCGTCACTAACTTCATTGAACTGTCAGTGGGACCTGTCATATTTGTTTACATTTGTTAAACGTTCTTTTTACTTGTCAGAGAGTAAATAATTGCAGTACAACACAAAAACAGACATTATTTGCACTCTTTGAAAGAAACAAATAAAATTCCACTGAAAGATGCTTGTGACGTCACGATCACGATTCAAAACTTCAACAATTTATATCTATTGTATATAAGGAATTTTGAACCCGCGTTTTCATTAATCGTCATAGTTTGTTATGTAGTTTCATAAAAGATATATTTAAAAATAGGTATGGGAGCCCATTGCTCTTAATAGTTAATAGACTACAGGATAAATTTCTTCACATTAAAAAACAATATTCTAATTTATATTTTTAACTTGAACAAAATTTGTTGTTCATTGCTATGATACGAAATACGAGTATATTAGCTGTATTCCATTTGACACTTAGTTCATTTAAATCAGTTCAGATAAATTCGACATGTGACTAAATTAACTGAAATAAGTAAACTAATGCACTTATTGGGGTGAATTACTTCACAGTAAAATAAAATCTGTAATTCTAGTATTGGAAATAAAGTCAGCGAAATAATCCAGCGAAATAAATAAGTGATCTGGTTCAGTAAATGTTAGATCTGATCCAAATGGTAAAAGGAATACGCCTATAGACTTCATAATGACTGAGGCATTATGATACTGACTCGCTAAACTTTCGTGATCAATCGTTCGATATTTAACCCTCATATCACTTTAGTAATTAAGTATATTATTAGTAAAATGCATAAAACACGAATGTACAAATTTGCCGATTTTGACGTATGTGCTTCAAAATATATATATTTTTGTAAATACTAAGTGTCTACTTTTTTATGGATCATCATGGTAAAATTTTGAAATGGCTTTAATTTCTGCCCTATTAATTTTAAAACAAAAGTGTACATATAAAATATAATGAGCATACATTTATTATCATACTTTCTTAATGAAAGGAATCAAAAATGATCCAGAGTTATTGGATAACAAGGCTTTATTAAAAAATGTTGGCATTTATTTATTCAAAATGACGACATTTCGAACACGAACCAATAACCCTGGACCATTTTTGATTCCTTTCATTAAATTAATATTTACGGCTTAATAATTTAAAAAACTTTATCATATTTTCTTGTCATGAGATAGACGCAAAATAAAATTTCCGTCCCTAAGCTGTTTACAGAATGTCTTGGATAACAAAACATACAATTCCAATAGTCATTTTGTTTGAGTTTAACAGATTAAAGATTATTAATTGATATTTAATTGTTAATTTTATTATTTTCTTTTTATTTTGATTTGAAAATGATGGAAAGATTTAATGTAGAAAAAGTTCAGTGTTTGAAATGGTATCTTTATGACATAAGTCATCTGTCCAACCCAAACAATAAAACATTTTTGTTTTATTTCACATGACATTATAAATATCTAAAAATTATAACTTTTATTTGCCTCTCTGTCGTGAACGAAACGCATGTATTTAAACAAGAATTTCGGACTTAGATGCAGTTTTTAATTCTGAACTAGTGTGTTTTTGAAAATATGACCGCACTAGTGCTTTAATAAAGTACTTATTCCACTCAAAATGATAGTTAACGTGGTTTAACTTAATTTTTTTAAATATAAAATAATTATGAGAATTGTCAATTCAACATTATTTTTGTTTAAATTTAAATATATTTCATGGCCGTTGAAAAAATTGTGTACGATATACGTGTGGTAATGATCATTAAGATACTTGTGTGATTATACATGTGTATCTTAATGATGCTCTTATCCCACTTATATTGTAAATAACTATTAGTTAAGTACATGTGAATAATTGCTTATTTTAGTCACTGAAAACGATTGTGTAATGGATTAGATTCTCGCAGCCGACAAACAATTTTCATCATATTAAATGTACCTCTGTGGCTCCTCCTCTCCTAAAATTTTTGAGGGTCGTGATTTGACGGCTGGTAAACACATTTTACGCGCATAAATATATCACCGAGATCTACTACGGCAGAGTGCCGCACCTAGTAATTGGTAAAAGGCGTAATGATATATTTATTTATTTTTTGCATTTTTAAAGCAAATTTTACTCGCGGTAATCATTAATATATTATTACGTAGAGAAGACAAACAGGTTTTAAAAAAAATATTTGTGTATCTATAATATGAATGAGTAGATGTTTTTATAATTTTTATACACATACTTATCACGTATACTTAATAGCTTAAATTACATTACAGCTGAAAAAATTGACTGTATAATCAAAGCTATTACTAAGTATGATTTTTTTGCTGCGCCATGCGGACAATAACTGTCATTATGTTATAAATATTAGAAATTTGTAGACTTTTTTATCGACTGTGAGCCACTAAAATGAGATAATCAGTATTAAATAAATTGTGTGTACAGCTCTAACATTATTATATACAATTTGGTACCATAACAAAGCACTCTTTCCCGGATCTATATTTATTTGGGATGGCTAGCTCAGTGGTATGAAGTCGGCCTGTGGATCCTGAGGTCCCTGGTTCGATTCCCACAGGTGACAAATTTTCATAATTTGAAAAAAGCTATCCCTGTGGCTCCTCCACCACTAACATGTTTGGGGGCCGTGATTTGACGACTGGTAACCGCACTTCACGCGCAAAATATATCACTTACCGAGATTTGCTTCAGCAGAGTGCCACACCCAGTAATGGGTAGAAGGCTTGATGATATATTTATATATATATATATATATATATATATATATATATATATATATATATATATATATATATATATATATATATATAAGGTATATCAGATGTTACATTTAATAATAAATAATATATTTATTTATTTTATTTTCTTGATCACTTCGGGTCAAGGGCAAGGTATAGCAAAGGACTGTTCTTTCACTGGACCTTTACAAATACATTTTATATCGTATGTTGGTGTAACCCTTAAATTTGTAATAATTATTATTTACAACTTTTTTTTGTTTATTATTTAAAAAGTTTATTTACATGATATTATGTTCACGGACGTCCAATAAAATTAACCTTTGATAATACCTACTTGTCTGTGTTTTTATATCCTTGGTTTAAGGTGCCAATTAATATAAAAACTAATCATTAAATACTTACCTTCATTAATTTATTACTGCATTTTCAGTTAAAAAATTTGGAAACAATCCGAAAAATAAAATGAAATTGCAATTTTAAACATTAGGCATATCATTACTCGTATAAATAAAAATAAACTTGTAAAAATAATAACTACCTACTTACATTTTCTGAATACCAGTATGAAGTAAAAAAAAACAGTTATCCTGTTTCCAGATAGACCGATAGACCGATTTTTTTGGAACTACTTTTTTTTTTAATTCGGTTCTAAAACGTGAAGATTCATCAAAATCTCGAGGTTGAAAACAATACTTTCCCTATTACAATATACGAGTAGCCGGGAAAGTTAAATATATACAAATATAAATATTAACATTTTTTAGCATTCATAATATATTTTTAATTACACAGAATATTTCTTTTTTAAAACTAACCTGCGATACATTGTTTTAAATAAAAAAATAATAATTTGATACTAAAACAAAAGACAAACTTAATGTTTTTATTTGTCAATTGTCATTTTTAATTTCAACACAGTATGACTTAATATTTGGATTACTGCGTTTCGTATATCACATATATGTTAGTTATATAAACACAAATATGTACTTACGTATGTAACCAGTAGCAATGTAGCAATTACAGTACCGTTTACCTTATTTTGATCTCAGATTTCGACAGTTGATCTATCGATCTTTTTTTTTGTCGCGTAAAAAGCTAATTAAGGGACACGCAATAATAGAAATAACTATTTACTGATAACTACCTACCTATCAACAAATTGTATATATTTTTTTTCTTAGTTGATATTGATTATCTCAAGTAAAATAGATTGTCATTGTTATTTGGATCACAAAATTCTAAAAAATTAGTTTATGGTTAGGTACAAAATTTTACCACAGGCGAACTTTGACCTAGGCTAAAGAGGCATTAGCCTTGGGCCCAAAAATTTTAGGGCTCGGATTCAAACTTTTAGTTTAAATAATAGAAATATATAATTTTATTTCCTTATAATGTATATATATATATATATATATATATATATATATATATATATATATATATACAGGGTAATGACTGCGACTCTCGAACATGTGTATTTAACATGTAAAATCATAATTTTATAATTTCCTGTTTCAGTAATTATTTTAAGCAGACAGCTTAAAAAAAAGGTTTAGAACATAAAATTCTGCATCTAATCCAATAAACAAAATTAATTTTGCATGCTTCGTCTGTCAAAATAATTTCTTTTATTTATTGTCATTTATTTGGCACATAAAACGTCAAACATTTGTTAATTTTGTTTCAATTACATGGCTATCGATGATAATTTCATTATTTTCAGATCTAATTTATTTATATAAAGGGCCCAAAATAAATATTTTGCCTAGGGCCTGAAATATTTTAAATCCGCTTCTGAATTTGACATTTGAATTAGATTTCAGATCTAAGTTACACTTACAGAAACGGACAGACTTCGCGTCTTTATCTTTCTAGATCAGTGTTTCCAAACCGGGGTTCCTCGGAAATCTAGGGTTCCGCGAGTGTCTTAGGGATTCTATAAAAATTAATAAGTATTTGGTTATATTTATTATTTTAAATATTGTAACGATCATTTGACTGGCTTTGAAATCCTTTCATTGAAGTATTTTATGTCTATATATATGAGGTACATACCTATTCAAAATTTATGTTTTTTCGGTAGATATATTTTTTCAAGATAAAAAGACAAATAATGTAAATAATAAATAATTTATTCAATAAATAAAAACAGTACAATCCATCAATCATCACATTTAACCGACGCTTCATCACTTGTCGACCGATCATCATCATTCTTAAACCCTTTATCCACAAGATGATACGTCTCAGCCTCCAAGGCCAGTCTTCTGATGTTACTAAGACAGCCAGCCGCGGCTTCCTGGAGCGCCTCGTCGGTGGATGCAACAGCACGTAACAGGAACGGCACTACGCCACTCTCGTGCATCGTAATACAGTTGAACGCATTGTCCGAGAGATGGTAGAGCGCGAGGGCTGTTGTGCGCTGCACGGCAGGGTTGGAATCTGCCATGTAACCTACCAGAGGGGTGATGGCACCAAGACGACCCAAATCCTTGCGGTTGGTGCCCCATGCACAGCTGAAGGCGATTGCTTCGGCGAGGTGCTCGCGCAAAATCTGAGAGGAAGTAAAAATATTAAATAAATAAGTGTACATCATTATGGCATTTTATCTATTACTGGGTGTGACACTCTGCTATAGGGAGGGAATTATAACAGTTGTCGACTGGAATATCTCGATAAGAATGCGAACCTACTGGTGAAATTTAAAACTACGGCAAAGGAACACTTTCATGAGATTTGTATGCTGTTAGAGCAATATTCAATATTGTTTGTGTACTACTTTAAAATATTTTCGTAGAAAATTTAATTTAAATTTCAACCTTATACTTTTTTATTTCTGTAATCTGTAATTACAACTTCATTGTTATTATGTTGTACGAGTATACTTCATATGAAATAGAATAGTAAATGTTTAATAACATTTGTAGGTTATTCTGAAAAATTGAATATTTTCAACAAAAAAAGTAGAATGTATGGTTGTGTACAAGGACGCTGAAAGAAGGGGATATGGCATTACGATACTGTAGCATTGCTTGAAGTGAAGCTTGGGCAAGGGAAAGATACAACAATAGTTTTTCTGCACCGTGCTTAGCCAAATCTCTTCTTCTTCCAAAAATGTTGAATTTTTGTGTAAGAAAAGTGGCGTTTAGACGTTGTCAGGGGGCGTTGTTGTATGTGAATATAACCACGAGGTGTTCATTTGTGTTTCAATCGTTTCGTTGTGTGGAATTGAACATATTTTTTTGTAGATAAGATGGTAACTAAGTTTGTACACTTATGTTTGTTGAAGTAATTTCAGTTTTGATTTGTTTAAAAATATAAATTTGAATTTATTCTCAAACTTGCTCTTCATATTAACGGGTTTTATATTTATTATTAATAGTAAATGAATGAGTTTATATGGAGTGATCTATGAATGTGGTTGAAATGAGGGTGGTTTGTTTGGATGAAAATATTTGACGAGGGCTGATTGTTTGATGAGTGTGATGAGTGAATGTTTTATGAGTGATTTTAGGGTTCGTGCTACCCCATTTGTTGGGATATAGCGTGAAGATATGTATGTATGTATGTAAATATTGTTCAACAATTACAATTACAAATATTTATTTTAATCGATAGATCACACTAATAATAAAAGTTGATAATTTCAGTTTCCTTGTAAAAATTTATAATCTTTTAGGGAGAATGATTCTGTTCTGCTCTGTTTAAATTTCAAATCTCTTTATGACACATGCGCAATAGCAGGGGCTAAGCACGGTACAGGAAATAATACTTCTGTCTTTGTCAATCTGCCGAGCCTCACTGGCTTGACTTTAATGACGCATCCCCTCCTTTGACACTTTTTTCGCAAATGAGCGATTTATTAACATGTAGGGCATTATACCAGTCAGTAATTGCAAATTCTATTTATTATAAATTGTTCTGTCAGTGGAACTGCAATAAAATTACTTTGCATTATGTAAGAAATCATGAAAAGAAATAAGAGTTAAAAAATATTACTTTAATTCATTGAAAAATTCATCCAATTGTATAATTATAAAATACATTTCTTGATATAATATTGAATTGATATTTATTTTTATGTAGGTATATAATACGTTTTGAAGTTTACCATTTCCTATTACAATATCTATCTTGTGCAAAGTGCGGTTGCAACATGGTATAATCTACTGAGAAGGAACTACTGAATCTATTGCAAAATTAATGATAATAAGTAAACAAACGGCAGACATACAAATAGGTAATAAATTGTGAAAGTGTCATCACCTTTATCGAACTAGGTTTTAGTAATCGTTATTTTATCTGTAAGTTACGTAGATATATCTGTATTGTTGCGTTTTAATCATAAATAATAAATGACATTCTAACATTATCTTTTATATACCTACTCACATACAAACAGATACAAATAATTTTTCCACTCTATCGTAAACGAACTATTATTACTTTGTTTGTAGGTTGAAAAGTTATTGGTTACCATTGACGATGGGGGGTAAGGAAGAACTAACTTCCCTAGGAAAATAATAACAAACACATTCATTATTGATATTTCATTTATTTATAAATAAATCTGTATATCATCATGCCTTTTACCCATTACTAGGTGTGGCACTTTGCCGTAGCATATATTTATGCGCGTGAAATGCGGTTATCAGTCGTCAAATCACGACCCTATAAGATATTAGGAGAGGGAGAGGCACAGGGGTAGTTTTAATGTGTTGAAAATTGTTTGTCGGCTGTGGGACTCCAACACAGGTTCTCAAATCCATAGGCCTTTTCATATTAAATATTGATACATACGAAACATTGGTGAAAAAAAAAGATTGAGGAATTTTATTTAATAATTAGAATGATCTTGGCACCCTTTTTCTTTGATGACCTAAACATGTGATTAGTTTGCCTATTTGATAAACCAGCCTTGATCACTTTTTTCCTCGATATTCTCTAATTTCATTTCGCATAACTTATTAGAGCGTCACGTTCTTGCGATTCACATTTCGGTGAATACAGTTGTCACACTTCCTTTTCAAAAAAGCTAGTAATTTCAGATATTTGGATATGTTAGTATTTTCCTCTATAAAAATGGTTGATTTTAAAATTAAATACTCTCACCATAAACTCAATGGAAATTTCAATACAGCAGATTTTTTTAGAAAGTAAACCAAAAGGGAGATTTCCAAAATAGCGGTAACGACACCAATTCTTAAATGATTTATATGTCAATTCATAGCGTTTCTTGGATTTTTCAGCCAGTAAAAACAAACAGGTTCTATTTGCAGCTTTTTCAATTTAAAATATATTCATTACAATAAACAGGAATCACTTAATTATCTTTTCTCATAATAACACAACTTATCGTTGTTTATAAACAAACAATTAACATTTTAGCAGCAGTCTCAGATCTCTAATTTTATAAGTAATACAAATAAATGTTAAAAGTAAATTGATTAGATGTAAAAAATAAAATACAAACATTTTGTCTACGACCATGCGATAAATGACACTTATCGTATTTATTTTGAGTGAGATAAGTGCTTTATTAATGCACTAGTGCGTTTTTGGAAATATTAACGCACTAGTGCTTTAATAAAGTACTTATCGTACTCAAAATGCTAGTTTCCATGGTTTCAATTAATTTTTTTAAATGAAGCATTTCATTGGTTTTGTGAAACGTCAAAAAATAATCACTTTAAAATATTGCCTACATCCCTTATAAAACATTCCTGTTTAAAAAATATCACCTATAGTTTTTAGAACCCCAATTTTACTACGAATATAAATTCTCTCACCTCGTCTCTGGTATGTACCAAGTCAGTAAACATTGGTATAACCCCGTGGTCGGTGATGATGGCTAGGTTCTCCAGATCCTGCGCGATGACGGCGAGCGCGGCGCACACGGCAGCCAGGACTCGGGGCTCGCCGCTACGCAGCTGGCTGACGATGAGTTCCAGACCGCCCACGAAGCTGCGGACCATTTCTCCGGAGTCGGATGCATTTTTTACCAGCGGGACGAGAGCCCATGCGGCGTTTGCTCGGACCTGAGTGATTGAAACACGTAGAGAAATAAACAAAAAAATAACTTTCTACTTGTACTGGTGGGGGGGGGAGGTTGCGTACATAATATCTTTGATTATACAGTATTATACATACATGTTGGCATAAATAGATAATATGAGGATGAGAAAACTGTTTTTTATACTTGCATCATTCAAAATAAGGTTTACATTATCCTGGAAACTGAAGTAAAGTTTGATTTTACGCACTTGTGCTTCAAAGTAATTACTTATCACACATTTTAAGGAATTTACAAAAGAATTAGTGACATTAGTTTATAACGCCATCACTCAGACATGTTTTTAAAAGTTTTATGAGAAAAAATAAACAATTAGCTTTCAAATAACAAATGTCAATTCATGGCATACTAAACTGTCAATATAAATTCACGCTTAAAATTTAATAACTTTTCTTACTATCGGTTATATAATATTTGGTCTTTACAAAAAGCATTGTACAAAACTCATGCACGAAGAGGTCATTTGCACCATTTTCACAAATGAAAGCACTCACTTCGATCGTGCTATAAAATTTCACTCATGTGCAAAGTATGTATCCGCGCACTTGTTATGTAAATTAGCTATTTTGTAGTGTATCCGGCTAAAAGTTTTAACGTTAGATTAAGTATGATGATACTAACTCACTATTATGAAGTACATGTGTGTCAGAAATCAGATTATAATGTCAAATTGTAATAAAATATAAAGACTTACTAAATATTTCTGTAGTAAGTTTAAAAACTCTGTAAAATATTATGAGAATTGTATTGTATGAATGGGAATATAATTCAGGATTCAAACGTACGTAAATGAAACGAGAGTTAAAATCTCGGTGACTCTTTTTTGTATTCATTGCTTCAAATTTTAATAGTTTTTATTGAATAAACATTATAGAAAATAATAAAATTGAAATTATTCATAAACGGTAACGATCATATTTATTATTGCTCACAAAATGAAAATAAATAAACGTGATCTAACATAAATTAGAGTAAATATTCAAAAAGTCATCCATTTAGGGAGCTAATCAGTGGCTCAAGCTTTGGCAAAACATTGCAGAATTGCGCAACACTGCAATAGTTTACGACAACAATGTAAAAAACGATGACAATAAAGCGAAAAACGATACATATGTAAATTTAATATTTTAATATTTTGTTGATAAAACTGCTCGTGTTTCTTCAAGTAACATAAATAAAATAATTGCTGATTTCCTATTGTCATAATAATTAAAATTATTATATCATCATTTATATTCTTAAATATTTTTTCAAAATGTGAAGTCATAATAATAATTATAATAATAAAATTTGAAACAATAAATAACAGTATTAAAATTTGAAAAAATCCTATATAAAGATTGTGCACGTTAAATTTGGGACAACTGAAAACTCAAATAAAAAAAATTTCAATACAACTACGGCAACAAAATGTATTTATTATTGAAAATGAAGAACAGATTAATACTTAATATCTATATAATTAAGCTTAATTATTATTTTGATAAAATAACCGAACCCTAGATTTAACCTTAGCCATCAAATTTTGTACAGTGTCCTCTGACATTTTTTTTGCCGCATAAGTCCATTTTTTCTTGAAGTCTGGAAGATCTTTGACCTCCCTATTAGTCTTTTTTAGTTTCTGCTTTATAGTTCCCCGTAAGTTTCGATCGGGCGTAATTCTGGGCAATTAGGTGGAATGTCCGTTTTTGGGACTGTTAAAATGTTTTTGGTTTCGTACCATTGCATTACAGATTTTTGCATAATGGCATGAAGCTAAATCAGGCCAAAACACAATAGAAGTCTGGTGACTGTTAATGAAAGGCAACAAACGTTTTTGAAGACATTCTTTCAAGTAAATATCTTGATTTATGGTACCGGTTGTAATGAAACTCTGACTTTTTCTTCCACATGTACAAATTGCTTGCTACACAAGATATTTCTTTGGAAATTTTGACATTTTTTGAGTTTTAAATTGCTCCAAAACATTCTTCTTATCCTTTGTAGTAAAGAAAGATTGTCCTGGTAGTTGTTAAAAATCACCTACAACGTATGTTTCGTCGTCCATCACAACACAAGAACTTTTCGTCAAAATTTCAGTGTACAGTTTGCGAGCTCGGGTTTTATCTGTCAAATTTTGCTTATTACTTCGGTTTGGAACAATTTGTACTTTATAAGTATTTAAAGATTCACGTTTCTTTACTTTTTGCACATAAGAGGAGGACATACCAACTTTTTGAGCCAATAATCAAACAGAGAGATTTTGATTTTTTTCAAAAATTTTTACAACTTTTCGGTCTGTGTTAGTACATGGTAGTTTGCGATTTTTACCACTTCCAGGTTGTCTTGATGTTGTTAGGCGTACTTCAAAAGATTTCACCACATTATGAACTGTAGACTTCGCTAAACCCAACAGTTTTGCAAGCTCTCGAAATTACAAATTTGGATTTTGTTGTCTAGTGTACAAAATTCTTTTACGAACATCTTCTTGTTTACATGACATTTTGATTATTAAACAATTGATTCATTTAAAACTATAAAAATATGAATAAGGTTACTGTGATCGTATTTTAAGCGAAAACTAACAGATATAGGTACAATATTTCAAAAGTTATAATAATATTTCGACGTCCAAATTTTATCGTGCACAATCTTTATACAGGTAAAAACTAAGATTATCTTTAATTTAATTATTATTTTCTAAATAAATAGATACTTCATAATTTTTCCTTTATAATTTCAGATTATCTTGTTAATTTTTGATTTTTTTTTTACTTATAACGCGATATTTTTTACGGAATTTTGCTTGTAACACTGTTTATGACATTATAATCTGATATCTGACAAACATTCACTACATAATAGTAGTTTAGTATCACTACTATGTTTAATTTAGCATTATAACTTTTAAATGGACACTTATAAACTACTAAACACTGTTTTTCCATGTTAAGTATCACTTTATGCCAACAGTTTCTTGAAACATCCTGTATATATAAGCTGGTTTGGGTTTCAGTGCCCAGACGATATAGGTCAAGTTCAACAATTGACAATTTTTGGCGAAAAATTTCTTTTTGCAACACTTAAAATTCTATTAGTTAATCGACAATATGGATACTTCCATAACTTATGAAGGACTCGTATGCAGAACTGAAAATGCTTCGATCGAAATTTGTTTTAAATAAAACTATTTCAAAATCGACAGAGTTTGGTATCATAAGTAATGTCTTAGAGGATACGTATACAAAACTAGGAGCAAATCGATTGTTCTTTGTCTTACCTTGAATATCGCTAATAATTTTTAAAGTAAATTATTGTAATTTTATGTATTAACCTATAATTATTCCGTTAATTATTAAAATATGTCAAATTAATTTTAAAATTATGCAAAGAAAAACGTTAAAATGAATTAATTTTTAAATAAATAAAGAAGTAAAAAAAAACTATTAACAACTTAAATGATACGCAATAAAAATGTTCACAAAGTGTACCTCTAAATGGTAAAATTAACCTTCATAACTAACATATGTTATAAATATTAATTCTTCATAACTTTTTACTTACTCAGTCGACAAGGTTGTCGGTCACTCATTATAACATAAATATTGATTGTTAATTTGCTAGTTAAATACAATCGAATATGTGCATAGAATAAAAATTTTAAAATATATTTTCTATCTTGTGCAATTTATTACATTCTCATATCCATAATTTCTATTTGAACAAGTGAAATAATTTTCTATATTATAATCTTATAACCTTGAAAAACAATCAGCAGTTTATACTGGGTTAGTCTTTTGTATCATTATGTAAATTGCTGCTCTCAAACAAGAATTTCAGGTTTAATTTTTTTTATGCATAGGTGATCTTGGAACGTTAGCGTTGACGTAATGTTAACACAGTGACAAATGCAGAACGTAACCGTTAAGAGAGAAAGTGTGTTGGATTCTTAGTAGTACAAATAATTTTAACCTTCACATCGCTTCTTTACGATCTTGGATAATAAAAATGTTGAATAATATGTGATTAATTTTTAATTGTTCTTGTACTGTTTACTATTAACAAACATTGAGCGCTGTAACTAAACTTTTATTTGTTATTAGAAAGAGTCGACAACGCTTGTATAGTTAATGAGGTTAATTAAAATGTTAATAGATACAACTAGCAATATTAATGTGGAAATTCAATAATGAACTTAGGCTTAAGTTGTAAATAATTTATTAAAGATTCATTGACAACGTTTCGGCCAAGGTTGTGTTCATCTTCAGGTCTACATGATAAAAAAATAACAATTTTGTAACAATTAAAAAATTGTAGTCTCATAATTAATAATGAAACAATTAACTATCCAAAAGTAGTGATGTAAATACAACAAATAAAAATATTTAAAGTTGAGTGATGAAGATCAGGGTCAGGGCAAACATTTACAATATTAATATTAGGAAAATATTTGAATTTATTTATTTATTTGTTACTCTGTATAACAGGAACTTAATCCCAATTACAGTACAGGAAACCTATAACTTATAGTGGAATACAATTGTATTTTTTTATACGAGTAGAAATCAGTAAGAATTGAACGCACGACCTCTTGCTTGTTAATTAAGAACCGCAATAGCTAGCATACCTATGTCAAGTTATACTTAATTTTCAATGTCAGCTGAATATTTAAATATAAAACATAGGTATTAATGTCAATAGATAAACCACTACCAGAAATCTGAAGTTGTTGGAATAATGACCACTGACGTCAACAGTGCCTTGAGCGCGTTAATATATCTTCCTTGAAATACTTGTTTAAGTTTATATTCTGGAAAATTCTGTCTATTATGGTTTCGTGTATTCGGTCTTCTTGACCTACAACCTAGAACAAACACTCAACAAAAAAGAAATTTTCTCTCATCTTATTTTTACTGAGAAGTAAAACAGTGAAACTCTACTTTTACTATAACTATACAGACGGATGAGTAGTCAGTAATTAGATGAATAAAGAAAAAAAAAGTATCAGTTATTCAGGCAATCGTAGCCCAGTGAATAAAAACAAGGTAAAATTTGAATTTCTTAATTAGCAAGCAAGAGGTCGTGCGTTTAAATCTCACTGACTTCTACTAATATCCAAAAAAATTAGTCTAGAAAAGTTCACCGAAAACAATTCACCGAATACAATTCACCGAAAAACAATTCACCGACACAGAAATTCACCGAAAGACAGTTCACCGAAATGCTAATTAATTTTCTTTTATACTTTATCCAGGCTTATGGATGGGAGCAAAATGAAGGCGTATTTAAAAATAGAAAATTGATTCCATTGTCATGCCTCATTTCATTTGTATAAAACTATATGTTTTACATTAATAAAATAAATTATTTACTATGCCTCGTAAATACTCATGTATGTTATTCTTGTTGTAATTTGGAACTAGATGCTCTGTCCTCATAGCACAGTCTCTGTACTTTTTATGCATCGGTGCGCCGTCTTGGCCGCTCACGTACTGCTCTATTTGAATAAATCCTAATAACATATTGGCATCGATGCTATTATAAGTACTATATATGCGCGAGTGCAGTAATGTCATAAGAAACTGTCCCAGCTTAAACAAATTTTAGCCGATTTAACCCTGCAATAATTAACGATATTTAACGTAATGGATAATATTCAAAAGATTCGGAATTTACGATAAGTATCCTTTTCAAAATGCCTGCATTTTTCTACCAGTTCTAAGGAACATTAAAAATACTACAGTTTAATTATCATTTCGATGAATATGTTTTTCGATTAATTGTATTTCGTTGAATTGTTTGATCGGTGAATTGGTATTCGGTGAATTGTTTTCGGTGAACTTTCCGGCACCCCAAAAAAATACGATTGTGTCTGAATGGTTCGGATTCCACTATAAACTGTAGCCCCCCTGTACTGTAATTGGGTTTAAATTCCTATTGTGCAGAGTAATAAATAAATAAAACAAGTAAGTTTTGTGCATTAATATTTGTAGAGTAATGTTCGATATGTGATTATATTTATTATTTTGCAATAAATCTGTAGGTATAAAACATACCAGTAGGTTTGCAATGAGAGATTGAAAATTATTTAATCTTAATCATCTAATTACCGATTAAACATCTTTCTAAATTATCAATTACTGGATACGAATATACAGGTGTTTCAATTTCGAAGGTCTATCATTGCTAACTTCTAAACTATAGGTGTTGTAAAAAGTTGTGTATCCGGACTTGCTTGTATTTTTGTAAGGACATCTATACCTGTTTTCGTTTTTTAAAAAATTTCCATAGATTATTACAAATTGACGAAAAACTAATTTTGGACAATTTTTTTTTCATTTTCAACTAATTCATATGCATATCGAGAAAAGAAGTTTCTAATAAAAAAAAGTAGACGTTATATCTAAACAGTGGTGTACGAAAATAGTTTTATAGGGGGACTTTTTTAAATATAACATAAACTTATATTATTTTTTTTAATAAGTAGGGAACGACATATCGTTATATGAAAAAAATTACATTGTATTTCCTATATTAAATAAATCAATTCACCACCCGATATAAAGTTATACAATTCAGCGTCTTTAAAAAAAATTATAATATTTCTGATGTGATGTTCTTCGTTAGATTCGGTGATGTTGTTGGGGATGTAATATCGAGTTTTCTATTGGTTTTATTTGGAGCAGTTTTCAATTATGTGTTTTATTATTTGGTTTGTATTGTAAGTGTCGCATTGTTATAGGTTTGACTTAGAACAGACTGGCTGTAAGTCATTTTAGTGTGTCCTATTCTTACTTTGAAGATTATAATTTGTTCTTTTCGGGAGCCAAATGTTTTTCAGGGTTTTACTTCATTTTTTATGTTTTAACTTATTGTTTGTTGTATGTAGCCATTGGTTTTGCCACAGAAATGCTCCTTGTTGTTTTATATGTTGTTTAAATTATTCATTTTAAATTTTAATAAATGCTGATACATACGTTAATTACCAAACAATAATATTGCCAAGGCAATGATTAAAAATATGTATTTACTTGTAAACAGCAAATTACTACTCAAATAATACGAGTTTAATTCACACATACTGATTACGAATTTTGTTCACGTCTCATGACTGCACAGAGTTATTACGTATGTTGTTGAATAAAATAAGTATGCGCTAGTTGTACACCAGTGTTTCTCAATAGTGAGTTCGTAAATTGTTTCGAAGGAGCTCACGAATGTCATGCAAGCCACAGAAAAAATCTGAATTTCTATTTTCAATTTGTCGCATTATTTATATTTATATAACAAAAAAAAGTACACGCAGATTTGTGGCAGAAAAGTGACTTCTTTAAATGTTGTTCATTTGCGTTTTTATTCTGTTACTAGGTTGTGCCCTATATCAATTACAAATCTTTTTTACAGGAGGATATAGAATTTGAAACTTTAAGATGTGAAATTCAAATTTCGAGAAATATGACCTATTTTAATTTATTCAGCTTTCTTCTCTTAATCATAATTTTAAATATTATGAAGTTTTTTGTATTTTTTGTAGTTAATTTTGCTCTCAATAAAAAGTAAAGGGCACAGAGCAAACTTGTTACTGACTTTCAATTTATTGCAATTATTAAACGAAAACAATAAATATAGGCCAAATATAAACCGGTGAATCAAGTAATTTAATTAAAAGGTCGTTATTACAATACCAATATTACGTTCTGCACTTTTGTAATAAATAGCTAATTGTAAAGTCGATTCATGTATATGTTAATTATTATGCATACAAATTTTAACCTAATTTATCTTTATTGCTAACCTGAACAGCGATCACTGATATATAATATGCCAACGTTCTTGTACTTCCATTTCAGTCAGATTTATAATTTATTTCAAATAAATACATTTTTTTGAAGTAAAAGTAGAGATAGTCATAATTATTTAACAGAATTCAATAGCGAATCCAGCAGAAGATTTTAGGCGGATCGATACAGAAAGAAAAAGTTTTAGCTCATCTTCAATTTTGGTTTAGTGAAATTAAACTAAACCAAATTCTCAAGAAACCTTGATGTAATCCTTTTACTATTTAATTTTCAAAATGGTATTTGGTTTTTTTTTTAATAATGACTTAGAATAAGGTTAACTAATTCAAAGTTTAGGATTAGCTAAAACTGTATTATTTTTCACTTCGACATAAGCTGTATTCCATTTGCCACTTGGTTCATTTAAATGAGTTCAGATAAATCCGAAACATGACTAAATGAACTGAATTAAGCAAACTGATGCACTTATTGGAGTGAATTACTTCAAAGTAAATTAGAATATGTAATTTTAATACTAAAAATAAAGTCAGCGAAGTAATTTAGCAAAATAAATAAATAATTTGGTTCAGAAAATGTAAGTTAGATCTAATCCAAATGGCAAATGGAATACGCCTATTATTTGTTGTTTATTGCTATGATACGAAGTATATTAACAACTCGATAACGACCGGGGCATTATATGCGAGCATTATGATACATAACGCTTGCTACATTTACGTAACGCTACAGTTGATTAATATTCTTATAATACGAATTACTATAATCATATTTATTATAAATTAAAACACGGACATTACTAGATGATAATGACCTCGGCGACATTCATCCCTTGAGATAAGGGCTCTCGGGCTGGATACTGTGTATTATTATCTATCTAACGCCCTTGGTGCGTAAATTATAATTAAGAGTCGGGCTGTTAATTTTTATAACATATAATACTTGTTCGTTTTCTTGTTCAATTTTTTTACTGCAGAAGTGTTCTAAAGTCACTTTATCTGAGTAGTTCTCCATCTTTACTCTGCGAAAATAATTATTAGCACTAGCGTGCAATTCACAGGCGTGTATTGTTCAATCAAACTGTCAATATCAATAAATAATCGTTACATAGTTTGTTTTTTCTTTTTAGATTATGTTGTTGAATTTAATATAATTACGAAAATTAAAATAATCTTTATTATCATAATTCACACGCCCATGAACTTGGATACCAAACTTTTCTTACTAGAAGTCTAGCTTTTATGTCATTGAGGAAAATTGTGGGTCACATCACAATCAGTTGGTTTTGATCATTCTGAACAATCGAAAACAAAGAATAAATATTATTAGTATCATTAACAAACAAATTAGTATTTAGTTTTTTTCCCGATTGTGGCCTTAAATAAATCTTAATATATTTAAACTAAACATAAAGCACGATTTCATTTCTACCTCCGGCGAGTTATTCTTCAGCAAACTCCAAACCAATCTCACTCCGTCTAGTTTCTCTATATCCAGCATAGACTCTGCCTCCTGAGCGGACTCCCGGAGCACGAGGGGAAGGTTTTCCAGCAGCGGTGCGTGCGTGGAGTTCAGCAGGGTGATCAGTGGTGGAATTCCTCCACAACGCCGTAGCTCCATCTTGTTATCCTCGTGCTTCACGCACTCGCTCAGCGCGCCCACCACGTTGGTTAGCACGTCCTCGTTGTCGTCTTGTAGGAGTTGCACCAAACTTAACACGGTGTTTAGCTGTGAAAGAGTTAAGCGTACTTATTGTATTTGTCACATCTAATGTACCCCCGTATACTGTAACTCCATCATTATCAGTTAATGATCGATAAGTGGATGACAACCCTTATTTTTTATGATTAATCTGCGAATTACCACTATTTTGGTATGCTATGATAAAAATCATTTATTCTGCATTATACTCTCGTACAAACCTACTAGCATAAAATATTTTTAACCACGGTTTTTACGGAACTGTCAGTATATTATTTGTTATAATAACAGCTCCGTGTAGTAATAAACAAAATGCGTTAATATAACATAAAAATGTTATGGTAAATTAGTCTGGTCTCAGAATACCGAAATTGTGATCATCTGTGAAATAATAATGAAAAATAAAAATTGCCATTAACTTATCGATCAATAACAGATAATGATACAGTTACAGAATATAGGGGATAATTTAAACTATTAACTATAAGTGATAAGTAGATATATAAAAGTTATAAAAACATCTACATAATCATATTGTAGATACAAAAATATATTTTTAAAACCTGCCTGTTTTTCCACATAATAATATATTAAAGATTAACGCGAGTTAAATTTGCTTTAAAAATGCATAAAATAAATAAATATATCATGACGCTTTTTACCCTATAGGGTGCGTTACTCTGCCGTATCAGATCTCGGTAAGTGATATATTTATGCACGTAAAGCGTGGTTACGAGCCGTTAAATTACGGCCCCGAAAAATGTTAATAGAGGAGAGGCCACAGGAGTATATTTAATATAGTGAAAACTGTTTGTCGCCTGTGAGAATCAAATCAGGGTTCTTAAATCCACAGGCCGACTCGATACCACTGAGCCAGCTACCCCATAAAAATGCATGTGTTATAATAATATTTTTCCTGAAACTTGCAAAAAATGTGCCTACTCCCCTGATCAATTTTATTATGGAAAGTAGATTTTTACCAAAATAGTCAAATAAAGTACGTATCCAAGATTTCAACAAACAGTCTGGTAAAATACAAAACAGTCTGGTCTTTTACTTTACCTGTTTTTTTTTTTTGGTTTTACCCTTGGAGAAGTAGTCTGCTGTCAATACAATTCATATCAAAACATTTAAACATTTTGAATTATTCATGATTAATTATTGATTAAATTTAACGGTTTCAGAAAAAAATAGTATACACGTTAGGAAAGTGTTTTTAACAACAGCTTCGTCAAATAAAACATTAGTTTCCCGACTTATTATGTAATGTACTTTTTTCTTATAGTAGCGGCTTTTGATACACATTACACAATCGTTTTCAATGACTAAAATAAGCCATTATTCACATGTACCTATCTAAAATATTTAAATCCACCAAAGCAACAATTTGACAACAGCGATATTTTACATATTTGACAGCGTCGTCATTCAATTTAATTTTTACTTTTTTCAAATTTTACTGTACTAAAAACTGCTACTGTTAAATAAAACGTTGTATTTCACTCACTTATAATATGTACGTACAATGTACTAATACAACACGTGTGATAATGCATTATTAATATACTTATGTGATTACACAACTCGGCTATCGCCTCGCGCAAATTTCACATTCGTATCTTAATAATGCTCTTATCCCATTATAATAGTGAATAATTATTAAGAAGATAAAAATTAAAAATGTCGATAACATGTTATTAAATTTTAAATAATCTACAAGGAGATAGATATATAAAATAGGGAAAAAAGAAAAACAAATTAACTCAATGATAATACACTATTTAATTTTTTCCACGATTTTTAAAATAGTTCAAAAAGTTGACTTTCATGGTCAATATATGTTTCAATTTTATTGCAAACTAAATTTCCCGATTTGATATTATTGCACACAATTAACACATTGAAAATAAATATATGTGGTTGATGATGTGACCGTCCGAGAATTTATCACTGACATGCATGGTTCATAACAAATTAAACAATAGTACGTTTTTAGCTGCATTTCTTGATTATTGATTTATTATTCTCCGAGGCTCCAAGCACTGTTTAAAAATGTTATGTAAAATTTAAGTGATTTCGTATTCGGCTAAGTTTAATGATGTCAAGTAATAATAGGAATAATATAATAATCATATAATTAGATGAATGACAAAACATTTTTTAATAGTATATTTTTATGTAGTTAAATTACTTTCTTTTGTCGTGGATTTTTTTAATTCATTGAAAGCTAATCTATACGTATTAATTTAGTTTCAAGGTTAATAGTAGTATAAGTAGAGTCTGTATTAATTAGTGACGCAGAAACTTGATAATTTATTTATTATATAACTAATAACGGTTATTTGGATACTAAATCGTGAAATGAGGGTTTGGGATATCAAAAAATTTACTTGTCAGTCGAAAAAGATGACATTTAAAAAATGTCAAAGATATTGATACTTATTACACATCCCTTCTACTAATAAAACAATCAAAAAATTGAGTCCTTTATAATTATATTATTCTAGCCCTCTTAGAGGTCGGCATATTTGAAAATTTTGATATCCGATCCGATCCGACTTGATTCAAGATCCGATCCGATCCGACTCTATCCGAAATCCGATTCGAGATCCGATCCGAGATCCGATCCGAGATCCGATCCGAGATCCGATCCGAGATCCGATCCGAGATCCGATCCGAGATCCGATCCGAGATCCGATCCGAGATCCGATCCGAGATCCGATCCGAGATCCGATCCGAGATCCGATCCGAGATCCGATCCGAGATCCGATCCGAGAACCGATCCGAGATCCGATCCGAGATCCGATCCGAGATCCGATCCGAAATCCGATCCGAAGATCCGATCCGAAATCCGTTATAGATGAAATTGAATAAATAATGTTGTTATAAAAAACTAAAGAGACATATTTTGTTGTAACGTTATTTAATTATTTTTATCACAGAACATAAATGCTTATAAATATAACGTAGCGTTATATTTCTTTAAAGAAGAATTGGAATTATTTTCTAAGAGCGGATACCTAAATGTTATGTATGTAAATTTCGGATCGGATGTTTTATCCTAATTTCGGATCGGATATTTTATCCGACTTTCGGATCGGATCTTTTATCCGACTTTCGGATCGGATATTTTATCCGACTTTCGAATCGGATCTTTTATCTGACTTTCGGATCGGATCTTTTATCCGACTTTCGGATCGGCTCTTTTATCCGACTTTCGGATCGGATATTTTCTCCGACTTTCGGATCGGATCTTTTATCCGACTTTCGGATCGGATCCGATCCGAATTCGATTCGAGAGAGCTCCGATCCGATCGGATTCGGATTTCGGATATTTTTGCCGACCTCTATAGCCCTCGTCCTGTAGATAAGTTTCATGAAAGAGTCTACTCTACGTATGAATACTGTTTAGAATTATTTGTGGATACTTGAGACAGTGTCTTATCACTAAACACTGTGAGAAAAAACAAATTTAAATTTACAAAATATTTTTGTAGATAATTTTGACGTTTTGGTAGCTAATTAAAATTGACAACTTACGCGTGTATATTCAATAATACATTTCAAATTACTGTATTCATACGTAGAATAGTGTCTAGGGTATGAATCGACTCATTTATCATCAAATTGTCTGTTCAACAGTTCCTGACATTAAATAACTTTGAGATTGATTTCACATCTCCAATACTCACAATTTTTGGCACCTTGAAATTTATTTATTGCATTTTAAGTTTAAAGGTAAGATTTATGATATTAAAACGATACAAAATAGCTAGATAAACAATTTTTAACTGAGGAACTCTTTTTTTTTCTTGCAACTCAACATAAGTGTTTCTCTATATCTAATATCAGATTCTATTAATAAAAAATAAAAAGAAAGATTAAATTTATCAGATTTGTCAGAAACAACAAAACAAATAATTATTGACAGAAATGGTGTATTCAGCTGTAGGTACAGGTACTTGGTGAACCATGGTACAAAAGTAAAAGTCACTTGGTGTTAAGTTTAACAAATTATTTATTTAAAATATTTCTGATCGATCAGGCCATCGTCGGTGGAAATAATTTTTGTTTTATTTCTCATGGCACTCTGATAATTGCCTTAAATAGTATATTTTCTTTTGATTCTAATTCGTACATAAGAAAAAAATTGAACAACTAACTAATAGTCATTGGATGCAATTTTTTATTCTGAACATATATCTTCATTACACTTCTGCTCTACATTTAATAGGTAAGGAGATATCGTCTAATGAAAATTTTAACATCGAATTTCCTATGTTCAGAAAATAAATAGACATCCGGTATGCAGATATGTTATATCTAGATAATGTAGGTACTTAACAAAAAGGAAAAATTCACCCATGCTACTAGACATTTCTTAAAAGAACATAAGTATCTAATTTTCTTATTCGAACCTTTTTTTCTTTCTGTAATTATTTTCAAAGAAAATTAGAGTAATGTATGGGAATTTTTGGAAAATCAATTCCCCTTTAATCGAAGTCGTAGCTCTTATAATTTCCATTGGTGGCAAATGGAAACAGAATACACCTGTACATCACAAAAATTAAATTCTTTCACACCAACCTGATTTAACCTGATGACATTCTCCTTACTAGCCGCACATTTCCATATCGCTCCTGTAACAGCAGCCAAAAGCAGTTTATCCGCCTGAAGCTGTCTATCTCTGGCCATAGCAACAAGAGGATCGAGTCCACCGGATTGGCGAACCAGATCGCGCGTGATCGGGTCCACGGCACAACGGAAGATGGCAGACGCGCAGTACTGACGTAATTCCTGGCTCTCCACTGTTGATAGATGGCGGACGATGTCGCCGATCATGCCCTCGGTCTGGATTGCGAGTTGGTAGCTTGCTTCTGTTGCGCAGTTCTAAGAAGGAATGAATTCATGGAGTAAACAAGATGTTTGATTGGAATGTACCAAAATCGAAATAACAAGAATGAAGGATAAAAACATAAAATATGTATTAAATAATAGCTATTAGTGAAAAAAATAGTTAAAAATAATGTTTAACATCAGAGATATAAGCGATTATAAATATAGTGACATCAAATATCTGAAGCTTTTCATTAGCCACAAGTATTTTCGCGTGGTAAATAAAAGATATATGCGGAGAATAACGTAACTAAATATTACATCTCAGCACTGATTTTTCAAACTGTTCGCCGTTTGCTGATATGTACGTGTTCAACATGTTGTATATTTATTACTATAATTTAATTTCATGTTCTTTGGCTTGCAATTTCTATAAAATATTAATCTCAACATAGTAAGATTATTTTTAAAGAATTCAATCGTATATTATTTGCACTCTTTGAACGAAACAAGTTAAGTACCACTGAACTGAACTTGGGACGTCACAACTCCAATACAAAACTTTAAAAAATCATATCTCTTGTAATATGAAGACTTTTCAACCCGCGTTTTCACTGATCGTCATAGTTTATCATGTAGTTTCATAAAAAAATTGGTATAAGAGCCCATTGCAGCAAATAAAGTACTCATGCAGATACATTCATCGTACCTACGCAATTTTGTTTTACGGCTGTATTACGTGAAACGATCGACTTGTGACCAATTTATCGGCAGTGTGAAAAAGAAAAAATTATTGATTTAAATACGAAAATAATAATAATAGTGACAATAATAATAATGATAATAATAATGATATTAATAATGATAATAATAATGATAATAATAATGATAATAATAATAATGATAATAATAATAATGACAATAATAATAATGATAATAATAATAATGATAATAACAATGATAATAATAATAATGATAATAATAATTACTCGTAAACAGAAGGCCAGATGTACAGAAGGAGCACATCTGCCGAGCTATGAAGATGTTGCTAACCCTCTATATTCAAATAACGGACGGATAAATATGGACAACGACAACGGCAACGCAACATGGAACGAATCACAGAACACCAGAGTGGCAACACTACAGCAAGAAGAGGGTCACTACACCGAGTATACTCAACGTAGCCCCTCTCAAGCAGAAGCGTCGACAGCAGGAACGAAAAGTAAAACACGAAAACAACCCTGGTCGAAAGAAGAAATGAAAGAAATAATATGGTGCTGTCAATACAGTAGGCTGACAGGGATGCATTACAGAGAAACATTCAAGCTCTGGAGAGAAAGGAACCCAGATTCCAGACCAACTTTAACAGCTAATACCCTGCAAAATCAGAGAAGGTTTATAGAACTGAACAATAAGATATCCCATGAAGAAAGACAGGAAATAATAAACAACATCCAAGCAGAACTGGATATTAGAATAACGCAGACACGGCAACACGAAGAAGAACATCACGAAATATTACAGCAGGATGGAAACCCTAACGAGAATATAGAGCCGTTAAGAGAAAAAAACATCGATCAGAAAATCAAAGAAAAGATAAACCAATTCTTAAAAACAACTTTCCAAAAAAGACCGAATCTTCCCAGACTTGCATCGTCTCATAAAAACACCGAACAATTTTTGATTGGAAATAACAGTTTAGACAATATTTTAAAAGAGAAAGATGCGCTCGACATGCACTATCTCAACACTGCGATCTATAGCACAGCATGTGTAATTACTGAAGTGATAACAGGAACAACATTAGAAGCAGAGAAGGTAAAATCAAAAAGAAACAACAAACCACCGGAATGGCAGAGACGGATTCAGTCAAAAATAAATCTTCTCAGAGCAGATCTGTCAAGACTGACGGAAGTAGAACGGGGAAAGAGACTAAAATCAGCAAAAGTACATAAATATATATATAACACCTATCTGAAAGGTGAAACTAATAATATAAAAGAAGTTATAGAACAAATAAAGCAGCGACTCATGGCAACTGCTCAAAGACTGCGAAGGTACAAATCTAGACAACAACAGTTTGTGGACAACAAACTGTTTTCACATAATGAAAAAGCATTCTATAGAAGAATAAGAACAGATGAGAGGAACACTGTAGCAAAAGAAGATCTCACAATAGAACGCATAGAGAAATATTGGAAAGAAATTTACGAAAATAATGAACAACACAACGGCGAAGCTCAGTGGATCCAGAACCTAGATAGGAAGCCTAACATGTCATTTTCTAAAATGACAGAAGAAGAGGTCGGGAATGCCATTAAAAAAACAAACAGTTGGAAAGCAGCTGGACAAGATAAAATACCAAACTTCTGGCTAAAAACACTGAACACAGCTCACAAATATCTAGTAAAAACTTACAACAAAATTATAGAAAATCCAGAAGAAGTACCGGAGTGGTTTGCGGCAGGCAAAACATTTTTACTGCCGAAAAATGGGGATCCAACTGAACCAAAAAACTACCGACCGATTACGTGCTTAAATACGACATACAAGATCTTCACAGCAGTATTAACCAGGCGAATCAACAGCCACATTGAAGAACACAAGATTATCCCACCTGAACAGAAGGGATGTGCAAGGAGCTGCCAGGGATGCAAAGATCACCTTCTATACACCAAGGCCGTAGTGGTGGACTGTAAAAAATATAAGAAAAATCTAAACCTTGCTTGGATTGACTACCAGAAAGCATATGACAGCGTACCACACAGCTGGATTTTACAGTCTCTGGATATAGCTGGAATATCAAAAAATATAATAAAGTTATTAAATCACCTCATGCTCACTTGGAAGACGACCATGCACATCCACACATTAGGTGAACCAGTACAAACAAAAGAAATAAAAATAAAAAGAGGTATATATCAAGGCGACTCATTATCTCCCATGCTGTTCTGCTTGGCTTTAGCACCACTTTCAAGATTAATAAAAAACACGTCAACTGGTTACAAGCTTAAAGATGCTGGGTCATCCATTACTCACCAACTTTATATGGATGACCTTAAAATAACTAGCAAGAGTCAAATAGAAATAGACAAAGTACTGAAAGTAGTAAAAGAGTTTTCAGACGATATTAGAATGAAATTTGGACTTGACAAGTGCGCTGTAGCAACGTACCAAAAAGGAAGATTGGTATGGTCTGAAAACTTAATGATAAACGCTGAGGAGAGTATTAAAGCACTGAATCCAGGCAGAACATATAAGTATTTGGGAGTGGATGAGGGAGATGGTATTGACCATGTTGGAATGAAAGAGAAAATATCAAAAGAGTATTTTACGAGAACAAAGAGAATTCTGAAGACTCACCTGAGCTGTAAGAACAAAATCAAGGCGATCGGAGTACTGGCTGTCCCAGTTCTCCGATACAGTTTCGGGATTATTGATTGGACCCTGGCCGAAATAGAGAAGTTGGATAGAAAGACGAGGAAAGCACTAACAATTAACGGCCTATTACACCCTAGGCAAGATGTAGAGAGACTATATGTCAAAAGGAAAATGGGAGGAAGAGGGCTACAGCAGATTGAGGCTGCCTACTACAGCACAATATACAACTTAAGCTCCTATATAAAAAGAAACCCAAACGACGACCCGATAATTGAAAACATTAAAAAACATGACAACAGTCTCCACCCGACAAAATCTCTGCTTAAAAAATCTAAAAATATAGAAGAAAAAATACTCACAAGAACACAGAGCGAGGGAGTACTGATTGACGAAGAACAACCACGATTGGAACAATCAACACCGAGCCAATTCAAAGTGCAATGTCACACCAGACTATACAACAGATGGCGAAATAAACCGATGCATGGGCAGAAAACCAGAGATATGGAGAAAATAGGATATGATAAAGAACAATCATATAAATGGCTTACGGAAGGAATCGTGAAAGGAGAAACAGAGAGCCTAATCACGGCCGCACAAGATCAAGCGCTGAAAACAAAATACGTGGCGAATATGATTCACGGCAGCAGTCAAGACAAGAAGTGCAGGATTTGTAAGAAGGCAGATGAGACAATTCACCACATAATGTCAGCGTGCAGTGAACTGGCCAAGAAGGAGTACATAGAGAGACACAACAAAGTATGTACCCTTTTGCACTTCAACATATGTAAGCACTTCAAATGCCCTGTTCCAGCCGAACATTGGTACAACCATACTCCAGATAGAGTTACAGCCAATAGAGAAGAGAAAACAACAATATTGTATGACTCGGGAATACAAACAGACAGAACGATAACAGCCAACAGGCCAGATATAATTATACGAACAGACAAAAAAACATATTTATTAGAAGTCTCCATACCAGCAGATGAGAACATCATTACAAAGAATGCTGAAAAACAACTCAAATATAAAGATCTGAGTATAGAGTTAAAGAGAATGTGGAAGACAAAGGTGGAAATAATACCAATTATAATTGGAGCAACAGGGTACGTTGACACAGACTTCAAAAACAACATCAAAAAGATCCCAGGAGAACACAGTTCATCTGAAGTGCAACGAACAGCCTTGTATGGAACAGCACACATCATACGGAGAGTACTAACATAACACCACTCTCACCGAAAAACAACTTCACCTAAGCTGCTTAGTAAGTGGCCGGGAAGAATGTAAAAACCGCTACCAGAACTTCAACTAAGAACCACCCCGAACATCTGGATGGTTGCCCTCTTCACTCGGGCAACACCGACCGCGCCTAGCCACCCTAGTAGGGTGGCAGGTCAATATACCAAGGATGGTAGTGTGAAAAAGCGGATAATAATTATGATAATAATACACGGAACAGACAATAATAAACGATGTAGAATCTGCAAGAAGGAAGATGAAACAATTCACCACATTATATCTGGATGTGAAAAGCTGGCCAAAATAGAATATATAAGGAGACATAATAAAGTGTGTAATCAAATACACTTTAACTTATGCAGACATTATAAGTGTCCTGTAACCACTGATAAATGGTACAATCATCAACCAGATAAAGTCAGTATAAGTGAAGATAATACAACAACAATCTTGTACGATACTCCTATTCAAACCGACAGAACGATACTAGCCAACAGACCAGACATAATAGTAAGAACTAGAGATCGAACTTACATAATAGAAATATCTATCCCGGCAGACGAAAACATTATATCTAAGGATGCAAACAAACAGCTTAAATACAAAGATATAAGCATTGAAATAAACCGAATGTGGAGAACGAAAACAGAAATCATTCCAATAATAATAGGAGCAACTGGATACGTAGACCATCAGTTCAAAGCAAATGTAGAAAAGTTGCCTGGACAGCATATTTCCTCCGAACTACAAAGAACTGCGCTTTACGGAACAGCCCATATAATTAGAAAAATGAAAATTTCTGAAAGTGAGAGAATTAATAATGATAATAATAATTATTGATTTAAAAGTACCAAAGTTAAAAACATGATAACATTTTTTCCTACAACTGTGCGATTTCTTTGTTTTTACGTAACTACAATTGCCTTGGTTACGTATGGAAAGTAGATGAATGCAGACCAAGTGCGTTTTTGAAAGCAAAGAAACACTAGTGCGGAAAGTGCTTCATTACGCAACTGTAAAAATTTTTTTTTGAGAGTGATTTAAATTTCGCGCCAAGCGCGTAATTCATATTTTGGCCACAGACGTTTATGGAAGAAGAAGATGCAGTGAGCCAGCGCTATTAAATATGCAGTAGTATGTTTTGAAGTTTATAAACATAACCTTAAATTGCAGTATATCTAATCTGTACACAACAATAAAAAGAACCGAACAAAGTAAAATATATCCATAAATGGTTTTAAGTAGGTGAAATACATAATATTTATTGTGTGTGTATATTGTTAACATAGTTGTTACAGTTGCTTATATTGACATAATTTAAAGTGGAAACTTTTGTATTATTTAAAGAAACATTGATTTCTTCCGTACCTGTTCATATTATTAACAGTAATATTATTGACAACAATTTCGGGGGCTTTAGAAGTACCAGCAGCAGGTTGATTGTCATTGTCGAAAATAGATGCAACATAGCATGATCCGGAGCTTCAATTATCTTTGGAGGTGTTTATGATAAAGAAGAATCACTCACTGTACTATTCCAATCTAGACGATTTTGAAGAAATTATCTTGACGTTAGTAAAATATTTAAAAATAATGTAGAACAATGTGCAAGCAATCAACAAACAAACCATAGCAACGCCGTAAAACATCGTTCTCGTGTAATATCATTAAAATTTTATAAATTTGGATAATATTTAACAGCCAGATTCACGAAACAGGTTAGCGACTAACCCCGAATTTAATCCCAGTTTTAGCCCTGTTTCCAATTCACGAAACACGTTACTAGGTAACCCTAACCCCATTTTTAACCCTTGTTTTAATTCCATGAAATGTCAAAATAACCCCTGTGCTGATTCATTAAGCAGGGCTAAGGAAAAAAATTAGTCCAAAAAATAACACTACTGATGAGTAGGGTTAAATATATTTTTGACATTTTTATATATGTAGTATGTGTAGGTAATTGAACAAAAATACTGTATTACATTGACATTTGGCAGTTGATATCAATTTTTGCCATGTATTATTTGTTATTTTTAAGAAAATTTAAATGGTACAATGTTTAACCAAACAATATGTTCTGTAACATATTTTTTTGAAATTTTGTTTAAGTCAAATGAATTACTACTACTAACTGATTACTGAATCATTAATAATAAATATTATTGTCTACTAAATCTCTGGTAGTAAGAAACCCAGGGCTTTAAAAACTCTAAAATGCGGATCAACACTTTAAAAAGCTTTTCGTGAATGGTATCAATTCCTGAAAAAGATACCTTACCATTTGTTTGTTTAAACGAAATTGTTCGATAAACCGAATATCAGGTGGTGAAAAGAGTTCACTAGTTTCCCTAAATATCCTATTTTATATGCCATATGAACGAAAAATATCTACATGATAAAAATTATACTAATACTAATATACAGAATATTTATACAAAATTTTCACTTAATTTCTGTTCATTATTTATTCACAAGACGTGATTATCTAAATAATATTGAAGAAAATGAAAATGCAGCTGTCAAAAATGACAATTTCATTTGAATGTTTTTTATTTCTAGTAATCGCTACCGCTACGTTGAAGCGTAATATATTTTTTCAGAGTAATTCTCAGTATCGCAACACAGAACTCATTTTATTAACTAAAATTTCTATAATTGATATTTCTTTTTCTGTAAAATTATTATTTCTCGTTCTGTTTTCTTTATCTATTATCGGATTTCTTTCGTAAATTTTAACTTTCGGTTCTTCAAAGATTTAATGATTTGAACCATTTACTCAACCTTTTACTCCTTTTGCTATCTGTCAAATGTCAAATTCATTATTTTGTTAATATTTTATATGGAGACTTGATTTGAATTTGAAGTGGCGCCAAGTGTTAGTGGTAAAAATAACAACTAATTCAAGATGTCAAATTTAACACCAAAATTATTTCGTTTCGTGAATTGCCAATAGGGATTAAAATTTAACCCGGAATAAAATTAGGGTTACGTAACACCAAATTTAACCTTTTTCGTGAATCTACCTGTTAGTGATTTACTAAATCGTACATTTGTAGGAAAAATGTTGTTTATAACACGTGCTGAAAAAGGTTACGTGCTCGTGCAGATTTAAATTCTGCACTTGCACGTAACGAGCCTTTTCCGGCACTTGTTATAAAAATCACTATTACATACCTATAATATGGAATAAGTCTGTATGTGAAAAAGAAAAAATTATTGATTTAATTACGAAAATAATAATAATAGTGACAATAATAATAATGACATTAATAATGACATTAATAATGATAATAATAATGATAATAATGATAATAATGATAATAATAATAATAATAATAAGGATGCAAACAAACAGCTTAAATACAAAGATATAAGCATCGAAATAAACCGAATGTGGAGAACGAAAACAGAAATTATTCCAATAATAATAGGAGCAACTGGATACGTAGACCATGAGTTCAAAGCAAATGTAGAAAAGTTGCCTGGACAGCATATTTCCTCCGAACTACAAAGAACTGCGCTTTACGGAACAGCCCATATAATTAGAAAAGTGCTTAGCTAATGATTAGTTACCCTCGAACCTGAGCGACATGGTTTGTTGCTGGAACGAGAAGAGCAACCTGGAAGAAATGAAAATTTCTGAAAGTGAAAGAATTAATAATGATAATAATAATAATGATGATAATAATAATAATTTATTTAAAAGTACCAAAATTAAAAACATGATAACATTTTTAGATACCTATAATATGGAATAAGTCTGTATTATAATTTACAGTACATATATTTACGTTTATTAATATGTTATATGAGGGTAAAATAGAATATTTAGGATTGAAATTTGCATTGTTATGTTTACGTAATCTTATGTCAGATATGTTGAAAGGTAGCACAGAAATAATTTGGGATATATCTAGTTTATCGTGTAACATATTGTATATAAATATAATTTATAAATATTGTGTGCGTAGTTCCAAAGAAATTAATTTAAAATCCTCAAGTTGCATTCTGTAGGAATTATAAATGATATGTTATACCTTTGATTAGATAGTTTTACTTTTATGCATTTTGCTCCAGTACTAAACTCCAAGTTCGAAAAAATATTATTTTTAACCACACTTTTTATGGAACTGTTAGTGATCTGTTTTTATATTATTTTTTATAATAACTGCGAAGTATATTAGTAAACAAAATGCATGAATATAACATAAAAATGTCAAGGTATATTATTCTGGTCTCAGAATACTGAAATTCCCTCCCTTTCTTGTCTTTTTGTTTCATTTTCAGTTACTGCATTGTATGGACTTTTCTTTCATATACAATTGCAGGCTATCACTTTCATCTTTTCTAATCTTTGTAGATTCGTTGTTAGATTCGTTATTAGATTCGTTGTTAGGAGTAAGCGCGGGTAATTTGAGATGTTTTATGCATGTGTTAAGTACGTTAAAGAAAGAAGATGAATGATAAGTGAATAGGAGTGATTGGATGGATGTGATTGAGGGTTTGTTATGTAAGTATGATTTCGAGTGTGATAAATAAATGAGTTTATATGGAGGGATCTATGAATGTGGTTGAAGTAAGGGTGATGTGTTTGAATGATAATGTTTGACGGGGGTTGATTAATTGATGAATGTTATGAGTGAATGTTTTATGAGTGATTTTAGGGTTCGTGCTACCCCATTTGATGGGATATGGCGTGAAGATATGTATGTATGTATGTATGTATAAAATTATTTGAAAAAAGCTACGTGTTTATATCAACATTCAGCTATTAATGCAAATCAAATAATTATCAAATAGGACGTAGTCACTGAATACTTAGTATTTCGTATTCAGTGACGTAGTTCAACATATCATACAGTAGTCTCACAAACATTCCTGTAATCGATAGATGCAACCTTAATTTTACAACGAATTCTTTACTGCAACGTATTCTGCTTTTTTATGTATTTAAGCTTAAAAATGAAACAAAAATAATAAATTATTCACCGAACAAATTATAACGTTAAATGTTTTATGTAATTAACCTTGATTATTGTTTATACACTAAGCTGTCATGTCATGGTTATTAAAATAATATTCATTACCATTAGCTTTTTGTTAAATATCCAATACGAGAAATACAACTTTTTTTTTTTATTATAATGATACCATTAAAAAGAAAGACATAATATGTACGAAATACAATATTTTTATAATACCTGTGTACTGTAAGTTACCCATTAGAGACAAAATTTAAAAACAGTAGGTGGAATTTTTATTGCACAGTTGATTTCCATTAGTGGTGGGATCCGGATCCGGATAGTTTCGGCTTCGGATCCAAAAATATCCGGATATCCGGATAACTGAATGTTGAACTATCCGGATCTCGGATCCAAATCTCAGTATCAGATTTTGGATCCGGATCTGAGTGTCGGATTTTGGATCCGGATCTGAGTGTCGGATTTTGGATCCGGATCTGAGTATCGGATTTTGGATCCGGATCTGAGTATCAGATTTTGGATCCGGATCTGAGTATCGGATTTTGGATCCGGATCTGAGTATCGGATTTTGGATCCGGATCTGAGTATCGGATTTTGGATCCGAATCTGAGTATTGAATTTTGAATCCGAATCTCAGTACTGGATCTTGAATCCGGATCCAAATGTCGAATCTTGGAAACGGATTTGAGCATCTGGTCTTAGATTCGAATGTGAGTATGAGTATGGAATTTTAGATATGGAATTTCAGTATCCGGATCGGTTCTCTTCAAATATTCTGAGTAAAACCAAATAAATGTGATTATGAAATAATCCACTAAGCATTTTCGTTTCATGTCGGCATATTTCTGATGTTTAAATTTCTGTTGAACAACTTTTAGCATCTGCTAACAAGGAAATTTCACAGAACTAGTAGGTAAGTAGGTAACAAAAACAATCCCTTTTATGTGAAACACGTGCTCGAAGTAAATAAATATGTATTCGCTACCTGCAATGAAACTATGGCCATTATTTTTCAAATTTCACCTGAATTCCTTTTTGCTTTCAAGTATTTGTTCTAATGAATGTTATTAAATCTTAGAACTGCAGAATTTCAATTTTCAAAGAAGTGTCCCCCTTCTTTTCTTTACATGCGAAATTTTATGCTTTATGCTTTATTGTACTCGTATGTTTAAGAGTATGACAATATATATTTTTCTAAATGAGCAATAATAAATGTTATCATGCAAGTACTTTTTACATATCGCATATACTAACTCCCATAAAATTATACGGTAAGTAAAAAGAAATTAGAATCGTTTTCTTAAAAAGCATTTAATGAGTTTTGCTACAAACTTTATACTCATAGTATGACAAAATAAATTAATGAAATTAATGTCATATTAATATGTTACTGTATATGTGAAATAATACAAATTTGTTTTTTTATTCATCATTTAACTAAATAGGACTCTGTGAAAGTAAATTCCTTTCTTCTTTATATATGTACAAACTACCTGGCTATTTTAGAGGGGTATTATAAAATTTATTACTGTTTACAGACCGCTGTAAAGATAAACAGGCCCACTTCAATAGTTTCAATTTGAACTCAGTTTCAAATGTTTGCCTTTACCTTCGAAATGAAGAATCATATCTAGAACTAAAATTTGGATCCGGATCCGTAAACAAAACTTCGGATCCGGATCCAAGTCAAGATTCGGATCCGAATCCGGATCCGGAGCCAAGTACAGATCCGGATCCAAATCAGGATTCGGATCCAAATCAGAATGAAATTTACGGATATCCGCTTCAAGATCCGAACATCGGATATCCGAGGATCCGGATATTTTGATATCCGGGTACTCGGATCCAAATTTTGTCGGATCCTCACAGCACTAATTTCCATGTTACTATCAGGACTATAATATTTACTCACAGTAAGTAAATATATTTGGACAACAATTTTCCTTTTCCTTCTATTTATGCAGATATTCTAAAAAATCGCTTACTAATCTTGAACTGTAAGTGATTTTTTAGGTCGCAAATGTTTAGGAAATCTCGAATCAACGGGCCTCGATTTCCAAAACTACATTCTTAACCTAAAAACTGTCACTTAAGTTCATGGTACTATTTATCTTGAACTTGCTTAGTTTATAACCAGAGCTACGCATATAGGAACATGAAAGTATCTATATTGTAATTATGATTTGATAAAACATAAATATTTGATTTTAAAATTTATATTGATTGTCCTCAAATGACGTAATGAACTAAATTATATAAATACGAGTTAGTAGTTAAATACATATTATAGCTAAACTTGAACTTACAGCGAAAAATATATTGATAAATCTCAGCTGACATAAAATATCACTAATATTATAAAATATAATAATTTGAAAAATAAGTTTATACAAATGAAATCAAGGTTAAATGACAAAATAATATAATATTCCATGTGCTATTTATTCTTTTATGTTAATATTTAAATATAATTGCGTAACAAACCAAATCATGTGAAACACTTTTACGGCATTCCGCATCAAGATGACTCACCTTGGCCAAGACATTTATTGAAACTGTGTCGCTTTCTCATTTTGTTTTAGTAAATAACTAAACCTTGTCAAATATTACAACATATTTAAATTTCGCGTACCCAAGAATAATACGTTGTTTGTTCCTCTGGTCAACATAGGTACGCAAAAATTATTACAAATCCAAAAGTCCACAAATAATAAAAATTAAAAAGTTATTCATAATGTAACCTTGACCACCTTGTTTCAATTTCGGTTTAATCTGCTCGTAAATCAGTTTTATGTATACATTACATTGTTAAAAATAACAAATAATCTTTCAATACGTTAATTAAAATAATTTTCGCATGAAAAATTGTTTTTATTGGTAATTGCTAAATATAATTAAAATGCAGGCGACGTTTATACGAGTATTCATATATGCAGTGAGTATTAAAAGGTGGACACACACACACACACACATTTATTTTTGTAGCGATTACGACCACCTGCCACCTAACCTGATTTATACTGCAATATATAGTGCAAATGATAGTGTATGATTTATAATACCATTTCTGTTTTCAAGTACAAATTTTGAAATTTCAAATAGAAAATATAGGTCATTCGATGAGAGACTACAACATGGTTATATAGAACGTATTTGATTTTGATTTTAATTATTTGACAGTTTCTTATTATTATTAATATAATAGTTATTTATGTATGAATAGCGTAATGAAACTTTTATGGCGTGAGACGTGATTTTAAACCCGAAGCGCTAGACAAAGGTTAAAAACACGTCAAATACCATAAAAGCAAGTTATGCTCGTGGTACATACGTTACTTTACACACTGTCGAAGATTTAGAAAAAATGTTTCTGAAATAAATTTCTCACCCACATTTAGTGGTTACTTTGGTTAATTTCTTTGTGCGTTACTATGGAAAAACATCACTCGTAATTTTAGCCACCGCTACAACTTAAACGGTTTAATCGATTAATGTGATTGTGTTTTTTTAGGATTTAAAAAAATTAGGGTGCCTTTCAGGTATTTCAGATTTTTTTGGAAGTGTATAGTCCGCGTGAAATTAATTTAAAGCTTTGTAAATTTGTAATGATCAAAGAATGCACGCTCGCATTTGAAATTGGCACTTTTAAGGTTAATAACGTCCAAAGCTGTCACTTTTGACACTACGAAAGAAACTTTTTATATAATTATTAAAAATCTGGGCAAGTTAGTGATTTTGTAAATTAATTTTAGTATTCGAAGATTGAGGATATATGATGTGAACTGTTACAATTGATTTTATATTCTTATAAAAAATTTAAGACAAAACTTCAACTTGAGAACAATGATTTATGACACTTTTGATTGACATTTCATTATAGTCCGCGGGCTATAATGAGGTTCGAGGGCTATAAAAAGACATTTATGTCAAAGAAATTCATTTATAATTGTTAAATTATGATATGACCATGTATAATAGTTATTTATGTATTAAGGGCGGAATGAAGCTTTTATGGCGTGAGACGTGATTTTGAGTCCGAGGCGTCAGCCGAGAATTAAAAACACGTCCAAGACTTTAAAAGGAAGTTACACTCATAATACATAACTTTATATACGGTCGAAGATTTTATAATTTAGAAAAATAAGATGTGAAATGTCAGCTTGCACAATATTTTTCTAAACAAATAATACAACAATAGCTATATTTAATTTGACACTTGGAATTAAGCAAATTGATGTACTTATTGGGGTGAATTACTTCAAAGTAAATTACAATAAGTAATTCTGGTACTGGAAGTAAAGCCAGCGAAGTAATCTAGGGAAATAAATATGTGATCTGGTTCAGTAAATGTAAGTTAGATCTGATTCTAATGGCAAATGGAATACGCCTACAGTAATCAAACAATAGAAAAAAAAACTATCCAATTTTTTCATGTCAGTGTCATGTGTCAAATATAAATGTCATTCTAAGATAAAGAAAAATCATATAAAATGCAGTCGAACATAAAATATTGTGTGTAACACGTACCTAATAAAGTTTAAGAGTATAATTTTCAATTTTTAATAAAAAAATTTTATTTTACATGCCTCTAAACTGTTTGCATTATGACAATTTTGTTTGACGTTTCATAAACGTCATTTATGCACAACCGAGCCGAAAAACATGTGTTTTAGCCTTAAAAAGCGGGCTTAAACAACTGCTTTTTGGCTAACGGGCCAAAAAGAAATAATTCCTATGGATACATAAATAAAAAGACAATTATTGTTTATTGTGAATACTTGATTTTGCAAAATGTCATTTTTGACATATAACCTATTTACAAATTTTAATCTTTTGAACATATAGTTAAATATTATTTTGTTGTGCATAAAATATTGTATGTACCACGGGTGAAAACAGACATTTCTGACCCTGTGCATGTTATTAGCTAATAATCTTGCCACGGGCCAGAAACGTCTGTTATAGCCCTCAGGCCTCATTATAGCCCGCGAAATTTGTGTATAATTGTCACTTATCAATAAATTGATCAATTTATTAACAGATAAATTGGTCATTAGCGTTGATAATTTACTTAACATTTTCTATCTATTTATTTTTATTGAAAGCAATACTTCATGATATATGAATCTGCTTCTCTATAATTTTCATTTTCATTGCATCTCTATAAAACATCAAACTTTCAAATTTTATTCGCTTTTATGGTAATTTTGTTTTTATTAATAAAGCAGTAAACTTATCAAGTCTAGTTATAATTACTTCCTCATACTGTCACTTTTCTCATGCTTCAAGCTACAAAACAATCTTACTTGTATAGTTCCAACTGTAGGCAGCACAACATCTAAATGTACCGACTTGAGCAGTTTGGCCAGCAGGAACACGGCGCCGCTCTTGCGCATCACTTCTTTGTTCTTGCGACTAACGGACAACGACCACAGAGCTCGCGCACCACCCTTTGCGATATTCACTAACTCGTGTTCGTCTGTGTTTAGTTCTTCCCACGCTGTGTAGAGGCAGCGTTCGGGCACGTCTAGGAGATCTACCACCTGGATATCGGTTTCAAAGCTGTTTTAGTATTATTATCAATAACAATGCGAAACTGGTTGCGAAATTTGAAACTAAGGAAAAGGATCACTTTCAAAAGATTTGTATGCTGAACATAGGACGCTACTGTTTCAATATTGTTTGTGTTTTTATTTTAAATATTTTCGAAGAAAATTCAACTTAAATTTAATTCTTATACTTACTTGCTTCTCTAAGAACAAATTAATTGCAAATTGTATACTTCATATGAAATAGAATAGAAAATATGTAATGGCATTTATAGGTTAATGTGAAAAATGGAATATTGTCAAAAGAAAAACCTCATTCAAAAGTAGAAAGTATTGTTGTGTACCTGAATGTAAATCTATTGCGAAGGATAATCGAATTGCTAGATTCCACAAATTAAACTTACAATAAAGTTAACTACAAAAATATCCTAACTAGTTACAAAATTACGTATTTAAAATGAAAAATTAAAATTAATGTAGTACTAAAACTAACACAACAGTGGACTATAATCTACCTAAATTATACTACAGCCTGCAATATTACACTTATGGAAGTCAAACAAAAGTACTCTTTTGTTCAACTCTTACTAGTGAGTTATCGCAATAGCTGAATTTATTCCGCATACTATGCGTATATTTACCGTTACCATGACAATATATTTTTCCTGATTTATTTATAATAGAATTCTGTGTAAATTTATAAATTTTATAGATTCGTAAATCTGTAAACGATGAATAAAATCGCAATGCAACTTTATGAAACATTTTCTACTTATCAATAAATATTGATTTGATTTTGTTCATTATTTTCATAGTAGGGTTATTGAATTCCACCGAAGTTTGAATTTCTGAACGTTTGAACATTCGAATGTTCTGAACTTCGTCAGAAAAACTTCGAAACTTCGAATTTTCGAATTTTTTGAAGCTTAGAATTTATGAATATTCGAATTTTTTGAAGTTTCGAATTCTCGATTTTTTTGCCACTGAATTAACGTCATCTCTAAACACGCTCACGCATAGTTCGCGAAAAGTCGGCCACGAATTAAATAATAAACTCGGCGAAGTATCCTGCAAAAACTCTGCAAGTTTAGGCATCTATTCTCTTACCGCCCATCTAAATGTTATGCACTTTTAGTAAAACGTTTTAAAATGACAATAAAAAGGATACAAAAACGTTTTGATTAAAACGTTTTTGACAGTGTAGCGAAAGTTTAAGTCTAAATTGAATTAATTTGGCAAATACAAATTAATAATAATTACTTACGAATTAATACAAAATGAGTTTATTCTAAAATTAATTCATATCAACATGCCGTGTTCACGTTAGGATCCAGATCTACAATTCGAAAATTCATAAATTCGGAATATTCCAAAATTCGGAATATTCAAAAATTCGAAAGTTCGAATCTAAGTTCGAAGGTTCAATAAATCCGAACAATCGATGTCTCGAATATTCGAAAAATCAACAACCCTAATTCATAGATTAATCACAGAATTCCACCATAATGGTAATTTATTAATCAAAATATCCATAATGAATCATTGTGGTGAATGTTGTTAAATTTGTTCATTTCCTAAGATAATAGAAAATACTTTTGCCTCCTGGTTTGATGTATTACCGCAAAATAATAGATATATTTATATTTTATGCCTTAGGATTCTTAGATAACAGTAGAATGAACAGCAGAAAAGGAAGTTCACGTTTAATATGAGTAATTATTAGAATCCAGTTTCTAATTAAAATTTGGACACGGATCTGTCTAATTTTAATTTTATCACTAACCTTTCCCAACCAGACTGCTGTTGAATAGGCAATATCTTATTTCTAGCTATTTAATTTTATTTAGAGCTACTTTTACTTTCAAACTTCTTATACTAATGTAAAAATGAAAAGGAAATACAATTTAGTGTAGAAGTCCACCGTTATAATATGTTAAAAATAACTGCACTTTATTTCTCTTACACCCATTTTTTTAATCGATTATGTTACTGTAAATAATTATCCTTATATAATATGTAGAGAAATTATTTGTGTTGGCCTTAGTTAACATAATAATAATAGTTAATATTATAATTATAATTCATTTATTCGCAAATATTTTCATTTTTAAAAATTCATATTTGCAAAATAGAAATGCACTTTAACGCTAATTAAATGAAAACTATTTTAAACATACAACGACCAAGGAGAATTTTCTCCATCAAGAAGTTAGTTAACTTGAAATTTCTCCTAAAATATCTTTTTTCTTCAACCGTCTTAAAGTTGATGATTTTAATACTGTTTTTAGTAATAAAAGTTGATGTTTCTGTTACTAACTTAAAAATATAACTGTTGCTACATTTAATCCTAGATTTAGGACCAGTTTTTCAATCATCGGTTTACTCTTGATTAGCGTTAACCATGATTAAATAATAATGGAAACCATAGTTTCTATTATTATTTAATCATGATTAACATTAATCGGTGATTGAAAAACTAGCCCTTAAAAATACTTTTAATACTAGACTTTAACAGGCAGATTCACAAAACGGATTAGCGCTAACACCGTTTTTAATATTATCTATAACTCTGTTCCAATTTAAAACAGAATAAAGATATAAACTAAATTTAATGCGAATTAACTCTCTTTTTAACTCAAGTTAAAATAAACTTGTTTCGTACATTGAAAAGAAAGTTAAAAACGAAATAAAAAATGGTGTTAGCGCTAATCCGCTTTATGAATCTGCCTGAAAAGTAATAAACCCAAAATTATTCCTTTTGCTGTTTCTGCAATATCTGATGGTGTGCATAATATCTCTTCATCTTCCATGCCTTCGAATTCAAACATTTTGAAATTAATTAAAGAGAGAACTACTCAAATATTTTTTTCATATGACAGAATAATAGAAGTGTAAACAAAACAAAAATCAAAGCTAACTTCTTGATAATTATAATATTTCAAATAATTGTTGCAGTTCTATTCAATACGCATATATTTATTTCGGTTGAAGAAAAAATATTATGTATTATTCGAATTAAAAGTGCCTGTGTTTGATTTGCAATAAAATCATTACTCATCAAACAAACTATCACTTTTAATCCTAATACCCTAATATACAATTCTTATATTTATTTATTTTGCTCGCAAATAGTAAGATTTAAATAACTTTGGACTTTTAAAAAAATCTATTTTCAAATATAATACTCAGTTATTTCAAGTTTAGTAACATGTCCTCACCTTAGGAATCCCACCCGACAAGCACACCGTTCTCCTAGCCCTGCGTATCATGGCCACGTTGGCCAGCGTTTCCGCGGCGAGGATCTGTAGGTCGCGCGCCGGGTCGCACAGGTTCGCCACCAGTAGAATCACGCCCCCCAGGTCGGTAATGCGCCGCCGAATACCCATATTCTCCGAGATGTCACAGAGGACGTCCAGTGCGCCGAGCTTGCATTTCAAGTCGCGTGTTTCGAGGAGGTTTACTAGGACTTCTAACCCGCCTATGTCCTGGAAATGTAATCATGCTGTAAAATATATAAAAAGTGCAACTTTGATATCTTGGACTCAGAACATTCGATCTTCTTTAAGAATTAGCAATGGGCTCCTATACCATAATTGAAATAACAAAAATTAATAATAAAAACAAAATATATATATTTAATTATTACTATTAGCGAAAAAAATTGTTAAACATAATGTTTTGCTACAGAGATATACACGATTAAAAATATAGTGACATCATAAGTATAGAAGCGTTTTCATTGGCCGCTGGCATGTGCAGAGTAGAATGTAACTAAGTGCGTCGTTACTGAGTTTTGTCATATTTATTTACTTTGGTTAGATGTTCTTTTTACTTACTACAAAATAAATAATCATAGTACAATACAAAAAACACCTTCTCTGCGACAAAGAAAACTCCAAATATCATAGACAAGAGAAGAGAAGCCAAATTATGAAAAATTCTGTAAATGCTTGTCAGTACCTTTCCATATTTTTGTCATCGTTATCTCAAATGGTTTGTCGTGTACATATTGTATATTTATTAATATAAATTAATTCCCTTTCCTTGGACTTTCAATTAATAAAAAATATCATTTTCAACATATTCAGATTATTTTTCAAAAATTCTATTGTATATTATTTGCACTCTTTAAATGAAACAAATTCAGTACCACTGAAACAAACTTGTGACGTCACAATCATAATACAAAATTTTCTCAAAATCATATCTGTTGTAATATTAAGAATATTAAACTCGCGTTATCACTGATCATTATTGTTTACATATTTCTAACAATTGTGTTGTGACATATTATTAATACAGTTTTTAATCTCGCACTATTTATTTATAATATGAAAATATTTTTCAATAAATTAAAGATACATAGGTATTGTAAAACATGAATTTATATTTTTATATTACTAGATATCCAAAGCGTTAGAAATTTTTATTTATTATTATTAATTTATTATTAAATGGGATGACTAGCTCAGTGGTATGAAGTCGGCCTGTGGATTCTGAGGTCCTTGGTTCGATTCCCACAGGCGACAAATTTTCATAATTTGAAAAAGCTATCCCTGTGGCTCCTCCACCACTAACATGTTTGGGGGCCGTGATTTGACGACTGGTAACCGCACTTCACGCGCAAAATATATCACTTACCGAGATCTGCTTCAGCAGAGTGCCATACTCAGTAATGGGTAGAAGGCGTGATGATATATTTATATTTATTTTATTTTATTAATTTATAATAGTCACATAAGAAAATATTGTTATAAAACAAACTCTTGTTATGGCAGTTATGATTAGGAATTTGTAAACAAAGTTATGTGGGCATTTTCAGTATCCCCACTTTTAGATGTGTTGTCTTCATAACTACTGTCCCTATAGTTTGTCTATTTTGTTGGTCGAAGATCAGAACAGAAACCAAATAGAATTGAACTGTTAAAGATAAAAATTAAGAAATTTAATAATAATTGTGTGACTCTTGCGATGTACTTATTAGTTATTTTATCATTTTTATCCTGAGACACTGAAAATTAAGCCATTCGACTGAGAAACGGAAAAGCAACGTGATGTTATATTTATTTATTTTATTTTTTAGTATTGAATACTCAATAAATAATAAGATTCCATGAAAAAAAAAACATTAGAAATTTGTTATTCTACTTTGAACAAAGAAAGAAGAATAAAAATAATTTAAATAACATAGTTTCTTTCCATGTCTATCTAATTTGACTAGATTAAAAGAGCTACTAGCGCATTACTAAGTGTTACAAATTTTTTGCAAACTGATTTATGCAGAATTGCATTAAATCAATATTGTTATTCAAATGATCTATTAAATCATTTTTATGACAAATCAGATCTTTACTAATGAACTAAATAACAAAAAACCATCTTATTAAATGCGACTACATTATTATAAAATGTAATCATGCTATACTCAACTAATTTATTGTATATAAAACAACTTTTATATTTCTCAAATTATAGCATTCACTGGCAAATTTTATTACCTTATTAACAACAGCACTTTCCAAGTAAATGAACATAAAACATTCATAAAATAATTTTCAAAGAACTACTAAAAGTGGCATTAACGCAGATATAAACTTAAATTTTTATCTATTAGGGGGGTACTAATGTATAATGTCTTTAGAAAGCAACTATGAAAGTTAATACTCATATCTGTAGCTCCGCATTTCGGTAAATAAAAACCTGTGATTATATGTTATTACATCTCACCTGGATTGCAGCTTGATTGAACTCTTGCTTCAAGTCATGATCTTTCAAGCAACAAAGCGCAAGCATCGTTGCAGTTTGATTACCAGTTTTCATATACTTGATTAGTTTCTGAATATGCCAATACTCAGAAGGAACTTCGCCTTTGCTAAACAATTGTTCTCTTGCTCTACTTTCATCTTCTTCCTCCTCAGACGTGTTTCCTGCGGAAGAGTCACTTTCTTCTGCATATTCTTTGATTACTACCTCCCAAGGACCTTTAGGTGCTTGAGGTATCTCAATTGCAGACGGTTCTAGCATATCAGTCATAGTGAATTCAAGTTATGTAACCTGTGTCTTATAACAGAGAAATCAATAAAAAGGAAGAACTGAGTGTAAGCCTTGTAAGGAAATTCAATATTATAGTTTGTAAAAAAGTGCGCCGTAATTATGGAGATAAAAGGAAGTAAAATCACCGGCAACGAGACATGCTTCACAGGTATAACATTCACTTAGAGTTTTTCTCACTCAATGAAAGTACACGAAGAGTAATGAATACCATCGTGTACTAGTTAGCTGTCAGAAACTTCAAGTTAGATTGTAAACAATCTACAAGTTTCCATGGTAACAGTAGATACCTTGTTATATGATTGTACTCGTTTATCTAAAACAGATCTCTTTCACTAAGAAAAAATTGTAATAATTGTATAATACTGCATTTAAAACGAAATAACGATATAAGTACATAAGTATAATTCAAAATTATTAATATGAGGCCAGCAATAACTGAAACTTTCACCACAGAAAAATTATGTATGTATTATGTATTTCCTCTGCCATTAGCATCTATTTAAAGATCCTGGCTGTATTGATTTTTGCGTATTTGCTTTGAAGTAGTCAACGAGATACAAATTTTGCAGAGTTATAATCAATAACGGATTTTATTAACATTATTATAATATTATTTTGAAAAGGATTAGTTAAGCCGTGAAAAATATTGTGAATTGGGAAAAAAGATAACAACATTTTTCCACGTTGTTTAGATTTCCTGGCTTTTATTTACTCAAAATAAGAAATGACGATTTTTCGAACCTTGGTTTGGTTTATTATCAAGTCGAAGGATAAAAAAGATTTCTACAATGTAATTTAAAGAAAACTTTTTTACCCTTCGACTTGATAATGAACCAAACTAAAGTTCTAAATGTTGTCATTTCTTATTTTGTTTTGAGTAAATAAAAGCCAGGAAATCCAAACGACGTGGAAAAATGTTTTTATCTTTTTCCCAATTCACATTATTATAATATATTTTTATTAAATGTATTCATTTATCATGTACCTATTATATCTTTTTCTTTCTTAAAAATTTATTTTATTATTGACAATACTAAATATCCGTATATATAATGTTAAAAACAATCATGTTAATGACGTATTATTCAAAAATGTTATTATTCTGGATTTAATGTGCATTTTAAATTAATGTATATTAAGTAAACAACCATAATAAACTTAAGATGATTTAAGAATAATATGAAACAATTAAAAAGTGTAAATAATGCGGGATACATTATTATTTCATATAGAGACACAAATTATGAAATGGCGTTTTTTAATGCCTAGATTGCTCATTATCGGTGGTATGACTATAGCTGTATTCCATTTGACACTTGGTTCACTTAAATCAGTTCAGATAAATTCGAGACGTCATTAAATGAACTGAATTAAGCAAACTGATGCACTTATTGGGGTGAATTACTTCAAAGGAAATTAGAATAATTAATTCTAGTACTGGAAATAAAGTCAGCGAAACAATCTAGCGAAATAAATAAATGATCTGGTTCAGTAAATGTAAGTTAGATCTGATCCAAATGGCAAATGAAATACGCCTAATGGCACGTGGTGTTGCCATGGCACGTGGTGTTGCCATAGCCTTTGCCTTAATGTTTACTGTAGATGTAGATATAAGCATAATTATGTAATTACATAATAATATTTTAACACTAAAATGCTAGTAGATTAAATATTGAATAGTACCTAACTAATGGGGTGGCTAGCTCAGTTGTATGAAGTCGGCCTGTGGATCCTGAGAACCCTGGTTCGATTCCCACAGCCGACAAACAATTTTCATAATTTCAAAAGCTACCCTGTGGCTCCTCCACCACTAACATCTTTGGGGGCCGTGATTTGACGATTGGTAACCGCACTTCACGCGCAAAATATATCACTTACCGAGATCTGCTTCAGCAGAGTGCCACACCCAGTAATGGGTAGAAGGCGTGATAATATATATTTTTTTTTTATTATTTTACATTGTTAAACAGATTGCATGTTTCAATGTTTGACATACGGTGTTTGATATTTTGACAAGTAAAATTTTAAATAACTAACATATCTGTCGTTATTATTGCAATCTATATTTAATGGTGAATAGGTATCTTTTTTAATTTTATATTTAATTTTATACTATTGTACAATTTTAGGAATGGGTAGAAGGCGTGATGATATATTTATTTATTTTTACCTAAATAAATAAATGTATCACCATGACGATTATTCCTTCATTTTCAGGTGTGGTAACTTTAGTTTCAGCAAGTGCATAATAATACGTTTAATAATTACAAATATGTCAACGGCCATGGCTGCACTCGTTGGAACTGATCTAAGCGATAACGCGAATTAGTAACGTTGCGCGCGGGTACTACTTGGATGGGTGACCGTCCAGAGAAACTCGTGTTGCTTGACCAATAACAACTAAAACGCAGATCAGAAGAAACAACAAAAAAATAAAAAAATATTTACAAATATTGATACAAATTTGAAAGTTTAGAAATAAGACAAAAGAAAAAGATGTCGATAGTTATATTTCGGCTATATTTATGCAGCTAATACACAAACCAACAAACAAACAAGAAAACAATGAATATAAAATACAGAGATAACAAAAGTACAGAAAGTTTGAAATGGCGGGGCAATGATATAATTAAAATGACGTAAATATATCCTTTCATTTATCCTAGATAGGTACTTCTAAACATGATTTTCAAATATATTAACAATTCAAGATAAATTATCCTTAAAGTTAGAAAGAATCTTAAACACCTAATTATATTACATTATAATTTAATTATTTGCCAGTTTCTATTATATAAGTTGTAAATACCTAATAAAATATTTAATCAAAATAATTTAAATATTTTTGTAGTAATTGATTTATTAATATTAAATCAGTTAATAATACCTAAAAAGTAGCTAACTATATATCTATTAAAGCATGGCACTTTCGAAAAATTTTATATCCGATCCGATTAGATTCGAGTCAAAATCCAATCCGATTTGATCCGATACAATCCGAGATCAAATCCGAAATCCAATCCGAAATCCAATCCGAAATCCAATCCGAAATCCGAGCCGAGATTCGCTCCGAAATCCGACCCGGGATCCGATCCGATATTCGACACGAGATCCTATCCGAAATCCGATCCAGAATTCGATCCTTTTGAAGTATTTTTCAGATTTTAACTTTTGACCTTTCGAACTAATGTTGCTATAGTTATTAACAAATTGTTATCAGAAAAAAGAAATAATATTACGAAATATATGTTTTGTATTTAATAATTTTTAAACTGATCAGATAAATATATACCGTGTGTCTACTTTTAGAACATAGGAAATTCAATGTTAATTTTTTTATTAGCCGATATCTCTTTTCCTATTAATTTTAAAGCAGAAGGGAATGAAGAAATATGTTGAGAATAAAAACTAAATCGAATGACTACAACTTTAATTGTTCTATTGTTTCTTATGTACGAGTTATAAGCAAAAGAAATACACGATTTAAGACAAGTACTTATAAATTTTAAGTAGCATTATGATTTCTTTAGAGCTGCTACATTCGGATCGAATATTTTATCTAACTTTTGGATCGGATCCGATCCGAATTCGATCTGAGAGAGTTCTGATCCGATCCGATCTGGAAACCGATTTCGAATCGGATCAGATTCGGATAGCGGATATTTTTGCCGACCACTATTACCTATATAAAATATGTTCTCTTCTCAGCACTTTCTACAATACTTTTTACATAATGAAAAGTCCGCCCAAATAATTTATAACTATAATATAGCTACTTGCATTTTATAACTTTCTTTTGTGTAAGTACAAGCAAATATAGGTAATTTTCTTTTCTGTTACAGTTTCGAAGAAGCGTTCACGACATTTTGAAACCAGAACATAACGATCAATTTTTACTACGATGGCTGAGAGGTACGAAATAAGATTGTTTAAAATATTTTTTACCTACATCAACTCTTGGATATTTACCAAAATATATTTTACCAACATCATTAGTTTGTAATATAAAAAAGCTTAAGATACCCTTGGTAAACTATTTTAATTATAACAGTGGACGTTTCGAGACGTGAACACTTGTCATCAGGGCCGTCTTAGGTCATGCAGAGGCCCTTGGGCACACACAATTTGGGGCCCTTTTAAAAAAGTAAAAATAAAATGTGAATGAAAACATCAGTGAATGAAAACATCGTATAGTTTTATTTAGTGACTTTATTGATTATTATGGTTAGCAAATATAAGTGTAAATTATTATTACTTGTATCTTGAGATTTAGACTTACGTTAATGATGATAGTTTCTTCCGTGATTTCTGTTGTGCAAAATCTTCTATTATGTCCTAAAGTTCTTTTAAATATTAAGTTACGTAATTTTTTTTTGATTTAGTAAAATTTTGTTCATAGTTTAAAAATTATTTAGAAATCTCATCTGGTTTTCGATTTACATTTAAATTTAAAAAATTTAACGGCAATTCTTAGCAAAATTGCATTAAAAATTGAGCTCCTCTATTTTCCGTGTAAACGACGACCTAGGCATTTTGAGGCCTCTGTCAATCCGGGGGCCCTGGACTCGTGCCCCATGTGCCCTTATGGTAAAGACGACACTGCTTGTCATCTTCAGCTTGGTATCAGTTAAAAATAGTGTTAAACAAAACATATCAAAATTATAATGGTTCTAATAATTACATGTTAAGAAATTATAGCAAAACTTTTGTACAACATAGTAAAATAAATACTTAGTAAAATGGGTAAAAACAGAAACTATAAAGCTATAAGATATTAAAATATGTCAAGTAAAATCTAACACATGTCAAAACAACAACCGGTTGCAAGTTTAATAACACTTAAATAAATAAATAAATATATCATCACGCCTTTCTACCCATTACTGAGTGTGGCACTCTGCTAAAGCAGATCTCGGTAAGTGATATATTTTTGCGCGTGAAGTGCGGTTACCAGTCGTCAAATCACGGCCCCCAAACATGTTAGTGGTGGAGGAGCCACAGGGATAGCTTTTTCAAATTATGAAAATTTGTCGCCTGTGGGAATCGAACCAGGGACCTCAGGATCCACAGGCCGACTTCATACCACTGTGCTAGCCATCCCATACTTGTTTTTATTTTTAAATATATTAAGCTTCAAAATTTTAAATAATAATAAAACAAAAAATGTTATATGCAAAGTAAATTTCTCTAAAATTACTAAATGTTATTTCAGCAAGAAATTGGGACTCGGATGCAGCTGAAAAAATGCTTCGTAACGTAAGTTAATGATTTTATAACAAGTCAACATGTAATATAAAATAAAAGTTTGTTTTGAAATATATTTAATGAGTTTTCTTTTGTTGTGTTGTATAGTCCATGGAATGGCGTAAAAAATGGGGTGTTGACACAACACTGAAGAACTGGCAACCACCTGAAGTTCTAGCAAAGTACACTCCTAGCGGTATTGCTGGTGTAACGAAAGAAGGATCACCAGGTTAATATAATTTATAATTATTGGGTGTTGATGGCAATGTAGTAATTATTATTTTTAGTTATTATTATTAATGAATCAACGCTAATAAGGTGCACAAAATTACTAAATAGGATTCGGATCGGATCGGAGCTCTCGCGGATCGGATTCGGATCGGATCCGATCCGAAAGTCTGATATAACATCCGATCCGAAAGTCGGATAAAAGATCCGATCCGAAAGTCGGACAAAATATCCGATCCGAAAGTCAGATAAAAGATCCGATCCGAAAATCGGATAAAATATCCGATCCGAAAGTCGGATAAAAGATCAGATCCGAAAGTCGGATAAAATATCCGATCCAAAAGTCGGATAAAATATTCGAGACGAAAGTAGGATAAAACATCCGATTCGAAATTTACATACATAACATTTAGGTATTCACTCTTAGTAAAAACATAAATTCCTAATCCTCTCTAAAGAAATATAACGCTACGTTATATTTATAAGCATTTATGTTCTGTGATAAAAATGATTAAATAACGTTACAACAATATATGTCTCTTTAGTTTTTCATAACAAAATTATTTATTAAATTTCATCTATAACTGTTATTTTTCTTTCGAATATGCAACGTTAAAATTGGTTTAGTATAAATAGGAAAAACTGTACTGATCTAATGACACGTCTGGTCGGATCTCAGATCGGATTTCGGATCGGATCTCAGATCGGATTTCGGATCGGATCTCAGATCGGATTTCGGATTCGATTTCGGATCGGATTTCGGATCGGATTTCGGATCGGATCGAATTTCGGATCGGATTTCGGATCGGATCTCGGATCGGATCTTCGGATCGGATTTCAGATCGGATCGGATCTCTGATCGGATCTCGGATCGGATCTCTGATCGGATCTCGGATCGGATCTCGGATCGGATTTCGGATCGGATTTCGGATCGGATCTCGGATCGGATTTCGAATCGGATTTCGGATCGGATCAGATCTCGGATAGAGTCGGATCGGATCGGATCTTGAATCAAGTCGGATCGGATCGGATATCAAAATTTTTAAATATGCTGACCTCTACTATGCTCCTTTTACTAACACCTTTAGAGACCGTCATTTGGCGGCTGTTCCCGAAAGTGATGATATATTTATTTATTTAGGTAGTATTCAATATTTAATCTACTATCACTTTCATGTTAAATTATTACTATGTAATTAAATCATTATGTTTATATTTTCATCTACAATAAGCATTAAGGTAAAGGCCATGGCAACACCGGATGCCGTTGTCATACCATCGACAACGAGCAGTCAAGGCTGACATATGATCCTGACAATTGATCAGTTGAGCTTGATAAAATAAAATAATAAGCATTAAAAAACGCCATTTTGTAATTTATATCTTTTATGCTTCCGATAATCCCAAAGGTCAATTAAAATAGTAATCTGTCCCGTATTGTTTACAATTTTTACATTGTTAAATCTTCTTAAGTTTATAATGGTTGTTTATTTAATATACAAAGTAATTTAAAATGCACATTAAAACAATATCAATGACATCTTTGCACAATACATCATTAAAATGATTGTTTTTAACATAACATAATACCTTTCTCGCAAATAATATTTCAAAGTGAAAACTTTTGTAATATAAATTAATGAGTAATAAATGTTAAAAACTATATTACATAACTTAATATTTATTTGAAGAATTGTATATTGAAACCGAGAGCCCACCGATTTACAAATAAGTAAATACATTTCTGCATAGGTACTCTAAACTTAAAACAACTTTCTAGTACACCTATTAAATAAATAGAGAACAATTTATATGATCAGTACAGATACATTATTTATCAGTTAAAAAATCTCATTCTCAGTAATAAATATATTTGAGCAGTAGGTATATAAAAATTTAACGAATAAATAAGTTTTGCTAAATACAAAAAATGTATCAGTCTAAATAATGAATTCCTCAGTAAATATAATAACTCTTTCAGTAAAAAATAATTATTTGACCTATAACAAATAATGTCTCTACCAGTAAAAAAATCACAACTCGACCAGAAAAATATTATGATATGCCTATTAAAACAATCATTCCTCGTTCAGGAACAATTGTTAAACAAGTATCAGGAATTGCTTGTGGGGAGAGATCGTTACAAGCGCTTAGTGTTTATTTGTTTAAAACGCGAGCGAGGCGAGCCTTGCCAAGAACATAATCAATATTCAAATAAATGTATGAAACTTTGAATACTCCGGAATTATATTAACTATACAATTGTTCGCAGATTTACCACATAAAATTGGTAAATTCTGGGATTTATCCATTTTCGGACATTTACAGTAACATATACAATTTAGTTTTAATTTAATGTGAGTTGAAATCAAATTAAATATGATTTCAAATACAGGTAATGTTGAGCTATATATAACTGTAGAGTTATTATATTTATTGGCAAAGTTATTATATTTAATAAGAGATTTCTGATTTTTCATTATATTTACTTTTCAACTCCTTATGGTTTTTACTAATTAAAAATATTTTTTTACTGGTAATAATAATATAGTTTTACTGAGCATAAATTACAGAGCAAATATATTTTATACTGGGAAAATATTATTTTAGCTTAGCAATAGTTATTATTTACTTAAGAATAAATATTTGTACCGATCAAAAATAATTTAAAACTATACATATATTATTGAATAAAGTAAAAAAAAATACTGATCAAATGTTAAATTTACTACTGATTGATTAAATACAAGTTAATAAATATAAGTTAGGTACCTATTTATGTATGTACTCATTCACAAAAATTAAGAATTTAGGTTTAGAATTAAAAATATATTATAACAAATAAAACGAATTATACACGAAATGAAAACTATTTTATTTATAACTGAAAATAATTGTAATTATTTTCCTTTTTTCAGTTGTGTTTCTACCGTTTTCTGGCTTTGATATATGGGGTATGTTGCACTCTGTTACCAAAGACGACATTATTAAACAAGTTATTATTATTCTGGAGGATACTTTAGAATTAGGAAGAAACAATGGCTCGCAAGAAGTTGTCGTTGTTATTGACATGGAAGACTTCAACATTAGACCTTATGCATGGAAACCAGGTATAATTTAATAGGAGTCGAAATTAAAAACCAATTTAATCAAAAAATACTTTATTGCAGCCACTGAATTAGTAATTTCTTTGATTCAAATGTACGAATCCAACTATCCCGAAATATTACAAATGTGTTACATTATTAACGGTGAGATTTATATTTATTAATTGTGTAAATAGTTTATAATTTATGAATTATATTATTTTCAGCACCTAGTATTTTTTCACTGGGGTTCAATGTGGTAAAAAGATTTATGGGAGAATTCACTATCAGCAAGATTCACATTTACAAAGCTGATCCTAAAAAGTGGCAACCAGTCTTACAGCAGGGTATTCCGATTGATGTTTTACCAAAACATTTTGGTGGTAATGCTGTTGATCCAGATGGTAATCCCAGATGCCATTCTAAGGTTAGTCACACAATTTTGAAAACATATATAGAATATTTAACTAATTGACTCACCACTACTAATACTAACTTTCTACTACAAGAGACAGAAGTACGGTTAAATGGACAATGGACAGAGTTGTGCCATTATTTCAACAAACTCTATTTTAACATTATAACATTCAAATACTTTTAACTTAGTTTCATAACAAAGGAGATATTTAATTTAAACTTGATATATTTTTGCAAAAAATTATTTCTATCTACAATTTAATGTAATGCGGTATTAGGTATATTAAATAAATGTAAATTTTAACTTTAAAATATCTCCCTAATAATGTATTAAATGTAGAGTTATGGTGGTAATGAACATTTTTATTAAGCTCGATTGTATTTTTACGTATTAATTTCATTTTAGACATCTTAATCCCCTTGAATGTTAATGTTTTTCAGATTAAGAAGGGTGGTAAAATCCCAAAAGAGTTTTACTGCAAAAATCAATCTGATGAACTTAAACCAAAATTTCTGACTGAAATAGTAAAAAAAGGAAAGCAATTAACATTGGATTTCGTTGCTGCTGAAGAAGGCTCTGTTCTCAAGTAAATATTTCACAAATTGACCTTAACCTTAGCCTTAGCGTTACCTTTAATCTTTAAATATAATATAAGATATTTTATGTTCCAATGTTAACAAATTGAGGGGCAGTTTTTCAATCATCTGTTTATTCCCGATTAAACTAATCAATGAGTAACCACAGTATTCATTATTATGTAATTATGATTAACATTAATCGAGCGTAAACCGGTGATTAAAAAACTTGTCCTTAGTAATTTGCATTCAAAGGTTACTAAATATAAGAAGTCATTGAAATTAATAGTTCTGTATGAAGCTCTGAGTTCAGTTCTCACACCTGACTATAAAATTAACATCTTTGTAATTGCACTTCACTATATAGCAAATTTTATTTACCAAGATCTGCTTCAGTAAGGTGCCATGCCCAGAAGTGGATAAATGGCGTGATATTTATTTATTCTTTTTTTTTTAATTTCCTATTTTTACATTCTTATCTTATTTGCGCATTATCTTGTGCGCCTATATTGCAAAACAAAATAATTAATAATACTTTATCTTTCAATTATTGTTTAAATTAATATATTAGTTTTTCTATTCAACTGCAAAAATGAGAAATAGTTTACACTTATAGACACCCGCAGACTTATTTTCAATGTGGGTTGAAATAGGTAAATTATATACTATATATATATATATATATAGAAAATATTTTTGGTATTCTGAAATTTATATTTTAAATATTTTAATAAAATAAATAAATATATCATCACGCCTTCTACCCATTACTGGGTGTGACACTCTGCCGAAGCAGATCTCGGTAAGTGATATATTTCGCGCGTGAAGTGCGGTTACCAGTCGTCAAATCACGGCCCCCAAAGATGTTAGTGGTGGAGGAGCCACAGGGGTAGTTTTTGAAATTATGAAAATTGTTATATTTTAATAATATAATAATTAATAAATTATCGAACATGAAGTAGAAGTATGTAAAACATAAAATATAGAAATTTTGAATAATTATACTCGTATATCTAAAAGAAATACTAAACAAGTATTTATTATTGGCTCAAATAAAATAAAAACAAATGCGTAGGACTCAAAACAAAAGAAAAACCTTTTTTCATTAAAAATAAATAGAAAAAAAACTTCAGATTTTAAAGAATACCCCTGCGGGCACCAATGTTTACACTGCACATTATTATAAGAGTGCTCATATATGAATATATGAAAATAAATCAATTATAGGTGGGAATTTCATACCGAAGACCACGATATTAAATTTGGAATTTCATGCCGAAATAGTGAAGGAACAGAAACATTCCCTGTAGCTGTTCACAAAGTTAATTCTCATATTGTAAATGAAGTTGGTGCTCTTTCCTGTGAATATCCAGCAACATGTAAGTACAATCAAGCGAAGATGAAATAAAAGGAGCTTCTTTTCATTCATTAACGAAAAAAAATTGAAAAACTATAAAAATTACATATGGTTGTCAAGGAAGAATCGAATTCAATATTTAACGTGCCAACATGATAAATTTTGATGTAAAAAGTATCAATTCAATATCATAACAAGCAATGGAATAATTTAAGTGATCGAATTCAATTGTTTAAAGCCCGAATATATATCGTTTTTTTTTTTTTGCATTCCATCGAATCTCACATTGCGTAAATCTTCAATGAACAATATTTATGATGAAAACTTGTTTTAGTAAGCTCGTATTTCAGCCAAAACTACTTTATTTGCATATACATTCGCAAAATTCATAAATAATTTTCTAGTATTTTTGTCTGACGCATATTTATCTAATAAATTACTGATTTACAGATTCTGTGATATTTGACAATACGCACAGTATGATGAGAAACAAGAAATTACATTATGAAGTAGAACTGACTGTGCCACTAGATAAATTAGAACTAACCATGATGCCCGATGAAGCTATAGCCGAAGAAACAGCCGATACGGCTTTTTAAATTTTATACGAGTAGTGTGATTAATATTTGTTCATTTAAGTCTTGTTTTATTCCTAAATATATTAAATATTAGGCGTATTTAAAAAAAAATGAATTTATACTATTCGTGTATCATAAGTAATATAGGTAATCAGGGAATTGTGATAACTACTTATTTGTGTATTAATGTGTTTATTATAATTGTTACAAAATACAATGTATATTATTATTTAATCCTCAGTCAGTATTAGTTCGAGGAGTTCCAACTTTTCGCATTGATCTCCTTCAAGACGTTGCTGCGTTTTCCATTTAAGAATTGTAGGCAAAACCATTAGACGAGTGTTAGCATTTTTTCTGAATGGACAATTCATGTTCTTCCAACTGAAAAATCAATAAAATATAAATTTATCAAACAAATAACAATAAATAAACTTACAATGGTTTATCCCCAACTTTTACTTCAATAAAATGTGCTTTTGGATCTCCATACAGTTGTAATGCCTCTTCAACAACCGGATGAGCTTTAATTTAAGTTTAATTAAATATAAATTTTCTAAAGAAAACGGAGCTTGATTGAATTTACAACTGAAGTTATTCAACAATAAGAAACAGAAGAAAACATAGTTTGTTTTACAACAGTTTTCATTTATTTTGAAAATAAACTAAAACATTTGAATTTAAAAAATTTCAAGTAATTTTATGAATCAAAACTTTCTTCTGCATACTTGTAGCTAGCTTCTCGTAGTCAGAGTTCATTTAAATGACTGTCAAACTGATTATCATAATTACCTCTTACACAATCATCACACCAGCTTTTTCCATTTTCCAAATCTGATCCACTGAACAAAATAAAAACTGGTTCACCTTTAGCATTAAATTCGCTCATAAATTTAAGAAACGGTTCATAACCTTCCACATTATGACGTACGACCATGTTGATGCCGTGGAAGTTAATTTAGACTGTTGTTAAATCCTGTGTTCAAGAGTTTTATTTTTTGATTAGTTTAGTTGTGTGCTGATAAGACAAGTGATAACCAACATAACAGCACCTACTTTTGTTTGAATAGTTATTGAACATTAAATGATAACAAAATGTAAGTGCATATTTTATTATATTTATTGAGTAGGATATTCAAGTACATGACATGCTCCATATTGCATTACAACGCATGCGTGCGTTTACAAAATACAAAACTTCCCAAAGACAATTTTTATTTTATTTATGTTAATATCCATGTTGCGGATATTGACAATAACTGCAACATAGACATTCTGATAAATTTGCTGGCACTAATTTTTGTCCTTTAGGACAATTATATACTGCTAAACAAGAAGTCGCTGCACAAATATCTGGTGTTTCTCCGTTTTTACAAACACAAATAACTTCTTCAATCAATAAAATTGATAAAATAACAAAAACAAAATTATATTTAAACATCGTCTATATTTACTTATTGCAACTAAAGGTATTTTATCTCTTGTTTTATTGCACTTGCAATGGTGAGTGTTGTTTCTAGACAGCATCAGTTTCGAAAAACATTTTTATTTATTGCTTGCAAAACTTTATAAAAAGTTGAAGGTTAAAAAACAGGTTCTTTGATATATATTGTTATTCATAATTTTATATCTTAAAAAAAATATGCTAAGTATAATAATTTAGTACTAAATGCAATCATCAGCACAATAATCGCAACAAATACATTTTGAATAATCTGCTTTTACAAAGTGCTGTCCATTTTCACACTCAACTGGGCGACAATCAGCTGCATGACATAATTCGGGAGACATTGTGTCATTACACCCATTACTTTCGTTGGAATCGGAATCGGAGCAACCTACAGTAACATTATTTAATTGAATTTGAATCAATTTACAATTAAATTATACGTACATTTGCTAGGTGTATTCAACTTTTTACATGTTCTGCAACAATTACATTTTTTCGGATCTGCTTCAATTAATATTTCACCTTTGGGGCAAGATTCTATGTAAGCACATAAAACTGCCCAACACATAGTTTCATTTTGACCCTTTTTACATTTAGAATTCACGTTATTTATTATAAATACCACAGTTAACAACGAAACAAATTTTGCGCACATCATCGTGTGTTGAGGTATAAAATGAAATTTATAGTTGTATTTTTATATATCATTTGAAATTTCTGAATTTTCTTTGTATGTCACGTTTTATGGATTTCACAAGGCTGTTATCGTTTCCCCACTTTCTTATTATTTTTTCTGTTGTAAATTACATATGTATATACACAGGTATGAAAGTAGAAGATTTATTTATTTTCCATTTTTACACAGTTACTAGATAAGCATACCTACATATTATTTTCGAGCAATTTGTAATTAGAATAAAACAAAAAGTAATTTATTAAAATTATATTGTTGAATAAGAAAATAAAATCATTAATTTTTATATGAATTTTAATGTTACTTAAAAGTCACAGATAGGGAATGGGGTAACATGGAAAATAAATTATTTATCTCATACGTTGATGGTTATATTTCGGCAATTGTTTAATGTCATATCCAGAATTAAGTTATGATGAGTGATGTAAGATGGAGGTGGATGATGACACAAAATAATTAATTAATTTTAAATCTTTATCAGCTTCATAATCTTAATTCGCACCTAGAAATAATCAGTAAAAATTAATTAAAGTTTTTTTTTTTATTTTATACATTACCGGCACAATTTTTTTCACAATAGTCGCAACAAACACAATTTTGTGGATCATATTTGACTAAATGTGTACCAGGTGAACAAGATGTTGCAGGAGCACATTTTATTGTATGACAATATGTTTCATCTTGGCCGTTTTTGCACTTACAAGTTACTTCACTTATGGCAAGTGCAGTGCACAGAAGTAAAACAAATTTTGTATACATTTTTATGTTTAGTATAGATGTTGAGCTGTGCGAATACAAACTTGAATGTGGAACAGATGCAGATACAGAACTTGTTTTTGTTCTGGTTTTTATTCACGCTATATTTATAGTTTTTTTTTCAAGGTTGTTAAATATACACATAATTTATGAATATTATATTTTTGTAATTATTATAAGTATTATTACTTACGGTCAGTATAATCAACACATTTACAGTAGTTAGTGATACATATTCATTAAATTGTTTATTAAACCAACAGGTAGGAATTAGGTTAATTATATTTCTTGGGAATTCATAAAACTTAATTATTTAATTATCAAAAATATTAAATAATAATTAAAATAATTACAAATTTCTTTGTAATTTGTTTACATTTCGCATAATTATGTTAATAAGATTTCCTTATCAGTATAAATAATTAACAGATATAGTAAATTAAAATATAATAATATAGTAGTACCGACATATTTCAATATTTATATATTTAATAACATGGTACCTTTGAATAATACAAAAGTTCAAAAGTGTCAGATTCAAATTCTGGCGTTATCACAATATTCCTCTTTTTAATTTAATATTTATATATTCTTCTGAATTACGAAATGTATATCTAGGTCTAGGGCATTAATTCAATGGTTCAACATAATTACCTGAAACATTTTTTATGACAATTCAAATTAATTTAACTAAACTTATATATTTTATACGTACCATTAGCGTCTGCACAATAATCACAGCAAATACAATTTTCTGGATCATATTTCACAATTGATGCACCCTCGGGACAAGATTGCGCAGCGATACAAAATGCAATCGAACAAAAAGATGGATCTTGATTGTCCTGACATTTGCCATTTACTTCTTGGCTTGCGATGACAAATAAAATTATAAAAACCACTGCATATTTAGCAAACATTTTAAACAACTTTAAGGAAATACAAATTTATTTAATGCTACAATTCCTGATATTAGTTATACAGTGTTTATACTGCAGAATATTCTGGTTTTATATATGCGGGATATTCCGATTTTTGTTTTATTAACAACGATGTTGGTTTTTCCCGATGTTCTTATTATTGCTCACGAAATAGGGTTATGAATATCTTTTTTTTTCTTTATTTATCTGGTTGTTGACCTGGCTAATTTATTATGGATGTAAGACTTGTAAACCTTGGGATTAATATAAAGGACCCCAAAAATATAATAATAAAATAAAGTTTATATTTTATGAGGCTGTTTCGATCAGTAAACAGGTCATCTTCAGCTACGCACAAACACAAAATTTAAAATAGTAGACAAAATGAACTAAATGAACATATCAATTAACTTGAGAAAATTATTATTATTATTATTTTGTGGTTTACATATAGATACAGGTTGAAGATTTATTTCTTTTTCATTTTTACACTGTTATTAGGTAAGATACCTACGTACATAATATATCCCAGAAGTTTATATAACAAAAATAAATTTATTGAAATTATATTGTTGAATAAATAAAATAATAATTAATTAATTTTAAAACTTCGCCAACTTCATAATCTTCATTTTGTACCTAGAAATATTAAGTAAAAATTAATAAAAGCAATTTTTAAAATTTTATACTTCACCTTAATTATTTTTTTCGCAATAGTCACAACAAACACAATTTTGTGGATCATATATGACTAAAGCCCCTGACACATATAGCGTCAAGACTCGGAGTCTGCTACAAACTGCTGAAAAACTGAGAGTCACGTCCAAAACGGGTGACACATATAGAGTCGGTGTTTCTGACAGTCAGAAATAAATATTTGTTAATTTTAACGTGTTATTTGTTAATTTGTATTATTTAAAATATTTATCGACTATTAAGAAATATAAAAACTGTAAACTACGAAATATTAAAAAAAATTAAATTAAAAAAAAATTACATGAACTATAAATGAAATATAAAAACTTAAATGTATTATTTAAAATATTTGTCGACTATTAAGAAATATAAAAACTATAAACTAGAATATATAAAACAAAAAATTTAATTAAAAAAAATTGACATGAACTATAAATGAAATATGAAAACGTATAAGTATCTAACTATGTATAAAGTAACTGAATTTAACTATAAAAATGTACAAAATATCAAACAAAATCATAAACAATAATAATTCATACGTTAAACAACAAAGGAAGATAGCGAAAAAACCAGCATCATAATGAAGTTGGTTTTCGGCAGTCGTGACTGCTGAAAATAGAGGCGTTTCTATTTTTGGCAGTCAAATGGTAGACTCGGAGTTTTGACGCTATATGTGTCAGGGGCTTAAATGTTCATCGGATGGACAAGATGTTTCAGCAGTACATCGTCTAGTCTGACAAAATGTTTCGTCTTGATTTTGAGCACTTACATGTTACTTCACTTACGGCAAATGCAATGCACAGAAGCAAAACATATTTTGTATACATTCTTAAGTTTAGTATAGATGTTGAGCTGTGCGAATACGAATTTGAATGTGGACCAGATAAAGATAGAGGTTGTTTTATTTTTCAAGGTTATTTTACGTATATACATAAGTTATCAATATTCTATTTTTGTAATTATTATAAGTATTTACAATAGTTAGTGATAAATACTCATTACTTTTTTTTTATTCCGACAGTTTATTACGTGAATTATATTTCTTGGAAATTCATGAAACTTGATTATTTAATTTCCAAAAATATTAAATAATAATTAAAATAATTATCAATTTCTTCTCAATTTTTTTACATCTCGCATAATTATGTTAATAATATGTCTTTACCAGTACAAATTATTGTCAGATATAGCAAATTATAAGTTAAGAAAATAGCAATAGTATTTATAGTTCAATATTTATATATTTAGTTTGTATTTTTTAAAGTAAATACAACAATTGATGAAATCAATTTGAATTATAAAGAGAATAATTGGGATATCGCTAGGATTTGAACCTGGGATCTTTGAATATGTACAAAAGTCCCAGGTTCAATTTTTTTCTATAATTTAATACATTTTTATACATTCTTCTGAATTACGAAATGTGTACCTAGGCCTAGACTTAATGCATTTATATAATGGTTCAACATAATTATCTGAAATATTTTTTTATGATAATTCAAATAAAGTTGACCATATTTATATGTTTAATACGTACCACTAGCATCTTCACAATAATCACAGTAAATGCAATTTTGTGGATCGTATTTCACAATAGTTGCATCCTTGGGACAAGATTGCGCACCAACACAAAATATACTCGAACAAAAAGATGGATCTTGGCATTTGCCATTTACTTCTTGGCTTGCGGTGATAAATGAAATTATGAAAGCCATTGCATATTTAGCAAACATTTTAAACAACTTTAAGGGAATACAAATTTGTTTAATACTACATTCTCTGATAAAATAGTAGACAAAATTAACTAAACTAGCATATCAATAACTTGGAAAAAATATTATTATTTCTGATTTCGTGGTTTACGTATAGATACAGGTATGAAAGTTGAAGATTTATTTCTTATTAATTTTTACACTGTTACTAGATAAGATACTACATAATTTTTTGCGAGAAGTTTATAACAACAAAAAGAAATTTATTGAAATTATGTTGTTGAATAATAAAAATTAATTAATTTTGTAACTTTACCAGCTTCATAATCTTAATTCGTACCTAGAAATATTAAATAAAAATTAATTAATGTAATTTTTTTTTTTAATTTTATTCTTCACCTTAATTATTTTTTTCGCAATAGTCGCAACAAACACAATTTTGTGGATCATATGTGACTAAATGTTCATTGGTTGGACAAGATATTTCAGCAGTACATCGCCTAGTCTGACAAAATGTTTCATCTTGACCTTCTGAGCACTTACATGTTACTTCACTTATGGCAAATGCAATGCACAGAAGTAAAACACATTTTGTATACATTGTTTAGTGTAGATGTTTAGCTGTGCGAATAAGAATTTGAATGTGGAATAAATACAGACACAGAACTTGTTTTTATTCACTACAAGATATTTTTTTTTTTCAAGGTTATTTATACACCTAATTTATGAATATAATAGTTTTGTAAGTATTATAAGTAAGTATTTACGATAGTTAGTGATAAATATTAATTTTTTTTTTTAATTACATACCTGAATTATATTTCTTGGGAATTAAATAATAATTAAAACAATGACAATTTCTTCTTAATTTGTTTACGTATCGCATAATTATGTTAATAATATTTCATAACCAGTTTAAATTATTGACATATATAGTTAATTATAAGATAATAAAATAACAGTAGGTATACATATTTCAATATTTATATATTTTATTTGTATTTTTTAAAATCAGTACAACAATTGATGAAATCAAATTGAATTAAAGAGCGAATAATTTGAATACCTCTAGGATTAGAACCTAAGATCCTATTATACGAAAGTTCAAAAGTCTCAGATTCAAATTTTGGCGATATCCCAATTTTTCACTATAATACATATTTATATATTCTTCTGAATTACGAAATGTGTACCTAGGCCTAGGCTTAGGGCACTAATTTAATGGTTCAACATAAGTACCTGAAACATTTTTTTTAATAATAATTCAAATAAATTTAACTACGTTTATATATTTAATACGTACCATTAGCGTATTCACAATAATCACAGCAAATGCAATTTTGTGGATCGTATTTCACAATTGTTGCACCCTCGGGACAAACTTGCGCACCAACACAAAATCTAATCGAACAAAAAGATGGATCTTCACATTTGCCATTTACTTTTTGGCTTACGATGATAAATGAAATTACGAAAACCATAGTATATTTAGCAAACATTTTAAACAACTTTAAAGAAATACAAATTTATTTAATACTGCAATATCTGATATTAGTTATACAGTGATTCATACTGCAGAATATTTTGGTTTTATATATGCGGGATGTTTAGTTTTTTGTGTTTTATTAAACACGATGTTCATTTTCTGAAGGTTCTTACTACTGATAAGAAAACAGGTTTTACGAACGTCTTTTTTTCTTTGTTGATCTGGTTGGTCATCTGGCTAATTTGTTATGGTTGTAAGCATTGGGATTAGTATAAAGGATTCCAAAAATATAGTAATAAAATAGCACTTATATTTTGTGAGGATGTATCGATGTAAACAAATTATCTTCAGCTATACAGAAACACAAAATATAAATTAGTAGACAAAATGAACTAAATTAACATATCAATAACTTGGGAAAAATATTATTATTTTTTTATTTCGTGATTTACATATAGATACAGGATGAAGATTTATTTCTGTTTCATTTTTACACTGTTACTAGATAAAATACCAACCTATATAATATTTCCGAGAAATATATAATAACAAAGAGAGATTTATTGAAATTGTGTTGTTGAATAATAAAATTATAATTAATTAATTTTGAAACTTTACCAGCTTCATAATCTTAATTCGTACCTAGAAATAATAAATAAAAATTAATGAAAATAATTATTTTTTAAATTTTATACTTTACCTTAATAATTTTTTTTGCAATAGTCGCAACAAACACAGTTTTGTGGATCATATCTGACTAAATGTTTATCGGGTGGACAAGATGTTTGAGGAGCACATCGCACAGTTTGACAAAATGTTTCATCTTGGTCTTTTGAGCACTTGCAGGTTACTTCACTTACGGCAAATGCAATGCACAGAAGCAAAACTAATTTTGTATACATTTTTATATTTAGTATAGATGTTGAGCTGTACGAATACGAACTTAATGTGGAACAGATTCAGATACAGAACTTGTTTTTGTTCATCACTGAAGATGATTTTTTTTTTCAAGGTTATACAGAGTGGTCAGAAGGGGAACGCCTTCAACAACCGAATCTAATGCAACAGAATCTATTGTGACAGAATATGCATCACCCGATTATTCAAAATCCGAAAGTGGGCGTGACTGGTTGATATTATGCATCACCCGATTATTCAAAATCCGAAAGTGGGCGTGTCTGCACCATTTTATGCATCGGCCGAAAGTAGGCTGAGCCGAACGAAAGCTAGACGTTTGAAGCTATAACGGTAGATGGCAGTGTACAATAGCTTTTGCTTCTTGTCACTAGAGTATGTAGCAACACTTTATTACCGACTTGAATGAAAGAATACAAGACATACGTTTTCAGCTGTCATAATGACTAAAGTGAAAATTGCAGGTTATAAACAATAAATTGTTCAATTTATATAATTCTTACTCTAATGCTCAGTTTTTCAATCATCTGTTAAGATTTTGTTACAATTATCTGCTTATTAATCATAGGAAAATACATATAATTTATATTGCTGTTAGTTAACATTACTTAACAATCAAATGATAAACCGCACATGAGTTATGCCATAAATAAATAATAAATATTTGTGATTATAATATTTAATTATAAATGTAGTAGTAACTAGTATAAAACATAAACACGTATTTAAAAAATAAATGCAAAGATATTTAGAAAAAATTTGACATCTAACAAACAAAAAGTAGCCTGTACCTAATTTTAAAAATAATTGCATCTATGATTCATATTTTATGTTTCAGCAATAAATACAATTTTGAAAGTAATAGTACAGCATTTAATTCAAAAACTGTTCAGTAATATTATGAATCTTGACTTGCGAAAGTGAAATATAGTTTCAAAGAAAACACTTGGCCATGTACGATATACAAAATTTATTAATGATATATTTATTTATTATTAATCCGTCATAATTATTATAATTTTGACATGCTATTTTTATAAATGGAAAAAATTACACGCCATCTTATTTCATAAATTTAAATAAATGGCCATTTTTTAAATAAAACATTTTGACACTGAATGTAACGATGGTAGTAATGACATCCGAAGACACTTACTTCTCTTAGGATTGTATATTGCCTTGTCCAACTCTGGAGAATAAATCTTTGTTTTCATTTAACAAACCTCAACTGTCAGTTTGTTTCAAAATGAGTGAAACTGAAGATTCTATACCATCTGACAGAAAATACTGTGAAAGCAATTATAAATTAATTGCCAACAAAATCAAAGGGTCTGTAGGAAGTAGCATATAAAAACTATCCAAAGCTGAAAGAAGTTTTGTAAATGAAGCAGACTATGAGATTTATTTGACGTTGAAGGTATTTAATACAAAACTTTTGGTTGATGTTTCGTAAAACCTTTATTTTTAATTTCATAGGTTATTTTGACAAATGGAATTGCTGACAGAAGAACGAATTATTACATATGTCTATTGTAGCAGCGCAAATGTGCTGCAAAAAACTACTACACATTAACAAGCAAACAAAAATTTCGGCAGCCAACCAACGAAGATACAATTGGGTTAGAGCAGTACAGCACATCCTGGAAGTATCTAACTTCAACCAAGTATTGGAAGAATAAGATTTCATATTAACGAAATCCCAAATATCCTCATATCTTACAACAATATCCTCTACAACACCGATACAAAAAGAATCAATCTCCACATACAGCCCAGATATCCAAACTTACCTACATAACTCCAACCTCCTGACACTCAACTTACCATACAAAATCACAAAACTAATGGCCAATTACGTACGGCAAACTTCAAAAACTTTCACATCTACTACAAAGGATTCCTACAAGCCTACCATCAGGATAATTTATGCACCCTATGCAACAATCTGGACAATGATGATCTACATCACTTTATTTTTCGTTGCCCCATTTTCTACGCCGCGAGTTAAGAATTCCTGGATAAATATACAGCTAACCACCCGGAAAGCGAAGCCAACAAAGCCCTCTTGTCCGACCTCACTACACACAAAATATACGATATACATAACTATGTAAACACATATAAAATACCTACCATCAGTTAAATGATCTAACAATGAAATGTACTTACTATTCCTTTGTATGAATTTTTTTTGTATAGCAAATATACTATTATTATTATTATTATTATTACATATGTGTTTTGAAGAGGTTTAAGATTAGGATTTATATATTAATGTCGAAGAGATCAATATTTCAAAATGTTGAATGTAACAATTGTACCATTAACTTTTACAATAAATATATTGTTTTTCTGATTTTATCTACTAATAAATTACAAATGATACCTACTTTATCACTATTGATGTAATATTATCACTTTTTATAACTAGTTATATCAAAACCTTGACATTTCGTAATCGAATTGAACAAATAATTATGTAGGTACCGATTATATTTTGCTGTCTATCTTCAAAAGAAACTATTATACTATTGTAATGAAATTATAAGAATCATATTTAATACTCAAATATTATGTACTAGTAATATAAATTATTATAGAAGAACTTGAAGTATAATATTTTCCCGTTTCCTACATATCATTTAATAACATATGAGATTACACTTTACAATTATGATAAAACTTTATTTCGGATGTACCATTAACTTGATGAACAATTTTAAATCGGAATATAATACAATAATTTTTTTTAATTGTGGAAATTTTTATATGTCGAACGGGAATTGACAGAAAATATTTTAAAATTTTGCTTAAATAGCTCCAACAACTGTAAATTCGGACACCTAATTTTTTGTCAAAATAATCGTAATTCTAAAATATATAATTAATTGATACGTTTCTATAAGCCAATTAAATAGATTTTTCGTTTATTTTGTAAGCATATTTGTGAATGGTTTTTAATTATGACTCGTGGAATAGCAATAACTTTGGATATTCGTAACATTATTGTAAAATATCATTTAGATGTTGTAAGTGGAAGAAAGCTATCAACAGATCTAAAGCTAACTGACATCATAATAGTTATTTATTATACAAGTATTTGATATACCAATAAAACACAAGTATAATACAAAATTTTATCCACAACTCATAATTATAGGTAGGTACCGAAAAAGATGGGTCGTAACGTTTAACGTTGATTCAGTTATATAGAGTTTTTCAAAATACGTTAGATCTTGAAGTGGTTGCTAAGTAATAAGTTGTTTACTGTGTTTTATAGAATATAAAACACTAGTGATTTATGAGCCTTATGTTGGGTTGCAAGAAAAAAATAGATCTCTTTAGTTAAAGAATTATTTATCCAGCTACAGTATCAATAGCAATTTTCAGCAAACGTTAATTGCTAATGAAATATGTGTTATCTTAAGTAAGAAGTAATAAATGTTATACCAACATATTAATTGAATCTTTCTTTTTTCAACAATCAATGATTCGTTTGTTGTAATTTTTGCATTCATAGAATGTGTTGAGAGAATTCGTCGAAAATCTTAGGCAAAATATTTAGCAGATGTATCTCTACAGAAATTAGTTGTAGATTTAGTAAAAGCTGGTCACATTTTCAAATATTTAGGTGTGATACAACAATTTCATAAATTAAAAAATTTCAAAACGGATCATATTCTTATTAGTTTAGTTTTTAACTGAAACATATGTTTTTTGATCATGATCGCCACCTAAAACTGTAAACAAGTGGTATTATCTTTGTTATAAATTCTTTCAGCTATTTCATATATAAAACGAACAAATTAATCAAATTTTTCATAGATTTTACAATAAATGTCATCCGAAGGCATACTACTCGCAATACACCATGTGATTCTTATTAAAAATTGGAGGATCTTTTCATAAATGAATAAACAAACTATTCAAATTTATTGCTTTTATTCAATCATAATAAACTATATTGAAATAAATACCTTAATAACAGATTGGTAAATGAGAAAATTTGCTTTTGTTTCAAAGATAATAAATAATATTTATTCAAAATATAAAATTGGATTACTAGGGGCATTTTATATTGGTAAATGTAATATAAATCATGTCAACATGATAATTAGTGCTATGACTAGCATCTTACATATTTAAAATTTAAGTACACACTTTTCCTGTTTAACTTTATTCTAATTGTGCTCAGATATTTGTTGATGTACTTACCATAACAATAAATGTAATATTGACTATTAAAAAAACAACTTATTTCCAGAATTATCAATAATTTTTTACGAAACATGTTATCTAAATCTGGAAAAATCAGTCCTACAATCCCAATATAATATTAGTTTAATAGAAAAGTATAGTAAAGCACCGTCCAAACTTTATATTATTAATTTATGTGTAGAGCTATTTAATCATGCAATGAATCATTAGGAAGATATTCTAATAGTCTGAAAAAGTAAGTGACGAAAGTAAGACATGTTTGACATAAAGTTGTCACAACTATTAGAAAACCATTACACAGATAATAAAGACTTAAAGAAGAACTATATTTATTTGTCAATATGTTTTTACAATATTAAAACAAAACACTATTATATAAATACATAGCTAACTATGATATATCATATTTTATAATAAACTGTCATGACAACACCCCCACTCAGTTTATTTCTTGCAAACCTATTTTTGTAATTAAACGATGAAATTGTTTCGATGAAATTCCTTTTGTCAGTACATCAGCTACTTGTTCTCGAGATGGCAGATATTCTAATTTAATCTTCTGATCTTGTACCTTTTCGCGTATAAAATGCAATTTTATATCAACGTGTTTCATCCGTTTATGTTCTACAGGATTTTTAGTTATTTGAATACAAGCCTGGTTGTCCTCAAATATTATTGTAGGGTAGTTGACATCAATTTTCATATCAAGTAACAAATTTTGAAGCCATAATGCCTCGCATGTAGCAGAAGTTACAGCAATATATTCTGCTTCAGTAGAAGACAGTGCTACCGTCGGTTGTTTTCTAGTAACCCACGATACTATGCATCCATAAACCATAAAACAATAACCAGTTGTTGACTTCCGGTCATGTTCATCATTCCCCCAGTCAGCATCAGCAAATCCTTGCAATACTAATGCCTGGTGATTTTCAAATACAAGTTCATAGTTGATGGTCTTCTTTAAATATCTTAAAACTCTTGTAAGATGTTTCCAATGGGTATCTGTTGCTACATTCAGAAAACGGCTGAAGTAATTTATACATAAACTCAAATCTGGTCTAGAACCTAGCATGAGATACATTAAATAGCCAAGTAATTTACGATACGGCTTTTTCGTAATGCCTTCATCTTCTTTTTGACTTAGTTTTAAATTTACTTCAATTGGAGTACTAATTCCACAACAGTTTTCCATTTCAAAAAGTTTTAACAAATTTTCAATGTACAATTTTTGATTTATTCTGAGTTTCTTGCATTTCAAATTGTGAAATCAACTGACTTTTCACTTCTAGAAATTCTCGTAAATCTGTGCTTGCAAAAATTACATCATCTACATAAAGAATTATGTACATTCTGGATGTTGAACAAATTCTTAAATACAAGCAGTAGTCATTCTTGGAGCTTTTAAATCCTATACTTGTAATACAATTGTTGAATCTTTCATTCCAACAGCGGTGACTGTTTGAGTCCATAAATTGGTCGATTTAATTTACAAACTAGCTTTGGATCCTTTATAAATCCTTCTGGTTATGACATAAAAACTTCTTCTTTTAATATTCCGTTCAAGAAAGCTGTTTTAGCATCGATTTGATATAAATATATACCATGATAGCTTACAACAGCCAATAATATACGAATTGTGGTTAATTTTGCAACTGGTGCAAATTTTTCTTCATAATCTATGCCATGTTTCTGGGTGAAACCTCGAGCTACAAGTCTAGCTTTATATCTCTTTTTATTTCCATTTTCTTTAATTTTAAATATCCATTTACATCAACAATGGATTTATTTGGTGGTAGATTTACAAGTGTCCAAGTAGTATTTTTCTCGAGTGATTCCATTTCGTTATTTATTGATTTTTTCCATTTAACTTTATTTATATAAACACGCCTTTTTTGTATTCCAAAGACGATATCCATTAGTTGTATAACCAACCATGATTACTTTAATTGATTTTGAATCAAATTTAGATCTTAACTCAACAGGTATATGAGCGTAAGCTGTACTACCGAAAACACGAAGTTTATTCAAATTAGCTTTTTTATCATATCACATTTCGAAAGGAGTTTTCTTCAATTTTAAACTTCTACATGGAGATCGATTTGCTAAATATGCAGAAATTAAAATTGCTTCTCCCCAAAGTTTCTTCGGTAACTGTGATGCCAAAACTTGCTTTATCTAACAGTGTTTTATTCATACGTTCTGCAACGCCATTTTGAGCTGGTGAATACGGTACTGTATATTCTAATTGTATTCCTTTTTTCATTCAAAACTGTTTAAATTCATTCGACGTGTATTCTCCTCCATTATCGCATCTCAATTTGGAAATTTTACAGTTAAATTGAGAAGTGACTGTAGATTCATATTTCTTAAAACAATCAAATACTTCATTCTTCGATTTTAATAAATAAATCATGGTAAAATGTGAATAATTATCTATAAATGAGACGAAATATTTCTTTCCATTCCACGTAATTGGTGTAATCGGTCCACATACATCACTATGGATCAGCTCTAAAATTTTTGATGATCTAGGAAGCTGAATTTCAGGAGATGGATTCCTACACTGCTTTCCTTGAACGCAAGACTCACAAAATATTTTTTTATTTTCAACAGATGCCATATTCATTATTTCTTCAATCATATTTTCTTTACATAGTTTTAAAATATTTGAATAGGAGAGGTGACCTAATCGTCTGTGCCATAAAACAATGTTATTTGTTTCAACAGATGACAAGTTTGCTATGCCACAGTGTGACAGTTTAAAATTTAATTCATATAGTTTATCTCTTCTTTGGCTAGTGACTAAAATATCATTCCCTTTCTTGATTAGTACAATTCCGTCTCGAAAAATTACTTCCATTCCAGCAATTTCTACTTTTCTTACTGAAAACAAATTATATGTTAACTCTGGAATGAGCAAAATATCTTTTATAATACAGGACCTTTTAATTCCTTTAACCGTGGATGCACATCTTATATTTCCTATATTTCTGAGTTTGTCGGATGTAAATTTATAAAATATTTTGGGTCATTAATTAAACATATGTTCGGATGCGCCTGAATCTGCATACCAACATGTATTTTTCTTTGAATCTTCTGAATAAGTAGTAAATGTAACTTCATCTTCACTTCTAGATTCAGATTCTTCAGCAAAGTTTGCTCTTGTTAATTTAAATGTATTTGATTTTTTATAAGTTAAACTTGATTTTTCTTTATACTTGTTTTCTCTGCATTCAGACTTTTTGTGTCCAACTTGTCCGCAGCCATAACATTTAAATTTTAATATTCTTTTTCCTGCAAATGCTGTAGTTACATTTGACATAGGACGTTTGTCTGTTGTGCTATTTTTAATTTTCATTTCATTGTCTAACATACGACCTTTTACAAAATCCATCGTAAGTTTTGATGCTTCTACTGTTTCTAAAGCAGTTATTAAAGGATCGTATGTTTTAGTCATAGTCAATAAAAGATGACAAATTGCATCTTGTTCTTCAATTTTAGCACCTGCAGCTTTTAATTCACGCAGAATCTTATCGAAAATTAAAAAATGCGATTCCAATGGTTGATCTTCATTGTATTTCATCGATAATAATTTTTTTCTTAAATACAATTGACTGATAATTCCCTTTCTCTCGAATGAAGAAGTTGAACTGAATCTAATTTTTGTTTTGAGTCCAAGTTGTGTGACATGGCATCACTAAAAGTATCGGTTTCCTTGTTACATATAACAATAATTTCATGCTTATACTTTTATTCAATTTATTATACAGTTAGGGTATTCCTAAAAGAGACATTAAATTATTATTTCTATTGCAATAAAACACGTTTACAAATTATTTACTAACATATTACGTATTCACCTGATATATTTTACAAGTAGGACTGTTAAAATGAAACTTCAACTAATTTCGTTATTCATATTTTGTTTTTAATTTGAGATAACGTCTTTACTACTCAATTTGGACTTCTATATTAATTTATTTTGGATAAAATAGACGAAAAGTAAACAAATATATTTAGAGGTTACAGGTTTTGAAATGTCAAATAGTCCAGTTTATTCCTATGGTAGCCCAACTCGTCGTAATTTTGACATTAGTGGCTAATTTGGTGACAACGAAGATTGTAATGTGAGGAAATAAACTCAAGTGATAATTTTCAGAAGTTATCGAATTGAGTTTTTAAACGCCAAATCGTGACAATGAATCTGGTGATAATTCTGAATTAATTTAGGGAATTTTTAGTTATCAACGCCATTCGTGACAATGAAACAGGGGAAACTGATTATGTGTTTTTACCGCCTGCAACAGACTTCACATCGAAGCTATCAATGACGGCGACGGCCATTCTTTATTATTTTTAAATTGTTGAATAGAATCGTTAGTTCATATTTTACGTAACATAGTTTGTTGTGTGAAAATAAATAAGTTAAAATGCAAGTCTATTTATGTATTAAATAGTGTAGAGAACACACTATCCAATTAAGCAACTAACCTCAATTTTATTTAAAGTGTAAGTGTAAACATAATATTTATTTATTAATAACACATTTGTTACAGTTGCTTATATTGACATAAAGTGAAACTTTTGAACTGTCTATCTTTCTTCTTTTTTAGAAATGCAATTCACTTGGAATATTGCTCAACATTGAATACTGGACACCAGAAAATTTATAAACTATACTTTTCTTCATGAAATATGCCAGCAGTACATTTACAGACATGATTTTATATTAGCATATATGTTAGATCTGGTAAGTTTTAGCTTTTATTATTGATATAATTTATATTTTTTATATATATAATTTTTTAGTTAAAGAAAATGTGTAGTGCATCGTTATGGTCAAAATACTCAATAATAAAACCGATGCTGTTGGTTAATGAAAATTTGAACATCACACGATTTTCAAAAGTGGTACCATTTAAAAAAAAAGTTATCAGTTGGTTATCAATCCACACAATCCAATGCATTTAGAAGAGACGAATTTCACCTGTATATGAATGAATCTTTTGATAAAGGTAAAAGATAAATAGGAAATTTAATAATTAGATAAAAACGTAACATAATCCTCCATATTCTGTAACTGTATCATTATCTATTAGTGAGATGTTTTATTTTTCATAGTTATTATATAGATGATTAAATTTCGATATTCTGAGATCAGAATAATTTACCCCATTTTTATGTTATATTCATGCATTTTGTTTATTAATATATGTAGCTGTTATTATAAAAAAATAATACAATGACTGATTATTGACATTTCCGTAAAAAATGTTAAAAATATTTTTTTTATACTGGCAGTTTCGTGCGAGAGCAAAATTAGTAAAAGTAAAATATAAGTAACAATAGATTATTGTGTGTGAATGGCGAAATGATGATAATCTGCAGATTAATCATTATAAATAAAACTGGATTTATAGTTTACATAGCACAGCATAATATAATAAAAATGTAAACACACCTAAGTACATGTACCACTTTATAACTCACTTACATAGCATTACATGTGAAATGACCAAATTTAATTTCATATGCTATGCTGTTCTTTTGTGAATCCTCTGTCATTTTCGGAATCTCTGTGACAATTGTTTATATGTGTTAAAAATTTAAATAATTTTGTTATATTATTCGGGTTTTACTCTTTCGACTATTTCGTTTCTTCATTATTATTTTAGCAGCAGCTACTATCATAACATCGCCTTCATCCATTTTCGAGCACGATCAAAATTATAACTGCCAAAATAACACCGAATGTGGCAATAATATAATACTAGAAATATGGTTGGGAATAATTTTTATGCAAAAAAACAACAAAATTTAAAACTATAAAACCTTTAAAATCTCTTTTGTTATGTTATGCTATGTAAACTATAAATCCCGCTTAAGGGTTGTCATAAATTTATCGATCATAAAACAGATAATCAGGGGGGATCATTATCTGTTAAATATCGAAAAGTTATGACAATCCTAATTTTTTATAATTAAGCTGCAGATTACCACCATTTTGTAATTTTGTGACTAAAATCTTTTATTCTGTTTAATCTATTTTACTTTTATGCATTTTCCTCTCGTTCAAAATTGCCACTAAAAAAAAAATATTTTTAACATTTTTTACGGAACTGTCCGTGAGCTGTCATTATATTACTTTTTGTAATAACAGTTATATATATTAGCAAACAAAATGCATGAATATAATATAAAAATATCAAGATAAATTGTTCTACTCTCAGAATACTGAAATTTGATCATTTGTTAATAACGACGAAAAATAAAAACTACCATTAAGTTATTGATCATTAACAGAGGATGATACTGTTACAAAATATGGGGCAATGATTGAGTTACAGAATACGAAGGGTATATTTAATATTTTGCTTCGTTCCAGATTAATGCTATGATGTGTATAGCTAGTAGCTGTCGCGAAGTGTTTCATGCTGTATCTGAAAGATGTGCAAGCTACTGACTTACAGCTGATAATTATCATTCCATTTATTATTCCAGGAATACGTCATTGGTTCTCACTGGAATTCCTTCTGTTCATATTGGTAAAAATAAAGACTGCTCTATCCTTGTCAACATTATTGTCTAATATTGTAATGTTCATTTAATAAAATAATTAATTAATTTAATAATTTAATAAAATACTTCAAATTTCATTTATTTAATTAAATATATGATTCTTTGCTTAGCAACGATAAAGTACCTTTATATTTTATTACAGTTATCTGATACCGTTATAACTCATTTACCGGGCTGAAATCACTTCTGTAAACATGCAAATGCGATATAGTATGAAATAATAGTATATTACATAATAAGTCAGGAAACTGAAATAAATATATCATCACGCTTTTTACCCATTATTGGGTGTGGCACTCTGCCGAAGCAGATCTCGATAAGTGATATATTTATGCGCGTGAAGTAAATACTATTCCTATGGCTCCCCCTCCGCTAACATCTTTGGGGGCCGTGATTTGATGGCTGGTAACCGCACTTCACGCGTAAATTATATCACGTAAAGTGCGGTTATCAGCCGTCAAGTCACGGCCTCCAAATATTTTAGTGAAGGTGGAGCCACAGGGGTAATTTAAATTTGGTGAAAATGTCGGCTGTGGGGATCGAACCCGGGTTCGCAGGATCCACAGGCCAACTGGATACACTGAGCCATTAATTGTTTAGTTTAATCAATAATTAATTATAAATAATACAAAATGTTTAAATCTTTTAGTAAAATTTATATTGACAGCAGACAACGTATTTAAGGTTACATTTATTTGAATCTGGTAAAATGCATTTTCTAATTTTGATATATAAATTATCACTTTTCAAAACTGGTTGACGTTTTGAAAATTTATCATTTTATTAATAGAATTTGTACATTTTTTAGTATTTGTGTGGCTTTTTCTATATCACAAGACTTGTGAGTTTTTAAGGATTATCTTGTCGTATTTATAATTTTCTTTTTTTTGTCTTATTGAGATCGTATCACCCATTTTTGAGTAAATTCAAATTATGTTTGGCCTAATAAATACTACATTTGATTTTATGATGTGAAAGGTATTTTAAATTTGTATAATTGGTATAAAACTGAACTTTTTACTACAAGAATATGTACAATAAATAATATGTTTCATTTATAATAAAAAAGATATTTTATTTCAAAGAAATCAAAAAGTCAGATCATCATTTCACCATCGTTCTGATGTTATCTCCAGTCCGGATGATTTACCTTAAATTGGTGATTAAAAAAAGGTATACAAAATAATACACAATATAATCATTTTAATTTTTAAATTGGTTTCCGTATTAATGTTAAATACTAATATTTGATGTAAAAATTGTACACACATGTAGTAATTACTGTAAACTTTACTACATTCGCAAGTAGATATAATATGATGGTATTTCATAAAACGACTATTATACATTATTCTTATACAACGCAATCTTAATTTTGCATGAAGTTGACATATGCTGTAGGAAACAATCCAATAAGTGTGTTAACCAACAATATCATATATAAGACATTATTGGTTTTTAGCAATCCAATTCTTTCCACCATATAATGCCTAAAATGTAGAATCATAATAAATTTTAATTATTTATGGACAAACAATTTTGCATAACTAACCTTAAATTTCAATAGCTTAACGAACTTGTAGAAGAATTAATATACAAAATATTATAAATTAAAATCTAACTGTCTACTTGTTTCCATTATTTAATAGTTGCTTTGTATTTCATTGCAAAATTATTATATTATTGTCACTTTGACAGTTGAAAACGTATGTCGTATATTTTTCTATTTTTTCGTTCAGGTCGGTAATAAAGTGTTGCTAAATACTCTAGTGACAAGAAGCAAAAATTATTGTACACTGCCATCTACCGGTATAGCTTCAAACGTCTAGCTTTCGTTCGGCCCAGCCTACTTTCGGCTGATGCATAAAATGATGCAGACACGCCCACCTTTCGGATAATGCATAATCGGCTGCATTAGATTCTGTGCCATTATTTTCGAAGCAAAATATTTTCGGATTTTGAATAATCGGGCGATGCATATTCTGTCACAATAGATTCTGTTGCATTAGATTCGGCCGTTGCAATGTCACCCGTCAGAAGCAAGTGTTTCAGTAAGCAATAAAATAAAGAAATAATAACTTAAAATAAGTAATACTGATACAGACATTTATTTCTAGTTATCAGTGACATTTGAAAATTTAAATGAATAAAAATTGTTATTTCTCTTACCCACATCTTTTATTTCTTAAAATTACATGTTAAATTGTATTTTCAACTGAAACATTTACTTTTGTTCAATCGGTACATACACATAATTTATGAATATTTTATTTTTGTAATTATTATAAGCAAGTATTTACAATAGTTAGTGGTAAATATTCATTAATTTTTTTTATTACATCGACAGTTAGGAATTATATGAATTATATTATATGGGGTAATAGCTAGTGGTATCAAGTCGGCCTACGGATCCTAAGAATCCTGGTTCGATCCCAAAGCCGACAAACATTTTCACCAATTTAAAAATTACCCCTGTGGCTCCCCCACCACTAACATCTTTGGGGGCCGAGATTTGACGGCTTGTAACCGCACTTCACGCGCATAAATATATCACTTACCGAGCTCTGCTTCGGCACAGTGCCACACTCAGTAATGGGTGAAAGGCATGATGATTTATTTATATATTTTATTTTCTAATTATATTAATAATATTTCTTTGCCAGTTTAAATTATTGGTCAAATGTGAAAAATAAGATAATAAAATAACAAAAGTATACATATTTCAATATTTATATATTTAATTTGTATTTTTAAAATTCAGTACAACAATTGATGAAATCAAATTGAATTATAAAGAGAATAATTGGGATATCGCTAGGATTCCAACCTTGAATATGAAAGTTTAAAAGTCTCAGGTTCAAATTTTGACGATATTCCAATTTTTTTCTATAATTCAATACAGATTTATATATTCTTCTGAATTACGAAGTGTGTACCTAGGCGTAGATCTAGGGCATTAATTTAATGGTTCAACATAAGTACCTAAAACATTTTTTTTTAATAATAATTCAAATAAATTTAACTGCATTTATATATTTAATACGTACCATTAGCGTCTGCACAATAATCACAGCAAATGCAATTTTGTGGATCGTATTTCACAATTGTTGCACCCTCGGGACAAGATTGCGCACCAACACAAAATACATTTGAACAAAAAGATGGATGTTGACATTGGCCATTAGCTTTTTGGCTTGCGATGATAAATGAAATTATGAAAACCATTGCATATTTAGCAAACATTTTAAACAACTTTAAGGGAATACAAATTTATTTAATACTACAATCTCTGATATTAGTTATACAGTGATTCATACTGCAGAATATTTTGGTTTTATATATGCGGGACATTTCGACTTTTGTGTTTTCTCTTGATAACTAAACAGGGTTTACGAAAATCTTTTTTATTTGTTTATTTGGTTGGTCACCTGGCTAATTTATTATGGTTGTAAGACTTGTAAACCTTGGGACCAGTATAAAGCACTCAAAAAATATAGTAATAAAATGGCGTTTATATTTTATGATCAGAAAACAGCTAAGCAGAAAACAAAGTACAAAAAAGTAGACAAAATGTATTAAATTAACATAACAATAACTTGGGGAAATTTGTGATGATCAAATAATATAATATCAGAGTCAAAATTAATAATTTAAATATGTCTTTAAACATCTCCCATAATTATGTTAATAATATACCTTTACTAGTATAATTTATTAGCTGATATGATCAACATTAATTGGAAGATGAAAAAAATAGAACATCGATTCTCCTTTATTTTATTTATTTTTAAATGTAACAATTGTATACATTACATATTTGAATATTTATATATTATTCCGAATTAGGAATTGTGTACCTACGACTCAATTTAATGGTGGAACATAATTACCTGAAACAATTTTGTATGATAAAATAAAATAAAATTTAAATACTTTTATATATTTAATACGCACCATTAGCATCTGCACAAGAATCACAGCAAACACAATTTTGTGGGTCGTATTTTACAATTGATGCACCCTCGGGACAAGATTGTGCAGCGACACAAAATGCAGCCGAACAAAATGATGGACTTTGATTGCCCTGACATTTGCCATTTACTTCTTGACTTGCGATGATAAATGAAATTGTCAAAACTAATGCATATTTTGCAAACATTTTAATGAACTTGAAGAAGAGAATACAGTTTTATTTAATACTACGATCTCTGATATTAGTTGTATAGTGATTTAAACAGCAGAATATTTTGGTTTTATATCTGCGGGATATCCCGACTTTTGTGTTTAATTAACCATCATGTTAATTTTCTCAAGGTTCTTGTTTATACGAACTATCTTTTTTTGTTTGTTTGTTCTCTGAAATGGCTTCTTTTCATATTATTAATTTTTTTGTTTTGTTACGTAAATTTGTTACGAATCAAAACAGATTTAATTTTTATAACTATCTACTTTTCTTTATGATTCATATTTTTTATTGCGTTTTGATTTATTTATTTCCATTTACTTCGCTGTACGATGAGAAATTACAAAATAATCTACAATTTATAATAGACACCATAACCAAACTAAACAAGATGTTAAAATTACTATTACAAATTACATCAATAGTATAAACAGATAATATTTATATTATTTAATTTATTTACATTTCTTATATTTCTGTTAATATTGGTAGCTCTGTACTATGTATATTATTAAATATAATAGTTATTTATGTATCAAGGGTGAAAAAAGGCGTTTCTGTCCCGTGGCATGATTATTAGCATGAGGTGCAAAGCTCCGAGGGCTAATAACATGCTCAGGGTCAGATACGCTAATTTCACCCGTGATACATACAATATTTTATGCACAACAAAATTACATTTAATTATATGTTCAAAAGATTAAAATGACATTTTGTAAAATCAAGTATTCACAATAAACAAAAATATTTTTTTATGGTCCTAGGGCCAAAAACAAGTGTTTAAGCCCGCTTTTTAGGGCTAAAATAAATTAATTTCGGCCCGGTTATGCGTAAAAATAATAAAGAGATGATTCAAAATATGAAAACAAGGAAAATATACAATACAATAAATTTATTTATTTTTGATATACACATTTTTAGTTCTATTTATTTAAATAATTACGTAGGTTTTGAATTTGACATAAACATTAAATTAAATTTCGGTTTATTCAAGCGATAACGACTTGGTCGATCGTATTTAACTACAAATATAAATAATAAATTTTAGCATATTGAAATAAAGTGGCGGTAAATTATTGCAGAAATTGTTCAACCGATTTCCTTGTAATTTACTCTTAGACTATTGTTTCCTCTTCGTTTTAGTGATTGCAATATCTAGATGAGCTGATCTACTAATGTATTAATAAGACTGAAGTGGGGCAATGCCGTTACCTGAAATCATGTTTAATGGTAATTATTGAAATAACCGTCATCGTATTCATATTCATATATTATTTAATAAATACATACCATTAGCATCTACACAATAATCGCAACAGATACAATTTTTCGGATCGTTCTTCACCATAGTTGCACCCTTTGGGCAAGATTGTGCAGGAAAACAAGACGCATACGAACAAAAATTAGGATTTTGATACTCCTCACATTTGCCACTTACTTCTTGACTTGCGATGATAAATGAAATTAACAGAATTGCTGCATATTTGGCAAACATTTTAATAAACTTTAATAATACGAAAAAGGGAGTAATTTATTTAATACTGTAGATTGTTATTAGTTTGGATGTGGTTTGTAGAATGATTTATGCTGCAGTGTATTAAGTTTTTATATCTTTGGAGTTTTCCGGATTTTGTGTTAAATTAACCATCCCAAGGTTATTATTATTGACACGAACTTTTGTTTTTTATTTGTTATGAATCAAAACACATTTTATATTTTTGATAGAACTATGAACCTATTATTTATAGTATATAGACCCCAAACCTAATAAGCTGTAAAAAAATACTGTTCCAATTTACATAAATAATATAAACTGATATAATATTTGTTTATGTTTTGCATATTTGTGTTAATATGGGGTAATGGCACAGTGGTATGAAGTCGACCTGTGGATCTTGAGAACCCTGGTTCGATCCCCACAGCCGACAAAAGATTTTCACCAATTTAAAATTACCCCTGTGGCTCCCTCACCACTAACGTCTTTGGGGGCGGTGATTTGACGACTGGTAACCGCACTTCACGCGCATAAATATATCACTTACCGAGATCTGCTTCGGCAGAGTGCCACACCCAGTAATGGGTACAAGGCGTGATGATATATTTATTTATTTTATATTTGTGTTAATAATTATACTCTCTGTGCTCTATCTGTTGTTTAACACAAATATAATAATAAAAAGATTAAAAATAAGTAGAACATGAAAATATACAATACAATAAATATATACATTTATTTATTAAATATCTGTTTATTGTTGTATCATGCGATTACGACATAATGATTTCGGAATTCATCAAAATAGTTACTTGAAATAAATTTTAATGTTAGAATTTATTATACTTATATATTATTTTATAAATACATACCATTAGCATCTGCACAATAATCGCAACAAATGCAATTTTTCAGATCGTATTTTACCAAAGTTGTACCTTCTGGACAAAATTGTCCAGAGAGACAAAACACATACGAACATGAATTTGAATATTGATATTCTCCACACTTGCTACTTACTTCTTGACTTGGCTCAGTATGTGTATGATGTAGATCTGATCCAAAAGTAATCTGGTTCCAAAAAGCAGCACTCATTAAATCGTTTTAATGGCCGGTGTTAATAGCAATCTAAAATAAATTAGTGTTATTTACAACTACTATTTACAAAAATAAAATAAATTAGGGTTATAAAAAAAAGAAAACTTTGTGGACGAACTTTTGTTATTTATTTGTTCTGAATTAAAACATATGACTGTTTTTCATTTTACTATAGAGAGAAAAATTCGGACGACTTCGATTTGAATTTGCAACTTTTTGAACTCCTGTTGAACGTTCTGTTACTGAGATAAATCGTCCATTTTATTCAAATCAGCTGTAATTCTATTTTTTGTAATATCTATTTTGGTATTGATTTAATAATGTTAAAAATACTTTTTGAGTGTTAATTTATTTATTTATGGAAGAATAAAAATGTTTACTGGCAATCAGTCAATTCATTGTTGATAAATTCACTCAACCAGTTTCGAACAAATATTACATTTACATAATACTTTTGCTGCTACGTAAGTCATGCCTTATTCACCTACATGTTTTTAAGCACTTTTGAGCAATAACTGATTGAAAAATTAATATTTAACTTTTAAAATATAATTTAAAACTTAAATAATATTAGTTTTGCAGTATTATGTAAATGTAATATATGTGTGACCTACTGGTTCTCGAGTAAAATTTTGAAAAAAATATTTTTTTTATATTAGTGCGGATCAGCCATTTTGTTTAACGTGATTTTTTATTTAAAAAATATATATATATATATATATATATATCAAGTAGTTACTTTTTACTATTAGACATTCAAATGTTGAATGTCTTAATTTCTGACTTGACGTAAGTTTAAAATAGTTAAAGAATTTATTATTTTTATTTTGGTAAATTTTGTGTACCTATTTATAGCTTTTGATGATGACCCATGGCGGGTCCGAAACCGGTTGAGTGACTTTTTTCAATAATAAATTAACTGATTGCCAGCAAACATTATTATTCCTTCATTATTATCACAGTCAAGAAGCTTACTTATTATTATTTATTTATATGTAGTTATTTATTTCACGGCACGAAATTACAATGCAGATAATCTACAAATTTCTAGAAGAGGAAATCAAACAAGATGTAAAAAATATTATTATAAGTTACTTAAATAGTATAAACTGATATAATATTTCTTTTTAATTACAAAATATGACAATAACGAAAATATACAACACAATAAATTTGTTTATTTTTAACGTATACATATTTATTTCTATATATTTTAATAATAACCTAGGTTTTTAATTTGACATTAACTTAAAATTAAATTTCTGTTTGTTCAAATAATAACGACTTGATCGACTGTAATGGAATTTAAGTACAAATATAAATAATAAATTTTATCATATTTAAATAAAAGGGCGGAGAATTATTGTAAAAACTCTTTAGCCGATTTCCTTGTAATATATTTGTAGACTATTGTTTTTTCTTCGTTTTAGTGACTGCATTATCTATAGGACATGAGATGAACTGCTAATGTGCTAATAAGACTGGAATGGGTCAAGAGCTTTACCTGAAATAATATTTAATGATAATTATTGAAATAACCAGCATCGTATTTATATTCATATATTATTTAATAAATACATACCATTAGCATCTACACAATAATTGCAACAGATACAATTTTTCGGATCGTATTTCACCATAGTTGCACCCTTTGGGCAAGATTGTGCACCAAAACAAGACACATGCGAACATAAATCAGAATTTTGATACTCCTCACATTTGCCATTCACTTCTTGACTTGCGATGATACATGAAATTAACAATATTGCTGCATATTTGGCAAACATTTTTAATAAACTTGAATAATGCGAAAAACGAAATAATTTATTGAATACTGTAATTTGTTGTTAGTTTGGACGTGGTTTGTAGAATGATTTATACTGCAGTGTATTTAGTTTTTATATCTTTGGAGTTTTCCGGATTTTGTGTTTAATTAACCATCTCAAGGTTATTATTACCACACGATCTTTCGTTTTTTATTTGTTATGAAGCAAAACACATTTTATAATTTTGGTAGAACTTTGAATATTTTTTAAATTTATTTCGCCTTAGAATAAGAAACTATAATTTGAAGTATGTAGACGCCAAAATAAAAAAGCTGTAAAAAATACATTTGCAATTTAAATAAATAATATAAACTGATATAATATTTGCATATTTGTGTTAACAGTTGAATGCTCTGTGCTCTGTATATTATTCAACACAAATTTAATAATGAAAAGATAAAAAATAAGTAGCACAAGGAAAATATACAATACAATAAATTTATTTATTTCTTACATATACATTTATATATCTACATATATTAGTTATTTATTATACTAGTGTTTTATTAGGTATATAAAACACGCAAGAAAAGTTTAAATATGAGACCGAAGGTCGAGTGTTTAATATTCTTAAGTATTTTATATACCAATAAAACACGAGTGTAATACAAAATTTTATCCACAACTCATAATTATAGGTATCGAAGAAGATTGATGGTAATATTTAACGATGATTCAGTTACATATAGTTTCTCAAAATACGGTAGATCATGAAGTGGTTGCTAAGTAACAAGCTGTTTACAGTGTTTTATGGAATATAAAACACTAGTGTTTTATGAGCCATATAATTCAACTGAAATCAGTGTAATAATGGCTTCATTATATATGAGTTGTGGATAAAAATATTAACCTATTGAATGTGACATTAAATTAAATATCTGTTTATTGTCGTATCATGCGATAAAGACTTGATAGATTTTCATGGAATTTGGAGGGTAGTTACATATTTGTTTAATGATATGTTGCTGATTTATCGCAGAAACTGCTCGACCAATTTGCATGTAATCTTGGATTATATAGTTATTATTAGTAAATCAACGATGTAATATAGACCGTTGTTTTATCTTCGTTCAAAATAAATTTTTCTGACTATATAATTTAGTGAAACACGCTATAGATGAAATGATCAACCTACTACTAATGTGTCTATACGGCCGAAATTGATCAACATAATTACCTTGAAATAAATTTTAATGGTAATTGAAATGATTATAATTTATACTTTTGTATTATTTAATAAATATATATCATTAACATCTGCACAATAATCGTAACAAATATAATTTTTCAGATCGTATTTTTCCAAAGTTTCTACCTTTTGGACAAAATTTTGCAAAGACACAGAACACATGCGAACATTAATTTGAGTCTTGATATTTCCTACATTTGCCACTTACTTCTTTACATGGTGTCGTTGATTGACTAAACTGTATAATCAAGGATGGTGTATATTAGATGGTAGATATGATCCTGGTTGCCAAAAGCAGAGATCATTAAATCGTTTTACCGGACGGCGTTAATAGCAATCTAAAATAAAATAATATTATACAAAAAAGATTAAACTTTGTGGATAGAATTGCATACGTAACTTTTATTTTATTTTAACAATTATTTATTTCCCAGTAGTAACGCATCGCGTGTGAGAACTAGGGTTCAAATCCTATAGTTAACAATAAAATTTTCTCGTCATCAGATTATTTGTTTGCCCTCACGGTCCATTAGTGAATCGTGGTGCCCTGTAACAATGATAAATGAAATTAACTGAACTATTGTGTATTTGGAAAACATGTTGAACAAATTTGTATAATATGAAAAAGAAATCATTTATTCAATACTGTAATTTGTTATTAGTTTGGACGTGGTTTGCAGAATTATTTATGATGCCGGTGTTTTGTTATGAATCAAAACATACTATTTTCTTTTTACTATATAGATAAAAATTCAGAAAACTCCAATTTTCGGTCAAACGCTCTGTCACTGAGATAAATCATTGATTTTATTCAAATCCGGTGTCTTTCTATTTTGTTTTTGTAATCTCTATTTTGGTATTGATTCTATAAATTGTTAAGTATTAACTTAAAATTTATTTATTTAATAAAATACTAATTACCTACAAAAAAAGAAAAACATTTTGTTTTTTGAGCTTTGATTTATTTATTTATATTTAGTTATTTATTTCGCAGTACGAAAATGTACATAATCTGGAATTTATAGTAGACACCAAACCAAATAAGATTAAATATGCTATTATAAGTTACATAAATAATATAAACTGATACAATATTTATTTTTAATTTATTTATATTTTGCACATTTCTGTTAATACGCTCTGTGTTGTACGTATTATTCAATAAAAGTATAAAAATAATATAAGTAGGACAAACAAAATATAATAAAATAATGGTTTTTTCATATATATACATTTATATATTATATTAGAAATTATATAATTGGTTTAATATTTACAGTTCGGTTAAGATTTGGAATATTGTAGGAAAAGGTTCATGTTCCGGTTTATTAAAAATATGCCGGTTCAAATCCCTACTTTGAATTAAATCTATTGTTGTATCAAGTGTTCCATATTTCCAAATATAAATTTTAGCTTGCCACCATATTGAATTAAAATGGCGCTGATCTAATGTAGAAATTTATCTATTAATTTCCAAGTAATGTAGACTGTTGTTTATCTTTGTTCAAATAAAATTTTTGTGACTCCGAAATTTAGTGAAACTCGTCGAAGGTGAGATGTTCTACTAATGTGTTAATAAGACCGTAATGGGTCAACATAGTTACCTGAAATAAATTTAAATTTTTAATTGAAAGGACAATAATCGTCTTTATATCACATATTATTTAATAAATACATACCATTAGCATCTGCACAATAATCACAACAAATACAATTTTTCGGATCGTATTTCACCAAATTTGCTCCCTCTGGACAAGATTCTGCAGCGGCACAAAACACATGTGAACATAAATCTAAATCTTGATATTCCTCACATTTGCCATTTGCTTCTTGACTTGCTATGATGAATGAAATTAGAAGAACTGCTATATATTTTGCAAACATGTTTAACAAACTTGAATAATAAGAAAAAGGGAATAATTTGTTTAATTCCGTAATTTGTTATTAGTTTGTACGCTGTTTGTGGAATAATTTATGCTGCAGTGTGTTTAGTTTTTATATCTTTACAGATTTCCGGATTTTGTGTTTAATTAACCATTTCAAGGTTATTATTATCCACACGAACTTTCATTTTGTATTTGTTTATCTCGTTATTTACTGAAATAGTTTGTCACTATATTATTATGCATTTATTTCACTGTTTTGTTACGTAAATTTGTTATGAATCAGAACGCATTCTATTTTTTAATTATCTCTTTTCATTTTATAATCCAATATTATTGTTGCGTTCTGAATTATTCATATATTCTACCGTACTAGAAATTGTTCTCAATTACAGAATCAAAGACTTACGCATCATTCAGAAGTATCTTTATTTGAATATAAGGCAAGCTTATTAATGAATCAAAATTGCTCGTTTATCTGTTTAACGGACTGATCGATTTCAATGAAGTTTGGTGGCGAGGTCTTTCATTACTCAACTGAAATTGTTAAATCATTGACTATAATTTAGACCGCCATCTTGAAACAAAATGGCGGGGAGATATCACAAATATTACAGGATCGAATTCTATGAAATTTGGAAAGTAGGTTTATCTATCAATTAAATTAGTAGTACACAATTTTGAACAAAAAGATGAGCGATCTGAGCTGAAACTGCTGTCAGATTTCTAAAAAAAATATAGGATTGTTATATTTCTGATCCACTTAAATTATAATAGAACCAGTTTTCGCGAACTCGCTTAGCAGCAAGAATAAAAAAGTTTTCTAAATAATAAACAAAATATGTTATTGATTAGATTTTATTAAATAATAATGTAAATAACAAGGATGTATAAAAGGAAAAAAAAAAGAAATATTGTTGAATCGGGATATATTAAAGACATATTGGCTCAAAAACACAGATATTTACAACAGTATAAACAACCAACAGGATGTAAAAAATTGCCACTGGTCAGTGTTTTAGCATTTACATTGTGTGTATTACACACAGACAGAGAATTCCACGATCACAAAATAAAAAACTGCATGCAATGAACACGTTCAATAATCATCACCACGGGAGACCACCTCCTTACAAGTGGGACGCAACATGATCGTGTGCTCGAACTGCGCGGTGTAGCAACCCTTGATATCGCACAGCGGCGGGTACGCGTCCACCACCCCCTTGTCGCACAGATCCTTCAGCGCCATCTGGTACTTAGTGGCGCCTGCGCGATCCAACCAACGTTTGCAGAACGCCAAAGTGCCGAACTGCTTGTTGATGGTGCCCAACAAAGCCTTGGAAGATTGGAGGCTGTCAAAAAATAAACAAAATCTGTTATTCTTTTTCAAATAATTTCACGTTGCCGAAACACAGGAATTTGTTAACCAAAACAGCATTCATAATTTAATGTTATTGCAAAATATGTTGCAGTTTCTTAACAATATCCGGTTGTAATAATAATATTTTAGAATGATAAATCTAGCATAAAGAATTAAATACGAACTTCACTATTTTATAGTAATTTAAAAATAGTTTCTTCTCCAAATGTAAGTGTCGTACCAAACTGTTTTAACATGAAAATATATACTATTAATTTCGAATTATAATTCCATTAATATTTTTTTAGGTAAATACTTATTAATCACTGAAATATATATTACCTGGTACAAGCGTATGTATTTGAAAAATGAAAACCAATTAAATGACTACAGCTGGTGGCAATCGGTATATTTCGTGATGTTCGAATGGTATTTGGCACGATTTAGACATTATTTCATTCCGAAGTCATGATGCAAGTTTTAAATAAATTGTTGTAATAAGTTTTATGCGTTTAAAATATTATAATAAAAATTTCTTTTTAACAGTCTGCACAGAAACTCAAAACAAACTTACATCAGATATGAAATAAAACATATTAGTATACTACTTATTCAGCCAGGTTCGACGCGATGAAGATAGCCCATAGACACAAGCCATTGCTATTAAATAAGTCTTCAGTTCTGTGTATGTAAGTAAAATACATTTCAGTGTTATTAACTGATTAAATAAATGATCACTTTAAAAGTAGAAATGGAAGTTTAAATACAAATTAGCGGCTTAGTTAAATACAAATTTCTTGAAATAATTATTACTTCAGAGCTTTTGAACCCGGGACTCTTTATTTCCGGTAAACTGTTTTTCCAATTATTTTCAAAAGTTTTAGCTAAACTTGAATTTTGGATTAACTACACTATATTCTAACTCGATATTCAAGTTAATCCAAATCACATTCCGATCAAATGGTAGGAGGATTATATTATGGGTTTTAAAACTTTTTTGAGAATATAGTTTAGCTTGCTTAATTTCACTAAACAAAAAATCAGGATTAGCTCCCTTTTTTTAGAATCGAGCTGTCTATTTTTGTCGTGTCAAAGATAGCCTATCCTAGGATTCCTCATAAATTGAAGACTTGTGGTCACACCGTTACAAATAATAAGTGATTTTGGTTTACTTAGCACAAATATCTAAAAAAAAGTTTTATAGATTTAATTTTGATGCACTAGTGTGCGTTGTGCTTAGGGATGAAAATATCGGTGATAGATATCTATCTATACTGAATATTATAGATATTAATATGTAATATTTACATCAAGTATTGATACTTTAAAGCAGTATTGTCGATCCTACGACCCCGCTGATAAATTATACCTCGCCCAATTAGTCCGACCGAATTTATGATTAGATTTCCCAAACCGTTATCTCATTACCTATTACGTATTTTCAAATTTTTTATTTTTATGTAAAATTTAGAACATTTACATAGTAAAAGTAAATTACACACTTCATTTTTATAAGACAAAACTATAAATAATTATACGATTATTGAACGATGATTTACATATTTCTTTATATTATTTTGTGTTAATTTATTTTGGTTATGTAAACTTTCGTAAATTAAATTTTTTAATTATGTAAATTGCAAATATAAAAATATTGTTTTGCTTAAAAATAAAGTAATGTATTTTCTTGATAATTTGTTTCACTCAACAAAAATCCATACATATATAAATTGTAAAGACTGTTCGACCTGTTCAAAATTTCTAAAAAGTACGTGGGTTATAAAAAAAAGGTTGGACACCAACTGCTTTAAAGTATTGAATATTTGTAAATAGAAAAACTTTTTAGTATTTAGATACATGTCATGGGGTTATTGCAAAAATAAGAACTTCCTTTTACTAATGATGTGCACAAAACTATTTAAAAATCCATGAAGTATAAATGGAGACCAGGAGAATTCTCACTTTTCAGTAGAGAAGGAAAATGTGAAATTCTTTTGATATCAATACACTGAAATAAGTATCGATATTAAAAAAAATATCGAAATCAAAGTACCAACTAGTAAAGTACTTATATCGATAGTATCGCAATATCTTTACTTATGCTTCGTCAAACAGCAAATATTAAAATACGAATAAAACATACAATGTAACATATATAGAGATAAATGGAAATCCAGTAATAATGTCTATTTTATAACATTGTATATAAAGAAAATTAAAACAAATTTCCTTGTGTATTTGGAGACTTGGTTTGACAATTTTATTTAGTTAAATATTATTGTAATTTACTCTAGTTAGGTAAGTTAATTTAAAACTTTTTTTTCTTGAAGGAATTAATGACTATGACTATACATTTTCAGACATGGTCCCAAACAAAGGACCGAAATGTCGTTCAGAATTTAACTTAACTAAATAAAATTGTCAAACCAAGTATCCAAACACACATGGAAATTTGTTTTAATTTCCTCATATATAATCACAATTTCGGCTAAATTCAATTTTTTGAAAATATTTTATAATCTTATTATAAGAATTAGTTGATTGACAATATTGCCTGATGGTAGAATTCTTATAATAATATCACCCAGGGAATTTACCCAATTGCATACTAGGCTGTTGTTTTTGTAACGAATTGACGCAACCCATGTCACTTTAAATTTCTTCAACTAAAGGTTGTACGAAAAAGCATGAGTATTCCCAGAGTGTTTTTAGCTCTTGATTTGAGCAGTCACCATGCGAGTGAAAGGTTCTGGGTTCAAAACCCGGCGAACGCTCATAGCTTTTTCAAAAATTATTTCAAATTTTATATTGTTACGTAGCATTTTCATATATTCTATATAACGTAATTAATGACAACTTACCGCAACGGTACATATTGAACATCAAAGTTCTTCATGTAATGCGAACACTCCATGTCATCATGTACCAATCCGCGTCCAGTCGAACCAAAAGTTTCAATAGCGTAAAATTCATTTTCCTCCATAACAGTAGCTTCTCCACCCTTCACAATCGGGACGGTTTTACCAGCGTGAATACGATACGGCGATATTGAATGCCCATTCAAATTCCTAATTGACTTCACTTGGTAAGTTTTACCGTCGATTTCTACTTCGTACGACTCCATTACTTCTTGGATTGCTTCTCCAATATCGCATAACCTTACGTCGATACCAGCAGTCTAAATAATATTATGAAAATTAGTAGTTCAATACAAATGCAGTAACACTTTGCTCACTTTTATGCCAGTATTGGTAGCATCACGAACTGCTTCAATAAGTTTGTCATATTTAGGATTAAATGTAAGAGTGAATGCACAATCAATGATCCTGCCGTTAATGTGTGTACCAAAGTCGATTTTGGTAACATCGTCAAACTCTAAAACAGTTTTATCACCAGCATTTGGTGTGTAATGGGCAGCGCAGTGATTACGTGAGCATCCAGTAGGAAAAGCTAAACCTGCTTGTAAACCATTCTCGTTTATTAACTTGCGAGCTACAGATTCCAACTCCTCGCAAATTTCAATCATTGTCATTCCTGGTTTGATCCACTTTTGCATGTACTGACGAGTCTAAAAATATAGCATCCTTGTTATTCAATCATATAAGTGCAATGGTTTCAATATATTGACCTGTCTGTGAGCTTCAGCAGCTAACCTAACTTCATTGTAAATGTCATTGTGCATTCTATCTAAAGCTTTCTTTTCTTCAGTTGAGAATCTATCCTTCGCAATACGATCATCTTTGCCTGCTCCATATTCTTGAATTTCTCCGATAGGATACACTCCTACACATAAGAATATAAATGAACAAAAAAAAAAATCAACGAACGAATAAATGTCGCTTACCTTCAGGGAATAAATCAGTTATTGAAATTGATGGAGGATTAGTTTGTTCCTTTTTCTTTCCTTTATTACGATTGCGTTTCTTTTTCTTCGTTTTTTCTTCTGTTTCACCTTCTGCATTTTCAGTTTTATTATTCTCTGCTGCAGTACCATTGTTCTCGGGCTTAGCATCCCCAGAATTTACTTCAACATTTGCTGCTGTATCCTCTATAATCAAAACACGGTAAATAAAATAATAAATTAAATTTTTAACTCAAATAAACACGTGAGTTTTGGAAAAAAGCACGTACCTGTCTTTTTGTTCTTTTTCTTTTTTTTCTTCTTTTTCGCTGCTGTAGTTTGGATATTTTCATTTTCTACATCTTCAGCTTCCTCATTTTCATCGTTTTCTTCCTTCTTCTCAATAATTTTTTCAGTTTTAACCGCAGCCATTTTCGGCTTCGAACTTTTTATTTTTTACTGTAGTTGTATAGTTACTTTTTGCAATGTTGGTATTGGTATATTATTTGTACCTTTTTTATTTAAAATGTAGATTTCTTTACATTTTGCAGATTAATTGCATTTAGCAAATTAATTCATCTTTTATATAATTTTAAGGCAAATTTGTTTATATTTTAATGTCAAAATGACAATTTTATATTTGTTACCTTGGGGATATTATTAGCATTGTTGGTATGTGTTACCAACTTCACATTATTTGTTTCCCGCCAAATGTGACACCTGTTTTGATCTGTTTCTAATTTGTGAAGTTGTGTCAAACTTTATTAAAAGTTAATTTAACTCAGAGTTATATAAATATATTGAACTTCTGATTTCAATAATGGATATGGAACCATTTAATGAAGATATATTAGCTGATATGCTACCATTGTATTACAAAAGACTTTTTCCGTTTAATCCATATTATAGGTGGTTAAGTTATGGTAAATATTTTAAAATTTATATTATATGAATGTATTCATTCATTTTAAAAATATATAGGTATACGAAATTATTTGGAATATCGTGAAATTTCTTTTACTCTTGCTGGTGATATATATATTCGATATCAGTCATTTACTGATAAACAAGAACTCATGGAATGTCTACAAAGAAGAAATCCCATAAAAATTGATATTGGCGCTATATATAATGCTAAGCCTAAAGATCGTAATACAATACAAAATCTTTCGCCCGTAGAGAGAGAAGTTGTTTTTGATATTGATATGACAGATTATGATGAAGTAAGAACTTGTTGTAGTGGTGCGGATGTATGTACAAAATGTTGGAAGTTTATGGCAGTTGCCTGTAAAATATTAGATGCTGCCTTAAGAGGTATGTATAGTTTATAATTGTCGCATTATGTACTATTATTTAAATATCTTATTGTGAATAAATGCGTAGATGATTTTGGTTTCGAGCACATTTTATGGGTATTTTCTGGCAGAAGAGGTATTCATTGTTGGGTATGTGATGAAGCAGCTAGAAAATTAGATTCATTAGGCCGAGGAGCAATTGCAGAATATTTAAATATTATCAAAGGCGGTGCTGGACGAGCTAAAAAAGTATCGTTACCTAGAGAGCAAATTCACCATTCTGTAGTGTGAGTAAACAATTAAAATATATTCAAAAATAATATTATACACATTGTTACATTTTATAGGAGGGCACTGGTAATTGTTGAACGCCATTTTGAAGATATATGCCTCATAGATCAAGATATTTTGGGTACCGATGAAAGAGTGGCCCAGTTTATAAAATTGATACCAGACGTAGACGATCGTGAAGAACTAAAAAAAAAATTAATGGCAGAAAAAAATAATTCAAAGCATCGATGGGATGCATTTGTGGGTCATTGGAACTCTTTGAGAAGTTCTGTGAGTTAATACTTTATATTTCATTTTAAATCAAGGGTTGAAATGGAAGAAACCCATATTTTAAGTACATCGATTTGTTGAGTAGATCACGAAACATATGTATGTTTCGTAATCAGGGGTAGTACATAATTTTGAGTATTGCAAAAGATTTTTTTTATAAAAATTGGCAATATTTAAAAAAAATGTCTCGATGATTTAGAGATCATATTTGATTTCTATATAATATTTTTAATTATTAACAATAATGCAAATACCGATCACTACTTGTGTCTTTGAAAGTCAAGTTAAAAAAAGAAAATAAAATACTTCAATTTTAAATTAATATTTTTAAGTAAATACTGCACTTCATTAAATTCAATTTTAAAGAGAAAAATATTGACCAAGTTATTTGAAGTCGAGGTCTGTTGATATCTACAGAGCATTTGATATTAAAAGATGCTGAATATCAGATTAAAGTTTAAATTTTTGTCTTTAAAATTAAATATTAAAAATAAATTATTTAAAGGGAACTCTGAAGAAATCTATGAGAAACTTAGTAGATGAAATTATGTTACATTTTCTTTATCCCAGACTGGATATTAACGTAACAAAGGGAATGAACCATTTACTTAAATCTCCATTTTGTGTGCATCCCAAAACAGGAAAAGTATCAGTGCCATTTAATCCTAAAGCCGTTGATATATTTAATCCCTGTACAGTTCCTACAGTTAGGTATGAATTTCATGAATGATTTTTAAGCAATTTTTATTTTTTTTTAAATTATTTAATATAATTTCAGTTTATTAGTGTCTGAAATTAATACATATGATGCTAAAACAAAAGAGCAAGAACCACAAGAAGATTTAAAAACAGCAATAAGAGATTATAAGAAAACAAGCATGTTGAAATACGTTGTTGTGTTCGAAGAATTTGTGAGGAAACTTGAAACCGACTGGAAATGCAAGAAAATTGAATCTAGTGGTAAAACGAACACATTAATCAAATAAATACTGAAATTTTATTTGTATATATATATTTTTTCAGATAAATCGCTGGAGTTTTAGTCAAGATAAATTTTAAATTATAAATTTTTCTATTGCTTATTAATGTTTAATTCGTAGTTTGTATGTATGTATATATTGTTTAATTGTTTTATAAATAAATGTGTTAATATGCGTGAAACTTTTATATTATAATTTAAAATAAATAAATTATCGATATTTTATCAGTAATTCGGAAGTGTAGTCAGTCGGATTTAATGTTAAATAACATCTTTTAAAAAATACCCTCCAGAGTCGACTCGAAAGTAGTATCCTGTCCAATTTCTCTTAATTGTATAATCTGGTACATTTAAACTGTGTACGAATGTAATATTTGTAAAAATACATTTTCAAGTATTGACTAAATTTGTGTAAAGTATATGCTTATCCGATAATGTATTTAAGCATTTCTACGGCTTTGCCCTTTTATTTCAACATCAACGATGACTAATGGTGTAGTACTTAGTATAGAAATGTCAGGCCGTTATATAGGTAACATTTGTGTTGAATTTACGCGTCGAAAAAATTATAATATTTATTTATATTACAGTACAACTCTTACTTTTATGTTTGAGTTATCAAATATTTGTTTCAAGTAAAACATATAACTATTATGACATTTGTAAAAATAATAGTGGACACAGAATTTATTTAGAATTAGAAGAAAATGGTACTTTGGAAGCTACACATTTAACAAATAATATAATTCACAATGGTTCTATTAAACAAGAGTGCTATTTGGAAATTGTTACTTGTCCATCTTGTGTTATTTTTGTTAATTTTAGGTATGTACAATATATAATATATTATATTGTGATAATTACACTTATTTTTCAGTTATTTTAATTTATCAAATGAATGTAACGGAACAAAAAATATTGATTTAAATTGCGCATGTGAGTATGTTCAAATATTTGAACATCCTTATGAAGATTTATCAATTAAAAGATTTTGCGGAAAAGATGAAAGTAATTTTAATTTGAAAACTTTGACTAGGAATATAGTTATACAATTATTCTACGTGTTTAATAATGATCTTGCGTTTATTGCGGAATACAAATCTATAAGTGAGTTTTAATTATTATTATTTTAAAAATTATATTACTTAAACTGTTTGGTTTATTGAAGGAAATCGTGTGTTCTTAACTCAAAACAAATCGAGAATATCTGAAAATTATTTATTATCTCCGTTTTTTCCGTCGTATTATTCAAATGACTTGACTTCTGAGTATATAATATCTTGTCCAGAATTAGAAGAAGACAATTGTCAAGTACGATTAATTTTTACCGATTTTCAATTAGCGACTCAATCAATAATGGAGGTACGGTTTACGATTCCTGTCTAAACAATAAAATATTTTGTCTACTAATTTTTATATTCTTTAGTTTTTTGATTGGAAAGGCCAAAGATTAGATGTAATTAGTGGGATTCATTTTCGGCCTCCAATATTAATATCAACTGGGCCTTCATTAGTTGTTAAATTTTATGCAAATGGTGGAACTGGCTTAGGATATAAAGCAGAGTATTTTTTAAGTCGTAATGAAGAAAACAGTACTGAATTTATTACAGGTTTTTATTCATTTTATACTTGACAGAAGAAAGATTTATTTTGTTAATAATTATTTGTAGATTGTGGAGGATATGTTGATAATTTAGGAGGAGGCATAACAATGATGAATATGGTTCAAGCAGGAATCAAAACATTTTATTGTTTTTGGATTATAAAACCACCAAAAAATTATCTTCATTTTAAAACTTATTTATATTTAAAAATCGCAAACTTCTCTTACATGGGTCAGTTATATATTTCATAATTTTATATAAAATTAAATTGTTTCAATGCGTTGTAGAAAATGAAACAGAAATTATAGTGCACAAAAGCACAACATCTGCAGGTAAAATTTTGGAAGTATTACGACTTCCAAATCAAGAAATTTATTCTTTAAATGCAAGAGAACATATACAACCAATTGAAACAGGATTTTATGTAAGCTTAAAAGGTTCTTTTGGTGCAAAATCACGATTAGCGATTGTTTATGCGGCATTTAGTTATAAAGGTAAATTATATCTTAAGTATTATTTAAAAAAATAAAAATAATTGAATATTTTAAAGAATGCTTCTCGGGAGCTGATTTTTTATGCGAAAATCATCGTTGTATTCCAAGACAACTGACATGCGATGGTTTCGATCATTGCGGAGATAGTAGTGATGAACCTATTTCATGTTTTAAAGGTTTGCAAATTAAAAGTAATAGTTAATTAACAAGACTTATTGATGGTATTGTTAATTTAGATGTAAATCCGGAACCGACGGATCGAAGATGGTATTCTCGAACACCAAATTACTTTTTCCCAAAAATTGATCCATATTCTGATTTAAAAACCGCTACATTAATTTTCATCATGAGTTGCCTTGGTACTAATAAATTGATATAGATATTTAAAAAATAATAATTAAACATTTCAATAAATCTTTAGGACTTATTAGCTTAGTGTCTACACTTTTTGTTTTATTATATCGATTAAATTATCGAGCTCGACATGAAAGAGAACTTCAAAATCATTTGCAAATAATTACGGATTTACTAGGTAAAAAAATATTGTATAGATTTTCGAATCTTTAAAAGTGTACAACTTTTTAGAGGAAGAGATACTGGATACAGATTCTTTACCGGACGAACCACCAGTTTATGAGGCTCCACCAGATTATGATGAAGTTATTAAAGCAAATTTTGATTCTACTGTAATTAATGTGGGTATATCGGTGAAGTCTAAACAAAAAAAAAGAAGAAGTAAATCCGTAAAGTAAGTCTAAGTTGTGAGTTAGAACAATAACAGGAACCAAGTAAAGTTTTAACTTCGATATTATACACCTTTATTTTATTACATATTTTTAACTTTTATTTCATATCAACAACAAAAATAATTTATATTATGCTTTAAAATATTTTTTATAGATCACAAAGATTAGCTAGAAATAATACACTGTGTTCAGCATATCCAATAAATCAAACAGACACCAATGAAAATGTAGATGACAAAATTAAGAAATTTCATTTACCCATCAAAGAAGAAGAAGGTATAAATACGAATTGAAGTGTACAACAAATAACAGAATATATATTTCTTCCAGTGAAACATAAACGACAATTCAGAAAAAATAATCCATTTCTATATTTTTCCGATAAAGCAATTTCATCTAACGTTAAACTTATTTTGAAAAGAAAATGGCACTCACATGGAGAGCTAAATATTAAAAAAGATTTAGAAATATTCAATAAGAAAGAAAAACCTATCATAAAACTCCATCCCAAGTTAAATGAAACAACTTATAAATTTTTCAGTAGAGAAACTGCGTCGGATAGTGAACTGTTAAATATTGATTCAGACGATGATCGACAATATAAAAATTCTTTTTACAATTCTGATGCAAACGAAATAGTTACTCAAGATGAAAATGGGTTATTTGATTTCCTAAAGAAAAGAACATATTGCCAATGTGAAGGAGCATGTTGTTGTGCGACATTTCAAAATGTTTCTAGGAAATTTAACTCAAAAGTATCCAAGAAAAAAACATTCTAAATTTTATACTCGATAAATTACAATATTTTGTTTATTTAAATCAATAATATTTATTATTATTATTTTTGCGTACTTATGAATGACTTCTTAAACTTGTAAACTTTAGTTAAATTATTATCTTTTAATGCATTTATTTTATAGTTAAAAATATATAACGAAAATACTGCGGTTGTAATTAAGTTCCTGTTGTACAGAGTGATAAATCAATAAATATACAAATAGTATAAAAGTTATATAAAATTTTAAACTTCGTTCAAATATAGTATAACATTAATGCAGTCAAAGTTCACTATCAGAAATAGGTCATAGAAGCCGATAAAAAATTTACTGTACAACATTGAAAAATGTGTTTTTGTCTTTTTTTGTGTAATGTATTTTTGTTTAATAATCTTATCGAATAAATATGAATTATGTAATTACTTAAAATAAATATTTTAAGACATTTTATCTTTATTTTTGTACCTTATAAATTATCAACTTGATGATTCAGCATATTTTTTATTGTTTACTATTTTAGATAGAAGGGACATGAAAATAGATCTAAATTTTTCGATTTTTAATAAAGTCGATTCGATTCAATATTTTAAATTTAAAATCGGTTTCGTATGTTTATTATGAAATCGAATTGGAAAGCATTTTATAAATATTGCGTTTCGATTTCGATTAATCTAATCGATCTGTTCAGTTCCCAGCTCTACACTAAACTGAACACAGTTTGTCTTTGTTCGTACTGAGAAAAATACATAAAAATGGCAAGAAATATATTACAAGATTTCCCAGCAGGTCCATTGGACAGATATAGAAAACAAGCTACGTTGGATTGGAAATCTATGAAAATTCTTATTGAAACAGAGGATATGATTTTATTTAATGTAAGAATAAACTATTTAAGGTTTTACTATATCCATATTCCAATTAGGAAACTATCCAATGATCGTCATCGTTTATTTCATTTAAATATAATTGGTTGTAAAAATACCAAATAATTTTGTTTAATTTTTCATATTTAGATTGTTCCAGCACGTGTCGACTACAAATTCTCTTTACTTTTATTTCTTTTTTGATCCTGATATATGATTGAATTTATATTTTATATAAACGTAATTTTTGTTCATGATTCACAGGAAGAACTTGTAAATCGATTAAAACAATATACTATCTTTTACCCATCCATTCCTTCGAGCTTCGATGAAGAAAGTAGTACAGCAAATCGAAGAATGGGTACATTACTTGGTGTACAATTTGATGAAGATAGTCGTTCTGATGTTCGAAAATCAATTGCATTAGTAAAAACTCTATTTATGTGGGATCCAGCAACTGCTATTAAATATTCTCATAATACTGCAAATGGAATGACCCTTGGTGCAATCAAAAACTTAGGCACTGAGCGACATCAGAAATATGTGGAAAGGTGTATGAAAGGAGAAGTAAATTTTACAATACGTTAAACTTGAACGGGTTGTTAATAGTTGATTTTAGATTTTAGGATGTTTTTGTCTCACTGAAGTTGGACATGGCACAAATACTAGAGCTATGAGAACGACTGCTACGTATGATCCTGAGTCACAAGAATTTGTTCTGCATACTCCTGATTTCGAAGCTGCAAAATGTTGGTCAGCTAATTTAGGTGGGTACTTTTCAGTATATTTCATGGATATAAATTAAAACCATAATTTCAATTTTAAATAAGACTTGTATGTATTTATTTCAAATGAGAAATGAGTGCTAAACAATTTTGTATTACAATTATAATAATTTTAGCTCAGTGCGCATCGTTTGCATTGGTTTACGCACAATTATATACACCGAATGGAGGACACCATGGTTTACATTTATTTATAGTTGACATAAGAGATCCAGAAACATTAATTCCATATGCTGGAGTTACTGTTGGAAATATGGGGCTTAAAGCAGGTTTAAATGGAATTGACAATGGGTAATAGTAATATTAATTCATATATACTTGCTAATTAATAAAATATTTGATTTAGTTTCATGATATTCAATAACTACCGAATCCCACGAGCAAGTTTACTGAACAAAGTCGCTGATGTTACTCCAGTAGGAAAATTTGTATTAACGTACGAAGATCCTTCTCAAATATTTAGACTATCGATGCAAGCCTTATCAGGAGCTAGAATTAGTATAATACATATTGCTGCTTTTAATCTAGCAAAAGCAATTACAATTGGAATTCGTTACTCTGCGATACGAAAGCAATTTGGTCCTTCAAATCAAGAAGAGCTTCCCATTTTAGAATATCAGTTAACAGTAATAAATTGTTACAACATTTGTGAATCATTAATTCAACTACTTTATTATTTTATTTTACAGCAATGGCGCCTATTCCCCTATTTATCTGCTTCTTACGTACTGACCATTTTCTGTAATCATTTCTTGAATGATTTTCAAATTAGATTAACAAATGAAGATATTATAGCTGAGCTTCATGCTCTTTCTTCAGCTGGTAAAGCTATATCTGGATGGTTGGCTAGAGACGGAATTCAAGAATGCAGAGAAGTATGTGGTGGTCATGGCTACCTTAAAGGTAAATAAATCACAATTTTTTAACAAAGTAAATATATGGCTGTATTCATTGGTTAGTGATTTTAAAAGTTTTAATGCAATTTTTACCAATATATTAAGTATTTTAGTTTTTAATAAATATATATATTTTCTGGTATGAGCATTCAAGCCAACTAGACGTGTTGAATTGTGTGTGCGTCAGCCCTCAGTAGTTCTCGCAACGAGTGTCAAATTTTCAAATCCTACAATAAATTTAAATATTGAAATAAAAATGAGTACACGTTCGCAAGTTCAAAAAGAAGAAGCGATGCAGACCGTTAGACAAGTGATTAGTGAAGAGTACGGTGCTGATTTCATTAACGTCATCGTCACTCAAGTGTCCGAACGGCTAAAGACAGTGTTCAAGGAAGAATTATCTTCCTTGAAAGACGAATTAAAAAGGCTCCGTAAACAAGTGGAGCAGAAGGATCAACAAATCGCAACCATGGCTGATGAGCTAGATAAGTTGCAACAATACAGCAGGCGCAACTGTTTGCGCGTGTTCGGCGTGCCGGAGAAGAGCAACGAATCCACAGATGAAGTATTTCTACAGCTGTGCGAGACGAAGCTGATGGTACACCTTGATCCTGCAGCCATCGACCGCTCACATCGAATTGGAAAGCCGACTCCAGATAAGTGTAGACCCCTTATTGTTAAATTCTGCCGATATAACGATCGCGCGATAGTATTTGCTAATAAAAGCAAATTAATTCGTTCGGGTGTTACTATACGTGAAGATCTAACTCATAAGAGACTGGAACTAATTAACGCGGCGAAGAAAAAATTCGGTGTTAGGAACACTTGGTCGCGAGATGGGGTAATCTGCATAAAAATTCGTGATACAATTCACAAATTGTCCACGTTTAGCGAGTTTGACAAACTAACCTAATAGGTCTCTGTTGTGACATGTCAAATTCGGTTTTCTTTTTTATGTTTTGTACAACATGGTTTCTGATTTTTTATATATTTTAATATTAGCTTTGTTGTTAATCTTATTGTTGCACCTACGCTCAATTCAATTTAAATTAATTCATTTGTTTTTTTTTTTAAGGGAAATTAATTATTTTTGTTATTATATTATTATTATTCTCTTCCTTATATTGGTACCTACAAAGTATAATTAAATTATTATTGTTGAAAATATTACGATTCTGAACATAATATAAACAAAGTAATATACATAAACTCTGCTAGTCGAATTAATTTCTTAATTCTTAAAGATTTCTTTCGATAAATCTTTCTTTCTCTTTGCTTGTAATTTCTTTACGTATTATCAAATTGATTCGACCTTCGTCCGATATTTAATTTACTTCGCATAGATGAGTTCAATGACCTTACAATAATGCCAGCTGATTTGGTTTTATACCTTGTTTACATTGCACTTTATTTTTAACTATGCTTATTGTTGGTCATGTTAATATCAGATCGCTGTCATCTCATTTTCATGAACTTAAAGATTATATTGTAAGACAAAAGTTTGACATTTACGCACTAAGTGAGACGTGGTTGCACACTGACAGCAATACTTTTTGTATTAATGGTTATAATTTAATAAGACATGATCGACAGACTGGTCGTGGTGGTGGAGTTGGATTTTATATAAACATGAAAATAACTAATAAGGTAGAAATCTTAGAAGATATTAATATCAATAGTTGTAATTTAGAACAGTGCTGGATTAAAATTTTGGTTGGTAAGATGAGGGTAATTGTTGGTGTAATTTATCGTCCTCCCAGTGGGTCTTACGTGGAGTTCATTGATTGTTTGGAATCTTCAATCTCGTCAATATTTTCAGAAGCAGATCAAATTATTTGTGTAGGCGATATTAACATTAATTTGTTATCTTTAAATAGTAATTATGTTAATCTGTTTTCTACTCTTCTTGATGAATTTGATCTTATACAGTTAATCTCCGAGCCTACACGTATAACCCCACATTCAGAAACATTGATTGATGTTCTAATTACGTCATGTAGTGAGATTTGTTCCGAGGTACGAGTAACTGACATGCACCAAATATCTGATCATAGGTCAATTTCTTGTAAAATTGATATTGATCTACTTACAGTCTCTAGATCTGACACGAAACTCTACAGAGATCTTAGAAACATTAATATTAACAGCCTAACAGATAATCTGAATAACTTAGATTGGTTTTACTTTTTCACTTGCACTGACATCAATGAAAAATTGTATTTTTTTAATAGTGTAATTCTGGCATTATTCGACGAATTTGCACCATTAAAAACGCTTAAAGTGCGTCATGCTCCATCTCCGTGGGTTACTGATGTCATTAGATTAATGATAAAATTCAGGAATAATGCTTATTCTAAATTTAAACAAACTAGATCTGTTTCGCACTGGGAGTACTATAGGTCACTAAGAAATTTAACCACTGAAGCAATTAGACGAGAGAAAAAAGCTTACATAGAGTACAAAATCAATAATAGCAATCGCAACAACATCTGGAAGATCATGAAAGAATTTAGTGTCAATACTGTCCCGCTAAATAATATACCTGCTAACTTATGTGATGTCAATATGCTTAATTCGCATTTCATCAATTCTATTCCGTCGTCTGAACCTGAGCCTGCCCTTTTACACTTCTACAGTTCCCATAGACTTCTTCAAAGTACTCCTCATTTTTCCTTTTCCCTTGTCTCTGAAGATGAAGTAATAAAGATTTTTAATTCCTTAAAATCTAATTCTACTGGGGAAGATCAAATTAATCTTCATATGCTAAAAATAATTTTTCCTACTATTACTTTGCAATTAACGCATATTATTAATGAATGTCTTCTTCAAAATAATTTCCCGGATTGTTGGAAGCGCGCAGTAGTCAAACCGATTGCGAAATGTAAAAATCCTTCCACTGTTAACGATATAAGACCAATTAGCATACTGCCTACTGCATCCAAAATACTTGAAAAAATCGTTCATCAACAAATCGTTTCTTATCTTACTGCTAATAATATTTTGCCGAACACTCAATCAGGTTTTAGACGAGGCTATAGTACGACGACAGCTTTGCAACATATTATTGATGATATTGTTGGTGACATCGATAACAAACGTATGGTACTTCTAGCTCTTTTAGACTTTAGTAAAGCGTTTGACACTCTCAATCATGAACTTCTTCTCGCTAAGTTGCACTATATCGGTTTTAATTCTGATAGCATACGTTTCATACGTAATTATCTCTCTAATCGTCATCAGGTGGTTATGATAGATAATGTTTCATCCAATCAAGCTTTTGTTTCTATGGGTGTGCCTCAAGGGTCTATCTTAGGCCCGCTTCTTTTTTCAGTGTACATGTTTGATCTGGTTAAATGTTTTAAATTTTGTAAATCTCACATGTACGCTGATGATACACAAATTTATCTTTCTTTCGACCCTCTAGAGGCTCTCACTGCTACAGATTATATGAATAAAGATTTAGAAGCATTGTCGAAATATAGTTTAGATCACTGTTTACATCTAAATGAATCTAAATCGGTGGTGATGTTGCTTGGTAATGATTACACCAGAAAATATCTGATTGCAAATAATGCCATTAGTGTTAGGATTAACAATGTTAATATCAAGATTTCCAACAAATGTAAGAACTTGGGGTTAGTGCTAGATCACAGACTCAGATTTTCAGAACATGTTTCACTCCTAATACGAAAAGCTTACCTTGCTCTGAAAAATTTATACATGAATAGATTTGTTCTATCTAATAAGAATAAGATAGTCTTATCTAGTAGTTTGGTACTTTCTATTTTTAATTATTGTGACACTATTTATGGTCCTCACATTACAATGTATGATGCTAAAAGGATTCAGAAGGTACAGAACTGCTGTGTAAGATTTGTCTTTGGTTTGGGTAGAAAAGAACATGTAAGTCCTTATATGCATAAATTGGGATGGTTAAACATGGATCAGACAAGAATGCTTCATTTTGCGTGTTCAGCTCATCGTATTCTGCGAAACAAATCTCCTCCTTATCTCTACGATAAATTATCTGTTCGCACTGACCATCATGGCCGTAATCTAAGAAACAATCTTAGATTTCACATCCCAAAGTTTCAATCTGCGCTCTTTAAACGTACTTTTAGCTATTTATTTCCTACTGTTCTTAATAACATTCCTGTTCCATTCATCTACCTCCAGTCTGCCGCATTCAGTAAAAATATAAGAAAATTATTGCTGGATAGTGTTACGTCACTCTTTTGATCTAGTAACTTATTTATGTATCGTGTATGCTATATTGCTTTGTTAATGAACTGGATTTTGTTACTATTAGTTAATATTTTCTATGTTTATTTGATGTTAAATGCTCTTGTAGTTTGTTGTGCCATACCTGTACATATTGCCTTTCGTTTAATTTGTTAAAAGGTTAATATGGAAGAACAGCTTAGGCTGAATATTTGCCAATAAATCAATATTTATTTATTTATAAATGACACCTTAATTTGTTTTTCCAATAAAATAATTACAAGTAAAATAAAGTTTATTGAATGTTTTTGTTGTATGTAGTGTCTGAAATAGTGGATCTTCGAAACAATAATGATGCAAATCTAACTTATGATGGAGAAAATAATGTATTGTGTCAACAAACTAGCAACTGGCTAATGAAATGCTGGCAAGCGATTTTAAAAGGAAAGAAAGCACATAACACAGCTTTAAAATCTATACATTATTTAGCAAATGCTAAAGAAATTTTAGAATGGAAATTCTTTGCGAATGATACAAAAGAAGCCCTCAATCCTCTGAGTACGTTAATTGGTTTTATAACTTAATTTGTAATAATAAAAAATATTTTTGCAGATCTTTTAAGGGCGTATAAATGGTTAGTGTGTTATCTGACTAAAGAATCACATGAAAAACTACAACTATTTCTTCAGAAAGGTTCAGATCCATTTACTGCCAAAAATAATGCTCAAATATATTATTTGAGAACACTTTCTATTGTTTATTTTGAGGTATATTTTCCAAAATTAAGGGCTAGTATTTCAAAATTCTAACAAAGTTCCAAACAAATTTATTCGTCTAGAAACTTTGTTTATTGAAATATCATCCCTAAATTATTATTCATGGCCAGTGGAACCCTTTTCGCTCAAATATTAAGTGTAACTTAAGTAAAACAGTATAGAATCGAGAATTAATATCAAATGAATTAATAAACATCGCTGTCAACAATTCTATTTCACTTAAGTGACATTTGGTATTTAAAGGATGGTGGTGCAATTAGGCCCAACGATGTCCTATATACTAGTATATAGGACATCGTTGAACTAGCCATTAGTGGTAATATAATGAATTTTTATAGCATTACATTATGGAAAGAGTATACGAATTTTTGAACAAAGTTTCTGACTATTCTTTAAAACGTGATTTAATGATATTGCTATCTTTATATGGCGCATGGTCATTAGACAAACATATGAGTATATTATATCAAGGTGGCTATGCGACTGGTAGCAACCCGGCCTACTTGATAAGAACAGGAATTTTGAATATTTGCGAAGTAATGAAACCCGATGCTGTTGGATTAGTTGATGCTATTGCACCCCATGATTTCTTTATGTCCTCTCCTTTAGGAGCAAGTGACGGTCAAGTATGTTAATTTAATAATCTAACGCACTGCATATTATGATATATATTTTAATTATTTCAGATGTACAAACACTTGGAAAATGCCTTTTTGATAGCAACTGGTGCCTTATCAAGACCTGGTTGGTGGCAAGAAATTTCTAATTCTATAGCAGCAGCAGCTAAAAGTAAACTTTAACTAATATAACGTTTAATCTTGTTTTAAATAAAATGCATTTATATTTTTGGTTTTTTGGAAAATATATTTCGATATTCATATACAACCGTAAAAATAAAATATTTTATAATAGTAACAAATCTATTTTAAGATAATTTTAGTTTCTAAATCTAAATCCCAACTTCCAATATAAAATTAATAATACTATAACATAATTTATTCGTCCTTTTTCATGTAACGTTCAAGCAATTTGTTACCTTCTGGATCAAATGCGGACAATTGTCGAAAACCTTCTTCATCAACAAAACATATTTCGTGTTCATCTGGATCAGCTAAAATGATAACTCGTACAGTTGCTTTACCAGGAGTATCAAGAGAGATTAATGGTGTTAAAACTTTTTGATTAGTTTCTTGTATTATTTTATCAATAGTTGGTTGTTCATCCAATGGGCAGGCAAATGCAATTCTACCGTAAGCTTCCGCACGATCTATAGATGTGTCTAAAAAAATAAAGGAAAGATGGATTTTTGATCATTTAAATAATAAAGAAAAATTACCAATCTCCTCTAACTCAAGTTTAGCTTGATTATCAGCAAATCCTAATAGGACAGACTTATCAGTTTTGTTGAATATTTTCAAGCCAAGAATCCCATTCCAATAATCGACTGATTTTTCCAGATTTGAGCTAGCCAAAGTAATCTTTTCTACTGGATCTACAAATTTTACTGTTTAATTTTTTTGTAAAAATTTGTACTGTCTTTGAATGTTACCAGTATCTTGGGGCTGTGGTTCATCAATAATATTGAATTTGTAGCCTCCAGGAGCTTCCAAAACGTTTCCAGGTAAAATTGGCCAGCCGATCTGTTTCGCTCGCTCTAGAGCTTCTTTACTACGTATAGTGAAACCAATGAAATCATTTCCCAATTTGTAGGATTTAACAGGGTAGTTGTAAGTTAATTCAACAACAAAATGAGTATCTTCTGGTCCATAACCAATCATGGTTTTACTCCAACGATTTGCGTACGGTCTTGAAAATGATGTAAATTGTAGTATTAAATATTAAGTAAATAATAATAAAATTTAAAATATATTTACCCATTACAAGCTGCATCGCATCCTTCACTAAATTCTTCGTGCCGAAGAACTTTCATTCCAAGAACATCTCTATAAAATTTAGCAGTTTGTTTTCTGTCTCCAATTTTAAACACATAATGAAGTGCTCTACCAGTAATGTTTGCCATATTATACAAATAAATTATTTATTATTATTAGTAGTTGTAAATATTTGTTTAAAAAATCACTGTCAGATTGGTTATAAACGTCAACGTCATGTGATAATGCACATGATGTAATTATCGACATTTTTTGACAGATGGCAGCAGCATTACTGTTTAAAAAAGTTTAAAAATTGTTACAAATTTCTCAAAATATTTTAAAATATTAAAACAATTTTCAGATCATGTTTTAAAGCATAACGAATTGATGATATAACCTAATAATATTTTATTTTCAACTTTTTTGGACGCATGATCTAATTTTTAGGAAGAATGATGAATTTTTTAAAATATGTTTATTATTTTGTTAATAAGTAATGCAATTTATTACTCTTTAAATTTTAGAGCTCTAAAACTGTTAGTTACACAATAACATCATAGTTGGCGACACTAATACCGAGCGGTGAGTTTTTAATTAACGGACGAATCAGTCTGAAAGTCGCCATGTTCCTGAACACAACAAACGCTGCTGTGCGGTGAACGCGTTCGCAAGATATTAAACTTAGAGTTATTTGCAGTATGTGTTGTAAATATATGTGCTCTAAAGTTTATAAGTGTTTAGTGTGTACTCAAACTTTGCTTCGGAACAAATGGAGGGATCATTGATTGGAGGACAATTTTAAATTGACGTTTGGATAAAGTGAGTCATAACATCTTTTTTACTATCCCTTTTGTTAGGGGTTGCTTGGCGGGATTTTACAGTAAATGAGTTGCCTTTTGCAAAACAATTGCATGATACATGTTGGAGTTATGCAGTTGTTTTATATGTTAACTAAATATGACTTTTCATTCAATTATTTAAACTTGTTTTTGTGTCTGATTGTCAACCTGTTAACCTAAAAAAATAAGATCGTTGACATTTTTAAAGCCTTGCCAAATTCTTTAAGCAAATATATAGTCATTACTACTGGTAAAAATGTCTTTTATATTATTAAACAAGTTTGACCAAATAAATTTTTACTGACTTCGAATTGCATTTTTATTATATATATCGTAAATAACTTTGTTGTCATTTTATAGTGTAATTAAATCTAAACTTATGTTATCATTAATTCTGTTTCTTGCTTATTTCTGGTTGAATGATTAGCATAGTTTGATAAATATTGTCGTAATTAACTTATCTGCATTATTTGTAAGTAGAATGGACCTCTTATGTAAGAAACTCTTAACAAAATAATTTCAATATCTATTGTATTTAAAGAGTAAATTAATGATACTTGGTAAATAAATTAGAATTGTAAAGAAATAATATAATAAGTAATTAATATTAGAAAATTTTATCAAATAAATTGAGAAAAATGATAAAAAATGCATCGTGAGAGATGACACTAGAAAATAAAATCTCTGAAGCGAAAGTTAATTTAACAATTACGTAGCCACAGATTTGATTTTTAAAAAGAAAGTTTCTGTTTTTGTTGCGTCTGACTTTGGTCTCCGTTCGCATAATTTATGTATGTCATTTCCTCAAAGTATCTCACGTATGAAATTTTTGTCGTCAAAATTAAGTTGGCGCTGGATAACAGCCAACTCTAACATGCAACAATTGCAGTAAAATTATATTTAGAATGCACGTATTTCCATAATAATAACCGTTTGACGAAATCAGTTTAATATTTTCATATTGTTCCTGTTTTCTGTCGCAATTGTTATTCTACTATTAATAAAACACTACTGTTTGATTTTATTATGACACTGATCTTCCTTAAGTTGTTGTGTAATTTGAAACAATGCTGAATTAGCAATAGTGCCAGTCAAAGAAAAATGCTGATGAGTGTTTTGGTTGATTTCATATAAATATAACACAGTAAAACAGGAAATAAATGGTGTTATAACAAGACTGGCAATTGACTCTACCAGACTGGAACATTATTTGTATGTTTTTAAAATTAAATATTAATTTTGAGACTAGCAAGAATTATAAAATAATAATTATACTACAGGTATTTACCTGCGTATGTTCTTTACTCTTGGTATTTTATAATTACCGTTATTGTATGCGTTACATTTTAGCTTTGGCTTTGAAAATGTACATACGCTGTAGAATGACTAAAGTGTAAAAAGAATGTATACAGCATAGTAATACCTATGTTATAAAAATATTTGTTTTTTAGTACATTTAAAAACCGTTAGTATAACCTCCGAGTAGGGCGACTAACTAGCACTTGACTAACTTCATTTTTCTGCTTTCAAACATTCCAATATTTTTTTAGGTAAGGTACTTCAAATAGTGGTAGAATATTTTGGTATCTTTTATTTGAAGTATTTATCTCAGAAATATACCAGGAATGTTTGATGGCGGATAATAAAGTTAGTTAGTTATACTAGTGATTTTTATGAAAATTTTCAATATATCGTAGTATAATTTTTTAATTTGAAGAAAAAGAAAAACGTTTCCATTTGTATAATAGTATTTAGTATTTTTTTAGATCATTTTAAAATGTAGAGTGATTGTTACAGTTGGCAATAAAAAAAACTACTTGATATTGGTAAGCCTGATCCATAAATTCATTTCCTGTTGTTGACAGTGACATTTAAAATTTAAATTTGAGTACTTATTACTAAAGTATTACTATTACTTAAAAAGTCAAAATTCTATTAGCTGTCAGACTCCTGACATAACCTATTTGTATTTATTAGAAATGTCAAATAGCATTTCCGCCTTTATCTGACGTTGTTCTAACTGTGGAATAAAAAGATCTCTGGAATTGTATTGCCAACTATAACAATTCCTTTTGATCACTCTGTAGAATTACAACGAATATTAGGTAGTATTCTGCGTATTCGGCAGCTATTTGATTATTCGGCAAAATTCCGAATATTAGTGTACTATTCGACCTAATACCGAATAGTTTAAAGTATGAGTTAATACTCGAACCTCTGTATGTAATTTAGTTATTAAATTACTATTTAAAAAACAAAAAGAACGTATTATTAGTTATATACTTGGGTATTTAATTTAATTATTTATTCAATAATAAACAATATACATTACAAATAGTTTTTAAAATTAATAATTTTAATACTGAATGATTCAATTTTAAAGCGACAAATTATGATAATAAGATTTTCCGCATTCGATGGAAGTAGTCTTAATTCCTCTTTTCCTACTTCTGAGAAAAGTCGCTCTGAATAAACTCTGCTCCTTGGAGTAGAAAGATAATTTCTAGAAAATTATGTCAAATCATTCGAAAATAGATTTTTATTTGCTGCATATCTACCACGTATTTGAATAAGGGTGGTCGTATCGTGTTTTATGTTTAATTTTTAAAGACGCATCGAGTTGTTTTGAAGTTATTATTTTTTAAATTTTGTACTAACATCAATATCATCAGCAAAATATATAGAATTTTCGCCGAATATTCGTTTTCTCGGTATTCATCGCATCTCTATTTTAAAGGTATTAAATGTAAAATAGTTACGTTATTATTAAAAAAAGCGAAGGTAAATCTAAAGTCAATGTATGATATTGTAACAGATGATGAATCATGGATTTAAACCTTTGAACCTGAAACAAAACGACAATCATTTCAATTGGATCTTTCCAACAGACCCTATTAAAATAAAGCGAGTTCGAAGGTTGGTAAAAATGATTGCCTCATTTTTCTGAAAATTCAGTTATATTGCCAATTAGAAGTCAGGAAACCAGTAACTGCTAATTAGAACACAACAATTTGTTTGTCACGGTTATTTGAAAAAGTGCGTGAAAATCGGCCTCGAAGTGAACTAGTTCTGTATGCATCCTCACG